>OX638388.1:35343393-40143393 GCA_951813805.1 Limnephilus auricula
GATTCTTACAAATTCATACATCTTGTTTAATGACAAATGGGTCACTGCTCAGCTATACATTCAGGATTTCTCCCGGGACGCAACTGGTTTTCAGCAGTGCCTCTAATATAATATATATCTACATCTACATAATAAATAATTAACAAATAATATTAAAATTCAAAAAAATAAAATTGTAAACACAAGTAAGTATTCCTTTCATTGCAAATTCTATCAATTAAGATGTGCGGTTGACTGTGCACGTGCAGTCAGCAACGATTCGCCGTAGATCTTCTTGAAGCACTGTTACGATGTCGATATTCCAGTGAACAGTGTTATTTTATTCCAAAGCTTGGACGATGAATAGCTTAAACTACCCTTAAATACAGAAGTTTTATGTCCTAAATATGTTTCTGTACACACTGCTTACTTCGTTCCCTTTTACACGTAATTCGTCTCATTCAATTTGCTCTTCTGCTATACTCTTGCTTGACATGACCTTACTGAAGAATTTGATTCACTTGATCGTGCTATATGTTATTCGATCCTTACTGAATTCTTCTATTAATCACAAGTTACAAAAATTGTTTTCTACATACATCATGCATATATAAGTTAATCAATTTGAATGTCTATAGTGTTAATTATAAGTATGATTCCAGAAATTATCTAAATCATGAAGAAAACTCCCTCCCTAAACACGTGTTTTCTCAACTAGGGAGGTATTAATTCAGATCAAGAAACATCTTATACATTATTTACCATTATAAATAAAATAAAATAATACATAAAAAAATGTAAACAATGTGATATATATTATGTTATAATAATAATAATAATAATAAAATCGTTTATTCATCAATAGTTTTTTTTTTTACAATACAGGTGCAGATTTTAGATTATTCATTCTATTGACGAAAAGGTCACTGCTCAACTGCAATTCAGGATTTCTCCTAGAATGCAGCTGGTTTTAGGCAATAAAGACAGAAAATAAAATTTAAAAAAAAGCCTTCAATAAAAGACAGAAAATAAAATAAAAAAAATAAATTAAGATAAAATAATACATTTAAATTAAATTACATAAAAATAATCAAACTAAATATAATATACATAATTTCTTTAAATAAAAAAATCTCTCTTCGTGCATCTGCTCCACAATTCGTTCCTATTTTCAGATACTTCATATATAACATACACTTCTGCCATACTCTTGCTTGATATAACCTGATTGAAATATTTGATTCACTTGATCGTGCCATATATTCTTCGATCGTTACTGACTTCGTCTATTCATTTACAAGTCACAAACATATTTTCCTGATACTTCTTACTTTCTTGATCCAGTCTACTTAAACCATGTCGCTCCTATCTTAATTTCGTTAATGAAACATCAGCCCTGTATTCTATTCGAATTTTAAGTTTAGATACTAAAGATAAAGACTCTCCAAACAGAATCTTCAAAGATGACATAGGCCCTGAGGGAAATTATTTTCCTCAGGGCCTCCTGTGTGGAGTTAATGTAAAAAAAAGGTGCCTAAAATTTTGATGATTTAAAGGAAAATTACGGAAGGTACACATTTTTGTATCACATGGGTAGTTGGTACTGGATCATCACTGCCCCCAGACTGAGCATTAAGCGGGCGACAAACGCGAAGTTCACATCAAAAAGATACTGCGTTATATTCTTTTCTACCGACACACTACGTTATAAAATATTCCACCCTACGGCAAGAGAAGGGGTCAGTTGAAATCGGAAGCGGTCGAGAGAATATCATTTCTTTGTACTGGATATGTTAACTTGACAGCTCCGTGCATGCTCCGTGTATTAAAAATGACCCCCTCTCCTGTTTACGGTAGAGAGGGGGTCGCATAACTTTTCTGATATCGCCACTGTGGCGAATACGAAAAATAATTCCGATTAGCGAAGATTCAAATCGCGATCACAGCGCATCATCTTTTTACGTCTGGCGGGTCTCATGGGATTGTATGGCGAGCGCTATTGTGTTATAAATAACTTTTTGATGTGAGCTGCGAGTATGTCGCTACCTTTACTGTAGTGGTTCATCACCGGCGCATGGGCGGCCCAAAAAAACACCTCGACAGACAAATTGATCCTCGGCCCGAACATAAATATCCCCGTCTACCTGAATGTGTGTGTTTTTATGCGACAATCTTTAAATCTGTCGCAATTAATTTCCGTGTGTTGTCTGACACCTTTTTAATCTTACTCTCCGGGAATTTGAGTTTTTTACTCTTTACCCATCTATGAGAATAAATGGATTTGTTGGGATTATTCATAGAACAGTAATTTTAATATCAAACATTATTCAAGTCATTAAACTCCTTATTTCACACGTGTATAATGTTTTGAATAAATGTGTAATATGTATCACATACGCACCATTTAAAATACTATGCTAAATAGGTATGTGTGCCTAAAATACATGAATCTTAATATTTAATTCGAAATAATACCAATAATGCTAAAACAACGTGCTTTAGACCACACGACTGGAGCAAATACTTCTTTGGCTCCATCTATATGTATGTCCATCTTTGTGTTTATATGTATAAAATATATAGGTAAATATATTAATTTTCTATAAATATTTATTTAAATTTATTATCATTCGCCTCGCCTGATCGCGAGCCCCCCCCTCGTTTGGCGCGTCACTGGTATTTCAAAATAATGACTGAAATATTTCATGCACCGGCTATGAGAGAAAGACAGAAACAGAATGTGCGCAATGCTCTCTTTTGCTTCTACAGTGAGTCCGTTCGCCTCGCAACGCATTTCACTTTTCGTTACACATTCGCCAGTTTACCCCTCAAGTCAAGCGTGCGTAAAGAAGTATTTACTTCAATAATTTGAATCCTTATATCTTTTGGTGGATTTCTTTCTTTGGATAATAAATAACATGAAGAGAAAACTCTCACAAATATCTTCTTGTCAAAAGAGAAGACAATTGAAATGGCCATTTAAAAAACACAGACCCAAAATAGGCATGATGTCTATTATACAGGTATTTCAATGGAGCCCGCTTGAAGGAGCTAACAGCACTGTGATCCCAATAGTGTTCCGGTGCATGGAAGCGAAACTGGACGTACATATTCACAGTTGTTGATTTTGGCTTCATGAGAATTGGTCGTTTCTCGGACTCGTTTTTGTGTAAGTCGGCTCGCACGTATAACGAGCTATTTATCACAATAAATCCCTGCTTAAAGTCCTACCTTAATCCGCCTCGCAACTCTGTCCAACCAGGTACCAAGATAGTTCTCCTGTCTTACTGTACTTGTGGAGCGCTCTTGTGAGGTGTAACATACAAAAAAAGGTTTCTCGTCAAATCCAGGACGAAGTTTTCTAAAAAAGATAAAACTGATATAATAGAGTCGTGGTAGAAAAAAATACAATAAAAAACCTATGTCAAAAATGTGTCGCTTCAATTAGGAACTACACCTTATTTAACCGCAGGTCAACAGGGATGTTTCAGATTGACAAGTCTTCTAGGAGGAGCAAACTAATTGGTGCAGGTACCAGGACCTGCCTGTCTCAGGA
The DNA here is from genome assembly GCA_951813805.1 of Limnephilus auricula. Classification (NCBI taxonomy): domain Eukaryota; kingdom Metazoa; phylum Arthropoda; class Insecta; order Trichoptera; family Limnephilidae; genus Limnephilus; species Limnephilus auricula. Next base: position 35,346,929 of record OX638388.1, read on the forward strand.
ATGGTTGCTGGCCCTAGATTTACAAGGACCTACGCTGGGAATACAGATTGTATCTCGTCGATAGATAAATAATATATCCCAATAGCCATAAAACCAACTCATGATCATAAATAAAATGTTTTTTGCGTTGTTTACGATTTTTGAGTTTGTAACTGCGAATTTATGATATAAATAATACCGAAATATAAAATGTCTCATATGGTTTACCAGTAATAGCTCTTTGCTCTTTAGAGAGATAAACTACGCGAAAAGAATGATTTATTTCACAAAGTTAAAAAGGATTTGAGTTTCGACTTATTTATAGGTTCTATCGATATTTCGTTGCCAAGCTACAGAAGATTGCAGTTTTACAGACGCACCCATGTTGCTGTTTATATGCATTTCTTATTTTAAATCACATACATCAATCATTGAACTTTAATCCTTCGCAACTTAATTTAGTCTCAGCAAATGACTAAATAGTTTATTTTGTTACCTCGCAGAATAAAAATTACAAAAACTGGCAAAAAGAGATAGGTTGGAACAATTGATCAAATTATACTATTCATTTTACTTCTACAAAATTGTATATGCCTTGCACCATTATAATCAGTTCTAAAATTATACTATTTACTTTCTTCTTTTTTTCTAGATTTCACTTTGAACTCCCTTACCATTTCTGTGAGCAAAATTGCCCTTAAACTATTAATATTTCCACGTGAAGGTTTCAAATTTTTTTAAATCTTTCAAATATGTTTTTTTTAATTGGCCACTGGATAGTCTTCATATTGGTATTTGTTAATTAATAATATAGATACGTATGGTTATTTTATTAAATTCATCTGACACCTTACTAAAAAAGTATCGCCCGATCAAAACAAAAGCAGTGAACCTAAGTTTTCGGATATGCCATTCATTATGGGTAAATACGATAAACCAAAATGACATCTTCATGAATTTGCTGAAATTTAAATAGCAATATTTCACTTGTGTACCCTTGATAAGGATTTACAAGTTGGGTATATCCAAGTCACTTAGAGCGGGGCTATAAATCGCTGATAAAATATATATTTGGATAAAACGAAACTGATTTGGGTAGAATGAGTAGTGTAAGTGGAAGTGTTACCCTTGCGATTGGGAGGATGGGTATTCTGACGAGGATTTAGGTGTGCGGACACCCCTTTTGTTTCAGGGTGTCTCGAATTACATCAAACAATTTATTCTCAGTATCTTCATTTTAATGAACATATCATACTATTTTGTGGATGAACTGTTTTGTTTTCTTAGTTTCAAGAACAAAAGGTACACGTAGTTACTTACTGAATTGAATGGATATATAGTACTGATAATAGATAATAAGGTTATGCTAATATAAGGAGAGTTGATTCGTGATTCCCAATGAATAGTACTAGAATTCTGGTGGTTTCGGGATTTTTGTGAACGTCAATAAAGTGAATGTTGTACTAGAGATAGTCCACGTCAAGGATCTGCTTAATAGAGAAGTATTGCGAATGAAGCAAGGAATATGTGTAAATACAGAGAGCGTGACATTTCATCGCCTCTGTTAACCTTTTTGACAAAATGACGTTTAAGATAGTGAATTAGTTAGAAACTACAAGCCATGTAAAAATTATGCCATGCTAAATAATGTTGGCACTCTATTCAGTTACTAAGCTGTATTTCATTACATGTTTTTTTTATGTAGGTAGAGATATTGACTTTTCAACCGTGCAGGTCCAATGAAGAAACGAAAGGAATAACATGAAATAGTGAAAGAAAGTGATCTTTCCCACAAGCAGTGTAGCGGGCAATGCCATAGTCCCATTTGACCACCCAGATCAACCTTGGCCGTGAATCAATCCCTCCTTATCTCGGCCCAAACCCAATACAGTCAGCTGTCAGCAAAAGACGCATGGATGGCCTTCCGTCCACTCTGGTTTCCTGGCGGGGTTAACAACCCATAAAGCGACAAGACACCAGAACCAGAGACTAACAATATCCTTTTGGCGACATGTCTACCAAAACTTTTACGGCGACAACATGACATGTCCACCAACATTTTTTGTTGTTTTCGACAGGTTTATGAGAGATTGGTAGCTGGGAATGTTGGAATCATGTTCACTGGGGTAATCGATTGGTGATCTATGGATTTGGGTAATCGATTTGTGATCTATGGATCTTGTTACAATAATTTATGTTTACCAAAATATTGGTATTTTAAAGGCCATTGCAAAATACGTATGCAACTTTTAATCAAATGCAGTTTTCTCTATTTGAAACGAATAGGTCACGTTGATTTCAGGATACATTAATCACTTGCAACCAAAACTGTCTAGAGGCCAGTGATCTTGTTATTTGATTTACTTAAGAGCGATTGACCAGCGGCTGAGAATAAAAGTTTAAAAATGCTTGCAACTGTACAGGGAGGTTCCAATGAGAAAGATCGATTATTCCCCGTATTAATTTTTAAAAATTAAAAATTTAATATCGATTTATTTAATTCAAAACTTGCTTTAATATATACCTAAATTCAAGTAAGCAAAAAAAATGCTCAAAACGCACGATGGTAAATTACTAAATATTGTGTACTTCTTGTAAGTATTTATTGATCGCAAGTATTTATGATTTTTTAATAATGTCTAAACAAAATAAGTGTGTAAAACAATTTGAAATATTTTAGTTTTTGAGAGCTTAAATAAATAGAAAAACTGAGGTATTTTTGTCATGAAACACGTTCTCGTATTTATGTTTTAATGATTTTAATTTAATTCTGAAAACTTTGTTTACTAGATTATGTATTGATTTATTTTGTTGTATGATTATATGATTTGAAACTTGTGCTGTTTAATAGAATCTATCGTTTGAAAATTGAACAAATCTGCCAACGACCAACGGTATAAACCTTAGAATATTGAAAATAAACTTAGTTTTTCTAAATTTTAAAACCGAGTGTACCGGAATCTTTCAAAATCAAATTATGTTTTTTTGTAAAAAAAAGTCAATACGTCTATAATTTGATTTAAAAAGGACTAGTTTCCGGTATTCTCTGGTAATACCCTCTTAATAATTTATGCATTTGAAGAAAAATGCCAAATTTATATTATTCGTATCAGGACCGTTAATGAAATCGTCGTTCAATAAGAAAGGACAAAAATGATTGTCGTTAAGATACCAAACGACAACTCGGCTTTAAAGCTGACTATAAAATATATATATATATATGTGTATACGACACAAGAATCCCAATGCTGGGAGGCAGTGGGACTTTGGCATCGGAAAGTGAAAGAAAAAGGGAAAGGAAAGCTTATGTCTAATTACAAAGTCGTTATTTCTTGTATATAGAACCAGTGACGTCCGAGCCCCGGATGGCGGATCTTTAAGCTCTTCAAAGAGATAAAAAAACGTATGATTTTACAACCTTCGCGCGTAGTGGGAAAATAAATGAAACACGCATCTAATTCTACGAAACAATGGCACCATGTTGTGATTTGATCAATCAATAGATTGATCACTGGCCAATAATCGATCCATGAATGAAATCCTGTTCACATATTCCACTACAAAAGGTTACAGGTGATTCACGAAATTTTGCGTAAAGTCAAAAAGGCGATGTTGCGGTTAGCGGCGATCATATTAAAATTATACCTTGGCGCTGTTGGAACCGTAAAGTTCCAGTGAGTTGTTATCCTGTCAGTTAAAACTAGTTATTGTTATTTTCAAGGCGTATTTTAGAGATCTCTTCTAGGAAGTGTTGGATTGCCCGCTGAGAATCGGAAATGGCACCCGCAATGGGAAAAACGCGGCTTTTTTCGGCTACCTAAAATTTTACCAAGAATTTGCCAGACGATTAATTAAATTATATGATACGCTTACAACGGATGTTAATTATGTTATTTTATGGTGGTGGTCAAATATTTGCTCTTATTAGGCTTCCAACGTGGAGAAATGATAAACCAGAACTTTGCTCATATGTTTTATTCTATTATTACTTTTTGGGTTTACTTTTAGGTTTTGTCCAGTAAAATAACACTAAGTGCTCCGCTGATGAGGCAACTGAAGCCAAACTAAAACCGGCCGGTTGCTTTTTTTATTTATTTTTTTATAGTAAATACCTCACAAGAGTCCCAACTGCTCCCGTCTGGAACAAGTGAGACTATGGTATCCCCATTTGGGGTATGTTATGAGGCTGAAGGTAAGTGGGAAAGGGAAGGAGACGAGGAAGAGGAAGGTGGGGAAGTTCCTGGCTATTCAGATCTAGTCACTAAACACGACTAAAGCCATTTCAAGAAACGTTTCAATTCTGAATTCTTCCACTCTGAAACGTGCCGCAAATATGCTATGTATTATTTTAAATAATTAATTGTGAAATAACACAAATCAATTAAATAAGATTTATTTGCGCACACCGGGTTCGAACCCGCGACCTTCCGAATGGCAGTCTAACGCCCTAGCGCTGGACTGCGCCACCGGCTATGGCTTCCAACCAAACTTCCATCAAACTTCAATGACGGCCTACTCAATTTTACGATTTCTGTAATTATCTCAGCTCGTTTAACCTTAGACGAAGAACAATCAGCTGTCATCGTAGTCATATATCGCTGTCAAATTGGAAAAACAAGAACAAACTAGAAAACGAGCAAACTGGCAACGGCCGGCCACGGCAACTAGCAGGGCGAGTCGTGAGTTACTGCTTGCGTTGCCATTGACAACGGGTTTTTCGAGAAATTGTGTAGTGCGCGCGTGCGGGCCATCACATGACATACACAGGATTTTTTTTTCAGTTGCCTCGTCAGAGTTTTTTTTCAGTTCCCTCGGCACTAAGTGTTATTTTTAACCATTCATTTAACCAATACTATTTCTTATTTTCAATGTAACATACAAAAAATCAACGGCTGAGTTTTCAAGTTAAAATATTTAGACTAACAAATTATATCACACATTTAAAAAAAAATCCAAGAAAAGCTTTTTTTTATGTGAGTTCTGCACAAGAGTTCCTACTGCTCTACAATAAGCCTAATTATTGAAGTTATCAAGTCTTAGTGTATTCCACCGACGCGCGCCGGTTGCCATTACATTCAACGCGCACTATACCTTGCGAGATCTGGAATCTTCCGAATGTATGACCTGCCGATCAAGTAAAGTACACGCAGTCGTATGTGGCATTTGATTTCGTTTGCAGCAAACTTGTTGTTTCCTCTTCTATTGCACTTTCACGGGACTAATGTTACTGGGGCTGTGTTTTGCATTTAAACTGATTTTAAACCGCACCCAACATAGCAAATTAAAGAACGAATAGTCTGCCCGGCGCGTCACTGCTAAACATTTTAGATAACACTTGCTTGAATGATAAAAAAGAAGGAATGTCTCAATATTTACAAAATCTATTTAAAATTGCATATATATTTATTTTTTTTACTTACATTATTTATCCGCGGCTTCGCTCGCATGTTATTCGGGAGATAAATAAATAAAATTAAATGTTTTCTCCAATTATTGTAAATTCACTTTGTGGCATCATTTTATTTAAATGAAACAAATTACTTTTATGTAAACCACTATCATCAATGTTATAATATCTAAATGTTTCAAAACCGATGGTTTCTTCGTCAGGATAATAACATAAATAAAATTCATGTTATTATCCTGACGAAGAAACATCAGTTTTAAAACACATAGATATTGAAACATTGATTATAGTGGTTTACACAAAAGTAATTTGTTTCATTTAAATAAAAAAAATGCTTGAATTATAAAAAGGAACGAATGCCTCAATATTTACAAAATCTTTTAAAAATGTATTTATTTTTATTTTTTTAGTAACGCTCGCATGTTATCAGGGACAAATTATTGTACAATTTTTTTTTCCATGGAATGAAACGTTTTTAGGGATGTATGTAAAGTAAACTGTGTCACTTCGCTCCGTTGCCACGCGAATTAACAGAAGGACCAACAAACAAACAAAAACAATTCCGCATTTATAACATTGGTTAGGATTTTCTAAGAATAGCATAGGACTACTAGTCCCAGCAAGATATCGTAAGTGCAATCATCGTTATAGCCGACATCATTTTTTTTCGTTTTCAAACAAGACCCGTGAGAAGGTCTTGTCGTGAAGAGGATCAGCGTCGATGAGTTTCACATATTTTAACTACATAATCTGCCTCACCAGGCGAATTTCTATTGGGCAGATTTTTTAAACGAATTGTTTAAAATAGGTTTTGTCCTTGATTTACAAAAACGTAGAATATTTTAATTTCTTACATAACAATACATTATTTTAATTTAGCAAAATTGTATAGTTATATACATTAGATACTATAAAATCACAACACAAGGGAGTTTGGGTGAGGGCACCAGCAAAGGCTTTTTTATTAGAACTCATCAGAGTAATTTTTTTTAACGCGTTTTGTGTTTGACTCTGTTTAGCATCGGTAGCATCTCGGTAGCATGTTATATATTTTAGACAAAGTAACAAATGAAGTATTTAAAAAAAAATTAAACCATTAATATATTTTTTTTATAAACATAAACAATATTTCATCATGCATTAAATTTTACGGTAGTGTTCACGTGCTGTGACGAAGTAAAAAATATTGTTCATTGATTGTATTTTTGTTTTTGGGCGCTTATTTGGATTATCTTATTAATTATTTTATTTGGATAATCTTAAGCATTGTAATGCACTTAACAAAATTTTGTGAATCGAACAGTGGGATAAGTGGATGAATAATATATACTAGGGTGCTAAAAACATATGGGGTATTTTTGTATGGGGCACTCTTTTATAAGTTTACAAATGTCTAAAAAATGACAAAGGTTTTTTTTTTTTTTTTTTAATGAGATTTTACGGTACGCTTCCAGCTGTGAAAATGTAGAGGTTTAATAAGAAGTTGGTATTTAAACTATGTACTTATTTTAAGCAATATTATACCTCACAAGAGTCCCAACTGCTCTCATCTGGAGCCAGTGAGGCTATGGCATCCCAAGTTGTGAGGCTGAAGTGGGGAGGGGAAGGCGACCGGTAAGAGGAAGGTGGGGAAATACATGGCTATTTAGATCTAGTCATCAAATCTGATTAGTGGTCTTACACCAGGGCGGTACTGAGATTATCTTCCACCCTGGAACACCCCGCAAATATACCTTACATATATTATTTTAAACGATTTAATTGTGAAAACACAAATTTATCTGCGAACGGTTTTTGAATCCGCGACTTCCGGATCTATAGTGGAGAGCTTTGCCCCTCGACCACGGAGGCCGTCATATAAAACATTCGATTGGTATATCTTAACTTATTGTTTATTGTCCAGAATTTTCATTTTATACAAGGTGCAGTTTACCCCCTGCCTCCCATTCGCCCACGCGTCAGCCAATAGCTGTTAACGGCGAGTCTATCAGGAACTACGTGTTATATGGCCGCGCACTCCGAGAGAGGAATTGTGGCGCAGTAAAATAATTAAGTTCATAATATCCAATAACTCAAATAGTGACAGATCTCGCAATTATTTTTACATAATGGGTAGTGAACACTGGTGTACAGGGTCAACATGAAAAAAAATCAGAGTGTTTTAATTCAGATTTCAATGCGTGTAGAGCCTTTATTATTGGCTTATTTATTTCTCATTTCTATTCCTATTTAAACGGAAATTAATACATGTCTTACTCTGCTTACCGGTTAATACGGAATATTTCTCATTTAAATTGTTAGATTAAGCTTCATTATTACGAAACGCGAGTATTTATGTCGGGGAATATAAAAAATGTGCATTTTGTGTAAAATTATTTTTTAGCTTTTGAAATTAGCTATCACTTTGTGGTTATCCATTTTATAATTAAATGAAACAATATAACTTAGTTACAACCACTGATTTATTTATTGGCAAGTACAGCCACAAAAGCTAAAAACTAAATAAATCAGTGGTTGTAACTAAGTTATATTGTTTCATTTAATTATTTTTCAGCGTTCGATGTTTAGCCAAGTGAAGCGGCCTTTTACACTTCATTTCAACAATGACTACAAGAAACAACTATTTACGTGCTCAAAATAGGTTATAAGGTTTTAGTTTGGGTAAACTAAGTAATTCTTGCGAATTTAGATTGAAGCAAAATTTCGCATATATTAAATCCACACAAAAGAAAGCGAAGCACTACAAATTTACAAAACGGTGGTTGGATTACTACTTGTAGGTATGATTTTTAGATAAATTAATTATTTTAAAAGCAAAACCTGACGTGAAAACTAATTGTTCTGGAAATGACCATTTAGTACTATCCAACATTTTGGTTATTGCACACACAGACTTTGGGCAGAATTTACTTCCAACGAATTTGATACATTGATTGAATCCTGACGGATTTCTTAGGTGAAATGATTTTTCTCCATATAAATATTTCATCTAACTGAGTATCACGCATTTACCCGCAGGCTTTCTTCTCTCATGCTTTTCTGTTTTTCCAACCGTAACAAGAAGCAAATCAAGAGTTTTAATCATTTGATCGTAAAACGTCTTACTCGGGCGTCCTCGACTTCTTCTACCATTCACTTTCACATCATGTATTCCTTTTATAACCCTTTCTTCCATTAATCACTCAACATGGCCAAACCATCTATTTCTTCCTTGTTCTGTTCATTAGATTACCGCCGATTGTTGAATGTCATTTTTGTTACTAATCGTATAATTGTTTATTTTATTTCAGTACATAAGACATGTATGATGCTGAAAAATTTCCTTATTTAGATGATTCGATATATATTAATAAAAAAGAAGTAACAAAAATAATTATCTAAATTTGCAAAAGTAAATTACAAGAATGGGTAAAAGATAGAATACAAATAGGAAAAATAATAAGTAAAAAAGGTAGAAACCAACAATGGGTTAAAGATAGAATACAAATAGGTTCATAAACAAATTATTATTGGCACCTGTGCTGATGAGAGACTGATTTGGTACATACAGCATTGCTTGCTTTACATAAAGGGCTTTATCACAAATTCTCTTCATTCTTGTCAATTTCTCGCCAATATATATATAATATCTCGCCGACCATACGTTCCGTCATCCGTTAGTCAAATTTCAATTTGAAGTTTGTGATAGTAAATTATTCCAATAAAATTTTACATCTTTTCCACTCTTAAGAGTGATTGACCAGCGGCAGAGAATAAAAGTTTAAAAATGCTTGCAACTGTACAGGGAGGTTCCAATGAGAAAGATCGATTATTCCCCGTATCAATTTTTTAAATTAAAAATTTAATATCGATTTATTTCATTCAAAACTTGCTTTAATATATACCTACATTCAAGTAAGCAATAAAAATGCTCAAAAAGCACAGTGATAAATTATTAAATATCGTGTACTTCTTGTAAGTATTTTTTGATCATAAGTATTTTTAATTTTTCAATAATGTCTAAAAAAAATTGTAAGACTTTAAATAAATAGAAAATATGACGAATTTTTGTCACAAAACACGTTCTTGGAATTATTTTTTAATGATTTTAATTTAACTAAAATTAAAATTCTCAAAACTGTGTTGACTAGATTATGTATTGATTTATTTTGTTGTATGATTATACGATTTGAAATTTGTGTTGTTTAATAGAATCTAGGTATCGTTTGAAAATTTAACAAATCTGCCAACGACTAACGGTATAACCTTAGTATCTTAAAATAACACTTAGTTTTTCAACATTTTAAAACTGCGTGTACCAGATAAAATAATATAATCTTTCAAAATAAATTTATGTTTTTTTGTAAAAAAGAGACAATACGTCTAGAATCTGATTTTAAACGGATTAATTTCCGGTATTCTCTGGTATTACCCTCAGAATCCTAAGATATTCTAAGAATTCAAAAAGCGTATTTTTATTTCTGTAAACGTTTTATTATTAGATGCCAATTAATTTCTCATACTATTAATAATAATCACTATAAAAAATACAATTTTCTTGACCACCCTATGGATGAAGTCATTATGACGGATATAAATATATTATTATAAGAATTCGGATTTGGAATGAAATGTTTATGGCGCGACAAAAATAGAAAAGCTTTTTATAGCCAGATAAGTACCTGAGATGCTGGGTAGGTTCTTAATATTATTAACTGAATGAGATTTTGCGCAATGAACTTGGCATTTTTATTTAGCCGATAAAACTGATTTATAAAGGCTGCCTGTCTCTAGTGTAATGACACTGGGAGAGCAATATATTTGTAACAGTGAATCTAGAGATGAACGGGTGTTTGGTTTTGATTAAATAAAAGACAAAAAGACAAACGGGTTTTCCAAATCCGTTAAAGTTTTCCATGATTTTCTGTATCGTGGATACGAGTATATAAAAATAACTTAGGGGGCATACATTAGTTACGTGAGCCAAAAATAGGGGGAAGGGTCCAGTAAAATCTCACCAAATCTCATTATACCGTGGGGTCAGGGGAGGGGGGGGGGGGGGGGGGGGGGTTCAATAAAAACCTCACGTCAACTTTTAAAGATTTTAAATATTATTTTTACATCTCTTTTATCTAGTAATATAGGTAATATGTCTGTGTAGTCAAATCACCAAGTATTTATGAATAATTTTATTACGGGGAATAATAAATACTGTAAATTTTAAATGTGATATGTGGGTGACATAGGTTCGTAAGGATATTTTAAAAAGAGCAATAAACGTTGAAGGTTATGAATATGATTATGACGATTTCTTTTATTTTAAAATTATTTGTTTGGTACTAGCGCAGACCCGTGAAAAATCAGTGAATATTATAACAATTGGACGATTTGCAACAGGATTATGTCAATTTTCTTAATAATATAATAAAATCACATTTTTCTTTGACAAATTAGACGAAAGTCAGTTTACCTGTCAAAATTTAAACAAAATACATACACATTTTATGTACAGAATATCAGTGAATGAATTAATATAAAATAATTTCGTTACCTACTTTATCGCTTCTCTGAATCCGGAATCGTTTCCGCGATATGTTTCAATATTTTAAAAATAAAAGTTTATTGAACGTGAATATAATTTCACGCAAAAATATTTCACATCACAAAATACCTTAATTAGCATGTCTGATGATGTAGGTACTTTATTCTTATGTTTTGCTTACCGACGTGAATCGTAGGTTTGAGATAAGTCCGTTGTTTTGTTCCCCCAAAACAGATTAATAAAAACAATCGTGAAATATTAATAATAATAATTTTGTAAATACATTTCAAAAGTGATAAATTCTCACACACACCTCTTTTGAAAAAAATTACAGTTAGCACTTTTCGAAATTTGAACAACTCACGAACTACAGGAAAAGGCCTCCACATTCTATATATCTTTGGTAGGTACTATTTTGACATAAAACAGCCATAAATTTTATAGGGGTGCGCCTGGGCATCAGATCTAGACGTTTAGACCTTTCAATGGCGAATCGTTAGACGCCATTGAAGGGTCTCATATATTCGCTAGGTAATTCCCTCGTAAATTATTCTCCTGACTTCTTACACCACCGTGCGCCTTCGTGGGGAGTCCGCGTTATCTGGAGACGTGTTGGTTTCACCATTTGATGTCTTTTTTCGATCGTGGCATCCTCTTTCTTCGGATCCACATAAATTTGATGGCCGAAACAAGACACACTCTTGGAGGCCTTTTAACCGCGTCTCTGCATTACTTAGCGCAGAGCTGTACTGGGAGAGAAGGATGACAGGGGAAAAAGTGTGATTTAATAATAGACTAAAGTGAGACGTTATCGCTCTAATACCTTCTGTGTCTTTCGTTTTAATACAAGACGCGTGAGGGCGTGAGAAGGAAGAACACGGTTGTCAATGACGTACGTACGAGCTCTCCTTGCGACTAGTATAGGAATTGTTCCAGACTGCAGTCTGCAGGATAAACTTGCTTTGCTTATTGATAGGACACATTGAGAAAAAGAAAAAATGTTAATACTTAAAAAAATATGATTTTTCCCTCTGGTTTCTTTACTACTTATGTTCCATTGAGAGCAAGGCTTATCTAGTAAAAATGTTTACGAGATATTATTGATTATTAAATTTAATGATAGTTGTTTGTTGAGATAAACAATAGCTATTTGTAACATATGGTTATTACATTATTCTATGTCTGTATGTTTTTTGTTTTGTTTTTTAAAACATTGTCTAATTTGTATACTGAACGTCTTTTGACGGCGATAAAACCAGTCAATTTTATTGATTTTTGGAAGTATTTTTGGTAAGTTACTTCTATTAAAAGTAACTTATCAAAAAAAAAACATAAAGTACTCACACGCTAGTTGTTGATGTCTATTTTATGTAAAATTTGCTGTAGGATTAAAATCCAGAGAGATAAATGGCGAATACGTTTGTATGGAAAAATCACCGCCGGATATCCTCCTGTTTTTGGTGTATGTGTGCCACTCTCTAATAAATGTCTAAGGCATTGTTCCGGCCCTGTCTAAATGACATTGAATGAATGGGTTGAAGCGAGTGACATTATCGCCTGTGTTGAGTGTGAATGTTTTTTTCTGCTCATTCAAGACAACTTTTTCGTGGATTGGAACAAGAAGTAGAGGTGTGAAATTACAGGATGTGATTTCAACATTTATTTATTTTAATTGAACATTGGTTCAGTGAGTGATTCGTCGACCAAGCTGGTCGGAGTATGATGATATTAAATTCATTGGAAATATTGCCATGGGTTGTCTTTATCTGTCGGAAAGACTTTTTGATATTTGAAGGCGAGTTCGCGAAGGTTAAGCAAATACATTATGTCGGTGTTTGTATTGGTAAACACTGCATAATAATCTTAATGAAATTATTCGGAAAAATAGTAAATAACATCTGATCGTAGTTCGGAAATCTAAGAAGAGCTAGAAGAATCGAATTAATTAATGAGGTAAGAAAAGTGAAGAAAGGCTGAAATATCAAGTTAACTTGTTATTTCGTCCTTTTATAACCTTTCTTTTATGTCTCCTTACTCTTCCTAGGTTTCATAAAAATCGCTTTAATTTCCTTAGTGTCATGATGATAAGTACGATATAAACAGATTTAGAAAGAGAAAACCCTACTCTTAATATTCTAATCTAGAAGTTAACCACCAAAAAAATTTGCACCTCGTTTTTTTATTGCTTAAAAAAATTACGATTATTATGGAGTTTTTATTTTATTTTTATGTTGACGAATAAATTTTCTACAGCGAGTTTAAGTTGCCCATTTTTGTAATCCCGCCAAAATGGCATTTTCGACGTGTGACGTCACAAGGGTCGCTCGTTCTTGAAAATTTTCCGACAGTTGCTTGATGACGTGCGTACGAAGCGTCGTTGGCAATCACGGCCTGTTTAAGTTTTGAGCGGTTTTAAAATGAATAAACTTGAATGAAATCGTAAAAAACAAAAAAATTTAATACGATGATTAAAATCAGAAAAATGATTTTAAAATATTCCTTACATTTTCAACATAATCCCTCGTTTGTGAATAAACTCAATTTAAGAAAAAAATGTGGACTCTTTAATTTTTTTAAATATTTTTTTTTATGAAACAACAAAAAAGTGAGGTGACGAAATCGCTTATATTAAACATTTGTCTAATAAAATATGCATATTTTTATTTTTTTCGTTATTCGAAGTTTTGGTAAGAAAAAACGTAAGGAGAGCCATTTTTATGTTTACAGCCAACTATTTTATGTTTACATGCAAACATTTAAAAAAACATTTATTTCGAATTATATAATTTGAAAGCGTATTTTATCACCTTTCGAAAAAAATTTTTTTTCGGATACGTTCAGAAATATTCTATTTATTAGGATATATTTTGACCCTATTATAAAATATTATCGAGGCTTTATGCATTAAAATACACATATTAAACACAAACAAAAAAACTTTAAGAAAAATATTTCCAAAATTTTATTTTTAGTTTTCTCTTTTCTTTTATATTTAAATAGGTAAAACTAATCAAATAATTTCTAATAATTATATAATTAAATCCACTGATATCTGATATGTTTAAAAAAATTGCCACTAACCCAAAACTCGTATTGTGAACAGATACATCGAAAAGTTATAAATTGAGTAAAATGTAAGACTGGCATAATATTTACAACCGATTCGTTTTCCATTAGAGTGAGTTTATTGTAATATCGTAGAGGTATTGTATATCGAGGTGTGAGGCCCTTTGCATCAGCCATTAAACTGGCAACAAGCTAATTGGCCCTATAAAGTTTAGCCTCCACGTCAAGTATTGGACTGCTGCAGTCTCCCAATAAAACAATCACAGGGCCGAGCGATACCAAACTAACTGTGCAACGGTTTTAATCGAATTAGTTAAATTTATTATGCCGTTCGCAACGAGGTTCTGAATTCAAGTCAATTCTTTTGTTCAAATAACTAACTGTTCGTTTTCAAAAATACATTAAATAAAAAAAAAAAGTTTTTAGAAAATTTTACGGTCAAGTACTAAAGATTTTTTAAATTGTTAAATTTATAGATCAACGTTTTAATTTTAAGTATTTTTTTATATGTAAAATAATATTACAATTCAATTCATAAAAAAAACAATTATTTTTAGGCGTGATAACTGTTTCGCCTTCATTTCTGTCAATGCCTTCGTTTCTAATAAAAAAATCAGTTCTAAAAGAAATTTCTACGACATTCTAACAATAGTATATATTATAATGAGTACATCTAAAAGTAGGATATACATATGACATATGATGGTGGATTACTAAAAAGGGCTCCGTAGTTTTAAGAAAATATTTTTGAACCTTTTTTTGCGTTTTTTAAATATATTTATTGATGTATTTGATTTTCCTATCATAAAAATAACACTATAGCTGGAAAATATTTTCTTTAAACACAAATGACTACTTACACCAACATTGACATTGTTTATATTTTACCAGAAATTACTATCTAACGACGAAGGCAAATTGTCCTAATCATGACGAATTAGCCATGCTTTGTAGGTAATAGAATGCACGGAGAAAAATGTTATCCTAAAATACGATCATTTTATTCGTAAAAACGGTTAAAAACGGGACTAAAATTCTTACGAACAAATTAACAGTGTTTCAATGTTTATTGGCGGGAACATGGAAGAATAATTTGTTGGTATACGTACGAAATTACGTATACTAACAAATTATTCTTACATATTCCCGCCAATAAACATTAAAACGCTGTTAATTTGTTCGTAAGAACTTCAGTCCCGTCTTTAATCGTTTTTACGAATAAAATGATCGTATTTTAGAATAAAAATTTTCAAGTCACAAGTAAAGTTTGACAATTCATTTTCATAGCTAAATCATTTTGTTTTTAATTGAAAAAGTAATTTATTGTTGGTTTAATTGGTCACCTACCGACGGTACCTACATTATGTAGGTGTTTTTCTCAGGGTAGCTAAGACGTTGTTAATGAAATTGTCTAGCTTAGGGTGGTCCCAGATTGAAAACCTTTCAGAGATAAAACCTTCCCTGCTAACATGTGTAGGATTAAGTAATGACCCCAAGCCATTGACGACTTTATACACTGATATCAAATCTCGAGACCGTATTAGAAAAAATAAACAAGCAAAGCTAGAAATCGAAAATGGGTGAGAAGATATAATAAAACGATCAACAGGAAACAAAATATCGTATTTCAATTAAGATACCGATTTTGAGAGCGTTTTATACAGTGTATTTTATTAAGACCTCCTACCTCTGGGGAATATGTAACATCGGGTTGTTTCCTTACTTTTTTGGAAGTGCTTTTACGATATAATTTATTTTCTTTGCTAGAAGTCATTTGGACAATTCTATGACGCTTGTAAATAATTGCCGTGACTTCAAGAAAAGAATATAATTTTAGACTTTTATAAAAAGTCAACAGGTGTTCCATAAAAATAAAATCGGATATATTTATTCGAGACACTATCTAGGTAACAAATACGTTCTTTGAATACTTGTTTCCAATAATAAAGGTAGCTGCCAATAATATGGAAAAAAACATTAGTCGAAGATAATATTGTTAATTCTGAAATTTGAAATATGAAGTTGACAATTACGACAGTCTCATATAAGATCGCAATAGCCCAATTGGTAGAGGTGTATGTCCCGGTAAGACGTAAGGTTTTGGGTTCGAGTCCCAGTTTCGACCGTTATCTTTTATTATATTTCTGTGTCTTGTTTATTTTCATATTTTAAAAAATTAGATTATTATTGTTATCTTCTTCTTCAATGAAATATAATTTTTATTCAGTTTTTGTTAGCAATACTTAGAAACATGACGAGTCTTGGTGCTTTATAAATTAATTATATTTTTATAAAGCGGAACAACATTAATGTTTTGCGAACAATTATTTTGGCAAACAAAAAAATATTAAATGCTAATATATATTCAATATATATTTATGTTCTATTTACAAGGTGCTCTACGTTTGTGCCGGTGGTCGCGGGTTGAATTCCTGACTATAAACCGAACTAAATTCATCAATTATGTTACTACCAAGGTGCGTATGTGCAATGAACGCAATACGGTTAGTATTAAATGTTGTAAACTTAATGGAATGTATTTGTTTACGGTTTTGAAGAGAAGGGATTTGTTATTATGAATAAAACCAACCATAAAATGAATAACCTTATTTAACTACCTCCTTTGAATCTTTCATTATTATAACACCCATTTAAACTAACTTCTGACACAATAAGACACTCTTCATTATGACCAAGAGCCCGAGCGATTTTCATAATAATTTTATTATTATCGCGATTCAAAACTGTGCTATACAAATATTACTATGAAGTGAAGATAGATACTATTCCTTTTCTAAGGGACGTATTTGTATTAACCAGTAATTCTTGACATTATTTGGAGTCAAAAATTAAAATGAAATTTTGGTCTGCTGTGACATTATTGATTTTTTTTTGTTTTAACTAAGAACTTAAAAAATCACCAGTTATATTGGACAGTTAGCGACGGGGTGAGAAGTTTGGTGGTCACCGGATGTATGACCATGGTGACATGTAAAAGGTTTGTTTTTGGTAGATTTTTGAGAAAAAAAATTGAAAAAAAAGTGATCAAAAAAGTTACCGGAGACCAAATTTCGTTAAAATTTTATCCTCCAAATAATATACCGGTTAAAGTAAGTCAAGTACGCCCATTAACACCATTTTTACAAAAGTGTGACCACCTACAAGAATCTTTCCACAAAATTAATTATTTTTCCAAATACCGAAAAGTAACTTCAACTATTTGGAAATCGATTACTGTCGCCTGTTAACACCTAGCTTTCAATACTAATTTTCCAGCAATTCTTAAAACCACTGACCCTCCTTGAAACCGTCGAATTATTAATCCGTGTATAAAGTCATCAATCTTACTAATTAGATTCTTACACGCCGGTTCAACTTTGGTATGGTAAAGCCGGCTTAAGCCTGGTTTAAGGTCGTTTGAACCATACAAACGCCGTTGTAATAAGTCATGTTTTCACTGTTACGACATTCCGCGCCGCCTTATATTTACACCGCGTTTACAAGTAAGTGGTATTCAGGTAGAAATTAAAATATAATACAGTTTTGCGAAAAAAAAGATATAATTCTGAGCATTCATACTTTTGCAAATTTTTTATTTAATTTTTGTGCGGAAGCAATATCATCTCCCATATGTATATTCCTTTTTAGTCGGTGAATTTAACCACATATCTGGCCACAATTAGTTACAATGCATTAGATAAAAAAGTTCCGACTTTTAGTTTTATGTTATCCAGAGACCCTGGCACGCTCGCTCTATAACGATCGATAGGATAATTATCGGTAACTTCTCATCGTTCCCTAGGACAACTGCACATCGCTAACGTACAAACAACAGTTGATGTCGAATATGTTAAGGACACTTAGTCATTGTGAACGGTCACTTATTCGTTGGTGATCTATAGTAATGCTAGGGAACGATGAGAAGTTACCGATAGTTATCCTACCGATCGTTATAGAGCGAGCGTGCTAGGGCCTCAGATGCGACAAACTTCAAGTCTGTCAACATCGCGGAAGTTGTCTTAGGCTTACGTTTTTAATTCAGTAATTCCAATTTTTAAGCGTTAGCTCAACTTCGACAGTTTTCATGAGAAATGATCCCTCTTGACACTTTCTATCTAGTTTATTATAAGACTTTACGAGAACAGCTAGAATTCCAGAAACTCTTTATTATAAATATTATGTATTTGTATGTACGACATTATTTATCTTTGTTTTTGCAAAATTAGTTCCTACACAGCACAAATATTTTAAATATCTGAAGAAAATGAAAATTCGTAGTATATGACTGTTAGTATTTATTATTAACATTAATTTACTTCCACAGTAAGTCATATAAATGGAAACCATTTTTTTTCGGAAGTTTTCTCTTGAACATGCTTGTATTGCGCAGTAATTAATGGTGGGATTCCTTTTAAGATTAATAGTTTTGGGCATCTGAAAGTGCTTTTATAATATTTATTCCACAGCATGTTACTATAATTCAATTGATTTTTTCAGATAATTTAGAAACTAAAACTACAATGTTGACAAGTTTAACCATCCGTGTTAATCTTGGCTATGTTTAAGTACTCCTTAACTTGTATGATGTTGCTTCAATACCGTCCGTGGTCGAGTGGTAACAACACTTGACTCCCAATCGGAAGGTTGCGGGTTCGAACCCGGCGTGCGCAAATAAATTTTATTTGATTAATTTGTGTTATTTCACAATTAATTAATAAAAATAATATATACTACATTTGCGGCACGTTCCAGAGTGGAAGATACTGTTAGTATCGCCCTGGTGTAAGACCACCATTCAGAATTGAGACGTTGCTTAATAATGGCTTTAGCCGTGTTTAGTGACTAGATCTGAATAGCCAGGTACTTTCCTACCCTCCTCTTCCCCATCTCCTTCCCTTCCCCACTTTCCTTCAGCCTCACAACATACCCCAATTGGGGATGCCATAGTCTCACTGGCTCCAGACGGGAGCAGTTGGGACTCTTGTGAGGTATTCTCTATTAAAAAAAAAAAAAAAAAATACGAATATGTTGCGAACATCAGGTTCTTGGTAATTTCGACTCTGCATTAATTATTAGTTTTTTTTCCCTCTGAAATATGCCATACAATATTCATTCTTCCTTCATCACATTATCTCACTTCACACCAACTGTATCTTCAAAATATAATATTTGGTAGCCATTAGCTCCCTATAAAACATTATTCTTTTACTTTGGCAAACCTGCAAAAAAGTAAATTTTTACAGTGAATACCTCACAATAGTCCCAACTGCTCCCGTCTGCAGCCAGTGAGACTATGGCATCCCCAATTGGGGTATGTTTTGAGGATAAAGGTAAGTGGGAAAGGGAAGGAGACGAGTAAGAGGAAGGTGGGAAAGTACCTGGCTCTTCAGATCTAGTCACGAAACACGGTTAAAGCCATTTCAAGCAATGTTTCAATTCTAAATGGTGGTCTTACACCAGGGCGATACTAAGAGTTTCTTCCACTCTGGAACGTACCGCAAATAAGTAAATTAATAAATGTAAAAAAAAAAAATTGGGATTGTGATAATTTTGTGTGGCAAAAACGTACGGTAAAACGGAAAACGGATCAGTAACTATCTGAGAACACCCGATCCATCTTGGGCAATATTTAAAATATTATGATTAGTTGTCCGTCATTAGAATCGTCTTGTAATTCTGGCCAAGATGTGTTGTTCGGGATAAAGGTCCCGTGTCCTTAAATACCCATTTATCAAGAATGTCCCGCGGTTTAATATGCCTTTATGAAGATATCTGTCATACGTATTGTAATCCCCTTGTTGTGTGCCATCAGGGAGATTACTCCATTCATAAGCTACAGGTCCTTCGGTCAACTAATCAAAACAGAGGTGTTTGATTTAGTAGGTGAGGATATAACAGGTGTTTGTGTTTTTAGGCATTTTTACCGATTTTAACCTATGACGGTTAATCTAAAATATTCTATATTATATTATAAATCATAAATTGGACACTCAGTGTATTTAAGTTACCTAACTTCTCACCAAAAATTGTTTAAAAATAGAAAGAAATAAATAAAAAACCTTCAAAACGTATTTTTCTCATTATCTATATATACGCAAGGAAGATTTTACCAAATAAATATAGAAAATGCACATATTATGAATTAAAAAAACACTTTAGCAGGAACATTGTAATGTTATTTATCGAAAATTTGTTTGAATTTTCGAATCACTAAAATCAGATTTTACAAACGTACATTCTGACAAACGTCTTTTAAATTTTATGCAACTGTTAAACAACTTTAAAATTAACACACACTTAAATTCAAAACACATTTCTTAGTAGGCCCTAAATTTATTTATTTATTTACCCCTATTGAGGCTTTTACATACATATAACAATTTTATTCAAAGTTCAATGTCAAAGTTCGGATATTACACACAATTTTCTAAAAGAGGAAATTCTTTCTCACTTCCAAAAAGCACTCATATTGTAGGTACTAGTTTTCAGCATTGTAGGTACAACAATCTAGGATACATAATGATACCCTGACCGAAAAAATACTAAAAAAGCTGCTTGCATACTTTTTTTTTTATAGAGAAACCTCACAAGAGTCCCAATTGCTCCCTTCTGGAATGAGACTATGGCATCCCCAATTGGAGTATGTTGTGAGGCTGAAGGAAAGTGTGGAAGGGAAGGAGATGGGGAAGAGGAAGGTGGGAACGTACCTGGCTATTCAGATCTAGTCACTAAACACGGCTAAAGCCATTATTAAGCAACGTTTCAATTCTGAATGGTGGTCTTACAACAGGGCGATACTAAGAGTATCTTCCACTCTGGAATGTGCCGCAAATATATCATATATTATTTTTATTAATTAATTGTGAAATAACACAAATTAATCAAATAAAATTTATTAGTGCACGCCGGGCTCGAACCCGCGACCTTCCGAATGGGAGTCAAGTGTCTTACCACTCGACCATGGACGGTCGTATATAATATAGGAGCACCAAACCCCGTGCAAGAATTTTAAACGATTTCTAATTTCTACTATCAAGAGGTCTTCACTGAAAGCACCAACTCGAAATATTTCTCCATTTGATGACAGCTCGATCGCTATTCAATTATTCAAATGGATGTGATGAACCGACCGTATCGAATTAATCTACGTCTCGTTAAGCCCAGATAAAAGCTTCGTGGCAGGATCACCTGGTCACGTGGCGGAGTGTTCAGAAATCCATATATTTATTAAGTTAGCCCCGCGACCTTTGCTCGATTTATATTCATAACGATTGATGCAAGTCGGGTCGGAGGTACCGGCGGGCAGCACTAGCACGAGATCCATATCTAAATTCAATTTGAACAAATAATCTTCACACCGATGTGGAGCCTTGTGGTACACTATTATGTTAACTTGTGCACTGAGGAAAATACATTTTTCATTAAAGATATTTTTTTACAATAATATTTTGAATTTTCTATTAAAACAATTGTAGGATTAAACGGAAAATTTTATAACTGGACAACTGCCATAAAACCCAAACCACGCAGTAATAATATTATTTTTCCCGTTTGATTTTTATATATTATACATATACTTTTATGCCTTTAATAAAAATCGTTAAATATTGTTCCTAATTATCATAATATGTCCATTGTGCATATTTCTTGTATCCATATATACATCATTAATTAGGCTTTTTTCTAAATAATTTTTTTTGTTTTAAAATAAATTAATAAGTAATATTCATTCTTTTCGTGTGGTTCCATGACAACTCAACAAAGTGGCACTTGGACATCCCTTTGAAAAGTCATTAAAGGTAATTTAAAAAAAAATAGGTCATGACCCAACCTAACGTAACCTATTTATTTATTTTTTCCATCACTTTTTAAATGAGTGTTTAAGGGCCAGTTGTTTCGGAAAATTTCACGTATGAATTTTCTTCAAACCGTCATTCACCGAATTGGATTGTTTCAAACTCCGTCAGAAGAAATTTCAACGAAAATTTCATAGGACCAGTTGTTTCGGAAAATTTCAAGCTTGAATTTCCTTCATTCACCGTTTCGTCATTCAACGAAAAATTGGGTTGTTTCAACATCCGTCAGAAGAAATTTGAACGAAAATACCATAGAAATGTGATTTGAAATTTTTTAAATGTGATTAGCCGAATTCGAATGTTTAGCGTTCAAGGGGAGGCGCATGCGCAGACGTCAAAATTGTGATTCGGCGGGGAACACTGAGTGAAATTTTCAAATTTAACGAACGTTATTTTGGAGTTGAAACAACCCATTTCGTATTTGAAATGAAGGAAGATGTGATTGCGTGTCAAATTTGAAATGAAAAAAAATATCTTTTAATTTTTTGAAACATTTCTATGAAATTTTTGTTGAAATTTCTTCTGAAGGAGGTTGAAACAACCCAATTTTTCGGTGAATGACGATTTGAAGGAAATTCAAACGTGAAATTTTCCAAAACAACTGGTCCTAAGTGCCACTTTGTAAAGTTGTCCAGTGATCGTAAATTACATATAATTATTTTAAACTATTCCTGGTCTGAATATTGTTAAAATAAAAATGTTCTTATTGATTTTTCCACGATCCTCGATTTGTATTAATATTTTTCAATAAACCCTTACAAATACTAATATTTCAATTTTCTTACTAAATAATGTTTAATTACAGAATTTCTTAAAGTTACCCTAACGCGTTCATATTCAGTATCAGCTAAGCATAGAGGGTCTTTGACACCCGCGCTCGCAAGGTTGAATAAGGCATTTTATTCAAATTTATTCAATTGAAGATTTGTTAAGAAATTAAATTAAAATCTTGATAAGTCGGGAACACCGTGCTTCATGTTCAGGTGTGCCATCGCCCATCAAAATATATATACCACATAAAGTTTTAAACGATAACTAAAAAAAATTACTACCTAACCATCAAAAACTCTTCTAAAATCCAAAATATACCATCAGAGATTATGAATTCAGGTAATAATAATATAGTGGTATCTAAAGTATACCTGACTACTGCATGTTCCTACGGAGAATATAGTATGAGAAATAATTTATTTACTTATTTTTCTTTTTTATTAAATTATAAGTTTACAAGGTATAACAATGTTGATAACAACAAATTACAAAATAAGTTTTCACATATTTTTTTTTTGATTTTTGATTGTGTCTCTCCTATAGAAGCGGACGCTTGTATTTAGAAGAGGAGCGAGTGTCAGAATGAATAATATTTTGTACCGATAATTAATTATGATGTTTAAAATTATTAAATAGGAATTAAATATTATTATTAAAAATTATTAAATATATATTTTAAAAAAAAAATTACATTACCTCCATACAGGAGGCCTTGAGGGACAAATTCCCTCAGGGCCTTTGTCATCTTTGAAGATGCTGTGTGGAGAGTTTTTTAAGGGAAAGGAAATAGAGGAAGGAAGTCCTGGGAAGGGAAAAGGTTTCAGGGGTGGATAGGAATCTGGGGATAAATATGTCTAGGAGTGATGGACGTGTGAAGCCATCCCTCCCACTGCGTTGCAAGGCGATGGGCCGAGAGGGTCCGGCTGGAGAGATCAAAAGGTCGGCAGACGCATCCGTTCCCAAGTCCCGGACAAACCTAACCCCATGAACCCGGACACCCCTGATAAGTCACCAAACGTAGCGAACCACTTGGGGTGACCTGTGGCAGAGGTGTTGGTCGTCCAATAAATAGTTCCCGGGGCGGCGGTACCCATACCCGCCTCCCAAATTGCCACTATTCTACCGTAAAATGATTTTCTCTGACGTAAAAATAGAAGAGTTTAGCAATGAATATCGGAAAATTCTGTGCATACCCACTGAAAACAGCTGGGAAATCAAATACACAAATGACCGGACAACTTAGAATAGTGACAATTCAGAACACTTTTGAAAAGTGATATAAAGCCATCAAAAGAAATGTAGATTAAACAGGTTAGGTTAGGTTTATGGACAGTTTTTTTTATCCCTTTTAATAATTTTGTATCATTGTTTAATAGAATTTTGATTTGCAACTGTTCTGATTTGTCATGGAACAGTAAGTTGATGTAAGAGCCCCCTGGGCGTCGAGTGAATACAAATTAATAAAAATATCTATTTATATACAAATATTTCCTTGTAATATTTCCTTATGTTTCCTTAAGAGTGATAAATTGTAGTACCTACAGACAAGCTGCCATATGACAGCTTTGTGGGACTACCCTTATTTTGTAAAAATGTATTTTATACTAAATAAATAAATAAAAAGTCGGCATAGAGTTGGCATTTTTATGGTTTGACTCTCTAACTGCACATATTACCTGTTGACATTCATGACGTAAGAAAGAAAACTTACTACTTCTAGAAAGCGACTTACATGAGTTTCCAAGAACGATCCCGAGGGGCGGATCACCACGACGACAGTCACAGGAAAAGGGCGGATGACGTCTTAGAGTAAACATTATCAAGTTATTGAGTAATTGATCATTCGAGGTAGAAACCTGCTGAAGTTTACAGGAGTTACAATGCATTTTGATTGTCAAATTCGAGGAAAATATTATCAGAAAATGTTCTCCTTTGCATGTGGTCGCAAATACCACAATTACGTTACTAATTGAATAGAACCAATAACATCATTTAACAAAAAAGTCGTTGGATATGGAGTTAGATGAATCCATAACTGAACATTATATAATTAGTCAAACCTAATTATTACACCGTGTTTTTTACAGTATCGCAAAATCATAGAGGTGCCCACGATCTTAGATAAAACTATTTCAACCACTATACGGTCTACCGTACCTGAATATTAGGGTTGATCTGTGAAGCAGATAATTAAAACTTTCAGTGATGAAGATGCTGGGTAATTTCTGTTGACGGATACATGGCCCAGGCAGGCCAAGGAAAAGACAATAAATTTAATCTCGATTCGTGTAAAAGTCTTGTGGAGTCGGCCATCTCAAAACAGTAAATTATTTTATCACATTTCCTGGCATCTGATAATACTGTCAATACTAATCGTCGCGGTAAGGTTTCTGAGAGCTATTAATGGTAGAAAATAATGCAGCTAATAGTGTAAGAAACTTGAGGTTTTCATTTCATAACACATTTCTGTATACTGTAATTTTAATGGTCGTCTTTGTGGCGGTAAGGTTTAGTAATTATCTTTTTGTTTTAAGCGTTTAGTACTCATACGCATTGTAACAGATGTGCGGAGATAAAACATTTATGTAGTTAAGTAAAATCTCGGGCGAAGCCGGATGGTACGATGATAACGTATAGTAATATAAAAAATTTTTAAAACATTTTCCTTTCGTTTTATAAGTTTTTTTTTTAAATTTTTAAAAAATAAAGACAAATATTCCCGGGTTACGAATAACTCAACAACATTTGAAAATCTCCTACTACCACCACACTAAGCGGAAGATGTTGCTTGTGTTGTGATGGAGGACTTAGCCAGCCGAGGAATCGAACACGGAACGCCTGGGTGGGAACCAAACGCGATGCCCACTCTTCCACTGTCCGGTCGTTATCTAGTATACAGTGTTTTCGTATTACTAACTTTTGAAACTTCACCCTGTTATACGAACATCTTTCCGGAGATACCCTTAGTTGGGTATAACCGGTCCTGTCGAAAACAAACAGTAGACAAAGTTATATAAAAGTGTGTTATTGTAAAATTACAAAACTCTTCGATTTATTTATACTAGCTGAACCACCCGGCCCCGGCGTTGACCGGGTTTCATTACCCGGAAAAGTAAATTGGGTGATTTTTGAAAATCGCATACAGATCAGTGACCTTCTTCGTGTTTTGAATTTCATCAAAATTAATCAATCAATTTAACGTCAAGTGTGCAAAATTTCATCAAAAATTATCAAAATACTGCTTTAAGGGGTAGGAACTGAGGATGGGATGGGTTTTCGAAATTTCATGTAAACAGTGACCTTTGGAATAACAAGGTTCCATCTGTTTCTTTAACGTCATGCGATAATTAACTCTAAGAATTAATTAATTAATTAATTAATTAATTATTAATTAATAATTACTATAGATCCCACAACCGCGTGACGTTTCCGCAACAGATGGAACCTAAACAAAAGTAAATTGGGTGATTTTTGAAAATCGCATACAGATCAGTGACCTTCTTCATGTTTTGAATTTCATCAAAATTAATCAATCAATTTAACGTCGAGTGTGCAAAATTTCATCAAAAATTATCAAAATACTGCTTTAAGGGGTAGGAACTGAGGATGGAATGGGTTTTCGAAATTTCATGTAAACAGTGACCTTTGGAATAACAAGGTTCCATCTGTTGCTTTAACGTCATGCGATAATTAACTCTAAGAATTAATTAATTAATTAATTAATTAATTATTCATTAATAATTACCATAGATCCCACAACCGCGTGACGTTTCCGCAACAGATGGAACCTTGTTATTCCAAGAGTCGACGTGTCGCACTATCAAAGTAACTTTTACATCCTTTGCAGGACAAAATCATGAAAAAGGAAAAAAATCTAGTTTAGTGAAATAAAACAAGAGTTCGCAATAAGCACACTTTTTAGGATGAATTGCCAAATATAAAAAAGCTATATCTATATTTTTTATAATCGCAAAAATGATTCGATCTTGAATTTCACCAAGTTTTCCTCAGTGCGCCTGTGTTTTGATTATTGAAAGCGGTCATTATTATTTATTTTACAGACTGTCGCCAACCGTCTGCGTCTCCAGTGCTGTGTTTGCTTATAATTTAGTATTAACCATTTGGTCGTACCGCTGGAGGCCTCAGAACTCAGATCCCAGAACCCGGGGCCAGGAGATGTCGCAAATATCTTTATACGATGCGGACGTATTAAATTACAGATATTTAAATCTCCGTGAGTGATAACCGCTGAATCAGAATCTTCGGCCCGTTCTCTAAAAGTGGTCGGGTCGCCTGACCTCTGACACGGCGCAAAGGCCAGACCCGGATTGGAATCGAAATAAAAAATATTTTATTTATCGAAAATCATCAATAACTTTTAGTCCTACATAAAAAAAAATATTTTTTTTAATAATGTAGGTTAACTCTTTAAGATATAAATTATAAAGATAATGGGTTCTTGCGCTTAAAATTAGGAAAGTTCGTCTGGATGGGTTATTTTTAATTTAATTTGTTTATTTATTGTTTTCAAAATACTGCATACCTACATATATACCCTTTTATAATTTTTTAATAAAATTCTTTTTTTTACAATTCTTTAAAATATAATATGTGTGAGTGTAAATTAATCACGTCTATTTTCGTAATTTAAATTTATTTTTTATTTTCTACTAATTGAATCTCCTTTATTAATTCGTGCATCAAACTCTTTTGATTTTGTGTTTTTTTTTCTAAAGGAAAGTCTTATTTAATTTCTTTTCCTCGTCTCATATAGTTACGGCCATTTTGTATAAAATTAAACATTATTAAAAATCAAGATATTTAACTGCTTCAATATTTCCTTCACTCATTCATCTTCGAATACCCATGTTTCTAGTATAATGCTATTATACTTAGTACAAGTATGGCTGACCACCAAAGCGACGAATTTAATAGTAAGACGAAGAAGAAGGAATGGGAAACCGCTGAATCAGAACCATAGTGACCGGTCAGTGGTTCAGTGGGCATCGCGTTTGGGTCTCACCCAGGCGTTCCGTGTTCGATTCCTCGGCTGGCTAAGTCCTCCACCACAACACAAGCAACATCTTCCGCTTAGTGTGGTGGTAGTAGGAGATTTTCAAATGTTGTTGGGTTATTCGTAACCCGGGAATGTTTGTCTTTCTTTTAAAAAAAAAAAAAAAAAAACCTAAACTGATGGCTGGGAACATGGCTGAACTGTATTGAAGCAAACACCCCATTCTTAAAATAAGAAACTTATAGGGGAAGAGATCGGAAAGAATTAAGGCATTTTATAGAGCCGGCTAGAACTCTTCCAGGGTTATTGCCCTAACCATCATCATGATGGTATGTGGGTACAAATTTGACAAATCAGTAGGAGAGTAGGAAGGCGAGGTTAAACGAAATAGCAAATATTATTTTAGGACTTTTGGTACAAATTTAATAAAGATGTAAGCTAGTCACAAACGAGAGATACAATCTGTCGACGTAATCTTCCAATATCGCTCGCTATACAATCCCATACGGTCGTCACAGAACGACAATATTATATATCTGTGTACCTATTATAATATGTACGTAGATAATATAAAATAAATAAATAAAAATTAGCGTTATTCTCGTTCTAAGAATGCAATGGAAACAGCAACACAACGTGTTATCGGTTTTTAAAATGTTGTCTTTATTTGGCTAACTTCGTTTTTTTTAAGAATTAAAAAAAAAATAGATGGTCGAGTTCGCCCCTGCATAGCACCCAGCCGAGAGCGTTGACGTTGCATGTCGCCAGAAACGAGTTGAGGCATCCGAGAAACAAGTTGACTACAACATGACTGGAGTGAATCCATTCCGCGCCGTGGTATGCAGAGACCTGAGAACGGGGAACACAGAACACAGGGCAGGCGATACAGCAACAGCGTACAGCCGTACAGCGCCGCGCGGAGTGGAGACTGGAGACCTCGAGAGGAATCTCATTGTATGCTGATGAGTTAATTTTAATTATCGACAACATGGCTCTTCTTATTTCACGATCGACAGAAACAACGCGATGGATTGGTAAAAGACGATATAGCTTTTTTATAGTACAGTCGATTCCGCCCAATTTGGACACATCGGAACCCATCATTTTTGTCCCAAATAAGAGAAGTTTAAGTAGCAAATTTTTTTTTGTGAGCCTTTTTTTTAAATGTATATACAACATTTATTCGAGTTCTTCCGAATGAATTTTTCAACTTTATTAAATTTTTTAAGCAAAATATTTACGCTCGGAAAAATAATTGTGCACTTACTCAAGTGCGTAATAATCTCAAAAGTGAAAAAATTAAAATTTTACAAAAGAGGAAAAAAAAATCATTTTTTCTGCCGTAGCGCATTTACTATTTAGCGTGACATTTACTATCCTCACCCGCCCTTTTCACCAAAAAATCGTTTACTGAAACGCATTTTGCGTCGACTGATGGGAATTTGTCTCAATTAAACGGAATGGTATCCCAGATAACCAAAGTAAATGAGTATTAGTTTCTTAATTTGATTTCTCTTCCTGGGATTTGTCTTAAATAACCGGCTGCCCCGATAAAGCGGTGTACCGATAAAGCGGTGTACCGATAAAGCGGTGTACCGATGAAGTGGAATAGACAATTATAAAAAAGTTAAAATTAATTTATTAAAACAATTTTCGTTATCTTTTATCACCATTACCAAAAAAAATGCTGTATAAATAGGAAACACTGTTAATCTGAATATTGTGTTGATAAAGATCTAAAAAACTTGATTCCGGACTCGCTCTATTTTTACATATTGTTTGTTATATGTAAGATTAGAGGGAGTATAATAGGTAATACCCATAGAATATAAAATAACAAAAACAGTGCCTTTTGAACGTGCTTTGTGATTCAATTATAGGCCTAATTTCGGTATGTATTTCCACACAAAACTGTGTTTCATCATAATTACGAAAATTAGAATTTCAGCCAAGTGTAAGAGAGACAGACCGCGTGCTAAATGGTCTAGAACCAAAATATACTAAGTCAATGGCACATTTGTTACCATTAAAATTTGTACGGAAGGCACTTCTAGTGTTACTATATTTTACCTGACAATAACCTAAAATATATATTATTATAATGGTTTTTTTTATAGTTTTTTTTTAAAGAGAAAAAAAATAACCTTCTCACTCACTGAACTAAAATTCTGAATTACATACTTTTACATTTCATTACATACTTTTTACATTTCATTATTTTAAATATCATTACTTCTTCATTATATTTACATTTACGTTGATAAACACGAAAGGACTCGTACGTCAGAATGTGACCGTTGAAATTTTCCATCTGGGTTTTTGCTTATGATGGCAGTATACATATCCTTGCCCCCTTATTATGGAGTCATAGAAGCACCTTGTAGGTTGTCACACCATACAACAAATTTCGTACTTCTCACACCATACAACAAAAATATTATATATTTACTCAACATAAATATAATACTACAAACTACTGACATCAAATAATATATTTTTACACACAATATTGTAATATAATATACACAATCAGAAAAAATAAACACTTATGTACGGTACATTCTCATATCAGGGAGGTAGGTACCTGCTTAAATAATTTAATGGTGACCACGCTTCTTAATAATAAGATTCTTTATTGTATTTATTTTGTTTAACCCTTTACTAGTTATCCATTATCCGACATGATCTACGTAGATACAAGGATCTCTCTTTGTCAATTCACATCATGTCCCGTTCGAGTTCCATTGAACTTCAATAAGGTATGAGGACACATAAAGGGCGTTATTTGTCACGCGGCTCTCGGCTACGCTCATCCGTCATTCGCGTCGGTGTTTGGTGTTTGGACAGTTGTCGTGAGTTTGACAGTTCGGCGAAAGGCCACTATGGCGGAGGTCAGCAGTCAGCAGTCAGCCGTCAATCCGTTGTCGGGGGAGACACCCAACTCAGGCAATCAAGCGATCGCGGGGAGGCTGTGACATCACCTTCATTGAGAAAACAGATGGAATGACGATGTTTTGATTGCGTGTTAGACGTGTTCCCCGACACGTTTGCTGGCGGCCATGGGCGGCAGGTTCCAACACCAGTAATACATTTATATTTTTCAAATAATTTTCCCAGATTAGAAGATACTATAGAGCATTCTGTAGAGTCGTCGTAGTGAGAGTTTTTTGCCATTCGGAAAGATGGCTGGAAATTACTTTAATTGTAATAATAAAATTTGGTTGACTTGTAAAGCACCGTTTTTTGTGAAAAATCATATCAAGGGCACTGTACAAATAAACCATATATTTCAACAATGCTCCATCTTATTACTAACTAAATACTAGACAATCTATTATGACAGCTTATAGCTAACGTCGAGCGTTAATATGCTCGTGAAGCTGATTTTAAATGTACACATATTATTATTTATTTATATTCTGTACGAGCATGGGACCACACTTACTTGGGACGTTACTAGAGATTCATAATGTTTATTGTTTATTAGAGAAATTTATGTACAGTTCGCTCGCAGAGGACATAATAGGGAAAATATGTTATAAATATTTATTTAATCTTGGTATTTTTTTATAATAACATATAATACGCTAAATAATGAACGAATTTAGGAAAGCTAATTTTATGATGGACAATATAATAGTACAAGAATTTGAAAGGAATTTATCTTTCTAATTCTTCCCTCGGTAAAAGACAGAATGAGTCATAAGTCTTTGATTAGTGCTAATCTAATATGAAAAGGGTGATTTATCTCTGTGTAGTGA
This sequence comes from Limnephilus auricula, assembly GCA_951813805.1. Taxonomy (NCBI): domain Eukaryota; kingdom Metazoa; phylum Arthropoda; class Insecta; order Trichoptera; family Limnephilidae; genus Limnephilus; species Limnephilus auricula. The sequence continues at coordinate 35,378,304 of OX638388.1, forward strand.
CTAGTTTTACTAGTTAGTGTTGTCATTCATTATCTATGTAGATTACACAAAAACATGAAGAGCTTTAGCTATCTTTTGCGACCTGAATATTTGGATCTCAATAGCTAGAAGCTTCTCAATCGACCTTTTCCGGTCATTTAAACCCCCCGTGAGGTATCTCTTTAAAAATATCCGATGATTTAATTCAATATCTATCATTTAACCTCAATGTAAATCTCCTTTATGGCTTTAAAATAATCTTGAATAGAAATAATATGAACATGCTTGATATGCTGAGAATAAAAGTTTAAAAATGCTTGCAACTATACAGGGAGGTTCCAGTGAGAAAGATCGATTATTCCCCGTATCAATTTATTTTAATTAAAAATTTAATATCGATTTATTTCATTCAAAACTTGCTTTAATATATACCTACATTCAAGTAAGCAATAAAAATGCTCAAAACGCACAATGATAAATAATTAAATAGAGTGTACTTTTTGAAAGTATTTTTTGATCATAAGTATTTATTATTTTTCAATAATGTCTAAATAAAATAAGTGTTTAATTTTTTTTTTAATATTTTAGTTTGTAAGACCTTAAATAAATAGAAAAACTGCTGTATTTTGTCACAAAACACGTTTTCGAATTTATTTTTTGATTTAATTTGATTTATGATTTGAATTTAACTAAAATAAAATTTTTTTAAAGTTTGTTTTTTTTAAGACTAAATAATGTATTGATTTATTTTGTTATATGATTATATGATTTGAAATATGTGTTGTTTAATAGAATCTATCGTTTGAAAATTGAACAAATCTGCCAACGACTAACAGTATAACCTTAGTATATTAAAAATACACTTAGTTTTACAAAAATTTAAAACTGCGTGTACCAGATAAAATAACAATCTTTCAGAATCAATTTTTGTCTTTTTTTGTAAAAAAGGGTCAATACTTCTAGAATTTAATTTAAAAATGACTAATTATCTCTGGTAAAACAGTATAAAAATTTTTTTTAAATTTTTCTTTATTCATTAAACTGCTAGTTACATGTTTTAAGAATTTTACGACCACCACGCTAGGCACATGCCCGTGTTGTGACATAACTAATTGAGGCATCTGATAAGCAGTTTCACGAATAAAATTCGTATTACCGAGGTGAAGGTTAGGGCACAAAATCCGAATAAAAGATTTGTTATGCTGAAAAATAGTAACCATTGCCCGCCGCTGCAAAGTACCTAATGTCAAAGTTCACGTTTGTTTTTGGTTCACCAGCCGGCATTAACGAAGCGATGACGCCGGGTGAAATCGGTTCCAAGGCGCGGCCGATCGTCATTGTAGCCTCCGCCGGACTTTGCCGAAATAAACCGAGAATTCCCGAACATGCTTTTATCATTTCATGGGCAGATAAATTTTTATAATTGATAATTTATTTTATTAAGTAGCAAGACTGTCCACGATAACAACCATGAGCTTTGAGAAGGCAAGGAAAATCATTATCTTAGTGTAAACTTAAATATAGAATTCATTTTGCATTAGGTAATATTTTATGCTTATTTAATTATTTTTTTAACATTAATTAGTTCCACACAAGAGGCCCTGAGAAAAAAAGAAAATTCATATTTGGGGGTGCTGTGTGAAGGGTCTTTTTATGGAAAGGAAGGAGGGGAAGTTCCTGGAAGAAGCAAGGAATAGGGGATGGGTAGGAATCTGGTGTCAACGTGTCCAGTAGTGACGGATGTATGAAAGCACTTTCCCACTGCGGTGCAAAACAGTCGATCGAGAGAGTCCGACTGGAGAGGTCAAAAGTTCTCCCTCGACCAGTCTCTCCCCACCCGCCATGCACAAGATGGGCAAAAGACCGAGACAAACCTCACCCTACGAACCCGAGCACCCCTGCTAAGTCACCAATCGTAGCGAATTTATTAGCGTATTTAAGTTAAGTTAAGATGATTAACTATTTGATTAGGCATGCAATGTGAGAAATAAAAATATTTTTGAATTTATAATAATTTTGTCTTTTAGATAATAGTATTTTTTTTAATGTTTCAGTGCTTTTCTTTTCCTGTGTTGCATAAACTTGAAATTTTTTATTTATTTGTAAATATTTTTTATTTTTTACTTTTAAAAAGGAATGTTGCTGATAAACTTTTTTTATTTTTACTCAAAAATATGAAGTCGAGACTGATTTTTAAAATATTTTCTTTTATATCGCTCTGCAGCAAGAAATACAAGTAAAGAAAATATAGCGAGTATTTTGCCGTTAACAGATTTGCTGAAAGATCACACCTTTGCTTTGAGTAAATTCAAGTATAATACCCAAAATCATACTTTAATAAGATAAAAGGAAATCAATTTAGCATTATTATTGACTGAGCGTTGCGAAGTCCTGTTTTATTTCGAACACTTTACATTTCGTCTGTCTGTTAATTTATTTGCGTGCATCGTGTTCGGTAAATCCTTCGATGTGGTAGCTGTGTTGAATAGTGCCTTTTTACTCCGCCAGAGTTGACATGAGCGTTATAAGCCGTCAAATCGGAATAATCAATATTACGCGAGGTCTACTTTTCACTATCAATAATGAAAATAACTTCCCTATTTTATTTATTTCAACGGCTAAAGTAACTAAGGTAATCTCTTTTGATTCGATGGACTAGCATTATTGGTAATGTGAAATTACTGGCGAGCTATGGGAAGCTTTCGGTTGGGAATGCCAGTGAGGCGGGGCTGAAGATTATATGAAAACATTATTGTTCGTCTCGTGGTTACGCCCTAAACCCTATCACTGTCGTTTCATGATGAATTAGAATATCGTATGGAAAAAATCTAAAAAGACGATTTAATTTTTTTTTAACCAGTCCGATGTTAGTGTTATCAGGTTTAATTTGTATACATTCAAAAATATTAGTATTCAATTTATAAAAAAAACAGTTATGTATAAACAAGTTCTGCTGTGTAATAATGCGTTCCGATGTATTTCATCGCGAGTTATTGGCTGCACAACTTGTTTAAGAAATAAATTTAAAGGTGCCTACCTACTATAAACAGGTGTATGAAAAATACACACAGTATGATGGAAAGGGTGCGAAGGAAATATTAATATTAATATTTTTAATAATATCTGAATTACTATGGCCACTTGATATGGCGATAAGTTCCGCAGGAAAGGTAGGTTGATTTCGAGTCAGTTGTGACCGTCACCTTATTATTTTTTTGTGTCTTGTTTTGTTTCATGTTTGGTTTGTATGTATTAGTATTATCTTCTTCAATGATGGGTACACTTCAATACATTAAGAGAATATTACCAGAGAATACCGGAAATTAGTCCTTATGAAATCAAATTCTAGACGTATTTACTATTTTTTACAAAAAAAATTATTGATTTTGAAAGATTGTTATTTTATCTGGTACACGCAGTTTTAAAATTTTGAAGTGTATTTTTAAGATATTTAGGTTATACCGTCGGTCGTTGACAGATTTGTTCAATTTTCAAACGATAGATTCTATTAAACAACACACTTTATTAAATCATAATAATCATACAACAAAATAAATCAATACATAATCTGATATTATTTTAGGTTTTCACGGCCAAAAGTATTTTTGTTATTTATTTTTGGGGTGTTTTGCCGTGTTACGCTATCTCCTTCTTTAGCCAATGTTTCGGCTAAAGAAGGAGATAGCGTAACACGGAATAACACATCAAAAATGAATAACAAAAATAAATAATCTAGTCAACAGTTTTCAGAATTTTAATTTTAGATAAATTAAAGTCATTACAAAATAAATCCGAGAACGTGTTTTGTGACAAAAAACCTCAGTTTTTCTATTTGTTTAAGGTCTTAAAACTAAAATATTAAAAAAAAATATTTCTTTGTTTAGACATTATTAAAATATCATAAATAATTATGATAAAAAATACTTACAAGAAGTACACGATATCTAATAATTTATCATCGTGCGTTTTGAGCTTTTTTATTGCTTACTTGAATGTAGGTATATATATTAAAGAAAGTTTTTAGTGAAATAAATCGATATTAAAGTTTTAATTAAAAAAATTTGATTCGGGGAATAATCGATCATTCTCATGGGAACTTCCCTGTACAGTTGCAAGCATTTTAAAATTTTTATTCTCAGCCGCTGGTTAATCACTATTAATGGGTATACTTTAAAAAGTTATTCCAATAAAAAAAATATTAACTCTACCTAAGCCTTCCTTATCTAACCTTTTTCTTGGGTTCATGATCAGCTGAGTTTTCCTGGAGCTTATTCGATAATTTTCGTTCTTAGCAGACATTTTCTTACTTATTAATGACGTGTACGGACAAAATATAACTGGACGCTTAAAACAATATTTTACACTATTAAAATTCAGGTGATGTTAAATTATTTCAAAATTTGGATGATAAAGGGTTAACATTTATGTATGCGAAACGGGACGTCTGAGTCTGTTCGATAATTTTACACGTCGTAATATTATGCGACTTGCATCAGAAGTAAGTACCTGCCTTTATTTTTTTTTATAGTTGACATATACGCAATTATTTCGAAGCATTTTCCCCTTAAAATTATTGTGTAATACGTTTGTGATGAATTGCTTGTTTGACGGAATATTGGTTGATGAAATTAAAAGTTTTTAAAAAGAACTTTAGAATATAATTTTAGTTTCATCCTCATGGAAAACAAAAAAATACCTTTATTTATGGCTCAACTTACCTTACTTTTTATAGAAATTAAGAAAATCATTTTATTGTTCCAGATGTCAAAATGAAAACATCTAACGAAGGAGATTTGGAAGAATTTCGACGCCATTAAATTATATCCTGTATAGATAAATACATACATAGATCTACACACAATCACGGGAAGAATGCAGGTAACAAATATTATTTGATCTTAACAGGGATTTGTGAAACGGTTGTCACCTTATTGACAACTCTTAACAGGCGACCTGTCAAATCTTAAACAAGTCTCCGAATAAACATGCTTACACATTGTTAAATAAATAGGCTTATATCGCCAGGAAGGAGACAAAATTTTTCCAAGCAGTGTAAATTTCAGACACTTATTCGAAAAGCAGAAACATTTTGCGAGGTGTCCAATAATAGCAGCAATGAAAGATATTAGTTTTTACATCCGTTGACTTAAGCATGAAGATTTTTTCTTGATTAAAAAAAAACGATTAACTTAACGCAGTTATTAACAAAATAACATCTATATTATCTAAGTGTGGGTAAATTTATTTGTTATCCATAAACCTACAATAAAAATAATATATATGTACAAAATATATTTTTTAAAATTAATGCCCAATATGGCAGTGGGTATGTTGCACTATCCTAACAGTTCTGATGAGTAAAAATAAACATTAATTTAATAAAAAATTTTTTTTAATTAAACCGTTGGAAAATGAATTCGTAAGTCCTCAACATCTTATAAGGATCATGACAATTAAGAAATCTAAAAAAATCGTGCATATATTAAATATTACATTTGTAATGTGTACCTAATGTAAACCATTACTAACTGACCACAGGATGGATAAGTCGTAAGAAATAATAGTGTGGCAGGAAACAAATATTGTTAATTTCTCAGAGAGATAACCAGGGTTTGCTTTCTTTCGCTTTGTTGGGTGTGAAATGCGCCGACTTCCTGTTTTAAAAGTCGAAAAACTTAACAGCCTTTAGTTTATCTCTTGGGCAAGGATTGTTTGCAGAGGTGTCAAATACTTTGTCTACGAAAAGAGTAAAAAAATACAAAAGATTAGGTTGGTAAACAGCTCAGAATTCATTGGATCATTCAGAAAATGACCATTTTTAGCACGACGCCTTACTTCAACTACTCCTTTATTCTAAGTTCCTACCTCAACATAATTAAATAGCGAGCGTTGCGAAGTGCTGTTCTAACTCTACCGTTTGGCTTTTCGGCTGTGGGTAAAATTGTTTTATTGGTTCAGTAAAGATTATTTTTTCAAATGTGAATACGTCTTATTTATTTCACAATAAGATGGTTTCACAAAAGAATTATAGTTGAAATAGTGACGTTTCATAGGATAAATTGTTTACCTATTTCATTTTTATTTATTTTTTATTTATATAAAATACATGGTTGGTAATTAATTAGGTAGGTTTTGTAAGAACCTACGTATAAATCTTATGATTGCAGAGGAAATTATTGTTTTGATTTATTAAATGATAAGTGAATATTTGACGGCCGGCGTAGTCCAGCGGTAGGGCGTTGGCTGCAATTCCGAATGTCGCGGGTTCGAACCCGGCGTGCGCAAATAAATTTTAATAAATTGATTTGTGTTATTTCACAAGTAATTATTTAAAATAAAATATAGTATATTTGCGGCACGTTCCAGAGTGGAAGATACTCTTAGTATCGCCGTGGTGTAAGACCACCATTCAGAATTGAAACGTTGCTTGAAATGGCTTTAGCCGTGTTTAGTGACTAGATCTGAATAGCCAGGTACTTCTCCACCTTCCTTCCTCATCTCCTTCCCTTTCCCACTTACCTTCAGCCTCATATCATACCCCAATTGGGGATGCCATAGTCTCACTGGCTCCAGACGGGAGCAGTTGGGACTCTTGTGAGGTATTCACTATTAAAAAAAAGAAACATACTTTTTGAACGCGAGGCCCGCTGTCATATACCAGTTTTATTAGGAATCAATTTGCAGATGTTTTGTAGATGACGAATTGACAGTACCATAAATATTTTATTTTATTTGTGATTTCGTACAATCACACTTAGTTTTTTTCATTAAATTACCCATAAATGTATCCAAAGCATTCACTAATAACATCTTGCAAACCCAAATTCATTTAAAACCGAGAATAAATCTTATATTCACAAAACAAAGAAGAAAAATTCCAATGAGGTTTTACAAATGATAATTCAAAGAATCGATTCAGATTGCTGCCGACTCGTGAACTTTGAACCGAGGGGGAATTTTTGAAAATAGAATAAAAAGGCTAAAGACGAACAAAACAGGTTATTATGAACCAGCGTGCTCCGAAATGACCGTTAATTGCGCAAACCGATACAACGCAACGGTGCTATACGTACCTACCCAAACTACAGGCTGATTCATTTTCGCTGACTTAAAATTTTATTTGAATACTGGGTTGGTACTTTGGTGGGTAAATCAATCATTATTAACTATTTAGAAAAGTATCGAACAATGATAACCAAAGCTGGCGTCATGAAATTGGGCAGCATTTTATGTCTGCACTTTCTAGGTCGACGCGACGGTTTTCATCTCGCAACGTGATTTCGTACATGATCTGTGAACCTTTGAAAAATAAATTTATTTGTTAAAATAATATTTTTTTAATAAATAATAATTTATTATAATAATTAAATAATAATTTAATAATAATTTATTATAATAATTTAATAATAACTTATTCTACATTTTTAAAACAGAAATAAAATTTAATAAATAAAAAAATAGTTTGGAAATTTACTGAAAAATTTTCAAACTATATTTTAGCCATATTTAGTGAATAATAATAGTATAAGCCACCATGAAATGGATGAATAAGGTACAATAAGTATACAATAATGTACTCGTACTAGAAGAAATACTAGTAATAATTCCTCAGGTCAGCAGCATCATCAGCTATCGGAAGGTGGAAGAAACCAAAGCGCACATCAGATATTAAGTTCGGTGAGCGAGCTTTCGGAGTGTCCGGACCTAACGCAGGAATGGACTGCTGACTCGGCGGAATTTAGAGCTTAACTTAAAACTCATCTTTTCAGACAATCTTATCCATAAAGTCAAAAACCTTCCACCTTCACTGCCCACGATATTGTGAATAACTAATTGTGTAAAAATATGAGGAAATTCTTATATTTGTAAGCTTTTGTAAACATGACAATTTTCCAGTCCTAAAGAGTCCTAAATTCTCAAGTTTTTCCAAAATACCTATTACGAGCTCTAACTTTGGCACCAATCTTCTAATAATTGAATACCAATTTATAAAAATATTATTAATGGAGGAAGCAAATGTAAAATAATGCAATGTCCAGTGTTTTCAATATAATAGCCTCCGCGTGCAAATTGGTATCTTATCCAAGCATATACTTTCTAATTAAAGTGTGTTCATCGGAAGTCTCTGCCAGGTAAGTATGTTTCTGTATGTTTTTGTAAATAATAAACTATGATAGAGCCTAAGAATTCATAATAAATTGTACAGCGCCCTTGAGGTTATTTCCCACAAAAACGGCGCTCTACAAATTATCAAATTATTATTATTATTAGTAACTTAATAAGCAATGTTTATGAGGAAAGTTATTATGATAGTAGTCATTCATTAGTTCACTGATCTTTTATTTCCTATTTCGTTTTGTGAAATAATGAAGCCTAGACAAAAAACATATTTGTGTAGGCTATTAAAAGAGGAAATGCCGAAAGATCTGTCGCGACACGCTTCTAAAATAATACAAACCATTCGCAGCGCAGCCTAGAACCTTCGAGTTATCTATTCCGCGAGCGCTAATATAATAATGGCCTAGAAGCTTCTAGGAGATTCGCGACGAAAGGGCACCGGTCTATCCGCGGCTTCTGGAACTTTTCCGGAATATTTGATTATTATTATTATCATTATTACTTGCACCTGGCGACAGCCGCGCCTCCCACTGCGTACGCCGCGTCGGCTGTTCGAGATCCACTGGTGTATCTGGCCTATCGCACCGTCTAGCTTCCTTTGTTGAGGACCGACTACATCACTATGACTACACTCCACCACCGTTCATCTCCACTATCCATGGAATTGAGCATCGGCCTGGAGGATTCGCCACATCATCTCCACCAATCACGGTGTTGAGTATCTTACAGGAGGACCAGGAAGTTCCCTGACCTTTACCGCTAGTTGGCCACAACTTTGTCATCAAGACTGCCGCATCGAACACTGATCCCGCCGTGATGTGACCGACGTGTTATACATTCCATCGTAATACTTTCACACTTCTTTCTATGTAATGAAGACACATAACTACACTACATCTTTTATTGCCTCTACCCTTCACTACCCACAAATCTAACTCATTTTCTTATAATGTAGATTTGTAGCGACTTAGGCTGTAGATATTCCAGTTATCAGTCCCAAAGTGTTCGTAGGAGACATAAACGTTATAGTATCTTCTGTATTTTTTGTTTTTATAAAGACGGGTGAGAAGGAAGAGGTCGATGACATGCGTACGACCTCTCTCTGGGACTACTATAATTTATACCTCTTTTAAAATTTAAAGCTTGTGAATGTTTTGTGCTCGTAATAAATAGATGGGTTAAGAATGAAAAATAATAATAAAGTTTATCATTTGTTAATTACTTTACCCATATTTTAAAACACATGTCCATTGATAATTTTGTTAAGAAAGTTGGTGATCACGTCTGGAATTCTAGCCCAATGAAACGAGTTAACTCTCGCTCGGGAATTTCAAATAAATATTATGAATGAACTCGCTTCTCATGATAGGGTTGACCCCGCCCAATGTTGACATATCAAAGGTACCTACTTGTACTTATGGCTTTAATATTTTTTGTTTTAATGCTCTTAGAGTTGTTTGTCGATATTTATCATTAAAAACATATATTTTTTATTAAAGGCTAAAAAATAAACTATGTTTTCAAATTACCTGCTATATTAAAAGCGCAGACCCCTGAAAAATCACGGAATAGTAATAGAGGTTCTATTGACTACTAATATCTTGTCAAAACGTTTCCTACTAATATCACGCGAGTAGCAGAGCACGGGGACCGGATTCGGTAGTTTACGGTCATTCGGCGTCGGAGTGCTGGAGGTCAAATTGGAGGTAATTGGAAGCATTTTTTTTAAAAGCTGGTTGGAGGTAGATAAATGGAACCAAGTTTTTTGCAACATGTCTCATCACTATAAATGAGTTCCAATTTTGAAAATGGAAATTAAAATAATTTTCTATTCAAAATAATACATTATAGATAGGTACTTTATCGCTTATCTAAATTACCCAAACAAAACCGGCTGGGCTGAGTGGGCACCGCGTGTTCTATTCCCCGGCTGGTTAAGTCCTCCATCACAACACAAGGAACATCTTCCATTTACTGTGGTTGTAGTAGGAGATGTTCAAATATTATTAGGTTATTCATAAACCGCACGGAGAAAATGTTATTCTAAAATACGATCATTATATTCGTAAAAACGGTTAAAAACGGGACTGAAGTTCTTACGAACAAATTAACAGGGTTTCAATGTTTATTGGCGGGAACATGTAAGAATAATTTGTTGGTATACGTAATTTCGTGCATATACCAACAAATTATTATTACATTTTCCCGCCAATAAACATTGAAACACTGTTAATTTGTTCGTAAGAACTTCCGTCCCGTTTTTACGAATAAAATGATCGTATTTTAGAATAACTTTTTTCTCCGTGCAGGAATGTTTGAGTTTAATGAACTGCTAATACAATCAGAGGCACAACTGAAATTAGTATGTTTATCATATCATAATCCAATATATGTAGAATAGTTCAGTGCGTAGAATAAAACTTCATCCACTGATTACCATTACCACATTACAACAAATTTGTTTATCATTTTCTGTTTGTAGGCTTATTGTTATAGTTCCACTGGAAATTTGTTATTTAAAACAAATAAAATATTATTACAAGTTTTTGTTTTCACAACCCTGTTGGGGTTGTTCGTATATCGTTGATATTTTTAGTTTTTATTAAAAGAACTAGCCCATTTATGACACAAGTGGGTATCAAGTATTATCTGTCAACCATTAAGTTACGATATATTTGTTTTAATTACTTTGTCATACCTACTTACACAGGGAAGGGACAGAATATAACGAAATGCAAAATTCAACGGTAGGGACTTGCATAAAGTAATGCGCGCTTATTGTACATTTTAATTGCATTTTATAATTAAGCTTAATGTTTTTTTTAAATTTAATTTAGAGGTACATATTTTTCAGTATCGCTTTGTAAAAGACTGATAGAATGGAACTCTCCGAGAATAGAATATAATACCCGAGGAATACAATTTTCGTTGGGGCCTATGTCAACTTTGGGGATGCTGTGGGGAGACTCTTTTTAAGGAAAGGAAAGAGAGGAAGTTCTGGGAAGGAAAATGTGATGAAGGGGTTGTTATGAATTTAAGGGATCAGTATATCCTTCACTTCGGTGAAAGGGTTCGGAGAGTCCGACTGGAAAGGTAAAAATGTCTCTCTTGTCCAGTCTCTCAGTGGGCAAACGCATCCGCCGCGAAGACCTAGACAAACCTCACCTTATGAACCTGTGCACTCCTGCTAAGTCACCAAATGCAGTGAACCTCTTGAGGTGACCTATAGTTGGTTATCCAATAAAATGTTCCCAATCTGCCGAATCGTTACCTTAGATCCGGAATTTCACTTGTAGCCTTTTCATATATGCAATTGATTTTTAGGCCTAGTTTGGAGAAAGTATTTATTACATTAGAAAAATTACCGAGAGCCGATTTTTTTTACAGAACAACCAACCTTACTAAATTATGTGCCATTTTTTAATAAAATAGAAAATAGCGTTAACGATTTATAAAGTTATTGACAGTATTATTAAATTAACGAAATACTGTTTTTTTGTATATTAAAAAGCCTGTCATTTTCGATATTAATAACAACAACTTATTCCGTACTAAAAAATATATTAAATTTCGTTTAAATCATATGAGACTTTGTTCATTCAAAGATTTTTTATAAAAACAAAAAACGCCAAAATTACATACATATATAATAACATTGACAATGTAATATGTTAATAAGACGAGCCAAATCTGTAGAAAATATATTGATTTACCGTTATTTTGACAACATTGACAACAGCTTGTATTAAGGAAACTATAAAATGTATATTTTATTAATGTACCGTTTTGTTTGGATGTTTTGACGTGTCATTTTTATTGCTCGAGAAAATGTTAATTTAATAGATATTTTACATGGATAGATGACTCTAAACAAAACAAAAAAATAGGTAGATACTAAGTCAGTCTACTGAGACATGGCTCTAAAACCGCAAATATAGTTTTCAGGTACCTACTTAAAAATAATTAATCGTTGGAACATTCCACACGTATTATTATAAAATGTACAGTATACTATGTGGAGAGTTTAACAAATTTTAATATTTTCAAAAGTCCAAGAGATCACAAAGAAGTACATTCTATTTTTCGCAATAAATCGATTTAATTTTAAAAAAAATATATATATTTTTAACTTTTTAACTTAATGAGTTAAACCTTCAAATTATAATATTTTAATTAATGAAGATAATATTAGTGAAAGTCAATCGAACATACGAAATAGAAAAATCAGAAAAAGATACGGATACGTGGGACATCGTGTCACAGATGTATCCGTATCTTTTTCTGATTTGATTTTAATGGTAGTTAGAACTCTGTCGTAGTAAGGTCGCGATTAAGCTGTAGTTGTTTTAAGAATAAATTATCATAAATGAGTTTTTTGGGAGAGGAATATTAATTATTATGAATAATAATTTATTCAATATTCATGCAATCAATTAAATAATATATTTGATTTTGTTAACTTTTTTCATGTATTTGAAATATGTGGGTCTATTATATTATACCCTGAATGCACAAAGCCGTGTTATGTATCAAAAATTTTCCTTTTTTTCTTTTTAATCAGTAAATCACTAAACTGCAAGAAAATGCTAAATTGTAAAAGTAATTTTATCGTTAGGCCGAGCATTATTTTTTTTTTTTTTACATTAGCTTCTCACAGGAGGCACTGAGGAAACTAATTCCTCTCATGGCCATTTTTGGGGATGTTGGGTGGAGGGTCTTTTAGAAAAGGAAGGAAAGAAAGTTCTGGGAAGAAAAAATGTATGAGGGGTGGGTAGGAATCTAAGGGTCAGTGTGTCCAGGAGTGACGACCACATAAATCAATCACTCCCACTGCAGTGCAAAGCGATGTTCCGAAATAGTCCTGCCTACCAGTTGGTGGGCAGACGCATCCACCTCCAAGATCCGTACAATCCTCTCCCCAAGAACCCGGGTCCCCTGCTTTGTCGAAAAATCACTAAGCATAAATGAAATTCGTGTTCGCGGGACTTAAAATTAGATTGAGGTACCTACATCATAAAAATTAATAATAAATTATTTGAACACAAGTCCTGAAAACAACATTAAATAATCGAACTAATAATGTTAATTATTTAAATACTAAAAATATTATTTTTAAAAAATTGACAAAAAAATTAACAATATTTATTACGATGCATCAAGAATTAAAATCATTTAGTCATTTTGCCACCAGAGTTATAATTCAATTTTGGAAAACCAAAAATTAAAATTATATTTAAGTAATACTTAGGAAAAATTACAATATTGATAAACAGATATTAATTTGTATTCAAGCGGTAGAACAATTCCCATGGCAAATGGCATATTATGAGCAATCTATAGTCATTCATACTCGTACACTTACATTATGTAGATCCACTATGAAGAATGACGCTAGTAATTTTCATATATAATCCTCGTCCGTTCATTGTTTTGAGTAATGTCTTTCAATTTCTGTGGCGTGGGTTTTAGGAATTCTTGGACCGTGTAGCCTGCCATTGAAATCGATAATTCATATCATCAGCACCCCTCTACCGGGCCTAGACTAACTGCGTGATTTGCTTAATCGGGATAATGTGTGGCTGGAGACAAAATTACAGCAGGAGATGCGACGGAAATATCTTAAATAAAACACTGATGACGATGGTAGGATCAGAGTCATGAATGAACCGAGTTCAATGAAACCAGATGCTTGGGGTTTATGAAGGATTACTGTCGATTGAATCCTCCCATGTTCAAAAGGGAATGATTCTATTGTTTTCTGATTGCTTTATTACATGTTATTATGACAGTTTTGACTGACCGAAAAGGAAGTTGAAAATTAACGACAATTTATAAGGACAGGAAATGATGGCTACATTTTCAATTGTCATTCTGACCTGATGATGACAGAAATCTGTAAAACTTTTCAAAATTATTACTTAGTGTTAGCCAGTTTTAAAAATGTCTAGGGTCGAAAATCTATCCAATAGTTTTAGCAAATCTAGAATAGAATGGTATTTTAAGAAGCCATTTTTATATTTGGGAGCCAAATCTTAGTATCTTTCTTTATTTATTTATATCGGGTTTTACGACTAAAAACTCAGAAAATGTTAAATTAAATATCTACGAAAAACTAATCCGTCAAAAGATTCATAAGATCTACATAAGAAACAATGTGAAAACTTATAAAAGCTCACTCAGATGACAAATAATACAAAGAGAGGTGAGATACACAAGAAACACAAATAGGGACACAGCTGATACATAATATAATTAGCCCTACATATTTTTGAGCAATTGCATAAAAAATTATTTTCTGAATCCGAATAAATTATCGACGAAAATGTCTACTTCAGCACACTCTATTTAATTATACCTAATATATTCGACACTTTTGGGTTAGAGGGCTAAAAGAGGCGATATTATTATAAATGTACTCTGGTTAAACGTGCTATGGAGTCTTAGATAATAGGAATTGGGAACTTTTATTTCAATATAGCGAAGAAATAATGTATCTAGTATCAAGACGACCAAGAATTATTTTATGTAAACATATAAGATCAGTCAACTGCCTTCTAATTTTAATTGTGGCTTACATTAGTATTATACACTGTTGTTATTGGTCAGTTAGTTGGTGGGTTATGCTCGATCTAGATGACCATCTGTGTAAATTTGATTCGAAATATACTTGTATTCTGTATAATTGATGGAATACTTCATTTTACGCTGTGAGTCCTGTGGGAATGCTACGAGTGTGTTACCAATTTGATACAAGAATGTCAATAAATTAAAATTAAATACCTTACAACCTGGTTTCTCGGAATAATCACCGAGAACGCAACTGAATCCATGGAAAACAAGGAGAGCAAATGGAGGGAATGGACGGTTTGGAGAATCCTGCGCAGTGCGCATGTCACATCGAGGGGGGGCGCCTCCCGGGTCCGCATTCCAAATTCAAAAATTATTATTTTGAATTCCACAGGGCGCGTTCGGAATTCAAAACTAGACCTCGCGCCATGTTGGAATGTGAATCGACATGTTGTTTTGGAAACAACTCAATTTATTGTAGCGATGACACGGTTATTCCAAAAGGCTCCGTAAAGTGACCTCTAAATCATATTATCTTCCCCGTCTACAATGCTCTTTTATTTTCGTGTTGAGCGGTCGTTATTTTTACGATTCTGAATATCGGCGGTTTCTCATATTTGGTCGGATGTAAAAATCAACCCATTAAAGCGCTACTATTAATATGCTATTCGTGATCAATTTAGATTTACTACCTTACCTTAATATTAATTTAGGACAAATATATTTTTTTTGCATAAAAACGAGTTTGATCTATACACATAAATTAACCGCCTACTTAATGAATTAAAAATGAATATTCAAAACAAAAGACAAAAATGTATGTTTAATATTCAATACAAAAGGTTCTTATAAATTATCGACATGTATGGGCTTGTGGAGAAATATAACTCGATTACAAAAAAATTTGTGACATTTTCGACCAAACTGATTAATCACGTAAGCAAGTATATTATTAAAAATGCTTCATAGATATACATATTTTTGTTATATAAGTTCGTTTTCTAGTTTTATTCTAGGAAACGCAAACAAGAGTTTTTTTAACGCCACGTTAGAAAACATTTTTAGAGTTTTATTCTTTGTTGGTTTTTCTTCGCGTTATGAACTTCTAGGGAATAACATATTTATGACGTTGATGATAAACCTATCTGTAATTTCCCTTTATTATTATTTGTTCTAAAAGTTTGCCTTCTTCAAAACAATCACAAATGATAAGGTTGTTTTCCTGGGATTTTTGCGGTAGTTTTGGATTACTGTTTTCCTATTATTTACATCTTCTTGTTTGACAAACAACCAAGGAAAAGGTAAAATAATGAATTTATAATACGACACTTAGTAAATAAACCTTTAGTTTATATTTATATGTCACCACATTCCTTCTTCTAAATTTAACAAGATAAGGAAAATCTCAAGAATCATTATGTTTTACCTACAATGAACGCGTGTGCCTTATTAACTTAGGTTCTTACGCCTTCCATTTTTATTTGATTTTCTCTTACGTTTCTCTGAATCCAAGATGTCCTTCTCGTATCCTTGAAAAGTAAATATTTATCATTGACATGAAAAAATGATCCCTCAACCAAATTAAAAATTATAAACACAATTTAAAAAAAAGTTTATCTACAGTTATCATAGTCATATATTATAGTAATCACACAAAGTCAAATTTATAAGATTTAGAGTAGAATATATTCCACGATTAGGATTCTGGTGAATTTATCCGCACATCATTTTGTGTTGTACGCCAACAACTTTTCGCCATAGTCAGAAAATTATAAAGCAAAAAGAGAAGTAAAAAAAGGAAATTAGGTCACCAATTCTTCGCTGCACATGGTTGGTTTTTGCTCATTGTCATTTCCTTATTCGACAATTTTGTCTTGATTTTCTTTCATTAATATTTTTTAACATTCTTATAATATACAGATAAAAAATGAGTATATAAAATATGTTATACAAAAATAGATATTTAATATAATCATTCGTTTGAGAAAATGAATATTTTATGACATTTGACATTAAAGAAAATGAATATTTGATTATATGAGAAATTAATAAATTTTATTAATTGTTTAGTGATTTTATATACTCATTTTTTATCTGTATATTATAGGAATGTTAAAAAATATTAATGAAAGAAAATCAAATAGAAATAAAAAGAAAACATATATATGTATATTTTATTGTTAAGTACTTATATTTGAAATCCACCACCAATTAATAAAATTAACAATTAATTATATACAGGGTGTCACAGCACGTAGCCGAAGGTTTTTACCCAACAATGTTTGGATTACACAATATTAACATATAAATATAAATTTATTTGGTTTTTAATTGAATAAAGTATTATAGGACAGCAAACTGACATCAACTGGCTCAGGAAACGCTACGCGAGTAAAATCCTTCGGCTACGTGCTGTGACACCCTGTATATAATTAATTTTATTAATTGGTGGTGGATTTCCAATATAAGTACTTAACAGTAAAATATACATATATATTTTTTCTAATTTATCTCCAAGAATCGCTAGAATAACTGCATAAATCCAACAACCTTTAATCCTTGACGGGCATATAAAATTTGAAAGAAGCCCCATTGCAATACCGAGAACAATACGAGTGTAACCGCGACTCGGGACACGAGATCCGAGAACGAGGCTGCCTCGCGATGTCACCGAAGGACGTATGTACCCTGGTACCTACGTACTCTACCTGTTGTACCTGTACTAGGTACCAGTATTTGTACAAACAAGAATAATCATGCGGTCTGGGATAAAGGCCTTTGTTGTCCGCCGTCACCCAGTGAAGGCGGTATGACTTTTCAATAAAATCAACAGATTTTGAGTTAAATATTTAGTCAACAATCTGATTAGATAAGTCAAAATCATGGAAGTCGTTTGGGTTTGGGAGATAATTGTTTTTTGGCGTAAAAAATGTTTACGAGATTTTTTGGTGTCCGTTGACATTTAATGTTTTTTTTTAAACGTATTCTTCAAAATCTAACAAACTTAAATTTCATCCATATTTCATCCTGCTCACTCAGCCGGGTAACCACCCAATAAATAAATATTTATTTTTGTCCCGTCGACGGCATGTACCTTTTCTCGGGAGATTGTTTTCAATGTGGATGAGTGTTTCAGGCGAATAATTTAATAATTGTTACCCTTTGTGCTATCCATAAAAATCTTGTCTTAAACATTAGTTTATCAATTAAAAAATAATAATAAACATCTATTTATTTGTATAAAATTTATTTGTATGTTTACCTCCGCCATTTTTTGGATAACCAACATCCCTTCCTTAAGTCACCCCAAGTGGTTCGCTACGTTTAGTGACTTAGCATGGGTGCCAGTGTTCGTGGAGTGGGGATTGTAAAGGCTTGGCAGCGATGCGTTAACCTACTGCAAGGCGGGCCGGATCGGGAGATGCTGGTTGAGCGAGACCTTTTTAACTCTCCAGCCGCACTCTCTCTACCCATCGCCTTGCACCGCAGTGGAAGGGATGGTTTAATACGTCCGCCACTCCTGGATACATTGATCCTCAGATTCATATCCATTCCTCATGTCTTTTTCCTTCCAAAGGACTTCCCCTTATTCCTTTCCCTAAAAATACCCTCCACACAGCTTCTCCAAAAATCATAAAGGTCCCGAGGGGATTTTTTTCTTCAGGGTTCCTCCTGTGTGAAAGTAAAGTAAAAAAATGTGATCGAAACTGTTCGTGATGATTCAATATTTATTTTTAACGGAAGTATTCTATGCATGATTATATTGATTATGATATCTATTTTTCTTAACATCTTACCGTTGACAGAAAATCTGTTTGCGTGTCCCACATGCCAATAAAACTTTAGATCAAGAAATCTGTGACCGTAAAATTTTCACGACTTTTTCTATTTGGGATATCTTAGTAAACATCGATGTAATTTACATAATAAGCTGGTAATCTACAAAATATTCCTTTAGCCTAACTAATTAAAAAAAATATTTGTTTAATGGTATTTAAACTCAACCAGCGCTGAGTAGTAATGCTGGTCATATCGGATTATTTTTAAATAATAAATGCCAAAGATTGTTTGCCATTTCGTAAAGTAGGTTATGTTTTTTTTTATATTTCCATTTAATGAAGAGTAAAATAGGGGAATTTAATAGTGAGATATATGCATGTATAAATTTAGCCATCAATAGTAAAAAAAACGGCGATAGACATATTGAAAAGACAAAACTTACACTTGATGAACAGAAAAACTAATTTATTCAAGAGACTATGAATCTTGGACAGATAGAACAAGCCTTTATCTAATTGAAATTAGTAATTGTCCATCCAACGTCGTACAAGAGATCAATCGTAGTTTTTGTGCGTTCAGTCCGCCCATCACGGGCGACCAATGCAGTGTGCAGCGCGGTGTACCGGGCGATGGGCGGATGGTTTGCTAGGCGGGCGGATACTTCGCCCCGCCCACGGAAAGCTGGACTCGAGATGAAATAAAATAACCATACAACTCATGATCCTACAATACAATACTGAGCTGCAACAATACCATCTCAATCTGCATACATTAACCGTGGAATAGACGTCTGGGGTCAATGAGAACCGACAGGTCCAAAATAACAACATATTACAGATGTAATATTCTTATTCTTCTGCTGCAGAGTATACTACAGCCGCTGGATTTTTTTAAGGACCACACTATAATATAATTTTTTATTATAATAGGTTAAAAACATGAAAGGTCTTCTATATCATTAATTACCTCACTGAAGCCCTGCATTATGGCGAATGATTTCGTTTCATGTTCCTTAAATAGTTCCTTATACGAACTAAAATATCTTTTACTGAATACCAATTCGTTTATCTACCCTCTTTTACTACTCAAACACAGCTAAGGCAACCGGTATACAGAAGTAGCAGACATTTTTATAGCACCGAAAGAACGTACAAAAAAAGATTTCACTTTTTTTATTTTTTTATTTAATATTTTTCTAGGTTTTTTTTAAACAATAAATACACATTTTTTGCAAGTTATACAGTGTTAAAATGGTAGATAAGAATAGCTTTTCTTCGCCATAAAGAGGAGAGGCTCTTGTGTTTGGTGAGGGAATTTTAGTTCTATTATATAATATCATGTATGAATTAATAAAATATTGCAAAAGCGAGGGATAATTAAGAAAATGCAAGATTTATCAAAAACGGATTTAAAGATTTGAAATAAATAATAATAATAGTAAGATGTGTACTCTTATAGTAGTTTCAGATAATTTTTAAATTTATGCTGAAATTCCTGAATATTTTCGATAACTTTTAAATATTATGGGAGGTTGTTAAAATATGTTATACCTAGATAGAGATAAGTATTTTGTGTGTGCTTTGTACTAAATTTAGGGATTTTGATAGTATTCTGATATCTTGTTGATGAATGGAATTGTAAGTTATTTAACTGTATTTCTTTGTAAATTTGTAGTATTGAATATTTTTTATATTTTGTCTATTTTAGGTACATTAAATATTGAAAAGAGAATTTCAGTAGAAAATTTTGATGGTTTTTTTTAATAATACTTTAATTATCAATTTTTGAACAATTTTGAGTGGTTTTTTAATATTATTTTGTTTATCAGTGGTTTTTTAAAGTAATATTACAAAAAAATACTAAAAAAACCATTGATAATTAAAGTAATATTCTATTATCTTTGAACAATTATATGTTCCACCCCAACCATTAATACCATATAGCAATATAGATTGAACAATTGCATAGTACACTCTTTTTAAGTTTTCTAGTCTAAGAATATTTCTTAGTCTTATATATATAATTATATATATAAATACATTTTCTAATTCTTTTGACAAGTTCGTTTTATTTTTTTTTTTGTTTTTTCCATTTAAAATGTTGATCTATGTATATATATACCAAGATATTTAATTTCAGAAGTTGGATTAAGTATTGAACATGCTTGATTGAAATTTATTGGTTGATGTATTATAATTTTTAATTCTGGTTTTAATTTAAATTTATTGATAGAGAATGGGATAAATTTAGTTTTTTCAATGTTTAATGAGACGACGTTTTTATCGAATTTATTAAAAATATTTATCAGCTCACCCTGATTGTAAATTTTAGCTAATTTACGTTGTATTTTTATGTTTACACTGCATAATAGTTTTGTAATCCATATCTATGTAAAAAAAAGTTTTATTCTGTATTTAAAGGTATTTGTACCGAAAAAATATCAAATAAATAAATAATCATCGGAAAATTCTAGTAGCCTTATTGCTTATGACGGCAGTATGATATATCACAGGTTATAGGTACTTTAGATGTGAGTAACAGTGCAGAAGTGAAATGCCAATAAGTTAAAGGAAATTTTTTAAACGTTGTTTCCTCAGATTATTGTCAAAAGTGCATATGGCTTCGTCCAAACACTCCACACTCCCACGCGAGTCGTTCCCAATTAGAAAATACGTAATGAAGCAGTCAAAAGGGAAATCAATTGAGACTATAATAATATAGTGGGGTATTTTGTTAAGATTATTGCTACTTGAAAACGGCTCACGTGCGTCCTGCGAGTGTCTGAACGAATATAATGATGGAGATAAACCGATAAAGTTATTCTCTATGAATTCCTCAAGACGATGAAATAAATATCATTCATTCGTCATTTTGCATCTTTAGTAGAAATGATGAAACTTTAGTAAAGACAGGCCAATTAGAAGTATTTCAAGACTTTACCAAAATTGCGTTGGAAAGGTGTTTTTTTTTCTGGAAACCATTAACAAAAATATTTATAAAATGGATCGCAGTAACTTTTTTAATAGAGAAGAAAAAACTTTGAGTTTATTTCTTGTTGACTGATAATAATATATCTAATAAGAAGGTATCGGTGAATAATAAAACGCTGCCTAGTTTATAGGGATAGGTATATACATACAAGTTGTGTTAATAAATGTTGATCACACACAACATAATATTGCTAATAGTGCTCGTCATAAACTATACCATAGAAATTTATTTTAGAAATATTTAAAAAAAAAATTATCATTGAGGTGATATTATTTCACAAAAAATATCAAAACGCATTTGTCTAATAATCCACGAGACCATTAGATTATTAAACCATAAATAGGAAAAAAATATGAGGTAGGAAAAACGGGTGAAGGATGGAGAATGGGAAGCAGAAAGATAGGGGTTGGTTCATTAGTTACATTGGAAATTATGCCAGGATAGAACGAATCATTAAGGGTTATTTCTTTCAATAAAACACCAATAAATTTAAGTTATACAGCATTACCAATGCTGATCACTTATTAATAAATGATCAAGTCTGGTAAAAAAACAGTCTAGCCCTACAATTTGTAAACTCTGCCATTTTATGAATCCAACTTAATTCATAACATTTTGAAGATAAATTATGAGAATTAGTTAAGAGGCTAGACTTTGAACCACACGCGGAACACCCGCGTCTGTCATTCTGTCCCGCTCACAATAAGCTCACGCACACTTACAATACATGCGAATGCGAAATGTGCGAATGACACAACGCTCAAATTTACCTACAGAAATCGTTCGAAAGGGGTTTATGTAGAATACACTTTTCTACACCAAAACTTTCACCAAATTGAAATTAAAAAAAATATATATATATTTTAGAAAGAAGAAGCTACGTCGGTAGCTTTTTATATTTTTATAATTCTTTATGAGAGTTGAGTTAGCAGCACCTTTTCCTGAAATAATATTTTTTGATAAATCGTACATGTTTGAAAGTGAATGTTTACGTTAATACGAAACGCATCGAAAATTCGAAAACATACCAACATAGTTTTCACCCTTTAGAAGGCAGTATAAAAAAATATATTCATTTTGTGCAATTTTCGATGTA
This sequence comes from Limnephilus auricula, assembly GCA_951813805.1. NCBI lineage: Eukaryota > Metazoa > Arthropoda > Insecta > Trichoptera > Limnephilidae > Limnephilus > Limnephilus auricula. The sequence goes on from OX638388.1 coordinate 35,400,835, forward strand.
GAAAAGTGTTTTTTCCCGGGCGTCCTTTTTGTATGGGCCGAAAAGCGAAGTCTATCATCTTAAGTTAGGGTACGGATTCTTTATGTGGAAAAATACATAATCAAGTCTTGTAAAAAGATACGTGTTCAAGACTTGCAACTTGTTGTATCCAGCTAATTTATGAATCCAATCCAAATCCCGAACATTTTGAAGGTGATCTCGCATTCCTGTCTGAAATCCAAGAACAGCACATCTTTCCATGTTGTGTGGCGCGGCGTCAAAAGGATTTATCTGGTTCCAAGAGTGAGGAGTGTTGGCCGCATCAACCGGTGTCCGGTTACAAATGGATTCTCCGTGTCCGAAAGGGGGACACGTGAATGAAGTCGTGTTAAGACTTCATTTCGACGGGAAAAATCGGCTTATTTATGGCCGAAAAAGTATTCGGGAAAAGGAACTGGTTTTGCATGTTCGACTTGCGGAATAAGTTTTCGTTTTACGAATCTGGCGATTTGAATAGATGATAATTGCAATGCCATCTCAGAATCCCTACCTATTTCAAATAGTAAATTTGGGTCTTTGGGAAAATATTATGATCAGCCCAAACAGTATATTGAATTATCGTATGATTTGTACCTACACGACTTGAGACGCACGCTACATATCGACCCTTTGGAATAGCAAGGTTCCCTCTGTTGCTTTAACGTCATGCGATAATGAACTCTAAGGTAGCTTACCATAGATCCCATAACCGCGTGACGTTTCCGCAACAGATGGAACCTTGTTATTCCAAAGGGTCGATATAATGACTTTTATTTAAAATAAGGATTTTTTAATAAGGATTATATTATACTAAATTATGTCTCTGGCTGGAGAGATCGAAGGATCTCCCTCACCCGGCCTCTCCCTATCCGGCTCGCCACGCATCTGGATAAACCTCACCACATGAATCCGGGCACCCTTTCTAAGTCACCAAATGTAGCGAACCGTTTGGGTTGACCTATGGCAAAGGTAATTGGTTATTCAATGAATGGTTTCTGGGGTAGCGGTACCCATACTCGGATTCCAAAGTGAAAGTTTGCTACTGATAGTTGAACCAATATTTATGAAAACCAACGTTGATTTTGAATTCCTGTAAACTATAAGAAAATCGCACGAAGATAAAAAATACGTACCCTATAAGGAATGAACAATAAAACGAAAGTTTTTAAAGTTGTCTGCACCTTTATAATTAATAATATAATTAGTCACTAATCTAATATTACGCTATTACCTTTAATTTTGCTTCTGTTTACGATAATTATTATTGTTGATGTATACATTGTATACCATGGGAACATGCTTAGGTTACGTTTATTCGACAGGATTTGGATTCTTGATACTCCTTCAGATTCAAAGTTACCTTATGCTGTGTTAACAGCTGTGAATAATTTGACAGATGCTATCTTAAAAATCATGATACCACCCAAAAACACTTTGAAATCTTTAGAAACTCAATATGGATCACAAATCTAATAAAGTCCGTGATATCTCTACATTTTAAACTGTATATATTAAGAATACAATATGATTTTATCCCTCTTTTGTATCACGGCTATAAAACCCTATAATTACCGTAACGGGGTTCTTTATGCCTACCATTTGGCTTCCCATGGAGCATGAAACATTTCTCATTAATACTTTCAAATGGAACCAGCAATCATTGGATTAAAATACAGATCTTTACAGGCTTGTCATTCCAGTTTTTAGGGTTAATATTTTAAAAATTAGAAGCTTTAAAGATTCATAATGGAGCTTTGTTAAAAAAAAACCTGATAATCACCTATCAAAGAATGGGGGGCATTGTTAACTGTTTTGAAATATTGTTACAGTATGATAGCATTCTTATATTGTGATAGCATTATATCCAAAATTGAGAATATTTAAAGCAATATAAAACAGAAAAGATATATTTTCGTTATCGTTTTACAAAAAAATGTACAGCAAATTTTCAAAATCTGTAGAATTTAACCAATATTATTGCGTTTTTCATTGTGTATATAACCACCATTATTCATTGCATTGCATTGGTTGGTTAAGTTTTACATTATTTTATTTAGGTACCCAGTTTCCAAATTAGAGAAATTTGGCAAAATATGGGTTTGGTTCCTTAAGCTTTGCGATGGTGAGTGATTCAAAATCAAAATCTTTCTTGAAATGGTGCAAGCCTCTTTGTTTAGTGACCAGATATGAAAAGCTGGCTATTCAAAACCTTCTTTTTATTTTGCACAGCATTCAGTTTTACATTGTTTTCCAATAAGGAGTACGCAGATCCAATAGCCCAGGGAGGTGGATCCTTATCACGGAATCATAAATAAATAATAACAAATCTATTTACGGTTGTCTGTACGTCCTGCATAACTTTGGTTCAATGAACTCAAATTTTATTTGATTTTAGTATCGTTTCCAAAATTGGAACAGATTGTATGAGGAATTTAAACAAGCGATGATGTACGTTCTTCGTACTGTAATATAATATTATTAGGGAAAATGATTATAATTGTGTCATTTTCAAAATTTGAACGGATTTGTCAAGAATTCAGACTATCTGTGATTTTCAAGGTTCTGTGCGTATTAAATAAAATTTTAATGCTCATACCTATATACTAAGTGATGTAGTGCGATCCCTCTACAGTACCTTTATGATTGTATTATATTTAACCCAAAATACGCGTATAAATTTTATCCAATTGTAAACCGCTGTAATGTGATTTTTTTTTTGCAACCTATTGTTTATTACTAACCTTTGTGTAAAAACATGTAAACAGTATGTACCCAATGTAAAAGCCCGGGAAGAGGAGTATAAAAGAGAAATAAATAAAAATTATCATAATTGTTTTTTTTGGTTTGGTGTATTATGCCTAGATCTTTGAGAGCTTCATTTCACCACCTGCTACTCCCAGCAGGACTATACCACCCCTACGGCCTTCTGCTTATAGTTCGGATAATTTGATATAGAAAAACGTATATCAAATTGGTGATTAAACCTTCGCTGCAGCGGAAGGCAGAGTTGATTTAAGGAGTTAAGTAATAAAATACATGATTTGCATTCATTAAAGAAAGGTTATCAAAAATAAAAATATTATTACCTGAAAAAAATTGACGCAGTATCTACTGAAAAATACTTTGTTTAAAAATTTATTAATAGAAAATAGATTTTATTTTTTTCGGATAGAATTACAAGGCTGAACTTCGGCACAACCCTTAAGTTATCTCATATTTGCTTAGGTATAAAAGTTATTTAAGGCTATGCACTGCTAAGTAATACAATCGTGTGTTTTTGGTTTGAAAAAAAATTGCTTAAAAATATTTTCGATACTTTAATTAAAAACTGCGAGTAGAACACATATTTTCTTTTGAAATATTCGAGTATTTTTTTGATTAGTCTTGTTGTAAGCCTAGAAAAAAAATAATTTATGTTGTGGTTTTATTGTATAATGTGGTTTTTTTTGTTGATAATTATCTTAAAATATTATTTTGTGCCGGAAATTTTAAAATAAAATAAAACACGCGATGTTTTTTCTTGAATAAATCAAAACAGGCGGCTGGTGTTAAACGGAAATTTAAACCATATCGCCATCTACATAAGGAGTGTTTTTGTTAGCGGTTTGATCCCGAATTTTACACGACGTGTCAAATCTATTGATAAAATAGAATAGATTTGAAATATTATTTATTTGGGTGGTTAAGCACATTAGGTACCTACTTTATGTGTTCATACTTCATCATAACATACTTATGCTTCGGAAATCGTTGCAACATTTATAATCTATTATAATGGAGACTGATCCGAATGTTGTCATCACAGCAAAATTTGACCTGCATATTTAAAAAAAATGTTTCTCAAACGAAATAATCGTGTTAGCGTCTTTTAATGTTGCTTTTATTCTGAAGGAACACTTTAGAAATATTCGACTCATTTTCGGTTCGGCACCGAAAAATAGCTGGTTACAATAATTTATATAAATAATTCCTAATCTCCCTAAATGGATTTCCAGTGCCGTACCTTTTGCCTTCCTTTGCCCCCAGCTGTCGCCGCCGGGGACCCCCGCAGGGCGCGCCCCTGTGACATGAGACCGCTTTAATCAACTCTTTCCACCGATTTTTTCATACCAAAAAGGTAACTTGCTGTGTTATGGTGCTTACGCCAGGTAGGTGCTACCAAGAAATATTAAATATGGGGATTTTTATATGTTAAAGTTATGAAACTTTTCGGAGACCTAAAAATCCTTGGATTTATTGAATATTTAAAAATTGATGAAAATTATAGAAAACATTACAGCATGAAAAACCTTACATATATAGTTTTGAGAATGATAACTGGTGTGCTTGCATGGTCGATCGATATGAAGTTACCGACCGATTGTCGGTAACTTCTCATCGTTCCCTAGGACAACTGCATTTCGCTAACGTACAAACGACAGTTGATATCGAATATATTAAGGACACTTAGTCATTGTGAACTGTTACCTATTCAATTTTTTTCACTTTGTTCCACTTATTTATTTACACCAGGACCGGTTTCGTCCTACTACGGACATTTTCAGACTGGTAGTTGAAATTCTTATGCTACGGAATTTATACAAACTTAGGCAAGGGTCATGAATAAACAGTTGGAACATAATGCTCAATCACCATTAATATATCCATTATAATTCACTTAGAATAATTTTACTTCAGAGAGCAGTGGTGTAACTTAAGTATGTAATTAAAAATGTATAAACCCAAATATATGTAAAACCCTAATAACAATAATTACCATAGGGCTATCAATATTTGTTAATTAAGCCCTAAGCAACAAGGAGGGAATATCCCAACATTACCAAAATAAAATATCAGTGATCACAGACCTTTTCAATTATATAAATTCATATAGATTCATGTCAATTAAAAATAACCTTTTACTATGTATCATCATTCATAATTTTAATAATAAACTTTATAATTATCTATATGTATCTGAACTTAACAAAATAACTGATAATACCTTAAATTAACAAAATAGAAACATTCATCATATAGAGACAATGTTGTGCGCCCCTGCCTAAGTTTGTATAAATTCCGTAGCATAAGAATTTCAACTACCAGTCTGAAAATGTCCGTAGTAGGACGAAACCGGTCCTGGTGTAAATAAACAAGTGGAACAAAGTGAAAAAAATTGTTTAATTTCATATCTAATACAATGGAATTCCACCATGAATTAACAGTTAAAAAACTAGACTCATTGTTACCTATTCGTTTGCGATCTGCAGTTGTCCTAGGGAACGATGAGAAGTTACCGACGATCGGTTGGTTACTTCACATCGATCGACCGTTCTAGCACGCCTGGTCCTAATCTCAAGCGTATTTTATTAAAATCGTTCAAGGCAGGTTGGTGGATGATTGAAAAATGCGCTGGGTTTCCACCAAGGTGTGCGTCATCGGCTCAATTCCTCCGCTAGCTTATTCTTTGATGGCCTCCGTGGTCGAAAGGTACGGGTCAGGACTAGCAAATCTGAAGGATGTGGGTTCGAATCCCGACGTGCGCAAGTAAATGTTGTTCGATTGATTTGTGTTATTTCACAATTTATTAATTAAAAATAATATTTTGTATATTTGCGACCGTTCCGGAGTTAAACACTAACGCCCTGGTGTAAGACCACCATTCAAAATTAAAACGTTGCTAGAAATGGCTTTAGCCATGTTTGGACACGAGATCTGAATAGCCAGGCATTTCCCCACCTCCCTATTCTCCATCTGCTTCCCCCTTCCCGCTATCTTCTGCCTCGAAACATACCCCACTTATGCCTTGGTTTTACTAGCTCTAAACGGGAGTAGATGACAAAAACAATTAATAAAATATACGTACATAAAAATTGAACAAGTAACATTTTCTACTTGTAATGGCAGTAGTAGGAGGTTTTTCAAATATTGCCAGGTTATTCGTAACCTGAGAATGTTTGTCTTTCTTTTTAAGAGAAAAAATACACAAGGAACCTTTTCACGAAATCTAATTTTTACTATTTTTTACAGAAATATTCATAAAATTGTCTCACAATTTGAAACAAATTGGAGCAAAACTAAAAACTTGTGTATGAACAAATTTTTCACATTTATTGGATCCTCCGGTATACAAAACTGTAAAGCGTTGTAAAACTAAAAACTCATTTTTGAAGGCGGTTAATTTTTGTATACAGCTTAGTTACACGAATGACCAGGTAACGCTGGAAGCTTTTTAAAATTTTTCAGATTTTTTAATTTTATAACAAATATAGGCCCATTTTTGATACGAAAATCGGTGGTTTCTCTTCTAAAACTTCTTTGATGTCACCGAAAATTAAAAAACAAATGTCTTAGCAGGGACACCTTAAGAAAGTGTTTATCTAATGATATCATTTTTATTTTTTGATATCAGATGATCGAGTCATGAGTTATATACTGTTCACCTGCGGACAACTTTTTTCGAGGCGCCTCTGTAGATGTACTGCTTCATTATTAATATTTTTTTAAATGAAGGAAATATTGTTTGTATGATGTACTTAAATGCTACGTTCAATAAAATAAATTTGTATTACCTTAAGCGTCTAAAATAATTCTTAAAAATGGGCCTTTTTTACGCCAAATTATCATTACCCCCCCCCCCCTCCTTGGAAGTAAGGCGGGTGTGAAGTTTAACGGGATTAAACTAGTGTTTAAAACAGAATCAAATGTGATTTTTGTATGAAAATTAATGTTGTATTTACATTTAACGTTTTAGAATCCATAAACAATATAATGAAACATAAAATTTCGACCATTTATAAAAAGAATTAGGACTGTGTTCCGTGCATTCGGTGTAGTCAATAAAATGCTGGAATATCTGTTATTGGGTTACAGTTATTAATATTTTATATCTTTTGTTATAAAAAGTAATATATTTGAGGTGGCTTTTATTCGGGACCCTTTCAGAATCATTATTTCCCAGTCTATCCTCAGAAGCCAGGTGATTTACCGAATGTGGAATATGAATACGAGGAGCGTTTGAACAAATCCCACTCGTTGCACCGCAAGTTTTAATGAATCTTTATTTGAAAAAATATGGCCGCTTTTAAACGATATTATTATTACCTTTTTTTTTTCAAAAGAAGCAAACACATTGTGACTTGATATTATTTTTGTTATCAACGATATAAAAAATAAGACACCGAGTTATGGAAAAAGGGCAAAGCGTGTGTTCCTACATTTTTTGATAGAGACTCCATTAACTACCTAATTAGGTAAAAAATAATAAATATCGTAGATCCCGTAGAAAAGGGTCATAAGTCAAAATATTCCGTTTTAAAATTTTTATTTTTATCTCTGAATAGTAAAGTGATTGGGTTTTATCTATGCCCCACGTAAACCGTATTTATGTTAGATCACTCTATCTCCGCGAGATGTCGTTAGAGTCTCTTTTCGATTTGACCTCTTATTTCATCAATCATCATTTGTTTTCACTCTCCCGTAAAATTAACTTTTTTTGACTTACGAACCCTTTTCTACGGAATATGAGAATATATTTTAAAAAAATTAAAGAAAGACCAACAGTCCCGAGTTACGAATAATCTGAAAATATTTGGAGAGATCTTACTATTACTTACAATTTGGTAGGTGGGTATGGGTACCGCCACCCCCGGAACCATTTATTGGATAACCAATACCTCTGGCATAGGGCACCCCAAGTGGTTCGCTACGTTTGGTGAATTAGCAGGGGTGCCCGGGTTCATGGGGTGAGGTTTGTCCGGGTCTTGTTGGCGGATGCGTCTGCCCATCAATTGCGTGGCAGGCTAGATCGAGGGACACTGGTTGAGGGAGACAAGACTTTTTATGCACAGCACAAGGGGTAACAATTATTATAAGCAATAATTATTAGCCTGAAACACTCATCCATTTTGAAAAAACCTCCCGCGAAAAGATACATCCCGTCGGAGGCATGTATCTTTTCTCGGGAGGTTTTTTCAAAATGGATGAGTGTTTCAGGCTAATCATTATTGCTTGAAACAAATTACTATTGTATAAACCACTATAATCAATGTTATAATATCTACATGTTTCAAAACCGATGGTTTCTTCTTCAGGATAATAACAATAAGTTATGAAAATAATAATAAGTTAAGTTTGAAAACAACTTAAATGTTGTGATTATTATTTTTTGTGATTTTTATTCCTAACGCTCCTCACCAAAAAGCATCACACTGTTTTATATCTCATCTGAACGTCCCAACATTCCAAAGATATCACAGGCCGTCTAGGAGCCCGAATTCGTCCTAGGCATTTTAATAACAAAGGACCTCTTTCTTGTTATTAAATAACCTAATATATGGTCCGGCGAAGAAAAAGGAAAAGATACGTGGATAGTAGGGGTGAAATGTGTTGACAAATATTTTGAATCGCATTTTTCTCTAGTTATGAAGGTGTTTACATATTTTTTTGTCACAATCAAAGGACTGAATGGTGACAACGGCGCGGTAAGTGGTTTATTACACATAATAAATTATGTATAAACGTTTGTCACGGTTTTTTCTACGGCTTTATAGAAAAGGACAATGCGGCAGGTATTTGAGTAAGTCAGTTGATAATTGTGTTATGAAATAGCTTTGTAAACCTTTCATGCACGACAAAATAATATTCATTTTTATGTTAAAAACATGTAATATAGGACAAATTTGTTGTTTGCTTAATAATCTCTATTGATAGAATGAAAATACATGAAGGAATGTTGTTTTCAGGAAGTTTTTTTAGAGACCTATTTTATGTCAATGAAAGCACACTGAACAATTTAAATAAAGGGGCAAGTGGTTGGGAAAATAAAAATAGAGCGGATATATGCACAATTGTGTAACGACCAAGTAAATCAAATACTTGAATCAGGTAGTATCAAGACGAAGGTACCTACATATACTAATACTAATTCTTATATGGATTAAAAGATACATCAACCAAGGAGTGTACTGTGGGTGAGCATCACATTAGAACCATACATTATAGTTTTTTATAGCTTTTAAATCGCAAATGAATAGATAAATAATATTCATATTTTTATAAGAAAAACTATCTTCTTTTTAACTTTTGAAGGTTATTCCCATCAATGTAATATATCATTGAAGAAGAAGATAACAATAATAATCTAATTTTTTTAAATATGAAAATGAACAAGACACAGAAAAATAATAAAAGATAACGGTCGCATCTGGGACTCGAACCCAGAATCTTACGTCTTACCGAGACATACATCGACTGTTATCTTTTATTATTTTTCTGTGTCGTGTTCATTTTCATATTTAAAAAAATTAGATTATTATTGTTATCTTCTTCTTCAAAGATAAATAATATGTTCATGTAAGTAAAGTATATTAAAATAAACGAAAAATAGGGAATTAACCTAACTAAACTAATCCTAACTACCAAGCAAGATCTTATACATAGAAAGGATAATCAGGATTTGGCATCATGACCCAGAGTTGCCAAAATCATACGAAAATGAATTGGAAATTAATATATAAGCATGTATTGAATATGTAATTGCCAATAAAGGCAATTTCACCAAAAATATGAAAAAGTACCTAGGTACATATTTTTATAGTACCTAACTAAAATATGTGTGAAATGTTTTCATTTCTAGTTTAATTAAATAATAACCCATGGTTAAAAATATAAGCTATATAAAATTCAATCTTAGTTGCACACAATATTTGCTTGAAAAAATATCAAAATTGGATGATCGCAAGAATATACCACTGGTCCGAATGTATTGGCCACCGACTGTATGTCATAGGGCCGGTATATCAGTTGGTATAAAGCTCGGCTTTGAAGGAATGTGGAGCTCAGCATGGCTTAGCACACAATCCGTATATCAGTCGTAATCCTAGAGTTGACCAATTTTAAACGTTTAGTCTATGATAATTTTAGTAATTTCTATGCCGAACCAATCTATTTATGTAAGTATCTATAGACTCTATGGTTTTATCAAACAACCAAACGTCAAACGATGTCTAAATCGTCATCACTCGAAGAAGTTCGAATTCCATGTTGATAGGTAAACTTATTCCTCCAATGTAATTTATTGCGTCCGTACGTAGCATGTACGTAGCAGATCGAAACCGAAGCAATGTGAAATCTAACAGATGACAGATGTGTTTTTGCCAATAGCGCTACAGCGTCTAGCAAAGGAACTATTCTGCGGCTTACCACGGCTTAAGCGGCTGGTTTCGGCGGTTTAAGTTGAGCGAGGAATGTGCTCCTTAGCAAAGACTGATATACCGGCCCATAATAGCGTGTCTGCCTATCGGTTATACAGTTAAATGGCACGATGGTGAGGTATGTGGAAATACTGCATAAACTTTAATTTCAGGAAAAGCGTTCAAATTTTACGGTCCACCGTTTACATTTCCAATGAGAAGGTAACAACTTTAATAATATCTTAATATCTTTGCTTTCGTCAATGTTTCCGACATTGTAATAATTTTTAACGTAGCGGTTAACCGCCCAACCCTTTGCGTGCGGCGGCATTAAATACGGTTCAATTAAATAATTTAATTGTCCGTCCAGTGACGCGGGGTCGGGCTGCGGTCGTCAGAGACCTCGACCCCACCCCGCACAGACACATCAGAGACTCGGACACCTTCGATTATGATTCCATGACAAAACAGAACATAATATAGGTAAGAGAAGTGAAGAAAAATTGAAGGAAAACTAAACTTATTTTAATTATATTGTGTTCAGTTTTCTTTTAAAATAAATACAACCATTAGTGGATTACGAATAACCTGACAATATTTGAAATTTTCCTACTACCATTATTATGAGCGAATGATTTGGGTTATTTTTTTTTTGTACATTAGCTCCTCACAGAAGGCTCTGAGGAAAATAATTTCCCTTAGGGATGTGGAGAGTCTTTTCAGGAAAGAAAAGAGACGAAGTTCTGGGAAGGAAAAGAGTAAAAACTTAATTCTTCAAAAAACTTTAAAAAGTCATACAAATAAAATTTTGGATTGAATTACCGAAACACTATTGTATTTGTGGATGGCCTCCTGGGTGAAGGGTTCAAATCCAGACGTGCGCAAGTAAATTTATTTGATCGATTTGTGTTATTCCACAATTTATGAGGGGTGGGTGGGTAGGTATTTAGGGGTCAGTGACGTCAGTGTGTCCAGGAGTGTCCCATTGCGGTGCAAGGCGATGTTCCGAGAGAGTCCTGTTGGAGAGGTCAGAAGGTCTTCCTAAACCAGTCTATCGCGATCCGTCCGATCCTAATAGGTAGATGCATCCATTGCCAATACCCGGATAAACCTCATGATACCAGGCACCCATGCTAAGTCACCAAACGTAGCGAACCACTTAAGGTGATCTATGGCAGAGGTGTTAATTATCCAATAAATGGTGAATATTCAATGATGGAGGATTTAACTAGCAAATGATTTGAACCCATGACGTTAGAGTGGGAGCCCGACGCATTTGTCAACTCAGCCACCGTCCGGTTTTATCCGGTAACTCTTCGATATAATATACCCGGACAGCAGAACCCTTCATATATATGCCGGACGGCGACAGACCTCTGCAGCCTCATGCTGCTCTGGGACCCAAAACATAAACGTTAATGCGGCCGGCTACTAAAACAATTTATTTATAATGTCGTTTGTGCACCGTCGTAAAATAGTATTTTGTTGTTGACCGAAAATATTTGATATCATTTTTTTAAAGTCGAATAAATTCGGGACTACATGCATTTAGGGCCAGCGCGCAGCAGCCAGTGATATTTTATTTGGGTTTTAATAACCGAAATAAAGAATTATGCATGATCATATTATATTATCTACTCTACGACACATCTTACTACGACAATGTTAACCAAATACAATGTCATTTTTGTATGAACTAAGCAAGAGTGCCAAGTTAAAAAATCTGTAGATCTGATGTGTTCTAAAAATTAAGGGATTTTTGTACAGGGGAGCAGAAGACGAATGGGACTTAGGACGGTTGGGATTCTTAGATTTTACACTCTTTCCAGTCAATTCTGTAAGGAACGTATACCCTCCACATAGCATCATAGAACCTGATGGAAATTATTTCCTACTCTCCATACTAGTGTCACTGGATTTTACAAGATAATTTTTCAAAAAAGTATTTCTAGATACCTACTAGAGTCACCTGTAAAGTAAATCATTACAATTAATATACACCTATATACATAACATCAGTTGATTTGTAAAACCTTCTCAAGATAAAGATTACGATCAATTTAATTACTAACAACTTTTGACAATAACTAATAACCCAAAAACATATTTCGAATGCATAATTGGTTAAAATATTAACATTATTTATTAGGAACATTATTAGGAAAATAATTCCTCTCAGTGCTTGTGTCATCTTTCAGGGCGTTGTGCGGAAGGTCTTTTGTGAAAAGGAAGTGGAGAAAGTTCTGTGAATGAAAATGGTGTGAGAGGTTGGTAGGAATCTGGGGATTAGTGTCTCCAGGAGTATGAATCCAATCCTCCAACTGCGGTGCAAGGCGATGTTCCGAGGAAGTCCTGCTGAAGAGATCAAAACGTTTCCCTCAACCAGTTACTCCCGATCCGGCCCGCCACGCAGTAGCTGGGCAAACGCATTGGCCGCCAAGACTTAGACAAACCTCACCCCATGAACAAGGGCACCCCTTCTAAGTCACAAAACGTGGCGAACAGAAGTTATTATCCAATAAATGGTTCTCAGTACACATACCCGCCTCCAAAATTGTAAATTATAATGTAATTGTTAATTGTAATTAACAATGTGTCAGGAAATTTACTTCTGCGAACATTTTTTTTCTGAACTCGAATCCTTTTGATTTATACTTTTTGGAAACGAACTTTTATAAGGTTTTATAATGCAAGGCGACATCACAAATGATTACAACAGTTTTTAACGTGCTTTCTACCAGAATGCTGTGTTATAATTATTATCATATATATAATAATAATAAGTATAATTTTGTTATTCTCTCTCATTATTCGTATGCACAACTGTGAGATAACTCACGCAAATTCAATCGATACTTCAGTAAGCAGTCTGCGTACGAGAATAAATAGTTTGCAGTTCCCTTTCTCACCTCAGTGCCATATTCGGCGGCGATGATTGGTTTAGTCGAGTTCTTTACCTTCATTAGGGAACTAGCACCCCTGGCGGCCGCCGCGGGAGGCTCGCCACGGGACCCGAACCCCTCCGCGCCTGTAAAGTTACCAGTACGCAAAGTAGGCCCTAAACCTGATTACCGGCAGGACAAATAATTATATTGCCTCGAATTCTTCAACGATTTAAGACGATAGACTTCGCTTTTCGGCCCATACAAAAAGGACGCCCGGGAAAAAACACTTTTCTACATCGAAAATTGCACAAAATGAATATATTATTTTTATACTGCCTTCTAGAGGGTGAAAACTATGTCGGTATGTTTTCGAATTTTCGATGCGTTTCGTATTAACGTAAACATTCACTGTCAAACATGTACGATTTATCAAAAAATATTATTTAAGGAAAAAGTGTTGCTAACTCAACTCTGATAAAGAATTATAAAATTATAAAAAGCTACCGACGTAGCTTCTTCTTTCGAAAAAATAAATATTTTTTAAAATTTCAATTTCGTGAAAGTTTCGGTGTAGAAAAGTGTATTCTCCATAAACCCCTTTTCGAGCGATTTCTGTAGGTAAATTTAAGCGTTGTCTCATTCGCATATATTGTAAGTGTGCGTGAGCTTATTGTGAGCGGGACAGAATGACAGACGCGGGTGTTCCGCGTGTCGTTCAAAGTCTAGCCTCTTAAGGGTTTAGAAAATGAATGGAACGCATTACCTTTTTCAAACAGTATTCCGTTAACCTGTTTTAAACTTCACCTAACCTAACATGTTTTTGTAAACCTTCTAAATTCTAATCTATGCGTAAACCATAATGATGACAATTAATATACACGGTGTCCGGAAACTCGTAGTTCAAGCGTGAAGTTGATTCATTTTCTTGACCCCAACCTAGAGAACCGATGTTTTTCAATCTGAGCATTTCGATTTATTTCAAAAATGTTTTTTTCTAATTTTTCTGCAATGTGTTGAAAAATCTGGAGCCAATTCTACGCTTTGACTCATTTATAATACCTACATTAAACAGCTAAAATTAACCACCTAACTACCGATGACAAAAAAAAACCTTCCAACTCCAATCGAGGTGTGCGCTGTAAGAAAATGGAGGAAGGGCAGGAAAACGCAATTTTTGGTAAGGACTTACTGCAACCAGGATATTCAGCATTTTCTACTCTTTAACGGAGCTTAAATAAATGTATCGAATATATAGGTTGTTAAGAGACTTGCTTAACTTAACTAGAGGTTATTTGGTGTAAAACATGTAGATGACAATTGGTTTTCCTCTGTCCTTTTTTTCTAACTAACTAACATTTAAAAAATGAGGAAAGTACCTACGTTGGAAACGCCTTAGAAAGTTACTCAGCAGAGTGACCAGAGATGATAAAGATATTTTTTGTTTATTTTGAAAAAAAAAACTGTCACCGGAGACCAAAATTTCATTACATTTTTACTTCAAATGATTTCAGGATTCACGCCTATTAACACGTTGAATATTGATGCATCAAAACGTATTATGAATTTCTTCAAGAAGTTAACATTATTTACAGATAAAGTATTTCAGCTTTCCAGTAGGCAATAGTCGATACTTGAGTTTTTTTTCAAATGTTGATGTATGAATAAGTAATAGATAAGTAATGTAAGTACCCTATGATTCTTTTTCAAATGTAAAAGTCATCAGATTACAGAATCATTAATTATTTGTTAGTACCGATTCTACATTTTAAAAAATTGGCTTATTTTGTCAGAGGCTAAAAATATTCCCGCTTTGCAATAAAATCCAAATAAATGGAACATTTGTCAACGTACTCGAAAACTAAAAACTGTTTTCGAATGGTGATGAAACAGGCTTTCAAATTTATATCTATATTAAAAATTACAATGTATTTTTTTAAATAAATTTTTTTATTGCGAAAACTTTAAAAAGTGTTCAAAATGGCTCACTTTGCTTTTTTTTCTAACTAAAATTACTGATAATGAATAAAAATAAAATAGATACTTGTTTCATTAGATAAATGAATTATAAACCTTACTGTCACCTCACTTTTTTTCGTTTCATGTAAAAAAAATTCTTAAAAAATTCACAAAGTTCCATAATTTTTTTTCAAATTGCTATCGGAAACTTTGGTTTCAGAAAGGGGTAAATTTTAATTTTTTTGTGGTTTTCTATTAGATTTGAATATATAGTATATTGTATTCTCTTTCCAATACCGTTTAGATCACATTTCTGACTAGATAGTGAGGGAGAAACAACGATTTCTGTGAGACCTATGTGAGCTGGGACAAATATGGTCTCCTGTGATTAAACGGGTTAATGTTATTTTATATCTAGAAGGACGCGTGTTAGGAGTCCGTGCAGGGACCAGGGGTGCCTCACGTTAGCGCGACTGCGGGGTTAAGGTTCGGCTCTCCGCGGGGGTCGCGACTCGGTCCTCCCTCCCGCGCCGCGCTTTTCGCCGCGCTTCGGGAACTTATCGCCTTACTTGCGCATTAAATAATAAATAAATAAAATCATCTGTCTGCGCGCGCACACCGCCATATTGCCGCACCGCCACACTGGCTGCCTTTCATACTTCATACTCACGTGAGTCCGCTGATTAGAGGACTGGCCGCCGCGACCTGCGGGGGGTGGCAGACCATAGCCCGACCAATTCTCTTCTCGATATGAATCTCTAATACTTTTCACTTTTTTTTTTAAATATGGACAGCCAGAGGCACTCCTGTACCTGGTGCGAAAAATACCTAATTTTCTATTAAGAACTTATTTGGTATGTTTACTATTTCAGTGTACGTTTGATTGATATAGGTTTTTATCGATAATTTCGGTAACTGTACATCATTCCCAAGCATGATTACAAGAGTTCACAACGACAAATTATTCTTAAATTATTTGACGTGAACTGTTGGTTATTTCTTCGGTAATCTGCTGTCGTGCTCGGCAACGTTGACAAGATACCGACATTATCTATAAATCCTATATCGATCGACCGTGCCAGGTGACCAGAGGCCCTAGCACGCTTGCTCTATAACGATCGATATGATAACTATCGGTAACTTCTCATCGTTCCCTACGACAACTGCAGCTCGCAAACGAATAGATGACAGTTCACAATAACTAAGTGTCCTTAATATATTCGATATCAACTGTCGTTTGTACGTTTGAGATCTGCAGTTGTCCTATGGAACCGACCGATTGTCGGTAACTTCATATCGAGCGACCGTGCTAGCACACCAGAGGCCCTAGCACGCTTGCTTTATAACGATCGGTAGGATAACTATCGGTAACTTCTCATCGTTCCCTAGCATGACTACAGATCGCCAACGAATAAGTGACAGTTCACAATGACTAAGTGTCCTTAACATATTCGACATCAACTGTTGTTTGTACTTTAGCGATGTGCAGTTGTCCTAGGAAACGATGAGTTACCGATAGTTATCCTACCGATCGTTATAAATCAAGCGTGCTAGGGCCTCAGGTCCTGTTATTTAAAATCAATATCTACCATGGTATTAGTAGAGTTTTATTAAAGGTAAGTATAATGTTATTTTTATTCTGTGTGTAATATTTCCATCTTTATAATTTTATAATAATAATAATTGCTATACTTACACTCTTCAAATAAATGAATTAGATTTTTCCTGGGGAAAAATCGTTAGGCAGAAATGAAATTTGCGCTTCGTTCCACAGCTCCTATAAATATTTCCATAATTCAGAATTCAAATTTTGCTTCAATCATCATGATTTTTTTGGGTTATTATGCCGTGTTGAGATTCCTTCTTCTTTAGCCAACGTTTTGGATAGCGTCACATCAGATTGCACTGATGATGGACACCATAACGTTATCGAAAACATTGGCTAAAGAAAAGAACGCGCAATACGGCCTAACAACCAAAAAAAATCACGTAAATACTTTTTGCCTATACTAATATTTTCTTCGATTGTATGTTGTTTGTTAATCAACTCTTAACAACAAGTTATCCTGCCTTTATTTTATTATCTCCCCTTCCTCCAATGCTTGTGGATACCGTAGGATACCGTACCGGATACCGTACTGTACCGTGTGGATACCGTAGGATACCGTAGACTTTTAGTCATCATTTTGGACTTCTTATCATGATTATAATATGAACGATTTTCATCATATTATCGAAAATCGAATCGGTTAAAAAACGATTTTAAACTGGAATACATGGAAGGTCGATTTACACATCGAGAAATTAGCCAGTGCTTTCGATTCACGTTTCTAATTTCGTTTCAAAATATAAGTTTTATCCAGATAAAACTTTACAGGTCCGATTTGTGTTAAAAGTCGGTTGAAGTCGACTTTTACGTAGATTAAAAAAATTGTAAATTTGTGCTCAAATACCAAAAATATTTGCTTTGCGCCTCACATTAATCTTGCGCACAGGGTTTCAAACATCGTATGAGTAAATCTAAAGTATTCCTCTCTCGTTCGTTGAATAACAGTAATGTAAGAATTATTATTCAGGCGATAGTACCGCCGGCTTTGCTGACAGGAATGCGAACAATGAAGCCAATTGTAATGAGAATTCGTATCTAGATTGGCCTGTGAAGCCAGAACACTAGCAGTTGTGATGGCAATCTCTACGGAAGCATTGATTGCAACATTTTTTATCATTTTTTGTATGAACTCTGGGACGCTTTGACGCGTAATTGTATGGTGTTATCTACAATGAAATAGGATTAAATCAGCAATGAATTTACGAATCCTTAATAAAAATGTAAACAAATTCTTGTGCGTTTATTTTCATTCGTTTCAAATCCGCACAATCAAACTGTACCAAACTTCTGTACCAAATCGATGGTATATTGGCACATTTATTCTATGTTCAATATAGTTGGTTGTGTGAAAAAACGCAAAGACACAATGTTTGGACTCATTGTGTCGGGTGTATGTACGTATTAAGTTTCAGTTTTGAAATTGCAATAATTAATACTGTATGCGAGTAGCACAGACAGTATGTCTTTGTAATATTAAATATGTACAAAGACGAACCTTTTAAACTGTATGTAACTCAAATTTACCTAAAAGTGACATAGTGGGGGTAAGGCTCTCGATTAGCAATCAAAAGATCGCAGGTTCAAATCTTGGTTTTCGCAAATGATTTTTATTTCATTGATTTGTGTTATTTCACAATTAATGAACTATGATTAATATGTAGTTGTTTGCGGCACGTTCCATAATGTAACATACTGTCGGTATTGCCTTGGCGTTCAAAATTATAAAAAAGTTAGAAACGTCCTTTGAAATGGATTTAGCAGTATTTGGTGATCAGAGAAGAACAGACAGATACTTACCCGTCTTCCTCTTCCCCATCTTCTTCCCCTTCGCACTACCTTCAGCCTCACAACATACTCCTATTTGGGATGCCATTGTTTCACTGGCTTCAAACGGGAGCAGTTACACGGAGAAAAATGTTATAAATGGTATACGTACGAAATTATGTATACCAACAAATTATTCTTACATGTTCCCGCCAATAAACATTGAAACCCTGTTAATTCGTTCGTAAGAACTTCAGTCCAGTTTTTAACCGTTTTTACTATTAAAATGATCGTTTTTTCGAATAACCTTTTTCTCCGTGTAGGACTCTTGGCAGGAATTCATAGAAATTTTATTTTTATAACAATAAGTGTGCTTTAAAACACCAAACCATAGCTACATTTTTAGAACAATCATGTGTAGGTCGGTATCTAATATCTGACTTGCAATTAATAAACTTTTTTGACATGATGTGGAATAATTTCAAAACGATTGTAAGGAACCAGAATTGTGTGCGTAGAAAGTTGTGAGGCGTAATGAATTGAATAAAATAAAATAAGGAGGGGAAGATGAAGATTCAGATCTCCGTAATGAATATACTAGCTACATTTATTTCTTTCCGGGGTTTGAATTTGATCCTAGCTCTTCAACACTCTGCCACAGAGCTATTAAAAATATTTCATAATGATATTTTTCATCTACTCATAATACCTTAAAAAATGCAAAAGTATTCGAATCGATTTAGGATTAGCACAGATTAGGTATTTATTCCGAGCCGCGCTGTTCTACGATCGCGAATGTTCCCATGGTTCGCTGTTCACTGCTCACATTATATCGGCACAATCAAACTGTCAATCTCATGGGGAGAGGATACCCTTAAATGGTGATCACAGATCGGCGCTCATTGGTAAAGATACAACACACAAACGGATGTCACGTGATGGCAGAGATTCTCCAACTTTACCTTTTATACATTAACCCCACACAGGAGACCCCAATGAAAACAATTTCCTTCAGGGATTATCTCCTCTTTAGGGATGTCGTGTGGATGTTTTTTTTTTAAGAAAGGAAGGAGAAGAAGTTCCAGGAAGGAAAATAGTATGAGAGGTGGATAGGAATCAAACGTAGCGACCCACTTGGCGTGAACTACTGCAGAGATGTTGGTTATCCAATGAATGGTTTCCGAGGCGGCGATTCCCGTTTCTTTTAATTTATGCAAAACTCATTTTTAAGGTAAATTTATATTATTATCTTCATATATTGCATTAAAAAGTTTATTAAAATGAAGTTACAAATACTCCGAAATGTCTAAGTGTATATTTTTAAAACTAAGTTCATAGACAAGGAACTAAAAAGTCTAAATAATTTTTTTTTAATATGTTGGTCTATACCTACCTACTTAAATAAAAAATCATTAAAATAAATAATGAGATTTAGAAGTAATCGCTCATAATATGTTCCCACATAAGTTTTCAACAAAATTACTTGTACCTACCTACATTTTAAAAATTAATATTAATTTGGTTTTCAGGAATATATTTTTTGTGATGTTCCACTGGTACAAAATGAAAGTACCTATGCATTATATTTATTTGCAAATATTTACACATCGAAATTTAATATGTAACCAATTGTAAATTGAATTTTCATGTAATAAAATACCGTACTTTATCATCATCATTTTTTGGCACAGTTTACGAAGCTGTGTATTCTATTGAACCATTTTTATTCTAAGAAAACAATTCAGATCCAATAGGATTTCCCACGGTTTTCTATAAGGCATGGATTCTGATTTCTAAAGAACTGCAACCAGGGATTCTCAACATTTATTTCAGAATCTTTTCAAGAAACTGAATAACAAAATGCGAATATTGAATAATTTTGGCTAACGTAAAATATTTTTTAAAGTCAATTACTTTTACTATTTGTAGTATTTTTTCAACTTGAACCGATTACTTAAACACATCTATAAATAAATCACTTGGATGTAAATCTGGGAAACTAATATCTAGAATAATCTATTTTCATCGCGTACCTACTTGTAAAAATCATTTCCTTATAACTCGATACAGTAACAAAAAAATGTAAGTAATAATGTATGAAACTGACAACGGGAAAATATAGGTAACCCAAGTAAGGTGTGATGTGACATCGATCGAGGATATTATAATCGAAATTAGTTGAAAAAATTCATCAATAAAGTATATAAATCGATTAAATACGTGAGTTTGAGAGGCCATTGTTGTGCCGTGCCTATCACCATGCGGGAAACGCAGACTTTAATCGATGGAGCGCAAAAACTATCCAAGGTTAATGCAAATTTGCACCACATCTAACCTGAAAAGTGATTGGGGTTCGAGACTTTGAGGGACTCGACCCACTTTACTGAGGTCTGCTAAATCAATCAATGGCTCATGTTCACCAATTTGAATTGATTGGACGTAATTATGTACAATACTCTTGTTTTCTTTTTATTACACCAATTTATGCAGGTATAAAAATTCACCTAGTAACTAACATGTGTTAAGCTAGGAACCAAAATGGTTCGTGTGCTTCAGTTAAAAAAAAATGTAACTAACGTATTTTGTGAAAATCGAATAGGCATTTAACTATTACGAATTTACACGTTATAATATAATGGCCATCGCCATCTTAAATTACCGCTGAATAAAATTATATGTTCTTCACTTTCTTCTTTTTTGAAGCGATAAATGATAGATTTTACAAAATTTTGCCATCTGACCATTTATGAATATTTGATACTAATAGATCTAAAATAATAATTTTTCATAATATATCAAGACTACTTTCAATTATATTACCAGGAAAATATAAATATACTAGCTGACGTATATACCGTCCACGCGTTGCTGTGGCTAATGAAACAAAACGCCATCTACCGGATGGTTACCTAACCTAGATAACCAAGTGTTATGTTGATAAATTAACTCACACCGCCATCTGTTGGAAACTTATGGAACATACAAATAATTTCAAATAATTGTCTCATAAAAAAATTTAAATCGCAAAAAAAATATTGAGGTCAATAATCGAGTTAAAAATTATTCTATCTTTTAAGTTGGACCAAATTATACACAGTAAGCCAAATTTCATCAAAATCGGTTAAGTAGTTTCGGAATTTACCTCGAACGAACATTGCGACGCGAGATTTTTTATATATAAAGATTATTCAACGTAAGAGCAAAAACTATTTTGTTGCCTTTTGCGTCTAAAATTTCAACAATTTTTTTATGAATTCTTTTTTGACTGGGGTGATGTTATGAAAATGAATGGATTGCAGAAGGAAAATAAAAAAAAAACAGAGGAAAGAAGGCCAGAAGAGAGAGAAGAGGACTTGGCTAATCATACTTGATACTTAAACACCGCTAAAGACATTTCAAGTATCACGGGGCTTCGATTCTGACTGGTGGTCTCTCACTAGAGCTGTACTGAGAGTATCCTTCACCTTCATTATTGATGCTTCACTTAGCATGACTATCCAAATGTCCAAGTGAACATCATGTCTTGACCCCAGACTGCCCATAAATAGAACGCTATTTTCCCTCTTAAGATAGACAAAGGCGTCCGATGTCTGGACCAAGACGTATTTCACATCCGTATAAACGATTTTCGGTATATCACGACTCAGGGATACGTAGATTAGGTGGATCAGTGAAGGGATTGCAAGCGGATATTAAAATCATGGATTTTAGAAAAATGTTGCTCCTCTCTACTAAATCATTCTACATAAAATGGCGTATATTTATTAAGGCTAATATGGAAACTAACACCCTTTTCTTACTTTTTTGCATATTTTTTTCATCTTTAGGGTTACTACTACTACTTGAGTGCACAGTTGACTACATGCCCCTACACGGAGAAAATTTTTATTCTAAAATACGATCATTTTATTCGTAAAAACGGTTAAAAACGGGACTGAAGTTCTTACGAACAAATTAACAGGGTTTCAATGTTTATTGGCGGGAACATTGAAGCACTGTTAAATTATTCGTAAGAACTTCAGTCTCGTTTTTAACCGTTTTTACGAATAAAATGATAGTATTTTAGAATAACATTTTTCTCCGTCTAGTCATTTTTTAGGTAGGTAGGTACTTATCTAATGTGTTCTCTTTTCGTAACAAATTACTGTTACGCCGTTCGTCCATGGAGCTACTTTCAAGCGACTCGATTGCCGCTCGTCTGTACCCTCCATACTAGTATTAGTGTTCGTAAACGCCGCTACGCGCTGCACTAGCAAAATAGTACGGCGGGTAGCTTGTAATCCTTGAAATCCATAAGAAAACAAGCTCAACGATTTTAAAATTAGTCTGTCCAGATATCACTGACAGCATTGGTCACTAGCAGGTGCTGAGGAAATTCAACAAGAAGAAAGAGTTCATGAAAGTATAAATAAGGTACAAATGGAGTAGCAAGTGCTACATCCCGAAAGCACTCTTGAAATGAGGAGTGGGAAGCTGAACCGGTATATAATATGTCTGAGTTGAACTCATCTTTTTCAATGTTTTGCACGAAGTCTGTAGATTGACTGAAATTAACATTGTTTGAGATAACTGAAAATATTTTCCATTGACTTTTTGAATCGGCTGTCTGAACTGTTTTCCCAACAAAATTCTTCGTATATTTTCCTTGTGGTGTTTAATCCAAGCGACCTACATGGGTCGATGACTCCCTGTTTAGATCAATCGTGATGCAGAAAACTCTTGTACATATATATTTTTTTTAGAGAATCAATAACGTATAATGATATAATTCAAATAAATAAGTAGATTAGTCACAGGCACTGATTGTGGTTATGTTAATATCTATAATAATTAATAATCTACAAGAATTAAGGATTATTATTTTCACAATTTACCATTTCAAAACCAAGACATTGTGACATTTCAATTGCTTTGTAGGAATATTTACATTTTGCATCTGTTATACCAAGTCCACAGCTTCCACCACTAACAACTTCACTGGAGTTCGGCAGCACAGGCTTTTTATTCTATCCAAAAGGCAGGACCAACCTATACTCTTAAATCAGCTTTCTTCTGTGGTAGACATTTTTTTAGTTAAACATCAGTGACTTCAAGATGGCAATAAATATTTTGTTAACACAAGACTTCGTCTTAACTGATGTAATTAAAGACAAGTAACGTTATTAATTGTTAGTTTTAGAAATGTAAGTGGATACACTGTTTTTCCCAATCAATGAATAAATAAATAAACATTTCATTAAAATTTACATAATAATAATTGCATCATTTGTGGAGCTTTGAGCTTCTCAAAATTGCAACAAAGAAAATCACTTGGAAAGCAGTCAAATTAATAAAAAAATTAAGTTCTCAATGAAACCAATTATTTAATGTTCTTAAGTATTTGTCAAAGTTTTAACATTATGACATAAATTAATTGGCTATTCTACAGGTAGAATATCCAAAAACTCAGGATTTAAGAAAAAAGACCCAAATTCACTAATTAGATTGTTAACTTAGATCCGAGGGTCTCATCACAAAATCCACCCAAACACATGAAAAAAAAATAACATTACCAAAAAAAACCAATTTTTTACGAGTTGCCAAAAATTGCACAAATATTTTTTCACGATTTTACCAATAAATCAATTCCCAGCAATTAATAGCTTAGCCTTATCACATTTTCTACGCAACAGCCTCCGTGGACGGTGGGCGTGTCGCGCGGTAAGTCCACCAATCACGGAGCGGAAGAGGCGGGGGGCGGGCCGGCTGGGCAGGCCTCTCCAACTCCCCATCGGGGTCCATTAGATCCATTGTCAACCGAATTATAGACGCAGAGGAAGATGGTAAAAATATGTATTGACTAATAAATCTTTTTGCTTTATAAAATCGCTGCGTCGATGTACGTTTTTTTCTTCAAATCTCGATGAAGATAGTAAGCAATTATGGTAAGTAGGCAACATTGTCCACTAAGTAAAAAGTTACGTAGATATTTATTAATTTTGCAATATCATAGTTATTAATTACTTTAACTTAAGTCTAATTGCCAAGTCTCACAATTGCACATGTAGATAGAATAAACGAAGAAATGGGAATATTTGACATACATTTCAATGGTAGAAGAAGTCGGGTTGTCCAAGGAAGACATGGCACAATCAAGCAAATCAGATACTTGAGTCGGGCCATGTCAAGAGTCAGAATAATAAAATAGTGTATATGAGACGATGTCTAAATGTGAATGATGGAAGGAGTGTGGTGCACGTCGAGTTGTTTGGCGGTTCATCCTCTCTGCCTACCCCTGCGGGCAAACGGCGTGATGGTTAGTTAGTTAGCTAGTTGGTTGGTAAAGTAAATTTTTACTTTACCAAATTTGGATTGCCTGGGAAGTTTTTTTTTTCCAGAGTAGTGGAAATAGATATGATTAGGTTTGGTTGTGAGGTTTGTGCGTGTTTTAAGCATATATTTATGTTAAATGAAAGTAAACCACTCGAGCGCTTTTTGCCACAATATGGCACTATTTCCAAAACCACGGATTGCTTTGTTGCCAAAATATGGCAAATATTCTTTAGATTCTTTAAAATGTTTTAAAATTAACGATTTAATAATATTTTTTTTATAAATATTACGAACGTGTGATAATAAACAAAGATAGGTGAATTCATTGGCTACATAGAACTATAATCAATGTGTATATCTCCATATTCAAATTCAGAGGTAAGATTTTTTAATGTGGGCGGAAAAATTTCCTTTAGCAATCCGAGAAAAATGTTTTAAATTGCTCTGTCGCTCCAGTGGTTAGAAGAAATATATGTGTGTATTTTTTTGTAACTTTGTAACAAGTACCACAAGTGTCTCAAGGCCAGTTATTTCACAGAATTTGAATTTTTGAATTTGAATTTGAATTTTGAAATTTCTTTAGTTGACTATTGCATCCCAATTTAGGAATTATTTTGGGGAAGAACATGCCTGTGATTTGAAATTTTTACGGCCAAAAGTATTATCATGATATTTTTTTGGATTGGAAGACGATGCTCTAATGTTAGACGTAACGTAACTTGTAACGGTGTTTAAAACGTTGGCTAAAGAAGGAGGAACCCCAATAAGGCAAAACACGCTAAAATTAAACACTATCAAAGTTGGGAAGGAGTTTAGAAGGAGCTAATGTTTTTAACGTGCTACAGGCAAGTATGAAGGTAAGAACTTGTTAGTAATGTTAACAGAAAACTCTCTTCAATAAAGGATTACGCAAAGGCGTTATATTAAAATCGTTGGTTAGTGTGAAAATTCTGCTAAGGGTGTCAGAAAATCATGATTTTTTTTAAAATTATTTATTTTAAGATTAAGGAAATTGTTTTTATGGGTAAGAGGTCTTGGGAAGAGGTTTTACCATTTGCACGAGAAATTGTTATTGCAATTGCTAGAGAACTAGCCACACGGAGAAAAATGCTATTTTAAAATACGATCATTTTATTCGTAAAAACGGTTAAAAACGGGAAATTAACAGGGTTTCAATGTTTATTGGCGGGAAAATGAAAGAATAGTTTGTTGGTACATGTACAAAATTACGTATACCAACAAATTATTCTTACATGTTCCCGCCAATAAACATTGAAACCCTGTTAATCTGTTCGTAAGAACTTCAGTCCCGTTTTTACCCGTTTTTACGAATAAAATGATCGTATTTTAGAATAACATTTTTCTCCGTGCATACTGACTAGGACTAAATACAAAATGTAAAAACTCCAAGTCGCCTTAGAATAGGAAACCCAAATGAGGAGGACTAAAAACATTATTCTTATATTATTCTTTATGGTAACTTACTTCATGCACAAACTTGACTAAAACCCACCATTCCAGTTATAGTGTTTATCTTCATCTTCATTAATATGTACCCAAACCTGTGAATAATTCCAAAAGATCGGAAATCTTTGATAGTTGTTTTCTCTTTTATGTGAGTACAACGCAAGAGTCTCAACTGCCCAAAACCATCTGAAGTCAGGAGGAGAAGGAAATAGGGAAGAGTTATGATGCAATAATAATAATAATAATTGGACAATTTGTAGAGCGCCGTTTTTGTGAGAAATCACCTCAAGGGCGCTGTACATCTTATTATGACTTCTTAGGCTCTACCTAGAACTATTATTTACAAATGGACACAGAGAACATACTTACCTGGCAGGTCACTTCCGATAAACACACTTTAATTAGAAAGTTTATGCTTGGAGGAGATACGACTTTGCACGCGGAGGACGCTATATTAAAACACTGGACATTGCATAACTTTACATTTGCTACACCATCATTTTTCATATTACATTTATAAGAAGATTACTGCCAAAAATGGAGTTAATAAATTGAAGTTATTTCGAAAGACTTGTGAATTTAGGACTCATTAGGACTGGAGGATTTGAATGAAATTAGATGTACAAATAATTCACCATTAAGAATTTGTTAACATTTTTATGCAATTAGTTATTTACTATGTCGCGAGCTGAGAAGGTGAAAGTGAAGGTTTTTGTTTTTGGCTTTATGGGTACGACTGTCTAAAAAGGTGAGTTTTAAGTTTAGCTCTGAATTTCGCCGAGTCTGTGATCATTCTTAAGTTATGTGGCAGTCCATTCCAGGCTTTAGGTCCCGACACTCCGAAAGCACGCTCACCGAACTTAGTATTTGGTATGCGCTTTGGCTCCTTCAACCTTCCGATTGCTGATGATGCCGCTGACCTAAGAGTTGACTGTCGGGAATTGGAGTTTCCTGGAATACACATTTCTGATAAGTAAGCAGGAGCCATTCCATTAAGGGACTTAAATACCATGCAGCAGAGCTTGAACTGGATTCTTTCAGGACATTTGAGCCAGTGAAGATTTTTGAGATGCTCTGAAATATGGGAATATTTAGATACGCCGGTGATAAGTCTCGCCGCAGCCGCAACGGATTGTAATTTGTTGATTTGATATTTTGGGAGACTTGCATATATTCCGTTGCAATAATCTAGGCGTGAAACAACATACGAATTGACTAGTAATTTAGTCGCCTCTGTTGGCAAGTTTCTTCGAACTGCTTTAATTTGCCTTAATTGAAAGAACCCAGTGCTTACAGTTCTGTTCACTTGAGTTTTAAGGGAAAAATCAGCATCCAGATTGACACCCAGTAGTTTAATACATGTCTTAGTGAATGCTATAAGAAGTAGGGGATGTCCGAGGAAGACATGGCACGATCAAGTGAACCAGATACTTGAGTCGGGCCATGTCAAGAGTCAGAAAAATAGAAGAGTATGTATGAGACGATGTATGAATGTGAATGAGGCAAAGAGTGTGTGCCAAGACCGTGGTGTTTGGCGGTCCGTCCTCTCTGCCTACTCCTGCCGGGAAACGGCGTGATGTTTAGTTAGTTAGTTATAAAGTGGTGAAGTTCCTGGCTATTTAGATATGGTCATCATAAACGACTAGAGCCAGTTCCCAAAAAAAGCAACGTCTCGAATCTGAATTGTATGTTTCACCAGGGCGAAACTGAGAGAATCTTCCACTCTGGAACGTAGGTAGGTACCTAAGTACCGTAAAAATACTATATATTATTTTTAATGAAGAAATTGTAAAATAATACAAATTGAATATACAAACATATGTTCGCGTTTCTAACAATTATAAAGTTGAAAGAAATAAAATAAAAATATATCCGCACAGCTTTTCAATGCTCATCAATCTCATCATGGTTGGAAAATTTAAGAGATACATTTTGGTATTGTTTTTCCACAATAATAGATACGATGACGCTTCCGTCTCTGCCAAGGACAAGTGGAATAGAACAAACCACGACGTGTTAAGGTCGTGACTGCCTTCATTCTACAGTCTGGGCTTACATTCATACTTCATACATTCATACATTCCCATCGTCGTGCGTCTTCACTTAAAGGCCTTTTGTTGGCGCTCAACGAGTGCAGTGAACATTTTTTACATTTCAGACGTCGAAGTAGGAACTAAGAACCATTGTTCAACACTTTGAACAATAAACATAATTATTTAAAAAAAATTTCATGTGACTATCTCACATCTCACATTGCCATGAAATGTGGTATATAACTACATGTTCATATTTAATGTGAAGACATGCGAAAAAATGCATAATCGTACAAAATCTTGTGTTTTAGTTTTGAAAATTTGATCGCTTAGAAATAATATAGATGCTTCAATTAAATACTGTGAGTAGAACACATCTTGGCCTTTGAAGTGATGGTGTATTTTTTTGATAAGGTTTTTAACAAGCTTAGAAAAAAATTATGCGTCTGACCTATAAAAAATGGTTAAAAGTGAAAAATCTCCTACTTACAAATCCTTTTTATGGTGTTGTTTTATTGAATAATGTAGCTAATTAAGTTTCTTATAAAGTGATCGGAAAACATTTTAATATTTGTATCTGAACATCACATAATAAAATAAAACGCGCATTTTGGCGACGTTTCTTTTCAGTGAATAAAAATAAGCGGTACCCAACGAATTTGTAACTGCGAATTTCACCCTTCTGTCATGTACAGAAGTATTTTGGCTCGTCGCTCATTCTACGCCCAGAGCCCGGGGCCAACGGACATGCCTTAGTCTACGCGGCGCTTCGATCTTTAAAACTATACTTGCGGAATAACAAAACACTGTTGTTTGCTAGAGATTAGGGTTTTTATTGGTAAACGCCCAAAAATCGATCGCTCCACCCGATTCCGAATGAGTCAAGGACTAGTGGATCATCTTAAATTGTATTTACAAAGTTTATGATTTTATACTTCATTGACTAGGGCCATCAAATACAAGGTCACCCAGGTACAGGTGTTTAGATTGTTTAGGAATATGTATGTGGTTTCAATCTCCTTCAATAGATGTCGTCCTTTTTAAAGACTAGAAGATGGCTGATGTTTATCAAATGAATGAAGCAACTAAATCTTCTATTAGGCATTAAAATAATGAAAAACCAACTCCTGCTTGAGGCTAGTTGGCTATCTATAACGTTGGTTATTCATAAAAAATAATAAAAATATTTGATACCATGTTGTAGGCAGTAGGTACTAATCTATCTCCACTTCCAGGGTGGGATTAATCTTGGTAAGAAACTAAAATGAAGGTTCATTCTTTATTAAAATATTTATTTATAATGACTTTTGAAAGTTATTCCCATAAGTGTAATATGTCATTGAAGAAGAAGATCATACTAATAAATATAAATGAAAATATGAAAAAGAATAAGATATAAGATAGGGACTCTAACACAGGATCTCTTAGTGGGAGGGATGGACCAATAGATCTGAAATAAACAATAATAAAAAAAAAATAATAAAAAAAAATACGTTTGACACTCCTGGGCACATTGACTCCAAATGACAACCCAGCCCATATAGAACTTCCTCTCCATCCTATACTTAAGAAGACCCTCCGCACAGCATCCTCAAAGATATGCCATAAGCCTTCTAATATCTGTTTCTCCGTAATATTTAACAGAGATATTATTCTCTTTAGTATTAATACTGGACCCTGTTTGATTAAAAGACTTTGGTCTTTTGAAATCACAATGACTGTTTATTATTTTATGCACAATACAAACATGGTTTAAGAGAACACACGTCCTTATAACTCGCTAGTTAGATTTTGTCTGGAGAGCTCTTGCAAAAGGAATGACTTGGCACTCTCAGATCGGCTATGCTCGGCACACATCGTAACCGACACCATGTGACCTGAGCGTAGCATAAACAGCAGAACAATGATCATAACTAATATTCCGATATATTACAGACTTTTTCCATCCATCCCTGATGATATAACTTCCTGGGATCACGGCCTGGTGGTGATACTGCGATGCACTCCATCTTGCATTATATCCCATACCCTCCCGCAGGATCATCCGAATCTCTCATCCATCAAGCAGCATCCACAATGGACCGTCTCGCTTCAAGTGATCCATGTCATTAGTCACCTTCAGTAGCCCGGCTTTATGGAGACGCTGGCTGCATTCTGCCTCATGATGAGACGGTATCATTCATGCTGTCAAGTCGCGGGGTCGAGAGTCGAGAGGTACACAACAGCACAGACCGTCATTTAGCGCAAGAAGGGTCGCGGGTTCGACACCCGTGCATTCCTCTTTGCCTTCTTTATTGGCACGAAAAGTCTTTTTTGTTTCATTTTGTTATTAGCGCGATGGATTACCTATAAATCTCGAGTTGTACGTTATAAATGATGCGAATAAATTACTCGGGTATCTTCTCTTCAAGAAAATTTTTTTTTTTTTTTTTTACTTTGATATTACGGACGACCTTAAAATGGTTTGATATATTGTTAACCTAAAGATTAGAGATTCCTGAATGCTAGCATAAATCAGACGATGAGCACGCGTAAATTATCCTACTCTGATCCTAAAACTGGTTCCATGACAACTCAGAATCATGCAATTTCAACACCCCTTTGAAAAGTCAATAAAAGTTATGATTTTTTTTTTAAATAACAAATGACCCAAACTAACGTAACCTATTTAACCAATTTTTTAATATATTTTTTTAATCACTTTTAATGACTTTTAAAATGATGTGTTGAAGATGAATGATTCTGAGTTGTCCGCTAACACCTTAGGTAGTCACAAATTATTATTTTTAAATCACATATCCTGTACCGTTAGAGGTAGACGTGTAAGTAATTTTTTTTTTGCTAAAAAAACCCTATATCCACAACAACAGTAAACCAAACCGGTTTCAGGATAATCGCGCTTTTGTCAGGGCAAATAATATAAACCAGTTCTTATCGGCAATAACATGCACGGTGGTGACGAAACCGGTTGGCAAATTGAAATAAAATCTATTATTTATATATATAGAATTTCAAACAATACATTTCCTTCGCAGAGTATTTTCACAAAGCATCGTACCTACGTTAGAAAATATGTTTTTTTTCATGCATGAATAAATTACTTGTACATGATAAAAACATTTCTTATGAAATTCGTCTTATTCAAATTAATAATAATAACTTCGGAAGCACATATAAGGTAAATACATATTTAATTAATAAAATGAAAACAAATCACTTTGTATAACATCACTTTTTTAATCAAAATCATCAACATGTTTCGAAACCAATGTCAGAATAAAATTAATATGTACAAAGAAAAAATTAATTTTGTCCTTATGAAGGAACCATTATTGGTTTCGAAACATGTCGATAATTTTGATTAAATAAGTAGTAGGTATATACAAATTATGACACTTATTATTATTTTAATAAACAAAATAAATCACTTTGTATACACCACTAATAAATAAAATAATATTTTTAAATAGTGGTGTAAAGTTGCATATTTACTTCTTTAAATTATGCTTAATGAAAACTAATTATCCAACAGCGTGGGGCAGGGAGATTATCTCAGCTTGACACGTACAAGGGGACTTGGTTTAATCTCGCCTTCGTTCAACTGACTGCCTTCGGAATCTGTTACCAACATCTCCAGGGACATTACCCCGGGAGGTAGCGATGAAGCTGCCAGGATTACCGCATACTTTGCAGAAGTAAGCCATCCCTTTCATAAGCAGGAGTAAGCTATCCTTTTCATGAGCCTTGACAATACAGCACACCGAAGTGTCAAATTAAGGCCCTTTGAAAATGGTTTGTTTATCAACAGTATAATGCTGTGGTTTAGTGAAAAGCATTGTTAGAGTAAAAGTTCTGTTTACCTTCTAAGCAAAAAATATTTGCTCAGTTTCGATCTCGATGAGTGTGTTTTTTTGTGTTACGCCGCACAAGAAGATCTACGTCTAGATGTAGGCTTCTATTTAACTCTTATTTTGTGATGCGTTTTTAATATTAGAATGACGTAGAAGTGGACAGAAGGCGCAAGGAGAAGTCGATAGAGGGTAGTTAATGCAATTATTGAAGTTGTAAAAAATGACGTTACAATCTGAAAATTGCATTGTAATTTAAATTAAATAAATGAATACCGATTGACCGGTCAGCGGTTGGGTGGGCATTGCGTTTGTGTAAGACCCAGGCGTTCCGTGTTTGATTCCTCGGCTGGCTTGAAGTCCTCCATCAGAACACAAGCAACATTTTCAGCTTAGTGTGGTGATAGTAGGAGATTTTCAAATGTTGTTGGGTTATTCGTAACCCGGGAATGTTTGTCTTTCTATTTTTAATTAATTAATATTAATAGCTGAGAAATTTTCGTATGAGCTTCACGATCAAGAATTTTCTATTGCTTTACACGAGTTATCCGGGGTTAATGTGCACTTCCAGGGGTGATTTTATATGCTGGAACATGTTGAAAAATTAATAACTTTTAGAAAATCCAATGTTTTAAGGTGAAAATTAGAAATGCTTGCGAGGCAAAAATATAAAGCAAAGCAAAAATATTTTCATATTGAAAAAAAAAAAAAAATTCTATCGTCATATAGAATTACCTCCCGAAGTTAGTGCACTTTACACCCGAACACCCTGTAGATAAGGTAGTATTCCAAAAAACCGTATGCTTAAATTCGTTAATTTTAATTATTATCTACCCACTATTTTCTGTGATCTGTGGGGTAAATACATTTATTTATACGTATGCTACCTAATTATTTCACCATCCAAAAGAATTTTCACATGGCTTACCAAACATCGAACATGTAAAATTCTGTCTTCAAATACACTCTAAATATATATTTCCCATGAGACTGAAGAGGAATTACACGTTAAACGATAAGGCAAATGTTTTTTTCATGTAAAAATGTAATACGTTTTATTTAGCAAATGATATTTCAAGTATTGTTGGACCACACGCGAGAGACAGCATGGCATCTGTACTGGACACTAAACACCCTTGGGACTCCTATTCTTCCCCTGGTGGGTGATTGTTCACTTCTTCAGCACCAGGTAAACCTTCTTCAAACTTGGAAGATTTATCTCCTTTGCACGCGTGCTTGCCTTTCCTTGAATCGGGCCAATCTTCTAGAAAATTCGGCAATTCGAATTTAAAAAAAAAAAAACCTATTTTCAATTATATAGATAGTTATTACGTTCTGAATGGTTCTGCATGTTTTTTCGTGAGAGCCATTTATAAAACATTGTCGTTCTTCATTTGGCTTCATACTTTATTTTATTTTATTTATTATATGTAGTTACAGTTGATTTTATACTAAATATTTAAATACCATTATAATTTATTGTATCACGTATTCCTGTTCTGATTTTATATAAAACTAGCTTCTGCCCGCGACATCGTCTGCGTATAGTATTAGTACTAAGGCGATCCGCCCACTGAGGCAACTGAAAACTCTCAACTGCCGACTGTATTTGTATGACAATGTGATGGCCCGCACACCACACAATCACTCAAAAACCCGTTGTGAATGGTAACGTAAGCAGTGACTCGCGACTTGCACTGCTGATTGCCGTGGCCGGCCGTTGCTAGTGTCCAGCTGTCAGCTGATTGTTCTTCGTCTATGGTTAAGCAAGCTTTTTGACCAATCAAGACATAGAAACCAGCCAGTTTTACTTTGGTTTCAGTTGCCTCGTCAGCGGAGCGCCTTAGAGTAATCTATTTTATTTTCCTAGGTCCCATCTACGTTTATACCAAAATTCTTAACCTATTTATTTAAAATATCTATAATTTTTTATTCGATTCAAAGTACTTCAAATAAATTCAATAATTTAAATATTTTCTAAAATAGAATTTTTATTTAACAATCATTGTTTTGCAAAATATCATTCTCAAATTTTGACATTTTCTATTAAACAAAAGATTCTTAGGTAAATTATCTGTATTAAAGGACCATGTCATCTTTTGTTCTTATTCCGAAATATACATATTTTTGATATTTTAAATGGCAATTATATTATTGAGAATTGTAGGTTTTTAAATCTGAATAATTTGGGAGGCGGGTATAGGCACCGCCACCCCGGGAACCATTTATTTATAACCAACACCCCTAAAATAGGTCACCCCAGTTGTTCGCAACGTTTGGTGACTTAGCAGTGGTGCCCGGATTTACGGCATGAGGTTTGTCTGGATTTTGGCACGATCCAACTACTGCGTGGCGGGCCGATAGGGAGGGAGGCATTGTCCAGCCGGACTCATCGCTCTACACCGTAGTGGGAGGAATGTATCCATACGTCCGTCACTCCTGGACAAAGTGACCCAAGTACTCATCCCTTATACCTGTTTCCTTCCTTGAACTTCCTCTCTGTCCTTCCCCTAAAAAATCACACAGCAACCTCAAAGATGACATTTATTCTGAAGGAAATTTATCTCAGGGCCTCCTCTGTGGAGCAAAAGTAAAAAGAAATGTATTTATATATTTACATATACATGTCATTTTCAGGTACGAAATCAAATGATATAAATAGATATCCATTAAATCGTTAGACGTAGGCAAACCGGTAGATTAGGTGCCTAGATAAGTTAGGTCGTCTTTCGAAAGTGCGAAACAATTTTACGGATTCACTTTCAATAATCTCGCTTTACAATATCTTTAAAAAAAATAGTGAACAACTAAAAGTTACTGACAGAACAAATTGTAAGGGAGATAAGGTCCCGAGTGAGTGCCATATAATGCGGTGATTATTTTATGGCCCTTTATTCGAATTACAAAACCGCATCTTCAGAGCATTCGCCAGGTGGCCTCGTTTCTCGCAGAGTGGCGCAAACCCTGATATGATTGTAACATAATTATCCGATTAAGCCATGCGATTCGCACTTACGCTAAGCCCCTCTTCAGGGAAGAGGTCACTTCGTCTTCAATTCAGGTAGTGGCCAAATGGGGTGTGAATAATGGTGTTTATTCTGCAGAAATGAGCGAAAATGCCCGCGCTAAGCCGGGTATTGTGTGACCGGGAGAAGCAGCGGTGGATTAAGATGTTTGCGACACCTTTCGGCGGAGAATATAAGTTTTCAGGTATAGACCACCTTTTTTCCAGGAGTAAGGAAGTTTTTTTTAATTATTTTGGGATTTTAAATAAATGGATTTGAAATAATGCTTTTTAGTTCTCCACTCATCTCACCCAATTATTGTTTTTCTTTTAAAAGAATTGATAACAGACTGCATTGATTTAAAGACAAAAATATAAAAACCAACATCACAGAGATTAACTGCTGAGGAAAGGCGTGGTAGCGCTAAAAGGCCTATTCGGTCTAGGGTAGTAGTTTAGTCAAGTAGCGAATAGTTTAGTAACTAAAAGTTACAAAACATCATAAGTAGAGTAGTTTAGTCAGTGGTTTAATAGAGTCAATCCATTTTGTTCTATTTTTTCGGGTCCATGACACTATGTATGTCATGGACCTCAATCAGTAAACAAGTCCGAACCATTTGTTTAAGTCAAGAATAGGATAAGAATTTCTTCTTCCAACACTTCTAAAATATCCATTACAATCAGCTCACCTAGCCTATTTACCTTTTTGCGTCGCAGCCCATTCATCTTCAAATACGCCACTCACTAATTTACTCTACTCGACTGTCATATGATCGCTTTTTGGTCAGTCAAGAGGCGAGTTGGTCGCCACTCAACTAAACTACTAGCCTAGTCCGGCTCGAGTCGGATGAAAGCAATACCTTCTAGATCCTATCTACACCTACAGGGATCTATCTAAGAGCTGGTGATGGAATCTGCTTGGGGAAACCTTCTATCAATTTATAGACAGTGGCTAATTACGATTGCGACTTCTTCCTACCTCTAACCCCGTTTTGCCAATTTTCCCTGACTCCCGCCTACCATTTTGTGGTAAGTATCTACTAATGTAAGAAATATATTTATGAATTCACATTCTGAAAGAAAAAGATTGTCGACCTCTCTAAAAGTGTGCGAAAATAATAAACGTGCCATATTATTACGACACTTTCAACGGAGGTCTCCCACAAAACCTCGGCAAAAATTATTCACAGCTTAACTACGGATTCTATTATCAAAGTGGAGACCACCCAGACTTACGAGACATAAAATGAAATTCTAACCACAAATAAAGCGTATTGTTCTTTGTCTCATTTTGAGGTATATTGAAATGTTATCTACTTTGTTGCTTTTTATTTATGAGAAGGCAATGCTAATAAAATTCATACGTATCGAATTATTGGTGTGTTGAATTTGGTGAACACCGTAGCACCTTTTACAAAGATTAAGTACCTATGTACCTTCCCAATAATGATATCATTTACCTGAAGAAAAAAAAAATTTCGCGAAAGGAATAGGTGTTAAATATTCAGTATATTCACTGTATAGTGAATATTTAACACCAATATTCACTGTATCTATTTTATTTTATTACATAAATATTGTACCACACACAACCGCGCTGGATTAATAGCAATCCGAGATAATAACTAAACTGCTCAAATGTTACTAACTACATAACATATATGTAGGTTTATTGTCATGATTAATAAATATATCATTTTCATATTTTTTTATAAGAAATACTCTCTTTTTAACTTTTGGAGGTTATTCCCATCAATGTAATAATATCATTGAAGAAGACCACAATAATAATCTAAATTAAAATATGAAAATTAACAAGACACAGAAAAATAATAAAACATAATGGTCGCAAATGTGACAAGAACCCATACAATAGGTGTTCCATAAAAATAAAATCGGATATATTTATCCGAGACACTATCTAGTTAACAAATACATTCTTTGAATACTTGTTTCCAATGAATAAAGTTAGCGCCAAAAATATGGAAAAAAAAACATTGGTCGAAGATAATATTGTTAATTCTGAAATTTGAAATATGAAGTTGACAAATACGACAGTCTCTTAATAGATCGCAATGGCTGAATCGGTAGAGCGCCGTCCCCGTAAGACGTGAGATCTGGGTTCGTGCCCCAGTTGCGACCATTATGTTTTATTATTTTTCTGGTCTTGTTCATTTTCATAATTCAATTTAGGTTATTATTGTTGTCTTCTTCTTCAATGATATATAATATTATTATTTAAGAATTACCCTCATAATACTAAATAGTGAGTGGCAGCAGCACCTTTGGTCCGGAGCCCGCCCGGACATTAGAAAAAACAATCGCAGTTCAAACCCAGACAGACTTGCAAACAAATTCTCTGTGCTAAAACAGGGTTTCGTCGATTCTTATAATTTTAATGGGGGAATCGCAATAATTAAAACGCAAACGACAATTGAGAATTCAATATCTGTTCTGAAATTTCAATGGACGATGTTTTTTTAAAAGACTTTCGGAAGACGTTCGGTACAGAAAAACACTACAAACGCTTCTCCAGTACAATCCCCCTTTCTCCCACTTACAAAACTTAAGCTAGTATCACAAGAGTTCTATATTCTCATAATATATGCGGGTTTACAGAAAAACACTACAAACGCTTGTCCAGTACAATCCCCTTTTCTCCCACTTACAAGACTTAAGCTAGTCTCACACGAGCACTATATTCTCATAATATATGCGGGTTTTGCCTATTGGGAATATATGGGGAGCGATGTTGTGTAATAAGCGAAGACCACATATATTATGAGAGTATAGCGCTAGCATTAGTATGGACTAGCATTCCTATTTCCTCTCGATTAAAATGAATATCTTATAGAATATAGAGGATGGTTTGAAACTTGAAATTTTAGAGTAATGCTTGTTACATACGATACGATACGATAGATTTTACCACCCCAGCCAGGAGCAATCCTGTCCCGGTGAGACCGGTACACCAGAGGGCACTGATTTGGTAGGACTGGAACACGTGCTCTAAGGATGGGAAGGAGGTTGGAGTTTAATCGACCGGTATTCATGGCAACCTAATAAGCCAATATTGGAATGTAGGATGGGCAGGAATAAAGAAAGTGGTTGAGTATTTGTTTTCGTTTCTCGAGCTAGTTTATTTTTGCTTCTCATTCCTTCTCGCTTCATCCTTCTATCTTTCCGCTTTTTGTTGTTGTTACCTCCCGATGCTTCTTGCTTCTCATTTCTTTGTTTTATGCTTTCCGCTACATGCTTCCAGCTTCCCTCTGCGTCTTCCTTACCGTTTTCCGTTGCTTCGTGATTTCAGCTTCTTGCTTCCGATTTCCTGCTTCTTAGTTTTTTTTTGCTTCACGCTGTTTCTTACTTCCTGGTTATTGCAACCTGGTTCCCTTTTACCGTTACCCGCTGCCATTACATAACTTCACGTTTCTCGATGCTTCTTGCTTTCCGCTCCCGCTGCTTTTCGGTATTCGTTTCCCGCCATATCTCCACCGGGAGAAAAGTTCCAGTCTACTTCGACTACTTCCTGCCGCGTTATCTGTCAACTGCGTCGATCTTCATATTTAGAGTAAAGCTTGTTACACACGAGGATTATAATATATAAATATTTGTGTAAGTTGACATACAACCGTCAGAGATATCATGTTACCCGTCTGTGACGTCAATATTATGTATGAACGGGATTGTATAGCGAGCGATATAATGAGATAGCTCAAGTCCACATATTATATTTCTCGTGTGTAACTGGTTTAACTAACTAACCATCACAACGCGTCTCTGCAGATGTAGGCAGAGATGACGGAGGGCCAAACAACTCGGTCTTGGCACACACTCTTTGCCTCATTCATGTTCATACATACTATTCTATTATTCTGACTATTGACATGGCCCCACTCAAGAATCCGATTCACTTGATTGTGCCATGTCTTCCTCGGGCGTCCCCGGCTTCTTCTACCATTCGTCATATATTCTCCTTAGACTCCGTTTTTCGTCCATTTTCTACATGCCCAAACCATCAGAGTGTCCTTTACTTAATCTTACTTATTACGCTACATCAAGTCTTGCATTCTTTGCGGATCTCCACATGTCTCACACAATCATGCATATTATTTACCACACACATACAAACCTCAGGGATCTCATTTCTTGTGGTATATACCAGCACTCCTTTGGGGACTGCTACTACCATATGAAATAACTTCAAACCACCAAATAAAAGTTATTTGCAAAAATATTTTGTAATAAAAGTTAGATGAATAATTATTAATTATATAATAATGTAGCTTTTTTAAGCCAATCATAATTGCTCGAGTGTGTAGGCCCATTCTATTTACTAATATATGAGCATATTTTTAATTGATATTTAAATAATGATGTCTAGTGTGTAAGTATTGTAATTATTTCGAGTCCATTGAATTGCTACAGGAATGCGGGGTCAGGGGGCGCCACCCACCGGACCTGCTATTTTGCTCATTAAAGTTGTGTTTTTTTCTTTAAAAATAGTAAGACTTACATCATCACCTCTTCCTATCCCCGTCCGTAGTAAATCTGCCGACGTCTCGCCTTATTATTTTGTGTCCATCTCTTTACCACTCCTTACTGCCAAAGGCGGTTCGGTGTTGTCCCGTCGATATACAATACAACACATTGGTCTTGCAGGCACCGAAAATGACCATTTATGAAATTATATGAGATTATACTACGTAGATGTACGCAGTAGTCTCACTAACTTACCTTCCACTTAATTTTGTTTTCAAAATATTATGTATAAATATTCCATCCAAAGTAGTATGCTGCATCTTACTGCAAAACTAGGCTGGCCCAAAGGCATAATAGTTTTACTGCTCCAAAAATGTATAATTCGTTATGTACAACCTTTAACCCGTTTAATCACAGGAGACCGTTTTTGTCCCAGCTCACATAGGTCTCACAGAAATCGTTGTTTTTCCCTTACTATCATAGTCAGAAATGTGATCTAAACGGTATTGGAAAGAGAATACAACAAACTATATATTCAAATCTAAAAGAAAACCACAAAAAAATTAAAATTTACGCCTTTCTGAAACCAAAGTTTCCGATAGCAATTTTAAAAAAATTATGGAACTTTGTGAATTTTTTAAATTTTTTTTTACATGAAACGAAAAAAGTGAGGTGGCAGTAAGGTTTATAATTCATTTATCTGATGAAATAAGTATGTGTTTTATTTTTTTTTATTATCAGTAATTTTAGTTAGAAAAAAAAGTAAAGTGAGCCATTTTTAAAACTTTTTAAAGTTTTCGCTGGATTTTATCGCAAAGCGGGAATATTTTTAGCCTCTGACAAAATACGCCAATTTTTTTAGGGGTTTTAAAGAGACCACCTGTCAAAATCTTCAATCTTATAAAAAATATACATAGTTTTAACGAAGCCATTAATTATATTTATCATTAGACAACTTTAAGAGTAGATTATTATATTGTTTGCATTTTAATTGCACTTATAACATTTATTCTTCATAAAATCTTCACAAATGCGATAATAACAGTGCAGACCGTTATTATGCTCTTGTTTTTTATTGCATTTATACAGTTACTCTTTTCAAATACCTTAATTTATATTTGATACTTAAATCTCCACTTTAATCAAAGAATACAATAAAAATCGATATAATACCCACGCACAGCCTTTGCCTTTGTGGTATTTAATTTTGTTTTTACATTTATTACATAAAGTTTTTTTTATTTATCATCATTTTATGTAGGTACCTATGTATTCTATCCAAAAATAAGTTCTACATTTACACAGATGTAACTATTAGTTCTGTGATCAATAGACCTCGTGTCCAAAAGAGTATGTTAATTTTCTCTTATTTAATAAATCAAAACCATTTATTATATGTAATATTTAAAAATAATTGAAATAACGATATAAACAATTGGTCTGAAGAAACGTCACTATCTCTATAATTCTTTTTTCAAACTTTCTTCGCTAGGCCCAGTCAACTAACTTCCAACATTTATCCATTATATAGTTCTTTACATTTAATCGAGGATTGTAAAAAAAATATAATTCTGTTACGGATGAAGTAACGTTTCGTTGCAGTAACAATATCCAGATAAGGTTACTGATTGAGAAAACCTCTAAACGGCACAAAATATCGTATTGTATCATTCTATTGATTTTTTTAACAATAATTCTTACTCGTACAATGATTTTACAGTCCAAGCATCAGAGAAATTAGGTAAAGGGATGTTTGCGTAGTAATTATTTTAATGTAATTATATCTACAAAAAAAGCTGTTTCACCACGAACTCAAACTGCATAACATTTTAAAGCAAGTTGTTTCTCTAATCAAAGATATTTCTTAATTTTGTTTTGCCATAATATTGGCCCTGGAAACTACTACTTTAACTAAAACAAGATATAAGCGGAAACAAGAATTCAAAGAATGTATTTGTTACCTAGATAGTGTCTCGGAAAAAGATCTCCGATTTTATTTTATGGAACACGTTTTGACTTTTTATTAAAGTCTAAATGTAAAGACACTATCTAGGTAACAAACACATTTTTTGAATACTTGTTTCCACTGAAAAAGGTAGCTACCAATAATTTGAAAAAAAAAATATTAGTCGAAGATAATATTGTTAATTCTGAAATTTTAAATATGTATTTGACAAATACGAAGTCTCTAATAGGGTGCAATAGCAAAATTGGTTAATGCGTATGTCCCGGTTAGACGTGAGGTTCTGGGTTCGAGTCCCAGTTGCAACCATTATCTTGTATTATTTTTCTGTGTCTTGTTCATTTTCATATTTAAAAAAATTAGATTATTATTGTTATCTTCTTCTTCAATCACATATACAAGTTCAATGTTCGTTTGAACGAGGACCAGTCGAATTTTATATCAATGGTTGGACGCCGAACCATATCCACATTATTTCGTCATATCAAACGCGTTTCAGCAAAGTTCGTGACTAATTTGTTGAGAATTTAAAACGTTAATACATTACTATAATGTTATTGGAATAAACTGCAGTGATTTAAGTTATAATAACTTACCTTCTGGTCATATTATGGCCTTGTTAGAATATTATGTATTAGGCTGAAAATTACTACATTTAACGACACTTTCTATATTCACGAAGTCCTTTTAGTTAACTCTAATACACGAACAAACTATTAATTTACCCGATGATTTAGTAAATTCCTATGATCAAAGGAAAACATTATAAATAAATAAATTTATGAATATCGGTTTATTATACCACACAATTTATTCGCTGCAATACGAAGGTATTGAAAGTGTTCTTCTAAAGTATACTACATACATTATGAGGATATTTAACTAAATAAAAACAACCATAATTATTCATGTATATTTTGTAAAATTCGTTTATTTCAAGGACGGAATATTTTTTTAATAATACGTACATGTACATGATACAAAACACAAATTAAATTAAAAATAAAACTTACGTAAAATATTAACAAATCGTAGAAAAGAATGTATTTTTTGTTACAGGTGAAATTCCTAGCAATAATGGACGTAAATTGGTGCAATTGTTTTAACTTGTAAACCTTTTCAAATATAAATTTCGAATACAATGTAAGACTTGTAAGCCATCCCATTATGATAAATGTTTTGATGTCTCAGACCTGTGATTCTTATAAATTTACAAAAATTAGTTATCACTCGATTTTTTCAATCACTTTATGTATGAACCAAGGGCGTATATATGGTGAAGGGGTAAGGGGAGGGGGGGATTCAACTCCCACCCCCATCGGCCTCAGTATTTCGTTGGAAAAATACAATAGGGCTCATAGATCACTGGAAAATATTAAAAAAATATTTGCATCTATCTCTTTTAGCAATGTTCAACACAGGGCCCCGAGAAAAAAATATTAATTAGGAATGCTGTGTTTAGGATCTTTTGAGGGAAAGCAAGGAGAGGAAGTTCTGGGAATAAAATATGCAAGGGATGAGTATGAATCTGTGGGTCAATTTGTCCAGGAGTGACTGACGTATGAATCCATTATTCCCTCTACGGTACAATTCGAGGGGTCGAGAAAGTCCGGCTGCAGAGGTCATTCGATGGGTCAGATCTCCCTCAACCGGTCTCTTTCGATCCGGAAAGCCAAGAAGCAGGTGGGCAAATGCATCCGCCGCCAAGACCTATACAAACCTCATCCCATGAACCCAGGCATCAAACGTAGCGAAACACTTGGGGTGATCTATGGGGGAGGGCATTGTTATCCAATAAATGGAACCCGGGCAGCGGTTCCCACTTCCGTCTATCAAAATTGATGATGTGATGATGTAATGATAGTCGAAAAGAGATCCTAAAAATGTTACCAATCGTCCCCCCCTTCCCCTTCACCACCCTCTACCACAGTGAGAACAACCCCCCTAGCATCTGAGTTTTTTGGCTACGCCCTTGGTATGAACTACATATGTACAAATCACATCGGTTTTCAATACTAAAACAGTTTTCATAAAATATTTTCATTATCTAACAAAAATATTATGTATGTATTTATTTACATCGTTTCAAAAATTGATAAAACTAGAATATTTATCAAAAATATGTACAAATACAACTTTCATTTTCACAATATACATTACAGGCATGGAATAACACAAGAAGCGCCTTATAGGCATGTTTGGTGATCCATATACAGAATGTAACAGGAGGTACCTGAGCATATTTGGAGTAATAAATGTATCGGTCATTTTTCCATCCCATGAATTTTCTATTAAATACAATTTTTTTTCGATCACACGTCGCTACTGATCCCATCGCTACCCCGAAATACCCCGTCGCGATGGGTTTGAATACACGCGCTGTTTCGTGCGTGCGGCATGCTGCTAGAGTGAGACACAACGCTTTTCAAGACACGCTAGAATATGAACGAGCTTCTCTAGTAACAAACTCAGTTGCGACGCGTGGAGGAAAAATATTTTTAATGTTTTTATTAGAAAATAAATGTTATCGGACAGCAAAATGACAGATACATTTATTAATCCAAATATGCTCAGGAATCGCTGGGTACGTCCTGTATAGGCCCAATTTGTGCCTATATTTACAAACCTGTGTTTTCGAAATTAAAATGGAATGGAGATCTACGATTTCAGCGAATTTAAGTGAGAAGGAACGCTAAGGATTGGGTTAAATTGAACACATTTTCCATTCAAAATGTGTGGAAGACACTTCTAGCGTTATATTATTTTTTTTTCTATAATTGAAGATTATTAAAAATATGAAGAGATCACATATTATCGAATTAATGGAACATTAAAAATATTTTCAATAGCATAATGTTTAGCACTTTAAACAGTGGCATAGCGATCAAATAGGTAAAATGGGTAGTTAAAACAAAACATTAAATTATATGTACATTTTTTATGTGCATTTCATCAAAATATTCCATTTTATGATAAGGGACGAGCATTTTAAAAATGTATTATTGATTTTTTAAATTTATTTGCTTTTTT
Source organism: Limnephilus auricula (assembly GCA_951813805.1). Taxonomy (NCBI): domain Eukaryota; kingdom Metazoa; phylum Arthropoda; class Insecta; order Trichoptera; family Limnephilidae; genus Limnephilus; species Limnephilus auricula. The sequence goes on from OX638388.1 coordinate 35,445,378, forward strand.
TGACAGGGTAAGTACATTAATTGACGATTACTGACTTAACGTACCTTGACTTAATCTGCGTTAGAAAACGTATATTTGATTGTTGATAAATTTATTCATTGTTAAATTTTCATGGTTGCCAGGTGGTCCGGTATTTGTCGCTACGCTACTGATTTTAAATTATGTTACAATAATTATTGTCACTTGAGTAATCTGATAAATCACATACCAAGAATAGCGACATGAAATAGACAAATTGCCATGTCAGAGATACCGTAAATTCTATGACTGTAGAAGCCATTAAAGTAGAGCTCAGGATAAAGGTAATATGTAATGAGTTGAACACAGTTGAAAAATATAATAACAGTAGTGTGTATATAAATTTACATTGTGTTGCACAAAGTATCTCAAAGAGGGAGCAATATCTCAGATAGTTATTGATACCCCTCAGCGATAAATCCGTATTTATGCTTTAACTTTGTTTTTTATTACAAGACAATTTTAACCCCTTCATCCCTTGGAAAAACATTTATACTTCAATTTATTTTCTTAAATAAGATATATAACTGAACACGGTTATTTGAATTAAGGCAACAGGTTTCGGTGATAAAATGGCTTCACGTTATGTAACTAAAGGGTGACTGGTACTCCTTATTATATTGTAAACATCATACAAACGATAAATATTTTGAACAATTTTTATTGTATATATTTGAGAATTGTATCAATAGAAAATAAGGAACTTGGTATATATATATAGGTGTGCAGTTGGGTGCCATTTCGGTATATATTTATCATGCCCTTTGATATTAGTTATTTAAAAAAATATCATGTCGTATTAAGTACCAGCACCCTGCATAATAATAAAGACTTTGTGAAATATAATACAAAAGTAGATATACATGACCATGGAAAGTAACCTTCTAACAGTAAAAATTTCCAGAAGGAAAAAAAAAAAAAAAACAGGAATCGATAACCTTAGTAAGAGATCACAAGAAAAGAAAGAGAGTACATTTACGAGACACTTCAACAGTTTTACCTACACACAACACTTTGATTTAATATAATTAAGTTTTGTGTTTATTAATTACACAATCCAAATAAGTGTTATTTTCACTGACATAAAGTTTATAAAATTGAGTAGGTAACATTTTTTACTCAAAGATGATCACAGTGAAAAATATTAACTTCTTAAGATTAAACTGTCGAGCAGGAGCATGCGTGACTCGATTTCAATTATTTGTCTAAATCACTAGCATCCACAATACTGTCTATCGGATAGTTTGAGTTAATGATATCGTGGAGGGAACTGACACTATTGGTTGCACCAGGTCCGGAGATAGGGAGGGTGCCCCCGAGGTTATGGGTAAGGCTGTGTCTCCTGAGATCGCAGTTTCTTCTGAAGACCTTGCCGCAGGAGGAGCAGTTGTAGGGCTTGATGTCGGTGTGTGTGAGGAGGTGGGTCTTGAGATTGGAGCGCTGGTTGAAGCTGCGGCTGCAGACGGGGCACTTGTGGGGAGACTCCTCCATGTGCAGGATCTTGTGCACCGCCAGCGTGCGAGACTGGCAGAAGCCCTTACCGCATTCTGTACACTTGAACGGCTTCTCCTTGGAGTGGATATATCTGAGGAAGAGAGAACTTTATTAGTCTTTGAACACTTGTATAAGATTTTAGTTATTTTTAGAACAAGGAGTATAGTGAACCAAAGAAAAATGCAAACAAAATAAAGAGCATCTTCTTGTATCATGTGGAGTAAAATGAGTTGTCTAATTATCTTGATTGATATCTGGCCGAAAACATAACAACAACATGAAATTAAAAACGAAGATGACCCTCGGATAATGAAGTTTTTTTATACAATCTGAAAATATAATTTATTGCATGGAGATTATGTTTGTTTAAGATATACCTTGAAAAACGGTTATTGAAGAATAAAATGATTTCTTTCCAATATTCATGTATTGGAAAGAGAAAAACTCAGAAAATGATTTAAAAACTACAATCATTTTAATCAGGTCCTTTGTGAGTTTGTCGTTTTTGCGCCGATGAATGTTAATTTATCTGATTAATAATTTTTCTCATTGTTATAAAAGTACCTACTTAGATTCCTATTCATGCCGAAGAAAAAACTCGGTAGAAATATATTTGAAGCTAGTATTGTACCACCTCATGAGCCGCCAACAGATGAAGTCAAAACATTACTTTATGCCGAGTTAAGTTATGAAGAACTGTTAGAATAAAATTATGTAATGGGAGGTCAACTATTAATGATGGATCGACATGGATGTCTATAAACATATCCGTACAGTTACAATGAAATCGTTTGTGTGATTTATGAGCATTTTGAACCGGCCTGTTCATAAATCAGTGTTCCGGTAATATTTCGAAAACCCACTCGAATGACGGTACAGTTGAAGATTCACAATATGGATATCCGTATATTCCAAAACATGCAACCATTGATTGAATGATTGAGAAGCGATGGCCGAGGCAGCCTGGACGGAATGCTGGGACATACAAATATACCAATATATAAATACAAATGTAGCACCTAAAATTTAATTATAATATTTTAATTAATGAAGATAATATTAGCGAAAGTCAAACGAAAATCCGAAACAGAAAAAGATACGGATACATCTGGGACTCGAACCCAGGACCTCTGGCAATCCGGGCCAACGCGCTATCCACTGCGCCAACGTACCCCTATCCGATTCGGTCATTTTTAACTGTATCATACTTCGACTGAGAACCACCAACATAATTTTTCATTTTTCTTAACCCATATTTTTATTGGCTGCTATCTTTATGTATGATTGCAGCCAATAAAAATATGGGTTAAGAAAAATGAAAAATTATGTTGGTGGTTCTCAGTCGAAGTATGATACAGTTAAAAATGACCGAATCGGATAGGGGTACGTTGGCGCAGTGGATAGCGCGTTGGCCCGGATTGCCAGAGGTCCTGGGTTCGAGTCCCAGATGTATCCGTATCTTTTTCTGATTTTTCTGTTTCGGATTTTCGTTTGACTTTCGCTAATATTATCTTCATTAATTAAAATACTAGCAGTTAAAAACCCGCTCCGCGGGTTTTTGCTGCTAGGCCCTGCGGGCGGCTTTTATTCGGGCTTCGCCCAATTTCGCCAAGTGTTGGTGACCATCTATAAGGCTCCGCCCTTATGCAAAAATAACAACTGTGAATATAAAACTACAAAACACTTACATTTAATATGTGGATATATAACAGTAGACATTCTGTATTATAAGACCGCGGACAGTGAGTAGAATTTCGGAAAAGAATCAACTCAGCATACCTAAATCTCGTTCATCCACGTCAATGACAAAAAAAGAAAATTGATAATAATAAAAATATTTATTCATCAATAGATTTATTACAACATTACACATTTTGTTGTTAATCATTGATTCTATTAGCGTAAAGGTCACTGTTCAGCTACAATTCAGGATTTCTCCTGGAATGCAGTTGGTTTTCAGCAGTGCCTCCAGTATAAAACAGAAAATAAAATAAAATAAATTAATCAAAATAAAATAAATACAATTAAATTAAATTACATAAAAATAATTAAATCAAATCTCTAATTCAATACACACAATACAATATATAAAAAAACCATAAATTAATAATGTAAATCGGCATTCAAATTAAAGGCAATAATCTTAATATTAAAACTCAAAAAAATAATAAAATCAATTCGAATAAAATATTCTCAATTAAAACTCAAAATAAAATCGTCAAGTATAAAATATAGTCAAAATAAATAATGTAGTAATCAAATCAAATCAAAAACAAAAACACGAATAATAAATTGTATCTTCTTAGTAATGAATGAAAGAGACAAATGTTTCTTCCCAATACCATTTATTGGATAATCAACACCCTTGCCATAGGTAACTCTAAGTGGTTCGCTACGTTTAGTGACTTAGCAGGGGTGCCCAGGTTCATAGGGTAAGGTTTGTCTATATTTTGGCGGCACATGCGTTTGCCCTCTACTGCGTGGCGGTTCGTATTGGTAGAGACTGGTTGATGGAGACATTTTACCTCTTCAACAGGACTCTCTCGACCCATCGCCTTGTAGCGCTGTCACTCCTGGACACATCGACCCCCAGATTCCTACTCACCCTTCATATTTTTTCCTTCCCAGAACTTCCTCTCCTTATTTTCTCTAAAAAGAACATCCACACAGCATCCCCAACGATAACATAGGCCCCGAGGGGAAATTGTTTTCCTCAGGGTCTCCTGTGTGGAGCTAATGTTAAAAAAAAATACCTCTGAAATGATTTCTTTTTATCGAAATAAATTTGTAAAATTTATATAAACGTTCACGGAAATTAAAATATATATATATATAATAATAACATAATAATTTTACATGAAATCTAGCTAAACTTACTCTTACCAAAATATTATCAAAGTATAGGCATTTTTTTAAATATATAAAAAATCTACATAGAACTTCCTCTCCTTATTTTCTCTAAAAAGAACATCCACACAGCATCCCCAACGATAACATAGGCCCCGAGGGGAAATTGTTTTCCTCAGGGTCTCCTGTGTGGTGCTAATGTTAAAAAAAATACCTCTGAAATGATTTCTTTTTATCGAAATAAATTTGTAAAATTTATATAAACGTTCACGGAAATTAAAATATATATATATATATATATAATAATAATAACATAATAATTTTACATGAAATCTAGCTAAACTTACTCTTACCAAAATATTATCAAAGTAAATGCATTTTTTTAAATATATAAAAAATCTACATTTGGTTGAAATAATATTATGATTTTACCAAAAAACTATAAAAGCAAATCTATTCTCCTACAATGTATGTATTCAACTTTTATAATAAATCGAAGTAACCGTGACAGGAATATAGACCACGTAAATATGATCGACCATCTCCGAAAATCCGCTGACAGCGACTGGCGACTGGCGACTGCACTACTGCAGCATAAATGAACCAACACGAAACACAACAGCAGCGCCCCTACGCCGTACGGCAGTTACGCGAAATAAAGCAAAAACGTGCGGCCACAAATCACAAAAGCAGCTTAGTCCCAAACTTTAACGCACAGCGATGGAAGAGAGGGTTCAGATAAGCCGCGGCGTCAGAAATGTAATTAGAGTGGGGTTCTTAAATTCAACCGAATAGGCGTTATGATAAATCACAGCAGTAGTTTTTCCCAAACTTTTACGTACAGAGATGGAATAGAGGGTTTTGGTAACCCGCGACGTCAGAGATGTCATCGAAGTGGGATTCTCAAATTTTGCCGACGGGCATTAGAAGAATAATACTATCAGATTATAATTTGAGGTTTAACTCTCTAAGTTAAAAAGTTAAAAATAAAAATAAAATTTAATTGACAAAAAAAAATACAATGCAGAAAATTGTCCACTGGGAGATAAATTAAAATATTGGGTCTCTGTAGGTTTAACTGTGATTTGATGGCTAACGGTTTCTTTTCCTGTCACAGTATACACATCATGTATATTACGTTGAATATTTACTAATATTTTATGTATTAAAATTCACATTTTCTCACCTCTCATCATAACCAATCTATCCATAAGACAACTCTAAAACTTTATGTGAAAATTTTTTTTTTCTGGGGTTCAAAGGGTTAAATAACAAAAATATGATATGATGAATGTTTTTGAAGCAGGTAAATACTTGTAAAACGAATCTCTTTAGCACGTTCTAAAAATAAAATACAACTTCGTAGAGCAATAATGTGTTCAAATCAAGGGCTATACTTTAGGATCTATTATTAATGTGCGATAAAAAAGAGAATTCACAACAAGTATTCGACCGAAACAGGTTGGGACATGAAAACTTTCGTTTTTTTGTATTCCGTGGCTATTTTTTACAAATATGTTTCACGAAAATCTAACCTCCTCCGGGCTCGAGTAAATTGAAATGTACAACATGTTTTACGATCCTCGTGAGATCTATACTTTCAAACTAACGCTGGGAAATTGAAGTATAATGTCGAAAGAGTTATTCTATCTTATCACTATTGAACGAAAATTGTGATAATCTTGGTCTCTTTGTTCTAAAAGCTCTGGGTACTGTTTAAATTTAATGACGTGAGAATGGGCCCTCACACGCGACTGCCCTAATTTATAAGGTTCATTCTCATAAAGAGAACAAAAACCTTTGAAATTTTAAAAATATGTTAAATAATCCAAATTATTTCTGATACAACTGCAGAGTAAAAATATAATATTAACAATAATTGGATAATTTGCATACCGCCAGTTTTGTGAAAAATAACCACCTCGAGGGCGCTATAAAAAAAATTACTTGCTAGGTTGTATCTTATTATTAAAGACACAGAAACATGCTTAAAATGCCACAGCATCCTAATTTTACACCTTTTTGTTGTTATTATTAAGTGTGCCTCTTATTCACCTACACAATTTATAATGTAATTTATACTTTGTGGAATGTTTGAGACTGCAAAAACCTTCCAACATACAGGAATAAATACATTTTGGTATTATTATTATTACCTACTTACCAGAAGTTCCTAATACTGAAATAATCTGATAATTGAAAAATAAAATAGTAATCGAATCTCGGTGAGGGAAAAATAATTTTTCACGATATTCCTAGATGTTTTTTCCGAGATGCCAAATCATTTTTTTTATTCAAAAGTTATTTTTCTCAAATTTCAACTTACTATTTCGTGTTCGTGAAAACGTGTTTCCAAGAGAACACTTTCAATCTTACTGAGTTGGAATTAAAAATTTCCACAAAATACTAATGTAACATTAATTCTGTAGCACCAAAACATTACCAAATAATATTACGGTAACCATACATGAGCAAAATACAAGAACAACTGATTTATTTATTATATTTATAAAGGTATTTTTTTTTCATGGCTTTTCACCCCAAGGGAGTGTTCTGGCCAGTGTCAAGTGAATGAGTTTGTATGTAATGATTGTAAGTGTAATTTTGGGTAAATATAATATACAAATTTAGCGGTAATATCAGTACAAGAGTATCTACATTATATAATAATAATACAAAGAATAAGCTAAACACTCACAATCTAAGGTGATTGTGATTGATTACTTACATATTAATTATATATTAATAGGAATTAATAAACTAGTTAATATAATTTATTATACGTAAAAGATAAACCAAACATTCTAATTAAGGGGAAAACGTGAGTTTGTACAATTACGATTACAAATTGATGCCGTTGACACTAAGGAAACTAGATATGACTTTATATACACGTTTATCCACAACAGGCATGCAATGTTGTAGGGGAGGAATATACCCACACTGATTAGGTCAGGAATTAAATTTTTACATGAATTGTTTATAGGGCAACTGAAAAAAAATATGATTGAGGTCCTCTACATCAAGACGACATTCACACATGGCAGAATTCTTTACATGTATTTTTGTCAAGTGAACATTGTGGCAGCAATGCCCTATCCGCATGCGACAAATGGATGATGTTGACAATTTGTTCAGAGAGAGTCTGGAAAACCATGGTTTTGGAGGAATCGTGGGCTGTATTATGAAAAAATTATTACACTATTTCGAACTTACATATTATTACTTATATGTAGGTAATATATTATATGCACCAACAAAAAAAAAATATTTTTTAATGAATGGTCCAAAACGTTAAAAATATGAAAAAAATTTACAAAAAAAAATCTTTAATATTTATGCTTGAAAAAAGTACGTTGGTTGGCCACCTCATGTAGAATGAAACACGATACCTCGCGGCTAGACCACAACTCCGTGTTATGTTAAAGTGCCCTTTAATTATATTGGATACGGATAACAAGTGTCATTCTCATTTGACGGCGCAGGAGATCTCTCCAGAGCGCCTGCGCCTGTTACCTGTTGCCCGGTCATTAGTTATTATTAGTTATTAACCAATACACTTGTCTGGAGGAAACAGATTAACTAAAACACTGACTTAATAAGCGAGCGTGCTAACAAATTATTGGTAAATATGAAATAGGTTTACAGGTTTAGGAATGCCTTACACGGTGCTTACGTTTTTTTTTATTTATTTACTAGTAGATATTTAAAAACATATATTTAAATTTTTTTTTAAATTAAACAAATAACTTTGTATCAACCACATATAATAACAATTACCAAACAAATATTTTTATTCAAAATGACGCCACAAAGTGATTTTGCGAAGTTTGAAGAAACATATATTTTAGTTTTTTTTTAAAATAATTATGTTTTATTGAATCCCCGTTAAGGCTATTGTCATAATTTAAAATAAAAAAGTAGCTCCTGTCTGAGCTAGATATTTGACATACCTTTTTATTATAATAATAATTTTTCAGTTTGGTTGGATGTTTTAGCCACAAATTCAAAACTACGTTTTGTGTGAAACCGGCTGCAAATATAAAAAAAAATCTTTCTAGGTACTATGTAAATTAGAAGTGTTTCAGTTCCTGAGGATTTTTTTTACATTAGCTTCACACAGAGGCCCTGATAAAAACAATTTCACTCGGGGCCTGTGTCATCTTTGGGGATGCTGTGTGGAGGATCTTTTTAGGGAAAATAAGAAGGAGAAGTTCTGGAAAGGTAAAATGTATGAGAGGAGGGTAGGAATCTTGTGGTCAATGTACCCAGGAGTGACGGACCATCCTCACTGCGGTACGAGGCGGTAGGTCAAAAGAGTTCGGCTGGAGAGGTAAAAAAGTCTCCCGAAACGTACCCGACACGCAGTACAACGCATTTGCCGCCAAGACCTAGACAAATCCCACCCCCTAAAACATTCTATATGAAATACCAAGTTATGATAAAGGCTCGATTAAAATAAGAAATGAGCAAAAATGGATAAGCATTTTTCTTCACCAAATTCTAAAATAATGTGAGTACCTACGCGGTCACCCGAATAATATTTTTCTAGTACCACAAATAAGCACAAGAATCAAATTATTTGAAAAACATAATCAGTCATCAATAATAATTTCTGAGCACATTTTTTTTATTGATCACCAGTCACCACCAATATGTTAAATTGTTAACAAACTTAATAAAAACTTAAAAATGGTTAATACATTATCCATGTATCTTTAAATATCTTAATGTACCTACAAAAATTCTTTATTTTTAGATTGGTGCATTAAGTATGTATTATATTTATATTACATTAAGTATGTATCATACTAAGTAAAATATATCTATTTATTAATTAAGAAAAATTATCCTTAACCAGTCGAACGATTTTTGTCACATTATGGCACTATCTCCAACGCCTCGGATTGCTTTGCTACCACAATGTGGCAAATATTCTCTAGATTCTTTAAAATGTTTTAAAGTTACTGATTTCATAATTTCTTTTTATAAATCCTACGAATATGTGATAATAGACAAAAGATAGTTTAATTCATTGGCTATATAAAACTACAATCAGTTTGTACGTCTCCATATTCAAATTCGGAGGTATAATTTTTTTAATGTGGGCGGAAAAATTTGTTTTAGCAATATGAGGAAAAAGTTTTAAATTGCTCTGTCGCTCCAGTGATAATAACTCTAAATGTAGGTACTTACAAATGTTTCATATTATATCTATATATACTTATAATTCAGCAAAATATGTTATGTCAATTATGTTAATGTTATGCCGTATATGTGGAAATAAATAAATAAAATATACATATTTCTTTAATTAGGATATATTTATCCATAAAACCCTAAATTAATGCGCAAATTATAGAAAATAGAAATGTTATTTTATATATTCAACATTAAGACATTGATTTGGTAGAAACTACAAAAAGTTACAATATATCTAGACGATAAAAACATTTTCAAAATGAATGAATACGTCTTCTTTGATGAAGCAGATTTTTAATACCCTCGAAACGTTTAAATTCATTTTGAGCGAGGTGAATTAACAATTCTTTAACGAGAATCTAATAAATTATTTCCACCTCCAAGATAATTATTATCAATAAACAACACACTATTATAGATCTAACGATTCGATAAAATAACAGTAAAGCAAATACAGCTGTGAAGAACTAAGCCAGTGATTAAGGAATTAATAACAATTATTTCTAACCCTTTAACGAGCCTTGGGATATGTATTCATTCCAGGTAAGCGTTAACCAATCTGCATTTCGTTAATTGATGGATATTATTATTTCTAAGGTGTGAATAGTGATACCGATGTGTGTTATTACTGTGTTAAACGTGTTATTAAAATAAATAATGTTCCGTCACAATGAAAGGGTTCGTAAATGAGATTTAGCTGGAACTTGATAAAATGTAAATTAATTAAGACGATAGACTTCGCTTTTCGGCCCATACAAAAAGGACGCCCGGGAAAAAGCACTTTTCTACATCGTAAATTGCACAAAATAAATATATATTTTTTAAACTGCCTTCTAGAGGGTGAAAACTATGTCGGTATGTTTTCGAATTTTCGATGCGTTTCGTATTAACGTAAACATTCACTTTCAAACATGTACGATTTATCAAAACATATTATTTAAGGAAAAAGTGCTGCTAACTCAACTCTCATAAAGAATTATAAAATTATACAAAGCTACCGACGTAGCTTCGTCTTTCTAAAAAATATATATTTTTTTAAATTTCAATTTCGTGAAAGTTTCGGTGTAGAAAAGTGTATTCTCCATAAACCCCTTTTGGACCGATTTCTGTAGGTAAATTTGAGCGTTGTCTCATTCGCACTGTTGTAAGTGTGCGTGAGCTTATTGTGAGCGGGACAGAATGACAGACGCGGGTGTTTCGCGTGTCGTTCAAAGTCTAGCCTCTTAATAAAACAAGTTAGAGTTGTTTTGTATGACAGCATAAACAGATTTTTTTTACTTTCGCAATCGATATATTTGATATATATAAGGAGATAACGCATTCCAATAGAAAATTTAAATTACAATTATTTTATGCAACTACCCGAACTATCACATCGAAGAAAAATCTGTGATGTTTTATTCTTCTTCTTCTTCGATAGCGCTACAGCCCATATCGAGGTTTGGCCTCCCGCAACATTCGCCTCCAACTCCTCCTGTCCTCAGCGGCTGACTTCCAGTTTATTATCTGGAGAAGCTGTGCTGCATCCTTTCTTACTTCGTCTTCCCACCTCAGTGATGTTTTATTATTATTTAAAATCGTAAACGGATATTTGTATAGCCCTGAACTAGTGAATATGATAAATCATCAAGTACCCAATAATTACAACACTAGACTGAATGCTCCATTTAATATAGCTGCTTCTCGCACTAATTTCATGTTCAACTCTTCTCTTCAGAGATTGCATCGTGTGGGGAATGATACCTGCTCCGTAGACATATTTTTTTATAAAAACATCGCTTCATTTAAAAAGTGTATCTGTATGCAAATAATATGCTACAATCCATAATGCTGTTATTATGTTATTGTAATTTCAGGCCTTATTATTTAAGTTTCTATATATACATACATATTTTGCTGAATTGTGTTATTATTATTATCTTTTAAACTTTTAAATTTTTTTTTTTTTAATTTAATTTTTATTTTTTATGTGGAGATACATTCTTATTCTTACTGTTTTATTTTCTAAATCTCTTTCTACTAATTATTTCTTACTTATCTTATATAGAACCAACTTTCTAGTATTTAGCTAATTTGCACTAAATTTTGTTACATTCATATATGTTGCTTTTTTACAATTATTACAACTGAATTTTATATTTAATTACTGTAACCAATGTATAAAATTTTCGTGTAAAGGCCCATTAGGGCGTGAATAAATAAATAAAAATAATAAAAAGATCTTCTATTTTTTCTAATTGTAAATCACAAATTGTCACTTCCAAACAATTCTAATTATAAATCATAAATTCTTACTTCCAAACTATTGTAATTGTAAATCTCAAGTTCTTAGTTAAAAACTATTAAAAATGTTAACCTTAAAATCCTCGTTCTAAACTATACAAATTGTAAATTATTAATTCTTCGATACAAACTATCCGTATTGTAAACTTTAAATTCTTCGTTCCAAACCACTCGAATTCAAATTCAAACTAAGAACATCATTGGAACGATCGTACGTCGGTAAAGTTCGCGCTTTAGGCCTAAAAAGCCGTAGCAAATCTCACCGCGAAAATCACGATTTATTCCGCCCATCCCTCTCCGACCAACATGTTCTCGCATAAGAGCGTCTCGCTCTTGCGCCGATAGAGGTTCGTTATTTACGATTACGGATAATTCTCCGACTGGGCAGGATTCTTATACATACGGTGACTAAGAAATAACTAAACCATAAAAAAAAAGAAAAACACATTACATAGCTTGATGGGTTACCTACATAATAATATAATTTGTAGAATGCAGATAAAGTTGGGTACCAAAATAATTAAGTAGATTAATTATAAAAATACTTTGATCAAAAAATAATAAACACTAAGTTTTAACCACTTTTATTGTTTAAAAAACCAACATGATTTATAAGCAATGCCTAACTTCATTAAACTATTTTGAATAAAACGTAATTATATGTTGCAATTGGTAAAGGTTATTTTGTACATATGTGTATGTTAATTGTTGGACAAAGATTTTAAACTTTTCTTACTGGCTTAATTTGGATTGAAAACAATTGAAAGATGTGTATTACAGAGCATCTAATATTGCACTTTTTTATTTATGCCACTTAAATAGATATTTTAAGGCTCCATAGCTAATTATAAAAATTACTTAAAGGGTGGAAAATGGTTGTGATATAAATAAATAGATGTCCAACATTCATGATGCCAGACCTCAGCGTTCGAGAGTTTCAGCAATTTCAAATATCAGAAAAATAGATTTCTTACTTCGCAGTTAACCCCTCAGGCCTCGGCCATATTTTGTCAGATAAAAGGGGAATCCAAATAAATGGAATATTTCGGAACGTATCCAAAAACTAAAAACTGTTTTTGAAAGGTTATTAAATATGCTTTCAAATTTTACAATTCATAATAAACATGAACTTTTAAATATAAATATTTTGCATTTTATCATAAAAATGGCTCACTAACTGATAACGATAAAAAATAAAAAAAACATATTTATTTTATATTTACATACATATTTTATTTTCACCTCACTTTTTTGTCTTCCATGTAAAAATAATGAATAAAAAATTCCATTTTTTAAAAATCAAATTGCGAACTGAATCTTTGTTTTAAAAAGGTGTAGGTACATTTTATTTCGTTCGTGGTTATTTTACATTTTATTATATATTTCATTACGTTTATTTTTTTTAAACACACCATGATTCACATTTTTTTAGAGCAATGCTTGTGTAAAAAAGTCGGAAGAACGTATATAAACAACAATTTAACATATATTTTTAGAAAGTGTAAGGATTATGACAATTTAAAAAAATATGTATACAGGATGTAACAAGACGTACCCGAGAGATTTTAACCAGTGATTCTTAAGCTTATTTGGAGTAAAAAATGTAAATGAAATTTTTGTCTCCCTTTGATGACGTTTTTTTTTTCAAAATATTTTTCACAAAATCAAAAAAAATAAAATATTTTTCATCTCGTCACTGGTCAGTCAGCCGAGTAACCGACCAGCCTCTTATTCCGCTCCGAACTGTACAACACCCACTGTTTTTTATGTTTTTGTAGAAAAAAAAAATGTCGCCGGAGACCAAAATTACATTTCCATTTTTTACTCCAAATAAGCTCAGGAATCGTTAGTTAAAATCTTTCGGGTACGACCTGTTACACTCTGTATATAGCAAATAATACATGAAATAGAAAAGAAAAAAAAGAAAAGGATATAAACGAAGCAGAGAGAATTTAGATCTAAATTTAATAATTTAAATCAGGTATTCTCAAAGTGGGGTTAGCCTTTATGATTATATATATAGCCTCACCGATTCACAGTGGAGAAAAACCTTTTTCATGTTCTGAGTGTAACTATGTTTGTACTACGAAACTTATCTATATGCAATATTATATTTTAGCAGTAAACTAACCTATGTGTAATAACTAATAAAAATATTGAAATAAAAACCATATTTTCTTCTACAGGTAGATTTTTTTTTAATTTGGGCTTAGGGTTTCGCGATCGTCTGAGAATTTAAACAAGGGTGCGTGGGGCAATAAGTTTGAGTAACCCTGGTTTAGATCGTATTTCTCACTATGATAGTAAGGGAGACACAACGATTTCAATGAGACCTATATGAGTGTTTCCGAAAGCGAACCAATTAGTCTGCGGGGTTAAGATTCAACAGTTTAACAAGGAATTATAACTATTGTACATTCCATAAGAATTAATTTTTAAGAAATGTTTGCTGCATTAATTAGTACAGCATCGGTTATCCAGTTTGTGGTCACACGGTACAACCAGATCAAGAATGATGTAATTACATAAATGTCGATCGAACAGCTTTCCAGAGTTATTATGCCATTGTTTAATGTTATAATCAAGAGTAATTAAATTAATTAATAAGCCTCACGCTTGATCATATAACGGCCGTAAGTAAGAGGATGAAATGAAGATGTTTTATTTTAGAAAATTATTAGAATCGGATTAAAACGATTTACACGAGGGGAAATATAACCATGTTAATAACACATAAACGTCGATAAATTTAATAGGTTAATACTATTGAGATTGATTGGAGATGTTTTAGAATGAGAATATTGAGCAGGTGGGTACTCTCTGAAATTATTGGCTATTGATTATTAAAATTATTGATTATTATTATAATCTTTCTTTTTTTTAACTTAAATTGATTTGTATAACTCTAATGTCTATCAATCTTATAGTTAAACTATTATTATAAATTATTATTATTAAATTATATAGAAACCTCGATGTATATTATTTGTAATTTAATTTGTATAATTTAGTAAATTATAATTCAATTTATCAACCATACTTTGTAACTTATAAATTAATTATTATTTATCTGTAACCCACATTTCCATAAATTAATTGTTATATTATCCGTAAACTACACTATTATCAATTATTATATTATCTGTAAACTTCGTTAACATAAATTCAATGTTATATTATCTGTAAACTTCATCTATCAATTATTATTTTATCTGTAAACTTCATTGTCATAAATTCCTTGTTATATTACCTGTAAACATCATTATCATCAATTACTATATTATATGTAAATTTAATTATCATAAATTCTTTGCTGCATTCACTGTTAACCTCATTATCATTAATTATTATATTATGAGTAAACGTACTTCATTACCTTAAATTATATAATCTGCAAAATTCTCCCGCCATAACACAGGGACATCCCTAGCATGGCGGACGAAATAACACAATATCTACACCATGTATAAAATTCTTTTAATAAATAAATACAGGTGTCACTGTAAAATGGAAACTCTTCATAAAAAAACTAATGTTATGTGAATACCGCACAAGAGTCTCAACTGCTCCCGACTGCCTTTTAAACCCGTGACCTTTGGATTGCTGGTAAAGAGCCTTACTCTTCGACCACGGATCCTGTCAAAGGTTATAATACTAGCACTAAGAATACCTAATATGTTTTTGTAGAGATTGGCATTTAAAAAAAAAGTAATTTGTAACTTCTAAACTTGCACAACGAGAAAACTATAAAAATTATAGTAAACACAAACGACAAAAGATGGGTTTATTGGATAACCAACACCCCTGCCATAGATCACCCAAGTGGTTCGCTACGTTTGGCGACTTAATAGGGGTGTCCGGGTTCATATGGTGAGGTTTGCCTAGGTCTTGGCGGTGGATGCGTTTGCTCACCTACCACGTTGGGAGTCCTTTTGACCTCTCCAGCCCTCTCGATCCATCCCCTTGAGGGATGGACTCATACATCAGTCATACATCAGGAAACAATGACCCCAGATTCCTATCCACCTCTCACACATTTTTCCTTCCCAGAACTTTCTCTTCTCTCTTTCAATAAAAAGACCCTCCACACAGCATCCCCAGAGGTGTCGTAATGCCTGAGGGATTTTTTTCCCCAGGGCTTCCTGTATGGAGCTAACGAAAATAAAATAAAAACAGGAATAAAAATAATGACGTACCTGCCTATATAATTACACTAAGGTAAGTATAAAATTTGCATTGGATTCCATTGGGCTATTTATGGGTAGGTACCTACTTTATAAGAATAAATACATCATTTATTTTTTTATTCTTCTTTAGGTTTCGCAAAAAACTAATTTAGGATCTTCCTTATTAGGGTAAATTGAGCGATCTTTAAATGCCTAGAGGAAACTATTATAGTCAAGCCTTATTTAGACAAATACAATAATAATAACATACACAACGCCCTTAATGTGGTGATATTATTGAACCGCGATTTTTTTGAAAATTTAACAACGACTTTTTTCCTTGCAAACATTCCAATAATTTAATTTATACGTATTTTCTTACAACACTCTGTTCATTGAAGATATCAAAACGCCATCACTAAATAATAATATAGCGTGATGCTACGTGTTAAGAATGTGCAATTTATTAGTCAGACCCAACTTATAGATTGTTTCAAATTTTTCAATGAGATTGTCACGTTTTTATGGTGTTTCAAACAAAAGTAGAAACATTAAGTATCGAAACCCACATGAATGCAAAGATTTAACAGGTGTCTGTTTTTTTACCCAACCTGCTCTTTTTCAAACGAACAAAAAACCCGAAAGAAATATGTGATAAGAGAAAACAAGGTAAAGCTTAGGTTTGGAAGGAAATTAAAATACAACAACCTACGAAGTATGAAGACTGACTTTGAAACTTGGCTTAAAACCTTTGGTCGATATAATTTTAAGTATGTAGGAAAACAAATATTGAACAATTGAGATTTTTAAGGTAAGCTAGAATAAGTTTGGAGGCGGATATGGGAACCGCAGCCCAGGGAATTATTTAATGAATAACCTACACCCCTGCCACAGGTCACCCTAAGTGGTTCGCTATGTTTGCTGACTTAGTAGGGGTGCCCGGGTTCGTGGGGTGAGGTTTGTCTAGGTTTTGGCAGCACATACTTTTGCACACCTACTGTTTGGCGGGTGTATAGAGAGAGACTGGTTGCGGGAGACATTTTTACCTCTCCAGTCACACTCTCTCACCCCATTGTTTTTGACCGCAGTGGGAGGATGGATTCATACGTAAGTCATTCCTAAAAATATTGACCTTCAGATCCTACTCACCCATATTACATTTTTTACTTCCCAAAACTTCCTCACCTTCCTTTCCCCAAAAAAACCCTCCTAACAGTATCCCCAAAGATGATCTATGTCCTGAGGGAAATTGTTTTCCTCAGGGCCTCCTGTTTAAAGCCAATGTAAAACAGTAGGTACCTAAATATCCTTCAAATTTACAATGTTTCAGATACATAAAGATGTTCCCATTGCTAAGTTTACCTGCTTGGGACATGCTCCAAGAATTTTAAAATTTTCAAAAATTATTAGTTAGGTAGGTAATAGATGGTCATAGCATTAATTATGGAGGTGGTCGATCTTAACCACCAGGCAGCTAGGATATTCCTCTAAGGCTAGGATTCTCTCAGAGGGTATTTTGCAACCTAGTATAAAAGATTTATATAAAAACCACGTACGATTTACTTTTTGTATCAATGACGATAATAAATAAACCATTACAATACATTAAAATGGTTTCTGAAGAGCCAAAAACACTCACAAACAAGAAAAAGTTTTTAATTTTAAAAGGTACATTAAAGTGAATTTCCACCATGATTATTTATTTTCTGTCTCAAAACTCACAAGGCTGATAAATGCGTTTGAAATACTTGTAAAATCAATGGATTTCTAAGGAATAAGGGATTTTTAAGGATCGTCTAGTCTACTTAAACAATATTACGAGTATTCTAATTACAACTTTTAATTGAAGTATCCTAGGTATAACAAATCAAGCATTCACTGAAGTAAAATAACGAATTGATTTAATTGAGGGCCTTAGCGCCACAGGTGAATATTTTTGAAATCTTAGTATCCAAAGGAATTGGCTAGCCAAACAAAGGATCAAATGCCAACGTATTAGAACCTACCTATCTAAAACACAAGCCATGCTTTAGAGTATCAACCAAACGCTTGATTTTTTTTATAGAACATGACGACTTAAAGCCAAATTAAGTGCCTAATCCACTCGCGACCACAAATAGCCGATGATGAATGCATGATTTGTTCCCGTAAGGTACAGGTGTACAGTCGGCACACGAGGCGTGTGTTCGACGGCTAGGTCGCCACACGCCTACTGCCGAAATTATTTGATCGGTTGTATGGCCGAGGATGCATCCTAAAAATCGAAGGGTGTCTTCACGCCTGTTAACTGAATTATGATAAAAAAAACATGTGTTTATGTTATGTTTTGATGGTATGCGTTAAGTGAATATGATTTGGTAAAGGAAATTGTAAAGCAAAATATTTTTTCATATTTCTGTGTATTAACTCTTTGATAATGAAACATAATCCATTTAAAAATAATAATATTAGTAAGCTATAATAATAATAAGCATAATGTATTTTGAAATATGTTTTACGTTGCACCTCTTTTAAATTTTTGTAAATATTATTTTATTTAATTTATTGAAAAGAAATGAAAATCTTTGACTTTTGATATACTGGCATACAGAGCTCCGGGCCAAAAAGGCCCCTTTCTCTTTCATCATGAATTTATGTTTGGTTGTAGAAAAATTGATTTTATTTAGTTTAGCGTGTATAAGATAACGAGCTAAAGAAGATTGGGATATAAATTTCAGGAATAAGAGTGGGCCAAGATTAGATCCTTGGGGAATGTCGGAAGAAACTAGAGTGGGAGTTGATAGTAAAGCCATTAAATACTACAATGTTATAATAAAAACAAGAAAGTTTGGAACTGCCTTTTAATGATAGAAAGATATTTTAAACTTAGAAAATATTTTTTTACTTAGGGCCGTCTGTTTCATCAGAAAGCTAAATCGTGAACTAAATTCAAATTTTAACCTTCAGTTATTGTAATAAGGAAGTTAAACAGGACCACGCGCTGTTTCAAGATTACTTGAGCTAAAGTAATAATAGTTAGTGTTGCCATTCTAAAAAGCAGATTTTCCTCGAAATCGTGTGAAAAAACGCATCGCAATATTTGTTGCTGTGGCAACACCGTAAATTACATTTGAAAATCAGAAGAACTGTCAAAATATCTGGCTTTGTATTGTTCCGTGCCATAGGATCTGACAGCTTTGTTCCGATAAAAATATTCGTATGAGTATTTACAAATAAATCACGGTCTATTATAATGTATACGATATTATACGAAAAAATGTAATTTAATTTTGTAATTTGGTGAAATTTAACATTAGTAACTGCTTTTAGTATAACTTTAACTGTAGCTAGCGTTTAAACAGACTGCCCTTAACTACTTACTTATAACTAACGCATTATAACGTAAAAGAAGTGGGTACCTACCTACGCCTACCTAAGAATAATTTAAATAAGTTGAGTCAGTAAAGCATGCTGTATAACTATATAAAATGTAAAAGCTAATAATTAAGTCATTATAATAACCACGATATTATTTGCAATCAATTAAGCATTGCGTATTCCTAAAACTGAATTTTCTTATATAGTTGAATCCAAGTAATTATTAAAAAATATATTATTTTACATACACGTTTTTTTTATGTAGTCATGTATGACTTAAACACAATTTTGTTAACCCCTTGGGTTTAGACTAAAAATATCTTGTCATCAAATATTTCCGCTTGACATTTAATTAAAGCTAACAGCAAAGTCTGCGGAACTGGTGGACATCTTCGAAAGAAAGGTAGGTGAGGTGAGGAAGATGTCAGGAAAAATGGCAGAGGACTACTCCATGTTGCAGATTGGAAGACGACGATCGAGGACAGAGGGCGGTGGAGGCTCATGTTGAAGGGGGCCAAGGCTCGAAATGGGCTGTAGCGCCATTGAAGAAGAAGAAGACATTCAATTTTAAATAGATTCGCTGTTTTTGAAGGAATCCCAAAATTTTATGCTGTTTTTGAAAGAAGACAAAATACTTTATCAAATTTTAATATTTAGAACGGACATCGATATGTACCTATTCATAAATATAAATATTTCGAAATAAAACAAAACTAAAGTTTTTTTAAGTCGCTTACCGATAATTTTTTCTTATAAAAATTTGTTTACCATTTTACACAAAACTGAAAAAACATTAAGACAAACGTATTATGAATATAATTACCACTTTATTTTCGTTTTTTTTTATAAAAAATTATAATTTTAAATTATTAGCCCACCTTGTGAACTGAATAGGGTATTTCCACGTTAAGTTAAAAAATTACGATTATTATGACATTTTTATTTTATTTTTATGTTGATGAATAAATTTTCTACAGCGAGTCTAAGTTTCCCATTTTTGTAATACTACCAAAACGATATTTTGGACGTGTGACGTGATAAGCGTTGCCCAGCTTTGAAAAAATTCTGACAGTTGTACTTCGTGTGTATTTGACGTCGTTGCCAACCGGGGGCCGTTTTGGTGTTGTCGGTTTTTGATCGTTTGAATGAATTATTTTGAAAGAAAGCATAAAAAAAACATTTTTACTATAATGATTAAAATCAGAAAAATATCTTTAAATTTTATATATCTTTTATTCCATACATTTTCAACTGAATTCCTTGTTTTGTGAAAATAACCTATCATATCAAATTATACGGGAGCGCCTATGGTAAAATTTTAAATGCAAAGATAACTTCGTGTATTCACTTTTTATGTTTATTTTATACAAATATGCATGACCATAATATAAAAGAAGATAGAATGAGTTTTATGAGGACGTGTCATTTGATGACAGATATAGCACTAAGCGGCCCCTGATGGTTTTAAAAACGGTACTGAACTATGTCAAACTGGCCTAATCGCGGTTATCTCCAGTCTCAAGGTATCACGAACCCAGTGAGCAAACATCAAACAACGAGTCGGGCGTTTTTTGCTTTAGCCCACTGGGTCCAAGAAACATCTCTTATCGTAACACCTTCCCGTGTGCGAACCCGAAGCAAATTCTTTCGGCAGGTAACATTATCATCTACATACACCCGGAGTCTGCACCTCTGCATTCTGAAGTCCACACGATTGGGTCGTGGCGTGGGACTTATTTATTAACGGCGAAACAACTAAAACATAATTTAATAATGTACCGCAGAGGACTGCCAGCATTCTTACCAGATACCTTTGAGAATATGCGCAAAATTGAGTTTTATTCTAATATCGTTACTACCTACATAACAGAAAATCTGTTTGTCTGAAGCCTGAAGAGGAAAAATATCTCTATCCGTGAGTTGTGGTATGTTGAAATTTGTAATGGGATTAATAGGTTGAAGCCATGCAAAATCAATAATATGTTTTTGGTTTGAATATATAATCGCTTAGAAATATTATATTGGCTTCAATTAAATACTGTGAGTAGAACATATTTGACATTAGAAATAAGCGAGTATTTTTTAAGTTAGTCTTTTTGAAAGCCTAGAAAAAAATAAAATATCAGACCTATAAAAAATACTCTCAAGGGCAAAATTTCATTAATAGTTTTCAGGTAATGTCAATTAGATCACGAGCCGTGGAGTTTATAAAACCAATTTAACTATTAAAATGAGACAAAACGCATTTATTTAATAATTGTCCAACTAATAGGTACTATTAAAGGCCGGTCTCCTGCAAGAGTTTTCATACAAACAATTCCTCAAACATTGTCACAAGCAAGGCCACAAAAAAAAATTGTTTTCTATCGGCCACGGAAATCAAAAAAAAAATGTTGCTCCGATCTAACCATCATAGGTACATGTACAAATTGGGAAACGACAAAAAAAAACAATATTTTAAAAACATACCTTACCTTACCATACATAAGTATCAAGTGTGTTAGAAATAGTTAACTAACACATTGGGTATGGCATTAGCAATGACCTGAGCATGACGAATTTTGTTTGTTTGGCGTGTGAAGCTTACATGGGATTATGCCAACATAACGGGAAAAGTGTTATTAAAGAAGGTTATATAAACATTTTAGTAGAAAAACCGCAACTAAATAAATGCAATGTTTGTTTACAAAAAGATTTCAAATAATTAATGATTCGTGTAAAAGTCTGGTTGAGAAAGTGTCAGCAGGTATGTGCATTGCATACATATGATTGAAAAAAATATGTAGATTCAAGGCATGGATTTTTTTGGCTTATTTGTGGAAGGTATGAAAGGAAAAAACTGAAAAATAATAATATCATGGCAGAATTGTATTTATCATGACATCTCTAATAACAATATCATGGCAGAATTGTATATATAAAATACCAATTACGTACTCTTTGATTCGGATATTCATAAAAAAACACAGCACGTCAATGCTCGTATGCAGTTTTACAGAGCAGAATGAATTTTTTTAGATACTTAAATATTAGTTTCATTTTAAAATTTTAACCCGAAATATGATATAATGAATCAGTTTACCATCCGATACTAATGGTAGCCAGTTCTGTTGCTTTTTGTCCTCAACATATTCTTACAGCGTCATTTTAGTAGTATTCGCAGAAGCAGGATCAATTTCCAATTATTGAAATCAAAGGATCAATAGCTACGAACACACTAATCGGTATAATTCCAAAATTCGTGATAACAGAAACCGCATTGTAACCCAAAGCCATAGAGTATAAAATATAATATAACAATAAGCGATGTCCGTAACACGTCATAGTTATTACCGTAAAACACTTTTCGGCATGAGACCATTGTATCTTCGGCGCAGAACTTATATCAAATTCTACAACGCCTATAATTATGTAAATGAGGTGTCATCGTACCTCGGTACCTGCGGTCTTGTTCACGGCGTTAACCTTTGTTGTTCGGTATGCAAGAATTCTTGGAGGAATGCTCCAAAATACGACAGCGTGCCCAGTCAACTCAAAGCACAACGGTGCACACCCGTGCTCACCACCGTGACGTGTCCGGAGGTAGGTAATTAGAATTAATTAAAATGTTAATAATTTCTGGTACACTCAAGCGTTATGCTTGCCAACGCATTTTTCTGCTTCCTACAAATGTTTTAAATTAAAAAATATATTTCTTTTTAACGTAGGTGCGATGTAATAAGTAAGGAGTAATGCTTCTAATAATTAATAAATAGGCGAAGTTTTTCAAAAGTATCCAACCGACTCTAGGAAGAATTGTATTGCGCTCCAAGAGTATCTTTTAATTGAAAACATATTTGGGATTTCAAATCTATTTTGTACAGCTAGTCTAAGTTTCCCATTTTCGTAATACCGCAACAATATTTTATTATGTTATGTTTTTGATTCCACGTCTAAGTCGATAAAAATATGTAATTATTTGTTTTTGTAAACTCCACGAGTCTTCTTTGTGAATGGTCATAAAAACACGCAAAAAGCCTTGTTATGTTTTGCTCTGTCAATATTTTTTCCAGGATCCTCGTTAAATAGGGTCTATCTAAATTTCAACAGATAGAGGATGAATTTGTTTGCGCAATTTGGTGACATAATTGATTCATTTTGAGGAATTTGAATCTTGTAACGTGCAATTTGAATTAACGTGAAATTATAAACGTAATTAAGATGTAGCATCGACCACCCTTCGAAGTCTAAATCCTTTTTTGTGACCAGAGGGTCGCAGTCTACCTGTGTCCGGGAGGTAACCGAACTTAAAAACTATCTGTCGAAATTATCTTCTGAGATTTTCCTGAGGTGTTTAGATTTCTAGATAAGAAGTTAATAGATGCGGAAACCAAACCGAGCTCTATTACATAATAGTTAAATAAATACAGTAATATTTCCTTCTCCCTCTGGGGGGCGCAGAACTATGGGTGTCTCTATCACCTTCCCAACGTGTTTATGGCGAGATATGATATTGTTATTCCGAAACGCCATAAATTCTGACGAAATTATCGATTTTTACCATTTTTATTCGAATGCAAAGTGGATACGGAGATATCATTCGTAAGACGATACAGTCGTATCGCGTTACTTGGCTATATTTTGTATTGCGGCCAACATTGTGACAAGGTGTCTCATACTGAAGTGTCGATAAAAACATTAGTTATGCATTAACCCTGACAGCTGATGGCTTTTGTGGCCCGGCTGGATAAATTCGGCCATCCGAGGTGGTTAGATTCCAATGGAGGTGTAGCAATCGTATCTCTATGCGTGGCTGAGGTGAAATAAAATACAAAAATACGAGATAATGCGGCGCATAGGTGTCCGGAGTTTTAAGGACAAATCATTATGGTCGCTCGTGTGCTGGAATAAATGTTCACCTAATTTATTGTTTATAAAGGAAAAGGTAAACTAATAAATTATTATGGTAGTGAAATATATTCATATATAAAAGAATGTTATCATCTGTTCGTTGTTTCATTGATTTAGGGTTCTAGCGAGACCTGCAGTTTTTTAATAATGAAATAATAAAAGCTTTTATGACGTTGAGTTTGGAGGTAGGTAGTGTTCTTAATATAAGTATTTTATTTAACTACCTACTTATAAAAAACAATCCTAATCCTAGTAATATGATCTAGGTATATTTATTGAATATTTCTGTATTTTTATGGAATAAAAAGCATACTTATGTTATACCTTATATGCCTACAAGGTGGCGATAAAGTCTTAAAAAAATTATAACATAATTATTCCGCATTCTTGAAGAGAGAATATTATTCCTCGGCCGTCGTGGTTGAGGGGTTGGAAGTCGAGAACCAATGGTCGCGGGTTCTTATCCCGGCATGAGCAAGTAAATATTATTTGATTTATTTGTGTTATTTCTTCTGTGTAAGACCACCATTCAGAATCGAAACGTTGCTTGAAATAGTTTCAGCCGTGTTTGGCGACCAGATCTGACTAGCCAGGTACTTCCCCACCTTCCTCTTCCCCATATCCTTCTCCTCCCCTCTACCTTCAGCCTCATAATTGGGGATGCCTTAGTCTCACCCCCTACAGACGGGAACAGTTGGGACTTTTGTGCGGTATTCATATAAAAAAGAATGTGCATATAAAGTTATAGTTTCATTTACTTTGAACATTATGTGAAATATTAGTTAGGTAGATACTATTAACAAATTGCAGTATAATGACGCAGGGGATGGCGTGTATTATATTATACCTATAGCTAGTTCTTTATCTCAACAAGATACATACAGAGATAATATATAAATATTATTTAGCTACCTATCAAATCAATTTAAAAACTATTATCAAATAATGTGTGAATCGCGGCAATAAAAAATATTTTGTTTCTAACGGAATTAATCGGAATTTATGTTCACACGGTTAACCCAATGATTATTCAACCACATAATTTGTACCATAATGTTTCTGTTTCTCAGAATATTATAATGAAAAGACTGAATTCTTATTTTATGTTGGCGTTATCAATGTTTCTCTTAATGTATGTTAATACGGCACTTTAATATCAACCTGTGTCAATAGCCCTCACTCCAGGTGGTACACATATCATTTCATTGGGTGCTTAACATTTTATTCTTAATACACTCGATATCGTATACACAATCACTAAAATAAGTCATAAAAAATCTTTATTCACAAATTATAACCGTCAAACTTTTAATCACCAATGTTATTAATTGAATTCCGTTTTTATTCAATTTTAATTAAACGCACCTAATCAGTGACACGGGTTATGAAAAACTCGATAAATTTGAAGACGTATTGATTACAATGCTTAATCATTATGCATACGTGATAACAAGCCATTTTTTTACCTCAGGTAGGTAATTTAATAATATTCAACGGACCAAGTAACCTTTTTAACGCTAGCATGAAAAATATGTGTTGTTGTTCTGGAAAGTAGACAATAATGGCAACTGGATGAATGGGGTGTAAAAAAGAATGGTTATTATGTTCAGGCCTACCTGTGGTCTCTGAGATGGTCTTGTCTCCTGAAGGCCTTCCCGCAGATGTCGCAGGAGTAGGGCCGCTCGTCCGTGTGAGTGCGCTCGTGGATCAGCAGATTGTAGGACTTGGTGAACTGGCGGTTGCAGAACTTGCAGATGAACTGCTTCTTCGGCCGAGGAGTTCCCGCCACGGACTTTTGTCGGACGCCATTGCTGATTGGTTGTATCGCTGGAGGGCTGGGGAGAGGAGTCGATTTGTTGAGGGTCGATGAAGATATTTGAGGAGGAGAGGCAGCGGCTGAAGAAGAGCTTCCAGAAAGCTGCTGGTGGTACATAGCATTCATCAGTAGACTAGGGTAGCTCGTGTCAATCGGAGAGGTGGAGAGACCGAAACTCGGCAACGTCTTTACTTGGTCTAAATGATTGTCCAAAGAAAAATCATCATCATTATCTAATAGGCCTAGATCTTCCACAACTTCTTCGGAGAGATCAATGTCTTCGGCGGTAAGGGCAACGGATTCAGGAGTAGATACATGATCCGCAATGTGAGGCGAGAAGGGCCTGGAATGCGATTCTAAGGTATCGGATTCTGATATTTTAGCACCCGAAGCGGCTAATTTGAGAATGTCATGTTTTCTGGGTGGTGAGGTAGTGACGATGTTTGGGACAGGAGCCGCGAGCCGCTGAAGGGTCAAGTACGACTCCAGAGCTTGCAGGTTAAGTGCCGCAGCCGCTGCTGAAGCAGGTGGCAACAGGGCCGCTCTTTGAAGAGAGCTGACCATCGCACTCTGCAGGGACAATACAACACCTTGGAGAAGACTCTCCTGAAGCCGAACTGTCGCGTCCATTCCTCCATCGTTCTTGCTATCGTTAACTTCCAAAGTGAGAACGGAGTTCATCTCTCCTTGGTTCTTGACGTCCTGGATCTGAAGGTTGTTCTTGAGCTTGATGATGGCACTCTCGAGCTGGTTGGCGGACTTCCTTGGCATGTCTTCCTGCATGACGGAGCGGTTCATTTCTCGCATCACGTTCCCGGCTCCGCGGCCCGGGCTCCCATGGAGGGCCGTGAACTTCCCGGCGCACTTTATGGTGGTCGGTGATAAGAGAGGCATAAATCGTAATAAAATCCGAATAAAGCGACGCGCAACGCGATATTGATTTAATGCTCTGGAAAGGGCAAACAGTTAACGATCGGGCGGGTGGCTGCAGATAAGTCGGACGGCCGTGTGTTTATGACCGGCTTGGGTTCAGCTGTAAATTAATCACACATCTGGGATACTTGCATCAATGTCATATAAAAAAAGGATTTATATCCCCGCCTTTATTCAAATATCAGATTGTTTTTAAATCACGTACCTCAGTAGTTTTTCTCCGCGAACACTACAAAAATATTAGCGTTTTCACTATTTATTAACAGTTTTTAATGTCAAAAGTTTCACATAAAAGTTGTTATATTTTCACTGACGGACAGCTAACACCGTTTAATTTTAAAAAAATAAACACTTCTGGATAGGTGAGCACTCAGTAAGGTTCCCGATAGAAGGCACAGGCAAGGTTCGTCGGTTGGTTTGTTTGTTACGTTTCGTGGATTTGGTGGTAACGCTAGAAAAGCGGCGTACGTCCTGCGCGCAAGCGTGACGCCGGGTGACTGAGCGGCCGCAGTGCGCACGCGCCCCCCGCCAGCCGCCATTACACATTTTCAAATCGTTTCATATCCGTTCGAAATTCGAATGCAGCAATGAAAATGCTGATTTTACAGCATCCATGGATCTTCTATAATTACCCGTGAAAGCCAAGTGGGATTGGAGATTATCTATGGTTACGTTCGTAGAATGTACGTACGTAGTACGTAGGTACATACACTATGATGGATGGTTATATTGGAGTGAATGCCTCACAATGGTGTTTTATAATCTGCAAAATTGTGAGAAGATTTAATTATGTTGCTACTTAAACATAGAGTGTTATGCTCGTACAGTGAAACTTTAAGGGGTAATCTAAAATAAAGTATATTATAAACCGTGAACAGGGGAAAGATTAACCGATATATTTATTTATTATTATACGAACACGTGCTAATAGATTGATGCTAACAACTTTAGTAAGTAAAAAAAGTTAAGCTCGTTCCAAATAAATATTTTTTTACTATATAGTTTCATTTTCATCTTAGTGAATAAATCACCCCTGAATTTCGTGTTATGTACGTGAATCACGGTACCTCTATATCTATACCATATTTATGATGTTAGAAATATCAGGATGACGAATGTATTTTTTTATGTTAGAACAAATGAAGATGTATATATATTATGCACCTTTCATAAAATGTGATCAAAGGATTTCGTTTATGTTTTCTGTTGTCTCAAAAAAATCTGTAATGTGGGTCCGTATGTACATAATTACTTAATCGTAAAAATATAATGTTACCTAAGATTTTTCACGTACAAATAAAACATGTTTTAAGTGATTCTAATAACACAAGAACTGGATCTATATAAGTAGAGTCAGTTATAAATTATTTCCTTGCAGCCCATAATGACCTCACGCTGCTCATAAAACAATGACAGTAAAATATTTCTTTGAAGGATTTTATTGTTTTCTTCAAAATTTATTCCAATTTTTATTCGTTTATGTATAAATTTAAGAGAATTATCGCTAAGCTTGAATATTTGAAATGATTTAAAAAAATTTATTTAATAATTTTTATAAAATGATATATTTTATTTTTTATTTTTTTATTTTATTATTTATTAACAAAAAATACATTTTAAGTGGATTTTTTTTAGGCATATGCCACCTCACTAGGCTGAGCTAATATAATATATCTAAAAAAAAATTTCATGCATCTACCTGTTATGTTCATTTTATCTTACCTGCTGTATGTATTGCGGGGCAGATTCCTGGAATCTTGGCTTTAATTAATTAAGAAAAAGTACTATTATAAACTTTTGTAGAAAATTTAAAAGTACATACGCATCTGTACAACCTTTTACTAAAGCTGATAAATTCGACAGCCACCTCTGGTCTGCATCCCCTTAATAACTGAAAATCCTTTGAATTGAAGCTTACTCAAAGAATTGCATTATTTCTATCGCTATTCGACATTATGTCTATCACTGGTCCAACCTCCAAGGGGAATCCTGTCCATTAGATTTTTTTGACTTAGACTTCATCAAATATTTTTATGAACCTACCTACACTTACGTACCCGCGGATGATTCAATTTATCTTGTTGTGGCCCTGGAAGCCTACGTTTATTATTGTTTGTATTGGCCGGGTCTAAAAATATGTTATATTAAATTCAACAACAAAAATGTTCAAATAACAAGTGTATACCAATCAGTGGCGGCTCGTGACTTTTGGTGAGCTAGAGTGCTAATCTTAACAAAAATGGCATTATTGATGTCGTTGTAGCCGAAAAATATTTTTTATTTTTTTTTTCGAAAATTTATTTTTTTGTATGAAGATTTTTAGGAAATTTCAGTTTTGTTGTGCGCCGCCCATTTTTCCTGAAAAACTTCATACAAAAAATAAATTTTCAAAAAAAAAAATATATATTTTTCGGCTACAACGACATCAATAATGCCATTTTTGTTATTATTAGCACTCTAGCTCACCAAAAGTCACGAGCCGCCACTGATATCAATAAATATGTAATGTATATATGTAATGTATGTAATGTATATAAATACTCAGCCTTACCAATAAATATGATGTAAATTATATACAATTGATAAACAACCGAATATGTAAAAACCGTAAACTACAAATGACTAAACTGATATTTAACAGTCATATTATCATTTATTGAAAACTGTCACTTCACTTTTATCTCGTTTGTACAAATATAGTAATAATTCCCAAAGAATAATATTTAAAACTATTTAAGGATTCGTTGTTTGCTCAACATAAACGTTGTATTTTTGGTTTAGATTTACGCAAACATGCGTAAAGTCATTTAAAAAAACATCACTTGTGGAATACTTATTGAATTCCCTCGGTAACAGTAAATGATATATCCAAAATAACCTCCCCTTTTCAAGACTCTAATCTGTTGCATCAATCTGACAAAATGATAACCACGTAATATTCACAAGAAACGACAAAAAAATTATATATCAACATCTGTTGAATGAAAACAAAATTGTAAACCGTTACAATATTCGCGATCTTGGTGTGATTCTCAATAGAACGTTACAATATCAATGTCACATTAATAAAATAACAAATAAAGCATAATCATATTTATTAGTAAGGCTGAGTATATTTTAGGCGTTCATTGTTACCATAAACATGCTATTTAAACATTTTTGTTGTTGAATTTAATATAACGTATTTTTAGTCCCGGCCAATACAAACAATAATAATCGTGGGCCTCCAGGGTCACAACAAGATAAATTGAATCAACCAGGTTCATAAAAATAGTCTTAGTCAAAAAGTCAGTTGAAGTCTAAGTCAAAAATATCTAATGAGCAGGATGCCTCTTGGAGCTTGGCCCAGTGATAGACATAATGTCGAACAGCGATATAAATAATGCAATTCTTTGGGTAAGCTTGAGTTCAAAGGATTTTCCAACCAAACGGTGATAATAATATATAGATCTGCCATGGAAACAGCATGGTAGGACAAGAGAAATGAATTTGAAAACTTTTTTTGCAAGTAGATATACGTATCTTCCCAAATGTTAGAAATATGGAATCGTGTAGGTGCTGTAAATGGATAATTAATCTGTCTTTTTAATAATTTTAATTAAATAAATCACTTAAAAAATGGTAAAGAGAGGCTACGGGCGGTGACGGACCCAACCAATAATACTCCAAGCAACGTCTGTGCGATTATGCAGTCTGCAGTCTTCTGGCCGTAGAGTGTAGATCAGATATAACATAATATTATGTATCTATGCGTATTGCATGATACAATTGAAAATTTTGTGTGTTTTAAGCGTTTCCCACACCCTATCTTCCCTTCTCCAATTATTTTGTATAATTTACCGATCATCCTGCTTTTCGCCACATGTCCGGGACCTACCCCCGAGACTAGTGTGGGAGTCTGAAAATCTTATCCGTTTATCAGTACTCGTATGTCACCACTTGTGACAAACACCCCGGTCTTGCTTGTCGCGGGTTCGTGTCCCGCCCACCGGCCCGTGTACCATATTACTCACGTGCCATCGGCACTGTCCCGTGTCCCGTGTCTCATGTCCGGGCGACAAAACGGGATGACCAATGGCCGCTCGTTATTGCTGCGGTGCGGTGGTCTATGGCAAGTTGACAGTTTGGATATTGAGTAGAGTACAAACTTACATCAGCAAGCCATGCAACACCTAAAAAATAAGTTATATTAAAAGTTTTAAGTAGGTGACAACCGCATGATTTCTGCCTTTCAGACAGAGTAGGTACTTGGAACTCAAGCTAAAATAGAATTTTTCTATAATTTCACCTCTGCGTCTGCAGAACAAATAAAATGGCCATTTGTGTGTATTATTATATGATACCTAATGTTAAGGGAGTCGATTCATTATTAAACACAAAGATTTCCCCAAGGATGTATATAAGGTAGGTTTTAGAGGGTTTAAACCCCCACCACAAACTTCGGCCTCTGCGTATTGTAGGAAAAAAGAGTATAGTACTCGTAAATTACATTACTGGAAAATCACTACTTGTGCCATCTGTCTTTATCAATGTGATGTAAATAATAAGTTGTGGTAAGTAAAGGACCCAAAAACCTACATAATAAAATTTCCACCCCGCCCCCCCCCCACTTTCTGCCTCTTCCCAACAACGATCGAAGCTACGATGGGAATACTATAGCTACACGGAGAAAAATGTTATTCTAAAACACGATAATTTTATTCGTAAAAACGGTTAAAAACGGGACTGAAGTTTTTACGAACAAATTAACAGGGTTTTAATGTTTATTGGCGGGAACATGTAAGAATAATTTGTTGGTATACGTATTTCCTACCAACAAATTATTCTTACATTTTCCCGCCAATAAACATTGAAATACTGTTAATTTGTTCGTAAGAACTTCAGTCCCGTTTTTAACCGTTTTTACGAATAAAATGATCATATTTGAAAATAACCTTCATGTTTGAATTCTCTTCTCAAATGAACACACCGAAAGATTCTTACAGCACTTTGCGGAAAATATTTTAAATGAAAATGAAAACGATTATTTGACACCGATGTATTGCCGGGAGACACTTTCAAGGGTGCCAAAAAAAGATTTATCCCAAGAGAATGGGTCGTTTTTACCACTACTTGTTTTCAACGGTCAGCCGTGGAATATTATATTTCCTCCCCTTTTTGACATTACACTTTCGTCATAAGTCACAGCTCACAGCATCCCCAAAGTTGTATTATACCAACTATAAGCTTTGGCTACCGACGACGTGGAGTTAATTTAGTAAGTAACTATCTTAATAACTTGTACTAAAGATATAAATAATCCTATCAGATTCAAATATGAAACTGAATGAGTTTTATTGAAAAATATAGGGCCGGTATATCAGTTGGTCTAAAGCTCGGCTTTGAACGAATGTGGAGCTCAGCATGGCTCAGCACACAATACGTATATCAGTCGTAATCCTAGAGTTGACCAATTTTAAACGTTTAGTCTATGATAATTTTAGTAACTAGCAGTTAAAAACCCGCTCCGCGGGTTTTTGCTGCTAGGCCCTGCGGGCGGCTTTTATACGGGCTTCGCCCAATTTCGCCAAGTGTTGGTGACCATCTATAAGGCTCCGCCCTTATGCAAAAATAACAACTGTGAATATAAAACTACAAAACACTTACATTTAATATGTGGATATATAACAGTAGACATTCTGTATTATAAGACCGCGGACAGTGAGTAGAATTTCGGAAAAGAATCAACTCAGCATACCTAAATCTCGTTCATCCACGTCAATGACAAAAAAAAAATTGATAATAATAAAAATATTTATTCATCAATAGATTTATTACAACATTACACATTTTGTTCGACGATAGACTTCGCTTTTCGGCCCATACAAAAAGGACGCCCGGGAAAAAACACTTTTCTACATCGAAAATTGCACAAAATGAATATATATTTTTTTATGCTGCCTTCTAGAGGGTGAAAACTATGTCGGTATGTTTTCGAATTTTCGATGCGTTTCGTATTAACGTAAACATTCACTGTCAAACATGTACGATTTATCAAAAAATATTATTTAAGGAAAAGGTGCTGCTAACTCAACTCTTATAAAGAATTATATAATTATAAAAAGCTACCGACGTAGCTTATTCTTTTTAAAAAATAGGTATTTTTTTAAATTTCAATTTCGTGAAAGTTTCGGTGTAGAAAAGTGTATTTTCCATAAACCCCTTTTCGAGCGATTTCTGTAGGTAAATTTAAGCGTTGTCTCATTCGCACATTTCGCATTCGCATGTATTGTAAGTGTGCGTGAGCTTATTGTGAGCGGGACAGAATGATAGACGCGGGTGTTCCGCGTGTCGTTCAAAGTCTAGCCTCTTAATCATTGATTCTATTAGCGTAAAGGTCACTGTTCAGCTACAATTCAGGATTTCTCCTGGAATGCAGTTGGTTTTCAGCAGTGCACCAGTATAAAACAGAAAATAAAATAAAATAAATTAATCAAAATAAAATAAATACAATTAAATTAAATTACATAAAAATAATTAAATCAAATCTCTAATTCAATACACACAATACAATATATAAAAAAACCATAAATTAATAATGTAAATCGGCATTCAAATTAAAGGCAATAATCTTAATATTAAAACTCAAAAAAATAATAAAATCAATTCGAATAAAATATTCTCAATTAAAACTCAAAATAAAATCGTCAAGTATAAAATATAGTCAAAATAAATAATGTAGTAATCAAATGAAATCAAAAACAAAAACACGAATAATAAATTGTATCTTCTTAGTAATGAATGAAAGAGACAAATGTTTCTTCCCAATACCGTTTATTGGATAATCAACACCCTTGCCATAGGTAACTCTAAGTGGTTCGCTACGTTTAGTGACTTAACAGGGGTGCCCAGGTTCATAGGGTAAGGTTTGTCTATAATTTGGCGGCACATGCGTTTGCCCTCTACTGCGTGGCGGTTCGGATTGGTAGAGACTGGTTGATGGAGACATTTTACCTCTTCAACAGGACTCTCTCGACCCATCGCCTTGTAGCGCAGTGGGAGAGATGTATTCATACGTCCGTCACTCCTGGACACATCGACCCCCAGATTCCTACTCACCCTTCATATTTTTCCTTCCCAGAACTTCCTCTCCTTATTTTCTCTAAAAAGAACATCCACACAGCATCCCCAACGATAACATAGGCCCCGAGGGAAAATTGTTTTCCTCAGGGTCTCCTGTGTGGAGCTAATGTTAAAAAAAATACCTCTGAAATGATTTCTTTTTATCGAAATAAATTTGTAAAATTTATATAAACGTTCACGGAAATTAAAATATATATATATATATGATAATAATAACATAATAATTTTACATGAAATCTAGCTAAACTTACTCTTACCAAAATATTATCAAAGTAAATGCATTTTTTTAAATATATAAAAAATCTACATTTGGTTGAAATATAATTATGATTTTACCAAAAAACTGTAAAAGCAAATCTATTCTACAATGTATTCAACTTTTATAATAAATCGAAGTAACCGTGACAGGAATACAGACCACATAAATATGATCGACCATCTCCGTCAATCCGCTGACAGCGACTGCCGACAGTGCCGACTGCAGCATAAATGAACCAACACGATTGTAGCGCCCATACGGCAGTTACGCGAAACGGGCAGCCACAAATCACAAAAGCAGCTTAGTCCCAAACTTTAACGCACAGCGATGGAAGAGAGGGTTCAGATAAGCCGCGGCGTCAGAAATGTAATTAGAGTGGGGTTCTTAAATTCAACCGAATAGGCGTTATGATAAATCACAGCAGTAGTTTTTCCCAAACTTTTACGTACAGAGATGGAATAGAGGGTTTTGGTAACCCGCGACGTCAGAGATGTCATCGAAGTGGGATTCTCAAATTTTGCCTACGGGCATTAGAAGAATAATACTATCAGATTTCTATGCCGAACCAATCTATGTATGTAACTATCTATGGACGCTATGGTTTTATCAAACAACCAAACGTCAAACGATGTCTAAATCGTCGTCACTCGAAGAAAGTTCTAATTCCATGTTGATAGGTAAACTTATTCCTCCAATGTAAATTATTGCGTCCGTACGTAGCATGTACGCAGCAGATCGAAACCGAAGCAATGTGAAATCTAACAGATAACAGATTTTTTTTTTTTCCAACACGGCATAACACCCCAAAAACAAACAACGAAAATGCTTTTGGCCGTGAAAATCTAAAAACGTATCTGATAACAGATGTGTTTTTGCCAATAGCGCTACAGCGTCTAGCAAAGGAACTATTCTGCGGCTTACCACGGCTTAAGCGGCCGATTTCGGCGGTTTAAATTGAGCGAGGAATGTGCTCCTTAACAAAGACTGATATACCGGCCCATAATACACCAAATATTAAAACTGACTAGAAACAATAAACCAGTTTTTCTAAACGGCTAATAGGCTATAAATAAATAATAAATAAATGTGCGTTTACCTTAACTTACGCATAAATTCTCCCAAAGATAGTCGTGACTAGGAATTTTTTGTCGAATCTAATCAAAAATCTAAATATCGTATCGATTACACGGGTGAATAAATTACCAATCTCTTGCATCAAAATGGCAGCGATTCCGAAGCTCGACGACACTTTTCTTTCCTCATAAATAATTACATGAAATATAAATAATATTAATATAGTCAACATTTTACATAATATCGGTGTTTAAGTGTGTGTTTTTCATGTAAGACTAAGAGTCGTGTTTAATGAGGCAATTTAACGCGTGATAATTAACAGAATAAGCATAATATTTTACTAGCATGTGGTTCGGGAGACATAATATTTGCATATTTAGCGATTGTGTTGCTATAAGCCGATTCAGTTAAATTATATAAGTGTAGATTATAAGTATGTGCGAAGGTACCTAACAACTGCCCACGCATTGAAAAATACTTTTAAACGAGAATATTTTGAATTCGTGACGAATTGATGCGTCAAGGTAACTTATAAAAATCGAAGAAAATGGGAAGTTTATTTAAAAAATACAATTAAAGTTATTTAAAAAATATCAATGAACGAATTTTACTCCTACTGCTTGAAATGATTCTTCTTTTATCAAATACTTTTATATTCCAATTTTATTTCACGTACACGTTGTTTTTCAGGCTTTCCACCCTCTCTTAGAACCTTAGAGTTTTACCTCTATAAAGTCGAGCATACGTGAATTTTCCCTCCCCGTGATCCAAGATGTTACTCATGTTCACGAGAACTAATTGAAAAATGTTATATCTTTGACCCCTAAAGCTTCCTTCCTCCTTTAGTCGTGATTTACATCCCCATTTCCCTCAAAGCTTTGTTCTATGTAACTAAGAGATGAAGAAAATTCTCCCACTCATTTTTATTTATTGTCACATCAAATCTTTAATTAATTTCTTTGTGGAAAAACCTATCTCATCACATGCTTGACACACTTATCTTTATGGGCGGTCAGTGGAGAAATATCTTTTTTTAAGTCCAATAGTTTTTCAATCTACATTAGCCAGCCACCGACTGCAAAGTTAAGTATGTTGGTCTGTTATTATTCGAGACGTTCATTCGTTCATATCTACGAAGGGTAAAGTAAATAGGTATGTAGATATGAAGGTTTCATATGTATTGTAAAAGTTGTTTTTTGAAGATCAACTGATCATGGTGGAAACGACGTTGCGTACTGAAAATAAATAAAATAGAGCAATTTCTGAGGCTTGTATGAGTACTGCTGCACCTGGAACCATTTATTGGATAACCAAAACCCTTGCCATAGGTCACCCTAAGTGGTTCGTTTCGTTTGGTGAATTAGCAGGAGTGCCCGGGTTCATGAGGCGAGGTTTGTCTACTACTACGTGGCGGGCCGGATCAGAAGAAACTGGTTGAGGGAGACCTTTTTACCTCTTCAGCCGGACTATCTCGTTCCATCGCCTTGCACAACAGTGGGAGGGATGGATATATATGTTCGTGACTCCTGAATACATGGACCCCCAGATTCCTGGTCACCCCTCGTGCCGTTTTCCTTCCCAGAATTTTCTCTCCTGCTTTTTTCTAAACATACTCTCTAGGCATCATTCCCAAGGAAGGCCCTAAGGGTATTTTTTTCCTTCAGGCCAGAAGAGGAAAAAATGAGGAGATAAGATAATGTAAAACCAAAAAAAAAAGCTAGGTTCTATTTACGTAGCACCTTAATAATCTAAAAATAGATGATTTCCGAGCCATACCCTCTTGAAGATTTGGTAAACGGCACATGACGGCTACACCAAAACTAAACGCCGGAAACCACATGACTAAATAATTATTACATTGAAATACCGGTACTAGGATAATCGAGCTATGCAACACAGTATCACGTGTCGTCCACATACATAAACAAACACTTCACCACAATCTACACACATCTTCCGAAGATGGACACTGTAACGCTGTCGCTAAAGAAGTAAGAACCTAAAAAATGGCATAATAACTTTAAAAAATATGGACTATTGGCTATTGACTTGACTACTTGGTTGTAAAAATCTCAAATCATATCTGACTAACTTGTACGCCTACCAATACGTACAACTTATTAAAACGGCAATATGAGAAATTATTGATCTCTCAGCTCATGTTAAAAGCTTGATAAACCTAGAAAGTCACTCACCATGATTGATCGGCAGCAATTGAACGCAGGATGAGCTAATTGAGGAATAATTGTACATTATTCAGCATTAAGTGCAAAACACGATGCAATCTGTGCATCACCTG
The DNA here is from genome assembly GCA_951813805.1 of Limnephilus auricula. Classification (NCBI taxonomy): domain Eukaryota; kingdom Metazoa; phylum Arthropoda; class Insecta; order Trichoptera; family Limnephilidae; genus Limnephilus; species Limnephilus auricula. The sequence continues at coordinate 35,483,138 of OX638388.1, forward strand.
CCAATACGGCGGATGCGCTTCTCAAGGTGTGGCGGTCACCCAGTTGGAACGTTCACAAAGCTCGGATTGCTGGTCTAGTGGTTGTGACGTCAAACATGGTTTCCGGCTGTGCTAAGTATTTCTTTTTCTTTTTCGGTTATTTATTCGGCTCTTATATATTTGTAATTATTCATAAAAATGTTCACTTAGATACCTACTTGTTTGGATGATCGATGATTCATCATCGGGGCGCTACATCGTTTGATAGATTCTCTCGTCTTAATAAACAGCACAGGCGTATTTCAATGGAAAATGCTCTGAGGAACTAGCATCATTGATCTCCTCGTTACCGGTGCATAGTCGGGAAACACGCCAAATGCACGCCCAACATATGTACCCGGTTAACATTTGTAACATGAGAACGGGTCATTTCTACGACTCGTTCTGAAATTCAACAGCTCGGTAGTGGAACGATTTGCCGGCCTCTGTGTTTCCTCCTTCCTCTTCAAGACCCATGTTCACTCCTTCCTTTCCTCAAAAAGATCCTCCACACGGCATTTCACTAGATGACATAGGCCCTGAGGGAAATTACTTTCCTCAGGGCCACCTGTGTGGAGTTAATATAAAAAAAACATCCCATCAGCCAATTTAATTTTGTGGGATTTGGTCTACATACTCTTTAGTCCTTCGTCCTTCCAGTTCAGCTTTTTTTTTACCTTTGCTCTACACAGTAGATCCTAAGGAAAATAATTTCCCTTGGTATCTTCTTAGGGGATGCTGTGTGGAGGTTCTTTTTAAGGAAAGTAAGGAGATGAAGTTCAGGGAAAGAAAAATGTTTAAGGGATAGGTAGAAATCTAGGCGTAAGTGTGTCCAGGAATGATGGGCTTATTAATCTTTCCCTCCAATTGTGGATCAAGGCGATGGATCGAGATAGTCCGGAACCGCAACGCAGCAGGCGGGCGGACGCGTCCGCCGCCAAGACATAGACAAACCTCTCCCCTGCAGAGTCACCAAAAATAGCGAACCACATTCAACTTTCTACCTACGTAGTCTATCCACCCCTTCTTTGGCCTGCCATTGGTCGCTTCCACTGGGGCACCTACCTTGTCGTAATTTTGTGTATATTTTTGTCTTTCTTACTCCATTAAATTGTTAGTTACATGTTTTGAGGATTTTACGACCACCATGCTAGGCATACGACCGTGTTGTGGTGGTTGATTAGAATGAGATTGATCGAACCTTTTCCAAAATAACTCCAATGATATTGAGAACAAACAGACTTCTCTTTAAGTGCTAATATGTTACTAGAGTAATTGACTTGTCCTTTTTTAAATTATGTATAATAAATAGGTTTTGATGAACAGCATCGAATGAAATAATAACAAATAAATTGTGACAGTCACTTAATATTCCTCATTGATATTCCGAAATAAAAACAGATTTAATCTCCTTTTACTAGCCATGAAAATGCTAAATTAACTGATAAATGGTGGGTAATTTCAATAAAAATTGTTTATTTTGTGACGAGAACTTTATTTACCATGTTATCTTGTCTAAATCGATGCTTTTTAAATCTGTATGTTTATTGGAATGTGGTTTAGAGATGTTTCTTATGTGATGTTATAAAATAACTTTATTCATACATACATAATAATGTATTTATTTGGGTGCAAATAAATATCATAGAAATCAATTTGAACTGGTTAAGGAAGATAACATTGGAAGTCTATTTATTTCATTTGGTTAAAAAAACACTGCACGTCACTGCTATCAAGTCATCAATATTGATTTAATTATTAAAAATCATCAGTAATTTTTTGTGCCGTGTTATTGAACAGTTATTTAAACATCACTGGGCGTTAGACACTCGATGAAATGTTTTTTTCTGCTGTCTGGAATGTCTAAGCGTGTCATTGAGCAAATATATGAAAGGCAATCATGGCAGGAACCTGCCTCACTGCCCAATGCCCACTACCCATGTATACCTGGGTATAAATACACTGAACTCAACCGCTGGGTAAAATTCTGTCAAAGTCGTGACGTACTTAGATAACGCTTTGAAATAAAGCAAGAAAATATAGTCTTAAAAAAATTTTAAAAATATATTTATGTTCAATACCTTACACCTTCAGTCTTTAATGACTAAAACTAACTAACTTCAGACATTATAATAGTTAACCTTGAATTAAGGTTTTCATGTTCTAAGTCATTAAATATTTAGTCAATTAGCTGAGCAATGACTTTTGAAAACTACCGTTAGTAAAATTTTAACGAAATATTCAGGTTATGAGTATACGTAGAAATAACGGTTCCATGCCAACTCAGAATCAAATCAACTCAACATCTCTTTGAAAAGTCATTAAAAACTATAAGAAAAAAAATAGCCCATAACCCAAACCTACCTTCCTTTAATTGGCCGTTGGCCCTCCGGTGGCCAACGGCGAAAATTACAACTACCAAAATCTGAAAGAATTGCTACTGTAAACTTAGAAAATGCGACACAAAAAAAATCTGAAGTGACGTTTTCACTTTTGATTTTTTTTTAAAACCTGGCCTTCCAAAGGTTAACCTGTTTAACCAATTTGTTATAATTTTTTTTAAAACTTTTAATGTCTTTTCAAAGGAGGTGTTGAGTTTTATTCCGAGTAGCTTGGAGACCGAAATAATATCGTTATGTTTTTTTTTTCAGGAAATGCTGCATTTCCTCCTATTAACATTTTAATGTATGTAATAACACGTGAAAACTCTTAAAACCAAAATTCTAATTTTATTTAAAAAAATATATTTATTTCATTTTACAAACCTGAGTTGAAAGTGTTAGACCAGTTTTTTGTACAAAATTAATGCCAAGAATTATCTTGATTGATCAATGAACATTAAATAATAATAATTATTGTTGGTAGATACCAATTTATAGGTTCAGTATTATGAACACCACACTCGAAGATTTTGATTTACCTAGTTCGTTAAAGATAAATCAATTTAATCGCGATTTTTAGGCGGCATCAATAAAGTGAAAGTTGGTTTATGATTCCTCGATTGGTATATAACAGCATCAAGGTTTGTATATATTTTGTTACTTTCGCAATCGCGAATGATATATTTTTGTCTATCACAGCGATTGACATTAATTGGATGAATTATTGTAAAATATTTGTACTTTGTCAAAATGTGTGACTTCCCGATTGCTTATTAGCTAAAAACTAGATAAAAAGTACCAAAAACAATAATGGTAAGTTATTTTCTTCCACGAAGGAAGGAACTCGTAGTTAGTTACCTTGTCTTCCATGCAATATTTTTTTATCTTTTAAAATTTATTTTAGTCAATTTGTACAATTATTATTAGCAGACAAAACACTAAACTACATATATACTATTCGTAGATTTATAGGAATAGAATATTTTTGCATTTGTTGATAGTAAAAACATTTATAATATTAAAGCAGCAGGTAAGTTTCGGAAGAGGTTTCATAAATACAACAGCATATGGAGAAGGTAGGTAGATACGTTTAATACGCCGAGTCAAAGAAAAGTCTCGTGAGCGATAATCCAATCCATGCCCCAGGCGAGGAAGTCCATAAAGCACGCTTCGAAGAACTCAAGAGATATTGTGGGCAGAGGAATATCTATTACAGACCAACTTCAGCCAAAACAACTAACAAAAAGGAAGGTAAATTAAGACCAACGAACAGAAACTGACAGACCGTTTCAAAGATACGAATCAAAGGTCAAATGAATAAACATATAGATTTACACGGTGCCAAGCTGATGGTCAATAATTCTACATGTAACCAAGAAGATATTGAAATGATAAGACATGGAATAGCAAAACTGGTCAAAAAGGTAAAAATGTTAGACCAACATTTCGAACATTTTTCATTATCTAATTAATTTGTTGTAAGCTTTTTACTTTGGGTGAAGTTGGTATTTCGATGGAGCGGATTGCGTCTCCAATACATGAGAGCTATCCTATTACTTTGATAAATGATTGCATGTAACGAATTTCGATTCTACACAGTTTCCGCGGTTGGAGTGAATGACTGAACTCGCAATCTGAATAATCTACACACTCTAACTTCAATACTTGTTGTGATCGCTTCATTATTGGTCGACGGTATGTAAATGAAAGCACATCGTCAAACAAACATTACTATAGCAATTAGAAGCAATACCTATACCTATACCTGCAGTGATCACAAATACACTTTTTTATCTCTTCAGTTGGGTTGGGATATGAAAATTTTGGAATAGTAGGGTATGAAAATAGAACACAAATGTTAATACCATTATTAAATTTAAAATTCCTGTGAATGTATGCTAATTTTCAGGTCAAGCTCTAGAAATAAGGGTAAATGCGGGTAACCCCAGTAACGGAGGACAGAACGCGACTGGACTAACAAAAGAATGATAAAATAAGTGAACCTAGATGAATAATAAATAATAACAACAAAAATAATAATCTAGAACTACAATGAAGTCCTGGTATCGACCCTGATGTAAGGCAGTGAGGCGTGGAACTGTACGATTAAGAAAGGGACGCTTTGATGGATTGGACATATGGAGCGAATGAACGGAGAAAGGAGTGACTTTAAGGAGAATATATGACGCGAATGTGAATGGTAGAAGAAGTCGTGGACGCCCGAGGAAGAAATGGGATGATCAAGTGAACCAAATAGTGACCGGTCAGTGGTTGAGTGGGCATTGCGCTTGGGTCCCACCCAGGCGTTCCGTGCTCGGCTGGCTAAGTCCTCCATCACAACACAAGCAACATCTTCCGTGGTGGTAGTAGGAGATTTTCAAATGTTTTTGGGTTATTCGTAACCCGGGAATGTTTGTCTTTCTTTTAAAAAATTAAATTAAAAACTAAATAAATTAAAATACTGGAGTGGGGTCATGTCAACAATCAGAATAACAGAAGGGTATGTATTAGACGATGTATGAATGCGAATGCAGCAAGGGGTGCGAATATAGAGATTTTTGGCGGTCAGTCCTCTCTGCTTACAGAGAAACGTCATGATGGTTATTTATTTAGTTAATTAACTATTGTTCGTTGCTATTTCAGAAATATAAAAAAGGTAAGACGAGGCACATCGCTTGTTCCATGTTATTCAAAGAATTGCTCAAACAAAAAGTTTTGAAGAGCAGGTGAAGTTGGCTATCAGCTACTAGAATCCAACAAAGACCAAATCACACTAGCCACTAGTCATTACTAAATAGGTGATGATTGATTTGGATTTTCTTTTTAACGGTGTAATGGCATGTTTTGTCCACAGCCCACATTGCTTGGAACGGTTCATCATTCACAGGTTTGGCATATTGGGCATCAAATAATATTTCTGAAAAGCGTATCTAATCTCATCTATCAGAGAGGAAGCTGAACAGAACATTTTCATTTATCATCATTTGAGGGCACTTAGAAATATGAACATTTCGTCGATACCATCGCACAATGAAAGAAAACGGATCGCATGTCGCTGTTGGACCAAACTTGTTTAAAATTTGAAAATAAATGAATTTGATTAAAAGAGTACCAAATACTAACTTCGGCTGAGTCTATCTGAAACGATTCGAACTCTAGAACTTGTATGCGCTTAGAATGTATGTGTCATTTTCAAAATTGGTTTTTGATATAGCGATAAACCTATTAAGGGTTCTACCAGAAACCTTTTGAATAAATTTCTTCAGTACTTTTTGTTAGGTAGGAACTTGAAGTACTTAGATAGGTACCTTTAATAATTTACTAACTTTTAACCAGTTAAATAATATGTGTTTGAAAAGTTTAATTCTTTTTGTTTTAAGTTTTATTTTTTTAGGGTGGATGAATCTTGACGAGTTAAGTCGGATGTCATGTCTTTTCAAGAGACTAAGCTTTTCCTTTTTCTAAAAAAGCGTTATTATTTTAACATCCTGTGATTTTTCTCGGGTATATTATATGATGGTCTTATTATAATTTCGTTAATGCATTGAGCGTTCGGAACACAAAATGATGCTAACATTTTAAAATTTGAATTTAATGAGCTGTTGAAATACAAACGCACAAGAAATCTGCCTAAAGCTCTAAGTATTTCATGGCCTTCATGGCGTCGTAGCTTAGGCTTTTGATTTTGATTCAGTTATTTATAAATTATTCTATTTCCGAGCAGCCTATAAAATATATCAACACGAGCTCTGCAAAATCCACGTCTTTTGACAACGTTCTTTCAAAAGTTTGATAGATCTCAATAATTGGCAAAATTTGTATTCATATTACTCTACATTTTGTTGCAAAAAAGTTTCGAATTGGAACACACAAATCCCATAAGGAGGTCCTGATGGTGATCGTGATACCATCCTTTTAACCGCCAAATGCTTACCGAGGTGTTGTGAATAATTTGATTAATGGTGTAAGTATTGGTTATCGATTGCAGTTTTTTAGTTCTCATTACCGTCGGATCTCTCCTTACGATGAAGCTAGCTCCGGGCCATACGCCCGGCACGCGCTGCCCGGCACCGTGGGAATACAGCCCAGAGTCGGGCAGAGAACGGGCCGAGCCGGAGAGAGCCAGCTGGACCAACATCCTTTGTCTGATCAGGTGCCAGCTGACTGGAAGGAGGATTTGATTATGGAGGTATTAGAACATAATGTATCAAAACTCTCTATTACCTAAGTGTGTGTTATTTTATCTCAAAAGATATCCTTTCTGTATTCGATTACTTTGCTTTTGATGATAGGAAACAACCCTATCAAACATTCCGTGACAACTCAACAAATTGGCATTTTAAGACCCCTTTCAAAAGTCATCAAAATGGATTTTTTTTAATAGCCTATAATCTAACCAACGCAATCGATATAACAAATTTTAGTTTTTCATCACATTTAATGACTTTTCGAATGAATGATGAATAGTAAATAGGTAAGTACATAGATTACATTCAAAAATCACCCATTCAACTTAGTTTTGAGTAAGTTAGTTGCTTTTCTTTCTATGAAAATATTTTTTTTTTACTAAACAGTTGTCGAATTGAAAATATACTAGATGTATGTAGCATCAAATATGCATAAGGTCTAATCTAGCATAATATAATTGCCGAACGAATTGGTACAGAAATAGGATATTTTCAATGTTTTTTTTTAAATTTTTTAAAAATTTAACACAAAAAAAATTTACGAATAAATTTACTGTGACCTTTTAAAATGAGCGATTTTCATTTTCCGTCAAAATGACAAGTTCGTTATTGTCAGTGAATATGGCGTTGTTGATGTTGATAATAGGCAACGTCAGTGACTATCATCGGTCTTACCATCCATTTACTCTAATGATTAGAGTTTCCAACTTCATAATGACGTTGTAGCTCATTGCAACCGTTCGAAAATAATAAAATTACCCATAGTAAGTACGATGATCAGAATAAGAAAAATAAACATTAAATCTTCCGTAAATTTTTAACGAATTTTATAATTTGTCAAAATACTTCATTTAGCAAGCCACTATGAGTTACTTCGTGGTTAGCTAAAGTAAAAGCATAAAGGTAAGTTCACACCAAGCGACAGCCCTGTTGTGATAAGGCTCACGTACATGTTAGTACGTACCTAATGTATATATACCTAATGTGGACAGCGACCATGAAAATCATAAAGTCTGTCTGATACTGACAGGTCTTGCTTAGCTTTACACTTAAGGGGGAAGTTCCCAGTATCCAAAGGTAAGTTGAACCTAAGGAAAGGATAAGCAAAAGATTAGGCACCCACTCACACATGTCCGCCTACGGCGCATATGCTGAGTAAACGGCCCGGGAATTAACGCAAAACCGGCATGTGCGCATGCGCTTGCCCAATATAGGGTAACCTTCACGAGTATCTGATATATTACAAAATTATGTTTGTTTGTTCGTATCTTATGCGCTGCCAAACAGTTCATCCGATTGCGATGAAAGTTTGGGGATTTGATGTGAGAATGCCCGTGATGGTTATAGGAAAGTGAGCTCTGGCGTTATGAAATTATTTACTATACTATTCAGCCGATTGCTGTGAACTGTTGTGAACATTTCTGTATTGGTGAGTTCTGGCGTTATGAAATTAGCAAATAAAATGAATAGTTGTTTATTTTAAAATACGAGTTGTTTGAAAATGGGTGTATTTTATGGAGTTTAACGGCAGGGATAAAAGGCAGGAGGGCAAGCCTGAAAGGGAACGGGGACGAATGGGAAAAGACACTTACCGAGAAACAATTTAATTATTTAAGTTGGATTACGAGGCATGCCGGGTATCAGCTAGTTTTTACAAAATAAACCTTAACGTCTCCGTGGCAGAGTGCTAAAATCCCTTAAAGTTGGAGAATCTAGTATTATACAGGCTATGAAATGAACGGTCTAACAACAGTAATTTTGTTGTTTTAATAAAATTTTGGAATTTTGGCTTCTGTCTCCGACAACAATCCTCAAATATGATTGAGTGAGTAAGGTTTCGCTTAAGTTGTGACTACATTAACTCGCTACATAATAGTATTACGTATTCATATTTTTTTAACAACGGTGCATCATGTTTCTGTTAGTATAATAAGTGTTAAGTATCCAAAATTATTGGATACTTACTAGTGTGTTGTTTAAGCTACTGCTTTTATATAATATGCATAATTTATGTTTTTTTTTAAATAATCTAATTGTGCAAAGCAATGCTGCATATAAATTGATAAAAAAATAAATGAACAAATAGAAACCCACTTGAAAAGACAGATTTTATAAAAAAGATATGCATATTTTAGGTCATGTCTATATAACTCATTAATTTTTGACTAATCTTCATAGAGATCGGAATTAGAAAAATTTTTAAAAATAATCAGTATAGCTTGTGGTTTCATTTTAATTTAAGTTTTCACGAACACTCTGTACTTCCTGATCTGTAAATGGTTGTATATTAAATTCTTACGTGCGAGACTATAATATAACCAGATAGTACAAACGATTGGTTAAATCCAAGCTTTGTATATGATTAAATAATGCGAATGTAAAACGTAATAATTGTAATTTAATATAATTACGTTTATGGAGGCCTTATCTTTTCAAACCGTTGCCTTATGGGTTTCAAACGAGTTGATATAATAGGTATGTAGTATTGTTCTATCATAAAATCCTTCTACTATTATAAGTAGTTTTGAATTTAACGTGAAAAGAATTAATTGTGTTTAAAAATGTGTTTTACAAACACTAAAATTTATTGCGGTGAACAGAATTTTAACAGACAAAATAATTTTACCATAATTATGGATCATTTTGTGATCAAGTTGTTTTTTGATTGCGGCGATAAATGAAGAAAAAAAAATTTTAAATTACAAAATACATTATTTTAAAATCATTATAAATCGTAGGTGACAAACGAAAATCAGTTTGTGCAATTTAAATATCTGAATGTAAAACGGATTTGTCGAAGTATTGAAAAAAAAAAATATGTGATAAAACCACGTTTAATATCATAACGAAAATTTCGTGTAACTAAATAACTAACTAACTAACCTTCACGCCGTTTCCCCGCAGGGGTAGGCAGAGAGGACGGACCGCCAAACACCTCGGTCTTGGCACACACACTTTGCCTCATTCACATTCATACATCGTCTCATACATACTCTTCTATTTTTCTGACTCTTAACATGGCCCGACTCAAGTATCTGATTCACTTGATCGTGCCATGTCTTCCTCGGACGTCCCCTACTTCTTATACTATTCACACTTGCATTATATATTCTCCTTACGCTCCTTTCTTCGTTCATTCGCTCTACATGCCCAAACCATCTGAGGGTTCCTTTCTTAATTCTACTCATCAGCCTTGCATTATTTTCGAATCTCCACAACTTCATGTATCTTTGAATATCTTAATGTTGCTGCCTACACATAATAATAATTGGATAATTTGTATAGAGCCGTTTTTGTGAGAAATCACCTCAAGGGCATCTTGCTATTAGGCATGTACATTGATAAAATTTATATATGTAATTTAAATTACTATGTGATCTATTCTAATGTTTTCTTAAAACTATAAATGTATTTACAATTTTTTCCTCATGTATCATATTAAGAAAGTTTAATTGATAGAACCTACAGACAAGCTGCCATATGACAGCTTTGTGGGACTACACTATATTTGTACAATTGTTTTATCTAGAAAAAAAAAAATTCAACTGGTTTTGTTAGGTGACTGTAACTATTAATATTCCTTATTTAATTGTGCAAGAATAACATTAGAAAATACAACTATCGTTAGTGTTAATAAGAATGAAAAATGCTTGTGAATTTTTTTCGGTAAATATTAATTTAACCATCCGTATTAAAAAAGTCATAAGTATGCCGTGAAATAAGCATATCTCAAATACAATTAATTAGTGATTAGAATAGTATTCTAAAAATATAATTGGGTTGTTTGTGTCGGTGAAAACAATATTACTTTGGAAGAAGACAATCACTTTACAATATGTATGTAATAAACCACATCTACATAAAGAGCAAAGTATTTCACGAGTTCGCAATAATTTACAGCGCTTAAGTTCGTACCCAACCGCTTAGAGTCAATATAAACGATAAGTCTGCCACGATGCCATATTGAAGGGATCAGTGTTTGATCCATTAGTGAGAGACCGTTTACTGTTTACAAAAAAACTTATTATGTAATACGTCCTATGTATGTAGCATAAAAGTTAAAAATTTGTAAACAAACTTACAGCTAGTAACTTACATCTATATCTGGGAAAAAAATACTGAAACTTATAACTAGTGATTCATATCTAAGACTCATAACTACCAATGACTAATAACTAAGTATTGATATTTTTAACTGGTGATTTATACATAAAATTTAAAGCTGATGACTTACAACTAAGACGTATAACTATATGACTAGTGACTTTAAACTAATATAGACATAGAATACGCTAAAATCACTCCAAAAAAGGTGATAAAGACGGTGCTAAATAAAACTGCCCATTTTACTGCACTGATAAGCTTGACAACTGGTTCATCTTCTTCTCTCGTCTTCCCTTGATAATTTACTGCTTCCGTGTTGGGCATTGATTTGTGGGGGTAATAAGGCTCGTGAGATCTGGTCGGAAAAATAATGTAACGTGCAAATAATGTATCAGCAGACCAAACATGAGACGACCTGTTAAGTTGGACTACAGAATATTGACAGTCCAGATTTGTTTACGACCCTGTTAAGGATACGAAGAAAATTATATTATGTTGACCACTTGATGGATGGATTGATACGCGGTATTTGTTTATTTTTTATGTGAAATTATTTGAAATATAAAATATAAATGAAATTTTGGTCTCCGGTAACATTAATGATGCTTTTTTTTCAACATAATATATAAAAATCAGTAGGTATTGGACGTTAGAGTTGGAGTGAGAATTTGTTTAGCTACTAGGTTGAGTGACCAGTGATGACACGTGAAAGATATTTTTTAGGTTTTGAAGAAAAAAAAACAATAAAAAAGTCAGCAGAGATCAAAATTTCACTTACAAATAATGTCAGTGTGATGACACGTGAAAGATATTTTTTTAGGTTTTGAAGAAAAAAAAACAATAAAAAAGTCAGCAGAGATCAAAATTTTACTTACAAATAATGTCAGGAATCACTTGTTAGAGTAAGTCAAGTAGGTACCTACGACCGTGAACACGCTGTGTATTATAGTGTTTTGTGAACATCTCACTAGGAGAACCTGTGCTGAGATGTGCACATGTTTTTGATATAATATTGTTGTGAATTAATTGTAATTTTATTGTATATTCATTTTAAACGTTTATTAATAATTAAAAATAATTAATAATTAAAAATAATAAAATTACATGTCAAAAACAATAACAGTAATAAAAAAATATTCTTAATAACTAAACAAATAACACATTCCCTCCCATACACACAAGTGCTTTTTATGGGAGTACAACTTTAAAAAAATAAAGATACAAAATTAGGAAAACGAAATGTTTCATATACTATAGACATGTATTGTAATTATTACCTGTTATCAATTATAGTTAAATTTTTTTTCAAATAAAATTGCGAAATAATTAATTTTTTTAAATTTTATTTAGGAAACCAACAGTTTTATACATGTATTATTGAAGAATATTATATAAAACAAATAATCCCAGGAAAATATGTAATTAAACTTAACGTCAATGTTATTGTATTATATTTCATTTGTTATGTACATAGTAAGTTTTAAAAAATCTGTAGGTACCTTTTGTTTTTATCCAAATCAAAACTTTATGTTTAATTATTGGTATATTTTAATAGGATCTGAAGGGGGAAGATTTGGTTACTATTGCTGATTGGAACTATAAGAGAACATGAAGATTGCATTTAAATGTTCGGATTTAGCGTAAAGTTTAATTAGTAATCACATTTAGATAAACCCAAAAGGTAGATATGGATTATATTAGTTTTGTGGTACCCTAGTTCATAAAAGTAAAAATGTCATCAATAATCATTTCGTGCAAGGTTATACGTATAAGGCCTTTACATATTATGTTGAAAAAAGACGCTGTCATAGTGAACATAATAAACATGTTGTAAAATATCCGTTAAAAAAACTGCCTAGATCGGAGTTTAAAATATTACAGCCTCTGGGCAGCGGAAATCCTCACCATATTTTGTAACCTATTTATATGAGCAAAATATTTTTATTAAATATTGAGCCTTGACTTTTTTCATAAGATCAGTATTACAAATAAGTAGGTATTATTTTTTTGGCATATTTTAAAGCTGTATCAAAGCTTTCGTGGTACGAAAACTGATACTGACTTCATAATAGAAACATCCATTATTTTTTAACGGTACATTTTCTATCTATTTAAGGAACATCTTAATCTTAATTATAACAACTAATAGCAATGCGTTATAAAAGGCAAGCAATATGCGTTGCCATTCGGAAATGCATAAACGAATGTCATTAGGTCATAACAGTGCAATAGCGTACAATACTCCATAGTTAAAAAAATATTTATCTTGCGTACAAGTCAAAAACATACGAAATCTATACATCGTAAAACATCGCTGACTCGCGTTGACTATCTCTTTCTCTCCCAAGGAGATATACAAAATACATGAGATATAATTTAGTTGTTCACGACTGTTTTTATAGTATTTTGTTCTTGTGTTTGTGATTCGTGTTACAGAGTAAGACTTTGGCGTTCGATAAATCAATTCAGTATTCAATTTCCTGCGGTGCATTAATAATTCTGAAAGCTCTGAATTAATCATTGTTGTTGGAATCCAAAGGCAAAACTCGAGCCGAGAACTCCGTGACAGACTCCATTTATCTCCAAATTTTGGATTTATGGTGTTCAATAATGTATTCGAACTGTAAGAAGGAATATTTTTTGTGACAAGGAAAAGCGCGCACATTTCAGAATAAACCCATAGCCTCCGTTAAAATATATATATTTGTTTAAATATTTGTTAAATATTGTCATTCTACATTATGTTGCTAATTATAATTTTTTATAGTTTTCTAATATTTTTTTGTAAAACACAAGTTTACTTCTTATTTTTTTTACTTTAGCTCCACAAAGAGCCTTTGAAAAAAAAAATCACTCCGAGTCTATGTCATCTTTAGGGATGCTGTTTGGGTGGTCTTTTAGAGAAAGGAAGGAGAGGAAGTTTTGAAGGAGGGAAGGAAAATAATATGAGGCGTGAGTGGAAATCTGCGGGTCAATGTGTCCAGGAGTGCCGGACGTATGAATCCATCCCTCCCACTGCGTGCAATGCTATGGGTTGAGAGGGTCCGGCTGGAGAGGTCTAGGGTAGGTCTCCCTCAACCAGTCTCTCCTGATCCGGCCCGCCACGCAGAATGTGGGCAGGTGCATTCGCCGCCAAGACCTAGACAAATCTCATCCCCTGAACCCGGGCACTCATTCTATGTCACCAAATGTAGCTAACAACTTGGGGTGACCTGGTGGCCGAGGTGTTGGTTATCCAATAAATGGTTCCCTGGGCGGCGATTTTTACGCATTTCTCTATGCACGATTAGTAAGTAAACAAAAAGTCTTATAATAATAATAAGTGCTCTTTCCTGTTGTTATGTTCTTATTATCCTGTTATTCCAACTGTTCTTATGGAAACAACAAACGAAACAAAAAAAAAACAAAGCATTTTTTTATCAAAGTTATCTGGTTAAAATCGCAATTGAATACAACCTCAAAGCCCCACAGTCTATATTAAACTATTATATTAAACAGTCTATAACGAAATATTAAACTTATTATTTTACTAATTAGAAATGAAATAGGTTTATTAATTTTCTAACAAAACATTAACAGGTTGCTCATGTTGACAATTACATGTTGTGATGATAATAAAATTATTGTTAGAGAATTATTTTGTTTTTTAATTTTTCTTCTAGGAATCCGAGTTATTGTATTAAAAAATTCTTAATGGGTTCAACAAATAATTAATAATACATCTGCGGAGTGTTTACAGAATGAATAAAATAAATCAAGAGTAGGTATTTATGGAATATAAGGGAGATGCCGGATCATCATAAATTCCACCCAGTTTGCAAATAAAGTTAATAAATAATTGACCAATATAAAGCGTTGGATTAGAAATATTACGTCCATTGAACAATAACGAACCTCGCCATCATACACAGAATGGTGTGATCGTAAAATTTGACTTAATAAAGCTGGGCTAACAAGCTCTGCGGCAATAATTATGATTATCGTCTCGAGCAGGGCAGCTGCCAGGGAGTCTTTCAAATGGTAACGCCATCGTTTATTTATTTAGCCACTATTGTCTCTAAATGCGTGAAAAGTTGAACATATAAAAATCGTAACATTTAATTAAAGAAGACAATATTAGTGAAATTAAAAATCTAAAACAGAAAAAGATACTGTCACATCTGGGTGAACCCAAGACCTACGTCTTGCCTGGCTGAACTCGGAATATCTTTATGTATGATTACATGATTCAAACCCGAACTAATGTGTCTTGGATAAATTTATCCATTTTTATTTTATGTGTCCCAGATGTGACCGTATCACTTTCTGATTTTTCTATTTCAGATTTTCGATTGAGTTTCGCTAATATTATCTTCATTAATAATACAAACATTACAATTTTCGGTTTTACTCAGTTAAAAAATAAATATAAAAAAATATTGGAGATGCCATCAACATTTAACAACTTGTTGATATACTTTAAAAAATTTAGTAAAGTTGGAAGAAAGACAAATAGTAAATTAAAAAAAGTTCACAGAGTTGGAAAAAAGAACTTAACTCTAATATAACATTTTTCGAAGGACGCAATTTTATGAATATTTTATTAGTTCACATTGGATAATATAGATTCGTAAACTCCTCATTGTGATTTAAGTGAATACCGCACAAGAGTCCTAACTGCTCCCAAGTCCTAATAACATCCCCAATTGTGGTATGTTGTGAGGCTGATGATAGGCAGTGGCGGTTTTCTCTAAAGTGCGTTTGTGCGGCGAACCCCCAATAAAAAGATGAGAAAATAAAACAAACTTGTTGCATAATAATATAAGCACATTATAGATAGCTCGACATTAAAAATCCGCCATTAAAACTCGCGCCACCGCAAAATACGATACCTATTCCCAATTTGTGCGCGTAACAATCCGCACATAATCATCCATACTAAAAAAATCATAGCCGATACAAATCCCTGTGACGGTGAAACGAACAAAACTAAGCAATATTACCCCAGCTCGGTGCGGCGCTCTTAGATGTCATGTGACCTCCGAACATTGACGAGTCCTGCCGATGCGATGCCCGAGATTATCGCAGGATGACCGGCTAACGGTTGACTTTTGCACTTTGCACCATAATGTGGATGCAAGTTTAAATGTTATATATTATGGTATTTAACTTTGTAGTCATTTTGGTACATTTTTTATTTTCTTGTTTCTGCATTTCTCCAACCTTTTGCTAATGGCATTTGTAAATCTACTATTGAAGTAGACCGATTTTGACTTCTGTTTTCGTATTAATTTTTTTATATAAGTTTTTATATCCCTTAGTTACGAGTACATTTACTAAAGTTTCGGTAAACGTAGGTAGTTATGCAATTTTGTGTTGAGCTTTCTCCAGTGTTGTTTCGGCTTTCAAATTGAAAGCGGTTGCGTTTATCGATTATCGCGAATATTCTGTCGCAATTTTTTTTCATAATGGCGGAATACAATGTGATATATACAAAAAATAACGCCAATACTAATGAAAAAAAGACAAGTTATTTAAAAACAATAGTAGATATGTAGGTACCCCTCTCACTAACTTTAGTTAGTAAATAAATTTCGATTAGATAACTTCTCCTGAATTTCTGAACCCCCCGTTAAAAAGACCACGAGGATGGCGAGGACGTTCCCTGGTTATTCGTATTTGGTCATCAAACATGGCCAAAGCCATTTTAAGCAACGTTTCAATTCTGAATGGTGGTTTACATCATGGTGATACTGAGAATATCTTCCACCCTGGAATGTTCCGCAAATATATCTACCTCAAGTTATTTTTAATTATTAAATTGTGAAATCGCACAATTCATCATCATCATCTTCTTCTTCCCCTTGTCCTATTCGGGTCAGGGACCCACTGCATCGACGAGGCTCCTCCTTACGTCTATGTCTTGCGCTGATTGTTCGGCCTCCGTCCTTGGCAGACCATCCCCCCCTCACACAGATTCTGGAGTTGCCTCGCCCAACTGTGTCTGGGGCGGCCCACTGGACGTCTACCCTTTGGAATCGCACTCAGTATCTTACTCGTAATTCGGTTATCAGACATTCTTAGTACATGCCAAAGCCACCTCAGTTGCGATTTTTCTATGAAGAGTAGCAGTGGTTCAATGCTTAGATCATCTCGGATCGTCGAGTTTCTTATGTGATCCCATTTCGTAACCCCTGCAACTTGTACGATTCAATCAAATAAAATTTATTTTTACCCACTACCTTCATATTCCTAGTCGAGAGCCTTACACCTTGATCAAGGAGGGCGTCAAAATAGTAAAAAGTTAACATCAGCTAACTAAAAATACAATATTTTAATGTAGCATTTGCAATTTCAATGTAGCACGTGAAGGTGGGTTATAACAGTCTCGTTTACCTGTTGTGCACGCATGCATAAAAGAAAATAATGTTATTATTATTAGAATTGCATAGGTTTAGTCTGCGTCTTCCTAATTTTAAATAATTGTTTAAAAAAAAAATAAAGCTTTTGATTTCGGGTCAAAATGAAGCGCGTATTTATTTATTAAATTAATAATTTAAATATGACATCCGTCCCTGTCTCCTCTATTGTCCGTGGCCATACCGCGGCTCGCCTCACTATTGTGGGGGCTCGATCCCCCCGACACCCCCACCTTCACCTTGCCCATTTCCCGACCCGAAGTATCTCTGTGCCCCCGGGCCCTGGGGCTCGCTTGGTTCCGTGAGAAAACTCGTGGGACAGTTCACGACACGGGAAAGGCACAGGGTTGTCACAACTTGGTAAATAAATATAAAAAAACAGCGTTAGAAACATTAATCCTTTTTTAATATTTTGATTTCTTGATAAATATACAAGTAAAATAATATATGGTAATATACTCTTTTTAATAACTCAATGATTGCGGTATTTATTTTCATCAAGAAATATGTTATATTTTACCAACGCTTTTTTTTTTTTAATATTATGTATTTTACAATATGATGTATTATTTTAATATTTTCTTGATATCATTTCTTGGACAAACTTAATATTGATAGAAAAAAGCCGTAAACTAACGGTATTCACATTTAACTAAATGTTCCGAAAAATAGATGCTATCTACCTGCTTAACAAGCTTATAGATTTTTCATTCATATAAAAAAATTATTTCTCGAAACTACAATTCACACATATTGTATAAGATTGGTTAACCTTTTTCTTAACAATTTTTTTTAACAGGCTTATAGATTATCATTCATACACAAATTTTGATGCAATTTTTTGCAATTTTCTGCAATTCAAAAGTATTGCATAAGATTGGTTAATTATATTTTTTTATTTTGTTGTATTTAATACAAAAATACATATACTTACATTAGTTTTACCCACTACCTTCATATTCCTAGTCGAGAGCCTTACACCTCGACCAAGGAGGCCGTCAAAATAGTAAAAAGTTGACATCAGCTAACTAAAAATACAATATTTTTAATGGTAGAAGAATTTGCAAATTTCAATGTAGCACGTGTAGGTGAATAAAGAATACTGTAAAGAATTCTTTGACTGTTTAACAAGTAAGATTTTTCGTTTTTGGACAGTCATATTGCCTGATTTTAGTTCACATAGGTACAGGTACATGTTGTTATTTACAGATTATAATATTAACTTAATTACGGCGCAAGTGCTATTTACAGAATTGTAATAAGAATATATATTTAATATATATATTACTCCACGTTTCATTTGATAGAGCCCATTAAAAAATAAAACGAACAATTCTATCTACAATCTTGCATAATATCAGAAAACCGCAAAAATAAATAAAACAAAAAATGATTAAAGTCAAATCTTTTAATATATTAGAAAATGCATATACATGGAATATTTATTGTCGGTTTTGACGGATCAGATATTACACTTTTTTTTAATCCGACCACATACTCGATATTGCCAAATATAAAAACTATATATTTTCACCTATACATAGTTATGTTTATTGAAACAATGGGTATTTGAACATCATTTGATCGCTTTAACAATATGGAGAGATTCGTTTGTTATAAAAAGGTTCTTAAGTCTGCATCTTAAATTAGGTGCATAAAATTAAATGAGATGCAAATATGGCGGGTTAATCTTGATCAGAGTTACCTCTGGACTGTGGGGTCTTGAAAAAGGATAAAGGTTTATCTTTTATTATGTCCACATTATAACGCGGTTATAACAATGCTAATTAAGAAAGGAGGATCATTTTTAATAAGGCAGATAATAAATACTGGATTGAGATTGAGATTTTCATCAAGGATATTATATATAAAATGGAACCGTAAATTTCATATGTTATATTATTTCATCAAGCACATATTATTATACAGGTGTTAAATGACGTATCTGATGATTCCTGATTTGTTTAAAAGTAAAATACATAAATGAAATTTATGTATTTTAATTTAATCTAATCGTTCCTAAGCATTTAAACAAATATGGGCAAAGAACGCTGGACTACATGATCCCAAATTGCTTAAATATGTTACCTGCAGCAATCAAAAAATGTATAAACGCAAAAACAAATATCATGTTAAAAAATTGGCTTGCTGAAAGACACAGTTTGTATTAGATTCTTAGACAAACAATTTCTAACTTCATACACTTTTTATATATATATTTTTATTATTTTTATATCATGTTACACCTCTTTAGTCTATATCTCTTATGGTATGAGTGTATACAATATGTTTTTTTATGAATGTAAACAATTATTTCTAATTTTTGTTATAATCCATTAAGTTAAAAGAACCCATTGACAAACTACTTAAAAGTAATTTATTGGGACTTTTTCTCTGTTTTTGTACTATGTTTTTTATTTGATTAAATCTGTATTATTCTTTGTTTTAAATGTATCTTTTAAAAAAAAAAAAAAAGGTCTCGGATACATTTTATTAAAATTTATTTTATAAAACAATTTGTTTTTCACATTCTGTCACTGATTACTCAGTCGAGTAATCGCCCGACATGACCTAAACTGCCCAATACAAATATCTAAAGTCACCTGAGATCAAAATGATATCTACAAATTTTACTCCAATGACTTTTATAAAACCGTTTTTATGACAAAAGTTTTCCAATGTGCCCAAAGACGAAGAAAACATGTATTGTTGCCTACTTATTCTTCTTCTTGTGCTTTCTGTTGGTCCAATTATAGACCTGCCTTAGATATATGCTCCAGTTTTGTCGATTCCTGGTTGATCTCGTCAATCTGAAGCGAGCTGTTATCTTCAAGTCGGCAGTCAATTTTTCTCAATGACGCCAGTCGATGGTGTAAGAACTCTGTAACGGCGATCTGTGCTATGCTGTCATGCTATGTGCTTATTATAGTCCCAGTTGAGTATGCGAATTATGATCGTAATGTCTTTTATCTATGAACAGGATATCGCAATCAATTGGTTAGTCTTTCTAACACTCGAGGAGATACCTAGCATTGCTATTTGCGTGATGGCCATTTTTGTGACAACGTTATTGATAAGTCTTCATGCTTGCACTCTAAAAGTGATTACTGGTAGTAGATAAGTATGTGTTAATTGAATCAAAGATAGGTGTTGAAGTTATCTTAGGGCACATAACTCCATTAAAAAAAAAGAGTAACATTAAAATTTGCTTCATCTCTTAATATCGCAAGATTGATATCACATTATTTCAATATTTTGGTGGGTGCCTGTGTAGGTAGGAACCTACTTATTACAGGTGTTAAATGACGTATCTGACGATTCCTGAATTTTTTCAAGTAAATCACATAAACAAAATTTAGGTCTCCGATACATGTTTTTGAAATTTATTTAAAAAAAAAATTAGTCAATAATATTTTTTAAAGAGACCTGATAGCGATAATAACTATTGGATTATTAGTCTGCTAAACATGTTTCCGACTTGTGTAGAAATATCTCCACGCAGACCAATGTAAAAATATTAATTTCGCAATGTTTTATGTCTGGCCATTAAGGGTTAATCGTTTTATTGCACGGCAATAATGCTTTGCAGGGGCAACGAGTTCAAGTGGGAATCAAAACGAGAGACGATTCGTTAGGGGGAACCGAACCCGGTGCCGCGGAATGAGAACGGGTCGAGATGGCTATCTGGCTGTAGTACCTATCATCTTTAGTACTATCAATAAGATAAGCTATAAACCCGCACACGTCCAAACGTAAGTATTCGGATCAATGACGCAAATTATATGGTCATCAGATTTAGCATATATAATAATATAATGATTGTTTTATTTCTAGAGAGCACTGGGATGTTTATTATAGTATAAATTCAAAACCTTTAATTGTATCGAACAATAATTAACAAATTCATATGAAATAAATTTTATGACAACTTAACTTTTTGACTTCTAAATTAATGATCTGTACCCTCTCGTTTTTGACGACAATGAGGTTGCATCCGGAAAAAAGTGTAAAAGTTATGATGTCAGAGCTCGTTAGGTACATGGTTTTTATAAGTCAGATTTTTGCCATGAGGATAAACATTTATATTGATATTTAATGGCTAGTCAGGAAACATATAAGATTTGGATGTGGATTTTGGATGAGATATTGATTATTATTGATGCAATTTAAGGAAAATGTCAATAACATTTGATAACGGTGATATTATTTTTCTTTAAAACTACGTACTATTAGAAACAACAGAATTATTCTAGACCAGAAAAGTGACAAACCACTGGATAATCTGAATAAGATTGTCTCCTTTTTTGTATTTTGACAAAAAATTATTATATTTTAAGAGTTTTTTTAAAAATTATTTCTGGCTTTTATCCTTCAAGGGTGTTCTAGGCCATATAACAGTAAAATAAATTTTTCGGTATCTCTAAAAATGACGAAGTTATGAGTTTTCAAAATGAACTTGGTTCGTGTCTCGTGACGTCACACGAGACACCATTCACTACGAATGGCATTGCTTCAGTAAATTTTGACGGCTTATAATTATGAATAGAGTAATTCAAAAAGTTATTACTTATATAACTAAAATATATATATATTTCGTTGAAGGAGACGACCTCATTCTCGATACTTCAGTCAGTTTCAATTTTGAAAATGGAAATAATTTTCTGTCAAAAATATCATATTTTAGGTAGGTACTACTCGCTTATCTAAATTTTTCAAATAAACAATTCTAATTTACAAAATGATAACAACTAAATTCAAAGTTCTAGAGTTCTATGGACCGAAGATACAGACAGAGTCACAAGTATTTTAATAAAACGAATCAATGATTTGAACCTGTGTATTATGCCCATCGTTCACGTAGCTATTTACAAGCGACGCTACCGATACCTGTCATACATTTTTGCTAGTGCCGCGCCTTGCGACGATTTCAAACACTAATAATAGTATCTATTGAAAATACAGACGAGCGGCGATCGCGTCGCTTGAAGGTAGCTCCACGGAAGAACGGCATTAGTGTTTATGTACTATATTGTTTGTATAACATATTATATAAGTCCAACATATTTCGTTATTGAGAATCTGGCAATATGCCCTGTCTCCGAAAGCTAGATTTGAGATAACCGACTATTAACTTTTTTGGACATTTTATTCCTTTCCTCCGAAATTAACGCCGTTCTTCTACGTAGCTATTCACAAGCGACGCTACCGCTACCTGTCAAACAAATTTGCTAGTGTAGCACCTAGTGGCGTTTTCAAACACTAATAATAGTATGGAAAACACAGACGAGCGGCGATCGCGTCGCTTGAAGGTAGCTCCGTGGAAGAATGGCGTAAGAGTAGTGACAATTTCAAATTTGGTAAAATGATACATTGACCCTTCATTTAAAATTTGGTTAAAAATATAATATAAATATTAGTTGTTATGACATTTTTGTTTTTTTTTCTTCATATTGATGGATCTAACCTTTTACCAAATTTTAAATTTTTACTTTTAGCTCCGAGAAAAATTACAAATGGTAAAAAAAAGTAATTCATCTCAAAATTAGCTTCTTGGAGATACAGCATGTTGACATATCACGCGACGCGCACGTGGCATGAATAGCTGCCGATACGCGAGGCTAATGCATTGTAACTCAAACATCCTGTCCCCCGCCCAGCAACAGCTTTGTAATGACAAAACTACGCATTTTTGTATCCCGGCAAAATACTGTGTTCTTTTTTGAAGTTACGGCATTGTGCCATCATCAATTCCATGGGAAGTAAACACAATAATCAAATAAAAATAAGTTCATATGATGCTACTCTACGAATGGAACTGATTGAGCGCTGAAAAGCCAAAATGCTGTATCTATATATATGGAATATTGCCATAACAGGGCGAGAAGTGATCATGCCGCAGATACTTGGACCATTAATACGCTTGCTGCCATATGCTATCATTAGCTTCTACTTTACAACTGTTACAATGATAGACTACACTCTTTTCTCAAGTTTCTTCTTTTCTTTTGAAATAATGGTTCATTAATTACGCATTTAGCACGTAGTCAATAAATCCGTTTAGTTTTTACACTAAAACATGACACCATTACATACAATATGGTCAATAAATCATTGGAGTAGATTTGAGAAAATATTAACAGTAAAAGATCCATATACATTAAATAGATCAAAAAACTTTTCATGTTACAACTGTATCAAGAGTTCTAAAAAAAAGTATAAAGATCGATCAATTATTATTGCCAAATAACACAAAAAATCTGTATTAATTAATTTGGGAGGGGGGAATGGGTACCGCCGCCCCGGGAACTATTTATTGGATAACCAACACCTCTGCCATAGCTCACCCCAAGTGGTTCGCTATGTTTGGTGACTTAGAAGGGTTGCCCGGGTTCATGGGGTAAGGTTTATCTAGGTCTTGGCGACGGATGATTTGGACACACTGAACCCCGGATTCCTACCCAACCCTCATACTTTTTTTCCATCCCAGAACTTCATATCCTTCCTTTCCTTAAAAATACTCTCCACACAGCATCCCCAGAGATGACATAGGCCCTAAGGGAAATTATTTTCCTCAGGGCCTCTTGTATTGATCTAATGTAAAAAAAAAAAAATACTATTATTACATAGTATTCACCGGAATTTTTTTTAAACATGTGATCAGTTATTCTTTCATTATAGAGTTCAGAACGAATACAATCTTCTCTTAGAATGCTAATTCTCAGGACCCACCCACATTCATACATTTTAAATGCCGGCTTATTCCGAGATTGAAACATCCAACAAATTAAATTTACATTGGAAATCATGTAGAGCACAATATTTCCACAGAGCATAACGATACAGGTATTACGGCGCTTTAATTACAATTAATTTGATTAATTATGAAGTCTTTCATGGATGGGAGGCTGTGCTTTTGATAAGTGGACGCTACCAAAAGCGTCTGTGGATCGACGGGAGATCTTTTAATTTATCGATTCAACATTCTCCTTTATGCGGTTAAAACAAAAGGTGGAGCATTTCCCACAATGATACTTCTGAATACACTGATTGAAATAGTTTCAGTCGTTTGTATCTCTGCGCAGTATTGCCCACGGATTCTAAGGTTCGTATTTCGTATCCAATTGAATTGAAACTCTAGCGATGTGATCCATTATTCAAGTGATTCACTCGAGAAAGATCGTGGGAAGGTAGCAAAATCATCTCGAGATGAAGAATCATTACATTGATTGTATAACATTACATGTTTGGTACTTGTAAAGATACGTTGATTTACTGCTCGGGATGTTCTTAAAACTACGAGAAGCCTGCCTACAAGCCTTCAAAGTCAAGCGTAAACGGTCTATTAACCGATAAGGAGATATGAATCACGGACATATAGGTATGTTTGAGACAATATTTTTAATAATTTATTTTTAAGCGTCTCTTTTGAGTATTTTCTGAAAGTTAAACCGTTATTTTTGGTGAGCTTAATTAATGATTGTTTTTTTGACAAACTTTAGGTTGTTAATCTTCCAAAAATCAGAAAAATATGTTTCACAACACAGATTTACTTTGCATCGGAACGAAAGAGATGCTTTGCTTTCATTTTCATGGAAACCGTTTAGCAAAATGAATACTTTCAATTTTTCACGCTTCGCATGGATGTAAAATGTTGCACTGTATCGGGCCCTCCTTTCGCATACAAACTCTCTCGAATAATTTTGTTTGTTCAGAGTGTTATTGCTTTAAACGCAATATTATGCATAACATAAATATACAAGGCAATTCTTATTCTTCACAGTTCACGGTTAGTTTAGGGAAATATCGTTTCGGAGTTAAATACAATTTGTTGCAGTGACACGGTCGACCGTCAAAATTATTTTTTGACCGATGGAATATTGAAATCAAACAAATTTCAATCTCGTTCGACGAGGTTCACAAAATCTTAAAAATCTTTCATCAATTTACAGCTGAAAGGAATTTTGCCATTCTAAATTTTGTTTGGGACATCATATCTTGACGAATTAAATTGAACAGTCTCAAGTGAGACAGGTATTTCATTATACAATTTAACACGGATTCCAGACTCGATAAAAGGAATAAACTGACAAACAAAAGGCGACCAACTGCGGTGCGTTCTTTTATTTTACCTTTTAGAAGCGTTATTAATGGCTTTTCTTAAATTCTGTTATTAGATTAACAGTGGGATACCGAGATGAGATGAATCGCAGTAAAATGTCTGCATTGTCTGTGATCAGGGACTAGCCTGATTGAGCTTCTTGTCTAACTGCAAATAGCTCCATGGGTACTATTGCTTGATGGCGAGGGGTCCATTACCCGTCCACGTTATCAAGAATTTCTTCCATGTATTTGAGTTTTATTTCACCTTTATTATCCACAAAATATATGACACTTCGCGACATAGACATACACGGAGAAAAATGTTATTCTTAATTACTATCATTTTATTCGTAAAACGGTTAAAAACGGGACTGCAGTTTTTACGAACAAATTAACAGGGTTTCAATGTTTATTGGCGGGAAAACGTAAGAATAATTTGTTGGTACCTATACGTACGAAATTTATTCTAATAATTAATAATAATATTCTTACATTTTCCCGCCAATAAACATTGAAACCATGTTAATTTTCGTTGTTTATTTTTGGAGTGTTATGCCGTATCTCGCTACCTCCTACTTTAGCCGACGTTTCGGACAGCGTCGCACTTCCCCACCTTTCTCTTCCTCGCTTCATTCCCCTCCCCCTAAATACCTTCATCGCATCAACATAGCCCAAATAGGGATGCCATAGTCTCACTGGCTCTCGGCAGCTGGAGTATTGTGTGATATAATCTGTTAACGTTTATTGCGAAAAGAAATCTAGAACTGTCAGTACACAAAGTAAGTGAAAACGAGATTAGTGAATCTATGACTAATTTAAGGTATGACATAGATAGATAAACTTTAGTAAATTTGTGGTGTTATAAAAAGTGTAATCTAAAGCCACATACCTCATCATAATATGCAGGTCGAGAAAGTGTTTTATTATAAAATTCCTGCAATGTTCATTTATCACGCTCGTCCCGGGCAAGTTAGAAGTATTGCAAATCGTACAACCTGTTTTATATCAAGTAATACATTAAACATTTGCGTGTTCCATCATATTACAGAATTGACAGCATTAATTAGCCGGCGATTAATGGTTAAGACATTCGCAATATCGTGTAGGGGTTTCGCTTCTTAATTATTATCATGTACTCCCGTTGGGTTTGCGATCTGTCCGCGCGTCGAGATCTTTGCAGTACAAAAATATTGCAATCCCGTAGCTGTAGGTAGCGCTCGGTGCAACAGTTTTAGATGAATAATATTAAAATTAATATCAGGGGCTTTCCGTGATTTATTAAATGAATTTTTAAATAACAAATACAATTTTCTTAAATTAAAATAAAATCCATTTAACAACTAAATAAATGTAAAATACATTAAGAGCGATTGACCAGCGGCTGAGAATAAACGTTTTAAAATGCTTGCAACTGTACAGGGAGGTTCCAATGAGAAAGATCGATTATTCCTCGTATCAAATTTTTTAAATTAAAAATTTAATATCGATTTATTTCATTCAAAACGTGCTTTAATGTATACCTACATTCAAGTTAGCAATAAAAATGCTCAAAACGCACGATGATAAATTATTATATATCGTGTACTTTTTGTAAGTATTTTTTGATCATAAGTATTTATGATTTTTTAATAATGTCTAAACAAAATAAGTGTGTAAAAAAAAATTCAAATATTTTAGTTTGTAAGACCTTAAATAAATAGTAAAACTGAGGTATTTTTGTCACTAAACACGTTCTCGGATTAATTTTTTAATGATTTTTATTTAACTAAAATTAAAATTATGAAAACTGTATTTACTATTATGTATTGATTTATTTTGTTGTATGATTATATGATTTTAAATTTGTGTTGTTTAATAGAATCTATCGTTTGAAAATTGAACAAATCTGCCAACGTCCAACGGTATAGCCTTAGTATATTGAAAATATACTATATCGTTTTAAAACTGCGTGTATCAGATAAAATAACAATCTTTTAAAATCAATTTATTTTTTTTCGTATAAAAGAGTCAATTCGTCTAGAATTTGATTTAAAAGGGACTAATTTCCGGTATTCTCTGGTAATACCCTCGTAAATTAAACAATACTTTGTGTAAACCAACATATAATCAAATGTTATAATGTCTAGGTACATGTTTCAAAACGTTTTGAAATACGTAAATATTATAAAATTTGATTATACAGTGGTTGACACAAAGTGATTTGTTTCACTTAATTAAATTCATGCCACAAAGTAATTTTGCGAAGATTGAAGAAAAATACATTCACTAAAAAAGTTTTAGAAAAAACTAAATTATTTCGTTTTTTTTACACACTTATTTTTTTTAGACATTATTAATAAATCATAAATACTTATGATCAAAAAATACTTACAAGAAGTACACTAAATTTAATAATTATTATCATCGTGCGTTTTGAGCATTTTTATTGCTTACTTGATTGTAGGTTAAAAATTTATTAAAGCATTTTTTTTTCTTTCTCATTGGAACCTTCCTGTACAGTTGCAAGCATTTTCAAACTTTTATTCTCAGCTGCTGGTAACTCACTCTTAATGATCGGTCAAATAAATTCACTAGCTGTCCTCCTAGTTGTCCATCCTTTTCGCAGAATTTTTAAAAATCAGAGGCCCTAGCACGCCTGCTTTATAACGATCGACAGGATAATCATCGGTAACTTCTCATCGTTTCCTAGGACAACTGCACATCGCTAACGTACAAACAATAATGTATGCCGAATATGTTAAGGACACTTAGTCATTGTGAACTTCTTCGTCACTTATTCGTTGGCGATCTGTAGTCATGCTAGGGAACGATGAGAAGTTACCAACCGTTATCCTATCGATCGTTATAGAGCGAGCGTGCTAGGGCCAGTAAAATTTTAGTAAAATTTTCCTCTTAATTTGAACGTCAAGTGCGCAATATCTCATCAATAAGTGTCAAAATTTGCCTTTAAGGGGTAGAAAGAAGGAATGGGAGTAGTTTTTTCAAAATCTCACAGAGACAGTGAGCTTTGAAAAAACTGTTCTCCTATTTTGATGCTTAAGTGTGACAAAAATTCATCAATCTCGGAATGAATCGGTAGATATGTTTAAAAAACAAACACTCACCCACAAACCCACACAGGGACACTCTTCTTTACGTATTTAGATTGTTATGTATTAACTGTCGTAATTTATAAAATGACCCATTAGTAAGTTGTTTATTGGGCGTATCTTGTTTTATTTACAGAATCCAACTACAATTTCTTTTCAAAACCTGTATATTTTGATAGTTATTACTTTAAAATGTTAAATTTATTTCCTATGCGGTACAGCACAGAAAGCTTGATTCAAATACTCCAATAATGTATTAAAATCAAATACCATCTAAAATAATTTAATTCGTCGATTAAATTCCATGGCGGTATTGCCACTTGAGATTCTATGGTGGTTTATGGGTGACTGGGGAGTTGCCACTTGTGATTCTGTGGAAGAATATCGAAGCGAGTTCTGCCGAAGCCCTATAAGTCAGCCCCTTGGTACGGAGCCCTGCGATCCACGCTGTGGGGAGCCCCACAGAGAGGACTTATCAGCTAACTGAAACTCACAAACACCTTCAAGACCTTGCTTCAACAATATTTTATTGTATTGGTTTTATAATGATAGATAAATATGATAGTAATAAAATATTTTATTTATCTACAGAGGACCTCAATAACTCTTCTTTCTCGCAAAGTAAACTACCAGCAATAATTTCGCGAAAACATCAAATATATGTAGAATTATGTATGTAGGAGAAGGGATGTATAATATTAATAAAATATATAAATTTGTTTTAGACCACTTTAAATTTTAATTACACTCTACCGGTTTCCTTCGTCAGGAGAATATTAAAACTAACCTATGATACAAAATATTGATTATACAAAATATGTTATTGCTGGAATTCCCGCAATTACCCCCCTCCCCCTTTGACCTCCCACTCCAGCACCTAAATGTTTGGAAAATATCTATCAATATTTTGTATCATAGGTTAGTTTTAATATTCTCCTGACGAAGGAAGGGTTCTTCCGAAACCGGTAGTGTAATTAAAATTTAAAGTGGTCTAAAACAAATTTATATATTTTATTGTAAATTATGGCGAGCCACAAAGTTAATGCTTATTACGAACATGTATAATAATAGGTTGGAAAACGTGATATGATGACGTAAATGATGAAAATGATCCGTAACCTAATGACGAAGAATTAATTACCAGGAAAGGATATCTTTAGCACGTTTATAAAGGAAAAGAGGAGCCACTTTAATTTCCAATACCAATGCCTTTGTCATTCAGGATATTAAGTCTTCATTATCTAATTATTTTTTTTATGATATAATAATAATCTAAAAAAAAATGCCTTTTTAATTTGAAAACACATACGATTTGAAATCTTGATGATGATTGGTAATAGTTCTGCAAAAGTAAACTAGAAAATTATTTCAATATTCGTAACTTGTGGGATCGTATCGCCTTGAAAGTGTTGAAAAGCAATCGATTTCTCTCGGCAGAAGAAGGAGATTAAGTATGCGTGCACGGAGGAAAGTTCATTTGGCCGTCACTTCTGTACATTAAGTTTATCGAATCTCTCGGCGGGGTCCAGGGCCACGGGGTTCCAACCTAAAACACCTAATCTAATAAGGCTCCGGTTCGCGACCTCCTGAACCCGTTCACCAGACACATGCTGGTCACATCTACACTGCACTGAAAGCACGAGGAATATGAATTCAATGGAAATCATATAGCTTATATATTATAAGTTCATGTTATGCATGACAGAGCTGGTCGCTTGTGGATTCTGACAGCGTATCGGCGTTCAACTTTATGTTCGATGTTCTGTGTTGGATTTGACTTATGAAATATAATATTTTATCTTGTTTACCGATATGGTTTCCCTTTTTTATAAATCGGATCAGTCTCTTTTGCAAGCAGGTATGAGATTTCATGATGTTGTTAGTAATTTGAATAATAAAAACATTTTCAATAATATAACTGAAGTGTCACATATTATATATTGATGACTTTACTTTTCAAGCAATCAGTCCCGTCATAAAATTATTTATTAAATTAAACAAACAACTTTGTATCAACCACTATTATATACCGTCACAATTACCTACATGTTTCGAAACATGTAGGTAATTGTGACGATGGTTTCTTCGTCAGGGTAGTAAACTATCACTACCCTGACGAAGAAACCATCGGTTTCGAAACATGTAGGTAATTGTGATTATATAATAGTGGTTGATACAAAGTTATTTGTTTAATTTAATTAAAAATGACGCCACAAAGTGATTTTGCAAAGTTTGAAGAAATAAAATTATTAGTTCGTAATTAACATTTTTATTCTTAGATTATCGTCAGTCAAGGGATCAAATAGTCTAGCTTCTTTCAGTGTTGGAAAGCACAACAATTTTTTTCCTCTCATGTTTAATGGCGTTAAAATTACATAAATAAGTGGATGAATGAACTACCGAAAAGACTCGTAATACAGCACTAATTCATGTTTTCCTATTGCTAAATAACTCCTGTTTCAAACAGCGGTGATCATCCATTAGTTTACTCTAAATATAAATCGACCATTAAAACTTCAATTAACGTTTGATTAATGAGTCTCTCAAGAATTAACTTCTTACATAAATATCCCGAATGGGGTAGCCTCCAACTTTAATATAAAGGCAATGGGGGGTGTTTGGAAACCAACAAGAAGAAATATCAAAAATAAACCATTTTATACCGAACAATGGCCACTGTTGATCCGGAACAGTGGTATCTGAATTGATGATGTACTTTTTGGAAATATTAAATTAAAACAAACAGTGACTCGTGATTTTTGGAAGCGTATATAATAATTGATAAGTCATATTTCAGCGAGGGGCCCTGGGCTGCCCAGAGCCCCGGGCCCGAGGGCTCGCTTTAAAGGGGCGGCGCCCCGGAGCGCGAGCCGCGGGGCGCGAAATAGTGGGGCTCCGCTTTTGGCCAAATCCATTTGTCAGGAGCACAACTGCTGGAACAGAGTTCGATTCGATGTCAACAGAATGTAATTTTGCCAATTTTTTAATGTTATATTCGAGGATGTTTTGGTAAGTAATTATTGGGAGCCTTATCGGATATGAGTGAATGACAAGGAATTTAAACATAATCATGTTTCTATTTGTTTTTGCAAACTACTTTTTCAATTTAATTATGAAACATCGTGTTTTAATTCTCTCCTTCTTTATCATACAAGGCCAAGAAATTGTGTAGGATACAATCTTAGATACCTTTATATACACAAAATGTATGTTTGGTGGTATGAATTATACAAATGTTTATAAGACAAAATAGGTCCATTAAATTGATGAATAAAATATTCAGGAAAGCCTGTACGAAAATTAATAGGTACCAGTTAATATAATATCTATCCATGTATGTTACTGTCCAACGATTTATATTGTCACCAAAGTCCAATTTAAATCATTCTCTCGTTTTATACAACTATGCAGACTTCCGTGGCATACACTTTTCGATCAAATTGATGACTTAAAGATGCTGAATAAATTATTTCTAAACCCCAAAACATGCTATACTGATAACGATTTAAGTCACTAGTTTGAATTTTTGAGATAAAGTTAACAAAATATTTTTGAAATAATTCAAAATGAAGGCTTATAGTCGTTTTATTAACAAGGTAGTCGTGAAACAGGTTGGAACCGAATCAGAGATATTTTATTGCATTATTCATTTGGTATCGTGTTAGAAGCAAATTAATTATGTTGAATCAAGCACGTTAATGTGATGTATCGGTATGTGTACGTGTGTTCTGTCAAAATATTATATATTTAAATCAACTTCTGACTGCGTGACAAGAGAACGTTACTAAAAGGAGAGGATACTAAAACACAACTTTGAACATTATATTATAGGGTGTAATATTTATGATAATCATAACACTACTGTGATAGATGCCAGACTTAAAAATATTACTCGAAAATACCATGTTAATTGAAATTTTGTAGTATTTGTATGAGAGTACGTGAAATAGCAAGCTCTATAGTGGCAAGAGGGTCACGTTTTGTCACTTCAATGGTTTCGTATTATTTTGTAATCCATTTTTACCACTTTTTTTCAATTCCTCTTCTTTATGGTATCAGGAACAAAAAAACTAAGTCAACGTGTTATATATACTATAGTTTCGTACGTAGAATGTTGGTTTCTGTTGAATCTGGTGCTCAATAATAAGGTGTCCGGTGGATTTTACTTACTCTTTAATGGTAGAGAAAGTACAAAATAAGATTTTGAGATGTTTATATCTTAGAGACTTTGGTATGAGCTTTAGATAAATCCATCAGACTTTCGGTCTGGTATACTGAGTTTTAATAATCTCACAGATAGAAGAAAAACTGTTATGCTGATAACAGGACATAACCATCTGAATAGCCATATCTGTATTCCTGTTATAATATAAAAATTATATATAAGAATTATGATCCCCACAATTTCACAAGAGCGCAAAGCACAGAAATTTTGTTGTTCCGAGAAAAGCAGAACTAACTACCATTGGTAACGCCACGCGGAAAAATAATTCTACTAATAAATAACTTATCCACAGATAAGATATATTTTTCAATAAAACTAGAACAATTTATAATGCCTGTTTATTATTGGTAATAATTACTGTAAACGTACCTATATTTAAAATAAATAAAAAAAGTCGCCTTAATGTATCTGCCTGATTTGCTCTACATCAGTTCACTCAATCTATTGACTACTTCCTTGTTCCAACTAACCCGACTTCTCTTGCACTCGCGTAAACTTAAGAAGAAGTTATTCGCAAAATCATTATTTAGATTTATCTTTACTACAAATCCGTTTACATTATGAATATAAAAAAAATAATTTGTTCCATCATCAGGGCAGGTGTGATCTTCTCTGATGATGGACACTGTAACGTTGTCCGAAACGTCGGCTAACGAAGGAGGTAGCGTAACACGGCATAACATCCCAAAAATAAAGAAAATAAATAAATTTTGCTGTGAAAATTTTAAATTATATATGAAAAAATTAGTTATGGATACATTGAAGCTCTTACTACCTTTTCAATTTAATTGAATTAAAATAAAATTATTGATTACGTTACAAAAAATTCAAGCGTAAAGTACCAAATAATTTGTTTTTTCATTAGATAAAAATGAAGTTATATAAGAAACAACTATCTAAAAATACGCCTTTATGGCTAAGATTATTTTTAACTCGATTGATTGACTAATTTTTTTTCGTTCTTGTAAAATTATTCATAAAAACAACTTTGGCGCTACTTTCCTCGCGCAGATAATACCAAAAATATGCGGAGTACTAAAGGGGTAAGAAGTCAAATATTTCTGGCGTTTATATTCCTCTTAACTAATTTTTATTATTAAAAAATATTCATCTCCATTTTTAAAAGGATTCCATTATGAAATCTTTACAACGATACAACTGTGAGGTCACGGCTGTTGAATAAAATATCGGCTATATGTTTATATTCATTTATGTATTTACTATACATAATTTACATTTATTTACTCTCCTGTTTAATCTGTCAACGTTCAAACTGATTCAAAGCACAATTAAATTTTGTTCCAAATCTGCAGAATTCAAATAAAACTTTGTTGGCATGGTTTCAGATTATATAAATCAAATTGACCGTTTTAGTTGCCGATTAGTCTTATAAAGATCATTAAGTACCAGATAGTGTTAATGGGAGGCTAAAATTGGGGACGTAAATAAAGTGATTTATAAGGGGATAACTGTTAATCGGCATCTTAATGATAGCTACTTGGATAAAAAAGCCCTTATGAAATCAAATACTGATCAAATTAATCCTCCTTAATAATCACATGCGTAACCTTTAGAAAAAATAAAATTGACTCTCAAAAATCAATTTAAAGAAAAATTCAATTAAATAATTATCTTTAAAAAAATATGCTATAGACCGATGGGTAACTACATTATAACTAGGTATGTTAAGATTTTGAGAATGACACTTAAATTAAAAGAAAATTAGTATTTTTGATGAATTACTAATACTTGACTTACTTTATTTAACCAGTGATTCCTGACATTATTTGGGTAACAAACTGCAAATGATATTTTGATCTCCGGTGACTTTTTAGATGTCAAAATCTATTTTTCAAAATCAAACAACAAGAAAAATCATCCACCTGTCAGCCGAGTAACCAACCAACCCCTCTCACCGCCTCTATCTATCCAATACCTACAAGTTTTTAGTGGAAAAAATAACATAAATGAAGTACTAAAAATTAAAATATTAGTATACATTATCAAATTGTGTGAGTTTAACATGGCAATGACTTTAAGGATTTTCACATCGACCATAATGATTGCATTAAAATACGAAAACGAACCATGCGCGTATCTTTTTTTGCCATTTCTTATTTGGCCGACCATTCTTGTAAGCGTATGTTAATTTGAAATTTTGACATTTAATATAAATCGGCGGGCATGTTCGCAAATATACAGCCATGTTGGTGACAAAGGTAATGATAGGAAATATATTTAAAGCTTCGTAAGCAATACCGCGCGATTAATTATATCACCGGAGCACATTATTTAACATTTTACATTCAAAATAAATCAACCTGGTAACATGATAATATCGCTGTATTTATATGTAAGGATATGTAATTTTGTATGTCAAGGGTATAAAAAACATAATACCGTTGCTAAAAAAAAACCTAATATATTTAGTACCTTTACGTAGGTTCTTACGTCTGATTAGGTTTTCGTTAATGCTTTTATATAGACGACCTTCGTGGTCGAGGGGTAGGGCTTTCGACTAGCAATCCGAAGGTAGTCTGTTAAAATTCTGGCGTGCGCAAGTAAATTTTATTTGGTTGATTTGTGTTATTTGACAATTTAATCATTTGAAAATAATATAAGGTGTGTTTGGGGCTCGTTCCATGGTGGAAGATACTCTCAGTATCGCCCTGGTGTAAGACCACCATTCAGAATGAAAACGTTGCTTGAAATGGCTTTAGTCGTGTTTTGTTACCATATCCGAATAGCCAGGTACTCCTTCCTTTTCCCCATCTTCATCCCCTCTCTTCTACCTTCAGTCTCACAATATTTGATCTGAACCCGTAATATTAGTCGAGAGCCTTACCCCTCGACGACGGAGACCAGATCTTCAAAAGCTCTTACCCTCCCATTCCCCACCACCCCAAAACCTTCATTTTTTTGGCATTCCGAAGTTAAAATGGCACTTTCTCTGGACAGTTGAAATTCTTGTGCGGTAAACACCAAAGTGCTATATGGATAACAATAATCTCTAAGTGTACCGTGTGTTTGCATCATATGTGGACGATGTAAACGGTTTGATCTCGTCTCTTTAAGGCAAGCTTTATTGTGCATATTTTTAGAGAACTGATCTCAGCACGTGACGTCTGTCGACACGTGTATGGAAACGGAAGCGTTGTCACAGTGACAAATAATATGAGTGCGGCGCCCAACTGTGCGGCTGCGCGGACACGGCCGGGAATTATTTGTCGCTGTATCGCGGTCCTCGACGCCATACGTCACTCCACACGAGGTATACCGGAATGTTGTCTTCACTTTTCGGATAGGTAGGTCGGATGTACTTCATCCCGAGCGACATTCAGCCTGAACGATCTTATTAACATTGAATGAATTCAGACTCCATCGATCAATTTTTGAATTATTTAATTGCCCAATTAATTTACCAGATATATGTTCGTGTTACGACATTTTAAATGTGTTGGTCTTAAGGGGACTGTAAATTTTTTTGCAAATATTTTTATCAATATACCTGGTTATTTTCACTCACTTTTTAGGCGGGTGCTTATGTTTTTACAGGTATTTAGATATAAAATTATTTACTGAAAATAAATCACTGTGCTTATTGCCATATTGTATTATTTACTTTCATACCTGATATTATATAATTGAACTAAAATTCCCTCATCAAACAGTAGAGCCTCGTCTCTTTATGGTGAGGAAAGGCTATTCTTATCTACCATTTTGACACTGTATAACATGTACAAATTGTGTGTTTATTGTAAAAAAACCCTAAAAATATTAAATTAATAAAAATAAATAAAAAAGTATATAACTATTTAATTAAAATAATATAATATATGTTTCAACACCAATCAACCCATCTTTAAGACAAACGTATAGTTAAAATTAACAAAATATAGATTCTATACCGATTTCTTTCCGTCTTAAAAGTTCTTTTATACTAAGAGCTTTAAAACGGAGTTTTCCTGAACACGTATAAAAAAGCCATAATTACACCAATACTTAAATCTGGTATTTCAGAGGACGTCTTTTTAACTATAGACCAATTTCAGCCTTATCAAATGTATCGAGAAAAAAATGCTAAAAAATACTATCTGCGTTCATAAAAAAAACATCCATAAATGAAAATCAATTTGGATTCAAAGAAGGAAAAAGTACTCAAGATTGGGAAAATTTCATCTAGTATTCAGAATACCCTGAACAAACAAAATAAATTTTTAAAAAATCTCATTGATTTGGAGAAAGCATTTCCCGTGAAAGACTTGTATTAATATTAAAAAGAAAATGGCATTGATCACATAGTTCCTTTAAGGATAGAAACTACTTAACAGAGAAACCTCAAATGGTAAAAATAAATGTACATTTTTATTCAACATTATTATGGTAACATCATGTTTTTATTTAGATGGTATCCTGAACACCTTCAGTCTTCAGTGATTAAATAATATTTCATAATAAAATATATAAATTTGTTTTAGACCACTTTAAATTTTAATTACACTCTACCGGTTTCGGAAGAACCATTCCTTCGTCGGGAGAATATTAAAACTAACCTATGAAACAAAATATTGATAGATATATTCTAAACATTTAGGTGCTGGAGTGGGAGGTCAAAGGGGGAGGGGGTTATTGTGGGAATTCCAGCTATAACAGAGCGGTTTATTGGAAACATATCTAGAATAGGACTAACCGATAAATTAATTTGGTTATTCAATATATTAGCGTTATTATTTAGGGATTTTTTAATTTCAAGTGCTTCCAAGTTTTCTAATTTTTTGTTTTTATTATGACGGTGAAGAATTTTAAACCCTGTGTCCTTATTAAAAGTATGATTGGTTGAAATAAGATGATTGGCAAACTCCGAAAAATTATTATTATTTAAACATCTTAAATGTTCCGTGATTCGAATATTTACATTTCTGGTTGTCTTACCTATGTAGAACGATGGACAATCATTGCAACATAGTTGGTAAATGCCTGAGTGGCTTAATTTATGATCTCTATCTTTAGTGTTATTTAATAATTTACCTAAGTTGTTGTCAGTATAGAACGCGGGTTTAATACAGGGAGGAAATTTTTTTGTACTAAGTGAAGAAAAATTGGATATTTATAAGATCCTACGCCATTGAAAGGGATTTGTGATTTTATAATTAGTTTCAGGTGTACCAAATAAAAATGTATTAGTTGAAATGAGCTTAAGTTTATTATTTATGATTTTATCAATTAAGTGTTTGGAATAACCATTATTTAGAGCAATTTGTTTAATTTTAGATAGTTCAATTGTGAAATTAACAGATGATAGAGGGATTTTTACTAACCGGTGTATCATATAAATGTTTGGTGTATATGTTTTTATGTTAGGAAGGAAGGGTTCTTCCGAAACCGGTAGTGTAATTAAAATTTAAAGTAGTCTAAAACAAATTTATATATTTTATTGTAAATTATGGCGAGCCACAAAGTTAATGCTTATTACGAACATGAAATAATATTTCTCTATTCAAAAGATGAGACTATTCCACAATTGAGTTTCATAAGCTCTAACAATTTAATAATTGGTCCGAACGTAGGAAGTTTACCAACTTGAAATTAATTATTTGATTTATCATTTGATTGATGTGGAGTACAAGCTCCTATATGGATATTACAGAGGGGGCGAGTGCTGTAACGAAATAAGTCTAGCCTCTTCAGCGTCATAGTGGGCGGATGGGACAATTCGTAACACTCACATAACTAATAACAGGTGCAATGCTTGCACATTGCACATTGCACATTTTATTGGAAATTTAAATACAATTATTCCTCTGATACTGGATACGAAAGATGAATCCTTCGCGAGGAAATAATTCAATGGTATTAACACGACTGTTCTTAACTTTCTCTACATTTCTGACTTTAAAAAAAATTGTTTTTCAAGGTGCAATCCCGTTAAGGTGAAGACATGCGGAAAAACGCAAAATCGTATAAAATCTTGTGTATTAGTTTTGAAAATTTGATCGCTTAGAAATAATATAGATGCTTCAATTAAATACTGTGAGTGGAACACATCTTGGCCTTTGAAGTGATCGAGTATTTTTTTGATAAGCTTTTTAATACGCTTAGAAACAAATTATGCGTCTGACCTATAAAAAATGGTTAAAAGTGAAAAATCTCCTATTACAAATCCTTTTTCTGGTGTTGTTTTATTGAATAATGTAGCTAATTAAGTTTCTTATAGAGTGATCGGAAAACATTTTAATATTTGTATCTGAAGTTCTAAAAATAAAATAAAACGTGCATTTTGGCGACGTTTCTTTTCAGTGAATAAAAATAGGCGGTACCCAACGAATTTGTAAGTGCGAATTTCATCCTTATGCCATGTACGGAAGGATTTTAGCCCGCCGCTCATTCTACGCCCAGGGCCCGGGGCAAACGGACTTGCCTTAGTCTACGCGGCGCTTCGATCTTTAAAAATATACCTGCGGAATAACAAAACACTGTTGTTTGCTAGAGATTAGGGTTTTTATTGGTAAACGCCCAAAAATCGTTCGCTCCGCCCAATTCCGAATGAGTCAAGGACTAGTGGATCATCTTAAGACGAATATAAATGCCAGAACTGTTTGATTTCTTACCCCTTGAGAACTCCGCGTGTTTTTGGTATTATTTACGCGAGGAAAGTAGCGCCAAAGTTGTTTTTATTTTTTTTATGAATAATTTTACTAGAACGAAAAAAAGTTAGTCAATAAATCGAGTCAAAAATAATCTTAGCCATAAAGGCCTATTTTTAAAAAGTTGTTCCTTATATAACTTCATATTTATCTATGGAAAAAACTAATGCGCTTATATTTTTTGTAACGTAATTTATATTTTAATTCTATTAAATTGAAAAGGTAGGAAAAGCTTCAATGTATCCAAAACATATTTTTTCATATTCATAATGTAAACCGAATCGTATTAAAGATAAAACTAAATAGTGCTTTTGCGTATGGCTTCATCTTAAGCCGCAATTAAGCAGTTTGTCAACAGGATGTTAACGTTCACTTACAATTTAAATAATATTATTATTTTAATATTATTACTAATTATAATATAACTTTACTCATTGTCACAATTAACACACATGACTTAGTATGAAGCATCTCTATTTAGTAACCATGTTTTCAGCATAAATGTCAATCTATTTGTATTATATTCCAGAGTTCGCTGTTCGTAGTTATTGTTATATTTTGGAACAAACATTCCTTCATTATCTGTGAACTCACCATCATCAGTATTATGATGGTGAGTTCACCGATTATGTCGGGT
Organism: Limnephilus auricula; assembly: GCA_951813805.1. NCBI lineage: Eukaryota > Metazoa > Arthropoda > Insecta > Trichoptera > Limnephilidae > Limnephilus > Limnephilus auricula. The sequence goes on from OX638388.1 coordinate 35,522,921, forward strand.
TGTAATGCTATTCTTGTTCTACCGACACTTTAATGAAAGATGCTCCGAGGAACATCTTCACCGGTGCATAGTTGGGAAACAAGCCAAACGCGCTTAACCGGTCGTTTCAAAGACTTCTTCTTGAGTTAAACAGGTTGGATTTTGGAGCGATTTGGTGACGTCTGTGTTTTCTCCCTCCTACAAAATGGGTTTTTTCAAGAACCAGGTTAACTCATTCTTTTACACAGAAAGTTTCTCCACATAGCATCCTCAAAAATCATTTTCGATTTTTTTTACTTATTTCACTTACAACAATAAACACACTTTGAATCGATGGCTAAGAACGTCGTTGAAGTTTAAAAACTTACTTAAATAAAACCAGAACTTTTAATGGACACATTGTATTTAAAAAATGCCGATACTTTCCTTTGGTAAATTTCTAAAAACTTGAAGAAGGTAATTATTGTTTACGATACGACTGAGCAAACAATGTTTCCTTTGTGAATCTCCCAGTGAATAAATTATAACATTATGAGTTATGAACTCACGAACATCAGAAGAAATTCAAAAGAAGTACATTCCTCCTCGGTTCTTGGTGGAGGATCACCATAAAATCGTCCACAATAAATATTTAACGACAAATCCCAGGGCGGGGATTGCAATGATGTAAGAGCTATATATGAGTATAATATATGGGATGTGTTACATGTTACGGATGGGTCAATAGAAATATTACTGGTGTTTTAGGGATTTCTTCAGTGTCAATTTACATAATACTCGTATGCAAACGTTAAAAAATAGAGCTTTTTTTTATTTCACTACAAGACCTCGTAATAAATTTATTAAAACCTCAACATAAAATATGAGTAATAAGGCTCGTAATCTGTTAGTTTGGTCAAAGGATTGGGGCTTGGCTCAAGAGTTGAAAGCCAGAAAATGCAAATAAACTCAATCTCGGTTAATATATTTTTTGTATATTGGCTCCACTCCACACAGGAGGCCCTGATCCTCAGGGCCTATGTCATCTTAGGAGATGCTGTACGGAAAGTGTTTATTAGGGAAAAGAAGTAAAGCAAGTTCTGTGAAGGAAAAAGGCTGGAGGGGTGGGTAGGAATCTGGGGGTCAATCTGCCTAAGAAAAACTCACCCCATTAATCCGGGCACTCCTGGTAAGTTACCAAACGTAGCAAACCACTTGGGGTGATCTATGGTAGGGGTGTTGGTTATTGAAGAAATGGTTCCCGGGGCGGCGGTACCCATTCCCTTCTCAAAAATATATATAAAAATTACAAATAAACTTTTTAATATTATCATCGTATAGCATCATTCATCATTATCCCTGCGATTGATCATACGTCATTCACGAACTAAAACTGGTCATTTTATGACCCATCCATATATCTCTCGCCATCAGTATCAGAGTGAGTTTCTTATGGCCTCCTTTGGCTTTACCGCACTTACGGTCGTTAGAGTATTGCTCGCAAAACTCTTAACTCGGAACTTATTTTCTCAGAAGTTTTAAGGTCTCAGGGCTAGTGTCTGGCAGAGGGAGGGCGGGCGGGCAGGCTCCAGGGCGGTAGGCGGTCCTCCTCCCCCGCCCCCGCCCCCGCCCACCAGTCGACTGATTTATCTGTTTGCACAAAGAGCGGATTGATGTGACTGCAAGTTTATGCGAGGAGCCCGGCCCGCGTGACCCTCGCACGGTAAATCCCGGCTATTGACCAATTACCGGCCGTTCGCCGAAACGCCACTAAACCTCTGAATAAACATCCGCATGTGATGGACGTGAGCTTTAAGCTCAGACTTTAAAAGCGCAGTAATTTCGACACGCCAATGTCGGAAGATGGGCATTACTGCGAATCCCAGAAATAATAGCTTAAATTTACTCCTAATTATTAATTAATTACGGTATATCTACTTATATAATTAAATTGACTTAAATTTATTTTTTATTTTTAAAAGGTGTTTTATTTTTTTACTAATTTACAACAGAATATTATTCCATTTATGGTACAATTTAGTCGCTCTACCAGCTTAGGCAGGTAAGTCTTCAATAACAGTTTAAAAGCATTTAGTGAACAGTCACTTACATCCAAATGGTTTGTAAGTTCATTTACCAGCACAACTCTACTTGTCATGCTATGCTTTGCCAGGACGTCGGTTCTGCCATTCGGTACTCTAAACAGGTCATGGTATCGACTCCGGCTGTAGTGGTGTAGAACAGTCGTCCCCAACCCCCGGGCCGTGGACCAAATGGTACTGGGCCGTGCATGGGCTTGCTTAAAAATCAAAATTACTTTTGATTATTCATTATCTCCTATAACCCTTAGATGGAACCATCTAGTTTCAATAAAGCAAGCTCAGGGTTCTCGTTGATTTAGCACTAAGTTAAAATATTAAATCTATTTATATTCATTTTTAAGGTGTAACTGTATTTTATTTTGAAGGCATGTTTAAATACTATTCAATTAAAATTATTAAATCAAAACACATAAAACTTCAACATCAAAACTTTTAAAGAAAGTAGACAAGTTAATATATCTGCAAGATATCAGAATAAATTCCGATATTAAACCCTAAGCATTCACAAAAAAATGTTCTCTATCTTGGAAAAATATTACTTTCAACCCGTTGAACTTTAAAAATATAGAAAATACCCATGAATCCAAAGAAAATTGAAAAATTATCTGAAACTTCTGGAATAATCCTTACGGTTATCATATATTTTTGTTCTTCATTTTTCCACAAATCTTGTGTTTTTCTACTATTTTATTTGTCACTTTAACTTATGCACTACGATTGTATTTTGTATTATTATATACGAGTTGTTAAAATATTTTGTTGTAAATAAAAATAAAAACTCATTAAATGTGTCCCTCCCCCCTTCCAGCTTATACCCCCCCCACCCCTTATTGGGCCGCGGTAAAATTATAAAACTTTGACCGGTCCGCTGCGACAAAAAGGTTGCGGACCACTGGTCTAGAACATATAAATTATAGCATCAAGAGAGGAACGGGTTGCCGATGAAATGGTTACAAATTTTAAAAGACTTGCTTTCCGCTTAGTTTCCAGACTCACAGAATCTGTTTCTTCAAGTAAGTCAATATGATGCATGAAACTTGGATAGGTTCCATGCGTCCGCATATGTACTTGTACACCTGAGAATTTCTTCTGGATATGTTCCAACATATCAATGTACTTCCGTTGGTGTGGTGCCCAAAAATCGCTCGCGTACTCCAATAAGCCTTCTAACAATGCTAGCGTAGCCTCTTGGTTATTGTAGTGTATAGCCATTAGCGTGTACCTTAATAGATCACGTTCATTCGGGAATGATCGGTACAGCCGAAGATTCCCAAATGAGCACATTGGGAGGCAGTCGCGGTCGAAGAGCGTCGCGGCCGTCCAGACCTAAATAGAACATACCTGTGATCAGACGTTACGTACAATACCATTATCTTTATGATCATTCACAGTAAACTGTAAACGTACTTACGTTGTTATTACTTAGAAGACATCGTGGGCTAGTGAGCCACGACACAAATAAGCAGAACATAACAGTTATTAAACTGCTTGCTTGTCATGATGATGAACCCACGAAGTTTGTAGCAATACTGAGTGAACTGCGATATGTGGTCGGAGAATATCAGTTCGGGATCAAAGACACCGAGATCTTTGGATTTTCACTTGATAACATTTCGTCCTATATATTATAATCGTAAACTATAGTATTTTGAAAAAGAGTGCAAGACATAGCGACACTTTTTGTGTTAAATTAAATCTATTTGTTAACGACTATTCAGATGCATCCAGATCAGCTTGCATTTTAAGACAATCTTGCTGAATATAATTTAATTATGTAAGTAAGACCTCAGGGAACTTCATCTTCCTATGTGCATTGCTCATTTCACTTCGCTTCACCTCAACAGTCAATAATATCATTATAAACTATTTAAACTTTAAAAAAATTGGCATATTTTGTCAGAGGCTAAAAATATTCCCGCTTTGCAATAAAATCCAAATAAATTGAACATTTGTTAACGTATTCGAAAACTAAAAACTGTTTTCGAAAGGTGATGAAATAGGCTTTCAAATTTCTATATTAAAAATTACTATGTATTTTTTTAAATAATTTTTTTTTTGCGAAAACTTTAAAAAGTGTTCAAAATGGCTCACTTTACTTTTTTTTTCTAACTAAAATTACTGATAAAAAAAAAATTAAACACATACTTATTTCATTAGATACATGAATTATAAACCTTACTGTCACCTCACTTTTTTTCGTTTCATGTAAAAAAATTCTTAAAAAATTCACAAAGTTCCATAATTTTTTTTCAAATTGCTATCGGAAACTTTGGTTTCAGAAAGGGGTAAATTTAATTTTTTTGTGGTTTTCTTTTAGATTTGAATATATAGTTTGTTGTATTCTCTTTCCAATACCGTTTAGATCACATTTCTGACTATGTAAGGGAGAAACAACGATTTCTGTGAGACCTATGTGAGCTGGGACAAATATGATCTCCTGTGATTAAACGGGTTAAGATTTTATTCTTTCATTTCTTTTTAATTTTTTGCTTTCTGTATAAAAACAATTATATTGGTACAGGTAATGAAATATTAGAACGTGAAAAACTCGTCTATTGCATTCGGTGGCCTCCACTCAAAATAGAGTTTCTTTAGCGGGTTGGTAAAAAGCAAAATAGATTAAATATTACGCTCCGTAAGAATTTGCGAATACCTCCTGGTATGCCCCAGTCAAGCCACTAATTATTGGAAAAGAACGAAGCAACCGCAAGCGGCTTTTCGCACCGTTTGCAGTTGCTTTGTACCTTTCCCATAATTTGTGGTTTGGCTGGCGTGTTTATACGCACGCAATCGTACATTATTGAGTTGTTACAGTCGCATTTAGTCGAGTAATGTTCGGGTATTTTTTTTTTACATGAAACGTAAACATAATATTTGCCTAATAAAATATGTTTATGTTTTTATATTCGTTATCAGTGATTTTAGTAAGGTGAACCATTTGTAAAACTTTTTTGTGTTTGCATTTCCCATTGCCATTGCAAAAAAATTATGTTTCAAAAATGATATATATATTTTGAACTAGCTGACCCGGCAAACTTCGTACCGCCTCAAAATCAATAAATGTTGTGTTTGATTTATTAGCTGTTCGAATTGATTCAAATTATGTCGACTAACGCACATTATTTGAAAGGCGGATCCATACCAAATATATGAAAAAAATTATTTTCTTCATAATTATATTTCCCGTGATTTTTTCCGATGTTTTAATAGTTATTCTGTTAATCGGGACGGAGACAAATCCAACAATTCAAAGATCATAAAAATCGGTTCAGCCGTTCTTGAGTTATAAATGGTGTAACTAACCCGACTTTGTTTTATATATTAAGATTATAAAATTTGAAAGCGTATTTCATCACCTTTCAAAAACAGTTTTTAAGAAATATTCAAATTTATTTGGATTTTATTGCTAAGTGAAAATATTTTGACCTTCCGACAAAATGGAACCAAGGCCTAAGTCAACAATTAATTTTTACTTTATAATTTAAACAACCAATTAATTGTTCGTTTTGCCACCCTTACAAGAAAATGGCAAAAGCTCAAATTAAAGAACACAGGAACTTAAACAGCAATAGTAATTATTGCATTTGTTGATTACCAATTCAGTAACGAATATGTTCTTAAGTAAGTACCAGTGTATTGCACGGTAATCCAATTATTTTATGAGCTCTCAGAAGATACTTGCTGTAAGCCGTGATCAGAGCAGAGAGCCGTGAGGTGCATGGCCAATATCGTACAGACATGGTATAACGCGTTGCGATGAGGCACGGCGTTTAATATGTTCGTCATACCTACTTAAGGTCAATTAACTTTTATTGAAAACTTACAAAAAGGCGAAATTAAACTGGCGCGTAGGACTCAACCCTTTCGAGTAACCACGTACAACTAGAGATATTAACTAAAATAAAAGACCTCGGCGTTGTATTTGATGAAAAACTAGAATTATTTCACCACATAAATCACATTATACATAATAGTATGAAAACATCAGGACTTTTATTTGTTTCATTAGTTCGCAGCCATTAGAATATAATTCCGTCATTTGGTCACCTCGCCATAAGAATTCAGCGAAAGTTCTACGATTTATTAATTTTAAGCTAAGAATGTGGATCGAGGATCGGAGATAAAGTAAGTATAAGCGACCGATGTTTATTTTTAAAAATTGTAAATTCAGAGCTCGACTGTTGCGATCTCTTGAGTGTAATCAATTTAAGAGTACCTACTCGACTCACAAGTAGTAATGTATTATTTGTGGTAATTTCTCTTTATAAGTATCATTTTATTTTATTTATCAATTGCACTATACAAATTTATCCAATTGCACTGTAGTGTAAAAAAATATTAACCTATTGTTTATTACTAACTAGGGATTGCAATCCCGCAAAACTGGATAACGCATTACCGCGGGATCCCGCTGCTTTTATTAATCTGCTGGATCCCGCACCTTTAAAGCGCGGATCCGCGGATTCCGCAAATTAAAAATACACCTATAGCTAGAACATCTGCTACTGATACAGAACCTACTATAACGCTAAAAGAAGAATTAGAAAAACAGCTTCAACAAGAAAAAAAAATATTTAAGAAAAAGCCAGACAACAAGCAAAAGGACTTTGAGAAAATTTTGAATCCGATGGTATCAGAGGAGAGTACCTGACGCGCGCCTATGAATATATCCTGACGTTTCAGCCAACTAGCGTAGAAGCCGAGAGAGCGTTTTCAGCATCAGGATATAATTGCAGTTCACTCAGGAGCAGGCTCGGAGATGATACAATAAAGACCATTTGCTTCTTAAGGGCGTGTTTTCAAAAGTTATCATCATAGTAATTAGTATCTAAGAGAAAACTTGTGAATTGATTATTAGTCATAACCTATATGAATAAGACTGAATTAAAAATATAAAACTGTAGGAGTTAGGGTAAACATTTAAAGATGAATCTAAGAAAACATATTACCAATTACTTACACTAGTAGAAAAGAAATAATTTCTGTTCCTTAATGTTCCTTGATTTTTACACAATCTGTAGTTTCAATTAGATTTTATAACATAATTTCAAAGCTGCGGGATCCAGCGTGATCCCGCGCGGGATTACAAACCCTTTTACTAACCGTTATGTAAAAAATGTGAACATTATATACCCAATTGAAAAGCTCCTTTCTCGTAAAAAAAAACAGTAAAAGAATCAGAATCGGTAAAAATACTTTTTTTTGTATAAAATACACATGAAGCAGAAAGTGAGTTTGTGTGGCGCCTATCTGGCGACATTTGTCAAGTATTGTTAGTCAACGATTTATATAGCTCGCAGTGTTATTTGCATCATATGTAAGGTATGGCTTTGAAATATTAAGTAAATTATCAAAAATGATGAAAAACGCGTACATTTTCACGTAGATATTAAATATTTCGGGTATGGATATGGAAAAGCGGGTATGAACCAGTTATTTGATAACTAACAGCCCTGCTATACCAAAAGTGATTCACTAAGTTTTGTGATTTAGCAGGGAAGCCCGGGTTCCAGGGGTGAGGTTTGTCTTCGTGGCGAATGCGTGGCGGGCCGAATCGGGAAAGACTGGTTGAGGACCTAACCTAGACCTCTCCAGCTGGACCCATCGGCTTGCACCGCAGTGGGAGGGATAAATTTATACATCCGTCTCTCCTGAACACACTGACCCCCAGATCGCTACCCACCTCTCATTTCACCCTTTTTCTTCGCAGAACGTCCTCTCCTTCCTTTCCCTAAAAAAATTCTTCACACAGCATCCCCGAAGATGACATAGGCCCTCAGGGTTTTTTTTCTCAGATCCCCCTGTATTGAGTAAAAAAAATATTGTGAATTTGGATGGGTTGGCACATTTATATTTACTTTTTTATAGATTTTTAATGGTGGTAATTTAAAACAAATTCTAATTGACCTTTTCTCAAAACATTTACGGCCGAGCAATGTATTTTGAGTACTGCATAAGTGATGTTTTTAATGCAAATGTACATAATAACATAATGTGCATATGCTCACGGTTGTGTAATTTGTGCATGTGTGCTCGCCGCTGTATGTGTATGTGTATTTTGTAATAAACCACATTCGATACACTCAAACTTCAATGCAACAATGGATGACCTTTTGCCAAGGGGCAACTACAGGGTTTCAGCAAATATTGTTGCCATACCTGCAACCTTAAAATCACCAAATGCTTAGGCATATGTGTATAAATTTTGATATAATACCTTATCTTAAGGACACCTTCAGCGAATGGCCGAAAAATTAAGATCAACAAAATATGTCAAACGATCCATATTCTATGAAGGAGTCGGCAACGTTACAGGAAGAAACAACAATCAAGTTATTCAAATCCTTCAGATGACTTGTGTAAAGATACAGAATAGTGTAATGATTAGGTACATTATATTGGTCCCTCGACAGTTGCCCCCCTGGCTTACTTATATTATTTAATATTCAGTCGGTTTAGGGAAAACACGGTATATCTACACGGAGAAAAATGTTATTCTAAAATACGATCATTTTATTCGTAAAAACGGTTAAAAACGGGACTGAAGTTCTTACGAACAAATTAACAGGGTTTCAATATTTATTGCAGAGAACATGTAAGAATAATTTGTTAGTATACGTAATTTCGTACGTATACCAACGAATTATTCTTACATTTTCCCGTCAATAAACATTGAAACCCTGTTAATTTGTTCGTAAGAACTTCAGTCCCGTTTTTACGAATAAAATTATCGTATTTTAGAATAACATTTTTCTCTGTCTACTGTATGAAACTCTCGGTATCGCCCTGGTGTAAGACCATCATTCAGAATTGAAACATTGCTTGAAATTGCTTTAACCGTGTTTGGTGACTAGATCTGAATATCCAGGAATGTGATATAACAGAGTTATGCCTGTTCAAAAAACTCAACACATAAACACGCTACAAGGTTCACAGAAAACTTTTTAATACCAAAAGCCAACAAAACTATATTTCAAAACATGACAATGCGATTAGCCGTAAAAAATATAAAATATATGTTAAGGAATCCGCAACTTTTTGATTCAAAGTTAATTGCGCAAAACTATAACTCAATAAAGTTGAATACCGTCAAACCTCATAGAAATAATGTTTAACAAGGAGAAGTATTAAAGAGTTTTAAAAGAGTTGTGTTGCACCCAATTATTGAAATCACCTAAAGAAGTTGCAACAATTCCCTTGAAGGCTGTAGCTTGGAGAATAGCATTGTGCTTGGAGACACATAATGGCGTATCATCAATACGAGCCTCGGCCGCCCATAAATAATTAATGGTGTTCTCATGTTAATGGGAAAGGCCCTCGGCTTGAAGGACCAGACATGATGCCTTTGATTTACGCCACAGGATGAAGACCGTGTGCCGTATGGACCAGGGACCTGCACCGCTTCGGTCTTCACGTGTCTTCACATTTCACTTGGGAAGAACAATAATTATTTAAGCACCTATGTATATAATTTGAATGAACATAATATCAATCTATTGACTTACCTTAACCATAATTTATTTTTTAAAGTTGTGAATTCGGAGTTCGATTGATGCGAACTCTTTAGTGCAGTCAATTTAAGAGTACCTTCTCGACTAACTACACGGAGAAAAATGTTATACTAAAATACGATAATTTTATTCGTAAAAACGGTTAAAAACGGGACTGAAGTTCTTACAAACAAATTAACAGGGTTCAATGTTTATTGGCGGGAGCATGTAAGAATAATTTGTTGGTTATACGTAATTTCGTACTTTTTATTAAATTATTCTTACATTTTCCCGCCAATAAACATTGAAACACTGATAATTTGTTCGTAAGAACTTCAGTCCATTTTTTAACCGTTTTTACGAATAAAATGATCGTATGTTACAATAACATTTTTCTCTGTGTAGTCATTCGGACTTATTTCAATGTCACCAGTCACAAACAAATTATGTAGCAAGCTCACCAATTCCTCGCTTTCAAAGTTTAGTAAACAAATGTATGCAAATGATATCGATATTTTTAATGTAACAAATTCTATGTTAAAAACATTCTTAAACATTTTTTTTATGACAACATATTATTCCTGATAATGTGTTTATTGTTAATATTTCAAATGTATCTAATTGTAAACCACTGTAATGTAAGAAAAATTGTAACCTATTGTTTAATGCTAACCATTGTGTAAAATATGTAAACATTATAAAAGAGTAAATAAAAAATAAATAAATAATGAGCTACTCTAAATTTACAAAAAAAAACCCCTGGAGTAAGAAAATACCGTAAAACATTATTTTTTTGACCACTACAATAGTTAATGAATACATTAAAGACACATAATTTAAGACTTGGTGACAAATAATAGTTATTAATGGCATTAGTTCTGAGAAAAAATATGGCAGGATAGCATATGGCGAGTATTACGATAATAAAATATTGTGCTTTTAAATCTTGCCCACGTGATTACCTACCTAATGTTACATTGATTTGGTGGCATTACTCACAGACTATTTAAATTGACTAGTTTTTAGGTACAAAGAAAAAAAAACTGATTTTCTAAAGTTATTGACCAATATTAAAATCAGATTTCAGCAGAACTAATTATTTTATCGAGTATACTAAAAACATGAGAAACTTTTAATTCCCTGTAAGAACACTACTAATATAATAATAATAAAAATAAATACTTGAAAATATAATATATTAACGCACTTGCTTCATCCGTCTCTTTGGGAAATTAATATTTTATTTTATTTTAATTTAATTTAATCATTGCAGACAATGTAAGATTTTAAACGGAAATTTTAAACAGAAAAATCATAAAAAAATGATTTTAGATTTAATTTTTTTTTATTCATTCATGTTAATTAAATAAAGCAATTTGAATTTATATTAGTCTTATTCTTTTTTATTATATTTTGGTAGTCCAAAAATAATAAAAAAAATCATCGTAGACTTGAAGAATAGATGTCGTAGAATAAAATAAAAAATTGGTATATTGATCAAAGTCACTATCTGATTTCCAGAGTGGAATACTGTCAGATCGCCCTGATTTAAGACCATCATTCAGAATTGAAACGTTGCTTGACCAGATCTGAATAGACAGGTACTACCTCACCTTCCTCTTCCCCATCTCCTTCCCCTCCCCACTACCTTCGGCCCCACAACAAACCCAATTGGGGATGCCATATTCTCACAATATTCTCACCATATTCTCACTGGCTCCAGACGGGAGCAGTCGGGACTATTGTGCGGTAAGCGTATTTAAAAAATTGGATTGTATTTAGGTCAGACGAATCTTACAATTAAACATAAAGATAGCAGCCAAGAATGCGTTAAGAAAATAGAAAGACTTTTTAAGGTTCTCAGTCAAGTTTGATATAGTTAAATGTGACTGAATGGGATAAGGCCGAATTATTTAAGAGGTTAGAGGCAAGGTTCAATCCCTGGATTCAATTCCTAAGATATGCGACCGAAACTTTTTTTTGATTTTTCGGTTTCAAATTTTCGATTGAGAATCGCTACAATTGTCTTCAATGAATAAAAAAAAATATTTTACCTATTTTTGGAATAAGTTTGTATCGAATATTATTTTTTAAGCTTATTTCATAGAGATGTGTCGATGAATTAAAATCACTATGTCTGATTAATATGATGCAGTGAAGCTCCATAAACTCTTAATTTTTGATCACATAGATTCCAACATTCCAAAGGGATCTAACATTAATCAATAGAGAGAATCGAGGCATTCTTTCTGTTTAACAATAGGAGAATAAGAAGAAGAATTGAGCGTGCTTAATGAGATATTTTAATGTTGAACATTCCACTATTCCTCAACGATTGCACTGTTAACAGATGCCAAGAATTCAACCAAAAATGTTTGGATTTTTAATGGACAGCCAAAGGGACCGCCCCACAATGGTTCCGTATACCCCTTTTAAACAACAATCAAATCATTTAAACACTACCCTCTTTTATTCAAATGCAACAGTCGGAGATTACAAAAGGAGAATAAAAGGAGGCTGGAGATATCATCTGGAATGAACGCGCCCGATGACGTTTGTATAATTGATCATCAATAGATCATGACACGTGGTAGGGAGGTGAAATGAAAGATAAGATGAAGAGAGAAAGGTAGAAAAATCGACTTTAAAATATGCTTCATTTTATAGCTACGACTTTCATTTTCCAACGCATAAGTTTTTTTTTTATACAGATATTTTTAATTTATTTAAAGTAGATACCTGGCCACTTCTTGACTTTAATTGAGGTTCAGCATTATTTTTAAAACTTTTAACGTAGATCGAATAATATGATGCCTTGTAATCTATATAAAAAAAATAAGATACGACAGACTATTTTCCATTTACAGTACCAAGATCTATTTCGACATTCTTAACATTTGGAAAGATAGTTACAAAATAAAGTTTTTATGTTATTTTAAGAGTAATTGAATATATTCGCTGTTTTAGAAATTTCATTCAATAGCACCATTCCTCTTGTCGTTCTATGCTGTGCTGGAACACCTGTTCTGCTGTGTGGTAACTTGAACAAGTCGTGGCGACGACTACGGCTGGGTAACGATAACATTCATATTGGATATATCACAGCATAACAGCTTATGGTAGAAATGACGTTATGGGATTAAAAAACCGCATTGTACCAAAAAAATCAGGCGGAAAAACTGGGCGAATTTCATTTCATCAAATTTCACCGTTCGAGAGTTTTTGCCGCGTCACAGTTTCTGATTTATGACGTGGATTTAAAAAATAAACTTGTTATGACGAATACTTATACGACGGAATCTATCTATACTGTTACGTATGTTGAGTATGTAAATCTTTTTTGATTAGCAGTTCCAGCTATAAGATTCTGAAAAATGAGAGCGACTATATACTTCAAAAGTAGCATTAGATAAAACATTACGATATAGTTGGAAGCAGTGAGATTCAAAATAGTCTTTTCATAGATTCCCAACAATCAGATAGTTTTAGATTCCCAATAATCAAATAGTTTTAGATTCCCAATAATCAGATAGTTTTGGATTTCCAATAATCAGATAGTTTTAGATTCCCAACAATGATATAGTTTTAGATTCCCAACAATGATATAGTTTTAGATTACCAATAATCAAATAGTTTTAGATTCCCAATAATCAAATAGTTTTAGATTCCCAATAATCAGATAGCTTTGGATTCCCAATAATCAGACAGTTTTAGATTCCCAACAATCAGATAGTTTTAGATTCCCAATAATCAGATAGTTTTAGATTCCCAACAATCAGATAGTTTTAGATTCCCAATAATCAGATAGTTTTAGATTCCCAACAATCAGATAGTTTTAGATTCCCAATAATCAGATAGTTTTAGATTCCCAACAATCAGATAGTTTTAGATTCCCAATAATCAGATAGTTTTAGATTCCCAACAATCAGATAGTTTTAGATTCCCAATAATCAAATAGTTTTAGATTCCCAATAATCAGATAGCTTTGGATTCCCAATAATCAGACAGTTTTAGATTCCCAACAATCAGATAGTTTTAGATTCCCAATAATCAGATAGTTTTAGATTCCCAACAATCAGATAGTTTTAGATTCCCAATAATCAGATAGTTTTAGATTCCCAACAATCAGATAGTTTTAGATTCCCAATAATCAGATAGTTTTAGATTCCCAACAATCAGATAGTTTTAGATTCCCAATAATCAGATAGTTTTAGATTCCCAACAATCAGATAGTTTTAGATTCGCAATAATCAGATTAGATGACTTTCTGCGGGGGGTGGAAAGCAACTGTCTGGGCGCTTGTTATGAATTCCATTCGTTTTTTCATTTCACCCGCTCATAAATAATAAGTCCAGTAGAATTCTTGCCGACCGATCCATAAGACGAATAAATAACATCAGTCGGACAAAAGAAACGTAATCGAAATGTCATATTAGGTCGGCACCGAGAGAAATATCCCGATAGTCGATGATTTAATGAAAGGTATAGTTGTTCTGTGCTGCGTTGCCCTTATCTGAATGGGATTTAGCGGATGTTCTTTAAACTTTCGGCTTAATTTATATGTACTAGCAGTTTGTGCGTAAAGCTTTCGACTGCGTAGGTACGTTTCATTCCTGGTAATATCTACCTCTCTACATTAAACACGATTGAAATATGTAGCCCATTTCGAAGCAATTTTTCTTTTCAAAATATACTCGTTCAGTGTTTTCTAAGTTTGCAAAAACGTGAAAAAGCGAGCTATAATTTGTCATCAGCATAAATGGAATATTCGATGGATCGAATTCATTAATCAATTGTTAAAAATAAAACATCACTCTTTTTTGTAGCCTACTACTGATTCTACTTATAATTTTAAAAAAAAAATGCTTTGCAGAAAAAAATGTGATTATATTATTTTAAAAAAGGTAAGTACATCCGTACTGGCTCGACGTACGTACCCCATGCTACGCATAACGATATCTGGACTACTTAGCAACCTTAAATTTAGATGCAAATGGAAATAGATGCTTCAGAATCACACTGGCCACTCGTTCCGATGCGTGCGGCCAGTGTGATGCGTGTGGCCAGTGTGATTCTGAAGCATGTATTTCCACAGAAAATGTATGGTGGCTAAGTAGTCCAGATATCGTTATGCTTAGCGTAGCGTACGTATGTCGATCCAGTATGTACGTTCTTAAGATGTTTAAATGGGATACATATATATATATATATATAATATATATTTTTAAAATTTTATAATTAGCACATACGTAGCGAATCTAAATTTACTTAGTAATTTAATGTGCCTCTAAAATCACTGCTTTGAATTTAAAACACATATTTAGGAATAAATTCTTGAAAGCAATATTGTTGAAAACCATGTTGGGTTTTTGGAGAACAACTTTTTAAAAATGTGAACACCACAAAACAATTCCAACTGCTCCCAACCGTCTGGAGCCAATGAAACCTTGGCATCCCCAATTTGGGAATGTTGTGGGGCTGAAGGTAGCAGAAAGAAGGAGATGGAGAAGAACCTGGCAATTCAGATCTTGTCATCATTTCAAGCAACATTTCATTTCTGAATGGTGGTCTTACTCCGTGGTTATTTTGAGGGTATCTTCCACTTTGGAACGTGCCGCAAATATACCTTATATAATATATCCTTTAAACAATTTTTATTGTGAACATTTCAATCAAATAAAATTCGTTGCATAATCCTGATATTTTTTGTAATCTTCTAGTTATATTTCAATATATCTATTTTAGTATTATTACAGTATCTAAACATTTACAAGCACACCAGTAACTAGTCGATTTCAGTGAGTATTTTGTTACTTTGGACAATTACAACTTTTGGAAAATAAACTCGATTTTACGAAGATACAAACATTAAAAAAAATCTGAACCAACCAGCCAGTCATGTGCGTGGTACATTGCTATGAACCCATAAGTGTTAATCTTAAGTAATTATATTTAATCACCTCTTACCTCACTTTTTTTTGTTCAAGAAACGTGAAGTTGATAAACCTGGTATCAAAAGTGTGCCGAGAAGAATTACATTTAATCTTCATGCTTTAAATACCCGTCTTTGTAAAAAATGTTCACTGATCGAAGCAAGAACCAAGCTCAAGTATAATCGTTGTTTGATCCGAAAGGTTCGACAGATCTCTCTCCTTATTCAATCACCCAACCCGTTTATAACGACGGTCACCAGGCATCAAAACACCTGGTGGTGGGGTGACCATAAGGTGAAAGATTATCGTAAAAATACTTTCTTTTAACAATAGCTCCACACAGGAGGCCCTGACGAAAACAATTTTCCACAGGGCCTAAGCCATCTTTGAGGATTCTGTGTAGATGGTCTTTTTAGGGAAAGGAAGGAGAGGCAGTTCTCAGAAAGGAAAAAAAGTATGAGGGGTAGGAATCTAGGGGTCCAGGAGTGACGGACGAATGAATCCAGAGAGAGTTCTGCTGGAGAAATTGAAAGGTATCAGTCAACCAGTTTCACTCGATCCGGTTCGCCATGCAACAGATGGGCAAATGCATCAGCCGACAAGACCTAGATAAACCTCATCCCATGAACTCGGCACCTCTGTTAAGTCACCTAACGTAGCGAACCACTTGGGGTGACCTATGGCAGGAGTGTTTTTTATCCAGTAGTTGGATCCCGGGGCGGCGGAATAAATAAGAGATCATTTTTTAAGTAAGTAGCCATTATAATTTTACAATTACTGTAAAATAAAACTAAAAGAAACGAGGAAATATACCTTTTTAAACGTTTTAATTTGTATTATGCATGACAGTTCATTTTTATGTTTTCTCTCTACCTTATTCAACCTAGGTAGAGAGACAAAATATTTTCAATGTGGCTCCACAGTTAAACGTGTTTCCTAGGTTTTTGTTGGTAAATATGTAAATTTAATTATGATAATATTTTATCACAAAAATTATACAACAATGTCATTCGGAAAGTTAGATTGTAAAACTATGTATTTTAAAGTTTCAGATACTTTTTTGAGAATTTATAGCTTTTGAGTTCATTACAAAAAACGTTTGTAAAATATTATTATTTTTATATATCGTATTAAACTAACTTTAAAAAATAAAATAATCGTTTATTCATTTGTCCCTAGATAACATGCACTTGGCAATACTTTCTCAGAAGTAGTAGATGTGTTCAACTGCACAGAATATTATTTTATAATTTTTTATTTTATTTTTTAAAGAAAGATACATATTTCCGGATTACTCTAAATCTCCTACTACCACCATACTGTTTGTGATGTTCTGGGGTAGATACTATCCAGCCGAGGAAATGAACACGCATTGCCTGGGTGGGACCCAAAGGCGAATATAAGTCATCCACTAACCGATCATGATTACTGTTCCACAAATTATAATATTTATCACATGTTTGTTAAAACACACATATGCGTGTATTAATATAAATAAATGTATACACAAAGTACTAGCGTAAATAAGGTCTCTGAAGTGACGTATACCTTCAAATCGGTGTATATTCTTAACGAAAACATGTTGTCGAAAATGTTATCTTTCAACTGACGGTCGCCCTAGTAACAGAGTGTCCTATCAGCAAACACCGCCCAGAAAAGGTAAGCATGTGCCTATTTGATTTATTTTCAGTTTTCAACGCAAGGTGTATTGAAAAAACATTAACGTGACATAAACCATCAGACCGTGGCTATATGATAAGAGAAGAGATCTCAGTTCATGCCCTCACTAATAACTTTTTTAAATTTTACATAACTGATAAACAACTATTTATCATTCATAAATAGCTGTGTAGAGTTGTGTAAAGTTTAAAACACAGTAAGTGTTAGTAAGGGGGACAGTCGATTCCACTTAATGGATAATTTGTACACCGCTTTATCGGGTCAGTCGGTTATTTGGGATAAAACCCAACGAACGGAAACCAAATAAAGAAATACTAATTTACTTCGATTATCTGGGACTCATTTCCGTTTAATTGGGACAAATTCCGATCTATAGGCTATGCAAAACGTATCTCAGTAAATAGATTTTTGTCAAAAAGAAGTAGTCCAGTCATAATAGACATTCAAGGTTACAATATCTCGCATAAAGCCGAAAATTGGTAAGAATGTTAGGAACACCATTAGAAATAAAATGTAAAAAGTCCTCATCGATCACACTTCTGTAAAAAAAGTTATCCAAGGCCAAAGTTCGTAAATAAAATTTTTGCGTTTTAAAAAAAATTAATAAAGCTGAAACAGCCATTTCAGAGAATTTGAAAATCTAATACGTGCACGAATAAAAAAGCTCAATAAATAATTTATTTTTTCCTACCTACTTTAAAGTATTTGGACAGTCGCTTATTTGGGATTTTATTATGGGACAAAACGTTTTAGACCGACCGCGATGTGTCTAAATTAAGAGGAATCTACTCTATAACTGTAGGTCCTATGTATTTAAAGACAATGTTGTTTAAAAAAGGACTTGTTGATCAATTCTAATGTTATCCGGTTAAAGTATTTAGAATTCGATTAAAATAATGGTAACATATGTATTAAAAAAATACTCTGTGTTGTATACAGTTTACATTTTAGTGGATGTGGATAAATAAAATTGTAAAAAAAAAAATTAATCTAATAAAACAATAATTTATTACTCAACCCTACAAAACTAATAAAGATTTTTTAATAATATTTGTTGTTACTTTATTCTTAGCACAGGGCAAAGTGCATTAGTTAATGTGAAGGTAGTTTCTCTGCCTGTAGTTTGAATATAAATAAACGTAAGGATGTTCCTTAGCCCGAATATTAAAATATAATAATAATCGATCTCCGTGATATATTGAGTGGAAGAAACAGTGCTCCACCTACAAATGGTGGATTCGCTGGTCATCATTGCTTGCGTTATGCGCCAATTGTGCACTCATCACCCCCAGGGCTGGACTTGGAACCACCACCACCCATCTAATACCATGTATTTTTGAGTTGTAAGCTGAATGTCTTAGATTGAACACGCAGTCAAATGCACAGTATTTGCAATATTTTGAGCTGTATAGCTGAGATTTGCTTTGATTTTCAAAATTGGAAATGATTGTGATAATGATTCAATCAAGTGATAAGTAGGTATCAATATTATTTGATTAATTGATATATGTATAAAATGTATTTTTTTTTTTTTAAGATTTTCAAGTTTGAGGCACGGAATTAACTTTCACATTTTTCAAATGTTTAATGCGAGTAAAATTTAAAAAACTTGTGACGCTAAAACCCGAAAACAAGTAATGGAACAATCCAACCTTTCCGGAGATCCCTTTTTGTCTAATTAACCTAATTATAAAAAAAAACAAGAATTATAAGGTATTTTTTAATTATTTAAGGAATAATTTAAATGCCAGTTAATTATTTGTTGATTTTTTTACAAATTTACGGTGACTGTCAAAACAATTCATATTCTACTCTTTCGTAGATGGCGCGCATATAGTATTTTTTATTATAAACGCTTTTTATAGGTTATGCTTTGAAATATAAACAAAAAATTATTATTAATATTAATAAATACTAGTTTTGTCAATTAAAAAACTTTCAAGAAAGGCTAACAAATACAATATTGCAGCGGTGATTCAATCCAATATTGTATTTGTTAGCCTTTCTTGAAAGATTAGAGTTTTATAATTGACAAAACTATTGATTAATATCCATATTGCTTGTGTACTTTTGCCAACAATAAATTTTTCTATTTCAAAGCATAACTAGTAAAAAGCGTTTATAAGTAAAAATACTATACGCGCACCATCTACGTAGAATGTGAATTCTTTTGACAATCACTTAAAAGTTAGAATTTATTTAAGCTTATAAAAAGAGTCAGAATAATTTTTTTGTATTTTTCATCAGATATTGACAACCCGTCCGCGATGATATCCGGTGAAAAACCGAAGCCGCTGAAGAGTCGAAAAGGAGCAAAATTAATTTTGCAACTGACCATATTCAATAAAATATAAATATGTAGTCAGAATCGACACTGACTGTTATGTTAACCTTTAATTGGCAGTTTGCCCTCCGGTGGCCAGCGGTGAAAATCATAATTTTTTTTTATATAGTTTCTATTACAAAATAATATTATTAGTAACAACAGTTGTATAAACTACCAAAAACTGAAAAAATTGTTAATGTAAACTTATAAAATGCGACACAAAAAAATTCTGGATTGACGTTTGATTTTTTTTGAAAAAAACCTGGTTTTCCAAAGTACACTAAGCGCCTCCGCCCACTCAGGCAACTGAAAACTCTCAACTGCCAACTGTCTTTGTATGACAATGTGATGGCCCGCACATACACAATCACACAAAACCCCGTTGTCAATGGTAACGCAAGCGGTGACTTGCGACTTGCTCTACTGGTTGCCCTGGGCGGCCGTTGCTAGTTGCCAGCTGTCAGCTGATTGTTCTTCGTCTATGGTTAAACAAGCTTTTTGACCAATCAAGACAGAGAAAACAGCCGGTTTTAGTTGGTTTTCAGTTGCCTCAGTGGGCGGAGCGCCTAACTGTTATGAAGTCTTATTATTTTTCTTCGGAATTCGTAATTAAAAAATTTCGTTACTTTTCATTGATGATTCAAAATTGTTCAAGTTGGTGATGTTTTAATTATGTGTTTTAATAAAGAATTCCATCGAATGTAGATGTAGCACAAAGATGTAGCACATCAAAAATGATACAAGTTCACCCCTGGCCGCGACATCTCGTGATGATTTGTATCGGAGAAAAATGCGCCGAGTCACCCAGGGTGAAATATTTTCTGTAACATTTCCTCACCCACCGTTTCGGGCGATTGTGATCTATTGGATTGTGAGGTGTGCCACGGTATTATTATTTTTTCTTCGTTAAATCAACCCGCTTCTCGCTGTTTAGACGACGGGATAAAAAATAAAACAAATATTTATTATTTATTTTTTGGCTTTTTTTTTTAAATTAAAAAAAAAACTTTTGAAATTGTAGCGAGTGTGTACATACTGTGAAAAAAGGAGTTCGTTCATTACATTATTCACCCTATATTTTGGTAACACTAGCGACTAGCCTCACATCCACCAGTCGACAGCTCTTGGTATTCCGTCGTTCCCCAGACTACGCTGATCGTGGTGTTCTCCTAGTATTACATATTATGGTATTTAGTTATTTGCTATCATTTAAACATCCAATGAATAGCTTTGTTCTTTTGCCTAATTTTTTTTTATTATACCTATACAAAACGTTCAAACAACAGCAGTATAAGAAAGAAAATGACTTTAGGTCAATTTAATTTTTTAGGAACTGCATCAATATTCGTTTACCATTATTAATAAAAGTTGTTATGTAGCACTATCAGGAACATACACACGAACAGACTAAGGTTCTTCCTTCATTGGTATGAATGGTGTATTTTGGACAGGAACCCTGCATGGTCTGGACCGAAATTATAATATTAATATATTAATCCGTATTGACAGGTCATTATAATCGGATTTATTATTTAGCTCTTTAATACTGTGACGAATTCCTCGTGAGTTCGGATTCTTTTTGTCTGGTACCAGTTTGTTGAATTATGATCGGGAAACTTGAGTCACTGCGATCAAGGTCATTCGGTGTGAGGCGTTGGACCTTCGTAGACCTAACCTAAGACATCATAAATTCCACAACATTTTGTAAACACATAGGTACGTATGTAGATTGCGGGTACATAGGTACTTTATTGATTGTTTATAGGTAGTAGGTACTTACAAGCAGGTGTATTGTCCATATTTTATAAGCTAAGTACATTGTATGCATGTACAAGATTCAGGTTTCATTGCAATTTGTTTAATTTAAAAAGCACATTTATGATGTTTATTCCTGTCAGAACTTGTCGAATAGTATAAAAAATAAACGAAATTTTTCCACAGGGTCTTCAAAGGATTTATTTGCGAAAAATATGATGTTATTTCCCAATGCCAATTTTTTTTGTTGTTTTTATTTAACAGTAAAATCCAAATATATAGATTTAATTTCTAAAGTTTTAAGCATATTAAATTAAAATATTTTCAATTAAATTAAAACAAATAACTTTGTTTAAACCACTAATATAATCACAATTACCTACATGTTTCAAAACCGATGGTTTCTTCGTCAGGGTAGTAATGAATGTCATTAATGTAAATGTAGTTTGAATGTCATTACTACCCTGACGGAGAAACCATCGGTTTTGAAACATGTAGGTAATTGTGATTGTATTAGTGGTTTAAACAAAGTTATTTGTTTTAATTTAATTAAAAATGACGCCACAAAGTGATTTTGCGAAGTTTGAAGAAATAAAATATTTTCATTGATTTTTACTTATACATCATTATTTATACATTAATTATCTTCTCCCTGTTTATTTTATATTTTTGGCTATGCTTAATTGACTGTTCTTATACTTATGTCGTAATTTTCACTATATTTTGAATTCTGATGAAGAAACCGTCGGCGTCGGACGGTTTTGAAACATGTAGATATATTTACAATTAAAAAATATTGGTCTAAAAAAATGTATTATTACAATTTAACAAAAACAACAAACAACAAAAATATACTATATTATGCCTAGGAACATTCAAACATGTTTTTTTTAATAACTATTTGCAAACGCATGGTAAAGAGCCAAATAATTATACTTGATTTTAATCCAACTAATCATTTGAATCCAGCTGTATCTAATTTGAAAGTTAAACGTATTCATGAGCGCATTGTTTAATATAATTGGACGTCTAACAAATATACATGATGTGTTGAATGGAGAATAATTAAAACTGTCAATTATCCTAAGCTTTCCAATTACAGACTTCTTGTTACCTACGCATTATACTCACACATTGCCATGCCGCAGTGATGTAATGTTCTCTATAGATATAAATATAATCGTAAAAAGGTATCTTTTTCTCTCCGGAATTTATCAGTTCACAACGGTACGTTTTTACGAGCCTTGGAGTTTTCACATGTACAATATAAGATCAGACGCCTTTTTTCGATCCATATTTATTTAATTATTTATTTTTAGTAAAGTTAACAACACATAAATTAATGATAAGACGGGAGTCGATGGGAAGGTATATTGAGTAATTTAGTTTGAGTTTGGTTGTGTAATCGTGTATTCATTGTTCTGTTTGAAATATAAAACTCGGACTAGGTCTAGTAGTGTAATATACTAGCAAAATAATTTTTAAAATGTTAGATTGTAGTTACCGACCTACTCATATTTTGTTATCGTTACAAGTATAAATACTATACCTGTAAGTTCAAATGTAAATACATGTTAATGTTTACATAGGAGTTCTGTTTCCAATCCTCATGTGTGGCGATAAGGCATAAGAAAACAAGCGGAGGATGGTGGAAAATTGACACATTGTAGTAAAAAGTGATTCCTAAGTATGTTAGTTAAAACCGTATACGAACGAATTACAAATCAGGATTCCAGATAACTATTCAAGGTCATTGTAAACGCTAAGAAAAGGATATGGAAAGGGATTCTTGGATGGTTTTAAAATTTGTAGCAAAGAAAGGAGCCTCAAAAAGACAATTTCTTGCAATATATCACACAATTTTTGATAAGTAAGTTGTTAAGGGGGCATTACCAGAGAATGCCGAAAATTAGTCATTTTTAAATCAAATTCTAGACGTATTGACTCTTTTTTACAAAAAAACATAAATTGATTTTGAAAAATTGATATTTTATCTGGTACACGCAGTTTTAAAAATTTGAAAGTATATTTTTAATATACTAAGGTCATAGCGTTAGTCGTTGGCAGATTTGTTCGATTTTCAAAGATTCTATTACACAGCACAAATTTCAAGTCATATAATCATACAACAAAATAAACCACCACATACGGTCAGTGGTTGAGTGGGTATAGCGTTTGGGTCCCACCCAGGCGTTCCGTATTCGATTCCTCGGCTGGCTAAGTCCTCCATCACAACACAAGCAACATCTTCCGCTTAGTTTGGTGGTAGTAGGAGATTTTCAAATGTTGTTGGGTTATTCGTAACCCGGGAATGTTGGTCTTTCTTTAAAAAATAAAAAAATTTAAAAAAAACATAATCTAGGCAACACAGTTTTCAAAATTTAAATTTTAGTTAAATTAAAATCATTAAAAAATAAATCCCAGAATGTGTTTTGTGACAAAAATACCTCAGTTTTTCAATTTATTTAAGGTCTTACAAACTAAAATATTTCAATTTTTTATCACTTATTTTGTTTAGACATTATTGAAAAATCATAAATACTTATGATCAAAAAATACTTACAAGAAGTACACTATAATAGTTTACTATCGTGCGTTTTGAGCATTTTTATTGCTTACTTGAATGTAGGTATATATTATAGCAAGTTTTTAATTAAATCAATCGATGTAAATTTTTAATTTAAAAATTTTATACGGGGAATAATCGATCTTTCTCATTGGAACCTCCCTGTACAGTTGCAGGCATTTTTAAACTTTTATTCTCAGCTGCTGGTCAATCGCTCTTAAGTAAAAGCAAGTAAATTTACCTTGCCACTGCAGTCTTATATAATTAATTTAGAAAATATATGTTTATTCTTAGGTATTTCTAGAAATCTATTTAGGTAGATACATTTAATATTATTAGGTAGTTTATCGTAATCTTATTTTCCCTAAAACCCACTTAAGAGCGTACTAATGGGAAGTAACATCGAACTAATGAGTTTTATATTTGAGACAGGGTACAGATTTACAGTTTAGTAATTAAAAGTATTCCAAAACAGATAATTTAAAAGTAGTATGTTAATTTTATTTATACTCGGAACCCCAATTTTAATTTAAATTTGGAAAAGAAAAGCGCCGACCAATAACCTACACTTTCAACACAATATCAAAAGTACATTGTGGATCTTAAAGTGATGAACAAACATTAGTAAATATACACACTTACAAAAAAACACTAATTTTAAGAAGTTGCTTGAAAAACGTTTAAGGAATTGATCGTTACTTTTTACCGATGTGTACTTTTGAGCAGTCTCTTTTTGTTAATTTACACTTTTCAGTTACAAAAAATGCTTTCATGAAAAAAATTTATCATTTGCTCAGTGTTTGATTTTCTTGACGGTTGAGATAAACCCCCTTTTTTAAGAGGTGCCGTTAAATTTCTTGCATGTTTTTTTTCACCCGATGGGTAATTGTGTTCTTTGGTTTTCTATATGTCCCGAGGGTGTTTAGTTAATTCAGGAGCACAGCGGGGGTCGCGGTCCTCCTTCTGACGGTGAGATATGAAGAATGGGGCCGGTGGGGACCCCGAAACGTGGGTCAGGGGGGCCCGGGATCTCGGGTCCTCGGTCCGTCACCCAACTGCTGCCGAGATCATTATGGAGAAATTTTTCTTGGTGATATCAAAGAGGATAACAAATATTTCATCTTTATTTAGAAATTAGATCACATTAAGTTGTTTTATTTTAATATTTGTTTGGGAAATAGAAATAACCTATTTTATGCGCCCTTGAGACAATATTTCACCAAAATGGTGATACATAAACTAGCTAACCAATGGATAGATTTATTAATTTTCCGTTAGCTGTCAACTGAGTTGGTAAAATAATCAAATAGAAGGATAGGCGAGTACTCTTATCTTCTTCAGGTAAATGAGTAGATTTAATAAAACACGTGTAAATGTTTGATGTCTTCAATTATTCTCAAAAATTAATCTAAAGCAGTAGGTACCTACTTATTTTATCAATTTACTATAACTAGGAAAAATAACATTTTTTATAAAGTTAATAAATACATGTTATATACTTTATTATGTTATGCAATTTTTTTTTCTAAATATTAGAGCAGTGACAGCAAAACCACGGAAACATTTAATACATTTTTTAACAAAATAAATTTACATAATGGCTTCCGTTATTTCATTTATTTATTTTTTACGTTATACACCAATCAATATATCACGGAGAAGACTACACATTAAAAGGTGCACGGGGGCAGTTTTACTATTTTGTAAAATGTGTCAAAAGATAGTTGCTGAACTGTCTTTAAGTGACATTGAAAATGTCGTTGGTCAACGTAGAATCGTAATTTTCTCTAAGTGAGTATCAAATATTAACGAGATTAAAAACATTCTAGTCTCAGAAAAGTTATTCTTAAATATTATATTTGAGCGTGTTTATTCATACCATGATGCTAATATTTCACTGAATTCTAAACAACACCTCGAGCCACTTGCAAGTTTACTCCGAAGGTAGACAAGATATTCTGAAATTAGAAATAAATGCCGAAATGTTCAGAAATGAATTATGCCGACAAAAAAGCTATTTGAATAGAACAGAAGAGCGTCAGTAGCAAAAAAGGGCGGATTAATAGCTCTGAAAAACGTATTGGCCATTTAAAAAGCCCATTAAAATATGGCATTTTGGACAGGAAAAAATTAGGTGATGAATTCAAAAATAGAACTCTGCAAAGGCCTAATGAATTCTCCGAATATTTGCTCTTTTTAATAATGTTGATTCTATAATGATTGAGATGATATGCCCTATTTGCGATTTGAGTTAGTATTGATTAATGAGAAAATGTTTATCGATTTTGGATTTTAAAAACAATCAAGTAGCAACATTCCGCTGCTTGTCTAAAACTTTTATTTGATTATTATGATTAATGGTAAATCCACGTTCAAGAATTCTATAAATTTAAGGTCTTTTATTTGACATCAAGTGAAACTAATTTATAACCCAGCAATTTTTTAAAAAACTTTTTGGCCTATGGTGTCGGTTGTAATAATTTTGAGTTAAAGATTTTAAAAGTATTATTATTGTATATAAATAAAAACAAGTTTACCAAAAATTAAAAAGAGCTGTGAAAACTTCACCACACAACAATTCACTATTCGATAGTTTTCTTTGCATCATTTGATCAAATTATCGTTTCATATTTAAGATTTTGAAAATTACATGACCTTTTTTTACATTAGTTACATATCTTTAGGAATTCTTGTGGAGGGTCTTTTTAGAAGAGAAAGGGGGGGACGTTCTGGGAAGGAAAAGGTATTAGGGGTGTAAATCTAACCTTCCCACTGCTGTGCAAGGCAATGTTCCGAGAGAGTCCTTTTGAAGAGATTAACAGGTTTCCCATGACCAGTTTCTTGCGATCCGACTTGCCACAGCACCAATGCTAAGTCTCCAAACGTAGCGAACCACTTGGGATGACCTCTGGCAAAGGAGTTCGTTATCCAATAATTGGTTTACAGGGCAGCTGTACCAATAACCGCCTCACAAATTGTCATCGAATGTAAAAGAGTAATAGTATCTTTAAGTTAAATATATTTTATGAGAACAATTCGAACCACTTTAATATTTATACATTAAGCCTACCTACTTTAAACAATATAATTTTTTCTTCCCGCCTTGACAGTCGGGGCCATAGGTGAAATGAAACTTCAAAGCGATGTCACTTTTAACCGAAGTAATAATTGTAATATACAAATATTATGGTAATGTTTCATTAAAATTCGACAAGAAATTAACATTTTAATAAAGCGCGAAGGATGTTAAATCGCCAAAGATTATTAAGGTAGCCGATTGATTGCGAATTGCAGTTTTACCTTCTGTCCATCCTACGCCTCAAAAATTACCATGATCCAATCAGTATTAATGTAGGTATTTATGCATTCCGGATCTAAATTGAACACCGAGAACCAAAATATTGCGTTTGAGGTTAAGAGTCACAAGTGGAGCATTATTCAATGTGGGAGTTGGAGAGGTTGGGGTAATGAAGGATTTCGAGTGGTGCAGGTGTATTGTGTGAGGAATAGTGTTGGGATTATAAAAATTGTGATGTGTTACATAAATTTTTACATTTCATTTATCTACAGCTCTTTTACCTCATTTTTACCCAGGCTAAGAGCAAAGGTCCAGAAATGAGCTCCAAACCACCTCGGCAAACTTGTACGAAATTGGAAACAATTTTTTAATAAAATTAAACGCATTTGTAATATTGAATTCATTCTAGCCGAAAGGATATCGCACACATATCATCTCGGCCTCGGAACAGCATCGCCTCGCCGTCAACGAGCCGTCAACGCAACGTAAGCACATAACCGAAGCGGGTCGCGACCCGAACGAATTCTAAACGGTTCAAGGTGAGACGATGGTGATCTGGTACCGGGGTAATATGTGTGCGATTACCTTTATGATGAATAGAGTTATTACTATAGATCGAACATAAAAGGTAATCTTCCAAGAACTTTTAGAACTTAAATAATATTTTTACAGAACGCAATCAACAGATCATAGATAATGCATATATAGTGGGAGTTATGTTTTGTTCTACCGGTATCTTAGTGAAAGGAGCACCGAAAAACTACCATTACACGGAGAAAAATGTTATTCGAAAAAACGATTATTTTAATAGTAAAAACGGGACTGAAGTAAGAACGAACAAAGTAACAGGGGTTCAATGTTTATTGGCGGGAACCTGTAAGAATAATTTGTTGGCATACGTAATTTCGTACGTATACCAACCAATTATTCTTACATTTTTCCCGCCAATAAACATTGAAACACTGTTAATTTGTTCGTAAGAACTTCAGTCCCGTTTTTAACCGTTTTTGCTATTAAAATGATCGTTTTTTCGAATAACATTTTTCTCCGTGTATTTGTGGGTAATTTCGGCACTGATGCACCTCGCACGAATGTTTGGGCACGCCAAACGCGTGCCCAACACTTTTAGATGGCTAACACATTCCTCTCATTAAAATAGCCTTCGTCACAGCGTTTTTCAAGATTCCGCTAATATTACATTAAAATCAAACAATCAAACAATTGTGTTAGAAATCGAATAACCTAATATTATTATTTTGGTGCATTGAATATTTTGCTGCGTCCTACGTATAAAACTTGGCAGTTTTTAAGAGTTTTCTTCTCGCCGTTGCGTTGTTCGCATTCCCCACACCTGACAAATGAGTGATTATTCACGAGAAGTGCAGGTAGTCCCGGATTCTATCATCCCGTATTGCCGTGTGTGTTTTGTGTCCGGCTACTAGAAATGGATGGCTGAACACATTTATCTTTGTCTTGCTAGATTGCTCCTAATTCGGCCTATTGTGTTCCAGCCTCAAATGGTCAGCAAACCGCTTAAATTTTCTACATTGTTAATACTTCTTTGACTAACATGGCTACTACTTTGTCGGTTAGTTTTACAGAAATTGATGATTATGGTATATCAAGATATGACGATGATTTATTCTTCCAAATAAGGCTATTTCACCGACTTGCTGTAATTTTATTGTGTTCGACAACCAATCGAACAAAAAATCATTACAATATATTAGTAAGTATATTATTATAATACATATATTATTATAATACACATATTATTATAATACATGATGATGTATTACTACCGCGTACCGCGTATACGGAGAAAAATGTTATTCTGAAATACGATCATTTTATTTATAAAAACGGTTAAAAACGGGACTGAAGTTCTTACGAACAAATTAACAGGGTTTCAATGTTTATTGGCGGGAACATGTAAGAATAATAAAAAATAAAAATTATCATTACATTTCCCCGCCAATTAACATTGAAACACTGTTAATTTGTTAACTTAAGAACTTCAGTCCCGTTTTTAACTGTTTTTACAAATAAAATTATCGTATTTTAGAATAAAAATTTTCTCCGTGTACTGCCATGTTAAATAGGGAAATATAGCATTCAGTAGGTACGGTAACACAAGTATTTATAATATTATGTACATTGATGTAAAGATATAGATAAATAATCCCCAATACACAGATTCCCAATCAATAAAAACGACCACGAATATGTTTTTTTTTTTCGTTGTTTGTTTTTGGGGTGTTATGCCGTGTTGTGCTACCTCCTTCTTTAGCCGACGTTTCGGACAGCGTTGCAGTGTCCATCATCAGGGCAGATCCGGCAGATCCGTCGATGTTGGACACTGCAACGCTGTCCGAAACGTCGGCTAAAGAAGGAGGTAGCACAACACGGCATAACACCCCAAAAACAAACAACGAAAATGCTTTTGGCCGTGGAAATCTAAAAACGTATCTGACCACGAATATGGTTTTTTATTGTTTTTTTTATTTTTATAAATTTGTATTTTTAACTCAACTTTTAGAACTTACTTTCTAAAGTTCAAATCAATTCTGCCTATGATTTTTTGTAGATTACATATCTTTAATTGACATCTGATCTGATCTTATTACTTTCAAAGACTACACTTTTCCAAAAATGAATATATTCTACGTCATGTTAAAGCAACTAGCAAATATTTTCTTTTGATGTATCTACTAATATCCCTTTTAAATGTATTAATGTGGGCGAGAAGTAGATACATATATTTCACTTTCAAGATTCAACCTACTTAAAAAATTAAAAGCTATTAGACTAAAAAATGTACTGTGTCACAATTAATAGCGGTTTAATTTCGATAGAATAGACACAAAGTTCACCGCTCATAGGGATATTAATTTAACTATTTTTAAGCATTCAAATAATTTTCTCACAGATCTGGTGGCGCCTCAAGGATTAGGCAGTTTAAAAATATTATACATTAGGTTAAACCCTTTAAATATCTTATAAAAACTTGTCAAAACTACCCGGATCAACCACAAAGCGATGACTGTAGTCATATTTTATCGTTTACATTATTTAATGATGTTACGGGTCTATTCCGTTAAATTATGTTTTCACCGTCTGAATACGAGATCATTGAATTTTTTTTTTATCACATCTTTCCATTGTAAATTATCCTCTGGGCGCCAGCGTGCCTAAGCCGACAATTTAAAATATCAACAAATGGTCAACAAATTACATTAAATTGTAAATATAATGCGGTGTCTGAAGGAAGAGGGGTCACATAATGCCTACAATGGAGCAAGGAATTTGTGGACGATTCTCCATTATTTAGAAGTCACGAGTAGTCCTCGCTCCCGACCAAAGCGAGGCAAGGAGACGTTTTGGAATAATTTATTTATATTCATCGTCGGTTCCATTTGTAAAAAGAACCACGAAGAACCTACTTTCCAAGGTACCCTAATAACATAAACCCAAAATTTTATACATCCAACTAATAAGAAACTTACTGTCTTCTGAATTTCTGTTTCGAA
Source organism: Limnephilus auricula (assembly GCA_951813805.1). NCBI lineage: Eukaryota > Metazoa > Arthropoda > Insecta > Trichoptera > Limnephilidae > Limnephilus > Limnephilus auricula. The sequence goes on from OX638388.1 coordinate 35,553,559, forward strand.
GGTAGACAGGCAGTACTTACGTACTTATGCAGAGGGTTAATTTCGATTTCTCGCCCAGGGGTAACAAATACTTTAATTAAATCAATAGTGCCTGAGGTAAAAATTTTATCTTACTCGCGTAAAAAAATTCTTACTCTTCTACAGATCATTCAAAATCCAGCATTTGTTGTCAAGTCGCGCATTGTCCGAAAATAAATCAGATATACTTACGTATTTTATTAGATACTAAACTTTTACAGATTTAAATACAATCGACCAATTAAGACAAAAAAATAGTGTAAGCATGCAAATATGTAAAGTGTAATGTGCCTTCTCTATTCGATCAGTTTAGATTTTAGATCATATATTGGGCTATTTTCATAAACTATGAATATCGTTAAAATGTGTGAAAGACAAAGTTTATTTTTCTGATTCCAATCGACATACTAAAATATCTTATTTTCATTCATAATTATTTATTCAAAAAAGATTTAAAACTGGCTACAAGGTCATTATGATATAGAAAACACCAATATCGATAAGACGGCTGTCATCGAGGTTGGCCGGCGTGACGTCAACGCCGCTAAATTCTCGAACAAAAAATAACATGTCATTTTCTCAGTATATCAAAAATGCAACATTTGAAAACGTTACAGAAAAGTATTCGTCAATGTAAAAATAAAATAAAAATATGCTTTCACAATCTTAATTTTTATTGAAGAATTAAAAATCTGTTAAAATAAAATATATTAGAAAATGCTTGTATTTCTTAGGCTTAAACCATTAAATTATATTTTAGCACAACAGTGATTATCTGAGATTATAGCACGTAAATCAGCTTATTGATTATACTTCAACCTGCACTCAAACTTACATGACTTTTAAATTATAAGCACGATGCCACAATGTGGGTAATTTTGAATCAACATTGTTTGCAGAAAATGGAAAAGGTAATTATTTTTGCTAGCCTGAAAGGGAGATGTGGAATATATTTTAGACTACGCAAAGGAGACGAGACCTTGAATTTCCTTAAGACTTAAGTTGTGAATGGCTTGGAGTAATATTTCGAGGTTGTGAATGTTAGTATCTACCTACACTAATAAAAAAACTGGGTGTAGTTTGATGGAAATAATATTTGGGAATACTGTGTAAAGAATTTTTTTAATGAAAAATGTGTGTACCTGGATAAAAGAAGAGACACTTGCAGGAGGAAGGAATCATTGGAGATTACTAACTTGTACGTGTTATAAATTACCAAAATGAAGCTCTATGTGTGAATTCTGATTATAGTTAATTATTGTTAATTAAAGCGAAAGGCACGATCAGTAACACTATTCTTAGTAGACGCATTAAAAGACACATATTTTTATAGCTGTTGAAAAAAAAGAGAAATAAAATGGGTCGAAAAACGTTTTTTTTTTGCTTTTTGTTTCACGTGTAAATACTTTAAAAAAATAAGGTACAGTACAAAATTCCCAACTTCTACCAATAGCCTGACGTCTCAGCGAGACTATGGCATCCCCGATTTGGGGTATGCTGTGAGGCTGAAGTTAGTGGGGAGAGGAAGAAGATGGGAACGAGGAAGTTTGGGTATTTAGATCTGTTATGGTGAACTTTCACCAAATCACAAGGGCGATACTGAAAGAATTTTCCACAATGGAAAGTGCAGCAAATATACTAGATATATTTCACAATGAATTCATTGTGTAACATACATATATTATTTTAAACCTTTTTCACCAGATTTCCTATGGGAAAAACTAAACCCTTTCATACACTTTTCCATATAAATGATCATCTAGTAAATCCACGTTATGCAAGTGTATTATATAAGTATAATTAATACAAAACAATACAAGAACAACACGTTAATCTACCAAACTATTAAATGGGAATATAATTCACCGTCTCCAGATATTTTCATATCAGAGGGTTCGGCTCTGTGGAATTCCTAATTTGACCGATAAATCCTACTGATCCCTCAATATAAATATTTAAACAATCTTTCGTAATTCTACATGTATTTAAAATGACTGATTTTTGCATTTTTATATACAAATTCTTTGACAAATCTAATATGCCTAAATTTTTAATAAAAGAGCTAGGTATAATGCCAGTAGCCGAAATAACAAAAGGTTATATTTTTATAGTCTGAGAATGCCAAATTCTTTTAATTTCATTTCCTAAATCTGTATACTTTCTTATTTTTTCAGAAACAGATTTTTGAATATTACAGGAATTTGGAATAGCTACATCAATAATATAAGTTATTTTTTTAATTTTGTCATGTAAAACTATATCAGGTCTATTATGACCAATTGGTCTGCCTGTTAGTATAGTTTTATCATAGTAAATTTTAAAGAAATTATTTTCTAAAAATGAATTTGGTTCGTATTCATAATATGGTACTATATTATGACATTCAATCAAGTTATGTTTAATTACCAAACTTTGGTGAATTATTTTTAAAACCTGATTGTGCCTAAATGTATACTCAGACGGCGCTAATATAGAACATCCTGATATAATGTGTTTCCGGAAAAGCCATACATTTTCTACATAAATCATCAATTTGATTTGGATCTTTGATAATATGCTTCCTATAATTTTTGGTATTAATGACTCTTTTGATAATATGCTTCCTATAATTTTTGGTATTAATGACTCTTAATATTTTTTGATTGGATTTCTATTTGTTACTAATAATTTATTACTCATTAAAACGTTAGAAATAAGTGCGTGCATCGGGAATCGTACAAATTTAAGTTGTCCAGTGATTTAGTACGTATTATGAATTTAGTATGGTTTTGGTTCAGCGCACGTAAAGGCAGAATGTGTGACCTCTCGTCAGAGGTCAGGGGTCTACCCTTCAAGGTCATCTACTTCAATTAACGCCGATGCCTTTTGCATGAGAACATAAATAACACTTCCCCGTACAGTGCGCTAGCCGCCTTCAAAACAAGCAATAAATTTGAAAATCCATTTTGTAAGGAGTATTGAAATTCCGAGGTAAAGATGCATTTTTCATATCTTTTGGCGCACTTCGGTGGGATTCATTGGACCATTGGAATGCAATAAAGCAGATGAGCCCACTTCTCGTAATATTCCTAAATGGGTAAATTAAAACTGAGAGTTGAATTGCTAATGTAATAACTTGCCAACTTTAAAATTATACAATTAACGAACAGTATTTATGTTTTGATTGAGGTTAATTTAAAAAATAACGTAAATTTTCAAAATACTTAAAAGTAAACAAATTTTAAAGTAATGAACAAATTTCAAAGACAAAGAGAATAAATTGGTATCGTTATATTAATGACAAAAATATATATTACCTACCTTTTAAATGACTTTAGACAATATAAGCGACTTTCATCGAAAAAACTATTTGACGTTTTACTTATTAAGTTATAATAAATAATATTACCAATTAATTAAATTTCTAGATTATTTTGCCGAACTGTATAGTGTATGAACTCAGTAAATATTTTCCTTAATCACACGGAGAAAAATGTTATTCGAAAAAAACAATCATTTTAATAGTAAAAACCGGTTAAAAACGGACTGAAGTTCTTACGAACAAATTTACAGGGTTTCAATGTTTATTGGCGGGAAAATGTAAGAATAATTTGTTGCTATACGTACGAAATTACGTATACCAACAAATTATTCCTACATATTCCCGCCAGTAAACATAGAAACCCTGTTCATTTGTTCGTAAGAACTTCAGTCCCGTTTTTAACCGTTTTTACTATTAAAATGATCGTTTTTTCGAATAACATTTTTCTCCGTGCATATAGGTAGATACCTAACTTCTCAGATTTCTATGTGTAAAGCAATCTAAGAATCTTAAGGACCAATCTAGAGAATTCCAAACCAGTGCAATCAACATTTTTCATCGCTTAATTTTCATAAATGAAATATAAATATATGGGTTACCCAATGACGTGGGGGTTAGCCATCTCGGTCGTGAGATTTTTCTTGTAATATGAAAAAAAGATTCATTGAGACTCGTAATTTGTAATGCTTTTAACTTTCATGGATATAATTTCACGAGGTTTTCGAACGTTGCAGGGGTCATATTTACAGGAGTGGGAATCATTATATATTAAAATATGTAATAGCAAAACTGAACAATGTATCAAATAATTATATCTCAATTCGGCCTCTTCGTCATCTGACCGGGAACACTCTTTATCAGCTCAGTATTTCTCGAGATTCATAATTGCATAACGGAATGTATAAAAAATCTTAAATCTTAATCCTTCCCTTTACCTAATAGAATTTTATGTTTGCTAATTTGGGTAAGATTTTGACAGTATGTTTTGTTAAATATTAAGGGCCTAAAGGTGTTTTAAATTGTGTTGTTATTTGTATTTTTTTTATAAACTGATTATGTTATAAATCCACTTATACGCATGCCTTTCCAATGGTACAATGCTAATTGTCTTTTATTTTAAACGTAATATTTCGGTGTTATTCGTATTTATATTATAAACTGTATAAATATATTGTTATTTGAAATTATTTTATAAACTACGCCTGCTCTCAAAACAGGACTACCTAGAGAAACAGGCATCAGTAATTGTAATAGAATTAATAAGATAACTGACAAACAACCAATAATTATTGGTAATGGTAAATGGTTATTTATCAATTGTGTGAAATTTTAAACACGTTTACTGGTAAACTTTTGCTAATCATCATGGTGGATAAATACCTGGTCTCCAAACACAGCTAAATCCATTTCAAGCATATTTCAATTCCGATTAGTGGTCTTACACCAGGGCGATACTAAGAGTATCTACACTTCGAAACGTGCTGCAAACATACAACAAATTATTTTTAATTGTGTGTATTGTGAAATAACACAAATTAATCAAATAAAATTTCCTTAAGATCCTGCGACTTCCGGCTTCTAGTCGAGAGCCCTACCCCTCACTTGCTTATCATAATAATTATTTATGTTTACATATTTTGTTATTTTTAGATATTATTTACATATTTCGTTATGTTTACATATTTCGCTTACATCAGGCCCCCTAGCACACTGGATCGATAAGGATTGATAGTTTGTTTCGTTTCTTTTCTTTGGACAACTGCAGACTAACGTACAAACAACAGTTAATGTCGTATATATCACGTATACTTAGTCATTGTGAACTGTCACTTATTCGCTGGCGCTTTGCAGTCATGCTAGAGAACGATGAGAAGTTAACGAAAGTTTTCCTATCAATCCTTATCGATCGAGTGTGCTACATACAAAAATATTATTAAAATAAATGAAAAGAAAATACTTTGTTTTAAGTTAAAGTGACTTAAAACAAAGTATTTTCTTTTCATTTATTATAAATGTCAAGTCACAATGTGTTTGCTTCTTTTGAAAAAAAAAAAAAAAAAAAAAAAAAAAAAAATATATATATATATATATATATATATATATATATATATATTATATATTATTACTACTAGTTAATGAATCTTTGTCTAGACGAGTAAAATTATTGGTTGATGAGTTACATTTCATTTTTACGTTACCCATTTTAATAATAAGTTAGAGCACAATCCTTTTGATACAAAATTATCATATTATTATCCCAAACACAAAAATCCATTAAGATCACCGGTTTTTAAATTATTTTTATTTGGAATAATTTAGAACAGTGGTTTAACCGAGGTAAAGCACCCAAATAAGAAGAGCACCTGTTTAACCGTTTGAATGGATTGGGTGGCTCGCCCCCCGCTGTGCACCACGGGGCACACTCCTCCTAATTGTGTCCTCCATATATTATACAGGGTGTAACACTGTTTAAGTCATATTCTACTATTATTATATTTTACAACTTTTTAAGTCGGCTATGTTTTTGAGTCTTTATATGATTGTAATTCTTCCCTTCTCGCACGGAGAAAAATGTTATTCTAAAATACGATCATTTTATTCGTAAAAACGGTTAAAAACGGGAATGAAGTTCTTACGAACAAATTAACAGGGTTTTTTTTTTGGCGGGAACATGTAAGAATAAACATTGAAACACTGTTAATTTGTTCGTAAGAACTTCACGAACCGTTTTTACGAATAAAATGATTGTATTTTAGAATAACATATTTCTTCGTGCGGTAAAGCAACTTTAGCTCAAAAAGACCCTCCCCACAGCATACTTAAAAATGACATAGGCCCTACATCGGGGCAGAGTCCTCCTTATTTGTGTCCTCCATGTATTACACGGGGTGTAACACTGTTGAAGTCATATACAAGTAGTATTATATTTTAGAAATTGTTAGGTCGGTTATGTTTTTGAGTCTTCGTAGGTATCGCCATACCGATAAAGCAATTTTAGCTCAATAAGACCTTCGGCACAGCATCCTCAAATGTAACATAGGCCCTGAGACAGGGCATAGTCCTCCCAACTGGATCTTCCATATTTATTAAACTGGGTGTAACACTGCTGAAGTCATATTCTGATATTATTTATTTTCGATGTTTCTAGATGATTCTTGTGATTGTAGGTCTTCCCATTTCGGTAGAGAAAAATTTGCTTTAACTTGTTTAAATAAAATTGGGTAGAGAAAAAGCCTTATGGAGGGTAGGTGGCTGTAATGGTGTCAATTGTTTTTGGAATCTAAAAACGAATTTCGCAGTAGGTCAAAGAAGGGAACGATATATTCAGATCAATACTTTGAAACTATTAGAAAACCCTGAAGAAATGATCTCACTTAAATTGTTAACATTTTTTTCATAACCTTCCTTCTGGTATATTCTTTAACTAACAAAATGTCTAATAAACAAAATGTCTAATAAATACACAATATACGATTATATTAGTAATCCCGGGTCATATTTATGTTGGTTGTGCGTAGGCCAAGAACATACTGAAGCGATTGCAAATTATGTATTACACGTCTCATTTTTAGTTTGTCAGAAACTGAATTATGTCCATGGGAACTTAAGAAAAGTATAAATATTCTTTATCACCCATTATCACGTCCAACGCTGATTCGCTAAACGTTGTCGACTGGTTGCAGCACATGGGAGTTAAGAAGCGGATAACTGGTGATAAATTTTGCGGAACTAAATAGGAATTTGTAAGATATCCGAACTTCAATTTTTTAATCCATATTTTTTAGATTTTTAAATTAATAGATTTTTATTTATAATAGTAGATACGAATGATTTTTTTTACATTAGGTCCACACAGGAGGCCCTGAGGAAAATAATTTCCCTCAGGGCCTATATCATCTTTGGAGATGCTGTGTGGAGGGTATTTAAAAAAAAAGGAAGGAGAGGAAGTTCTGGAAAGGAAAAAGGTCTGAGGGTTTGGTAGGAATCTGGGGTTCAGTGTGTCTAGATCATCCGCCGCCAAGACATAGATAAACCTTACCCCATAAACCCCGGCACCCCTGCTAAGTCACCAAACATAGCGAACCACTTGGGGTGATCTATGGCAGAGGTGTTGGTTATCCAATAAATGGTTCCCGGGGCAGCGGTACCCATTCCCGCCTCCCAAATTGAAAACTAACAGAAGAATTTGGCTTTGAACTACGTATTGACATATTATACTAATAAGACCTAGTATAAATCTATCAATATTGCCAATTGTCACGCTGTGGAACTAGGAAATATTGCCAAATACCCAATGGCAACCAAGGTGAATTTATAAAAGAGATGAGGTACAACAGATAACATACTACAACAATTACAAGTATTATAGGCTTAAATTCTGACAGCTCTGCATACAGTCTACGTGTTAACAAATAGAGGAGTATTTATTTTTTTCATTTATGCTGATGCTTGTTTATTGAGAATTGAAATGTTTGATAGGTTGTACAAAAATGGCTTTTCAGTTGTAAGGAATTTCGATAAATGTAAATTATTGCGCCACATCAAGTTTTTAGTCGGCCCATGTGGTAAAATGGACAAAAAGACAAGGGCAGAGACAGAATAACGTTTAATTTGGACAAAACGCACGCCCAAAATTATTAATCATTATCATTCTTATTACAATACGCGACCATTCAAATACAAAAGCTCGAATAAAACGCTTTAATGATTACTCAGGACAAAATCAAAATCGTAGAAACTGATATCGCGGTATCATAAAAAGGCGATTCGTTTCGGTACCTTTGTCACGGCTTTTGTGCGATTGTTGGACTCTCAATGCGTGAGAAAAATATAACTGAGAACAGTTCGGAACGACCGAGAACACAATGGCGAAGGAGAAGTGAAAAGAGAAGAAAGGAAAGGTGACTAGAGACACTTGTAACCAACTGTTGTGTTGTCAGATTCGGTAATGGGACAGGATAAAGGAACGCAATGGTGAATCGCGGTTGGTATCTTTTGATTTCTACGCGATTTATCGACGTTTTAATAGGAAGGTTATAAAAAGGCGTTGGTATCTGTGATGGACCTGCATTGAGGCAAGGCAAAGAAAACTAAAAGGATTCCTTGAAATATTTATAAATAATAACATTAATAAAAAGTCAAAGAAACACTTTTTTACATTACATTTAACCCACATAGCCCTACCGTACCAATTTTGGTTCCGAACCAAATCTTTTTTTTTTTTTTAGTGAATACCTTACAAGAGTCCCAACTGCTCCCGTCTGGAGCCAGTGAGACTATGGCATCCCCAATTGGGGTATGTTATGAGGCTGAAGGTAAATGGGGAAGGGAAGGAGACGAGGAAGAGGAAGTTGGGAAAGTACCTGGCTATTCAGATCTAGTCACTAAACACAGCTAAAGCCATTTCTAAATTTTCTGTAAATGTTCCTAATAAAATAAAATAAAATAAAAAATTAAAATTAAAATTTCAAGCAACGTTTCAATTCTGAATAATGGTCTTACACCAGAGCGATACTAAGAGTATCTTCCACTCTGGAACGTGCCTCAAATATACTATAATATATTATTTTAAATAATTAATTGTGAAATAATACAAATCAACTAAATAAAATTTATTTGCGCACGCCGGATTCGAACCCGCGGCCTTCGGAATGGGAGTCTAACGCTCTACCGCTGGACCACGCCGGATGGCAAATCTAATTATAATAAATAATAAGGCATAAAGATTAAAAAAATAACTTTATCTACGGCTTGTGTTACTTTACATGTACTACTAGCCTTTACGATTTCAACATCAAACAGCATACTTGTCGTCGTTATTTTATTAAAACATTTAATCGAAGTTTGCATGTCACAAAATCGAAAAACATGTATTTTAGAACGTAAATACACGGAGAAAAATGTTATTCTAAAATACGATCATTGTATTCGTAAAAACGGTCAAAAACGGGACTGAAGTTCTTACGTACAAATTAACAGGGTAATGTTTATTCTTACATTTTCCCGCCAATAAACATTGAAACACTGTTAATTTGTTCGTACGAACTTCAGTCCCATTTTTAGCATTTTTACGAATAAAATGATAGTATTTTAGAATAACGTTTTTCTCCGTGTACTTACGTTCTAAAATACATTAAAAGTTTATGAAAAAATATCTTTTATATCAACATGTAAACTAGGTTTTTTTTATATTGTAACCAAAATCATAAATGTAAAGAAATTTAATAACACTTTTTATGAATGAAAATTTCCTGTCCCAATTTTGGTACGGTGGGGCTATGGGCATCTAAAAAAATAGTTGCTTGTCAGTGTAATAAAAACTGTATTTTCTGGAAGAAAGTGATGAGAAGTCGCATTCGTCATCACTTTCTTTCAGACAAGTCAGTTTTTGGAGTACTGACAAGCAATTGAAAAATAATTTAAAGAACTTGTTAGACGCCTATAATCCTGCCATACCAAAATTGGAACACCTCCCCCCTCCCACAACATCAAATGAATATTTAAAAAAAAATCTTTGAGTACTTTGTGATTTTTTTAATGATGAAACCAACAACAAGTTATTAAAAAAAAACATTTTAAAAGTTTCAGGGCTATCTGGGTTAATCCTAATGATGCTTTGTTCACGAAATATGTAGATTGTGTATAAATAAATAAAGTGATGTAAACTAAGTTATTTGTCTATTTATTAAAATGAATAATGCCATCACAAATTGATAACCTTTCAGAAGAAGTTTCCTTCGAAAAAATAAATAATTAAGCATTACAATAACTCCGTACAATTCAAGACGCAGGAAAAATCTATGTACTCCCTAAGTTTGATACATTTCGTTGATTAACTGGAAAAATGACATTTTTAAAATTTATTGGAAAATAAGGTTATAAGTTAAAAACAAGTCTGATATCCACAAATATCTACAATACATAAACGCATGTATTGTAAAAGTTGTTATTTTTTTAATGAAGCCATTTTTCTATTTAACCGACTATTTGTTATTCAATAACGCCATATTGCAATTATCCAAAAAATATATATTGTAGGATTATGTCAGTTCAATAAAATGGAGGCATTTATAATTGATATTATTTTGTTTATTTACTTTCACTAGAGCGCAAATTGACTGGAGAGGGCTTCCAAAATATTATTAAGTTGAAAATTAAATGCTTTTTAATTAATTTATGAAAAACGTGTTCAAGTACTCGCATCTTGCGGTTGAAATTTGAAACACGTATTTTTGAAGTTAGTATCAATCTTGACCACAAAACATTAACGTGTTCTTCACCTCAATTTTGTTCTTGTCTCAAAGTTGTAACCTTTGAGTGGTGAGTCTGGTCGACAAAAACTCATAATATATTGGCATCGTTTAATACAAAAGGACAAAAAAGTGTCCTTTGTCGGCAACTGTTGTCCTTCTCGTGGGACGTAGCGTCTCCGCCGCTGCGTGGGCAGGAAAATTATTTATTACACTGATCTGTTTGATTAAATCTTTTATAGACTTTTTAATATCCACGAGAATGACACTATTAACATTTTGATTTAAAGAGAGAAACCAATTATTAATGGTTGTTACACAAATTAAAAAAGGAGAGGTGATATTCCGTACCTTATTTTGTTATGTTTTGTTACCTAACCAATAAGTTATGTATATAATCTAATGTAAGCACATCTATTCTCTCAAATGTTAGGCTCTATCGCCTAAATTTTAATCTCATCATGCTGTTCATACAGGGTGTTAATGTATATACGTACTTAACTTACTTTAACCAGTGATACCTGACATTATTTCGAAAAAAAAATGCAAACGAAATTTTGGTCTCCGGTGACATTTTTGATGTTTTTTTTTCTACAAAAACATAAAAAACATAGTAGATATAGGACAGTTAGGGACAGGGCAATAGGTTGGGCGGTTACTCGGCTGACTAACCAGCAACAACATGTAAAAGAATTTATTTTTTTATTGATTTTGAAAAAAAAAAATTTAAAAAGTGATCGAAAAAGTCCCCGCAGACCTAAATTTCATTTACATTTTTTACTCAAAATAATGCCAGGAATCACTGGTTAAAGTCAAGCAGGTTTCTTAACACCTGAATACATGGCTTGAACTTGCAGCTTAAGTTCAATAAATAACTTTTTGAAACCATGCAGCATGAAATAATTGTAGTAAAGAAATATGAAGAAAAAGAAGTAAGCAAATTATCTTAAAAATATACGTGCTAATTAAATTAGCACACTGTATTTAAGAAGAACGCCATCAAGGGTTACACAATGCCCTTCTGCTCATAGATAAATATTGAAAATTATGAGAGACGAACGAATAATCGCAGCATAAATTGTTTGCAAGCGACAGTAAATAAAATTATTTTGAGTAGACAGAGTAGTTGTAGATATGCGTTAAACATACGAAAGTACCTAAGCAAATAAATTCATTGGAAATGTGAAAAGCAATAAAGTTGAGTGTCTAAAAGAAAAACTCGCCATGTTCTTTTTCTTAGTCTTAACAAACCAATTCATTCGCAAAAAGAGAAGACGTAGGAACAAATGAAGCCGTAGCAATAATCTGAGCAAACATTCGAACAATCGAGACTAATGAAGCAATCGTCAGTAGACATCATGAGTAACGATTATTGCTAAAGCACACTGAAGTATTGAATGCAGATTTATTAATTAACCCTTTCAATATTCCTCCTACAAACTACTATAAAACTATTATACATTATTATTTATAACGTAAAACACACGCATTGACAAGAACTTGTTACGTAAAGCACCTATTCTGAATGTTCAATAAATTAGCAATGGTTTGTTAGCAAATTTTCCTAGTTGGACAGGCAAAGCTTCCCAATGTGTAACTTGTACTTTCTTTTGTATCTATAAATAAATAAATAAATAAATTTTACGTATTTACATCGAAAACAAGATTCTAACAGGGCAATATTGGAAGGGAACCGGGTACTAATGACGTTTTCATGAAGTGTATTCTTATGTTGACAGCGAAAATGATCTTACAAGACAACTTATAAAGGTCCTTGACGTGGATAAATGGTTTCTTAATGGTTTGTAATGTGAAAAAATAAGCGTCGTTCCTGATATTTCTTTCGCTTTGATACCGAAAGGTTGCAGTTTCTCTTTGTCGTTTACGGGAAAAATGCATTTTGGAAGTAGTGTCTCAAAGACTAGAATGCTATATCTGTGATTTATGATAAAATATCAGGTTTGATTTTTTTTTGTATTGTTCACGACAATCGGAGGTGTTGATGACATAGCATTTGTACTTTTGAAATATTTTTTAGCTGGCGGGAACAGTGGCCCAAGGATCGAATCGGACAAAGCATTTCATAAGGAAGCCTTGCATAAATCATCTTTGTTCGTAGTTTGGCATTATACCTGAGTTTTTTTTTTCTATTTAGTGTGGGAGCGGCCACGAATAAGGACAAAGGTGACAATAAATTTTGATGATACCTGTGTGACGTGCTGAAAATGTTCAATTGGCGAATGTTATGCCGAATTAATATTGATAAATCGTTATTATTTATAGACGGTATAAACGGCTTGAAACCTTTTGTGTTTGGTCAGAAAATAATTGAAAAATATGAATAGAATTCTTTTTTAATTCCTATTTTTAATTTATTTTAAGAATGACAAATCCTGGGTTACGATTAACCTGGCAATATTTCAAAATCTCCTATTATCACAACGATAAGTTGAAAATCTTGCTTGCCTTGTGATATGGGATAGCCGAGGAATAAAGCTCACGACTCCTTAGTGGGACACAGACGCAATCCAACTCAGCCAATTACCGGTCAGTATATATAAATATTTTGCCTGGTGTTTTTATTATCTGCGTTATAATTTTTTTTTTTTTAAAGAAAGACAAACATTCCCGGGTTACGAATAACCCAACAAAATTTGAAAATCTCCTACTACCACCACACTAAGCGGAAGATGTTGCTTGTGTTGTGGTGGAGGACTTAGCCAGCCGAGGAATCGAACACGGAACGCCTGGGTGGGACCCAAACGCGATGCCCACTGAACCACTGACCGGTCAAATAATAATCCCTTTAAGTTTTTTTAATTAAACGTTGATTTATTAAAGTTTTGGGTAGAATTTGTAAATTCGGCATAAAATACAACTATTCTTGACAAAAAATGCGAGCGGGGTTGTCCACCGCTTCTTTTAAATAGAAAAATCTTAAATCTCAGTCAAGTCACTTGAAAATTTTATTTATTTATTTATTAAACGTCCTTATGGGCTTTTAAATTATTTGTGGTAAAATTCCAAAAACATTTTCAATATTTTTCGAAGTGCCTATTCAAATAGTGCAAAAAATACATTACAGAAATCAAAATGTTTAACTTTATTTTGACAGCAATTTGTTCACAAATATGCATATTATGTGTGTTTTGCAGAATTTTCGATTAATTTTTCTCTTCTACATAATAGATAAAATCCAATGAATTCAAAGTAATATTCAATAAATTAGATTTTAAAAACGATCAACATACTTTATTGAACGCAGCCAGGCTTCTGAAAATAAATTTTCTCATATCTCAGAAAGAGTTCTTTTGTATCCGTAACGGTGGAAAATAAAATAAATAATGTAGATTTTTACAGGGTCAATTTAATGAAATCGTTCGACGGAAATTTATCACCGTTTTATGGAAAATCGTAACGCCGCCGTGGACCCCCGGTGTTACGTCAAAAGTTAAAAATAAAATCAAAGAATAACCGATAGAAATATTATGTCTTTTTGTAGGTACTAAAAGACCTGCCGAATTCATTTTTTCAGCCTGAATGCCAAGTCTGGGGAATCGCGATAAATTTCTTTTACGATATACACCTGTCGGACATCTCCCATTGTACCTACTGCTGAAGTTGCTTGGAATATTTTAATTTTATACTCTGTCATTGTGGGAGACCATTGTCATGCAGATTGGAACATCGTGTAAGGCGAATACTGTATGAACATTTTTATTCGATGTGATTGAATTTTTCGTAAACCACGGGAAAAAAACATTCAGCATCATTATTTTCATGTGTATTTATTCAATTCATAAATATATCCGAGTTTATTCCAGCAGCAGTATTTGATCGTTGATATAATAAGACAGACGACACTTAGATTAAATTTATAACCAAATAAAGTGCTTTTATAATAAGAAAGATATGGACTGGATTACTACTATCGATGTATACATATTTTATATTTAAAACAGTTTAATCGGTGAAATTATTGACTATAATTAAATACCCATGGCTTTAGTGTGATATATTATTTTTATAGCAAACTGTTGTAATAATAATTATTATTATAACAGTTTGATTGTTTCTGATTAAAAACTCATTTTCACGACTGATCCATTAAAATAAAAGTTAGCACAGAAAAAAAACACGGTACAAAAAACTGACACACTTCGATTGAAATCTTAAAAAATGCACAGTTTAAGTTTGAGGAAGGTATTGCACAACATGAACTACGCGTTTGTAGAAATGTTGAATTACCAGGAGGTCAGCTCGCAGAGCACGTAAGAAAACAACACGGTATAACTGTAATGTTGATCAAATACTCAGTAGATATTTACGGATTGCTATTAAGAATATGAGCTCCGGGAGGTTGGGGGTCACGCGTTGCTGGAATTCTATCACGCCCCCTCAGCAGGTGAAATTGATATGAACCTAATAAACTACTTTTACTTTTCGTGATTTATGCGCTCCGTGGACTCATGATTCCCGATATACGTTGGTGGTGTAATTAGCGTGGCGTATTGGATTGTTGTACTAATAATTCATGGCTATCAAGGGATAATGTTTTACACTGAACATGAGAAAAAAAAGAATAGGCAGAAGGTAGGAAATACACGACATACCTTGGTTCTAGTTACGAATACAAGAATCTAACTGTCCGTAACCCTGTGGCGGATTTGCAGTCTTGGCCGCCCTAGGCCCAGGCCATGTAGTAAGTACCAACCGCCCCTTTCTCAGTACCCATCATAATAGAATATAGACTACACAATGAATTTACTTTATTGCCAACTTTTATCGAAATCGATTCATAAATTTAGTTAACTATAAGTAATAGCTGCTAGTTTGTAATACTTTCACGTTTAAATAAAACATTTAAAACTGTTTTCGGTTTTATTTATTATTTTTTTAACTACAGGTTTATTCTCATACAATATATACAAGTTTTTCACGATATGTTACAAAACTCGTCAGTACTTAAGCGCAGCAAAATCATGAATTAAATATATTGAAGAAGAAGACAACAATAATAATCTAAATTAAAATATTAAAATGAACAAGACACAGAAAAACAATAAAACATAATGGTCGCAACTGGGACTCAAGTCTTACCGGGACGGGCGCTCTAAAATTACATTACATTAATTAAATCTTCAGTACCCAATTTCCTTTAAAAATGTTCTTCTATGTTAAGCAAAGCAAGATATTTTAACCTTTGCTCCGTCATTGTTGTGCTTAAATAATTTTTAACTACTAAATGAAGTAAAATACTGTAACTTTAAAAAAATTATGAAATACCTAATGATTAAAAAAAAAACTCATCGCAAAGAAGAAAACGATTGTTCTCATTTCAATAAACTGACAGCACTGTTTCAATCCTCATTTTTTACACTGCAGTGAGCACGAAAATGGAGACATTCTTCTGAAAAATTGTCTTCTAAGTCAGTAGAATAAACCATTTGCAATGCTTTGGCCTTTTCTTCGTCTTCAGATGCACTTAGTTTCGTCAAGTTAGTATTAAAATAAAATTTATTGTAAAGTAATTTATAAGAGTTTTTCTGACAATGTATCAATTATTACCAAAAATATTTTATACATAAAATGTAGAAAGTGATTTAGGAAGATTATATTGTTATGCGATGCAGTGAGGGGTGGCCCGCCATAATGTGCGCGAGTCTTCAGAATATTTAGGTACTCTGAGTTATTTCTTGTTATCATCAGTGACTTTTTTGTCACGATTGGCCACCCCTAATATCTGGCCGCCCTATGCCCGGGCCTACAGAGCCTTAGGGCGAATTCGCCACTGCTGTAACCAGTCGGACTGTGACACCCCCAATTGGAAGATAATGTGCAGAAGGCAGAAGGCAAGGAGAGCAAGAAAATGAGATTAAGATTTGTTAATAAATAACATAAATTAAGTTAAAACCAATGCAATCATTTTTTTTATTTTGATTGGTGGATTCTAGTAAGGTTGATAATGAAGAAAACTTCAAAAAAATTGAAATTGTCAATACCTGATTAATTCGAAGGATGATAATTATTATTATATATATATGAAATTCGGGAAATTTTGTAAATTATTTGTTCGTCATAATCTGAAATTCAGAAAAGTTATTTTTAGAATAGTAGGATTATCTCTATGCTTTTTGTGAACAGATGATCGTTGACAAAGATCATTTCTTTATTAATCTGAGGTTACAACCTAATTCTAACAGACTAAAACGACTTGCTTTGCAGCTAGTAAAATACCTTTTGAATGTGAACGGTAAATATAACACGGCGACCAACATTGGCTATTAAATAAATTACAGATGAAACATGAAGATAGACACGAATGAAGTATTTCTAGTTTTTATAATGAATGATGAGTTAACACCTGTTTTATGTGAGCAGCTATGCCATATCACTGGTTTTGATCAGTGAATTACACAGGGTTATGACAAAGTACTAATTAAATTAATTACCAAAATTCGAATCTACGATTTATGGTAGTCTTTAAATACATTTAACTGTTCATCATCTGACTGTGGTCGCGTGGATGGAATGATGTGGTCTGAGTCGTATTTAGTTATTAAGAACGTCAGAAGTGAAGAACTACGTCATAAATCTACTACCCTAAATAATAAAACATGCTTATTGAAATAGAATCTTAAAAACGAAAATTTTGCAAGATCCTTTGAAACAGAATCTTAAAAATGTTAACCATGTTTTGCAAGATCTTAATTTATGTCAACCTGTCATATGTCAGTTTGATTTAGTGAAGTAAATTTTTTTTTGGTCACCTCAAGAGAATATGTTTTTAATTCTTGAGCCTTCTTGCGTTCAGCTTTGGACATAGACCTCCCTCATTCGTTTTCCTTTTGCCGATTCTTAGCATTTATTCACCCAGTTATTATTCAGTTATTTTCAAATCGCCACTTCCTCTCATTTCATAAATAGAAAAGCTGGAAAGACCAAATATCTACATATAAATCTAGTTTTTCTCCACCCTGATTCAAGTCAAGTCTCCTCCTGTGTGTTAAGTGGTGCCTGGATTACATGGTAAATATTTAGGTGGTAAAGGACGGTAAAGGACGTCATGTACCTATTTAGCTGCAATATGGAACTGTTTTAATCACTAATATGATAATCGCGTTTTTAGTCCGGAATTTGATGGTTGCTCCGTTTGCTGCTTTAACGGGTTTATAATAATGTTACACGATCAGTTTATAAGGCCATAACAAGAGCAACCATATGAGAAATTTTTGAAATACCTCATTGAAATTTTGTTCGGAAAATAAATTGGAACTTAACTCGACGAAGTTACATAGGCTTACCACCACAAATCAAACGCTTATCACCGTTTAAAAACGTAATTGTTTTTAAATAGCTCACGAAAAGACGATGTTTTTTCTAATTTTTGTTTCCATCAAGCATTAACGTAAATTATTATAAAGCTTTTTTTAGAAACAACATTGAAGTTTTTTGAAAAGCTGGTTGACACATCATTTTTATTTAGTACCTACCATCTTTCCCCAAAAACAGTAAGTATTATTTAACTCAGAAAAAAGATTTTAAATCTCCTCTCAAATATTCACAGTCAAATATTTGGAATAGGTGTTCCAGTAACAATGTACGTACTGGTCCAGTATCAAATGAAACTAAATTTTAAATTTTTTTTACTAGTGGTCTGAAATTGTCTTCACTTTTACCCGATTTTCTGATGACACCTGAACCTTCAGATAACTATATGCACACATTATTGGTATCTCAATTTGTTATCACAAAGCCAACAGGTGCGAAGGTTTCAAGATGGCACTGTGAGACAGGTTATATGCATCTCGCTCTCATCTCATCCTTTTTCCATTGTGACGAGGGAGGCGATAACAGGTTGGTCGATACGTGAAAAATGAGAAATGTAGGAAACCACATTTACAGAACATGTAATGTGGCACCTAACAAATTTTGTTTTCGAATTTCAGTGAATTCTTTTTGGCGTTTTATTGGTTTGCGTCTTCGCTCTTTGACGATAAACATTTTTTACCTTGAGTTAAAAAATCGCTTCGATACAGTCTGCATTTTGAAGAAGGCAGTGGCAAGTTTTATAATATATTCTCTTGCAAATATTGTGGTGGGCGGAAAATGAAAGCCTGTAAAAAGATTAGATGACACGTAACTTGTGAAAAGGTAGGTACATTATTTATTAAAATGCAGTTAATGTTGTAGAAATTACATAGATTTTCCCTTACTGATTGGTAACTGAAATAATTTAGTTAAAATAAGTTTTCTAACTCATCGGGTTTACCCCTACAAGAAATAAAAATAATAATAAAAAAAACCATTTGATATCGGTACCTACAAGAAAGGTCAAATAATATTTATGTATTTATTATAAACACCCATCGGGACTTTCACAAATTTTAAAAAGATAGATTATAAAATAGTATTATGAAGTAAATAATTAATTTATATACAAATATGTAGAATTGAGAAGGTATGCTCTCTCTCTCTCTGGTTTCAATCCTGGGATTGGTTTGCAGCAATTTCCTCTATTTTTCTCTTCCATTCTTCCCTGTCTTGTGCGGCTCTTTTGAAGTCTGCATATAATGAGCAGCAGAATCCATATATCAGGTCCTCCAGGTAATCTCGGCGTGGGCGTCCCCTAGAGTTTATTATTATCATAAGGTATGCTATTACAGCCAAAACATGGTTAAAGAGGGGAAAATATTGACTTTGCATCTCCTTTTTCCACCAAAGAATCAAAGTACCAAAGGTATACCTACGCAATTAATACACTAAATAATTTCAAACAAATCTTGCAAAAATGAACTAAACAACTTACAGCGATTAAAAAATTTGAATTCCGGCGAAACAGCTTAGTTAAATGCTAGGAATATGAGGGAAAAGGTAAGGACGACCCGCGCAAAGATTAATAAATACGCATTTTTCAATAAGCCTAAGGAAAATAAATTTCATAATTCAGAGACAATTTTATGGCGTGATTTGGAAAACGAGTAAGTTCCAAATTTATAAAGTATTCGGAATAAAACAAAATATTTTAATAAACATTATCACTTACTTCCCATCAAATCCTGGCCAGCTCAAATAGTAAAGGTCTCACAAATCACTATGATCCTGAAATAGTCATTATTTGTTCCGTAAAAACAAAGCCTTTCGTCCTGGTCCAAAAAAGCACGGTCGTCCCGCTTTATTTACGGTTGACAACTGGTCGGTAATAGATTTTTTTAATAGATATGGAGGTAGATAGAGTCCTGATAAAGCTAAATGGCAAATGTAGGCTTCTAACTGGTCAAATTATAGGTTCTATCATAGAGGACTAATTGAGTTATCTATAAGAATCTTCATTAGAAATCCTTGTTAATTGTTGATTAAAATTTTTTTTTTAACGAGATATTTCTTTTCGTCCAGCAGAACAGAGATGAGCTTTTATATTCTGAGAATTTTAGTCAAATTGTTTTAAAAATCGCTCGGTGCCATAACACCTTGATTTTTCGAATAAATGGGTAGATTCTTATTATTTTTTAATTGATAAACTAATGTTTTAAGATAAAAAATTTTAAGCATAGCACAAAGGGTAACAATTATTATTAACCTGAAACACTCATCCACATTGAAAAAATGTCCCGAGAAACGATACATGACGCCGACGGGATTCGAACCCGTGTCCGTCTGACCTACCTTCTTATGCGTAGCTCATACCAGTACCTAGTTGTCGAAGTGTGTTCTCTTGTAAATGTCGAAGTGTGTTCTTTTGTTCTCTCGTTCATTTTAAAAGAGTTTTGATGCTAGTTAAAAAATGTGATGTTTGTATAGACAATATGGCATAATTTATTATTCAAATCCAAAAGTACCAATGTAGGTTTAAGTATTGTTAAGTATATTTTTATTGCTCTTGTAGGGTTTTTGTAACTTCAACCATTGAGTAAAAACCAAAGAGCTTCATCTGCCATGGAGGTCATCAAGTTATTACTGTATTTGATGCGATATGACCAGGTGATCCATTCTCTATAGCATTGATTTTCAAAGTGGTGGGGCGCGCCCCACTAGGGAGGCGAGAAGACATGTACAGGGAGGCGCGGGCGGCGTAATTGGTGGGATTTTAGGGGTTTTTTTTATTTTAGTTTTAGGCATAAATATTTTTGAGAGTTGGTAACACTGCACGCAGCATTATACTTATAAGTTTGGGAACCCCTGCTCTATAGTTTATGGTCCTTTGGATGAAATATGGTCATTGTGACACATTCGTGCAGTGATGGTATGTCTGGGGAAATTTCCCTAGATCTAGGGGAGAAAAATATTTCTTATGGAAAAGGGAAATCAGCATAAAATCTGGGGAAATTTTAAAATCTGGCAATTTTTTTTTAAATATGTAAAATTACTGATATTGCTTGTCGTTAATTATTATTTTTGGAATTCCCATGAAACTTTTGATGTATGTTCTTACATAAATCAAGCAATGATGTTTTTAACACTGACAACTCAAAATATTATGTAAGTATCTAAAAAAATATATAGGGACTTCCCAAAAGCAAAAAAAAATAAATTTAGGTTTCAAGTTACGTTTTTTAGAAATTTTCTTCAGTTTCGGTAATTGCGGTTGATTTTCATATTGAAAAGTGATTTTATTAGGAATTCTGTTTCTAATTCAGTGGTGAATTATATATAGGTAGTTTGAAATTATTATTTTACTTAGCAAAAAGTGTTTTATTTGGGAAAGCACAGTTTTATTTTATTTAAAGATAAAGACAAAATAATAATACAAAAAGAGATAAAAGTCCCAGTAAACTACTTTTTAGTATTATAAGTACATCTACTACGTTCCGATAACTTTCCAATTAAACATATAACAGAATTAGTATTACACAATCAGCAGACAGTATAAATTGACGCCCAAAAATACCAAACAAAAGCAAGAATGTCATACACACAATTAAAAATGTAATACAAATATTTCCAACAAACATTTATTACTGCTTCAAAGTCCGGCACAACCACCACCCCCCCCCCCCCCCCCCCCCTTTTTTATTTTGATTTGTCAATGCAGTTCCCGCGAAATCTGGGGAAATTCTAGGGAAATTTTGCCTCGAAATCTGGGGAAATAATTTTTTTGGGCATACCATCCCTGCATTCGCGTTTCGCGTTCCTTTGACGACACACGTCACCATTGCTACTAATTTGTTTCAAGAAAAACAAAAATTTAATTCTTATCTAACCATTTTTCCCAGGCAAAATTCTCAAGGATGATTATTCACAATAAAATTCCGGTGATGTAACTTAAAATTATGTTTAAATTTAAATGTATTAAGTTACTAATTTATTATCCTAATTACCAGCAGCAAGTTATTGGGTGTCGGAATACCTTACAAGGCGATGGCGATAACAGAAGAAAACAGTTGTACAAATGGATGTTCATTATTTGGTATGATTATTGGTATCGATTCCGACCACCCAGGGAATAGAGACGGTGACAGACTTTTCCACGGTGTTCAGATAGTAGTTCAGAGCCGTAGCAGATCACACAGAAAATTTATTAAATCATTACTGTTTCATTTTATTTAGTTGATAGCGAAAAAAAATGTAATGGTTTTTCGCCATACACACTGAATGTTCATTATCTTATAATAACGGAATAGATTCCTACTATCCTGCAGATAATTCAGAATAAAGAGATTCTTGCTTATGGTACTGTATTGTACCATGGGGCTACTGCGGGGTAAGATGGTACTAACTAGTTCGAACCAATTTGACGTTTGTTCGCTATACTATTGGTTTGCAAAAATACATAAAAACGTCTACTCTTTAACCCTTAAAAAAATTGGCGTATTTTGTCAGAGGCTAAAAATATTCCCGCTTTGCAATAAATTCCAAATAAATGGAACATTTGTTAACGTATTCGAAAACTAAAAACTGTTTTCGAAAGGTGATGAAATAGGCTTTCAAATTTGTATATTAAAAATTACTATGTATTTTTTTAAATAAATTTTTTTTTTGCGAAAACTTTAAAAAGTGTTCAAAATGGCCCACTTTACTTTTTTTTCTAACTAAAATTACTGATAATGAAAAAAAAATAAAACACATTTTATTTCATTAGATGAATGAATTATAAACCTTACTGTCACCTCACATTTCTTCGTTTCATGTAAAAAAAAATCTTAAAAAATTCACAAAGTTCCATAATTTTTTTTCAAATTGCTATCGGAAACTTTGGTTTCAGAAAGGGGTAAATTTTTATTTTTTTGTGGTTTTCTTTTAGATTTGAATATATAGTTTGTTATATTCTATTTCCAATACCATTTAGACCACATTTCTGACTATGATAGTAAGGGAGAAACAACGATTTCTGTGAGACCTATGTGAGCTGGGACAAATATGGTCTCCTGTGATTAAACGGGTTAAAGTGTTTTTCCTGAACCTATTTACGGATTCGTTTTTAAATAAAATACGAACATTATTTGGCCGCAAATAAACTTATTAACTTGTTTCGTCAATTCATTTTTAAACAATAGCAACTAACACGACTTGTGTGCACATCGAAGGTCAGTCAAATAGGCTATTTCATTTAAAAAAATTAAACATCGTGTAAATAATGCCTATTTTATTATTAAAAATTGCCTTTTTTCGGGATAAAACTCTGTAAATATGTACGATAGTGCACAGAACTTCGAATAATTTCTGCGAGTATATTATAAAGGTCTAAACGAAAAATGGATGATGAGAATATTGCTTATTTAGGATGAATTAATTGAATTAGATTTTTTTTAGCAAACTTGATATCGCACATCCTTAGCAAAGCGTCGTAAGTCAAAATTTTCTATTTCATATTTAATTAAACTGATTGTGATTATCTATATTCCACGAAAACCGCATTTAAATTAGATCGCTTCATCTCCGCACGTTATCGTTGTATTTCTTTTCGACGCTATATTTACAAGTTCATCATTCATTTATTTTGTTGCGTTCTCCAAGCGAAATGTCTTTCCAAGGTCATATCAAAAAGATGTAATTCTCTCAGGAATGTATCTGGTAAAAAGTATCATATTCCAATCACATTATAAAAATGAATAGTAAAATTAAACATTGTTAACCTACGCCATTGATCCATTACTCCATTGATTGGTAAGGTGCAAGAGGCAAGATACAAGTTATATGCAGTATGCACCAGCGACATCTTTACGATAGAGATAAGCCTCCCGGTGCAGTAGACTTACGGCTGGTGGATCGGGCCTAAGTGCAGGCAGGACGATAAAAACGCCGATCGAGGTGCGAGGAGATGGGATTTCTCCTTTTTTGTTGTGTTGAATCAATATCCAGTTGATAGTAATGGTGCCACCAAGAGAGTATTTTTAACAACTTTATTATTATCATGTTAAAATAAAACACATTCGAGTGACAACACATTGTCCAAGAGAGGGAATTTTTTAATAATATTTTTTAAGTCCCAACTGCTCCCATCCGCATGGTGCCAGTGAGACCATGGCATCTCCAATTGGAGTATGTTGTGCGGCTGAAGTTAAGTGGGGAGGGCAAAGAGGTGGGCAAGAGGAAGGTGGAGAAGTACCTGGCTATTCAGATCTAACACCTGGATAAAGCTATTTAAAGCAAGGTTTCAAATCTGAATAGTGGTAATTCCGCACAAGAGTCCCAACTGATGCCAACCACCTGGAGCCAGTGAGACTATGGCATCTCCAATTGGGGTATGTTGAAAGGCTGAAGGTAAGTGGGGAGGGCAACGAGGTGGAGAAGAGGAAGGCGGGAAAGTACCGGGCTATTCAGATCTAGTCACCAAACGCGGCTAAAACCATTTCAAATAGCAGTACACCAAGGGCGATACTGAGAGTTTCTTCCACTCTGGAATGTGCTAAAAACACAAAATATATTATTTTATATGATTAAATTGCATGAAAACACTAATCAATCACTAGAAGACTTTTATCAGAAATAGAATTGCAAATAAATACATATTTAATTTTTCATATGTGGCAAACACTTTCTGGGTGTCTGTATTATGTTCAATATATGTTTATTCATCCCTGAGGAAGGTTCAGGCTGAACCGAAACCGGTTGGATAAAGAAATAATTAAGTGGAATTAAAACAAAGTATTATTGTGTTTATTACATACATATTTCTGAAAGTAAATTTTTTGGCTTGGGAGAAACATTGCAAAAACGATAGTGATAGAGTAAAAATATTGTTCCCAGAGAAAGAATTAATAAATAAAGAATTAAAAAATAAAAATTAAAAAAACAACTTTTTAAATTTTTTTCTTCATAAATGAAGTACCTACAATAAGGAAGTTGAGTCCATTTTACGATTTTTTTATGAATGTTCACTTACAAACTTAAATTTATATAATCAAAGATACTACTATTTTTTTTATAGTTCGTTTTCATAATTAAATTAATTCTAAAAGTTTGAATTTTATTAAACGCTCGGTAAAAGGCGGGAATATGTCGTCATACATATTCCCTATATATGTGTTGCTATATGCAAACAATGATGATATTGCAATAGTTCCTAAAATATCGGTCGGTGAAAAATGGCATTTCGAGTTTTTAAATTTAAAAAATAACCATTAAAATGCACTTTTTTCGAAATTCCGGTAACTGGATTGATTAGTACCAGTTAATATCTAAATATACTACAATTTTTTAATTTATTTTTTTAGTCCATATTAAGAGTGTCCCGGTTTTGTAAATATTTACCGTTATTTTCACACAAACAAGCGTACAGATGACGCACACACACTCCCGCGTCTTACCGAGTGTTTTGGCGGGCTTAATAAAATTCAAACTTGTATAATTAATTTAATTATGGGGACGAACTTTAAAAAAAAAACAGTATTTAAGTTTGCATGTGAACATTGATAATTTTTTTTTTAAATGGACTCAGCTTCCTTATTGGTTACATGAAATGTCCAATATCAAGCAGTTTTAATCTATTTTATGAGATAGTAATAACTATACCAAGAGTAGTAACTGCTCACAACCGTTGGGGTCAGTTAGAATATGAAATCCTGAATTGGTGTATGTAATAATGGTTATTAATAATTGGTTACATGAAATGTCCAATATCATGCAGTTTTGATCTATTTTATGAGATAGTAATATCTATACCAAGAGTAATAACTGCTTCCAACCGTTGGGGCCAGTCAGAATATGGCATCCTGAATTTAGGTATGTAATAAAGCTAAAGGTAGTGTGGAGGGGAAAGAGTTGGTAAGAGGAAGGTTAGGAATTATCTGGCAATTCAGATCTGGTCACACTTATAGTTCTTTAAGGTCACGGTGACTGTTTATTGTAATTTTGTACCATAAAAATATGTTTTAAGAGGACAGACATCCTTGGAACTAGGAAGCTAGTTTTTGTCTGGAGAGCTCTTACAAACAAATGACTTGCCTGCCTGTATCCGGCTATCTCCAACACACGTTGTAACCGACACTATGTGACCCGAATATAGCATAGGCAAAGAGAAACAATATTAGAACTGATCATAGACTAATATTATGATATATTACAATAGCTTTACACGGAGAAAAATGTTATTCTAAAATACGATCATTTTATTCGTAAAAACGGTTAAAAACGGGACTGAAGTTCTTACGAACAAATGAACAGGGTTTCAATGTTTATTGGCGGGAACATGTAAGAATAATTTGTTGGTATGCGTAATTTGTTGGTATGCGTAATTTTTTGTATACCAATAAATTATTCTTACATTTTCCCGCCAATAAACATTGAAACACTGTTAATTTGTTCGTAAGAACTTCAGTCCCGTTTTTAACCGTTTTTACGAATAAAATTATCGTATTTTAGAATAACATTTTTCTTTGTGTAATAACTACGCAATGAAATGTATCTATCTATCTCTAAAAATATTTATCGACAAGTAATTACCTACTTATCCGATTTCAATACGTTTAACTTCAAAAGTTTCAGTTATTCTGTTTGTCTCATGATTCTTACGAACGCAATCTTTGTCTTAATAAGAGTCTTAAACATGATTTAAATACCTTGTTAATATTCGCATAACACAGAAAAGCTTCGGCAATCGACATAACGCGCACACAACACTCAAATTAAACTATACAAAGATCGATTGACTGTCCGCGTACATTTAAGAAGATTCATAAACACAAAAAACGTATCTCCCAACGGGCAAAACCAAAAAGTACAAGGTGTCTGTTGTTTTTTTACTCGGAGCAAATGCAATAAGTCGAAAAATACCTTTGCCCGTGGCCACTGAGCTGAATATTAATAATCAGCTTTATTATCAATCTGACACGTTAACATAATTGGTCAAACAGAGAGGGGAAAAGGCCTTTGGTCGTACCACGGGCCGCAATCTTGTTTAAAATCTTAATTAATTATCGATTCCAGCTAGATGATATATTTTTAAAGACGGCTAATTAAGCCACACATTTTGTCTAGGTGTCTGGTTTCAGTTGTACGGAGAAGTCGAGACTTTTTTATGCTCGCTTCGCGCTTGATTGACTTATCGATTGGATAAAATTATAGGAGGCATTATGCTTTGGATGTCGCTGGTAGGGAATGATGTATTTTTAATAACATGTTCATGAATTGTGAGTGTAAAATAGAGTAAAGGCTTCACGTTTATCAAAGTGACATCATTAAGTGGATTATGGTCATTACATAGATTATAGAATATATAATCGAAAATATTATGTTTTCAATTGCTTCTTTTTTTCTTCTTCTTCTTCTTCCCCTTGTCCTATTCGGGTCGGGGACCCACTGCATCGAAATGCTTCTTTTTTTAAATACTATAATTTTGTTTTGCCGCGTAGAAGCCTGAGGAAAATAATTTATCTCACGGCCTATGTAATATTTAGGGATGCTGTGTGGAAGGTATTTTAAAGGAAAAAGTATGAAAGGTGGATAGGAATCTAGGTCAGTGTGACCAGGAGTGTAAATCCACCCCTCCCACTGCGGTGCAAGGCGAGAGATCGAGACAGTCCGGCTGGAGAGGTCTAGTTTAGGTTTCCCTATCCGGTCTCCCCCGATCTTGTCCGTGATGCTGTAAGTGGGTAAATGAAGACGTAGACAACCCTCACCCCATGAACCCGGGCATCCTTGCTAAGTCATCAAACGTAGCGAATCACTTGGTGCGATCTCTGGCAGGGGTGTGGGTTATCTAATAAAAGGTTCCCTGGGTGGCAATACCCGTAACCGTCTCCCAAATTGAAAACCTACATATTGAATAGCTATATCAAACCGTTTTATATTTTTTGGCTAACGCATACCATTTATAATCATATATTTTTTTCTGCGGATCGATTCTTTATCCACTAGTGAGACTTCAATGTTTTGGTGAAGTGAAGAATGCCTAAGCATTCAATTTTAGCAAAAAATAGCACGTAGAAATAGCATAATGTTTGAATTGTCAAACCGGTTTAAATGAATGCTTGCAATAATACAACTAGGTGTGAACACTCATACCTTGAGAAAAATTAGTTAGCTTTAAAATGCCACCAGAAAAACAATTTAAAATGGGGTAATCCACTCAAATTATATATATGCTAAAAATAAAATTTCGATGAATATTCGACAATCTGATTCGTTTTGGTGGTCTCTCGATAAGGGTTATCTATATTTATTTGATAAACTTACACTAATTCAAAGGGTTGGCTATAATAAAATGAATCCGTGTTGAAGGATTTTCAATTATCGCCCTCACATATTGTTAACGCTTGGCTGGATACCCCAACCTTGTTACTTGATTTCAATAAAATTTACACCGATTTTTTATTCTCTTCGTTTTCATTCTGTGTGGTTTCTGTGATAAATCGTTAAAATCGTGTATTTACTCCATATCTACTTAATTACAATTAAAAAAGAATTTTTAAATAAAACGTAACTAAGTAAACACCACTTTAATTTTTATATACTTAAGAGGCTAGACTTTAAACCACACGCGGAACACCCGCGACTGTCATTCTGTCCCGCTCACAATAAGCTCACGTACACTTACAATACATGCGAATGCGAAATGTGCGAATGAGACAACGCTCAAATTTACCTACAGAAATCGCTCGAAAAGGGGTTTATGGAGAATACACTTTTCTACACCGAAAATTTCACGAAATTGAAATTTTAAAAAATATATATTTTTTAGAAAGAAGATTTTATAATTTTATAATTCTTTATGAGAGTGGAGTTAGCAGCACTTTTTCCTTAAATAATATTTTTTGATAAATCGTACATGTTTGACAGTGAATGTTTACGTTAATACGAAATGCATCGAAAATTCGAAAACATACCGACATAGTTTTCACCCTCTAGAAGGCAGTATAAAAAATATATATTCATTTTGTGCAATTTTCGATGTAGAAAAGTGTTTTTTCCCGGGCGTCCTTTTTGTATGGGCCGAAAAGCGAAGTCTATCATCTTAATGCCTGTGATTCGCTACAATCGTAGCTTCTTGAGGGCAGCACAATACTATAGTACTGAGTAGTAGAGTATAGTACTATACTATAGTAGAGTAGTTGGGTTCGGCGGGGCTAGTTGAACCAAGGGGCTTGTTGGTCCACGCAAATGTCTTGGAATCTGAATCTGAATCTGGAATCCGAAAGACTTAAAAAGAAAGCCGAACATGTTCTGGCAAGCCATAAGTGTGCGGACCTCCCCACAAAGTATTCGAAAGGCACATGGCATTCATGGCATTCGTGGCACGTGGCAGAACGTGTACACGGGGGTTTTGTGTGAATTTTGCTCTAAAATTTAAAAAAAGACATTCAATTGTTTTTTTGGAAAATACATACCAAGGAAAAAAGGTACCAGAGGCCCTAGCACGCTCGCTCTATAACGATCGATAGGATAACTATCGGTAACTTCTCATCGTTCCCTAGCATGACTACAGATCGCCAACGAATAAGTGACAGTTCACAATGACTAAGTGTCCTTAACATATTCGACATCAACTGTTGTTTGTACGTTAGCGATGTGCAGTTGTCCAAGGGAACGATGAGAAGTTACCGATAGTTATCCTACCGATCGTTATAGAGCAAGCGTGCTAGGGCCTCTGGTCAAGGTAAGTCTTTATAAAATAAGTTTTTATTTAACTTTATTAAATCAATTGAAAAATTATATTACATTTAGGGGTATATGAACTAAAATTTGTGGTAATTAAACCATTTGGTTCAACTAGCCCCATTCCGATTTCTTACTGTAATAATAAATTGAATACGTAACGTATTTATTTCACTCTTTAACACATTAAGATCGATTAACCAGCAGCTGAGAATAAAAGTTTAAATATGCTTGCAACTGTACAGGGGGGTTCCAATGAGAAAGATCGATTATTCGCCGTATCAAATTTTTGAAATAAAAAATTTTATATCGATTTATTTCATTCAAAACTTGCTTTAATATATATAGACCTACATTAAAGTAAGCAATAAAAATGCTCAAAACGCACGATAATAAATTATTAAATATGGTATATTTCTTGTAAGTATTTTTTGATCATAAGTATTTATAATTTTTCAATAATGTCTAAACAAAGTAAGTGTGTAAAAAAATTTTTAATATTTTAGTTTGTATTGCATCATATTCGAAGTCAATATTTTTTCATTGTTTTTTATACAAATCCATTTTGGAAAGCATAATTTTGAGTGATTATTAGGAAGTTCGTTTTATTTACATTATTTTTATGTAAATAAAACGAAAATATGTAATTTTTGTAATATATCACAAAAGAAATATTATAAAAATTGAATTCGTAAGAAAGGTGAGAACTGTCAAATATTTTACGTCGTATTGAAAAAAAATTTTTTTTTTATGCTAACTTTCAATAGGTTAAGCATCTGAAATACGCCTTAAAATGAATGTTAAATATAGTCATAATCTGTTTTTTTTAATCTCTCCATTAAATATAACTCATACCACACTCCTATATATTGTAAAGAATTTGTTTTTTCTTAGTTTTTTGTACAAATGCATTCAGATCCGTTGAGGTTTCTTCACTTGGGCTTTGACTAATATCAAAACCAGCAATTATGAACAATTAGTGGATACTTTGGTTGAAGTAATCTTGATTGCACACAATCAAGCAATTATCATTATATCTAATGAACAATTAACTGTTTTCCGTCGTGTGTGAGATGAACGATGTCGGGTATCACGGCATTACTTCGAGAAAGACAGAACGAGATTGATTAGTTCTGCTGTGATTTATGGAGCACAGGAATACTATAAACGATACCATTTTACTGCGTTTACCCTGTGGCTTGTAAGCTGTAAACTTGTGTACATTGTACATTACGATTCCACGTACATGGCAAATGAATAAATGTCGATAAATCTAATAAAATACAGTTAAATAACGTACAATCTTGATAAGTAACTCTTGATAAAAGCTCTTTTTAGGGAATGCAGATTTCAGAAAACCTTCCCGTTTAACAGTTTGACTAATTTTCTACATTTTAGGTAATATGATAAACAAATATGCTTTCACGTGAAAAGCCTTGAAATTGACAATTCCATACGGTATAGATTGCGAGATAGAAAGACATGTTTGTGGAATAGGACCATAATTAAGGTTAAAAAAATAAAGATCATATAAAAGGCTTGGCTTTGTTCTTCATATAAGTAAAGTGTTCAGTAACCCGCAGACAATAATAATGCTATATTTTGCATTAGTCAGAAGTACACTGGAATACGCATCGCCAATATGGAACCCACAGTACAAAATATACATAGATAGCATAGAACATATTCAAAACAAATTTATAAAATATCTTACTTTCAAATTCAACAATAACTTTGAATTTACATTTCAACAAAGGCGGGTACTAGCTGATTTAACATTTATACACAGAATTTTAAATAACAAAATCGACTGTACTGAACTTCTATCCTTAATTAATTGTAATATACCTGTAAGAAAACGTTGTTCGAAGAAAACTGCCAAAAAAGGGCAAAACAGGCAAAATTCGAAGGATTTGTGGTCAAGAAGATAACAGAAACATTAATTTTTTTTCATTAATAATATTACATATTCCTACATATGTACTTGGATAACTTCTTTGCCATTGTGTTGAGGAAAAGTTTTTTTTTGTTTCAATGTTCTTGTAGGTATTAATCAATACACCGGGCCTATATTCTTCTTGCAGGCCCGTGCCAATATTGAGGCGCAAAATCAAACCGCCTGTCTCGACTACTACAGCAAAAGGCACCGAGCAAAAAAGCCAACAAAAAAATAACTTGAATGTATTTTAAGTAAGTACTTTTCCGCAAAAATAGTAATTTGATGGCCGAATTAATGAGTTGTTTGGTTGATCAAGCCTTGGATGGGGAGGCCCGGGACACTGGGGTCAGATTAAAAATAAAAGTAAAGTTTAGTATTGTGGTTGAGGGGAGAGGGAGTGGTGGGGGAGGTCAGGGGTCAGCGGGCCCCTCGGGCCTAGTTTGGGCTTGGCTCACTTTGTAACAGGACCGGAGAGATGCTATAATAAACCTTGATTTTATTTAAAAAATCGGTAATTAAAATCTGTTTTAAATTCTCACCATGAATCAAATGCGACATAAATGAAATAATTAATCATTGTAAAGTAAGCAATTAGGTTTCACGTCCGTAACCTATCTATTATTAATCTATTTGTTTATATTGAAATTAATCTATTTGTCCCTGGCTGAATCTAATGTGAGATATTGTATAACTTCTTGGGGGCACTCGTGTAAGACAAACATCCAACATGTACAGTCAATTCAAAACGCCATGGTCAAATTACTTGTCAGCAAAGCAGTGTATGACCTGCGGTAAAATATCACAATAATGTATAAATCCATAAATGTTTTACCTATTAGAGCTCTTTTTTGGCATAAAATCTGTATGCAACATATCCTAGATAGCCCATACAAAACAATGGTGGATCACGCGTACAATACTGGGCTTACACAAAATTAAGGGTTGATAGTACCTAGATTTTCTAATAAACATGGCCAGAGAACTTTTGAATACATTGTTCCACTTATATTTAATATGCTGCCATATGATTTGAAAAAATGTTACTCGACACCTAAATTTGCGCTATTGTTAAAAACATGGCTATTGGAATCAGATTTTCTATATTGACTGACTGTACCTAGTGCACTTTCAAACTTTTTAGACGTATTCTATTATTTTTTATACTTATTTATGTTTTTATTATGTATTTTATTAAATTGAAATTTTTTTCCTATTGTATTATACTTGAGACATTTTAATTGTACAATGTTTTGTTCACACTGTTTTCCTGCAGACAAGCTACTTGCAGTAGCTATGCAGGTATAATGTTAACATAAAAAAATCTGTTTTTCTGTAATAAAAAAAAAAATTAAAAAATTGTATGGTGACCGGTCTACTCAGTGAAAACTTTTTAAGTGTATGAATATTGAGTACAAACTTTTCCTCACATGATAATTCATCATGTCTCGAAGCGTCGAAAACTGATAATTGGGGTTTTTAACCCTAGGTTAGGTTTGGTTAGGTGTGGGGGGGGGAGAGGCGGGGAAATGTAAGGGCAGGTTAATGTGAGTTATGATGTGATGAATTATCATGTGAGGAAGTATCGTGTCTGAATAAATTTACTATGGGGATTCAGACGCTGAGATCTTAAATTCCGATTAGACATGGAACCCTATTGTACATAGGCATATTTATTAGATTATGCCAATCTTCCCGAGAGACCGGTATCATCAATGCGGCTGAGTCAAAATTTTGTTTAGCGGTTATCATATACGTATATATTTTTACTAGTTATAATACATACTAACTTCGATTGTGTGACTCCGTGTCTATAACTCCAGTACAGTGGACTAAACTTTTTTTCTGAATTGTGTAACCGTTTTCAAAATTCGTGTTTGTTGGGAGAATTCAGAAAAGCGATAAAGTATCATATAACGAGCTAAATATTATTTTAACACAAAATTATTTTAATTGTCATTTTTAAAATTGGAATTGATTTGTCGAAAATGAGATCGTCTACAACAGCAAAAAATTATTTTTTTCAAAAAAGTTGTCGTTTTAATTAGGGCATGCTGCGTGGTACCACTTACAGCACTGACATTCAAATTAAAAACTAAACTGGATTGTTTGATGTATGACGTCACGAGACACCATTGCATACTTACGTTTTATCCAGGTCCACTCTGAAAGCTCACAACTTTGTTATTGTTGGAGATATCGAAAAAGTAATTTTACTGTCGTTATTAATTTTTATCTCGTGATTTTTCAACGCATAAATTTATATATGTTTTTATAAAATAAATTTAAACCGACTATCAGTGAAATAACCTAACCGTTAAACGTTGTTTTTATTACACATTGAAAGAGAAACTCAATATAGAAATCTTATTAATAAAACTGTCTTTAAGTGGGCTGCTAAAAAGCTGGCTAAATCGCATTTTGGCAGACTCACGCATAAGATTCCCGTCTTGAAAGAAATTGTTTATTTCCGACATACTATTTATTAATTAATTTATAATGTGCAAAGAATTCCATGACAGTAATGTTTTTAGTGGACTGTTATCATGTTTATAAGAAATCCATGTGAGTGATGTTTTTTTTAATTGGCTATTTTTTATGTGAATATTATAAGAATTTCATGAAAGTGATATTCTTCCATAAGAATTAAATGGAAGAAAACCCACAAATACAATACTGTAACGTTGAATCAATCCAATATCGAGTTTGTAAAGGAACAAAACTATTTAGTTATATAAATATTTTACCTATTCTTTTTTCTTCTGATATAGGTAATTCAATGTTTTCTTCCGTAAAAAGTTTTCTGTGACATTAATTAATAATGAAGTCCATGTGAAGTTAATAAAATTGTATAAATATGTCGAATTCAAAATTACTGAAGCCTGCCCTGAAAATCCTTTCATTTACCTGTAGATATTCCAACGTCCAAATAAGCAAAAGTGACCGAGTGCCAGCGGTCTTAAACCTGTACTTTAGCCCACAACTAACCACTACATTCACCTGGTTAAATACAACCACCAAACAAAAAAATCAGTTCACCCAATATACTTCCCTAACAAAATGGTTTTATGAAATTATTCCTTTTTACTTAACATATTAATCGAGTAAGTTTTTTGATGCGTTCGATATTTGACTTTGCATACAGCCAGGTGTTAGTACGTTCGTTTCGCAAACAGGATGAATATAAAACATTGCTAAAATATGCAAATATTTGACGTTAAAACCGTGCGACTATGTGAAGTCGTTATAATGAGGTATTTCTGTGAAATGTGTTACAAGTTGAAAGGTTTTTTGTCAGTCAAAGACTTATAATCCATTTCCTGTGAGCTTTTCATTTTCCATCTACACTCGTTATTTTGTAATGCTTACTATAATTACGTGAACCTACTGTAAGCCGGCTACGTATAAATTCCTTTGGTTTGCCTGTTGATAGGTTAATAGTGAACCGTGTACACCTTATATTAATCGACCGAGTATTAATTCTCCTTTGCAAAATTTTCGCAAAGGTGCGAGTAGTGAACTTGAGAACCATTTTGGAACAGTTGTGATGAATAGTTAATATTGACCCTATCAAAAAAAACAATTGAATAGTGAAATGTTTTATGGTACATGGTACCATGTAAGTCAGGTGTAAAGTTACATAATAGACAATTTGTGTTGTTTCTTCTCTCAATAAAATCATATGATTTGCCTTGGTGAAAAGTTATCCACTGAAGCGACAGAGCATTTAAAATATTTTTTCTCGGATTGCTAAAGGAAATTTTTCCGCCCACAATAAAAAAAATCATAACTCCGAATTTGAATATGGAGACATACAAACTGATTATAGTTCTATCTAGCCAATGAATTCCCCTATCTTTTGTCTATTATCATATTTGTAAGATTTATAAATAAAATATAATTAGATCTTTAACCTTAAAACATTTTAAAGTATCTAGAGAATATTTATTTTGTTATATTTTGAATGTACAATATATTATTGTGTTTTGCTTATTATTTCCTTGTATCATTTACAACATAACTTACCTTTTTATTACTTTTATTGCGTTTTCTTATTTTGTATCATTTTATAACTTACCTATTATCCTATTACTTTCGATGAATTTTCTTATAAAATTACTAATATTTTTTTAGAATAATTTTGTAATTTAAATAGATGTAAAAATATATTGTTGTCCTCTCCTAAACACAAGCAACTGCTTTATTAGGAGAGGGATTCAAATGTTATATTTATATTATGTTGTAAATATTGTAACCCTAAATATGTTTAAATAAATATAAAAAAAAAAACAAAAAATTACATAGTCGTTATAATAATTTATTTTTTTTGAAAATTTGACACATTTTGGCAACAAAGCAATCCGAGGTTTTGGAAATAGTGCCATAATGTGGTAAAAAACGCTCGAGTGGTTATATTAAGCCCAATGAACCTTATTGATAGAAATGCAATTAATAGCGTATTTTTATTAAGGCCGACTACATTACAGACCTTGGCGCGCGACGGATTTTGAAGTTTCACGTGATTCAGTCAGTGCCATCGAGCAACGATAGATTTCAAATGTCGGCGATTGTTGTTGATACTCGTTGTTATTGCTTTTTGTGTGTTGTTTTACTGCAAGCCTATCAATAAAGAGAGTGATTAGACTATTTTACGCAGCGAAGTTTACTTAGTGACCGTACTGAAATCGTATTTTGGCGGACGCGCGCCGAGGCCTGTACTCTACACTGGCTTGATTTTCTTAGCATCAATATGCATTTTAATGTTATGTGTTATAGGCTTTTGTTGAATATGGGAAGGGTATTGATGATTCCAATGAACACTATAGGAAAAATAGTTACTGATGGTGAACTGATCCAATAGTCAACTACAAGGAGAATTTTTATTCTAAAATACGATCATTTTATTCGTAAAAACGGTTAAAAATGGGACTGAAGGTCTTACGAACAAATTAACAGTGTTTCAATGTTTATTGACGGGAAAATGTAAGAATAATTTGTTGATATTCGATTTTCGTACGTATTTAATTTCGTAATTATTCTTACATGTTCCCGCCAATAAACATTGAAACCCTGTTAATTTTTTCATAAGAATAACATTTTTCTCCGTGTAAAATGCTTAAAATTGAGTGGAAATGTCTAGATAACTTGTCATTAGAAAAAAATTGCATTAACTATTTTAGGGAAAGAAGGAGAGGAAGTTCTGAGAAGGAAAAATAATTGAGGGTTGGGGAGGAATCTGGGGTCAATGTGTCTAGGAGTGATGGACGTATGAATTAATGCTGCGTTACTTGCTGTTAGTCATTGACTTGTTCGCTATAATTTAGCCCGTTAGGGCGTCGATATTGCCGATAATTAACGTACTTATAATCTGCTGAATTAATTCTGCAGTATTATTTCGGCTGGTGTATTTTCCTAAACAAAAAACGTGTTTTTACCTACTCGTTTTCGAGGAAAATCCTGAACGTCATACGATATTACATTGTCGATGTTTACAAATACCTACATAAATTTCGTTTTTACATATTATTATTTACAAATACGAAATAACATAAAAAAACGCAATACACGCGATCCACAGCTTATACGGGTTAATAAATAAATCATTTCAAATGCGATGAATAACTATTTAACAGTTAAATATTTTTGTTTATTCACCAGATTTACAGGAACGGGTTTAGTTTTTCCCATAGGAAAAACTAAACCCTTTCATACACTTTTCCAAATAAATGATCATCTAGTAAATCCACGTTATGCAAGTGTAATATATAAGTATAATTAATACTAAACAATACAAGAACAACACGTTAATCTACCAAACTATTAAATGGGAATATAATTCACCGTCTCCAGATATTTTCATATCAGAGGGTTCGGCTCTGTGGAATTCCTAATTTGACCGATAAATCCTACTGATCCCTCAATATAAATATTTAAAAAATCTTTCGTAATTCTACATGTATTTAAAATGACTGATTTTTGAATTTTTATATACAAATTCTTTGACAAATCTAATATGCCTAAATTTTTAAAAGAGAGCTAGGTATAATGCCAGTATCCGAAATAACAAAAGGTAATATTTTTATAGTCTGAGAATGCCAAATTCTTTTAATTTCATTTCCTAAATCTGTATATTTTCTTATTTTTTCAGAAACAGATTTTTGAATATTACAGGAATTTGGAAAAGCTACATCAATAATATAAGTTATTTTTTTAAATTTTGTCATGTAAAACTATATCAGGTCTATTATGACCAATTGGTCTGTCTGTTAGTATAGTTTTATCATAGTAAATTTTAAAGAAATTATTTTCTAAAAATGAATTTGGTTCGTATTCATAATATGGTACTATATTATGACATTCAATCAAGTTATGTTTAATTACCAAACTTTGGTGAATTATTTTTAAAACCTGATTGTGCCTAAATGTATACTCAGACGGCGCTAATATAGAACATCCTGATATAAAGTGTTCTATAGTTTCCGGAAAAGCCATACATTTTCTACATAAATCATCAATTTGATTTGGATCTTTGATAATATGCTTCCTATAATTTTTGGTATTTATGACTCTATCTTGAATAGCAAGCATAAAGCCTTCTATTTCTGCGCTCAACTCTCCAATACTCAACCATTTGTTTGACGAAAGTTTGTCAACATACGTTTGGTTGAGATAATTGAAGTGTTTTGCGTGAATAATTTTATTTGACCAGGAATCTAATAATTCCTGGTTGGTATTTATAAAAATGTAGGCATTCTCGTCGTATAAATTTAAAGGTGAAATATTTCTGTCTGCCTTGCAAATTATTTTATGAAGCTCTGAGCTATTAGCTTTTCTATGGAAAAAATTTCTTAACATTTCTACCTGATTGTGTTTTAAAGAAGTTATTTTGACTATACCTCTACCTCCTAAATTTCTAGGTAAATTAATTCGTTCTATAGCTGAATTTGGATGATGACAATTAAACTTTGTTAACGTAGTTCTAATTAATCGTTCTAAGCTATCTAAATTTGTATTAGACCATTTAATTATACCAAATGAGTACGTTAATAGAGGTATTGCCCAACTATTTATTGCCTTTACTAAATTTTTAGCAGATAGATTGCATTTTATTTTTATATAAATTTATTATTATTGTTTTTTTAACCATTCGACCACTTCGAATCACTATAATAATATGGCAACTGTAAATTTGATAGCGTTACTTTTTGCCATGATGCGCCAAACATAACATAATGTTTTTTTTTAAATCCTTTAATGTGATAAGTGTTGTACCGAGTTTCACCAAGTATCTCACAGGCAGCACTATACTCAATAATTTCTCACATGTGTTAGCATGCACGTATCGAGTAGATATAGGTACCAGCATGCTGCATTCGGTAGGTAGGTATTGTGCATAATGTACGCAGCGAATAGCTACGTATGTCCGAGTCGGAGTGTTTGGTTTCGATTACGGACACAACGGTGTGCGGAGCCGTAAAT
This sequence comes from Limnephilus auricula, assembly GCA_951813805.1. NCBI lineage: Eukaryota > Metazoa > Arthropoda > Insecta > Trichoptera > Limnephilidae > Limnephilus > Limnephilus auricula. The sequence continues at coordinate 35,592,575 of OX638388.1, forward strand.
AACCTGAAACGTGCGAGCAATGTACTACGATGGAGGTCTGCGCAGTTTGTACTGGGACTGTGCAACCCTCTACACCACGTTTCTGGAGAAAAACCCACAAACTATTTTTAAGGTGATACTGTCCAAAAGTTCAAAACACCATGAGACTGAAACTATTGCTCTGTCCACAGTATGAGCCACAATCATCCGGTGAAGAGATATTTTTCATAAAAACGGCGCTAAACGAAAATACAAATCATTTTATTATTTTTTTATCTTAGTGATAGATCACCTACCTGGCCCCTAGCACATTCGAACGATACGATATTTGATAGGATAAGTTTCGATAACTTCTCACCGTTCCCTAGGACAACTGCAGATCGCAAATGTACAAATAATAGTTGACGTCGAATATATTAAAGACACTTAGCCATTGTGAACTTATTCGCTGGCGATTTGAACGATGAGAAGTTATCGATAGTTATCCTATCAATTCTTATCGATAGAGTATGCTAGGGGGGCCGGACTCATTGTACGGTCGATCGATAAGGATTGTATCGATAACTTTGGGTAACTTCACATCGTTCCCTAGGAAAACTGCTGATCGCTTATGCGCCAATAACAATTGGCGTCGAATATATTATGAACACTTGTCATTGTGAACTGTTATTTATTCGTTAGAGATCTGCAGTCATGCTAGAGAACGATTAAAAGTTACCAAAGTGATCAATTCAATCCTTAGATCGATCGTACTAGGGGTCGTACTCGATCGATAACGATTAATAGGATAACTTTCGGAAATTTACCGCCAACGAGTAAGTGACAGTTCTATATTATGGTATCCCTGTTATTGGAAAGAAAAAAACGAGAAAAAAGGAAGTGTGGTAAATAAAGGAGGAGATAGGAGGAAGATTGAGAGATGTTGAAAATACTGATTTTCTCTTTGAGCCGTGAATTTATCTCCTCAGGCATCTTCCGCCTTCCCTGCATGTCGTGATGAAATGGGGCGTGACACAATGTTCTGCCCAGACATGCTACAGTTTTAGTACATTACTAGGGTATACCATTGAAACATTACAATTGCAAGATTTGTGAAGCTGATTACTTTTATTTCTATTTTTGAAACTGATAATTCGTGGTGGAATTCCAGTACCTATACCTAATTGTAATTTTCTATCATATGTTCTAAGTAAAATATGTACTTTGTTTGTAATATGCCCATTATATTATCGTACTCCAACGATCCCCCCCCCTTTTTTTTATAAATCAATTAATCAAAAATTCCATATCATCATTTTTTAATAATTGATTTTAATTAATAATAGACTTGACAACAATAAAATTAGATTGCTAATAATTCACTTTACCTGTAAGGTATTTCCCAAACAATACTAAGGTGTGTAAGCTACCAACCCCATAGGTAATTAGCCTATTTAGAATAACCAAAATAAATAAGAGAGTTGGATAGTCAAAGACCACTTAGCAACAAATGTAATAAAACCAATATAATTAAATAAAACCCTTATAGACCACCCCTCCCCCCTCCCTAATATGTTGTGTATAAAATCCGTAGGTTAAGAATAATTTTTACCAGTCTGAAGATGGCTTTGACAAGTTGAAACCGGTTACGGTCAATAAATTAAAAGTGGAAAAAGTTTTAAATGTGTTTTATTATACTACGATTACTTTATATAAAAAAATTGCCTCAGGGCTTCAAAATGAATACTGTCAATTTTATATGATCAGAAATTTACTTGAATTTACTAAACTTGAAAATTACGACTTCATAATATGGCAAAATTTTTAACTAAAAAATGCACATTTCAAATGAAGAATTATTAATGAATTAATTAAAATAAATAAAATGTTGGTACCTACCTACTTTACCGGTTGTCTGAATTATTCCCACAGTTCCAATTTTAAAAAGAATCTTAAATTTAAAGCAAATCCAAGTTCTATAGTTCACTGAACAGTTTGAGTTTACAGACAAAATCACTACCGAAATTAGATTTTTTATCAATAAGCGCCCGTACCCACACGATTTTTTTTTTCACCAGACTTTATGTCCGGGTTAAATTTTCCCCACAGGAAAAACTAAACCCTTTCACACACTTTTCCAGAAATGATCATATAGTAAATCCAAGCTTTGCAAGTGTAATATAAAAGTATAATTAATACAAAACAATACAAGAACAACATGTTAACCTACCAGAGTACCAAATGGGAAAATAATTCACCGACTCCAGATATTTTCATATCAGAGGGTTCGGCTCGGTGAAACTCCTAATTTGACCGATAAATCCTACTGATCCCTCAAATAAATATTAAAAAAATCTTTCGTAATCGTGTATTTAAAATGAATGATTTTTACATTTTTATATATAAATTCTTTGACAAATCTAATATGCCTAAAATTTTAATGAGAGAGCTTGGTATAATACCAGTTGCCGAAACAATAAATGGTAATATTTTTATAGTCTGAGAATGCCAAATTCTTTTAATCTCATTTCCTAAATCTGTATATTTTCTTATTTTTTCAGTAATAGATTTTTTAATGTTTCAGGAATTTGGAATAGCTACGTCAATGATATAAGTTATTTTTTTAATTTTGTCATGTAAAACTATATCGGGTCAATTGTGACTAATTGGTCTGTATGTTAGTATATTTTTATCATAGTAAATTTTAAAGAAATTATTTTCTAAAAATGAATTTGGTTTGCATTCATAATATGGTACTATATTATGACAGTCAATCAAGTTATGTTTATGTTAATTACCAAACTTTGGTGAATTATTTTTAAAACCTGATTGTGCCTAAATGTATTCTCAGACGGCGCTAATATAGAATATCCCGATATAGATATATTCGTAGGTATAATAAGTAGGCAGGTATTTAATTTTTTGAAAAATGCGAAGACTTAATTAATGGTTCTCAATTATTGTACTCTTGCACCTTTTACCTTATTCCAATTAAAAAATAGGTTATTATATAATGCCTTATAAAAATATCTCAATTTTGGTTCTTAGTTTTTTCATCAGAGCCTTGACGGACAAAGGGTTAGAAGGCCCAATACAGTGTTTTCGCATGGTACCTTAACGTTCACGGTTGGCATTTTAAGTCTCTTCGCATATCACGTGTCGCCGAAGTTTCACGAATGTAATCCGATGTTAACCGAATCATTGTTTTAAATTCGTACATTTTATGAATTCTCCCCGAGCGCTGCGACGGGGATCCTATTTCTACATATAAATTTCAGACACTTTCAAACGTGCGAATAAGTTGCGCTTGACAGAATACTTTTCATAAAAACCTCTGAATTAGTTACCTTGGTTTGTAGGATTAGGTTTAGTAGGATTGGAGTTGCCTTATAGGAGCAATAGATTCAAACTGTCCTTGAAACAGAACAGAAAAAAAGGAAAAGCTAATCTACCCCTATGAAGGCCGAGTAGGTGTAGATATCCATTTTTACAACCCAAATCATCAATTCTTATTCAAACAGCATAATCCTGATTTTACTTTTCATTATCAGGATGCTCAAGTAATATTTTGTTGATATATTTATTCTAGAAAATACAGATTCATTATAGCTATTTGAAAAAACTGCATGAAAAATAGGTACCTACAATTTCAAGCAGAAGAGAAAATTATATTGTTTATTTTCTTCCAAGTGTAAGTTTAAGGAAAAAATATTGCAAGAACAACCCGAAAGAAAATTAGTAAATATTGCAGTATATTCTTGATAGGTGCTGTAAAAATCAAAAAAAAAATAGTATTACTGACCCATAAGAGGGAGAGAAATAATATTAATTTATTGAAAAATGCGTGATTTTTTAAAATCACGAAATTGATCAACAAGAATATTTAAAATACCCACCTCTATCTAGGAATCACTTATTATTTATTGACTTGACTTTTTTTTTTAAATCTGAAAATGAAATACAATATTCACAAGTTTTTTCTTAAATTGAAAAATACAAAATACCTAAAACTACTATAACAATTTCTTTTAAATAATTTTTTTATGTAGTGGATAAATCTTTCATTTTTCTTATTCATTTTCAGTTTATTATTATTTACAATATTTTAGTTCTTAATTTATGATTTTATTATTTGAGCTTGAATTCCCTTAGCATACAGAGGAGCATGTCTCTGTGATGAGTGATGAGGAAATGCTACTATTATTTTTATTTTCAATGCACTACCTTATAAAAATAATTTGTATATTCATTTATAGTAAACAGAGACAAGAGAACGCAGGCTGATAGGAAGCTAGTAAGGTAGTTAGTAGTTACTTACCCAAATATTTAAACAAACTACGCTCTTTGCCGATAGATGGCAGTACATCGCGCTTCATAAAATAACCAAAATAAATTCTAGTTAGGTCTTTTTACGTACTGTGATATCACTTTGATTGCCCTGATTAGTAATTTATTAATCGTGGTATTCAATGCATTCATTTCTAAGCGATTTTTAAATTAAATATCGAGAATTGTACTCAATTGATTCCAATTAATTCGATTGAATTTGTATTTCTTCATAAAATAAGCCGTAACAACAAAGTCTTCAATTCAGATAAGATTCAGTAAAGATTTGTTGGAGATATTTACTACTGGTGGACGATTATCGACTTGCCTTCTTAGTCATTGAGATAAACAATAAATTTATTAATTACTTTAAAATAAAACAATATTTATGTTAAAAGGGTCACATTATTTATTTGTCGCGAATTGGTCACATTATTTATTTGAATGGGATGCAAACGTTGCTGGAGATCCGATATCAGTATAGACAATAGGGCTTCAATTGAATTTTGCTGAACAATAATGTCAATAAGTTTTCGTAGGAAATTTATCTGTTTCTTTACAAAAATGATACTGTGCATGGATTGAGCCGGAGCCGACTGAAACAACTTTCCAGTATGTGAAATATCCCAGCCCTAAAGTTCATGCAAAAGACGAAAAAATATTTGCCCTATTCAAATTGGCGTGTGGCATGGCAATAACTAATAGTAGTAAGTAGTAGAAATTTGCTGCATTTATTGACGGTGTATTTATTGATAGTGGTAGCTCTTTTGACTCTCATTCTGAACAAGGCTCCATGTCATGTCAGAAAAACTTTATTGAACAATGCAAATATAAAGCTTAAAAAGGGAAAATATGGTATTTTAAGTAAGAATTTGCACAACTTATTTCGTCGATATCTCAAAATTTCCACCAGTATATGAATAAATGTAAGTTCCAGTTGGTTAATTTTTAAAACCCAAGCACTCACAAGCAGTAATAAATAATATTATGTAGTGGGCTGCAGTCCAGTAAAGAACAGGCTTGAGACGTGAAATTGTGCTTTGGAAAATGTGAATCATTTGTTACATTGAGAAATTGCCATTTGTGCAGTAAATAAGCCAAACTACCTTTAATAATTTAAACCAAAGGACATAAATATAAAGTTAAATGTTTCAAATGATACAATAAATATAAATAATTTAATATAGATAATATGCAAAATTTTGTTTTATATAAAGTCTATCATCATGGCAAATGTACCATAATTAATATGATTAAACTGTTGAAAAATGCTGCCACAAAAATCGTTTAAAAGATACGTGCCCTTCAATGTTTTATTTTTTATTTTTATTTCTTGCTAGAGCAATCCCGATGAGTTACAAAACTCATTTTAGGACAGGAGGAACTTACAATTCATAGGTAGGAGGTAGAAGTTACAATTTTTCAAAGGTTTTTTGATATCAAAATATAAGTTTCACATTCAGTACAGCATAAAAATAAAAAAGACAGGTTAAGTAGAACAAACAAGTAAAGAAAGAAAAACAAAGATGCGAGTATATAAGATAGATCAAAAAGTGACAAGACAATTACATATTTTCACTTTTAAATGTAGTTTAAAATATTTTTTAAAAGCATTGCTTCGCAATTGTTTAATTATGCTGGATGTTTTTGTACATATCTGGAAGCGAATTATATAGTGTATAGGCAATATATGCATGTTATGGTCAGTTTTGTCTATGACATAATTAATTGGTATTTCAATGTATTTCACCTGTTGCCTTATAGTCCAAAATTAGTCAAAAATGAAGAAAACAGTATCAACATATTTTTTTAAAGTGATCATTTTCACACTGTTAATTTATGATATTATATAAACTGTAGTGAGTAAGCGGTATTTTATATGAGAAAATATTAAGCTGTAATAGTATGATGTGCAGGGGCGGATCTAACAGTCAGCATTTCAGCAAATGCAAAAGTTCTGTCTTTTCTGCAGGCGGGGCACGAGCCCAGAGCCCCCGGCCTGAGAGTGCCCCAGAATTCACGCCCATGCCGTGAGGGGGGTTTAGCAGTGTTCAGGTTCAAGGTTGAGCAATCCCAGTACTGGCTTAATATTTAAAGCTCCCTTTAGTTTTTTTTATCAAGAAAACGGCGCTACACAAATCATCGAATTTTCATTAATTATTATAGATCTAAGATTAATTAAAAGGTTTCTTGAAACATAACACGTCATCACAAGAATATTGTTTTCACGCAAAAGAGTACTTTACCTTTTTACAAAAAATAAATTTCCAAGTTTAGTGCCAAATACAGACGTTGGTCGTCTTTGTCTAGGGGGGCAGCCAAGCACCGATTTAAAAAAAAAACTTTAACTCCACACAGGAGTCCCCGATAGGAAATAAGTTCCTTATGGTATAATATGTATATTAGCTTTGATGATGCAGCAAAAATGACGCACGTTGAAGAAATAGGACTCAGAAAAAAATAAATATGTATCAAATTTCACATAGGCTAGGTTAGATGCCAAATCGATTGAGGGCACGGGAATTCGAAAGAAACATTTCTTTTTAAAATGTTGCTTTTGATTTTATAAATGTTGCTTTTGCAATGTTGGAGACTTAAATTGATATCACACTGTAAATCCAACGCCTTTGTCCACCGTGTTTTACAGGCTTCCGTTGACAAAACTTAATGATTTCGAAATTAAGTAAATTCTGAAGGACTTCCGCCTAAATATTGTTGGGATACTGACATTCTTAAAAACCAAAATTGACTCCGAGCTAGAAAAAAAACACCTGCTGTATTTTTTCTGTGCCTATGTGAATGTAATAATTTTCATTCCACTAATTTTTCCTACAATACATACGTATCTACCTCAACTTAAGATGCCATGTAAAAAAATTTCACTCCATTTACTCTCGTCACTCACTTACTCCATTCGGGGATGCCATAGTTCCACAGGCTCCGAGTTTGATTAAGAATTTAGGAGTACCTAATGTGCGATATTCGCAATTAAATGTATTTTTTATATATCTGTTGGTACACATACAAAAATTGCATTTAAATTTTATTTGACCTAATTATTATCGTATTTTTATTTTTAAAATTGTTTTTATCTTTTAGAGGTCAAGTGGTAAGGCTCTCGACTCCTAAACCGAAGGTCGCGGGGTCGAATTTGTGTTATTATACAATTAATTAAATAAACATAATATATGTTTATTTGGCACGTTCCAGAGTGTGAGATACTCTCAGTATCGCTCTGGTGAAAGACGACCATTCAGAATTGAAACGTTGCTTGAAATGGCTTTAACCGTGTTTGGTGACTAGATTTGAATAGCCAGGTATTTTCCCACCTTCGTCTTTCCCATCGCCTTCTTCTCCCCACAAACTTCAGCCTCACAACATACCCCAATTGGGGATACCATAGTCTCACTGGCTCCAGACGGAAGTAGTTGGGACTCTTGTGCGGTATTCATGTAAAAAAACACATATATATATAGGTAGGTATATCACCAAATCTTTATTAAATGTCACAGCACTGTCTTGCATGAAAACCTTTAATAAAATTATAATTCCGAAGTTACATTTTTTTCCTTGAAAATCAAATGCAAAATAGACTTTTTGCCCGCCCTCCACCCCACAAGTACCCCATGTCGGTTATATTTGCTGACTACCTTTTGAGTCCTAAATCCGCCCCTGGTGATATTTTTAAAACATTCAATTACATCTTATAAAGCTTCAGATGGATATAAACTTCTCACTAGAAATAAAAGTGTTCATGTTTAAAAACACTCGAAGAAGAAAATAGGTAATTTTCTAGCTTCTAGCTATATAATCTGTGGCATACGAGTGAGCAAGTTGTTTTGTGCACCTGTTTTTGCACGACATTCCAGTATGCACTCGCTGGCGTATGCACTTGCTACTATGCCAGTAATAGCGTTTATAAGAAAACAGGATAATAAAACGATAAAAGAAGGAGAAATTGCCAATTAATTATTTTACTATCGACTGCAGATAATTTTAATTACAAATATCTTTGAAGCTCGCCGACTGCACCCGCAAATACATATGTATGCATTATCCAGTAACCGCAGTCTACATGTCTGTTATATTTCGTATGTACATAGACTTAATATGGATAACTATGAGGCCAGATAAGTAACTAAAGATGTAAAGGTTTTTGCTATCAAAAATTCTATTTGGTGTCTTCAAATTTAATTGTTTGGTTTTCATGTAGCGATATACCTAAACATTTGAAAATAAACAATATTCAATGGTTTTGGCACTCAGACATTCATTGAAATTTGGGCAAGCTGTTACCAGTTGAAGTTGTGTTGTCAGATTGGCGGAAAATAATTTCCATTGAAAAGTGTTTAAAAGTGTTAGGAATACTGAATTTTAATTTATGCAAGAAGGGTGTGCATTCAATGGATTTAAGCTTTTTAATGTTTCCATTATAATAATTATTTTTAAACTCTAACGAAAATTATAATATTTAGATGATAGTTCGGTGTTCCAAATTAAGCCTACATTTATTGGGCACAGATATCCCTAAGTGGAAACCGGGCTGCGTTTTGTCCATTCAAACGAATTCCCAATTAGTGCGAATATTTTTAATTTATTATCGATTTCGACCACTAGTGTTCGTACGTTTTGCTTTTTTGATAAGTTACTTCTTATAGGAATTAGAACCTGCCTGCCTAAATATTGCCTGGTTTGAACGCCATCAACAGACGTTCGATATACAAGCTAGAATTAAAAAAAAAATCAAAACGTAGGTACAGATATATAATATACAAGCTTCTGCCCGCGACTTCGTCTGCGTAGGATTAGTACTTCGAGTAATCTATTTTCTTTTCAAAGGTCCCATCTACGTTTATTATACCAAAATTCATAGCCTATTTATTTTAATTAAGTGTAATTTTTGATTCGATTCAGAGTATTAGGCGAGTACTACAAATAAATTCACTAATTTAAATATTTTACAAAATAGAATTTTGATTTAACAATCATTGTTTTGCAAAATGTCATTCTCAAATTTTGACGTTTTCTATTTAACAATAATTATTATTTTCAATAAATTGAAAATAAATAGCTAGCTTTATAAATTATAGCTTATATGTTATTCTGATGTATGAGCTATATTATTGTAAAGTTTCATTAAAATCCATTCATTAAATTTCGATTTAAAGAGTAACAAACATACATACATCCATACAAACTTTCGCGTTTATAATATTAGTAAGATGTTCTTCTAATATAGTTAGTAAAACAATCTTTAGGATCGTTTCAGTTTTGGAGGATAAAAATGGGGAATACAAAACCTTTATCTTGACGATTTTTTTAGGTGTTATCAGTCTGAGGTGTAGTTGTCCCAGTTTGTTAAAATACCTATTATTCAAATTTCTCGGCGACCGTGTTCCCTCTTAATATCTATAGTGGCAACACCACTGTCTATAAAGTTATCCATGTCAAGTTGAATGCAGTAAACGTACAACCGTAACGTAGAATAACTTTGGTATAAGTATCGCCCGTATATATTTGTTATACAGCTTTATAAAAAGCCCAACAATTCATCCATTTCACCGCCCACCCGAATTCGGTATCTATCCGACTGTCAAAAGGAATGAAACGCCGTTTCGGCCCAAATTGGCTTGGACCACGCGACTACCGTGATACGCGCGCGATTGGCTCCCCGGTTACTCCCACCCTGTGGAAATTTCCAGAGTTTCCGGGCAAGCGGGACAGCGCTAGGCGGCCAGCCACATACAGAACGAGACGGGGAGAGATTCCGAGTTTGATTAAGTTCAATTGTCTCCGTGCATGAAGGGTAGCCGCACACGAATTTGAGCTCTATGTACTCGTTTATATGAAAACAATCGACTACCGCGCATTTTGTATTCAAATTTGTTACGGATGATGTAGTATTGCCCCGCCCACTGTACAGCACGCGATGCATCACATATTAAAATGTAAGGCTTCCTTCTGCTTTCGTTGCAGATTGCCATCGGCTGTTCTGCACTCTGTTCCTGTTCTGCAAGTAGGCACGACTACTTTTCTCATGCATGCCATTTCCTGAAGTTCCTAATCTAATTCATTGTGTCTGCAAATTTGTGTGAATATTTTATTCGACTAACCGAATGAATTAAGTAACATGTTTTTCAAATTAAGGGTGATTTACGGCCTCTTACACATAGCAAACTGTGCGATCGCAATATTTAAGTTCCAGTTCGTATTTACGATTCCTTAGGTAAATTCAGAAAAATGAAATGATAAATAGGTACTAGACGCTTGTTTTAACCAACCTTTTCTGTATATACATCTCAATTAGTTCATCGAAATATATTTTTTAAAAATTTAAAATATTTGTACATAATATATTATTTGCTTTTCATATATTTTTATTAACCTTAATGGTACAATTACATATACATTACATAAAGATTTTTTAAAAATACATTCCATAAATGACGGCCGGCGTAGTCCAGCGGTAGGGCGTTGGACTTCCATTCCGAAGGTCGCGGGTTCGAACCCGGCGTGCGCAAATAAATTTTATTTATTTAATTTGTGTTATTTCACAATTAATTATTTAAAATAATATATAGTATGTTTGCGGCACGTTTCAGAGTGGAAGATACTCGTAGTATCGCCCTGGTGTAAGACCACCATTCAGAATTGAAACGTTGCTTGAAATGGATTTAGCCGTGTTTAGTGACTAGATCTGAAGAGCCAGGTACTTCCCCACCATCCTCTTCCTCGTCTCCTTCCCTTTCCCATTTACCTTCAGCCTGATAACATCGGATTCCATAGTCTTACTGGCTCCAGTCGGGAGCAGTTAGGACTCTTGTGAGGTATTCACTATAAAAATTTAAAAAATCATGTTACACCTTTTTATAAACAGACACTCTTCTTTATATATAAATAGATTGAATGTATTTCGTTCTTAAATTTCAGCAGAAAACTTTTAAATGTATTGTTTATTACCTATTATTTTTAATGGACAATTCTAGAACTGGTCTTCTGAAACCTCACACAATTTAGAAAACGTTCAATCGAACGTTTTTAAAATTGCCAAAATTGCAAAATGTGGCGGCCTTGCGATATGAATAAACATCTAACCATTCTAACAAATTATTTATTATTTTTATTAGTGCCTACTACGACTGTGGCCAGGACTAGGAGGCCATAATTGGTTATCACAACATATCACAGGCCGGTCGCGCGCCCAAACTGTGGGAAACTCCGGATAATGTGAATTAACATTCTTCTCGGGAATAAGTCATTCCTTTCCTCGGGCACAGGCCCAGGCAGGTCACACAGCCAGCCGAGCCGAGAGCGAAGAGCGCAGAGGCAACTGGGGACAGGGGCGGACTCGACCGGCCCCGGCCCAGTAAACACGGAGAAAAATGTTTTTCTAAAATACGAACATTTTATTCGTAAAAACGGGACCAAAGTTCTTACGAACAAATTAACAGGGTTTCAATGTTTATTGGCGGGAACATGTAAGAATAATTTATTGGTATACGTATGAAATTACAAATTATTCTTACATTTACAGAATAATAGAACATTCTTAAAATTATTCTTACATTTACAGAATAATAGAAGAGTATGTATGAGAAGATGTGTGAATGTGAATGAGGCAAGGAGTGTGTGCCAAGATTGAGTTGTTTGGCGGTCCGTCCTCTCTGCCTACCCATGCGGGGAAACGGCGTGATGGTTAGTTAGTTAGTTAGTTAGTTTCTTACATTTTCCCGCCAATAAACATTGAAACACTATTAATTTGTTCGTAAGAACTTCAGTCCCGTTTTTAACCGTATTTACGAATAAAATTATCGTATTTTAGAATAACATTTTTCTCCGTGCACTGAAAAACAGATAGGGATAATAAATCGAAAAATTATTATTCTAAAAGTATACGTATATGTTCATTTACGGTTTTTTCATTAAATATTTTAATTCTCGTTATACTCAGTGCACTCTTATGGGGACCCTTTTCAAATTCTTGTTTAGTACATTAATATTTCAATTTTCAGTAACTACGGTCTCTCCTAAAACAATGAAGAAAGGATGAACAGTACTAGATTTAAAATATTTGAAACATATGTAATATTATATAGTGGAAGATAAAACTTTTATGAAGGTGTGCAAATTTTTTACATTTTAATTTTAACACTATTAGTGGTCATTTTGTAGATGCTGTAAACAGTACTGAAGAGACCTATTTTAACGATCTTAGAAATTCGTATTTCAAACGCCTTTCTAGCTACACGGAGAAAATTTTAATTCTAAAATACTATCATTTTATTCGTAAAAACGTAAAAACGGAACTGAAGTTCTTATGAACAAATTAACACTGTTTTAATGTTTATTAGCGAGAAAATGTAAGAATAATTTGTTGGTATACATACAAAATTACGTATACCAACAAATTATTCGTACATATTCCCGCCAATAAACATTGAAACCCTGTTAATTTGTTCGTAAGAACTTCAGTCCCATTTTTAACCGTTTATACGAATAAAATGATCGTATTTTAGAATAACATTTTTCTCCGTGCAGGTACACAAACTAGCGTATAAAATTTAGAGTTACAATTTATTATAGTATAATAAAACAAATTTAAAACTTTTTCCACTTTTAATTTAATGACCGTAACCGGTTTCAGCTTGTCAAAGCCATCTTCATTTGAAAAATATTTTCACCAGTCTGAAGATGGCTTTGACAAGCTGAAACCGGTTACGGTCATTAAATTAAAAGTGGAAAAAGTTTTAAATTTGTTTTATTATACTATTATAATGGAATTCCACCACGAATTATCAGTTTCAAAAATAGAAATATTACAATTTATTGTTTTGTCTCTCTATGTATAACGTTCTTAAAATATAAAACAGTAGGAAAATGTTATGTATCGTGAATGAAATTAGAATAATTTAGTGAAAAGCATGTTTCGAGACAACATATAATCGTTCACTATAATAGGCAATATACGATCAGAAACTAATGGGCCTATTTTGGCTGCGGTTAATTCCGCTCCTGTCCCGAGGCCAGATTCTCACCATTACGTCCGAACCGAATGACTACTATTGCACCAGGGGCTGGTAGATAAACATCGCCATTACACAGAAATGTACCACCACCATCACATCAGCATCACTATCACCATGTACCCGAACCGTATCATTAGGACCTACTTCTGTCTAATGAACGCGGACGGCATAAAACTGATATCACAAGATAACGCCGTGGCTCTGATTTTATTTGGGATATATATCAACAGCTAAAGGCACCAAATAGAACTTAAGCGCAAAGAAAACTGAATAGTATTAAAAAATATTTTATTTTTAATTTTATAATGTGGGCCATTAACAGTCATCATTTATGGTGTTGATTTTTAAAAAAAATACTTAAAAGAATTATGGTTCGATTGTCACATTTTTTATGGATTATTTCGGGTTAAAACGTTTAACTCCTGCATTACAATTTACCGCAACGTTGCGGTTTCCACATTTGCTTTCTTGGTACGTTGAAAATAATAAAGTTGACCATTAACAGAGTTTTTTATTTGTGGTACAGAAAAAATATTGGACTGTCATATTAAATGTACAGAAAAAAACGAGGATTTATGAAAAATACTTCATTCAAAATATGTCTAATTCCAATATTTTTTTTAATTAAAGTTTTTCTTTTAAGAGGAATGGCTGCGCAGCCTTTTTCATATACAAAACTTAAATTTTTGGATTTGGATGTATACACCAAACTGAATAATATTTATTTGTTTTCCAATACTGGTATGTGCTATTTTATTTATTTGTGTTTTAAATTATGAAATATGGGTCATTATAGAATTTAATTTTGCATGTTTTTAGAGTAACTTTGGCATTTTTTTTTTTGAGTTAATAAGTAAAAAATATTTCTATATCTGCTGTGTTATAATGAAAAATTTAAATATATATTTTTTTTTCTGGTAGAACTTTTGATTTATATGCGAGAGAAAAGATTTATAATTTAAATTTACGCTCATCGAATTTATTATTTTAATTTTTTATTTAATCATATGTACCTACATAATAAATTGATGCAAAATTGTTTTTTTAAATATTTTTCATTAATATCAATAATTGCCAAAGTTGCCTCCAAAAATATCACAAATAGATTTAAAAATTAAAAAAAAAATTTAATGGCCTAATAATATAAAAACAAATAAATAAAGTAACTCATATTCGTACTAGATATTTCCTATATCTTTTCATTAAAAAAGAATTATTAAATTTGTTGAGTATTTTGGCCTAAAATGAAAATTTTATTTTTGTATGGAAAGGTCCGCGGATCCCTAACTGCCCACTAACGCGAAAAATCGTAAGCCGCCACTGCGCAATAGATTGCCAATAACAATTTTCTTTTCATTTTTAAAAGTCATCCATTATATTGAGACAAGTCTAGTAGAATTTTCACGCGACATTTTGGCTCGGCAATAATCAAAACTAATAAATCTCACGGCCTTATTAGGTGCGATTCCCCCTTTGGGGAGACGCCGCGCCCCACCGTTTGATCGGCCCGGTACGGTAATGATATGATTCATAAACGTCGCCTATACCTCTCTTATAATGATCGGAATCTGCGATCATTTCATTGCATTGGCGCGGAGTGGGAACATTTCAATTATTTAATCCGGGAAAAGTAATGCTATCCAATTTTCTATTGAAAATATATTCAGGATTAAGTTTTTGGTTGGAAAAAAATCATTAAAAGCCATAAAATTATATTGTGTAAACCACTAATTACATGTAATAATATCTACATGTTTCAAAACCGATGGTTTCTTCGTCAGGATAATAACATGAATAAAAATAACAGAATAAAATAATAAAATAAATAATCTTTTGGAAAGATTGAAGAAGAAAAAAAATAAAATAGAAAAAAAAAAAAATAGAATTATATACACAAAATAAGTGGTAGAGAAGCAAACCACTATTTTGTAATGAATAATTTTAGTTAAATTGTCTTTTATCTCACTTTAAAGGGCTAAACATCATTATGCGACGGCATTTTTTCAAAATGTTTTCATTAGAAAATGAATTTTGCACTCCAATCAATCATATCGAATATAGGAAAAAATCATTTGTTGAAATACGTTTTAATCAATCCAGTATTAGATATCAATTTAACAATGGACTGATTTAGTCCTTAAAAAGGGACCGTAACCCAGCGCCGGATCTGCCATACGTTCAAAAACGTGCAAAAAACCTGGCGCCCACTACGAAGGGGCGCCGTGATAAAATAAATATTGGTTTAAAAATTTAATTAAAATATTCCCCGAATCGTTTAAAAATTACTCGTAATACGGAATTATTAGTTCGCGCTGGCAACACTCACTTTCCATATGCGTGAACCTAATGCGCGCGCATCGATGGTTAAAATTTAACGAAATACGGATTTGACTTACGTCAAGGAATTTTTTTCCAAATACAATATATTTCATACGAACGTAAGACCTATTTTTCCTTGTTGCTCTTACGACCATTGTATCGTTCGAAATTCAACAAACATTGTGATTGGTTCATTAATCGCTTCTCCTACGGATCTCCCTTCGTTGATTACAAGTTGCTCTTTGATGATAGTTCGTCGCTTTCGCCGCGTTATTGGTTTATTTATGTTGCCATTCGCGCGCGATTTGGCACCATATTAAACAAACTGATCAGAATATTATTATTTCTGAACTAAACTGCCTCATGTTTTATATTATATTTTGTTATGATGTTATTATTTTGTCCAGTGTCATAGATAGCTACCGCCAGGTCACTTGGAAAAGTTACTCTTGATTCTTGTTGGCGGGATATTAATTTATTTTAAACGTATTGCATAATTTTTTTTTTTTTTTTATATGTATATAAATTTTTTATCTGAATTTTAAAAAAATGTTGGGGGAGGGGGGGGCGCCATCGGTACTTCCTGCACAGGGCGCCAGATTTCGTAGAACCGGCGCTGCCGTAACCGGTAGACGTTAAATAAAAATAAAGTGACTTAAAACAACAAAGCTAAATAAATCGGTGGTTGTAACTAGGTTATATTGTTTCATTTAATTATATTTTCTTTTCATTTATTTAAAATGTCAAGTCACAATGTGTTTGCTTCTTTTGAAAAATTAAAAATTTACACTTAAATTAACAGGTGTAGGTAGATATTAATTTGAAAATATTGGTTGTTGATTATTTTGTGTTGATTATCGTATACTTTAATTAATTAAATACCTCTCTCCTTAATCGGAAAACCTCAATTTCTTTAAGAAATTGTCATATTGAATGCTCTCTATTCTAAATAAACTGAGTTATTTATTTCTTCAATCTTCGCAAAATCACTTTGTGGAGTCATTTTTGATATAAGTAAACAAATAATTTTGCGCACACCACTTATATTACATGAAACATGTCGATAATTGTATTATATAAGTGTATTTTTTTTCTTCTTCAATCTTTGCAAAAGATTATTTATGTTATTCTGTTATTTTTATTCATTTTATTATCCTGACGAAGAAACCATCGGTTTTGAAACATGTAGTTATTATAACATGTAATTAGTGGTTTACACAAAGTAATTTGTTTCATTTAATGTATATTTTTTTATTCATATTCTTATTTTCCGGACGAAGAAACCTTCGGTTTCGAAACATATTTTTTATTATTTTTATATTAGGTCCACACAGGAGGCCCTGAGGAAAATAATTTCCCTCAGGGCCTATGTCATCTTTGGGGATGCTGTGTGGAGGGTATTTTAAGGAAAGAAAGGTGAGGAAGTTCTGGGAAGGAAAAGGGTATGAGGGTTGGGTAGGAATCTGGGGTTCAGTGTGTCTAGATCATCCGCCGCAAGACCTAGACAAACCTTACCCATGAACCCGGGCATCCCTGCTAAGTCACCAAATGTAGCGAACCACTTGGGGTGACCTATGGCAGAGGTGTTGGTTA
This sequence comes from Limnephilus auricula, assembly GCA_951813805.1. NCBI lineage: Eukaryota > Metazoa > Arthropoda > Insecta > Trichoptera > Limnephilidae > Limnephilus > Limnephilus auricula. The sequence goes on from OX638388.1 coordinate 35,609,797, forward strand.
TCCAATAAATGGTTCCCGGGGCGGCGGTACCCATTCCCGCCTCCCAAATTGATACATGTCGATAATTGAGATTATATAAGGGTTGTACACAAAGTTATTTGTTTCATTTAATTGTGTTATACATTTTAAATTTTTTGAGACACTAGAAAAAAATTTGAAGGCGTGGAACTAGGTTGAGAAATATATGTTGTTACGTGAAATACCATAAAGTAGGAAAAATAAGTAGAAATCAATAATCTACCACGAGCCACTAATGGCATTGGATCGACCCGGATCATCCCGATCATTGCATTCGGACTGTATATTATTATTTATACGCATTTATTTGTGTTTATGTTTATACAATTTTACTAACGGCGCCATTTTAAGGGGGTGTACCGTGAGAAACAGCCTGTAATATGGACAGGCATTAGCATTATCAAATAATTCTTACGAAATAATGACTTGTAAAAACAGGCCTCTCAGTTAAAAGGAAAACCCATTCTTTCATAGAACAAAATGTTCGCGTTATTTGAGATAATCTTTTTTATGAAGTTTAACGTTTTTTCTTCAGTTTTTTGAGTCAGTTAGGTAGTGAAGACGGATCTCTATTGCAGTTAGGAGCAGAGAGTAAAAGTATGAGCATTAAGCATATTATTATTATACTTATTGACCGCTCTGGGCTATACGATGCGGTCAAGAAAACTGTGTTATTAATACTTCTGAAGATACCTTTATAATAGGCATACCCCTTACAAATGGTCAACTGAATCTGAGAAAAATGTTCCCACGGTTAACAGGTCAAAAGAAAAAAAATCCCATCAATGGTTTAGAAAAAATCATTTTCCAAGTGCATGGAAAACATACCTTTCGCTGTTTTGAATAATCGGTGATTTTATTTTTGATTTCATCATAGTTCATAGTGCATATAAACGTCTTTTTGGACCATGCCCTTGGGACCCATATTTCATAAATTTTACAAAATATTTTGTTTATTTATTTATTTATACGCCCATTTGGGCTTTTACATACATAGTTTATAAAAAAATATTCTGAAGATTGTAAGTTCACTATAATAACAGTAGTTGTTAAATGTATAGGTACTCTTATACCTATTGCTTGGTATTTCAGATTGGGAAACGTAGAATTATTTACAGAGGTGGTGGAAAACAAACAAGAGAAATTGCCTGTTACAGCATATTGCCGAGCAATTTTTGTTTTGCTCGTCGATATGTTGCTGTTGTTAACAATGTGTTAGGTCATCAGTATTCAGTGCAATTTGTAGTACCACGTCAGTATTACCGTAATGTATAATACAAATAATTCACAACATGAAAAACGATATGCTGCAATCACTCCACCAAACGAATATAAACTTGGAGCATGAGGAGCAGATAAAATAGGTTTGGTCCGGCAATATTGAAAAGAGAGGGAATACGTCGAAAGAATATGCAATACAATACCCGAAAATCTTGCCTGATGATGCTGGCAAGAACTTTCAGGTTTACCACACGGAGAAAAATGTTATTCTGAAATACGATCACTTTATTCGTAAAAACGGGACTGAAATTCTTACGAACAAATTAACACGGTTTTAATGTTTATTGGCGGGAACATGTAAAAATAATTTGTTGGTATACGTAATTTCGAACGTATACCAACAAATTATTCTTTTATTTTCCCTCCAATAAACAATGAAACGCTGTTAATTTGTTCGTAAGAACTTCAGTCCCGTTTTTACGAATAAAATGATCGTATTTTAGAATAGCATTTTTCTCCGTGCAGAGCCTTAAGATAAAGTAAGATTTTCTTAGCAATATCCAGTGAACGGAAGAGAAAAACCCACAATGTTAATTATAAACGTACCTAACTACGCCAAGCTCAGCGATGTGCCTAATATGAAAACAAAACAATAGGTTGATGAGAGCTTCTCACAAAGTTCTAAGCTTTTGATCGCCTCTACCATCGTGTTACCAGTTACCATCTCTGTTCACGTGAGACCAACACCGGAGGCAAGAGATGTGATTAATGATCTGGCGCAATGTTTTCACTTGTCCAAGTTCTCACCATCTTATAGCGATCAATTTATTTCATCTGAGAACCGTAACGCCGAGCAGCGCTTCTTGAGCGAACTTTTTATTCTATAGTAGGTATCTACTTGCTTACCGGGAAAATCAATCAGTCAGAATGGTGAAATATGAGAGCATTGAATAAAGTAATAAAGAGACATATTAGGTTTTCATGATTTTCGAGTCTGAATTTTATAGCAATTTTCTATACTAAAAGCCAGTTCCTAGTTAGAAATTTTATTTTAAACATGTAGGTTGGTACCTAAGAGTATGGACATTAGAGAGACGGCATGTGAAGTGTGCCCACGCGCTCCAAGTGTGCCTTTTCGAGAATTCTACCCACATGGCTGACATTGGCTGTCACCATGTAAAATGGCTGCTGTCGGAACGTATTAAACGGCCAAAAACCAGCAGCCAATGTAAGCCGTTTGGGTAAAATTCTTGAAAAGGCACACTTGGAGCGCGTGGGCACACTTCACATGCCGTCTCTCTAATATCCATACTCTTAGGTTGGTACCTATTAATTCAGAGAATTTTACCAAATACCTGCAATCTTAGGTGGCGGAGTTAATCAGAAAAAAATATCTGAACATGTTACAGTATTGTTCATATTAGTTTGTCTTTTAAGCTATCTTTGTAACGGGTTGTGAACATGACTATAATAATATGTTTTAAATAAAACAAACACTTAGTATTTAACCACGTATATAATATGGTTAAATACTAAGTGTTTGTTTTATTTAAAATATAATGCCTAACCACAAAGTGATTGCTTCTTACGAAAAAAAAAAAAAATAAATAATAATAATATGTGTTAACTAGTATCAGTGAGAGCTCATGCGAGGTCCTTTTCCTTCTCACTCGTCTTGCTTGAAAACGAAAAAGACAGAAGATACTAGAACGATGACGTCACGTAGAATCTCTCGCTGGGGCTAGCATAGTTGACCATGAAACATATAGTTATGAATCAAATTTATTTCCGATTTTTCCGTATAACCACAATTGACATTTGATTTGTCGAAGAAAAGCAGTTATTGCTCTTTTAAATATATTTTTTAAATTTTACTTTTTAGTCTTTCCATTGCGGAAATTAAATCAATTATGAATTATGTACTTCTTGTTGTATTTTTTTATTGTTGCCTATCTGTCAGCAACACGCATCACGTTGAAGTAAGTACAGACCTTTTCATCAACAAATACATTAAAAGGGAATTTTACTGCGGAAATCGGACTCGAACCCTTTTTTGGCGGTTTGAAGTCATATTTGGCGACATCGACCAACTCATTAAATTATCAACGGTTAAAAATTGCACACTTCCTTTTAAGCATTATTTTGATTACTAGAGTCTATGACACGGTTGTAAGAGAGACATCTGTTGATATAATGCACTAAATATGTACCTTCACTGTTTTTAATTAATCTTCTACAATATCTAATAGTCCTAACAAACAAACAAAAATTCACAGATTAAAAAATTATCATTTGCTTAAATGTTCTAACCTTGCTTAGGAACATAAATTTAATAAAATTGACAATTCTTGGCTAAGCTGAAAAATGTCAACCGACACTTTAGTGCAAATATCTAAACATTTACATTTACCACTAAATCTACACCCGGAAAAACGAAACAACCTTTTTATTCATTGGTCTAAATAACCAAACGCTGGACTTAAATTTTGTCTTACTCGGAACGGTCATTTGAGTTCGTGACCGGTCGTGGGCGAATTTCCACATAGTTCTTCTGACTGATTTAAAGAACCGTTCCAAATAATATTCTGTATGACCCGATGATATTTGACAGCACTTTTTGTAGTTGGTTGTTGAATTATATTGTTTGAAGGCTGTGCTGTATTTCCACCCGTTATTCTTGACTCCATTCTGTTGCGTGTTAAGATAAGTAGGTTTACTTTTTAAATAGGTAAATGTGCTATTGTGAAATATGATATGTTTTACCACCATTCTAAATAATATGATGAAATATATAACAATAATACCTCTGGAACATGCCACATTCATTAAATCGAGTCATTAAAATGGGTAGATAAATCTATTGCCTTGCTAATAGACGCATTTTAAATTTTGCTAAAATGATAAACAACCATTAATGTTTTGTAAACGGTTGTTTAACAATTGTGTACAATTTAAAACACATCTATAAGTAATAAGAATAAAATAATAATATATGATATAAAAGCAGATAAATTGAAAAAAGTGTTAAAACAGTATTATTTACAAAGTCAAAAAATAAATCTGTAACATCGCATTGCCTAGCAATTTTAATCATAATATTTTACTTCTAAAATCTTTTTTTACGTTAGCTCCACAAAGGAAGCCCTGAGGAAAAAAAAATATCAACAGGGCCTATGTCATCTATGTCAAGGAGAGGAAGTTCTGGGAAGGTAGGTTGGGTAGGAATCTGGAAGTACATGTGTCCAGGAGTGACGGACGTATGAATTCATCCCTCCCAGTTGGTGCAAGGCGATGAATTCTGGCAGGAGAGGTCTATGTTAGGTCTCCCTCAACCAGTCTATCCCGATCTGGCCCCCAAGTGGTAGGTGGGTTACCGGGTCGACGGTACCCACACCCGTCTGCCAAACTAAAACATTTAAAGACTACAAACCAACTTCACTCGTATATTTTCCAAACGTCATTTTAAAGATTGTTATATGATCTGATTTGGGGTGATTTTTCAAGCGAAACTTTCTTTCCTAATAAAATTACATTGATTCTAATGTCATAGTTTACTACACTGATTTAACTGTGTTTTGCTAAAAGGCTTTTTATTTTCACCGCACACGGAGAAAAATGTTATTCTAAAATACGATCATTTTATTCGTAAAAACGGTTAACAAATTAACAGGGGTTCGATGTATATTGGCGGGAACATGTAAGAATAATTTGTTGGTATACGTAATTTCGTACGTATACCAACAAATTATTCATACATTTTCCCGCCAATAAACATTGAAACACTGTTAATTTGTTCGTAAGAACTGCAGTCCCGTTTTTAACCGTTTCTACGAATAAAATGGTCGTATTTTTCTCCGTGCAGAACGTTAAATATAATACACATACACCATATACCAACCTATCTGAAAAAGCAAGGTTACCTGAGATAAAACTGTATATTTTTAATAATTCTGCCACAAATAAGAAGATAAGGAAATATTAACTTGGTATCTACTTAAGAAAACTCTACAATATGTAGTTCTATCCTCACTTTTTAAAATACATTGGGTTACATGCTTAGATTATAAAATATTTTATTCGAGTAACCTTTAAGTACCTAACTATCTTCGATTATCTGTGTTATTTTAATAACCACAGAGATTGAGATATCCGTATAAAGAATGCCTCAAATATTTCAACCCGCTGAGAAACAAAAAAAAAACTTTAGTTTTAAAAACAATAATAATAACTTAAGCAGTTAACCCTTTGCACGCTAGCAACTCCTACATCTTACCAGAAGTTAATAAATAAATAAATGAAATATTATTAAGGCTCTCCTGTGAATGTGCCTCAGGCGGTGACATGATTCTGAAATATCTCCAATCGTCAGAGGTCACGACTGAGCTTTGCCCGTTTTTTTCTCCTTATTTTTCAAAGCGTGGGTCTGGTTTTTTAGCTCCGCTCCGCTTTTGCCGCTGAGGGAATGGCCATTTTCGAGTCGGCCCATTTTGTTGCATTTTTTGCAATAAGAACAAACGAGTTGACGGGATTAATGAACCCGCGGTGCGATGTCATTAAATTATTAAATCATGGGAAAACTGATATAAAATATTAATAAGCAAATAGTTCATGGATACACAAACATTTTATCTTGGAAGATATTTACTATTAATTACTACCCGGTTTCGCCTGAGTTTCAACATTATTTTTGGAAATATTTATTCAATAACAATTTTTAAGTTTTGAATAGTGTCAATGCAATTTGAAAAATCTGTGTATTATTACTCGCCTAATCCTGAGCAGACGGTTAGATTGATTTCCCTGTGATTTTTGATTTGTGGTTAAAAAAAAAAAAAAATTCTTGATTCCATGAAGATTTGCCATGAAGGAATTTGAAATTACTGAATTTAAAATTTCATCTTCTTTATATAATATAAATTTACTGACTAAAATATCTTGTTCTTTGTTTAAATAATCTTACTAATGTTCTTACTAATATTATAAACGCGAAAGTTTGTATGGATGTATGTATGTTTGTTACTCTTTCAAGCAAAATTTACTGAATGGATTTTAATGAAACTTTACAATAATATAGCTCATACATCAGAATAAAATATAGGCTATGGGCTATAATTTATAAAGCTAGCTATTAATTTTCAATATATTTATTGAAAAAAATTATTATTTAATAGAAAATGTCAATTTGAGAATGACATTTTGCAAAACAATGATTGATAAAATAAGTGTATAAAAATAAATTGTAATATTTTATTTTGTAAGACCTTAAATAAATATAAAAAACTAAGGTACTTTTGTCACAAAATACGTTCTCGGATTTATTTTTTAATGATTTTAATTTAACTGAAAACTTAACTGAAAAATTTAACTGAAAAATTTTGAAAACTGTGTTGACTATTATTTTATTGTATGATTATATGATTTGAAATTTGTGTTGTTTAATAGAATCTATCGTTTGAAAATTGAAAAAATCTGCCAACGACTAACGGTATAACCTTAGTATATTAAAAATACACTAAGTTTTTCAAAATTTTAAAACTGCGTGTACCAGTTAAAATAACAATCTTTCAAAATCAATTTATTTTTTTTTATAAAAAAGAGTCAATAGGTCTAGAATTTGATTTAAAAAGCAAATCACAGCTACCTTCAGCCTCACAACACGACCGATTGTGGATGGCAAATAAGCATTTGGGACTCTTGTCATTCTCATAAAAAAGTTATAAAAGTAACATAAAACATGATCTGGGTTAACTTTTAAAATCATATAGGTGTTTTATAGGTAGGTTAAAAAACGTATCTACAATATCAAATAAACAAATTTTTAGTTTCTATCACTACTTCAATCTCTTTTTTTTAAAGGCATGACAATTTATAAAAAAAGGAATATGTCATCGTCTCAATTTATTAACTACATATATTATATTTTTTAATATTATTTATAGTAGGTATTTACATCAATTTGTACTATTTTAAGTTATATATATAACTATCGTTAAGTTTTATATATATATATATATATATATAATTAATTTTTTTATGGTGAATACCTCACAAGAGTCCCAACTCCTCCCGTCTGGAGCCAGTGAGACTATGGCATCCCCAATTGGGGTATGTTATGAGGCTGAAGCTAAGTGGGGAAGGGAAGGAGTCGAGGAAGTGGAAGGTGGGGAAGTACCTGGCTATTCAGATCCAATAACTAAACACGGCTAAAGCCATTCCAAGAAACGTTTCAATTCTGCATGGTGGTCTTACACCAGGGTGATACTAAGAGTATCTTCCACTCTATACATATATAACGATTGCATTTAGATTTTTCGGTAAAAATGTTTATGACAGTAATTTTTTCATTTAATATTTATACATTATTAATTCGTATTATTACAATCCTTTTAAATTAACTGTGGGTATATTTGAGAGAATAGTTTTTTTTTTATATGTTTGTTGATATATTGTAAACATTTGTTGCGATTGCTGTTCTACTATAAGTTTTACGACCAACGTATTTAGGTCTGTTTTGTTTATAATAAAACAATTAGATTTTTTGTCTGACAGTAAAAGATGACTGTATTTTTATTAGGAATGTGAAATATTCAGCCCCCTCGGGCAGGTCTTTTCGGTTTCGTTAAGTAATAGAAAAATAATAAGGGTTGTAAATTCCTGCGAAGAAAAAGTTAAAACGTGTATAAGTAGTTGCACCAAGCAAGAAGTGTTTGGAAAAGATTTTAAAATATAGGCTTTGTATTTTTTAAATAATATTTTTACTATATTATTAAGGATCAGATTATATGTACTGATACATAGCACCGAATTCAAAATGAGCAGGTACCTAAGTAACAAGTTAAATATTCTGTACTTAAATTTATCGTTTTCTAGTTTAACCATAATGTTATGTAGAGGTAGGTAGGTACCTGCAAAGTTTTCAGACATAAAGCCGCAATCGCGAATTTTACAATAGTTAATAATTTTCTTTGTAGCACACGGAGAAAAATCGATTTATCAGGCCATATTTATAAAACATTCGTTTAGAAATATTTTATCTAGTTGCCCTGATAATACAACATGACGATACAACAAAAAAATACTGTACCAACATGTTGTAAAAAAAATGTTGTACCAACAATGTGTAAGTACGAAATTTATTCTAATAATTAATAATAATAATTTATTCTTACATTTTCCCAACAATAAACATTGAAACCTGTTAATTTGTTCGTAAGAACTTCAGTCCCGTTTTTAACCGTTTTACGAATAAAATTATCGTAATTTAGAATAAAATTTATCTCCGTGCACACTCAAGAGCACTTTTATTTAACCAATAATATTATTTCGAATTAGTTTTAAATAAGGTTCTGATCTCCACTAGGTTAAATTTTTTTTTTTTTACATTAGGTCCACACAGGAGGCCCTGAGGAAAATTATTTCCCTCAGGGCCTATGTCATCTTTGGGGATGCTGTGTGGAGGGTATTTTTAAGGAAAGGAAGGAGAGGAAGTTCTGGGAAGGAAAAAGGTATGATGGTTGGGTAGGAATCTGGGGTTCAGTGTGTCTAGATCATCCGCCGCCAAGACCTAGACAATGAACCCCGTGAACCCGGGCGCCCCTGCTAAGTCACCAAACGTAGCGAACCACTTGGGGTGACCTATGGCAGAGGTGTTGGTTATCCAATAAATGGTTCCCGGGGCGGCGGTACCCATTCCCGCCTCCCAAATTAAAGTTAAATGTGACACAAAGTAGCAAGAAAGTTTATAAATGCACGAATAATACACCTTTTACACAATACGTAAATTTATTGAGGAAATTTTTCAGAATAGTTACGAAAATCATATAATATATAATGTGATTACGATAACAGGGAATAAAATGTAGGTGGTCAGAAAGATGTTATTTATATTTTTATAAGAAAAACTCTCTTTTTAACTTTTAAAGGTTATTCCCATCAATGTAATATATTATTGAAGAAGAAGATAACAATAATAATATAATTATTTAAAATATGAAAATGAACAAGACACCGAAAAATAAGACGTAAGGTTCTGGGTTCGAATCCCAGTTGCGACCGTTATCTTTTATTATTTTTCTGTGTCTTGTTCATTTTCATATTTAAAAAAAATTAGATTATTATTGTTATCTTCTTCTTCAATAATATAAGATGTTATTTAAATGACGGGAATATATTCCTAGTGAGAAATACAAATATTTGTAAATAAGTATGTTCAGTGTACGTACAGATGGGTAATAACAAAAACAGATACAGAGAATGTGTACATAGAGCAGTATAAAAGGTAACATACACGGAGAAAAATGTTATACTAAAATACGATCATTTTATTCGTAAAAATGATTAAAAACGGGACTGAAGTTCTTACGAACAAATTAACAGTATTTTAATGTTCATTGGCGAGAAAATGTAAGAATAGTTTGTTGGTCGGTATACGTACGAAATTAGTATACGAACAAATTATTTATACATGTTCCCGCCAATAAACATTGAAACCCTGTTAATTTGTTGGTATGAACTTCAGTACCGTTTTTAACCGTTTTTACGAATAAAATGATCGTATTTTAGAATAACTTTTGTCTTTGTGTAATAATTGGGCAAAATATACAATGACAGTAGAGCCCATATTTACCTCATGAATTTGTAATGTTTGTATTTCATAAGCATGCATGTTTCCTCTGATTAATTGCACAAACGTGAGTTGTCTGATAATGAACAAACATAATAAATGAAGTACCAATGTAAGTGTATAAATTTCACATTGAAGACTCGTATTCTCGTCTAGCCAGAAGTGTACTGGCATTAAGAATTCAAGGAATGTGTACAAACGCATTTACCGGTGAATTAGTGTCATTAGGTACACAGTTGTTTGGGTAATAACACGTTTCTCCGTCTGCGGTGACACGAATGTCAGCAATGTCAACAGTGTCTGTCATTCGCCGTGAGATTAATGCTCACAGGTAATACACTCCACCAGAGGAACATGTGGATTGTGGATATCCAACCACAGCCATAACTTGTACTATCATTATTTGTGTTCTTACGCAAGGTGATGATAACTCTTATAAAATATCTTTAAATGAAAAAATAGCTTTTAGCTTAAGAACGTGTATTTTAATATGTGCATATAAAGAAGCCAGGGTCACGGCCATGATCAAGTGACGGCTGGCGTGGTCTAGAGGTAAGGCTCTTGACTCCCAATCCGAAGGTCGCTGATTTGAACCCGGCGTGCGAAGATAAATTTTATTTGATTAATTTGTGTTATTTCACAATTAATTAATTAAAAATTATATGTAGTATATTTTCTATACATTCCAGAATGGAAAGTACTCTCAGTATCGCCCTGGTGTAAGACCACCATTCAGAATTAAAACGTTGATTAAAATGGCTTTTACGTGTTTGGTGGCCAGTTACTTCACCATCTCTTGTCTATTCCCGATCTCCTTCCTCTCCGTACCACCTTAAGCCTCACAACATACACCAATTGAGGATGCCATAGTCTCACTGGTTCCAGGGGGTGCAGTTGGGACTCTTGTGTGGTTTTCACATAAAAAAAATAGTAATATACTGTGCAACTGGAAAGAGAATCCAACGCATCATGTCAAAGTGACAGGGAAATGAAAATTGACATGGAAATTTTCCCATTTATCGAGTAAAAAAAATATGGATGTTAATACATACTTGATTTTAATATTATATAATAAGACATCACTTTCTTCAAAATACATTCTAAAATTCAACCTGCCCTACTTAGTAAGACAACCTTAAAAGTGACGTCTGGAGGTAATTTATGTTCTTGCAATATACCTATCCACCGAAACCATCAAATTAATTTTCTAGAACATCTTTCGCCCCAATATTCAAATGCGAGACGGTTCTTTCGTCACCCAATATCGCTCGTTCCGGCAATTTTACGCTCGTATTTCAAAGACAGGTGCTTTTTTATGGGGCAGGCTATACTATGTATCCATGGGCGTAATTCATATTATACTGTGTGGTCAGAGTGGTGAAATTCATATTTGTTTAGTATTAAAACCTTTTTAACAGTTTCATATACCACACACCACAAGCATGCTAATCTCTTCTTCTTGGGAAACGGTAAGAAATAAATTTTAAAATTAAGCGGATTATTATAGTTTTTACTGAACGAAAACAGATTGATATTTTACAGGATAAAAATATTATCTATTTTTGCGATATTCAATTAATCATAAATTCCTTCTATATTAAAAAAATATATATTGATCGCCTGTTTCTTCAACATTCCTCTCCCCTATCGCATTCTTTGGCCCCCATTTCGTTCTATAATCCCACTAGCTATTCAGTTAGCTACGGCGCACAGTGTTTCGTTTCGTACAACTTTTCAACAATTCAAAAAAAAATAATAGCAATCGGATGAAATTTTAATCGCAATCGTATGAGTATTATAGGAAATAATTTCATAACGCCAGAGCTCACTATCCTATAACCATCACGGGTATGCGCACATCATATTCCCAAAGTTTTATCGCAATCGGATGAACACACAAACAAACAAACAAACAAACATAAATTTTTATATAATAGATAATCAGATTTTTGACTAACTGGTCAACCCGTACATTAATCTGTCCAATTAAGATTTAATTTATCATCCTGTCTATCAGGAAAATATCTAAATTTCTTCAACGATTCTCAGACAAAATTCTTTCTTATTAAGAACTTGCAAACATTATGACAAACAATGTATTGTTTCTGACATCTTGTCGGGTACTTATAATTATAAACGTTATTGTCATTACTTTTTTGTGGTTTCATGTAAAAAAAAATCTTTAAAAATTCACGAAGGTCCATTTTTTTTTTTTCAAATTGCGATCGGAAACTTTGGTTCCATAAAGGTGTATATACATTTTTTTGTAGTTAACTTTTAGATTATATTAGCGTGTTTTATTATCTTTTCAATACTGTTTAGATCATACTTCTCACTATGATAGTAAGGGCGACACAACGGTTTCTGTGAGACCTACGTGTGCTGGGACAAATATGGTCTCCTGTGATTAAACGGGTTAATGTATGTAATGTTATTAACCTGTAAATGTTCCTAACAAAATAATTAATTACGAAAGTGATTTATATACCTTCTAGCTTGCATGGGACGAAACACTGCGGCGTCATGAAATTTGAACAAATTTTCTGTCCGGAATTAAAGGGTCAGTGTAACAATTTGTTTTGCCCTTTTTACGTGAATACCGCACAAGTTTCCCAACTGCTCCCAACCATGAAGTCAGTGAGATAGTAGTGAGGCGGGCAAGGATATGGGGAAGTGGAAAGTGGGGAAGTGCCTGACTATTCGCCATTGCGGTGATTTTTCCCAATAACGGGGCGCTATACAAATTCTCCAAATATTATTTTTCAGAAAAGGCCACCAAACACAACTAAAGCCAATTCAAGCAATGTTTCGCTTTTTAATGGTTGTATTTCATCAGGGTGATAATGAAAGCATATTCCACTCCGGAACATCACGAGATACACATCATGAGTTACATGATGAGCTACTGAGCTTTGAAATATAATTTCAAACGTAAAAATAATTTACTAACATTTTTGAAGTTCATGGTGTATGAAAATAACCTAACACAAGAGTTGGTTCACGGCGAGTTCATCGAAAACGAGTTCAACCTAACCTATCCTAACCTAACCTCTCGTTGTCGATAAATTGGCTTTCGATGAACTGATTTTCGATGAACTCGTCGGTTACCTAAGAGTTATATATTATTATAATATTATGTGACACAATGGGTTAGAAATTGCCACGGTACGCCTATGTTTTAAATTTAATATAATTCATATTGCCCCCAAAAGACTTCTTCAGTATCTATGGGTAGATTGGGCAGTAGGTTGGTACCTACCTAATAATGGCTAGTCGGCAGACTGGGTAGGGCAGGTCGGGGCACGTTACCCCCTCGGGGTGAGTTGTTGAGAAATTCATCTGGCGGATTTTCGATCTATATATTAATAAATACAATACATGCTAGTATTTGATACCGCCTATTTGTAAAAACAAAACAATGTTTAAAAAAATATGTTTCTGAAAAATCTTTGCTTAGAATTATTAAGCTTGATTTGGTTACGTATTATATTATTTTTATATACATTTTTTATCAATAATGTGCTGATCGTATTGAAAATTTTGTAAAAACGCAGAAGGAATGAGGATATTGCAGTGCATTGAATTTGAACGTCGCCATATTTTGTTATTTTACCGCACAAGAGTCACAACTATTCAGATCAGGTGGGAATCATGGCATCAATTTGCGGAATATTTAAATATTTATCTGAGTAAAGTTGGACATTGAGTGTAAATTTGTCAAAAACATTTCAATCTGCGTTTCTTATTTGAGTTGTGATCTCTCTATAGGGTAATTATAGGGAATATCTTCCGATATTTAAAGAAGTACCTAGTCTTTTTTCGAGTGTAATAATATTTTTTTATATTTAGATGTATTTTCTAAATAACACAATTGTAAATAGTGTTAAAACAATAGTAAAAATAACTTTCAACTAATGAACCTAGAGAAAATTTGCAGTGTTCACAATAAATGTATAAAATAAAACTTCGTTGCACCCCCTGTGAATGCAAACAGGTGTTGCGTTTGCACGCGCCCTGTCCCACGCGACCCTTGAGTAATAAAACTGTGGCTCGCGGTCCGATCATTACTAGCTTTGATGAATGTTTTTTCTTTTCTACATCATAGCCCAACTCACCCAGAAAAATCACACACCAGTAAAAATATCTTTAAAATCAACGTTAGATAGTTTACACAGTACATATGATAAGACTATTTTACATATTGTCTTCCTTTGGAAGTTTTCGTTATTGGGTTCGTTTTTTTCTAGATAATGCAAAACGCTCGGGGCGCCACTGTGAGATAATCCTGTACTGAGAACGCTAGAAAAATGTTAAGAATTTTTGGTCATAATTATTATATATGGAGAAGATGGGAATTCCTAGTGTAATATAATCGGGAGCGGGGAATCCTCGAAGCAAGTGGGTGACTTTCTGTTACTAAGAAGAATGTTGGGAGAGATGAGTGGGCTGATAAGCATATTGACAGAAGAATGATATAAATTGAAATAATTTAAGGTGATGCACCAGTAAGCAACGCAAAATCATATGATTTTAATTTGAAAATTATATCGCTTGAAAATAGTTTAGATCCTTTAATTAAATATTGCGAATAGAAGACATATTGGCCTGTGAAATTAAAGAGTATATTTTTTATTAATCATTTTTCAAGCCAAAAAAAAATTAAGTATAAGGTCTGTAAAAACTGCTTTAAAGTTATTTTTTTAATTTACGAACCCCTTTAGGATTAAGGATTTATTGTATATAAGGTGGAAAATTAATTCTTTAGAAAAATAAAATAAAGCACGCTTTTTGGCGATGCTTTTTTCGTGAACATATCGAAACAGGACAAACTAGTTTTAAACGGGAATTTTATCCTTACCGCCATCTTCATAAGGAGTGTTATTGTTGGCGACCTGATTTCAAATTTTACACGACGTTGCGCATCGTGCATCACCGTAATGTAAGACTAAATGAACTAGTCACTAATAAAACCTTGATAATTTGGGGTGTTACGCCGTGTTGCTCTACCTCATTCTTTAGCCAACGTTCCGGAGAGCGTTACAAGGTAGCGCAACACGGCATAACACCCCAAAAACAAAACACAATAATACTTTTGGCCGTGAAAATCTAAAATCATATCAAACCTTGTCAAAGCTTAAAATGGACTTAAACGCCTACAGATTTCTGCAAAGAGACATACATATTAGTAATAAAGATCCCACAGGTGCATGCCTGATTAAACAAACAACGAATGAGGACATCCGGAATGAATAAAACATCAATGCAATTTAGAAACAAGAGACAGAGATGAAGATGTCATGGGATCTATCACGAGGGAAGTCAATGAGCTAACAAACGTATACATATTTAAGGGAGTAAAACTTTTCCGATTTACAAAGACTATCATTTAAATGGTTATCATAGCATTGAGGTTTTGGTGACTCTAAAAAGTTTTCTGTCGGCAAATTCAGCAATAACATATGCTCATCAAGTTGAACAAGATTGATCAAAAATAATATCAACCCCTAACCTAAACGAACCACTTGTTGAGCTTAATATCTTTTCACTGGCGTTTTTTCTTTCTAATCGGATATTTACATACTTCTATAATTTAACCACATTTTTATTCCCTCTGCTTTAAAAGTTCAAATATTAAATTGTCGCTGACAATAAAGGAGTATGTTGTTCCAATCTCTCTCTGGCACCGATGAGAAAAAATATTACCTCCATCAAGGGAGTTTTAGAATAAATATAACAGAGTTTTTTTTTTCACGCTGATTCCAAATTGCAATAACGATTGTCAAATAATTCAAGATTGTTTATTTCGACAAAAGATCATATTACATTATTATACCGCTTACCTATATTGTAACGTTTGTGTTTTTGTCAACTTTGGTGATTCTGTGTGGAAGGGTCGTTTTAGGAAAGGAAGGAGACGAAGTTCTGGGAAAGAAATAGGTATGAGAGTGGGATAGAATCTGGGGGTCAGTGTGTCCAAGTGTAACGGACGTGTTATGCTATGGAGAGGTCAAAAGATCTCCCTCAGTTAGTGGACAGTCGCATCCGCCACCTTGACTCGGACATTCTTCGCTTCATGAACCCGGACACCCCAACTAAGTTGCCAAAAGTTGCCAACTACTTGGGTAGAGTTGTTGGTTATTCAATGAATGGTTCCTGGGGCGGCGATTGGCGGTGTTATATAATAATAATTTCATCAATTTTTAAGACCCATTGACCAGCGGCTGAGAATTAAAGTTCCATAATGCTTGCAACTGTACAGGGAGTTTCCGATGAGAAAGATCGATTTTTGCCCGTATCAAATTTTCTAAACTAAAAATTTTATATCGATTTATTTCAATTAAAAATTGCTTTAATATATACCTACATTCAAGTAAGCAATAAAATGCTTAAAACGCATGATGATAAATTATTAAATATCTTGTACTTTTTGTAAGTATTTTTGAATCATAAGTATTTATGATTTTTCAATAATATCTAAACAAAATAAGTGTGAAAATCAGATCTGAAATATTTTAGTTTATAAGATCTTAAATAAATAGATAAACTGAGCTATTTTCGTCACAAAACACGTTCTCGCATTTATTTTTTAATGATTTTAATTGAACTAATATTAAAATAAAGGTGTCTTTACTAAATTATGTATTGATTTATTTTGCTTTATGATTATATGATTTGAAATTTGTGATTTATAATACAATATTCCGTTTGAAAATTTAACACATCTGCTAACGACCAACGGCATCACCTTAGTATATTAAAAATAAACTTAATTTTTCAAAATTTAAAAAGTGTGTTTACCAGATAAAATAACAATCTTTCAAAATCAATTTATGTTTTTTTTTGTAAAAAAGAGTCAATACTTCTAGAATTTATTATATTATTTTTATACCCTCTTAACAGTAAGTATGTAAGTATTTCATAAAAAATAAACAACATTTAAAGAGCACCAATAACCACAAGCTACAAAAACATATTTTAGCATTTAATTACACCCATCTACTATTTACATAAAATGTACGTATACAATTAGCATTTAGTAGGCTCCTCTAAAACTTCCTATAATTAAAAAGTAGTTGTTTGGGGTGCCAACTAGCCAAAGGCGTCATTTTTATGTGTTTAATGTTGTAAAGGTGCACGAAGGAATAATATGGCAAGGTGCACGCTTTGTAGTTTAATAGCTTTATTGCCAGGGGAGCTTCGGGCCCGCTAAAGCCTTCCTCGAAACGGGGTCAAGCTAAAACAAAACAAAAAAATCGACGAAAAGGTTGTTTTCTAAAATACGTTGTGTTTTTACTCACACAAAATATTAAACTTTAGCATTATATTGGCCAGACTTGAAGGGTCGCTTCTTCAGGTGTTTATTTTAATGTTTTCTTTTTCGTTTAACAATCACCACAAATAATTAAAAATTAAATCACGATGATCAAATTAAATAAAAATCATTCAGTGAGTCAAATATAAATAGTATAATACAGTATAATTAAATGCCTTTCCAAGATGATTTCATAAATCTTTTTTTCCTTAAAATTGTTTAATTAATCTACGTTGTATTTTGCTTGTTTTATGTTTAATCAGTTATAAAGTAGCAAATGGAACTCTAGATCACGGATATTTGAAATGCTGTAAACGATAATAAATCCAAAAATTTGTTAAGAGCGATTGACCAGCGGCTGAGAATAAAAGTTTAAAAATGCTTGCAACTGTGCAGGGAGGTTCCGATGAGAAAGATCGATTATTCCCCCGTATCAAATTTTTAAATTAATAGTTTTATATCGATTTATTTCATTAAAAACTTGCTTAAATATATACCTAGATTCAAGTAAGCAATAAAAATGCTCAAAACGCACGATGATAAATTACTAAATATCGTGTACTTCTTGTAAGTATTTTTGGATCATAAGTATTTATGATTTTTCAATAATGTCTAAACAAAATATGTGTGAATTTTTTATTTTTTAATATTTTAGTTTGTAAGACCTTAAATAAATAGAAAAACTAAGGTATTTTTGTCACAAAACACGTTCTCGGATTTATTTTTTAATGATTTTAATTTAACTAAAATTAAAATTATGAAAACTGTCTTTACTAGATTATGTATTCTTTTATTTTAGGTTGTTTTCTAAAATACGTTGTGTTTTTACTCACACAAAATATTAAACTTTAGCATTATATTGGCCAGACTGGAAGGGTCGCTTCTTCAGGTGTTTATTTTAATGTTTTCTCCATCGCGTCAGTTGACAGTTTTAACATCACTAGTATTATGATAATGGCTGTTATCGATTACATATCAGAATATTATTTAATGAAGGTAGGCCTAAAACACATTACTACTTTTAGACATTTATCGTTGTACTACACATTTATTCCCATTATGCAATAAATTGTCACCTTTAAGTGATAATTTATTATCTATTAATAATTTTATTTGAAAGATCATGAAATTTGGAAAAACCGGGATTGGTTAAAGTGTATTAGAATTATAACCAACAATTTTATTTCTTCCAAGCTTATAGGTGTCAAATTTGAAAAATTAACACATCTGCTAATGACCAACGGTATATATAACCTTGGTATATTAAAAATAAACTTAGTTTTTCAAAATTAAAAAATTTGCGGTTACCAGATAAAATAATAATCTTTAAAAAATCAATTTGTGTTTTTGTAAAAAGGAGTCAATACGTCTAGAATTTGATTTAAAAAGGACTAATTTCCGGTATTCTATTATGGTAACCCCCTTAATAATAATATGATCAGTTTCAATTCAAATTACAACTTAATGTTACGTTTAAAGTAAAAGACAATCAGCATTGTACCATTGGAAATGCGTAGGTACGTACTTTTAAAATTGTTTTTGGCTGATATCCAAGACAAGAAGTATCTCATTTATATTTGAAACTAGCTGATACCCGGCATGCTTTGCAAATGCTAATTAAATAAATAAATTGTTTCTCCCTTCGTGTCATTTCCCATTCGTCCCCGTTCTCCTTCCGACTCCTCTTCCCCTTCCGCGTCCCCTTCCCCTCCAGCGTTCTCTTTTCACCTTCCCGCGTTCCCCTCCCCTTTCCCACTCTCCCCTTGCTAGCGAATCCCCCCCCCCCCCCCTCACGCATTCCGCTTCCATCTTCTTCGCCTTCTCCCTCGTCCCCCCTCCCGCGAAACCAACTCCTTAATTCCCCAATCGCCCCTCCCGCATACCCCCCAGACCTCTTTCCCTGCCGCATTACTCCATATAATACACCCATTTTTCCAACAACTCGCGTGACCTATTTAATTTTTTTATGCAAATTTTATAATGCCAGGGCTCACCAGTATATATATAGAAGTATTAACGGGCATATTCACAACAATTCAAAAAAAATTGTAGCAATCGGATGAAATTTTAATAGTATAGGAAATAACGCCAGAGCTCACTGTTCTATAACCATCCCGGGTATGCGCACATTATATTTCCAAAGTTTCATCGCAATCGGATGAACGGTTTAGCCGCGCATAAGGAACGAACAAACCAACATTAATTTTTATATATTAGATAAGTTGTGTACTAACAGCCAGGTAAAAAGCACTGTATAGCTTTGTTGTTAATTAACTAAAATTTCCAAATATAGTACCAAAATGTTTTAATGGAAGAGATAAAAAAGAGATTATGCACTATGATTCTAGTGTCTCGAGTAAATGGAACATTGTGAAAAACAGACCAGTGTTTGCAAAGGTGTGCTTGTTTGGCGTAAAGTTGCCTAATGTCCTAAACTAAAATATGATATACCAGCTCATTAGGAATCTACGTTGCCACCATAAAGCAATTTTTTGTACTAAAAAAAATTAATTTGCAAAAAATCTATTGTGTTACACAAATTGTGGAAAAAAGAAATAATAATAATTATTTTAATATTATAGCATCATAAGCCGCACCAATATTAAAAACGGCCACCGCCAAAACAATTATGAACTCCTTCTCGGTATTGCGGATTGTCTGGGAGGAGATATGCCTGGTTAGGAGAGGGCAGTACCATCATCAAACAATTATTTATATATGGCAGTTATTAAGCATTTAAAACATTAAATCCTTATTAATACAATTCTCACGCTCAGAAAGGATTTTCAGAATCGCTGAACATGGCGCCGCGTTTTTTATAGAGAATTGTTATGATTTTGTTACGATAATCGTTTAACAATCACCACAAATAATTAAAAATTGAATCACGATGATCAAATTAAATAAAAATCATTATATATAATACATTATAATTAAATGCATGATTTCATAAATCTTTTTTTCCTTAAAATTGTTTAATTAATCTACGTTGTATTTTGCTTGTTTTATGTTTAATAAATTGTTTAATAAGTTATATAAGTAGCGAATAGAACTTCTAGATCATGAAAATTTGAAATGCTGTAAATGATAATAAATCCAAAAATTTGTTAAGATCGATTGACCTGTTGAGAATAAAAGTTTAAAAATGCTTGCAACTGTATAGGGAGGTTCCGATGAGAAAGATCGATTATTCCCCGTATCAAAATTTTTAAATTAAAAGTTTTATATCGATTTATTTCATTCAAAACTTGCTTTAATGTATACCTACATTCAAGTAAGCAATAAAAATGCTCAAAACGCACGATGATAAATTATTAAATATCGTGTACTTCTTGTAAGTATTTTTTGATCATAAGTATTTATGATTTTTCAATAATGTCTAAACAAAATATGTGTGAATTTTTTATTTTTTAATATTTTATTTTGTAAGACCTTAAATAAATAGAAAAACTGAGGTATTTTTGTCACAAAACACGTTCTAGGATTTATTTTTGAATGATTTTAATTTAACTAAAATTAAAGTTATGAAAACTGTGTTTACTAGATTATGTATTGATTTATTTTGTTGTATGATTACATGATTTTAAATTTGTGTTGTTTAATAGAATCTATCGTTGAAAAATGAACAAATCTGCCAACGACCTTAGTATATTCAAAATAAACTTAGTTTTTCAAAATTTTAAAATTGCGTGTACCAGATAAAATAACAATCATTCAAATTCAATTTAAGTTTTTTCTAAAAAAGAGTCAATACGTCTAGAATTTGATTTAAAAAGGACTAATTTCCAGTATTCTCTTGTAATACCCTCTTAAATTTTTTCTCCGTTTTCCTCTTTCTATCGGCGCAGCCTCGAGAAAAACGTTGTTTGAATATGATTGGTATAAATGAAAATGCTTCTGTCATGTTCAATTTCGTGTCCTAATGGGAAAATGTTAGATTCGAAACCAATTTTTTTTTTTATTATTATGGTCATAAATTAGTAGTCGTTATTTTATTGGTCAATGACATAAACAAACTCATCTCTGTCATACATACATGTATAAAGACTGTTTATATCGCAAATAAATAAGTAATTTCACTTCAGTTTTCAATTTGGGAGGACGGTATGGGTACCGCCGCCCGGGAACCGTTTATTGGATAACCAACACCCCTACCATAGATCACCCAAATGGTTCATATTTGGTGACTTAGCAGGGGTGCCCTGGTTCATGGGGTGAGGTTTTTTGGATCTTGGCGGCAAATGCGTCTGCCCGCCTACTACGAGCCGGATCGGGTGAAGCTGATTGAGGGAGACTTAACTAGACCCCTCCAACCGGACTCTCTCGACCCACCGTCTTGCCCCACAGTGGGAGGGATGGATTAATATGTTCGCTACTCCTGGACACACTACCTACCCATCATTCATACCTTTATCCATTTCAGAACCTCCTCTTCTTCTTTTTCCTAAAAATACCCTCCACACAGCATCCCCAAATATGAAATAGGAATGAGGGAATTTTTATTCCTCAGAGCCTCCTATATGACGCTAAAGTGAAAAAATATATATTTTAGCGAAGCAATACATTTTTGCACTGACATCCGAATCACAAGTAAATGTTTTGCCAAATTTAAACATAAATAGTATATACCTAAAACATTTCTCTACGCTATTAAAAAAAACTCAGATTGAATAGGCGGCGTGTACATGTTTTATGATACGAACTCCTAAACGAGTGTTATACATTTACAAGAACGTTCAACCTAATTTTGGGACATCATTCGTGAGATAATGGATGTAGGTACTAAGGACCAACCTACACAAACCATAATATTTAGAGGTAAATACTTATCCGTACCATCACCTGTAGAAATATCAGTTTACAGGTTATTTAATATTATGTAGGTACCCACAGTTGTTTTCCGTTTTGCTTTAGTAATTTTAAATCAATTCAGAAAATGAAATGTTAAAATAATACAGTTTTTTTTACATCGCCTGAGAGTGTACAGTGTACACTGTACACTGTACACTGTTATGACATGACTATAAAATTGAACGCTGTAATCCAGCATTATTACGGCTTTTGGGGGTATATCAAAAGATTATTTGCTATTGGAAAAATATTCGACTTGGAATGAATATTCCATAAACGATTGTAGATTCCGCCGGTTTACCATTTAGTTGAAAACACTTTTGACATACGTCAACGCATGTGGTTTGCTACGTTTGGTGGCTTAGCAGGAGTGCCCGGGTTCGTGGGGTTAGGTTTGCCCGGTGGCGGCGGTGCATCTGGCCGGATCAAGAGAGACTAGTTGAGGGAGGCCTTTTGACCTTTCTTGACCCATTGCACAGCGGTTGGAGTGATGGATTCGTTACTTCTGGACACACTGATGCCCAGATGCCCACCTTTAATATATTCGTCCTTCTTAGAACTTCCTCTCTTTCGTTTCCCTAAAAAGACCCTCCACAAGTCATCCTCAAAGATATCATAGGCTCCCAGGGAAATTATTTTCGTCAAGGCCTCCTATGTGAAGATATTATAAAAATATAAATAAATGCAATTATTGGTAATCCAAAGTATTGTGTAAGCCAAAGCCAAAGTTATGTGTATTTGACGTTGTATGTGTGTATATGCGTATTTACGCTCTTATGCGTTCATGTACACATATACTATGTACAACTAAAAAAAAGAGTTATGCATGTGATCTAATACTGCATAATAGCATGTCCTATTCTTTTAATTTTCATTTTACTGTCTTATATTTCCATTATAATTCTTCTATTATATTTTTTCGCATTTTCTACATGTTATATATTTAATCCTTATGTTTAATAGCATGTCTTATTCTTTTTTTATTTTCATTTGACTGTTTTCTATTTTATATTTTCTATTTCCATTATAATTTTTCTACTATAATTTTTCCCATTTTCAACATGTTTATATATTTGATCCATCTGTTCAACCTAGACCTCACAAAGTAACTACATGTATTCCATTGGTCACCATGAAACAGGCAGTCGCCTAGTTTGGTGATTTAATGTATCAAATATATGTAAATCATGTATTTTATAAATAAAAAAATAAAATAAAGTAACATTATATTGGCCTTACAAGGCTATACATTTACCTCTGAAACTTCCGAGATATATATTACAAATTCCTGTTAGTTCCTTATCATTTAATCTTAATACCATCCCAATACATTATAATAGAAGTGTGTAGGTTCACTTAGGAGCATTGTTGTCATTAAAACGATGTTATTGAAAAATAATTACCGGTTATTTTTCAGTTCGGCTGTGGTATTGTGAAAGCAGCGTGATGGATGGTTGTATCGGCTTATATATGTTGTTGTGCTCGCCCACACTGGACAATATCGGTAATGACTGGCTTGGCGTTTTTTACCGCAAGCTATTGAATATGCGATGAACCCGAGTCTTTTATTTTAGAAAATATTTTGACCTCGTGTTAAGCAGATTCGGATTGAAAGGTAAAATCTTGAAACTTTTAATTATAGAATGAGGTACCTACTGTCTACCTACAAAATATACCTACGATCCCTTCTAATCTAAATAATAAACATCAAATATATTATTAAATGTCTTGCTAAAAAAATTTACATCGAAATAAAAATCAAATTGGTGTACAACCAATGGTTTCGTACAAATCGAAAGTCCTAAATATCAAGCTTCGCATAGTGTTCTTTTTATTTTATTTCTTGCGAGTACCATACGAGAGTCCCAATTGCTACGAACCGTCTAGAGCTAGCCAGTAGAGTCTACGACATTCCCAATTGGGGTAGGTTGTGAGATAGTGGGGAGTGGAAAGAGATGCGTTAGAGTAAGGTAGGAAAATACCTTGCAATTCAGATCTGGTCACCAAATACGGCTTAAGTCATTTCAAGCAAAGTTATAATTCTGAATGATGGTCTTTCACCAGGGCCATACTAGAATCTTTTAATCCGAAACGTGCTGCAAATACACCGTGGATTTATTATTACTTTTAATGAATTAATTGTGAAATACACACTGAGATTTCAACCCGTTGTATTTCATAAAAATGGTGCTACCTTTTACCTATATACATTAGCAAAGTACCTACCTATTATCTTAATGCAAACGAGCACAGCATTATGTTTAGTTGGGAATGCAATGTTTTCTTCACCGATAAAAATCAAATAGGTAAATAAATCTATTTCAAAAAACTCATTCTTTTGAACAAACATTCGGCTCCGGAACAAACTGAAAAAAATCTTAGTTTTAAACCACTTTATTTTGATTTATATTGGTCGACCGGTTTCGGTTGGACTCAACCTTCACCAGGACAATAATAAATAAACTAAAATGCCCGGATTGCCAGAGGTCCTGGGTTTAGAAATTTCAAAATCAAAGAAAAATAATTGCCAAATTTTAAACAAACAGCTAGAATTAACCAACAGTCCGATTTTAAAGTTGTTCCCTTACTCCCTATGTAACCCCCACCCTTCTTTTACCCCGCCCCCTACCCGTCTTCCTGTCCCTCCACCAACCAGTCTATGATGTTCTCTCCCTCTCCCATATGCTTCCTCTCTCTACTTTGTTTACCTGATATTGTTTCTCTGTATTATGATTTAGTTTATATATATTATTGTCCTGATGGAGGTTGAGTCCAACTGGTCGACCAATATAAATCAAAATAAAGTGGTTTATTTATTTATTTTATTTTATTTATTTAATACACGATTTATCGAAAGTACATATAGTTTATTGTGATATTTCACCCTCCATGCCAGGGATGACTCTGTGTTATGGAGGGTGAATTTTACAGTTTGCAATAAAACTAAGGCGATCCGCTCACTGAGGCAACTGAAAACTGTCAACTGGTAACTGTCTTTGTATGACAATGTGACAATGTCTTTGTACACAATCACTCAAAAACCCGTTGTCAATGGTAACGAAAGCGGTGACTCGCGACTCGCACTGCTGATTGCCATGGTCGGCCGTTGCTAGTTGCGACCTGTCAGCTGATTGTTCTTCGTCTACGGTTAAACAAGCTTTTTGACCAATAATAGAATAACATAGAAACCAGCCGGTTTTAGTTTGGTTTCAGTAAATTAAATTAATTATTTTTAAACTAAGTTAAGCTCAGAATTTGGTATAATTTGAAGCCACAAAGTGTTTGCCTTCTTCGATAATTGAAAAAAAGCTATATCTTTCAATGTAGGTAGATCTCTAAACTAAAATTATGTATCCTTCTTTTTCGAAGTAGAGAAAAAAAAATGTTTTGGCTAGTAAAATGTATAATTTTTTATGATTTCATCGCAGGTTCATTAAATATAATTGCGAATAAAACCCATACAGTAATCGCTATACGAATGGGAGAAATTAAATTTAAAAATCCTGCTATAATTCGTCGAAAATGTGATCGACCTGAAATAATAAATACTCCATTGTTGATTTGAAAAAAAAATAATTAAATAATTACACGTGTAAACCAAAAATTTGCGTCTCCAGGAATTTAAAGACTTAATTTTTTAGGTTTCATTGTTCTAGGAACGGTACCGGACCTTTGACCGGTCACGTAGGGATGATTGGGGCATCGCGAGTCCCAAAATTTGCAAAAAATTCCGCAATAAATGACCTCCCGGGCGGTGAGGTTAAAAGTCAGGGGTAATAAACATTTTCGCGAATTACCATAAATGCTGTAATTTTTTTGTATTTTTTTCTTACCGCGTAAAAGTACGTTCCTCCTTAAAATATCACGAGTTAAAAGAAAACAAAACACTTATTTATGATCAGATCATATTAAACATCGGCAGGTTTTTTGGGCCGTCATAAATTTATCTACAGATGGGAACAAAAAATTTGCATGATTTATCTCGTATGTAGATAGTACCTGTATAATTTTACGTAGAAATTTGTCGTTTCGGGGAAGAGTTTTTTTTTTTTATCTATAAAATTTTTTCATGACCAGAGGCCCTAGCACGCTTGCTCTATATCGATCGGTAGGATAACTATAGGTAACTTCTCATCGTTCCCTAGCATGACTACAGATCGCCAACGAATAAGTGACAGTTCACAATGACTATGTGTCCTTAACATATTCGACATCAACTGTTGTTTCTACGTTAGCGATGTGCAGTTGTCCTAGGGAAGGATGAGAAGTTACCGATAGTTATCCTACCGATCGATATAGAGCAAGCGTGCTAGGGCCTCTGGTGTGCCAGCACGGTCGCTCGATATGACGATACCGACCGATTGTCGGTAACTTCTCATCGTTCCCTAGGACAACTGCAGATCTCAAACGTACAAACGACAGTTGATATCGAATATATTAAGGACACTTAGTCATTGTGAACTGTCACCTATCGTTATAGAGCAAGCGTGCTAGGGCCTCTTGGTGTACTAAACTAGGGAGAAATAATGCACTTATTTTGAACGTTTAACTTTTTGTCAACGCATAGTTTAAAAAATATTTTGGAGAAGGGGATACTAGGAGTTCTACTTTGGGAAACAATTCACACACAGTAACTAATTTTAGAGCGGTTATCTATTTCCAGAGTGGTAAATACTCTCAGAATCGCTCCGGTGAAAGGTGAAAGACCGAACCATCAGAATCGACACGTTGTGAAATATCGTTAACAGTATTTCCTGAGCAGATCCGAATAGCTAGGTATTTTCCAACTTCCCTCTTCCCCTTCTTCTTCTACTCCCTCGAGTCTCGCGACATACCCCAAATGACTTCGGAAAGTTTGGAGGAGTTGGGACCGCAGTTATTCACTTTGATTTCATTTGAAAACCTCGCATCCAGATGAAATTTTTATTTTACTTTGACAAACTTTGAGCACGTAAGCTCTTGGTCAATCATACAATATTAATGCCTTCAATTTCCCATATTTACATAGAACACTCGAGTGTGCAAAAAATATACCTTTCAAATGATTATTAGATACGATTATATTGAATATTTACTGGAAGTCTGATTTTTTTCTAAGAAAATTGGTCCACCAGCCCTATCTCAACAACATGTTAATTTATGGAAGGTTTTATCCAAATTTAAAAATATTATATCGTGAGTATTGTACAAAATCCTTAGTATTTTTTGTTCCAGTCGAAGCACAGGTGTGATAATAGTTTCACAACTCGACCGATAGTTATTGGAATTCAAATTACTCATCGCCGAAAGATTAACCTTTTTCTAAAGTTCGTGAGTTTCAGATCGTGATTTATGAATAATCATTACCCGTGTGTTGATATAGACGTTATTTAACACACTTTTTTATAAGTTAGGTAAAAAATCATTTTTGCAAAAATTAGCTTGCAGTTTGCACTTTGCAATCTTGATATCTAAGTAAAACATCGCCATTCGCATAATAATGCACATTCAACACTAATTTGATAAATGGCCTCTTTCTCAATAATAAATTAAAATTATGTGATAAAACAAGATAATAGGTAAAAATTCAAAACATAATATTTTAATTAATGAAGACAATATTAACGAAACTCAAATCGAAAATCTGAAACAAAAAAATCAGAAAAAGATCGGGTCACATCTGGGACTCGAAACACTAAGCTAATGTGTCCCTATCCGATTCGGTCATATTTAACAATATCATGCTTCGACTGAGGACTACCAACATTATCTTCATTTTCTTAACGCATATTTTTATTGGCTGCTATCTTTATGTATGATTGCAAGATTCATCTCGAACTAAACGCCATCTAGATAGTGTCATGATAATTTAACCATTTTATTTAATATGCGACATCTATTGACTTTTCTGCAAGTCTTTGGTTCTGGGTTCGAGTCCCAGATGTGACCCGATCTTTTTCTGATTTATCTGTTTCAGATTTTCGATTTAGTTTCGCTAATATTGTCTAATTGAAGTAACCTTAAATTTTAACATTATCAATGTACTGAGCAATGAAGATCTTTGTCTCTGGCAATTAAAGAATAGACAAAGTAAAATAAAAAAAGTCACGTAAATATCTGATTAATATTTTGATTATAAAAATAAATATGTTTTAAAGGATTGTATAACGACATAAGCATGTACATATAAAGGTACCGAGTAGTTAACTCTATTTATGTTACTCTTTTATAACAACACGCCAACCGGTTTCGCCACAACTGAGCGTTTATTATATTTATTTATTTATTGTGAAAAACAGTATAATCCAATTACATTTTAACAAATTACAGTTTAACATACATACATTTAATTACAAAGATAAGTACATCAATAATATTAGATGAGATGGAGCCTTATGTTAAAGAATATATTTATTGCCATCTTAAATTAGCTTTTGTTTAAATTGAATATGTCAATCACAGAAGAAATGTGGTTTAGCAAAGTGGTCATTCTCCCCAAAGGCATGATTATTGATAAGTTGGTCCTGCTTTTTGGAAAAATAAATAGTATGTGCTGTCTAGCTCTGGTGAAATTATCGGGGATATAAAGTGAAATTCGTTCCAGAATATCAGGATTTCAAATGTGCCCATTTAGCAGCTTGTGCGCCACTAACACCATTGCAATCTTTCTCCTAACGTCTAGACGATCTATTCCCAGCATTCCGGCGAGAAAATCAGGGGGATACAACAGAGGGTAGTATCGTATTAGGGCAGATATAAACTGCACAATTATGCATTTAATTTATATTTCATGTGAATACCACACTGCTGAACTGCTCCCATCGTCTAGAGCTAGTGAAAATATGGCATCTCCAAATTAGTATATGTTGTGACGTTATGAGGTTGACGATGGTGGAAAAAAGAATGATCTGGGGGAGAGGAAGTTAGGAAGTATTGGTTAGTCAGATCTGATCACCAGCGGTTAAAGCTATTTAATGTTTTAGTGTTTCATTTTTTTAAGTACACGTCTTTCCTTAAAAAAATAATTCGGTATTCCGACGCATTGTTGTAAATAAAAGGCAATAGATAAATCTTATTGATCTTGATATCTACAAAGATAATACAATAACTCAAATTAATTACACAAAAATTGATATATCGTTAGCCAATTTAGCGTGAAACGATCGGTAATCTGAATATACGAAGCACTCTAGATGAAATTGATCGCTAGGCCCATAACGAACAGAGACTAGCGCGGTGAATTCTCACGCGGAGATTATAGGAACTAAACGTAGGCATGTGGAATGAAATTTATGGGGCCAATTAGACGGGCCCACGTCATGAGAACATTGTACACCGAACACTGAACACCGTGTAACCAGTCCGGGCTCAGACAACTGCCAATTACAATACTGCCGAATATGGAACGGGCGAGACACGCGAATAATCTTGTTGTGCTTTTCTATGTAATGAGGTATGACGTTTTTCAAAACTTTCACAACAACACGGACATATGGAATCTGGTATCGGAAAAGGATTCCTCATATGTTAAAATGTATAAAACTAGAGTGCAGGTAAGATATGCAAGAACTCCATTTTTGGCAGTAATCTTCTTATAAATGTAATATGAAAAATGATGGTGTAGCAAATGTAAAGTTATGCAATGTCCAGTGTTTTAATATAGCGTCCTCCGCGTGCAAAGTCGTATCTCCTCCAAGCATAAACTTTCTAATTAAAGTGTGTTTATCGGAAGTGACCTGCCAGGTAAGTATGTTCTATGTGTCCATTTGTAAATAATAGTTCTAGGTAGAGCCTAAGAAGTCATAATAAGATGTACAGCGCCCTTGAGGTGATTTCTCACAAAAACGGCGCTCTACAAATTATCCAATTATTATTATTATTATTACCTAACGATATCAAAAATACTAACGTCGGTTGTCCGTGCGCCCTGCACGTAACTCTGGTTCAATGCACTTAAATTTTCTTTGAATTATGGTATAATTTTCAAATTGGAAATGATTGTGTGAAGATTTCCAACAAGTGATGAAGTACCACTTACCTGTAATAAATTATTTTTAACAGAAAATTATTTCAATTGCCATTTAAAATTTGGATTTTAATTGTAAAGAATGTAGACATGAATTTTTACTGGTCTTCGCTAGTTTATTAATAATTTGTAAATTAATCATTTATTAAAGCATTCCATTTTTTAGGAATTTTTAAAGAAAAATTGTACAAATTTCTAGAATTTAAATTAAATCTGTAAACTACTAACATCACAGCAATGTAAATGGACTTATATTTTAATCCACACTGGTGGGTACTTAATATATTTGAAACGGACTTGCACGAAAAGGCTCTGTTACTAGTTTTTCTTTGAGTTTATAAGTAGATTTCATTTGAAATTATTGCCTAATGAGCAGAACTCTAAGATCTGGTGTTTGTAAATTGTGATTGCACAGTTTGTTTTGTAAGAATTCCTAGAAAAACACGTATTTTCTCCTCGTTTGAATAATTTAATAAAAAGCAATGTATGGTGCTTTGAAATCTAATCCAGCAATATATATTTGTCTGTAAAAATAAAAAAATAAATAAAACAGAACAAACAGGTTTTCATCACACGTGAAAAATTACGGGAGACTCTCATTTCTTAAATCTGGACAAATCAGTTACAGTTTTTGAATAATAAAATATTATACGTATTATAAGTACCTAAGTACCAACTTTACTGCTTGTCTGAATTCTTCACTGATTTCAAATTGAAAAATACACATATATCACAATCTTCATTTTGGTAGGCGGGTATGGGTACCGCCGCCTCGGGAACCATTCATTGGATAACCAACACCTCTGCCATAGGTCATCCCTGGTGGTTCGTTACGTTTAGTGATTTATCAGGGGTGCCCAGGTTTATGGGGTTAGGTTAGGTTTGTCCAGGTCTTAGCGACGGATGCGTCTGCCCACCAATTTCGTGGCACTCCAGATCAGGAGATACTGGTTGAGGGAAACCTTTTGATCTCTCCAGCCGGCCTCTGCCAGAACATCACCTTGCACCGCTGTGCGAGGGATGCATTCATTATGTTTGTTATTTCCTAAAGAAACCGAACCCCAGTTTCCTACCTACCCCTCATACCTTTTTTTTTCCAGAACTCCCTCTCCTTCATTTCCTCAAAATACCCTTAACACAGCATCTCCAAAGATGACTTGGGCCCTGGGGGGAATTATTTTCCTCAGAGCCTCCTTTGTGGAGCTAATGTAAAAAAAAAAATATATATATATATTTACAACTATATTAGATATTAATAATTAACGCACGCACACACAACCGAAATTAGTGAGTTTGAACCTTCTGTTTCTTTTCTAAGGAAAAGTGTGCCCTTTACTTGCCATGCATCTTACATGTTGATAGATAGTTCTCGAAACGATATCGTACAAAGAGAAAAATGTTATTCGAAAAAAACGATAATTTTAATAGTAAAAACGCTTAAAAACGGGACTGAAGTTCTTACGAACAAATTAACAGGGTTTCAATGTTAATAACATGTAAGAATAATTTGTTGGTATACGTAATTTTGTACGTATACCAAGTGTAAGAACCGCAGTCCCGTTTTTAACCGTTTTTACTATTAAAATGATCGTTTTTTCGAATAACATTTTTCTCCGTGTATCTATGTTTCAAAGTAATATTATTATGGCTAGGCAGTGCATGTTTTTCATATTATGGATAGATTTCGTAAACTCTTAGAGATCCATGATGGAGACTCACTCCTTCCTACCACCAGAAGATACTCCACAAAGATCCATAGAAACTTAAAGAAGCCTTAGGGTCACTATTGCCGCCTACGGTCCAATACTTTTAAAATTAGGCAAAACCAAACTCATTGATTTATCTGCGATATATTTTAAAAAAATGCCATTAAGAAAACATCCATAGATCACCACAGCACTTTTTTGTATGTTCCCAGTCAATTGAATGATTTCGCCCACCTGTTCAACAGGGTGGCGCGTTCACCAGCACTTCGTCGCTCCGGTTGTGGCTGTTCCACGTGGGCAGTGGGTAGATTGCTCTCCTGAGATGAGTGTGATCACTGACATACGTTACACTGGAGGAGTGCTGTCTGCAAAATAACTTATGTCACTAATTTATGAAAATTTTTAATATTTGCGGTAACCTCGGTATTCCTTTTTTACCTTCACCAGTCCTCATCCATCACATGAAGGGAGAATATTTGCGGTTAGACAGTTGAGTACCTACATACTAGGCCAAGTTAGAGATGGGATTTCCATGGTTTCGAAACCTACGAGACATGAGTATAATTCTGCTAAGTTGTTCCGGGCTGCAGGCCGAAGATTGCCCTGCAGATGGTCAATCTCCAATAGAAAGAGCATCAAGAATACAAGTTATCATTAATATTGGAACGCCTTCGATTGGTTGTTAGTAATGAAGGTAGGAGAATCATGTTTGATTTGATTCCAATACTGTTTTTAGGTTTCATAAGAGCTTTCACATCAAGTAGAAGAAAAGGATTGTGTTGAGCGACTCAAATTAAAGCACGATTACTATAACCCTGCTTTTGTGTATTCTTTATCATTCCTCACACCCTATCCCTTTCACCTCACCACATTCATCAAAATTATTGGTGCCATAATTATTATATTATCTCCAACCAGTTTATACCCACATGTTTGCATGAAAAAATACCACTAATCACTATTATGCGTCAGTAAGAATTGCGACTTAATGAACCATCCCGTGTTTTCTAGAACGATGATCAAGAAGCACGGTATATTCCGCTCGAATCTGCGGTTCCAGCGTCCCGCACGCGTCCATCTTCAGGGATTTCCCACGCTCCGGTGATTTAGATGAGCACTGCCGCGGGACATGACGTGTCTCCTCTCCTCCCCCGAGATCATTATTGCGTCACAGCATCTCGGGACTATTAGCTATTAGCTGCTAGCTGCTAGGTGTAGGCTGCTATGGGAAATTTGAGGTTATAAGCTGATCCCACGTGATAAACTAGAGTCTTCTGAAGGAGGACGATTAGACATACATTAAAAGATTGATTCAAACCACGGAAGAGTATACGTATCAAAAGTGATTTAGATTTTCTGGGTCAGCCATGTTCACAAATAAATGCCATGGTAATATTCTTGTCATAATGCTACAGTTATACGGCATCGGGAGTCACAGATGCCCACGCATAGCTCACGATGCTCCGGGAAACAAGACACTCTTCTACAATACGTGATGTGGTTTATTTGTGCCTGCATTCCCATTATTGAAAATCCTTAATCACTATTTTATGTGTTCAGTATAAGAGTCCCAACTGTCCGAAGCCAGTCAGGCTGTGGCATTACCAATGGAAAATATTGTGAGGCTGAAGGAAGTGAGCAAATATAGAATCGAAAAGAGAAATGTTTTGAATTATAGTAGTAATACACGTTTCTAAGTAACTTATTATCTCGTTGCCATTTTGAGTCATCTTTTAATTCGGATTTAATAGAACGATACCTTTACCGATATGGTCTAGATATGAAACGATAATCAGTGAGTTCGAAGTAAAATCTTAACAATCTTAAATTTGAACCCCTTTCTTCTGGAGAATTTTAATTAGCAAACAAATTAATCATAAATAATTATTCTCAATTGAAATGACTGCATCAAAAATTATTCATTTGCACTTTCAACTGCCCAATAATAAATTAAATAAAGCATTGATAATTAGATAGCCAATAAATAACACTAGAAATGTGCGGGGGTGTTTTCATAGCACGACCAACCTGGGATTATTTAACTATTAAAAATTTGAATAATTGCAACATAACAGCTTTTAAAATTTTCAATTACTTTTTTATTTTTTTTCTGTTATTTTCAATTATTTATTCCTACCTTTTCTCTCTATTCTAACATATTTAATCAATTGGAGGAGTTGATGCAAAATAATGTATTAATTGAACGAAGAAAGAAGCCGGCGTAGTCCAGCGGTAGGGCGTTGGACTTCCATTCCGAAGGTCACAAATCAATTAAATAAATAAATTTTATTTAATTGATTTGTGTTATTTAACAATTAATTATTTAAAATAATATATAGTATTTTCGTTGTTTGTTTTTGGGGTGTTATGCCGTGTTGTGTTACCTCCTTCTTTAGCCAACGTTTCGGACAGCGTTGCAGTGTCCATCATCAGGGCAGATCCGGCAGATC
The DNA here is from genome assembly GCA_951813805.1 of Limnephilus auricula. Classification (NCBI taxonomy): domain Eukaryota; kingdom Metazoa; phylum Arthropoda; class Insecta; order Trichoptera; family Limnephilidae; genus Limnephilus; species Limnephilus auricula. Next base: position 35,643,983 of record OX638388.1, read on the forward strand.
CATCGACGGACAAAAACAAACAACGAAAATGCTTTTGGCCGTGAAAATCTAAAAACGTATCCAATATATAGTATATTTACGGCACGTTCCAGAGTGGAAGATACTCTTAGTATTGCCCTGGAGTAAGACCACCATTCAGAATTGAAACGTTGCTTGAAATGTATAAATATGTAAAATATAACCAGGTACTTCCCCACCTTCCCCTTCCTCGTCTCCTTCCCTTCCCCACTTACCTTCAGCCTCATAACATACCCCAATTGGGGATGCCATAGGCTCACTAGCTCCAGATGAGAGCAGTTGGGACTCTTGTGAGGTTTTAACTATTAAAAAAAAAAAAAAGTGTTACGAGATTACATGACGTGGAAGTGGAAGTGGATGATAGAAGAAGCAGGGAACGAAGTGATCCGATGTGTAAAAAAAACAAATTTTTTGACAATATTATTATTTTCATCACAAAACTACACTCAGTTTATTAAAAATCACAACCTCAAAACTATTATATTATAAAATATATTACAAAAATATTATATATTATTACAAAGAAGAGTGTCTGTGGCTTGGCCGTGTACACCAGGCGGACGGCCTAGCACTGTTTTTTGTACAATCCACAGATTTATTCCGAGATTAAAGACATTTAGCAAATTTCACAATAGGGAAAAGGAAACTGTGTAGATAAGATTTCGAAAAACCATCCCTCATACTTTCTTCCCAACGATGAGTACAAAGAAAAAAAAATGATAATAAAGCCCGGCCAACGCCGGTGTTCCAGTTATATTTAATAAGATATAACCTACCGCAATAACTCAGGTACGGGACATACGTCATTCCTACGTCTACCTACGTTAAATCATCGTGAAAACACGCTTATGTGTCCAAGCGGTTAACTAAAAATACTTTATTTTCAACTAAACCAAAATATAAAGCACATTATATTAGAAGACCACAATATACAAAGTATACATAACTTCAAAGTTGTGACGGTTTCAGTTACCACAATTCACGTTTTTAAGGAAAAATCTCAGTTATTTATCTTTATTAATCTTTCGTGGTCATGTATTGTAATGACGTTACACTACTCACCACAACAAACATTTTACATGACTGATTTACAAAAGCTATATTTTTAAAAATATTATCTTTCCCGGCTGAAAAAACGGCTGAAAAAAACCGATATTTTCCAAAATAATTCCAACTAAAACCTACCCTTTTTCAATTGCCTTGTAAAACTGTACTCTACAATTGGTATTTTAAGTATTTTCCCCAATTTCATTGAACAGCCAATTATTTATACACCTGCTTCAAGTACCTAAACACTTACTGTAAACGCCTACTCAGTTTTTCAACCCACTCAAATCGCTGCATCTTTTTTATACCACACGTATTTCTCAAAATTGGCGAAAGCGTTTATCATTACGACAGAATTCACGTTGGATCATTATTTAAGATCAAAAGTCATGTAAATTTGCATGATTGTAATTACACGATGCTTTAAAAGATCATTATTATTTTAATCCGACGTGTTGTGTACAACTAATGTCTAATGATACTATCTTTGAACTTGGGTCATAAATTTTATGTTTAGAAAACAATATGAGATTATTTTGTAAATTGCTATGAGCTGTGAAATTTCACATTATTTTTAATTTAAAGGAAAAATAAATGTTAAAAATTAAATTAAAAATCCAATTAAAATGAGACTAAATAAATAAATATTTAAAAAAAATTTACATAGCAGAGAATTGAACCCCGTACGAATGCTCCGAAGGCAAATATACTGACCGTATATTACCACTAACTATTGGAAGAACGGTACATTAATTCTATTTTTTTTTTTTAAAAGAAAGACAAACATTTCCGGGTTACGAATAACCCAACAACATTTGAAAATCTCCTACTACCACCACACTAAGCCGAAGATATTGCTTGTGTTGTGATGGAGGACTTAGCCAGCCGAGGAATCGAACACGGAACGCCTGGGTGGGACCCAAACGCGATGCCCACACAACCACTGACCGGTTATTATACATAGTGTTTGACGTAGTTGACTTACTTTAACCAGTGATTCCTGACATTGTTATTTGGAATAAAAAATATAAATGAAATTTTGCTCTCCGATGACTTTTTCTGTAACTTTTTTTTCTTAAAAATCAAACAAACAAAAAAATCTTCTTCTTGTCGTCATTGGTCACTTAGCCGAGTAACCAATTAACCTCTTACTCCGCCCCTAACTGTTCAACACCAACTATTTTTTTTATGTTTTTTGTAGAAAAAAAAAAACAAAAACAAACTACATCAAAAATGTCACCGGAGACCAAAATTTGGTTTACACTTTTTAGTCCAAATAATGTTAGGAATCACTGGTTAAAGTAAGTCAAGTCTGAATGCAATATTTTTAACGACAAATATACGAAAAGTGGGATCAGATTACATGCTTAAAGTAGAACAGAATAATAATATCGAATTCTAGACTGTGATAGCTTAGTAAGGGCCGGTTTTATAAACGACGTACCAAATTTCTGTTACGTAACGAACCGTTTTTCGTTAACGGACCGCTATCCGTTCGTTATCATATTTTGCGTACTATAAAGAAATTTGCATTACTAGCTGTCATCGGTTACGCTTAGTCCGAAAGTTTTTTTACTGGCAATGTTTTAGGTAGATAATTGTCTCTGATACTGTTTTATATCGGGCATGTCTATGGGATTTAGTCAGCTGTCAAGAGCGCGTTGTTTCGAAAATTGTTGGTTTAAAAGTTTTAAGTTTAAATAACTTTATAAATCTTCAATATACTTCCAAAATAGTTAAGTTTATATTTATAATACAGTGGGTACGAAAATAGATAATGTTGATCAAGATTATTATGTTATTTTTTTGTGCGCATAAACTAACCTACATATATTAATTAAAGGCTGACGTATTTTTACACTATCGTGATGAGGTTTTAATATAATTATTACAATTTTTCAGAAATAATCATCGATAATTGTCAATCGCCCATCTTCACTTTCATTGCTCGATGAGAAATCCATTGCACAAACGCAAATTATATAATATTATCTCTTAAAAATAGTGTACGGTTCCAAATAAGCGAGCGCCGGGAACAACTACCTTCTAATAATTGCCAAAAAACGTCAGCAAACGGATCGTTATCCATTTAACCGACCAAAATCAGTCAGTTAAGCATTAACCGAAACATAACCTACCGATAACCTAACGAACGTTTATAAAACGGCAAAATCAGGCGGTAGACCAAATATTTGTGGCGGTAAACCAAAAATAGTATCAAGTGTAACGAACGGACGGTTATAAAACCGGCCCTTAATAAACCAATGGTTACATACTTCTGATGAAAGAATGCGTCTCGCTCGTGTTAGGGTCAATAGTGCAATCACTGATATTAGTCAGGCTCTATCCCTGTCCTGCCGCCTACCATGCTAAATGAGAGAGCGAGACAGATTTTAGTTGGCTATGCATTATAAAGAAGATTCCAAATTTAAATGTGCTCATATCTGGTAGTGGTTATCAACCAAAAAACAAAACAAAAATGGGAGTTATCTTTTAGCAATGCCAGATTTTCATTTTTTTAATGCCATCTCTGTCTAAATTACACGGAACGGAAATTTAGACCGAGTTGTAAAATATATAAAAAAAAAACTTTTATTGCCCTATGAAAGATTCGAAAAATTTATTTAACGTGTTCTTACTCTTCCCAGGCACCTTGCACATTCCATCGATAAGGATTGATAGGAAAGCGTTCGGTAACTTATCATCGTTTTATTGCATTACTGCAGATCGCCAACGAATAAGTAGAAGGTGTACGTACGAAATTACATATACCAACAAATTATTCTTACATGTTCCCGCCAATAAACATTGAAACCCTGTTAATTTGTTCGTAAGAACTTCAGTCCCGTTTTTAACAGTTTTTACTATTAAATGATCGTTTTTTCGAATAACATTTTTCTCCGTGCAGATTTTCAATTTTTTAATGCCATCTCGATCTAAATTACACGGAACGGAAATTTAGACCGTGTTGTAAAATATCATAAAAAAAGCTTTTTACTGAAAAAATTGCCCTGTGAAAGATTCAAAAAATTTATTTATGGTGTTCTTACTCTTCCCAGGCACCTTGCACATTCCATCGATAAGGATTGATAGGAAAGCGTTCGGTAACTTATCGTCGTTTCATAGCATGACTGCAGATCGCCAACGAATAAGTAACAGTTCACAATGACTAACTGTTGTGTGTACGTTGTATGCACGATGAGAAGTAATCGAAAGTTATCCTATCAATCCTTATCGATCGATTGTGCTAGGGGGTCTGATATGGTATCGAAAGACTGTGTTTTATATACAAGATTATCAAGTTGTATTTTTTCTTCAATCTTCAGATAAAGGGCGTAACAAAAATTGAAAAAAATATCCCTCCACCTACCGCAGTGCGTTCAAATATCTAATGTACATTTAAATAGCAGTTAATAGACAGTGATCTTCCTTGAAATCTCTCACCTTTGAATTTCTCACGTTTTTTAACGATTCGCACGTGCGCAGCGATATAACAAAACTATTTTATTTACACGCATGTGAACGTAAACACAACCATAAAATGAGCGCTAACTTCAATAGATATTTCTAAATCTTCGAAACAAAATATTTTCACAAACTCTTAATAATATTAAACGACTGACAATATTTTACACACATATTATTTATAACACAAAAATCAAAGAAAATCATCATTTACTCGATAATTACACTTTTTTTTGCAATAGCTCCAAACAAGAGACCCAGAAGAAAATAATTGTGAAAACCGTGGCCGGTTACCCCATTGAGTTTCTGGACTCCCGTGGATGGATCCAGATTCCTTGATTTATTTTATTTATTTATTTACACATATACGGCACAACATGTGCTATTAACATAATTGACATAACATATAAATAGTACAACAACATGAAGAATAACTAACAGTATAAATGTAAGTTAAATATAAGGGGAAAAAAATGTAAAAAGTAAGTAGTAAGGTTATAAGTAGTAGGTATGATGATGTGATGTGATACTCTCAGTACAGGGGTGACTTGCAATAATAAGTCGTAGGTATACTATTGATGTTTATTACGAGATTTGTGCAGTGTTCCTTTTTAGGAAGTCTAACGGCAAAGAGGACAAATGGACAACAATCATACCTTTTATGCTTTACTGCTGTCTCACTCATAAACGCATGTCTCTTTCATACCGCAAGACATACGTTCATCACAATAATTTCCTTCATGGCCTATGTGATCTTTTGTAACGATGTGTGGAGGGTATTTTTCAAAAATTAAGAAGGAAGTTCTGGGAAGGAAAAACGTGAGATGGATGGGTAGAAATCTGAGGATCAGTGGGTCCAAGAGTGACGGACGTATGAATCCATCCCTCTCACTGCAGTGCAGGGCAATAGGTCGAGAGATTGCTTGAAACGACAAATGATCTCCCTAAACTAATGTCTCAGCGGTCATCATCAGAGAATATCAGTGGTCTTGACAGAGCACCGCCGCCAAGACCCAGACAAACCGCACCTCATGAAAACCCGGTCACCACTGCTAAGCCACCAAACGTAGCGAATCACTTTGGATGACATATGATAGCAATGTTGGTTGCCTAATATATCGTTCCTGGGGCGGTGGTACACACATTGCCTCCCAAATTGAAGCAACTTATTGTTTATATAAGCAAGTTTGATGAAATTTTTCTTTTAAAGAAGAACCACCAAACAACCTTAATTACAAAAAAAAATCTGCCCCAATGTAGGTACTTAGGTACCCTCTAAAAACACATCGTTTTCTATTCCCTTCTACCAAGTTACGCTTCACGATCTAAACCTAAAACCTTTTTTACAATTAGATCGTGTGTAACTAAAACTAAATAAAATACACAGTGTGAATTTCAAAGTATTAACTTATTAGTGTTATTAGTTATTACCCCCTCACGATGCTAAGGGCCTGGGTCGTGGGTCGTGCCTATAAAAAAACGACCTCACGCCCTTTAATTATCTATTAATATTATTAATTATAGCCCTCATTAGTTAATTTTTATTTATTAGTAGGCATAGTAAAATTTGTGTTGTAAATCTAGAAGAGAATAGTAGTTAATGGATTGGATTAAAATATAAAACTGTTTTGTAAAAAGGTAAATTATTTGAAAATATGCTCTTGTCTGAGAAGTAGGAATTACTCTTCAACGGTGAGCTCTGACGTCATGAATTTGCAAAATATTTTTCTGTCTACAATTTTTAAGTCTATTTTAAACTCGCAATCTTTTGAAATACACATATATATATTTAAACGTCACATTTGTTCGACACGTTTTTCAAATAGAAAAAAATTAAGTGGAAACCTGGTGCGAAACCGGTTAGTAAATAATAATTATATGTACCTATAATATATGTATCCTGTCTTATTTTTATAATGTGGTATCTTGTATAATCTGACATAATGACATCATCAATGACCACTAAAATAAGTTCTACAAAAGATATGTTTTTCTTACTTGACGTGAGCAATTACTTGTTATATATATTTTTTTATAAACTTCATTACTTTTATATGTTGTCTTATTAGAAGTAAAGTTACGTAGTGAAAATCCAAAATTATTAGTAGGTACTATTTTGTCAGTAAAAAATTATTGCTCATTGTATTTATCTATCTATTTGAAAAATACATTTTTTTATTTAGTAAAAGATTATACATATATTATACATTATTTATAAAATGTTTTGACTGTCGTTGGTTCACCATTGGTTCACCGTTATTTATACTTTTTTTCCATTAAACGCTACCTACCGGCTGCGCCACTGTTATATTTATACTATGGTATACTTGAGGATTAATAATGCGAGAGGTCGATATAATATATTTATTAGAATAACGAGTACGATCAGTATTGTCTCGCTAAGAGCTGGATTATGAGATGGCGAAACTTACTTTTACAATCATATAAATACTCTGCTATCTCCCCGTCTCTCTCATTTTTTAAGCGACTTTTATGATACAACTTCATAGTTTCGGCAAGATTTTACAGAAACTTCTATAACTATGTTTTTAGCATGGTAAGTTATTTTTCCGATAACTCCTTTAGCCTAGATTTAATGTCCTTAGTTGTACATAGTTATTTTTTTGTTTTAATTTGTTTGATACTGTGTGAGAGTTTGTTATATACTTCAGAAAAAAATCAGAACTTCTTTGTCCAAAGATAGAATTACACTTTGGTATATTTACTACCTACATCTGTTTGTTTGGATCTGCTTTTATGGGTGTGTGAGGTGTTTGCCTCTATGTCTTTTTTGATGTGATGAACCAGAATGTTTTTAGCATAGACTTTTTGTATACTTTGAACATCAAACTGTTTAAAAATTTCTGTTGTTGAAGTCCTTAAGTCCGAACTCCAGCTTCAACAAACGCCTTCGTTTTGTTTTTCGTTTTGTTGTTTTGTTTTCTTTCAATTGTCGTCTCCTGCGTTTGTTTGTACACTGGAGCGCGGTACCTAAACACAGATTTTAAACACCGCTGTGGGCGTGGCTACAAAACATGACGCGTCGTACCATCGTATTTTTACAGAGCTCGAAATACTGCCGTTTTGCAATAAAATCCAAATAAATGGAATATTTCTGAAAGGTGATGAAATACGCTTTCAAATTTTATGAGTGAAAATAAACCTGTAATATTTAAAATATAAACATTTTACATGCAAACATAAAAAAGTTTTAAAAATGACTCACCCTACGTTTTTTCTAACTAAAATTACTGTTAATGAAAAAAAATAAAAACACATAAGTACATATTTTATTAGAAAAATGTATTATAAACGTTATTGTCACCTCACTTTTTATTAAAAATAATTAATAAAACATTCTCAAAGATTCAAAATTGAATTTCAAATTGCGCTCGGAAACTTTGGATTCATAAATGTGTACATTTTAGTAACTTTGCTGTTAACTTTTATATTTCAAAATAAAGCGTCATATTTTCTCTTCCTAACACCGCTTAGATCATACTTCTAAGCATGGTAGTAAGGGAGACACAACGATTTCTATGAGACCTAATAAATACGCTCACATAACCTTAAAAACTCATGGCATTATTCAACTAAGTAAAATGCGCACCTCGCGGTTCTTATCAAAATATAAACAATCCCCTCCCCTGCCTTCCACGCTTCACCCGGGTGTTGTCGTGTTTTCCATCGACCATGGAAAGCATGAACATTGAATCTGTGTTTAAGGTTACGCCCCTATTGACGATGTTGTAAGTCATGTGTTGTAAGAATGTTGTCGCAGGAGACGATAATACTGAAGGCAGAGACCCAGCTTTATGGCGACCTTTAGTATGATGCAATTCTGAGTTATCTTCAGTTGTTTTACATGTTTACTTGGGAAGTTAAATGAGAGACTATTTATTCCTACAGTTTTCAAGAAATATTTTGGATTATCTGCATTTAACTTATTGTTATCAACATCTTCAACTATGCCCCTTTCTTCAGCTGTCTACTATCCTCGTTTGTTGACTCCTGCCGCGTGCCCGTGCTGTGGGCTAGAAGCAGGGAGGGCGAGGGCCGCGGGGGGGCCCGGGGCGCACGCCCCGCGCGAGCCTGGGGCCGGGGCGGCACTGGCGGCCTGGCCTGGGGATAATGTCCAAAAGGGCGCCGAGAGCGCCGGCCAGGGGCGTAACACGTTAATTTCTACAAGTCGCAGCGGGATTAAGGATGTTAAAAATTCATAAGGTAAAAATGGAATCATAACAACATAGTTATTGTATTTGCTTTCATAACCACATGGTTATTGTAAGTTGATTCATTTTTGTTTGTGTTTGAATGATTTTATAATTTCGCCAGTAATTGTCATATTATACGGCGAGTAAATAGAAATATTTGTATTTTAGAAAGAGTCTGCATAAATCAGAAAATTAAAAAAATATATTCGTTTTATAAATAATTTTAAAAAATCTAGTTGGTAGCTAGCTTTGCCCGAGTGAAAACCGAATATTTTTGGAAATATTTTTTTTTATTACATTTTATTTTTATTTTAGTTATTTTCATATTTGCTGGAATATTCTTATTGTAAGTGATTTCGATATTAGCTGTTTCACCTTTTGAAGGCATTACCTAAAGGTGTAGAAGAAACATAATTAAATCGTCTGCAAATCACTAAACCAGAGTTTGATAATGCCTTGGAAAGGCGAAAGAGCTGTTAAGCGTAATAATAAATATATCTACACCTGAACATGTCTGTAAATAAATTGTTTTTTTTTTATTAATTTTAATAATGATAAATATAGATTAGAATTATAATTTAAACGGAGTTCTGCGAATTAAACTATATAAGACAAAAAAAATTACAAAACAATAATTTTATTGATAAGTTTGGAACAAACAATGTGGCTACTTGTCTTATTTTTTCAACGCTTAAATGTGTTTTCTGGCACCTGACGAATAATGCAAAGCGAGTTTATTTTAGTGGTTTCTTTTTAAAAATTTTAATAAAAAAAGATATACAATTTTCATAACCTCCGTTCTCACCGTTGAATTTTTTTTGTTAGTTACTCAAAATGCCTTTCTGATTTATAGCTTATAAACAAAAATATTGACGATATTGTTGTGTTTTATTTTTATTATAATGATTTAAAGAGCCAGCACAACTATATATAAATTAGTACAGATGATTAGCAGACGCTTTGCCCCTTATGAACCTTTAACATGACTTGGTGCCTAAAAATTCCACGATACATTATTGAGGCGTTTAGTAGAAATTTATAGGGGCGTCATAGGCACCGCGGGAACTTTTCTCACCGGGTTATTATTTACCCCAACAGGGGACAGCCAGCACCGCTAATCACGGGGTAGGGAAATTCCCAAAATCAGCCATGGACCACATTATGGGAAAATCTCACTCGGCCACGTACAAATCTACTCAGTGTAATCTGGAGGCGTAATTTCTTCGAAGGATGGATTTTAAATGATTTTATTTAGTTTTGGCCCGAATCATAAACATACACATTATTGAGTATTTATATGATTATGAAAATGTTTCCATTTTGATGATCATGGGGATTTCATGATACTGTAGTTAATCTTAATTGTCTTTCCTCTGAATTAGAACCATCAACAAGTTACGTAAAATGATTATTTTAATTGATACAATTGTGTGCTTAAACCACATCCCAGAAAATTGCACAGAAGAAAATAAACAGACGGGAACCATTTTTTGGAAAACCAACGCCTCTGCCATAGGGCACCCCAAGTGATTCGCTACGTTTGGTGACTTAGCAGGGGTGCCCGGGTTCATGGGGTAAGGTTTGTGTAGGTCTTGGCAGCGAATAATCTAGATACACTGAACCCCAGATTCCTACCCAACCCTCATACCTTTTTCCTTCCCAGAACTTCCTCTCCTTCCTTTCCTTAAAAATACCCTCCACACAGCATCCTTAAAGATGACATAGGCCCTGAGAGAAATTATTTTCCGCAGGGCCTCCTGTGTGGACCTAATGTAAAAAAAGATTCGTCAAGCAGAACAGCGATCATTAAAAAAATCCCCGAGATGGATTTGAGTGACCTACCAGGTAAGTAAGTAAGTATGGTCCTGTACATTTTCATTGAAAAAAATATATATATAATAATAAAAAATAAAAAAATAAAAAATAAAAAAATTAAAAAAAAAAAAATACATGTACATTTACATTTTTGGGCTGCACCGCGCTGGTTGTTCAGATTCACTGATCGCTGATCAAAGAACCGGTGGATTTGCATCCATTGTTTTAGCCATAGGTTTTTTATATTTTCTAGTGTGTAGTTAGAAGTAAGATTGTAGAAATTATTGAAATTTGTACAGCGCCCTTGAGGTGATTTTTCACAAAAACGGCGCTATACAAGTCATCCAATTATTATTATTATTATTATTATTTGAAAATGGCGAGTAAAATGTAAATAATGTCATATATTTTAATTAAAAATACACATTCGTACTCGGTATTAGATTCAAGGTAATATTTCTGTAAACATCAAATCTGTGAATAAATTATCAATATGTATTATGTCAACAATGAGCCGTCACAATTTTTTTAATAAGTAACAACAACTTTGCTTACATGAACGGGTATAATAATAACACATCAGAACTTGTTTATAAATAAACCCTTTTTTAATAAATTGAATATAATACTTATCGACAACAAATGTTAAAAAAAATTAACTTGCATGTTCAAAAATAGGTAAGCATGTTCACTATGTTGTTGAAATATATTTTTTGAAAAAAACTCTTTCTCTTTAAGCATGCTTTGTCAAAGCTATTCGAGGTTCTTCAAAAACCTTAGTGTTCACCTGAAAGATATTAACAAATGGTATTAGATAAATTAAAATCAAAAAAAAAAACAAACATACACTCCTTAAAAAGTTTATTAGTTTACACTTTTTACGAGCGTAATACTAGAAGACCATGATATTTTAATGAGCCCCCAACCTTTCAACTTAACAATTTAACAAACACGATAATAGACTAATACGTTACGCGTAGAAGCCTTAAATTACAATAAAACCAACACATTGATGACCGACAAAATGTATATACATTTTCTAAGGTCTATGTTGTATTTAGTCCATGGGGTATTTTATACCACGCTTCTCGCAGTGAGTCATAAACGGATAATTATACTGAGGTCCGTAAGCTCACGATCCTTCGATTATGATCAAAGGTTTTCTGTTAATCAAAGGTCCTTAGTTCCCACCCCCTGTGTCGGCTCTTAGGTCCGCGGGTCGGCGCTTTTGGGTCCCTAGGGTCCCGCTTCGTGACCGGAGCGCGTGGATATTGTAATTTTCCTCTTAGTGTCTTCTGGAGCCCTGTGAAGTTCGCGGGAAGGTCTGGGATCTGGCACGATTCCAAAAATGGAACAAAACCGACCCAAGTATGCGATGAATGCGTGGAAAAATCTTAACGGGGTGGTTCTTTTACGAATTTATTATTTCATCTTGAACATAGTCGTGAACATTAGTGTTATGGGGTAAATGAATTAATGTTCGTTGTTAGTAAAAAACGTTTATTTATTTATAAGAACTCCAGCATTTACATGATTAGGTAGGTAGGTACCAACACCAATCAGAAAATTAGACATTTTTTAAAGAAATGTCTATGTTAGGTACCTACAACATTTTTGCGAATTGGGTGTGCGAAACTGTTTATAGCAAATAATAATAAGTTTTCTTTTATCCTATGAAGATGGGATATTATAAATTTAAAAAAATATAACTTTTTTTAAATGTTATTTTAGTAGCAATTTTTTTTCGGAAGACTAATGATCAATGAGCTTTTAGATACGTGATTATTCTCAAAGGTTTTGCAATAATTTATGAAAAAAACCTATTTCCTAATAATACCCACTTACCTAATTATTTCTTGTAGGGAATATTTTTCGTTGGTAACATTTGCGAGTTGCAAATATTACTGGGTGTTAATTTTAAAATTATTTTCTCTTTTAAGTCACATCTCCTAAGTCCACATCGTATAACGAAAAAACTTTTCTCGTTCCTGCCTATATTCAGCGAACTTTAGTGATAAATTCCTGACGAAACGGCATCTGGTTAATTTGGAAACATGAATAATAAAAGTCATTCCACCGAGAGCCAACTAACAGTAACGCCGTGGTGGCTACAAAACGCCATTAAAAATATTACAAACATATAATTATACGCTATGCCAACCGCCAATTAAAGCTTTAAAGCCCGTCCCTGTTTTTTGCCCCGTCCTACCGGGCTGTAAATGACAGTTTAGTCGGATTTTTCCAAAAACACATATTAAATTAAACGAAATCAAATTGGGCCTGGGTCAAATTGGTTCAAGCCGGACTTTGTATGACGTGGCGGGCCCTGTGGTTAAGGCGTGTCGCTCAGATTGGAAAGGTTGTGGGATCGACTCCCAGTGCGGGATCTTTTTATCCCAGAAAGCCGCAAACTGCGAGAGAATGATAAAAAAGGTCCCTGTACATTGTTGTGGCTAGACGCTCCCCAGCAATTACGCCCACAAATAAAATGTGCATTGTAAAGTTTATTATCATTTGGTGTTTGCATTTCAGCCTATGACAATGATATGAAGAAGATATTTAGCATTTTATTTCTTAACCGCATCGGGCACGTGCGTCCATCAATTGATTCTAAAGAAATTGCTGTTTATAATTTATGATCATGTTGTAATACTATTGTAAATAAGTGGATGTGTGCTTGTTATCTTCAAATTCAAATTGTAAATTATCATTTAATGCAATTTAAAATTAATGATGAGCAATTATAATTTTGGAGGCGGGATTGGGTACCGTTACCCCATTTATCGGATAAGCAACACCTCTGCCATAGATCACCCAAACAGGTTCGCTACGTTTGGTAACTTAGGAGTGTAGGGTGAGGTTTGTTCAGTTCATGGTGGCAGATGCGTCTGTCCACCGACTGCATCATGGTAAGCCGGATCCAGAGGGACTGATGAGGGAGACCTTTTGACCTCTCCAGCCGGACTCTCTCGACCCATTGCCTTTCACCGCAGAGGGAGGGATGGATACACAAGTCCATCTATCTTTGATACACTGACCCCCAGATTCCTACCCACCCCTCATATCTTTTATGTTCTAAAAATTAATTAACAAAGCATTCCCAATGATGATATAGGCCTTGAGGGAAAATGTTTTCCTCAGGGCCTTCTGTATGGATCTAATGTAAATTAATTATTAATGTAAGTGAATTGTAAATTAATTATATTATATAAAATGTAAATAAAAAATTTAAATGTTACAATACAAATTAATCAAAATTCATGTAAATTAATTATTAATGTAAATTAATTAAATTATATAAAATGTAAATATAAAATTAAAATTAACTGTAAAAAAAAAATAGTAAAAAGGTGACATCCTGTCAGCAGTAAAATTACAGATTTTGCCATATCGATCTTTTAATAATTTCAATTGGAGTAGTCTTTCCATTTTTGGGATTTCATAAATTATACAAAACTCTTTGTGGGTACCTCACGATTTTATCTCGCATCTTATGAACCAGTCCCAGCGAGAGGTCGTACGTGACGTCATGATTCTAGTATCTTCTGTCTTTTTCGATTTCATACAAAGCCTGGGAGAAGGAAGAGGAAGATCGTTGGTGACGTGCATGCGAGCTGTCGCTGGGACTAGTATATAAAGTTGCTATACCTACATCCTACACAAATTGAAATCATTCGGAACCATTCCCATTAATTCTGTTATTACAGAAAGTATTAATTCCTATAAAAGGGGAAACTATTTTCAATCATCATCACAATGTAAGTATATATTTTTGTTATCTATATTGAATTTTTTCTTTAAAATGTAGAAAGTTTGTGAAATTTCTTGTAGCACAAACAACATTTAAGAAACCATTAATTTTAATATTCATGTAAAGATTATCTATAAAGATAAAATGACACCAAAAAGACGATCCACGGAGGTATTTCAAAGATATCATACAATAATAATAGTAGGTACCTACTTCAATACCTCAATATAATATTTAAGACAAAAAGAAAAAAATATCGCATTAAAAATATGATTCTGTCTCTTTTCAACGCGTTATAAAACCCAGATGTAAAAAAGACTGCCATCAATGTTTATAGATGCATTGTTTTTGCCAAAAATAAAACAGCTATCCCACGTTTCACCTGACCCCAAATCCTGGTACAGAATCCGATGCATGAGTTATCCTCTACTATATTTATTTCTTCGGTTGTTTCATAGCGACAAATTCCCGCAATTGATATTGTAAAGTACATAATTATAATATTTTCACCTAAAGCGAAACTGCCCAAACGAATATGCCCATATAAAAAGACGTAATTATTAATATAAACAATTCATTATTGACTATAAGTCAATATAATATAATCGACAAGTAATTTGACTCAATGTTGCAAAATTATGTTTACCTATCCTGTTTCCTGTGACGATAATATGCTTTCAACGCTTATTGTGTATCTAAAACCAAGGACTCCTTTCTCAGTTTTAGCGATAGTGTAACTTCAACGCGGTTATGTTTTATATTCTAATTTTATTATTATAATAATATAACAAGTGTTTTCGACTTCTTCTTGGGAAATGAGTATTTATTTACGTATTATATAAAATTAAATTTGGCTTTTTTTAAAACATTATGAAATTACACAAATTAATCAAATAACATTTACATGCCCACCCAGAATTTCCATCTGTGGATTTTTCGGATTTATTTATTTATTTCTATACTTGTACATACATTTAACAAATAATTACAATAGTTTACAAAGTAGTACATAAAAGTTCATATTCAGTAACAGGATGTAAAGAGGTATGTAAGAAGGTTAATAGTAGCATTTTGTGAACACCTCACTGGGAGAACCTGTGCTGAGGTGTTCGCATGTTTAGAATTAAGAGATATTCTGCCGATATAAGTAGAAACGCAGTATCCTCCTTGATATTGTCAAGAAGGGCACCGTGGTTCAACCCGTGTCGGCAGTATCGTAGACATAAAATTGGTAGCAGTTAAAGGTATACAAATAATTTTCTTCAAAAGCAGGTAGGAATATTTTAGATTTTGTAAATAATATTAAGGTAAATTAACCACGAAGGGGTTTCAAAAAAGATTTAAAAATTGTAAACCTATTAAAAAATTTATTTGAGTGGAGCACCTACTTCACAATGCTCAAAACATAATAAACTTCTGAAGACCTCGTCCTAATATCATATGTCTCTCGGGTCCATAATTATTAGCGGTTAAGCAAAGCGCTTGCACGACCCTTTACGGTGGGTGTGTTGGGTGTTCGGTACCTTCCTACGGAGCCTTCCTCCACAGCCTACCCTAAGGCCAACAGAAGGGCAACCCTGATCCCCGAATCCTGATGATGTTCTTCTGGACTAGAAGACTGACTTCTTCGGAGGTGATATCCGTCAATCATAACCAGGGAAATAGCCCGGGGACATTCTCAAATAAATTTAAAGTGTTTTTTTGGCTCGTCTTGCGGTCGACCTTTTGGTTACATTTCGTTGGAGTTTATGTGGAAAGGGAGGAGATGCTTGTGGGCTGGGAAACGAGGTACATCAGATTGCCGCTTAGGGAAATAACGGGTTTAAAATGCAGATGTTGAATTTAATTTTAGTGTCTCTATAGCTAGAAGCCTTTGTATCATTGTTATTATTCGGTTAGTAAACAGCACCCCTTTATCCATAAACAAAATCTATTAGTTCTGTGAATAGTAAATCTCGAGTCAAAAAAATTGTTTTTAATTTTCTCTTGTTAATAAATCAAAACCAAAATCTCTTCCGAAATTATAAGATTTGTAAATAGGTACTTAAATACCTCCGTACTCAATTATAAATCATGTATTTTATGTAATATTTTTATTTATTTCAAACTAGCTGATGTCCCCGGCGTTGCCCGGACTTTACACAGGGTTTATGAAATTTTTACAAACCTCGTAATAAAACGATAGATTTATATACA
This sequence comes from Limnephilus auricula, assembly GCA_951813805.1. Lineage (NCBI taxonomy): Eukaryota > Metazoa > Arthropoda > Insecta > Trichoptera > Limnephilidae > Limnephilus > Limnephilus auricula. Next base: position 35,660,489 of record OX638388.1, read on the forward strand.
AATCAAATCCATGCCGCCCGCCCACACGGAGAAAAATGATATTCTAAAAAACGATTATTTTATTCGTAAAAATGGTTAAAAACGGGACTGAAGTTCTTACAAACAAATTAACATAATTTCAACGTTTATTGGCGGGAAAATGTAAGAATAAACATTGAAACTCTGTTAATTTGTTCGTAAGAACTACAGTCCCGTTTTTAACCGTTTTTTCGAATAAAATGACCGTATTTTAGAATAACATTTTTCTCCGTGCACCCTCCACAAAAATACAATTTCTTTTATACTATTAGATTAAGAAATATAACGTAAGGAATTATACAATTTGTTCAAAAAAGTATCTCACAAACAAGCCTCCATGGTGGAGAGGTAAAGGTCTCGACTAGTAACAAGAGGGCGCGTGTTCAAATCCCGGTGAACACAGATAAAATTTATTTGTATTTGGTAGAAAGCAGTCACTTAGTGTTTGACATAAATGAAATAAAAACAATTACTTTGATTTTATCACCTTTAAAATAAGTTTAATTTTGTACCCTAATGATGATTGTATTAACGGAAACCGGTCGGTCCTAATAAATTAAAAACATTTCGTAGATATAAAAAAGTAATTCTTTTATTTCAAATTTTATTAGATTAATTTGTGTTATTTCACAAAAATAATATTTGGTATATTTGGAGCATGTTCCAGGGTGTAAGATAGTCTCAGTATCGCCCTGGTATATGACTACAAATCAGAATAAAAGTTGCTTGAAATGGCTTTTGCTGTATTTGATGATCAAATATGAATACCCAGATACTTTCCCCACTTTCCCCAGACTTTACCATTTACTTCCTCTCCCCATTACCTTAAGCCTCACAACATACCCCGTGCCGACGGTCGTCCGTGGTCGAGTGGTAAGACTCTTGACTCCCAATCGGAAGGTCGCGGGTTCGAACCCGGCGTGCGCAAATAAATTTTATTTGATTAATTTGTGTTATTTCGCAATTAATTAATAAAATAATATATACTATATTTGCGGCACTCTCAGATATTGGCAGATACTCTCAGTATCGCCCTGGTGTAAGACCACCATTCAGAATTGAAAAGTTGCTTAATAGACTAGATCTGAATAGCCAGGTACTTCCCCACCTTCCTCTTCCCCATCTCCTTCCCTTCCCCACTTAGCTTCAGCCTCACAACACACCCCAATTATGGATGCCATAGTCTCACTGGCTCCAGACGGGAGCAGTTGGGACTCTACTGAGGTATTCTATATAAAAAAAAATTAAAAATACCCCAATTGGGGATGCTATAGTCCCACTGGCTCCAGACAGTTGGGAACAGTTGGGACACTTATACGGATATTTTATTAAGTGCAACGGCGATAATCCACCCTCAAGTTGATTTCACACCAAAACGGCACTATGAAATGAACATATTAATGACTTTATTAGCTACACACGTCACTTGCTCTTTGCTGGATATACTTGCTAGAACATTGTCAGTTAGTTGTCATGTAGGGGAGTAGATAAGTGTGTAGACTGAGTAGGTACCACAACCCCAAAGTGCCGCCACCAGCCAGTGGTCCAGTGCCAGTGTCCCGCCCCTATCGCCGTCTGGGCGCCCCAGTCTCGGGTTCGAATCCCGGCTTGGTACAAATTACAAATTTGGGAGTGCTACCTGCTTATTAGCAATTAATAGGGTACATTCGTAGGTAAGATTGGCGAGTGAAAAAAATCCTCGGTAATTTCGTGTGATACACTAAATTTGAGGGACGAGGAAAATATATTATTTTTATTCGACTGCTATGTTTTATCCAATAAAGTGACGACGGCTTCTGAGAAGTATTTTAGTTTCATCGAACGGTCCCTACAGTTATTAGAACAGTGTATAATTAATAAACCCGAAGGTGTGAGGTGTAAGTTTTATAAAATGCGTTTTAAGATCTACAAATAAAAGACAATTTTCTCAGATAAATACAGAACCTACTTGTTAAATCATAATTTTAATAACTGGTCTCACTTTTAACAAGAAGTGAGTAATCAAGTTCGTGCACGGAGAAAAATGTTTATTCTAAAATACGATCATTTTATTCGTAAAAACGGTTAAAAAGGGGACTGAAGTTCTTACGAATAAATTAACAGGGTTTCAATGTTTATTGACGGGGAAATGTAAGAATAATTTGTTATTATACGTACGAAATTACGTATTCCAACAAAGTATTCTTACATGTTCCCGCCAATATACATTGAAACCCTGTTAATTTGTTCGTAAGAACTTCAGTCCCGTTTTTACGAATAAAATGATCGTATTTTAGAATAATATCGTTTGTTATTAGATCCGTGTGATATTAGCTCGTAATGATGTTTCAATGAGCTGTTCTACTTATTTGCTTTAGCTCACCCAAAAAACACATTCAGCAATATTAGAAAAAAAAATGTATAATTTTTTTTCTTTTTTTTGTTAATACCTTTTGTAACTCAATTAAGCACCATCGAGGTTTGTAATGTGTCATTAATAATAATAATAAAATCAACCGTACTTAACCACAAAGTTCATAGTATCATTATCTCCAAACGCCTTGTGTATTTTTACAAAATGAGTTTTAAACTCCAGATTCCAAAGCGTCTCTCGTATCTAGTCCTGCAGCAGTGAATGTAACGCAATAATTATTGTAATGTCCTTCGCTTGATGTGACTATAATTAATATGACATTATCCTTATTCCACGGCTTCTCGAAAGACATCAACCTTTACTCGAAATTAGGGATCCAATTCCAGGAACTAATATTATATTAATAGCAACTTCACCAACTGTCATTATAGTAGGTTGGAGAAGTGGCAGTAGGAAAATTAAACTTCGTTTAGGATAAGTAAACGACAGGTTGTTTTGGAAGAAATGTCCAATTAAAGTCCCGTGAGAGATGAACACAATGAGATAATTTTGATAATCTGTCATTTATCCCTATCAGGTGCAGCTTTAAAAAAACGTTTACTCCTGAAATCTACTGAGCTACACATATATCTAAATACACCGCAAAAGGTTTCCATCGAGGTTTCTACTCACATTTTATGATTTTTTCAGTTCTCAGGATATTCTACACATTTGTTACGATTGAACCAGTTGTTATCCAAGTACGTAATTACCCAGTAATTAGCAACAAAATTCGGTTTGCCTTAGGTATTTTATGTATTATTTTATGGCATTCTTTACATTACCTACACGCAAGTTTAACACATAAATAAAAAGGAACATTAATCCGCGTGAAAGCGATGGTTCAAAGATACAAACTACTTACTGTACATAGAAACACTAGTACATATATAATCCATTAACGATGAAATAGGTTATTATTTCATTAAAAAATGGAGTTTATTTAATAATGCATTTCCTAAGAATTTAATAATTTATTCAATCCATCAAATCCACGCGTCAGACGTCACTCCTTACAGCAAAACCTCCATAAACATCACTCACTCCCCATCAGGATCCGATCACCATCTCATTATGTAAATATCCCTCATCGATAAACCTATCGATCGTGTAAGACGTAAGGACTTGCACAAATAACCCGAGGATGCCCTGGTCTCAAGGATTGCGTGCAGAGAATATGATAAATTTCAATTTTACCTCGCTACCGGGCACGCTTTAGTCCTGAAGTCCTGTTAATTGTATGGTATTACTTTCAGACTGCCAATTGACGTATCAATTCTAGAAATTAATGCTGAGCATCTGCCGTTCGTGACTGGGTTGGAATTATCATACACGAATTGTAGGCTTTAAAGTCTGATGTGTGTATTTACTGTATTTGGATTGAACTACAGTCATTTAAGTTATAAGCTGTGATTATTATTGATTTGTTTGCTAATCTGTGTTAGAGATTGTTTATATTTTACACACGCGAGATGATGAAAAAATCAAAGAAGATCGGGGTAATTCGTTTTTTTTTTGTTTTGTTTTGTCAAGCTCTCATTATACGATGATGTTATTTATTTTTATTTTTTCAAGAATCTTTTACACATTGTGATTTACAATCCAAAAAAAATCTCTGATCTATGTATATATAAATAATTCAATTAAAAACAATAAAAAATAAATTTAATGAACTTAAATGGACCATAACTACTTTCCCAATTCATTTAGAGGTATTACATTTATACACTGGATAAAATAACACTCTGATTAAATACGATTTAAAATAAATAACTATCACAATCAATGTTACCTATATAATCCAAAACTTTTTGAAAATAAACATGCCACAATTTTGATAACGCCGCACAATATTGCCTCTAGTGTAGAGTGGCGAAAATAAACTTTTAACTTTTATACAGAAGGAACTTTAGAAAAAAAATACTTATGGATTATTAACAAAAAAAATTATTCTTTAAATATATATCTTAAAAGTATCATAAAAAGGTAATTTATAACAAATTGACCATTACTAAACATAACAAGATTTTAATTTTTAATTTTAATAAATTAGTTGGGTATCTTTTACAAAAATCGATAATAATAATAATTGTTGTGTTGTTAAAAAGTTATCTTAAATAACAATAATTAGATTTTTTCTTCACTTTCCTTCAAAATCAAAAGCTTTGGGTTTATTTCCGTCTGGTTACTACTTGACTATCGCATCTGATTTTTATAGGGGTTATTACTAAATACCTGAACATAATAAGTACGATTTAACCGAGTCCACAATATTTTATTTTATTATTATTTATTGAGTTGGTTTATACAACATGAAAATAAACTAATATAAGCGAGATAGTATTTCATTTTGTAACAGTAAATATTTTTACAATAAACATAATATTTATTTTTAAATACATTCATTCTTCAGACTTTCAGGCATTTCATCATACATCTTTAGTCCTCTGTACATTAGGCAGTTCTGTGAATTAGATTTCTTTATAATATGGGGCAATCTTATTCTATTTACAGCTCCGGTTTCGTAATTATGAACATCTTTATTAAAAACAATTTCATCCTTAAAATATTTTGGCATTGGTTATTCATGACTTTATGGACAAAAATTAACACATTAAATAACAGTCTCTTTTTCACTGGATTTAATTTAGCTGCTCTCTAATTTGATCAACCCTTGCGTATTTGCCTTTTCTTAGTATACATCACATAGCTCTATTTTGAATAACATCTAGCTTGCTCAAATTTCCTTCATTGGCCAAATATAACATTAACAAATGATAATGATAACTACACCTTTTATTAAGTTGAAAGAAAATTATATAATTCGTTTCCTTATAAAATGACCACAGAATGCTACGTTAGTTTCAAAACACAATTTTTTTTTTTTTAACTAATTAAAAGTGTGAATCTTTAGATTAAAGATCGAATTTCTCAGCAGTGTTGAAAGGTCGAACGGTTAAGGAATCGTTAACTTTAAAAAAAAGTTTCACAATTTAATAGCATTCTCAGTACAATCAGCTTCAAGAAAACTAGGGTATGTTCTGGGAAAATGTTTTTTTTTTTGCCTCGGCAACACTCTGCGCCGTTAATGCTCAAGTTAATTGAGAATTTTTCTAGTATATAGGTATATAGGTATAGATTGTATAGTGCTATTAATTTTTTCTAATTAGGTATTTTATTTGTCGGTTACGAAAGTAATTTTTCGAAAATATCGCTCCACATTACCAGGAAAACATGAATTGCGCAGTTAAACGCAGTCACGCTCGTTACACGATAAGCATGAGAAGCAGATCGGCCCCGGCCGCCCCCACCGCGCACCGCGCAATGCGGAGCGGCGCTCCACTCTGTCCGTCAGTGTCCGTGTCTCTAGTCTGTACCCCTGGTCGGTGTCCCCGTCTGCCTTGGCGCTGCCGTGATGGCTCGGGGGCCTGTGTAGGACTGAGACGCTGCGGTGATTGATGCGGTGGAAAGCGCTGGTCAGGGCCGGATCCGTTGAATCTCCGGATACAATAACACCTGTCGCTCGTGTAATGCAAAAGAAACGTTTCTGCATAGTGTAAAGATAGGATAACTACGACGCCAACCGGTTGGGTGGGAGCTGTAATAAGGGATTTATAAATGCAAGTCTTGAAGAGGCATGTATTATGTGAAGGAGGAAAAACAGATGCCCGTGGCTTGTTCCACGTACTAGCCGACTCATACAAAATCGAGTCAAAGAAACAACCCGTTCTCAAGAATCCAACATCAACTGTGTTCCGATCGAGTCCGTCGAGTTTAATGCACAGGTCCACGTGGATCAATGCTGCTAGCTCCTTAGAGCAGGCTCCATTAAAATACCTTTATGACAGTCTCAGCATTGCGCCTATGCATTCGAGATGGCAATCGGTCTGTTTTACAACCGATTTTCAATCAGACCGACCCCTCTCAATAGCACAGAATCTAGTGGGTTTATTAAGTATTTTGGGGCTCCAGCCTAGAGGTGGCTCCAAAATTTGATAGCTTGGCGTATACAGTGAGATTTATACAGGATTAGCGTCTAGTGAATATTGAAGAATCTGCTCGCCCTAGACAAGACGCCCAGTTTCTTGGAAGCCAGATTTACTCGGGCTTCTCTTGTGATCCGATATTTGAGCCGTTGTGATACTCGTGTACCTATTCTAAGCATTTCAATAGGGTCTTTATTAGGAAGGGTGCTCCCATCAAATTCACTAGACAGTTTCTCAATCTCCCTCTTTGCGGAAATTATAGGCACGATTACTTAGATTGGCCTTACCCCGGACACGACCCTTGTCTGGGTGGTGGTTGGTGGTCAACTTTTAATCTCAAAACTTCCCGAGCTGTTCGGATATCATAAGTGGAAGAGGGCTTGTCAAAAAGATAACCCTCGTGAACAGTGCTGTCGTCAGCATTGATATGAAATAGTGCACATTCAACGAGATCGTTAATGTGCAACAAAAACAACGTAGGTGACAGCACAGATCCTTGTGGCACCCCCGCATTGATTTGCTACGGTTTGAATTGTTCTTTCCCTGAGAAAGTCCTCATTTTAAACATGCATCCCGTTTTGCAATCCGGTATGTCCCCAATGGTTATTTCCATCACAGACAGCATAGACTGTTTTATCTCCAAACCTTAAGGACTAACTTGGTTAATGGTCATGCCGATGCCGGTGCGGAGAACAATTTTTTTTTGAACAGATTCAATTCAGAAATCGACGTATTTAGCATCAATGAAGCTTTTTTTTAAAGACAAGCTGTGTTGCTGTTAGTATAATAGTTGATACCTATTTTTTTATTTATTTAATACTACTTTAATGTTTTTAAAATAGCGAAGTGATTTTTTTTTTCCTAAAATATTTTTGTCTAAGTACAGTTTTTTTTACATGCTTTTCGACTACCACTAAACACATGCCAGAGTTATGGTAGTCGATTAAATTGGATCAAATTGAAACATGTTGTTCATCGTTGTTTTGATGATTCCGTTTACATTGTACGTACCACTTGAGTTTTATCCCAAAGCGGACCTGTTAAAATTCACTTTGAATTACCAGCAGGCACGGGCAGTGGGCATCGCGTCCGGGCAGCCGCAGTGTGGGAACCGAACGGAACCGATCAAGCATCCGCATTGGGCGCGAAAAAATTGCACTGAGGAATTCGAAGCTCCAAATTCTGCCGTTCTCCCAGGCATAAGCAGCCGAGATCCGCTAATGAAGATTAACAACGATTTCGGTGGAAAGTTCACCGATTCTTTATGTAGGGATTAGTCGGGTTAAGTCTGTAATCAAACATTTCATTTTAGAAAACAGTTTCCATGACAGGTAAGAGTACAATGAAATACACAAGACATAGTTATATGTATATATATATTTGTATAGTTAGTTGAAGAGTATGTACCTATGAACATGGCAAGTAAAATGGATTTGGATGAAGGTTAAAATACATAGGATTTTTTATTAATGTAAAGAAAAAGAAACATACTTTGAACCATTCAAAAATTATGTGGCTATGTGATATAAAATGTAATAACTTTTGCCAGAAGATATTACCTATATAATATATCTACTTTAATAATATAACATTTTTATGAAGAAAAACACGAACATTCATCTTTTCATATTACATTACGTACTATACATATTAAAAAAAAAAACCTAACCCCTAAAAAAAATGGCGTATTTTGTCAGATGCTAAAAATATTCCCGCTTTGCAATAAAATCCAAATAAATGGAACATTTGTTAACGTTTTCGAAAACTAAAAACTTTTTTCGAAAGGTGATGAAATAGGCTTTCAAATTTCTATATTAAAAATTACTATGTATTTTTTTAAATATAAAATTTTTTTGCAAAAACTTTTAAAAATGGCTTACTGTACTTTTTTTTCTAACTAAAATTACTGATAATGAAAAAAAATAAAACACATACTTATTTCATTAGATAAATGAATTATAAACCTTACTGTCACCTCACTTTTTTTCGTTTCATGTAAAAAAAATTCTTAAAAAATTCACAAAGTTCCGTAATTTTTTTTCAAATTGCTATCGGAAACTTTGGTTTCAGAAAGGGGTAAATTTTATTTTTTTTGTGGTTTTCTTTTAGATTTGAATATATAGTTTGTTGTATTCTCTTTCCAATACCGTTTAGATCACATTTCTGACTATGATAGTAAGGGAAAAACAACGATTTCTGTGAGACCTATGTGAGCTGGGACAAATGTGGTCTCCTGTGATTAAATTAGCTCAGGCGGGCTAAATAATAACCTACAAACCATTTTTCAATCTATGCATTTTTCTGTTAAATATTTCTTATTCTACTGCAAGGATATGTTGTACTTGGATCTCTATCCTGATTTATTTATAATATTATGCCTGCCCTTTTGTGTACCTACGATAGCCTAGTTCTGGTAGGGAAATAACAAAAAAAATCTTGGTTTTGCTTTGTCGATGCCAAATAGTAATATGATACGGATATTATTTAATAACGAATTATCTACAATTTTCATGTATACTTAACATGTTACGTCTTTCAGATTTTAGAGTGACGAAAATAAAATTTTAGGTTAAAAAATATGTCCAAAATTACCACGATGGTGCAAGTTAAATCCATGATGCGCTTTGTTATGATCTTCATTTTAGATCCATAGGGTTATCATGTCAGTTTAAGTTTAAGTTAAAGAAATTGCTTTTCATTTCTAAAAATAAAATAACGCCACAAAGTAATTTAGCAATTATTGAAGAAATTTAAGCATCGACTTAAGTAATGTCATTATTTTGAAGTGGTTTTATTTTTTCTTAATTTTTTTTTTTAAATAATAATAAATAAGTAAATATACATGTTTATGTAATGATATCACTTTCAAAAATAAGTAGGTACTCATCGAATTGAAAATAAAAATAATAATTTATTTTGTCATTTTAATTTAACAATCGAAGCAAAAAGATTCTAAATAGATTACTACAGATATTTCTAAAATAAAAGTAAACTTATTATCGACTGCTCCAAGGAAGACTGCAGTAACTCACTATTTGGTGTTTTTGAGTTAGTTACATTTTCGGGTTTCATAAATAATTATCTACCTCTCAAAAAGACATTCTGTACTCTAACAGTAATACACCCCGAGAAAAAACCATTTCAAAATAGTCGTAAGTCACGAAGTCATTTGTTTTCCATGTACTAAAGAAGTAAGTTGAGTTACTGCCCTTTTCTTCGGAAATTTTTGTTTTGTCTACGGTCGTAAGTCAGACTTACTTCTTTTATCCACGGAGAAATATCGATATTATCATTTAAATTGCGTTCGTCCGTTGATTTTACAGTCATTACGGTTTGCCTATTGCAGTGATAAAATGTAAAATATTTATTTACTTAATGGTAAGAGACAAACAGCTTATAAACAAAGCACTCTTCTTAGGGTGAATTGCCTATTCCATAAAAAAAAATATATATATATATAAAGATAAATATATACATTGTTAAATGAAGTCAAGCCAAAAAAGTCTCCAATGTTAAAGTTGATTGGAGAAGGAGTTTGATTACATATGAAAATTAGTTTTGGGTGAGGAGGAGACGAAGAGGAATATAGGATAAGGATAGGAGATGCTCCGGATACATTCCACACTCTTGTATTAATTTTCGATCGTACGTGTTACTTCTAATCGATATTTATGAAGTGTATCGTTAAATATATCCATTTTTTTAAATTTTGTGTTTTATTGTGCACATACACGGGGAATTGGTGATTTTTTTCTAAAGTTAGTTCTATATGTAGGCAAATGAAACAAATGGGATTGCCGTGTTGATCTTGTCGGAATATGAATATGAAATAAGTTGGTTAGTTCTGGCGAGTCCAGGCCATTATTAAGAATTTTAAATAATAAGATTTGGTCCAAAATTAAACGTCGTGTATGAAGTGAGTTGAAGTTATGGTAATTAATAGATTCGGTGTAATTTGAGAAGTTTAAGTTTTGTTTATTTATGTGTTTAAATTCTTTTGATCCTTTCAATGTGAGCTTGGTAAAAAGGAGTCCAGATCGGTGTGTAATGTTCTAAGTGGGGACGGATGAACGCTGTGTATAAATATAAAGAGAATTATACCGTGAAAGTGTTAAACATGAGAATATGTAGAAGCACATTATAAGTAGGTAGAGCATTATCGTCTACAATGCAGTCTGGTAAGTCTAAACATACGAGTATGTCAGACATAACCAAAAATTTTATTTAATACCAAATTCTAAAGCTTCAAAAAATTGGCTTGTTAATTCTTATTCTTTACATATTGTTGGTTCATATTATAATATATTATTAAAGAGTCTGATGACTTATTGGGTCCTTCATCAGCAAGATTTTAGTGGAGTGAATTCTGATGACTATTGGAAGCCTGATGAATGTAGTAATTCAAGATCTATAGAATTGAGTGTTTGTTGACTAACTTCTCCTGATCGCATGTTGCTTCTAAATTAGGAAAGAGGATTGTTCTATCGTTCTACTAAAACAACTGATAATATGGATATTCCGAGCACCGTATATAATTCATAAAAATGATAACGTTTTCAAATACTTAAAAAAATGTATGTTTTAATCAACCTCCTTTTTTTTAAAAGCTCAGCAAATTTAAATGATACTGCGGATTATATACAACTACATTCGGGAAAATGGAATCAGGTTGCACATTAAACTGCCACTTTAAATGCAAGAATATTTTGCGCGAAGAATCGCGAAAAAAAATGTTCTGGAAATTAGGATGTCATGCCATGCAGTCGAATTTTATTTGCCAATTCGTGGAATTAGTGCCAAAAAAAATTCCTGCTGCAAAGCGTAACAACTCCAGGCGTGGAATTTGGTAAGAATATTATTTAAATATGAATCGAGTAATAAGGAACATGTTTGCCAAACTATGTTTTTGCAAACATTAGAATGACAACCACTGCATGTAGAAAAATGAACGAAGGAGGTGCGCTTATGCCTGATCAGTCTGGGAAACATCTCACAAGACCTAATAAAATTCTCCCTGATATCAATACTTACAATATACACGAACACATCTGAGACCTTCTGTAGTGGAGTCACACTACACCAGGAAATCATCCGAGAAGCTTTACCTAGAAAGAGATCTGAGTATTTCCAAAACGTACAGGCTGTATTGGCAGAAAGAAAGAAGCATTGAAACAACTACCACACTGAGACAGTAGTACTCAGATGTTTTTAATTTCCATTATAATTACGCTTTTCACAAGCCTAAAAAAGACCAGTATGAGGTGTGTGATAAATTTAAAATAGCCACAGAAGAAGAAAAAATACTATTGAAAGATGTATGAAACGCATCAGAAAAATAAAGTTCAGGCCATCACAGTCATTTTATAAAAAACGGACAAGAGGCAGGCGACTGGACAGATTAGTTGAACCCGTTGCTTAGTATAATAAAAAACAAAACATAGATATACTTTAACATAAATATCTGCCAGCATTATGCAACAGCGTACTCCAAAGTCTTACCAAAATTTCTATTTTTCACTAAATTCTTTCATTGAAGAAACATTGGAGATTCTAATGCCAGAGATAGTATTTGATGATTCAGAAAGTGAATGAAACTTGATAATGTTCTTTTTATTCTTTCATTTTATGTAATTACTTAAGAATCTCCTCTATTTTATATAGGTAATAGTTTCTAAAAAATATATTATTTTTTCACTTGATCGAACTAAAAATGTTTTTTATGTTGCTTTAAAACACTGAAACACCGTAACTAGGTAATGATAAACTCTCATCTGTGTATTTTTAATGTGTATAAATTATGTTTTATACTGTTAAAATAAAGCAGCTCGTTGCTACTTCTATAAATTCTCTAATTTTTCCCTGTAAAAAAGAAGTAACTCAACATACTACATACTGATATTATATAAACCCCGAGGAAAACAGCAGTAAGTCCTAAAACCCTAAAAATTTGTGTGAATTCGAAGAAAATACTAAGAAAATACTATACTGTTAGAAAGAGTATTAACCAACGATATTTATTCAATTTAAATAAAATTCAAAACCCTGTTAGATTATGCAACATTTTTTGAACTTTAAAATCGGTCTCCTGCAAAATGATAAAAACTGAGTTACTGCAGTCTTCCTTGGAGCAGTCGTTATGTACTTTGTTTGTCGCATAAGATGGAGTATGTAGACGAATAAAATATTATACTTCCAATACTCAAAAACACAGGTACACATAGTTTGACAAACCTCAAAAAACAAACCAACATAATGTTATGCAGGTGTCCAAAATAGATCGATTGCAGTCATGCAGTGGGTTTTGAACTGTTACCTTTTGACTTGCACTTAATACTTTGAAATGATCTGATACTGACAGATTCCAATAGTTGAGTTGAATTTGTGGGCGAAACGTGTCATATACGGTGAGGATAAAAATAAACTTGTTTGGTAGCAAGGATGCAAATAAATAATAATTTTATTGGTAGGAGTAACTTTGGTAACGATTCATGCGATCATATCACAGTAAATTTATAAAGCTTAATTTTATGTTGTAGTTGAAACACTCACGCAGAATCACAGGTTTATAAAAAAATATTAATCATCAAACCTCTTTTTTCATGTCAGTTTTAAATGCATAAGAAATCAGATATCAATCAATCGGTGTATGTGTCTAAAACTAGAATTAGGTACCAAGGATCCAAACTTTTAAAGAGACCTACATACAAACTCTAGTCCGCCAGAACACTAAAACATAAAACCAAAAAATACTTTCCGAAATTTTCAATCAATTTATATTATTCGTATGTACACGCTTTGAGTGCACTATTTGTTTTGTGAATGATATATACCTAAGTGTTATTTTTTCCACCATTTGTGTTAGATTCGCAAACAGCATCAATAACAAATATAATTTTTACTTTGATTTGCATTGGTTTGGGGTGATTATGCATAGGGGTGGGGTTATTGTGAGGCCACTGACAATGGACTGCATCGCGGCTTACACTAAGGCCTCAGCGTTTTAAACATTTTTTAAAGACAAAGCTTTTACAGTTTATATTAATATTTATAAAACCAGTTAAATATGCGAGCGCGTTAAGATAAATGGTCCGAATTTAAATTAATATGTAAATTAGGATATCCATCTTATTATCCTGACTCGAAGATTGTATGCCCGGACGGTTAGGGAGCTTTAAGCTCACTTCAGTGGCAAAGAACCTCCTTCTTGTTAGTTATTTCTTACAAATTTGACACAGCTCTACTAAGTGATCTTTCTTGAAATGCCTACTGCTGTAAATTGGATATTCTGTGTGATGGGGTTTACATCGTATATATCGAGGAACACAATATATATTATGACGAAGAATATCTGTTGCGGGCGGTACCTACAGGTTGGTTTTTTTACAAATCTTCAATTTTATCCCGAGATTGATGAAACTTTGTAAACTTGTCCTTCAAAACAAGAGGAAAGTCTTCTACATGAGAATTCGAAAAATCACCCCCATCCCCTTTTCCCGACCCTTGAAGTAGAATTTTGATTCTTATTGATGAAATTTTGCACACATGACATTTAGAATAATAGGTAAGTTACTATCTACATCAGTTATCAAAGCCAGAGCAACCCCGGAGACTTTAGCTAGAATATAAAAGAAGAATGTCTAAGAGGAAATTTTCTCTCAATATCAGATTTAGAAAAACTTCGTGCAAATCCTGGGAACTTTTTAAAATTATTTTTAACTTTATCCGTGTGGGACATTAAACGAACCACATGTTTTACATTTCAAATTGTTTCCAATATGGTAATTATATTTTTTAAATATGTTTATACAGTTTTTAATTGTAGAATATTACCTAAATCTTACTAAACTGATCAATCAGCTTGATTTTAAGAAATCACTCATTTTTCCTATTTATTTGCTTGCAATAATATAGTTTTTTTTTTTTAGTAACTAAATAAAAAAAAAATTACAATAATAAATATATAGATTATATTAATAGTCCTTCTCACTAGGTGATCCTGTGCTGAGGGGGACTAGGTTTTGGATGAGTTTTCAGCGACTTCTATGGTTCGACTTCATGTTTTGGGTGAGGTTTTCCAGAAACTTTTACGACCATGTTTTAAATATGCTAGTAAGTTCCTTTTCCGGTAGTTCCTTAAGCCAAGATTTGATGTTCTTAATGTAGTTATTTTTTGTTTTAATTTGTTTGATACTAAGTGGGAGTTTGTTATATACCTTTCGTGCTAAAAATTCAGAGCTTCTTTGCCCAAATGTTACACTTTGGTATATTTAGTATCTCTGTTTGTTTTGCTCTGGTTTCATGAGTATGTGAGGTGTTTGCCTGTGAATCATTTTTGAGGTGATGTACGATAATGTTTAATTTCAACTTCATATTTTGATGCTTAATACATATTAATTACTTAATATTAAAATACTTAAGGTGAAGACATGCGGAAAAACGCAAAATCGTATAAAATCTTGTGTATTAGTTTTGAAAATTTGATCGCTTAGAAATAATATAGATGCTTCAATTAAATACTGTGAGTAGAACACATCTTGGCATTTGAAGTGATCGAGTATTTTTTTGACAAGCTTTTTAATACGCTTAGAAAAAAATTATGCGTCTGACCTATAAAAAATGGTTAAAAGTGAAAAATCTCCTATTACAAATCCTTTTTCTGGTGTTGTTTTATTGAATAATGTAGCTAATTAAGTTTCTTATAGAGTGATCGGAAAACATTTTAATATTTGTATCTGAACTTCACAAAATAAAATAAAACGTGCATTTTGGCGACGTTTCTTTTCAGTGAATAAAAATAGGCGGTACCCAACGAATTTGTAAGTGCGAATTTCATCCTTATGCCATGTACGGAAGGATTTTAGCCCGTCGCTCATTCTACGCCCAGGGCCCGGGGCAAACGGACATGCCTTAGTCTACGCGGCGCTTCGATGTTTAAAAATATACTTGCGGAATAACAAAACACTGTTGTTTGCTAGAGATTAGGGTTTTTATTGGTAAACGCCCAAAAATCGTTCGCTCCGCCCAATTCCGAATGAGTCAAGGACTAGTGGATCATCTTAACTAATTATTATAATGGTTATAATCATAATGTACGATAGCATTTGTTTTTTTTTACAATGGTTAACAGAGGTATTTGTCGAAAATGTTATTTTTTTTCAATATTATTTGTTTTTCACAGATCTGGACGTTTGTCCTCGATATTATTTGTTTTCATGTTCCACGGAGGTAAAATGATCTAGCTTTTGTTTTAACTTTTGAATAAGATGTCTCAATTTTAATTTTTTCAGGTAATGCGTTAAATATTTCCGGAATTTTATGCCTTTTTGTTCTATCATTGTATGCACTTTGAGATATAATAATAATAATAAACATTCATGCTTCTCTACGCCTAGTAGGGAGGTTGTGGTTTACAGATTTTGAATTCTGTCTTCCAGAATTCGTCTAACGTTAATTGGTTATCTATCCTACTATGTATAGAGAGCACGTTACACAAAGAGAACATTTTTTTTTTAATCTCCTTCACATAATTGAACTTTTTTTTGCCGGATATCAATTATAGGAAACGGATTTGTAGTTGTTCTATTTTATTTAAGTACGTTTTGTACGTTAATCCGTAACTACTTACTCCGTATCCTATACTTGATTCTGCTAATGCGTTATATATATACTACAGTTTGATATTTTTTTATTAATAAAGTTTTTCAGGTGGTAAAATTTTCCTAATATGGATCTTAATCTATTACGTACATTTTCAATGTGATTTGACCAGCTAAAATTGACGTCTATTGTAAGACCAAGGTATGGATATTGGAAAACTTTTTCTATGTTTGGGTATTTACGCCGTAGAGATTGGTTTTTTGTTTGCAAGCAATCATATGAATGGCTTTTTATTTGCAATTCCTCATCCTGACAACTTGCATATGGCGAGTGTATAAGCATATATTAATAATTAATTAGATATTAGGATTAACAATAATAGTATAGGTAATATCTACACAATATAGGTATCTACTTTTCAAAGCAAGTTAACTAGATGTGAATTATAAACGCTTAACACGTTCTTCGAAGTTGGTACTTAATAATATGTCAGGTGCTGTTGTATGAGTAATAAATATTGTCTGAAGGTTTTACCAATTAGTGCGAATGATAAATAACTAACATCTGATCCAAAGCCTACACAATGATGAATGGTGTTATGCTTAAGGGAACCAACCAACATTTTGGTGTGATGGAGATAGAAGGTGAGAAAGCTTGTGTTATGTTAAAGCGAATCAAGTGTAATTTGTAATCTTCGTCCTTTTCCTTCCCATGCGTATTGTTTGAAAATGAAGAAGATAGAAGATACCAGAACGGTGACGTCACATAGTCTGTCGATGGGACTAATATCACTCGTTTGTAATTCAAAATTTTCATAAATAATTGCCAAAGTTGTTTCTATCTAATATCATGAATTGAAATTTCATCTAGTCTACATTTTATCATTGAAAAAAATAACTCCTTAAATAAAGGTTACTAGAGTGTTTTTTTACGAAAACAAAGATTTTTTAAATTAATGAATATAATATTAGCGAAAGTCAATCGAAAATCCGAAACAGAAAAATCAGAAAAAGATACGGATACATCTGGGACACAAACCCAGGACCTCTGGCAATCCGGGCCCGGATTATAATTTGAGGTTTAACTCATTAAGTTAAAAAGTTAAAAATAAAAATGAAAAGCGTATTTAGTTTGATGGAGTATTTTAACTTTAAGATTTAAAAAAATCTACATTTTGTTTCGTAACCGCACGCTCAGTTGGTTTCGTTTTACTTACACAACAAACTTTTTGTTAAGCTAAACGAAAACTAAAGCTAAAATATTATTTATTGAAGAGAATATTAGCGACTCTCTAATGAAAATTTAAAACAGAAAAAAAGGAAAAGATACACTCGTATCTATGACAAATACAAAGATTTGCCTATAAAAATATGAATTAGGAAAATGAAGATAATTCTTAGTCTGGAGGTAGTTCTTAGTCGAAGAATGATATAGTTAAATATGACAGAAGGGGGTATGGTAGAATTAGCTCAGTAAGCAGAGCCGGGCAAGGCTAAGGACCTGGGTTCATTTCCCAGTTATGATAGTATCTTATTCATTTTTTTTTTTAGGTCATATTGTCTCAGTATTTAAATATTACTCATTAAATTTATTCCAAAAATTATTTAGTTGTTTTTCTGTTTTACATAATATGTGAGGGATATTTCTTCAAAAATTTATTCACTAATAGATATTCACTTGGTTCCCTTAAGCATAGTAACTAGCAACACTGGATTACGACACAAGGCAATTAAAATGAAAATGCCTTAGAGAAAACTAATTTCCAGTAAGATCTATTCAAATATTGATTTACGTCGCTTCTAACGTTATCTTTCCGACTCGACCCGGAAGGAAATAAAGCTTTTAACCTGAAAGCTCCAGGCTACGGTCCGACAAGCACGCGTCGATATGAAATATGGAAGGTTGTTTGATTGGCAGCTGTCAATCATCCTGATAGGTGACTTAATTGGCCAATCACCACCTATATGAGTTCACAGAAAGCTCTAAACATCGCGTGATAAAGCTCCACAAGATTACCCGAAATGTAGGTATCTGAAGCTTTTCGCCCAGAGCAATCGAAGGCATTCTTGGAAAATACTACCATTTAGGATTGTGGAAGTCGAATGAGGGTTTGGTCGTTTGTTGTTTTGCATCGTGGTTAGACATTTTTAATATACATGAAAATTTGGTGAAATATTTTCCCAAAATATTTTTAGTATAAACATTTATGGAAAAATTAAAATACTATTTTTAAAATGTGTGGTTAGTTTTGTTTGTGACATTTTTTGCGCCAGGAATTCTTGTCGAAGACGCTTTCACTGGAAGGTTGTAGAAATAACACAAGAAAAACCTGATTTAACTAACAAAAGACTAAAATCGACTAGCAATCCGAGGGTTGCGGGTTAAAATCTCGCAATACGCTAATAAACATTATTTGATTAATTTGTGTTTTTTCACAATTAATTCATTAAAATTTATATGTAGTATATTTGTATCACGTTACAGAGTGGAAGGTAGGTACCTACTCTCAGAATCGCCCCATTGTAGGACCACCATTCAGAATTGAAACATTGCTTGACGTGGCTTTAGCACGATTTGGTGACCGGATCTGAATAGGCAGGTAGTTCCTCATCTTCCTCTTCTCCATTTTCTTCCTTTCCTTACTACCTCCAGCCTCACAACATACCCTATTTGGGGATAGTCTCACTGGCTCCAGACCGGAGTGTTGCCAATGTTTGGTCACAATGTTGCCCGGCGTGACGTCAACGCTGCTGAATTCACGAATAAAGCAAACAAGTTTTGTCGGCAAATTGAAATTTGCACATTTTAAATAGTCTTAGAAAAATTATTCGTCAACATAAAAATAAAATAAAATTAGCTGAATTTGTTAAGAATAAAAAAATAATGTAAAAATACTGTATTGAACGCCAGATCACTGAGGCTACAAACATGTTTTCCCTTAAGACAGTGAGAGCAATTATGAAATAAGTACCTTTTCAATAAATCCCATACACCGTGAAATTCCTGGAATACTCCTTTCAGCGTTTCTCAGGAGATCCGAGTGTCTCCCAAAAGATCGGAATGTTCCTTACACTCAATATAGGTAATAAGACGAGCGGAGAATCCGCAGTGAATTATTTCAGAGATAATTGGGGTTCGCTTATTCAGAAATTGGAAGGATAATGATTTATTGAGCAGTCCTTCTTTATTTACTGGCGAGGAGATCTGACGTTTGAACTGATGCCGATTTAAAAGCACAGGGATTTTAAAATCGATGTGCGTTTGTAAAAATCAAAGAACAATAAGATTTTTTAAATGATAGGTTTGTTATTAAAAAAATAATTTATTTCACATTTAAAACTTTAAAAAGTTTTATGTTACAAGTGAAGTGTTACTTTTCACCAGAAATGCATTTTTTCAGAATTATCAGACAAATCATTTTAATGGTTCCCTTTTATTACCTGTAACGAAATTATACAATCTTTGCTAAAACTAAAATGCATAAGAAATTTCAGCAGAAGTTACTGATTTCTAAATACAAATTCTGCAATAAAAAATCTTTGAAACAGCCTGCTCAATAAAATTTTACTCCAGCTGCGGAATCTGTATAAAGAAGCAAGATTTATCTTACAAATGATTCGACCCTTAAACTTCTGCGGGTGATTTATGAGGAATGGGGTAATTTTCCGCCACTCATGATTTATTTCATTTCCTCCATTCTTCCCTTTTAATCACAAATCCATACATCAACATTAAGTTTGACTTGATAATGAGTCCAGCTAGCGTGCCGCATCTCTTCAATCCGAACTCTTCAACAGTCGAAGATTTGAAATAATCGTTTTAGGTTTTAGGGTTTCCATAATTCGCCCAAATCGGGGTTTAATTGTGACCGCAATCTGAGCATCCAGCGCGCACTGAACCATCCATCTCTAATATCTCACAACTCGCATGCCAAATGCCCACATTTAAACACTTTATGCCTTCAAAACCAAAGTCAGATATAAAAATGTTCATTTTTCAGCAATGAAATTTACACGTCAAGAAGCGAAGTTTTTTGCTGCAATCAAAGTCAATACGAAAAGTCTAAACAATAAATCATTAGCAAGACAACGTTAGTTTTCTGAGCTAATTTCGGGGAAATCCATTCCTTCTAGTATTTTTCACTACTTATCAGTAGTTTAAAACCTGGCGTGTTCACTTTAAAAAAACTTTGCTTCTTTATCGCCTTCCCTCCGGGTTAAACCTTATTTGCGTCTTTTTTTCTATTATGTATTTGGTATGAAAGCCGAACCGAAAAGAACTGCCTAGCGAATGTATAACCCAACTATAACGTGGCCACATACGGATAATACTCGGATGATTTGTATAGCGGTAATTTTGCGAAAAATCACCTCAAGGACGCTATACAAATATATGTATCTGTATTATAACTAACCATTATTACAACTTATAGCTAACAGATTGAATCCACCGGTTCGTTGATCACTGATAAAAAACCATAATATCTAATATATAGATATATATAATAAACCTTATTATTTAATAGTTCAAAAGACAGAAAATGTATTATTGTTATTAAGGTGAAGACATGCGGAAAAATGCAAAAAATCGTATAAAATCTTGTGTATTAGTTTTGAAAATTTGATCGCTTAGAAATAATATAGATGCTTCAATTAAATACTGTGAGTAGAACACATCTTGGCCTTTGAAGTGATCGAGTATTTTTTTGATAAGCTTAGATCTTAAGATGATCCACTAGTCTACTGCTATTAACAACACCAGGAGGTATAATGGTCCTGTACATTAGCATGACTTTTTGAAATATGACCAAGAATACATCAACATTTTTTTAAATCAACTACAATTTTTCACTACAATTTTTTGCATTATAATAATTGGTATTGGTGTTTATTGGTAATCTGAGTATTGTACCAGACAGAGGGCACACTTTAACATAACTGCATACTCAACTCAAATTTCGAAATTGTCTGACTAATCAACTAAAATATATTAACAATTTATTTATTTTCTGATAAAAACTATATTTCACATAACTACATTATCTAGAACTCATTTAATAATGAAGACAAAATATTAATAAATTATTTTCGAAAAGGTTTAATAATCCCTCTTAAATCAGCAAGAACTATAAAATATAAAAACATGTATAGTTGGTAGGTACTTCTGCCTACGATTATCTATCTAATGTAATATTACCTGCATATTTTTTCTGAAACAATTATTATGAGTGGGTAGAAAACGATCCTGTTTTCATTGTTGGATTCATCAAACAAAGATAATTATAATATTATATGATTGATGTTTGATTCGTTTCATTCTTATTAAACATTTATGTATAATATCTTACAAGGCATCGGATAAAATTTGATAATTACGCCATAAAACATAATTCCAGATAATCGATGTAGCGCCAAGGATTTTGAGAGATCTTTCGATAATTATTCCAAATTGGCTGAGAGATTTAACTCGAACCATTTCAATCAATCAAACGAATCAAGCCAAGGTAAATAATTGATGGTTTCAGTTCGGGAACGATTTTACTAGAAACACACGAAAAACATTTTGTGAATTAAAAATGTTTTTGCGTTTTTAAGATCAATTAGTGAGGCGAAAAAACATATTTCTAAAGAAATAAATACTCTACCTACATTAGCGACTCGTTTATATTATAACAATCTAAAATGTAGGTATTTTTTTATGGTGAATATATCTCACAAAAGTCCTAACTGCTCCCGTCTGGAGAGAGTGAGACTATGGCATCCTCGATTGGGGTATGTTGTGAGGCTGAAGGTAAGTGGGGAAGGGAAGAAGATGAGGAAGAGGAAAGTGGGGAGGTACCTGGCTATTCAGATCTAGTCACTAAACACGGCTAAAGCCATTTCAAGCAACGTTTCAATTCTGAATGGTGGTCTTACATCAGGGCGATACTGAGAGTATCTTTATTAATCTTTACTCTGGATCGTCTCGCAAATACAGTATATATTATTTTTAATTAATTAACTGTGAAATTATACAACTTAATCAATACATTTTTTTTACGCACGCCGGGTTCCAACCCGCGACCTTCGGAATGGGAGTCCAAAGCCTTACCGCTGGACTACGCCGGCCGTAGGTATACATACAATGCAGAAATTCTGTGTTTTGGAAGCATCAAAACTCTCAAACTGTAAGCTCGGGTGTTGTGTAAATTGCACAGCTTGCTCTCTGTGGAATTTCCATACCAAACATAATATTTTAGCTCTTTGCGTCATTTCTACAATGAGCTACGAAGATTTAATTTATCCACAAAATTATTAAAAATAAACGGTTGTATTTTAATATTATCAATATTTGATTAGATATTTAGATTCATCCAAAATGTCTCCTATTTGAAATGTGCCCTAGAAAAAAGAGTCTGATGATAACTCGGGCGAAACCGGGTAGAAACTATTAGCATGATGAAAAAAATTATACATTCAGAAACTATAGAGAGAAAAACGTCGAGTATTTGAAATTTTAATTAGGAAGGGATCTCGGCTTGCGCCGCTCGAAGTGTTTGGTGACAAGTAGCGACATCTCGTGCCTGAGAGTTTGAGCTTCACACTGTCGCCGCAAGATGACACTTGATGGGGGAGTTTCACGTTAGCCTGGACCCATTATTCGACTACAATAATATTATCAACGATACTTTGCTCATTCTACTCCTACTGGTTTCTAATTATTGTTGGGGTAATAAAAGTACTGTTCCAGTAAGAATGTAAGCAGTACTAAATTATCTATACCATTTTAACTGACATATATTTCGTATCCATTAAATTTGATTTTCAAGCAAGAATTCTGTTCATAGTTAATTTATATATTACGTGCATAGGTACCTACATAGTTTTTGTCACACGCTTCTGAACCTTTACATAACCAGATGTATCCATATCTTTTTCTGATTTTTCGGTTTCGGATTTTCGATTGACTTTCGCTAATATTATCTTCATTAATTAAAATATTATAATTTGAGGTTTAACTCATTAAGTTGAAAATAAAAATACTTTACATAACCTACGAATTGTCGTACATACTGGTTTAATTGAACTAGGTACTTACCTATATATTGGTCCAACTATTTTGGCTTTTTAAAGCCAGACTGGAAGAAATATTTCACCATAATTGTGCTTATAAAATTTTGTAGTATGCTATAATTTATATGGTGAATAGTCTAAATTAATCATGAAATAATCATAAAATAATCTCTTTTAATATGTATATTTTGGGCAGAAGTAGGTATCGTACCTATATTAATGTTTATTTATGTATGAAGAAACCTCACTTCTCGTTTTTATTTCCGTTCATTACTGAATCGGAAGATCAACATCGGACAAACTTAAAACAAGTAGTTAGTTAAGGGTTAGATTATGAGTGGGGTCAGGAAAGGTTTGATCAAAATACTTTGCTTATTTTATGTATTGTTTAGTTATATTTTATATATATATATTTCTTTTGGTGTATGCACATAGTATCTTTACAATGGTTTATGATTACAAAACAATGCCTTAACATAGCTAATAATAATTACATGGTATTTATAACAATTAGGATGATAAATAAATTAATACTGAGAAAAATTGTACTCTTTAACGCCTTTTAATTCAATCGTCTCATTCTCTACGATTTTAGTTGAAATAATTTGTACCAACAAACACGTCATGAACCTTTTATATAATACATTCTGCACTCACTGAAAAATTGAATTCGTCAACATTTCTTACAAACTAGATTGATAAGTACTTTATACCTAAGTTTAAATATTTACAATATTTTTTTATTAAATAATACAAGATTATCACAAATAATGATTTGTCGAATGAACTGAGGTATGGTAACTGGGATCAACGAGTAAAGCTTATTGCTAAACAATAAATAATTTTAATCTACATCTTAAAATAAATAATATCAGTCTTGCCATAAAAATAATTAAAATTAAACTTGTATGAAATAAAGGGCGCTAAATAGTTTCGTGTCAATACTCGTTTCACACCCAAATAGTTGCCGCAAACACAAGTAACACGAACCTCGTATTAAATTAACCATTGCCTTTTCCAAAGCCGGTAATACGAGTAAACACAAGTAAATGAATTTAATGAGACCTGTTAACATTATTATATCGAGTTGGAAATCAGAATCTCAGTAAATTAAATGGACTGGATAACCAATAATATTTAAGTTAAATGATACTTTCAATTAAGTAAATTCATGGAATTGTGATTATTTTAGAATTAACAATGCAAAATGATTCATGAAACATATTTCTTTGTTAAAAGATCTTTGGCAATGATCTTAGGAAATGATTCAAATAATTAAAAGGAACTTCAAAAAGTGATACCAATTAATAGGTTAAAAATAGACGATACATAAAATCAAGAACAAAACTTTAAATCAATTTTGAACGAGAACAAATTGTCCTCGAGCAGCCAATAAAACATGATTTCTTAATGTTACACAAAATACATGATCGCTGGAAGCTCTCATTAGAACAAAAAACAATACAATATGAAGTGCCTATTAATTAGGCTAAAACCAATACAACGTCCAAGTGGGTGTGAAGACCGGCCCATAAGCGAAGGTGCCTTTCACAGCCACCAGGTTCCAGGTGTGTGGGTCGGACAGTTCATTTATTAAGTGACCACGCACGAACGTGAACAATGCTGTGTTTTGAAAAATGAAGTAATAAAACACGTCGCAAGTTTCAAATAAATCGGGACCGGCCCGAGAGAACTCATTACCACCTAACACAACAAAATGATGGAATATCTTATAATTGAATGCGCTCATTAAAATAAACAGTGTTGAATTGATAAATTCAAATAATAATAGGAGATTTCAAATAAATACTTGGTGGAATTAATGTTAAAAAAATATTTGGTAATCAACAATTTCCAGGTTTTTAGTTAAATAAACCATGTATTTTTCAAATTTATATGTAACTAAACAGTCGAAAATAAAATTAAAGTACAGGATACCCAGCTACTCAATACGCCATTCAATACTAAAACATCATAAAATTTACTATATTCGAAGACACTAAAAGAGAGTTTATCTTTTCATTATGTCCTCTATCGAAAAACCGAGTGCTTTCTTTGGTCCCGTTTGTTGCACGGGTCTGAAGGAAGTTGGCGGAGGACTCGACATCGGGAGGTGGGATGTAGGTGAAGAGGTCTTCTGAGATAAGTCTAAGAGGGCTGGAGGCGTGTCGGCTCCTTGGCTGGTGGAGGTCACCTCTGGACATCCGTCCATCAGGCTTTGGTGGTTCTTGATGTCGGTGTGTGTGAGGAGATGAGTTTTGAGATTGGAGCGCTGGTTGAAGCTGCGGCTGCAGACGGGGCACTTGTGGGGAGACTCCTCCATGTGCAGGATCTTGTGCACCGCCAGCGTGCGCGACTGGCAGAAACCCTTACCGCATTCCGTGCACTTGAACGGCTTCTCTTTGGAGTGGATATATCTGAGAAAGAATAAAAAAAAAATACTTATTCATTCGGAATATAACATACATAGTATGGGTACATTGCTAGTTGGGTATATAGGTACCTATTGTTGATTTAAAGAGAAAGGCTTTCATTTTGAAATACCAACAAATAACTAAACTAGAAAGTGCCATCGGCGCAGGTATTTGTTCATGTAAGCCGCCGCCGTACATAATTACATATTGATTCAATTATAAACCGACAACCGTCAAGTGACACACTTTAATTGAAATGTCACGTTCAAATAATGATGCATGAGACTAAGTTCAACGACATTATTAATATTTAACAAATGTAAAAAAAGTGTTCGAAGACAATACGAATTGAGTGGGTGCCGGTTACACCTTGGTAGAAATATTCTTGGAAGCATTTACGCGGCACGTCTTTGCTTTAGCACGAATTTATAAATCGGAATAATATTATAAAGACTGGGGAGAATTTTTTTAAATTATTAAGATTGTACAGTAATTTTACCTGTGGTCTCTTAGATGGTCTTGTCTCCTGAAGGCCTTCCCGCAGATATCGCAGGAGTAGGGCCGCTCGTCCGTGTGAGTGCGCTCGTGGATCAGCAGGTTGTAGGACTTGGTGAACTGACGGTTGCAATATTTGCAGATGAACTGCTTCTTTGGCCTCGCATTGGGAGCTCCGGGTTGCTTCGGTGGAGCGGGTGCCCTTCCGGAGGGATGAAGTTTTTGAAGATCTACTGGAGGATATCCTCTCGAAGCTTGGTGGTATAGAGCTGCATTTCTGATCCATTGGTTCATTAGGATTGCGGGAAGTCCATTGGAGTACGATGCTGAAGTTGGCATGCCCATTTGAGACTGCATGTATGCGGCAAATGCAGGAGGATGACTCGAAGAGAAGGAAGGCGAATGGATCTTTGGCACTTCGTAGGGAGGGAAGACAGGCATGACGTGATGAGTAGGTTTGTACATCATGTGAGGAGGAGCCTGGAGAGAGTGAGGTTGTTGGGACAGCCAGAGGTGGTGTTGCTGGGTGAGGCAGTGGTGCTGGGCCATGGCATCCAGCTGCGGGAGGTTGGGAAGGTTGGGGTGGTGGGGGTGGTAGGCGGGCTTGTGTGGCGGTGAGGGGTGGTGGTGGTGGGAGATGTGCTGCTCCGGAGGGGTGCGCGGGGGGGTTGGCAGGGCGGGGCTGTGTGGTTCTGCCTTCACGCGCCCTTCCATCGGGAAATCAGGAGGAAATTCTGGAAACACAAATATTATTAATATCTCATAATCTCATTAAAACCTATCACCAAAATAAGAGGTGGAAAATATAACGTCAATTAAATTAAAGAGTAAAAAAAGAAAAATTGTTGACTATTATTCTAACTTAGCAGGGATATATATTTACGGGCATATGTAGATTGGAATAAAGTAGAAAAAGTAAAGAAATATATTTAATACAAATATAAAAATGTGGTTTCACTTAAAGAAATTAAAATTGCGAAAATTCTTCAATGCATTAAAAGTGCACGATGTGTCAGAGACGTTTTTATAAACAGGTAAGCACTAAAAAATATGTGGCAGATAAGGAGAAATAAATATTTACCTCTTATCTCCCTGTGTTCCTCAATGTGTAGAATATCGTCGTCAGACATCATTTGGTTCGGGTAAATTTCAATTTTGCCCGAAAAACCAAATCACAAATAAATTCGCACAATAGTTTTTCCACTTAAAATCCTTATCTGATAACTTCAACTTAACTTTGTATAAACTGGTGACGCAAAGCGAATGTTTCTTTTTGTATTTGAATAAAGTACCCGGCGGTACCTATCACAACAACACTGGGTTTAACGTTTGGTATTTGGCCGGTGTATTCGGGTCCGGCGGTAGTTCGAGACTGACGGGTAGTCAGCGCTTCTGAGGGGGCCCTAGGTAGCGGGGCCCGGTGGAGGGGGCAGCCCCGGGGAGGGGAGGCCTGCCGGTGGAAGGGATACGGCGGTCGGGGCTTCAAAGGGACCGCCGCGAGGCCACGCCCTGCACAAGGAAAGGGGGCGCGGAGCTCGGGAAACACGCCTCGCGCATGCGCTTCTCGGAGGATCGATTTTGATAAGACCGTTTGATGGTTGCGCTGGGATTAGCGTAATAAATTGACAAAATAATGGAGGGTGGATCGTATCATCGTATGGCGGCTACACGCTTTTCAAATTCACAATAGAAACCGCTTTTGTATGTGTGGATGAAGCAAGGGCATGCTTTTAGAAAAATGTGTTTGGCATTCTATCCTCTTTACAATTTTTTACAATCTAATAAGGCTTCAGTAGAGGGAATATGTATTTGCGTGTTATGTAATGTATTTGTGTTAATTGGTTATTGAATTAGATAGATACTACCTATAGACACAATAATAAGAATCAGTAGATAATTTTTTTTTAACGCTTTGATGAGAATTTTTACAGAAAGCTTTGCAAATCAAAGGTCACATTAAATACCTTTTTTTTTAATCCTTAAGGACAAAAAGTTTGTGTTTTACGTGAACAAAAAAACAGCTATTATATTGGCAGTAGCAGGTTGTGTTCAATTTATTTTATCCATACAAACATTTTAATCTCGAATTAGAGCTAAACTCTTTTGATCCGTGAAGTCAAAAACCATTGACCTTTACCTTTACAGTTCGCGACATTGTAAATAACTAATTAGATAAAAATGTAAGCAAATAAGAACTTGTAAGCTTTTTTAGGTCATTTCATAAAAATTCTCAAGTCCTCCCTAAATTCTCCAGTCTTTCAAAAATATATCGACCCGAATTTTCACAGTACCTAATCTTTTCATAAATGTAGTATCGATCAATAATGGAGGGTATTGCAAACGTATGGTGCAACGTCCAGTGTTTTTAATATTATACACGGAGAAAGATGATATTCTCAGTTTCAATAGTGAAAGTGTATTGGACCCTATAATAGCTGCCAAAATACTGCTGTATAACCTCAGACCCAACAAGACGTGTACCATCAGAAGAGAACAATGTGGTACGATACTTGGTGACTTAAGAAGTGACAGTGTATTGGTGAACCCTTTGGTGCCTGCCAAAGTAACATTGTACAATCGTGATCCTAATGTGAAATTTAGATATAGGGGGTGCCGCGGGGGGCAGAAAACGAAATACTTCCGTAGGAAGGAACAAAACGTTCCAAAAATTCATCAAAATAATAGTAATAATAACTCTCCGTCAATACACGACGAACAGAATAATCTAGGGACCAAATCCCTCCGCGATTCTGATAAATTCCACAACTTAAATCAAATTCGATTAGAACGACATGCTAACTATAAGAGTAGACAGCTTGCGATAGGTTCCTGGAATGCGCGATCCCTCAATAACAAATTAGAAGTGGTGGACGATATTTTCAGAGATCAAAAACTCCACATCCTTACCGTCACGGAAACCTGGCACGAGAATAGTGACTCGTACTCAATTAAGAGACTCCAAGCTCTAGGGTATGTGGTGCTAGAGGAGGCCCGACCTAGCGCGGAGGAACCATCAAATAGAATCTCTCACGTGAACCACGGGGGGGTAGCGATTATAGCCCGACAAGGACTGCGGCTAACTAAAGTTGCTCTTGGTACATTTAGCACGTTTGAATATACTGGTTGTAGGGTTTCTTCTTCCGGTACGTCGTTTCTGTTGTGCACTTTG
The DNA here is from genome assembly GCA_951813805.1 of Limnephilus auricula. Taxonomy (NCBI): domain Eukaryota; kingdom Metazoa; phylum Arthropoda; class Insecta; order Trichoptera; family Limnephilidae; genus Limnephilus; species Limnephilus auricula. Next base: position 35,689,612 of record OX638388.1, read on the forward strand.
TACAGGCCCGGATCGAAACCAATCTCTGTCGAATTTTATGATGAGTTTTCACGTTTTTTGGAACTCTCAGTCGGACTTTCTGACATACTAATTATAACAGGTGATATTAATATTCGTCTCGAACGCGTGTCATCACCAAGCACCGTTAAATTCTTAGATTTATTAGCCAGCTTTGGATGCCGCCAATGGGTCGACGGCCCAACTCACGATGCGGGCGGTACATTAGATGTACTAATTTCAAAGAACAGAGGTTCACCGCTATCAATAGATATTCGCGATATAGGACTATCTGATCATCGGCTTGTTTGCACAGATATTGATTTTAACCCGCCTAAAGTACCATATAGAACAATTATATCGAGGGAATGGCGTAATTTCAGCTTTAGTGATTTTCTGGAAGAACTACAGACCTCACTATTATGTACACCCATTTTTTGGGAAACAAAGACTCCAACAGAACTTGTCGATACTTATAATACAACACTTACATTTCTGTTAAATAAATATGCTCCGACAACATCAAAAACACGTAAAGTTCGAAAGTCTGACGGCTGGTTTGACGATGAATGTCGAAACCAGAAGAGACTAATGCGGAAATTAGAGAGGACCTATAGAAAAAACTGTACAGTAAATTCAAGGGATGAGTGGATGCTTGCTCAAAAACAGTATATGAGCAAAATAAATTCCAAAAGATCGGAATATTGGAATGAAAAGATTGACTCTGAGCGAACCAATCCACAACGTCTCTGGAACTCCATAAAGACTGTTATTTCCGAAGCCACAGTTCCTACTAAAATAGATATTACCCCAGATGCGTTCTCAAAGTTTTTTCGGGAAAAAATTGAATCTATTCGTGCATCCACATCTCACGCCCCTCCGCCAATTTTCACTCTCAATTCCAAAGGAAATTTGTCTTCCTTCAAATCTACAACGCTGGAAGAAGTAAAAAAATTAATAGCAAGTTCGCCAAATAAGCAGTGCAGTCTAGATCCTATACCAACATGGTTATTAAAAAAATGTGCAATTGTCTTAGCTCCGTTCTTAGTTCATGTTTTTAATAAATCTCTCAGCACAGGTCACTTCCCTGAACCTCTAAAGTCAGCCATAGTCACACCCATATTAAAAAAGCCACAACTAGACTCCGATAACTTAGGTAATTATCGACCCGTTTCAAATTTACCTTTCATTTCAAAAATCCTAGAGAAAATTGCTGCAGCACAAATAACCAGTCACTTGAATTCAAATAAATTATTCACAAATCGTCAATCCGCATATAGAAGGTTTCACTCAACAGAAACCGGACTACTTCGTATGCTGTCAGATATAACTCTTGCCATAGAGTCAGGAAAATTAGCACTCATCTCACTCCTAGACATGAGTGCAGCATTTGATACGATTGATCATAACTTCCTCATTAACAGATTAGAGAAAACATTTGGTTTGAATTCCGACATCAAAAATTGGCAGGCATCCTATCTATCTAATCGCTTACAAGCCGTGAAGGTTGGAAATAAACTGTCTAATTTCGCTGCACTTTCTTCAGGGGTACCCCAGGGATCCGTTTTAGGTCCACTTCTCTTCATCCTTTTTACAAATGATGTCGCCAAAATAATCGAGTCATTTGGTCTCTTGTCTCACTGTTACGCTGACGATCAGCAAGTTTATTTTTACTGCACTCCAAACGAAATCAACAGTCTCAAAATCCGTGTAGCTGAATGCCTAGAAGCAATAACTCGTTGGATGTCTTCAAACAAGCTGAAACTGAACCCATCTAAGACCGAGTTTCTCTGGGCGGCCACAAACAAACGGCAACATTTGGTAGACGATTCACCTGTTTCCATTTCTGGCAGCAATATTATTCCAAAGAGAACAGTTAAACTTCTTGGCGTTAATCTAGACTCGGACTTTTCGCTTAAAAGTCAAATAAATAGGACAGTAAGCACCGGATTTTTTCACCTAAGACAACTTAAATCAGTTCGAAGAAACCTTCCTACAGAGGCAACAAAATTACTCATCAACTCATACGTAGTCTCACGTCTCGATTACTGTAACGGTATTTATGCTAGCCTTCCGAAATGTCAAATCGACAAACTTCAATCCGTGTTTAATGCAGCGGCACGGCTCATAACCGGGGTCTCTAAATATTCGCACATTTCAGAACACCTTCGCAACCTTCACTGGCTTAAGTGCCCTGAAAGAATCCAGTACAAACTGTGCTGGATGGTGTTTAAATCCATCAATGAAATGGCCCCACATTACATCTCTGAACTATGCGTCCCGGAAAACATTGGTCCAAGGCAGTCAACCCTTAGATCAGCAACATCATCAGCTCTAGGTAGACTGATAGAACCTAAACGAAAGCCAAATACTAAGTTTGGAGATCGTGCATTCGAAGTATCTGGGCCTAAGGCTTGGAACAAACTCCCTCCGGAACTAAGGTGCATAACAAGCCCAACAGAATTTAGGTCAAAACTAAAAACCTACTTATTTAGGCTCTCATACCCTTAAATTTAATAAATCTATTTGTATTATGTATTGCCTATAATTTATCTTAATCTATTTTCTTATTAGATTAACATCATTCGAAGCCTTCACAGCAATCCATCGCTTAACGAGAGACTGAGACTTCATTTAAGAAAATAAATAAAATTCTTGTACTACTCTGTACCGCCCATTAATTAATTTTGCCTTTCCCAAACACGTTCATTAAATAACATAATATATATCAAATAATTACTTTTCCAACAACATGTGTTCGCGATTATGTCCTCTGCGCGCAAACTGTATATAAATAAACATCTTTTAACTTTAATCTCAAGTGACCTACCAGGTAAGTATGGTCCTGTACATTTTCATTGAAAAAAAAAATATATATAATAATAATAAAAAAATAAAAAAAAAATAAAAATAAAAAAAAAAAAAAAAAAAAAAAAAATACATGTACATTTACATTTTTGGGCTGCACCGCGCTGGTTGTTCAGATGCATTGTACATATAGTTTTGTATCGCTGATCAAAGAACCGGTGGATTTGCATCCATTGTTTTAGCCATAGGATTTTTATATTTTCTAGTGTGTAGATTTTCTAGAAGTTAAGATTGTAGAAATTATTGAAATTTGTACAGCGCCCTTGAGGTGATTTTTCACAAAAACGGCGCTATACAAGTCATCCAATTATTATTATTATTATTATTATTATAAAATACGATAATTTTATTCGTAAAAACGGTTAAAAACGGGACTGAAGTTCTTACGAACAAATTAACAGGGTTTCAATAGGTATACGTAAAAAATTATTCTTACATTTTCCCGCCAATAAACATTGAAACACTGTTAATTTGTTCGTAAGAACTTCAGTCCCGTTTTTAACCGCTTTTACGAATAAAATGATCGTATTTTAGGATAACATCTTTCTCCGTGTATTGTCCTCTGCGTGCAAAGTCATATCTTCTACAAGCACAAAAATTCTAATAAACGTGTGTTTATCGGTACTGACCTGCCAAGTAAGTGTGTTTTCTGTATATTTTTGTAAGCTTGGCGGCGGATGCGCCTGCTTTCCGGCGGGGTGGCAGCCTGGATCGGGAGAGGCCTGTTCAGGGAGACCCTTAGACCACTCCAGTTGCTCTTTCTCTCTCTTAACCGATCCCTTGAACCGCATAAGTGAGGGGGATGGATTCATACCTTTTCCTTGATACCCTCCACACAGCATCCCCTAAGAAAATAAATACCTGACAAATATGTACCTACATATTTACAAATAGATAGATCCTAAGAACTCATAATAAATTGTACAGTAGGTACCTACCCTTGAAGTAATTTTCCACAAAAATTTGCGCTCTGCCAATTTTCATAATGGATACTTGTTTTTAGGTATTATTTTGAGAGACTTTTCCGTGAGGAAATATTCTTTTATTTCCAATATTTTTCATAGATTTTATATACTTAGTATTTCAGTAGTCGGTTCAGAGAATCGTTCAGCAATCGAGATTTATCAACTCTAATTTATAACCGTTCAATGATAACTACTCCAAATCTTCATAGACACTTTCAGCATATTATATTATTTGAGGTCTTTCAAAAGTCATGTAACTCAGATGTTTAATTTACGAGTTTTCTAAATACTATCATCGTCATAAGTACAGCGTAGGTGCGTATAGGTGTATTTTTCCATAGAGATATCGTTCCTAGTTCCTAGTGTAATGCACATTGCACATATACATAATCGTAGACGTAATTACCGTAGACGTAAATATTTGGGTCCCAGATAAATCATCTCAAAAAGCATGACATCAATAATATTAATAAGGTATCATTGATAGTATTAGCACCCCACGCGTCTAACTTCAGGAGGTAAACATAGGTAAGATAATTACAAAATATTATAGCTGATTTATTGCACTGTTTCTATATATTCGTTACATATAGAAACAGTGCATTTAACTTCATCCATGCATCACAATGTATCATTAAAAATACGAATATGAATATAGCTGATTTATTGCATTGTTTCTATATGTTCGTTACAGTTAGTGCATTTAAATTCATCCTTGCATTACAATCAATCATTAAGGATACGAATATGAATATAGCTCATTTATTGCACTGTTTCTATATGTTCGCTACATATAGAAACAGTGCATCATGAGTTTCAATCATTAAAAACACGAATATGAATGTAGCTGATTTATTGCACTGTTTCTATATGTTCGTTTCATATAGAAACAGTGCATCATGAGTTACAATAATTAAAAATACGAATATTAATATAGCTGATTTATTGCACTGTTTCTATATATTCATATAGCTGATTTATTGCACTGTTTCTATATATTCGTTACATATGGAAACGGTGCATCATGAGTTACAATCATTAAAAATGCGAATATTAATATAGCTGATTTATTGCACTGTTTCTATATGTATAATCGTTACATATGGAAACGGTGGATCATGATTCATGATTCATGAATTACAATCATTAAAAATACGAATATAAATTTGAGAATCTTTTCATAAGCCTTTTTTTCCTACGGGGTGTACTCCTACACAACTATATTAAGTGTTTGTACCTATATACACCTAATATAGTTGTGTAGGGTAAGGAGCGCATTTGTCAGTATGGTATACTTAATGTTTTCCTTACGTATCTTTTAAAAACTAATCGAAATATTAAATTCGTAATGTTGTAAAAATTATCAATTTAATTTAATTGAATTATTTGATTCACTTTGTCCTGCATTATCTAATCTGGGACCTTGGAACGTCCTTCACTTCTTCCATCTGCATTATTCATCAACTGATCTGAATTCAAATCTTTTGTCTGTATTTTATCAATAATAAGTTTTGCATTAAAACTACTGATTGAAGTATTGTCCATGATTATTTTTTGATCTAGGTATCTAATTTTATAATTATTGTGTATAAACTTTGTTTTTACATCACTGTGGCAACCCAAATGAGATCTGCAAGGAATTTTGCTATGTTATCGGGGAAGTTATTATCTTTAAAAATATAATATGCTCACTTTTCTACACCACCCATAGTTAATATCTTTTATATATCAACATTTTTATATTTTACAAACAAAGGTCGTAATATTTTGGTCAAATTATTGCAAATTTAATCTACTTTAAACGAAATCTGTTTCAATTTTTACGTTCACCCCATAGTTTGGGAGATATTTAACATAATTTATAGGCTTTGATATAGATTAAACGCTGTTTCTTAAAAAGTTGTATCTCGCGAATCGTTATACCAATATGGTGCGGATTGTACTAAAAATGTAGAAAATATACTTTACTTTCAAAAAGATACGAATGATTTTATTCGACAGACCGTTATTTTTAGAAATATACAACAAAAAAACAGAAATAAGTGCCTAAATTTTGCTTTTTTCGAAGTCTAAAATTTGGTTTTAAGAGAATCACTGTGGCAACCACTGTGATATATCAAAAATTAAAAACTTCACAATTTTTGCAAGGAATTTTGCTAAATTGTCTGAAATTGACTATAATGTTTTGACTAAGTGAAGAACATTGTTAGGTAAGAACCACAATTAATTACTATACATAACATACTTTAGCACTTTTAGCTGTAGGAAGAGTTGTCAATAATAATAGGAGTCCTGAAAAACAAATGAATATCTAATATAGGAACATTTTTCAGGAAAAGAGACCTGAAAATACGTTATTATTACGGGAATGGAAGCCTCTCGATGATACCTACCTCTTCAGCCTTATTTATTTATTGTTGTTATACGCCCATATGGGCTTTTACATAGATTATATAATAATATTTAAGTTATCGAGGATTACAAATACACAGAATTTATACCAAAAGTTATAAAAGTGAAAATTTTTAAGAATAAACAAGTAGTTTTTGAAGAATATAGCGTTAAACCGTGAAATATTTTAAACAATATATTATTTGACAATAACGTAGAACAAAATATAATATAAAACATTACAATAACACATCAAATCGTTAAATATATTATACCCACGTTACAATAATTTGTAGGATTCATCAAAGTGTTGGTTTAAATTGCATTGTAGATTATAAAGGGAATCAGCGAATATATCTACAATATCACCAAACTTGTTGCCTAAATGATGCATCCTATTGGTAAATGAGTGTGATTGATAGTTGGTTGTGTATGTGTTGCAAAAGAATTTTGAATTAATTTGTCTAGTATTGCTTGTCGGTGCATTGAATTTAATAGTAGCAACGATGGCAGGGCTGTCAATTAGGTTGTTCATGACTCTGTATAATAAAATTAGGTCTGAAATAATTCTTCTGTCAGACAGTGTAATTAAATTAAGTCGATTCATCAAACTTAAATAAAATAAAACAGCATTTCATTTTAGCCGAATTCAGAGACATTTTAGGGTCGGTAGCACTTTATAAGGAGATAGGTAAGGTAGCAACTATAAATATTATAGCAGCCAATGAAGAAGGGAAATTTTACAACGGGTCAGTGGGTACATTTTAGTAGGTAGGCACTGAAGTTCGCTCTTACTTATCCGGAAGCCTGGTAGTAAAACATCTCAATGCAGTGCCCATTTTATTGCCATTGTTCCAATTCAAAGGAGAGAAGCGCCGACAAGGAGTAAAAGCGTACCGACTTTATTACCCCTGTCGTATAAGTGCGTCTCGTATGTCAGACGAGATATTATTATTTTTATAAATTGTGCCAAAATCAAAACGTGCCTGGACAAATGGTTTTGCTGGGTTTTTACGACTAGAAAGTACGGGTATTTAAATTATGTTTTTCTGACCATTTACGGCAGAGTTATGCCAATGTTTTCAGCGAAATATTTGCATTATTTAGTACCTATTCAGAGACATTATATTAGGTAGGTATAAGGGCGTATATTTGGGAGTTCAAACTCCCCCCCCCCCCCCCATTGACCTCAGTACGGCGTACGAAAATCTTATATACTCGTATCGTTTTTTTTCTCTCTTTACTTGTTTTCTCTTGTTGTTTGTTCTACTTAACCTGTCTTTATTTTTATTTTTATGCTGTACTGAATGTAAAACTTATATAACAATTCCAAAATACCTTTGTAAAATTGTAAGTTCCTCCTATCCTAAAATGAGTTTTGTAACTCATCGGGATTGTTCTAGCAAAAAATAAAAAAATTTTTTTTAAAAAAACTATAAGATTATCTTCCTATAAAATACAACAATATTATTGATAGCCAACAGTCACTTTGTCTGTGACCACACATCTGCCCCGATGATAGATACTGTAACGGTGTCCGAAACGTTTGCTAAAGAAGGAGGTCGCGCAACACGGCATAACACCCCAAAAATAAATAAAGTAAATACTTTGGCCGTCGAATTCTTAAATCATATTATCGGTTCTCCGTCTGTTTCGTTCACACACACATGTTCTTTGAATACATGAACAATGTTTGAAATTCGAATTTACTGGAACAAAAGAGTGTTGAGTATTCGCCACATTTTTGGTAAATTTTAAGAAACAATAAATACCCTGTTTATTTGTAATGTCGTTGGGTTAGTCTTGGTTTATTTATGGGTCAGTCCAGGTCAGTCTTTGGTGGCAGTCTATGTTCTCTGCCTCTTCTGCCATTTCTCTGAAATAACGGTGTGATAATTAGTGATTAGTTAGTTAGTATTTTTCCATTGATATCTTATCAAAAATATATAATCAGGTCCAACTGCTTTCCGTTGATGCTTGGTGTAACTCTGGGAGACCAGCTCAGGCACGGGGCTCGATTGAAGCCAAAACCTAGTTAGCCTCTCTGGGGGTTCTGTACAGTGTGTACAGGCCCGCAGATATTTTTATAGCACTAGTACTGTACAAATCGCAAGTGCGTTCGTATTGAATTTGGCAGCCACCTCTGGTTTGGAGCCCTCTCTTTTTTACATTAGCTCCACACAGGAGACCCTGAGGGAAAAAATCCCTCAGGGCCTATGTCATCTTTGAAGATGCTATGTGGAGGTTGTTTTATATTATTAATATTTTTTTATTATAAATATTATTTGTACACGGTCGATATATCAAAACCTCTCCTCAAAAATGTCCTCCACACAGCATCCCCAAAGATGAATTACTCCTTGGGTGAAATCATTTTCGTCAAGACCTCGTGTGTGGGGAAATTGTAAAAAAATGTAATGAGGAAAAATGAATTGAGGATGCAAAAATATCCTATTTTCTGCTAGATATAGAAATGATAAATAGGTTAAAATTGCAACCGGTATTATGATTCAATTTCTTGATAATCGGGTGGGGTTTATCCAAGTCTTGGCGGTGGATTCATCTCCCCACCAGCTGCGAGGCAGGCCGGATCGGGAGAGACTGGTTAAGGGAGGCCATTTGACCTCTCTCTCGGAATATCACCTTGTACCACGTGAAATGGATGGATTCATACGTCCGTCAGTTCTGGAGACACTGACCCCCAGATTCCTACCTACCCTTCATATTTTTTTCGTTTCCAGAACTTTGTCTCCTTCCTTTCCTCAAAGGACCCTTCACACAGCATCCCCATCCCCGTGACGTAGGTCCTGAGGGGAATTATTTCCTCAGGGCCTCCTGTGTGGAGCTAATGTAAAAAAATACCTTAAAAGTTGTGTCCTTCATTAGTACCCATGTAAACAAAATAATATTTACAATAAAATATATAAATTTGTTTTAGACCACTTTAATTTTAATTACACCCTACCGGTTTCGGAAGAACCCTTCCTTCGTCAGGAGAATATTAAAACTAACCTATGATACAAAATATTGATAGATATATACCAAACATTTAGGTGCTGGAGTTGGGAGGTCAAAGGGGGAGGGGGGTAGTTGCGGGAAATCCAGCAATAACAGAGCGGTTTATTGGAAACATATCTAGAATGGGACTAAACGATAAATTAATTTGGTTATTCAATATATTAGCGTTATTATTTAGGGATTTTTTAATTTCAAGTGCTTCCAGGTTATCTAACTTTTGCTTTTATTATTACGGTGAAGAATTTTAACCCCTGTGTCCTTATTAAATGTATGATTGGTGGAAATAAGATGATTGGCAAACTCCGAAAAATTATTATTATTTAAACATCTTAAATGTCCCTAAATAATAACGCTAATATTAAGATTAGCAGATCAAAAACGGGCAATAAAGATTAGCAGATCAAAAACGGGCAATATTCAAAAATAATTTAATTCCTGTAGTTACATTAGATCAGATAAAAAATGAAGTAGCAGATAGATTGCAACAGGGGAATAATTTAGAACAAATTAATACAAATAATAATGTTATATTAGATGAATTGAATGTAGATGGTTTAGATAATAATATAGTAGACATGACCAATGATATTACAGTAGATTCAAATAACGAAGATGTTATTTATAATCTTAGGGAAATCAATATTGCAAATTTAAACTTAGTAGATGATAATGTAGTAGAATTAGCTAACTTACTTCATAATAATATAATTAGATTTATAGATGTAGAGCCCACACATAGACCAAAATTACCAAAATTACACACGTCAAAAAAATTATCTAAATTAATTTTTGATTTAAATAATATAATTTTACCAAAAATTATATTTGAGGACATTAGTTTTTTAGATCTTCATACAATAGTATATGCCAGCGCTATCACTATATGTAATAAGTTAGGAATTGAATTAAAGTCCTCTGATGATAGATCATATAGTTATAGTAAACCAGAATGGCAGATTAGATTAGAAAATGATGTAGTATTTTTAAGAAGTAGCATAGCTAGAATAATAGAATATAAAAATGGAAATAGAAGTAGGAATATTTTGAGACATGTAGACGAAATTGGGAGAAAATTTGGTTATAGCATTGATAGTAATAATAATGAAAATATAATCAATGATTTATTGGATTTATTAAAACAAAAATTAGGTGTAAAAGCTAGTTAGATTAAAAAGATATAATTATACGTATAATAAAAAAAATAATAACAGATTATTCCAGAAAAATGAGAAAATATTTTATTCCAAACTTGACGATAAAAAAAATATTTCTAATAATAATATTCCGTTGCCATCTAAAATAGATATGCACGATTTTTGGACTAAAATTTGGAGTAAAGATATAAAACACAATGAGTCAGGTCCCTGGATAGAAAATGAAGAACTCAATTGTTCAGACATTGAACAAATGAGTTTTTCTGATATATCAGTTGAATTGTTAGCCAAAATTATTAAAAATACTCATAATTGGAAAGCCACGGGTTGCGATTGGATACATAATTTTTGGTACAAACGTCTGACTACGTTACATCCTCTTTTGGCAAAACATCTTTCAAAATTTGTTAGACAAACTCAAAATTTTCCAAATTTCCTAACTAAGGGCATTACTTATATGTTGCCTAAAAGCGAAAATATTAATAATCCCTCTCAGTATAGACCCATTACATGTTTACCGACAATATATAAAATTTTAACCTCTTGCTTGACAGATTTAATATATAATCATTTAGATGAAAAAAATATTTTATCTGAACAACAAAAAGGTTGTCGCAGAAAACATATGGGATGTAAAGAACAATTAGTTATTGATTCTGTAATTCTAAAACAGATTCAAAATAAAAAACGTAATTTACATACTTGCTATATAGATTACCAAAAGGCTTTTGATAGTGTCCCGCACTCGTGGCTTATCAAAGTATTAAATATATATAAAATTAATCCAATGATTATTAGCTTTTTAGAAAATATTATGTCATTTTGGAATACAGATTTATTTATCAATTTAAAGGGTAAGAAAATAGTAGTACCGGGCATTTCAATAAAAAGAGGAATTTTTCAAGGAGACTCGTTGAGTCCTCTTTGGTTTTGCTTAGCATTAAATCCTCTATCCAAAATGTTAATAAAAAGCAAGTTTGGAATAAAAATTAAGGGAAATACAGGAGAGAGTAGTACAATTTCGCATCTATTATATATGGATGATATAAAATTATTTTCAAATACTGAATCAAATTTAGAGAAAATGATTAAGGTAGTTAAAATTTTTTCAGATGATATTAAAATGACTTTTGGTCTAGATAAATGTAGAACGATCCATATAGAGAAAGGCAAAATTATAGATGGAGATGAGGGTATATTTAGAAATTTCAAAATTAAAAGTATGAAAGGGGATGAGGTTTATAAATACTTAGGATACCCGCAATCGAATAGATTAGATCATACTAGTATTAAAAATGATATTAGGATTAAATTTCAAACTAGGATAAGAAAAATTTTAAAATGCAATCTATCTGCTAAAAATTTAGTAAAGGCAATAAATAGTTGGGCAATACCTCTATTAACGTACTCATTTGGTATAATTAAATGGTCTAATACAGATTTAGATAGCTTAGAACGATTAATTAGAACTACGTTAACAAAGTTTAATTGTCATCATCCAAATTCAGCTATAGAACGAATTAATTTACCTAGAAATTTAGGAGGTAGAGGTATAGTCAAAATAACTTCTTTAAAACAAAATCAGGTAGAAATGTTAAGAAATTTTTTTCATAGAAAAGCTAATAGCTCAGAGCTGCATAAAATAATTTGCAAGGCAGACAGAAATATTTCACCTTTAAATTTATACGACGAGAATGCCAACATTTTTATAAATACCAACCGGGAATTATTAGATTCCTGGTCAAATAAAATTATTCACGCAAAACACTTCAATTATCTCAACCAAACGTATGTTGACAAACTTTCGTCAAACAAATGGTTGAGTATTGGAGAGTTGAGCGCAGAAATAGAAGGTTTTATGCTTGCTATTCAAGATAGAGTAATTAATACCAAAAATTATAGGAAGCATATAATCAAAGATCCAAATCAAATTGATGATTTATGTAGAAAATGTATGGCTTTTCCGGAAACTATAGAACACATTATATCAGGATGTTCTATATTAGCGCCGTCTGAGTATACATTTAGGCACAATCAGGTTTTAAAAATAATTCACCAAAGTTTGGTAATTAAACATAACTTGATTGACTGTCATAATATAGTACCATATTATGAATACGAACCAAATTCATTTTTAGAAAATAATTTCTTTAAAATTTACTATGATAAAACTATACTAACAGACAGACCAATTGGTCATAATAGACCTGATATAGTTTTACATGACAAAATAAAAAAAATAACTTATATTATTGATGTAGCTATTCCAAATTCCTGTAATATTCAAAAATCTGTTTCTGAAAAAATAAGAAAGTATACAGATTTAGGAAATGAAATTAAAAGAATTTGGCATTCTCAGACTATAAAAATATTACCTTTTGTTATTTCGGCTACTGGCATTATACCTAGCTCTCTTATTAAAAATTTAGGCATATTAGATTTGTCAAAGAATTTGTATATAAAAATGCAAAAATCAGTCATTTTAAATACATGTAGAATTACGAAAGATTTTTTAAATATTTATATTGAGGGATCAGTAGGATTTATCGGTCAAATTAGGAATTCCACAGAGCCGAACCCTCTGATATGAAAATATCTGGAGACGGTGAATTATATTCCCATTTAATAGTTTGGTAGATTAACGTGTTGTTCTTGTATTGTTTTGTATTAATTATACTTATATAATACACTTGCATAACGTGGATTTACTAGATGATCATTTATATGGAAAAGTGTATGAAAGGGTTTAGTTTTTCCTATGGGAAAAACTAAACCCGTTCCTGTAAATCTGGTGAATAAAAAATAAAATTGAATAACCAAATTAATTTATCGTTTAGTCCCATTCTAGATATGTTTCCAATAAACCGCTCTGTTATTGCTGGATTTCCCGCAACTACCCCCCTCCCCCTTTGACCTCCCACTCCAGCACCTAAATGTTTGGTATATATCTATCAATAATTTGTATCATAGGTTAGTTTTAATATTCTCCTGACGAAGGAAGGGTTCTTCCGAAACCGGTAGAAAGTAATTAAAATTAAAGTGGTCTAAAACAAATTTATATATTTTATTGTAAATTATGGCGAGCCACAAAGTTAATGCTTATTACGAACAAAAAAATAATATTTAGTTAATATATTATACGATTTCATATGCACATAGGAATTTTTAGGTTTTGCCATATTATGGGTAGTATGTACACCTAAAATGTTCATCTTAGCGGACTTACTCGGGAACTCAGGTAGTATACAAATAAATATTTTGGATAGCTACCTTATCTAGTCCTGTTGACCCATTTAAAATTACGACTGCACGAATAATAAGTGACCATAATATTTTGGTTAGGTAGGAACTAGGTACCTACGTTACTTCTATTGACCCATATAAAATTACGACTGTACCTACTACCTCGCTATCTCAATTTTTATATTTACCTGAAATAAAAGGTCGTCAGCTTTGTAATTCTCAGAGAGGCTATTTTTAGGCGGGAAATTATTGTTTGGAAATAGGATCCATTACTTCCCAATCCGTTTGTTTATAAATATTGATACTTTTCGAAGGGATTAGTCGCCTACCTACATTATTTTGTTGGTTACCAACTTTAATTTGGGAAAAACCAAATAATTGTTTATTTTGTTGCCGGGCTAAGCTTGGGCTTACAGGTACCGAGGTACCATGCGCCTATGTAAATTTTATTCAGCCTTTGTTAATCATAATATGGAATCGTTTTTGAGAAAAATCTACTCAAGTTCTACTCATGGATATATATTAACCTCCACTTAAAGCGACGTTGGAAGCCATCATTGCATAATTCTAACACAATAAAAATATAAATGTATTTTTTATAGTTAGTAATAGTAATAAGGTAGGGTCTAGAATTCATTATTTCGACCCTTTGGAAAAACAAGGTTCCATCTATTACTTTAACGTCATGCGATAATGAACTCTAAGTTAGCTTACCATAGATCCCATAACCGCGTGACGTTTCCGCAACAGATGGAACCTTGTTATTCCAAAGGGTTGATTTGTAGTAGAACAAAAGTTTCCAAAAAGCCTTAGATACTCTTAGAAAGGTTTGTTTTACAGAATTTGAAAATGTAAGAATAATCAGTTGGTATACGAACGAAATTACGTATACCAAAAAATTATTCTTACATGTTCCCGCCAATAAACATTGAAACCCTGTTAATTTGTTCGTAAGAACTTCAGTCCCGTTTTAACGAATAAAATTATCGTTTTTTTCGAATAACATTTTTCTCCGTACACACTCAACTAATCAGCCTCACAACATGCATTGTACCAATGGCTACAGACAGTTGGGAGTAGGAAAATTTAGTTTTCATTTTAGGAAAAGGAAGGAGAGGAAGTTCTGGGAAGGAAAAAGGTATGAGGGGTAGGTAGAAATCTAGGGTTCAATGTTTCTAAGAGTGACGGACGTATGAATCCGTCCCTCCCTCTGTGGTATACAAGGCAGTGGGTTGAGATTCCGGCTGGAGAGGCAAAATGTCTCCCCCAACCTGTCTCTCCCGAACCGGCCCATCACGCTGTAGATGGGCAGCCGCTTACGCTCCCAAAATCATCACCCCGTGAACCCGTCACTAAATTCACTAAACGTAGCGAACCACTTGGGGTAACCTATGGCAGGGGGGTTGGTTATCCAATAAATGTTGCCCGAGGCGGCAGCACCCATACCCGCCTCCCAAATTGACTAGACATAATGACGGTTATACACACACATTATAATAGTTTATGATTGAGCAAGCATAGATTGCCAGTACAAGTGATTACCTACCTACCCCAGAACTGAGTTATTCGCTATCTCCCCACCAATAAAATGTTTTATTTCCGACACCAAACGTGACACAACTACAATAGAATTCCGTGTATAATTTCCACCTTTGAATTCATACAACTGCCGCTTTAGTGCCCCATAATTCTAGGCAAATGTTCGGCAAATTCAATAATTGATTTTATATCTTATCGATAGATTATGATAGTATATATGGCGGCATTTTCGCTTTGAAGTGAGCGTGCTGGGGCCTTATCAGTAGAGAGTATGCGTGGAATTGCACCTGTTGACTACCGTACAAATTTTGTGAATTAGATCATTCCCGCCTTATCTTTGATGTTCGCCGAAAGGTAATGCTTCATATAATGCTAATGCAGGTAATGCTTAGCAAATGGTTTTTGAATATGTAATTATCTTTGTTATTTTTTTTTTGTATATTTCCTCCATACAGGAAGCCATGAGGAAAATAATTCCTTTCAGGGCCTATGTCAACTTTGGAGGTGCTGTGTGGAGGGTCATTTTAGGAAAGGAAGTAGAAGAAATTTTGGGAAATAAAGGTATGAAGATGGGTTGGAATCTGTCAGTTTATCCAAGAGTGAATCCAAAATCTATTCCTCCCAATGTGGTGCAAGGAAAGGTTGGTCGGGATAGTCTTGATGTAGAGGTCCAAAGGTCTCCCTCAATCATACCCTCCCGATCCGGCCTGCCACGCAATTGGTGGGCAGACGTATCCGCCGCCAAGAAATCGTACAAATCTCACACTATGAGCCCGGGCACCCCTGCTAAGTCACCAAACGTAGCGAGCCGCTTGCATAAAATGGTACCCGAGCCGGCGGTACCCATATGGTAAAATCTGTTTAATTTTCAAAACCAAAATTAAAATTACTTAAAATTAATTAAAATTAATATTAACTTAAAAACTCTTTTGTTTTTTTAAGTAAATATTAATTTTAAGGCATAACATTAAGTTGACATTGACATATATGTAAGTTATCGATGTCTTAGAAACCTAAAGAACCTTTTAATTAATAATCTTAGAAATGATTGACTGATTGAAATCTACTTTTTTTCCATTAGACGATTATGCGTGGATATAATTATCTACTCAGAGTTGCTAGAATGGTGGAAAAGTGTCTCAATCGTTCATTTCGTAAAAGCTATAAAGTAAAAAATATATATTATAATCGTAAAAGCTATAAAGTAAAAAATATATTTTGGCCTGTTTGAGGTTATATGCATTTGGCCTCTTTGATTTATAAGCATTGAGTAATACAAACTTGCCTGGCTTACGATTTCATTTGTACTTGCAATAAAAAACAATAATTATAATGTATTTGTATATATTAGCAGTAGCGATGAGATGTTGACATTTTACCTAATGTTTTTCTATATTAAAAGCAGTTAATGTTGAATAAAAAACGCCTCGACTTTTGACACCTAAAAATCATTCCTCCTTTGATTTTTCCATATAAAATGACAACAACACAACACCTATTGAAAAACAACAAAAATTTTGGAGAGTGATGACGTCACACGATCCACCATAAATACGGTGGTTTTCAAGGAAACTTGAAAAATTAAAACTTTGACAATTATTTTAACTATTAAAACTAACCATAAAAATAAAAATAAATATGCAGTTAATTAAGTTAGATAAAAAAATAATTAAAAATTGGACTGGAGTTCCTTATTCTTGGGTCCAATGAATGAGTTTGTGAATTATATTTATGGAGAGATATGACCGTTAAGGAACAGAAGGATACATTCAGGACACTCCATGAATGGAGAACTGAACACTGTTGGCACTTATAAAAATGTCCAAAGAAGTTAAACAAAACAATAATCAAAAATATTTTTTTTATCATGCTATAAATTCACGAATTATATTAATTTGTCACAATTCCACTGGTAATTCGTTTCAGAATTGTACGGCGGTAACATAACCCAACTATGTGTAAAAATTGTACATTCTTACCTAACTCCTACACCAGGATCAAGAGCCAGTTCTCTTAATTGGTGTAGAAACAACAAAAAATAAATTATATTTTCACCTTTTTGTTATTCCTTTTTGTTATATTGCTTAAAAAATTAAGCAAAAAAAACTATAGCATTTTTATGTTATTTTTATGTTGACGAAAAAACTTTCTACAGCGAGTCTAAGTTGCACATTTTTGTAATCCAGCAAAACGACATTTTCGACGTGTGACGTCATAAGAGTCGCTCGTTCTTGAAAAATTTCCGTCAGTTCTACTTTGTTTGTTTGATGACGTGCGTACGAAGCGTCGTTGGCAATCACGGGCCTTTTTGGTTTCGTAAACGTTTGAGCGTTTTAAAAATGAATAAATTTGAATGAAAACGTAAAAAACAAACATTTTTAAAGCGATGATTATAATCAGAAAAATGATCTTTAAATATTCCATACATTTTCAACAGAATCCCTCGTTTGTGAAAATACCCTATTACGTGAGTTGTTGGTGAGAGTGTGTGAGTGTGTGAGTGTGTGTGTGTGTGTGGCATGAGAGGGGTAAGGAGAGGTATTGAGTACTTACTCCGGTTATATCACTGTATCAATACACAGCACAATAAATAAGCCCCCAGGCCGGGATAAACAACCAAATGTTTAACACCTCTATTTGTTTGGCGGCACTTTTGATGACCTATCTGGGGGAGAACAACATTTTAAAATTAAAAGATTTGAAAATTAATTTTGTAAAGTTAGCAAAAATCCATTTATTGCACCCTCTAAATAAGTATTCCTCCGTACGTGAAAAAAAAACTATAAAAAAAAAACAGTTTATTAATAATTCCGCCGTGTGATTTTATTTTCCCACACAGCAGAACTTTTTTATAAATACACTGTTTTTTTTTTATAAATTTAATAATAATACATTATTTAATACAAAAAAGAAAAAAATTAAATGGAAATTTACAAAATAAACTTGATAACAATAAATAGTTAGCTACGTCCTTCAAATTAATAGCAAAAATTCATATTTTACCTTAATATGTATATGTATAATATAAACCTTAACATTTTCTACCTAATAACAGCTAGAATTATTAATTTATTATACTCGTATTGTCCAATTTCAATTCTTTATCCTTTTGAGACCCGAGGCTAATCCAAGCACCAGGAAAAAAGAGATGTTATTCTACATTATTAATGTAAAAGAACGACAAATTTTTTTTTATGCATAGTTAATTAATTTTTTTTTTTTTTTGTTAATTTTCTTTATTCATTTTCTTTGTTACAGGTTTACTTTACATAGCTTTTTGACTACCAAGCTAGGGAAATGTCCGTATTATGGTAGTCGAATTACAGAAGGTACGTTGTAGAGTACCTCAGGTCACAACATGGACCAAAAAAATGCAATTCAATACTAAAAAAGTCTAAAATCGCAAATAAAAATAAAAATTTAAATAGTTTTAGGACACATTTAATATCCTAAGACGTTTTAAAGGTTCATTTTAAAATAATAAAAACTAAAAAAAATAAAATTAGAATTATATTTTTACATAAAATTAGAACAATATTTACAAAATGAACGATAATCTTATAATCTAATACTATGGTACATTTCAAAACGATTCTTAACACATAAAAAAATATTACATTAAATTTAGACCATCAGATACTTCATCATCGCTCAAATTGAGAATATTCTGAGGAACTGAAAGAAGAAAACAAACATTAGACGTCACATAACCTTAGGTGCACTATTGCGTACCTACTATTGTTTTGACAAATTATATTACTTTACAAACAATATATATTTATTGAATAATTTTACAAGTAAATATTTTTCTCTCATAACTATAATCACTCTCAATTTCATTAATTTATTCCACATATCAAAAGT
The DNA here is from genome assembly GCA_951813805.1 of Limnephilus auricula. Classification (NCBI taxonomy): domain Eukaryota; kingdom Metazoa; phylum Arthropoda; class Insecta; order Trichoptera; family Limnephilidae; genus Limnephilus; species Limnephilus auricula. The sequence continues at coordinate 35,708,651 of OX638388.1, forward strand.
AATCTATTAACTAACCCGGGTGAGAAAAAGAACCGGAAGCCATTTTCAAAGACTTGACAAGACTTCAAAATACGTTTTAAATAATGATTTTGTAAAAATGCCACAGATGATCAATCCTGGCGGTAGAAATGAGTATTATTTGTCTATAAAAAGTGTTATCAGCGTAAAAAAATAGTAATATTGTCAGGAAAAAAACAATAACCGAGGTACTATAAAGTGGACTGCAAGACGCAAGAGGTTAAATAATAATTTGAATTATTATGATAAAACCCTTTTTCCATCCTAATACGAAAAACGAACGAAAAAAAATAATTAAACAAAATTATAATTCAGCTTCATATCACAATTCTAAAAAACTATATGAATTCCCTTCCCAATAGTTCTGCGGCCCTGATTGTTAGTATAGCGTCGCTTTGACAAAGTGCGCCGTGTGTCACCTTGCTCTCCCCCTCCCCTCCCCTGTCCTTCGCACACATACGTCTATACTTCACACAAACTTGATACCTTGATACATAAGTACACCACACACGTCCGATTCAAATTAACACACCCTCATAGACCTTACGTCACACTAATAAGTAATATGTAATAAGCATCCATACAAGCACATAGCTATCGTCACTATTTGCTACGTCACAATATTAAAAGAATCATTATAATATCTATCTCGTACATTAGACTACATGACATTGTTATTATTTTATACATCGTAACGTATTTTCTGTAAATTACGATTAACATTAATATTTGGAATACACATATGGCATTGGTGGCTGGGGTGGTGCATTCGAAACTTCTCTCTTGCCTTTAGAAATCATCCAAAGAATATTAATAATAAAAACATATTATTACCCCACCATAAGTTTTTTTTTTTCAAGAACTTAAAGTCCCTTCACTACACACTATTTATAAAAAAATTAAACTTTTACAAATGCACAAAGATTGTTTCAACAATCATAACTTCGTGTCTTTTTCTAACAGTAATTTGGGAGGCGGGAATGGGTACCAATTTGGGAGGCGGGAATGGGTACCGCCGCCCCGGGAACCATTTATTGGATAACCAACACCTCTGCCATAGGTCACCCCAAGTGGTTCGCTACGATTGGTGACTTAGCAGGGGTGCCCGGGTTCATGGGGTAAGGTGTATCTAGGTCTTGGCGGCGGATGATCTAGACACACTGAACCCCAAATTCCTACCCAACCCTCATACCTTTTTCCTTCCCAGAACTTCTTCTCCTTCCTTTCCTTAAAAATACCCTCCACACAGCATCCCCAAAGATGACATAGGCCCTGAGGGAAATTATTTTCCTCAGGACCTCCTGTGTGGACCTAACGTAAAAAAAAAGAAGTAAAAGACCAAGTATTCTTGGCACTATAACTATCCCGCGTTGTAACACCACCACAGCCCAACAATGTTATAAGTATTTTGGAGTCAAATGGTTTAACCCTTATCCTAAGATTGGAAACAAATTATAAAAAATTCAAAAGTTCTTTGGAAGTCCAAGTATCTTGGGATCAACTGTCGGGTAACCATAAAAGATATACATAGGATAAGCAACAATAGTTTTCTTTTATATTTATATCGATTAATAATGGTGGTAAACAATAATGCTAGGAGATTTTTAAAAAAGAAGAGATTTTTCATGATACACGGAGAAAAATGTTATTCGAAAAAACGATCATTTAAAAAACCGGACTGAAGTTCTTACGAAGAAATTAACAGTGTTTCAATGTTTATTGGTGGGAAAATGTAAGAATAATTTGTTGGTATACGTACGAAATTACGTATACCAAAAAAATATTCTTACATGTTCCCGCCAATAAACATTGTAACCCTGTTAATTTGTTCGTAAGAACTTCGGTCCCGTTTTTAACCCGTTTTACTATTAAATGATCATTTTTTCGAATAACATTTTCCTCCGTGTACTCTAGAAATTATAGGATTATGATAAATACAATAATGCTTTGTTTTAATTCCACTTGATTATTTCTTTATCCAACCGGTTTCGGTTCAATCTGAATCTTCCTCAGGGATGAATAAAAATATATTGACCATAATACAGATATACATTACATTACATACTCCCTGTAAGTCACCTCCCCCATCGCCCCCACCTAAATTGATGTTCTCTCTCCCAGGTTCATTCAGGTTGAGCCGAAACCGGTTGGATAAAGAAATAATAAAGTGAAATTAAAACAAAGTATTATTGTGTTTATTATAATTATGTATTCCCACAAAGTGTTTGCTACATGTGAATATTTAGGTTTTAGGATTATTAGTTCTGATTTCAAATCACTATATATCATAATAATGTATAAATGATAATTAATTTCATTAAATATTTTTACCGGTGATGGTAAGAATAAATAAAAATAAGCATTTTGTTCGTGCTTGTCGTACTTGTTCGAATTGTTTCTATACAAATTTAATCTCAAGTGACCTACCAGGTAAGTATGGTCCTGTACATTTACATTAAATAAAAATATAATAATAATAAATAAAAAAATAATAAAAAAAATAAAAAATAAAAAAATAATAATATATAAATTTCAAATTAGGATAAGAAAAATTTTAAAATGCAATCTATCTGCTAAAAATTTAGTAAAGGCAATAAATAGTTGGGCAATACCTCTATTAACGTACTCATTTGGTATAATTAAATGGTCTAATACAGATTTAGATAGCTTAGAACGATTAATTAGAACTACGTTAACAAAGTTTAATTGTCATCATCCAAATTCAGCTATAGAACCATTAGAAATTTAGGAGGTAGAGGTATAGTCAAAATAACTTCTTTAAAACAAAATCAGGTAGAAATGTTAAGAAATTTTTTTCATAGAAAAGGTAATAGATCAGAGCTGCATAAAATAATTTGCAAGGCAGACAGAAATATTTCACCTTTAAATTTATACGACGAGAATGCCAACATTTTTATAAATACCAACCAGGAATTATTAGATTCCTGGTCAAATAAAATTATTCACGCAAAACACTTCAATTATCTCAACCAAACGTATGTTGACAAACTTTCGTCAAACAAATGGTTGAGTATTGGAGAGTTGAGCGCAGAAATAGAAGGTTTTATGCTTGCTATTCAAGATAGAGTAATTAATACCAAAAATTATAGGAAGCATATAATCAAAGATCCAAATCAAATTGATGATTTATGTAGAAAATGTATGGCTTTTCCGGAAACTATAGAACACATTATATCAGGATGTTCTATATTAGCGCCGTCTGAGTATACATTTAGGCACAATCAGGTTTTAAAAATAATTCACCAAAGTTTGGTAATTAAACATAACTTGATTGACTGTCATAATATAGTACCATATTTTGAATACGAACCAAATTCATTTTTAGAAAATAATTTCTTTAAAATTTACTATGATAAAACTATACTAACAGACAGACCAATTGGTCATAATAGACCTGATATAGTTTTACATGACAAAATTAAAAAAATAACTTATATTATTGATGTAGCTATTCCAAATTCCTGTAATATTCAAAAATCTGTTTCTGAAAAAATAAGAAAGTATACAGATTTAGGAAATGAAATTAAAAGAATTTGGCATTCTCAGACTATAAAAATATAACCTTTTGTTATTTCGGCTACTGGCATTATACCTAGCTCTCTTATTAAAAATTTAGGCATATTAGATTTGTCAAAGAATTTGTATATAAAAATGCAAAAATCAGTCATTTTAAATACATGTAGAATTACGAAAGATTTTTTAAATATTTATATTGAGGGATCAGTAGGATTTATCGGTCAAATTAGGAATTCCACAGAGCCGAACCCTCTGATATGAAAATATCTGGAGACGGTGAATTATATTCCCATTTAATAGTTTGGTAGATTAACGTATTGTTCTTGTATTGTTTTGTATTAATTATACTTATATAATACACTTGCATAACGTGGATTTACTAGATGATCATTTATATGGAAAAGTGTATGAAAGGGTTTAGTTTTTCCTATGGGAAAAACTAAACCCGTTCCTGTAAATCTGGTGAATAAAAAAAAAAATATATATATATATTATTTTAATATAGTATTTTTATACATATATAAAACATGTACATTTACATTTTTAGGCAGCACCGCGCTAGTTGTTCAGATGCATTGTACATATAGTTTTGTATCGCTGATCAAAGAACCGGTGGATTTGCATCCATTGTTTTAGCCATAGATTTTTTATATTTGTCTAGTGTGTAGTTAGAAGTAAGATTGTAGAAATTATTGAAATTTGTACAGCGCCCTTGAGGTGATTTTTCACAAAAAACGGCGCTATACAAGTCATCCAATTATTATTATTATTATTATTCCATGTACATCTTTGTCTATTATCTACCTTCTTTATGAAACTGCCAGAAATCGTCATAATCATATAAATTGTCAGGAAATTAGCATAAGCGTTGGTGTGAGAAAAATTATTTTCATTTTGCGAAATTTATGAATGTTGGTCTGAATATACGAGTCCGATAAAATCGATTGAAGTAGCTACCGATTAACCCTATTAACAAATATTTTTGACCAACGTTTTCCGATGCCTTTGCAAGGACATAATTATTATTGAAATAATATTACATCACATGTCAAATTATGCCTTCTTGTGTTTCCATACCACAGCTTCTACGATGTTTCTTTTATCAATTATTATTATTCAGTCGCATTTGTTGGTCATACCTATTAAAAACTAAAAACAAATCAGAGTCTCAATTAGCGGCTAATCGCGACGCTTGCGCAAGACTCTTCATGAAAACACAAGATGGTGTCGATAAAAATAATGTGGGCGGTAAAATCCGTTTGATATTTTCGCCTTGCCTCGGTAAGGATCTATAAAGATAATGTCAGTAGTGCCGACAGCGCATTATAGCCGCTGTAAATTGCGATATCGGAACCTTTCTCGGTGCTGAGAAATTCTTGACGGTAGCACATTGCCCACCATTGTTCGACACATCTCTGAATATTTATTCGATGTCGTAGTATTTTTGACAAAATATCAAATTGGGGGCCGTATAAACTCGGGATGCTGCAGCTGAAGTTAAAATTATTTCAAGATGCAGAACGTGGTAAAAACAGTAAAAAATATGTATCTACTTTCTTTAGAAGTAGAATGGATTGTAGAGAATTGAGCATTTTATAGAATTTTATCCTAATGGCTGCGCCAGCGCTGTGTATTGTTGTTTTCTCTAATGAACAATAAAACTCTGACGATCGGGAGCTTCAATAATACTTTGATTCATCCAAATTACAAGTCGCGTTTATTATCGTCTTGTTTACGATGAATATTAAACTGGACTTAACGTCCGTTCTAAGGAACGATTTGTGTTAATTTGGAGCTGGGAAAATGCTCACTGAAGGTGCCCACCTCTAGAATCCATATATGATTGCACATTAAAACTACATATAACTATACTACCGACATCTGTTGAGACACATTGAATCTATATTCATATTCATATACACTGCAACGCTCTAATATTTATTTATTAAATCATTATGTGTGGTAGGGGGAATTCTCGATTATGCAAAGTGTTGGGAGTCTCCTATTTACTTTACTATTTGTCTTAATTATGTTTATAGAGAGATAAAATGTAGATTGGATAAATTACGCAAATAGAACATTAGATTCGTACGCAATCATCAAAAAAATTAAAGTTGGTAGTGCAAAAAAGATAGTAAAATAAGTTATTTAAAATTAGACCGTCTTGATCATGTCTTAACAATATTTCTGACCATTTTCAAAATTCGACGAAATAAGGAAGGATTTTTCATAATTTGACTTAGGTCTATTAACGAAGGTTGGAGTTTTTTTTTCATTGCAAGAAAATCTAACCTTTTCGTTCAGGAAAAATATAACCAACACTTGATTCATAAATAGAGTAATTATCTCATCGATTGTGCCATATCCATAGATATTTAAATAATCGAATCTATATAAAATTTAAACAGGGAGAACATTTTCAGAAGATGTGTGCTATACTGAATAAGCCTGTTGTTTTGAATTAAAAGCTCTAGCACGTTCCAACAAGTTCAAAGATTAGGATTTCATAATGTATTTAGGCAGGATCATGATGTATTTTCCAACGACTCAAAGTCAACTGTTTTTTTTAATACGAAATTATCCTCCAACTAAATCATTTACGACGAGCCCATCAAGTAATGTAGCTTGGAAGGCGAGTTGGGTACCGCCGCCCCGGTAACCATTTATTGGAACCATTTATAGGTCACCCCAAGTTGTTCGCTACGTTTGGTGACTTAACAGGGGTGCCCGAGTTCATGGTGGGTGAGGTTTGTCCGGGTCTTAGCGGTGTATGCATCGGTTATGATGCGTGGCAGGCCGGATCGCAAGAGACTGATTGAGGGAACTTTTTGATCTCTCCAGCCGGACTCTCTCGGAACATCGCTTTGCACCGCAGTGGGAGGGATGGATTCATATGTTTGTCATTCCTAGAGACACCGACCTTCCACATTCCTATCCACCCCTCATACCTTTTTCCTTCCCAGAACTTTCTCTCCTTCCTTTCCTCAAAATACCCTCCACACAGCACCCCCAAATATGACATAGGCCCTGAGGGGAACTATTTTCCTCAGGGCCTCCTGTGTGGAGCTAATGTAAAACAAAAACTTTTGTTTGTTCGTTTCCTGCTTTCCCTCAAAATGAAGAGTCTTTTAGTAATAAATACTACAATAAATTTTATTGTAACAATACATTTTATTGTAGTGTAGGTCTATCTAATTGACTAAAGCAAAATAAAAGAAAACACGGTGATTTTTTAAACAACAATTTGGTACCTACCTGTGTGATGGTACTCGTGTACACACAGAGTGCAAGTTTTTCCAAGTAATTATATCATTGCGACGAAATCTATACATTACGTTGTACCCATCAAGATATTCATTCTAAAAATGATACAAGAACATGATTAATTATTTAACTTCACACTTATACAACAATAATACCTACTTCTTTTTTATGATTTTGGGAGTAGTTTTCGTTTTAAATGAGTAGAAATTGTTATACATGGCTTTTACCTTCATTTTGTATCTAGCGTGATGAATTATGTAGAAAAATTTTGATTTACTGTTGATAAAGATTTCAATACTCTCAAGTCTGAAAGAACATAAGAATTAAAATAAGTCTCTAATTATTCATCAAATCACAGCACCCTCTTATTTCTCTAACGTAGACATAAAATTATTTTGCTAAAAAAAATTATTTGCCATTTTGTATTTTGACACTGTTGATCAAATAAGTTCGTGTGAAGAAGGTATCTCTGTAAGTACCTACGTGAAACTCTTCATTTTTCGGCTTTCCTTATTGTCTTTCCGACTGTCATTTCCGACTGTCATTTCCGACTTTTCCTTACGAGATTAGTTTTAGTTTTTCTGAAAAATTCTTTAACTTTTCTATTCGGACAAATTCTTACTCGCTGGTAAATAACACATATAATAAGCCATCATTCTCGAAGCAAGCACTATTATTTTCCCATTATTCTCGGTACCACACTGCCGCCAATACTTTTTTATCGCTTTGTCAACACTAAAAAGCGAGCCTTGTGATTTCAAACGCAACCGACATTTTTAGAACAATCGACATTGACGTCTCGTGGCCGTCCTTGATTAGAATATAAACAACTCATTTTATTGCCGGAGATAAAGAGCAAAACACCTCTATTTATAGCGAGTTAGTTGGAAATTCGTCCCACTGATAGCGGTAATTCTTACCCGTAACTCGATTTTTCTAAGAAAACTGTCATTAAAACTAATAGTTTATTGATGTGAAATCGTAATTTATAATTGGAAAAATATTGACTAATCGGTTGAAGATTTTGCTAATTAATTAATCGAGAATCGACGATTGTAGATTATAAAATATAAAGTAATATGGTTAAAGCAACCGATTGGGTAAAAAAATGAAAGCCAATTTTTTAAAAAATACAACTGAACCTTTAGGGTCCTTTGCTCCTGGTGATCTATCATCCTAACGTAGGAAAATGATAAAAATTTAGAGCATTTTTGTTGGTTTGGCCTTGGACATATAATTTTGTTTTAGAAAATACAAATAAGTTGGCAACACCACTGACTGCAAAGTTAACCATGTCAAGCTGCACGGAGAAAAATATTATTCTAAAATATGATTATTTTATTCGTAAAAACGGTTAAAAACGGGACTGAAGTTCTTACGAACAAACTAATAGGGTTTCAATGTTTATTGGCGGGAACATGTAAAAATTATTTGTTGTTATACGTAATTTCGTACTTATACCAACAAATTATTCTTACATTTTCCCGCTGATAAACATTGAAACACTGTTAATTTGTTCGTAAGAACTTCAGTCCCGTTTTTACGAATAAAATGATCGTATTTTTGACTAACATTTTTCTCCGTGTGTATATGACCTACCTCCTATGGCCCATAACAAATTGAAAATGAATAACCGGCTAAAAAGATTGACCGTCACTGGTTTCGAGAAAAGGAAAGTTGAACAATACGGGCATTATCCTAGTATAGTAGTTGAAAAAGAAAAAAACTGGAACTTAAATAATTTTTTAAAATTAAAAAATCGAATCAATACTCATTTATGAAATAATTTTCATGGCAAGGGGTCACAAACTCTTTCTTATCAGATAGAAAGTGGTGTTCGAACGATGTTAAAAGTACTTAGCCTTAAAACTATTTAAATCACATCATCTGTCACGGTATGAGATTAACATCTAATTTTGTTAGTGGTACCTGGAAAACTAGGTTGTTAGACAAGACTTCGACGAAAAAGCAAACATCGCACGACATAATTATGTATTATACGTTTAGCAACATCCCGGAAATGTAAATAAAATTATGATTATGAAATGATAATAAAATTATGTTTTTCAAAGAAATCAGTTTTTCATGTCGATGTCTTCGGCGAGATAAAAGGTTTTTTATGAAATCCACACAATCATTTTATGAATATATTTTGCTTTGTTTCGTATATATCCACTTACTTGTAATGATTAATCCATGCTGAATATTTTACGCTGGAACTCTTTTAATATAATATAACCTTCTTTCCTATCACCTTTTGACTAAGGGACATAGTATAACTAATTACTATTAAAAATACCTTAATATGTAGGTTTGAAGTAATGCAAGTTCTGTAACTTGAAGGAGTACCTTACTTTGTAGAATTTGAAGAACAGTAACTTATAATATAACTGAAGAATTTTCTAACAAACTCCACCAGGGTTGGTATAATTTTCTAATTTCCATGGTTCAGAGGTGGAAGGACCAGGGGTGCTAGCATAGTCCATCGATAAGGATCGGTAGGATAATTGTCGGTAACTTCTCATTGTTCCCTAGGACAACTGCAGATCGCTAACGTACAAACAACAGTTGATATCGAATATATTAGGGACACTTAGTCATTGTGAACTGTCACCTATTCGTTTGCGATCTGCAGTTGTTCTAGGGAACGATGAGAAGTTACCGACAATTATCCTACCGATCCTTATCGATGGACTATGCTAGCACCCCAGGTAGGATACCGCTTATTTATTTATTAAATTAATTTTATACATAGTGTAGATATTGTGTTATTTCGCCCGCCATGCTAGGGATGTCCCTGTGTTATGGCGGGTGAAGTATGCAGATTATATAATTTAAGGTAATGAAGTACGTTTACTGATAATATAATAATTATGATCATGAGGTTTACAGTATTTTTATTTATGCTTGAATAAGGCTGTTTAGCTTTGAAGGAAATGCATTAACTACCAACAAACATCCATTTTTTCTACAAGGACGTTCTTACCTAATAAAAGATTTAGTTTTTAGAAATGTGAAATTTGTTTAAGTTTGCATTTCCTGAAATGTAGGGTTTCCATATATATATTTAACGAGTGCGAAGTAGTGTGAAATTGTGAAATAGGACAATATAATATAAACTCTTCAAAGCGTATCAACTTAATAATGCAGCAAACATAATAACATAAACAATTTTAAAAATTAGATCTTAGGAGCTCATAATAAATAACTTGTACAGTGCCCGGTTTTTTACAAGAACGGCGCTCAATAAATTATCCAATACAAATATAATATATACGAAAGTAATAAATAATAAAATAACATCAGAAATAATCATGTATTTTATATCCCCCAAACGAATGTCAAACAAATGCAAACACACAGCGTGTTTATTGGACCTCGTACTTCTTTTACCGAGAACAATTCAGTAACATTTAAACTTCCTCAATACCTAAAAGAGTAGAAATTATGGCTAAGCAACATAGATGTTGAAAAATTATTTATCTAATTTTTACTTTATTCTTTTCTCTTTGTTTCTGTTTTATTATTATTATTTTATTTTGTTTTATTTTACTATATTCATTTTACAAATTTTATTTTATTTTTACAAATTTTTCAGAAATATTAATTATAAGCTTACTATTCTTCTTTATTTTATTATTTTTAGGTAAAAAAGTGAAAATAAAACACTTGTTCTTCCCGAGGGAAATTATTTTATAAATCGTAAATGTATTTCGTAAATATCTATCCCATTTGAATTTTAAAATGATGCTGAAACACAGTTTTGTATTGAAAATTTAAAGCCCGATCGACCAAATATTTGGATCATCGATATCATGATATGCTGTATGGACAGAAACAAATGTTTGACAACAAAAAACAAACAAGTTGTAATTGATAAAGTCACAAATTAACTACGATAGTGTTTCTATCGGTTTTTCAATTTCTAGGTTTGTAATATAATAATACGAATAAATAAATTAATAATTGAGTTGCGTAACGAATAATTTTTAGCTTTATTATTTGGCTGTTGTTCCAGGAGTCACACGCGTGGACCGTAACACTGGCGCCGCACAGTGGGCTGAAAATCGCCTTTCATAGACATAGAAACTTGAATTTTCATGGGTCTTTTTTTTGGCTAGAAATGGATTCTGCTGATCATTACTATGGTATAAAATTTCGTATGAAGCAATTGCGTGGACAAATGCAGGAGTTATAATTTTTTAAAGAAAAAAATGTATGGCACTGACATTAAAAATGAGGCTATCTCTGGAATCATAAGGTTGGCCATTACATCCTTATACACAGATATACTACTATTTATTTGTATTTTTTTGACATACTTCGTATTGTGACGCAACTTGCGCGTTTATTTTAAATCCTCAATGTTGAAAAAAAAACTTTTTTTATGTTGATGATTCTTTTTAATGCAAAATTTTGGTTTATAGTGTCAATAAAATATTGTAAACTAGACAAAGCATACTCATATGTAAAGCATTTAAGCATTTTTGCATTAAAATGAATCATCAACATAAAAAAAGTTTTTTTTTCAACATTGAGGATTTAAAAAAAACGCGCAAGTTGCGCCACAATACGAAGTATGCCAAAAGAATACAAATAAATAGTAGTATATCTGTGTGTAAGGATGTAATGGCCAACCTTATGATTCCAGAGATAGCCTAATTTTTAATGTCAGTGCCATACAATTTTTTCTTTAAAAAATTATAACTCCTTCATTTGTACACGCAATTGCTTCATACGAAATTTTATAGCATAGTAATGATCAGCAGAATCCATTTCCATCCAAAAAATGACCCATGAAAATTCAAGTTTCTATGTCTATGAAAGGCGATTTTCAGCCCACTGTGCGCCGCCAGTGGGGCATTTCATCTCTCGTCAAGCCTCGAGTACATTGCTTGAAATGGCCTTGCCGTGTTTGGGAGAGCATATTATTTTTAATTATTAAATTGTAAAAAACATTTTTTTTTCTATTTAAAAAATTACATAATTATTGTGTTCTTCTTCATTATAAGTATATAAGCCTAAACATGCATACCCTCATGCATACGAGACCTACGCATGTAAATGAACAAGGAGTGTGTGCCAAGACTGAATATTAATAACATTACATTTATATAGCGCAGTTTTGTGTGGTTTCACTTCAAGTGCGCTTAACTAAAATAAACTTTAAAATAATCATATAGTGCTCCTTACAAAATGTTAATAGAAATTTATAATTAATATACAAAATATTAATAAAAAATCATTATTGATAAAAGTCCATCACAAGATAGAAATAACGAAGTACGGTATACACAAAACAAAACAAAAGCAGAGAACAAAATTTAACAATAACAGTGCTGTTGTTATAGCACAGGACAACAATAATAGATAATAACGGTGTAGGACAAAACAAGAACCGTAAAACTAAAGTATTATATAAAACAGGAAAACACTAAAATATTATATAAAAAGTAGACATTAAACATAAAAGTACAATAAGGAGGAAACCGAAACCAAACAATTACCGGATACTTGAGAACCTGGCTTATTAGTATATTGAAAAGAGGATTCATGAATAATATGATTTTATAAATAATTTTGTTTTTAAAGCCCGTTTAAATTCAGCCAAATGTTGGATATTAGTAAGAGCTGAGGGAAGTTTATTCCAAATGAGTGGGCCAGTTACACGAAAAGAGCGATCATAGTAAACAGCTCGATTTGACCGAGAAAGTTCAATTAAATGATTAGTAACATCTAGATCTGCTCACCTCAGAGTAAGCTGTCTTTCGCGTAGGTTTTGTCGGACACATAGTTCCGATATATAGGCTGGCGCCATTCCCTGCAATACTTTGAATAGCATTAAGCAGATCTTAAACTCTATTATTTCAGGGCATCGAAGCTAATGAAAGCGATCCCTCAGAAGCGGGGTTATACGGCAATGCTTAGATTCACCAAAAATCATTCTCGCCGCAGCATTGAAAACGGACTGGATTATATTGATTTGTTTTTTAGGTAGGCCAGCATATGCACTATTACAATAGTCCATATGTGAGACAACGAAGGAATTTATGAGTGACTTTGCTCCATCGGAGGGAAGGCATCTCCTGATTGATTTTATCTGCCTTAAATGGAAAAAGCCAGTACTCACGGTTTTTGAGATTTGTGATTCGAGAGAAAGACTATATATTGTCTAAAATGAAACCAAGAAATTTGATTTCTGTAGAAGAGATTATATCTGTATCCTGAATACGGATTGGACTGGAGTCGATGAGGGATTGTCTTCGAGGAGTAGCTATCCAAATAAACTCCGTCTTTGTCGGATTAAGTTTGAGTTTATTGACAGACATCCAACTTGAGACTGTGTTAATGAAGCTAACCACCTCGTTTTTTAGGACGTCTTTTTCATCCGGGGAGCAAAACTTGAAAATCAGACGATCATCCGCGAAGCCTTGCGATTCAAAGCCAGCTGAGTGAATGAGTCCTTTGAGACGATTTGTATATAAAATGAAGAGAATGGGACCCAGGACAGAACCCTGGAGAACTCCAAATTCGATAGGAGTTTCAGGTGATTCGTTTCGTGATTCGACTGAGTCGTTTTGAATACAATGTCTTCCGCGTGCAAATTTGTATCTTCTCCAAGCATAAACTTTTTAATTAATGGTGTTTTTCGAAGTGACCTGCCAGGTAAGTATGTTTCTGTATCTATTTGTAAATAATACATTTAGATAGAGTCTATTCATAATAAATTGTACAGCGCCCTTGAGGTGGTTTCTCACAAAAACGGCGCTGTACAAATTATCATATTATTATTATTATTATTTTGGTGGCCTGCCTATCCCTGCAGAAAAACGGTTGACTGTTTGTTAGTGAGTTTGCAAAAAGAGGTTAATTATTGACAGCTAAGAATAATTGATTGTATTTCTAAACCCATGTAAAATATGGTATACAAGTGCTGCCTATTTATAAATTTCAACTGAAATATATACCAAATAATAATGTATCAACCAAAATTTCAATAAGTATATCATGAAAAAATGATCAGTGTTCAAAACTGATCACAAATCCGGATAAATGGGAATGCACGGCAACCCTAACAGCAAGTAGTAGAGTAGGTAGTATGAAGTGTCTGAAGTGATATTTGTATAGCGGAGATAAAAGCTGTAAAGGCGGTGAAACATGAAACGCACTTTACAAGACGTGGATTAAGCGCGATATCTATCCATTTGTACTGCGAATAGTAACACTTTATCATGTCGACCCGCTGTCGACTCTAGTGGGAATGAAAACTTCTGGCTTAGGTTTATTATTTATACAGGGAATTGTTATTTGAATGAAAGTTTACCATATTTTTTTCAAGAATATCTTACCAACCAGAAAATTTTCTGGAGCTAGGAGATATCCAAATAAAATCGTCTAGATGAAACACTTTAGCACGTCTTATTTTCAGAAACACCAAAGAGGACACCTTTAAATATATTTGGGCACACTGATAGTATTGAAGGTTTAAAAAAAGTTTTTCGAACTTGTTCGAAAATCCAATCGCCCTTAATTAATTTGGTTTATTTGCAAATGATTGTAGGTATAAATGTAAGTTAAAAATATTATGTATTATTATGAGATTTTTTTATAACGCAAATGAGCAAAAAATCGCCTTAGTACACTATTTGTTGTGAATAGATCTCGTTATAAAAACTCCTTCTTGAGGATAATGACCTCTCTATAATGCTCTCAAAATCTCTATGATCCTCGAAACTTTATCCACCATTGAGGGCGGCCCTTATCCTTATCTATTTTGTATACTACCTACCAACTTCATCCCTCGGATAACTTCACAATCTCTAAAATCTGTCTATAATAGAGACATCTATGTCTCGTAGCCCGAACTTTTTTTTACATTAACTTCCTTGAGGAAAATACTTGTCCTCGGGGATAATGTCATCTTTGGGGATACTGTGTAGAGAGTCTTTTTAATTAAAGGGAAGAGAGGAAGTTCTGGAGAGGAAAAGGTATGACAGGTGGACATTCCTCCCGCTGCAGTGCAAGACGATGAATTAAGAGAGACCAGCTGGAAAGGTCAAAGAATCCAGTCTGCCATGCAGTTGTTGGGCAGGCGCATCCGCCGCCACGATTTGAACACACTTCATCCGATGAACCTGGGGAACCCCTGCTAAGTCACCAAACGTAGCGATCCACTTGGGATGACCTATGGTAGAGGTACGTTTTTAGATTTTCACGGCCGAAAGCATTTTCGTTGTTTGTTTTTGGGGTGTTATGCCGTGTTGTGCTGCCGGATCTGCCATTTGTTGATCGATCTGCCGGATCCGTCGACGGATCTGCCGGATCTGCCCTGATGATGGACACTGCAACGCTGTCCGAAACGTCGGCTAAAGAAGGAGGTAGCACAACACGGCATAACACCCCAAAAACAAACAACGAATATGGTAGAGGTGTTGGTTTTACAATAAATACCTACAAATTGCAAATCATATTATTATGCATTGCATGGAAATACCAAATATTCTCTGAAAAATTATTTTACATCGTTCAAATACGGCAGATTTTCTTTTCATTTGATCATTCTATCCGTTTTTAAATTTGAATCATGTAGATACTTTGTTGTTTCTAACGATCTGTGTTCGCCCCTTAGGTGACATTTCATAAAATGGGACTTTATAATTTATCCACGTATAAATTATTATTAACTATTTTGGCGACATAATAAGTCCTTGAAAAGAAACCAAGATGAAAAAAAAATCAAATATTT
This sequence comes from Limnephilus auricula, assembly GCA_951813805.1. Taxonomy (NCBI): domain Eukaryota; kingdom Metazoa; phylum Arthropoda; class Insecta; order Trichoptera; family Limnephilidae; genus Limnephilus; species Limnephilus auricula. The sequence goes on from OX638388.1 coordinate 35,724,216, forward strand.
CCAAGAAAACTTTTATTATAAACAAACGAAACAGCCGTTTTTTCGAACAAAGTCTCAAATATTAAATATGTTTCCATGAAAGTGTGTATTAAAATTTATAAAACGTGTTTATTTTCATTAAATTTTTTTTATTATTACAACAATCAATATGTTTACTGGAACTAGCAATCCCATCGTGATTAACATGTCGTTAAACCCACGCCAAATCAAAGCCTTCTTCCAAAAACACCTACACAGCAATACACCATTATTTAACTGCACGAATCTACCGGATCTAAAATTTTAAAAACACTTAAACGTACAGTTTTACGGCTGAAATGAATCAATAAAACGACCGACGACCGGCATGATATATAATAAATGATATAAGTAGTGAGTGAAATGAATTTGAGATAAATTTGTGGTTAGGTTATGAGTAAGTTGTGTTTGGGTGGATAACGCGTGCACGCAGCCAGACGTGACAATATGGGTTTAGCCGCCCAACGCGCCTGCGCGGGTGGTCTGACCAAATTATTCCGTCTTTATTTTATTAGTGCTCTCCTTACTCCTTACTAGGGGTCCATTTGTTTATTGACCTACTGTATATTTTTTTCACTGATTCCCCGCTTCATAATATCGCATAATAGGTGCTCAATGAATAATCATCCTTTGGCAGAAGCTGAAGGCGGTTTATAAAACGAGATTTTTTTATACCTACTAAGTAAGCTATCTGACATTTTTTTATATTAACTCTATACATGAGGCCCTAGGGAAAATAATTTCCCTCAGAACGTATGTCATCTTTAGGGAATGCTGAATGGAGGTTACTTTTTGGGAAAGTAAGTTCTGGGAAGCAAAAAAGTTGTGAGGGGTTGGTCGGAAACCTGGGGTCAGTTTGTCCAGGAGTGACGGGCGTATGAATCCATCCCTCCCACTGCGGTGCAAGGCGAAGGCTGGAGAGGTCAAAAGATTTCCCTCAATCAGTCTTTCCCGATCCGGCCTCAGTTGGTGGGCAGACGCATCAGACACAAGACCTGGCAAAATCTCACCCCATGACCCCTGGCTTCCCTTCTAAGTCACTAAGCGTAGCTTGCCACTTGCTTGATATTGGGCCAAATTAATAATATTTAGAGTATAAGAATGCATCAAAACTTTAAAGCAGAGTAGGTATGTATTTGCTAGTGCGATATTTATGAAGCAGCTAAATTACATGAAATAAGAGCTTCGGCGTATTAAAATTTTGTCATTTTACGGATAGTTATTTCCTATTTTCAGCTAGCACCGTCATTTCCATTATGAGCTATGAAGGTTTTAAAAATCAACATTTTCTTAATGAAATAATGCTTTGTTATATTTAACAACTGACTACCACTTTTTACCATTATTCATTATTTTCGTGATTCAATTAATTTTTTGATATCAATGATAAATAATCAACTGAAATCAGCATTAAGATCATCATTAGATGAACACGATTTATTAATTAAAGTAAAAATATAATATAATAGTTGCCGACAAGATTAACAACGAATTCCTTTAACCTTAAAAATAAGTGCAATGATAATTTTAATTGCACAATCCATAAAATCTACGCAATCGACACAATTGTAATAGGTACCTGCTACCTACCTACCTAGCTAATTAGATAAATTAACTAATTTTTTGGTTTCCCTAAAATTATTTACTACTAACATATTTATGCGCACTTGAAGTGAAATCACACAAAACTGCGCTATATAAATGTAATGTTATTATTATTATTATTCTTATTGATTGCTTTGTGTTAGTTTATACAACATTCGAAAATATTAATATTTCATTTTATAAATTTAAATATTTTTGCAGTAAGCAAAAGCATAACATTTTTTCTTAAATACATTCATTCTTCACATTCTTCAGACTTTCCGGCATTTCATCATACATCTTTAGTCCTCTATAGGTATATAAAGCAGTTCTGTGATTTAGATTTTTTCATCTATGGCAATCTAACTCTATTTACATTTCTGCTTTCGTAATTATTTACATCTCGATTAAAAACAATTTCAACCGTAAAATATTTTAGCATTTGGTTTATCATGACTTTATGCTCAAAACATAACACATTAAATAACTAACTCATCAAGTGATTGATATCCTTAAATAAATAATAATAAATAGAAAATTTGAAAAAAAAATATATATATTTATTATATAAATATTACCATTTGTTATTTCGGCTACTGGCAGTATACTTAGCTCTCTCATTAAAAATTTAAGCGTATTAGATTTATCAAAGAATTTGTATATAAAAATGCAAAAATTAGTCATTTTAAATACACGTAGGATTACGAAAGATTATTTAAATATTTATATTGAGGGACCAGTAGGATTTATGGGTCAAATTAGGAATTCCACCGAGCCGAACCCTCTGATATGAAAATCTCTGGAGTCGGTGAATTATTTTCCCATTTAATAGTCTGGTAGGTTAACATGTCGTTTTTGTATTGTTTTGTATTAATTATACTTATATAATACACTTGCATAGCGTGGATTTACTAGATGATCATTTTTATGGAAAAGTGTGTGAAAGGGTTTAATTTTTCCTATGGAAAAAAAAACCCGGACCTAAAAAGTGAAAATAAATATATCCATCACGATCATTGGTTAAACGCATTCCAGATACATAGTTTTGAATTAGTGATCGACTTACCGATGGAAGCAGTCTGTTGGCTATAAGTTGTAATACAGTTTGTCTAGTCTGTAGTTAGTAGTAAGAGCATTGCAGAAATATATTATTAATTTTGACACCGCACTTGAGGTGATTTTTCACAAAAACGGCGCTCTACAAATAATGATCCAAACATTATAATTGTGAGTTTAAATGTTACTAATCATTTAATTGAACTTTCTCGGTCAAATCGAGCTGTTTACTACGATCGCTCTTTTCGTGTAAATGGTCCACTCATTTGGAATAAACTTCCCTCAGCTCTTACTAATATCCAAAAATTGGGTGAAAAAAAACCATATTATTCATAAATCCTCTTTTCTATATACTAATAAGCCAGGTTCTCAAGTTTCCGGTAATTGTTTGGTTTCGGTTTCTTCCTTATTGTCGGATTGGTTACGGTTGAATGTCTACTTTTATATAATATTTTAGTGTTTTCCTGTTTTATATAATACTTTAGTTTTACAGTTCTTGTTTTGTCCTACACCGTTATTGTCGATTATTGTTATTCTGTGCTATAACAACATCACTGTTATTGTTAAATTTTGTTCTCTGCTTTTATTTTGTTTTGTGTATACCGTATATTCGTTATTTCTATCTTGTAATGGACTTTTATTAATAATGAATTTTTATTAAGATTTTGTAAATTAATTACAAATTTTTATTAATATTTTGTAAGGAGCACTATTGGATTATTTTAAAGTTTATTTTAGTTAAGCGAACTTGAAGTGAAACCACACAAAACTGCGCATAAATGTATCATTATTATATTATTATTAGGTCACCCCTGTCACATTTACAGAAAATCACTGATGAGTAATTGTTATTGCATTAATTGTTATTGGTATTTAAGTCCCTTAATGGAATGGCTCCTGCTCACTTATCGGAAATGTGTATTCCAGAAAACTGTAATTCCCGACAGTCAACTCTTCAGTCATCACGTCATCAGCCATCGGAAGGTTGAAGGAGCTAAAGCGCACACCAAATACGAAGTTTGTTGAGCGTGCTTTCGGAGTGTCAGGACCTAAAGCCTGGAATGGACTGCCCACATGATTTAAGAATGATCACAGACTCGGCAAACTTTAGAGCTAAACTTAAAACTCACCTTTTTTAGACAGTCGTATCCGTAAAGAAAAAAACCAAAACCTAATAACTAATTAGTAAATAACTATTTGCATAAATATGGTAGGTAATCAATTCTTAATTGTGAGATATTTGTAAATACTTCATTCAATTTCATTCAAATTCTTTAGACACATATACTTCCTCCCTCCTACAACCAAAAATATCTCTTCAAGACCAGAATTTCATTCCTACCTCTCTAAAACTATAATCGGATCCTCTCATATCAATATCTGCAATCTCGGTTCTAATATCCACGCTTTTTAATCTGAAAACTCTGACAAACCATGACTTATGAACAGGTTACATTTTTCATATGTTTGCACACGCGCCTTGACCGTACGTGTGTTATTTTGCTTACATATTAGATAGATATTATAACAGGGTACTGGGTAGGTTCCAAGGACCGGCTCAAGACCTTTGCTTTGGAAAAACAAACCCTGTACGGCAACATCCGGAACATTGGTCGATTTGTTTACTTTGCTGGTGGTCGATAGCACCCTCAGTGATTTATGTCAATGGCGCCTGCAGATTTTATATAAACATTCCCGACATTGATGCAGTTGGAAAAGGCATGCCTATTTTAGAAATAATATGTGGAGGAGCCATATTCCACCCCGGGATATAGCGCCATGGTGATAATAAAAGATATTTCGTGATACGACATAACAAGTGACAAGATTTCGATACTCGGTACGTTCGATACTTTACTTTCGGTACTCATAGCTTTGCTCATAATACTAGCTTCTGCTAATAACAAAAATAATAATAGTTGAAAAATCACCACAAGGGCGCTCTACGGTTTATTATGAATTCTTAGGAATAATCTACATTTATTATTTACAAACGGATACAGAAAACATACTTTTTTTTTTACATTAGCTTCATACAGGAGGCCCTGAGGAAAATAATTTCCTTCAGGGCATACGTCATCTTTGGGGATAATGTGTGGAGGGTATTTTTTAAGGAAAGGAAAATGAGGAAGTTCTGGGAAGGAAAAGGGTATGAGGGGTAATTAGGAATCTGGGGTTCAGAGTGTCCAGATCATCCGCCGCCAATGCCTAGACATACCTCACCCCTGAACCCGGCCACCCGGCTAAGTCACCAAACGTAGCGAACCACTTGGGGTGACCTATGGCAGAGTTGTTGGTTATCCAATAAATGGTTCGCGGGGCGGCGGTACCCATTCCCGCCTTCCAAATTGAATACCTGGCAGGTCCTTCCGATAAACCCACTTTTATTAGAAAATTTATGATTGGAGAAGATACTAAAGTGCACATGGAGGAAACTGTGTTTAAAACACTGGACATTTCATGATTTTATATTTGCTAAGTTGGGGGTTTGGTGAACTTGGTATTTTGGTTTTACACCTTCAGAGTAGTAGTCAGAGGAGTTTTTATAGCGACATTGATGAAATCATGGTAAATTCAATAAATTTCATAATTTGCTTCCTGTGTCACTTTACATATTTTTAACATGATCCATTGCATACATTCAAGCATAGAATATACGCATTACTCGATTGAAATAGCAGAAAACCTGCCATGAATAAGTCATAAGTCATAATGGATGAAATTATTAATGCCCCGTTAAAGCATGCTTTGTTAGTTGCATTTCTTAATTTCCACATTTCTTATACTAAGTCTAGATAAACATTGTTATTGTCGGAGCTAATGCGCTTTTGTCGCCCTTTCAAAAGAAAAGCGTGTGCTTACACAATGTTGAGCGGGACACGCATAAAGAGACAATGCAAATGGCATTGGGTCCGATGTTTCCAAAATAAACCTGACCATTAAAGGCATTGTTCGTAATTGCAGATTGGCTCCGGAGCATAAATCTCGCAAGTCGTCATCTCTCTCCATGGATAACAGAGTTTGAGTGCTCAAACGGAGAAAACTAATTGTTTATTATTACCGTGAATTGGTGGTGATTCGACTCATTTTTAGATTGCGGACCTTTCAGATACGATCGTGAAATACTTTCAAGGCTTTCGAGAGTATTGAAAGGCACGTGTCGATGAAAGCTAAATTATTTTATATCAGCAAGACGTAGGTACCAAATGTTTCATATTTTCTGGATATTTGGTACCTACCTTCTTAAATTCCTACATACATATTAAAAAATAAATTATTATATGTTTGGAGGTAGGTACATGCTTTAATTCTAACAGCTATCTTACTAGATTCATGATATCTACCCCAGGCTTCTCCACAATAATCATAATTCGCAAGCGAATTAGTGAGTGACTTGTGAATAATGGCTTTCAGAGTACCGGGCCATAGGCCCCTTGCTCTTTCATCTTGGATTTTATAATGGTTGTTGAAAATTGGTTTGTAGTTTGTGTTATTGTTGTTGTAATTAATGAGTGCGACTAACACAATGGACAGAAAACCTAGCATTTTTTAAAGCAAAACCTTTATTTTTACTTAGATGCAAATCGTACCTGAAACGAGAGACCTAGTTTGATGAAAATCATTAAATTACTTTGTGTTTTAGGTATGCTTATTTAACTGTGCAGGCACATGGAGAAAAATGTTATTCGAAAAAACGATCATTTTAATAGTAAAAACGGTTAAAAACGGGACTGAAGTTCTTACGAACAAATTAACAGGATTTCAAAGTTTATAGGCGGGAAAATGTAAGAATAATTTGTTGGTATACCTACGTACGAAATTACGAAAATCTTCAAATTATTCTTACATGTTCCGGCCAATAAACATTGAAACCCTGTTAATTTGTTCGTAAGAACTTCATTCCCGTTTTTAACCGTTTTTACTATTAAAATGATCGTTTTTTCGAATTACATTTTTCTTCGTGCACTACCGCAGGTCATGAAGGCATAATACATAATTTCCCAATTCGTGGCATAATACCTAAACACATTTTGTCCAACAATACTTTTAGACTCACCTGCACATTTTTTAGAATGCTTGCATTGCCAAGTACCTGGAATATCAAATCATGAAAAGTTACCTACGTGGTTAAGAATCATTAAAATATTCTTCGAAAGTGATAATTAGCCATTTTGGAAAGCAGCAGGATATCGGGAGCTAAGAGAGAGAGCACAAATGCTTCCTTTGTGCTCGACTACGAAATATTTTATTACAAACCAACTACCAATCAATAAAAGAGAACCTTGGTTTTAGTAAACAACGGGCTACGGATAGAACAGAGAACGAGAGAACAACTATCAAGCAACGCGTGAGAATGTCCTTGCGAGATTACGAAGAAGTTTTCAGTCAACTGCTTTTACAGCTATGTAGGATGTAGGTTCTTGTGTTTAGTCTTGTTTGGTTCTGTGTACTGTAACGGCAGGTTTATAAATATTGATTTGATTCATGTTATAACTTAAAACTGTGATAATGAAAAATATTTTTTTAATTATTACAAATTTACTTTGTGGCATCATTTTATTTAAATGAAACAAATTACTTTTGTGTGAACCACTATTTATTCATGTTATTATCCTGACGATAAAACCATCGGTTTTGAAACTTGTAGCGCTGTTTATTCGAAAAATTACCTCAAAGGCGCTGTACAAATTTCAATACATTTCTACAATCTTACTTCTAACTACAGACTAGACAAACTTTAAAAATCTACGGCTAAAACGTTGCACCTATCGGTTCTTCAATCAGTGATACAAAACTATATGTACAATGTATCTGACCAATTAACGCGATGCTGCCTAAAAATGTACATGTATTTTCAATTTTTTTATTTTTTTGTTTGTTTTTTTTATTATAACATTGATTATAGTGGTTTACACAAAAGTTTTTTGTTTCATTTAATTATTTTTTACTTATACTTGAAACAGTATCCCTGGGTCCAAAAAAATGTTTCTATTTTTGACTTATTTAATTAATCACAACCATAATTTCATCTGAAATCATACTATTTGTAAGTAGGTACTAAAATACTTACCTACTTCACTAATAAACACGACGGTTCGACGTCTGATAATATTTGAACAATACATATTTAATGCAACAATTTTAATAATTTCAAATATGGAATTATACAATTTGTTCAAAGAAATGTCACCTTCTCAATTAGACTTTCTAAACTGTCTTTAAACCGGTAGGTTCCATAATATTCATTATTCCGATTTGACAACTCATAGTAGGAACCACAATCATGCGAATTTCGGCGGGATAAAAAGATAGTATCCAACACGGCAACCATCTTGAACTGGAACCGGAACTTAAAAAACTTATTTACAAACTAGTGAAATGCTAAATGCTTCAGTTTAAACAGGACTTCGCCATGCTTAGTCAATAATAATTATATAACTAAATATGGAGTATTTTAACGATATTCCATTCAATAATTGCCACCCTAGCCCATGGTGTAGTGCCGGCCGCGATGATGATCGTGATTCGTGATTAATGATTATAAATGTCATGGGTAGGTATACATACAAATTGATTATGGTTTCTTTCATAAACTAGTGATATTTAATTAAATTGGTCCTTTCCTATCAACTGTAACAGAATTAGCTTTCCTTCATGAAACGTACGCCAATATGCGACAATGCATTGTTTGATAACGAATTTACAAAAGGTACCTACCTAGGTACACCGTAATGATATCATTATATTTGTTGCTTTCTGCGGCTGGAGCTTGTGTGTGTATTTTAATAATTTTTTTTTTATTTTTTATTAATAATTCAAAAAAGATACATAAATTACGAATACATTTTATACACTAATTAATTATATAATATATATGTTTGATGTACCCCCATAAAAATGCAGGGCTTGTGTGTATCGGGGGGAGGGGGGGGGGGGGAGGGGGTGTTATTATATAGTTTTTATGTGTTATGATTTAGTTCAGGTTTTGAGTGTGCGTTTTAAGGTGAGTTTTAAATTTTTTATATTGGTATTTCTTCTTCTTCCTTGCACTGTCCCAACTCATTGCCTAGGTAGGCTGTTGGGGTCGGCTCTCCTCGTTCTCAGGTTGTAGCTTCTTCGGTTCTGGGTATCGCTCTCTTCCAGGCCGTTTCTACTTAGAATTTTAGAGCATTGAGTCATCCAGGAGTTCTTTGGTCTTCCTCTGGATGACTGTCGATGAAGCTCCATAGACATTGCCTGCTTCACTGTGTGGTCTGGTGGTCTCCGTTTTATGTGACCATACCATCTCAACTGTCGTTCCTCTAGCTTATTGTTTATGTCTGTGACACCCAGGCTACCACGAATGCGTGAACTTTTAATTTTATCTTTTAGTGACACTCCTGCCGACCATCTAAGCATTCGCATTTCTGCTGATTCAAGTTGCCTGGTGTAGGAGTTGTACATGGTCCAGCATTCGGAGCCATACATTATCGCGGGTCTAACAATAGTCTGGTATACCTTTCCTTTTAATTTTATAGGCATTTTTGTGTCACACAGGATTCCTGTTACGGATCTAAATTTACTCCATCCCACACCTATTCTGTGGTTAACATCTGCTGCACATCCTCCATCTTTGTGGATGAGTGAGCCGAGATACTTAAATGTGTCACAGTTAGCTAATGTTACTCCATCCAGTTGCATCGAAGGAGTTACAGCATTTGTGTTTTCAAATGGCAAGTACAAATATTCGGTCTTTTTCCTGCTAATTTTTAGGCCATTATCCTCTAGGATTTTTCTCCACCTTTCCAGGCTATTTTGTAAGTCACAATGATTATCTGCTATCAGTACTACATCATCTGCAAAAAGCATAGTCTTGAGAATATTGTTGTTCATTTCTTGGATTGTTAGATAATTCATGACCATTATGAATAGCAGTGGGCTGAGGACAGATCCTTGGTGTACCCCCACTTTAATTGGAAATGTTGGTGATGTCCCTGATGTGCATCTTACTTGTGTTTCTACGTTTGTATACATATCTTGTATGGAGAGCACATATCTTTCTGGTACGTTATGAGATCTCAATGCCGCCCATATCAGGCTTCGGGGAACCATGTCAAATGCTTTTTCCAAGTCTATAAATACCATGTGTAAGTCTTTTTTTGCATCTCGATATTTTTCTACTATGATTCTGACTGTTTGAATAGCATCTATTGTTGATTTCCCTGATACAAAGCCGCATTGATCGTCGTGTATTTTTATAATATATATATATAATATTGGTATTTATGTTTCTAATATTTTCTGGTAATGCATTAAAGAATTTTACTCCGAGATATTTATGATTTAATTGTCCAATTGTTATGTATTTAGGAATTATAGGAGTAGGAGGGTGTATTTTTACATTAATTAACTAAACTTGACTTTTTTTAACTCTTTGAACCCTATATTATATGAGGTGTTTAAAAGCAAAGGCAGCAATCTCCATTTCGGCCAGATTGCTATGTTCGATTTTGAAATAACCTGGAGATTGCCATCTTTGATTTTACGTACAAATATTGTATGTAATATACGTGTATACAATATTTGTAATGTAATATTGTACTTAAAAGCAAAGATAAAAATCTCCAGGTCATTTCAAAAGCAAACATCGTAATCTCCCCGAAATGGAGATAGCTGCCTTTGCTTTTACACACCTCATGTCTTCATTTATTAATCAAATGTTCTCTCTTGTTTCCATTAATTTTAATGTAATGCGTTTATTTATTAATATAAAATGTTATTTTCCTTTAATTATAAACGGCAAATTTTTCAGGCTCGAATGGTGAAACTGTTCCCTAAGATATCGTGTCTTACCGTAATTTTTGTTTACATTGTGGCTTTTATATTCTCAACACAAATGAATTTCTCGTAGACAGTTATGGATTTTGACGAAATGTATTGTTTATTCTGTAATAGTTATAAGATAAGTTATAGATGTCACTTTCTACAGAAACTAAAAGTACAAAACAGTGTTGTGGGAATCAAGATCAGGAAGTTTGATGTAATTATTAATATTTTTCCTCGTTCCTTGGAAAGCACGTTGGTTTCCAATTAACTTCTTAGAATTACAGATTTTTAACATTATACTCGTATAATATAGAATCTAGATACACAATTATATTCAGGGTGTTAAGGAACGTACTTAATTTACGTACTAACCAGTGATTCCTGGCATTATTTAGAGTAAAAAATGTAAATGAAATTTTGGTCTACGGTGCTTTATTTTCATCTAAAAACATTAAAAAATCAGTAGGCACTGAACATTCAGGGTTGCTTATTCGGCTGAGTGACCAATAACAAAATGTGGAAGAAATTTTGTAAAAATTAAAAGCAAAGTCATTTAAAAAGTTACCGGAGACCAAAATTTCATTAGTATTTTTTACTCCAAATAATGTCAGGAATCACTGGTTAAAGTAAGTCACACACGTCCCTTAACATTCTGTACATATATATTGGTGTTTATAGTGCAATATTATTGAAACACATTTTGCACAACATGTTTGTTACGGAATTAGTTTTTAAAACTCATTGGCAATAATAACTTTTAAAGAGCGTAAGAAACTTTTTCAGTGTATTATTATCAATTTAAGGCTTCCTTAAGAATTCCGATTTTCTACCGATTTATAAGATATATCCCTTGAACACTTTAAGTTTCTAAGTTCTAAAAAAATTTTATTATGTTATGTTATTTTTTAAGATAATCTCGGATACAGTCTGGTGGTTCAATTTAATAAATATCCTAGCTCGTAGGACCAATGATGGTGGCGCTGGTTTAACAATTACTTCGATCGCAGTGTGATGTAAATTACACATTAAATTAATTAAAATACATTTGCCTTTAATGCATAGGAAAGGTTGGAAGCCCAAAGACTTACCTAATCTACTGCAAATGTCTCTTCAATAATCCACTGTTGGTCAGTTCAATGCCGCTGGTTTTTCTTCTCATTTCTTTTACATATAAAACACAATAGTTCTATTATTCTATAACTCAACCACAAATATATCCGTCGCGGCGGTTCAAAACAGTTTTTTGGCGGGGTACAACAAAATACGACGAATTACAGCGGATAATTTGATTATTATCAAATAAACAAGAATGTTTGCGGTGCGATTTAGGCGCTCCGCCCACTGAGGCAACTGAAAACCAACTAAAACCGGCTGTTTTCTCTGTCTTGATTGGTCAAAAAGCTTGTTTAACCATAGATGAAGAACAATCAGCTGACAGCTCGCAACTAGCAACGGCCGCCCAGGGCAATCAGCCGTGACAGTCGCAAGATGGTCGCAAGTCACCGCTTGCGTTACCATTGACAACGGGGTTTTGTATGATTGTGAAGTGTGCGGGCCATCACATTGTCATACAAAGACAGTTAGCAGTTGAGAGTTTTCAGTTGCCTGAGTGGGCGGAGGCGCTAACAGTAATCCATAATGCGACTTTTCTCGGCGTGTGGAACGAAACGGAGTTCATTTGTTTTCGAAGTGTTCAATTTTCAAAAGTCTCTGGGCAAAATAAAGGGAAGGGAGATATGGAACATTAAAATGCTATTTGAATTACTCTGATTAATAGCAATCGAAAGTACTTACTCAACTCGCACAAACACAGTCGAACTGTCGAGCCGAAACGGTAATCAAATAAAATTACCTAGATAGAAAAAAATTACAAAGCATTCTCCAAAAATTAAAATAAAAAACACATATATCGATCTGTTATAACTTATAACACATCGTAGGTTTGAAAAAAATCACAGTGTTTCTTAAGATGGTGAGATTAACATTAAAAACCATGAAATTCATCCGAAAATTGTGAAAATGTTTAATAAAATACGACTCAGATACGTTTTTAGATTTTCACGGACAAAAGCATTTTCGTTGTTTGTTTTTGGGGTGTTATTCCGTGTTGTGCTACCTCCTTCTTTAGCCGACGTTTCGGACAGCGTTGCAGTGTCCATCATCAGGGCAGATCCGGCAGATCCGACGATAAAGAAGGAGGTAACACAACACGGCATAACACCCCAAAAACAAACAACGAAAAAAAAAATACTAGTCGTTTGAAAAAGAGCAAAAATCTCGTGGGGGTTGTGTCAAATAGCATTTAAAGAAACATTGTGAATATTTTCATACATATAACATGTAAAATAACAGAAACAAACGCGTTCGGAGCATACTTTGCGATTTATTTCTATCGAGAGAATTTCAAATAATTACCGTTTCGGCGTGGGGAATGTATAGATACTATCAAGAATAACATATATTTTTTTAAGAGCTTAAAAACTTCAAATGTTTAAGGAAAACATGTAAGAAATCGGTAGAAATTGGGAGAGCGGCCCTTAAAGGTATTGTTAAGAGATTTTTGCTCTATTTTTAACGAGGCCTGTTTTATAAAACATTTTCCTAATTTTCGCTTGAATGTTATCGTTTTTAATATTAGCGCGCTCCCTCTAAAATTTGTATTATCTTATCTCTCCTTCCTCTGCGGGAACCTAGGCACAGCCTTTCTATAAAGTATTATCAATATCCTTTACTGTTATGTTCAAACATGAATAAGTATGAGTAAACCCACCTCTAAAATCTATATTTGGCTACTCGCTTTTAATATCAGGTCACAGAATCTACTCCATAAAATATTCTCAGAACATTATGTACGCGTTCAAAAAATGTCACGCGTTCGAAATAGATACTACCGATGTTATATTTATTATACAGATGTCTCGGTATTCAAGTTTTTGCATCACACCCATCTGCTGAACGTGCATCAAAAAATACATCTGTAAATGAGAGGTATTTCAAAATTAGTGGAAATGCAACACGGTGCACCATCTTCGTCACTCTGTCAACTTCTACAGAAGAAGGGCCAATAAACGCATAAAGAAAAAAATGAAGTATCGCTCTTCGATCTTCTTCCAGAAACTGAAAGCAATTAGCTTTTTTCATAACGTTGGTCTTACGCCTGATCTTTTGTGCTTTAACTGTTAAAATATTGTATTTATATTTATTTATGCAGCTTCACAAAGAGAAGGAGCGGGTCCTCTTTGTGATCTAACTTTGTCACTCAGTTATTAAATTGATTTCAAAGCCCTCGACAGCTCTGCTAGCGGTACTTGGCTATTATAAATAACAAATAATAGATATTTTGTAATTGCGGCGGTAACTGAATCTGATGACGAATTAATGGGTAAAATGTTTAGCTAAAGTGGATAATTTATAGGAAAATATACAAGCAGGTTCATGCATAATAAGCGTTCAGAAAAATAAATAAATCCTTGTAATGTGCTTCCTCTGTTCAAGAAGGTTTAAGAATATTACTAAAACAAACGTTAGTTAGGCTAAGTAGGTATCATTAATTCAATTGACTAATGGAAAAACAAATAATGATGTTGATGAAGACTAATCCCATTGTATTGGAATAGACATTGAATACATTTTTTTGGTTAACCTTTGAGTCGATATTAATGTTTGCTTTAAATGATAAGAATATTGTTATTTGCAGATTAGGAGGGAGAGAAATCAAAAACAAAGTTTAAATATTCATGTAGGTAAGTAGTACTTACTAAGTACCTCAAATTTATAATCTTCTCCATAATTTCATAAACATTGTCATTATCAAACAAGTATACTATGCTTATGTACGAAGCCATCTAGAATTTGTGTCGACTGTCTGGTCTCCATTTTATGCATCATATAAAAAAATGTTATCGATTCAGAATATACAATTCATACAAATCACATGATCGATTTGATAATTATCTGGATGCAACCAAATTTTTCAAATTTAATACATTGGGTGTACGCAGATTGAGTGTGTTAGCTGCAATGTTGCAATATAAAATCATGAACAACATTACCGACTGTCCTGAATTATTAAACATAATTTACTTGAAAGTACCTGCACCTACATTGCACACACGTTCGTGTAATCTATTTAAAGAAAACCACTGTAAAACCAACTCAAATAAAAATGTTGGTCTCATTAGAATATGTTCAACATAATAATAACGTTCTGTCTGATGTAGATATCTTGTAACCAAAAATAAATATAAAAACTCTATTAAAAATGTATTAAACGTGTACCAGACTGCATAAAATGTTATGATACATAGTAATGACATATATTACGTTGTATCTCCAGTTATAATAATCTCTCTCTTATTATAATAATGTAATATTTTTTTAGTTTTTGTAAGTATAGATAATATCTAAAAAATTAAACACTATAATATGTAATACCATAGTGTATTGAGGAAATCTACGAATAATTGGTTTCTGAGTTAAGTATATTTAACATAGGACACTGCATAATTTTACATTTGCTACACCATCACTTTTCATATTTCATTTATAAGAATATTACTGCCAAAAATGGAGTTAATAAATTGAAGTTATTTCGAAAGACTTGAGAATTTAGGACTCATTAGGACTGGACGTGTATAAATAAACCATATTGTAAACTGTTGCTTTCCCTGATACAAAATTAATAAAAAAAAATATAGAATATATTGATATATTACCGTTTTATTGAGAAAATTAAAGAGTAAACAAATAAATTATTAAGATTTAAGCTTTAAATATTGGTACCCAGCTACTACCTACCTACACAATAGAGAATTTGACGAAAAGTCGAGAAGCATTGATTGATTCGTCTCTCTTCAAAACGGAAAAATATTGTCAATACCTAGTTAATATTTTCCGATTATTATATGAGGGTCCATCAGATTTGTCTACCCCTTTGGTAAATGGTGCGTCGGTAACGTAGGTTAAATAATTTTATAATTTAATTTCGGTTGTGACTATGGAACTATAATTTATGTCCATACTCTTTGGTTGTAACTCTGTCTGAAACTCTGGTTTAATGAGCTTTAGAACTTTTGCTTTAAATTTAAGTATTATTTTGAAAATTGAATGTTTGTTTGGAGAATTCAGAAAAAGCGATAAAGAAATGTCATATTAATTTATTCAATAATAAATTAATTAATATATGTAATCATAAATCAATATATTAATTAATAATTTATTTACTTAATAATTAATTCATACATAGGGACATATGTATTAATTAATTATTGAATAAATAATAGCTACTTTTCACGCTAGGCGCTGCTTTTCTGCGTGCGTTAAAGCGTCTGGGTCTAGGCTGATTAGATGATCTTCGTATTATTATACTATCGCAATAACAAAACAAATTTATTGTTCTGTAGTCAGTTCTCATGAAGAACAAATGCGTAGAAGTAAGTAATTTTTATTAAATACTGTCTTACTTCTGAAACAATGCATCGTATTGTAGGACAATGCTATAACTGCAATAAATGACAATAAAGATTCACTATCCGTGAAGTTTTTTCTTTTCCTCCCTGTCGGCGTATCTGTGTCAAATGCATTGCATTGTAAAATATTAATGTTCTCCAATTTTATTTGTCTCATTTGCTTGGAAAATGTTTATGTTCCTACAGTTTTTAATAATGGCTCCTTTCGTCGGGCGATTTCTTACGGCAGTCAAAACAGGGAACAACAATATTGGCTTAAATTGTTTTACAATCTTTGGGACAATTGGGCCCGATTGTTGGTACAACAATGCTTTTTGTTGGCCCTATTCGGCGTCCTTTGCTTCTGCCGTCTTCTGGTACAAGATTGTCACTCTAAGGAATTACCCCAGCAATCCAGCAATATAAGGGTGAATCTCACTTCCAAGTCTCATGAGTGGAAAGGATGAAATTATTTCAGGAGTTTTGTTGTGTCATCCTAATAGGTAAATTGACTTTTTAGCGAAGTTTATAAATATTTTTGAATGTACTTCATACACAAGAATGATATAAGGGTGAATCTCACTTCCAAGTCTCATGAGTGGAAAGGATGAAATTATTTCTGGAGTATTGTTGTGTCACCCTAATAGGAAATTGACTTTTTTGCGAAGTTTATAAATACACTTGAATGTACTTCATACACAATAATGTATAAACGAATTAAGATTTTTTCAAAATATCCGTAGCATTGTTAACAAGTTTTTTATAACAATGTTTACGATTATTAACAAATGTAATCATTCCAGTAACTACTTATATAATAAAGTTGAGTTTATGATTCTTGAACTGGATGTCTGTAATATACCTACCTGGAAACATTGATATAGGTACCTGGAAAGGATATTATTTGTGCTATAATAGAACCTTTGCGTGTTAAAAAGTGAACTGAAAATAAATTGGAAATATCAGTTTTTTTTTTTAAATAGTTAGTAATAAAATAAATAGCTGCATTCGTATTTGTCATTCTGATGGAATCACATAATTCAAAAATGTAAACAGTAATTTAAAAAAATCTGTAGATACTTATTAGGTGGTAGTTATTTGTATCTTATAAATATAGAGTCGTTTTGCATTAAGCCTTGTACGTTTATCAAGTAATTTAACTTACTTCGAACTCAGAAATGAAAAGCAACTAATCCACCTTCATTATGTAATAACGTATTACCTAAATATTCACAAGGTTTAACCAGGTTAAAGATTTATGTAGGGTAAAATAACAAAAATTGTCATATTATAAGGCAAATTTAACCTAAGAACTTATGACTAACAGCTTCAAATAAAATTGTCAAGAAAGTACAAACGACGTAGGCACCTACCTATGTTAAAACATTAAATTATATCGTAAAGATAAAATTACCCATACAATTCCGTTATGGACGGGGTGTTCTGACTTTTGCGAAATAACGGTTAATGTGCCATATTTAGCGAAAAACGGTTAAAAATAAATAAAATTTATTGTATTTCCTAAAATTTTGCAGAATTGCAGATATAAAACGATTCTGTTGCAAAAATATCTCTGTGTTCTTATTGTGCACCATCTTGAGCTAATAATATAAATAATACTGTAAATACACATTTCTAGACACCCCGTTCTCTCAAAAGTCCGAAATACTAAATTGCAGGCCATAACTGTCACCAATTAAGCTGCACCGCTTCGAGGTCAACTCTTTCGGAGCAGTAAAGGGCTGGGGATGTTTTCTCTTCTCAAAGGGTTTGGTGAAGGCTTAACCGGCCAACCCCTTCTCTAACGGGGCAAATGAAGCAATAAACGGTGCCTGGAACAAGCGTTACATGAAACGGAAACATCCCCAAGGAAAGTCATAAATATCTCCGGCACCACATTGTCCCAGGAACTGTCACAATAACAGGCGACGCAGATCGACCAAGGAAAGTGTTTGTATTGAACAGTATTGTGTATTGTCAAAGTAATGGTGTTTTCAGGGTGCATTGTCGCGTGCCTTATACATTTTGAAGACTTCTTCGTAGTAAGAATTGAAAAAAAAAACTAACGACTAATTTGCTATAATCATTATGTTTTGCATTGTTGACAGTGCCTTTGTAGTTGTTTGTTGATCATTGCACTTAGAAGGAAATTAATAAACAAGAGCGTTTCAATAATAACTAATGAAGATTTTTGATCCATTCTACTACACATTAAAATATCGAGGAAATATCTTCCGTTTTATTGTGAAAACTCCAACACGGAATCACAATTGTGTACTCCAATTCGCCGAATTCAGAATTTGGGAAATGAATATAAGGACATGGCGGATATGTTTGACACATCATTTATTAAGTATAAAAACCTCATAGTAAGATGTTTATCGGAAAAAAATATCAATAATATTTAATTGAATATACCACTAGTTCTCCTTGACTCAATCTACGAATTGTACTTATCCCATTCTGTTATTTCTCTACCTTGCATGGTAGGGTATCTATAACTTGTATTTGATTTTGTTTTTGATTATGTTGTTGATTTTGCTTTTGATTTTGACTTGATTTTGTTTATGATTTTGTTTTGGATTTTATTTTAGATTCAGTTTTATAATTTTATTTTTTGCTTTTGTGTGTAAAAGAGCCAACTAATTTTGTGTGAATTGAATGTAATTTATGATTTAGATGTACTTTGTTAATTTAAAAAAAAAACATGTAAAAGCCCAACAGGGCGTGAAATATAAATAAATAATAAATTATAATAAATTGACCGGTCAGTAGTTGAGTGGGCATCGCGTTTGGGTCTCACCCAGGCGTTCCGTGTTCGATTCCTCGGCTGGCTAAGTCCTCCATCACAACACAAGCAACATCTTCCGCTTAGTGTGGTGGTAGTAGGAGATTTTCAAATGTTGTTGGGTTATTCGTAACCCGGGAATGTTTGTCTTTCTTTTTAAAAAAAAAAAAAAAAAAAAAAATTTACAAAAGAGTTTTTTTAAGTAAATTTCCTACCTACCTACTTACTAACTTCTATATACGAGTATATATTTTTATAGCGAATACCTCACAAGTCCCAACTGCTCCCATCTGGAGCCAGTGAGACAATGGCATAACATACCCCAATTGGGGTATGTTATGGGGCTGAAAGTAAGTGGGAAAGGGAAGGAGACGAGGAAGAGAAAGGTGGGGAAGTACCTGGCTATTCAGATCTAATCTAGTCACTAAACACGGCTAAAGCCATTTCAAGCAACGTTTCAATTCTGAATGGTGGTCTTACACCAGGGCGATACTAAGAGTATTTTCCATTCTGGAACGTGCCGCAAATATGCTATATATTATTTTAAATAATTAATTGTGAAAAAGCACAAATCAATTAAATAAAATTTGTTTGCCCACGTCGGGTTCGAACCCGCGAACGCCCTACCGCTGGACTACGCCGGCCGTCGTATTGGTTAGTTTACTGGATAAAGTATTGCACAGAAAGCCGCGTATTTTGTAAGCAAAATAATATAAAAATTAAGACAATATTAGCGAAATTCAATCGAAAATCTGAAACAGAAAAACATACGGTCACATCTGGGTCTTATAATTTGAGGTTTTACCTATTAAATTAAAAATAAAAATATGTAAATTTAAAAATGATTTATCTGGGTCTATCTACACGGAGATCTACACGGAGAAAAATGTTATTCTAAAATATGATCATTTCGTAAAACCGGTTAAAAACGGGACTGAAGTTCTTACGAACAAATTAACAGGGTTTCAATGTTTATTGGCGGGAACATGTAAGAATAATTTTTTGTTATACGTAATTTCGTACGTATACCAACAAATTATTCTTACATTTTACCGCCAATAAACATTGAAACATCGTTAATTTGTTTGTAAGAACTTCAGTCCCGTTTTTACGAATAAAATGATATTTTATTTTAGTATTTTAGAATAACAGTTTTCTTGTACCTACCTACGCCCTCGTGTAATTTTGAGTGTAAATGTGGAGGTATTTTATAAATAATCATCAGCTGTCCTCTGCACCGTTTCATGGAAAAATTAAATTATTTATTAGAATTTCTTTAACAATTTTCTAAAATAAAAATTATACTTTTGAATCTATTGTTCGTTTAAATTCCGAACGAATCTTATCGTTAATTTAATGTAGGTACCATTAGATGTACCAAGTAAGTTTCTTACAAAGATTCATGCACATGGCAAGATATCTTCTATTCTTCAGTGTACGTAGTTAATTTTGACATGCGATTCAAGCATTTTAGGAATATTTATAGCAAGTGAAACGAAGAACAACTCTTTCGGCCTTCAAACAAACTACCGCTTCTATGGAAGTCAAATATAGATGACGACAATAAAGTAATATTACCCATTGTCTTCATTCCTAACTGGGCAAACGAAAGGGTTGAACATAAATTCTACATCTCGTTTGCATCTTTTACTAAAGAATCGTCGTCATGCGTCTCCAGGCGTCTCCAGATACTATTTATTTGAACAAAACATGTTGTATTTCAGTGAAAACGAGGACGAACAGTAAATCACTTTCGCCGTTAGGTGTCCTTGGCCATGAAGCATTCATGTATTGAAATAGGCACTGAAGATATTTTTATGCGTTCAGGAAATTTACATTTTTAACGTTTGATTTTATATTTTTACTTCCTTGTATTTTAATGTTTTAATAAACAATTATTGATTCATAACATTTTTGGAACAATAACTGTGAAAGATGTGTTGATATTTTTTCAAACGGAGCATCACCACATTAAAAAAATCATACCTCCGAATTTGAATATGGAGACATACAAACTGATTATAGTTCCATGTAGCCAATGAATTCCCCTATCTTTTGTCTATTATCACATATTTGTAGGATTTATAAAAAAAATATTATTAAATATTTAATCTTAAAACATTTTAAAGAATCTAGATAATATTTATTTGGTTATATTTTGACTGTACAATATATTATACAGTCGTTTTTATAACAATAAATGTTTGGAAAATTAGCCACATTTTGGCAACACAGCAATCCGTGGTTTTGGAAATAGTGCCATAATGTGGCAAAAAGCGCTCGAGTGGATAAAGTAAGTTAAATGGGCTTCATCTCGGAATAGTAGTAGGTAGTGTATGTAGGTACCTATCTCTACCATTCATATGCAATATTTTGAACATCGCTGAACATGCTTATCTTGCCATTAAGGTATCTCAATGATTGTAGCTCCAAAAACTTGTAATATTATTTAAATAAAAAAAATCATTAAAAAAGTAATATGCTTTGAAATCCGTAGAAAAGAGCAAATCCGCATTACCTACCTTTCTAGGAGAATTCTTGATACTTGTTCCACGAATCTCAACTTTTTGCACTGCAATATAATCAATACGTTAATTACTTATTACTACTTTTATTTTGTTTAATCTCGTGTATAATCGTAATTATTATATAACTTACCAAATGCATATTTTAGTAATAGTTAAAATCATATTGGTTTCATTTAATTTTATAACATAATAGATTTGTGTATTAATCGAACTGAAAATTATTTTTCTTTAATCAAAAAGATATCTATTACGGATGTTAGCTACTAACGCATTTGTGTTTTAAATTCTAAAATACAGGTAATTAATTAAATAAATTTTTCATGATTTCAAAGGCATCTTTGGCAATTATGTGGCATATTTTAAAAATAATTTTGTATTGTTTACCACAGAAATGTGATTGAATATAAATTATTAAAAAGCTTTTTAATTGGCGCAAATGCGAATTACAAACGACCGATTTCCGTTGTTAACACAAATTTGTCGTATTTAAATTAAAATTTCTACCCAAAAAAAGTGTTTTATGATATTATTTTTTGTTAATTATATTAACTAAGTACCTACTAGATACTAGAGAGGATAAGATTATTTTTTTTGATAATTGTAACTAAACTAACTAACTAACCATCACGCCGTTTCCCCACAGGGGTAGGCAGAGAGGACGGACCGCCAAACAACTCAGTCTTGGAACACACTCCTTGCCTCATTCACATTCATACATCTTCTCATACATACTCTTCTATTATTCTGACTCTTGACATGGCCCGACTCAAGTATCTGATTTACTTGATCGTGCCACGTCTTCCTTGGGCGTCCTCGACATCTTCTACCATTCACATTCGCGTCATAAATTCTCTCTACACTCCTCTCTTCATTCATTCGCTCAACATGCCCAAACCATCTAAGCGTCCGTTTCTTAATCTTACTTATTACGCTCACATCAGCCTTGCATTCTTTTCGGATCTCCACATTCCACACACGATCATACATGGTTTTACTACACATACGCCTCAGGGATCTCATTTCTACAGTATTCAGTCTACTTTCAGCCTTTCTCCGTCAGTTCTATGCTTCACTGCCATACATCAGGGTATGTAGCAGTTCTCCATTGTGGACTCACCAAAAAATTTATTTATTCATTTATGCTGTATATTTATTTATATAAAATGCCAATGTTTCCTAAAAACTCGTGAGAAATTGATTTTTTTTTAACTGTTTAAAGACATTTGCAATACCTTCTGGATTAAAATAATAATAATTCAGATTGATTTAGTTATTAGCAATTTTCTGAAATCAGCCGTTTAATCGTTCCTCTTATTTCGACATGCCTGTAGGTATCTCTTTAAAACGTGCATATTTTTTTCAACAGTCCAGTTATTCAAAATTTATTATGTAGATATTTCAAACTCCTGAAACGGCACATTCCAGAACATTTCAGAGCTGTTATTTGCCTATTTTATGGCCTGGAAGCCCCATGGGACCTTTAACTGCTCCAGTTTAAACGACATACAAGTAAAAGTAACAGTAAAGCAATAAATTTAACTAATATTATAATAAATTATTTCAGAGGAAGGTCGCTTAACCGTAATGGTCCAGAAACAAAACACTTCCAAACAGAAGAACCTACCTTCAAAATACCGGACTATATTATTTGCATACCCAATATCCACTGTTACATTTTTTTCAACTTGTAAAATAATGACAAACAAAGTAACTGTTATAAATAGTAAGTGCGTATTTAAAAAAAAAAAAGTGAAACAGTAAAAAGTGAAAATATATGCGATAATAGAAATAGTAATTTGTTGTTTTAGATGAGAAGCTCAAATGCACAATAGCGAAAGTTACCGAGTGATAAAAATAAAAATATAACTGTTCGTAAAAAAAGGGAACACTAAGATTATTGCATAGTAATGTTGTACAAACATTCATAGAGCAGCGTTACGCGCACGCTTAGATACGATCTTTCAAAGTATCTGGGCCTAAGGCTTGGAACATACTCCCTTCGTAACTAAGATGCATAACAAGCCCAACAGAATTTAGGTCAAAACTACAAACCTACTTTTTTTATAGAGAAACCTCACAAGAGTCCCAACTGCTCCCTTCTAGAGGCAGTGAGACTATGGCATCCCCAATTGGAGTATGTTGTGAGGCTGAAGTTAAGTGGGGAAGGAAAGAAGATGGGGAAGAGGAAGGTGGGGAAGTACCTGGCTATTCAGATCTAGTCACTAAACACGGCTAGAGCCATTATTAAGCAACGTTTCAATTCTGAATGGTGGTCTTACACCAGGGCGATACTGAGAGTATCTTCCACTCTGGAACTTGCCGCAAATATAGTATATATTATTTTTATTAATTAATTGTGAAATAACACAAATTAATCAAATAAAATTTATTTGCGCACGCCGGGTTCGAACCCGCAACCTTCCGATTGGGAGTCAAGTGTCTTACCACTCGACCACGGTCGGTTAGGCTCTCATACCCTTAAATTAAATAAATCTATCTGTATCGTGTATTGCCAATAATTTATCTTAATCACATTTTCTTATTATGATGGATGCAATATTTTAACCATAGGTATTTTATGTTTGTCTAGTGTGTAGTTAGAAGTAAGATTGTAGAAATGTATTGAAATTTGTACAGCGCCCTTAAAGTGATTTCTTACAAAAACGGCTCTATACAAGTCATCCAAATATTATTATTATTATTATCTTTATGGATTTCGATATTATTTGCTTTGTAATTAAAGGAAGTTAAAGGACGAGTAGGTGCAGATTCGAATAGCAAAAATATATGTGAAAAAACAAAGTCTTTACCTAAGTACCTATGTATGAAATTATACTTACACGTTTAACCATGGTAATGAAAGAATTGACACTATTTTTTTAAAGATCTTTAGACCTTACTCCTAGGTGGGTACTCAAAATGCCTTGTTACCTTGCAAAAATATTATCAAAACTCCACCATCTTAACCTTACATCTATGTGGGTACTCAATATGCCTTGTTACCTTGCAAAAATATTATCAAAACTCCACCAAATAAAATCTAATTTTACTACAACCAGTATTTAAATCATGATGAAAGATAGAGGGGCCTTTTTGGCCCAGAGCTCTGTATGCCATTATTTCAAAAGTCAAAAGGAACTCAATATATTATATTTGTTTTAGTCCTATTGAAATTTGACTTTTTCTCATATCAACCGGCGGCGCTAAAATGTCAATCTACAGTTAATTTCTTCACACTTAAGTATCTCTCCTGTAAGATTGTTTTCCTACCCTTATCTAAATTAGAGTTATTTATTTATATTCAAACATAGCCATGGCACGAGTATCAGATATTATAGGCGCCCGTCTGTGAAAACAAGGGTTGAATTGGGGATGATTTAATAGGGTGTGAAATCTCATTCATTTCAAATAATATTTAGAGAATTACGGAGATTTGTTGTACACTTGACGCCAAAATTATTTGGTGTTGATGATTGATATGTGAGAGGAACATGGGCGTATCCTTGAATCCTTGACAAGCGAAAACCTCAGTGACAGATTTGTAGGAAACAATTATTATTAGTCTTACACACGACTTTGTTGTTGTCTATGTCAGTGATAAAGATACGATTATTACCTTGAGACTAGTGTTTCTAAGTGCATAAGAGTAGGTATATTTTATTTGAAACGCAAGTAGACTTTTTTGTTTTTCGGCATTTTCGTGTGACATAACTTCAAGATAGCTACAAAAAAAAATGCTGGAAACATTAAGATGATTTATTTCAGATATACCTTACAGCGAATCGGTTTACTCTATAAATACAAAAATACGCTTTGGATAAATATAATCGTAAACTACAAAAAAAATTATATTTCTTAATTGAGGTGTTTAAAAGCAAAGTCAGCAGCCTCCATTTCGGCCAGATTGCTACGTTTGCTTTTGAAATGACATGGAGATTGCTATCTTTGCTTTTACGTACAATATTACATGCAAATATTGTATACGCGTATATTACATACAATATTTGTATGTAATATCGTACGTAAAAGCAAAGATAGCAATCTCCATGTCATTTCAAAAGCATACATAGCAATCTGACCGAAATGGAGATTGCTGCCTTTGCTTTTACACACCTCAATTAGAAATCAAATACAGCGTTATAGCTAAAATTACCTATTTATTGTTTTTGTGTTTAATTCGCAGAACACCATTTAATTTTTTTGAAATTTAATTTAAATTAAATTTAATAATGTTTAATATTAACACTTGCAGAACTTAATAATAAACATTATTAAATTTAATTTTAATTAAATTTCAAAAGAACTAAAATTACCTGTGAATGTTTCCATTGATTAACTTTTTTTCTCTCCTATAAAATTATTCACAAAATAAAAAAAAATCACTATTGGGACTTCTACACTCAGTTTGCACTTATAATCATGACTTCTAGACTCCGTAAAAGCGAATTTTATGCCCATTATCCTTTCTACCACCGTATTATTTACCCATATGGGCGATATAAGCAACACTAAGAAT
Source organism: Limnephilus auricula (assembly GCA_951813805.1). Lineage (NCBI taxonomy): Eukaryota > Metazoa > Arthropoda > Insecta > Trichoptera > Limnephilidae > Limnephilus > Limnephilus auricula. Next base: position 35,749,959 of record OX638388.1, read on the forward strand.
AGTTCATTTTTGGCTTGTGTCTTCCTCTTAAGATACAAAATTACGAGAAATCCAAATGATTTTATCATATGAACCTGAGACTAAACCATTGCCTTGCAGAAACGCCATTTGTTCAGGCTTAGTTACTGGCTTAATTACTTATTATATAATAAGATAATATATGCATCACAATTATATCTGTCTAGGTTACATGTGGTTGTGTGCCGAAGAAAAGACGAACACTTTTTTATGCTTTCAGGAGGCTGTCTGGGCTTTATAAATTCCCATAGGAAGCCGGAAGTTCAACACGTGAATGCTTTATAATGAGCTGTGCAAGTTAACTTAATTAGTGTTGATGTATTCACCCTGTTCCGTGTCAACATCTCACTGGCGTCAGCCTAAAGCATCCCCAAAATTAGGGCCAAACGAGACATACTTAGCTAATCCGATATTTGGTTACATTTACATATTCTAAACCGCATAGTGTTGAAATAATAGATACAAATCATCAACCTAAAACCTATACAAAAAAATTAGCTACAAAAAAAATTCAATCGATTTCATAACGTTTTTGGTAAGTCGGCATCACTTTAAACATATTGTGAAGTTAACTATTATTAATTATTATTGAACGAGGAAAAACTTTTTGTAGATATTATAGATTTTTTATGGATAATTTTTATAGAAAAAAACTATTCGTAGATATTATAGATTTTGTTAAAAAGGCAAGTCAAAACAATATTGCTTATTACTTCTTTATTAATAATAATAATATTTGGATGATTTGGATAGCGCCGTTTTTGTGAAAAATCGGGGCAAAAAGCAGGGCTATTCACCAAGCAGGTTCAGCAAGCTATTGTACAAATTTTAATACATTTCTGCAATATTACTTGTAACTACAGATTAGACAAAACAATATAAAAACTTATGGCTAAAACATTGCATTCACCGGTTCCTCGATCAGTGGTACAAAACTATATGTGCAATGTTAGACCAATTTAAGCAATGCTGCCTAAAAATTTACACATATAATAGTTTATATCTGTTATGTTCTGCTTATTTGTGTTGTGGCTCACTAGCCCACGATGTCTACTAAGTAATAACAACGTAAGTTCGTTTACTGTTTATTGCGAAGGATCGTAAATACAATGGTATTCTATGTAACGTCTGATCACAGGTATCTTCTATTTAGGTCTGGCCGTCCGCGACGCTCTCCGACCGCGACTGCCTGCCAATGTGCTCATTCGGGAATCTTCGGCTGTACCGATCATTCCCGAATGAACGTGATCTATTAAGGTACCTGCTTATGGCTAAACACTATAATATCGTAGTAATCTGAGTGTTTTTAGGTTGTTTTGTGAAAATTTTAGATTCCCACCATGAGCTAAGGAGATTTTAAATGCAGTTTATTCAGTTTAAATTTTTTTATGGTAATTTTAGCCATATTTTCGTAACATCCAAAGTGCTTGCTAAGCTGTTATAATCAAAAAAACATTATTAATTTTATTAGTACCTAGGTACTTATTATGTTATGGGTTAACCAAAAAGTAAGACCAATGGTATATCTTTTGCTAGCAGTAGTCGTGCTGACTGCTTCTGACTCCTGTTAGCTGTCATTCGTCAGGAACCTTCGGTTCTGCTCGGCTACCCCCCGAATCCGCCATGTGTCAAATCTGACAGGACCAATTTCCTGCCGCATTTGTTTCAATCAAATTTGACGGCTAAGAATTCCACAGAGCTCAATGGTCATGGTGGCACGAATATATAACTATCTAATGAACTAAGCATCGTAAGCATCACTAGCACCGTTTCTCCGCAGGGGTGGGCAGAGAGAATGGACCACTGAACAACTCGGTCTTGGCACACACTTATTGCTTCATTCACTATCATTCGTCACATTGTCACGTACACACCTACACACCGTTCTGCCATCTTGCGATATTATTATCTGCGCCAGGAAAGTATCACCAAATTTGTTTTTTTTATGAATAATTTTACAAGAACGAAAAAAAGTTAAGTCAATCAAAAAAGTCAAAAATATTCTTAGCCATAAAGGGGTATTTAAAAAAAATTGTTTCTTATATAACTTCATATTTATCTAATGAAAAAACAAATCATTTAGTACTTTGCGCTTATATTTTTTTGTATCGTAATTAATAATTTTATTTTAATTCCATTCGTTGAAAAGGTAGGAAAAGCTTCAATGTATTTATCAAAAACATATTTTTTCATATTCATAATGTAAACCGATTCGTAGTAAATGGTATATTTTTATTGTGATTTGGCGTATAACTTCATCTTAAGAGAGGGTTTTGTAAAAATAAATCTTTCAAGCTTAGGTTTATAGCGGTAGGTAATATTTAGCAGCCATTTTTACAAAAACTACTGCCATATTACCTTGTTAAATTTTATTAAAATAGGATAACATTAATCCCCTTATGACTAAAAAAAAACAAATTTTAAAGCCGAAGACAATATTTAAATGAGCAAATCATCTTGGAATTGAAACCAGGAAACCATGCTCTATCACAGAGAAAATCGGACCCTTTAGCTCAGTGGTAGAGCATCGCCCCGGCAAGGCCAAGGTCCTGGGTTCAATTCCTACATACGACCATTTTTTTTTCTGATTTTCGATTGAGAATCGCTAATATTGTCTTCAGTAATTAATTATTTCAATTTGAGGTTTCACTCATTAAGTTTTAAAAAATAAGTAATATTACCATGAATTGTTATTTTTTGTTTTCAGCGTCTCAATGCATGTAACTACACGGAGAAAAATGTTATTCTAAAATACGATAATTTTATTCGTAAAACGGTTAAAAACGGGACTGAAGTTCTTACGAACAAATTAACAGTGTTTCAATGTTTATTGGCGGGAAAATGTAAGAATAAATTATTATTATTAATTATTAGAACAAATTTCGTACGTATACCAACAACTTCTTCTTACATTTTCCCGCCAATAAACATTAAAACCCTGTTAATTTGTTCGTAAGAACTTCAGTCCCGTTTTTAATCGTTTTACGAATAAAATGATCGTATTTTAGAATAAAAAAAATTCTCCGTGTATTCATTTTATTTGTTTTACAATAATATTCCCACTTACTAGATTTGAACAGGTATTTCGACATTCTAAACGATAAACCCCATAGTATAAGTATTATGAAAACTTCAGTCAATGGTTTAAACAATGTTTACCTACTGTAAAAAGTTTTTATCAGGATTTCTACATTTGAAGTCCAAGCACTGAAACTGTATTGCTACCTGCTAAATGTCTAGCAAACGATTTGAAGAAAATAGGCCAATCTGTTTCAAATATTTCATCGCGATAGGAATTCCCCGAAATATTGCACCCACTTAGCTAATTATTTGAGAAATGTGGTAATCGGATACAGCAGGGGAACGACTAGGGTGATAAAAAAAAACAACCACGCATGGTTCTAACATCAACCAAAAAACATCAGATCGTTCAATCGATGTTTACGAATCTCTACTATATTTTGGCTTTGGTACGAAGTTGTATATTTGTATCTTTACGGTTGGAATCAAAATATTCTTGATACATTCGGGTATTTATTATTTCCGATTGTTAAAAATACGAACAATCTTTCAGCAAGTGATAGATTGCAAAATTTGTAAAATACTGCAATTTGTATCTTTTTTGTGTGGGAAGATACCGATGTAAGTAAGCAGGTACCTATATTAAATGTTCACGTTGGGAACTACTTAGATGTGAAAGAAAGAATCTCAAAATAATCCTTCAGAAATGAGATAAGTATCATTGTATGTTAACGACCTAACCTAACACTTTATATATATTAGCGACCTTGAGGTGATTTCTCACAAAAATTATCCAATAATTATTATTATATACATATTAGATATTTAAATATGTAAAAATTATAAAGCCGAGTATTTAGCTAAGTGATTATTTCTTCCAAGGGGTCATACATTAATTACGTGAGCAAAAAATGGGGGGGGGGGGCAGTAAAATCTCACCAAATCTCAGTATATCCAGGAAGGGGGGGTCACTAAGAATCTCACGTCAACTTTAAAAGAGTATACATATTATATTATTATATAGATAATAAAAATAAAAATAAATTGTTTCATTTCTTTTGAAGTATCCCATTTTCCCCGCTGAAAACATGGCTATTATTTTCGAGAGTAAGAAAAAAATCTCATGTGAGGGGGGGGGGGGGGGAATCTCTAAATCTCACCAAGGGAGGGGGGGGGGGGAGGTATAGATTGTTTTTTAAACGGCCCTCGTAATTAATAGTATGTCCCCCAACCAACCCAGGATAATTAGTAACTTATTGATGTTTTAGTAAAACGGGAACCCTGAAATATGAAGGTACTATAATAAGTTGTATGGAATTTGTGTTCGGTTTTCTGCTAGATTTTTCGGACTGATACGCATCATTTGATACGGCATACCAAATACGTGAACCAACTGTGGATACAAATATCCTGTTTCACGATTATCAGCAATAAATGAACACTGTTGGGGGAACGGCAACTGGTTGGCATTAAAATACGGCAACGCCCCTCACATAAAGTATGGTTAACTTCAGTAGGAGAGTAGGAACTGAAATCAATCCTGAAAAAAAAAATGAAGCAGCGTTTATCAAACTTTTCAAATATTTAATAATTTTCTAGTCCAGATATTTTTCAATATTTTTCAGACTGAGCCACTGACACTTTAGCTGATAATAATGTTTTCATGGATGTAAAGTAACATTTCTAATTGTCGGTAAATGAGGAGAAGGAATTATCGTCCTTTGTCCTCCATGGTCGAGGGGTAAGGCTCTCGACTTGCAATCCGAAGGTCGCGGGTTCCAATCCCGTCCCAACGTGCACAAATAAATAATTATTTTATTTTGTCTTATTTCACTATTTAATCACTAAAAATAATATAGGGTATATTTGCTGCACGTTCCTGGTGTAAAACGACCATTCAGAATTAAAACGTTGCTTGATATGTTTGGTGACCAGATCTGAACAGACAGGTATTTCCCCACCTTCCTCTCCTTCCCATCCCCACTACCTTCAGCCTCACAACGTACCCTAGTTGGGGATGCCATAGTCTCACTGGCTCCAGTCGGTTGGGAGCAGTTGGGGCTTTGAGTATTCATATTAAAAAAATCTTTTATTGATATTTCGTTTCATGTAGTGATGATAGTTTTTTTACGGTTCTTGAGATATTTTACGAAAACTAATATACTTAATAATAATAATTGGATAATTTGTATAGCGCCGTTTTTGTGAGAAATCACCTCAAGGGCGATGTACAATTTATAATATAATTCTTAGGCTATATATTATTTAAGTTTATTATTTACAAATGTATACAGAAACATACTTACCTGGTCAGTCACTCCCGATAAACACACTTACATACAATAAGAAAGTTTATGCTTGGAGAAGGTACCAATTTGCACGCGGAGGACATTATATTGAAAACACTGGACATTGCATGATTTTACATTTACTGCCCCCCATCACTTTTGGTATTCACTTATAAGAAGTATAATGCCAAAGGTGAGTTAATATTTATTTTGAAAGACTTGAGAATTTAATGATTCTTTTCGACTGGAGAATTTTCATCAAGTGACTGTTATAAAATCTTACAAATAAGAATTAGCTCATATTTTCACAATTAGTTATTTACAATGTCGCGGGCTGTGAATGTGAAAAGGTTTTGACTTTATGGATAAGACAGTCTGAACAGATGAGTTTTAATTTTAGCTCTAAATTCCGCCGAGTCTGTAATCATTCTTAACTCATGTGGCAGCCTATTCCATGCTTTAGGTCCCGACACTCCGAAAGCGCGCTCACCGAACTTAGTGTCTGGTGTGCGCTTTGGTTCCTTCAACCTTCCGATAGCTGATGATGCTGCTGACCTGAAGGTTGATTGTCGAGAATTGGAATTTTCAGGAATACACAGTTCCGATAAGTAAGCCGGAGCCATCGCGTTAAGCGACTTAAATACCATCCAGCAGAGCTTGAACTGGATTCTTTCAGGACATTTGAACCAGTGAAGATTTTTTACTTACTGTCACTTTTTTTTCAATACTTTATAAAATTTTTAACACTTTAATGCTATCCATATGACATTAAAAAATAAATAAAAAGTTCAGGTACTACTTATATTTTAAAATCATCCTTACGAAATTAAATTATCAAAAAAATTGTTGTAATATTGAGACGTTTTTTTTTTGTTATTTAGATAATAAACCATTATAGTTAAATGAAAATATAATTTTCTTGTTCTGGAAATAAAAGAAAAAATTACCATAAATTTAATATGTGGGATTGACTCACTAAATTGAGAAGCCTTTGATAAACGTTGTGCTATACTACAGAATGTACCTACAATATTAAATGTGATAATTTTATGTTTGGCATCTGTTTTTGTAAACCAGAAATAATTATCGTAGATTCATTAAGTTAATCTGACTATGAACTTGTTGAATATTCAATTAATTTTATAGCTACCATCTTATGAGTGATTTTAATTTTAAAAAGTAATAATTTTAGATGATCTCTCTGGAAATTTATAGGTTTGCTATATCAATAATACGAAAGAATGGAACATCTGAGATTTTCAAGACTTTTTTTAAGAGTTGTATGTCCGGGGGCAAAGCGCATTAACTTTGGGAGGTGATTGATTCTAAGTATTAGAAAAAAAGATGAACAACTTATTTCAAAATTCCAACTTTTAGGGGTATTTTTATGGTAAGAAGATAAAATTAGTCCGGTATATATATTTTGATTTTTTTATATTTTTTTGTGTGCGGCCAGCACTATTATTTTCCGCCGTTGCAATGCGGGCCAAACACAACCATCCATGCCACTATTGCGCCTGGTAGGTTCACAGCAAATTTATCGGGTAAGTTTGTACCTTACTAAGCATTATTAATAGGTAGGTACATCTTTTTGTGTGGGAAAAATAGTTGGTATAAAAGTTGTAAATCTTTTTTACTCCTACCATCATGTAGAATCACCTCCCGAAGTTAATGTACTTTACCCCCAGATACTCTGTATATTATCTACAGCAAAGTGTTTTTTTTTTTCATTAGTCCGTGTTTATCATGAAACCGAACCAGGTCATTATTATTTGTGGGAGGCAAATCATATCATGTTACGAACTACTGATTTCAACCACGTTCCTAGTTTTTTTCATCTTCTGAAATGTTTAAATAGAAATGGGTCAATTCTGGTATGTGATGCTGCTTGTCTCGTTGCTTTTATATTTGAAACTTTACTAATTTTATTTTTCATCAATTATCCCAATGGGGTATTTTCACAAACTATGAATTCCGGTAAATGTGTGGAAGTAGTTTTTTTTTCTGATTCTGATCATTGTACTTACTAAAAATATTTAATTTAATATCTTCATTCATTATTGATTTCAAAAAACCGCACACTCGGAAACGGTTCTGACTGGCAAAAACGTCATTATGAGATAGAAACCGCCACTGTTTGGTAAGACGGCTGTCACCAACGTTGCCCAGCATGACGTCAACGCAGCCGAATTTACGAATAAAACAAACATGTCGTTTTGGCGGCAAATCGAGAACGATATATTTAAATCGTTATAGAAAATGTATTCTTCCACGTAAAAATAAAATAAATATACATTCATATCGTAGTTTTTTTTCTTAATTTTTTTTCAGAAATATTTAAAAAAGTACGATTACCCTATTCCAAATCATATTTTAGTTGAAATTAACAATATATTTATTTATGTGGGTACCTTCACCTGGAGATGAATATGTAGCAAAAAATGTACACAATTTGATAATTTGTAGAGCGCCGTTTTAGTAAAAAAAAATCACCTCTTGACGCTGTACAATTTATTACGAGTTCTTAGACATGGGAACTCCTTTCTGCAGTAAAAACCGTTATCTACTAAGTGTTATCCAAATAAATAAAGAAGAAAAAAAACGTAGAAATGTTTTCAATGGGTAGGTACTAATAATTGTTATTTGTTTTGTACAATTATTTGAGAATTATTATGTGAAGCCCAATAACACCAAAACAGAAAAATTTCAGTAATTTTCGTAATTTTACTAAAAAAATCGTTATTTATAGAAATAATAAACAAGGTCAATCGATTTCTTGGGAATACAATGAATAAAAACAATTGTATGTTGTAAGTGAGGAAAATAAAATATTTTATTTTGATTGTTAGATTCTTGAGTAATATTACTTTGGAGTAGGTATGTTTTTTTGGAAATAAACCCGTGTTGTCACTCTGTATGGCAGACAAATATGTACATAAAATAATATTGGAATAACTTTTGAAGGAACCATCAATGTAATGTATCTTTAAAGAAGAAGATAATACTTAAAAATCTAAATGAAATAAGAAAAAAAAATAATAAGACACAGAAATATAAAACGGTAACGGACACAGGTTACAAATAAATTCGTTAGAACTTTGTGATCTTTCAAAAATATAGCAGCCTAGTATTGAAATAATTAGATGAAGTTAATAACGCTAATTATGAATTTGAAATACGAGATCGACAAAAATTACCTAAAACTAATAGTCCCTATGGCTGATTTGGTTGATGCGTTCGTCCCGGTAAGACAAGATCCTGTGTTCGATTCCGAAATGCGACCGTTATCTTTTTATTTTTCTGTTTCTGATTTGTTGTTGATCTTTTTCATATTTCGTTTAGATTTAATAGTAGTATATTCATCTTCAAAACATTAAAATCTGTTACACATTAAACCTAAACATGCACTTAGTTGCTATGTTTGGTCCCCTGAGAGATTGACATAATTACATAAAACACTTGTTGTTTGCACGCGCCAGTCTTGTGTCAATAAATGTTTTGCCTAAACACATTATTGATGATAATTAATAGTTTCAAGTGAATCAACATGTCAGAGGAATTCATAGATATTTTCAATTAATATCCAATACCATTCTCATTTTATGTAATAAGCCCATGTCTGGAGTCTTGAGTGTTGATTTATGTTTTGATACATTATAAATAACATATACCCTTTCTAGTTATGTAAACTAATGTTCAAATCCTCTTGAAGGACAATGATTCTGTTTTAAAAAAAGGGATAATTTTAAATTACCGCTCAATATTTTAAGTCTTTGAGATATTCCTTAAGTGAAGTCGGAAGGTAACAAACGCTGATTTAGGATTATGATTACGTCGGCTTCTTTTATCATAAGTTGTTGATCTCAATCAGCTGTTGAAAGCTTGCTTTGACACTAAAATTGATAAAAAAAATTAAGATATTCAAACTCTTTGATCATACCGTGTCAACAAATTCAAAACATCTACCTACCTGTAATCTAAAGTATTATTGTCCCTGTCTTAACTTCTAAAGAAATGAAGAAAAGTTATTTTATGATTTGTTATGTTCTCATTCAAGCAAACTTATGATCAGTTTTTTGTTTATATACTCTATTTCTATAATACATATTGTAATATTGATTTATCGACAACAGATGCACATATACAATCCACCAAAATTTGTAAACAAATTGATATGACGTATGGAAGTGACGATGTCTCTAACAATCTAATGTAGCCAGACGTCATATTATCATGTACCTCAATGGGCTAATATAGCGATTCAATGGATTGGGGGAAACTTCAAACTGCATTAATTGTGACCTTGAGACATATGACCGTCTTTCTATTGAAGGAATTCACAAATCAAACCGATGTAAACGTAGGTACTAATACTACTGGAATAGTAGAACATATTGGTACTGAAAACAACATAGTATGTGCTTTGGAAACGCAGAGTAGGTATTTGGACGAAACGTTATATAATATCTATATTTAATTTGAACCTATACCTGATATGCGGCACAAAGAGGTGGATCAATAATTCCTAGGTGGACTACCACGACCAAGTAAAATCAATAATTTATTTTTTATTAATTTACTCGGGTCACGATAAAAGTTGGAATAACAGAAAAGTTTTATATGATTTTGGAGCAAAAAAGTGTTAAGAAAGCTCAGGACACGGATGTGTTAAGGAAATTATATTTAATTATCGAAGAAAGCAAACACTTTGTGGCTTGACAGTATACCAAATGAAACAAATACTTAGTTTTAAACCACTTAAACCATCACTTTATATTTTATTGTCGTGATGAAGATTGAGTGCAATCGAAACCGGTCGACAAATATAAATAAAAATAACTGGTTTAAAACTAAGTACCTATTTGTTTCATTTCAAATTATATTTCCTCTGCCTGCATGCCATATTTCAAGAAATAACCGGATATTAATTTATTGTGATTTATTTTAGCCAAATATTTGCCCTGATGATTACACATCTGCCCCGATGATGGAGACTGTAATGCTGTCCGTTGACTAAAGAAGGAGGTAGCACAACACGGTATAATAATCCAAAAATAAATCATGATACTTCTTTTGGACGTGAAAATATCAAATCATATCTGATATTAATTTAGTTGGAAGCTTCATAGAGCTAAAATACCTCTCTATATTGGATTCCTGAGGATTTCCAGAAGATATAAATTATTCAAAATGTTTGGACATGAGTTTTACATCAAATTTCTGCGTAAGTCGTGGGTTTTGTGTGTGGTCTATTGAACCACAAATCACAGCAACTGGCGTAGAACACACAGTGGACACATTATTTCTGTCCACTTAAAAGATTTGCAGAAGACGTCAGTAGGTCTGATCTTTATTTCATGTTTCAGTATTCTTTACCAATTTCATCTGGGGATTGGTTTTTACACGTACATCTAATAGTTGCCACTTATCACTCGTGCTCCGTGTATTTTTTTTACAATTCAAGTGGCATTTTAGTGTTCTGGGAACCTTCTGTTTTTACACTGGAGCAAAGTGTTAAAGGGCACACTGAAGCGCCATCGCTGATAAAACTAAAACGTTGACAGAACGGGATTTAGTGTTGGCTTTATTCATGATTTTTATGATTGTTTTTGACTTACTTCTTAATTCAGTTGATCTACTTCGCAATATTTTAACAAATAAATTAAGATCTATTATAATATATGAGCTAGAGTAACTATCTGTTTTCGGAAAGTAAAAACAAAAGTTAAAAGTAAAGTCAAACACGCAGTCAAATTGATTTAAAAACGTATTTTGGTGAAAATTAACTCTAGTAACTGCTTTTAGTCTAACTTAAACTGTAGCTAGCGTTGAAACAGACGACGCCCCAAGTAACTTCAAATAAAGATGTGACGCATAATAATTGTGTGCAGGTAAACAATAAGTAAAATACTCGTATATTTCAAATTGAGATGATGCCAAGTACATAATTACAAAAATAAACCTAGTTTCCAATTTAACAATTATGATCAAATAAAAATTCTGGAATATCTGTAATGGCCGGCTTGGTCGAGGGGCAAGGCTCGCGACTCCCAATCCGAAGGTTGCAGGTTCGAACTCGGCGTGCTAATCTGTATTATTCCACAATTAATTAATTAAAAATAATACATAGTATATTTGCGGCACGTTCCAGAGTGGAAGATAGGTAATCTCTGTATCGTCCTGGTGTACGATCACCATTCAGAATTGAAACGTTGCTTGAAATGGCTTCTGCCGTGTTTGGGAACCAGAACTGAATAGCCAGATAATTCCCCACCTTTCTCATTCCCATCTCCTTCAGACTCACAACATACCCGAATTGCGGATGCCATATTCTCACTCTGGCTCCAGACGAGAGCAGTTGGGACTCGTGTGCGATATTAATATTAAAAATAATAATAATAATTAAGTAATGATAGTGCATATTGTAGGTAGGTATGCATATTTAAAAAAAATATGCGTATGAATAATATTTGCGCTGCTGGGTTTTGCGAGGGCAAGGGTTTTGGTAAGGAACGCTGATATATTTTTTTTCTATTTAAATATCTTTCTACGCAATCTTCAATCCTAGAAGCCGACTCTGATGTACGTATTATGAGTAAATAATAACGAGAGAGCATATATCCGAGAGGGACAGATCGTCAGTCGGGTGCCGCGTCTCACGTTTTAATATGATAAGGACAGTCATTTCTGATTATTACCAATATGCGCTATGAAGGTGTTGCCTTGATAACGTCATGTATAATCATTATAAACGTGATAAATGGAATGCGTTGAAGATAAAGATGGGTCGATTCGATCCGATCCATTTTAAATCCGAATATTTTCTATACATGATCTAATTTAGGTTTAGATAGGTACAATAAGATCGTAACTCTAGTACCTACCTATGTTTTTTTGCAGGATAGATCATACAAATTATTGGGAATGACGTACTAGGTTGTTACGTGTACCTATTTTAACATATTATTACAATAAAGTTTTCACGTTGCATGCAATTTTGCACTTTTCCTTTATGTATACAGGGTGTTAAGGTACGTACTTGACTTACTTTAACCAATAATTCCTGATATTATTTGGAGTAAAAAATTGTAAATGAAATTTTGGTCTCCGGTGACTTTTTTTTCCAATTTTTTTTCTTTAATCAGCCGAGTAACCAACCAACCTTTTACCCCGCGTTTAGCTGTCCAACTCCTACTATTATATATGTTTTTGTAGAAAAAAAAACCTTCAAAAATGTCACCGGAGACCAAAATTTTGTTTACATTTTTTACTCCAAATAATGCAGGAATCACTGGTTAAAATAAGTCAATTACGTACCTTAACACCCTATATAACGATGTTGGGCAGTGAGTGGCGGGCTGTGAGTGTGATTTGCGTCGAGTTTGTCTAGGTACTAAAAATAAATCTTTTTACATGTGAATTTTTTTGTTGTTTATATTAAATATTGAAAAAAAAAACTCTTTTTAATCTTAGAATAAGACATCTTGACACCCTCAGAACAAGGTAAGGTGATATATCCCGAAAGATTTATTAAAATGAGTGATCTTTATGGGTGACCAAAATGTTCATTGGAAACAAAATGTGATAGGATTAGAAGCCTGTCTATATAATCTAATGCTAATGTACTTTTTTTCTCCTTTCTATTTTCTACTTTTTATTATAATTTTTCCAATATTTAACATGATTTATACTAATTCCATGTTTACACTAGACTTCATATTTCATACAATTTAACTATACTATATTGGTCACCATGATACAGGCAGCCGCCTAGTATGGTGATTTAATATATCAACTTTATGTAAATGTCACAATTATGTAACATGTATTATATAAATAAATAAACTTTTTAAGTGTATGAATATTGAGTACAAACTTTTCATCGGATGTTAATTCCTCACATGATAATTCATCATGTCTCGAAGCGTCGAAAACTGATAATTGGGGTTTTTAACCTTAGGTTACGTTAGGTTTGGTTAGGTTGGGTTAGGTTATGTTAGGTTAGGTTAGGTTAGGTTAATGTGAGTTATGATGTGGTGAATTATCATGTGAGGAAGTATAATGTCTGAATAAATTTACTATGGGAATTCAGACGCTGAGATCTCATAGTCCGATTAGACAAGGAACCATCTTTATGTATGAATTAGGTGTTTTGCTACTCCTCGGCGTATCGATTTGATCGTCTAGAGAAGATCCTTTTAGAAAATAGTTTTGCTCAGTTTTGTATTTTTTCTTTTAGGTATGTATTATGAAATTTTCACAAATGCAATGCATGATTCATCCGGCAAGTTTCAAACTTGCCGTGTTTTCATATTACTGATTGTGATTTTAAAATAAGTATCGTAGTGCGACAATAAAAAATACAAATTAATGATCTGGATTGGTGTCCCAAAGAACATCAAGTATTTCTATTCATACATTCGAAAATAGGCTTCGTGTGAACATAAATTTTGTCTTTTTTACTTATAGTTAGGTACTATCATGCAGAATATTGCAGAATCACCTAAATCTACTTCATTGCTTAATATACCAACCAATGTTAATTACTAGAGCGTTTTTGGTCACATTTTGGCCAATTTGCAGATACCCGCGAGCGCCTGATGGCCAAAATGTGGCCAAATTGAAGAGATATTGTAAAAAAAAAATGGATTTATGTTAAAAGCTCCCGCGTGTTGCGATCTTCGATAAATCACAAAGCTAACTTAGAGTTTTACAGATTAGCAAGAGATGTCTGGCATTTCTTCTTAATTATTAATTAATTAAACATTCTTCGTGACGAAATCATGATATTTATACAAGTATGTATGTTTCTATATCTGTGATTATAAACCTGGCCTAATGCAGTTCTTCCATGGTGCTGTTCAAGCGACGCGATCGCCGCTCGTCTGTATTTTCCATACTATTATTAGTGTTTGAAATCGCCGCAAGACCCTGCACTAGCAAAATAGCATGACAGGTAGAGGTAGCGTCGCTTGTAAGTAGCAACGTGAACGATGGGCGTTATATTACACACATAAATTATAACTCATATCATTTAAAATTTCTCCAAAATAGGTACCTAAAGAATAATCAAAATTCCCGCGAATTATAAATGAATAACGATTTTTTAATATTTTTTTAGATATCCTAAAAATATAAGATAAACTGTCGAACGATGCGTTCAATGGATCTCTAACACTACAAGCAGTTTATATTATGTCTCCATATTAAAATTCAAATACATGATTTTTTGAAGAGCGCGTAAAATTTTCAAACCGAACACTTAAAAATTTTCTAGCGCTCAAGGCTGAAATGAGGCTGAAATTGATCATATTACGGAACTCTAATCGCTAAATCTTTTTTATTACACAACTAGCTGACCCGACAAACTTCTTACCATCTCAGAATCAAAAAATGTGTATTTAATTTATTTGCTGAAATAAACTAAGTTTTTATTAAGTTCAAAAAATGAAATTGAGATGTTGACTAAGCATGAAATGTTCGGCACACTACACCATTGACAGTTCGAATTGATTTAAATTATATCGACCAACGCACATTATTTGAAAAGCCGTTCCATACAAAATATATGAAAAAATTAATGTTCTTCACAATTATTTCTCCCGTGATTTTTTCCGATGTTTTAATAGTTATTCTGTTAATCGGGACGGAGACAAATCCAACAAATCAAAGATCATAAAAATCGGTTCAGCCGTTCTTGAGTTATAAATGGTGTAACTAACCCGACTTTGTTTTATATACAGATTAAGATTAAGGTGGTGTATTTCTGTTTATTGCCAATCTACTTAATAACATTTTGAAATAATCGACTGACCAGTGGCTGAGTTAGCAAATACGTCGAGTTCCAACTAAGGCGTAGCACAGTGGGCTGAAAATCGCCTTTCATAGACATAGAGACTTGAATTTTCAAGGGTCTTTTTTTATTTATTTATTTATTTATTTGTTTATAAGATTTACACAGTACATTAAATATAAGTTGTAAGGTATTTTAAATAAATTACATGGTTTTGTACCTATTACGTAAATCTGTAAAATATCAATAGGTAATTTCGCCTGGGTTTTAAAACTATATTATGATGAAACTAATGAAAAGAATCAAACATTGGTTGACTAATAAAACATAAATGAAAGAGTATGGGTGGAGAAAATTTTACATTTTAAAATCAAAAATTATTTGCTCACTAAAGTTTAATAAAATGATAAGAAATTTAATAATTTTGTTTTGTATGTTCGCAATGAATCGTGAAAAATGTCTAATTGTAATAATTTTTCATAATGGGTATAGGTTGTGATTGCGCGAGTGATTGGTGAGTTATTTGCTGCATTGGTGTTGTGGGCTTCTATATGAAGAAGAGAAGTGTGCCTGGTACGCCTCATTGGAGCATTTAAACCAATGACGGATAGTAATTCGGGACTATCAATATTATTATTAAGCAGGTTATACAGAAACAATAGATCCGACAATGTGCGTCTTTTTTGTAGTGTTAACATATTATTTGTAGTTTTGTTGTATTTTAAAAGTAAATGTTTCGAAAATTTATTTTGTATATTTTCTAATAAATCTATGTATACCTTATATTGAGGATTCCATATTGTGGACGCGTACTCCAGTGGACTTCTGACTAATGAACAAAACAACATTTCTAGTGTCTTAGCACTTTTGAAAGCTTTACATATTCTTAATAAAAAACCAAGCATCTTGTAGGATTTTGTGATAATTTTTTCGATATGCTTATCAAAAATTAATTTGCTGTCTAAGTAAACACCTAGATCTTTACATATAGACATAGATTGTAAAGGTTTATCATTCAAGTTGTAATGATAGTTGATTTTATTTTTATTTCTAGTAAACGTAATAGAATGACATTTAGAAATGTTTAAGGACAATAAGTTTGATTCACAGTATATGCACAAATTATCAAGATCGCTTTGTAATTCCATACAATCGGATAAAGACTGTACAGGTTTAAAAATTTTCATGTCATCCGCGTATAACACAAAATTACTATTTTTAAAGCATACATAAATATCATTTATGTAAATATTAAATAGGAGTGGTCCGAGATGCGACCCCTGGGGCACACCTGAGACGATTTCCATTAAGCAGGATGTGAAGCCATTGACAACCGTAATTTGGTGCCGATTACTAATATATGATGCGATCCATCTATAGAGATCACCGTGAATTCCTAGACCTAATAACTTCTGTAAAAGAATATAATGGTTAACACGGTCGAATGCTTTGGAATAGTCCGTATAGATGGCGTCTACTTGGCATCGCATATCCATTTGAGCATGAAGAAAATTTATAAAAAATGCAAGATTTGAGGTTGTGGAGCGATTTTTCATGAAGCCGTGTTGATTACTTAAGAGTGAAGGTGAGATAGTAGAATATAATTGATCATAAACAATTTTTTCCAGTACTTTACTTAGAATCGGTAGTTTGGATATAGGTCGATAATTGGATACATCATTTTTACTGCCATTTTTAAAGATTGGGGTAATTAAGGCTGTTTTCCACTTTTCGGGAAATGTTCCTTCAGATAGCGATAGTTTGAAAATAGCAAAAATGGGAGGAGTCAATTGTTTACTACAATAATTTATAAATATCCCTGGAAGTTGATCATTCCCTGGTCCCTTTTTGATATCAATGGACTTAAGGTATTTGAAGGTGATGTCTTCATTGATCTCAATTGAGTTAATTACGCTATTTGAATTTGAACAATCACTGGTATTGCTTGTATGAGTAGGTTGAACATTCGAAAATACAGATCCAAAATATTCAGAAAATAAATCAGCTACTCCTTTACTGTCCTTAGCAGTTTTTTCACCGTAAATCATATGATCGGGGATGGTAGGAGATTTTCTTTGAGAATTGACATAGGACCATATTTTTTTAACATTATGCTGTATACCGGATTCTATCGTAGAAATATAGGTTTTGTAAGCCGCTGAAGCAACCGTTTTTTGCCTTTTTCGGAGCAAAGAAAATGAGAGATAATCGAGAGGGTTCCGATGACGCTTCCATGCTCTAAAGAACTTCAATTTTTCATTTGTTATTTTTATTAAGGCTGCTGTGTACCATAGAGGATATTTACCAGATTTTACGACTTTCTTGGGAATAAACGCATTGATAATTTGTTCAATTATAACATAAAACGAACTTAGTGCTGTGTTTACATCCGTTGCATTTATAACAGTAGACCAGTCAGTCTCTTTCAGTCTCTCGTTGATTTCAGCATAATCTGCTTTATGGAATAATTTTATTGTTCGAGGAGTTGAGAGGGTTGCATTAGTGGATGGGAAGTCTAGTTCTACTATCAATGATTTATGATGAGCATCCTCTTTAACTAAAGGGTGATCGGCAAGCGACACTTTAGCTAGAGTATTACAGATAACGAGGTCCAAGATTCGTCCATATTTGTTAGGTAAATGGTTAAATTGAGTTAAGTTTGCAAAAGATAAGCAGTTAAGTAACGCAAGTGAACATTGGTCTCTGTTAGTTGACGTATGTTGACTATTCCATTCAATATTCGGCATGTTATAGTCGCCGATGATTAAAAACTTGTCATTGGGAAAACGGATTGTTAAGTCAGAAATAATATTGGTATGACTAGTAAATAATGCTAATCTTTCTAAAGATGTTAATTTTGGACCGACGCTAGGTAAGTACACGCAGCACATGTGGAAGTTATAACATTGATGATTAGATTTTGATGTATTGACAGTTATCCAAATATCTTCAGCGTCTGATTTCCAAGAGCGCGGGGTAACAAAAAATTCCTTTTTAATACCTATGATTACGCCTCCGCCAGTTGATTTACCAGTGCGATGGCTATCCCTATCATTTCTGTAAACAGAATAGCGATTATCAAATAATTCCTCATCTAGGATGCTATCAACCAACCAGCTTTCGGTAATAAAGATCAGGTCATAATTATTGAGCAGCATATTTTGATGAAACTCTATCGTTTTTGAGCGCAAACCTCTAGCATTTTGATAAAAAATTAATAAAGAATCAAGCATTGTGAAATTTTGTTAATTACATTGATAAATTCGGTTTCTATAAAATATACTTTACGAATATTATATTCAAGAGTTATGTTGATAGTCATAAGTCCACTGGGAATAGCAAAGCAAAGCATACAATTGTCAATTAAAGTGTGTGAGTGTGATATATAAATCATTAGTGAGCAATAATTATCAGCAGGTGGGGTTAATGTAAAAAGGGTGACATTGAAAAAAATATTTAAAAATGTAGGAGAAAAATAGTAGTTACAAGATAGGTGATTTAACATGGGAATGGTGATCATGTAAGGTTTTTTAGCTGCGATTCGCAAGATACGTGTATGGGAGGTGATGTTTCGTTCTTCCGTAGGTAGATTTTTGAGCTTCTTATCCATAAAAACTGATACTTGTGTTCGTTTTTAAATCCTTTGGCGAACCTCAGTATGGATTTATTCTTCCTCGTAAGATGGTCATTGACGAAGATCCTCTGTTCAGCTCCGGCCATCCCGATGCCCTTGGTAGTCATTCCTTTTTTCCTCTTGATGGCTGCTATGAATTCATCCTTCTTCTTGCGTGACGTGAATTTGGCGATGATGTTTCCTGGACGTCCGTCAGTCGTGTCTTGATTACGATTACGCTTACTAACTCTGCTAACGTATTCAATGTCACTTTGATGTAGAGGGCATCCAATGACTGTTGCGATAGTCGACATCATTGTAGGCAGGTTCTCGTTGGCGATCTCAGGCATTCCATGAATTTCGATGTTGTTAGCGAGAAGTTCCTGTTCCCTTTCATTGTTACCCCTCTCTAACATGAAAACAGTTTGTTTCAGCTCGGAAACCTCCATTTCTAGTCTATCTACTTTTGCCAATTTTTCGTTAATTAATTTCATTTTATTTGAGAAATCTTCCATAAAAGTGTTATTATAAACTATGGCCTTTTCGAATTCATCCATTTTAGTGTTCATTTTTTCTAGTTGCAGTTTTTTTTAGCTAGAAATGGATTCTGCTGATCATTTTAATGCTTAAATGCTTTACATATGAGTATGCTTTGTCTAGTTTACAATATTTGATTGACACTATAAACCAAAATTTTGCATTAAAATGAATCATCAACATAAAAAAAGTTTTTTTTCAACATTGAGGATTTAAAAAAAAAAGCGCATGTTGCGCCACAATACGAGGTATGTCAAAAAAATACAAATAAATAGTAGTATATCTGGGTGTAAGGATTTAATGGCCAACCTTATGATTCCAGAGATAGCCTCATTTTTAATGTCAGTGCCATCCAATTTTTTCTTTAAAAAATGATAACTCCTTCATTTGTACACGCAATTGCTTCATACGAAATTTTATGGCATAGTAATCCATTTCTAGCCAAAAAAGAGCCTTGAAAATTCAATTCTCTATGTCTATGAAAGGCGATTTTCAGCCCACTGTGCGTCGTAAGTTCAATTCCTCGGCTGGCTAAGTAATCCATTATTGCATATCAAAAAACAGCATCGTGCAACGGTGGTAAGAGGAGATTTTCAAATATTTGCGGGATATTCGTAACCCGGGAATGACTGTTTTTCTAAAAATAAAAAGAAACAATAATAAGAAATTTTTTTCCAGTTTTTCAATCAAGTATCTACAAAGTTTACTCGCATAGCCAAAAAAGTGGCATTTCCACTGTAGGTAGCCAGTTACCGGGAGATCGTAAAATAGATTTTTTTGTAAACAGCCATTATTTGTGATACTGTTAATTATTATTACCATTCTTTGTTATGTGAGGGAGTCTTTGTTATACCCTTTTACTGATTTACATTATTTTATTTAATAGTTCTGCTCGAGCCGAGGAATCAATGGGCTTATTTGTAAAATACTAGGGTTGTCGAAATAATAAATATATTGAAAAAAGTTTTTTTTGGTAAAACCCAATATTGCATTCTTACCAATAGTATTCACCTTCCCAAAAGTATAATATAACACAAATGACTACTCGTGTACAATCAATTATTAAAAAAAATATATATATAGATATTTCTTTTAAAAATCTTTTATTTAGTGCCTCCACAGACGAGGCAACTGAAAAAAAACCAGTTTGCAACTAAACTCGCTATTCTGTGTGTGTCAATGTGATAAACTGAAAAAAAAACAGTTTGCAACTAAACTCGCTATTCTGTGTGTGTCAATGTGATAAACTGAAAAAAAAACAGTTTGCAACTAAACTCGCTATTCTGTGTGTGTCAATGTGATAAACTGAAAAAAAAACAGTTTGCAACTAAACTCGCTATTCTGTGTGTGTCAATGTGATAAACTGAAAAAAAAACAGTTTGCAACTAAACTCGCTATTCTGTGTGTGTCAATGTGATAGCCCGCACACTACACAATTTCTCAAAAACCCGTTGTCAATGGTAACGCAAGCAGTGTTTCGTCACTCGCCCTGCTAGTTGCTACGATGACTGCTGATTGTTCTTCGTCTATGGTTAAACATGCTGAGATAATTATTGAAATCGTAAAATTGAGTACGAAGTTTGGTTGGAACCATAGCAATCAGCAAGTTTTAGTTATATTTCAGTTTCTTCAGTGAGCGGATCGTCTAAGTGTAAATTAATTTGGAATCACATCTAATCATAAATTAAGAACACATTATTTAAAATATACGTCAACTCCTACATAGCCCAAGAAACCAATCAATGTTTTTCCAAATAAAACCACAATAAAGATACATACATAGGTATGCTATATTAGTATTTCTGTAAATAATTAGTAGACCTCGGATCCATAAATGTATTTTTCTAATTTTCTAATAAAAAAAAAAATATATTATATATGTATATATATATGTATATTCTAAACCAAAATTTCGTCTGAAATCATATGTTTTGTAGGTAGGCACTTATATGCCTACCTACTAAGATATAAACCAAATATTTTAAGTAACATCACTTAAATGCCTACCTACTAAGATATAAACCAAATATTTTAAGTAACATTTTTAAAAAATCAATTAAGAAAAATATTATTTGTCCGAAGAAACGTCACTATCTCAATTCTTTTTCAAACTTTCTTCAGGCGGATACGATCCATAATTGAGAAATGCGAATTAGAAAGTTCAAATAAACACATTTGAAAAAATAATCTTCACTGAACCAATAAAAATGCCAAAGGGAAATGGAACGTAAAAACTAATTTCCTAGGAGGCGAAATGAGAAACGGTCTAGTTAAAACAGGACTTCTTGTCATAAAAATGCCAAAACATTAAAAATGTGCAACCATGATCACTAGACTACCTACTTACCTACATACACACATTATGTAGGTAGGTCCCACGTATGAAAAAAAACTATTTCATTATACGTTTTCTATGTCCCACTACCGTCCTTCCTTACTTATTTAATGTTCTTTTTTATTTCGTCAATTTTGTCCTTTGCCATTAATACTCCTGAGAATTTCAGAGAATTTTATTACGAAGCTTTCATTATGCGTAAATCAGTAAAATATACACAACTCTCAAGTTCCTGCCCAGGAAAATGAAATGAAAGAAACAAAAGCACTTGACAAAGACACTAATAATTTTTTTTAACGAGTCTTAGAAGTTGCTTTTTTACGAATGTTCTTTTTAATTTTTGTTTCAAGCATAAGGGTTGAAGGCAATATTGAGAGAACAGAAACGCATAAAATAAACGAAAAAACTGAAGTAGGTACCTATTCACAATGTTTACTGAAAGTGTGGGCGACAATTTTACGATTATTCTGCTCCCGATAGAAGTTCAAAAGAGTTGAATTTTATTGTTATACGGTTGATATACAACACTATTTTTATAGCATTTCCTAAAAACAGCGAAATGTTCCGTGTAGGTGTTGCTGCCGAACTGCGCCATAATATTCAACAATCTGTTGGAATGGAATTTTTTGCATTTAAGGTCTTATTTTTTTCCCCTTTATTTTATACTAGCTTCTGCCCGCGACTTCGTCTGCGTAGGATTAATACTTCGAGTAATCTATTTTCTTTTACTTAGTCCCATCTACGTTTTCTACCAAAATTCTTAACCTATTTATTTAAAATATCTGTAATTCTTGATTCGATTCAAAGTAGGTATAAGGCGATTACTTCAAATAAATGCACTAATTTAAATATTTTCTAAAATAGAATTTTGATTTAACAATCATTGTTTTGCAAAATGTCATTCTCAAAATTTTACATTTTCTATTATACATTAATTATTATTTTCAATATAATGAAAATTAATAGCTAGCTTTATAAATTATAGCCTATATGTTATTCTGATGTATGAGCTATATTATTGTAAAGTTTCATTAAAATCCATTCAGTAGTTTCTGCGTGAAAAAGTAACAAACATACATACATCCATACAAACTTTCGCATTTATAATATTAGTAAGATTAGTAACATAAGACCAGTAGGTAGGTACGTACACTTTTGATTTTTGTTTACGTGCGTATTATAATAATATATAAAATATAAAACAAAGTAAGTAATGGGAACCGACTAAGATATTCATGTGTAAGGGAAAAATAACCTTTAATTAGGATCAATTTTTATTTGAAAGTTATAACATCCTACCTAGTTCTAAATTCTAATGTATATACTTATAAATAGAATTAAAGTGAGCTAGTTTAAAATACTATATTTCATGAATTTATAAGTGGGTAGGTAATAGGTACCTATATATAATTCGTGATAATTTATTGTTTAATAACTTATTGTTGAAATAAATAAAATACATACCTACTGAAATACAGCATCAAGAAAGAATATAATGTAGGTACAAAGAAAACATTTTTCTGCGATATGGATGTAAAATAAAAATAACTTTCTTCATCAGGATGCAATGATGTACATAAGAGGGGGATTTAGTTAGTTTTCTTCTTATTGCGTAGGAAAAAAGAAAATAGGAGGTTCTTGTAGATTACATTCATGAAAAATACAATATTGTAAATAATAAATTGTGGTAAGTAGAGGTCCCAAAAAACTTTCTCATAAATTTTCCACCCCCTCCCTTTTTTCCTTTCTCCATTTCCCCCAGGAACGCCCTACCCCCTCCCTACACCTCTTCGGATCTAACCACCCGGGCACCCCCACGTTAATGTTAGATCTACGCCGCCGTTAACAGGATGTGTTTGGATATCGTAAGTTTAAAATTTTGCCCAAACCTACAATAGCAAATCATGTCAATAATAATTGTTAATTTTACCTACCTGTTTTGGTTTGGTTACCAGTCACCACAATAGCTATTACAATTATGTAGGCACTTCGAATCCTATTTTCAAAATTAGAGCTCTTCAATTTTGTGTATAGAAATGTCAAAACTGGCCGACATAACTAATTTTTCAGTTCGACATGGCAGGTTTACTTCGTTCGTTACCATTTAAGTATGTTTTTGAATACCAAAAAAGTCCTGCTGTCCGAATACTACTGAAACTAGGAAATGTGACTGTTGAACGTGGAGCTCATTGGTTTCCTGATCCAGATTTTTTTAAACAGTCTGCAGTTAAATCTTTCGCTGACGATGAATCTACCAAAAAATTGTTTCCATTTCCTCTTAATGGAAGACTCATACCTGAAAAAGAAAGAAAAGTTAAGAACATGATCCTTAACTTCGGGCCACAGCACCCCGCTGCCCACGGAGTGCTTCGTTTATTGTTGGAGATGCAGGGAGAAACCGTCAGGTCTGCAGACCCTCACATTGGACTCTTGCACCGTGGCACGGAGAAACTAATCGAATACAAGACATATACGCAAGCGCTGCCTTACTTCGATCGCCTGGATTACGTGTCGATGATGTGCAACGAACAGTGCTTTAGTCTGGCCGTCGAGAAGTTGCTGAACATCGACATTCCAATCAGAGCAAAATTCATCAGAACACTGTTTGCTGAAATCA
Organism: Limnephilus auricula; assembly: GCA_951813805.1. NCBI lineage: Eukaryota > Metazoa > Arthropoda > Insecta > Trichoptera > Limnephilidae > Limnephilus > Limnephilus auricula. Next base: position 35,774,181 of record OX638388.1, read on the forward strand.
CTCGCATTCTTAATCATTGTATGGGAGTAACCACGCACGCTCTCGATATTGGAGCCATGACCCCACTTTTCTGGATCTTTGAGGAGAGGGAGAAGCTGATGGAGTTTTATGAACGGGTTTCCGGAGCTAGAATGCATGCCTGCTATGTCAGACCTGGTGGGGTTGCCTTAGACATGCCTTTAGGCTTAATGGACGATATTTACCAATGGTCTACAAGGTTTTCCGAGCGACTGGATGAACTAGAAGACGTTCTAACTCACAATCGTTTGTGGATAGCGAGAACAATGGACATTGGCGTTATATCTGCGAAAGATGCGCTAAATTACGGATTCAGCGGAGTGATGCTCCGCGGTTCAGGAATCAAATGGGACCTGCGCAAGGTCCAACCATACGATGCTTATCATTTGGTAGAGTTCGATGTTCCAATCGGCACTCACGGGGACTGTTACGACAGGTACCTTATTCGCGTTGAAGAAATGCGCCAATCATTGCATATCATACAGCAATGTTTAAATTTAATGCCTCCCGGTGAGGTAAAAGTAGATGATGCAAAACTGACTCCACCATCTCGAGTAGAGATGAAAACCTCCATGGAAGCTTTGATTCACCACTTTAAACTGTATACGCAAGGGTATCAGGTACCACCAGGGTCCACATACACAGCAGTGGAGGCCCCTAAGGGAGAATTCGGAGTGTACCTGGTGTCTGACGGTTCCTCTATACCCTACCGTTGCAAGATCAGGGCTCCGGGTTTCCCTCATTTGGCCGCCCTAGAACATATGGGCAAAGGTCACATGCTGGCTGACATCGTTGCTATTATTGGAACATTAGACATAGTGTTCGGAGAGGTTGACAGATGAATGATTTTTAATCAATAATGAGTTTACAGGGATCGGAGTTCCCCGTCTTACATAATATTTTAAAATTGTATATTATTATTATAAAAAGGAACGCATAGGTACCTAATTAATTTAATAATAATAATATATTGGATATGATTTTAGATTTTCACGGCCAAAAGTATTATCGTTGATTGTTCGTATAAATAAAATGTTATATAATGTTATGCCATGTTGCGCCACCTTCTTCGTTAGCGATCGTTTCGGACAGCGTTACAGTGACATCATTAGGGGTGCTAGCATGGCCGATCGATATGAAGTTACCAACCGATTGTCGGTAACTTCTCATCGTTTCCTAGGACAACTGCATATCGCAAACGAATAGGAGACAGTTCACAGTGACTAAGAGTCCTTAATATATTCGATATCAACTGTCGTTTGTACGTTAGCGATCTACGGTTGTCCTAGGGAACGAAGAGAAGTTACCGACAATCGGTCGACAATATGTCCGAAACCTTGGATAAATAACATAATAAATAAATAAAATAAATAAATAACGAGCTAACGCACCACGGCATAACAGCCCAAAAATAAATTATTATAATAATAATACTCAAAATATAATAATATACAAAATTTTCGACGTAGACGACATAGACATATTATAATATATTACGATAAAAAAATATTCTCTTGTCAGATTTTATTATGCAACGACAGATCATTGAAGTCACTTTTTTTTTTTTTTGAAAATATGAATGCGAAAGTGCTTTGCGAAACAAAAAAATATGTCCCTGACTTTCTGGGATTTTGCCTAGAATGTCCCCACCATTAACTTTATTACTTTTCCTTTCTGCTTATCGCTGAAAACTGTAGTTATTGCCCAATTGTAAGTTTATTGGACCTTCTTTAGTTATTACTGCATGTTTTTACATAATAATATGAAGGTTGAAGTCGTTTTAAAACGAGCAGGACTTTTATATTGCGGGCTGTTCAGATTTTCTAGAAATGGAAGTCAGCGTGCCACGTGTAGAAGCGTTTTTCTCATAAAGAACCAACACTCAAATGTGTAGCTATATATTCGAACTACATACGAAAGAAAAAATATCTAGGAAAGTGATCTACCTACCTACTAGTTTTGGAAAAACACTGGAAGGCCTGATCACTGAAAGTTTAGACAATCGATTTAGTTTCAAATGGTTTCAAAATCATAAGTCATAAATAAGTAATAAACACGTGGCAGGCATCAGCTAAAATGATAGTGTGGTAGGTGATTCGCAATTCCCTTATACCTTCAAGCAGCAAAACAATATTTATCATAGTAAGTTACTACCTACGCTCTCGAGGGGAAATTAACATGTTTCTTACATTCAGCAAAAATAATTTAATGACGTTCTTATGTAAACCAGAATATAACCAACTTAATCAACAATAAAATAATACATTGTGTACGAATGCAATAAAGCTACTTGTATCGTGTAAGTTGTATAAATTATATCATAAATTGTATCATGTTATTATTTATTATACTCTTTTAATGTTGAATAAAATAAGTTATTTTTATGAAACGTCTTTAGATACATACATACTCCAAAAATACACGAGGATTCCACCCTCGCCAATATTCCAAGGGTAGGTATACGGCGTCACTCCCAACCCCCGCCCTTGCCAATTTCTGGAATTGGGGTAAATATTTATTATTTTGGGATAGTTGGCAATGTTGGCATCAGTTAGTGCAGGTCCTATGTTGTGAGATGTGACGCAAAGCTCCTAGCACGGGCCACGCGCCCCGAAGGACGAGGATAAACACAATAACCACTTTTGCAAACATCTCGCTTAATTACCCCAAACGGCATTATTGCGCAGCAATTTGCAATGTCAATGTTTACAAGGTTTATGGCTAAAGATCTCTTTTGTTCAAAAGTTTGCCAAACTTGATTTACCGTTATTTTTTATGCCTAAATACTTCAGTAGGTACATTGTCTGACGATGAGGAATAATTACATTTTTTATGTGATGCCGTACAAAAGTCTCAACTGCCTTGGGCCACTGTGACTATGAAATTCTCATTTGGGGAATGATGTGACGCCAAAGGAAGTAGAAAGAGAATGAGATACATTGTTGTTTTTTTCTATGTGAATAGCGCACAAGAGTTCCAAATGCTCCCATCTGGAGCTAGTGATAACTATGGCATCCCCGATGGGGTATGTTGTGAGGCTAAAGTAAGGGAGGGGGAAGAGATAGGAAAGAGGAAGTGAGAAAGTACCCGCTATTCAGATCTGATCACTAAACACGGAAAAAACCATTTCAAACAACGTTTCAATTCTGGATGGTGGTCTTACAGCAGTACGATAATCAACTATTATTTCTCATAATTTTAATTGCATTCATAAAAATATTCCAACTAATTGTAAATGTGAAAGCTTAGAATTAGTTACGGAATATGCGTATCTTGGTTTTGATTGATATCACAGGAGATTGCTTTTTTAAATGGGACAAACATATTTAAAAAACCTGTAAAAGACTCTGATCAATTGCTGGCAGAATGTACACATTAAATTTTTACCTATCAATTGAAACACTTAAAATAATTTATATATCACTGGCAGAATCTATTATAAGATATGGATTAACAATATGGGGAAATACTACTATAACCAATCTGAAACAAGTCCAAGTGGTACAAAATGCAATTGTAAAATTATTAGTTGTCCCTAATATTTTCAAACAGAGACATAATAAACCGTTGTTGTTTCAGAGTGCCAAAATTTTACCTGTTAAGGCTATACTATGGCACAAAATAGTAATTCAGCATATATTTACCCCGCAGCATAAAGAGAAATTAGAACATAAATACAGCACTAGATTCACGCGCAACGACGGGTTAATAGTTCCGAAATTTAATAATAAGTACGGACAGAGAACGTTTGAATACAACATACCGAAGATATTTAATTTATTACCTGACACTCTAAAACAATGTAATTCTATGAATAAGGTTAAATATATGGTGAAAAATTGGCTATCGGAGAAAAAATATTTATATTGTGTATGAAAAAAAGTTATCTGTAGATATAAGATGTAAATTATGTATATGTATTATAATTTTAAGCACCTGCTGACAAGCCAATTCAATTGGCTTAGCGGGACTTGTTTGTTGATTTATTTATTATAACTATGCTTTCAATAAAAAAAAATTAAAAATTAAAAAATTAAAAAAATAATAAATGTATTTTCCACTATGGAACGTGTCGCAAAAATACAATATATATTATATATATTTACAACTAAATACTTCTAAAATAACACAACTTAATGAAATAAATATTATTTGCAAGATTTGAACTCGGGACCCACGGATTGCTAATCGAGAGCCTTACCTTCGACAACGGAGGCCGTATAAAAATTGATCCTAATCACAATGCGCAAAACATAGGTACTTGATTTTTTTTTAAATCCATGAGAGCGAAATAATATACACGTATGTATCTAGAAAGGTTTCTCGTTCCACGGACGTGCCTAAAGGCATATCGCTGATTGTCGTCATCTTGCCCTCTTTCTAATAAACAATGAAAGTGACTCAAAGAGAGGTTACAACGGAGCTCTCAGCAGATATTAATAATATCTAATTATACTGCAGGTGTGATTTCCAGAGGCGCCTGCTGGTCTTATCTCCTGTCACATTTGGAACGTGTCAAGTAGCAACGAGTAGCCAACAGCAGATTATTTGATCGACGATGTAATTCAAATTATAAGATCTTATTACGTTTAAAAGATGAGAGGTGATTCAACTACTTGGCGGGTGATATGGGTGCCTAACTCTTAAATGCGCGTTAATTACTTATAATAACGCGTATTTATTTCACAATATTATGTGCGTTTTATTAAACTCGATTAGTAATTCATTTTGTGCATATTTATTGTCGATTTAGATCTGTCCTATCGAGGACATTGTGCACTTACTTCACTTTTGCACTTCATTTCATATTCAGACGTGTCATTCCGAGTAAAATAGGCCCAATGAAATACAGAAATGAACGATTAGTGAACCGTCTGATTCAGCCATAAGTGAGTGGTCATTCCTTTTCTCCTTGCATATCATGTTTTTTCCTACACCCAATCCCAGCAAACACCATTTCATTTCGTTTCGTTTAAAGTGTTTATAGTCGATTTTCAAGTGCGTGTGAAACTGTAATTATTAAGTAGTTTTGGATGCCTAGGTACATAAATTCTTGAACTATCTTATCTGACAATATTGACCAAAACATCTATACTAGTGACGCCCCTGCGCAGCAACAGAAATGTGAAAATTTTTCTTAACTAAATTAACGTCACAATTGGATACGTTTTTAGATTTTCACGGCCAAAAGCATTTTCGTTGTTTGTTTTTGGGGTGTTATGCCGTGTTGTGCTACCTCCTTCTTTAGCCGACGTTTCGGATAGCGTTGCAGTGTCTATCATCAGGGCAGATCCGGCAGATCGATCGATCGACGGATCTGCCGGATCTGCCCTGATGATGGACACTGCAACGCTGTCCGAAACGTCAGCTAAAGAAGGAGGTAGCACAACACGGCATAACACCCCAAAAACAAACAACGAAAACGTCACAATTATTTAACGAGATCAAAAATTGGATGCATTAGATTCCTATCCATATAGTCTTGGTCCATCGGTTCAGTTTTACGATACGATTGTACCACCCAGCCAGGAGCAATCCTGTCCCGGTGAGACCGGTACACCAGGGGGCACTCATTTTTTTTAGGACTTGGAAGACGTGCTCTGAGGATAGGAAGGAGGTTGGAGTTTAATCGACCGGTATACATGGCAACCTAATAAGCCAATGTTGGATTTTGGAACAGGCGGGAAAAAAGGAATAGATTGAGCGTTATAATGTTTTTTCCCTCTTTATGTCTTCCTTCTTCTTGCCTCTTCTCGGCTCTTCTATAAAAAAATTAAGTATTTTTACGTGAAAAACGTTGCTATGTTAGTAATAAACTAGTCCCAGTGAGAGTTCGTATTAACGTCATCGACGTTCATTCTCTTCCTTCTCACGCGTCTTGTTTGAATTTGAAAAAGACAGACGTCACGAACGATCTCTAGCTGGAAATAGTATAAGTACCTTTTGCATTGTGTTGACAGGTAATGCTTATTCAATTATATGTTAACATAATATTTACGTGTAGAATTTTGAGATTTAATCAGAGTAGCAAATTGAGCGCGGCAATTGACACGTTCTGATTCATATCTCAAGTTGTAAAGATCCTTAGCCATGATAAAGAGCTGACAAATGACTAGTAGCAGTAGCCCAACTTATATGAGACACTCAATTTGTTCACTAACATGCACATGTAATTTTTTTAATGTGAATACCTAAGAGTATGGATATTAGAGAGACGGCATGTGAAGTGTGCCAGCGCGCTCCAAGTGTGCCTTTTCGAGAAGTTTACCCAAACGGCGTACATTGGCTGCTGGTTTTTGGCCGTTTAATACGTTCCGACATTTTTACGACAGCGGCCATTTTACATGGTGACAGCCAATGTCAGCCGTGTGGGTAGAATTCTCGAAAAGGCACACTTGGAGCGCGCGGGCACACTTCACATGCCGTCTCTCTAATATCCATACTCTTAGGTGAATACCGAACAACAGTCCCTACTGCTCCATGCTATCCGGGGCCCTTGAGACAGTGGCATCCCTGATAATTGGGGTATGTTGTGAGGTGAAGGAGTTGGGAAGAGGAAAGGGGAAATAGGTACCTGACTATTCAGATCTGGTTGCCAAACAGAGCTAAAGCACTTTCAAGCAACTTTTCAATTCAGAATGGTGGTCTTTCATCGTGGCGATATTTAGAGTACCTACCTTCTTCCACTTCATTGGTAACGATTTTATTAACATCATTATTTCGGTTGTGATGTGAATATGTACGTAATATTCAAAAATTTAAAAATTATTTTATTTTTATTTTAAGTGCTTTCACTTTATATCGGTTTCAACCCTAGCTACAGTAAAAGTTAAACTGGCTGGCTTTACCTACATTTGTAAGTTTAGTTTAGTTTTTCGTAAGGTTACGACTTCAGGCCAATTGGCACATAAGATAATATTAAAAAATATGATGGTTGAAAACATAGTAACATTGTTTCTTTAAGTATAATGGATATCACACAAAAATATAGCTAAATAAAAAAAAAATACTTTTTGTAGATTAGATACCTCACAAGAGTCCCAACTGCTCCCGTCTTGAGCCAGTGAGACTATAGCGTTATGAGGCTGAAGGTAAGTAGGGAAGGGAAGGAGACGAGGAAGAGGAAAGTGGGAAAGTACCTGGCTATTCAGATCTAGTCACTAAATAAGGCTAAAGCCATTTCAAGCAACGTTTCAATTCTGAATGGTGGTCTTACACCAGGGCGATACTAAGAGTCTCTTCCACTCTGGAACGTGCCGGAAATATACTATATATTATTTTAAATAATTAATTGTGAAATAACACAAATCAATTAAATAAAATTTATTTGCGCACGCCGGGTTCGAACCCGCGGCCTTCGGAATGGGAATCTAACGCCGTTCTTCCACGTAGCTATTCACAAGCGACGCTACCGCTACCTGTCAAACAAATTTGCTAGTGTAGCACCTAGCGGCGTTTTCAAACACTAATAATAGTATGGAAAACACAGACGAGCGGCGATCGCGTCGCTTGAAGGTAGCTCCATGGAAGAACGGCGTAACGCTCTACCGCTGGACTACATACACCGGCCGTTGTGGTGTGCCCTATTTAAAAACAAAAATAGATTCACACAGCATTCATAAATATTTGTATTTGGAAAAAATTATAGACTCGTGTTATTAATTTTTAAAATAAACTTAAATTGTCAGAACATTTGCCCTGCATTATGTATTTTGTACCTATGTGTAATAGATCACTCACTTGTTACTGAAACAGTAGCGCAATAATTTATCAGAAATTAACATCATTATCTTCATCATCGTCAGTCATTATCTGTGCTGGATGAATACATACTTATTCAAGTCTTTTCGATTCAAATTAATTTTTTTGCCATATTAAGTTGATACCCGGGTGGTGGAGAAATTTGAAAAATAGATTTGACTAAATTGTTGCTGTCACTGTTGCTCTTACTCCACCTGATATTGGGCGAAAGGGACAACGCACCTCAGGCTACTAATACCTAACTAAAATCGAGGTTTTGTATTCCCCAATTTTCTCCCCCAAAAGTGGACTGATTTTCAATTTTTTTTTACCAACTACATAAGAAAAAACTATTTTATATCTGTAAGTTTTGCTTTTAAAAAAAAACATTGTGTAGTTTGTATACTGAACGTCTTTGGACGGCGTTTAAACCAGTCAATTTTATGGATTTTTGGAAGGTCATAACTTATAAAAAGTAACTTATAAAAAAAAACAAAAAGTACCCACACGCTTGTAGTTGATATCTAATTTATGTAAAAAGAATATTTTCTCTAGGGTTAAAATCCAGAGAGATAAATAGGGAATACGTTTGTATGGAAAAATCACGGCAGGGTATCCCCTTAAGTATTTTGCTTCGTAAGTTACTTCTATTGTTTGTAAGTTCTATTCGCCTTATTACTTTGCTTTATTTATTTTCGTATGGACTAAAACAAATGGCAAATACACGTTTTTTAATAAAATCATATACAATTTTATAAGAAAAGGGTTTTCAACTGCCGTCCAAGCACGCAACTTAGCGTGCGCTGTGCTATTTTTTATATGTTCGCTTTGTTTTGTGTCGAACATTATATGTTGCCACGGTTCATAATAAAGAGTGGCGGGTAAGTCAGATAAGTTAAAAAAGTTATATTTTTAAATAATTAATAATAAATATTAATATTAATTTGCGTAATTCCTTTGTAGGCGACATGATGTACCTACCCAACCGATTTTCATAACATTGTAGGTAAATATATTTGTTATTTTTAATTCATAAACTAATGTTTAAGACAAGATTTTTTTAATATTTTACGCATAGCACAAAGGGTAACAATTATTATAAGCAATATTTACATTTAGAGCTCCCGACCGGCAATCGAAGGAGTGCGGGTTCGAGTCCCGTCGGCGACATATTATATCTTTTCTCGGGAGGTTTTTTCAATATGGGTGAGTGTTTCAGGCTAATAATTATTGCTTATAATAATTGTTACCCTTTGTGCTATGCGTAAATAATATATTTGTGTTTAAACCCGCTAATGTACTTTAGTAAACGTATATATTATATTTTTTTATGATATCGACATTTTTCTCATAACTATTTCGTAGTTTCAAAGATTCCGGGAACCATTTATTGGATAACCAACACCTCTGTAGGTGATTCGCTACGTTTGATGCCTTAACTGGTGTGTGGTATGCCCGGGTTTATGCGGTGAGATTTTTCTATATATTGGCGGCGACTCCGTTTGCCCACCTGTTGCGTGGCGGACCGGATCGGGAGAGACTGGTTGAGGGAGACCTAACTCTACGGCTAGACTATAGACCCCACCGTCTAGCATAGCAGTGGGAGAGATGGATTCATACGTCCGTCAGTCGTGGACACTTTGACCCCAGATTCCAACCACCCCTAGTATCCTTTCCCTTCCCAGAACTTCATCTCCTTCCTTTGGAGACATACATTAATTACTTAAGTTTTTGAAAAAAATTAGACCCCTCCCCCCAGTGAAACAATTTATTATAATAATAATATATAGATACTATTTTAAATTTGACGTGAGATTTTTAAGGATTTCGGTATGATGAGATTTGGTGAGATTTTACTGGACCCCCCTTTTTTTTGCTCACGTAATCAATGTATGCCCCCTTTCCAAAATATCCTCTGCACAGCATCCCCTAAGATGACATAGGCTCTGAGGGAAATTATTTTCCTCAGGGCTTCCTGTGTGGAACTGATGTAAAAAAATACTCACATAATTTTTTCATATAAAATATTATTTGTAATAATTTTTGTTTTACTTTATCCTATTGTAAAACATAGTAATTTAAAAAATCAACCATGTTTACATTGTGGAAAAAATTGTATTACTATTTCATGTAGGTACCCAAATTAAAAGCTCGTGGACGTTTTAAAGAGTACCTACCTAAATAAATAATCAAAATAAAAAAAATCTCTAGGTACGAACCCACGATACCCACGTAACCAATTTGAATCCTTAGAGCCATATATAAAGACGTGATTTATAGAAGTAAGGGAGTTAGTGGGTAAAATTCGGATTGATAAAATAAATAAATTTAACAAGTGCTGTGATCAACTACAACAAGTTGTAAAGATATGTGTTGCATAACTTAACTTTTCAGTACATACCTAGGTACCTACCTTCAGTATTTTCAGGTAGGTACCTAGGATTAACCTAAATGTAGTTATCCAACATTCTGTTCACTTCTAGAAATACATTTTTGTGTTTAAATAAATCCTGCTATTTAGAAGTGAATAAGTACCATATTATTACTTTTAGCAAACTGGAAGACAATACTTACCAAGAAATATCTCAACGAGAGAAGTGCAATATTCCAATCGTGTTTGCAGAAGCTCCGACCGAGCAGCGATGAAAGTGGATATTGCAAATAAACAAGCAATAATACCGCGGCTATTGACGTCCATACAGCGAATTAAACATGAATGCAAGCGTGTGAACATGAAATATAAATTGTATCGCAATAAGTTCAGGGCAGCTTCCATAAGAATCCTCGCTTTATTTATGAGAGGAGATTCACACGAAGGATGTTTGATATTATGATGTCGGTGCGTCCAGTACCTACTTGGGATAAGGTAGTTAGTAGTTAGTTACCTAAGGGGGTTTCTCACCATCCTCCCAATAGCTTATCTAAACTAATAACGAATATCATTAAAAATAAAAATAAAATATTCGCAGTGGTTAGAAAACTCGGCAAATTTATCCAATATATAGGTAGCCACTATTCATAGGTTCGAGTTCCGAATTATAAACTCCAACTTAATAAATAAATAAACCGTAAATCGTAAATCGAAATTAATTAGTGTAGATAAGCTATTGGGAGGATGGTGAGAAACTCCCTAATATTTATATGATTTATATTTCGGGTAGGTATATTGGGTAGGGCAGGTATATTGGGTAGGTTAGGTAGGTATATTGGGTAGCTACATCAAAGGTATTACGGAAAAACTCACAAGCCTTATATATTTCTTTAAAAATATCAGAAATGTGGTAAATAAAAAGGAAATGAAAAATTGTACTACGCGTTATGTCATTCTCGAATTGAATACGGAATAATAGGATGGGGATCTGCTACAAACAAATACATACACAACCTGAATACAATTAAAAAAGGAATTATAAAGACCATATTAAAAGTACCCATTAGAACGCCTTCGATTGAAATTTTCAACAGCTTTGACGTACCAAATGTACAACGAATATTTGCCAGAAATATATTATTGAAGCAATTCAAAAATACTGAATCTTCTACTAGACAGAGCATCCATCACACTAGATCATACAAAAATTAAATAAAAAAAATATTCCAAGTTATAAAACTACATTTGCACAAAGATACCACACGTAGGTACTTTGCAACAAAACTCCACAACATTCTTCCCCGAGACATAAAACTGATTAAAAAATTTAATGAGTACAAAAATAAAAATATGGCTGATAAATTATAATTAAATAACTTTAGTCCGCCTCGGCACAGGACTCCCTAGTGAGGAGGACTAAGAAATGCAATATATCATATACTATAATTCATCATTATATTTTGTATGTACAATTATTTTATATAGTCGCTTAAATAAAAAAAATATATAAAGGGTATATAGATACTAAACAAGGCGTCTAGATACAAAATTAACGACACTAATCTCGTAAATAGGGATGTTTTTTATTAATCATAGATTGGAGTGCCTACTACGACACTTACATGTAAGTAGAGAAAATGGCAAAATAAGGCCAGGTATGCCCAACCTGCGGCCCATGAATGAAGTTTTTAGCTTTCTTTTTTTTGGATTTTGGTATTCATACAAAATAAAGAGATCGTTCTCGTAAGTTTATCGCATTTATATTATATTTTGTGAAATTAGAACTTCCTTGTTATTAGACCTCGGACTATCATTGGGGCCTTTAATTTATTGCTTGAAAAGTGCCAGGCGCTTGGCTGCATAAGGAATTTATTTTCGCAGTCAATTCCAACTAGAATATTTGTTCCGCACATTTCTCGCAAGATTGAATGAAACTGACCTGATTTGAACTGACTTGAATTTGACCTGACCTGAAGGGCCGGAACTTCGATTTTCTACCTATTTATAACATATGTCCCTTGAACACTTTGAGTTTCTAAGTTCTTAAAAAAACATATGTTTTTTTTAAAGATAATATCTGAAGATTTATAGAGCCGAAACGTTAATTACATGAAATTCCTTCGATAGAAAAAAATCGCAAAGTATGCTCCGAAAATTAAAAAAAAACACATTCGGTTCTGTTATTTTACACTTCATACTTCATAGGTTTGAAAAAATTTACAGTGTTTCTTTAAATGCTACTTCTATAAGTGATCGTCGAAGAGAGATTTTTGCACTATTTTAAACGAGTCGTGTTTTATTAAACATTTTCCCAATTTTATCGATTTTAATATTAGCGCGCTCCCTCCAACATTTGTATTGTCGTACCTCTCCTTCTACTTTTTGGGTGGGTACTACTGGCCCTTAACGGGTGGAGGATGACTGCAAAGGTCCTCTCCTCAATAAGACCCTCCACACAGCATCTTCAAAGTTGATAAAGGCCCTGACGAAAATTATTTTCCTCAGGGAGGAGTTAATGAAAAAGGGACACACATACACGTAGGCGCGGGTGCAGTCAGTTTATGTTTTCATCGACACCAAATTACCTAATATATGTGTAGCGCCCTTGAGGTGATTTCTCACAAAAACGGCGCTCTACAAATTATCCAATTATTTTATTCACCAGATTTACAGGAACGGGTTTAGTTTTTCCCATAGGAAAAACTAAACCCTTTCATACACTTTTCCATATAAATGATCATCTAGTAAATCCACGTTATGCAAGTGTATTATATAAGTATAATTAATACAAAACAATACAAGAACAACACGTTAATCTACCAAACTATTAAATGGGAATATAATTCACCGTCTCCAGATATTTTCATATCAGAGGGTTCGGCTCTGTGGAATTCCTAATTTGACCGATAAATCCTACTGATCCCTCAATATAAATATTTAAAAAATCTTTCGTAATTCTACATGTATTTAAAATGACTGATTTTTGCATTTTTATATACAAATTCTTTGACAAATCTAATATGCCTAAATTTTTAATAAGAGAGCTAGGTATAATGCCAGTAGCCGAAATAACAAAAGGTAATATTTTTATAGTCTGAGAATGCCAAATTCTTTTAATTTCATTTCCTAAATCTGTATACTTTCTTATTTTTTCAGAAACAGATTTTTGAATATTACAGGAATTTGGAATAGCTACATCAATAATATAAGTTATTTTTTTAATTTTGTCATGTAAAACTATATCAGGTCTATTATGACCAATTGGTCTGTCTGTTAGTATAGTTTTATCATAGTAAATTTTAAAGAAATTATTTTCTAAAAATGAATTTGGTTCGTATTCATAATATGGTACTATATTATGACAGTCAATCAAGTTATGTTTAATTACCAAACTTTGGTGAATTATTTTTAAAACCTGATTGTGCCTAAATGTATACTCAGACGGCGCTAATATAGAACATCCTGATATAATGTGTTATTATAAGTCAAATTGAAAATAATAAATCATTCACCTAAACCAAAAAGGAACGGGGGGCAACGGCACGCGGTGTTCCCAAGCGATCACCCATCCAAGTACTGACCACGCACAATATTCCTAACTTCGATGGTCGGACGAGAACCGGTGTGTTCAACATAGTATGGTCGTTGGCATCCCTGTCAAGTGAGATAGTTTTCAAATTCACTAGTATCAAGATACACATGCTAATTTAAAAAATATATGTTACTGATAAATAATTTATACATGACAGGACTGAAATCTCAAATCAATATGTCAATGGGTTTTTATCAGATTTTCAAAATTACTTTTTACGGTCCAAAACAATATTCTTTTCTCGTATCACATCTTAATTGATTACTGCCACCTATTAAATAAATCCCAAACTTTTTGACGGGCGAAGTAAAGTAGTGTGTGAGAACACTTATCCTCCTTTAAAAAAACTTATAAAGAGTTTCCAGATTCAATCGCTAGATGGCAGTTTTAAAAATTTAATTCTGCAATCTTTTTTGATTTTCTTAGGGCCGTCATTTTATTATTTATAGTATGGATAAGCTATTAGGAAGATGGTGAGAAACCCCCTACAATAAAGAGGGCCGTCTGTTTCAACGCTAGCTACAGTAAAAGTTAAACTGGCTAGCTTCAAACTTGTAAGTTTTTTAGTAAATTTACGACTTCTGGCCAATTGACATTTTGGATTTTCAAAATGCATATTGCATATTATAGGGGGCCCTCTTTATTATAGGGGGCTGGGGGTTTGTCACCATCCTCCTAAAAGCTTATCCATACTATAACGAATATTATTCAAAATTAAAATAAAATACTTGCAATAGTTAGAAAACTCGGCAAACTTATCAAATAGGTATATCTAACTAACTAAACTAACTAACCATCACACCGTTTCCTCGTAGGGATAGGCAGAGAGGACGGACCGCCAAGCAACTCGGTCTTGGCAACCAATCCTTGCTTCATTCACACTCATACATCTTCTCATGCATGCTCTTGCATTCCGACTCCTGACATGGTCCGACTCAAGTATCTGATTCATTTGATGTCTTCCTCGGGCGTCCACAGCTTCTTCTTCCATTCACATTTGCGTCATATATTCTCCTTACACTCCTTTATTCGTTCATTCGCTCCACATGCCCAAACCATCTGAGGGTCCCTTTCTTGATCTACTCATTACTCATTACAGTCATTACGCTTACATCAGCCTTCTATTCTTGCGGATAATAACTCCATTAATAGTTCAGTCCACCATTAATGGAGTTTACCCTTCTTTCAATATCCTTGTCAGCCTTCCCATCTCTCGTAAACATACTTCCCAAATACAAAAACTCATCCACCTGCTCCATGTATTCACCATTGACAACTATATTGCACGCTGTTTTCGTACTCTCTCTTTCAAACACAATGACTTTAGACTTACTTACATTCATCTTTCTTATTTATTCGTGTACCCTCCAGACGGAGAAACAAAACATATTGTGCATCCAAAAAGACTTAAATAAAACATAATTAGCCGGGTACTTGCTAGAACATAATAAATATAATAGGTAGATATTGAACCTATTATTTTAGAAATGATTTAAAAATATTACTTATTTCTTATATATTTATCAAATTTAGTTATTTTTGTCAACTATCAAACATAACAGTACCAAAGATTTACTCCAGTACTTACTCCAGTTCAAGTCAATTTTTTTGTTGATCTGAGAGTATAACTTTTGACCCAATCTCTTGATACACCGTCGTGCACTGAATATGTTCCTGAAAATGTCCTCCCGCAGTTTGATAGCCTCGGGCTGGAATCAGTGGAGTCCCCGCAAAGTTGTGTTGTGTGGGTCTGTGGGTGTATTGTTGGGAATCTTCAGTCGGATAGCTCAGGGGCCACAAAACTCATCCACCGGTTACAAATTGTTTTAGTGAACTCTATTACGCGTTCAAGCAACAACTAAAAATACAGTGGACTTGGTTGACTTTAGAATTTTGGATGGTGAAAAATGAACTATTATGGTGTTACTGGTGGATTGGGAGGAAACCATATATTTTTAAAAATAATTCGATACAGTGCGCTGTTACGAATTATTGCATGACCTGCTGTATCAAATAATATTGCTGTCAACCCAAAATAAGCAATGGTAACCCTTTCTTCAAACTTCGCAAAATCGCTTTGTGGCGTCATTTTGAATTAAATTAAACAAATAACTTTGTATTAAACCACTATTATATAATCACAATTACAAAAATAAAATTAATAATTAATTATTAATTATTATTATTAATCATTATTATTAATTGTTATTAATTTAATTATTATTATAAAAAAAACTCTACTTTTCATTTAATACAAGATTTAAATTAGCACAAAAATTAATTCCAACTCCTGATGCTTTCATATCTAGCAAGTTGGGCGTCTATTAAAGGTTTTGTAGCATCACAAAGCGTAAATTTGAAGATGTATGATGTTATAAAACTTGCGGAAGAAAATGTAAAGATGATTATTCTACAGTGCAGCAGTGGAGTAACGTTTGTCGCCATGCGGATGCAATATTATTTAATAATTTAGGGTGCAATATTATTTAATAATTCATACAACTTGATGTTACAGAAAAGTATTCTGACCACTTAACCACGAGGGCGGCTATTTCGAATTACCTACTACAGACGTTCTGCATCTGGACGACTATGGCTTAACTCGTTGATAGAAATGGTGCCCTTATGTAAATTAATGTATTTTTGAGCGAGGTTGGGAAGATCTTATAATGGTGAAATTACTTTACCTTTTGAACTTGCAGCGTATTTAATATTCGTAGATGAATGGTGTGACTTGCAGGAGCCTCATCTCTGCTGGTTTACAAAAATAACCTCATAACGAGAGATTGGGTCGTCTGGACAACAATGAAGACGCGATCTCTCGTTATGAGGTTATTTTTGGAAACCAGCAGAGATGAGGCTCCTGCAAGCCACACTATTCATCTACAACCATTAATTAAATATATTAATGGACATCCCTAGCATGGCGGCGCAAAAATAACACAATATCTACACTATGTATAAAATTCTTTTAATAAATAAATAAATAAATTACGCTGCGAGTTCAAAAGGTATAGGCCACTTCATTTGCGCTCCCCTTCCTCTGTATTAGAAGTTGCCCCCTATCATAATCAATAATCACTCACTTGAAGGCTTTTATTAGGTGATACACAATTTTCAAAATAAGTATTCAAAATTAAGTGTATTGAAAAATGAAATAAACGTCTTAAAATAAAAGTGTAAGTAATGTGAAACTAAAATTACAATTTTTTTATTGACAAAATCATCTGTAAAAGATATCTTCATAGTTCATTCAGTCCCCACACCTCCAGCCCAGGCGACAACACGTTGCGAGTCAGCCAAGAGCCAAGTAGTTCCGAGTTCCGAGCAACGCATTTTTTTTACAGTCCCGTATGTCCCACTCATTCATTGAATTAATAAATGTATTCCTTATTCAGTTGTGTCGTCATAGTCCTACAAGTCTGTCCGGACCGAAGCGGTCAAACCCAATCTCTGTGTCACTTATGTTCCACTAATTCAACGAATGAACGAATTAGTATGATCGCCTCTTTTTCAAATCCCGCTCCCATGATCGAGTATGTCCTGCCTCTGTTGAATTCCAATCTGTTGAAGTTATCGAGTCGTTAGGTTCGCGGAACGCAAGTAAATTAAGTCACAACAAGTCAAAAGACACTTGCTAGTCGGAAGTTCCTAATCCAATCCTTAACGACCGCTGCGAATCGGTTCGTCGTTAGTCCCCGCGCAGCGGAACCGTCAATTTAGTTCCCAGTCGCACGAAAACTTTGCACTTCGGACCTGATGGCTAGCGTAAAAATACTAAAAAAACAAAAGTGACTGTAATATTTTTTCTCCCTTCCACTTGCGAAAATCATGCAACACGTTTAGAAACAAAACGATGTTTATTTATATTATTGTTTTTATGATATGTCACAGTCATAGTTGGTTAGTTCCATTTCTAGCAGTTCTGACTAGGTCCGCAGCTCGCGAGTTAATAAGTCACTGCAAGGCAAGACACAAGACACTGCTCAAAAGATACAATTCAAACGTTTGGGAGTGCAGTGCGATTCCTCCATGGGCCGAGCCGTCAATTTAGTTACATCGTAGGTCGAAAACTTCCGATTTCGAGCTCTGCGTAAATTGGGTAGAATGCGTTTTATATTCGATCACACGAAGCGGAACTATTTTAAGTTTAAAATAAATATAATAAAATTAGTAAAACTGTTTTTGTTGATTTATTTGATAGCCTTATAAAAATACATTTTTTCTATCGGTTTTGCTGTCATAATATCACACATTAAAAAATTAAAAACCCCGTCGTCGTGGTTTTCGTCGATCAGTGTCCAAATTTTTTATTCATTATTATTATTTACATATATATATATATATATATTTTTTGGAATTTTATGAATTAAAGGATTGAATGAAAGGAATCAGATCAAAAGGCCAAGGGAATCAGACTGAATCGATTCACTACTGTGAATAAATGTGCCCATGTCTACTACCTACGTTAAATTATCGTGAAAACACGCTTATGTGTCCAAGCGGTTAAACAGTAAAAACTGCTTTTTCCAGAACAATTTGTGTCCGGAATGAAGAGTGCAATGCGGAGAGCTATATTCAAGTTCAGATAAACGTTGCACAGAGATTGTTTCTTCAAAGACGTTAAAAGATTCAGTGATGATGTAGATTCAGGTTTCTCTGTTATAGTGGCTAAAGAAAATTAGGTTAATTATAATAATTCAGTCTTCAGGTTAGGCCGTCCGAAGAGGTTGGCGTAGAATTTTATTTTAAACATCTTTAGGTCGGTGCATCGAGGACTTAGTTGGTCGATATTTCATGATTATTTTTTATTATTTAAAAAAAAAAATATCTGCATATTGTATGAAAATAATATTATGCATGCTATACCTTATGTTCTAATAGATATTTGGTTGATTTTTTTTGCAGGAAACGCGTATTATTCCAAGTTGCTCATGTCGTCTGGGTTTAAAATTTCACCTTCAGGACATAAGCCGACGCGACGACTTCAAAGTCGAAATTTGTCCCTAGCCAAGTTGAATCTGTTTTCCCGTCGACTTTAGACCAACCTCACGGCTTATATGCTTAACTCCTAAGTCCTAAGCAAACCTCTGCGAATATCACCCTTCCGTTCCCTTGAATGTGGTTTGTTTTGGCTTGAAAGTAGTAGCTGCATTTGGGATGTTTTTGATAAATTTTAACAATGATGTTTAACCTTTGATCCGTCGCTTCTGCATGCAAATTATGGTAGTTCTGATTTGTTAGAGCAGGTACGGAGTTTGCAGTAGGGCTAGGAAAACCTCCGACGTGCGATTATTATTTTGATGTAAGCTTTTCTATTTAGGATACTCACCTACCTTCTTAGTGCTTTTATTATGTCCAGACACAGGTTCATTCAAAATTTCAAACAAAAAGAGATTAACGTAGCTAATAAATAAGTCAAGTCATACTTAGGTTATCGTCAAAAAAATAAATCAGATGCCTGTGTACGGATCACATGGCTCAGATGATCGACAGCAAAAATGTTAAAATCCTGTGACGCCTGACACTCGATAGCAATTTGGCCAACATTACGATCGTAAAATAAGCTAAAATACCTAACCTAAGATGAATCTACAGAATGGGCTCTGGGCACATAGCACACTCGATCGATAAGGATTGTATCGATAGCTTTCGGTAACTTCTCGTCGTTCCCTAGCATGACTGCAGACCGCCAACGAATAAGTGACAGTTCAAAATGACTAGTAGATATTCGACACACACGCCGAGTTTCCTAACTACTGCAAGTGTGGTGGGTTTGCACCTGGGGTGGCGCAAGGTTCCCGTGGTCGAGGGCTTCCACAGATTTTATATAGAGTTCGGTTCTTCTTACTAAATTTTTAATGACAAGCAAGTGCCTACTTATACAACGTTGAGAGACACAATGGATAAAGTACATTCCTTATAATATAGCCATAAATGCTCTCTCTTTCATGCATACGATCTCTCTCATTTCATTGTAGATACAACAATCACCACAGTATATTCGTAAAATTTCTAATTATTAATAATTACAAAATTATTAATAAAAAAGAAATTGCCATCTAGCGATTCAACCCCTAAACTCTTTATAAGAGTTTTAAAGAAGAACCTCCAACAATTATTTATAAAATCGATTTTACAGCGCCAAAAAAGTTTGAGATTTATTTAATAGGTGGCAGTAATCATTTCATGAACATATATTTTTAAAAATAGAAGGGATCTAAAAACCGATAAATATGAAGACTTAGGGGGTTTCTCACCATCCTCCCAATAGCTTATCTACACTAATAACGAATATTATTAAAAATAAAATACTCGCGGTGGTTAGAAAACTCGACTAACTTATCCAATATATAACCACTATTCATAGGTTCGAGTACCGAATTATAAACTCCAACTTAATAAATAAATAAACCGTAAATCGTAAGGGGGTTTCTCACCATCCTCCCAGTAGCTTATCTACCCTAATAACGAATATTTTCGATTTACGATTTACGGTTTATTTATTTATTAGGTTGGAGTTTATAATTCGGTACTCGAACCTACGAATAGTGGCTATATATTGGATAAGTTGGCCGAGTTTTCTAACCACTGCGAGTATTTTATTTTTATTTTTAATAATATTGGTTATTAGGGTAGATAAGCTAACGGGAGGATGGTGAGAAACCCCCTAAGGGGGTTTCTCACCATCCTCCCAATAGCTTATCTACCCTAATAACGAATATTTTCGATTTACGATTTACGGTTTATTTATTTATTAGGTTGGAGTTTATAATTCGGTACTCGAACCTACGAATAGTGGCTATATATTGGATAAGTTGGCCGAGTTTTCTAACCACTGCGAGTATTTTATTTTTATTTTTAATAATATTGGTTATTAGGGTAGATAAGCTAACGGGAGGATGGTGAGAAACCCCCTAAGGGGGTTTCTCACCATCCTCCCAATAGCTTATCTACCCTAATAACGAATATTTTCGATTTACGATTTACGGTTTATTTATTTATTAAGTTGGAGTTTATAATTCGGTACTCGAAGCTATGAATAGTGGCTATATATTGGATAAGTTGGCCGAGTTTTCTAACCACTGCGAGTATTTTATTTTTATTTTTAAAAATATTCGTTATTAGGGTAGATAAGCTATTGGTAGGATGGTGAGAAACCCCCTAAATCTAAAATATTCGTTATTAGGGTAGATAAGTTGTTGGGAGAATGGTGAGAAACCCCCTTAGTCCATTCGCCAACGACCATACCATGTTGAACACACCGGTTCTCGTCCGATCACCGAAGTTAAGCAACATTGGGCGCGGTCAGTACTTGGATGGGTGACCGCTTGGGAACACCGCGTGCCGTTGGCCCTTCTTTTTGGTTTCAGGCAATATTTTTTTTATTTGACTTGTCACATAAATATTAGAGATTTTTAAAAAACTTTGCACCTACGGATGCAGGCTTCACAGTTGATGCAGTGATTACATCTGAATAATCAAAAATACAAACTTCGTCTTTCTGCCGGGGTGATAAATCCCGTTCAATGAATTTTGGAAGCAGGTTTGGCTTTGAATTGAAATTTAATTGGATGTGTTATTTGGGCGCCGCCAGTACTTGGATGGGGGACTGCTTGTTTTTTACTTTTATTTTTGCTTTTTATTTAAAATAAAGGTTTGAAACAAAACATAATGAAGAAATATTAAATTTTTATTATGATATAATATCCTAGGGTAATAACTACATCTAGGTAACTCTTATATTTATTTCTATACTTGTACATACGACCCATCGCGCGTTGTAGAGCCAATTATGATGATGATGATACTTGTACATACATTTAACAAATAATTACAATGGTTTACATAGTAGTACAAAAAAAAGTTCATATTCAGTAACAGGATGTAAAAAGGTATGTAAAAAGGTTAATAGTAGGTAGCATTTTGTGAACACCTCACTGGGAGAACCTGTGCTGAGGTATTCGCATGTTTAGGATTAAACTCTAAAATCAGTTTTGTTGGGAAATTGAATTAGGTACAAGAATGGTTATCAGGGGGTATTTTATCCTCTTTACCGATTTTATCTATACGATAACGTACATTTTCGATTAAATAAACACGATTTATTTATTAAAATAGTCACCATTCGTTACTTGAACATATGAATAGTGCCTATACATATAGGATAATTAGCCTCGATTTTAAGATGCGAGTAGGAATTTATTTATTAATATTCGTTATCGTATGGATAAGCTATGTGGATGATGGAATTTCCCCTGAATTTACTATTCGGTATTGAACCTATGAATAATAATATTGCCAATACCTAATTATTTGTTTATTTATTAATATTCGTTATCGTATGGATAAGCTATGTATCAGGAGAATGATGAAATTCCCCCTGAATTTAGATACTATTCGGTTTTGAACCTATGAATAATGGCTATAATTTAGGATAAGTCCCCTTCTTAATTCCCCATCCGACCCCCCCTCCGCATCCCTCCCCGCAGCCCTTTTTCCCTGCCGCTTAACTCCATAAAATACACTCATTTTTCCAACAACTCGCGTGACCTATTTAATTTTTTTATGCAAATTTTATAATGCCAGAACTCACCAGTATCTATATAGATATATATATATATATATATATACCTATAGGAGTATTCACGGGCATGTTCACAAGAATTCACAACAGTTCAAAACGATTACAATAATACCAAACGGAAGAAATTTACAGTAAAAGTACAGGAAATAATTTCATAACGCCCGAGCTCACTATCCTATAACTATCCCGGGTAGGCGCAAATCATATTTCCAAAGTTTTATCGCAATCGGATCAAAGGTATGGCCGCGCATAAGGTACGAACAAACAAACAAACATTAATTTTTAGATATATTATAGCATATTTTTTTTAATTTTTTTTTTTTTTTAATTATGTTTATTTTCCAGTATAAACCACAACTATGCATCCGGTGTGCGTATACGCGACACATGTACTCCAAGCATATGTAGCATGCATATTGTGACGATGTAAATTTTGCGTGCATGTAGCGTGTGGCTCCGGTGAGCGGCTGGCTTTATCGTACGGCAAGCTATCAGGAGGATGGTGAAATACCCCCGATGTTGTTTATTAGCGTGTGGCTAGTGTGATTCTGAAGCATCTATTTCCATAGATAATGAATAGTTGCTAAGAAGTCCAGGCACCCTAGCACACTCGATCGATAACTTTCGGTAACTACTCATCGTTCCCTGGCATTCCCTGGTATGCAAATTGCCAGCGATTAAGTGACAGTCCACAATGACTAAGTATCCTTAATATATTCGATATCAACTGTTGTTTGTACGTTAGCAATCTATCATGCGATGAGAAGTTGCCGACAGTTATCCTATCAATCATTATCGATCGAGTCATATCGTTATGCGTAGCATGGCGTACCTACGTTAGGTCTACAGTCTACCCAGCATGCACTTACCATAAAGTTACACCATTGGTGTAACTCAAAAACGCTGGTTTCGGAGTTCCTACCTACTTAGTTGTAGTAAAGCTGGAATCAGACGATTCACTCGAGGGAAGGTTTCCGCCATGTTTTTTCGGCCTAATCGTCCATTTTGTTTCATTCCATGTTCACACGGCGCTATAGAAATAAGCGTTCACTCGTCCATTCCGACCACAGCGTCGCCGAGCGAGGTCAACCGCGCTGGAATTCGTTTGTTTTCCAGCGCGGTCCGGCCCCGAATTTTAAGGAAAAACATGTCAGATGCATCGATTTTTACGCAATTTTGTTGACACAATTAAATAAAAATAAATTAAAAAACAGTATTTTGTCGTCTTATAAACCTTTTTATTTTTTATGGCATAATAACACAATTTGATTTCACTTTTTTTATTACGAACATTTTCCTACAAATTAATAATCTTACATTTATTAAAAAACATATAAAATACATGGATAATAAGGGAGACCCAAAAATTTATATGAGAGGTGTTCCCAAAAGCAAACAAATTAGCCGAACGAATACCATTTTGACGTTTTGCGTGCGATTTGATAGCGTCCTTTCATGGTCCTTCCCGTACAGGACGCGAGACAAACTGATTGAGAGTTCACTCGGTGTTCAGACGATTCACTTTGCTCTCTTCCGCGCGCATGCGCGCGCGAGTGAAGGATGCCGAAGGAAAATATCCAACATTGTTGGATCGGTTCACTTGAAGATTTCATTCGGCAGTGTTCGGCACTTTCGATTCATTTCATGTTCAGACGTATCATTCCGAGTAAACTAGGCCGAATGAAATGCGGAAATGAGCGATTAGTGAAACGTCTGAATGGCGCTTAATTACCCCACGATATATTGTCATTGTCTAGTTACAGCCCTAACTCAACTCGGAAAATCTCTAGAAGGGAGAAGCGCGGGCCAGGAGGAACCTGTAAAAGCAATCCTGAAACGTTTTTCCCAACAAAGGTTAAATTAAGTTGCCCCGAGGAAAGATCAAATGCCGAGACGGTAATGATATTCAAATGTTTTCAATGCAATCAAAATGTCGTTTAGTATCAAACGCAGTAAGTAGGTAGGTACCTAGACTAGATATTTATTGTATGGATATATTTTATATTGCCACCACCGAGAGATTATTCACACTGACATTTGGAACAACAGGTACAACACGTACTTTTTGTAGGATTACATTTTTAGTACTAAATTGATTTTAACGCGGGCAAAGTTCGTAAAAAATATTTTATAATAATCATGAAAAAAACATTTTTTATTACTGCCATCTGCAACGCTAAACTCTAAGATCATTGTATAACGAAACTTACTATTGTACAGAAAACAGTTAAAGATTTATTCGCTAGATGCCAGTAATTACCGGTATTAAAAATATCTCATTTATTTATAGTTTTTGTGTTTAATTCGTAGGACTCCATTGAATTTTAAAGAAAATTATTCGAATTTAAGTTAATAATGTTTTTAACGCACAAAAAAAATATCTCGATATGATAATAATTAGATATCGGATTATATGCACTAACAAGGTGCCAAAATATGCATGCAAATGTGCACTAAAAAAAGCCGAAATATGCATTAAAAACTCTTGATATACCCAAAATATGAACACGCAAAATCAAAAAACCATTTTTATTTTTATGTATTTCAATTAAAGACTTTACTAAAACAGCGAAATATTCTTAAAATTAGATATGCATAGTTTTTGTGACAGTATAAAATTAAGTATTTTTCCAAAATTTCGAGCGCAAATTTGTGACGTTTGTCGCCCGGTATTAATTTGTACGCCAAAAACGAACTCTTTACATCAAATAACGTCGCAGGACAAATTTTAAAATTTGGCGCCATTTCTGGAGATACTTGTTTAGGCAGGGTATGTATGTCTTCAAGACTCGGGTTCTGTTTCCAGTATTTCTATTGTTTTAAATAGATGAAGGTTTTTTGTTTACGCATCTTGTGGAATAAGATGATGGCGATATTCTGTTTGATGGATGCGTCTTCAAATGCTAGCTTGCTTGACTGAATGGTCTTAGAACTGTCAAACCAACCAAATTGACCAACGAAATATGCACGATTGGGAAAAAAGGCCAAAATATGCATTAACGCCGTATTTAGACAGTTATATGCATTTGCATATGCAAATGCATAAAATCCGATGTCCAATAATAATAATGTATCAATAGGTTTCACGTAAATATGGCGTTAGTTCAAAATATCATTATTATAACAATAAATATATTTAAACTATTATAAGCACAAAAAATTACTGCTTGACACACGTAACTTTGTAGTCGATTGAGTCGTTTATATAGATTTTGTTGGTACAAAAAAACAAAGAGTAAGATTGTATAGTGCATAGTATTCATATTCACTTCGAATGCAGAAAAATGTAGCGTCATATCTTATTCTCGAAAGAAACACACAGTATTGTATCCATACACAATTAAAAATAATATTTTAAACAGGGTAAATGTAGTAAGGGTTCTTGGAATTCTATTAGACAGTAAGCTTCTTTTTAAATCTCACGTCGAGCATATCACGTCAAAGGCTTTGCAAATGTTGGGATTTATACTTAGAGTAAGTTCAGTTTTCAAAAATCCAAAAATATTTAAAATTTTCTACATATACTATGTCAGAAGCCACCTAGAGTAGGCTTCAACTGTGTGGAACCCCCGTTGTTCTACGTATAAAGCAAATCTAGAAAGAGTTCAGAAAAAGTTGATCAAATATGTCTCTTTTTGCGTACGAAATTATGTAAACTATGTCCCCATAAACCTTAAATCTCTTGATCAACGCCGAGACATCAGAGACCTATTAATGCTCTATAAGATAATGCATAACTATATTGACAGCCCATACTTACTACAAAATATTCATTTTAGATGTCCAAAAAGAGTTACTCGATCTATGGATACATTTTATATTCCTAAGAGCAAAACTAATTACCTTGAAAATGTATTTATAAGAAGAAGTTGTAGCACATTTAATAGATTATATCCAAACATCGATGTGTTTAACACGAACCTTGCTAAATTCACAACATTCATAAAAAAATGACATTCCATCGAATGCCATATGTTTAACCAAAAACTTAATTTCATTGATTTCTTTTTTTTTATTAATTCCTCACGTTTTCTCTTTTACTTTTAGTAGTTTGTATTTTAATGAAATCTATTCCTCAAAGATATTATTGATATCCTTTAAAATTTAAGTGAAACCTTATAAATATGTATATCATAAAACACTTTGTAAATTGAAGATGCACTTAATCAGAATTGTTTGTATTAGGTATATTGTTGCATATTTTTATTTATTATGGTCCTGTATCTAAATGTCGTTATTTTATTGGTCAAGGACATGAACATACTTATTCACTGTCTTATATAAATAAAATAATATAAAATAATATAAGATTTAAGATGGGTACCTAGTATTTTGCAAAGTAATTTAATTAATTAAATTTAGTAATTTAATTTAACATTAAAGTTTTTGGTATGAGTAGGTACCCTCTTGGTAGGCAGTTTTTGGTATAAGTAGACAAGCCAAACTTAAATGCCGACCTGAAACCTTAAAAATAAACTTAAGCGAAGGAGAAAGATGACAGAGAAAGGCGTGGGCGGGGAGATATCCAAATTTTCTGACAAAACTCGCCTATTTCGACGATTTCTCTATGAACGTCAGGCCAGTATTATGTTAAGCTTGGTGTGAACTATACTCATTTCATCA
Source organism: Limnephilus auricula (assembly GCA_951813805.1). NCBI lineage: Eukaryota > Metazoa > Arthropoda > Insecta > Trichoptera > Limnephilidae > Limnephilus > Limnephilus auricula. Next base: position 35,801,112 of record OX638388.1, read on the forward strand.
CTATACCATAACAAACGAAGCCTACAGTTTCCACAGAGCGTCGCTTCCTAAATTGCTGACGCAGGCGTCGCGCCGCCGCCGTCGGGGTTGTTACCATGACAACCATTTGGGGAACACCCATTCCAATGAAGGCTCCTCCTACCTAAATTGAATATCATGCAGAGGAAGTATTTTGAGGTGGATTGTAAAGCTCTCCTAGTGCGTTGTTATCTCTGCAAAGAACCAATTTTATTTTATATTTATTTAGTTTATTAGTGTGTTTAGATATTTATCAAAGTGGGTGCATAATTTTTACAAATTAAAGTACTTGCAGAACTTACTACTAACACTATTAAATTGAAATTAAATTATTTTCAAAAATAAATAAATGGAATTCTACGAATTAAATACAAAAACAATTAATAATTAATTGGGTAAAACAATGACGACATTTCATCCCCCGACAGTTGGTGACCCGAAATTATAAAATTATATTTTTTTATGCATTATTTACCAATTTTCAACCTAAAATCGACTTCAAAATAATAAGATGGTTTGGATATCTAACGAATTTATTTACTGTGTCGATTTTTTGTAGATATTGTTGTTTTGTTTTGAAGAGTTTTAATTTTCAATGTACTATCGTTACTTAAATTTTAATTTTTATGCTACCGGTTTCGACACATCCGTGTCATTCACTAGCAAACTTAAAACTTAAAACTAGTGAATGACACGGATGTGTCGAAACCGGTAGCATAAAAATTAAAATTTAAGTAACGATAGTACATTGAAAATTAAAACTCTTCAAAACAAAATGTCTAGAAATTGTTACATAGTTAATGCCCAAGAAATACAAAAAAAAGAAGATATTGTTGTTTCCTACTTATACGCTATTTATAGAAAAATTGATTTATCCTTGGTGCAAACGGCTGTACCTTCTTTCTGCACAACCCTTCGGAGACACTAAACTTTTTTTCCTAAACCGTCTCCATATTGTGCATAAGCCGGTATTTGGATTAGATTTTTAAATCAGGGGTTTATCACCATCCTCCTAATATATATCCATACTATACCGTTTATTTTAGATTTACGGTTTGTTTATTTATTAAGTCGGAGTTTATTATTCGGTACTCGAACCTATGAATTGTGTCTATATATTGGTTAGGTTGGCCGAGTTTTCTAACTATTTTATTTATATTTTTAATAATTATCGTTATAGTATGGATAAGCTATAAGAAGGATTGTGAGAAACCCCCTCAGAACCAGTAAATATCTACAGATATAGAGTACGTAAAAGAAAATCAAAAACAAAGTTTTAAATACAAATGCAAATAAGCTGATAAAAAAAAGTTCTTCGAAAACTTTGATAATGTGCAATAATAATGTTGTAAAATTAAGATGACTCTGTAGAAATATTTGCAACATCGTAGACTTCATAATGGTATCGTTCCACAGCATCCGATTTATGTTTTTTAATCAATAATGAATTTCTGTTTGCTCGCTTTTACTGTTTACCGCGGGTTAAATTTTCTCCATAAACCGTCACTGAAGATGTGATATTTTGTAGGCATTTTAGTATCCGTCGTTAGAGCACCGAGTTTATTGTGAGGCGGGAGGGATTTACGAGACGAGCTCCTTAATCAGTTTCATTATTGGACCCTGGGAGTCAACAGTCAACAGTCAACATCGGGCATCGGGGGCTGATAAAAGCTCCCCGCATAGAGGCCTCGTAAAGACGTCCAGTTTTACTAGCGTGGTTGTTGGCAGGGATAGGAAACTATTCATTCAATAATTATTATATTCAAATGAAATTATGTAATGTCAGCATATTTATACCCCTTATGATGGAAGGATTGGAAGAAACATAATATAAAGCTGATGTGGTATGCTCCTGAAGTGGAGCTTTCCATGGTGGAATCATATTATTATATACTATACCGGGATATTTTTTGAGGTTGTCCATATCGAAAGCAGAAATTTTAATGCTGTAAAGGACAATTAATTCAAAATAGAGTTAAAAATGTAATTTTTCTGTTCCGATTAGCGTCGTTGGAATATTTCTAGGAATATAAGTGCGTCTACCATGTAAATGCTTTCTTTATTTTTTCTATTTTTTTTTATTTATTATAAAAATGGTATATGTTATGTTATAATATTACAATTTTGGAATGTGTAATTTATACTGTTTACAATTCACATATTATATATAATTAATTCTGTTAAAAAATGGTAAGTATTTTGAAAGATCTGTTCAATATTATTTTATGATAAAATTTCATAATTAGGGGTACAAAAATAACAATTATGATTTTTAGAAAAATACATTTTTTTGTTTGCTCTGAACAATTAACATTTGACCTTTACGGCATTTCAAATTTCCGGGATTGATATTATCTCCATTGGCTAAAAGCTTCCAGTGTATGTACAGTGTATACATATGTATACAATGTATACATACCCAATTTGGGGGGCGGACAAGTGGTTCTGAACGTTTGTTGATTTTGCAGGGTGCTCGGGTTCATGAGGTTTGTCTAGGTCTTGTGTTTGCCCAACTACAGGTGAGTTTTATCGGGGGAGACTGGTTGAGGGAGACCTTTTGATCTCTCTAGCCGGACTCTTTCGCTCGTGGCCTTACACCGCAGAGGGAGGGATACATTTATACGTTATACGTCCGTCACTCCTGGACACATTGACGACCAGATTACCATCACCCCTCATACCCTTATCCTTCCCAGAACTTCCTCTACTGCCTTTCCCTAAAAAAACCCCCCACACAGCATCCCCAAAGATGACGTAGGACCTTAGGGATTTTTTTTCTCAGGGCTTCCTGTGTGGAGCTTATGAAAAAAAAAACCCACTTATTGTACATGCCGGAAATATTTTTTTGCTCTCACAATTGCACACTGTAAGTAACTAGATTCCATTTTTCACTTAACAGAAATAATTTTTCAATGTACTTTTCTTTCTTTTTTGATTTCTCTTTACTTTCTGTATTGAAATACGATCACAAAATAAAATTTAAAACACAAGGTTTTGGTATAAATGTGTGCTGTGAAAAGATGGGCATGACGCATTACACAATATTTGTGTAATGCGTGTCTTCAAATCGTTATAAAAAGCATTAATTTGCATTTACATTTTATGATTACTAATTGTCATTTTAAATACAACTTGAAAACCAAATTTCAAAATAGTAACTACGATTTATACAAATACGGACAAAAAATGCGAATCTTCGATCATTTTGGACATTGGAATGTTTCCGAATCACCATGGCCCAACAGGCTCGCAAATACATAAAAAGTTAACTCTACAACTTTTTCACGTTAATTAATCATAGAGTATTCCTATAGTTAATTCTACAGGTGTGTCTGTCACACTAATAAGCTTCTCAACCAATAAGTCATCGAAGGTAGAACCGGATCAGAAATCCATTTGGCTATAAGGCCCAAATGAAATACATAGGTTTAGATCGAACAAGTTAAGGCAACTACGGAGGTGATTTATTAATTTTCCGCTGTCTCCGCAAAACGATTATACACCAATAAATTACAGAGAAGATTAAGATTATGTTCGCAGGTACATATATGCACACCCTTCTAACAGCGATGTCTTGGCGAAACATCACTGAGAAGCAGCCTTGTTTCTTATTATTTTCATTAAAAGAGGGAAGACAACAAGATTGATTTGAATGTTCGCAAAATTTTTGTGAGCTCTGTCTATTACAATATTATTATACATGAACTCTTTTTTACAATATTATTTATTAATTTATTTGTAAGAGACAAACAGCTTATATATAAAATATTGAGAAAAATATATACATTGTTAAATAAGGTCAAGCCAAAAAAGTCTCCTACGTTAAAGTTGATTGGAGATGGAGTTTTATTTTATCTTAACCACTGGAACACGTAAAAAAAATAATACCTCGCAATTTGAATATGGAGACATACAAAATAAATATTGTTCTATATAATCAATAAATTCAACTATCTTTTGTCTATTATCACATATTCGTAAGATTTATAAAAAAAATATAATTAAATCTTTAACCTTAAAACATTTTAAAGAATCTAGAGAATATTTGCCATATTTTGGCAGCAAAGCAATCCGTGGTTTTAAAAATAGTGCCATATTGTGGAAAAAAGCGTTCGAGTGGTTAAAATAAGTTTTAGGTGCGGAGGAGAGGAAAAGAAAAACAAGATAAGGATAGGAGATGCTCCCGGTACATTATTAAGCATGAACTTAACTAACTAACTAACTGACTAACCAACACGCCGTTTTCCCGAAGGGGTAGGCAGAGAGGACGGACTGCCAAACAATTCGGTCTTGGCACACACTCCTTGCCTCATTCACATTCATACATTTTCTCTTACATACTCTTCTATTATTCTGACTCTTGACATGGCCCGACTCAAGTATCTTATTCACTTGATCGTGCCACATCTTCCAGGGGCGTCCTCGGCTTCTTCTACCATTCACATTCGCGTCATAAATTCTCTTTGCATGAACTTTGTTTTACAATATTATTTAAACATTAACTTGTTTGTACAATATTATCAAACATGAACTTTTTTCAATAACTGGAATTTTCTCTTATAATATATAAATCTAATAACAAATTTGATAGTGTATGATTTGTATAGCGCCGTTTTTTTGAAAAACCACCTCTTTGCAAGCAATGCATCTGTGTGAGTATAATGTATAAGTGTTGTATTAGTTAATACAACACTTATACATTACCTTATGTATCTGATAGCATTATTGTTCTAATGCCCGTAGGCAAAATTTGAGAATCCCACTTCGATGACATCTCTGACGTCGCGGGTTACCAAAACCCTCTATTCCATCTCTGTACGTAAATGTTTGGGACAAACTACTGCTGTGATTTATCATAACGCCTATTCGGTTGAATTTAAGAACCCCACTCTAATTACATTCCTGACGCCGCGGCTTATCTGAACCCTCTCTTCCATCGCTGTGCGTTAAAGTTTGGGTCTAAGCTGCTTTTGTGATTTGTGGCCGCACGTTTTTGCTTGGGTTCGCGTAACTGCCGTATGGCGTAGGGGCGCTGCAGTCGTGTTGGTTCATTTATGCTGCAGTCGGCCAGTCGCTGTCAGCGGATTGTCGGAGATGGTCGATCATATTTATGTGGTCTATATTCCTGTCACGGTTACTTCGATTTATTATAGAAGTTGAATACATTGTAGGAGAATAGATTTGCTTTTATAGTTTTTTGGTAAAATCCAAAAAACTATAAAAGCAAATCTATTCTCCTAAATACCTACAATGTATTAAACTTATTATACCTAATTTCTATTATTCAACCTAAATTCCTACAATGTATTCAACTTTTATAATAAATCGAAGTAACCGTGACAATCCGCTAAATGTAGATTTTTTATATATTTAAAAAAATGCATTTACTTTGATAATATTTTGGTAAGAGTAAGTTTAGCTAGATTTCATGTAAAATTATTATGTTATTATTATTATATATATATATATATATATATATATATATATATATATATATATATTTTAATTTCCGTGAACGTTTATATAAATTTTACAAATTTATTTCGATAAAAAGAAATCATTTCAGAGGTATTTTTTTTAACATTAGCTCCACACAGGAGACCCTGAGGAAAACAATTTCCCCTCGGGGCCTATGTTATCGTTGGGGATGCTGTGTGGATGTTCTTTTTAGAGAAAATAAGGAGAGGAAGTTCTATGTAGATTTTTTTATATATTTAAAAAAATTCATTTACTTTGATAATATTTTGGTAAGAGTAAGTTTAGCTAGATTTCATGTAAAATTATTATGTTATTATTATTTTATATATATATATATATATATTTTAATTTCCGTGAACGTTTATATAAATTTTACAAATTTATTTCGATAAAAAGAAATCATTTCAGAGGTATTTTTTTTAACATTAGCTCCACACAGGAGACCCTGAGGAAAACAATTTCCCCTCGGGGCCTATGTTATCGTTGGGGATGCTGTGTGGATGTTCTTTTTAGAGAAAATAAGGAGATGAAGTTCTGGGAAGGAAAAAATATGAAGGGTGAGTAGGAATCTGGGGGTCGATGTGTCCAGGAGTGACGGACGTATGAATGCATCTCTCCCACTGCGCTACAAGGCGATGGGTCGAGAGAGTCCTGTTGAAGAGGTAAAATGTCTCCATCAACCAGTCTCTACCAATCCGAACCGCCACGCAGTAGAGGGCAAACGCATGTGCCGCCAAAATATAGACAAACCTTACCCTATGAACCTGGGCACCCCTGCTAAGTCACTAAACGTAGCGAACCACTTAGAGTTACCTATGGCAAGGGTGTTGATTATCCAATAAACGGTATTGGGAAGAAACATTTGTCTCTTTCATTCATTACTAAGAAGATACAATTTATTATTCGTGTTTTTGTTTTTGATTTGATTTGATTACTACATTATTTATTTTGACTATATTTTATACTTGACGATTTTATTTTGAGTTTTAATTGAGAATATTTTATTCGAATTGATTTTATTATTTTTTTGAGTTTTAATATTAAGATTATTGCCTTTAATTTGAATGCCGATTTACATTATTAATTTATGGTTTTTTATATATTGTATTGTGTGTATTGAATTAGAGATTTGATTTAATTATTTTTATGTAATTTAATTGTATTTATTTTATTTCGATTAATATATTTTATTTTATTTTCTGTTTTATACTGGAGGCACTGCTGAAAACCAACTGCATTCCAGGAGAAATCCTGAATTGTAGCTGAACAGTGACCTTTACGCTAATAGAATCAATGATTAACAACAAAATGTGTAATGTTGTAATAAATCTATTGATGAATAAATATTTTTATTATTATCAATTTTCTTTTTTTGTCATTGACGTGGATGAACGAGATTTAGGTATGCTGAGTTGATTCTTTTCCGAAATTCTACTCACTGTCCGCGGTCTTATAATACAGAATGTCTACTGTTATATATCCACATATTAAATGTAAGTGTTTTGTAGTTTTATATTCACAGTTGTTATTTTTGCATAAGGGCGGAGCCTTATAGATGGTCACCCACACTTGGCGAAATTGGGCGAAGCCCGAATAAAAGCCGCCCGCAGGGCCTAGCAGCAAAAACCCGCGGGGCGGGTTTTTAACTGCTAGTTAATTATATATCCTGTTGGTAAATTATATCCTAAATATTAGCCGCAATGGAATTCTGACTTTTATTTTTAAACCGGAGCATAACAGAGCTTGTTTTTTCAGATCTTTTGGGTATAATAGAGCTAGTTAATTTCAACCTGGCTGATCTTGCTTCAAGAATCTATTGACATGTCGTAAGATGCCTTTGACAGCTTAGTTTTTACAACTTAAAACTACCATTTACACTTTACTGTTTATATCTCAATACGATTCAGAAAGGTTAATAAAACAAACTTCTTTATGGGTTTTTTTCTGAGTGATTGCTCAGAAGTACCTGCCCATATGGAATGAGGGGAGAGTCATTCATCATAAACAATTTGAAATTTATTGAAACGCGAACGCGAATCGTGTATGTTTACTGACTATGGGGTATAAATTCCCAATGCATTCCGTCATTTTATAATCGGATGATCTCAGTAGGTATATTAGAACCATCTAAAATTTATATCTACAAATACAGAAAACGTAAAGGGGTTACAGTTTGGATTGAATTTAACTTTCTTATTAATTACCCTTTTTAAAGAAGTCGTCATTCGCTATAATTAATTTATTTATATATTTGTATGTATGCACCTACTCATGCAGAAGAAAATATTATGTTAACATTGATTATTAATTATTATCGTTAAAGTATGTTATTATAACTTTCTTGTAACTATAATCAGGGCTGATCTTTTTCTAGAATAACTTAATTATTTACTTTTATGATAGCGTTTTTTTTAAATTACCTATATGTTCTTATAATGTTCATTATCACATTAGGTGTATTGGAAATAAGTTATTTTTTATTACTGTTTTCTACGTGTTGTGACTGTACAAATTTAAAAATACTGACCATTTTAACTTAACTCTTACCATCACAGTGGAAAGAGAATTATTCAAATAACATTTACCTTTGTTTACAGGTAAAAAAATAAATATTATATAAGTAAATAAACCTCAAGTTTTATTAATACAACTCCATTTTAAATTTTAATATTTCATTTTTAAAAGGGATTTATAAACAACAGAACATGATTGAATGTTGAACAAAAAATAACATTGAAGAATAAACTCTCTTTTCATAACTTTTGAATGTTATTCCCATCAATTTCATTCATAGGTGGCAATGGATGAATTGGTTAAAGCGTCGTCCCGGTAAGACGAGAGGGTCTGGGTTCGAGTCCCAGTTGCGACCGTTATCTTTTATTATTTTTCTGTGTCTTGTTCATTTTAATATATTAATTTAGATTATTAGTGTTATCTTATTCTTCAATGATATATTAAAGTGATGGGAATAACCTTAAACAGTTATGAAAAAAGAGTTTTTCTTATAAAAATTAAATAAATAACGGTTGTTAAAATGAACCGTTATTTACAAATATAACCAATATTATATAATACATAGAATAAAAACAAAACATTAAAAAACCTTTTTAAAAAAAAAGTAAATAAACAAAGGTATTGTTGATTCAAAATTCTCACAGGGCGGATCTGTAGGTTCTCATTAAAAGAATCTTGCATGTAACCGATTCACGCTATTAATTTGCATATTTAAATTAAACACGAATAGAGCCGAACAACCGGTTTTTCCTCTCTGGCTTTCTTCCTCATACATTTGTACTCGAGTGGCGTCTCCCGGGACTGTCCACGGAACCATTTCTCGAATTACTCATGGGTGTACTAACCGTGGAATATTAAATACAATGGACAAAACCAATCCGATATTGACACACTTTGCTTGATAAACGAAACTTGTAAAAGATAAACAAAAAATTCACCTGAGGAGTCACTTCTGATCAAGGATATTGTATAATAATATAATAGGTGGAGCAAATATACTGATTTTGGTTGACCTGTATTTTGCACAATTTGTACAGCCACATCTGTTTAATCATGAAAATTAAGATCAGCGCAATTGTTTTATTTTGATGATATGATTATGATTGTCAACTTTGAGATGATTCAACCTAGCTGATCTGAAAATATTTGCTCATGCACAAATTTATTCACTACGGTTACGAACCACACCTTGTTTTTTTCTGTTAAACCGAAGAAAATATATATATTTTTTTAAATTGTTATACAGTGTGAATCCATCATGAGTCTGAATTTTCTAGAAATTAGCAATGCTGAAAATGTTGCCTGTGGCCTATAACTTACTCCCTCAAATCTAAAGATCGAACAAATAATAGAGAAAATTTGCCTGAGATGCAAAAATAAGCCTAAAATGTGAAATATTTGCCGTAAAATATCTACCTACTGACCGATCTTTAAAAAATAACAACTAAATATTATATGCCCATGTTATAGTGCCTGTGAATAGATTGCCTACCAAAAATCTAATTGTCCATGTTTTTTATGCCTTCGTATTGTGGTCACTTGAAATGTTATTCTTCTATCTATTTTTTAAATTGTGGTTTATAGTTTATATTGTGAATTTGACCTGTGACCTGACCTGCTTCGTCAGTTTAGCCGATGCTTACAATGAAGAATAAAACAAAATTAGAATGCACCCAGAGTGTATCGGTACGAAAGTGGTACTATGTAATATTATTAAGTGATGAATGTTGGTCATAGTGCATGAGTCAATTAAACAGTTTATTGAATGAACATCTTCAAACAATGAGTCGATTGTTGCTACAAGTTATGGTATTCTGCTAACTGACGGACTACCGCTGATCGCTGATGACACTGTTGATCAATGGGTACAATGATAATGAATAAGCGATCCACCGTAGGTACTTTACATTTGTACGGAATGGGTGCTTGTTCGTTGATGTATACAAATACAAAGCTGCCAGGATTCCATTGATTAGTACCTACTTGGAAGAAAAACAGAAAAATTTGACTTTTTTAGTTTTTTTTTTTTTTTTTTAATTTAATTTAAATTAAATTTAATAATGTTTATTATTCAGTTCTGCAAGGGTTATAGTTTTTATTATTGTGACAGCTGTTTCGGCTTACAAGGCCATTTTCAAACTGACTTTTTCAAGGCCATTTTCAAACTGATGTCAGTTTGAAAATGGCCTTGTAAACCGAAACAGCTGTCACAATAATGAAAACTATAACACTTGCAGAACTTAATAATAAACATTATGAAATTTAATTTAAACTGAATTTCAATAAAATTAAATGGAGTTGTACGAATTAAACACAAAAACAATAAATAAATATATAGAAAAATGTGATATTTATCATTGAATGTAAGAGGTGAAACTTATGATGAAAGTGAAAGCTCAGATAATATTTTACACATAAAAAAGCGGTTATGATTTTAATTTTCATTAAAGTTCCCTTGTTAATTATGATTTTTAAAAACATGCCATTCCATGATTATGAAGTGATTTAATGGCGTCAAAATATTTCTAATTGATCGTATCTACTGCTCAACTGAGATATTAAGGATCCCTTTTTTATTGAACTAGATTCGAGATCTGACCATTACTTTATGATACGGAAATCGTAAAATATTATTAACCGTCCAGAATTAATTATTTGGTAGCTGTTTTTCGTATGAGTTTATTATCTTATAAGAAAGTACCTACCCACGTAAAAGTCAACGATAACATAATAAAGAAAAGCACATAAAATTAAAACTGTCATTTGGAGTTCACGACGCCTTTTTGTGCTGTCCGTCGTTACCGATTCCGACCGCCGTTTGGCCGACGCGCGCCGCGACGCCAATAACGAATAAAGGATAGTGGATGGCGAGCCTGCCCGTTAACGATGTTTGTCGAGCCTGCCCCGCCAAATTGCCCCGATTGTCCGCCAAATAGACTTGAAGCCTACAGGCCACAGTGTACATTGTCACCATGTGTGCTGCGTATATTGGGAGCGCGTGGGGGACAACACTCCAGGCTCTTTAATTAGTTCATTTGATAAACAAATATGCTGACAAACAAAACGTTGTGACTTTATTCCGACATATCAGCGTGTAGTACCAACTTTAATTTATTTTTGTATGGTTTATTAATAATGTTACTTACGATACGATTGATTACAACTTTGCTCACTTCAATTCCATTTCTGCTTTACTTTATTCTTATTCCTTAAAATTAACTCACCACCACAACACGTGCATGTGCCTAACTATCTAGCATAGTGGTCGAAAAATCTTCAAATAATATAAAAAACAATTTAATGATTCAATCAATTGAATAAAGAAAAGAAGTAGTCGATCAATATAATTATTTGGCTCTCTGAACTTGAGAGTTATTCATGTGTGTACCATTACAGGAAGATATTACTCATTAGAAATTGTGTTTTTTTTTAAAATAAACCATTACTTAATTATAAAAGTTATAATATTCTCTTTCTGTAGGAAGGTCCACTCCGAACCCGATAGAAAAAAAAATATTAAAATAAAGTGGATAAAAAAAAATTTGGTTTATATTATGATAATAAAAAACGGTTGAATTATTTGTAAGTAAAAAGTAGGTACGTAGAAACCATATAAATAAATCATAAAATCTATTTATGGTTTTTCTTTCGTTCTCATACGAAAGTCTGTTATTTTCTGGATCTAAAGATCCAGGCGAATTCTTAATCACCCATTTGTCGCCCGGACACCGGTGTCCGCATGACAAATGAGAGGTTAAAAAATTAAAATTGAGATACATGGACAAGGTCAGAATCGCTTGGGCCAATATCATTCCAGATGTTGCTTTTTATTTCAAAACTCTAGCCTCTCGGAATAACTCTAGCTGTGATATTAATTTTCTATAGAATACGGCTATATGTGGGCAAATGTCATAACGGATATTCAAGAGGTTAACCGCTTGGACACATAAGCTTGTTTTCACGATAATTTAACGTAGGTAGACATAGGAATGACGTATGTCCCGTACCTGAGTTATTAAAATACAAAAAAAATATGTTGGTATACAAAAACATTTTTTGAAAATGTGAATATCATCCAACTGCATCCTGCTAACCGGGGTATGTTGTGAGGCAGAAGGAATGGGGAGGGGAAGTATTAGGCTATTTAGATCTGGCCACAAAATACGGCTAAAGCCATTTTAAGAAACTTTCAATTCTGATTAATGGTCTTTTACAAGAGCGATACTGAGAGTATTAACCACCCTAGAACCTGCCACAGGTATACCTACTATATATTATTTTATGAATTAAATGTGAATTAATACAATTCATTTGAATACAAATGTTAACCTCACGCCTGAATTCGAATCCAGGACCTCCGGATTGGCTCACGGATGCCGTCAAAAACGGAAATATTCGTTGTTTATCATAAAACACACCTCTTTGTAGACCATGGTGAGTTATCGTCATAATTATACAAATACAAAACATGATGATTATAAAGTGTACCACATTACCACGGTACCAAATTGTTCCCGTCCATATCATGAAGACTACTCTGATGATTGCCAATTTTCGAGATGAGATAGTACCAGAGAAAGGATAATTATGACACATCTGCACAGGGTTCGATGCACGCACTGCGCGTCATGCATAATATTTTGGAAAGCGATGGCCAATTATTTGGTGCTAGGTATTTATGCCAAAGCGTAGATTGGGATTTTTGTGTCCTTATTAGCTCGATCATAACATGTTTGCAGTTGTTTCATCTCCGCCAGGACACAGGATATTATGTCTTTAACGTTACATGGCGAAGGATACGATAAACGTTTTAATTATTACATATTTGTAATAAGTATTAACTTTGTGGCTCGCCATAATTTACAATAAAAATATATACATTTATTTTAGACCACTTTCATTTTAATTAAACTCCACTGGTTTCGGAATTCTACATATTCTAGATATTTAGTCGTCTAAAATATTGACCAGCTTGAATTGTCATAATTAGGTTCTCAATAAACTTTACGTAAAGCTTCATGCTGAAATCACCGAGCTAGAAACTCCGAACTTAAAACTATATACTTAAAGTTTACAGCTCCAAGCTTTAAGCTCCAAGCTTAAAGTTTCTAGCTTAAAGTTCCAAGCTTAAAGATCCAAGCCTCAGAAGAGGAGAGTAAATGACCGAACACAGAAAATAACTCCCAATCAATTCCGCCCTACCCAAGTTCGTGTATTGGCTTATTATAGTACCATGTATGTCGGTGGATTAAACTCCGCAAGAAGTTGCAAGAAACACCAAGAAGAGCCAAAAAGGAGCGATAAGAGATAAGAAGTCTCAAGAAGTAACAAAAAGTAGCAAGAAGAGCCAAAAGAGATGAGAAGATCCAAGAAGAGCCATGAAGAGACGAGAGCGTCCAAGAAGAAGCAAGAAGAACCAGGAAGATACGAGAAGATATAAGAAGAGATAAGCAGAGATAAGAAGAGAAGAGACGAGAAAACCCAAGAATAGGTAAGAAGAGATATGATTAGAAAATAATAGCCAAAAATAAGAAAAAAATTAGAAAAAGCCAACGTCCAAGAAGAAGCAAGAAGAACCAGGAAGATACGAGAAGATCCAAGAAGAGATGAGCAGATATAAGAAGATAAGAGAAAACCCAATAATAGGCAAGAAGATATATAAATAGAAAAAAGCCAAGAAGGGCATATAAGATCCAAGAAGAACCCAAAGAGCCAAGCAGAACCAAGAAGAGACCAGAGACATGAATAGTCAAGAAGATCCAAGAAGAGCCAAGAACAGCCAGAATTAGACAAGATGATCCAAGAAGAGCCGAGAAGAGGCAAGAAGAAGGAATACATAAAAAAATAAAGAATAATAATTAATGGATCGACTTTCCTTTTATGTATACCAATCCTAACCACCACTGCACGGGCATGTGCCTAGCGTAGTGGTCGTAAAATTATTAAAACATGTGACTAGCAGTTTAATAAATAAAGAAAAATTAAAAAAAAAAAGATTAAGCTCCAACCCGCTTCTTATCTTCCAAGTCCTAAAAAAATTAGTGCCCCCTGTTCTACTGGTCTCACCGGGACAGGAATAATCGTATCGTATCGTATTGATTGGTATTAGCATCACACCGCAGTTATTTATTCTTATGAGTCGAAAATCGAGTATTCTTACATAGTCAGTTATTTTAACTAATTTTTGCTACTTATCTAGAAACATAATGGCTAAGTACATTTTGTGATAGAACGGGCTGATGTTGGATATCTTAAATATTTAAACCATTGTTTACAAAAGTTGATCGAAAATAGAGTTGTTGTCACAGTTATTAAGCCTGTCATAATAGCCTTGCAAAAAATACTCCACTGTTTAGGCAAGGTAAAGTTAATTTTCCATAATATATTAGTGTCGTTGGGTTCTTCAATTACTATTGTAAACGCGTATCAAAGCAAAAAATGCACGAAAAGATACGTAGGTATAATAATTAATAATAATATCATTATTCAAGAAAAAATGTTGGTACCAGCGTCAAGGTGCCATTCTATAGCAAAGTAAGGAGCAAAATTGATTTGGCATTTACAAGTAAATAAACCAAGACCAACTTTTTAATCTCTGCTCAAAATATCACACTTTTACTGACCTGGATAAAATAACATAAAAAGTTATTACTTCTTGCATAACTAAATAACAAAAAAAAAGTCAAATCAATGTTAACAACAAATTTAGTTAGTAAGAGACCCATTGCTCCGATAAAGCTATTATTCCCTGTAATTTTATTATTTCATTGGTTACGCTATAAAAAATCCAATATTATTCTATTTGTAAGGATATTAAGTTGCGTCAACAGAATATGGTATTTTAAATTATATGTATGTCAGACGTTACGCTATAGCTACCCGATTAGTAATATTATCAATAATTTTAGCATTAGCATCGATTATAACATTTGGTAGGGCGCATTACTGAGCATCCTTGAATAACAGCGTTCAAGTTCTTTGTAAATTTATGATATCATTTCAAAACATATATGGGTTGTTTTAAATATTTTTTTTTCGTAAAACATTTATACAACTTATTTACTCAGGTAAGCACGCAAAGTAATCCTCAATTCGACTAAAAATACAACAGTCCTTATCTAAAACTACATTGGAAAAAAACTATTGCTAATTTAGCAAAATAATAAATTAAATATATGTATTATTGAGACAGGGAGAGTAACAATAAAGCCGTGTTAAACCTTTTATAATCTTTATATATAAAAATCTCGCGTCACGATGTTTGTTCAAGATAATCTCAAGAACGGCTGGATCGATTTTTATGATCTTTGATTTGTTGGATTTGTTTCCGTTCAGAATATCAGAATAACAAGCTCTGGCGTTATGATATGAAATTGCATAAAAAATTGAAATAGGTCATAAGCGAGTTGTTTGAAAAAATGGGTGTATTTCATGGAGTTTAAAAAAGGTGAGAGGGGGAGGGGAATCCGGGAGGTGTGGAGGGGAATTAAGGAGGGGGGTTCGAGGGAGGGTGAACGAGGGAAGGGAAGGCGGAAAAGGTGGAAGGAATTGCGTGAGGGGGGGACCCGAGAATGAGGACAGCGGTAGAGGGGAGGGGGAAGGTGAAAGGGTAACGCGGGAGGGGAATGAGTCGTGGGAGGGGAAAAGAAGGCGGAACGGGGACATCTAGTCTTTAGTATATTATTGTTATTTTCGATAAAAAAATTTTTTTGATGTACGTACCTACCCACATAATTCTTACAAAGTATTTAATTGCTTCACAGTTGATATTATTACCTATATACTAAAAAAAGATGTGTAAATATTACTAAATTGATGACGTAAACTAATAAATAATTTTAGTCACTACCTATAATATAAGCCTGCTCCAAGTAAGCGAGGTACCTACTGGCCGCGGCGGCCACATAAAATGTCCATTACCGCGAGGTCCCGCGCCCTGTAATTAGGCCCGCCCGCCCAACTGTTGGCGGTTCCAATCTCCCATCCTACCCGACCTGGCCCGGCCCTGCTTTATAATCGCGTATCATTTTATTATTACTTTTGTGTTTTGTCCTTTTGCGTTTTTGTATTTTTCGGATGAGCGTAAATCTGTATTCATGCAATTTTTTTATCGATTATTTTACACGCTTTTTTTGTTTAAGTTTTATGTTTCCGGTGAAAGGGTTAATTTGATGTGTGATGTGATTGCAGGGTTGGTGGTATTTTTCAAAAATATATTTTCATGATATATGTATCTTCTAATTTTTAAAGTTAGACTCTTACGTGAAATAGTGATCCCACCATTATATTGTGTTAGTAAGTTATCTGTACCTAGCCTCTGTGGTGTTGAAGTTGCGCACTTAAAATGAAACAACACAAAACTACGCTATACAAATGTTATATTACGTTATTGTTATTGTTATTATTATTGAACTTGGAAAAAACGGTTGCATGTATCATCAAATTTTTACGTTTGTAAAATAATCGAAATACATATTTTTTTGAAATAAAACAGAACTGTCAAATAAAAAAACACAATTTATGCATATTTTCTAAATAGGTAGGTACCCAAATATTACATTTTTACAAGGATTTAGTGCCAACGGTGTTAAAATCTAACGCCAAGCAAAATTAACTATATAAAGCAGGGTATAAAGCCAGTAGATATTATGATAATGTATTGGTGACAAAAATTACCTTAATTAAATTATTTTTTTGGCTTTATTCGACTGAAAGTATTATTTTAAACGATTCAAAGAAAAACGACTAAATAACCTCACTTCTTCCTAAGTTCTAAATAAAAGTATAGTTAGTTTCCAAAAAGAAATGTGAAAATTGCTGATTAAAATAGAAATGATTATATTTTTAACAAAATCACCTTTGTTAGTAAATTTTTAATTTTTGAAAAGCAAATATATCTCATAATCGAAGTACATTAATACAGGTAATGCCCGTACGGTTCAAATTAAGGAACCCGACTGCAAGTAAATCTCCAACGACACACCGTTCTGAGCCGTCCGTGAACGTGCATTTTTTCCACAGAGCTTCTGCCGTAATATATACACTTAGATCTCGCCCATACGCGTTTTGCAGACGGAAGTGGCGCCATCTATAGTACTATATTTAAGGAAAAAAGTATGAAGAAGAAGAAACATTTTTCGCTTTCATTTAATATTAAGAAGATTTATGTTCCTCTTATTATTCACGGTATTAATGTAAGAATGTCTACTATTATATATCTACCTCTAAATATAAGTAATCTGTTAATCTCGGTAAATAGTCACCAACGCTTAAACAGGGCACATCAGCAAAAACCCGCGGAGCGGGTTTTTCACTGCTAGTATAAAATAATTATTATGAAACGCTTTGACTCCGAAGTATTTTTTTTTCGAAATGAATGAGAAAAAAATATTTGATTTTTTTTGTATTTATTCAGTTGAGTTAGGAACCTAGCTAATTATAAATGTACGTAAATACATCAATTAGTTCACGCCAAAATCTAAAGAGCACAATTACCGCATCCTGCTTTGTTACATGCGTGCATAATTTATCAATCGCATAATTATTATTGAACATAAGATAAATTGAATCGCAGTTATAATGTGTACGATTGGTAATTTAATTTGAATAATAATTATACGGAATTTGACTAGCTTTGACTACCTACAAAATAAAGGCTTTTCGCAAAAGAGATGAAATATAAAAAACATATCTTAATAAAACAACATAAACTTTTAACATTTTGACTTAGTGCCTTTCTTTTTTTGTCTTGGTAATTTCCGCACTAACTTTTGAAAGAGAGAGAGATGCATATGTCTATTAAACGCTGTGATAAATGAGTTGGAAAGAGATGGATATATTACTTTTTATATTTTACTGGGCAGGTTGTGAGATCGATGAAGTTATATGGACCCGGTATAAATAAATAAAAATTTAATTATAAAGCCATCTTATACCTTACTTATGAATTTTCACATGTTTATACGACTCCAATAAAGTTTAGAGACTCTAAAACATTTTTAACGTCGTGACGTTTTTATTTTCTCTACCCTGCCTATAAAACCGGATACTACTATGTATGAAGTGAAAAGAGTGGAAGAAGTTAGTTTCTTGTACGTATTTTTCATTTTTATACTCGATGCTTGTTATTACACTATCCTTGTTGGTGTGATAATTTAATATCCCATATCGGAATCCTTACATTAAAATAATAATCCATTAAAAATTACCTTTATTTTTGGGCCCCGGGAATCAGATCCAATCAATCCTTTTACCTCTACGAATGCTACTCAAGTAAAATTTCTATGAAGCTTACAATTGCGACATTTGTCTCATGAGAACGGATCGTTTCTCCAACTCATTCTTTAGTTCAAAAGCTCGGCTGCGTAACGATTTGTCGGCCCCTGTATTTCCTTCCTCTTGTAACATGGGTGTCTTTGATCCAGGCTCACTCCTTCCTTTCCACAAAAATACCCTTCTCATAGCATCCCCAAAGATGGCGCAGGCTCTGAGGAAAATTATCTTTTATAGGGCCTCCTGTGTGGAATAAATGTAAAACAAGGTTGATTTTTTTAATAAGAAATACTCTCTTTTTAACTTTTGAAGGTTATTCCCATTTCATATTTAAAAAAAATATTTCTTCAATGTAAAACAATGTCATCAGATTCTATGATGATATCTATTTGGAAGGTATACTTCCTAACCTTTCTATATTTTTTCTTCTTTCGATAAATATCCTGTCAGTAAAAAACCAATAATTTTTTTTTTTTTAAGAATTATGTTTTCTAAAATGGTTTGAGTTGATTTATTTGAATAAAGGGAATTTTTTCGTAGAAAGATACCTACATACAATAATTATTTAATGTTAACGAACAAAAATTATACTTAACATCATGTTAACTAAAAATATGTGTTTTACACTGAAGCTCAGGCCAACGATTCAATAAATCCATAAACTCTACCCACATATTATATTGTAATTCTGTAAAATGGTAAGTCGTTTCCTAAAATATCTGACAAGATATGCAAACATCTCATTTGCATACCGGAGTTTGCATTATCGAATGGTAGCGACGTATAAATTCTGAATTATATTATTATTTAAATGGATATTGACATTAAATCAACATTTAGCCATCATGCTGGTCATCAACAATATCAAATAAGTTTTAATGCTAGCAAAAGAACAAAAAACATATTATCATGCAGGACTAAAAACATGTTTCATTAGAATTCATGTCTTCTAATATCCCAAATAAAGAAGAGTGAGAAATAACGATATTTGACAACAGTTTTTGGGTTCACATATGAATAAGTTCTTATTCATATTAAAAATCTAATATAAACTTTGGTAAATGATTGAGATCACTGTACTATGTATGTGGGAAAATGGTTATGAGATTTGGATATATTAGTGTTATAAGTTATAAGTTAAATATAACTTAAATCTCTTCGTATAATTTTAATTGGAAATCTCCATTAATTTTACCCCATTTCTCAATAGAGTTGACTTATTTTAAATAACTCTTAGTTTTAACCTTTAACTTAGTATACACGTATATTAAGGGTCTAAAGTTGTACCTAACTATGTAAGAACATAACCTACCAGCTTTTGTAATGTGCATTTCAACCGATTTATAACATTTTTCCTTTTGAGAACGATTGACCAGCGGCTGAGAATAAAACTTGAAAAATTTTGCAACTGTACAGGGAGGTTCCAATGAGAAAGATCTATTATTTCCCGTATCAATTTTTTTTAATTAAAAAGTTAATATCGATTTATTTAATTCAAAACTTGCTTTAATATATACCTCCATTAATGTAAGCAATAAAAATGCTCAAAACGCACAATGATAAATTATTAAATATCGTGTACTTCTTGTGAGTATTTTTTTGATCATAAGTATTTATGATTTTTTAATAACGTCTAAACAAATATATATATATATATATATTTTTACATTTTTTTTTTTTAAATATTTTAATTTGTAAGACCTTAAATAAATAGAAAAACTTAGATATTTTGGTCACAAAACACGTTCTCGGACTTTTTAAAGATTTTAATTTAACTAAAATTAAAATTCTGAAAACTGTGTTGACTTGATTATGTATTTATTTATTTTGTTGTATGATTATATGATTTGAAATAAGTGTTGTTTAATAGAATCTATCGTTTGAAAAATGAACAAATCTGCCAACGACCAACGGTATAAGCTTAGTATATTAAAAATACACTTAGTTTTTCAAAATCTTAAAACTGCGTGTACCAGATAAAATGACAATCTTTCAAAATGAATTTATGTTTTTTTTTGTAAAAAAGAGTAAAAAAATCTAGAATTTCATTTAAAAAGGATTTAAAAAGAATTTCTCTGGTAATACCCTCTTAAACACGTTCAGTTTTTAAGTTCCGAACCGAAACGGTAATTATATGAAATTCACTCGATAGAAAAAAAATCGCGAAGCACCTATACTCCGAAAATTAATTAAACACATTTTGTTTTGTTATTTAACATGTTTAGCTGTGAAAAAAATGAGTGTATCTTAAAATGCCACTTAAGCATTTTTCGAGAGATTTCTGCTCTATTTTAAACGAGTGGTGTTTAATTAAATATTTTCACTGCTTTGGTTCAATAATAATAGTTTTTTTTATATTAGCGCGCTACCTCTTTCATTCGCATGTACATATCTCACTTTCTTTTCTTTGAATGCTTACTTAACGGGCCTGAAGTGATATTTCCTAAAATTTAAACAACAAATAAACATGCTAGGATAGAGGCTATTTCATGACGTTGACATATTCACAGATTTCCCGGTGAAACCTACTAATGCGAAGAATCTGTAAAATTTATAAATATTATGTACAAAGTTTTAAAAAGAATTTAATAATTAAAAAAAAAAAAATTGCCAAAAGATTTTTAATTCAGTTTGAAACCACTGACTATCATCTCATGAATCACTGATGATTCGCAAAATTAACGCTACGTAAAAATATCTATTATTCTAATAATATTTGAAATAATGAAAATTTAAAACTTTATTTTCTAAAAATAAATGCTTGTTAGAGAACGAACTTTGACAGATTTCCAATGATAACAGGATGTCCTAGTTCTTAATCCGTGGTAAAAGAAGAAGACTTTATATTAATTGTGTAAAGAGACTGCTTTTTAGGGTGGAGTCATTGCAAACAATCTTTTAAAGTTTAAATTGTCCAAACAAGAGACAAATAATAATAATAAAAATTACTTTAAGTATGTACATTGTATATAAAACCTACACCAATCAATAGAATTATTTAAAAAATGGTCCCACCTGAGAATTATACTACCGACCATTGACAACGCCTGACTACACCCGCCGTATTTACAATAGGTAGGTACTCATACCTTTAACGGACCATTAGCTCCACCAAGGCTCCTGGTCAGAGGACAACAACCCTTGGCATCGGAGCATTCTGATATTAATGTGCTGCGTGGTCCAGTGGTTGAATCTGCTTCCTGGAGACAGAAAAAAAATACATTTACCACCAGAAACAAGTTGCGATAAGAGAGTTGTGATAAGAGTCCAGATCTAGCTTATTTCTAAAGCTGCAAAATCACTCAAGCATTGATCACATAAAATGTTCTGTCAGGAATTCTAGGAAAATGCAACTAATTAAGAGCTTACAATGTAATTTACATCGTGAGGTGTAGAACTTAAAAACGTATTGAACATATTTTGATGGGCTTAAACTAAAATTAATAAAAACAAGCAATCTACGTCGTCTTCTGTGAATTAAAGTTGTTACATAAAAAACTCATTTTTTATATGTTTTTTTATGTCATTATGTATTAATACAGTAGGTTCGTAAAGTTGGGTAATTTCAATATTAGAAATAATCAACATAGATTGCTGTATTCGGTACAAAACCAACCAAACAAATGACCACCAAAAAAATTAACCCTCTAAAAACGAAGTTTTTTTTACCATAGTGGGTACCTTCATCTATTTTTAATTTGCGGAATCAGCCGGAAAGTAGCCAATTTTATTTAGATGTATTAAAAATTATTTTTTTTTTGGTTTTACTGAGGATTGAGCCTTCCTCCCCAGGAACTGGCTAAACTGAGTGAACACCCCTAACAAATCATAATTGCATGGTAACGAGATTTATTTCACATCTCCACATTTTAAAAATGTCGAAGAGTAATTTGTATTTATTATTATTTTAATGTCATTTAATTTCTGAGAAATGCATATGTGTGTGTGCGAGACTGCCACCAAAAGTTCATATATTCATTGTCATCGATAAAAAGCCTATCTGACGAGTTTCAACTCGATCGGATGGGTGTCAATTGGTTAATTTCCAATACCCATATTTGCATTAAGGGGGGGATATCAAAACTCGGCTTCACTGCAGTTAGGTATTTTTGGTACTTGTACAGCCCGCTAGCGAACCACAATTTTTGCCGTCTATGGGGCAGACTCGGGTAAGATTGACACCAAATTGGTAAACCATTTAGCATTTTGATAAAGTACGAAATAAAAAATACACTTGCTCTATAAAATTTAAATTTGTTTACTAGATAATGGATACAGCTAGACAGACAAAAAATCATATTAGCAATGGAATGGATAGATATAAACATCTTTTACGCCCTGAACCTTTTTTGACGTCTCCGTTTTTTACTCAATGAGACTTTGAATCTAATGGTGTTTTGACGTAGATTGTATGGTTTATAAAATGGTAATAACTGTATTTATAATATTACCGGAAAATAATGGGTGTGAATAAAGGGAGATCATAAAATAAAGTTGGGACAAATATTTTTAAGTACGTGCAATAGAAATGACAAAAGGTGGTTTTGTTTTTGAAAGTTTATTTCGACAAATTTTTTCGTACTCAAGAAAGAATATATTTCAAAATATTAGCTCAGATAAACAAAAAGTAGAATGACGCACATAAACGAAAAATCACAAAATTTAATACAAATTGATATAAAATCAACTAAATGTAAACTTGGTATGGAAATATTCAGCATAATATCCTACAAAAATTGCCAAGACTTGTGGATTTTAGAATGATATTAATTTTATCTTTAGTACTTGTGTTAAACAGTGTCAGTCGTACGGAATTTTTAAACCTCTCAACAATAATAGTAGAATCTTTTTTTTATTTTTATATATAACTTCGCACAGGAGGCCCGGAGAAAAATTGTATTTAAGAGCCCCATATTGTATGAAGGAGGAAACACAGAGGCCGGCAAATCGTTTCACAGCTGAGCTGTTGAACTCAAGAATGAGTGGTAGAAGCGACCCGTTCTCATGTGAGAAATTTCGACCGTGTATATATGTTGGGCGCGCATTTGGCGTGTTTCCCGGCTTTGCACCGGTGCTGAAGGGATCAATGACGCTAGTTCCTCTCTGAAGCATCTTCCATGTATAAAATAACGGTAGAACAAGGATTCCATCGCGGTAGACGACCCTGAATAATTCTTGAAGCACGTGTGCTCCTGAGGCTGTTCCTTCTTATTGGCAGCTCGTGTACAAATTACCCAAAATTTATTTGACTCTCTCGACTCATCGCCTTGCCCCGCTGTGGGAGAGATGGATTCTTACGTCCGCCACTCCTTTTTTTATATGAATACCTTACAAAAGTCCCACCTGCTCCCGTCTGGAGTCAGTGAGACTATGGCATCCCCAATTGGGGTATGTTGTGTGGCTGAAGGTGAATGGGGATGAGAAGGAAATATTGTAATTATTTCTACAAATCTCATGACGTCAGAGCTCACCACTATATGTATATAGAATCCTTCGCGGGCGTGTGCACAACAAATCACCTATTGTTTCAGCGCAATCGAATGAATGGTATAGGAAATTTTTTATAACGCCAGAGCTCAGCACTACATATAGAAACCATTACAGGTATGTGCACAACAAATCACCAAAGTTTCTTTGCAATTGGAGTAATGCTTTAGGTACCGTATAAGGAATTACGAAGGTGTGCATTTAACAACTTACAAAAGTTTCATCACAATCGGATAAACAGTACAGGAAATAAATTCATAACGCTAGAGCTCACTTGCACTATAATATATATAGAAACTTTCAAGGGCATGTACACGTACACGAAAAATCCGCCAAAGTTTCATCGCACTCAGATGAATGCTTTAGGTACCGAATAAGGGACAAACAAAGAAACATTAATTTTTTATGTATTTTTTTTACAAATTTCATGACGCCAGAGCTCACTATTATTTATAGAAACATTGGCGGGTGTGCACATAACAACTCACCAGAGTTTCATCACAATCAGATAAATGGTATAGGAAATAATTTCATAACGCTAGATAGGAAATAATTTCATACACGACAAATCGCTATCGGATAAATGCTTTAGGTTCCGCACGAGGAACAAACAAAGAAACATTCATTTTTATACGATAAAATAATTAATTATTTAATTTCTACTTTGCTTGTATAACACCCATTTCCTCATTCATTGCTTGACGGAACTGCAATGCGAGCGCGCGACCTCTCCCCTCACATGTCCACTCATTACTGAATAAATTTCCAAAATGTTACCGTAAAACCTGCGCCTTAATTCATTCATTCTCAAAAACAAAATCGAAATTCAAAAGGATAGATTTCAAAACGTGTTGATTATGATTGTTACCGTTCGGAATTAAAAATTTTGTAGAAAATAAAGACCAATAAAATGAAGAAACGACCAGGGATAGCTGCGCGGCATTTTTTACCAAAAAAAATTATATATTCGTAATAAGCATTAAATTTCAGGCTCGGCATAATTTACAATAAAAATATATAAATTTGTTTAAGACCACTTTAAATTTTAATTAAACTATAAATAATTATAGTTTTAATACATTTTAATACATTTCTTTCGGAAGAACCGTTCCTTCGTCATGAGAAAGTTTTAATACCAAGTCAAACTTTCTCATGACGAAGGAACGGTTCTTCCGAAACCGGTATTTAAACTTAAAGTGGACTAAAACATATTTTTACTGTACTAAATTTTGAGGTCTAAATACATTTTTTTTATTAAAAAATACAGCAAATATTTAGTACCTTCGGATATTTCAAGTATTTTTTGTTTCAAATTATAAAATATAGATCATAAAATGATTCGATTTTTCATGATTTTAGAGGCAACTTTGGCAATTTAACATTTTGAAACTATTATGATGATATTAAAATAAATAGAAATATGTTTTTTCATGAAGTTATTAAAACAAAAAAGGCCCTTTTTACAGTAATTTATTTATTTTATTTATCGTTAACATAGTAAGTTGTAATTTTTTTTAAATATTATATACTGACAAAAAAATTCCAAAGTTTCGTCTAAAATTATTATTGTTAGTGAAATATTGCTGGTCTGTTCTGTAATATGTTACACATATTTTCCTTTTTTTATTCTACTTTTATATTTTTTATCGTAATAGGAACATAGACGCCATTATTGCAATATCTCAATAGCAAACTTGATTGTAATATCCATTATCAATCGACATAAATCAAATAAATTTAATATAAAATCTTCAGATTGCGGTTCATCAACCAAATGTTACGTACCCCAAAAGAAAACAAACGGATGCTGAGGCGAAAAAAAACAAGACGAATATTTGAGCACAAAACCAGTTTACCGATTCTCAATACCAAGTCAAACTCACTCGCTCAATATTTCCGTCTCTTTTCGTTGCACTGCGTTACATAACCTACTCAAGATATCTTTAACTGGTATGATGTAATCTTGAGGTATTTAAATAAATAATATCTAAAAAGTCACCATAGAAATATAATAACGTAGAGCTGACAGTGGAAACGGGTTTAGAAATGAAATTCTGAGCACACACTAATTCTATGGGACCATTTTGTTCATTTGACAAACATTCTAGAATGGTATGAAGTGCATTTTTCAATTAGGGAATTTACTCTTTTGTCCATTACATTAGAGTGGCCTGAGATATTTCTCAGCATACCTGAAAGATATGTTGTTGTATGATAACAATAAAGTAAGGTTATGTTAATTTTTTTGACTAGGTATTTTATTTTATTTATTCCGCTGTAAATTCTCTCCCTTTCGCCCCATTGTTTTATGATTATGTACTTAATCTAACATCTAACCATTGAATGATTTTTAATTAAATTTATTACCTCTTTGACTGTGAAACCAACATTCTTACTGTAAAGATTTTGTTTGATTGAGGACATCGAAATTATTCGAAAAAAATTCGAAAATCTGTGACGTGCGACTTGCGAGAGCTGTGGTGGTTAAAGACCATGGATTTTATGTATTTTTCTGGTATGTTGGCACCCTGTGGTGTCTTTCTGAAACAAAAATGTTAGATCGTGTCGGCTACTACCTAATTTCAATGTAGCGAGTCGGTTTTACGTAATTTTGCTATTCCGAAAAGGTAATTTTTCAATTCATGTTAATAAAATTTGTATTTAGGTATCTATTTTTTATGTAAACGAATATTTAGAATACCTCAACCACAATAGGTACAACGCAAGAGTGTTATTGGCTTGATATTTTACAGAGAAAAAAGTTTTTATTTGTTATCAGTCAATATTGTCCAATGAATTGATCGGGTCTCGGAGACGTATCATGTTAGCACTTTAATTTTTTTTTTAAATAATTTTAAAAGTTACATTTTGTATCTTTCAGTATTAGTTACAATGTTTATTGTACCTCTCTAAAGAACAGTCGAACATAGATAACGTAAGTTACTTTCCAATTTTTCTGTTTTACCATTCGTAGCATAGATGTGTCACGATCACCCAAATACACAGGGAAATATAACTTATCGTTTCCTAACCGACAAACCAAAATCTGTCTATGAGATACAGTTAAGTTATGAGATAAATTAATGTAAAGAGGTTGAAAACTTGTTAAGTCTATCTGGTTTTTTATTAATTAAAAAAAAACTAAATGGAGCAGCTGTAAAAGTTGTGGGATTGAATCTTTTGTACAAATTAAACTATAAACATAAATATGTATTTTCTTATTTCAGGCAGTTACAGTTATTAGGGATGAATTATTTTTTAAATACCTTGTTAAAAACTTGAAGAAGAAATTATATGTAAAACAATTGTAATATGATACATTTTTGTAATGACGATGTGATATAGACATCTTTAATTTGACATCTTCAGACTCGTAGATATATTTAAAAAAAATCATGTGCTAGTCTCATTAACTATAAGCCAATCCGACACGACGTCATAGTAAGTAAATAAAAGTATTTAAACTAAAAAGTGTGTAATTGCTTTATTGTGTTTATTATTATTATTTATTTCTTTCTTTCTTCAATTTCTCTATATCTAGTGTAAACTATAAACATACTATATTTCATAATTTCTTTTGCTTATTATTCTTGAACACTTGGTTAAATTTTGTATGAATACAATATTGTATTCGATACATTCAATTATTGTATGTAGCTATATACATATCAGAAAATCTGAAGTTGATTGGAATTAAGAAAATTATTTAAAATAGCCTCAGAGGGTTATCACAAAACATATTTTCAAAAAATATGTTTTGTGTCAAAAATGTCGAAATTTTCAATAAACTCTTCGTAAGAACAGATGCGGCAGTGTAAGCTGCAGAGCTTCGCAAAAATAACGAACTAACGGCTCAATTTATTTTACTGCCTGTCTGTCTCAAACTCGACAGCCGGCGTAGTCCAGGGGGAAGGCTTTGGACTCCCATTCCGAAGGTCGAGGGTTCGAATCCGGCGTGCGCAAATAAATAATAAATTTTATTTCATTAATTTGTGTTATTTCACAATAAATTAATTCAAAATAATATATACTATATTTGCGGCACGTTCCCGTGTGGAAGATACTCTCAGTATCGCCTTGGGGTAAGACCACCATTCAGAATTGAAACTTTGCTTGAAATGGCTTTAGCCGTGTATAGTAACTAGATCTGAATAGCCAGGTACTTCCCCACCTTTCTCTTCCCCATTTCATTCCCTTCCCCGCTTACCTTCAGCCTCACAACATACCCCGATTGGGGATGCCATAGTTTCACTGGCTCCAGACAGGAGCAGTTGGGACTCTTGTGAAGTGGGCACTATAAAAAAAAACTCAACTGTCTCAATTAATGTCTAAATAATCTTAGACAATATAAGTACCTAATACCTAAAGATGTTTGTATAAAGAAAAAAAATGACTAAGATCGGGTAAAGTAAAACATTTTATATGCGACAGCCTACGAGTTAAAAAAACAACAAAAAAATACCGTAATAATATAATGCAGGGTTAAACTCTGTAACAAATAATCAATATCTGGGAAATCCACTAAACGTCGAAGTGTTAAAAACTGGTAGATATAAGTATTAATTATTTTAGC
Organism: Limnephilus auricula; assembly: GCA_951813805.1. Lineage (NCBI taxonomy): Eukaryota > Metazoa > Arthropoda > Insecta > Trichoptera > Limnephilidae > Limnephilus > Limnephilus auricula. The sequence goes on from OX638388.1 coordinate 35,829,454, forward strand.
AACTAGGTGATTGAAGAGTTGATGACCCCTGAAAAGACACGTGCGGTTTGCGGCAGTACTCTGGTACTCTGCATCCAGCATCCAAGTCGGATGGAAACGGGTTCTGAGATGCAAATTTTAACTCTTAGCAGAACCCGGCTTCGTATTAACCTTACCATCGCAAGTTAAATCTTACATCGGAAGGTTCTTACCGTGCTGAGATATGTGAGGTAAGGGCGAGGTTACGGACACAAAGAAGATTATTCCCCTGATTGTAATGTTATTATTTGTTTTATCTTTTAAATTTATGTTCGTTATGGCAGTTTTAATAGAATTTAAGCTTACAACGTGTTCTACAACGTTCTGTAAACCGTTGTAAAAAATAACTTCACATTTTACCACGTGATTTTTTTTGTTTTATTTTTATTACTCACTGTTCACTCAGCTGAAAAATTAGTTATTTCTTACGAATTAATTTAGTTAGTTAGAGTTATCTATAAAACGTTTTCTTGTAATCCAACTTTCATTCATCAACCCCTCTTTAGGTTTTTATTTGCTTTATAAACCTAGCTCGATGTGGGTTGAAAATAATTTGAATGTTTTCACATCAAATCAGTCACGTGCCACGTTTCAAAGACTTTTATTTTACCACGCATGCATTACATTATTTATTTGTTATCTTATATTATTAATTATTATATTTTCTTCTCATCCACCTTGTTTTAGTCCCACAACATATATGTAGAAAGCCATAGTGCCATTTGTGACTAACTAACTAACTAACCATCACGCCGTTTCCCCGAAGGGGTAGGCAGATAGGACGGACAGCAAAACAACTTGGCACACACTCCTTGCCTTATTGATTCATACATCTTCTCATACGTACTCTTCTATTATTCTGACGCTTGACATGGCCCGACTCAAGTATCTGATTCCCTTGATCGTGCCACGCCTTCCTAGGGGTCCTCGGCTTCTTCTACCATTCACATTCGCGTCATAAATTCTCTTTTCACTCCTTTCTCCATTAATTCGCTCAACATGCCCAAACCTTCTAAGCGTCTCTTTAATAATTTTACTTATTACGCTCACATCAGCCTTGCATTCTTTTCGGATCTCCACATTCCTCACACGACCATACATGGTATTACCACACGTACGCCGCATTCAGTCTACTTTCATCTTTTCTCTGAAAGTTCCATGCTTCACTGCTAAACTTCATCAGGTTAGGTACCAGTACTCCATTGTGGAGTGCTAGCTTCGCTTCTGTGGACAGCTTTTTGTTGGCTCCAACGGCGTTCAGTTCTCCATTAATGGAGTTACCTGCATTTACCCTTCTTTCAATATCCCTATCAGCCTTTCCATCTCACGTTACTTCCTAAATATACGAACTCATCCACCTGCTCCAAGTGTTCATCATTCACAACTATATTGCACAGTGTTTTCGTACTCTCTCTTTCAAACACCATGACTTATTTATATTCATCATCAATTCATTCTTCATGCATAATTCGTTCATCCTAGATACAAACTAAAGTAAAGGGTATGTCAGGCCCTTGCTGAAAATAGACTAAAATTGTGAAGAGAACTAACCCAGCGATGAGCCGTTAAAGCAAAAAGAGAAGAAAAATAATGTAAATTAGAATTACCAGCCACGGGGCATAGCTTCGTGAGAAAATTATAATATTTATAGGAAGGTATGACCGAACTAGACCGCAAAGCGAACTCTGTAAACTCTGTATAGATTCATTAGCTTTCTCCAAATCACCTACCTAACGAAGTGAGTGGGCACCGCATTTAAATTTGAGGACTGCTGCCTTAAGTGCAGCCAAATATATTTATTTACATTCGTCAATGTGTTCCCCCGCATATTTATGACAATTCGTTTTTGCATTTGGCACTTGAAGAAAAATTATAATCGAACCATAGATGAGTGTGCCATCTTGTTATTGTGGTCTGATGCACGGAGAAAAATCAACTGTTAAAAACAATAAAAACGGGACTGAAGTTTGATTTGACCACCTCTAAAAATAGTTTAAAAAAGGTTTGTTTCAATGGAACAGAAGAATTGGGTTCCTGAGTATTGTGGTAGATACCTATTAAATTTGCATGTTACAATTTTCGAAGTCAATGAAACCAGTTTTTCATTCAAAATACATTATTAATTAAGGTATCTATTACTTTCCTCAGATACTATCGATCTTCTGGGGAAAAGAAGAACTGTACTTGTATAATTTTAAAGTTAGTTTTAAGTTTACTAGTGAATGAAAGAATGTGTCGAAACCGGTAGCAGATAAATAAAATTAGGTAACAATTGAACACGTGAAATAAAATTCTTCAAAAAAAAACGAGAAATAGAAAACCAACGCAAATCCTTTCGTTAAAGTTTTTTAATTTTAAAAATGAAATCACAGTTCTTTCAGTTTTTATTGACAACCGAACAAGATAACGTTTAGGTATCTATATTTAACTTTTTTCATCCACTCTTTTTCTTTTTAGTGGAGTAGTGTATGCGACGGGCCTTCTAAATAAATAATATATTCTCAGTAATTTTTTATTCTTATTTTTTATTTTTTTTTATTTAAACATATTGAGAGTTACAATATTTACAACTTAATATAAGTATAACATTTGAATCACTCTCCTAATAAAGCAGTTACTTGTGTTGAGGAGAGGACAACTATATATTTTTACATGTATTTAAATTACAAAATTATTATAAAAAAATATTAGTAATTTTATAAGAAAATTCATCGAAACTAATAAAAACGTGGGTAAGTTATAAAATGATACAAAACTAGAAAATACAGTAAAAGTAATAAAAAGGTAAGTTATAAATGATACAAGGATATAATGAGCAAAGCATAATATCAAGCAATAAGAAAAGTTATGAGATGGTTTACGAGATTTTTTTTTTTTTTTGGAATTCTCATAGTTTTCCTCCGTTCTTATATCTAGAGGTAATTTGTTAAATAATTTTATACCCTTAAATATAAAGTGATGCTGTGCTGTTGAAGTTCGTACTAGAGGTATGGTTAGCCCTCCAACAGAAATAATTCTATAAGCAATTGTGAGATATTATTTTTATCAAAAAATTGTCAATTTCATCAAAAAAGAGTGCAATTTTGTCACAAATTTTTGAAAGTGGGGGAACCGGGAAATCTTGGAAAACATTTGCTGTTGGATAGTAATAAGGCTTTTTTAAGATGATTCTTGTGTCTCAAGTGGAAGTAGTGTAGATTTAAAAGCATCCCCCAAGCCACGATTCCATATTGTAGTACAGAATGTGCAAGTGCAAAATAGATATCCTAATGTGTAATAATATCCTAAAATTGTAATGTATTTGTGTATAACCGTTATATGGAAAATATTAATGAATAAATAAATAAATAATGTAATGATACCTACTCGTTATATTGAGCTTACAATACGAGCCATTGTGTAAACATGACCTCACTTGACAAGGACTAGGTACTTACTTACTGTGTTATAAGTTCAGGGAGTCCCCGATGCGTATTTTCCTTGTTTGCTTAATTAATTCCTCGTGAGTTACATTTCTTCGTCACGTTGTCAAATAAATACCACGGTACTAAGAAAGCTGGCGATTGTCAGGCTACTTGGTACACAAAACATGGGCTTTATTAATACAGCTACAAGGAATTGTCCAAGGCTGGGTTTGTCCGAAGCCGTTTATCATTAGGCAAATAAGATTACTTCAGAGTAATCTACAAAGTGTTTGCTTGGTGGACATGTGAACAAGAGACCATTCTGAGTAATGACGTATATTTTCAATCATATTCAGACACTGCGCATGGCATTCATGAAAAAAAATCGTTTTTTTACGTCACTCCAACCCGACAGGCTAAATTTTTCGCTTTTTGGAACAACTCAAATAGGTCTCATAGAAATCGTTGTATCCCTTACTATCATATATAAATATAAACGGTCGTAGAAAGAGAAAACACGACGCTTTACATTAAAAAATAAAAGTTAAACACAAAATAAGTGAAATGTAGGCCTTTATGAAAACAAATTTTCGGATCAGAATTTGAAAAGAATTAATGAAAGGTTGGAATTTTTTTATTAATTATTTTGTCGAAACGAAAAAGTGAGGTGACGATAAAGTTTATAATATATTTGTCTAATAAAATATGTAAGTTTTTTTTCGTTATCAGTTCAGTCAGTCAAAAAACCTAAGTTCAGTCATTTTTAAAACTTTTTTATTTTTGCCAGCAAAATTTTTATATTTCAAAAATTTTATTTTTATTTTGATTCTTAAAATTTCATCAAAAGTACAATCATGTGTTAGTTTTAGCTCAATATTTTTCTGGGAGTTTTGAAAATTGGTAATATTGTAGATTTCAATGTGCTCTTTCCGAATTTCAACTTTGCCACCTCGCATCTTTGCCGCTCGCGCCGCCATTTTGGAAAAATGGCGCCTAATAGCAGTTTTTTGGCAATATCTCCTTTCCTACTCATTTTGCGATAAAAACATTTACGATTTATCATCTGCGATGGGATTATCAGACTCATCACAAGCCTCTTCGTTTTCGTTTCCATTTCCAAAACACTTTCTGCAAGTTGTGCTGTACAATATTAAAATTAATTGTGTTGTTTGCGTTCGTAAATAAGGATGAATTGAATTGTAGATGAATCACCGTTACAAAATTGTTTATTCACATTGATACTGCGCATTTACGGGGGTAAACAAACAATTCATCTTAACATTTTTCAGGTAACTTGCAAAAAGGATTTTTTCTCAAAATAATTAAATTACCGCATGTATAAACAAGCATATTAAGAATTATTTAAAGTGTACCCTTAATTATACCTGGTTTATTATTAACCGGCGATCATCATCGAAAAGGTACAATGCGGCGCAAGTTATCTGTAATAGTCTGAATTTAGGCTTAGACTTCAAAATCTTATTCTAATCTAGTACATGATACCAGCGCCGGTTCTACGAAATCTGGCGCCCTGTGCAGGAAGTACCGATGGCGCCCCCCCCAACATTTTTTTAAAATTCAGATAAAAAAAGGTATATACATATATACGTATCTATAAAAAAAAATTAAAAAATTTAATGCAATACGTTCAAAATAAATTCAAAATAAATATCCCGCCAACAGAATCAAGAGTAACTTTTCCAAGTGACCAGGCGGTAGCCATGACACTGTACAAAATAAGAACATCATAACAAAATATTATATAAAACAGAAGGCAGTTTAAGTTCAGAAATAATAATATTCTGATCAGTTTGTTTAATTGGATTCCTTTTTATCTTTAAATGCATGAATATAAATCGAATTATAACCTAAAATTCTTACCTTGACTTGACAGAGCTGTATGGTGCCAAATCGCGCGCGAATTGCGGCGAACATAAATAAACCAATTACGCAGTGAACGCCAATGAACAAAGAAGGAAATCCTTACGAGCAGCGATCAATGAACCAATCACAATGTTTGTTGAATTTCGAACGATACAATGGTCGTAAGAGACAAGAAGGAAAAATAGGTCTTACGTTCGTATGAAAAATATTGTATTTGGAAAAAAATTCTTTGACGTAACGCAAATTCGTATTTCGTTATATTTTATCCAATCGGTGCGCGCGCATTAGGTTCACGCATATGGAAGGTGAGTGTTGTCAGCGCATACTAATAATTCGGTATTACGAGTAATTTTTAAACGATTCGGGGAATATTTTAATTAAATTTTAAAACAATATTTATTTTATCACGGCGCCCCTTCGGAGTTGGCGCCAGGTTTTTTGCACGTTTTTGAACGTATGGCAGATCCGGCGCTGCATGATACCATGAAAAACAGATTCAGATTCTGTCGATGTTGTTTCAGCACTCCTTTTCATCATGGCAAAGTCTACAAGACAAAATAAAATCTTGTCGCAATTGAAGAAAATTATAAGTTTATGCGATTCCTTTACATGCGAGAGTTTGAAAAATACCCTCTATTGTACCCCTCAGATTTTCTTTTTACAGGGAATAAATCATCTAGACGTTAGGAGAAAGGTTGCAATGGTGTTAGTGGTGCACAAGCTGCTAAATGGGCACATTTGCAATCCTGATATTATGGAACGAATTTCACTTTATGTCCCCGATATCTTCATCAGAGCTAGACAGCACAGACTATTTATTTTTCCAAGAGGCAGGACCTACCTACCAATGATCATGCCTTCGAGGAGAATGACTACTTTGCTAAATCACATTTCTTCTGTGATTGATATATTCAATTTAAACAAAAGCGAATTTAAGATCGCAATAAATGTATCCAATGCTCCATCGCACCTGATATTATTGATATACTTACCTATGTAATCAAATGTATGTATGTTAAACTGTAATTTGTAAAAAGTAATTGGATTATACTGTTTTTCACAATAAATAAATATACATTTTTTTAAATAAGCTAAATTATTATTAATATTAGCTGCATTAACAACTAGAATTTCTGCACCATAGTTAAGATATGCAAAGCAGATTTCAAATTCATCAAGTCGTACTCATATTCCAGCACTATAATATTAATTCGTACATATAAATTATTAATTTAATTAGAAGCATCTAGACTTTAGCAATATCGGTAAACGTAATCGAATCCTCACTTATATACTCGTCTTTAGGTAAGTTGTTGCGGATGCTAAAATTTTGACATCGGCGGAAGCGGATTATTAGAGGTTCACATCCGCGGATGCGGATTTCGGGATTTTTTAAAGATTTTTCATTTTAAGTACATAAATAAATGAAAATCGATTTAATGTTAATATGTTTAATTTAATCATATTTTTAGAATAAAATTAAAACAGTTTTTAGTTCACATTTATTAGAAATATAAGCTTAGAGTTTTTAATGAAAAACTTTGTTAATTAATTAAATTTAAAATTTTTAACATTTCTGAACGTAGCCAATATTAAAAACAATTTTTGAAAGGTGATGGAATACGCTTTCAAATTATGTTATTTAAAATAAATTTTAAAATTTGTAAATATTTTAATTTAGAATGCACACATAAAAAAAATTAAATGACACATCTGTGAATTTTTCATGGGAAAAAGGTACTAAAATAACGGATAACGTAAAAAATACTTATTTTATCATACAAATGTATAATAAAGAATCTCGTCACCTAACTTTTTTCCATTTCTTGAAACTTGGATAAACACAGTAAACAAATATGGTAATTGATTCACAATGGGAATCACGTCGATAACTAAAACCAAACAAACAAAACTGTAGAATATTGTCACCAATGTTTATGCCTTTCTATCGGTCAGTTAGATACTGATCGAATTTCGTGCTATTTGCTATCTTCGTTCAACGTAGATAGCAACTAGCAAACATGATGCAATTATGAATCCACATCCGTAAAAGCTCCGCATTAGTTGATGTCTGAATTAATGCAAATAATCCGCATTTGCGGATGCGGATATCGCAACACCCCTGGTAGGTACGCACATGTATCTTACTATGGAATCACATCTGTCGCATTATACTTAAATCTATCTATATATCTTAATATTTTAAATACTATATTTTTTGCACAATTTTATATGATGCATCGCAGCAGGACATGCATATATTATCCGCCATAAAATACAATCTATTGATACCCTATATTATTAGATGAAATAATAGTACTGCCTAACTATGTTACCAGGTAGCTGGATACTAATATATTCAATCATATTTTTACAATATTATAGGTCTGTGATATTTTTTTTGCATTTTATGAATAAGCTTTTGATCGTTGAAAGAGAACCAATTAATAAGATTTGCATACAAAACTTACTGTCTTTGTTTCGTATGATTTTTAAATTGTAGGTGGGCGCCTCGATTGTTGATCAAACTCCATTGTACCAATAATAATGTAAGTATTATTAAATAAATTGCATTTTGAGAATATGCATTTTTTCAACGAATAGGTTGAATGTCTCATTATCAAAAATACTAATTTTGGTTTTGTGTCTGTATATAACTTTGGTTCAACAAATTTAAAAAAACTCGGGTTTGCTTTGAATTTAAGTGTCATTTCAAAATTAGAACGGATTGAAGTAGTACGACACATTTGTAAGGTACGTATATTACAATTTTTTTTCCGGGTTTCCCTTGCCGGATCTGCCCTGATGATGGACACTGCAACGCTGTCCGAAACGTCGGCTAAAGAAGGAGGTAGCGCAACACGGCATAACACCCCAAAAACAAACAACGAAAATGCTTTTGGCCGTGAAAATCTAAAAACGTATCTAACTATAATAATATTGAAAATATTTAGATTTTCACGGCCAAAAGCATTTTCGTTGGTTTTTTTGGGGTGTTATGCCGTGTTGCGCTACCTGCTTCTTTCGATCGTCGGATCTGCCCTGATGATGGACACTGCAACACTGTCCGAAACGTCGGCTAAAGAAGGAGGTAGCGCAACACGGCATAACACCCCAAAAACAAACAACGAAAATATTGAAAATTATTTTAATATCAAAACTGTAAAATATTAAGTTGACAAGTAATGATTTTTCATTGGTCTTTGCTTTTTCTATTATCAATAATTTTATAGATACTTTCACAAATCCTCCAATTATAATATCATAGCTGTGATTTTTCACGGGTCTGCGCTAGTTCTTCGTAATAAAAGTCGAATATTAGTTAACATACCTCAACGGAGTTCTAATGCCATATCTGGTACGTTCGAATTGAATGCAACAAAATGAGTTATCTGTGGCGTACGTATGGTAAAGTTGTGACTGCGCCGTATAAATCAAATCTGGCACAACTCCCCTGTTGATTTAATTAGTATTCTGACATTGTGCAATAAACTATTACCTGCAAATTTCATATCATCAACGAAATGCTAAGTACACAGAAGCTCTAGAACCCTTTTATTTAGCCAGACCATTTATATTTTTAAGTAAAAGAAGGATAGGAAGTTGTGGTAAGGAAAAAAAGCAATAGAAGCTTGTCCAGACGCATCCGCCACCAAGACCTGGACAAAGCTTACTCCGTGAACACGGATACCCCTGCTGAGTCGTTAAACGCAGCGAACAACTTGGGGTGAACTTCAGTAAAGGTATAATATTTTAATTAATGAAGATAATATTAGCGAAAGTCAATCGAAAATCCGAAAAAGAAAAATCAGAAAAAGATACCGATACATCTGGGACTCGAACCCAGGACCTCTGGCAATCCGGTCCAACGCGCTATCCATTGCGCCAACGTATCCCTATCCGATTCGGTCATTTTTAACTGTATCATACTTGGACTGAGAACCACCAACATTATTTTTCATTTTTCTTAACGCATATTTTTATTGGCTGCTATCTTTATGTATGATTGCAAGATTCAACTCGTTCTAAATGCCCTCTAGATAGTGTCAGGATAAATTTTATCGCTTTTATTAATATGCGACATCTATTGACTTTATCTGCCACTATCTAGAGGGCATTTAGTTCGAGTTGAATCTTGCAATCATACATATATATAATATCTCCTTTATTCTCATGGAAGTTACTTCCATGGTTATTCCTAATGTTGTAGATATCATCTTCATAAAAAATTACATCATGTATTTCGGGAACTTTTTCCATAGAAAAATTAGATGAACTTGTGACCTGTATGATACTATTTGGTATGTTTAACACACGCAAATAATTCTCACCGTTAAGGTTAAGACAAACGTGAAAAAATTATGTATAAAGGAAACTCCAACTAGGCAACATGGCATCTGTTCATATTCCTAATGATTATTATACAACAATATTACTCAGAAGAAACATATATGGATAGTGTACTTAAGAAAATCTGAAATTGAAGTGTCCCGCCGTGTGACAAGAATATTAAGCAGACCGTCCCGCGTATTGTTATTCCGAAAAGATTTATGACCAGCTGTGACAATATTCCGATGCTAATTTATTTAACGGATTAGCGTTTAGCCAACTGTGTAATACCTGCTTTACCTGACGAGTATTCTCGGAATATGAGTGTTTTTTTGCTTAATTCCCTATGGTAGATTTTTTTATTATGCAGTTAGTTGTTTACGAAGTATGATAATTGATGAAATTAATGCGCTTTTAATGTTGGATCTTTTACTTACTTGGCTCCCAGTGTTGTTTTAACAGTACAGTTCTCAGAAGTGGATGCATTTTATTGAACAATTTCATATACAGTCCGGACATTTTCACAAGGAGACCATTCTTGTGTTCGAGATTGAGAAAATGAAGAAAAAAATATATTTTGACTCAGATATATTTTTTCGGAAGGCCAAGTTATTTATAGCGGTATATACAGGATGTTAAGGTAAGTACTTGACTTACTTTAACCTTAATCCAGACGTTATTATTTGGAGTAAAATGTAAATAAAAATTTTAACGTTTTTTCTTTCTACAAATACATTAAAAAAATAGTAGGTGTTCGACAGTTGGGGACAAGGTGAGAGGTTGAGCGGTTACCCGGCTGAGTGATCAGTGACATATAATGGCAAATAATGTCAGGAATCACTGGTTAAAGTGAGTCAAGAAAGTACATTATATATATGTAGTGTATGTAATCGTACTTATTCTTGGGAGGTGATATGGGTACCGCCCCTAATAGGAATCATTCACAGGCTAACCAAAACCCCTGCTATAAGTCGCCCTGAGTACCCGGGCTCACTAGAGGTTTGTCTAGATCATGGCGGCGGATACGTTTACAGGGGACAGGACTCTTGACCCATCGCCATCGCCTTTCACCGCAGTGGGAGGGGTGGATTCATACTTCCGTCCCTCTTTTACACATTGACCCCAGATTCCTACGCACTAGGGTGGAGTGAAATTTTTTTTTTCACCTGATGGTAATGTAATAGTCAAAATTTGATGCCTTTTAGGTTTAATTTAAGCCATATAAAATATTATTCAATTTTGTTTAGGGTAACTGCCTCCGCAACGGCATTGAATTTATGAAAATAGTCGGTTTTACACTCTAATTGGAATTCATGCTTATGTATGATATTTTTGAATAAACATACTAATTTTTATCAAGAAAGTTTACTTGGTATAAAATAGATTCGACACAAAATAAAAAGAAGTTCGAATTTGTGTTTTATAATTTAAATAAGGAAAGAGAGGAAACGCGGGAGGTGATACTTAGCTTGCTTGCGCTTGTCGCGTCGTGCTCTTGTTCGTGGCTCGGATCAGTCGCACGCTCGTTTGTCGTTAAAAATATGTTCGATATTCTTTCGTGGCAACTATGCAAAGAACTCCGAATGTATTCAAATGTCCTCTATTTGGTGATGTTTGTGAAATGAAAGAGAACGTTCTACCTACTTACGAAGATGTAGTGAAATACTATGAGTGGACGAGACATAAACTGAAATTGCAATCAAAAACTGCATAAGAACCAATTTTTGGCGAGATAGCAGATATAGTAATGTTGAGAATTGAAAATGTATGTAAATAGTAAGATACTTTTTGATATTCCAGTATGCAAGCGCAAAGCATTCAAAACATTTCGTCTGATGTTGAGGTCATTGATCGGCACAAGTTACGAAGAGAGAGAACTAAAACCAGAGAAAAAATAATGGAAAATGCAACATTTACAGAGCTCTTGGTTTTATACTTTCTCAGGAAAAAAGACAAAACTTTGAAAATTGTTAAAAAGGGCGGTAAATGCTACAGGACTATGGTTGTGGAGGAACATATCTCACTGATTCAAGAACCCAGATCCATTTACATGGGATACGTAGTACCTGATGTTGGTACATCAAAAGGAATGGAAACCGCGATAACAGGGTTTCTGTTACATAAAGAATTTTCCCAAATATTATTATGGCAATTGGTTGTGATGGTACGAATTTTAATACTTGAAAGTATGCTGGAATTATAAAACTGCTTGAGAAAAGGCTACAAAAACCACTTCAGTGGATAATTTGTTTGCTCCACATGAACGAACTGCCTTTGAGACATCTGTTTCTTCATCTCAATGGGTGTACTTCGGGACCTAAATCTTATATTGCTGCACTGGGAAAATCACTGGAAACCTGTGAAAAGCTGCCTGTTAAAAAAAATGAACGCATTGAAGGTCAAATGCTACCAGAAATGGCCAAAGATAATGAGTTCAGACCAACAGTAATTGTATAAATTTGTTTCAGCGTTAATTTCAGGTGAATTTCCAGAAGACCTAGGCAATAATACTCCAGGAAAACTATCACATGTCCGTTGGATCACGCGTGCTAATCGAATAGTACGTTTGCATGAATCAACTGAAGAACCATCTGAAAATTTGAAAACTCTGGCTACTTTTGTTGTCAAAGTTTACGCACCGTCTTGGTTCTCAACCATCATGCAAAGATGGCACGCGACATCAGTTCAATATTATTAAGGTCTCCAGATACCTGCCAGATACTCTAAAAAAAATTATAGATCCTGTTATCCAAAGAAACGGCTACTTTGCGCATCCTGAAGGGATTCTTCTTGCGATGATAACAGATGATAAAAAACATGTTATAGAGCTGGCAGCCCGCCGCATACTAAAGGCACTACTCAACCTCCAACACCTACACAAGTACTACCTGTTTCAAGTGCCATTGACAGATTTTGATGCTTCTACATATATTGATTTAATAAATTGGCAGGAAAACATAACCGAACCATCGATTTTTAAAAACTTATCGAACCAGGAAATTCAGAATATCGTGAAATCTGGTGGTGAAAACGAATTATTGTTTATAAGGCTTCTCTGCCATACTCAAGCTGTTGAAAGAGCTGTAAAGAATACGACAGAGGCTTCTATTTCTCAGTGCACAAGAAAGTCGCGATTAGGTGCAACAAATGTCAAGCTGGAATCGCGAAACAAAATGCCTAAATTTGAAACTAAAGAGGATTTTAAACCTAAATAATAAATGTATAAGTTTGTCTCAAATTTCATTTTTTTACAGCGATGCCTTAATAAATATCTCAATTATATATTGTTTATCATTTAACACCTACTTACCACTAAATTAATCACAATGTATCGCCTTATAAACTTTAAACTTTTTTACCCTAATTTTCAATTTTTGGGGTCAGTGCGGAGGCTGAAGATCTTAATCAAATGAAATGAAAAATCCCACGTATTTTTACTTTAACATAAGGCACAAATCCCCCCCTCTTAGAAATCTGAATCTTAAAAAAAAAATTTTTTCATACATCCGTGCTCCACGCTACTACGCACCCCTTATACCATTTTCCTTCAATGTAGAGGATTTATTAATAATTATAAATAAATTAAAACAAATAACTTTGTTATTATTTATACATATAACTTGTTATTTATATAAGTGGTGTACGCAAAGTTATTTGTTTTCATTTAATTAAAATGATGCCACAAAGTGAATTTGCGAAGATTGAAGAAGTAGTAATTATAACCTTAAACTTTAAAAAAATGAACACGTGAGATCCTGAATATCAACTCCTATCCAATAGAAGAAGATTTAAAGGAATTATAATACCTACCTTAAAAGTGCAACTTCGTTCCAATAATATTATTAAATTATCGAAGAAAGCAAACACTTTGTGCTTGACATTAAACCAAATGAAACAAACATTTAGTTTTACACCACTTTATTTTTATTTATATTTGTCGACCGGTTTCGATTGGACTCAATCTTCATCAGGACAATAAAATAAGCTGAAGTTTATTTTATTGTCCTGATGAAGATTGAGTCCAATTGAAAAGATTTAAAGGAATTATAATATCTACCTTAAAAGTGCAACTTCGTTCCAATAATATTATTAAATTATCGAAGAAAGCAAACACTTTGTGCTTGACATTAAACCAAATGAAACAAACATTTAGTTTTACACCACTTTATTTTTATTTATATTTGTCGACCGGTTTCGATTGGACTCAATCTTCATCAGGACAATAAAATAAGCTGAAGTTTATTTTATTGTCCTGATGAAGATTGAGTCCAATTGAAAAGATTTAAAGGAATTATAATATCTACCTTAAAAGTGCAACTTCGTTCCAATAATATTATTAAATTATCGAAGAAAGCAAACACTTTGTGCTTGACATTAAACCAAATGAAACAAACACTTAGTTTTAAACCACTTTATTTTTATTTATATTTGTCGACCGGTTTCGATTGGACTCAATCTTCATCAGGACAATAAAATAAGCTGAAGTTTATTTTATTGTCCTGATGAAGATTGAGTCCAATTGAAAAGATTTAAAGGAATTATAATACCTACCTTAAAAGTGCAACTTCGTTCCAATAATATTATTAAATTATCGAAGAAAGCAAACACTTTGTGCTTGACATTAAACCAAATGAAACAAACATTTAGTTTTACACCACTTTATTTTTATTTATATTTGTCGACCGGTTTCGATTGGACTCAATCTTCATCAGGACAATAAAATAAGCTGAAGTTTATTTTATTGTCCTGATGAAGATTGAGTCCAATCGAAACCGGTCGACAAATGTAAATAAAAATAAAGTGGTTTAAAACTAAGTATTTGTTTCATTTGTAATAATATTATTATTGGAGCTTTACAATGTGTAAATCATTTTTATGAAACACTACATTATTATGGATAATAAATAGAGTGCTGATAGCAGAAGTGAACAATGAGATAATGCAAAGTCATCCATCGATGTATTGGGCTCTGGCATATCTAGTCTTGACATAATAACAGTTTTACTATTGAATGATTCCTGGTTACAGTCGGTATGTATTGTAAGAGGTGGCCGCCAGTCACTGTGCTTAGGATTTGAATAGCATTATGCAAAATCTAAAGCATATTTAGATATTGCAGTCATCCGCAGAGGCACACTCTGTCTGGGAATAATTATCGGCAGACTGGTACGGTTAAAATAATACTTTAGTGGTTGATTATATATAACGTCCTCGTCATCGATTTGCATACTAATGTCTTTCATGCAAAGGAAAAAAGTTAAATGCTTTAAATTTTTTAGACGTCCCTGAAAACTTAAACATAATAAGTTTCACTTGATAATGAAATATCAAACATAATAAGGGGGATTCTCAACATCCTCCCAATAGCTTATCTACCCTAATAACGAATATAATTAAATATATAAATAAAATACTTGCAGTGGTTAGAAAACTCTGCCAACTTATTCAATATATAGCCACTATTTAAAGGTTCGAGTACCGAATTATAAACTACAACTTAATAAATAAATAAACCGTAAATCGAAAATATTCGTTATTAGTGTACATAAGCTATTGGGAGGATGGTGAGAAATCCCCTAAGTTTCATTTGACTTCAATGAGAAATTCATTTAATTTTTTTTCGATTGTTAACCGCCTAATTAAATTAAGGGTATTTTTTTAACATCAAAACTTCATAAAATTAATTTGAACGTTAGAATTTGTTAATCCCGCTATATAAAACAAAGCCCTACACATTGTGGCACACATTGTATTATTGATATTAAGCATTTTATTAGTTACTTTATAAATTGTCAAACATTTGTGTTCGTACATCTTATTTTATATTTTTTTATTTTATTCACTATGTTTGTAGGTATTTATTTATGTATTACCACGCTAATGCTTTTATGATTATTTCATTTATTGTTGTAATATTATTTTCTGTGGAACAAACCTACTGCTGACAAGCAAATTGCAGTAGCTTAGCGGGTATAAAAATGGCATACATTGAATGCAATTTTTTATTAAATAACAAAAAAATAAAAATATATTTAGTATTTTTTTTTGTATTTCTTGGGCATTAACTATGTAACAATTTCTAGACATTTTGTTTTGAAAGTTATTGTTTATGAAAAGTTATTTTAAAAGTTCATTTCTGTACTTGTTTAAATTTTAAGTTTAGTTTTAAGTTTGCTAGTGAATGGCACGGACGCGTTCGTGTCGAAACCGGTAGCAGAAATACAAAATTTAATTAACAAATGTACATAGAAAAAAAAACTTTTCAAAACAAAATATATTTAGTATTTACAATTTTTGTATTTTTTATAAATGTTTTAGAACGCGGATACTGGATATTAGTTTTTTGTTATGTTTATTTGAAAATATGTCAAAAGATTTTATTTGTATTGTTTTTTAAGTTTATTATGTATAGAAGTAAAAACTGTTTGTATTCCGAATTAAATCAAATAAATATAAAATACAAAAGATATTCATAGTAGCTAACAGTCTAACACTTCACGTAAGAATGGCATGTACTCGTCAGCGGGGTTAAACCATTGCTTTTAGATACATTTGAAAATACTTTTTAATTATTAATTTATTCAAAAAAGTTACTTTTGGGAAATATGTAGGTGATTTTTTAGGGATATACTGAGTTGCGTTACGTATTAATAACTTTAATTTTACTACTAACTAACGAACCATCACGCCGTTTCCCGCAGGGGTAGGCAGAGAGGATGGACCGCCAAACAACCCGGTCTTGGCACACACTCCTTGCCCCATTCACATTCACACATCTGCTCATACATACTCTTCTATTATTCTGACTCTTGACATGGCCCGACTCAAGTATGTGATTTGAATTTAACTGTTGAATTTAACTCAATTTTAATTTAATTTATTGAATTTAACCAAACCATTTAAAATATAAGGAGATAATACGAATTACTATTATACCATACGGATGTGTAAAAAATACAAGCGTTTCCAAGTTATATATGGTCGTTCCAAGAGATTTTACGTAAACATTGGTAGGTGCGAATTTGCTGCGATGAGCGACCGTTTTCTGGCGTATTATTATGTATTCATGACATTAATTGATACGTTTTTAGTACTCTATATAAATGGACACTTACGAAGACCACAGTCACCTATTTTAAGTTAAAACAATCGATAAAATTAAAAAGACAACCACAAATTATCACAGAACTTTAGATCAGCATACAAAACTGTATGGCGACCTCTCCCCCTTATTCGCAAAGCATGCATTTAACAAAAAGAGATGCACAGAAATGTTTAGTTATTACTTATTGTTGTTAAATTGTACAAAATTAACATAGAGTACATTTTGACAGATTTTCTCAGTACATTTTGACAGATTTTGACAGACAAGTCAGATTTCGTTCGACCAATAATGGAGCATTTATACAGTAAAGCTTTTAAATCATTTTTCAAAACGAGATAATAATCCTGAGAGCAAAATTAAAGAATTACATGTATACATATTTTATCAAAAGAACATATTTTTAAAAGGTCAAATTATTTTTACTCTTATTCCTCTTATTACGTATTAACCAATCGCCTAATAAAAATTGTGGGTTTGTAGTGCTACGTGAATTTTAGCGAATACATACATGATACATGCGATGCTGCCTATGTTATTTTAAATCATCTACTACATACATCTTATATCACGAATGTACCACAATTTAGAATGTATTTTACTAAATATTTTTATTTTTTTTTTGCATTTGGTCCACACAGGAGGCTTTGAGGAAAATAATTTCCCTCAAGGCCATTATCATCTTTGGGGATGCTGTGTGGAGGGTAGTTTGAAGGAAAGGAAGGAGAGGAAGTTCTGGGAAGGAAAAATGTATGAGGGTTGGGTAGGAATCTGGGGTTCTGTGTGTCTAGATCATCCGCCGCCAAGACCTAGACAATGAACCCCGTGAACCCGGGCACCCATGCTAAGTCACCAAATGTAGCGAACCACTTGGGGTGACCTATGGCAGAGGTGTAAATATGCAGTAAACTAGAATTAATAATTTTTAATTGATAAACTATTGTTTAAGAAAAGATATTATGCATAGGACAAAGGGTAACAATTATTATAAGCAAAAATTATCAGCCTAAAACACTCATCCACATTGAAACAATCTTCCGAGAAAAGATACATGCCGCCGCCGGGACTCGAACCCGTGCCCTTCTGATGTCCGGTCAGGTCATCTTTAATCATTTGGCGGGTAAGAGGTAACCCGCCGTAGCTCAGTGGATAAAGAGCACCTGACCAGACATCAGAAGGGCGCGGGTTCGAATCCCGTCGGCGGCATGTATCTTTTCTCGGAAGATTTTTTCAATGTGAATGAGTGTTTCAGGCTGATAATTATTGCTTATAATAATTAGTAAACTAGTAAATATGTATACACATGAATACATGATTAACGGATATTTATTTAGGGTTTATTAAACATGCCAAAAATGTATATTTTGTATTGATTAGTAGTAATTATAATAAAATATTATCGCTCTTATCTAAATCCTTTTAATAATCAGTAATATCGTGAAGAAATATGAAAAAAAAAATGTAATTTGATAAATCCGTTCTGTTTGACATCTTTAATAATTTCGAACGATTCACAGCGGGTGCCATAAAAAGGTGTCAAAAAATAAATTATGGTCTCTGTTTTTTTTTATAAATTTCCTTAAATTAGTAAGATGATACTTCATCACTGCTAATTGGTAACAAATTACGAAATTTTACGCCAGTCTAAAATAATGACGGCTTATTTGATGAGATTTGTATTTATATTTATATTTTTCAAAAATATATTACGTGAAATTAAACAAATAATCAAAACGATTCTTTAATAATTATAGCCAGTAGGTAGTTACCGATTGCCGTGTCAATTTTACATTACCGTAGGAAGATCATTGATGATTTATGACTAAACTGTTGACTTGGCGATGTAGAGGAAGAGAGAATCATTTGTTTCACTGACAGTAAATCAGTATATTAATTGAATGACATAACAAATTGTTCCTATGTGGTATCATGAACAGAAGATTTATCGTTTGTTAAATTAATTTTTAATGTATTATCCATAAAGGTTCAACCGTGTGTCATTTTTTAAACGATGTTAGATTCAAGAAATCTACTTTAAAGGCGATCGGAAAATAATGAATCGAATAGCCAATACCTAAAAATAGAACGGAAGTATTATTGAAGGACAACCTTTAACCCTCCGTCGGGCCACCTGGTCTGTCAGGCACAGGTCGGAATCTCTTATTACCCCATCACTGCCAGAACGGTGTCGGATCCTGCTCTTCCCAGTACCTTACTTACCAGAATAGAAAAATTAAAGTTAAAATTGACGGAATTTTTAGTGATGAAATGTTAACAAATACCGGATTAGCAACAGTGTCGACATCGGGGCCTACATGTTATATAATGCAAGTAAACAGTCTACCAAACGTAATAAAACGTAAATGCTACATGTCTGCAGACGATACTTGCATTATATGTGCTGACAAAGATCCACTAAAAATTGAGGAAATTTTACAAACAGACCTAAATAACATAATTTAATGGTCCCACGACAATGGCATTATTAATAACGAAAAAAAACCAAATATATGCTTTTACACTCACCATATGCAAATTGTCAGGAAAAGGAATTGCATATAAAAAGTAATTCATATGATTGTTTGCACACAAAAAACCAATTCCATAATTGCCCGAATATAGAAAAAGAGTACCAGTATACATACCTTGGTCTTACAATAGATGTCAACTTTAACTGGTCAAATCATATTGAAAATGTATGTAATAGATTAAGATCCATATTATGAAAATTTTACCACCTTAAACATTTTGTTAATAAAGATATAGTATGCTGTATATACAACGCATTAGCAGAAACAATTATAGGATACGGAATAAATAGTTACGGATTAACGTACAAAACATACTTAAATAAAATAGAACAATTACAAATCCGTTTCCTAAAATTGATATCAGGCAAAAAAAAGTCCAGTTTCTTATTTTATAATTTTTTTTTATGATCACCTTCACCATGTGAAGGTGATTATAAAAAAAATGTTCTCCTTGTGTAATGTCCTCTCTATAAACAGTAAGGTAAATTACCAATTAACGCTAGATGAATTCTGGAATACGGAATTCAAAAAACCTGTAAACAACAACTACCCTACTAGGCATAGAAAAGCACAAATGTTTATTATCAATAAATCTTAACATGTATACGGAGATAGAACAAAAAGGCATAAAATTGCGGAAATATTTAACGCATTACCTGAAAATATCAAAAATGAGACATCTTATTCAAATATCAAAACAAAAGTTAAATTTTTCTACCTCCGAAGAACATGAAATCAAATAATATAGTTCCTTTCTATTTTTTTTTCTCACCTTACGTTTGTACTGTGTAAAATATTTTTACTACAACGCACTACTCATAAACATTATAATAATTAGTTTGTCGTAATAATTAGTATTTTAATATTAAGTATTATATTTAGTATTTACCATGTAAAACTGAAAAGTATACTGTATTAAATAATTAGAAAAAATGAGAGATTTCTTACAATCAAACTGATTGATCAGTTTTGTAAGATTTGTAAAATAAAATATTGTAAAATTAAAACTGAATAAACATATTAAAAAAAAAAAAAACTTTCATTAGGAGGCACATTGAACCCCCTACTTGGATTCTCACCTGACAATGTGAGAGTAGTGTTTGTCGTCCATGTTCTGTTAGGCTCATTGCGCCCGATTTCGTCATTTATATGAGATATATTTTTTATTAATAATTTCATTGCAGTTGTGAATTCCACCACTAAGATGTATAATTCTGATTTTTATTGAATTTAGTATATATATAACATTGATTGAATTTGCTATACAACATTCAATTGCCTTAAAATAAATGTATTTAAAAAAAATAACTTTAACGTTTGGAAATTATTATGTTTATGCCCGCTTCAAAATTTTATTAATTTACTTAAACTATAATATTACCTATTATTGGGCCAGGCACATCGTGCCAAGTTCAGAGGTGCGCCCAACGAAGGGTCAATATTAACAGCCCAAATAATTATGATAACCTTGATAGTGCAGATCAAATACAAACATAGGGCTTACTTGATTTTGAGCATGTAGTAGATTCGAGCAGGACTATGATATATAATCAAGTAGATTCCATTATTTTCGGTGATGATTGATTGATCAATGTTTGATCCTTTATGCGTCATAAGTGTGGGCTATTGAAATCTTCACGTGTAAGCATACACAGCTATTATTTCATCATTATAAAATAATGTCAGATATTAGAGAAAATTTCATATAATCAAAAAACAAGAGATTAAGGGAGGTACTAGTTATTGTACAGATTTGAATTTGACCCAATCGAAAAAAAAAGTACAAATTATTACACTTTACGTTACTACTACGTAGATTCTGTAGCACGTAAATAGTATTTTCTAGGTTGACAATTCGTATAACCTTTTGCATAATCAGCAGGCTTATATGCCACAGTTGTGATCCGAAATCTAAGGGGATATTTTAAAATGTCATTTATTTAAACATTTGTAGCCTCACTAATAAAAAAACAATTAACGACAGTAAAACGCTGTTTCTGTAGCACGCTGTGTAAAGTCTGTAAATATTTTAAAACCAAACGTTACTAATAACAAAATTGAAAATAATCGAACATAATCTTACTAATATTATAAATGCGAATGTTTGTATGGATGTATGTATGTTTGTTACTCTTTCACGCAAAAACCACGGAATTGACTTTAATGAAACTTTTCAATAATATAGCTCATACATCAGAATAACATAAAGGCTATAATTTATACCCAAAGCTTGCTATTTTCCATGTATTACAAATAATAATTATTGTTTAATAGAAAATGTCAAAATTTGAAAATGACATTTTGAAAAACAATCATTGTAAAACCAAAATTCTATTTTAGAAAATATTTAAATTAGTGAATTTATTGTAAGTACTCACCCTTGAATCGAATCAAGAATTATAAATATATTAAATAAATGGGTTAAGAATTTTGGTATAAACATAGATACTACGAAATGAAAATAGGCTAATCGAAGTACTAATCCTGCGCAGACGAAGTCGCGGGCAGAAGCTAGTCGAAAATAATTGAATTTTTCTGTGTGCCACCCAGAAAATTAATCCATTTGCGCATGTGCAGTACGCAATTTTCGATTCAACCGCGGGCGGCAATTTACAGTTTGACATATGAGATTTTACGTGCAGTTTATATAATGTTTTTATGGATAATTTCTATCCCAATGACCAATTTACTATAATAAGTTTTATTCAACATAACAACTATTTTTGTGTTATTTTTGTCACTTTTGGTCCATTAATAACGTTATGTTGGTAATTTAATTCTGGGAACATAAAAATATAGATTATTAATTATAAAATTTAATTTGTCCGATTGAGTTTAATAAAACTTTCATAAAAGTAATGTTATTTAATAACACGAGAGCAGTGTGCGCGTGTAAATAAATACAAATTCGAGAAATCATTGTCTAAATTTTACAACAATGACTACAAAATGTCATATATTTTCAGTTACTCTTGGGGAATTATTAATTGATTTTTTTATAATTTTTAAATGTAAGAACGAGATAAAAAGTGAAGTCATAGATTTGTTGCAAATTCATTAAATAACAGGACTGTGTTTTTTAATTTTAGTAGAAAATGTTTGATGTAACCTTTTTTTTCAATTTTTTTCACGTTTAAAGTTTAAAATTCTGCAATTTTTAAACGCTTAAGTATATTTCAAATACAAAAATCTAAAAGGTAATTTTATCTAGTTTTCAAAATGGCATTTGGTTTTACGAGATTTCCAAATAAAAAACATAGGATATTTAAAATTCCTAGGAAAATTTTCAAAATTCCTAAACCACCCTCTTTGGCCGTGTAAGCAATATTAATAAGCAACATTGTGCATATCTTTCCATGACCAATTTTTTGTCAGTTTTTAATAAGTAAGGTTTTTTCATGCACGGTCGTTTAACAATTGTTAAAATTTTTCAGAAAGTTTTTTAGTAAGGCCATTGGTGTGAAAATAGTAGATATTTATTCAACCAATCAACGATAGGTAGTTTTATTCGTGGCGGAACAGCGACTGAGATTAAAATGTATAATCCATACATCATTGGGGTAATGGTGGAAATAAAATTCAAAAGTATTTCCTTCGTATTTTACTGTACGATCGATCTGACTATACTTCTAGCTTTACAACAGTTTTTTTTTAATCTTTACCTACACATGCTTGAAAAAAATCAGCGATAAAGTGTTGCAAGGCATCAATGGGACATCTAAAAATCGAAATGTGTCACATAAAACGAAGTACCTATTATGTCTACCTTGTTTATTTTAAAAAAAATTTGCTCTAGTTCCTAACTCTAAAGTTGATCATTCACAAACAGTAGGTACCATCCTTAAAATGTTTTATGTGTAATAAAATATTGTATTTAAAGAGGCTAGACTTTGAACCACACGCAGAACGTCATTCTGTCCTGCTCACAACAAGCTCACGCACACTTACAATACATGCGAATGCAAAATGTGCGAATGAGACAACGCTCAAATTTACCTACAGAATACGCTCGAAAAGGGGTTTATGGAGAATACACTTTTCCACACCGAAACTTTCATGAAATTGAAATTTAAAAAAATATATATGTTTTTTAGAAAGAAGAAGCTACGTCGGTAGCTTTTTATAATTCTTTATGAGAGATGAGTTAGCAGCACTTTTTCCTTAAATAATATTTTTTGATAAATCGTACAAGTTTGACAGTGAATGTTTACGTTAATACGAAACGCATCGAAAATTCGAAAACATACTGACATAGTTTTCACCCTCTAGAAGGCAGTATAAAAAAAATATACTCATTTTGTGCAATTTTCGATGTAGAAAAGTGTTTTTTCCCGGGCGTCCTTTTTGTATGGGCCGAAAAGCGAAGTCTATCATCTTAAATGTTTATAATGTTATTTCTAATGCGTGGTTTACATTTACAGAATAGAGTGGTGCGAACCTTCGTTGCATATCTGCGCAGTGAATTACACGATTCGTCACACCATTTCTACAGGATAAATTCGATGCAAAGTTCAGGCCTCCATCGATTTAAACGATATTGGCAGTCGAAGATTAATGGATTCAGACTTATCTATGTTATATTTACATAAATTGATGTCTTTCACATCAGATAATTTATTTTATGTATTTAAAAATAAACGTTAAAATAGTTGAATACGGCAAGACATTTTTTAGTTCAGTTATAAAGCATTTAAATGGGCTTATTTTTTATTACTCACAACAGATGAAATTTCCACCTTGAATAAGATATCAAAAAGGTAGATGGGATGCGTGACATATTTAGATAAGGTAAGATGGATATAGTAGAAAATGTAAAGCAAGACAAGAATTTTATTACAGGTCTGTGAAGTTATACCACAGAATAAAAAGAATCTCTTCGCTCTAAGCCTTATGATGTCATACTGATATCATCTGACTCCCTTTTTAGGAGTTTTTTTAAACTTGTCATAAGTCAGCAGGACGTATCTAGGATAGTTTATAAGTTCATCTTTTAGAGATCAATGTTTTAATATAGTAAAAGAAAGCTGAGCAAAAGGGAGGTTCATTTAGCCGAACTGAAAACGTACATATTAACTTATAATGCACTCTTTACTAAGTATGCAAATGTTGTATATAATTACGAGAGTTTTGATTTTGATCAAGCTTCATTTTAAAGTCCGGACACATCCATCTTAACGTTTATATCATCATTAAAAATACAACCTGGTCTCAGACTCCAGACAAAAACATTTGCTTAATGGACGAACAACTGAAAAATGCCTTAATGGACACTTGTAGAAGTAAAGGCCAAATTGATATTGGAAGGGATTCCATCTCAAAGTAGAGATAAGTCTAAATAAGTTATTAAGTTGGTAACGAAATTCTAAAGGAAATGTAAATGTTGACTTGTTGGAACTATTTACGTGTACGCACTTTAAAAAATTATAATTCATATTTTTACTTTGTTTTAGGTTAAAATAAAATATGAATAATGTGAGAAAAAAATAATGTCAAGCGTAAAAGAGGACAGCAGCAAAAATAATATAAAGATAGGTAAGGGAGGGTTAATAATGTTAAAAAAAAACGAGTGTGCTTTAGACCACACGACTGAAGTAAAACTTCTTTAGCTCCATCTATATGTATGTATATATATATGTTTATATGTATAAAATATATACATGTATATACATATATTAATTTTCTACAAATATTTATTTAAATTTATTATCGTTCGCCTCGCCCGATCAAGCCGTGCGCATCGACGTCCGCTCTCCCCCGAGTTTGGTGCGTCACTGAGTGAAGGTACTGGAATGCATAATTTGTATTTCAAAATACTGACTGAGATATTTCATGCACTGGCTATGAGAGGAAGAGAGAAAGAAAATGTGCGCGCGCACCGCTCTCTCTTGCTCCTACAGTCGCCCGATATAACGCCTTTTCGTAACGCTTTCGTCAAGCATTCGCCAGCTTACCCCTCAAGTCACGCATGCGTAAAGAAGTTTTACATCAAATCTATCCATATGTTATATAGGTATATTCGAGAGTGGTAGCCATTTTGAGAGCAAAACTCCGGTGAAAGACCACCATTCAGATCTAAACTTTGCTTGAAATCGCTAGTGACCAGATCTGACTATCATCTGACTATCTGCTATTCAGCTACTTCCCCACCTTCTTTTCCTCAATTTATTTCCCCTCCGCACTACCTTCAGCCTCACAAGATACCCCAAATGGGGATGCCAACCTGGCTTCAGACGGTTGGGAGTAGTTGGGACTCTACCTACATCAACTAAATCATGTACTTACTTGAGCAAATTTTTCTTATTCTTATTGATTCAGCTTTTAAAAGCTTAATAATACATCTTTTCACTAAAGTCTCACAAGTCTCGTCTATAATCAGATTCCATTATTTTTTTATAATAAATCAATATTTTCAGCTCTAATTACAAGTGATACAATAAATGCGTCCGGCTACATCTCAAAATGCATGAATAAGGTATTGAATATGTAATGAAGCGAGGTAAGAACTGGAAGAAGGGAGGTTGATTTATGTGTAATCAGGGGCCTAAGGTATTAACGATTGATCGAAATCGGCGCCTTTTTCTGGCAGACAGTGCTTTACAAACTTTCATGGAAAAGATCTCTACTTTATCGAACTTTGAAGTCATGCACGGAGAAAAATGTTATTATAAAATACGATCATTTTATTCGTAAAAACGGGACTGAAGTTCTTACGAATAAATTAACAGTGTTTCAATGTTTATTGGCGGGAAAATGTAAAAATAATTTGTTGGTATACGTACGAAATTACGTTTACCAAAAATTTAATCATAAATGTTCCCGCCAATGAACATTAAAACCCTGATAATTTGTTCGTAAGAACTTCAGTCCCGTTTTCAACTGTTTTTACGAATAAAGTTATCGTATTTTAGAATAACATTTTTCTCAGTGTGTTTGTAATCTTACTGACCCACTTAATACAATAGACACAATAATTTTTCATATATTATATTATTTTCATGTTTTCATCGAGAATTCATATTTATTTTTTCATCAGTTTAAATGTTTTTTTTTTTAATAAATTTGAGTGTGTGGAATACTTTGTCATTTGAACATAATTGACGGAACATTGATATGATCTCTATATATAAATATGTTGAATGCTGCTTCAGTTAATCAGAAAACAGATATTTATAGGTTATTATCTTTATATTACCTTTAGGTATACAATACCAACTACAAAGTGTATTTTTATGCTAGAAAGCTGCTGTACATGGCGTAGCTATCTAGATATAGATTAAATATATTAAGTTAACTACCCGCCTCGGAACAGGGAGGCGAATAAAGAAAACTTTGTAAATAAATATTACAATAAAATCAACTAGAGAAGCACCGCTGAAAACCAGCTGCATGATATTTTTGAGATAGTGTGAAATATTCGACATTTTTGATGTTGTTTAGTCAATGTTCTTTATTTTTTTCAAAAATTCGGTTTTTGTAAGAAAATTTTCAGAAATTACAGCTGGATTGTGAGTGCACTGAATTTATGGCACACCCGAGTCACGAGCCGCAACTGGCTGAGCAGTGATCCTTTTGCCATATTTTTTTATAAAAGTGTAAAAAACTATTGTCAAATAATTTTTTTGTTAATATTAACAGCTCGGGTTGCTGACATTAAAATAACAAAAAAATATATATCGAAATTAATAAAATCTTAGTTTTTACCACTTTTATTGTTTATAAAAACCAACATGTTTCATGAGCAACGCTCACTTCTTCAGGGTTGTAAAAAATATTGATTATAAATAATAGACATAGACAATGGTGTCAATAGAAAAAAAATCTGAACTATCGCGGCAACCCGCAGTGCTTCTCCAGCACTTGTTATGGTACTTGAATTTGTAATTTTGAACATTGTTTCCATCACACTTTATTGTAGATAGATTACAAAAGATTTACCTGTATTTTACTTGTCATTTCTTTATCATTGATTGCTATAATTTACACAAATAAAAATATAATTTTCTTGCAACAATTATTTTTTTATCATTTAAAGGGTTTTTGTAAAACATGCGAAAAGTCTCTCTAATAACAAAACATATTTTTTTCAAATGGTGTTTTCCAAAGTATAAGAAAGAAAAACTTAAGCACCATACCTTTAACCAAAATAAAGAGTTAAACCAGCCCCCGATTCGGGGTGTTCCAGACACGTCACATTATTCCCCCCCTCGCCCGGTCGCGGGTCTGCCGGATCGCTCCCAGTGGTGACTGGTGGGGAACTAGCCCCGGCTCGGCCAGCCGCGGTAATAATAACAATCTCCGAACTGTTATTTATAGCCTCACATTCCACTGCTGATGGCGTAGTTCAATTATAGTTTTTTTTTATTCATATCTAAATTTTCAAATTGACTCTATATTAAGAAACATGAAATGGGAATAGTCGCTTTGTACAAAGTCGCAGGTAATGAAGAGAGCTTTTTTGTTTTAGTTATACTATATACCTTTGTTGGTATGTTTTTGTAACGTCACGTGGCCTAGATTTGTAATAGTTTCGAGTGATATGTTTACTTAACCTGTGTTGAATTTTGGAATGTACAAAAAAAACATTTTATTCGTAAAATTGTTTAAAAACGGGGCTGAAGTTCTTACGAACAAATTAACAGGGTTTCAAGTTTATTGGCGGGAACATGTAAGAATAATTTGTTAGTATACGTAATTTCGTACGTATACTAAAAAAATATGCTTAGATTTTCCCCCCAATAAACATTGAAACACTGTTAATTTGTTCGTAAGAACTTCAGTCCCGTTCGTAAGAACTTCAGTTTTTACGAATAAAATGATCGTATTTTGAGTAAATTTTGAGTGTGTTGAGTAAATACCCGTCAAGTAAGTTTAATTATTGGTTAGCGTTACTATCCACTCGCGATTAGTATCCCCTACTCGACGAGTAGCGCTAATGAACAGTTTGCACAATATGGTGTAATAATTACTCCCTAATTCAACTATGATAGAGATATTACTCGATTGATCGCTTTGTAAATAGGCGAAAAACAAATCATGTTTAATTACAGCATTTTTATGCAATAGCTTAATAAAATATTTATTTAAACGGTTTCAATACACCATAAACAATAATTGCATGTCACAGACAAAAACAAGCACATTACATGGTCATCTGTTCAGGATGTACTTATTTTATTTTGAGTAAATTATTTGGAGTGAAAGAAAGACTTTATTATTTGAAGTAAAAAATGTTTACGAAATTTTTGGTCTCCGGTGACTTTTAATGTTTAATTTTTAAATGTATTCTTCAATTTCTAACAAAGTTAAATTTAATCCACATTTCGTCACTGCTCACTCAGCCGTTAACTGCCCATCTCCTCACCCCGACTCCATCTGTCCGATACCTAGTTGTTTTTTAAGTTTAAAGTTGAAAAAAAAACCCGAAAAATATAACCGAAAATTAAAATTTCATTTTCATTTCTTGCCCCAAATAATTTCAGGAATCACTGGCAAAAGACAAGTACGTCCCTTACTACACTGTAATAATATAACCGGCTTGCATAATAGTTGACTAATCTCAAATAATATAAATATGAAGAAAAAAGTAACTACGTTAATTACTTGTCCTCATCTATTTATATATTTATATAAAAGCACACATTTTGTAGTTCTTGTTTATTATTAATTTGTACCCTGAAAATGCTTGACCAAAGCGAAACCGGACGGTAAAATAAATTAATAAAAACTCGTAGTTTTAAACAAAACGAGTGTTTTATTTTTATTAAATATTTCAAACCACAAGTGGCTTCTTTCTGACACTGTTGTATGCATATAGGTATTACAAATAATGACGTTGAACAACTAATGTATGATTTACCTATGAGTAGCAAGTAAACCTCCAAACAAAAATGCACCTATCACTAACCAAATAAATTATATTTAATATAAGATGATTATTTTCAAGATCATAGTTTAATTACTTTCTAGTTGATACATTATAGCGGGAACCTCTATAAACAACAACAAAAAAAACCTACAAAATTTACCCACAGTGTATAATGTTTTATCTACTTGTGTGTGTAGCGTACGTCCATTTCTACGTCCATAAAAAACAGACTTAACTATGAAAATACATTTTCAATCTGATATCCCGATGATTAGTTGTCGATGCGAAGTGGTCGGACTTCTAAATGTGTTTGCTTTCAGAAAAAGCTGGGCCAAGTTCCGTCTGATTCACGATATGTTCCAACAGCATGTAAAACTTCTATTAGACACCGTTTAAATTAGTGGTCTCAGATCCTGGTTCAAGAATCAGCAAATTGATAGATTTGGATCGGAAATTCCTGATGTGAGATAAAAAAGCAAGCGATTTATATTTTCAATGGTGGTTCAATCGACGTTTTATAACTCTGCGAAATCTGCAGTACGGTATTTCTTACTCAGTAAATTTTCTCAATAAACTTTTGCAATTTTGAACGTAACGGGAAATCGGCTGTATTTTTGCACTTCGAGCAAACTCGAACATGTTTTTGAGGTGTATTTACGTACTCCGTACTATATAACTGTAATTTCTTTAAAATCTGTAAAAATTAAGTATTTTTTAGATTTATAATTCCCATATGCTATCTTTTTATAAATATTATCCACCAGATTCTTACTGTGAGTAAGTTTCATAAATTATTAAGTCACTGAAAAGATAATACACTCTAAAAATTAAATTTCGATGAAAACCAATGTAGCCACTTAAAAAAAAAAAATTTGAATACCGCACAAGTGCCCCAACTGCTTCCAGCCCCAACTGGAGCCAGTAAGACTGTGGCATCCCCAATTGGGATATGTTATTAGGCTGAAGGTAAGTGGGGTGGGGAAGGAGATGGTGAAGAGGAAGATTGGGAAGTACCTGGCTATTCACATCTAGTCACCAAACATGGCCAAAGCTAAATCAAGCAACGTTTCAATTCAGAACTGTGTTCTTAAACCAGGGCGATACTAAGAGTGCTGGGAAAACAATAAGATTTACATACAAACGTCGTAAATCTTTTGTAATGATAATGATATTTTTTTCTATTGAAATTAAAGTCTAGATTTTCCAGACTTTTGGATCACGAAATACACCCAGATCGCATTTTCGTGGTCTTATTTATTTTGTGTATTAAATTTTCATAAATATTTTGTGTAACTTCGATTTTGGTTTCTTGAGGCACAATACTACGAAATAGTGTATTGGCTACACACGTATGAAAAAACCGACTATCCATAAGATATAATAATTGTTAATATCAATATATTTCGACGTAAAACAAAAGTTTAATTGTCGAGAGCCTAAATAATGTTTCAATTAACATAACAACTCTTAAATGTCTAAATCTGTATATAAAGAGTATGTAAATAAACGAATAACATGAATTATTGATCATTTCAATATGATACCTTCAAGCGAATGGGTCACAGCGACGTCAGCATTGTCCAATCCAATAATACCAACTTGACACTGTGTTTTTATGATAGGCATATAAAAGGACTTTTTTAATATTTTTTATTAATAATTCTACGTCTAATATTATTTATAAAACTTATATATTCAGAATCAGCGTTTCTTGGTCGAACATATTTTTTTAAGCCATAAAATTTTTCGCTGGAGTTTCTTTTTAAGTATCTCAAAAACGGTGAATAATGGTAAATAAAGGTGTCTGAAATAATGTAAGTAAAATTTAAAAACTTGGTCCGCAAGGAGAGTAATTACATAAAGGCCCGACAGGTGTT
This sequence comes from Limnephilus auricula, assembly GCA_951813805.1. NCBI lineage: Eukaryota > Metazoa > Arthropoda > Insecta > Trichoptera > Limnephilidae > Limnephilus > Limnephilus auricula. The sequence continues at coordinate 35,860,464 of OX638388.1, forward strand.
GGTTGGGCTGTTTCGCGTTACGATGAACACAAACCAGATTTACTACTCTCGTAGCCACTATCGGTCCATCTCCCAGCCAGAGCAGGCAGATAATATAACAGATAGCCACTCTGTTTTTTGTCTATTTCTCATCAGCAATGTATGTTCACCTTCTGATACAGATTCGTTGTTTTCTGATTAGTTTAAAATAGTGGTGCATATTAAACACACATGCCAAAGGAAGTCTGTGGGAGGTCTTCCAATTTGAGAGGCGGGCATGGTTACCGCTACCCCGTGAACCATTTAATGGATAACCAACACTTCTCTTGGTGACTTGGCAATTTCCGGATTCATCGGGTGAGGTGTTTTCAGGTCTTGGCATTGGATGTGCTTGCCCACCGTGGCAGGCCGGATCGGGAGAGACCTTAGGGAAATCTTGATTCGTCGCCTTTCACCACAGTGGAAGGAATGGATACATTCGCATGTCACTCCTGGACACGTTGATCCTTAGATTCCTATCCACCTTCCCTCACAGACATATAAACTCGAGACCTCTGGACTCTAAGCTATTTTCACGGAAACAAGATCTAAATCGAAGTATTAGTTCATTCAACTATTTAGTGATGTTATTTACACAAAATGCACTTAAAATGGAACCAGATGGTTCCTACTTAGATTCGACATAACTCCATCTAACTACCATCATCCTATCCACCAAGTATTGATCAGCCCATACGATAAGATCCAAAGTCTACAAAGTTCTTAGATTAATTTTGTTCAATCATTTTGATTTCTTTGGGTCTAAAATTCTACACATATACATTACATCAATAATATATATAATAAAACATTTACAAATGATTTATTCAATAATATATTTTACATCAATATTTTTTACGTGGAAATTAAAAGTTAATTCGTATAATATTCAAAGCTACTATTGTATTGAATTAAATTCATTGTAACGTTTTAGCTGTGACGGTATTAGAAAACATAAGAAAATAAATTCTCGTTAACTATTTGGTGACAATTTGAATGTAAACATAAGAAATAAAAACAACGTTAATTTGATTTACGTAGGAGATGAGGCTGCGTCAGAAAATATCCTAGGAATTTATGATAAAAGAAAAAAAAATGTTACGACAGATTCCCATGGAGGTTTTTATACGTGGAAAATAAAAGGGTCGACAATATTTATGTATTCTTGCTATAAAGAAGTGTTTGTATACCGCTATAGCCTTAACATACGGACGAAAGCTTTGAAAATAAACAACTGTTTTGAATTCAATGGATTTTGTGTTATGCCTACATATAAATATCAAAGTTTTATTTTAACTTTATTTATAAACATTTTTTAAAAATTTATATAATACAGTATTAGGAATATTTATATCGTCTATATACCTTACTTACTTAAATAAATATCAGAATTTATATGGAGTGAAGAAAATTAAATATAATTTTAGTCTCCGGTAACTTTTTGACGTCTTTTTCGCAAGTTTTATTTTCAGCAAATTTTTTTTTTTTTTTTTAATTCCACATGTTGTTACTGGTTACTCAGCCGACAAGTCACCCGACGCCTCACCCCGACCCTACCTGTCCAATCAATACTTGGAGATTTTTTATGTTTTGAAAAAAAAAGCTACAAAATGTCATCGGAGTCCAAAATTTCATTTACATTTTTACTCCAAATAATGTCAGGAATCACTTGTTAAAGTAAGTCAAGTACGTCCCTTAATACAATGTATAAAAAAGAATGTCTTTTTTCGTCCCTTAATATAATAATGACCTCTGCTTTGTGAAATTTGTGTAACAATAGATGAGAGAGGGAGGGATTTCAAAGGAGACATAATAGCGTTAGGGGATAGCGGGGGGTAATTATCAGAAAAAACATACTTGTCACAAGGGCAGCTGTATGTGGACTGCCCAAGCGTCGGAAAACGTTTTGATTTATTTGTCTACGCACCGGACGGAAAAATTAAAAAAAATGTTGTGTATCCAAAAGCACTTCAATAACCACAACTAAAACACAAACACTTTCTTTCTCTGAGTGGCATTTAATGCACGCCGGGTGCTCGCTAAATAACGACAGTAAAATTAAGAACCAAAAAAAAATTTTAAGAAACATAAGATATACCTAATATACAACATACAGTTCTGTGAAAGTTCTACTTACTAAAAGCCACAAAAGTGTTATTTTAAATATTTCCTAAGTTAAAATTTAAACATGGAAAGGATATCAGTAATAACTGGAAGTGATATTATTGAACTGCTGAAAGCAAAAGACGAAATGTGATGACATAAAATAAAAAAAAAATTAAGTTCTCTTTTGTAAATTTTCAGTTGAACGTTATTTTTAGAAACATATTATGTATTTAGTGATGTTCGTGTTAAGCACATCTATGTCTGCGCATAGTTGAGGGTGCTACAGCCCGTTCTTACATTTGTAAAGACAACTCATCCGCGAGGCTTGGAAAATGAAGAAGGCCATAAGACCTTCTGCTCCTGAGCTTCAAATTTTTTCCATTACTTTATTTCCATTCTTAATTAATTAATATTCTTTCATATATTTGAACAACATTATACGCCCGTTAGATGAGATATCTAAGCGCCGCCGTCGAAATTTTTCAAATATTCACTTCTAAATCTCTTCTTGTAAATAAAGTGCCCATGATTTAAGATTAAAGTCACACTAAGTCATGGCGTGGGCGAAAAGATGTAATTTTTTACTTTAGTAAATTAAAAAGCTTTTTACCATTTAATATTAACGTAAAAATTTTTTAATTCGTTTTTAACCGGTCAGAACCGGTTGCATGATCCTTTTTCTCATGATCTCATTCTTACTAAAAGTACTTTACTAAAAGTAGTCGTATTCAAAAACAGGTACAAATAAGATAAATATTTTGCATAAATCGTAGGTAGATAACATTAACTGCAAAAAAATAACTAAAGCCGTCGGCTTAAGTTGCAACAAAATGAATTCAGCTTCTGTTATCCTAATTTATGTCTCTTGCATCGCGTCGCTTCGTGCATTCAGCCATGTGTGTCACCTTTTAGGTTGCTTTTTCATAATCCACCTCTCATTTTATTATTTTCTTACTTTTTCATACTGAGCTTTGCAAATGGTAGTATGTGATTATTGATTCAAGTAATATTTTAAATAAATAAATAAAAAAAGTGTAAAACAGCATTGGCGAGTATACAGAACATGGTTTACATGCCTACATAGCTACTACAATATAGAAGTTGGCATTATTCATCCGGTCTCAAGATTTTAATGTGTTTGTTTTTGTCCCAACTTTTCCCAGCCGCCAGAAGCCAGTGAGACTATGGCATCTCCAATTGGGGTAGGTTGTGAAGCTGAAGGTAGTGGAAGGGAAGGAGAGAGAGAAGAGAATATTGGGGATTTCGATCTAGTACCCAAACCTCGGTTAAAACAAAGTTTCAATTCTGAACGGTCGTATTTCACTAGTGCGATACTGAAAGTTTCTACCACTCTGGAACGTGCCGCAGATGTAAGAATAATATATTTATTAATAAATTATGAAATAATAAAATATATCAAATAAAATTTATTGCACACGCCGGGATTTGAACCCGCACCCTCCGTTATCGTAGTTGACGATGGAATCCACTCAACAGCGGAGACCCTCAATTGCCTACTAAAGCCATGCTTGAAAACATATAACAATATTCCCATGTTTATTTACAATGTGAAAAAACAGTATCCTGATAGATTTAAAAAAATTGTTAATGCCAGATAAGCGCCCACTTTCCTGTAGAATGGTTGGAAAGCCGTGTTTGTTTCAACTCAAGATAATATACATATTCTGAATTAATAACGTCTTTGTCCTTCATTTTATTCATCTTTGGTAGCCGAGATCCAGGGGTCCAAAAAATGTCATTTCGTTAATCCAAAGGTCATCTCTGTGGTCAACGTGACGGGTGATTCAAAACTCGAATGTCACACAGTATATCATACAAAATGGCGGTTAAATTTAAATGTTTTCAATTCGTTAGGTCATTCGACTAGTAGTTTATTGAAAATAATATAGAGATATCTAATTCATATTGTCATTCGCAGGCGATTTGTATTCTCTGTTTTACATATAGATCGTTTCTAGCGAGAATCGGTTGTATTAATAAAATACTGTGTTCTTCTCCAAATAAACAATACTCATTCATAAAGAGAGAAACATTGAATATAATATAATACTATGAAGTATTAATTTTTGGAACACGCTTTTTGAATGACTGAGCATAGCGAAGTCCTGTTTTAAATCGATGATTTTGCAATTCGTCCGCCTGTAACTGTGTTTGTACGTTCCGTTTCCGTTTCAAGATGGTAGCTGTTTTAATGGTTGGGTAAAGATTATTTTTCAAATGTAAAATCAAAATGTGGTTTTAATTTGGACTTTCTTATTCGCAATATTTAAAATAAAACAATTACAACGAAATTGAAAAAATATTTTTGTAATTAAAAGGTATGTCAAATATCTAGCTTGGACAGGAGCTATATTTTTTTTTGCTTTAAATTATAAAATATAGGCTATTAAAGATTTTAATATTTTGTGATTTTAACGTCATCATTAAAAAGCAAAAAAAGTAAATCCTGTCCGAACTTGATATTTGACATACCTTTTTATTACAAAAATAATTTTTTAGTTTGGTTGGGTATTTTGGCTTCAAATCCAAAACTATCTTTTATATGAAACCGGCCGCGCAGCCTTTCCTCTTAAGTAGTTAGGTATTTAAATACATGTAGATAATTTCAAATCTTATAATTTCAAAGAAAAAATTGTTTTGATCATTAAAAGAAAAAATTAGTAACAAAATATTTTTACTAGTATAATATTTATTAACTGAATATTAGGTACAGGAAATAAGTTAAGTTAGAAATGGGAGGTTTCTGGTGACTGTAGAAAATTTAAAAATTGTTTTCTAAATTCAGATGGATAGATACCTACCTAAGCAACGTATATATATATATATATAACGTGAATTCTGGTACAATGTATTGTGCACATGATAAAAACCACTACATTTAAAATTTTAAAAATTGTTGAAACGATGAAGGATGTTTCAATAATGAAACGGAAAAATAAATTGGATAACTCCTGGAATTAAACCCAGAACCACCACTTAACGGGTGACCATTTTCCAAATTACATCACTTTAGCCCTTACTCAACCAATGCTTATTTCGCCATTACATAATTTTTTTTTTTTAATTCGTTTTTTAATTCTTTCATATACTCGTGTTTTTTACATTAAAGACACACAGTTCGAAGAAGCCCCGAGGAAAATAATTTACCTCAAGATCCATAGAATCTTTGAGAATTCGAGTTTGGAGGGTATTTGGATAGAATGTTCTGGGAAGGAAAAATGTACGAGGGATGAGTAGGAGTCTGAGGGTAAGTGTGTCCAGGAGTGATGCTTGAATCCATCCTTAGGGCTGAGTTGAGAGGAGAGGTCAAGGAGTTTTCTGTCCTTTCAGAATCCGGCCCTCCATGCAGCTGGTGAGCTGACGCATCTACCAGAAAGATCTGGACAAACCTCAAACCTCAAGTACCTCTGCTAAGTCACCAAACAAAGCGAACCATTTAGAGTGACCCATGGCTCAGGTGCTAGTTATCAAATGAATGATTCTCGAACAGCGGTACCCATACCGCCTTCCTATTTTTTTATTTTGTAGTACGTACTTTTCATGACTTTACTAACTCACGGGGAAGAAATCTGGCAAAGCCTTCGATAACGAGTATAACTCTATTCTTTAAAAATTTACAAGAAGCGTTCTAGAATAATCCATTCCTGCAATTAGCCCCTTCCCATGCCTAGATCTTTTAAAATTACCATTTGCCTCACGTAACCAATTATTATGATTTTCTCAGAACCCAAATGCATTTTGTGGCGGTCATCATCAAACGTTTTTATTTATTTTGCAACTGAATTAGCATTCTTCGAATGTCTCACAAAAAGTGGTACAAAGTCTTCTATGGACATAATCCTGAACACACGAGGCCGGGCCCAATCTTATGATGTTTGTGACTATGACTCTAGAATCTAGAAAAAATGGAAATCACGTATGTGCTGAACAAAGTTGTAATTTGTATTCAAATTTTTACACTTCAGCTAGCTTTGTTCATCATATTGCTCAAACCAGATTTTCTAGATCATGTCCGATAACATGTATTCTTTTACATAGTACACGGACAATGGCTTGTTTTCATATGGATAACCAATGTGAAAATAAAAATTAAAAACTGTCACTAAAAAAAAGTAAAGCAACGGACAATTTGATCGCTTACGGTGATTGTATAAGGAAAGAATATTTCTAAATTAAAGTCATTGGCAAGATATTTCATTGCGCACAATGTACACATATGTAAATAACGACTGAAATTATAGTTGTGTTTGAGTACAACGTTGTACCACCTTGAACTACGCTTAATTTTCAAACATTATTTATAATCTAAAATAAAAATATTTCCACCAGATTAAAAATAAAATAGAAAAATTGAATTTTTAAGGAAAAACAAAAGGTTTGCAAGGCTTGATAAATTTCCAGGATATAAATTAAAAGTATAGACAAAACATGCATATTCTTTTTTAAATAACAAAATTTTGCCGCTCGGGCAAAGGACCCCCTGTGAGAAGGACCAAGACGTAATACTAATTATAGGCAGTGGGTAATTAATCGACTAATTCTTGATCAGTAATTAATATGTGCATACCTTTTAAAATAAATTTATTCAATGTGAATATCGCTCAAGAATCCCAACTGCTCCAAACCGTCTGGAGTCAGTGGGTCTATTACGACTTTCCCAAATGAAGCATGATGCATGATGTGATAATAAAGATATAGGGGAGAGGAAAAGGAAAAATTGGAAGTATGTGTCATTTAATTGTAGTAAATGACTAAATGTAAATTGCGTATAATTGCAAAATACCTTCAAAAAAATGTTCGATCGTTCGTGTCATCAGCATGTCATAAAGCACGTGATGACTGAAAATTTTCCTCAATGATTTAAATTCATACCGTATCATTATTGCTCAAAATACCCAGGGTATGTTGGGTCACGTATGTTGCCAAAATCCTCTCAATTGTTTCATTCGGAAATTAAACCGCAAATTATCCTACGTGTTTGATACATGGACTGCGGAAAAACCGCCTAACTTACTAACCATTGACTTTCGGTGCGTGGTCACGCTCATGTAATACTGACACATCAACGTGCCGCCCAAGTTACATGAGTTATTTTTATTTGAAAGTCGTAGTAATTTTGAACGTTTTAAGATTATTAATTGGATTTTGACAAACCCGCTAGTCGCTCTAGTTTATGGACATTATTGATTATATGTAATATAGAGCATAAGGATTTGTAATATGGAGAATATGGATATGTAAAATGGAGCATATTACCATAAGACTGGTCAGTGGTTGAGTGGGCATCGCGTTTGGATCCCATCCAGGCGTTCCGTGTTCGATTCCTTGGCTGGCTAAATCCTCCATCGCACACAAGCAACATCTTCCGCTTAGTGTGGTGGTAGTAGGAGATTTTCAAATGTTGTTGGGTTATTCGTAACCCGGGAATGTTTGTCTTTCTTAAAAAAAAAAAGAACAATAATACATTTATATTAAAGCGATACACTACTAAGTAAAGCAAAATCATGTGATTTTGGTTTGAAAATAATATCGTTTAGAAATATTTTAGGTGCTCTAATTAAATCCTCTGAGTGGAACGATATTTTTCTTTGAAATAATCGAATATTTTTAATTAGTCTTTTTATAAGCCCAGAAAAAATTAAGTAAAATGCCTATAAAAACGGTTTTAATGTTCAATATCTCCTTCTTACAAACCCCTTTTCTGTTATGTTTTTATTGCATAATGTGGAAAATTAAATTTTTCAGAAAATTATCCGACGTTTAATATTTGCGCCAGAGTTTCGCTAAATAAATATTAAAGCCAGAGTCTCGCAAAATAAAACATGCTTTTTGGCAGTATTGTTTCTTGAATAAATCAAAACGGGCAAGTGTCTAAACGAGAATTTAAACCTTATCGCCATCTATATAAGGAGAGTTATTTTTAGCGGATTGATCCCGGACTTTACACGACATTGTGCATCGCCCTAATAGATAAAAGGGCTTGTACATATTATGCTTTGAGAAAGGAGGCTTTATTAAGATTATGGACTGTTCTGAGAAGGTACCTACTAAAACTTCTCAAATATTATTTAGCAGTTTTCCAAGTGAACCAATCTCTAAGATAATATTTAATTGTAACAACAATTTCGGAAGTGCGGTATTTAGAAACGCATTCGTACCTAGATAGTAAGTTGTACATTGTGTAATGAATGATCTGGAATTTGGAACATTGTGGTTGTCATTATTACTTTAATTACAGAGCAATATCTACAATAACTATATTAAAATTTATATATAAAATGGGTGAGAAAAGTACTATAATGAAAAAATACCATTTATTAATTGTTTTTGTGTATAATTCGTAGAACTCTTAACTTTGAATTATTAACAAAGGGTTTCAGCTGGACATGGCACTGAATATAGGCAGTGAAGTATGTATGTGGTAATATATTTTAAGTATCTATTATTTAATTAAGTATCTATTATCTATATTATTTAATTTAAATTTAATTTTAAAAAACAAACCCTTTTTGTATGGTAAACGGTTGTTTATCAGTTGTGTAAAATGTTTAAAACTTTTATTAGTAAGTCCATAAGAGTTTAGTCCTACATGCGTTACGGTGTTGAAAGGTTTCTTTGTCGTGGGTAATCCTGGAGTTGCGAAATTCTGCACATTTCGCCATGCGCCAGCTGATCCCTTATTCGTAATAACTTTGTTTATTTTGGCTAAATTAGGTTTTTGCGAATTGTACCCTCTTACCAGATAATGTGTTTATAAAACAAAATAAATTTTTACGATACCTCTATATGAGAGAGTTTAGTTTTTACCCATGGCTGTTTTCAACAGCATTTATCTCGGGAATGCAGAGTATCTGCAGCCTTAGTTTCAGGCGGGACGTCGCATTACTGCTGATAGCTTATAAGCTTCCGAATAGTTTACTATCAATACCAGACATTCTGGCTAAAATTGGACTTTATGTCCCGGATAACTTCACGCAAGGCCGCCAACACAGGCTTTTAATTCTTCCCAGGTGCAGAACTAACTTACCAATGGTGATGTCCTTGGGAAGACTCACCAGGTAAATTAAATCACTAGCAAGTAACTTGGATATTTTCCACATGTCTTAAAACGATTTTAAGCGCGAAATATTATATATGTTTTAACTGTTAACTTATGTATAAAGTTTCTGTCCTAATTTAAATTAATTTATTTTGTCAAAATTTAATTGTATTTTTTGTACCGCTTTTGCAATGTATTGGTTTTTGTACTGTTTTTGCAAATAAATAAACAAATAAAAATAAATAATAAAAAATGTGTATAAAAATAGTATGTAATCTACTATGAGTAGTTTACCCACAATAGCTAGTTATATTCAAAGAAATGACCCTGGAGGATACGATGGCGAACAAGAGATATTGGGAAATAATTGTGAGAAATTATTCAAACGCCACATTGGTGACAGATTCCTTATTGAATCACATAAAAAATCGAAAATTTTGTTTCATGGACCTTTCTCTTAATAACGATTTTTTTTTTTTTTTGAAATTTGGAATTGAGTCGGGAATTGAACCCGAACCCGCTCAAGATACAAAGGTCTTAACGCTACGCATCAGCGGTATGCCGTTCTTCCATGGAGCTCCGTTCAAGCGACGCGATCGCTGCTCGTCCGTGTTTTCCATACTATTATTAGTGTTTGAAAACGCCGCTGGGCGCTACACTAGCAAAATAGTACAACAGGTAGCGGTATACGCACAAGTAGCTACGTGGAAGAACGGCGTATGTATTATACACAATATATCGTATTATTGTTTGGTTTATCTTCTCTTCATTTTGCGAGAATCAGGTTAAAATCCTGCCTGAAGACTGCATCCAGGATGCATTAAACAAACAGAACCCAGTCAGTTATGAAGCTGTATGGTTAGGCGTCTTCCTTTACTACGTCTCACATTGGCTTTCAAAGATAAAAAAATAAAAACAAATATGGTATTATTCAAAACAAATTTATTTGTCAAAATTGCTCTATAACATAATTCGTTTGTATTGTCATACACTTTTAAATAGTTTTATTTATAAAAATTGCCTTACTTAAAGTACAACAAAATGGGATGATTTAATCGATATTGGAATGTTTGTTAAATATAAATGATTGAATTCGCTGAAAAACCATTCTGCACAACATTACTTAGGTAAGTATACCAAATAAAATTCGACATTTTATTTTTGGATAATTCATTGATATAACGCTATTTTAAGCGAAAATATTTAAAACTGAAGTAATATTTCTTAAAATGACCATTATTTTATGTTTCAAAGGAACCATTATATTCTTCCGGAGAGTTGACACATATTTAAAACTAAATCATTGCTTAAAATATTAAATTAATAAATTACCAGAAAAAATTGAAGTATGAATTACAAATCAGTAAATAAAATTATGAAAATGTTTGATTAATATGTACATGTACTAGTTGTGTTTTATCAAATGTAACATAATTTCATATGTCCAAAATGTGTACTTCCCTTTATTATGTATGTATTTTTATTGCAACAAAAGGATTCCAACCAAATCTTTGCCTCGCGAGGACTTTCAAAAATTTAATAAGAATTTCAATCAATCAATACAATTAGGCACTTGTCAATAGGATTTTTTTGGGTTCAATTTGAACACCTTCCTACACATTACTTAACATTTTATTATGTAGATATTTTTGTACATTTCATTTATGGTTAAAAATATTGCTTATTTTTCAGATAGATATTATTAAAAATCTTATTTCTACCTTAACCTAAGTAGACATAAAAAGTACGAAAAAATTCCAGCAATTTATTACTAATATCCATCTACCGATTCAACACTTAAATATCTGAGAATCAAAACCGTGAAAACACGTTAAGGAACACTTATCAAATAAACAAATTAAAATATTATTACTTTTATAACATTAATCTAGATGTATTCTATATAAATAAAATAATTACTTTGATCTCCTTGAAAAAAGAAACAAATAAATATTTACAAAACAAGATAGGTGAATGATCACTTTTTATCTAAATTAAAATAGCATATTTGTACACTGAGATCGTCGAAATTCTTGAAAGGTTAATTAAATACACGTTTTTCAATATCTCCATTTTTAAATGATTATTGCTTTAAATGTGAAGAAAAGGTGAATTCGTTGTAAACACATGTTTAGGTCACATAACGATCTCGCAAAAAACTTTCTTTTAGAATATGTACATTACAAAGGAGTTTAAAACACAAACAAGACACTTTTATTAACAATGGATTTGACAATCAAATCAAAACTCTTGTTAGAAATAAAGATGCATGATACAAACTGATTTTACATTTATAATATTGGTGAGAATTCACTTTTTGCGTACTGCTTAAAAAAAATCAGTCTTTTAAACAGCCAGTTAAGTACACTTTATAAGTTAACATATTATTTTTATGATCAACGTCGCATAATGTCTTCGATGCTAAAACCTTTTTTCTGGGATGGGTTCCCGTTTTGCCTCGGGAGAGGTGGAGGTTGTATTCCAACCATGTTCTGAAGTCCCAAACTAATGGAGCTTGATAAAGCCGCGCTTGTTGTAGGCGTAAGACCTGAAACTCCATCTCGCGTTTCTCGAGATGGAGTTTCAGGTCTTGGATTAACTGATTTTGAAGAGGTTGGTAATGCAAGGCCCATAGTACTCATATCCTTTGGATGTAAATGCTTTATGATTAAATCTTGAGCAACCATCGGCGGATGATGAGATGATGGTATCCCCATGGGTGGAGGGAGCCGCGATGAGGAAGTTGGCAGCAATAAGTGGTTATCGGGAGGCTTCATCAGACCTTGCGGGGGCGGCGGAATGGGTCCTATTTTGTGCGAAGGGTGTAAACCCAGAATAGGAGGGTGAACACCTAAATTAGGTGGACCCATGTGTATATTGCTTCGCGGTAAACTTAAATTTGTAGGACCGGGAGACGGTGGACGACCTCTGTACTCGCCTGAAGTGGAAGGTCTTCCTAGATCGGATATATCTGGAGGAAGTGGACGCTTTCTAAATGATCCAAGATACATGCTTGGACCTCCCTGTATTATAGAGGCGCCAGGTGGATTCGGAGCTTTGATGGCTTGTTCTGACGGGGGAGCGTGGTGCAAGTCTCTTCGGATTTGTAACTGCGGATGGCGAACGGGACTATCATTATTATTCTCAGGATGTCGATGCATCTTTTCCGTAGAACATTCCGGATGGTTGTATCTTTGTTTATCTGGCATTAGATCGGAGGGTGTGTAAAATCTATTTTTATCTTGGAAATAGTACTCATGATGCGGTCGCATGGTGTAAGGGCTAGCGGTACTTCTGGGTTCGTTGTGATGACACTCGGTCCTTTCCGGTGTAGGAGAAGCTCTTCTTATGTGAACGGGAGGAGGCGGCGGAATGTACTCTTCAACTCTTGCCCTGGTAATGCTTTCGTTAGAAGGAGATCTGGGTCGTCTTACTGGGGAGTGATCGGGGGATGTAAGATCGTCAGGATCATCATCGTAAATGGGGTCATGCAAGGGGGATAGCGGTCGGTCTTCCTCGCCTACATCAAGCACCTCTGGGGGGACATCTCCTACTGCGTGAGTCAATGCGTGCCGTCTCAAATCACAGTTCCTTCTAAACACCTTCCCGCAAGAGTTGCATTCGTATGGTTTGTGATCGGTGTGTGTGAGGAGGTGGGTCTTGAGATTGGAGCGCTGGTTGAAGCTGCGGCTGCAGACGGGGCACTTGTGGGGAGACTCCTCCATGTGCAGGATCTTGTGCACCGCCAGCGTGCGCGATTGGCAGAAGCCCTTACCGCATTCTGTACACTTGAACGGCTTCTCTTTGGAGTGGATATATCTGTAACAAACAAACACCAAAATTAAAAATAATGTAAAAAAAATACAAAACTTTCAACAACATTGACGTGTTATTTTCAAATATCGTTCTAAGAAATTGCTAAAAATACATATTAGCAAACAAAAAATACTTGAATATTCGAATGCAAGTAAACACTTCTCGGTAAATTTCTCGCAAGAACGATATACCACACGGTTTTTTCCGCAATAATTATTTACTGATGTTGAAAAAGTTGTCTGCACGCGAAGCCGAGATAGCCATCAGTCAGCTTTAAAGTCGGATCAACCTGTGGCCGACTGGAAGTACAAGGGGATTTCATTAGATGAATGCTGAAGATATTCCACACTGATAACGAATATTCTGCATATCTTTGGAGATAAAAGTCTGGAATGGAATTCCAACGATGACCAAGTATACCAACTCCCCGGGTACTATATATTAAAAGGTATTTTTTATTTAAATAAAAAAAACTTCACTAAATCTACCAACCGCATACTTACATTCTCAAATATCTGATAAAATCAGTTAATGTGCTATTGTGAGATATAAAATGAATGGTTCAATTATTGAATAATCTTAAACTTATTGCGTTTTATCTCACAACTTCAGCTAAATGATTAAAATTGCGAAGGTTATGTGGTAAAATGTTAATATAATTATAGAGTTCTAGTAGACTTAATGATTGCAAAAAATGTGTGAAGTTATAAAAAACTCATACTTCATTAGCGATATAACGGGCCGGGCAAGTAGGTATATCTTTTCAGCATATTTTCGTTATGCTTCGGTTTGTAATATGACCTACGAGTATGATGAGCGTTCCTTCACTTTGCATGAAATACGAAACGTAGTGTTCAGAGCGTGTAAAATGACCTACACTTGTTTACAAGAGAATAGAAAATGTCTGCTATATGGCAACATTTGCCGTCATTTCCTGAGATGTCAATATGCTTTATCTGCGTCGTTCATAATTTTACAGAAGAGCAAAACTATGTTTTGAAATCGATTTTGTTAGATTTTAAAAGTTTTGTTTTTTTAAACGTATGATAAATTTGAAGTAGTATTTTTGTCATCCCAACACAATAATTCATTATATTTTTTCAATACGGTACTATTATATTATTACAAGATGATATATATTACACACACTTGCAAACAAATTCACCTCAGATATCGACATATTTAATATAAATTTATCATTCTTTAAGAGATACCTGAATGATATTTTTATGTAGCATATCCTTTTAAAATTGGAGCATCACATAACGATGTCGGGTATATTTTTTGTATTTTTTTTATCTATGTAAAATGTAAAAACTTGTTCCTTTCCTTTCTTTTTCTATAGCACATATTATTCAGCTAAAAAAATATATATTTTAACCTACATTTTTATGCTGTCTACAATTGAAAAAATGGTTTCTATTTTGTTTTTTTTGTTCTCTCTTTATTTTTCCTATAATATATTATTTTCACTTTAATTTACCTTCATACCTACTATTTATGTAATGTTCATATTTTGAGTTGATCTTTTTTTTATCCAAACATTGTGTCTCTGTATATACCATATCATACACTTCTACGTAAAAGCCCGTAAGGGCGTTGAAAATGAATAAATAAATAAATAAATAAATATCGTGGATCCAATGCTAAAGTCGCGAATCCGCATTTTTGCCAGTTTTTAGTATTCAAACATTTTTAATTTTAAACGGAGCATACCCTGCTATTTAAATTTTATTACACGTTATTATGTATAAACTACAGTTTAATTTATGCTCGTTTAGAATTAATCTAAATAGGTTTATGAAATCAATTCTAAACTTCAAACCTGAATATCTCCAAATGATGGTTTTGCGGACTCGCGACTTTGGCATTTACCCGACGATAAAATATCGTTTTGCGATACTTACCATATTATATAAGTTCAGTTACGTTTGCGAATTTTAAAGATTTTAGGTACGCATCTACTATTTGAAAACTTTTGCAAGATAAGTAACAAATAAATTAATTTATCACCTATTGCTGTCACGGTATATATATAAACAAGACTTATAATATGGAAAAAAAGAAAAGGGTTTTATTATCTGATTGCGTGCTATAAAACTTAATGTGATATTTAAAAATGAAAGGTTGCGAATTCAGTTCACCATTGGATTAAACTTAATTAGAATCAAGATCGGGTTTGTAGTTAACAGCACGACAAGGATACATTAGATGTGCATTGCTTGATAAGGAAATTATGCACCAGAAGCCGGTGATCGTGAAGTGCATCTGATAAAGGATAATAAAAGACTATCAGTTGCAGAATTAATTAAAGTGAGTCGTAAATGGAGGACCAGTAATTTATTTAAATTAAAATGCAATTTATAATTGCCCGCCTTTGCTACTCGGCTTCATAAAAATAAAGTGCGGTATACTCGTATAATCACGGTGTTATGTTTATGACGAATTAATTAAGATAATGATTTGGAAAGAGCGGAGTTCAATTTTTTGTAAGAATTTAATTTTTTTTTTTAAATTAATGTTACGATATTATCTCTGTCTAAATCTAAATCTGTTCTAAAGAGAAGCAAACTTACACCATCAAAGAAGTAAGTATTCTTCTTTCTGTAATCAATTTGTTTTTCTACACGCTATTGAATATGCAAACTTCTATTATACATTTTTACATAATACTTTAAACACACCAAATTTGTTTTTGGATCTGTCCAACTTACCAAGTAAAAAATTTCTATTTTATTTACTCTATTTAGGATGGGTTATTTGGTTATTAAAAAAATTACAATTCATCAAGTATTTGAAGTTAATTTTTACGTTCTGTGAAAGTTCTATTCAAATTCTGGGAATATTTTAGTTTTATGAAGCAACTGGCAAAATTGATACAAAAAACAGAACTTTGAATAGAACTTACACAGAACGTCAAATTTAACATAATATATTTAATGAATCGTTAAAATATTTTAAACAACCCGTCCTAAGTAACTAGTAGGATGTTATTGACCATAAAACGGTGATTTCCGTTTACCGACCAAATTTATCAGTGTATGTTAAATTCCTTCAATATTATGGAAAAAAGCATTTCGAGTCCTCAAATTATTGTTTTTATTGTAAGTTTTATTAATATTTCTTTTTGATTAAACAAACGGTTGGTATCTAATTAGAACGAAGTAACGAACCATTCGAATTGGAGTACAGCGAGGCAAGTCGTGTCATAATTCAACCGGCGTGTTAGGGAAATCAGTATTTAAACGAAACGACCAGTTATTTACAAGTTATTTTGACAGTCTAAAAGGCACTTTGTTAGTAGTGTGTAGTGGGATGAGGCCCAGACCCGGGCCCGAGTCCACCTCCCAACCAAACACGCGTGACAAACGCTTCACCTCGTTTAGGTAGTCAAATAACGCGTCTGTCCTAATGGAACTGGTTTGCTTGCTTGGTTAGAAACCGCGTCACGCCCTGTGCGACCCATCTCTTGCTTCGTGAATACCCGCTTTCTGTCCCACACCATTAAAAAGAAGGTTTCGATGAGCGATAAGGCAACCGGGAGAGCAGGAGATCGAAGAGGGGCTCTGAACAGCTTCCAACAAGATTTATGGAACGGGATCGTTAATACGTCTTTGTCACATGATCCAGGTGCTTTCAATTGATAATTTCGGATATTAATATATTACAAGATCTAGGATCAAATAAACAACGACCCCCAAAAAATTTCGTGATACTATTAACTTCATAATGATTTTTTATAAGAATCTGAGAAACCGAAAGTAGGTCTATTAAAAAATGAATTATTTGTGAAAATAATATCATTATATCAACATAAAAAAAATTTAATAAATAATTTTTTTTTATAATTTTTTTTTTAAAGAAAGACAAATATTTAGGATTACCAATATTCTGAATGTTTTAAAATCTCCTACTACTACCTAAGTAGGCGGAAAATGTTGCTTGTGTGATCGAGCACTTAGCCAGCCAAGGAATTGAATATAGAACGCCTAGGTGGGACCACGCGATGCCAACATAGCCACTGACCGGTAATTATTTTTGGAGATTGCAGTATTTAGTTTAAATATATGTACTTAGGTACACCTCATTTCTGGTTAGTTTTTACGCTCTTTGAAAAAATATTTCAGTGAAGTGATACCACGTAGAATAAGGAATTTACTGGAAAATTGCGAATTTAAACACAATTATTGTCAAAACATGTATGTAAGGTGTTTTAGATGTTATATCGACAACCTTAAAGATATGAATGTCTATAAATAATCCATAAAATATTATGTTTCATAGAAATATACGTAGGTACGCGTACGAGGTATTGTTGAAAACCGTGAGTTGGGAAGAAAAATAAGTAATATGAACCATTCATTTATTCAATAAAACCTTCATTTTTATTAATATTTTTAGAAGTCATGAATATGAAAGTGATTACCATAACAGTTAATAACGTCCTTGAAAGCAACTTACGGCATACTGAAGTCGTGATTTCTGCTCGGCACATGGGAGTCCCTAACTAGTAGCAAACAACTTGCAAATTGTAACAATGTACCTACTGACAAATTGCAACTACCTTCAAAGACTGCTATTATTTACAATACAAAATCAAGTTACCTTGACTGTTTCGGTGGCCAGATTTGAACCTCCTACGTTGTTACTAACCAAACTGATAATAAAGCACTTATGAACATTGCCACTTATATACCTTTTGGTACTTTTGTGTTGTTTACTGGTGTAATTTGATGATCGAGCTAAATCTATCTATTCTAAGGAATCTTAGCTGCAAAATAAGCTTTCTTAAAAGTAAATGTTATTTGAAGGACTGAAGGTATAGTTTATAGTAATAGTAAGGTATATAATATAGGTATAGTAAGTATACAGTTTGGAAATTGTAGTATTTTCCGGCTCTCGATTGAGCTGCCCTGAGTGCCTCAGCCGCGACAGTTTGATAACGATCAGGTAGCATTAATTATTATTACTGTCGGGAAAAATTGAGGTAGGGTACGTGGTGCGGGGTGAGGGGCGCAGGCTGTACGAAACGGCCTGGTAACGCCAACAGGTTGTTCTGTTCTTCTGTTCTGCTACCATTTTCCGGAATTATTTCACGCTCTGTTGCGGAATATATGTACAATGTTAATAGCCCCTTTGGAGCAATCAACTAGCCATGTTTTTCTGACGTTAAATCGCATTTATGCATAACGAATGAAGGCAGATCATCTTGAGAAAACGCGAAAGATCATAATATTACAATACAATTGAGACTTTTATGTAACGAGGAAACTACTCATCAGGTATGTGAAAACATGACGTAGAAGTTTCTCAGAAGATTAAACAAAAACGCTGTTAAATGAAAATTGTTTTTAGGCAGCATTTAAAAACATTAAAAATATTTATTGAAGTTGGGAGAATAGGTGAGGATTATTTTTTTAAACTTATTCAACACCCCAGGTAAGCGAGTCTTTAATTTTAATACGAGTAGATAGACGCCTTCTAAATCTCGGGGTAATTATGGGACTTGAACGGCCAGATTCAAATTAAATCATCAATCATAGAGAGGTAAAGATATTCTTAACCGATGGCCGATGGTCGATAAGGCAGGTTTCTTCTGGATACAGCTGAGAAGCGAGCGTTCTAGAGAGTGAGATAGATGATGTGATGACCAACAAAAAATTGTAGGCAAACAGAAATCTGTTTACAGAGGTCTCTAGTATGGCAATGTAAACAAGAGATCATGCGACGTGGTCCAAAGATGTCAACAGACGGAATAAAGGCTGGAGGGTCAGAACTGAAAGATTGAAGAGAAAATATTATTTGTATAATACAACTTGTAAATAGGAATTAAATAACGCACTCGAATATTCTTTAGAAATTGTATGAACTCTGTTCCGGCTAGGAGTGTTGATGAAGCAGTAGATTTTTTTAACATTCTATGTTTTTTTGGGTCCATGAATTTTTGAGATAAAATCTTGTATTTACATAAGATGAAGTGAGCCATTTATTAATAGAAAAAACGAATTCATGGTAAATATTCTTAAAAAATTTCATCTTTGAGCTATCTTTCAAAGTCAATAAATATAAAGATCACGCTGAGAATTATTCAAATATGTATTTAAAGATGACCTCATCGCCATTGCAGGAAGACTCCAATATCAAGCACCGACCACGTCAAATTTATAATCACAGAAATTATGCATCCATTCCCGATGTCCAAAATTCCAGAACCTTAATTATCCATTACTATAAAAGGTGAGATACCAATTCTAGTCACACGGAGGGGCGTTAAAAGGTGCTTAATTCGACTTTATTGGACGCTCGGAAAAAAGTTCATAAAAGCGGACCAGTATTCACACCTTCCCAAAAATAAATTGTACGGGGAAAAAGATGGGCGCTTTAATTCGAATTACTCGTCGAAGGCTGTATGGACAGAGAATGTGTATTTTTTATTGATAATCCTCCTTATCATCATCATTAGTGGAGAAAATAAAGTAACTGACGTTCTCCGATATGAAATTTATTTCAATGACTGAATAGTTTGTCGTTAATTAAGCTGATATCATTAGTAGGTACCTATTTCGGTACAAATCTATATAAATACAAAAGTATCAATCATTCAGTTTTACATAAATAATTTTGAGAGTGAGAGCCTTCAACTGATTGATGATTCGTATTATATTAGGATTTACCGAGCTTTTTATCAGTTTATAAAATTAACCTGATAACAATATTAAGATCTTTGAAAGTTTTCTGAAACAAAACTTTTCGTTTTTTTATTTGTTTTAGTTTTTATGGGGTAGGTATGTTCCATAGTGGAATGATACTCTCAGTATCGCCCTGGTGTAAGACCACTATTCAAAATTAAACCGTTACTTGAAATGGATTTAGTCGTGTTTGGTGACTAGATCTGAAGAGCCAGGTATTTCCCCACCTTCCTCTTCCCCATCTTCTTCACCTCCCCATTACCTTCAGCCTCAAAACATACCCCAATTGGAGAAGCTAAAGTCTCACTGGCTCTAGGCGGTTGGGGGCAGTTAGGACTCTTGTGCGGTATACACATAAAAATAAAAATAAAAATATTTTTATTGATAAGGTTTTATAGTAATAATATAGGTACAAGCATTCAAAGTAGAAACGTTAATTAAAATTAATTTATCTATGGTTGGTGTCCAGACAGGATTATCCTGAATTTTTTTCGGAATTTCCCGGAGACCTTATACTCTCTCTTATTACTCCAGCTTCACAAAATTTCCCAAATGATAATACTATATATCCACTGATAAGATGAACATGTGCGGAAAAAAAACGCTTTAATTTAGGCATACGAGTAATACTAATCATAGTGTCTGCTACCTGTCCAAGAAACTAATAAAAATATTTAAAATAAATTAAAAATATACATAGGGTTCAGGTGCATGTTAAAAGGCGTATCTGACTTACTTTATTAATCAGTGATTTCTACCATTATATGTAAATGAAAGTAAATTATATGCAGTAAAAAATGTAAATGATAGTTTTATCTTATGTGACAGTTTTTGTTATTATTATTATTATTTTTAAAATTATAAATGTGAAGTTTATTATGTTTTGAAAATATTTTTAAGTCCCCGGCGACTAATAAGTCGTCATCATTTTTTAATTCAAATAACCTCAGGAATCACCGGTTAACGTGAGTTAGTTACCTACGTCTCTGAACACCCTGTATAATAAAAAAAATAAGAATCCTGTCATGCCTACAATAATAATTCCTTTTATCGTAAAAACGGTTAAAAACGGGACTGAAGTTCTTACGAACAAATTAACAGGGTTTCAATGTTTATTAGCGTGAACATGTAAGAATAATTTGTTGGTATACGTAATTTCATACGTATAACAACAAATTATCCTTACATTATCCTGCCAATAAACATTGAAACACTGTTAATTTGTTCGTAAGAACTTCAGTCCCGTTTTTACGAATAAAATGCTCGTATTTTAGAATCAAAATTTTCTCCGTGTACATATGAAAGAAACAAAAAAATAATTAAAAATATATATAGTTAGATTACTGTTTTATCTATAGGTCTGCAATAATAATCCGGTCTGCCCTACAGGTCTACAATAATAATAATTGTGGTTATACCGCGCATCCAGAGCAGAGAACGAAGAGCGCTTGGTACGGAGCACACGGCGCGAGACGCAAGCGGTCGGACCGGTCGCGCTCGGTGGCCAGTGGCAGCAGCGGGTTCAGTGGTAGTTCAGCGGTAGGAGCGGTCGCGCTTGATACCGGGTACCAGGCTGCCTCTATACCTGTACCTGTATAGTGTACAGGGTACCTGCCCAGTATACTCGTGTATCTGGAGCTCGGTGGAGCGGGCCGCCCACCCGCACGGAAGTGAACGCGCGGGCGGCGCGCGAGGGCGGACGACGCTACCAACAAAACTTTGGTAACGGTGAATACAGATAAATGAGGAGTAATGTTTTTAGCTACTGTGATGATAGATAAAAAATAATGCCATTGTTTCGAATGTATTTGGGCATACAATCGATTACTTACCTACTGCGTGAGTGTCATTTGATTCGGTTTTATTAAGTGAACCCATTTATGAATCAAGCTCAACAATAATGTAACGTAAACGTAGATAAAATTTTATGAAAAAAAGAAAAGCAGAGTTTTAAAATTCAGATTAGCTTTTCAACTTTCGAGGTTTTCATGGAGAAGGTACTTACCGAAAATGTCAAAATTTGAGAATGACATTTTACAAAACAATGATTGTTAAATCAAAATTCTATTTTAGAAAATATTTAAATTAGTGAATTTATTTGAAGTACTCGACTAATACTTTGAATCGTATCAAGAATAATTATAGATATTTTAAATTAATAGGTTAAGAATTTTGGTATAAACGTAGATGGGACCTAGGAAAAGAAAATAGGCTACTCTAAGGCGCTCCGCCCACTGAGGCAACTGAAAACCAACTAAAACCGGCTGTTTTCTCTATCTTGATTGGTCAAAAAGCTTGGTTAACCACAGACGAAGAACAATGAGCTGACAGCTGGCAACTATCAATAGCCGCCCAGGGCAACCAGCAGAGCAAGTAGCAAGTCACCGCTTGCGTTACCATTGACAACGGGGTTTTGTGTGATTGTGAAGTGTGCGGGCCATCACATTGTCATACAAAGACAGTTGGCAGTTGAGAGTTTTCAGTTGCCTGAGTGGGCGGAGGCGCTTAGTACTAATCCTATACGCAGACGAAGTCGCGGGCAGAAGCTAGTACTAAATATACGTTTAAATTTAAATACGATACATAGGTACCGACACTGGTAAATCATTTTGAATGTGATTCAAATTAGTTTTAGATAGTTTGGAACAGTTTGTACAACAATACCTACCATATACCACTATACAAACAAGATTGTAAATTTAAAATTCGTATCGTTATTTTTCCAAGTCCTGCCTCTGTATTCGGCTGCTCAGTGTTCCGAGTAGGACGAGAGACTGTAGCGGTGAAACAGTTCAAACAAAAAAAACATAAATTTTACTTAGTGACATTCAAGGGGACAAGTCGCCGGTACTGGAGACCAAGAACCTTAAAATTTCAGAATAAATAGGTGATATTTTACGGAATTTCAATAGTAATGTATATCCATATATAATATCTTGAAATAATATAGAAAAACGAGAATTACAAGAGTACAGAATTATACCACTAACCATATTAGTTGAAATCTCGATCTCGACATTGAGAGATGATGTATTCACGAAGATAATTTTTGATAAATTGATCGTTTCGTTCTAAAATAATTTCTATTTTGACTGCTCCCATACTTTAGGAACTCAAGTCAAAGATAAAAGAAAATATTTATTATCAAAAATATATCCGTTTTAGTTAAAAATCTAACCGTTGTTAGGTATTATTTATGTGAAAGCAGTGGGCATTCTCGATTTGATTCTACTTAGAATCTTGTATTGTTCCTAGATTTATCCGCATTTTGTTCGTTAAGTCTTTTGTTTCTTTTGCTAAACTTTAACAAACGGAATGTTTGTGATGAGTTGTTTTCATTTGCCAAAGTAAAGGCAACGTGATATAATAATATCAGAAGCACCCGGAGATAAAGGTGATTAAATCAAAATTTATGAATACCAAATCGTAAACGAAATGTGCGTGAAATGAGGTGCAGATGTACTTTAACCGTAACTTAGCAATGCATAAGAGAGAGAAATACCACATAAAACTGAGAGAATGTATATAATCTGAGACTGCTCGCGCACTTTTATTATATACGGCGTCTCTCGCGAAAGCCTTAATTATAGTAGGTTTGTGGACCGCCGGGAAGCAGAATGCCTTGCATTTGACCCGATCAACAGATTGCAAGCAAAAGCTTCCATTTAGTCAACAGGCCCTTAACATCTGGACTCTGTTCATCCGCATGAATCACCACGGAGTGTGCCTTATATTGTATCTCGCAGCAAGATCAGTACGGGATATTTTCCCGGTTATATCTCTGTGTTGCGCCCGCAGCGTTGCATCAAAAGCTTAATATGTATGTAGTTTATAATGATATTTTAGCTGCATGCATGCGATTTAGTTTATGATAGCAAAATTGCAGAGCAAAATAAATGTGATGCCAATCTTATCAGGAGTAAAGAGTTATCAAAGCTATGTTCAACAACTATCAGTTCTAATGCATACCAAATAATGTTTTATATTTGATGAGTTAAATGAGTATTAGAATATATTGTATAATACATTAAAGTTTAAGGCATCCAGTAGACAAAGTTCATTGACTTACTGACATTGTAATCTTATTTTTCCTTCAGCGAAATTTGGTCAGTAATAATCTTGAAAGTGCCTTTCGAAAAGCTAACTATAATTAACTCCGCCCCTATAAACAACAAAGTAAATCATACCACACTTCAAGGGGCGAATTATTTTTATCCTTCGGAGAAGAACCAGATGATTAATTTCGATAAAAATATACCCACCGTGAGAAACTGGCTTAATGATTCCATTTCGAATTTATCACATTAAATGCCGACAATAAGTGCGAAAGCGAATGTGCGTTGATTAATCATAACTCATAATGAATCAAGTTTTTTTTAACGTGTTTCTTTTAATAATTTGCACGACTTTAAAGTTATATCTTTGATCAATTAAATGTTTTAAATATGTTTTTATATGATAAGTAGTTCGAAGGATTTTTGATCAGAATTTTTTGATAATTTATCATTTTTTATTTATATTTTTATAACCATATTTATATTTTTACATTTATAGAAGATACATATTCAATGTATATATAAAATAGATGAAGATTATTTTCAAAGCCATCCTCACTAGAAGATCCTATGCTGAGGGGGACAATGTTTTGAATTAGTTTTCAGCGACATCTATGGTAAGGCTTTTCACTTCTTTTACTTCTTTGACGATGTTTTTAATAAAATAGTAAGTTCTTTTTTCCGCTAATTCCTCAAGCCAAGATTTGATTCCTTCATGTAGTTGTTTCTTATTTAATTTGTTTGATACTATGCGTTAGATTTTTATATAAATTTACTGCTAAAAATTCAGAGCTTCTTCCAAGTCCGTTCTGTCAGAAATAATATTATAGATGAAAAATTATGTGGCATGGCTACAAAAAAGATTCTGATATGCACCTGGCCACCAAATGGCTAAAATACCGCTAAATCACAATTAAGTTTTTTCGCGGTTATGCGCGAATGAAAGCACACAATACTTTTGTTATCGAAATAGGGTTTGTAATATTTTAATGGTTATATTATTTAAGTTAAAATTTACAGTTTTTTAACATTTCAACTGATCAAACATAAAAAAATAACACAACTGGTGTTAATAATAATATTAAGTGTGTATTAGGCACTATTATGCTATGCTATTTTTAGGGATTTTTTATAAAACTGTGACGTTTTGGTACTTCGAAGTTTTCAGTGAGAAATAAATACCTTGCAGGTCCATTATTTTGTGGTGAGAGAAAAAAATATTACGTAAACTGTAATTTAAGTTTCTTCCAAGCATTCATCTTGTGATATTTCAACGTCTCGTATCTAAGGGTTGAAAAGTGATTAATATCAACCCAAGTCAGATAGTTACACTTATTTTTTATTTCAGTCAGTAGCCTACTTAAATATGGGTCTAGGATGCATTAGGTTCGGGTAAATGGTAGCACCTAGTAGCCAGAACTAAAGGTAGTGGCAACAAAAAGTTTTTTTATGGTCAGTTTTGGTAGCCCTATTGCCCCCATTCCCCCATTAATTTTGTAACATTTTCAATAACTTTTAGTATAATTATAGTTGAAAGTATTTTTAATGAGCTAGAGCTTCAATATAATCTTATACCATAATTATTACTGATCAAACACAAGAAAAATCTCTAAGCTGATAATGTTCATTTGAAAATTGAATGTGGTATCTGAAATTGACAAATCGCAAAACCGCTACGGTTACTTTATAAACAGCATTAATCAATGAGGCATTTAAATATTTATTTCAATTTGTTACTTTATCAATCACTAAAGTTATGAGCCGACTAATTTCAAAGTTCGCTCATCTACGGAGCATCTTTCCAATTAAACGCGAAAAATAATTATCTTAAAATTTGCATATCACGAATAATAACTACAATAATGTATCGCTGTACCAAAAAACCGTAGATGCGGCTGTAAAAAACATTACAAAATAATGATCGATATTATGTTTGAATGTATATGAAAGCTCTTTGTGCGTTGTAGAAGGTTTTATATATGTTTTATAATACACACGTTGGAGGATGATCAGTTCTCTGACAAAGTATGAAATAATTACAGATTAAGGACACGTCCACGAAGCATCATTTTTCATCTCGGCTGACAGAATAGATATAACCGGACCGGGTGGAAAAAAATATCACAAAGCTCGGCCGCGTCAAAAGGTAACAAAAAGGCAAATGAAACAGGTATTAATCAACCGGGCTGTGAGACCCGACTTCTTGTCGAGCCAAGAGGCTTTTCAAATTATGTATTAGTCTTGTGACGAAAACGTATTTCTAATCTGCATTCTATTTTGAATATTATTTAATACTCATTCTCCTGGCATACTCCTGCATATCTTGTTTTATTACGTTTGTAAATCTTAGGAGTAGGCAAATTCTTAGTTTTGTACAACAGGTTAATAATACCTATAAATAATTATTGTACGCATTTACTAGTTACTTACTGTTATAATATATCAAATGGATAGGTTATATGAATTACTACTGTTACTATTGTGAACTTACAATCTTCAGAATATTTTTTTATGAACTGTGTATGTAAAAGCCCAATGGGCGTATAATAAATAAATACATAAAAAAAATAAATAAATACATAAATAACAAGCAACGCAAAAAAAATAAATCATTTGTTCTGTTTAATTGTGTTACTATTGATGGATAAGGAAGTTTATTTGTTTAAAAAATAATTTATTCTTATTTCATAAAATGAGATGATTATCATTGATAAAATGAGAAAACTTTTTATGTTAAAGAGACATCAATACAAAAAACGTTAGTGTGCAGAAAATAATTTTAAAACATTCTTCAGACATTTGTCAATAATGGATAGTCATCAATTTTTAATTGCAAATTATAGGTTGTAATATTCTAAAAGAGATTGAGTGTATTTTTTATATCTTATTTTAATCAATTAACCGATAATTTTTGTAAATTGTTTTGTTTTTTATTTTTTGTAATTAATGTAGGAAAGTACCTAATTGTTAATCCTATTTCATGAAAATTCAAATTTTTTCTATATGTTCCTACATTAGGTACTCTAAGGTCCCTTCATATTTATAATCCAAATTGAAAACACCTATTCCCGACGATAAATAATATTTAAAGGGAAAACTCTTATTTTGAAAAGGTTCCAAACCTGTCTAGACGTTTTAAAATAATCCCAAAAGGGGTCGGGTTACTAAAAGACCGCAGGTAAATTCCAACACAAACCTTATACATACAATTATATAAACACGAACAACTTATCCGATTTCGCTAGTAGCATATTCTTGTCTCCTTTCAACAGGTCATGGCATACCAAGTAAAGGAACGAGATGGAGATAACATCAGCCAATCGGTTGGAAAGATCGGATAGTAACATAAAACTCTAATATTAGCCTTTTTGGAAAGCTTTTTTGTGGTAAGTTTTTTCGACAAAATATGTATTTTCTGTTATTTACTGTATCGAAGTAAGGAATTGGATCGACGAGATTCGACGAGAAAGAAGCTAAACATCAACACGCGTGTCAGAGCCAATTACATATTACGACTGAATGAGTTGAATCATATGGTAATGCCAAAAACATGATGATATCTTTAAAGAATTTAACCGTCCTTGCTACCTTAAAATACGAAAACAAAAGAAAAAAACCTACTTTTTTAAAGATTTTTTTTTCAAGGAAATTTAAAACAAAGCAAGTAATCATTTTTTATGTATAATTACCAACCTAATACGTATTTTCATTGCATGATGTTGGTATTTCAAAATTATTATTTGGTTGATCCCTATTACGTGAAACATTGTATACATACTCGGTTTTATATTTTTGTTAAATAAAATATAATTGCTTAAAATTCTGAAAAAAATGCCTGCGCACAAAAGCCATATTTATCACCAATCTATTAGGAGATTATAATTTCTAAAGCAAAATTTATAACGGCTTAGCGTCAATCAACATTTTTATAAATAAGTAAGTGTCATTTGGAAGAAACGATTTTGTATACAGCGTTGCCTCGGAACCGATCTTATCTCCAAACAGGTGCAGAACGAAGCCGTAAATCTCACCACTAATCCCGGCTTAAGCTCGTCTTAAACAGATCCCCGACTTGTGATTAACATAACAAGTAATTTATGATACGAGTAAAAAGACATCATTACTGCTGAAGATAAGAAAAATACACCCTTTAAAAAGATTAGCATTTTTTTAGGTTGCCCTAAAAATACCTTTTAATTAGGGATTTAAAACACGAATAAGAAATTTTGATATTAAACAATTACAACGAAGTAAAAGAGGTTTTTTCGTTGATATACTTTGTATATTGTTTTACAAAGTGCTCGCATTTTGCTTTATTTGTGTGGATGTCAGGACCGGCATTTAAAGCAATACATTAAACTCAGCTTCATTAGGAAGCGCTATCGCCTCTTCGTATGCTAAAAAGTGTTCGTAGTCATAAATTTGCATTAGTTTTTGTAGAGATCACGCTCTGAAAGATAATATAATATTGGCAAACGGAATTATAAGACGAAACGAATAAGTAATAAACGAAATGCGGATAATGTAAAAAAGTATGGAATAAAGGAAATGTTCAGATACGTATAATTTTTTTATACGTTGTATTATTTATGAATTTTTAAAGTTTTGTACGATGTAATAATTTTAATATTGTGTAGTTATTATTGAATATTTCACACTAAGGTGCAACGTGCCGACAAAGCTGTATTTTGTTGGGTTAACACAACATTTTTGGTTGAAAAATTTTGGGCATAAAAACAATGCTAAAAGTTGTACCCAATTAACAATGTTATGACAAACAAGTTTTGAACTAACGAACTTGAAAAATATCAAGGTAAATAAACAGCTGCAAATTCTTGTAATTTTATTACTTTGTGTTACGAGTTTTGTAAACAGTAATGTGCCACCAAATTATGATTGATGATGACAAAGTTTGTAAAATATTTTTTGCTAAAACATCTTCTTTGCTCTTGACTTTAGACATTGAGACGTAAAAAACGATGGCAAAGCAACAATATTAGGTAGAATATAAATAAAGTTCTAGAAGCTTTATATACATTCAAAGCAAATTATCTCGTTTCGTTCATGAACGAATGGAGAGTCTGGTAATTTTAATCAAATGCAAACCTGTGTGGCAAACAGATTAGAGCATTTTGCTGATATAAAATAACGATAAAACACATAACTACAAAATGGTGTTGCTTTTTATGCTGGCGACATTTCCTCTGCAATAAAAAAACAAAACCAGTTCCTACTCGAATACGAAAACGTATTGCCGTTCGGTTTGAAATCCAATGGTAAACCGAGTGAAATAAATCATAGAATTTTAGGTATCTCATTGGTGTAGAGTGTAGAGTGTAGTCGGAATACTGTTGGCACCATTCATTATTAATGATTGCGGAATGGCTGGGCCAATCCTTGTTCGCTGTGTTCATTTGATTGGTTCAATAATTGTTATCGGTGTTCGAAGTGAATGTTCAACATTCATAATTATTTTTATTGTTGAAAATTTAATTTCATTACATTATAACTGTGATACTCGTAGATCAACGAATGAGGGATAAGTATTAATAAAATGCTTTATTGAGAATATGGCAGAAATTAAACTGCGCAAAAAATCAATTCATTCTATTTTAACCATGTGACCACCCCATCTGTCTTATATCTATAAATTCATTGACATAAGAATTCGAACGTGTTAAGGCATCTAATATGACTAAACGCAATGATAGGCATAGTTATTAGTAGCACATGCGCGTCAGCTGTCTGAAGAGGTAGGATAGAACATGTCACAGAGACTAATGTACCAATTTATCAAGTGTCTTGGTGTCTGTCACATTTCCGCCAGAGTGAGCACAGCCTCCCAGCAGCGTCAATGCCTTGTTTCGGAAATGTCGGCTCACTAAGTACTTGTCCGGCCTAATCTGGTTCGATGCCTGTATTGTAAAGAGATTGCGCTCCGGTGGGTGATTGAGTTCAAATCTGATGTAATTGTTTGTATTCAGCGATACTTTGAGTGAGACGTTTAATTCCGTATTTTCACTTTTGATGTTCAGCATTTCACTCTACAGTGTGAGCATACGCAACAAATTGCATTTCAAAGAATAATTTAATTTAAAGTGATATAGTAGTAAAAAGAAAATTATAGCGCTTTTTCTTAAAAAATATTATTCTACGGTAAGTACACATAATTGGTAGTAAATAAAAAAAAAATTATTGTACATGTAATAAAAAATAATTATATGCTGTTACAATTCCGACTGATAAAATTATTGTTGGTTATTTGGAGCTGAGGAGATTATAAAAAAAATATTAATTTACTAATAGAAATTCCACAATAAAACACTTGATTTTGTGGGTAGTGGGTAGGTGGTTTAAAATGTAAAGGCAAAAAATATCCCTGCGGCATTACACAACCATAAAACCTTAAAAGGTAAACACAAACCCCAAGCATAAAGCCAAACGCACTCAGCGACCTCTTTGGGCAAAACAATGAAAAAAATGGTAACAAAAACAAAAGCAGCGGAAAAAAGTGCAGGTGATGTTAAATTCGGAGGCATTGACAGGTGTCAAAGCAACTAATCCACCAATCATTCAAAAACACCCAAATGTTCCCTTGCTAACATTTATTCTGCAGGCTTCTGATATAATAAATGGGTGCATTAGGCATTGCTCACTGAGACAACGTCACAAAAAAGCCAACCCCTAGATATAGAAATAATAAATGAAATATATGAAATCATGTTAAACTTTTGATGAAGTTGCTCGATTTATTTCAGAACACACGAAGGGGAAAAAATACGTTGTAGTAACAAAAAAAAGGTACGTAATTTTATTTTTATCTTTGACGCTGTTACTAATTGCTTCAAAAACTCGTTTCTAGTCGCGTCTGGACTAAATTATTTAAGATACTCAGCCTGCGGTTTTTGCTCTCGTAAATTCAAAGAAATAAAAAAGAAGATAAAAAACTTTATTGAATATGCAATAATTTTATGATACATAAAAAAACGTTACTAATGCAATGCTAAATCTAAAGCAGTTTTCTTATGAGATAAAAATCAAATAAGTTATGCCATGGGAGAGTGACTATCTGTTCGAGCTTTGATAAATTAGAATGCAATGCATTTTATGGCAAACCTACACCCACGGTTGTTAAAAAAGCATAGATAGTTAGACATCAAAACAGGATCCAAACTAAGTAAGTAGGTGAAATATTTTTTTACATTTACATATACACAGACGTATTATTTACTTTTTTCAGTCGAAAAAGTAGGTTCTATTTGTTAATTAATTGTCGGATACACTGGTAGACCGGATGCAAGTGCTACATTAAAGAAACGTAAAACATTAAAAGTATTAAAAAGTTACCAGCTGAATACTTCGTGACAGATACATGTGAATACTAATGTTGTATTAATATGACTCTAGTTTTGCTATACCGATATAATGTATGGGAACATTGTTGGCACTGGATCTGAAAACTATAAATTACGATTTGAAACAAATTTATTACACAAATATATCACAGCACTGTCCCGTACCGAGCGATAGATCACGTTCGATTCGAACTATAAAAAAGTTATATTCGCTTTTCAAATTACACAATTTTTTTAAATGACAGTGTTCACGTTGGACTGAATTGTATGTATGTATATGTAAAACAGTTCGGGTAATTTCTCACTTGTTTCTGTTAGCAGATTAAACAACTGTGGAAGATGTTGTACAACTTTGTGTATTTCTCTATTAAGTGAATTTTTTTTTATTCCCGACTGTTCTGACTGCCAACTGGCAACCTAAATTTAGGTATGAAGGAAAGACATGTAGAGGAGAAAGGTTGTGTAGTATTTAGCTCTTCAGATTTGGTCATAAACAGGGCTAAAAGCATTTCAAGCAATGTTACGATTCAGAATTGCTGTCTTTCACCAGCACGAAACTATGTAAGTACAACCATATAGGTATATTTGTAGTAGAATCATGTAAACCTTCTGGAAATCTTGACAAAATATAAGGAATAATACCTTGCAAATGCAAGTCTTAAATGTAACTTTATAATCTACCGAACTCAAACAAACAAAAATACAAATTGCTCTCAACAACAGAGTTCAATGCTTTATGGAGTACTGCTGAAAACCAGCTGCATTCCAGGAGAAATCCTGAATTGCAGCCGAGCAGTGATCTTTTCGTCAATAGAACCAATGAGTAATCAAAAATACGTAATATTGTAAAAAAAATGTATTGATGAATAAACGGTTTTATTATTATTAATGATGATTTTATCATAAGCCAAGTTAAAATTTTTCACAAAATTTTAAGCCTTCTCATTTTATTGCTATATTACATGAAATAAGTATTTTACTATATTGCTTTCACAGGATGACGTGGCTATCACTCGAAACCCTAATAAAAAGCGAGCACAACCTTAAATTATTCAATAGGCATTAAAGAAGTTTGTAAGAGTATTATTATGGTGTATAGTTTTTTGTCTATGTTATTGTGCGGCACGGATTTGAAATGATTGTAACCGTGCGACCGTTTGTGCAGTTAATCGCGGAATTGCTCGCGGCTGTTTTTTTTTTAAGCTGACATAGAAAAACGTTACCATATCGGAACAAAAAATAGCAGACCATTCAATGAAAGTAGCGATAATAAGTCATTGTTGTAAAAAACGTATAGTGCAGTTATTCATACGTAGCATTATTATGTTTGTACAGACAGCTTCATTCGACTAAATATAATCATAGCCCAAACGATCGATGTCATGAGAACGGTGTTGGATATCTGTTAACTACCCTCAAATGTCAAGGAAGCAATAACCTACAGATAATAAATGCATCGCTAATCTGATGATACTACCGCATTCAAGGAGGAATGGCCCTGATACGCTGATAATTGGCGAAGGTCAAAGTAATGTATGAGGTGATTCGTGACTGATAACACATTCGTTTAGTTTTTTACAAGTGCACAAGTTATTAACGCAGCTGAAATCTTTAAGAGAAAATGATTATAATAATTTAATTATCTGAAATAGTGATGGCTTAAAAGGAGCTGATCCTTTGATATTAAAGGGACCCCAAATACACTACTAAAGTCACAACAATTGATTTGATGTTATTTTCGTTGCCCTTTTATTTGCTTAATTATTCATTTGGTAATTTGGAGCTGCTGTGCATTGTGGGGCTCATGAGTTTGAAGCTATTGGTATTGTTACAATAACTTCCAGCATCAAACAAACATAAAAACATTGGCAAAAGCTCTAAAAGGATATTTTCACAACAGCTTTATTAACCAGTGACATATTTAGCAATCTTTATGTATTGTGTAACTCTTGGATATCTTTAGCAGCTTTATTAACCAGGGACATATTTAGCAATCTTTATTTGTAAATCTTATATGTCTTTCTAAATGTATTTATGAAATATTCTTCAACTAACTGTATCAAGTGTGCCTAGTCTGTTTTAATATCTGTGTACTTTTCATTGAACTCCCCTTTAAATTCATGTTCTTGTGTAAAAATAATTTTCTTAATTGTATAATGTTGTCCTTCCCGAAATGAGTTTTATTAAACTCAATTGGAATAATCTATTATAAATATTACATATAATTTTGTAATATATTATCAAAAAAAAACTATTTATCAAGGAAAATATTGAATTCTATAATATAACTTCATAACATATGTATAATAAATAGGGTGATGCTTTTTATAGTGTATAAAAAGTATAGTCTCCCCTCTACCGCAACTGTTATATATATATGTTTACCTGTTTAGTTAATTTTTTTACCGGAGTTAGTGTTTAGCTGTTAATGCAGCTGGCCGTATATGAGTATGTTAGCACGAATTCAGTTACATGCTTAAAGCAAAATTAAGTTAGTATGATAATAAATCATTTAATCACTTTTACTTTGTTCAAAAACCTTACTGTCGGATTGTGCTAAGAAGTTTATTTAAAATTAATTCGTTTCTTAAACTTTCCGGCAGACTGAAATTAATTGAGATAATAAAAAATGAAACAATTCATTAATACGGTTATTATTCAAAATCTATAAAGTTATTTAAGAAATAAACTATTAAAATTATATCGTGCCAGTTTATTTTCTTGAAAGTTAATGCATAATATAATTTAGGATGCAGATGTTAAGTATCTAAGAAGCCGCATTGATTAAAATAAAATTAACATAAATATGTAAGCAAAAAAGAATTGTTTAAAAATACGATATTCAGAAGCTTTTGAAGACGTCTTACGTGGTTATTATTTTTATATGGAAGAGACATCAACGCGCGGTTAGGCCGGAAACGGTAGCGGAGGCATGTTATTCTTGGCTGCAGTTTAGTTGTCAGCAGCCTTCGCAAGGTGGGGGCTGTTTTATGATTCATAACACCTGCTGAGAAGTAGGCTTTAAATATGGGGAAACTTTACTTCTCGAAGGTACGTGCAGGGACGGAAGCGAGGGGCACCTAACCAATATTTAAAAAAAAAAACAAGAACAGAAAGAAGGATGTTACATTTCGGCAACCCTTTGATTGGAGTTAATAATAAGACAAAAAATGAGTATTTGGAAAAAAGGAGCGTGGGTATTTTCTTTTAATATAAAATATTTTTAAAATTACTGTGTTTTGTTATAAAATGTTGGTACTTATAAATGTATAAATCAGTTAATTGAAGCATTATTTAACAGGTGTTAAAATAATGACAATGCATTCGTTTTTAATTTGAATACATTTTTTTATTTAAATTATAACGGCAGTGGAATATCATAAACACATCCTTCGGAACATTGAATAGATAATATACACTAGAAATGCCTTTCACGTATGTTTGAATGGAAACCGATGTCGCCACTGACATAATATCCTTTGGTTCTACCCCTTTCAGCACGCGCCCGGTGTCTTTTACACTTGCCATGCATCATAGATTGCCACCCCTTTTAAATTTCACAATGATGACGAAACACAATTTTGTATTGGAAATTAAGGCCCAATTGGCCAGACTTTTTGATCACGAAACACGTTCACATCGCACTTCTGGTTTTCTTCTTTATTCTATGTTTCAGAATGTACTAATGAAGTAATCAGCAAATAATATGATTGATGTTAATAATAACCACCACATTCTTGAAGTACATTCAAAGACTTAACATATGATAGCAATTTAAACATTTCATAAGATAAATGCATTCACGAGTCCATTATGATTATTGCATGAATCCGGAATGCACTAAATAATCACATTAGTGAGCAATATAATGGGAGATTTATTGCACCGACGACGGGCGTCAGTCGCGAGATTTAATATGCACAAATGTCATTTTGCTCCGCCTCCCATATGGCAAATGCCTCGCACAAGAAAGTAGATGCAAGTTGTAACTGCAGCAGAACATGTGCAGGTAACTTCCCGAATCTGACTCACGCCTTAATACTTAAATTATTAAGCATAACATCTTGAATACCATAAAACTTAAATACATTTTAATATAGATGACGTCCAATGTTGTTTCAGGAAAAACTATTTTTGTATAATAGCGTACACGGATTGTATTATTTATATTATGCATCCAGAAAAAGTTGAGGTTATTGGTTAAAATAAGTTATTAGAAAAACACAGCAGGGATATTGTTTAAAATGCATTCCAGAGGTTAAAAAAATTGTATAGTTTACTTTAAAAAATGTTTATGTAAACGCATTTTTAATAAGATTTAAAATTTTTGAGTCAATTCATAGATGCAAGGTTTATCAAAACACCGACAGGGATACCAATATATGGTGTCCGGAAACTAGTGGTTCCGTTGGGAAACTTGTGAATATACAGCACAATTGTGAATTGAATATTCAATACAATTAAGATGCACATTTATTGATTTGAGCTTTCATTTTCGAGTAAATCGAGATCGAAGGCGGATTTTACACGTAAAATTTAAAAAAATCGGTTACCTGTTTATTGTTTTTGAAATGCGTCAAAGCTTCGGTTGTCGAGAATAAAGAAAAATTAAACCAAAAATCAGTGTGATAAAAGTGCTTAGATCGAAAAAGATTAAAATCGAAGTAGATTCATCAATTTCCCGCTTTTACTACTATTTTCCGAATACCTTAGAAGGTTTAATTAATAATTTTTCTGTCTTAATATTTGACATATATCTGCACGAGCATTTATTGTTTTGGATTATATTTATAATTCATTACAAGAATGTTGAACTTGTGAATGTTAAGCATAACATCTCAGATATTTTCTTGATCTTAGACCAAATAAAGATTTTTTTTCAGAAGGTACTTACTAAAATATCTTGTCGAGAATTCATTGCGCCTTAAACCGAAATTCTGTAAGAATGTAATTACCACTTTTTTTCTAAAAAATCACATTTCGAGATAGTTTTCAAGTTGAACTTTGGAAAATCAAAATATTTTACGCTGCGCACAATGTATTGTTAACTCTCATGTCATTCGTTCTGGATAGATTATTGACTATTGTACAGAGGTATCCTCCACATACCTCCATTGTGGTGAGCTTTACAAATGCACCAATCTGACAACTGGAGTTCGGTAAGCAGGGTAATCATCATTGGACGTTATTGTTGCAAATAAGCCTTTGCGAGGAGGTTCTATAAATAATGATGGATTGGTGTTTTGATGATGCAATTGCAATAAACGTGAAGTAACTCTATTCAGATTTCTTGATAGCAACTATTTTATTTTGCGTTGTGCGTTGATTACAATGATTTCATTTCATAAACTTAAGTTCACAGAAAAATAGTCACTTAAATACGGCTTATCTTAGACGAATCAGTAAATTAATATTACACCGACATAGTAATTCATAAGACCTCCAACCACCCTGTCTCACAAAAACACTCCGCCTTCCACTCCATGATCCACCGCCTAGTAAATGTCCCATTATCTAATAATAATTTCCTAAATGAACTTTCTATAATAAAACAAATTGCTGTAAATAACGGATACGAACCAAATTTAATTGATAACATCTTAAATAAAAAACTTAACAAAATTTCAAGAAATAAATATCTATACAATTCTAATAATAATAACGATAAAGAATGGCGAAAAATTTTATATATCAACAATTTTTCAGTTCAATGTTGCAAAAATCTCCCTTCTAATATTAAACCAGCTTTTTATACAAGAAATAATATCGGTAACTTTTTGAGGAACGCTAAAGATAAAGACCATAAATTAACTAATTCCGGAATATATAAACTCAAATGTAATGACTGTTCCTCATTTTATATCGGGAAAACAACGCGTAATTTCGAAATTAGAATCAAAGAACACTTAAGGTGTCTTAATAATAATAATTTTTCCGATTTCGCTAACCATATAATTGAAAATAACCATAGTTTTGAAAAAAATACAGGGATAAATATTCTTCACATTAATAATAAAGGAAAACGCTTAAATAACTTAGAAGCTCTAGAAATAAAAAAAATCCCTTAAAAATAATGAGTCGATTATCAATAAACAAAAAATATTAACCTATAGCCCAATATTAAATCTCTTCCCATTCGGTGTCCATTCTGTCCCCACTTACTCTTCATCAATTCCTAGCCACGCCCCCACCCTTACCACAACACCTACTGATAAATTGTACCCACACAATATTTTGTAAATTGTCATCATTATATGTTTGCCCTGAAGAAGGAACGGTTGTTCCGAAACCGGTCGGCGTGTAACTAAATAAATAAGTGGTTGTAACTAAGATATATTGTTTCATTTAATTATAATATTAAAGTACCCACCGTCCAATCACATTGTTAATTATGAAAGAATTTTTGTAAATTTTTAGGCAACTTAAATGCTAATTAACTTGGTTGATAATGGCGACCTGTCACTGACCAATGGCGATGTTGAGAACGTGTTTAACGTTTGATTAATATGTTTAACAATTGATACTTCCCATAATTACTCCGTTCAATTAAGCGCACGTGATGAGGAATGCCAAACACCGTGAGAGAAAATAACCCGACATACTTTGTCACTTCTCCGCTCGTTGCCGCATGGTTTGTGCCGCCAGCATCTTACTGTCACCTCTGATAATAATCACGACAGTTTATTGCAAAGAGCCAGCTACCGAAACGACGAACAAACAGGGACGTAAAATGTAAAACGGCCCAATTAAAATGTTGCATTATTCTGCCCGTCGAGCGATACGAAGGCTTTCGTGGGAAAACGGCACCAATGCAAGCAATTAAAAACAAACTTCTTAAAAATTAATGATTGTTATAAAAGTTGATCTCCCCGACAGCTTAGCGCATATAAACACATTTTTTTATGTCACACTAGAGCATTAGCGTCGTTAAATATTCGAAAATAGTATGCACCGTTAAAATGTTATACGACGATATTACTTAAAATTTATAGTGCGCAATTAAACATTATGGGTAAATTTTTACATTTGATTATATTTAATTAAGAACCACCAGTTAATTTATACATAATTAGTTTTATGGTGTATACAGATACGAAACTGTAATTTTTATGAACAGATCTTTGGAGAAAAGCAAAGAAAAAGAAGCTCATTTGAATTTTTATTGCCACGTTAATTTTGCAGACTTGGTAGATTTTTAACCGAGAAGTCATAAATTATTCAATTTAAAATGTCATTATATGATAAAACGTACACAAAAAATCGAAATATTAATTAAAACCAAAACAAAAGTTTTTAAATAACCGATTCCGTTTTTTATATAATATAATAATTCTTAGAGCTAATTAAAATTAGATCTAGAAAGGAGTTTAAATTGTTAAAAAAATTTGCAAGGACTTAAATTTAGGGCCTCATTACGAAATTAATGAACCAGAGTAACTTTAATTACACATTTAGGGCAAGCAAACAACGCGTTGAAACTGTAATGAATATTTTCACGTATAAGCCATCAATTTGTTAAACATGAATATGCATGCATTAGGTTTCCGGATTTAGACTACCCGAACCACTGCGGAAAGATTTACGGGTTTCGTGGGAGTAGCCTTAAGCCAAAGGAAACAATTGAATTTAGTTCTGTTACAGTTACACTATTAGCTGTCATTAAACATCTCACGCATCTCATATTATTGTACTACTGTTGTATTTTCTTAACTGCGTGGGTTTTGTGAGGGGTTTTGACAGGTTTACTCACTGCGAGTAATAGTATCAGTTGGGACTGAAGGCATCTTGACAAACAAAAGTACAGTGCGTTGTTAATATAATAATGTGTTTAACATAATAAACCTAGTAGCTGAACATCCACTCTTGTAAAATGCCATTTTAATATATGTATTACTAACTGCGTGGCATGCGGGATCGGAAGAGATTGGTCTTGTCCAGTCTGGTTTAGTGGGAGGTAATCATACGTCTGACTCCTGGACACACTGACCCCCAGATTCCTACACACCCCTCACACAATTTTTCTTCCCAGAGCTACCCATCCTTCCTTTACTAAAAAGATCCACCACGCAGCGTCCCCAAAGATGACACCTGCCATGAGGTGAGTTATTTATAATAATGCAGGTTCTGCTTTATATATAGTGCAGGTTCTGCTAAATCAAGTCATTAAGAGATTGGTTAATGAATATTATTAATTAATTAAACTTTGTTAAATGTTTTGTTAAATTCGAGTTCTCTAAAAATTCACGATAACAGAAGCCAACGATGATTTAAACATTCAGCAAAAAAGCTAAGAAAAATTAAATCATATAGGTACCTAAATTCTGCTACTGAATAGCGAACACTAAGCCACCCTAATAGCACTGCATTGCAGAAGAGTATAAAATAATGTATTACATAGGAAAAGATTCGGTAGCATTTCCAGAGATGAATATAATATGAGTCAATTCAGTCGTTTTATTCATATATCACCGAACAAACAGTTGACATGAAGCTGGTATTAGTATGGAGGCCAAAGGAGATAAAGCGGTTGAAATAAAACAAACATGGCAACACATCATTATTGCAAATGTCACCGTGACATACCAACGTATTTGCTTATGATTTTGCATGGAGATCATACGGTGCACACTCGCATATTACTACATCAGATTTTTTTTAGTATTTCACAAAATAACAAGTTTTCTAAGAAACTGTAATAATTGGCCAATATGAGTAAAATACAAAAAAAATATTATGTAATCTGTTATAAAGCATAACTAAAAGGGATTGACTTATTAAAACAACTATTACTTTCTACTATTTTTTCACTTACGATCAAAAAATCCTATAATGGGAGTGTTCAGTGGCTGAGTTAGGTTGCCTAAGTCCTTCATCATAACAAAAGCAACATTTTAACTGCGGTGGTAGTAGGTGATTTTCAAATGTTTGTCTTTCTTGAAATTTATATAAGTGTGATAGTACTTGAAAGAAACCTTTACATTTTTAAGCTTTAAGAACTCTTTCAGCGAGTCATGAGAACACAAAAACGAGTGATTTTGAATCCATTTAACTACTGGAGTGACAGAGCAATAAAAAAAATTCACGGATTGCTAAAGGAAATTTTTCCGCCCAGATTAAAAAAATTATACCTCCGAATTTGAATAGGGAGACATACAAACTGATTATAGTTCTGTATAGCCAAAGAATTCAAATATCTTTTGCTTATTATCACATATTCGTAGGATTTATAAAAGAAATATTATAAAATCGTTAACTTTAAAACATTTTAAAGAATTTACAGAATTTTTGCCACATTGTGGCAGCAAACAATCCGAGGCTTTGGAAATAGTGCCATAATGTGGCAAAAAGTGTTCGTGTGGTTAATGGTGTTTGACAGTATTAAATGCATAATTACATTAAATATACTTTTACAAAGAAGGTTTAGGTATATATTACATATTGATAGAAATAAAAAAAGCTAGCATCCGATGTTAAAATATATTCTATTACCGAACCTCGCTGGTAGGTAGTTGGCTATTGGACACATGTAATTTAAATGTTTTATACGGTGAGCAAATGAGGCAATATAAAGGTAGTTTTAAAACAAATACCACTTGGATGTTTAGTTAAAATTCCCCAGGCAGAACTAATCCGCTCCTAACAAATATACCATGGTGAACTAACGAGACTCTTCCATAGGTACAAAGTTTTATTGCTTGATGTAAATTTGAAAATAAGAGCCAAATAAAATGGATAAGGAATCTTGAACGCTAATAAACGTCTTATTAGCAAATTCGAAAGGTCATATACTTTATAAATTAAAATAAAACGAACCTAGCTCGTAAATGTTTTGTGTCTCATACGAAGATTGTCTAAAAGACTCGAAAGATTAATTTGTTTTATGCATTTATTGACTGCCCAGAATAGAGGTCAAAGTTTCACCTGCTTTTTAAGTTGACAGCAAAATTTCAGTTTATTTAAAATATTAAAATCACATAAAGATTTTAAAGATACAACATCTCATGGCACGCGATGAAATCTCCATAAATTTGGGAATTCTAGAAAAACTTTTAGTATTTTAAGGGTTATTTAAAATCAAATTCTAATAAATTTGAATTTGGAATCGAACGCCAAAGGCGCTAAATCGATACAGATACGCACGCAGGGGCCGTTTAATCTATGCAATATCTAATATATATATAAATTTGAAAAGGAATTTTGTATTTTACTAACTGATGATAGGTAAATTATAAATGTGCATTTACAAATATTATAAAAAAACCATCCTTTCATTTACGCCACAGTTAATAAGTATCTATTTATAGTTTCTTGAGGGCAATGCTCCAAAATGTTTCGGAAGTAAGAGACGTAAGCGTATGCTTCCTCTTTATGGCGTATTTTACTACTCTCTACAGATGCTTGGATTATCGACCCAAGACGCGGAGACTAGTGACTACCAAAGGAGCAGAGAAAAGGGAAGGCTAAAAGGGCCACTACGTTAAAGGGAGCGGATTGGAAGCGCGTAGAAGGTTCTAGAAGAGTCAAGATAGTGGAAGGGGGAACAATGTTAACCCAAGGTTAACCGGTCCAGCGGCCGTTATCATACTGTCTTGCCTCCGGTTATCTTAACCCTGGGGTTTTCAAAACACCGCGATACGCTCTGCCACCAGACTAGACTAAAAA
Organism: Limnephilus auricula; assembly: GCA_951813805.1. Lineage (NCBI taxonomy): Eukaryota > Metazoa > Arthropoda > Insecta > Trichoptera > Limnephilidae > Limnephilus > Limnephilus auricula. The sequence continues at coordinate 35,902,225 of OX638388.1, forward strand.
AAAACAAGATAAAGGTGATATCTAGATAGTTAAATATATATGTGTTTCATAAACGGTGTATCATATATTTTTTTTATTTTTTTATTTATTGGCTCGCCAACAGAATACATCACATAATTATGTTGGTAATTAGGTACCTACGTAATGATATTAAAAATTCCGAGTCTAGTTGTACTTTCATATGCACAATAATCAGAAGTACTCAACTATTACCAACATTTTCACCGCATTATTTTATCCTTCCTTATTATATAACAATAATATTTGGATTACTTCGCAAAGATAACTATTTTAAGACGCCATGAGTACTTTCATAATTTCTCATTAGTTGCTTAACCTGAGCTGGTTAAGCGACAAATTATGTTGATTTACAATTATTTTATAACATAACCACTGAGTGATTTAACTTTACCTACAAACTATCGAAAACGTGATAAAATTTAATGAATAACAATAACATTAAAATACACATGCTTATCTAATACGTTATTAGGATGGCTCTTCCGTGTACATATATATATAAAGTGACTATAGGATAGATTTATATAAAATTCCATAAGTTGTTGGTATAGTGTTCCTAGAATTAAACGTGAAATATGAAGATAATAGAATCTACCCGTATGCAAGAAAGATATTATTATTTATATCCTTATATCTAAAATACGCCTGAATTTATTGCACCACTCTTACAAGTTTTAGCCGTGGTAGGATTGCAATAAATTGTGCTTTTAATTGCACTTCGATTACAGAATGTAAATCAATATCTTGCAAAACAAAATGAGTACATAAATTGCTAAAAAATTAATGACTTTTACGGTTCTATCAGCAATAAATAACCAGTGAATCTTTCAATTAGTTCATAATAATTGCAATCGACCACTGCTCTAATTGATCAAGATGTAACTTCCACGATTTCTTCAAATGTAATTATCGAATGAGTTAATATATCGTCAGTTCTTTAAAATATTGTTTTTGTTCTAAATGATCATCAAATTCATTGATGTTTTTTGATACACCGATCATGCACAAATATGTTAGTTATAGAAAAATCGTCATTGTGTAATTTTATATAAATAAATGATTTAGATTAAATAGTTGCGAGGACTCACACCTCTCCAAATATATTTGTATGTTTTTTTTTATGAGAACTAGAATAATTAGTTGGAAGAATTCAGTAGATGTCAGTAAGGGCAAATTCCCCTTAGAGCAAGGAGTAATTTAATAAATAGCCTGTTTTTTAGGTTTTATTTCTCTCTCAACAATAGCCTCTTGACAAGTAAACAAATAAACTTCTTGGTCTGTAATTGGGTAGTTTGGGCTTCCTGATATTCACAATGTAATTGGGAATAGAGCAAATAAAAACACAAGTCCTTTTAAGTTTCCTGAAGATGCGTTATTATTTTACAAGTTCCTTCCTCCAAAACATTTACAGTCATTGTAATAAACCTCAGAATATTTGCTTTTTCATCTATCATTTTTTAAAAGTATTATGCTTTAATATCTGCTGTCTTTTTTTTAGTTCTAGAATGATCAAATATTGTTTTAAAATGGTTCATATTTTCACAAGCAATAATAACATTAGTTACTCCGTTAGTTGGTGGGGTGCACCACTCCAGTCAATCTTAAACTGACGAAGTAATAAAATTGTTTTTATTTAATTACTAAACTTATATGATTTGAAATGGTAAGCATTACAAGTATCTATCTGTTTTCTAGGTAGATTGGTGCAAGAAAGTAGACCGTTTTATGTCAAAAATGATAAAACTACACCATTTCTGATAATATCTGGCTTCGGTGCCGATGTAAGGCAATAAATTACATAACTATAGCCTGAAGATAACTGTCGCCTTCTTTGAAGATTGATAAACAGAGATGTTATCATCTGATAAACGACTCCATATTGAGAATATAAAATATTTATCACCCGACAAACGCAGTTCGAGAAACCCGATATCACTACTCAGGAACATATTCACCGATTCGGAAACATTCGGAAATGACGACAAAAACGCCATCAAATACCAAAATATATATTTTCTCATATTGGAAGGTACCGCTGTTTTCTGGTTTAAAAACCTTACATATTCCTATCTCCACTTTTCAATATAACAAATAATTATAGTGAATATCGTTAATCGGTTTTGAATTTCAAAGACACAATATTACATGAGAAGGACATAAAGTTCATTTTGTATGTATGTAGGTAAGTCAGGTCAAAATTAAAATTAAATCATTTATGGGCCTGTGAAGTCGAAAACTTTATTTCCGAAAACGTTATCTTTTACTTTGAATACGATCGATATATTTATAGTACAAGCTGCCTGCGATAAACGCTGCAGCGGTGCTTGCAAAAAACTTGTTTAATTAAATAATAACAATCATGCAATTTCATCTCCATCTGTCAAGCATAAATTTCAAAATCATTAATAATGGCAAAAAACGGCGAATTTAATCGCCTGCATAGGCTTTCACGACCAACGTACTGTTTGGCCGGATAAAAAAAAAAAGTTCCACAAATACGAACATTTATAAAAAAGACTATTTCAATTTGATTGTAGAATGCTTAATACATTGTTAATCGATAGTTTTTTTATGAATTGGTTTACTTGCAGGTCTGGATTATAAAATGTATCAGAGTCTAATGAATCATAAATTAACATGATCGAGCACTAATGCCGAATATACGCGGTTGTTTCGAGGCGAGCTTCTCACGGTAAAAATGCTTAACGAATTCCTATAAAGCTAAATGTTTCCATTAGATTCGGACATTTGATTCGACCACCGCTTGCCCGAGACGTAGCGGAGTGAACGAACTAAGGCGGCGCAGAATGTAAGGCGGTTTAGCGATGGCTATCAAATGGTAGACGCGAACTGCTGGTGAGTCGATGTGTGGTGCAGAAGAGAAACTAGATCAAATTTACGTAGTTATATTAGAGCTAGATATTTTAAAGTAGACATAGGAGCAGATCTGAAATTATAATAAATGCGCCTCAGTTCTCCACATTCATTGGTATCTAATGAGTTCAGACTTGATACTTTTAAATGGTGGTAATATTCCGGAATATCGACGTAGATGAACCACGATAGTGTTTACTTTATTAGTCAACTAGCTGAAGTTTTTATGCAAAGTTTTTCGATACCTAATGTGTGCAAAATTTCATCAATCTCGTAATAAAACTATTGATTTGTTTAACAATCAAAGTCATGACATCCGCCAGAATTCCCGACACTTTATATATAGAGAAGATTTTTATCAAAATAATAGAATAAAGGTTTCCATCTTTGGGAGAAGAAAAGAGACATAATAGAATATTAATACAAAATAAAAGCAAAAAAATTCAAATCAATTTTGTTTACAAACGCTCTCTATATCTACCCATAAAATGTGCTAGAAGATCCATTAGAAATGTACAACATTGTCAAAGCAACATTAATGATAGGAAGCAATCATCATAAATCGTGGTCTTTGCCAAAATATCAAAGCATAAAATCATAAAAAAACCTGCATCATTTTAAACATCGTATCCAAGATATTAATTAAATTTGACATAAAATCGATTTAAGAAAAACGAGCACTCGTAAATTTTAAATGTCTAATGACGTCTAGAGTAGAAATTTGAATATCTATGAATATTAATTAAGAAGCACTCAAATTTATTGAATGTGAATAACTCGAATGAGGAGGAACCGAACCTCACCGTTACAGATAGGCAATCAATTTAAATTGGGTTTTTTAAAAGCCTCAAAAGTAAAGCCTTTTAATTCGAATACTCTTCATGCTTATAAATACATAGAGCGTAACAATACAGTTGATGTGAATCCACACAAAAAAATATTTAAAAAAAAAAATTATAATAGAATGGTCGAAAACACTATTGTAAATTTAAATCTACAGCCTTCAAAGTACATTTAAAATAGTTAAAACTAAACTAAACTCGGCGCCATGTAGTTCATTAGGAATTAATTAAAAGGATTTGTTATCTGAGCATAGATATTTCGTTACAAACCCAAATTCCAGATCGAAATCAATGTAATAAATTTAGAATTCTTTCGATAAAAGAAATATCTCACGGGCGATGTCCGTAAAAAATGTGGTTTGTTTTCTTAAATATTAATCTTAAAAAACTTGGTAAAGTGATTTTAATGATAAGTTTTGCAATCATGAAAAAGGGTATACTAATTATGATAATAAGATAACATATGCATTAAAATTCTGTAGATATTTGGCGGATTAAATATTATGTTCGAGTTGTTCACAGCTTCGTTATTATACTGAAAGAGCATTTCAATTATACACATAATTGCAATAACAAAACTGATAAAATAAGGGTTTAATGATATTTTATTTGGGAAAAGTATTTAAAGTCACTAAGCTAATGAGAATCTTACTGTAGCGTTTTAACTTCACACGATTTAATATCAACAAAGGTATTTCGGATGAGATAAAATAAAAATTACATCTTCGTAGAGTTGATTATTTTGTCTGATAAAACATTTTTAATTTTTATCTTGATATCGAAATCATTAGTGATAAACGAACACAACAAATTAATGTTTCATCATATTGTCCTTTGCGAATTTGTATGAAAAATAATCATAAGAATGGGAAGTAATTGGAGATACATAGATTATGCAGGAGATGAGAAAATAATTTGTTGTAGCCTGGGAAATAAAGAATATTTGAGATTCAGTAATGAGTTTTTAAGAGGTTTTTGCTAAATTGAAAGCATGCTGTTAACTTTTTTCATCGGCTTGCATAAAAGAGATATTATGTTAATAAGAAAGCTTCTTGAAATATCTCCAGTGGGAGAATAAGTAATTTATATACTATCTATTTTTATGACATCAGCTCTTTTTGTCGTAGATAATGTGTCTGCATAGTTTTTTTCAGGGCTCAGCGTGAACCGGGATCCAGTACCACCAACATGTAAGACGCATATTAGTTCCACCTGACCGAAAAACATCTCATCTTCGACATGGAGTGTCTGTAATGGGATCGACTCTCCGCTGCTTGTGTTGGTATGGACCAGCTCGTATGCGAGAAGATCTTTGACAGTATGCAACGAACTTTATACCAGGAACACGACAGTGTATGTGAGGAAGTCTGACTTTATTAGATGGGAGATGAATTCGTGATCTAGAGTGTGTGAGGAGGTGTGTGAGTGTGTGCGAGGGAGTCTGTGATGTTGGGATAGTATGTTGTGAGTTGTGAGTGGAGGTTTGTGAGTGTGAGTGAGGGTGTGAGAGTACATAGTACGTGTGATGGTGTGTATGCGCTGGGATGAAAGAAATCTGTTTAAAAATCGTGACTGCGCAGATATGGCCGAGGCCGTAACACCTGGTCGCCAGGCGGTGCGGCGGTGTGGCGGGCAACCGGACACCGGAACAGGGTGGTGGGGAACTAACCCATAACGTGAATCTGACTTAGATATTATACAGAAATAACATTACGTATTTAGAGAATCAATTAAGCTTTACAGGCTTATACAAATTGTGTTAGTCGAGAAGCAAAATATTTTGTTCTGAACGCATAGTACATCAAGTCTTTAAAATTCCTATCAAAAATTCAATAACATGTTCAGTGACATTGTAGTACTGCGCTGTACTGAGTTTCCTCATAATAATAATATCTGAAAATTACCTCAAGGGCGCTGTTCAAATTTATTATCCTCATCCTTCTAGACTAGATCAAACGTTTCAGGCTGCTTTGCGGTTTCTCAAGATGGCGCAATAATAAGGGTTTGAATCATTTTGTAAATCTCGGTTTAAAGTTGCCAGGATTTTTTTTTCTTTAAACCATTAATATGTTGGATTTTAGGTAATTATGAATTTTTCAAATTTATTTACGAATATAGAAGATGTTTCAATTGTTATATAATTTTTCCTTTTTGGGAGATGGGTGAGCTACGTTTGGTAACTTAGCAGGGGTTCCCGGTGCTCACTGATTGAGGATTATCTGGGTTTTGGCGGCGAATGTGACTATCCATTTACCGTGTGGAGGGCGGGATTTGTAAAAACTGGTTCATGGAGACCTTTTACCTCTCCAGCAGGACTCTCTCGTCCCGCGGGAGGAACGAACTCAAGCATCCGTCACCCCCGGACACAATGACCCCAAGTTTCCTACCCATCCCTCTATCATTTTCCTCCTTCTTCTTTATCCTTTCCTTAACACAAGGCATCTCTAAAATGACATGGGCCCAAGGGTACTGATAGTAATAGTAATTTGAGATACGAAATACGTAATATGTTACATTAATATATTTGTCAATTTTTCGAACTAAATTGCGATCGTCAACCAAAAAAAACCTATACGGTGCTGTTGTCGTGTTTCGATTGTGTAGCTTGCAACCACCCATTACCCGCAGCACAGACCACTACAGCTTGTAAAAGAAACCAATACAATTCACCGGAATCACATACAGAGACGCGAGCGTATGAATAAACCTAACTAACTTTTTTCTCTCAGTCCGAAATTCGTCGCGACTCCTACAGAAATATAATAGCTCCCATCCGACACTCATTACCCGAGAATAATTATTACTACGAGCCTAGCCTAAAAACTTTAGTGCTAAACCGTAAAAAATACCCAAAACCAACCGAATGCTTTCAAGCGTCGATTGGCCAATCGGCTTTCTCTATTAAACATGTGATGCAAGAACATTTTAAGTACTGCCTCAAGAATACTACCTCATTTTCAATAAGTGAAGAACAAGAATACTTTTTTGTGATAAGATTTATTCCGCGAAGTGATTGGGGCAGTGGATGCCAATTAAAGTAGACATAAAGAGGGTGTAATTATTATAATTGAATTTGAATAATGTTCACAGATGTTCATTATAATTAATTTAAGCAAGAAAATGCTTTCCACGGTACTTAAATTTATTGATTTTTTTATCTTCGGCTTCCAGGACGTTGTCGAATGTAAAAGCCACCAATTATTTGATGTGAGTTGTATCTTAAAAGAACCTACTGATTACGCTATTCTTAGTTCCAAACATAGAGATATACTCATGTTTGGAACTATATCAATGTATATATCAATGGTTCCAAATAAAATTACACTGAAGACACAAAAGGATGGACCATTGTCTATATTCAATCCAAAATAATAAGGTTATTAAAATCACAGCCTTGTTTGTAGGTTAAGGTCAAGCTTTCGTGTTGGCTTGCCTTTAAATAATATCAGAAAATTTATGAGATTAAAACCTTTGTCAAACCATCCCAGGCATGTTAGAAATTTGTTCCAATTTTGATGTCCACTTCGAAAATTAAACCTAATTTGTCTAATCTTTAATCGGATATTCAGGTAGACAGCATCCGAACAGGATCTTCGTGATGAATTAGAATAAAGTAAGGCTAAGCGGCTCGTGTCGCGTGAGGATCCGGTTCTCCTATCAAACTGTCAAAGAGCAGAATCCGAAATTGGAGAAGTGCCACAAGAGTCGTTGATCTCCATCTGTAGAAATCATCTCACACGCAGTTGACGATGTGTTGGGAGCCGGTTCATAGCGTAACAAGTGATCCAAATGCTGACTGGGTTATTATTATTTAATTCGAATTTGTTTTATGCTAATTCGAAGGTCAATAAAATTGGCAATTTTTTGGTACGTTTTAATTAACAGATTATTTGCAATTGCATGCAGTTCATAGACGCTGAAAAGGTGTGCTTATCCCAAGAACAACGAACCAAAGAAAATAAAATATTTTTTTATTGAAATGTAGTTTTTCCATAAATTAAAAATAATTTGTTAAAGTCATAATTTCATCGATAAATTTACGTTTGACATATCTACGACAAATTTGAACTATTTGGTAAGATAATATAACTGCCATTTTAAAATATTTGTTGCACAATTCATACCTAAATTTGAAATACTACACACAGCCTACCTTTAGCCATAGATAAATGTACGCCGCTGATTTTTGATATAATATGTAACGCTATGGGTATATTCAGGTCGTAATTTAAAAACGATGTGATATATAAGAATGCTTGGAAATTGGAGTAGGAGTCACTATTAGACCACGATCAGACTAAAGTAGATAAAAATTCTGTGTTGCAACTTTTCCACAGTTCGAAAAAACTATTTTTTAGTTATTTTTAGAATAAATATGAACACAGGAAATGTGAAATGATCCGAAAGTCTGGGAAATTAACAATTGAAGATCCCTTAAATTTCAAATACGGAAAGTCGGTACCACAGTACCATGGAACTGCGCAAAACTGCTGCAAACTAACAGCGCAAATTGCACAATGTTGATTGTCTAAGAAAAGGTACTAAAACAGTTCGATATAATCGGATTCTATTTAAGGCTACTTGGGAGGCGTTTTTATTTATGTGGTGTTTGTGCACAATCTATTCAGAGACGTTTACAAATCAAACTTGAAAGGGTTAAAAAAAAGGGTTTATTTTTTTACGAGCAAAAAGTCAAACTTGAAAGTGTTAAAAAAAGGGTTTAATTTTTTACGAGCAAAATTCATTATGTTAAAGAGTTTATGATTTATTTCTTTCCATTCTGCTAGACTTTTTAAACACAAATTCGAACTTTTTTGACGAAATAATCACATGTGGTAATTATATTTTTACACTGCTATCGAACGGCAGTGTTGGAAATATCGCGGGGCCTAACGTTATGTACGACTGGCCTCGGGATAGGCCGGAATTGGTCTGGTAATCAGGGGTGAGTCCAACTCAGGGGTCGGACTTGAAATATGGAGGCTTACCGGCACCATCCATTCCTCCGACATGACCAACCGGTGCGAGATGAGCATGCTAGCGTGTTCCATGTACCAGGCAATACAAGTTGTTGTTCATGTTCATAGAAGAGTACTTATCAAACGACCGCGGCGTTTAGATTCATAAGTTAGCTTTAGAATAAGTATTCTTTATCATTATGCGATAATTACGTACGAATTTTTTTCGGTTCAAATTTCATGTGTACGATATGAATCGGTTAAAATGCCATGTCAACTCATGAATTGTCACGGTATTTTGTCCACCAATCAGGCATCTCTATTATAAACCTGTAGGGCGGAGGCGTACTGGGAGGTTAATAATGTGGATTGATGGCAGGAAGCTAACATAGTATTCTTGTACGAAAGGACAGGTGAAGTCAGCTGAGTTTACGCATAGTCTTTAGAAATTAGTTGTATTTAGTATTTTTTGATAACTTCAGGCTTTTTGAAAACGCATGTAAACAGTAACCTTCCCCTTATTTTAAAGGCCAGGTTTACAATTTTTTATTGATCTCGGATTAAAACTGTGGATTAGTATAAAAATCGAATCCATGCTGTCCCGCCCACCACAGACACTGAAGATGGATGTTGGTAGGCATTTTGATGTAGTTTTGTTTAAAAGTCGAAAAAAATAAATTACAATTGATGAGCTTAGAATTTAATTTTGTGAAGCATTTAGCTCTTGAAATTAACTCCCATGAGGGCGTAAATCTGTTTCTTATTTTTATTTCGCAGCCCTGGAAGGCTCCACCAGCACCTGTGCATCTGAAGGGTATCGAATTTGATTTATTGTTAATTTCATTTGGTACAATTTTGTTGGGCCTTTATGTTTCGATTCCCCAGCGCCGGAGGGCAAATATGGTAAACAATCCGGCGATCCGGGCTCAAAGGGCGATATTCAAATATGGCCAATTTCACTCTCCCCTATGAATTTAAACGACCTTTTAACAGTAATACACTTATAAAAGTTAAATTGGAGTTTAAAACAGAATCAAACTGAACCTCTGTTTTATATACCTACCTGCCAAAATTACAGAGCACCAATTTCTTGTAAAATTGTGTAGTTTCGTATTAATTAGTTTTTCCAATTTAGATAAACTAGATTTTTATATTAAAAAGAATATCTGCTAAAAGATACCAAAAAAAATCCTGAGTTCTTATATTTCACAATATGTTGTCTAACAGTCTAATTGATCACAATGATAAATCCATAGTAAGGTCTTGATTTAAAAGACATGTCATATGGACATTTATAAAAGTATTGAAATGGAAGATTTATCATGTTTTTTGATCTCTAAAAAGAATTTTTAATTTTTGTAATTTTAATACCCACCGATTTAAAAAAAAATATACACCGATAAAGATTTTTTTATATTGATGATGTTTGTAATCTTATGTACAAATATGATTTATTTGCCTGTGTTATATCTGTCTCACTTTTTTGTCTTTGTATTGTAATTACTTGAAATGTTTTGCTTCTGTATCTTTTTCTATATTCTTGGGTCTTGTTGTATATGTGCTTTAGTGTTGTATTAATAGTATTAAATTACCTGCTGAAAATGCTTTCGAAGTTTAGTAGGTGGTTAAAATAAAGAAGAAATAATAAAAAAAAAATTACTCTGTAAAAATTTTTCATTCAGAATTTTATCGATTTTGTTCTGAATCTGCAAATGAATATGAACATATATTTTATAATTTGCAAAATGTATGCATTACCTACGAGAGTAGTAAATTTGCCTTATCTTTTGAAAACATATTGATCTTAATAGACTTGCCGTAGGCCTTCGCATCCAGTTTTAGCGAACTGACCAACAAAAAATGGGGCATGCAAATTGAATCACAAATAATTATAACGAAGATGGCAAAATTGATTAATTTTCGCGATCGAGTTTGCTCTGAGATAAAAAATATAACATTATTATATTGAATTGAAACGCAAATAACGAATTTTACAAAAAAAAAACAAAGAAAATAGGTTTAGCAAAAGTTCTGAAAGCCATTTCGGTTGTTTGAAAAGATTTTAAGTAGAGCACTAATACTTGATTTGTAAATTGACTTTTGATCTCATCTGAAAGTACATTCTGAATTTTGTGTTCCAAGCAATGGCGGTTCGTGGCCATTCTCAAGGGGGGGGGGGGGGGGGGGTAAATAAACGTTTTGAGAGGAAAAATAAATATATTTAAATACAAGCTTCTGCCCGCGACTTCCTCTGCGTAGGATTAGTACTTCGAGTAATCTATTTTCTTTTCCTAGGTCCCATCTACGTTTATACCAAAATTCTTAACCTATTTATTTAAAATATATATAATTCTTGATTCGATTCAAAGTATTAGACGAGTACTTCAAATAAATTCAGTAATTTTAATATTTTCCAAAATAGAATTTTGATTTAACAATCGTTGTTTAGGAAAATGTTATTCTCAAATTTTGACGTTTTCTATTAAACTATAATTATTATTTTTAATATATTGAAAATAAATAGCTAGCTTCATAGATTATAGCCTATATGTTATTCTGATGTATGAGCTATATTATTGTAAAGTTTCATTAAAATCCATTCATTAAATTTCGATTTAAAGAGGAACAAACATTTTTTTTTTGTTACGAAGCAGAACTTGTTTATAATAAACTGTTTTTTATACATTGAATAATAATATTATTGATTGTATAAAAGAAATAAAAATTAGGAACAAACATACATACATCCATACAAGCTTTCACGTTTATAATATTAGTAAGATCCGTTCGCATAAAAATCTATAAATTTATCAAATATTTCTAAAATTGAAAAATCCTACCAATTTTATTTACTAAACAACAATAAAATCCAAAAAAATATTTTTGAATTCAATAATAATCTTCTTTTTTATTGTGTTTCGATTTAATCCGAGGAACTATTTGCAAACTGACTGAAAGCCAATGGAGGGTGCGCCGCGACAAAATATGATTATTTTGGCGATGGAGACACAACCTCTCACGAAACGAGAGAGAATTTTCGTATGAAATAAACCATCTGAATTTTCTGTCCGTAGGTGCGTTCTGGATTCTGCTCCTGGAATCGGATTTTTACACAGGCGCGGGCGGTATTATGAGTAAAAAGTTTAAATGGCGTGCTGTTTAAAATGTGGTAATATTTTACGTCAGGTTTGCCTTCTTCGTCTTACTTACTACTTAAAGAAACCTGCCACTGGTTTGAAGCTTTCAATTCGACCAAATAAATAGTTTTTATTGATCAGGCCAGAGGCTTCAGACACAATGGAATGCTGTGTCTTTATTATTTTGATTATCAATTACTGTTATGGTCATACGTGATACCCCTTTTAAGCGAATGGCGTCTATTGCATTAAAATGCATGGGTCGGTTGGGTCGATAAGGGCGAGGCTCCGATCTGGCTTGGCCCGGCCGGTCCAGCGACGGCTTCCATCTCATCCGAATTCGTCGTTAAAATATTCCTCTCGACGCCAGTGTATAATTAGAGACATAAAGGGGGTTTAGTTACGAAGGCTTTTAATGTTAAAAACAAAACGTGGCCGGTAGAATTTACATATTCGTCGAACGCACGGCAAGACGTCAGTAACGGAGGTCTTTAAAATAATTGTTATTACGGAATTATTATAAACTTAATGAAACCCACAATTTTAATGTTTTTTCGTACACGTCGCACGAGAATTTTGATGAAGCTCATGTAAGATTTTTTAGCACGTTAATAATGATAAAAATTATCGTATTATTTGAGGTTCTCCTTCGGAATTAGTAAGGTTAAAACATTTTAACTGAGACCAACGCGGTTGTTCTATTATGCTACTACATTGATGCATTTATCTATATTGGTTCAAAAAACGTTTTAAGGTTTCTAGTTAACGGCAACCTCATTAATTAAATAAGTATGTAAGATCTTATATTGTATAAACTAAAAACAACAAGTGTTTCTATTAGTGTTCTAGAAAAATCAACAGAATTGATTAATTCCTGGAGTAATACAATAGGAGAATGGTATAAATCTCCGCCTCGGAATCCCGGGCATGTTTTGCCTCCGAATCGATCTCAATTTACCGAGTATCCAAGTACCCCACATTCGTGTTTTATAATGGTTTTTCAATAATGGTGCCCACCTAATAACCCGAAGCTAGGGAGCACAGAACAAGTGTTTTTAGTGGTCAACAGTTCGACTCCATGTATTTTTTTTACTATGGAATTCCATGTAGACAATTTGGAGCACTTGTGGAGAGTGGAGGGCCTGTACTGTGCGTGGTGGTGAGGGAATAAATGATTAGTCATCATTAGAGTCACTAGTTTTTTCTCCTTCTACCTGTTTTCATTTTGTTGTTTTCAATGGTTGCGAGCTATATAATACTTTAAATTGATATTTCTACTAAGAATAGATTTTCATGATAATACACACACTTTTATTGTCAGTCAAGCTTTCTGACCGATTGTGATTGAAAAATTACTAATATTACGTTGTGTATTAAAAACATAACTTTATTTTTTGAAGTAAAACTTCTTTACGCACACTTGACTTGGGGGGTAAACTAGCAAATGCTTGACGAGAGCGTTACGAAAAGGCATTATATCGGACGACTGTAGGTGCGTGCAAGAGAGTATATAGAGAGTAAATATCTTAGTCAGTATTTTGAAATACAAATTGTTCGTTCCAGACCTTCACGCCAGTGATGCGCCAAACGCGGGGAGAGCGAACGTCGAGGCGCACGGCTTGATCGGGCGAGGCGAACGATAATAAATTTAAATAATTATTTTTAGAAAATTAATATAAGTATACTTACATACATGCATATATTTTATATATAGATGGATTATATATATATATATATATATATATATATACACAGAAATATAGATGGAGATAAAGAAGGTTTACTTCAGTCGTATGGTCTAAACCACACTCGTTTTTATTTTTATCTTTCATCTGTTTTTTTATCATTAATTTGATTATTGATCTGTAGAAAAAAATATCTATGATTTATCTGAAAAATATTTGCGTTTTTGTTTTGAGTAACAAAATTGACAAAATAATAATAGTAATAAAAATACCCATTCAACAACACAACAGTTGAAAACATAATAATTGAAGGAAACACATTATTACAGAAACCAATAAACAAGTTACGAGGTAGTCGGCCATTCAAGAATTCTTCAAATTCGAAATTCATTCTCTCAAAAAGGAATATCGTAAAAGTTTAATCCTCATCCTGCCCATATGTAAAAAGAAATAAACAAAAGTTAGGCATTAAAAAACCTACTCGGGTTTGAAATTATCCGGAGGCGCTTTTGTTCATAGTGCAATAAATTACTATTGCATTGACACCAAAACAATCATAAAAACCTTTTGAAACCAAACGTGAAAAAATAAATTGTAGCATTTGCATTATTTATAACGAGTAAAGATTTGTATAATGTTCAGCTACTCAGGAAATATGTATAATCATCTAACTGAAAAGAACTGTAATAAGTTAGAGTTCTTAGTTTATTGCTTTCCTGTCGTGAAAATTTAGAATAGATAAGTGAAAAATTATAGGTTTGACATTGATATATAAACTCATTATCCTTTGGCAAACATCGATAGCTGTGTCAATTAGTATAGATTATATGAATCAAGCATTGCGATTGCTTTGTCGCGATATGATTTAATTAACAGCGATAAAGCTAATAAAAACATTAAAACGACAGGCGCCAATGTTTTGCAAATTAAATTAAATTGTGTCCTGAACGCTGCATATAACACCTAAAAACTTGTGAAACGCAATCATTATCAATGAGTATTCCAATGCAAAATAAATAGGTATTATTTTCGAACTAAATTCAGTTCCTTAAACTGCAACGTACTTACATTTTCACCTGTTACGCGCGTTATTTGCCACGTTCACTGGCAATATTATTTCTACGTGTTTTTGACTAAATATACTGAAGGTTTTTGTGAGAACTATTATTTTTTGGTACTCATACTAATATTTTCACATCCGTGTTTTGAATGGTTCGTACAATCTAAAGCGATGTAATAGAAACATGTTTTTGCTGATTTGCAATGGATACCGTGGTGATGAAAAATATAAAATGCCTACATAAAAATATAAAAGCCTACATAAAAAGTTAATTTTCAATTAAGTTTGTTGCAAATACCTTCGAATGATTTTCATTATAAACATTTTAATTTTTTTGATTATATTTCGACGTACGTACATACTTTTGGTTTATGCAACGTGTATACCCTATACTTTGGTTCCATTTGAAAGAAACAAAAACATTTGAAAATTGAGCCAAGATTTACAAAAAAATTTAAACTCCGAATTTCTACACAAAAAACCTAAATGCGTTCGATTGTTTTCATGTGCGGACATGATTTTCAGTTTATTTTATCAGTTGATAGCAATATTTATTAATCTTTACAGTAGAACCTACCCCTTATTGCAATCTTTAATCGCTCCCCGGGGCGTTGCAATTATTCACAATAAATAATTATTGAGATACAACCTTCGCAACAAGAAACTTCCTTACGATTTCTCCTGCACTTTAGATATGATCTGGAAATAAACAGTGCAGCGCGTGGATAAACGAGAAGATATTGGCAAAACGATAAAAACTTTAGTTATGTGAATTATTCTCTGAAAGTGGATTTTTTTAATGTAGACGTAATGAACGTCGATTCATGACTTAATGAATGTCGCATTTTATTATTTGACGGAGATCAAAAGCTTTCATTCATGATGATTATCTTCCATCTCATACTTTTCAAGAATTGTTTAGCATGTAGATAGCCAAATAAGAAAAAAAATCACAATTAATATGCAGACATAAACACATTAAAAACTAGAATTTCAACACCTTTACAATGAATTGTATTAAGTTAATAATTAAAACATTAATTTCGAAATGTAAACGATCATATTATTTACTTTCATTCAACTAGAAAAGCCTTTGAAGTTATAACATGCTATTATTAAAATTATTTTAAGGCTAAGATTTTATATATTTCAGTCATTACTAACAAATCAGTAAACAGATCAAAAGGCAAAGTTTCATATTGTTTTGTTTATTATCGGAATATTGTCCTCAAAGAATTCCGGCATATTGGAAAATTGGTAGAATTTTATGCAAAACCGACAATTTATTAGAAAATATTTGTGATTCCACCAACAGGAAAAAAAAAAAACAGATCTCACTAGATATTCCAATTCAACGGAGAGGTTAGAAATAGGTGGGAATTATATTCGACATAACATAATTTTGAATGAAAACTGCTTTATTTAACACAAGTGATGTATCGTTTTTAATAACCGATTTTAAAAGAATCTAATAGCGCAACTTCTCTGACAAAGAAATTCAATTTCAGAAGTGATTTTGCAATGCTCTTTGATCACTCTATGTGGTTCTGAATCAATTTGATCTGCATGTTCTTAAAGGCAGTAATCATTGAGGTACCGCTGACCACGGATTGCTCTCATTTATACGCGAGGGAATGTAGCACTGGACCGAGCTGAGATTCTGTATCCAGATCATTATAAAAAGATATCTCGCTGGACAAGTTCCGTGGTTCGAGCTAGCTTAAAGCTAAATATCTTTTAAAGGCTATTTTACATCGACTGGTAAACGAAGAAAGTTTAAAGAGGGAATGATAAAATATCGAACTGAAGCTTATTTCACTTATTTCAGATAGATATTGCTTTTAATACCAAAGAAGTTGCGATATAATATGATTCCTATAAAGCGATACATTGGCTAGTATTTGTTATTATTTGGTAACATTTAAAGTAGTAAAATAATTCGAATAAAGATTAACCCTCTATTACATTGCTCTTTTTTAAATCCAATTTAATTTAAACCCCAATCGCTCGGAGATAATGCTGGGAGTATCCGTGAATCAACCCTTTCAAAGCCCGCCTTTAAATAATAAGACAATCAAAATAAATAATGTTTTGCTTCAGGCATATGCCCATGTCAAATTTTCGAAACATTTTTTTTCCTTTATTTAGTATTAGTTGGCCGGGATTTATAGTTTTTAGAAAGTTTGTGTAAACTATAACCTTCACCAAAAATATATATAATATATATACTATATATATTTTTTTTAAAAAGAAAGACAAAAATTCCCGGGTTACGAATAACCCAACAACATTTGAAAATCTCCTACTACCACCACACTAAGCGGAAGATGTTGCTTGTGTTGTGGTGGAGGACTTAGCCAGCCGAGGAATCGAACACGGAACGCCTGGGTGGGACCCAAACGCGATGCCCACTGAACCACTGACCGGTCATATATAAATAGTATTAAAAAAAAAAAAACACTTCCAGTTTCTTCAGCTTTTCAATTTCATTACTCGACTTAAGAGTTACCCGAGTTCATTTTCAACTGACGAGTCTTTTCAATTTTTAAGAGTTGCGCAAGTTTCATTACTCCAAAATTCATCTAGTCAAATCAAAATAGTTCCTAAGATATCAAATTTATTGTAAAAGATTTTTTTTACAATTTTTTTTGTGTTTTCTTAAACCTGTATCAAATGATATGATTTTTTCATATGGGAAAATATTAAATACCCAAGAGATAATAAAATATAAATCTATGATAATTCCATACAAATATTCTTTGAAACTAGCTGCCTAGTTGAAGCGACTAAAAATGATACAGTTTCTGCGGAGCATATCGAAACTTGTTACAAATTACATGGCGGTAACATTATTGGCTTCGAATGAAAATTAATATTAGCGTTACACTAAAATGATAACTGAGCACGACTTTACGGTATGAGTGAGTGACTTGACTCACTAGAACACAACAAATTACTTACACTAGAACTCAACAAATCGGGCCTAGCATATCAACTTTATATTCCATTATATAGTCGGATATGTTGTAAAATTTAACCAAGCATTATTATTAATCTCTGGTAATAAATTTGTAGGTATTAAAAATGAAAGAAAAAAAAACATAAAAAATAAGCGGATTTTGCCGAAGAATTTAAACAGGTTTTTGGAAATGATAATAACTCGGAAATACAAGGATCACGTTTCACATTCTGATTCACAAATTTAAAATACCAAAATACGTTTTTATTGTTTGTAAAATAAAATGAAAATGTTTTAAATGCGACGGGATAGTACCGAACTTGTTACAAAAAGTTGTCAAAATTTTTAATGGTGCATAAAATGTTTGGGGCTTTATTGACAAGGTGCCATTACACCAACTAACCATCGTTTTATTTCTTTGCACGGATATGACACGAATGCTAACCGATTTGTAACGTTCTAGAATTTTTATTTTATTCTCTTGCTTATGCTGGATTCCATTTTAATGTACGAGTGTACCGTTGTAAAACAAGAATAAAGCTCCCTAGATTTTTTTTTCTTATTGATTTCCTATTGGAGAAATGACTTAACTCTGTACACATTGTGATTACAGACATACTCGTAGGATTCCAGCCGAGGTGCATCACCTCAAAGCGGCACTGCCCAGGAATGTTTTAATAAGACCAGTCGCGGAGGTAAAAAACGAAGCACCAAGATACGAATCTCGTACCGGCAGCTGTAATTATACCGAAGGACCATGGCCGGCGGAGGAGAGAGAACCAGGGAGAGAATGAGAGGAATAATACGACTTGTGGGCGGTAGAAACGCACAGGCTTCAAGTGGAAATAAACTTCAAGAAATGCTGTGTTTTAATACCTCACTGTAAAAGGAACAAAACAATTGTATGGTGAATAATATTAATAAATATTAAAAAAAGGTTCTTTTTGGAAGCTTTACTTAGCTTTCAGCTCATAATAGCGATAGGACCATTTTTTAAGATTAAAAGATTCGATAAGGGAGACAGTTGCATTAATAATCATTAACAATGAAGTGGTAAATTATGGGAAATATGTTTTTCTCTATTTATCTAAGCGTATCTAAGATTCAGCATGTATACCTTCCTAAATACTTGTTGTACCGTGTTGTTTTGAATTTCAGTAACAAAAAACATTTTAAATTCAAATTAATTCATTGAAAAGTATGTTTCTTAAAAAGTTACATTATACTGAAATGACTGTATTTAGAATGAGCCGCGATAATAATTCTTAAATTGGTATATCTGAGAATTACAGACCAGTTTTTTACACACTTATAGCAATTAAATATTATGTGAAAAAATCACACCAAAAAAGTGTTCTTAAACTATAATTAATAATCTTATATCATTATTCGACGCACATTTTAATCGGCAAATAAAAAAATAATGAGCGTGCTCGTACGAATAATTAAATTCGTTTAAATTTATGCATCTTGATTAAATACCAGTTTGCTAAAGCAGAAATATTAAAAGGATTATTTACCTGTGATCTCTGAGATGGTCTTGTCTCCTGAAGGCCTTCCCGCAGATGTCGCAGGAGTAGGGCCGCTCGTCCGTGTGAGTGCGCTCGTGGATCAGCAGATTGTAGGACTTGGTGAACTGACGGTTGCAGAACTTGCAGATGAACTGCTTCTTCGGGCGGGAAGCTCTGCCGGGAGCGCGGAGTAGCCTCCTGTCCAGGTGAGCGTGGAGCTGATGGGGCGGTATCATACCTCCAGGGTTGGGAAAACTGAACTGCGCCCCTGGTGCGGGACCAGGGCCTGATAAGTACCCGGCGGGAGGAGGGTACATGGCCCCGGCTTCACCAGGCATCAGCATTACGGCAGCCGCTTCTCTTAGAGCTAATTCCTTTCTCTTATCCGCCATCATAGCCATAAGTTCGAAACTTGAATTTCTCTTTTGAATGTTTTGTCCCGGACCGTTTCTTTCGCTTCCTTCTTTAGACTGCCCTTCTCTTTCTAAGATTCTTTCTCTCTCCAGCATGTCCGCGGACATTAGCGCTGGGTGCATTTCCCCTGGGTAGAGAACAGGATGCAATGTTCTTGTCGGAACTACCGGGACGAAAGCTGAGGATTCTCTGTGGTTTGCTGAGAGTAGTCCCGCTCCGAGGCCAGCCGCCGCAGCCAGGTGCTGGCGGTAGGCCGAGGAATCATAACCTCCTGAAGAAGTGCGAGGCTCAGAGGAAGAAGAGGCTCCGCTGAGGAACTGTTCCTGCCTAGAGCGGCCCACGGTGGGTGGAGCACGCTCCTCAGCTATTGCTCCTCCGCCATCAGACATGGTTGATGATCGTTAAATCTGAAAAGAAACATATACACAATAAATTAATTAAGTAATAATATCAGAATCTTTCTTACAGATTACTTAAACAAAGGTTTTAAAAGATAATCAGGAATTATTATTTTGCGCAGTTAAAGAAAAAAGTCAGTTCATAATTCAAGGGTAGCAATCCTAATATACATATTATCGTTTTCACTTTTCCATACGAAAGAAAAAAGATGCATTCTTTTTACGGTCAAGAAAACAAGACACAATTCATAGCATGTATTGACGTTCCTCATTGTTTTAAAATTTGCATCAATTATAATCCCATCTCGCATCGGGCACTCATTTTTAACTCTGGTAATTTTTCACTCTCAGCAATATTAATCAATCTCGCCCGTACGTTTTGTATCTAAGGATGAGTTTTTTCGACCAAACACAAAAGAGTCAAGCGTTTCATCATTAAGAATCCATTAGGGTCAGCATTCGGTGATGGGAACTGAAATACAGGCACCGGAGAATTCACAGACAGTACGAGAAGATGAGAATTTTATTACGCGTTAATGCGTAAAGAAAAAAGTGCACCTAAAGGAATTCAAAGCCCGTCTGCAAAAATACTTTATAGTATTTTGAGTGAATGTGATCAAAGTTTTCTCTTGATCTATAGATGACTCTTTGTGTATTTTCGCCGACAAAACTGTGTTGAAAAGCTTTTGAGGTGGTTTGTTGTTGAGGTTGTTTTAATGTCAAATGATAATAACATTTTTTAACATAAAACAATGTTTTACAGGATGTAGCTCAAACTACTAAATTTTTGCCAAATCGCGACATCATCAATTAATACATTTTATCGATTTGACATTTTAAAAGGTTTTCAATTTTTTAAAAGTCTCTCAGAGCTATAAAATTAAACTGCAATAAAAATGAAATTCGCCAAAAAAACTTGAAAAAAAAGATAAATCTTTATATTGTACTAAAACAACACTAACTTTTCCTTTAATGGAGCCTTAGTTCCAGGTTCAGCCAATTATTTTTAAAAAGTAACTAAGTATATATTTTATTTTAGTTTATACTCATGTGGGTACGTCATCAACAAAAAATAAAATTACTCAATAAAAATGTGAGAACGCCATGAGAAATATTCTCGGAATTTGGTAATTACAAAACCCGTTCGTGGTAAGTATTTCTTATTTATCGAACAAAGCTTTACAAGATTACATTTGACTTATTATGTTCAGTAATGAGACAGTAGAGTTTTAGAAAAAAATCTTTATAATCTTATACCTGTGGCAGAAAATCTGTTGGTTTTTCTCAGCAAATTAACAAGCTCTGAAATTCGCATTACCTTTTTACTAAAAGTAGTGCGAATTTAATTTTTTACTTTTTAAACAATTATTTAAAGAAGCTATGAAACTTTAAAATATTAATTTTGCCAATAGAGCAAAACAATATAATTCAACGTTCAAGAGTCTATAAGCGTTATGATAAAAGTAAGTTATTTTATTTTATATTCTGTCCCAACAAGGGAACTTCTGCCAGTGAGATAGGTAAAGCAAAATCATTGTTACAAATAATATATCCCATATAAATAAGAACAGGAGGGGAATTTGAATTAGTACATAAAATAAATAAACAGGTTATTATACCTATTACCCTTTGATTTACTAAAGATTGCCGAGATTCACTGTTCAGATCGTCCAAATTGTTGTTCGGAAGGGTCATATTCGTTTAATAAGCAAGTACAAAGAGAAATAACTTATGATTAGGGGGACAGCAGATTGGGGAGATGAGGTGACGCCCCTGGAGCTTTAAGCTTTAGCCCGTAAGTTACGCCCGGGTATTATTCTGTTTGACAAAGGCCAACATCCAGCATCATACATTTGGGAGGCAGTAGGTCTGGAGATAGCGATAACCCCCCGCTGGGAGGCGCTTAGTATGCAGATGGTCGCGTCAGAAAGGTTAACACTGGATATTCGGAAATGGGGACGCATTTAAAAATTATAATCTAATATTCATTTAGTGCTTCGAAACCGTCTCCAAATGGAATTTTATGGGCTTTGTATGTGTGTGATTTTGTATGAGGCCGTAGTTGGTATCGCCTTTGATTTGGAATTGTACAAGATTAATGGAAGTAATATTTTCTAAGTAACTTGCTTTCCTTAATAAATACATATTTGTCATTGATGCTATTTTCTTTGCTTAAGGAAGGTTTTAACTCAACTTAAGTAGATAGGTATAGTGAAAAAGTGACACATAGATCAAATATTAATAGCGAAAACGATTACTGTAATCAGAAAAAGCTTTTCCCTCGAAAAACCATATGGTTCATCTTGTTTTATCATCCCTACTACAACCACACCACATTGTGATTATTGGCTAGATTTCAATAATTATTTTTTAACTTGCTAAGATTTTATAATGCTTTGATGATATCATAAATACATGTATAATTAATAAATGTTATAAAATTAAACTTTTTTCCAGATATTAATAAAGTTATTGCCGCGAAAAAAGTAATTAAAATTTAGTCATGGTGCGTATTGTACTCTAAACTCTTGTGTCATGATCATAAAAAAAGTTAGAATTTTTCTGATGGCTTCCTTCATTTTCTGTTATTCAAAATTAACGGGCATTACAAATTTCCCGTTTCCTGTGCTATTTTTAAAGTGTCTTCGGCTTAGATGAGATGATTCGCATTACAAAGAATCATGATTTTTTTAACAACTAACTACTTAACTAACTAACTAACCATCACGCCGTTTCCCCGCAGGGGTAGGCAGAGAGGACGGACCGCCAAACACCATGGTCTTAACACACTTTGCCTCATTAACATTCATACATCGTCTCCTACATACTCTTCTATTTTTCTGACTCTTGACATGGCCCGACTCAAGTATCTGATTCACTTGATCGTGCCATGTCTTCCTCGGACGTCCCCTACTTCTTATACCATTCACATTTGCATCATAATATATTCTCCTAACGCACCTTTCTCCGTTCATTCGCTCTAATAAATGACTTGTAACTAAATCTTAACAACTTAATAACTAATAATCTTAATAACTAAATCTTAAACCTAAATCTAAATCTTAATAACTAAATCTTAACAACTAATGTGGTTTTAAAACATAATAAGTAAATTATACTATTAATAAAATTATTGGGAAAATAACTGTTGCATTTTGTTACATTTTATTTATACGTGAGTAAGATTTTGAATTCGAACCCAGACCATCTAAAATATTTCATGCTGCATATAATTTAATACAATAGATTTATTATTAGAATAGGTAGATTTCATGTACAAATGAGATATTTTCTTAAGATAACTGATAGCATTCGGAGCTTTTCATAGTTCAAAGCTTTACAAAACGCCATGTAGTTGTATTAAAACAAGTTACAGCATCGGTGATTTGAAATTAATTACTTGAACTTCCACAGCTTCTGCTGCAACAAGAAAAACGGGATATGTCTTCTATTACGCGGGCGCTGCTGTCAAGAGATACATATAATCGGAGCTTAATCGCTAGTTTGCTTATAGGAGATAAGAAGCTGCTTACTCTTGTAGCTTGCACCCACACGCGTATTATCGTGAACGTACGAACTCACTATACGCTCTCTAATACTATCGTACGGGTTCACAACATACAATATACAGGCTGCTAAGCCTGAACGAACTAAAATGCAATAGGATCCGATTAAAGCCTACCAACAAGTTGTTATGAGGGATTAAAACCAGCCGTTACCCGGAAGCATGGTTTACGTAGGTACCCAAGTGTTAGTTTATTTTATGGGAAAAGGGCAAATATTTGTAAAGAACATTTATAATTAATTTAAAATTAATAAAAAAACATGTTTTTAACACTCTTATTGTTTAAAACACCAACATGTTTCAAAAGCAATGCTTAGGTACTTCATCAGGGTTCATTTAAAACTAAAACAACAGCAGACTTAAGGTGATACCCGGCGGTGATTTTTTTTTATTTTTTATTATTTATTAACCAAAAAATACATGTTATGTACATTCTTTTAGGTATATGCCACCTCACTAGGCTGAGCCTGTTCCGAGGTGGCATACCGTATACCCTTTTTATCTCTCTGGATTTTAACCCTAGAGAAAATATTGTTTTTACATAAAATAGATATCAATTACTAGCGTGTCGGTACTTTTTTTTTTTTGATAAGTTACTTTTTATAGAAGTTATGAAGTTCCAAAAATCAATAAAATTGACTGGTTTAAACGCCGTCAAAAGAGGTTCAGTATTCAAACTAGACAATGTTTATTTTTAAAAAAGCAATACGTACAGACATAGAATAGTTATTTCTTATATAGTTGGTAAAAAACAATTGAAAATCAGTCCACTTTTGGAGGAGAAAAGTGGGGAATACAAAACCTCGATTTTAGTTAGGTATTAGTAGCCCGAGGTGCATTGTCCCTTTCGCTCGATATCCGGTGGATTAAAAGCAACAGTGACAGCAAAAATTTAGTTAAATATATTTTTCAAATTTCTCCGCCACCGGATTTCATCTTAAAATTAATATTTTTTAATTTTTAAAAATTTATTTCTATTATCTGAAAATTATATTTAAATAAAGTAATGACGAATTGCCCATCTCGCTAGGTGTAAAACGCTTGTGTCGAGATGGTAATTTACAGAACGGTTGTTAACTATAGAACTATAAAAGTGACATAAAAGTATTATAAAGCCTTTTTTTTAAATTATACAATTCAAGTATGATAAGAAAAAAGCAAAATGAAACTCTTACATATATGTACATAGTTGGCATAAATATAAATATGTTAAAAAATACTCGAGGTATTCAATGATTATGTTGCCAATAATTCAATGGTGCTACAAAATAAGTTTGCTGTCTTTGAGGAAATTATAAATAAATATTCTCTTTGTAAAGTGCTTTCTGTGATAGTGGAATTGCACACTACATACTACATTGAAACGGAGTTCATCACCAACTTATCTAAAATTGAAGTTAAAACATTATTAAATAAAATAATCATCATTTCATCACCAACTTATTTAAAATAGAAGTTAAAACGTTATTAAATAAAATAACAATCTTTTTAAGTATGTTATTGTATATGTTGTACCCCGATGAAGAAACCATTTGTTTAGAAACTCGGTGAGAATTTATAATTCATTAGTTGTGTAAACAAAAATTTCTTATTTTATTTAAGTAAAGGACGCCACAAAAATAATGATTTTGCCACTTTTCCAGTAGTAAATGTATTTTCTGTTGGTATTTATTTTTTGTTTGTTTTTGTTATGTTTATTTAGATGTATGCAAATTTTTTCATACACCTAGTAAGAAAATATGATAATACAATTTAAGAAATACAAATTAAAAAATACAATTTAAGAGATTAATTTAAGAAATACAGTTGACTACAATTTAAAAAATACAGTGTAATATTTGTAATCAAATCAAAGATTGTTTTTAACATATATAGCACATGTCCTACGAAAAGTGCTAAGGTTTGAGGCTTTCTTAACGGCATTCTGTAGGTTATTATAGAGTTTTTTTTTCCCTTTATAAAACACGCTTTTTTGGGTGCACGAAAGTTTAGTTTTGGGAAGGCTAAAATCTCTGCATCTTCTGGTAGGATAATTATGAACATTTTCGTGGTACTTTGATAACGGACTAGCTACAAACATACCACTTTTAACCATAAATTTGGCTTGGTCTTGCGCTATACAGACCCATCAAGTCGCATTCATCTGCCTCGCCTATAAACGTGAAGTTTATCAATTGGAATTTTATATTAGCAGTCGCATATTTAATTCACAGCAGGGCCCAAACAAAATAATCCGTTAAAACTATTTTACCTACTATATTATCACATAACAAATTTAATATTCACGACACATTTAGAAGCATACAAAGCTTTTTTTACAAATCGCTTGAATAATGTTTTAAATGAATTTTACAAATATTCTGTTTTTAGAAGGAAGTGTAAAAAAGCGCAATAAAAACTTCTGGTCTCGATTTAATCTTATGTACAAATATAAAAAAAATAATTAGCTCGCGTATCATGTTTCAGGCTGCGCTAGTGGGAGACGGCGTGGGCGGTTTATGTTCCAATTAGACTTTTCCTGACAGTATAATGTGTGTTTGATGTAGCGGATGAAGGAAAGTAGGTGATAAAAGTTATTACAAATCTTAATTTGCTACTTGTTCGCGTACACCGGTTTATTAAAGCGATATCTTACTAATATTATAAACGCGAAAGTATGAATGGATGTACGCATGTTTGTTACTCTTTCACGCAAAATTTACTGAATGGATTTTAATGAAACTTTACAATAATATAGCTCGCACATCAGAATAACATATAGGGTATATTTATAAAGCTAGCTATTTATTTTCAATATATTGAAAATAATAATTTTGGTTTAATAGAAAAGGTCAAAATTTGAGAATGACATTTAGCAAAACAATGATTGTTAAATCGAAATTCTATGTTAGAAAATATTTAAATTAGTGAATTTATTTGAAGTACTCGCCTAATACTTTTAATCGAATCAAGAATTATACATATTTTGAATTTTGGTATAAACGTAGATGGGACCCAGGAAAAGAAAATAGATTACTCAAAGTACTAATCCTACGCAGACGAAGTCGCGGGCAGAAGCTAGTATAAAATATAATAGTAATGAACCTGTTCATAATAAGACTAACAAGTCAATGACAATATTCGTATAATATATTTTTTTTAAATAATCTTTGAAAGAAACTACATATAGGTTATGTATGTACCTATATAGATAATTAATTTCTTGCTTCAGTGATAAGTTACAATTTTGAAAAAAAAATCGCCAATATGGTAAGTGAATTAAAAAAATGTTAACAATTTTTACAATTTCTAGATAACATGCAAAGGTATCTATTAATTACAATTTGCTTTGTTTTTATTGCAACGTTCTTGATAAAGGTGTTTGATAAAAATAGCATTTGGAGAAATAGCTCAAACGTTTAGATAACATTTGCATTGCAAACATCAAAACTTCCAATGTATCTACGTTAAAAGTAATAAAGCATAGTAATAAAATTTACGCGTTGACTAGTTTATCTCATGCCAGTGACCTGCGATTGATTATATAAAATTTGGTTCACATAAAAATATATCCGGCAGCGTTGATGAAGCTCTATATATTTATTAGCTAAATTAATTATAAATCTGGCACCATTGCTTTTAACTGACAGCGGTGGCTGTGCTTTCGTTTGGAAAGAAGCAATTCGAATTCAATTTAACATCCCACCACCGTTGCGTTCACCTCCGTGATCCCAGCCGAGTCAGAAAATAAACAAGTCGTCAAGTAAAAAGATACCAACGAGTCGGAAAACGCGGTGCGAGCACTTTTTCTTCCTTAGATGATTTGACATTTTGACAGCAACAGGGTACTAAATGGATTTCTTGCATAACAGTGGATGAGGTTTTACACCTGCCGTAAAGCATTGCGCTGGAAAAGGAACAATATACAGATTCTTCGCGTTAGACAGAGGCGGAGAACTTCGGAAAGAGACTTCCTTATACAACTAATGATAAACCAAACGAGATGAAATAGGAGCAAAAGAGAGATACATATAGAAAAGTTTGATGTGAAAAAGGACGCAGTTACAGATTGCATGAGAATTAAAAGAGACCGGCCATTTTAGACCGCAATGAATGCGAGCGAGATGGACGCATTTTTCTTATTTTTATAAACCGCAACTAATTTGAAAATAAATATAAATATGAATGCTTTATTTTCAGGGCAAATACGTTATTGATTTGGTATACCATAGACTGCTTTACTTCGTGCTATTAGTATTAGCATACCAAGATGGAGCAACCTTTGTGTTAAAAGTGAAGCAATTGCCAAACTGACCAAAACCGTGTCAGTTAAAGAAAATGGTGTAGATTTTATCCTTGGATTCACTTGCATGAAACGGGATTTAAGAACAAAAAGAATACTAGATACTAGTGTCCGTTGGCAACATCAAAATGGGAGTATGTAATATACTTTTTTGGTTTGAGCATGTTTGATCAATAAAGTTGGACAATAGTTGCCTCATAAATGGAGAGCTCATTAAAATTTTGTTTTTCTTATTTTGATTGAAAAATGTTATTCTAAAATACGATAATTTTATTCGTAAAAACGGTTAAAAACGGAATTGAACTGAACAGTACAAAATTACGTATACCAACAAATTATTTATTATATTTCTTACAATCAAACTGATTGATCAGTTTCGTAAGATTTGTAAAATAAAATATTGTAAAATTAAAACTGATTCAACTGAAAAAAAAATTCTAACATGTTCCCGTCAATAAACATTGAAACCCTGTTAATTTGTTCGTAAGAACTTCAGTCCCGTTTTTACGAATAAAATGATCGTATTTTAGAATAACATTTTTTTCCGGAAAACCCTAAGTAGTATGTTTTTAATAAGCGTGTTAAAATAAGCCCGAAAAATCTTTTTTTTATTCTCCCTACCATACTTCATAGCTTTTCGCAATATGAGAAATGAGCTATAATAAAATAACTTTTATGATCAATATGGAGATAGTGTTTACAAGAATTATGCAGGTCTCATATTATGTTGCAATATCAAAAGACAATTCATTAACTGTTAGCAATCCGACACTTTTAAAATAATTTCTGATTAAATAATTTTTTTGTGTAATTTTCAACGTCAGCAGTAAAGCCATTTTTGAAAGTGAGTATCGCAACATAGATATTGTACAGATTATAAACGCCCATGATAAAGAAAATTTAATATACAGTACAGTATGTTTTTTGTAATTCGGCAGGAAACGAAGATTTTGCTTTATACAGAACCTAATATAGAAATGATCGAAAAAAATATAGCTTTAAATTCCCTCCTGTTTTTTACAATTTCAGTCACCACGCTGACTATTAACCATAGAACCGTACTTGTGGCACAAATTGAAAAAAAAAATTATACATCATATGCCCGCGTATTCTTAAGAGGCGCGGGGGGCGTCCCTGCATGCGTCGGTTGCGCCCGCGCATTGCTAGCTTGCGGACGTCACACCAAGTACTTGGAGTACGCCTGCACCCCGGGATACGGTTAACGTTTTTTTTTTGATTGCTTGATGGTTTCAAAAACTGCGTGAAAACAACATATTTTTGTGATTGCTTATATAGTTTTATGATTTTCGTGGAGTTTTGCAAGTTTAATTTATATTTAAATTTATTTTACGTTGCCTTTTTAGTTGTGGTATGCGTATATAAGTTTATTTATATATATTTTTTAAATGGCCTCAACTTTACATCCTTGAGGGAAACCGTCATAAACAGATCCTTTTGAAAGGTTATTAAATATGTTTATAAGATAGTCCAAATAGAACTTGTAATAAATGTTTAATTTTGTAAACAATTAGTTTTATTTCACAGGGTACGCCTGTTCCTCTGGATACTGTTTATGTACTTGACAGTATGGGTATAGTTCCGGGTTTAAAATTCTAACTGATTTAGTTGACTGTAATACTGACAAAATCAAAAATCAACGTACCCCGTAGTGTATTGGTATAAGCATTTAAGTTGGTGCAATGTGTAAATCCCCGTCGAAACGCAAACGTAATAAATATTTCAAGATGGATTAATCATTTTCAAATATGGGCGCTGCCAGTTCGGGTGATGGTATGTTGATTGATGATCCTGAATGACTTTACCAACACAGCTGTTGTACGAAACTGATATATAAATATGTACTCATATGTATAACAAATTTAATGTTCTACGAAAAAGTCATACAATTGTATGAGTTGTTAATATTTCAGTATTATGCACTATCGAATATACAACATGCTGCAGTTTGGACGTCAATAGTTTTGTCACTGTAATGATAACAGTAGACTTCAAACATTGTAAACATGACTATTAGCTGCGTAAACAATGAACTGATAAGAAAAAAGAATTTCATCACTCAAATCGGTATTATAAAATCGTACGATAAATAAGGTTTTCTAAACTATTCATTATGACCGTACACGCGATGTAGTTTACTATTCAATTTGCATGAGACTTGAGGCTTGATCACATAAACTTGACCGTGCGTGGAGGTCAATTTGCTTGACAAGTGTATATGTCTACCGAATCGTTTTCCGATTCTGTCGATTTCATCAATCTTCAAGCATCATGAATACTTGAAATATATGCGCGTTCGTCAGTTCTGTACTGTACTGCGACCACCACAGAATACCGCGACAACTCAAAGACTTGAAATCACATGTCACTTCAAATATAATGGAACACACGTAGCCACTTTGCATGAACTGCAAGCTTGATTGAAGGGAATTGGACGATAAACTTGACCGTGTGTACCGACCATTATTTTGAAATCCAATGCAAAACAATATTTACATACTGATTTAGATTTTAAAAATATTAATCTTACATAATATACGTGACGTCATCTGATGCATATATCGTAGTTGACACTAAACCTAACCTGACCTAACCGTGTCTACGATATTAAAAAAGATCATGCTTCAATTATTTTCTTACTATCTGTGTATCTGGTATTGGTTTCTTTCTCTAGATTTCGTTACACCTTTGAAAACAAATTGCAAAAGTTCCACTATCGCCTTTGCTTTGAGTAGACAACGAATAACCTCCCAGTAGGTATTTAGTGACTCCAGTACACGTATTACATTGACTTGCCACGTGCTGTACTAAACCACTTACCACGAATGCGATTGCATTTCATAAAACATAAAATGCTCAGAGAGAACGACCAGAATTTTCCATCGTTGGAAGTCGGTATGATTGAGAAACAATGGTGGTTGTCTGTTGTTTTATTTTAATGTGCTGATTCTTCAACATCACCATAAACTACATTGTTCAAGGCTGGTTGCATGATTCAAATATAAAACATATTATATTATAAAGAATCCGTAATATTGTTACAGAAATATTGCGCGCATTGCATAAAATCCAAAAAAAAAAATATTACTTGTTACAGATCTTTGAAGGAAAAAAGGTAATGAGGTGTAGGTAAGAATTAAGCATCTGGGGGTCAGTGTTGACGGACGTCCAGGAGTGACGGAAGTACGGATACATCCCTCCCACTGCGGTGCAAAGCGATTGATCAGGCGATGATAGACAAGGAGAGAGAGTCCTGTTGGAGAGAAAAAAAGGTCTCCCTCAAATGATCTCTCCAAATCAGTAGGTGAGCAGGCGCCTCCACCACTAAGACCCAACCAATCCTCACCCCATGAACCCGGTCACCCCTGCAAAGTCATCAAACGTAGGGAACCACTTGGGATGACCTATGTCAGAGGTGTTGGTTATCCAATAAGTGGTTCCCGGGGCTAGGGTTATCACATGACAGGAATTTCCCTGACATGTCTGGAATTTTGTCAGGAAGACAGGGAAAATTGGAAAAAAATGACTGGAATTTTGAAAAATATTAGAGTTTTTTATATTGAATTTTTAGCGCAACGTACAGGGATTACGGATTTCCTGGCAGAATCGAATAAAATGACAAAAAACATGATTACATAGGCGAAATTACTCGAAAAAATCATAACTTAAAATTCTCTAGCCCCCCTCCCTCCAGGATGGTTGTGCAAATAAATTTATGATTCCTGAATTTCTCTCAACACCCCTTGCCAGGAAAACTCATTTTCGGATCTGGTAACCCTACCCGGGACTCTGGTACACATATCCGCCTCCTAAAGAAGACAATCTTCACCCCACGAACCCGGGCACCACTGTTGAAATGGTTAGTAAAAAACCTGGTTTTAAATACTTCTCTACTGTTACGATGCTACTTTATCGCTTCTGAACAAACATTTTCTAATTACTTTCAAATACTCGTATAAACGCACTAACCCATAAAGTCTGGTTTACACAAATTTTTGCGAACGCTTTTCCCTATTAACAGTTTGTGGTTAGAAGAATCGTTATAATATTATGTAGACGTGACTTCCATCCAAAAAGCCATTTGCAAAATCTCATTTGTGCAATGGGGGATACTAGTATTTAATATGTCTGTATTTCCAAGCGATAATGTGGTTCACCACTACTGAAATAATTACTTTTATATCATGAAACTAGTGCCAAATTATATTTCCAAAATTAGGTTTATTGGTTAGAAAGTAGTTCCTAATTATATAATAAAAAAAATTAAAATGAAATCTAACCTAATTTAGTAAAAAAAAAGTAATTACCCACTGTACAACCAACAAAGTTTTTTTATTATTTTTAATTATAAACCATTCTGTCATAATTACTGCACTGTTGGGTACTATGTGAATATAAATCTTGGTAGTTAAATATATCTTAAGATGATAGACTTCGCTTTTCGGCCCATACAAAAAGGACGCCCGGAAAAAACACTTTTCTACATCGAAAAATGCACAAAATGAATATATTTTTTTGATACTGCCTTTTAAAGGGTGCAAACTATGTCGGTATGCTTTCGAATTTTCGATGCGTTTCATATTAACGTAAACATTCACTATCAAACATGTACAATTTATCAAAAAATATTATTTAAGGAAAAAGTGCTGCTAACTCAATTCTCATAAAGAATTTTAAAAAGCTACCAACGTAGCTTCTTCTTTCTAAAAAATATATATTTTTTAAAATTTCAATTTCGTGAAAGTTTCGGTGTAGAAAAGTGTATTCTCCATAAACCCCTTTTCGAGCGATTTCTGTAGGTAATTTTGAGCGTTGTCTCATTTGCACATTTCGCAAGTAAGTGTGCGTGAGCTTATTGTGAGCGGGACAGAATGACAGACGCGGGTGTTCCGCGTGTGGTTCAAAGTCTAGCCTCTTAAAGCCTTTGTTGTCGATTGGAAACCTTTGTCATCTGCGCGGATGCTGTTATGATAACACTATCAAAATAACTGAATTGAGCATGTCTTAGCACCAATTAAAAACAAAACAACGTTGATTAACTGAGGAAAAAAACAATGAAATTACTCTGTTATCTAAAACGTGCATGCGCAGCACGTGAAACCAAAGCATTATTATAGCCTGGACTAAGATAACCCAAATACACAGACTAATTACCTACTTCTAATTCCGTTTCATTAATATGGCAGCTGGAATTCTAAATAAACGCTCTTTACTCTAAACTTAGGTTTTATGCAAATAAAACCTGGCAAATTAATTACACTATTTCTGCACCTTATCTCTGTCAAACCTACAGTTAGTTGCGTGTGACTGAAGAGATTAATTGCGGTTGTAGAGAAGACAATGAAATTAATTTGGTAGATTGGTAGTTTTCCAGTAGAGGTAAGTTCACCGAATGCGATTGTTTAACCACCCAGTTGTAGGATAGTAACAATTAGCTAAAAAGTACGGAGTAATGATGTTATGGTACGAAGGATTCTTAAGTACCCATTCACTCCCTAATTGTAATTACCTGATGGTAAATAGTTGCCATGACTTCCCTTTTGGAAAATGTACAATATAAATGGCCTCCTCTTTGGATTTCCATGATTTATTTCTGACGATCCAATTATTATAGAAGTAATTTTGCTAGAGTTAACATGACACACAATGGGCCGGTATATCAGTTGGTCTAAAGCTCGGCTTTGACGGAATGTGGAGCTCAGCATGGCTTGGCACACAATCTGTATATCAGTCGTAATCCTAGAGTTGACCAATTTTAAACGTTTAGTCTATGATAATTTTAGTCATTTCTATGCCGAACCAATCTATTTATGTAAGTATCGATGTCTAAATCGTCTTTCACTCGAAGAATGTTCAAATTCCATGTTGATAGGTAAACTTATTCCTCCAATGTATTGCGTCCGTACGTAGCAGATCGAAACCGAAGCAATGTGAAATCTGACAGATTGATGACAGATGTGTTTTTGCCAATAGCACTACAGCGTCTAGAAAATGAACTATTCTGCGGCTTACCACGGCTTAAGAGGCCGATTTCGGCGGTTTAAGTTGAGCGAGGAATGTGCTCCTTAGCAAAGACTGATATACCGGCCCAATGACACAAAACTTGCCGTGAACAATAATACAATTTCTGCAATTATGTTCAGCCTACGCCACCGTGTTAGTTTGATAATACTAGTAGCTATATTGAGTTATTGAGAAATAGTAAAAATTATCCCACACTCTCCTTTTAGGGCGACTTTATTACGAAAATTATAATACGCGATGGCACACTTACCCGATGAAGAGTGATTCAAATTTCACCAACCATTTTTACAAAAAATAATGCTGACGACTACTTCTTTTAGATTCCATTCATTTGTTCTAATCGGCAATAACCAGAATAATGGCCAATAAAATCCACGCAAATAGGAATGCAAATATACCTTGATTGTTATTATGCACTATGAGAGAATTATAGGCAAGTCGCTTCTTAATAAGCGCTGCGGAGACTTTGTTCGAATCGCTTATGATAATATTATACATATTAACATGTTATAACTAGACTTGTTTATTCATCAGAGATGCACTTATGGGGTCTAATGTGGATACTAATTTATAATTTTTTTCTAAATTCAGATTTTTTTTTTGAATAAACAGTAATCTTTCATTATTTATACGATTATCAATATTTTGATTATCAAATATACTTTTTTTTAAGTAATTAAATTGCACATTGACGATTTGCATAAAATAAACCAGAGTTCATAAATGATTTGTTTGAAATCGGCGATATATTGGTAGAACATAATTAAATGCATCAATGGAATCACTAAAATTAACGAACGTGGAAAAGATAAACGGAATTACATTTTAATTAATTCGGCATTTGTATGCAAATCGTTTCCATCAGGACCATAATTTTGAAACTTGTTATGTTGCCTCTTTCCATACAATTTTTTTATTGATTAACGTATTTTCAGAGCTTATTAAACTAATAAACATTGGGGTGATGTATATATATGTTTCTAAGAAAATCCAACAATTTTGAAGATAATATTAATTTCTGGTTACTACAATTTATTATTACTTATTTGTATTAATTTTTTTATTCGCTTATCATCAGAATAGGTACATCACATAATTATTACAGAAATGAAATACATTTTCAACGTGCTTAATAACAGAATACATGTGGACAAGATATTGATTTCAATTAAATGTGAACTCACTATTCATTACAATATTATTTGTGCTACGATAAGTTTAAATGACAAGTACATAAAACAAAGAGGACCAAAGTAATTATATTAGTGAATACATTATGGTCAATATTGATGTTGGTTTGATATCAGAACATCTGGTAAATTTCGGCCTTATATTAAGATTAATTTGATTAATGCAAGATGAATCATTAATTATGATTTTAAAAAGGGAAATTATATCTGGTATATGGCTGTTACAATAACTGGTAATAATAATAATAATTTGATGATTTGTATAGCGTCGTTTTTGTGAAAAATCACCTCAGGGGGGCTGAGTTGATTTTAAAGTACAACTTAATAAAATAATAATCTCATACCAAAGTTCCAGGATCTACATATTATAAAAAAAACACTGCAATGTAGATGAATTCGGTACGAAAGGATGAATTTATCCGATTTACAGATATCACAGGATATTATGTAAATTCATCCAACAACGCTAATCATTATTACAGAAAAAGATCAAACTATTCTTAAAAAACTGTATGCAATAAAATCATGTAACCTTAATCCTGTAAATCAAACCATCAAATATTGTATAATGTCTTCCTTAATCTAGTCCTTAAGATATTATATTAATTATGGACTAAACATTGTATATTCTTACATAACTCCTACACCAAGCTCAAGAGCCAGTTCTCTTAATTGATGTAGAAACCAAAACAAAAAATTATGTTTTCACCTTTTTGTTATACCTTTTTATTATATTTTTGTTTTTATTTAGTTATTCTATTGTTAAACAATGATTAAAATTTGTAAAATTGTTGTGTGTAAGAGGTGAAATAAATTGAAATAAATAAAAAATAAAAAAAATTTATTCAAACGTGTCTGCTGTTTACTTACCCCTTGTAAAAACTCTTCGAGAAAGTAAATCAAGCATAACATTTCATGTTCTCAAAGTCCCAACATCCTTAAGTATTATCGAAATTTATGTCTTTGGACTCATTTTTTTCTGCGGGTTGGAATAAATTGCACCGTAATCGACCGCACAATTTCCAAAGTTAAACAACCCATATTCAATTGGTGATTTAAGTATTCCATTCTACTGTTTATGGAATGAATTTTTCCATTGATATAGAAATGACGTATAGAGATATGACTTATTTATATACTTGTATGTGCCCAGTATTGCCGACAACATTATGATTGACAATTCATGTGCAAAAATTAAAATAAAAAAATGAGCACCTTCAAGAGCGTCAAGAGTTGTTCAATTGAATATTTTCTTATTATTTATTATATAAGCATTGCATAATTTTACAGTCCGCTCTGAGTTGTTTTAAACCCCAACTTTAGAGCTTTAGGGTTAGGGCTTGATTAGCATACGGTCGTAGGCTTGCTGCTCTGGGCGGTGCCTCAGCGAGGGCGGAATTATTGTTCAGTCACTCGGGTGGGCGGCCTTGTCTCATGTACCTAATGATCCCAATAATAAAGGTTTCCAGCCATGCGATGATCCAGCGCAGCGGGGAGCCAGGGAACTTGGTAGTGGGACCAGGTTATTTGGAGTGTGAAGAATTAGTACGATCGTAATTGTGATGGTTTTTAGGCGGATTGTTGAAGTTGGAAATACAATATATGTTATGTAATGTACATAATTAATAATTATATTATTAGCCCAGTTTCCTGACGCAAACTTACCTCTTTCATAATTCATTGCTTGCATCTAACATGACTGACTTATGTCTCGTACAGCAATAAGCAGAGTTACAAATAAAAGGTGCGGGTTGTTTGTCGTATGCTGAATTAATGAGATTACTTAGATAGTTTGTACATTAATGCTACTAAGCAAAAAAGTAAAAAAGAAATATATCTCGGGTTGTACAAATATTCATTAAAAAAATTTATAGCTTCATAAACATAGTGCAAACAGCGAAAATTTGATTCAGTTTAAAATGAATCAAATTTAAATAAAAAAAAAATCTAATGCGAAAGAATCTAATACTTTTTTTTTAAATAGGCAATTCCTCCTCAAAAAAGTGCTTTGTTTTATACTTTTAAACAATAGCTCGCATTTGAGGCGGTCTGTTGAAATTCAGACTGTTGTTTTAGTGCAATCCTTCATTCGACTAAAGGGTATTTTGTTGTGGTCAGTACAGCACACCGAAGGCCCTATCCTCGCTGAGACTGCATTATCATGTATCTGCTCACAGAGTAGGTACCTACCCCGAACTGCATCACGGCGTGCAACAGTAGACGGAATGCAGTTGGGATGCAACATGCAACTGCTTGAGTTATATATTCACTGAATATCGAATATCTTGAGTAAAAATCGACATTTCGTAATAATATCGTTAGCTTTTGACTTGTCTTTTTAGATTTTACAGGGAAGCAGAATAGTAACTACCTATCCGTGGCTTGATTCTAAGAGAGCTAGTTTTTTATAATTTCACGAGACATATTATTTAAAAACGATTTACTAGTGTAATCAAATTTTGATGCGAAATCGAGAATATTTTTTTTATAAAATATATATCAAAATATCATACAAATTAATTGATTTTTTTTAAATTGTGAATACCTCACAAGAGTATAAATTGCTCCTGACTATCCTGAGACAGCGGGACTATGACATTCCCTTGGGGTAAGGTTGTGAGGCTGAAGGAACTGGAAAAGAAAAGGAGATGGAGTAGATAAATGTTGGGAAATACCCCGGTATTCAAATCTGGTCACAAAAGCCATTTCATGAATAGTGGTATTTGCTAGGAGGCCCTGAGGCAAATAATTTCCCTCAGGGCCTATACCATCTTTGGGGATAGGTGTGGAGGGTCTTTTTGTATAAATGAAGGACTGAACCTGAGTGTTGAAGAGACCCATGTTGTAGGAGGGAGGAAAAAACAGATGCCGTCAAATCGTTCCTCAGTCGAGCTGTTGAACTCAAGATCGGGTCGTAGAAACGACCCGGTCTCATGTGACAAATTTTAACTGCATGCAAATATGCTAGTTAGCTACATAGCTTTACTATCACTCTAACATGAAAGCAGAAGAAGGAATGCCCATATATTTTAACGTCTCTCATTAACATTCTAGAATAGCAAGTAGATACTAAATGTGGTGAATCAATTAGTATGAAAATTGTATAAAAATAAGTTAAAATCAACGTCGTACGTGACAAAAATTATTGATTGTTTTCATACACCTCTATTTTTTGTGGTGAAACACAATTTGAAAACAAGTATAAAGGGTTGGTTTTAGATAGCACTTACAATGAAATAGTACATGATGTCTTACATTGAATAAAAAAAAATATTTTAGATTTCCGGGTGTTCGGGCCATTCGATTTAATTAATATTTTACCTCCAAATATTAGCTGACCCGATAGTTGATCTCGCGACAGATGGCCCCCATGAAATTATAATTATTATAAAATTAAGATTGTTGTGCATTATTTACCGATTTCAAGCCAAAAATCTACTTAAAAATACCTTTAATACTAAGTTGGTATTAATAACAAACGAATTTATTTATAGTGTCGATTTTTTTTACTTGTACATGCCACATACAGTATATAGACAAGTATTTTTAAAACTTGTTTTATACTTTTGTTATTTGGCGGTACATCTTCTCTGCATACCCCTTCGGGGAAAATTGGTCCTTAACTTCCCCGACTGCTTCGAGGACAATCATACAATTTTTTTTTTTAGTTATAAGAATATATACAGGGTGTTAAGGTACGTACTTGACTTACTTTAACCAGCGATTCCTGACATTATTTGGAGTAAAAAATGTTAATGAAATTTTAGTCTCCGGTGGTGACATTTTTTTTCAGATATACATACAGTATTTTCCCTAAACCGACAGCACATTGTATATAAGTATGCCGGGGGCAATCAACTGACATGG
This sequence comes from Limnephilus auricula, assembly GCA_951813805.1. Lineage (NCBI taxonomy): Eukaryota > Metazoa > Arthropoda > Insecta > Trichoptera > Limnephilidae > Limnephilus > Limnephilus auricula. Next base: position 35,941,030 of record OX638388.1, read on the forward strand.
AATCAAATATTAATACGGAAACATATGAATTAATTACAACATATGGTATGCGTACGAAATTACGTATACCAAAAAATTAGTCTTACATGTTTCCGCCAATAAACATTGAAACCCTGTTAATTTGTTCGTAAGAACTTCAGTCCCGTTTTTAACCATTTTTACGAATAAAATTATCGTATTATAGAATAATTTTTTTCTCCGTGTACCTAAAATTGGGTAGGTATCGCTCGACTGAATGCAACAAAAATGCCACAGTAGATATGTTTCCATGGTATTTGTTTATCTATATAGACCTTCATTCCTGTAGTGAAAAGCGGACTGCGTGATATAGATTAGTTTAAAGGATTGATGTCGGTCAAACTAACAATAGAATAACTGAACCCAGGAAGAAGATGCACACACACTAAAAAGTTATTTTCACCCTGTTTCACGTATCCAATGAAAGTCGTTTTTCGTGTACTAAATAAATCTTCACAAAGTGATCAGTCGGAATGGAAGCAATGGATGAATGTAATAAGTAATAAACAATACTTCAATCTGGACTGTTGCCTGTTGAGGCTGCTAACAATGAGAATAATTGGCACCTGACGCCCACTCTAGGAATTAATATAACATCTCAAATAATTAAATCAAGTATATTGTCTCTACGAGTGAATTGTGAAGAATTAAAAAAAAAAATAGTTCCTACTGCTTCCAAGAGTCAAGTAGCCTCAATAAAGTAAATGTATGTTTGAAAAGAAACGCTTTTTTACGTAAGATCCACACAGGAAGCCTTGAGGAAAATAATTCCCTTCAGTTGCTTCGATGCTGTGTGGAGGGGTCTTTTTAGGAAAAAGACGCAGAGGAAGTTCTGGGAACGAAAAAGGTATAAGGGTTCGGTACGAATCTGGTGGTCAATGTGTTCAGGAGTGACGGAGGTATGAATCCATCCCTCCCACTGCGGTGCAAGGCGATGTGTTGGGAGATTGAAAGGTCTCCCTTAACCAGTCTTTCCCGATCCGGCCCGCTACGCTGTAGGTGTGCAAACGCATTCGTCACCAAGACTTAGACAAACCACATCCCATGAACCCGGATAGCCCCGCCTCAAACGTAGCAAACCCTTGGGGTGATTTGGGGGAGGCAGGGGTGTTGGTTATTAATAAATGGTTCACGGGACGGCGGTACCAATCCTTGCCTCAATTAGTAAAATATTAAATAATATACTAATTAAATACTAATAGTTTCATTCAAATATCTTTGGTGATCCGCACTACTACTTTTAATGCAATATTATAATGCTTTTGTTGTTGTATCTTTACATCTTTGTCATCTATTAGTACAGAGGCGTAGCAAATACTTATCTATTGGTCTGTTCCATAGGAAAGTAAAAAATAACCAACAAACAAACTCCTGAAAAATATCATCTTAAGACTACACTTCGCTTTTCGGCCCATACAAAAAGGACGCCCGGGAAAAAACACTTTTCTACATCGAAAATTGCACAAAATGAATATATTTTCTTTATACTGCCTTTTAAAGGGTGAAAACTATGTCGGTATGTTTTCGAATTTTCGATGCGTTTCGTATTAACGTAAACATTCACTGTCAAACATGTACGGTTTATCAAAAAATATTATTTAAGGAAAAAGTGCTGCTAACTCAACTCTTATAAAGAATTATAAAATTATAAAAAGCTACCGACGTAGCTTCTTCTTTCTAAAAATTATATATTTTTTAAAATTTCAATTTCGTGAAAGTTTCGGTGTAGAAAAGTGTATTCTCCATAAACCCCTTTTTGAGCGATTTCTATAGGTAAATTTGAGCGTTGTCTCATTCGCACATTTCGCATTCGCATGTATTGTAAGTGTGCGTGAGCTTATTGTGAGCGGTACAGAATGACAAACGCGGGTGTTCCGCGTGTCGTTCAAAGTCTAGCCTCTTAATGCTCCGTCAAACAGGAGGCGTACTTATCGCGGCGTCAAGGCGTCAGTACTAAAGCTACAAACAATACGTCGCGTAATTTCTATTTGAACGGCTTCGACGTGTTCAGTACAACACAACGCAGCGTTATGCGTCCGGGACGTTTTAACGCCGTGACGCGCGGTAAGTACGCCTTCTTTTTGACGAAGCTTTTATTCCTCAAATGTATTGTTGAAAGACTGGGTAGCACCGGCATGATACATTGGAGCTGGAGCCCAGCACTGAAGTACCTACCTACATACATTTAATTCTATACATTAGGGATACACCTCAGTAGGGATACACCTCACAGTAATGGATACCTATCATGTATAAAGGAATCAGTGACAATCAGATCAATTTTTCAGAACCTACCTTACGCATTAGAAAATGGGAGTTTTTTTAATAAGAAATTATATTTTCATTGGGTTTTGTTGAACGTGTTATATCAAAACCGTGTAAAAACAGAATGAACTGTATAGCGTAGTTTGTCTTTCCGTAGCCGGAATTTCATTCAATTTTCGGTCCTCCATATGTTGATTTGTATTTAATTTGCACAAGCCGTGACCTTACAACTGGTTTACAACCAGAAAATAATGTGTTATTTAAAAATATTGTAATAATGCATGAAAATAGGAGTCTTAAAGTGAAAATGTTGAAACTGAAAAAAAAATTCTGATGAGCTCTACAGTTATGGTTGTAGGTTAGTACATGAAAGAGGAAAATGCATTTTTTGTGATAATTTTTTGTAGGCATTGGTAGATAGTTTTTAGTAATGTTAAATACATGTTCAATGGAATATTTGGCAAGGAGAGGTGTGAAATGAATTAATATATGAAAGGGATGACAGGGAGTAAATTGAAAAACCAACAAAATTATTCTTACCGTTTAAAGAAAAGAACTAACTGGAAGCACAATACAAAACACTGGTTGATCCGTCATATGAATACGTCCACAGGTGATTGACACACGCAGTGGGGAGCGAACCCAGGCATTATCTCGCCTCACCGCATCCACGCGACAATGGACTACCTGTCCTTTTCAGGTGAAAAAACACTCCAAACAAGATTGGCTAGGAACAGGTAAGCAAAAAAGGGTCGTAAACTTTGGTGTTCTATTGTGTCCTAAAGGCGTTCACAATAACACAGATAATAGTACTTTGTGGCCACAGAATTGCTTACTACAATCGCGCAGATTATGCGCAACTAATTTCTAATAACAAAACACCCCGGAAGACAATTATTATCATACAACCAAACAGTGATACAATCTTCTAACACAATATTAAACTTTGTTACTGTGAAAAATCACTCACTTTTTATCACTTGAATGTCCATACACTTGTCATGTGGAATGTTACGAATAATTCAGTTTTTAAATTATTACATATGCATGATTATTATAGTACATTTGTTTGGTTTGTCCTTAGATTAAGTACGAAAAAACCTTTTTAGGGGATTAGGCTTTTAACACACTGATAAGGCAATGTTCACGTTACGGAGATAACAGCACAGCTATGTTTGTGGACTAATTATTTACAAACACAGAAGTTGTGACATACCCGCAATGTTGATACATTGGCATACGGCTGAAGTCGTTTAACGTTCTCGCGGTAGCCGATTTAACGTTGTTTTTTCACGGTAACAGAAGCTTTCGATCGAAAGTTGCACGGCACAGCATTCACAACAAAGTAGTAGTCGCGCGGGCCAATGGGACGCCTCGCACTAATAACATTGCGGTGGCGTGAGACGGGGATAGAGTCGGCGGTGGAAAATAACACGATCATTTCCCGCGCAAAAACGCCCACAAAGTCAAATTTTCACACATGTCTATTGTTTTCACAGTTTCGCGTCAACGCCACTAGGGTGTTCTAACATTTGAATTCGCGCATGCGTACGTGCGCCCTCTGCGCAGGTCAAGCGAGTACTGGAGGCAGCAGCGCTTGATCTTGCCGTCTTGATTTACCTGGCAGTCTTTACCACCGAGTAGAAAGAGACCTACCGAATACACGAACACTACAAATCAACCAAGTAACCGGTTTATATCTTTTGGGGCAGGTTCTCCCGTAGAGTGTCGGCATCTGATTGAAGGTGCGCGTACCTGTAGAGGTGAAGCCGCGCTGCTGGAGCGGTGGGGTGGAGAGGGTGGGGGGTTCCCGAGCAGTAGTAGTGCCGTCGACTGCCGCCGCCCGGCAGCGCAGCGCTCCCGTCGGTACATTTGCCACGCACAGACCTAAGGGGCGCTGCGCTTTGCTCTGAAGATAACATTTTTTATATAAAAATAACCAAAAAAATTCTTTTGTATTATTTTAACGTACCTACCTCAGAATAACAATTTGGAAGCTTTTATAAATATAATATAATATTATCGTTGTTAGACAACATTGCGTGGATCATAATACAGTCCAAGCGGCGATAAATGTACATAGGAATGTATCTGCAAGTTGTTGTGGAAAACCTTAATTAGTTGTGTTTTCATTGTTCAAGCCTCGTTTTATTTTATAACAGTAAATTAACACTAATTTAGAATCACAACTTTCACATGGCATGATACATAATTCGAATATGTACAATAATAAATATTAATATTTCAATGTTCGCCATTGGTAAAAGCTTAATCATTTCTTCCACCATGTTCCACGAGAAAAATAAAACGTTTTCAATGTAATAATTTAAATAGATCTAAATGAAAAATAAAACTATCAATGATTTAGTTCAGCTTGATCTATATAATACGCCACTGCGAGTTACAATTGGAAAACTTTAAGCCTCCGAGGAGTCTGTGTTATTCAGAGACGGCCCTATTCACAGACAGAGATACCGTAGAGTTAAACCCGGCCTACGTACCTTTGGGGCACGCGTAAGATATAATACTATCCGAGCAATGGAAATCTTTAAAAGTTCAATTACCCCAGAAGAGTATTAGCAGATCATTTCAGAGATAGATCGGATGAATCATGCCAAAATTGTACTACGTTTTAAATGATGATTGGATTTGAGATAACATAAGCTAAGACGTACTATACGATAAACAATGTGCTGCATCTAGGATTTTTTTTAGTTTCTATTCATGCAATTTTGATTGAGATCAATGCATTTCGTAGTTTAGGCTGAAGAAAACAAAAAAAAATTGGATATCCTTCCATTTTCTTTTCGTTACCTGGAATTACTTAGATTTGATACGAAGTGTGGTTTGAACCAAATTCACCAAAAAATACTTATCAGCTTTTTAGGTACAGATTCTCCTAGTAGGGTGTTAAAAAAGCTTTTTTTATTTATGTTTGTAGCTCTAAGCAGAGCTTTTTAGGTACAGGTTCTTCTAGTGAGGTGTTTACAAAGCTTTTTTGTATTTCTATTCTCGTACATGCAGATTACAGATGTTTACATATTATATTAATAAGTAGGTACTATTAATATTTAAAAAAAAATTATACTCGGTAAATGTATGAAAATGGGTTAGTAGAAGTATTTTGTGAACACCTCAGTAGAAGGACCTGTACTGAGGTGTTCGCATGTTTAGATAAAGTGTTATTTTACTGTCATAAGTAAAAACAGAACATCATCCTTGAGGCTCTCAAGGAGGATACTGTGGTTCCACCCATGGTAGCAGTGTTGTATATTATGTTAGTAACTTAGTACGTAGACACAATGTTGTGACAGTATAGTGAAAAGAAAAGAAAACATATTAAATAAGTTACTAATTACATTACACTCTAATACCATGTTTTATGACAGAAACATTTAAACCAAATTGTTAGCAATTATCATTTTATAATAAATTATACCTAGATCTCTCATTAAAAATATAGGCTTATTATATTTGTCAAAGAATTTATATATAAAAATGCAAAAATCAGTCATTTTAAATACATGTAGGATTACGAAAGATTTTTTAAATATTAGACTAGATGATCATTTGTGGAAAAGTGTGTGGAAGGATTTTGTTTTTCCTGTGGGGAAGATTTTACTTGGACATAAAGTAATAAGAAAATTGAAATGACACAAATAGTTAATCGACAAAAGGGTAGTAACAACTACATTGATTCAATGTCTCAACTAAGTGCCCAGTCAGCATTAGTGGTACCGCGGTTTGACGGCCTCGATGGTGCACAAATTTCACAAACTGGCACAATGTGAGGTGTCAAAGAATTTGAAATCAACCCGGTCCCGGTTAGGTTTATTCAGATGCAGTGTCCTAAATACAGAATCCAACTTGTGTCACAATCTTGGCATCATACAAAAATAAGCCTTCTTCGCCACGCATTCCATATCTGTTACAGCAGGTAGCATAAAGTATAAACCACCACTAATTTGAAACTCAAGAAGAAAACCTGCTGCGTGCATCTCATCGAGAAAGATGATTTATCAATAGGTTCCTAGGTAGCAATCAGCTGGATATTTGAGCCTAAATATGAATTAAAAATTAAAAGGTAACCTATTATTTTGTTTCGAAGATTGGAACTTGGAATGGTAGACCTGGAAACAAATATTGACTGCATTTTATGTGAGTATCTTAAATTTAAAATAAATTTAACATGCAGTTTTGATCACTTTTTTTAATTTTCATAAAAAAGAAATTATATTACTGTAGATTGTCGAAAAGTCGAAAATGGATACAGATTGCATACTTCCAACTTTGGTAATAATTGTAATGTAATGTAATAATCGCCTGTTTAAATGAGGCAATAGCACATACTCGTAGTTTATCGCATTTAGTGAACCATAAAGATATATTCGCCCTTCTTGTAAGTGCTGGAATGCTCTATGTTTCTTTTTGTTTTTGTTTGTGTATCTATAAATTATTTGAATCTTTAAATTTTTCACTTCTTATTTTTTTGCTACAGAGTTTCGGTACATTTATTATTCAGGACCAATTACCACTGAATCGCAAAAGCAAAACATATTGAGATTGTTCCTGCTTAGTCTTTTTTTGACTGCATTGAATCGCCTACATTTGGGTATCAGTGGATAATCTAATCAATCTAAGAAAACAACAATACATGTAAAAATTTAACCCAGCTTTTCAATTTGGGAGGCGGGAATGGGTACCGCCGCCCCGGGAACCATTTATTGGATAACCAACACCTCTGCCATAGGTCACCCCAAGCGGTTCGCTGCGTTTGGTGACTTAGCAGGGGTGCCCGGGTGCATGGGGTAAGGTTTATCTAGGTCTTGGCGGCGGATGATCTAGACACACTTAACCCCAGATTCCTACCCAACCCTCATACCTTTTTCCTTCCCAGAACTTCCTCTCCTTCCTTTCCTTAATACCCTCCAGACAGCATCCCCAAATATGACATAGGCTCTGAGGGAAATTATTTTTCTCAGGGCCTCCTGTGTGGACCTAATGTAAAAAAAAAACTTCAAAATGTTATATCTTACAAGCTTCCACGAAAAAAAATTGCATTGGATTTCACGCATTTGCTAAAAGTAATTTTGCAAGTCACCACCAAAAATGTTTGATTACTGCAATACCATCACTTAGATAACTGAAAAGGAGCTCTATTAATTAATATAACCATTTAAAGTGCTTTTCCTCGACAAATTACGCATCGCATTATTTCTAGGCACTTGTACTGCTATGCAAATATACACAGCTAATGACTTAATCCCCCCGAAACGAGTAGAAAAATCAAACGTCTACCATAATGATCAATTACTCCCTTATCGGGGCAACTAACACGGTAATGCATTCCCACCAATTAGTCTTATCAAGTCCCCGAGCTGAGAGCTTTTACCAATATTGCCTATCATTTACCTTTATTTATCTGTGAAAATCATCCAAAGTGTCCTTCGCTAATCACAGGTGACAGAGTGGCGATTAAGCCTTAGTAGTTAAGTGACAAAATGCTAAGTCTTTTATTCCGCTTCTATTTGCGATGGATTTTGAAGCATACCAATTGAGTAGAACAAACATTCCCTTTTACATCCTGAAATGAATAACAATTTTCAAATATGACTCTGAAACGATTCCTGAAATATTACTTTTATAATTATTTTTAAGATTTTCTAAGTTTGTGATGCCCTTATTTAATAAAAAAGATATGGCCTGAAATCCAATATTTTTAAGCCTTTGATGTGATAACTTGTCCTTGGTTTACTTTATCTTTAATACGGTTTTCAGAATCTATGATTAATTAAGCAATTTAGTAAGTTCTATCAACACATGGCATAAACCAACACGGAGAAAAATGATTTAAAAAAAACGATCATTTTAATAGTAAAAACGGTTAAAAACGGGACTGAAGTTCTTACAAACAAATTAACAGGGTTTCAATGTTTGTTGGCGTAACACGTTGGAACACGTAAGAATAATTTGTTGGTATACGTAATTTCGTAAGTATACCGACAAATTATTATTACATTTTCCCGCCAATAAATATTGAAACCCTGTTAATTTGTCCGTTAAACTTCAGTCCCATTTTTCACCGTTTTTACTATTAAAATGATAGTGATTGAAATAATAAACATCATAACACTATGAAAGTAACACCAATATTAAACCAAAAACACCAACAAGAAAGTAACACCAACCAAACCTATATTGCAAAAAAATCATATCGATCTGTATGCCTTATTTGACTGCTGACAGCGTCCGTTCAAAGCTCTGGAAAAACCCTAACTCTGATTTGGATTCCTGAACATGTTGGCATCGTGGGTAACGAAATTGCGGATTTCTTAGCAAAACAAGGAGCACCTAATCTTTAGACCACATTCCCATATCTGACATTTTTTCATAATTAAAGATAGATCCCTCAATGTTTTGGCAGAGTATTGGCTCACTGATAGTCAATCCAAGGGAGCCTACTATGCCTAAATACAAAGGACTGTCCAATCAAAACATTGGTTTTAACAATTTCCCAGTTTTCAAAAAAAGAAATTTCCTCACTTGTTCATTATATGAGTCGGACATTGTTCCGTTCTTCCTCACATTTTTAAAATTCACGCCCTCATCCTCCCCAGATTGTACGTATTGCGGTCTAGAAGAAGGAACTATTTTTTGGTTGTCACTCTCTAAACAAATATCTTCTCTTCTATCAATCATTATCTAAAATTGCCTCCCCTCCATTCAAAATCTCATCTCTGTCTGTCTGAACTTGACTCCAATCTTTCATATAATTTAGAATTTTTTTCATTTTAACCTTAGTTTTCTACATATTTTTTAATGAAGGCCTTCATAGAACATCTTTGAAGGATGCGAAAGCCAAAACAATTGAAAAAATGGATTTGTACTCTGATCGGCAAATCCAAATATTGATATTACACCAAATTAGCGAATCCAAGAAGTCATATATAGTGTAACATAACCAATCAACGGTAGTATCAATTCAATACCTGGATGATTCTACAATATTAATACATATGAGTGACAGATGGCTAATGAACCAAGGGATTTGAGATTGGCTTCCCTTACCGACGTTCATAATATTTATTTATTCAACCTACTGCTAACAGATGTCGTTATGAGGTTTGCAATTAAGGTTATTGCATTAATTAACTGATATACGAAATGATTCAGTAAATAGAGCCAGATAAAAAAGTGTTATCTGGACACCGATATAATATGTTATTTTGTTAGGTAATATCCACACAACAAATAGAAGTATGGCCGTAAAAAGTACTTGAATGACATGAATTGTTACATTAATGGTTGCTTGAACGAATGAAAAATCTCGGTATTTCTGAAATTAAGGAATCAATTATAATCTATTATTAAATTAAGGAATCATTAATTATAATCTATTATTAAATTAAGGAATCATTAGCTGAATCTATTATAAGGTATGGAATTACAGCTTGGGGATTTTCCTGTAAAACAAATATAAATCATGTTCAATCAGTTCAAAATTCATTAGTTAAATTATTAGCTCATAAAAGTTTATACGAACAAAGACATAATGTTCCATACCTTTATCAAAATCTTAAAATTCTCTCAGTGAGATCAATTCTATGGTATAAAATTATTTTTCAACATATAAATAGCCCTTTGTACATAAATAGACTAGAACACTCTTACAATACTCGTTTTACGTTAAATGAAGGACTAATCGTTCCTAAGCATTTAAACAAATATGGGCAAAGAACGCTGGACTACATGATCCCAAATTGCTTAAATATGTTACCTGCAGCAATCAAAAAATGTACAAACGCAAAAATAAATATCATGTTAAAAAATTGGCTCGCTGAAAGACATAGTTTGTATTAGATTCTAAGACAAACAATTTATAACTTCATACACTTTATATATATTTTAAATTTATTTTTATATCATGTTACACCTCTTTTTTATTTTTATATCATTTTTTTAATTTTTTTAATTATTTTTATATCATGTTACACCTTTTTAGGCTATATTTCTAATGGTATGAGTGTATACAATATATTTTTTTTATGAATGTAAACAATTATTTTCTTAATAATTAATTTAATTTTTGTAATAATCCATTAAGTTAAAAGAACCCATTGACAAACTACTTAAAAGTAGTTTATTGGGACTTTTTCTCTGTTTTTGTATTATGTTTTTATTTGATATGTATGTATTATTCTTTGTTTTAAATATTTCTTTAAATAAAAAAAAATAAAAAAAATAAAAAAAATTTAAAAGTGATATTATCAATGAACTTAATCATCGTTGAATTTTTTTTTGTAATATCTGCATAAGGAAAAAAAGAAATATGAAGGAAATAGAATTTAAAAGGGAACTGAAAATATACGCCAATATCAAAAAAATAACCGATTTTTCATTAGAACTGTTTGTTAATAATAGGCTTTATTACTACCAGGCGACTGCGAAGTTTCCAGACAATGTTTTCGTTTTTAACTATTATTGCATAATGTGAATCATATTTTTTGGTAAAGATAAGTGACGGATTTGGGTTTACACAATTTAATCTTAAAAAAAATATAAGGTATATTTGCGGCACGTTCTAGAGTGGAAGATACTATCAGTATCGCCTTGGTGTAAAACCAACATTCAGAATTAAAACGTTGCTTGAAATGACTTTAGCCGTGTTTGGTGATAGATTTTAATAGCCAGGTATTTCCCCACCTACCTCTTCCACGTCTCCTTTCCCTCTCCACTTACCTTCAGCCTCACAACATACCATAGTCTTACTGGCTCCAGGGGGTTGGAGACAGTTGGGAATCTTGTGTGGTATTCACAAGTGGTTATGGTTAGGTCTTAGCTCCGATGCATATTATAGAAATGAAACTGCCAGCAATTCACAACACAAGAGCTCATCGTGCAGAAATAATTTTGTGAAAATTGTAAGTATGTAAAAAAAATAATTTTCACAAAGTTAATTTTTTTACAAAATAAATTTGGATGTCTACCTAACACACCTTAACATTATTTTATATATACCAATTTATCTATATGTTTTTTTTAAATAATTTCACATGAAAAAAAAGATTTAGCCCTTTAAGGATTGTAAGATTAGTTTATGATTACGAAGCGAGAAGCAGCGCAATATGCCTACATTTTAACAAATCCTGCATTAATCAAATACATGTTGTAGAATTTTATTATTTTATGTTCCGTGTAATAGTTATTATTTACTTAAATAGTTGATAAAACACAACAAAAAATATTCGCAAGTCACTGAAGATACTACAAATACCTACCGTCCAAAAATGCTTTAACCACTCGAGCGCTTTTTTCCACATTATGGCATTATTTACAAAACCTCGGATTGCTTTGTTGCCAAAATGTTGCAAATTTTTTTTATTTTTATTTATTAAAACGACTAAATAATATTTTGTACATTCAAAATATAACAAAATAAATATTCTCTAGATTCTTTAAAATGTTTTAAGGTTAAAGATTTAATAATATTTTTTTTATAAATCTTACAAATATGTGATAATAAACAAAAGATAGGGGAATTCATTGGCTACACAGAACTATAATAAGTTTGTATGTCTTCATATTCAAATTCGGAGGTATGATTTTTTTAATGTGGGCGGAAAAATTTCCTGTAGCAATCCGAGAAAAAATATTTTATTTGCTCTGTCGTAAACGACTAATTTTTTAAAGTAGGAATAAAAGAAGAGTGTACTCATTTGCGAGAGAACCTGTAAATATAAAAAAATAGAAGGTTTTCGTTGCCTTATACGATCGATTTAAAGTTAGTCAAATAAACACTTTCAAAAGGCCGCCACACGTCTCGCAGCGGGGGTCACCATAGACCCCTGGCTCTAATCAATAACTCTTGTGCGGTATCAGTTACAAAATAAATCACCCTTTATTCGGTACCAAAAACTTCACTCATAATGTATAAAATAGTGTATATTAATAACCAGGTATCCGAATGGAAAATACTTGAAGATTTTATTGATTTCAATACGGTTATTCTTTAATTTAATTAATTAATTTTAACAATTAATTAATTAAAAATAATATATAGTAAATTTGCGGCACGTTCCATAGTAAAAGGGCCAGGCCCTATCGCCAGGGCGGTACTCTCAGTACCGCCCTGGCGTTAGACCGCCATTTAGAATTTAAACGTTGCTTGAAATGGCTTCAGCCGTGTTTGTTGACCAGATTTGAACAGGTAGGTACTTTCTTCTTTCGCCTTCCTCGCCCTATCTCCTTCCCCTCCCCACTACATTCATCCTCACAATACACCCCACTTGGGGGTGCCATAGTCTCACCGGCTCCAGACGAGAGCATTTGGGACTCTTGTGCGGTATTCATGTAAAAAAAAGTGAACCAAATACCTGAGTTGGATCTTGTCAAGAGTCACTGTAACAGAATAATACGGTTCATGAATGTTATTAAAAAAATATAATTTGATTTTTCGTTATTAAAAAAACCTGCTAAACTGCTGAAGAAGTTTGCGAGTAACATAAAAGAATAATATAATATTAAAGATATGATTTTAGGTTTTCACGACCAAAAATATTACCGTTATTTATTTTGGGGTATTATGCCGTATTGCGCTACCTCCTTCTTTAGCCAACGTTTCGTACATCGTTACAGTGCCCATCATCAGGGCAAATGTATGATCATGGACACCGTGATGATGTCCGAAACGTTTGGCTAAAGAGGGAGCAACACGGCAAAATACTCCAAATAAAATAACAATAACGATAAATCTATCTAACATGACAATGAAAATCCTATATTTTGCTTATATCCGCAGCTTACTAGAATACGCTTCACAAGTATGGAACCCACAATACAAATCATATGTGCACAATCTGGAACGTGTTAGAAATCGTTTCCTACGATACTTAGATTTCCGTAGCTATCGTCCACACTTACATCACTAAGATTCGGCCGCGTACTTCAATAGGTTATCATTGGAAGACCGAAGAAGGTCGGCTGATGTACTATTTCTACAGTGAATGAACAGAGTTGTGCCTACGGGGAATAGATTGGAAACTAAAAACCAGTGTTTTATTATACTTTTCGTAGTTATGAACCGTGAATCCATGATCCAAGTTGTGTAGATACTTACCTGTAAGTACGCGAGAAACAGGAAGGCTGATAATATGAACATTGAAAGGAGGAATGCCAGCAAAACAACAGTTAACGAAAAAGGGAATGAAAAAATTAAACGGATATGCCACATTAAAACGCGTTTTACCGTAATTATCGAGGAGTGGCGTGCATTGGTTGCAGATTTTCACGAATTGTAGGAGTAAATGTTTAAAAAAAATTTTAAACACGTTGTTTTCCCGTGGGAAAACATCTAACCTACCCCTTTATTTTGAAAACAGAAAGGAAGAAATATATATTTTTTATTAAATTAAAACAAATAACTTTGTTTAAACCACTAATATAATCACAATTACCTACATGTTTCAAAACCGATGGAAATCGTACATTTCAAATATATAAAAACTAATTTTTGTTTGTTTATTTGTTCGTATATTATGCGCGGCCATACCGTTCATCCGATTGCGATAAAACTTTGGGAATATGATGTGCGCATACCCGGAATGGTTATAAGATAATGAGCTCTGGTGTTATGAAATTATTTCTTATACTATTCGTGAGATTGCAAATTAAATTTTCATCCTATTTCGATTAATTTTTTTTTGAATTGTCGTGAACATGCCCGCGAATATTTCTATATATACTGGTGAGCTCTGGCGTTATGATATTTGCTTTAAAAACATTGAAATAGGTCACGCGAGTTGTTGGACAAATGGGTATATTTTATGAAGTTAAGCCGTAAGGAAAAAGAGCTGGAGGGGGGGGGGGGGGGTATGCGAAAGGGGTTCACGGGAGTGGGGATGAGGGAAGGGGATGACGGATTAAGTGTAACACAATTCGGGAAGAGGGGGTTCGCGAGAAGGGGGACAGCGGGAGAGGGGACAAAAGATGCGGGAAAGGTGAAAGGGGGACGCGGAGGAGAAGGGGACGAGGGTGGGAAAGAGGAGGTGGAAGGAGAACGGGGACGAATAGGAAACGACACGGAAGAAACAATTTATTTATTTAATTGGCATTGCAACGCATGCCGAATATCATCTAGTAATAAAATAAATACAAATATTTTACTGCTGTTTACAGGTAACCTAACCAAAGAACGTTTTAAACTCTGTGATAAAGGTTTTAATTCGAATATCTATTTGACTGTGGGCGAACGCAGAATGGTTAGTTAGATTTGGGATATAAAAGATAAATTTAAACTGTGACTGTTAAATTTGTTTACTGTGACTTATAATTGAAAACACGGTTTTGGCTGCGATTATGTAAATAGTAATGACGTGTGCCAACTAAAAGTGCCGAACAATCCTATTACATTTATTTATTAATTTACGGCAAATGAACGTTGCATTTACAATTCTATTTTACATGGAAGATCACGAAAAAGACGAAATATTAGAAATATTATAAATAAAATACTATGCAGGAATGAAAAACTAGTTTACATTATGAGGAATTTGGAGCACAAAGGTTCTAATTAACTAAAAATGAATTGTTCAGGTGAGCGATTTTAAATTTTGAGCAGCCAGGTTTTATAAATTTCTTTTTTGTGTGAAAGATTCCCAACGGCCTGTAGCCAAATGAGACCATGGCATCTTTAATTGGAGTGAGGCTGAAGGTGGTGGGGAGGAGAAGGAGATTGCCAAGAGGAAGGTAGGGAAGTAACTGGCTTTTCAGATCTAGTCACCAAAGTCGGCTAAAGCCATTTGTCGATGTAATATTAATACCGTACTTTATACTTCATCCGAGGTAATTTATTTATTTATTCTTTATTTAAACGCCCATGGGGCTTTTACGTACATAAAGCAATACATGTTTTGATTAATTACAATGGTTAGAAGTGAATAAATACCGGTAAGTAACAGAAAATATAAAGATTATATTATAGGTTAGATAAAATATGAGTTGACAAAATGTAGGTAATACAGAATAAAAATAAAGTAAAAATAGATAGCCTCCCAATATCCTCAAAATCAATAATAATAGGTATTAATAAAAATGTATAAAATTGGTATTTACAATAGTTTATGAATTAAAGTAGAAATATGCTAATGGTGGTCTTACACGGGGCGATACAGAGAGAGAACGTGCCGCAAATTTACCTTATATTATTTTTAAATGGTTTATTTTTTAATTGTAAATGATATAAAATAAATAAAAAAAAACTACATGAATATTTTTATAACAATTTAGGCCATTCGATTAGGAGGAACGGCTGCGCACCCTTTTTCATACAAATCTTAAAATTGTGTTTGAAGCCAAAATACCCAAAAAAACTGAATAATATTTTTTTAATCAAAAGGTACTAAGAAGCAAATATCTAGTACGGATATATGACCTAAGGGGTTTCTCACCATCCTCCCAATAGCTTATTTGTTTTCGATTTACTATTTATTTATTATTCATTATTATTATTATTCATATTCATTGGAGTTTATTATGCGGTACTCGAACATATATGAATAGTGGCTATATATTGGATAAGTTGACCGAGTTTTCTAACTATTGCTAGTATTTTATTTTTAATAATATTCGTTATAGTATGATATTTATAGTTTTAACGTTAGATATAGTTTAAAATTATGATAAAAAGACCATTAAAGAATTAAATTAATCATGATTTTAGAGGCAACTTTGGCACATTTTTATGAGTTAATCTTAATTAGTAAAAAATATTAATTTTGCCTTTAATACTATGTGAATACTGGAAATGAAATGAATAATAAAACTTCGCAAAACAAAACTTTTGTTTTGGTAGAAATTTAAATTTATCTACTAAAAATTTGTGAATGATTATTTATTTAAATTAAAACAAAAAACAAATAACTTTGTTTAAACCACTAATATAATCACAATTACCTACATGTTTCAAAACCGATGGTTTCTTCGTCAGGGTAGTCTACTATTATTATTATTATTACTACCCTGACGAAGAAACCATCGGTTTTGAAACATGTAGGTAATTGTAATTATATTAGTGGTTTAAACAAAGTTATTTGTTTTAATTTAATTCAAAATGACGCCACAAAGTGATTTTGCGAAGTTTGAAGAGATTATTTATATTTACACAAACTCAACAGATTTACAATTAGCAAACTTAGAAATTTTAGAAATTAGAAAAAGTATTAATAGTAAATTAAATATTATTAATAACCAAATATTTTTTTAAAATAGCCATCTCTTAAATTTATTTTCTTATTAATAATTATATTTAAAATAATTTATTTTTGTTGTTTAAACATCTTTATTATGTTTTGATAATTTATATAATGTAATTTTTCATATTTTTAAAATAATTTTTATATTTAATTTTAAATAATTGTTTTTTTACGATATTTTTAATTAATTAATCACCTCTCTCTAAAATATTTTTGTCCATAGTTCTTTTTAGTCTATACTTGTTTGTTTATTTTGTTATTAATGTCATTACTACCCTGACGAAGAAACCATCGGTTTTGAAACATGTAGGTAATTGTGATTATATTAGTGGTTTAAACAAAGTTATTTGTTTTAATTTGATTATTTATTTATTTATTTTATATTTCATCACTTTCCATCGTAAACAGTGCACAATTATCTTTTAAAATAATTATCATTAACTGACCAATAATTGCCAAAGTTGATCACAAAATCACTAAATATTGTTTTCTTTGCTTTATTTGTGTTTTATATTAAATAAAGCAACACCTATCCATACTAGATAGTATTCCTTTTGATAAAAAAAAACAGTTTGGTTTGGTATTTTGGCCTAAAAACCAAATTAAAGTTTTCCCCAGCAAAACTTGAATTGTCTGCATTAATTCCATAAATTAAGGTAATTAACAGCATGGTCCAAGGGTACGTCTCCCTAATAGCAATCCAGAAGTCGCGAGTTTAAACCCCGGCGCCTGCAAGTAAGTTCTATCTCATTAATTTATGTTATTTCACAATTAATTCATTAACAATAATTGCGGCACGTTCCAGAGTGGAAGACACACTCAGTTTAGCCCTGGTGTAAGACAACCATTCAGAATTTAAACGTTGCTTGAAATGGATTTAACCATATTTGATGATAAAATCTGAATAGCCAGGAACTTCCCCAACGTTTTCTTTCTCATCTTCTTCCCCTCCCCGCTACCTTTAGACTCACGACCTACAACAATTGTGGATGTCATAGTACCACTGGTTCCAGAGGTTTGGGAGCATCTTGTGAGGTAATCACGTAATAAAAAAATAAATAAAAAAAGTCATAATTTTGTTTTATAAAGTTCTTATGTTCAAATTGCGACAGTGAATAAGATAAGC
The DNA here is from genome assembly GCA_951813805.1 of Limnephilus auricula. NCBI lineage: Eukaryota > Metazoa > Arthropoda > Insecta > Trichoptera > Limnephilidae > Limnephilus > Limnephilus auricula. Next base: position 35,958,688 of record OX638388.1, read on the forward strand.
ATTAAAAAAATACATAAATAATATCTTGAGTACGCGAAGGTTTATGTTAACAATTGGGATTGCTGGGTGAAGGGATGTGAAAAGGGAATAAGTGGCATGAAGCCGAGTGGTTGTGTCCTTGATGAATTTATTGATTCAGGTGGCTTTTTCACCGCTCGGTATTATTTACCAAAGGCTCGGTAATACCTGTTTGACAAATGGGTTGCGTCGGGTACCAGCCTACGCGTTATTTGCTTCCAGTCAATTCAATACAATGTGTTTTGCCTTTCTGAAACAATTTTCTCGTCGACGTATTATTTTGCCATTTTCACCTGTAACGAAATACATGTAAATGTAAATTGGTCCGCAGTTGTCTACAATTTTAACGATAAATGGTAATATTACAGTTTTGCTGTGCTTAACGGGTCATATATATTATTAACGGTATTCTGTGGTCGAGGGGTAAAGCTCTCGACTCGCATTCCGAAGGTCACGGGTTCAAACCTCTGCATGCGCTAGTAAATTTTAATTGATTAATTTGTGTTCTTTCCCAGTGTATTAATTACAAATAATTTAAAGGATATTTAGGTACGTTACAGAGTGGAAGATACTCTCAGTATCGTCCTGCTGTAAGACCACTATTCATAATTGAAACGTTGCTCGAAATGGCTTTAGCCGTGTTTGGTGACCAGATCTGAATAGCCAGGTTCTCCCCCACCTTCCTCTTTGCAATCTCCTTTCCCTTCCCAACAACAATCAGCCTCACAGCATACCTAAATTGGGGAAGCCAAACGGGCGCCAGACAATTGGGAGCAGTTGAGACTTTTGTGCGGTATTCATATTAATAAAATATTAAACATCTACCCCTACAGATATAACAATATTTTTAATGTTTATTTTAATTTTACGTTCGGGGAAAAATTTGAACGTGGAAGAGACAAAACACGGAAAAGGTGCATTCGCACACGGGGCACCTAAAAATAAACCAGTTTGCAACTCAAGTCGCTATCCTGTGTAATGTGATGGATGGATATTAAAAAAATAAGTATAATAAATATGGTTATAAAGAAAAAAGTTACAAGTAGGCAGGTACACATATAAGTTAAAGGATACTTCCTTCAATAACTAAATTTGTTGAAGGTCATGTAGAAATTATGTCATAAAAAAACTACGATCTATATAGCCCTGCGGATCAGTTTAATAAATCTAATGAGTTTTACAAGGGGCATCAATCAGCATTCGTAATTTAGTTCTGCGAAAGGAATCAGAAACCTGTGGTGGCGGCCTCGCGTGAAATTATCCGAGACAACAGCCAGTGTGTCTGGTATTGATAATAAACCATTCGGATACTAATAAGCCATCAGCAGTAATTCGACTTTCCTCCTAGAACTGAGGCCTGCATGATAAAGGTAGGTAAATTCCTAAACGCTCAAAAGAATACCAAACTGCGCTATAATAATAATAATAATAATAAGCCCTTTATTCTGGACTTCGGTTAGGTACATGAATTTAAACATTTTTTGTTTTTTATAATATGTTTGTTATAATATGTCCCGAAGCTCAGTTTGCCTCTTGGCATAGGCCTCCTCTAACATTTTCCATTGGGACCTGTCACGCGCTACTCTTCTCCAGTGATGTCCAGCCGTGAGTTTTAGGTCGTCTTCCCATCTTATGTGTTGATGTCCTCTACTTCTCTTGCCATCTCTGGGATACCAGTCAGTGACATTTTTGTAACATTTTTCTTGTGGATCGCGGATCATGTGACCTGTCCATCTCTACTTTTGTTGGTCTATTCGGGTAACTATATCGGCAACTTTAGTTTTCTCCCTTATTATGTTACATCTCACCCTGTCCTGTTTCCTTAACTGCGCTATACAAAGGTACAAATTGTATTTAATAATTTAAACGTATTTAAATTTAAACATGTATTCATATTCGCATATTCGGTAAAAATCCAATTGAATTTTGGGCGTTGGAAAATGAAACACAACGAAAACAGATTTTTACTATTTTTATTGTTTTTTTTTTTAATATTTACTGGCAGTGCAATGCGTGATTCGAGACCCATTCCACTGTATAAGATATTTAATATCGATTTACACTTACACACATATATATATATATAATATGTACTATGTATATATATATATATATTATTTTAATGAATACAACAATATTCTGTTTGAATTAAGAGCTTTCGACTACACAATGAGTTATCACTTTTATATAAAAAACACAGACTTTTCGCTAGGATATCGCAAAAACCTTTTGCATCAAAATTTAAGTGCTTTTATTATTAAACATTCGTTATATTTTAACATTCTATAACTTTTTAAGTCTTCATTTATTAATTTGAGCTTTATATTTTTCTAAATAATACTGCTCGAAGCAGGTATTAAGTCACCTAAAATGGCCCATTTTATTTATACATTCTATATTATGTGGTGTTTTTAAAGTATATTTTTTTTAACAATTTAACTTTTAATATATTTTTCAGTTAGAACACTTTTACATAAACTATCAATATCGTTAAAAATGAAACTGTACCACCGCATGGAGGCATTCGAAGAAGCAAAAATATTTTATAAAATTTAGATATTTTGAGATTCATACACTGATGACATAAAACCGTGTTATTCGTACATAAAAAAATTATATAAATCTTGTTTACGAATAAATGTGTGACATGTACTATTCTCAAAAATGCAAAATAAATTGAAATATGTATTAGTCTATATTTTAACATCGATTTTTTTCATTATTACCTACTGAAGGTTCTGATGTGATATATCACTTTTTTCGAATAATAGTCACAAAGAATCTACGATGAGAGGAACACATACAGTAATTTTATGACCAATCGTGCCATAAAACCGTCCAATGAAGAATGGATTGTGAATAAATTTTGAGATAAATATTTCGAATAAGGTGGCACAAATAATTAATAAATATATCACAAATTTTTATATATTTTTAATATTTGGCGGCCATATGAGAGTCATAAGTGGGTGAATTGTATTTTCCTTCATCTATGACAACAATGAATAATTATTTAATAGATACATAAATGGTTTTAAGTTATATTATTACTACCTATCTACCGAAGCATATTATTTACGTAAATAGTAATTATTTTATTTCTTTTATAATTCGTTACAAATTTTACATCATGCCTATAAACATTTCTTGGTTCCATTACTTCAAATAATAAACATCATATTATTATATATGAATAAATAAAATGTTAAAATTTCTATTCAAAAGTTCGATTCAGTTGAAAAACTTTTTTATGCCTACAAGGAAGATGACAGTGTGTAAATAGATTTCTTTGCCTAACTAACGCAGAATTCTGGATAAATAAAATGAAACCCCTGAGTTAATTAAATCATTATTTTGTCGATTAATTTCAAGATTTACTTTTAAGAAACTTTTTAACTTAAGTTTTTCTCTCTCCTTTCTCATAAATAAATGATGAGGACGAAATGTGAACATATTTCTTCCTCCAGAATTATATTTTATCGTTTGGTAGGTGTTTTAAGGTAAGTACGTTTAAGGTACTTACTTATTTTTATTGTTAATTTACATTTACAATAAGTAATATTCATACATACCTATGTGGCTTTCACTCAAAATACATACAATAGCATGGTAACTGAAGTATCTTTCTGGGTACGTATTTTGTATTTAGTAATATTTTAAAGGACATTACGTTACGTTGTTTTATCTTATCCGTTTGTCCAGATTTTTCAAATCGTTAACTCGTTTCACTAGGGTTATTCTTTAATAATTTTTTTCGTGAAAGTTAATCAACAGTTTCAGTGTTTCAAAAACCAATATTTTGAAAGGCTTTTATTATCACAACCATAGTGATAACATGTACAAAATTACATTATCATAAAAACAACGCTCGGATTCAATAAGAAAAAAAGGGTCACTCATTCACCCTGTTGACGAGTTATAAAAAAATACACATATATGAAGAGAGTAGTTAAAATTAGACAAAAGAAAATAATCAATACGACGGTACTGCTCAAAAAGATGGGTACCTTCATACAAGAAATAAAATGGTTGCCTACAAAAACAATCCCAAATTACAAATTAAGATTTTTAAATCTGTAGTAATCACAAAAATTTATAAACGTTTAAATAATTTTCATATAGAAGTGGGTACCTGAGAACCGATATTGTTTCGGTCTCGGTTGAAAATATATTGTATCCGAGCATTGGATGAAAAGCCCATATACCAATTATAAGGTTTTTATTTGAAGAGATTGCCTAATATAGGTAATAAACCAGTCACACTACTAAATTAAATGCATAGTTTAAAAAAAATACAAAATGATAAAGTTTTCACTGAAGTCATAGTTCAATACAAAATCCACTTCGAGAATGTACATATGAGTGAAAATGTAATGACGCAGACACAGTCGTTGGATGAAATGATATTCACATCAGGAGATACACAATGAATACTTTGGTCTGATATTGTAGATTTTATTTACAGTGAAGATCCTCAAAAATGAGATATGGATGCTGTGAAAGATTGTTTTTGGGAATAGGGGTATTTATATCCATCTCTGATTATGATGGCTGTCGAGGTCTTGGTGGGAGGAAGGTGGTGTTTTCGGGGAGTCTTGTGGGGGTGATATTAGTTTTGGCGGGGTGTGAGGCGGAGGGGTGGGGGCCGTACGTCATCCAGCCTTCATCCATCTGTCTATGGAGTACTCGAGGGCGGCCACCCATCTGGAAGTGAAAAAATTAAAATATGTATAGTTTTCTTACATAATTTATAAACCAAATACGAATATTACACATTATTCAACTTTAACCAACTCAAGAGAGGAACTTTTTTTTGCTGGAACAGCATAAGTTTCAAAACATTACATTTTTTATACATTTTCTATTACGAAGAAATAAGTAGGGTCCATTTAAAGTTATCTTCTAACCTCTACATTTTTATTAATTTGTTTGAGTTTTAAGAAATTTTTGCATAAATAATTAGTGAAGGCAAAATAATTTTCCTTCAGGATTGTCAATTTGTTTTCTTGTAAAAAATTGCATAGGAATAGGATGGTATATTTCTAAACCGTTGTCAATCTGTCTAATACAGTTTTAGGTATAGATTTATCAACTTTTGTTGACTTCATTTTGTTGACGCAAACAGAGTCATGACTTGCATACAGCGTGTTAAATTTATACTTTAACAAAAAAAGGTTATTTCACAACTTAGAGTTCGAAGCCAAAGCGTGTTGAAGTCGGTTGTATAGAATGTATTTTGACATAAATATATTATATTGTTATCTATATATTTCCCGAAATTTTTTTTTCTCTCAATGTTATTAAAATACTGAATGTTATTAAAATAGCTAATTAGAATATATGTGATATAAGCATCAGGATTAAATTTAAATGCGGTCTAAACAATAAAAAGGTAATTTCACTCGCGATATTGTGCACCCGTTCGAACTGGAACTAACACAGGCACGCTGTAAGCTTCCCAAAAATATTATTTTACAAGCATCGTATACACTTGCTGTCACTGTTCCGATAATGACAGTAAGTAGGCATAAATAAGCAACGGGCTGTTTCTTGCCGATGGAAGCGTTTACCGATGCACATAAAATGCAGCCAACTCTCACTGTGTTACCTATAAGTATCTATGTAATGACATTCCAAGGAATTTATGATTAATAGTGGTTTTTACCTTTTCTTGTCCATTTCTGATTCTGTGTGGAAGTAAAAGTGCCTTTGTTTAGTTTCTGGGGCCATCAATTCAAAAGCATATTTCTTTCCTCCCGTAGTAGATTGTTGTACTCTGTAGCCGTGGAAACAAGCCATTCCTGCAAACAAAGTACCTAGTATAAAATACAATATAAGATTCATATAAAAAATAAAGTAATATCCCAGATCTGTAATAGAATCGCAGACAAAAATGCCGAAGTGCCGATGGGCATCATGGATACTTCGAACCATCGGGAATAATAACTAATAACAGAAAAGACATCTAGGTATTTTCAAATCAAGCATTATTAAGCGAAGAATCCAACCAATAAACCCAAATCAAAACCTAGCAGCGGGGCTTTTTTTAGCGAGGTAACGAACCGAATCAAACGTGTACGTGTGTAATAGGTATAATAATAGTAACAGGTTTCTTCAACAGATGTCTTTATTTTTTTTCTATGTATTTTAAGCTTCGAGCATTAGCGCAATTTCTTCAAAATTAAACTTAACGATAATTATTAACGGAGTAGGGAGAACGCATAGAGAACTTTTATTTATAATTCGTACTACATAGTAGAATAATAAGTTAATCACTTTTAAAAGTTATTTTTTCAATCTGGTGAACATTATCTACAAATAATAATAACAATAGTTATAAAGTTTACTTACCAAAAGCACTTTTACTATTCGCATCTTGATAGAAGTAGAGGCAAGCATCTTTGAGGACGCAATACCGCTTGGTCCACGATTTCCATTTGTTTCCTAATTTCATGAGATATCCGAAGCAATCGGGTCTAAGCACTTGGCTGGGGGTGACCTTCATGTTTCTAATGGTAGCGTCTAGCCAGCTGTCTCTCTGCAAACATTAATATTAGAACATTTTTAGAAATGGGACATAAAGTCATTGTTTTTTATTACTCGTTGATCAAAAAACTATAGAAAATTAATCCAATGAGACCAATGAATTTGATTCTCTATTATAGAAAGAGCTTCGATGTTTGAAAATGTTCTATCAATTTCCCCATAAGTAAGAAAAATTGTTCTTGCTTCGGACGCACCGACATATTATATCCGATATGCACAACATTTTACTTTGGTTTATCTCTACAGTTGGTTTAAACTATTATTATAAGGGTTTAGAACTTGTATTTTCTGACCATGTACCTCTATAAACATTATCTTGGCATGTTGTACATTATTAGCATATGAAATACCAACAAAAATATTTTTCTTAATCGAAAATTTGAAACGGAAAAATCAGAAAATGATACAGTACATCCTGGAATCGAACCCAGGACCTTAGTCTTGCCGGGCTGTGTTCTACCACTTACGGGACCTTATCCGCTTCGCTCATGTTTAACTGTATTATACTTCGACTAAGAACTGCCAACATTATTCTGAGTTCAATTCCTAGTGTGACCGTACCTTTTTCTGATTTTTCCATTTCAAATTTTCGATGAGAGTCACTATATTGTTTTCATTATTAAAAATAAAATATATCTTAAAAATAAAAATAAAAAAAATGTTTTTAGATTAGAGCCCTGAAAATAAGACCGGATTTGTGTAAGCTGTACGTTTATGGTGTACATTCCAAACATGGTACTTTTCCGTGCCCATCAGCTGTAGTTTACCAACGTACATACTTTTATGTACTTAATTATTTACGTGTATCATCAGCACGAACCCGAAAGATTTTAACCAGCGATTCTTGAGAATGTATGGAGTAAAAATGACAGACAAAGTTAACACTTTGGACCAACCACTGAGAGCATCGCTCAAAGGAAAGAAAAGATTTACTGGCCTCTACAGGAAGATATATTAACTCACCTGAGAGCATTTCTCTACAGCATGACTGATGACTGCAATCCACCTGGTGGTGGCTTCCTCCGTGTCTCCAGCCAGATGCAGTCCTGGACTGGTATCTCTGGCCACTCTGAAGCTGAATGGTTTGTTGCTCTGTTCGGGACATGGCGTCCTGTTGACTTTATAGTTTATTAGCATTAACGCGCCAACTGGTTGCAGGTCCTGGAAAAAAGACAAATTCTAAGTGAAAATAATTTTTTCCATATCCCGGTTGAATTACTGGCGTCCACGTAAGTTCAGAATATTGGTGGTGAATTTATCGATGTTCAAACGTAATATAGATTTTAAACCCTTCTAGGTAATCACAACAAAAATTAACTAATTTCAATGAAAAGGGAAATTTTTTTAATCTTTCAGAAAACGAAATACTTGAGCGGTGAGACTTGTCAACAAAATAAGAATCAATCTAAGTTTATGCGTTGAACCCGGAACATGCGATTTACTAGTGGATTTACACAAGATCGTGTAAAATTCGGGATCAGGACGCTTACAATAACACTCCTGGCGATAAGGTATATATATATATATATATATATATATATATATATATTATGTAAATTCTCGTTTAACACCATTGATTTATTCACTAAAAAAACACCGCCAAAAAGCGTGTTTTATTTACTTATTTAACACGGGACCCCTGGGTGGGACCCAAACGCGATACCAACTCAGCCACTGATTTGCGAAGCTCAGGCACAAATATTTAAATTTAATGTTCTAAGATCATTTTCTTCAGGATTTAATTTTCCACATTATACAATAAAACCATAACCAAAAATTTCAGGGGTTCGTAAGTAGGAGATTTTGAAGATTATAGTAGTTTTTATAGGCCTGATGCGTTATTGTTTCTGGGCTTAAATGAATAATAAATAAATACTCGATTATTTCAAGGGCAATAATAGTATTTGGATGATTTGTGTGTAACGCCGTTTTTGTGAAAAATCACTTCAAGGGCCGCTGTACAAATTTATAATATATTTATACAATCTTATATGTTTTCTACACGGAGAAAAATGTTATTCGAAAAAACGATCATTTTAATAGTAAAAACGGTTAATAACGGGACTGAAGTTCTTATAAACATTGAAACCCTGTTAACCGCTTGGACACATAAGCTTGTTTTCACGATAATTTAAGTTAGGTAGACATAGGAATGACGTATGGCCCGTACCTGAGTTATTTTAATTTGTTCGTAAGAACTTCAGTCCCGTTTTTAACCGTTTTTACAATTAAAATTATCGTTTTTTCGAATAACATTTTTCTCCATGTACTCCCGATTTTGCCTTGCTTAGAAGTAAGCATCTTTAGAAAAAAGCGATTTTAAAGAAAACTGTTGCGCCTACGTCAGCAATATTCGCGCAATTGAATATTACAACCCCGAAGAGGATAATAATGGAGTTTTACAGAGTGGATAATATCATCCCGATACAATCATGAAAAGGAAACTATTATTACATGGTTATTACTCCACCAAATCCAAATTTCTTACCGAATCGCTCTTATAATAATAAAGACAATTGTCTCGTTTGAGGCAGAACCACCTCCTGGACCAATTGGATTGAGGGTGACCACTCGCATGGCCACTTTGCTTCCATAGGTAGCCGGAATACAGGGCCGGCGCACAGGAATCTCCGGCTAAAGATGCCACTACGTCACAGGTTCTAGCCACCTGTAAAAAAGAACAATGTTTAAGTTAGTTCCCAAAAGGGTATTATTAAAGACCATCCTTAAAACTAGTTTTATTTTAATTTTAATTTTTTAATTTTTTTTAAATATGAATACTAATTGCTGCCGTCTGGAGACTATGGAATCTCTGATTGGGCAATGTGAGGCTGAAGGTAGTGGGGAAGGGAAGGAGACGGGGAGTGGAAAGTGGGGAAGTACCTGTCTATTCAGATTTGGTCACCAAACACAGCTAAAGCCATTTTTAGCAACTTTTCAATTATAAATTGTAGTCTTACACCAGGGCGATACTGAGAGTATCTTCTACTCTGAAAAGCTTCTATAAGAAAGCCAAGAAAAGATATCATCAAGTCTTTTGAAGTCCCAAGCAATCAAAATATCTATATTTAGAATGTTTCACAACGCAAGAGTTAACCAGAATGACATTATAAATACACATAAATTGGAAAAGAGATCTACAAATACTTCTCCACTTAGCTCTATAATTCATTTAACAATACAATAAAGAAAACTGAAAATGCAAATGATTAAAAAAAAAACTGGCTTAAAGAAATCAAGGAAGAGAAATTATACAACGTTTTGAAAAAAAGTCGTAGGAATTAAAATAAACCTTTTTTAAATAAAACTTTGTCCGCCTCAGCACAGGAAACCACAGTGCAGAGGACAAAGAAAAACACTATGAATTATCTTTTATCCTTATAATTTGATACTATGGAATAAAAAAATGAATGTGCAATGAAATTTAAAAGAACAAGTTTACAACAAGCACCATCTAACTATAAAATAAGATATATCTTGAGATACCCACAAATCAAGGAAATGAAAGATGGTCATATCGGATATAAAAAAATCCCCACAGTGTTCATGGAAATACAGTTTGTTGGTGTTCAAAATTATTTTCACGTGCAGTTTCGAAAAAAATCAATTTACGTGGGATAGAACTTACTTCCAATTCCAAAGTGTCAGATCCTGCGTGGGCGATCTTCACAACTTCCGAGTGCGATTTGTCCAATACATTGATTCCTGAAATGAGAAAATTTGTCCGTGAAATCTTACGGTCATGATCCATTATATTTTCGAACTATCTAACTGTCATCAAAAACATAATCCCTTACAAAGAGTTTCTTAGTGTGAGAAGGTAGAAGCCCATATATTATAATATAATAATAATTAGTTCAGTAGAGTAAGTAGTAGTCCAGGTGGCAAGGAGGTAACATAAAATCAACAAATAATATTAATATACTTAGGATAGCAACTAAGATAGTAATTTAAGAAGAAATACGATTTGGGAAACCATACGACTTCCCTACTTTAAAGATAGTTTATAATATTTTCACAGAATTGTTTAAAAGAAACGCCTTATTCTTCAAATATGGACTATATGTTTGTTTACATTAAATCATTAACGGCCATCTTGATAATACACTATGTCTTAGAAATATTGAAATAAATGTCCCCAATTCCCATTTTTTAAAACACCTTAACATTTTTCACCTGAATACGTTTAAAAATAATATCGCCTACTTTAGTCCTCTGACCCAGATGTGTCTATAATATAGCAAGATAGAGTGTGCAGAAGTAGATATTTTCGTCGATAATTTATACAGATTCAGAAAAAAAGTTCTGGCACTATTAAAAAATATGTTTAACTAATTACATTGTGTCAATTGTCTCTCTACGCATGCCTCTCGTGTTTCCTGTGTCTCTTGCCTCTCATTGTAATATGTGTTACTTGAGTGAGCTTGTATATAATTTTTGTATTTTTATTTGTGATGTTTCTGTTTTTCTAATTGTATCTACCTATGTATCTGTATTTAAATGTATGTAATCGAAGATTTTTATAAATGTATGTCCCTATTTGTACAATAACTGAGTTTTTGTTACTGGATTGTTTTCATGTAAGTGCGAACATCTGTAAAAACCTAGTATAAATAAATAAATATCAAATTGATAAATAATATTTCATAAATAAAATTGACCCTTCAGATAGCATAAAAAGCAATAGATTCGAAACAAATGGCTTAATAGCCATCCTAACGTCTAATGCTAACAACGACCACGGCCCAACAACACTAGTTGTATGTAGGTGTGAGATGGTACAATATATTGTTGTCCAAAAACAAAATAAATATAACCGAAATTTTCAAAAATGAACAACTCAAAAACCAATTAACTCCCTGGTATTGGATATAATGGTATAATATACCCTTAGTTTACGTTTACTCAATCTTATCTAGCATTAAGAGCGATTGACCAGCAGCTAAGAATAAAAGTTTAAAAATGCTTGCAACTATACAGGAAGATTCCAATGAGAAAGATCGATTATTCACCGTATCAAATTTTTAAATTTAAAATTTAATATCGATTTATTTCATTCAAAACTTGCTTTAATATATACCTACATTCAAGAAAGCAATAAAAATGCTCAACATGCACGACGATAAATTATTAAATATAGTGTACTTCTTGTAAGTATTTTTTGATCATAAGTATTTATGATTTTTCAATAATGTCTAAACAAAATAAGAGTGTAAAAAATTTTGAAATATTTTATTTTCTAAGACCTTAAATAAATAGAAAAACTGAGGTATTTTTGTCACAAAACACGTTCTCGGATTTATTTTTTAATGATTTTAATTTAACTAAAATTTAAATTTTGAAAACTGTGTTGACTAGATTATGTATTGATTTATTTTGTTGTATGATTATATGATTTCAAATTTGTGTTGTTTAATAGAATCTATCGTTTGAAAATTGAACAAATCTGCCAACGACCAACGGTATAACCTTAGTATATTAAAAATACTCTGAGTTTTTCAAAATTTTAAAATTGCGTGTACCAGATAAAATAACAATCTTTCAAAATCAATTTATGTTTTTTTGTAAAAAAGAGTCAATACGTCTAGAATTTGATTAAAAAAGGACTACATTCCGGTATTCTCTGGTAATAATACCCTCTTAAGCACTATTTTCTTTATGTATGTAAATAGGTACTCCTCCCATAACCACGAACTATGGGTTCACATGAACAAAATTACAAATTGGTGAAATTGTACCCGGACAGAAATATACTTATCTTAATTATAGTTACTGGTCAAAAAAAATCTGTTTTTGGATTGTTATTTTTTTTTATATATTAGCTCCAAACGGGAGACCGAGAGGTTGGGGATTTGGAGATGCTGTCTGGAGTGTCTTTTTGGGGAAAGGAAGGAGAGGAAATTGAAATATGTAATGTTTGTACTCAATAAATTTAATAGTAGAAAACAACAAAAGTTATATAAGGGTAGGTTGTGGGTGCTTATGTAATTCCAGTGGGTGTAATTAAATGTTTAATTTTGTCCATGTGTTTGTGTAATTTTGTCCGTGTGCAATTCTATCAGAATTGGTATCTACGCCTAAATTTCACGCCCGTGTAATTTCGTCACATGTAACGAAATCTATCTATATTTTAAGGGTTACTCACCATTTACGGCTATGACGATATCTCCAATCTCCAGTCCAGAAGTCTCAGCGGGCGTGTCGGGTTCGATGGCAGACACCACAACTGGTTTGCTGCCGTGTATCCTAAAGCCAAATTCTCCGCTCTCTCTCCTTACCACCACAGTCTTGTCGCTCTCTGAAACAAAAATATTACCAAATATTATAGATAGAGCAACGACGACAAATCCAACTAGCAAAATTGAAAATGTTTTTGTTAATTTGTTAAAATGACATCTTTAATTACCACCATAATAAGCTCCAAAAAATAAAACTTTTTATTATATAGGTTTAATTATTTACCTTTTAATATTATTTTATCATATTAGAATTAAAAGAAAAATCACAAGGAGTAAATCCACCATTTTCTTAACTTTTGGCTATATAAGATACTCAACATGTATATGTCATGTACAAATGATAAATTGTAAACTGTCACTTTCCCGAAAAATTATAAATACATAAATAACTACACTGCAAAAATATCATTATTACGAAATGAAACCTTGCTTTAAACTGCTATTGATTTACAGGACGTTAGAAACATAACCGACATACTTGAGTTATTTCTGACATTATTAGACATTTTTGGTAACAGGTGACATTTTTTGTTGTTGTGCTTTTTTAATTTTTTAAAAATATTTTTTCTTCACTTATCGTCTCGAGCAAACCCCCACCCTCAACATAATTGTCCAATATACATATATTTTTAAATGTTTTCAGTTAAAAAAAAATCGCAGGAGACCAAAATATCATCTACATTTTTTCCCCCAAATGACCTCAGGAATCACCGACATTTATTAATTCAAAATAAAAGTAATGTATTTTTTTCATTTAATACCTATAATATATAATGTAGCACGCCAAAGTATTTGTTTCTTTAAAAAAAATAAACTAAAAATAAGATATTACAAACATTCCACTAAGATTCTTGTATTAAGTCGATACCCATGAAAACTAGAGTAAAAAGTATCTCCCAATCTCAAAAAGTTTGGGAACACTTTCCCTAGGACGGGAGTTGAAAGACTTTCTAGCAAGAAGAGCCAAATATTAAGTGAGCGCAATCCCAACATTTGCCAAAACATAAATTAAGACAATTTGAACAATTCATCAATTTTCGAAGTTAATTTTCAAGTTTTGTTAAATTATTTCTGTTTCGTGAAACCACTTGCCATAATTATAACGGCTCCGGCGCCAGGGGGCGTTGCCTTATGCTGAATAATATTCGTACTGATATTATCAAATAAATAATATTGAAGAACATTTATGGGGGTTTATGAGACTAGCGTTGAACGTTGACAGCACCTAGTAAATACATATTTTTATTGTTTTAATGTGAGGTAAAAGAAAAAAGTAACTAAACGGAAATAGTTAATATTTATCTGAATAATGTAATTTTTTAATAATTTTTTTCAATATTTTTTTAGATTATCTCCACATGGGGACGAAAAAATTCCCTCCGGATCTATGTCATCTATGGGTATGTTGTTGTATGAGTGGAGGGTCTTTTTAGGGATATGAACGAGTTCTGGGAAAGAAAAAGGTATGAGGGGTGGGTAGGAATCTGGAGGTGGTTAATGTGTTTAGGAGTGACGAATGTATGTATCCATCCCTCCCATTGCTTTAAATTAAAAAAAATATGCTTTTTACGTCTTATGAATAAATATGGATGAAATTAAACATTATAACTTATAACGAATCAATTGAATAAAAAAAAATATATCGGTGCAAGGCGATGGGTCGAGAGAGTCCATCTGGAGTGGTCAAAGGGTCTCCCTTCGATTCGACCCGCCACGCAAAAGGTGTACAAAAGCATCCGCCGCCAAGACCCAGAAAAATCTCACCCTATGGGGCTGGGCAACCCAGCTAATTGACCAAACGTACCCGCCACCCAAATTATTGTATTGTGGAAACAACAAAAATTAAAAAAATGTATTTTACGTTTTATAAAAAAATATTTTTAAAGGAATTAAAACAATATATACATATATATATTGTTTTAATTTCGTAAAATCACCTTCTACCCGTGTTCTTCGTTCTCGACATAAGATTTGAAATGCATTCACTTAAGTCTTGACTTCTGGACTGAACAGACATGCGCAAGCTGTCAGTTTAATACAAAACTCAAGACATAAGGCCTCTGAAGATGGACAGTGAGATCTGTCCGAAACGTCAGGAGTTAAAAAGTCCTTCTAAGGACTACGTTACGCGGGTAAACCGAGAAAATTATTCTACATCTTACACCCGTGAAAACCTTAATCATAACATATATATATATATATATATATATATATATATATATATCTTTGTACTGTATATATGTATATACAGTACAAACAATATAATTAAAATATATATATATATTTTAATTATATTCACCAACCTACGTTACAACAACGAATCAATTGAGTAAAAAATATTAGACGATAATTATATTGTGAATTGTGCCAACATCCTTTTCCAATATTCTCATAATAAAGTCTAACCAGAAAGAAAAATATCTGTGGCACTGAAATGGTAAACACATTACATGTAAAAATAGACGGTTAATAATATAACGTGTGAGAAATATTCCGCTATGTTGATATGATTATAAAAATGAACTCATTTTATTCGATTTTAAGCGTCTTTTAGATTTATGACGAGCTTTATTAAATGTTTTGTTTATTTCGCTGTGGCTAAATTAAGATTTTTGTTGATTTTTAACTTTGAAAAATCGAATTACTCTGTGAAGATATAATTTTTCTAAACTAACTGATGCGACGTATCGGTTTGGAGAAATGTGTAGGTATTTACGATTGTACTGTTTTCACAAGCAAGTATAGGATGTTAGAAGAAGGAACAAAACGTTTTCGGATTTGGCAGAGAAGCCAGAAAGATAAAATAAACTACCGGAGTTTAAAAACACAAAATCTATTCACTAATCTATGAATGACGCAAATAGTATTATTTCTTTAACAGTTTTTAAATAATTACATTTTCCGCAATTTTTCGGAGTCTATGGATGTTGTTTTTTCATGATTAGGTACAAGCTTTCTTTTCATAGTTTACACAACATAGCATAAACACATGCCAATTTATAATTGGCTCAAATTTTGTTGTTGGAAGAAATTAAAAAAAAACTTACCCTATACCCAGGAACCTACATACGTGAATAAGTTTGGCAAATATGTTTAACATTATTTCACGATTGCAAAAGTCAGAATACCAAGCTACTTATGCCCATGTCCTTTCCTGGCAAGATCCTGGCTTACTCCCGGTTTGGTACAAGCTAAAGCGGCGAAATTTTAAGCCAATATCATTGCGACGAATATGGAAACAACACGTCATATATTAGCTTTGTCAGCCTCATGAAGCTAAATAAAAACCTAGGATAATAACTTCGGTGGCGCTACTAGCTCAAAAGATAGAACCCCATCCAATTTAACTCTCCTGGCTTGAGATGGTAGCCTACTGGCGTTCCCTCAGTTTACTAGGTTAAACACAGAGCTAGTTCTGTTTACATTAAACCACAGTTACTAGCTTGCTAGATTACTGGCAATAGATTGCTATCCTGGCTTGAAATACTAGCCTCGTCTGTATTTGCCATAAGATAGATTACATTTTGTAAGATAAAATCTTTGGTGTGATACTCGTAAGATAAGACGTGTGAAAATATGTTTTAAAAATATGTTGTTCCTTTCATTAGCAATAACTGTGCTGTTTTTTTTTTAACTTATGTTAATATAACATAAGTTCATATACCATTTCATAAATCAATAATAATATCATTCATATGTTTTTCGCTTAAAATAACATTTTTCAAACAACCAACCCTTTGCATAATAATGCATAACCCGTAATAAAACAGTGGTTTTTAGTATATTAATAGAAATAAGTAATGAGTTAGGTCACCACGAGTTTTATATACCATGAATTAAAATTAGATGGTACCTAAGTTCTCTATGTTCGTCATAAATCTGGTTTGTTATATCCACCGAAGAGAAAAAGTACAAGGTTATTTCCAACTCTGACGCTTTGAGAATTTTCATCCCACTATTTGAAAGTGAAAAGTGAGGTTAATAAGTCATTGACAGCAGTCGCTTAGAGTTATGTCAGATGTATCGATGCGGTGATTCGTCTGAGAACCGGCTTCATAGTTGGAAAAGTTCCAACTAGGTTTGGTGGCAGCGTGTTCAACATTCTTCAATGGTTTTGTAGAAAAATTCTGGACAACATTTTCACTCTCTCGAACAAACTTTTCGATAACAAAAATTGAAAATTTCTACTGCCAGCCAGCTCCGTGAATTTATTTAACGTTATCACTCCTTTCACGTTTTGATTTCGTGTTTAAACAGTCTTATTTAAATTACATTCATTTCATTTTGTTTAAATTTTATGTTTACAAAATTTGTTATTAAACATTCGCGGATGTTTGTATTTTTGTTTCTCCTCCGACGAAAATGTTTACACACTTTGTGGATAGTTAAGTCGGGGCGACATATTTTTCCCTGGCCCATGGAAAACAACAAACGTTGTGGCTCTCCCCCATGTTTATGGTAATGTTTGAGTTTGAGGTATTGTTTGTGAAATTGGTAGCAAGAGACCGGCCTTCAGTCGATCATCGTTTATTCAACACATTTAGAGAACTAATACATTTTGCTAACACAAATTTTACGTGTTTTGTGCATGAAGAAATTTTAAGAAGTGATGTTTACCTTCGTAACTGTAAGGTACTGGCACGTACTGACACATGTTAAGAAACCATTTGGTACCCACTCAGTTGTTAAGAGGAACGGCTGAGCGGCCGGTTTCATATAAAACATAGTTTTGGATTTGAGACCAAATTACCCAACCAAACTGAAAAATTATTTTTGTAATAAAATATGTCAAATATCTATCTCGAACAGGAGCTACTTGTTTTGTTGCTTTTAAATTATGACGTGTAGGTAATTCAAGAAATCAGTTTTGGTTCATTTTGGAAGCAACCTTGGAATATTTTTGTGAGTTATTAATAAAAATTATTTTAAAAAAATCAGCCTAATCCTTGGTTTTAATATGATGCAAAATAAAATAAAGAAAAGTCAATAATGCGTTTCTTGGGGTAGTAATTTGAATATATAAACGACAAGTTTCTGTTCCGATTTAAATAGCTAATTTGTAATTTAAATTTACACCCATCAAATTTGTTTAAAAAAATATATATTTTTAATTTTGCAATTCATTGTATTTAAAAATAAATACAGTAAAATGGTTATTTTTTTTATATGTTTACAATTTAATCGCAAATAATTTTCCTCTACAAGTAATAAAATATAAAAATAGCCTATATTTTATAATTAAAAGCAAAAATAAATTAAGTAGCTTCTGTTCGATATAGACATTTGACATACTTTTTGATTTCAAAAATAATTTTTCAGTTTTGTTGGGTATTTTGGTCTCAAATCCAAAACTATGTTTTGTGTGACACCGGCCGCGCAGCCAATATAGCCTTAAGCATTTAAAATTGTGGTGGGACAAATATTTCTCGTTATATTAGGTTAAACAGAATGTAATGAATGTTTGGTGCAGAAATTTATATACCTTCACTGTTAGTCATTATAGATCCGTTCAAAACTGCAGTCGTTTTCCAATATCACACTATTTTATACTTCTTTATGTTAATGCACTCTATAGATAACTCACCACCACAACACGGGCATGTGCCTAGCGTGGTGGTCGTAAAATTCTCAAAATATGTAACCAGCAGTTTAATAAATAAAGAAAAATTAAAAAAAAAAAAAATTATATATAAACATCCTACGTGTTGATAAAACGTTAAAGGTAAGATTTTTGTTCATTAATATTATCTGAATACTATACTAAAAAAATCAATATTTTTTTGAAACCCAATTCAGTCCGACAAGGTTCATAAAATATTTTAAATTAAATATCACAAGAATTCCGGCTTCAAAAAAGTGTTCGAATTTTACGTGCTTTGTTAAAAACGATGTTTTGAACAATGACAATTATGCATGAATAAAAATTGGCAAGGCATATGTTAGGTAGGATTCAGTTAGTTTGTTTTTTATAGAGTAAACATGTAGTTTGACCAAAACATTTTCTGATGTCATAAAGTTAAGAATTCCCAAAATTTTAATTTCTAGTCACATTTCAAAGTGACCATCAATTTCAGAAAACCTTTAACTGTTTTGGGATGGAAATTAACCCAAAAACAATAATAACGATGAAAAGGAAAGCTTGGAGGGCGAAATAATAAAAATTCAGATGGGAACAGCGAGGGGTGCACCAGGAAAACAACGATTTGTTCTACCGGTATTTGATCTACAATCTATTCCGTCAACCTTGTTCTTCCGGCATTTCAGTGAAAGTTGTTCCGAGAGATCCCTTTGGCACTGATGCATAGAAATTCGCCAGACGCCTTTGTACATGGTTGACATTTGTCAAATGAGAACACGTCATTTCTATGACTCCTTCTTGAGTTCAATAGCTCGGATCTGGAACGATTTGCCGGCTTCAGTGTTTACTCCCTCCTAAACATGGGTTTCCTCTAGAAAAATATTCACTCCCTCCTCTCTTTATAAAACCTTCCATACAGCACTCCCAAAGATTGTAAATTTATTAAATACCTACTACATTGATTTATTTTATTAACTTCAATTTACTGAACACTAAATAAATTTAGTGGTACGAACAATGTATATTCTCCCAAAACACAATACAAACTATGATTCTATAAATTAAATACAATTATTATTGTTGTTAGTGACCACGAGTGTTTGTATATAAGTCAATAAACAAAAAAATATAAACAAATATGTATAATTACCAGAGGGTTCAGTTGATATAAGTTTGATAGCCTGATTTTCACGACACCACACCATAAGCATAAGCTTAAATATTTCTTCTAGGCTACGTTTTAGTGATTGATTGGGACATGAACTGAATTCTTGCGCTATATAAAACAAAACAATTTTTTGTACAATTACAATGACTAAATCAAATATAACATTGCGAAAGAAAATACTTTTCATTTAAATATGCAATAAATCGAGTTTAATTTGGCTTCAATTTGTTTTAATTATAACCAGATGAAGACAGTAAAGGCAATGTTATTGTTTGTTTTTATAGGCGATAAAAACTGTTTGTCTGTCGCTAAAATGTGGGTCAATCGAATCAAATTGTTTCAAGTACCACGCGAGCTATTTCCGTACACTTAAAACGAAAAGTTCGCGCAAAACAAAAACGAAAGAAGTATGCAGTATTCAAAGTTATGTTTCCGGCGACCCATGTATGTTATTTTTATAAATAGCTTCACACATGGTTTGCCGAAAAAACTCCAATACAAACTGACTCTCACACATTGAAACAAGCACCAATTTTTGCCATAAAATGAAATCACTAATAAAAAACTTTTATTTATAATTTAAAAAATATTTTAAACGTTTTAATCGAACAAAATAATACACTTTATTTTGTTGAGAAAACGGGAAACTTTTTCTATTTACCTATCACCATTTTGGCTACGCGAATGTCATCGATTTATCGTTTAGTATTAAAAATATATTCACAGTAAGTGTGAAGTGGATCGGTTTAGAATTAATTAACGTTCGTAGTCCACCGTCGTAAGACAACCTTTGTGCCGGCGTCGCGGCGCAAGACTAGCGTCGGCGTCGATACGAAGCTCGCCGCTCGGTAGAGCAGCGCCGAAAGCAAATTCACCGATTTTGTGAACGAAAAAGACAAACACAGGCGGTGGACACGCTTTCTCACCTACTCGTATGCATAAAAATATGAAGCTATAGAACTTGGCGTAAAAATAAATGTTCGCGTAACACACCTAAGGTCACGTTGGATGATTTAATTGTTTAGACTGCATAATAAGACCCGCAACATTGAATTACAGTGATAGTTTTCATTTGGGTAAGGTTAAAACTGTAAAAAGGAAAGTGCAGAGACCTAATATAACATGAAGTGTTTCAAACTTATTTTTGCGCTTTATTAAAAACCCACAAACTCTCGCCTTAAAATAAAGTCATAAACATAAAAAAAAAAACAAAAGATAAATCTTCAATTCCATCTCACTTTATTTTATCCATTTTCTGACAATAGTTTATAACAATAATTGTTTATGCCAACAGACGATTTTTATTAACCGAACATCTGTGTTATAACGTACTTGTTCTAACTTGACGATCTTTTTAATATTGAAAAGAGAAATGATTCAAAGTGTCATTTTAAATTTAAATTAAATCTGTTGGTCAACACTTCAACATAAAACTTACGCTTTTATCATCATCCTCGCATTCCGCAGACACCCGAAATTGTGTTGATACTGTTACCGTAAATATAGGTCAAAGCGTCACACTTGCGGGTTTTTATTACAGTATACTCATTAATAAATCTACTTTAAGTATATGTACACGTTACTTTGTATACATAAAAAAGTGTACACTTTGTACATAAAATAAGTGATTATTTCGGTATCCCATGGTCAAATACTTACAGAAGTGAAATTATGGATCCAGAACACTGAATCTTCATGTATGGTTTCAAAAGTCGAGAGGTAACAAAAAATTTCGTCTCATTCTGTAGAAGCGCAGACACTTCGTCCATTGACAGTCAGTATCGTTCATTGACCTTTCTCTATTCAGTCACCTAAAACACCTTCCCACTTTTCAGTTCAACAACACTCTAAACTTTGCTTACCCATTCAGACAAGTTTTGATGTTTGAGTGATTTCGTGTCCATTATATGTATATTTGCCACGGTTCCAAGTCTAATCGGACTATGAGATCTCAGCGTCTGAATTCTTATAGTAAATTTATTCAGACACGATATTTCCTCACATGATAATTCATCACATCATAACTCACATTAACCTACCCTTCCATTTCCCCGCCTCCCCCCCTCACCTAACCAAATCCAACCTAACCTAACCTAATCTAACCTAACCTAACCTAACCTAACATAAGGTTAAAAACCCCAATTATCAGTTTTCGACGCTTCGAGACATGGTGAATTATCATGTGAGGAATTAACATCCAATTAAATGTTTGTACTCAATATTCATACACTTAAAAAGTTTCCACTAATGAGACCGGTCACCATTATTTTGCCACATCTACATGATATATTTTCAATGATGTGAACATGAAAAAAAAACGATTTGTGAAATAGAAGAAATAAATCCGTCTTTTATAGATTTGACTCATGCCTTTACTATTTACGGATATCTATTAGAGTACTTTATTATCATAATTTTGTTATAGATATCATCACTGATCCAATTGTTCAGATTATATATTGCAATATGACATTGAATGGTAGAAAATAGCTGTACTAGTGGTGTGGTCAAATAGTTAGTGAGTTTTTTTTTACCTAACACATGAAAACTATTCAATTGAGCTTTACATAGAAAAATCATCTCACTTAACAGTTTATTACTTGATATTGGAAAAAAAGAATTTCTCTTAGGTAAGCTTCAAAAGGGTACCGGCTTTGTATCAAGATATTAAAATTAATGACGATAAATAAAGACGTGTGATTTTCAGATGATTTGCAAAAAAACTTTTAGAAAGAAGCTTTAGTGATGTGCCGAAAATATAGAACTAACTTAATTTAGATAGTGGATATAAATTATGGAAATATTTGGTTCGTATTTTTCAAAAACCAAAATAAATTTTTTTTAAAAAATGGAACCGTTCCTAGAAGATTATCCCTTTCGGATTTTTTTTTTCAGTTTCGTACCAAAAAAAGTAAAGAATGATTGAATAAAATAATTGGTGAACATGTCAAATTCTAACCGTTACGGTTTACCAATAAAAGTAGTGGAATAATGTAAAAAAAAAAGTTTTATTAAAACAATAAACTTAAAGTCCACCATTAATTTAATTTTAATTAACAGTTTAAATGATGAAAATATTGAAAGTTAAGACATTTTATTTTCAGCCGTAAAATTCGACCGCTTTAAAGCGTGCGATCAAAAAAAAGTAACAGCGCAACCCTGGTACCACGTACCTATTTACTAATTTGTAGATGTAACGAGTAGGTATTTTAGTGACTTGCGACTGTTTGACTCATCGGTAAAAGTGGTTACTGACTCTACAATCAGCTCAATAAAAAGATGAACGCGATGTGACCAAATTACAAAACACTTGATACATTTGTAGTGTGACTCATTGAAATATTGGGTGTCTCAATAAGCGCGCAAAATGTGAATTGCCCACCAGTTTGGCCAGTCATATTATTGTTTTATGATTATGACATGATAGATCAATAGGAGACATATGTGAGTTTGTAAAAATGGATCAGTATACGAAGGAATAATGAATGTTAAATATGTTAAATATGAATGTTAAACATTATTATCAAAATGGTAAAAGTTTGATTGTCATAAATCGTAAAGTGCAATATAATCGTTCCTAATCTACTGTGAAAATAATAATCATAAAATTTGACAGTACTGGTCCGGTTAGTGATGTGAAACACACTAGACGAGCTCGTAAAGCTCGTTCAGAACAAAACATCACGACAGTTCGTGAGAGTGTGGACGAGAATCCAGGGACATCGATATGTCATCGTGCACAAGAATTAAGGCCTCGCCAAAGCAACTTCTGCCAACAGACCGCGCACAACGAAGAGAGTTAACCAAATGGTTCCTTGAGCAACAAGAAGTGAATGCCGATTTTGTGGACAAAATCATTTTCAGTGATACGGCCAATTTTCTCAGCGATGACAACGTTAATAAGCAAAACTGCTGCATTTGGGAATCCACGAATGATTCATCAAAAAGCAATGCTTCCAACACTCGATCCAGCTAAGCAGTGGCAGCCATTTACCAAGGTGTTGTTTCATACGTAAATCTCAAATGTACAGATAAATATTTCAATACTTTGTTTCAGAAAACCATGTTTTATTGAACCTTGAAATCTTGCGCTCTCATTAAGACGATAGACTTCGCTTTTGGGCCCATACAAAAAGGACGCCCGGGAAAAAACACTTTTCTACATCGAAAATTGCACAAAATGAATATATTTTTTTTATACTGCCTTCTAGATGGTGAAAACTATGTCGGTATGTTTTCGAATTTTCGATGCGTTTCGTATTAACGTAAACGTTCACTGTCAAACATGTACGATTCATCAAAAAATATTATTTAAGGAAAAAGTGCTGCTAACTCAACTCTCATAAAGAATTATAAAATTATAAAAAGCTACCGACGTAGCTTCTTCTTTCTAAAAAATATATATTTTTTAAAATTTCAATTTTGTGAAAGTTTCGGTGTAGAAAAGTGTATTCTCCATAAACCCCTTTTCGAGCGATTTCTGTAGGTAAATTTGAGCGTTGTCTCATTCACACATTTCGCATTCGCATGTATTGTAAGTGTGCGTGAGTTTATTGTGAGCGGGACAGAATGACAGACGCGGGTGTTCCGCGTGTCGTTCAAAGTCTAGCCTCTTAAGACAACCTATAAAATTATTGATCCTTGTTAAGATAAATTCATCCATATATTCATACAGACACAGTGTTCATGATGAATTTACAATTTATTCTTGTTCACACAATTTGCAGATGACTGTGTCCAAAGACTAAAGACTGCTTAGGAATTTTATATTCCGAGAAAATTTTATATTCGCTGGCGCCAAAATGTTAATTTGAGTCATTAATCTTACCTAAATGATGAGCAACATTTTTCAATGCAAGTTTTTTGGGTAAAAAGAATCTTAAAAATGCTTGAAAAGTAAGGCTTTAAATAAATGGAGTTTATTTCGATCTGGAATGAAATAAGTGATTAAACCTTAATATATTTTTAGGCTTTATAGAAGAAACAATGTCAGCATGATCGTGTTTAGTTGATTCATTGAAATCCATTTTTAACACTTTCAAAAATTTAACACAATGATCATACAAACCAATTTCGGTTGTCCGTGTGTGAAACCTTTAATGAACTTAAATTTGAAATTAATAATAATTTTCAACACTGTAATCAGGTGCGGGAAGAATAGTTTAGATAAACGATAAAGTGAATTGGTACCCACATATAATATAATATTTTTATTATAAAACTATTTTACAAACAGAAAATTATTTATATTGTCCTTTCAAAATCGAAATTATAATAAGTGATCTCTGATTTTTCACTTGTGTCTCTAGTATAATGTAATATTGCTACGTTTGATGAATTGATGCAGGGGTGCCCGGGTGCATCGGGTGAGATATGTCTAGGTCTTGGTGGTGGAAGAGTTTACCCACCTACCGCGTGGTGGGCCGGATCGAGATGGACTAATTTAGGGAGACCTATTGACCTCTCCAGCTGGACTCTCTCGATCCATATCTTTGCACCGCAGTGGGAGGTATAGACTCATACGTCCTTCACCCCTGGAACCAATGACCCCCCAGATTCCTACCCACCAATCATACCTTTTTTCCTTTTCAGAACCTCCCCACTTTCATTTAAAAGAAAAACTTCCATACAACACCGCAAAGATCATATTTATAGCATACCTACTCAGCCCCGAGAGAAATTATTTTCCTCAGGGGTTTTTATGTGGATCTAATGTTAAAAAAATAATAATGATATTGAATAAGACAACAAAATGTATTTAATACAATGCATTTGAAGGAACAACAAAGGTAAGCATCAAAAGAAGCAAGGGAATAGAACATAGAAAAGTTAATACTTGATTATTAACGAGGAAAAAAAATTGACATTTAAAACAACAACAAAAAAACTAAACTGTTGAGCGAACATGTGTTTTTTCAAGCAGCAAACACTTTTGAACTGTGAATTCTGGAGTACTGAAACTTGTATTGTGTTTTCTGTTTGGAATTTCGTGCTCAACGCAAATATGTTCAGCTTTCACAGTTTATGTCTTCATCATCATTTAGTAGTACGTATCCGTATAATAAAAAAAAAATGGCATAATTTTATTCCATATTTCTTTCCACTATCGCAAGAAATCGAGCCGGGTAGTAAAGAAGATAAATATAAAAACAATTCAAAAACCTAAATATTATTAATGAAGAATTTGATGTTAATATTATTATTTTTATGGTGTTGTGCGTGAATCACTTCACGCGTATAATTTCGTATACAAAATAATAAAATAAAAACAAATGGAGTACACCGTCAGATAATATACAACGCCACGAACATCACGTAGGTAATAATGTATTGCGCAATTTTCACTGGAAATAGAAGATATAGTTCACTTCGTACCGTTTCGTTTCAGCTGATGACATGCTAGTGGTCTATATGTGTCGTTGAGATTAGAACACACTCATATACATATATAACGCCACGTGCTTCATCACACAATAATAACAGGAAGACGTTTCACTTACGGAGACCTTTAATCGCCCTGAAGGATGTCTGAATGATTCCTTTGATGCCAATTTGGTGATATTTTATTTATCTAAAAATAAGTTTATGTTTTTACAAACTAAACACATAACGTATGTAGGTAGGTAAATTTAGAGAAATTATGAATACTTTTTTTGCGAGTCCTTAGGTCCTTCTTCCCAGGGATACGCATGTATCCTATACTTATGTTGTGTACTCACGTAGCAAAAAAATTACTAGCACAGTACCTACGACTTTTCGAAAGACAAAACTAGAATGCTTTCATAACCTCACTCACAACCAAATAGTTGCCGAAGTTGCCATTTTTATAACTTGTCATTCTTTTCGGCTGTTTTGTTCCTAGCAGTGATCTACAGATCAGTGAGTTATGGCTCAAAACATACGTGTTAAATGACTGGCGTGAGTGGCAAATACCTTGCCCGACTGGTCACGGGAAACTAGCGTCGCCAACGAGCTATCAAAATGTTTACAACCTGTCCCTGTGTACAATGTATGTACGGCGGGAGTTACCAGGATACTTGAACCGTTGAGTATGAGATATCTAGGGTATCCCTGAGGCGGTAATTTTTTTGAAACATTGTGGAGCTGAAGGAGGTGTGAGAGTGGAAGGAAAAAATAAAGATAAAGTTTGGGAATTGCCTATTCACCGTTCTTACATTAACATAATAATAGATTTTAGGTAAGGTTTTGTTCTTAGGTAAGTTCTATTTGAAGGTCTCTTATTGCAGGTCCCTCATCAAACACGAGTTTTACTCTTTTTACCCTCAAAGCTTCTAACAATTTGCAATTCACTGCTCTTAGGAGAACTCTCAGAATAAAGATTCCGCGGAAAATGTGTATGCAATACAATCGATTCCAGATAAAATCGCTGTTTTTTAATGTATTTCAAAATAAGCTACTGCTCTTGAAAGCATGTGAGACTTTGTCAGATTTTAGTATAAAATCAACATAAGCAATTAAAATTTTAAATGTAAACATAGTTAAAGAGCATTCACTTCAGTGCTTTTTTAAATACTTTAAAGATAGTTAATAGGGCGTTAGATATTGTTTTGTAATACGACCAATGCCATATACTTAACTCGTGAAAGGAAGTCGTCAGCTGAAAACAGTTCCAGTGCCCTACAAATTACAGCCCACAAAAGCTCTTGAAAAAATAACTTCTCCAAGAGCTTTTACTGTATCATAGTTAAGCCATATTTATAAATAGCATACTTACTCGTGATGTGAATGAGATTGGTCTTGGTTTATAAGCTTGACTCAAGGTCTTAGAGTAAATCGTTGGGCATCATCAGGGATTAGAAGAATTACCAATAAATCCTATGAATACAGATGATAAATTCGGACTCAGGTGATACATATTAACGAGAGAAATCTGACCCCAGTGAACTCACCGAACGTGTTGGAAGACTGCCTCCTGTACATCTCGATGCAGGACTTCCTGTGCACCATGCGGTGTGTGATGGCCTGGTATTTCTTCCTGAATTCGTGTTCAGACTCGGTGGAGTCACGCCTCACGTCCTTCTCCTCACCGTCCAGACTCCTGTCATCTAGATTAAAAATACAATTAAGACCTTACCCGGATTTCAACCAGCTTGAACAGATTTGTGGCAGGTATCTATATTCTATTATTTGCCATTAAGAGCTTAAACAAAAAACTTTTAAGAGTTTCGTCTACTGGAACTAGGTTATCTAGAACTGTAGGAAGTGTGAAAGTAGAAGAAAAAGGAGAAGAGAAAAAACCCAGAGTCATAACAAAGGTCCATAACGAAGTTCATCAAATAGATATATTGATACTGATGCTTGGAAGAGGAACCATTTAGTGGTGGGTATCATAGTATATCACAATTCTTGCCATAATTGTTTTTTTTTTACGTCAATTTACATATACAAATCAACTGTCACCAAACTATTTAAGAGGGTATTCAGAGAATACCGGAAATTAGCCGTTAAATTCAATTCTAGACGTATTGACTCTTGTTTAAAAAAAAAAAACAAAAATTGATTTTAAAAGATTGTTTTTTATCTGGTAAATGTATTTTTTAAAATTTTGAACAACTAAGTTTATTTTTAATATACTAGGGTTATACCGTTGGTCGTTGGCAGATTTGTTCAATTTTCAAACGAAATATTATATTATACAACACAAATTTCAAATCATATAATCATACAGCAAAATAAATCAATACCTACATAATCTAGTAAAGACACTTTTCAGAATTTTAATTTTAGTTTAATTAAAATCGTTAATAAATAAATCCGAGAACGTGTTTTCTGAAGAAAATACCTCAGTGTTTCTATTTATTTATGGTCTTACAAACTAAAATATTTCCGTTTTTTTTTTACACACTAATTTTGTTTGGACATTATTGAAAAATCATAAATACTTACGATCAAAAAATACTTACAAGAAGTACACGATATTTAATAATATATCATCGTGAATTTTGAGCATTTTTATTGCTAACTTGAATGTAGGTATATATTTAAGCAAATTTTGAATGAAATAAATCGATATTAAATTTTGAATTAAAAAAAATTATACGTGGAAAATCGATCTACCTCCCTGTACAGTTGTAAGCATTTTTAAACTTCTATTCTTAGCCGTTTGTCAAGCCATGGCTCTTAATGTGACACACACTTCGATTTTTAAGTGTTAAATTTCGCACAATTTGACCCCGCTTTACACACGAGAAAAGAAAGAATGAAATCAATTTTCTGACAAATTTCATCTCAAAAATGAATTCAATCTCATGTAGCTTTAAATACTGTCACTCAGTTTTGTGTTCAAGGTGGTCCAAGTCGACCAACTGTCAAACAGAACACAACATATTATTTTCATTTGAGAGGAATTTGTAAAAGAAAACATTCAGGAACACGGTGCATTATATCTGTGGATTTTGGTTGAACGAGTTACGCCGTCGAATTCACACTAAGTATTTTATGTTATTGTGAACATTTACGCGATGTGTACAGTGTGTATTGAATACAATTTAAATTTTTACGCAAAGTGTGCAATGAATACAATTTATTTTAATGTGCTTACTAATACGTATTAATATAATTAAACCAAACAATTTTCATTATTTATTTTATTTTCATGAATGCACCAGGCTTCCCAATCCTTAGGGATACTGGTAGCCATCGATGTGCGGTGAAATTAGAGGAATTTTTTTTTTTTATGACGTAATGGATGGATTATTATAAAATTATTATAATAACCTAATACCTACTGCTTTTTGATAATATCCAAATTATTATAATAACCTAATACCTACTGCTTTTTGATTATATCCAAACTGCTCGTGATTTTAAAACCAAAGGAATAATCTCTTACTTATCCCGTCATCACATATGTAAAGTAATTAATAAAGATGAATAAACAATAAAATGAAAAAACTGATATGGATACGGTGGAAAACGGATAAAGGACACAGGACAGAACAGTGAGAAATCAGAGCACTATTGAAAAATGCTTTACCTAAAGTCACAAAAGGCGATGAAAAAAAAAAGATTAACCAGTCACTTAAAATTCTCAAGCTAGAATATTTTTCAATTCTTTTTGATTATATCGTAATATGAAAGTTTTTATTGTACCTAACTATCTACCCATTAGTTTTTATTATATTTCCTGATAATATAATGTATTATGATGATGATGCGGTTGGCTGATTTCTAACAGTATGGAAGATCTACAGTCGCTCGTGTCTAGAATGAACGAAGTATGTAGATAGAAGAAGAATGAGTTAATGATGAATGTAAGTAAGTCTAAAGTCATGGTGTTTGAAAGAGAGAGTCCGAAAACGGTGTGCAATATAGTTGTGAATGATGAATACTTGGAGCAGGTGGATGAGTTTGTGTATTTGGATAGTATGTTTACGAGAGATGGGAGGGCTGATAGAGACATTGAAATAAGGGTAAAAGCGAAGTTAGCAGTCCACAATGGAGTGCTTGTACCTACCCTGATGTATATCAGTGAGGCATGGAACTGGCAGAGGAAGGATGAAAGTAGACTGAATGCTGTTGAAATGAGATCCCTGAGGCATATGTGTGGTAAAACCATGTATGATCGTGTGAGAAATGTGGAGATTCGAAAAGAATGCAAGGCTGATGTAAGCGTAATAATGAGTAAAATTAAGAAAGGAACCCTCAGATGGTTTGGGCATGTAGAGCAAATGAACAAAGGAAGGAGCGTAAGGAGAATATATGATGCAAGTGTGAATGGTATAAGAAGTAGGGGACGTCCGAGAAAGACATGGCACGATCAAGTGAATCAGATACTTGAGTCGGACCATGTCAAGAGTCAGAAAAATAGAAGAGTATGTATGAGACGATGTATGAATGTGAATGAGGCAAAGAGTGTGTGCCAAGAACGAGGTGTTTGGCGGTCCGTCCTCTCTGCCTACCCCTGCGGGGAAAAGGAGTGATGGTTTCTTAGTTAGTTAGTTAGTACAATGTATTATATTTCTGCGTGATATAAAATTTCGACTTAAATTATGTTGGTAAAAGCTCCCTGGGCATTTAATAAATAAGTAAGTAAAAAATTTGCCGCATTTTAAAAGTGTTGATTTGTCATGTCAGTTATAAATAAAGCCAGAATGATACTAGGTGTTTTTAGTAGAACGAGACTACCAAATTAAATATAGGTAATGTATTTAAATAATGTTTTATTTTTATTTTTAACTTTTTAACTTAAAGAGTTAAACCTCAAATTATAATATTTTAATTAATGAAGATAATATTAGCGAAAGTCAATCGAAAATCTGAAACAGAAAAATCAGAAAAAGATACGGATACATCTGGGACTCGAACCCAGGTCCTCCGGCAATCCGGGCCGACGCGCTAACCAACTGCGCCAACGTATCCCTATCCGATTCGGTCATTTTTAACTGTATCATACTTCGACTGAGAACCACCAACATTATTTTCATTTTTCTTATCGCATATTTTTATTGGCTGCTACCTTTATGTGTGATTGCAAGATTCAACTCGAACTAAATGCCCTCTAGATAGTGTCAGGATAAATTTTATCACTTTTTATTAATATGCGACATCTATTGACTTTATCTGCAAGTCTAGGATGAAATATTTTTATTTTTATTTTTAACTTTTTAACTTAAAGAGTTAAACCTCAAATTATAATATTTTAATTAATGAAGATAATATTAGCGAAAGTCAATCGAAAATCTGAAACAGAAAAAGAAGATTTTCGATTGACTTTCGCTAATATTATCTTCATTAATTAAAAAAAAAAATTCCGGAAAAATTTCCTTTAGCAATCCGAGAAAACAGTTTTAAATTGCTCTGTCGCTCCAGTGGTTATGCGAGATGGGTAAGTATTATTACACTACGCTACAATTGCAGAATATTTTGAAGGCGTTGCACAATTTTAACAAGAACACGAAGAAGAAGCATTGCCAAATCATCAAGGTTTGAGTGAACTATACATTATAGGATAATTATTTTTCATTTACCGTCTCTGTCAGGTCGTTGCCAAGCGGAAATCTCTTCATTATCTCCAATATAGATCCACACATTTCCTCTATAAGAATCTGCGTACACTCCGTAATCACTTTCAGGGTCATCCGCTTCTACAAATAACAAATCAGGCTGTTATTGTTTATTTAAATATTTTCAAAGCATTGAATTAAAGTATTGGTACTAATATATAAATCCACACAATTCCCTCCACACAGCATCTTCATAGATGACATAGGCCCCGACGGAAATTACTTTCCTCAGGACTTCCTGTGTGGAGTTAATATAAAAAAATACATTTTGTCTACTAAAGCAGAATCCAGTTGGATTTTTAGTAATTACACAAAGCAAACAACTTTTAAAGTATCTAATTAGAAAATAGTATAAAGAAATGGAATTTCGTAAAAAATGTTAAATGAGGTAATATTGGAGTAAGTATATCTTTTAAGTATTAGAATTATTATCTTACCATCGACATCCATGTTTGGGCTAGATTCGGCTGCCCTCAAGCGGTCCAGGCTGTTACCAGTGGATCTGGCCATCGGCCTTATATCATGAACCTCATGTTCGTCTTTGCTTCGTTCTTCCGACTGAAATCATAAGATAAATTTAGGTAAACATTACGTTCTTCAGTAAATAAATTAGTGGTAGGTACCTAATCAAAAAAACTGTTACCGGTTAGGTAAGTAACTCTAGCGATTTTTGTCGATCAACTAATAATTTAAAAAAAATAAATTTAGAACTAATGAAACATAATGAAACAAAAGCAATAATGAAAATAATCTGACCAAATCTGGCGTAGTTAATTGCGTAAAAAATGGTTAGCATTTCCACATTTTTAATTTTATTATTATTATTTATAATTGTTTGTCATTCTCGTGATAGTGACAGTGATGACGGCAATGATTTTTTTGCGGTTGAAAAAGAGCTTGAAACATTAGTGGTAACTGATGAAATGATACACGAACTAGACAAAGTCGACTCCAAATGGTACGTGAAAGTTATCCAAGAGATTGGCTTTTACTTACGATCATACAAATTTTACGAATTGGACCAAAGAAACTTTACAAATAACTCGAATCAGAACAAAAGTGCCACAAACTTTATGCATTTCCCTTATCCACCGCTCAGGAAAATACAACCGCTCATAGAAAATAATTGTAAACCAGGTTTTTATCACTGCATTGAATTCCTGCATAGAGTTATTGCTTTTGCCCCATTCCAAATGAAAGATGACACAAATTTTATAATAAATGATATGAAAAACGAAAATTATACCGATGATGTGATTGAGAGGCTTGACGCAGATTGTTTATATCAAGTTCGTGCGGAAATGAAGGATGGACTTCCGTTCACCAGCTTATTAGCACATTTCATTTGGAAAACTTCAGCATCGTATTACATGTGTTATTACACGATGTTGGAACAAACAGAGCTCAAACATTTTGAAATTCCGTGCGATAATTTTGCAATGTGCTTAGACAAAACATACGGTCCGTACAATAAAGATCCAAGAGCTAATGATTCAAAACCTTTTAGCTGCGCCATGTACAGCTTTTGTCCTGACACAGTCTGTCCTGTCAAACATATAAAAGACGTCGAAGATTGTAAACGCCACACTAAGTTTGATTGTTCTCCTGAAACTAAAGGAGGAGTTGACCAAGAAGTATTTACTCGCGCCAAAAACCGAGATTTGAACGGCATTATGCATAACTTCTGGAATATATCCTGTGCCTGTTCGAGAAAAGGATTTTTATGGAGTTCAATTGATGGGATGTGCGTGGATGTTAACGAGTGCGCTGATGGAAGTCACACGTGCGATTTGAATACGCAAAATTGCCTGAATCTTCCGGGAAGTTTTCATTGCGTATGCAATTGGGGCTTCGATTGGAATGAGCGGACAAAAAGCTGTGTTAACAGTTATCTGAAAGTTGAACCCAAACCTAATCGGAAGAAAGAAGACCTGTAAAATATGAATTGTAACTAATAATAGCTACAAATCTTTTTCAGTACATTTATGAGTATAATTCATTTTTCCCGGTGCTAAAGAAGTTTACAAATTACTCTACTGTCGGAGGCGTATTTAGAGTGCGTTTATTAATATACTACTCCATCGAATCGTAAACTCTTCATTTTAAACATCAGTGTTTTAGAATATTGACTCAAAATTTATTGTTGGTTTATAATTTACCTAACACTGTGTTTTTCTACATGCTCATGTGTGTACGTATTTATTATGAATGTGTGTATTTCATTATGAATGTACGTATTTTCTAAGCTTGAATAACAAAAAATATTTCAAACATAAAATGTCATTTTTTGGCGTTTATAGTTTTTGTCTAAAATTTGTATGAGAATTCCATGGTATTAAGAAATTCGTTTAACCTTAGCTCTAACGTCCTGCCGATATCTGTGGTGGTGCCTCCTCTCAGCCAGCTGCCTCTCTTCGGAGCGGAATCTTTTTTCCAGCTTCTTGTAGAGCCTTCCACTGGTGTGCTTGCCCATTGGTCTGATTCCGTTTGGAGAGTCAGCAAACCCCGCTGGTGGCTGGACTATGTCTGGCTGCTCGTCTCGAAACGCCCCCTGTAACACATTTTAAGATATAAAAAAATTATATTTATCATTGAGATAGTTACGAAATACATATTAAGAGTAAAAGCATAGATAATATTATTATACGTAGAGTTCTATTTCTTATTAAAGTAACCAAACATGAAAAGATAAAGCTTGAATGATAACGTTGTTATTCTTGTATTTTTTTAAAAAGAAAGACAAACATTTCCGGGATACGAATAGCCCACCAACATTTGAAAATCTCCTACTACCACCACACTAAGCGGAAGATGTTGCTTGTGTTGAGATGGAGGACTTAGCCAGCCGAGGAATCGAACACAGAATGCCTGGGTGGGACCCAAACGCGATGCCCACTCAACCACTGAGCGGTCAAAGTTTAGTTTATGTATTAAGTACATGGTGTCTTCAAAAATAAAATAAAATAAAATATGAGTACAATGAAAGTTATTTTTTTAATTGATAAAATATGTATTGCACACGAGATTTTTTATGCATAGAATTTTAGAGCTCCTGGCAATCAGAGGGGTGCGGGTTCGAGTCCCGTCAGCGACATGTATCTTTTCTCGGGAGATTGTTTCAATATGGATGAGTGTTTCAGGCTAATAATTATTGCTTATAATAATTGTTACAATGAAAGTTATTTATTTAATTTCTCACATAAGAATAATGCGGATTTTATTTAAAATATAATATAAAATTACTTTACTCAAATGGCGTCGTTCTAACCGCAAACATTCTTGCAATCTTTCCTGCCATTTGAGTGGAATGATTTTTAAAAACTATAATCCGCATTATTCTTATGTGAGATAATAAATAAATAACTTTCACTGTATTCATATTTTATTTTATTTTTTAAAGTATTAAATCTGCCGGCGGACAACCTGTATTTTATTGAGACCATAATAATAATAATATTGACGAACGCTGCAGCAGCGCGGGATTAATAATAGCACTGGAGCTTTCGTAGTAAGTTACATGTTGCATTCTTATATCTAGACCACCAGGCTACAATGATCGCATGTGGTCCCCCATAGCAGGACTGACGTATCTACTTTGCTGCTGCTCGGGCTCACAGACGTGAGAAGAATAGGCTACCTTGAAGTGAGGACTGGAAGCGTCCTCCGCGGTGATGATGTCCACCTGCTTGCCGCAGTGGTGGCAGTGCACACTAGTGCCGCAGCCGGTGCCCCCAGAGGAAGTGGCCCCAGCAGCGCTTAGGTCCGCAGTCTCGCTGTAGAACACGCTGTCGCTGCCCGGGCTCACGGACCTGAGCGACTCGGCGGACATAGCTTTTGGCTTCTTGCTATCAGCGGTGATGGCTGAAATCAAATACAAACTACTTAGAAATCCTTTCAAATGAAATCATGCTTGAAATATGCTGTGATGAAATTGGCATAATTTAAAAAAAAAATTAATTGTTTAAATCATGTTTATATTATTGGACAGTTTAACAAGATAAAGGTTAAATATGCATGAAAATAGAGTCCACAAGGTGATTTTTTTTATTTCTAGTGGTTAATATTACGTTTTTATGAGTAGGTTAAGGGTTTAACAGAGGATGCACAAAATATAAGTTGTGAGAAGTGTAATAAAACAACAGTTATTCGATGTTTTCACAAAAAATTTATCGTTGCTTGTTGACGCCAAGAAATACTTTGGACGTTACTGAACATGGGCCAATCTACTTGTAAACAACTGTCTGGTAAATTACTGATTGATGATTTGTGAATACTTCAAAGATCAATGAAATAACTGTTTTCCAGAATACACTTGAGCTAATTGAAATACGCACTTTCGAGAAAATATGGGCGAAATATGCACTTTCATGTGCACGTGCGCATTTGGCAGAATATCCGTCAATCAATTTATTATTTACTTGTTCGTATGTTATTGGTGTCTTAAAATAATACTAACCTTTTTTCTGTATTTTTGGCCGTCCTGCACTTTCTACGGGAGCTTTGATGTAATTCAATGGACTCAGTCTATAGCCAGCTGACGTCAGAGAGGTTTCTAGAAAATATGCAGAGGAGTAAGTAAGTTGGTTGTAAGATTTTAATTAATTCGATGAAAACAGACAATATTTGTGAAATGTAAACTAGTTTACCTATGTCTTCTGCTTCCAGGGAGCTAATAATTTTTGTTGGCTGAATAGAAGATCTTCGTCTTGGTAAACTACCGGGCAAGGAGACACTCTCATTCGATCCACTCTTTTTTCGTATTCTGAAAGTTATAAAATGACTCATTAATTTTGTCCTGTCAGCAAAAGGAAGTGGGAGAAAAAACACATCCAATCAATTATCTAACTACCTATGTGCCGATGTTCCGGAAGTGAACGCGGAAGTTGGTGATTTAGCATTGATTGCGTTTCCGTTCCCCGTTTTTCTTCTCGGACTTTCCCTCGGTCTTCTGTGTCTTCTCGGAGATACGCTTCCGTTGGTTCCACTCGCTGAAAAAAAAAGTTATGTGATAATTAATGATCTGGTCAGGGAAACAGCAAGGACCTAGAAAATTTAAAAATAATTTTCTAATTACCTTCAGCTCTATATTGTTCACTGGAGTCATCAGAAGTTAGAACATTTAACGTGACTTTTCCATTTTTAGTAGCCATGTCCTGTCTTCTCAGTGTATCCATCAAAAGTCCTTGACTCCTTAGGTGACTTGGTGCTATCTCTTTACTTCTACCTTGAACTGGACTTCTACTCTTAGATTTTCTTTTCATAAATCTTTCCCTATCGGCTGCCCTCTTTGCTTCAAAATCTCTTTCTCTGGGTGTTTTTTCACTCTCGGCCTGTCCTTTCTGTAAAGGAGCTGTTTTGGATTTTTCTGGGAAACTTGGACTCTTTCGTATAAATATTGCTGGCGGGGCCTTCTCATCCAGACTCCTATCATGACTTGGTGTAATTTTATGCTGATGCTTCACCTCTGTCACCAGGGACGATCTCCGATCCCAGTTTTCTTGGGATGGAGATAAAATATCTTCAGATTGAGGTTTAGAAAATTCCAAGGTAAAGTTTTTTCTTTTTCGTCGTCTTTCGTCCGCTGTCCATGGTCTATTAGAATTTTTATATTTTGTTGAATACTTATAAGCTGTAAAATACGTTAAAAAATTAATAGCATCACATAAAAAAGGTTTTCGAACATTTTTGAGGGATTTTACAAAATAACACTAAATACAGACACAAATTGAACATGCACCACTTGCATTCGCAGTTTTTACACTTTGACACCAAACAGGTTTTAATGTAATTTCAATTAGAATAAACTTACTTAACCCACCATCGTCGTCCTCGTCATCCACGGGACTTTCGTAATATCCTGAAGAAGAATAGTGGCCACTTCTTTCATCATCTGAAATAGATTCACCCTGTGAAAAAAGATTTTAATTAGATGGAGTTTTCGTGATTCCGACATTTTTTAGTTACCTTTGAGGTTTACAAAATCATTTTGAATGAATCGTTATATACCTTTACAGTAGGAACAGTTTGTTCTTGCTGAGTAGGACTTGCAATCTGTGGTCTTTGGACGGTTTCTACAACTGAATCATCTTCAGCATCCTGCTTTTTCTTTCCATTCTTCTTTTTTCCTCCACCAATATCAGGAACACTGCCAGTGAGACTATAACTGCCAGAAGAGCTGCTGCTACCTGTTGGCGATGGTGGGGTCTTTGTGGATGTTTGCTAGAAAAATTGTTCATTTTTATTATATTTTATCGTGTCAATCGACTAAGGCTTGTTTTCCTCGAATACAAAATTAAAGGTCTGCAATCCCTTTTAGTAATAATTTAATTATTTTTAAGCTAGTGTTTTTGTCACATCATAACATCATTGGGGTAAACTTTATTAAGAAACGTAATTAACTATCTAAATATGCATTTGAAAACAATGGATACGTTCGTAAGAAATGGATTATAAATTTTATTAATGGAAATTTTTTTACCTGTACAGTTTTGATATTACGAAATATCTTTTCTTTACATCAACACATATAACCATGCCTTCAAGGCAGATTGTGTTTCATTTAATATGGTAATTAATTAAAACAGAGTCACAAATATACAGAACGTTAGTTTTTAAGTTTTAACCACTAGAAAACAAAGGTAAAAAGTGCATTAACATACCTTTGAACTAGAAGGACTTGCACTGGTGGCCCTCTTCTTGTGTTTCTCCCCCCTGCTCTTGGGGTCATCAGGCTGCGGGGTAGCCTGCGGCGGTCTAGGGGAGGCCAACTCCCCTAACCCGTTGACCCCACAGCTCGCGGCACAGGCACCCAGCACTCCCGCCGCTACTCGGTCTATGTGCCTGGGCAGCGCCACGGGCGGGGGAGACAACGACGGAACTACCATATCCTCCGCTATCGCCTCCACTCGCGCCAGGGAGTAGATGCTCGAGGCGCTCTCGAATGATGAGCCTTCGTGATTCTTCGACTCAGGCGCTATAATTAGATTACACGGTACTGTTACTTTGATGTCAGAAATTAAATGGGTTCTGTGTTAAGAAGAAAGTAAATAACACGAGATAATCAGCTTTTGAAATATTGATATAAATATAAACCATTCATCAATGGAAACAGTAACTTATTTTTTACTTACCCCCGTGGTTAATATTTTTACTGCCACTCTTTTTAGAACTATCCGAATTAGCTGTAACGTAATCATCAGTCGTGGTTGTTGTGGTGCTTTCAGATACATCTGTCATATTTGTTTTTCCAGAATCAGACCGCGCCAGCAAAAGATCTGGAACTACCGAATTCGATCCTTTGCCAGTGCCACCATTATCTGGGGAATCTAGAGATCTGTGAGGAGTGTGGCTTGGAGTTAAGTCTGGAGTCTTTCCTGTCGGACTTTTCTTTTGAAGATCTCTTCTTCTAGAAGGACTTAAAGCTCTCTCCCTTCGTTTACTGATACTTCCACAGATATTTCGCTTCAAGGCACTATCTGGTAGTTCTATGGATTGGTCGTATTTGGTGATGGCTATGGTTGGTGCGTGCATACTTCTGATTGGTGAAGACCCTAATTTCATCATCGGATTGGTGGATGTAGGTTGCTTTGTGATTGGTGGGGCAATAGATTTGCTGACTGCTACGGGTGACGGTACTTGTTGCTTTTGTGCTTGCTGTGAGAGTGTCGGTGAAGTTAGTTCAAATTTTATTCTTGGGGATGAAGGTGATTGTGACTGAAATTTATTTTTCAAATATTAGTAAGAACCTGATTTTGCAAATT
This sequence comes from Limnephilus auricula, assembly GCA_951813805.1. Classification (NCBI taxonomy): domain Eukaryota; kingdom Metazoa; phylum Arthropoda; class Insecta; order Trichoptera; family Limnephilidae; genus Limnephilus; species Limnephilus auricula. Next base: position 35,998,023 of record OX638388.1, read on the forward strand.
AAAATAAAATATTTAAAGCTGTTTACGAAAGCCGATTAGAAAATTCTTTAATTTTTACCGCATAGTCTAGTTCCTCGTCCAGAGCATCCGTGTCCATTGAACTTCTCTGCTGATGTTGCAATAAGAGAAGATGTTTTCTTCTTGAATTCGGAGTTAGCAGAGATAAGTTTTTACCAGGACTGGCGGTCAAGGAACTCATTTCCGATATGCTGTAAAGTTAAACAAAAATGTAGACGTAAGTTTTGTTTTTAATTAAGAAAAGTAAAAGTTTTAAAAAAAAGTGTGTATTGTAATTGCATTAAAAATATTAAATTTTCACCTGTTGGCCATTCCGTTGTCGGTTCCAGAGTCAACCTGCAGAACCGTTGCTTGAGACTCGTTCCATATTCCATCGGAATGGTCCCTGTAAGAATAATGACGATCCTCGTTTGAACCGCGGGGACTGAGGATGATAGATTAATGGGTTGACACGTGTAACATTTATAAGCCATGCAATGTTGGAAAACATTGATTAGTACCTAAAGAAATTTTCAGTTTTTTATAGGTAAGTATTCTTTTCATTTGCTCTGAATGTTTTGGCGTATTATTCATGCTTATTAAACTAATATTCACCAATTTGTCTTTTGAAGATTTCTTTAGGTATTGGACATAATTTTAACACATGGAAGACAACTTTACGGGGTAGAATTTGAAAAACATTTAAATGCTATGATTCAATTGTAAACAGGGGTATTTAAATACATTCAGAGGAAAACACTCTAAAGGGACATGAGCTAAGGGCACACTTTAGAAAAGGGACACACAATTGTTAATATCTAGTGTGAATTTTTCATTCGTGATCTTGAAAGCAGGTAAGGTGTAATGATTTAATTTTTTTCATTGTAAATGACAAACATAAAGCATGCAGTGTTTTAAACGTTATTCGTGAGAACAATTAATATTGCAATAGTCATTGAAGATCAATTACCTTTAAAATGAATTACAAAAGCGTCGTTTCATCGTTGGAAATCAAATAATGCAAATCTTGAGTGAGTTTGAATGAACAAATTTCATGTTTGTTTTTAATTTGGTGTCAATCATTTTAATTACCTGGTTAAATCTGCAGTGAGAGAATCACTCGATGCGAATGGAGAAATCTTGGAATCTGGTACAAGACAAGATGTGGGGACTACCGAGTCTCCATCATCAGGGCTGCTGGGATCCTTCTTGCTCCTCTTCAGTTGCTGGTGACCTTTCTCAAGGTCAGATTGGGGAGAAGTAGGAGTGGACTTGGCGAACGGTCTGAAAAGAATTGTTAATCAAATGAAATTCCTTATTGTCCCCAAATTAAATAAAAGTCAATTCGGGATAATTTCATACAATTGGTTAATAACTAGTGGGTTACAATTTGAGATAAAATTATTTGTGCATTGGGTTTTAAAACCACTAAAAATTAAGCAAAAAAATCATAAAAGCTGACGAAAATGTAGCATGTTACAACTTTTCTACTCTCAATGTTAATGATAAGTAATCTTATCCATGTATATTTTTAAATAATTTGATGATTCAAGTGGAATTCCACTACCGATGAATGAGGGAGGTGACAATAAATTAGTTGTTAAAAATCCTACCATGAGATACATGAAAAATAACATTGAATTTTACAAACAAACCATAAAATAAATATTCTGACTACCTATGAATAAAAACACCAATAAATAACACTGCTGTTCGTACCGTCCATCGGGCCCATTCTCAGGCCCGTCACTACCCGGAGCCGAGCTGCCCTCTTCCAGGCTAATGCTTCTCTTCCTAAATATTCCCTTCTTATAGCAAACAATGTTCTCGTGGAACTCCTCGTCCACGGACTCTTGGGCCTGGATGGCGCCATTTGGACTGCAAGAGCACAGCCACAGTTAGGTCTAGGTTACAGCCACCGACCAAATACATAAATATAGTAGTAGTTCCAGAATCCACATATTTCCTAAAGTAATGCAAGCAATACTCCTATGGAACTCGGTAATAACTAGGCGAATAAGAAAATGAAATAACACATAGCAGATCCAGTAGATCCAACACATTTTCTTAGTACAGAAAGCAATACTCCACTGGAAATCGGATATAAGTACGTGTAAATGAATAGACTAAAGTTTCTTGGGCATCCACACATTTCCTTAGTTGCAAGTAATAATACCACAAAACGACAGAACGCATGTCCTGTGAAATTTTCTCCGAATTGTATTGGATCACAAAAAAAATCATTCGGGTTTGGGAACGAAACAGTTTGAAATCATTACTCAACGCTTTCAGTATTTTCTTTTAAAACAATTGTTCAAGTCATATTGAAGTTTATTTTAGTTACCTATATATCAGTAGTACTGGCATATCTTTATTCAATTTTTTTTAGTTATTTATTTATTTAGTTAAAAGAAATATATCTAAATATTTCGCTTTGTTAACTTAAGTATACATTGAGAAAAAAATCTTAATAATTATGGTTTACTACCTAGTAATACATTTTTCTTAAGTAAGTACATTTCGGATTCGTAAACAACCGTTTAACAGGGTAAGTATGAGCCAGACAGCATCGATTATAATATACTTGTAAATCAACTTTTTTCTATGTTACAAACTGAAACAATTTGTATACCAGTAGCAGCACAAGAACGTCTTCGAAGGTGTGGACCGAAATTTTTTGTACGTATTGCACTGAAATCTCACCAAGTCACAATTTAAAATTTCAACAAGTAATGCACCTAATAAATTAAAAATTTATTTATTTTGTTATTTCAAAATAAATCAAAATTTTATAGGTATATACCAATTTATAAAACGTGTAGTATAAGTAGGTATATAAAAATATAATATCCCAATGAGGCTCACATCACCAAATAATGTTTTATAAATAAAATACTGCATAATGCATCAGCCCGAAACCACGTAACATTCTTGAATTGGAAAAAAACGGTTAAGTATTTGGTGGAGGACTGTCCCCTCGGTATTCGAAATTCAGTTTTGCGGATTGTTTACGATCGAGAAAGATACGCATAGGATGTACCCAAATGCCTAAAGGACATTTCGGATTATGCCTACTTGCTACTTGCGCGCAAGGTTCCACCTCACTAAAAAATGCATAAAATTAAGATTCGCGGGTTAGTCTTCGTTGCTTGTCGCTATATCGCTAGTAACTAATAAGCTTCAATACATTGCCCGAAGCGGACCCCTGTCGGGTGAAAAAATTATCCCGAATAATTTTTTATATTACATTTCTGCAAATGTTAATTACTAAAATAAATCAATTATTATGTTTTTTTTTTAAATATAAATTATTTTTTAATTTACTATCATCAAATATATTTTGTAACTTGGTACTTTCCGTAACTTTTATTATTTAATTTTTTTTAATAATTTTTAAAATGTTTATTTTTTTATTTTTCTAAATTTTTGTTATTTATAAAATGAGAATGAGAATGTAAAGTATGGTGTGAAAAACCGTCATTGTTGAAAAATGTCTAAAAATATCAAAATTTAAAAAAGTACGAGATATAACCGAATTAATTTTTCCATTCCTTATTTTCTATAATGAAATTATCGAACTTTTATAATAATCTCAAGTGGAATATGAATCAGTAACAACGGAAACAAAATGATTTATTAATATCACAAAGCTTAAGAAAAATGCCATAAAGCTTAGTGTTTATATTAATGATGACTCGAGAACAATTTATGTAAATCCCACAGACATGGGGTGAATTTATTAAGACTGAATAAAAAACAGAATATTTTAATGGTCAATCATGTACAGAATCTGTAAATTTAAGATTTTTTCGGAGACTCCAAGAGATATTTTTGGTGATGTCTAAAATGAATGAGGTTTTCAAGGAATAAATCCACGAGAAAGTTATGAATGTATCCATTATCCAGTATAGTCAGATATGCTTTTAGATAACTGGGTCATACAAAATTTCAACAATGAAATGAAAACTTTCTATCACGTAGGTACGAAACATTAACAACGTATCTACTAAATGCAAGGTGCATAACTACATATTTATGACAAGTAGGTTTAATTAATTAAATACATAAAAATACTACCTAAACATTCCATTGACAGCTATCGGTTGCTTAAAGATGCCTTCATCCTTGATTGGTGTATGTTGGTAGTAATCGTAGTCATTTCCAAAGTCAATTTCACTTGTTATTTTGACATTTTCATGACTGGTTGACATTACGAGCGGTGCATCTTTGACCATATCTTGGTCCACAGAGTTTTTCATCAGTTCGTGTCTTCTCCTGAAATAAAAACATATATATTAAAAAGTTACTAGATGTCTGGCAGATTTATGGCTTTACTTTAACTCTGTTATTTTAAACATATTCAATGTTTTTCGTTTCGATCGCTCGCATTTCTAGATTCAGCGCGATTTATCAAAGGCAGACAAGCCTCATAAATTTACATTTAGTTTCATAGACGATTTATGATAAAATAACTGACGCACGCCGGCATCCAATGCAAGTAAAACAGAAATGCGATATCAAGGAGCGTGAATCATCTATGGGAAAATGTACATTGTATTAATGCATCATCAACGACATAATAATTGTATTCATAAAATACTTAATTACCTGTCTAATAAAATTTCGCCTTCTGACAATGTTTTCTGAAGCATTCTTTTTTTGGCTCGTCGTAAAACAAGAGGAGACTCCGCATTGATTTGTGGCTCGAAATCAATGAAGATCTCCTTCTCCATCTTTTCTGTATCCGTTGTAGTTGTAGTGGTCTGTGATGTTTCAGTGGATACCGAGTTTTCTGACTGCAATGTAGAAGTCTTTGACAGCTGTCCAGAAGTTTGTTTCTGGATTACTCCTGGAGTTGGAATAATCGGAGCTTTTGCTATTGGTCCATAATCTACTTTCATCATTTGTTGCGCTGCAATCTTCTGTTGTAGATAGTCCAAATTCTTTTGGTTAAGTTCCATGCTTTGTTGTATCTTTTGCATGTCTTGCACTAATGAATGTTCGTCTATCGTATCGTCTCTGTCATCCGTGTGTATGAATTGGAAGTTTTGTCTAAAATACTCTTGACTGTGGTCTCGGGGTAGCTTTGGAAGGTCCATGCTTGGTGTAGATTGTCTTCTGGGTAATGTGGCAGAAGGAGTGTTGCTTCTGGAAGTGTTTGTTCCCGCTGATAGAGCGCTTGATGGGTATTGAATATCCTGACTATCGACGATGGTGACTTGTTTCTTAGGGGTAGATTCTGGAGGTGTAGATAAGGGTCTAGGAGGGGGTGTGGCAATAGAACGAGGAGGGGGTGTAGCAATGGAGCGAGGAGGTGGAGTGGCTATTGATCGAGGTGGTGGGGTGGCAATGGATCTCGGTGATCTAGGCTCTTCGGAATGCGTTCTTTGCAGTCGATCATGTTCCATTTCACTGAAACGATCGAAATTGAAAACAAAAATTAGTACCTATATTCGTATTGTTCATGTCAACCTTTTTAAAACTTGTTTTTGATTAATTTGTTCACAAAGCATGGAATAAAAAAATAATGGGTTTTACCTTTCACTGAAGCTTACTGAAGATTGGTGTTCGTAGGTGATTGGGGACAATGGCTCCCCCTGAGCGTCGAACTTCCCTCCCGCGGCTTCTGAGAAACTTTTCAGGAACTTTTTCCCATTACTCCCATTCAGTCCTCCATTTGTCTGGACACCTTGTGCTACCATCTTTACCTTGAAAAGGGTATATTGTTATGGTTCGAAAATATAACTTTTTTAGAATATCTTACGTAAGAATAAAACTTTACTGAAAGAATTCACCAAACAAAATAATATTTTTGTAAGAAGTTTAAACAGCCAGGAACTTATAGGCTTATATTTACAACAATGCCGCTTTAAAATTCAACGCTCATAAACCTTGTGCCATATTCGTCTATATTGACTGAGTTTGCGGGTTCAATTACCTACTCAAGCCTACATAATACTCTTACTCACATTTTAAAGCTACAATTCTAGGTTTGGTGATATTTTTATTGTATTTGTCATCAAAAAAAAAAAATCAAGAAAAGTTGATGCAATAAAAAATAATCCCAGTATATAAGTACACATGAAAACCGAGACCAGAATATCAACAATTTTTTTTACATATCGTGTATAAAACATACAAAAAAAAAACCAACGCATTCGATGCTTAAAGGCGTACCACTTCCATTTGCAGGTTTTTTGTGAAAAAAAACAGGTTTTGAAAATGAAACATAATTAATGCTGACCGACTACACAATACATTTCAAGTAGTTGCCACTCCACCGACCATTCATCGTTTTTGAATGCGAAATATGTTTCATTCAAATTTCTATTTGTTTTAACCCATATTTTTGAACAATTTAATTAAAATACCAGACTCACCCGTTTGGCAGTTCTGGGGCTCAGAGATAAATAGTTCGGAGGCAAGGGTTTTCTTCCGAGGCATACTTCGGTTTGAGTAGCCTGGGTTTTCATCGGTCCTCTTTTGAGTTTCTCTGAAATAATTTTAAAATTCTTTCAACGGAATTCAACAAATTTAACACATACATAATGTATATTTGGCAGGTCAGTGGCTGAGTTGGCACCGCGTTTGGGGAACCCAGGTATCGTGAGTTCAAATCCTTGACTGGCTAAGTCCTCCTTCACGACACAAACAATTTTTTTTGCTTACTATGGTGGTTGCAGGAGATTTTTAAGTATTTTCAGGTTATTCGTTACCCGGGAAAGTTTGTCTTTCTTCAAAAAAACATTTTGTAATGTTTGAAATGCATCGTTCAAACCAGGTAAGTCACCCACGATGCCTTTTTATCACTTGAGATAAGTTTATGAATCCGATCGATGACTTAGATATTGTTTGCAATAAATACATTTTTTATACAAAAAATAATGCAAATCAATCTATGTTGATATAAGTAACTTTAAAAACTATAAACTACATGGAAAAGTTACTTAGTTTCCTTTAAAATCTTTTATTTAAAATTAAAAATCAAGATTTATTAACCAAATAAAAAGAAATAAATTCAAATACACATTTTAACTTATTATTATTGAGTTAGTTTATATTAACTGATATGAACGTGGTTACATATCAATCTTCATAACGTTATATTTTCACAGTGAGAATAACCCCTTTTTTTTTTCAAACGAGGATTGCAAAAAAAAGGTGTAATCACGATGTACAAAAAAAAAATAATAATGTAATGTAAAACAACTGTAATTATAATAAATAAAAAAAAAAAATTAAAAATCTTCTGACTTTCAGGCATCTATCTTATCATGCATTTTCATAAAAATAACTAGTGGCTGTAAATATTTTTCTGAATAAATTTTAGAGCACATTTGAGACTTTTAAAATACCTCAAAATAAAAACACGAAAATGAGTTTCTCAAGTCAGTTAATAAAGGCTGTTAAAGTTTTAATATATTCGGAAAAATCTTAACTCAAAATGAAATATCTTCCGACGAGTTTCTGAATACTTGGCTGGCAGTTTCCGAAAGGTGTGGTATTCGTATTTTCTTTATTAAAACCGATATTTTAACGGCGGACACCTTTCGAGAAATCAATATTTTGATAAAAAAATCGTGAATCTTTTTAAAGTTATTCACTATGCAAGGTGTTCGGAAAGAACGTTCCTAACTTTGAAAATGAAGTAGGAAGTAACTTTTTATGGTATCCGAAATCTGGTGCTTTTATTATTCGAAAAAAATGCATTTTCAAGTTAATTACTTACACAAGAATGTAAACTTGAATACGAGATACACAACAATAGTTAAATCTACGAATAATTTTATCTATCTGACTAGTGGAAAAATGAATAATTCATTGTACTCCTGGCAAAAAATGCTGACTGTTGCAAATGGATATATGTAATATATATATATATTTTTTTTTTAAAAAGAAAGACAAACATTCCCAAGCTACGAATAACCCAACAACATTTGAAAATCTCCTACTACCACCACATTAAGCGGAAGATGTTGCTTGTGTTGTGATGGAGGACTTAGCCAGCCGGGGAATCGAACGCGGAACGCCTGGGTGGGACCCAAACGCGATGCCCACTCAACCACTGACCGGTAATTGGATTATTTCGTGAAAACTCTCATAAGAACCATTAATTTAAATTTTGGAAAGGAATACCTTTATGTACAACCCTTGATAATGTATACGTTGTTCTAAAAGTGTCGTAAGACAATACAGGATGAGAATGAGGGAAAACACAATAACGTGAAACAAAAAAACATAATAAAAATGTTAAAAAAAAAACTGATAAAACGGCTTATGCTTGCGAACATTTCATCACACTAGGTAATTTTATTGAAAAAAAAATGCCTCAATTTATAAAAAGATCGTTTCTAAAATTTACGATCAGAAATTTATCTACCGTTCGAATGAAAACGGTTAGTAAACTTGAAAATATTCAATAATATAAACAAAATAAATACACATTAAAAATATAAAAATATAAATTCATTAATTTAAATAAAATAATTTTTTTTAAGAACTTGATCGCTTTGTTCTCAAAATATTTTTTTTGGATGTGCTTTAATTTTCAATTTTAAAAATCAAAGCAAGTTCATGTTCTAGAGTTCATTGAACCGGGTTAAGTTAATCATTGACACACATCCGAAATAGGTATTTTTATTCAGTTATTAATATTTATCAAAAGTTAAACACATAAAAATGTCAAAATAATGAAAGTCAAAATAGGTATTTTGAAGAGTTTGGTAAATAGCGTTACAATTTTTTATAATAGTTACGTAATTTCGACCGCCAATCCTTACAAAAACAGAACTTTGATAGACGTTTGAATGAACATCGTAAAATTATTTTTTTTTTTTTGCGTTCTTTATGTTTGTGAAATTGCTTCTACACAATTTTTAACCGTTTGAACCCAGTCAGCTTGTACAAAATTTTGTACTGCCATCATAGATAGTATTTTATTTTTGTACAGCAGAATATTATTCCAATTATAGTGCAATTTAGTAGAAATTACATGAAATTGTCAATTTTTTCATTCAGCATTTGGCAGGTGACTCTTCAAAAATAGTTTTAAGGCTTTTAGAGAACAATATTTAACAGAACCACTCCCCTTGTCATGCTATATTTTGCCAGGAATTCTATACTCTGAACAAGTCACGATGTCGTCCCCGGCAGTAGTGGTCTAGTACATATAAATCCTAGCATCACAAGAAGAATGGGCTATCGATACAATTGTTCCACATTTTGAAAGACAAAATAGCTAGACCTGCTCTCCACCAGATTACCAGACTCACAGAATGAATATACTCAATATGATACATAACCCTTTGATAGGTTTCTGAACACTGATGAGGAGTATCTGTACCATCCGCACTGCTAATAAACGCTTGTATTTGCTCGAATATAGTATAAATAAGTACCTACATACACAAATAAGTCATACATGAAGGTTCCAGCTTACCCAGAACTACGACTTTGGTAGAGTCATCTTGCGACAGGGATGTCTGCTGGCTCACGGGCATGTGATGCTGGGAATGCATGGAAACCATGTGCTGGGGAGGGAAGTGTGGCCCAACAAGTCCTTGGTGAATCTGGCCATGAACGGGGACTGGGCCATTTAGGTACACCTGGTTCTATGTGAAAAAAAAAACAGATTTAAAACACAATGCAAAGTGGAAAACACCAAACACTAAACGAAACAAAAGCACTAGATTAACGAATTGTCCACTAGTGAGCCAGAAAGTGGGCCATACAGAATAAAAATTAACTACGTACGTACTCGAGAATCTAATAGAGTATAAAACCATCGTAAGATAACGTACTAGTATGTCCAAAATACTGCATTGCGCTGGCTGTTAGTAACCAAATGTGTACCCCGCAAGAGTGACCCTGGGATAGGATAAGGAATAGATGAGTTGACCGCTGGGAAGATGATAGATTTAGGAAAATAACATAAATACCTTCCCTGTGATGATAACGATTATATTATCTATGTCAAGGATGAGAGACGATATCAAGATAAAAAAATTCGATTGAATCGATCAAATGTCAATATTATGGAGCACTATCGATATATTACATCGGTTTAATTAATCTCACAGTACGATAATATTATGTAGAGCTAACCGAATTGACATCTCAACGGATAATCAATTGTGACGCACAAGACTATGTAAGTACATTACTTGGCTTGTGAGATGTAGGCTATAACTCCTACAGAAATATAACTAAAGAGTGGCGCATCTGGAAATGTTGTACACACCTATATTGTATAGGGTGGGGCAGAGCAACTTACTTATTTGAATTTGGCACCCTGAAGCGATGGTTTCTGCGAGGAGGATGGGGAAAGACACATTCGAGAGGGCAGGGCTTGAAGTTTTATCTCCGCTTGGTTTAGATAGAATCATGGAGTGGACGAAAGAGGAGCGCGCGTTGGCTGCCGAGGTATACTTTTGGGTCAATTATCACCATGCAAAGTTGCATTCCGCACCCATTTCAATATTGTGCCCCATAGTCATGTTCTGGCTGGTAGTCAATGGTGTCACTGATAAACAATTCCAGGAAAACTGGTGACATGAAGAATAAAACTTGGGCTTTCATGAACAGCAAGTTCACCCCAATACGTTGATATGGCAAGGCTTTCTGATTTGTGATCCCCTCAGGACTCTGCTGCTGTTGTGTTGTCTGCTCATTCTGAATCTCGTTGAAACAATCGACCGCCAGCCAGAACACGGCCGTGGGGCGCAATATTGAAATGGGTACGGAATGCAACTTTTATGGCGATAATTAATCGAAAAGTATGTTTCTTCGTCCACTCAATGATTCTATCTAAACCAAGCGGAGATAAAACTTCAAGCCTTACCCTCTCGAATGTGTCTACCCCCTCGCAGCAAGCATCGCTGATGAAGGGCGCCAGTTTAAAATAAGTAAATTGCTCTGCCCCTTCATGTATTTCTGAATGTCATACGATTATATAATACATATATAACCCTATCACTTGTTATAATGTAAGAGTATGGACCCATATATCCATACTCTTATCGTACCATAACATACGCCGTTCTTTCGTGAAAAGTAAACATTTAGTTAAGCGACAATTTAATTAAAACAAACGGTTTTATTATTGTTGCCACAACTTAAGCTACACAATGTTATAAGATAAAATTTATCCCAGATATAATTAGCTTGAAATAAAACTAAACCCGGACGATGCGGTATCAAACGACAATAAATAACAAGTAAAAATATTTTGCTTATATTTTCATTTACATTTTGTCAGTTTGTATACGTATAGCTTTGCCAAAATAGACTAAATTAAGCTCTAATCAAGCATGGGCCGAAGCGAAACCCATTAGGTACATTGAAAATTATGAAAATAGGGGTAGGTAATTTCGCTTCATTATAATATTATTTTCTAAAGTGCCTAATTCTAAACGGTACCTGTGGAAAATGCCCCACAGCAATCTGCGACGGGAAGGGCTGCGCTCCCTGCGGCAACACTGGCTGATAGTTCGGCGTGAAGGGCTGTTGGGGCATGGGCAACATACCCTGCCCCGCCTGCATGATGCCTGGACCGGCTTGCATGATGACCGGACCGGTCTGCATGATGCCCGGACCTGCCTGCATAACGCTCGGGCCGGTTTGCTGCATTTGGTGTTGCATCTGCATCTGCTCTGGCCGTTTCCTTCCGTCCAGAAGGCGCTCCGTTCCGTCACGCATTCGCATCCTGCGGGAGCCGATCGAAGCCGCGTCCTCAAATGACGTGAGGGTATGAGAGCGGGCGAAGCTGACGTGTTTGGTCCTGTTCAAACAGGATCGAACATGATGAAAGCAAATTATGAACGGTTTTTAATAATGACAATCATGCGTAACACTGAAAGCGTTCGGCTCAATCACTGAAACATTTAAAACTTTACACATTTAGATTGTAGATCTGTAATTTTTGATCAGGACGAGATAAGGTCATAAATGACAATCCACAAAACAACAGTTTGAGATTTATAACAAATGCAGGTAATACTAATTTGATTGGTTAGATAAACAATTTGTATATAGGCACTTATGTATGTAAGATAGAGATGTATAATACAAAAGAAGAGAAACAGTATAACGATATGTCATACTCCATAAATTGTCCAATTTTTACTTATTATTATATTGACCTTAGACCACAAATAACTACTGTTTTTAATTCCAGACTTACTATCCGGCTCCTCAAAGGTGTTTTTATTTCCCTCGGAAGATATATCATTATCGGAACAACAGGTTAAATGAATCCTTAAAATCTCCACAACTCAAGTTGGAAATGACGTTGAGAGCAATAAAATACTTGCACGGACTAAGAACCTTCCAAACGTTTGTCGTCAAAGTTCACTGTTCGGTGGTTTTTTCTGTTTGAAGCACAGATTTTCTACTTTTATCATTATATAGATTATTATCCTAGTTAATGTCAAAATTATTGTGAGTAATTTTTGGGAAGGCTTGGATTTTGTTTGTATATTAAAATTAATGTTTTCCTTTGCGAATTATAATAAATCGATTGAAAGCAGTAACCATAAAAGCGAATTTACGTAGGTACGTTAAGCGGATTACTTTATGGAATACCTTTTACCTGGAGTTTATTTCTAAAAGTAATACTTCTATGCTCTAAGAGTCTAAGAGTTTCAAATTACATTTACCTGCGTGATTCATCTGAAAAGCTAAATCTATGGCAGTTAACACGTGTTTTCGACACATTAATTTCACAAAAAAACTGTTTCCCGATAAAGAATAATGTGATAGCAAATCCCCGGAGGATCAATTTATGATAAAAGCAACAAAGATCCGCACCGAAGCGTACACTAAGCGAATAAAGTAAACCTGCGTTGAAAACTAATCGCCAAATTGCCTGTTTACGGTGGCTCCCCGGTGTTTTTCCGCATGCTTCCGGGGGCGACTAGGTTCCCAATTAGTCTGATAGGTTTTTCGAAGCAGTTTAGTCCCGGGCAATATTCGTTGTAGCGATGGGCACAATCGATAAATCATCGATGATTTTCCCGATCTTTTGAGATGGTATTACCAGAGAATACCGGAAATTTGTCTTTTTAAAATCATATTCTAGACGTATTGACGGTTTTTTTACAAAAAAACATAAATTGATTTTGAAAGGTTGTTATTTTATCTGGTAATGGCATTTTATAAATTTTGAAAAACTAAGTTTATTTTTAATATACTAACGTTATACCTTGGTCCCAGGCAGATTTGTTCAATTTTCAAACGACATATTGTATTATAAAACACAAATTTCAAATTATATAATTGTACAACAAAATAAATCAATACATAATTTAGTAAACACATTTTCCAGTTTTAATTTTAGTTATTAAAATCATTAAAAAATAAATCCGAGAACGTGCTTTGTGACGAAAATACCTCAGTTTTTCTATTTATTTAAGGTCTTATACACACTAAAATATTTATTTTTTTACACACTTATTTTGTTTAGACATTATTGAAAAATCATAAATACTTATGATTAAAAAATACTTACAAGAAGTACACGATATTTAATAATCTATCATTGTGCGTTTTAAACATTTTTATTGCTTACTTGAATGTAGGTATATATTAAAGCAAGTTTTGAATGAAATAAATCGATATAAAATTTTTCATTTTAAAATTTTGATATGGGGAATAATCGATCTTTCTCATCGGAACCTCCCTGTATAGTGGCAAGCGTTTTTAAACTTTTATTCTCAGCCTCTGATGGCTCTTAAACCATCGAAATATTTCGATTCAATGTCAAAAATGAATCGATTCTTGAACAATCGTTTCTCCTGTCTCGATGTCAAATATCATTCGAAAACACAGACAATCCGAGTCGATCATTTTGAAACTTCAGAAATTTTTCGGAAACGGATTCGAGACAATCTTTGTGAAACGTCAGAATTCATCGAAAACGGAAATCGAGACCATGAGCGCTTTTATTATTACCGTGGCAACCCGCGGATGTGGCATGGCGACGTTAATAGTATCTAACGGTAGTCTCATTATTTCAATACGAGTGAGGGAGAGGCAATAAGAGTAATCATTTTATTGCCTTTCCCTCATTCGTATTAAATAAACGTCGCAGGAAAGCAATACTGTAACCGCCACTACCCATGGAAATACTTTTTTTACAACATTTTTTTTTCACGAGTTTTGTTTTGCGTCGTTCTCTCTGGGTCTCGTGAATCTACAACGATAAATAAGAACTGTACGACAACATTGGAAAAACTAGCCGTTTTGTCAATAATACGTTTTTTAAGTGATGTACACACCTCAAAATCATGTGATTTTTTCCCATTTGGCGGTTATGACAAAATTCAATTTTGAAAAGAAATGACAAAATCACTTACACGGAAATTTCAAAAATTTCACGGAAGAATTAATTATTAATTATTTACATTGCTTATCCAGCCAAAGAGGATAGTTTTTCTTATATATGCGCTGTTTTTAAAAAAATAATTCATCATCGAATTTCTCCAAGCATTTTAAATGTCCAATATATTTCTTTCTAATTCAAATAATCATCGGTTTTTTTACGTTTTGATTCAAAAATTTCGATTATCTTAATGTCTCGATTGTGCCCATCACTAGTTCGTTGTCTTACTATGTTCGAAATTGAAGCTGCTAATAATTCCTAACTAATACAAATAAACAACACGATCATATTACACCCCGAAGTATAGCAAATATTTAATATTACGATTATAAATTGGGTGTCGAAGCTTTGAAACGAAAGCTCTTTACAACATAGAATAAGTACATTAATAATAACATTTCATTTGAAATCTTAATTCTACGGATAATACAGAAATACACTACTACTGATAAAAGTGTGAAATGCGGGAATCGGTTTAAATATTAACGGTTCATTTGAAGTTTATAATAGGAGTCAATAATACAAGTGTGAATTGTGAGAATAGGCGATTGATTCAATAAAGTACACATAAATGAATATCCAACTATCGGGAGATTGTTCGAACAAAAAAAGTTTAAATGGATTTTGTTCAGATTTCAAAAGGTGTCTCAAAGAGGGTGAGATTTTAGAATAGTGCTCTCAAATTGATTTATAGGACGTTAAAAATCAAAAGAATCATTGAGAGAATTGCACGATTGTTGGCGATGGACGAATGAATTAATTGAGATATTTAAATTACTAGAAGAGATTAAAAATATAATAAGAATAATGAGGAGACCCATCATTATCGATAATGATTGAACTATTATTTTGCTTTCCAAAAGAGCCGTAAAAGAGAGCTTAAGATTAATTATTTTCTCCAATTGAAACGAAAGGAGAACAAATTCTGAAGCCTCCAGTAGAAAAACCTGGAAAATCTTATTCGATGAGGTACAATTCCACTGTTTCTGTTTAGTTGTAAAGCTATGAGTTTTACCATAAAAAAAATAAGTACTCCGTTGTTCTCTTCGAGGTGCTTAGCCATTCATATAATAATTGACTGCGAGAAGTGGAAGCACACTACGGTGTGGATTTTCACCGCAGAACCGTGAAAGCTGTGGGATATGCATATTTATTCTTAGCAATTATTGGGAAAGGATTTGAATTTGGTTAACAAATTTGGATTCGCGAATATGCAAATGATAAGCGGATAACTCCTTCAATTACTGTCTCTCTATTCATATCTTCAATTTGCAACAAATGAACACAATGTAAAGACATCTGGATAATCAAGGCAATAATACACAAATCTATTACAGGTCACCTTAGAGTAGGAAGCCCTGGTAAGGAGGGCTGTGAAAACTGTAACATTCATCTTACAGATAGATATTCTTCATAAGTTTAATCATCATCACACTTGGCTCTACAACCCTCTTAAGAGTCTTCCTCCATGCATCTCTCTTTTGTACCAGCTCTCTCCGCACGGAAAAAATGTTATTCTAAAATACGATCATTTTATTCGTAAAAACGGTTAAAAACGGGACTGAAGTTCTAACGAATAAATTAACAGGGTTTCAATGTTTATTGACGGGAACATGTAAGAATAATTTGTTGGTATCACTGACCAAAGAAAGACACTTGGTTGCAGTTTGGATGCTCCAAGGTAGATAGGTCTTTGAGGACATTGTCGCTCCATCTTAATATTGGCCTTCCCAAGCTCTTTCGCCCTATAGGTCTACAGTTTATATATGAATTCATTATAAATTTGTTTATACATAGTGAATATGTTCAATACAATGTAATATTATACCATTCTGTAATGAGCACTTAAGTCATTATCATTTACAAACTTAGCTTGAAAATAAACTAGTAAAAAATGGTTATTTAGTACAGTTAATTATTTAATTTGTATATAGTCAGATGATAATATATTTTTTGTGGTATTTCAACTTTTTCATGATAGCTTTTCCATGGGATAACGTTTGTTTTTATTTTAAGATTCACCATTTGTTTATTTATAAATTTCGAGTTTACTATTAGCTACTCGAACCTACGAATAGTTGCTATATATCTGACAAGTTAGTCGATATTTCTACATTTTGCGAGTATTTTTCTGGTTACTCATTCATGTACGTTATCCTATGGATAAGCTATCAAGAGGAAGGTGAAAAACTCCCTTACTTTCAAATAAATAGAAGATTGGATTAATTAACTTCAAAATTCATTTATTTGAAAGATACATCATTTGCGGTTTGTTTGGTTACAAAGTTGCTAGGAGAAGCATATCTCATGTTATTTTAAGGACACTACTTTGAAGTATTCAGTTGTGGTAAAGATATAGCTGAATTCATATAGTCGATAACCAACAAATGATACTTCTGTAACTAAGGAGACATCTTAATCTACTCATTAGAGTGAAATGGAGTGCTGAAACTGTTCACATCAAAGCAGAGATAATGTTTAAGTATTGTTTAGTGGTTTATCTAATCAACGAATATCCTTGTAACAAAGGATTTAGGATTTTGAGATCATCTAGAAAATTTGTCAATATATCATCACAATTCAACGGCATATATTTCCTACAAAGCTAAAAAAGCCAAAACACAAATGCGAAAAAAATATTTTCTCTTATTTTTTCATAAAAATAATATGTGATCATTGCAGTCCAAGTATACTTGTGCAGTTAATCTTTGTTTTTAGATTAAATAATGCCACCACAACTATTTAACTCCCTTTGAATAACAATAAAAGTGGTATAATTTATGTAACACCGTTTTTGTAAAAAAAAATTGTAAAAAATCACCAGTAAACGAAAATCACCTAGGGTGCTGTACAAATTTTACTTACTGGGTTCTATTAAATATTTTTGTGTTTAATTCTAGTAGAACTCCATATAATTTATAAAAAAATTATTTAATATCTTAATAACATCCTCCTTATAGCTTAATCATAGTATAACGAATATTATAAAAAGTAAAAATAAAATACTTGGAATAGTTATAAAATTCGGCCAACTTATCCAATATTTAACCACCGAGTACCTAATAATTTTTTTGTTCTTTGATTATTTGTCAGGGTGATGTTTGGATCATTCAAATATAACTGCACAGTTTATGGTTTCAGTTATCTAAAGGGACAAGTTTGTAGCTTCGTTATAAGTTCTATCATATCTTTAATCATTCTTAAATCTTGCGGAAATTTATTCAGGGTTTCTGGGCCTGACACTCGGAAAGCATGTTCACCAAATCTAGTACCTAGTATGCGGTTTGGTTCCTTTAACCCGTCAATAGCTGAGGATGTTGCTGATCTAAAAGTCCGAGTCCGAGGAATGACCGAACGTGCCCGGCAACTACTTGCCCGCCTCCATCGACCCGACGATCCGCTCACTGAGGCAACTGAAAACTGTCAAGTGGCAACTGTCTTTGTATGACAATGTGATGGCCCGCACACTTCACAATCACTCAAAAACCCGTTGTCAATGGTAACGCAAGCAGTGACTTGCGACTCGCACTGTTAATTGCCGTGGCCGGCCGTTGCTAGTTGCCAGCTGCAGGTGATTGTTCTTCGTCTATGGTTAAACAAGCTTTTTGACCAAACAACCAACATTAAAGAAACCAGCAGGTTTTAGTTTAGTTTCCGTTGCCTCGTCAGCGGAGCGCCTTTGTCCTCAGGGTCTTCGGGTTTTTTTTAACCCCACTTTCCCAATTACTTCTCTTCCAGGCACACCGCTTAAGGGCGAGGTTTGACGGGCTCTGTGCACGGTCAGGCTGAAGTCCAGGACCGCCAGCAAAATGGCGGAGCACGCATGTCGGATTGGTAGACTTAAATAACTGTATATATTTATTTTTATCCGTGCTTCATTATTTTGCAGATGCTTGCAGATATACAACCAGCAATTTATCATTTATTTCGTTTTTTTTCCTATGGCCCTGTTTATTTTTTTTAGTATTATTGTTATTTTTTAATTTTTGCTAACACTTTGCTGAACTATACTTTAGTAAGCTCTTGCATGCTGCTTCATAGCAGGGACATTTGGAGGTCTAGCTTCGTTCGTATACATTTAGAAGAGTTTTTTTCAAAAAATTATAGTCCTTTCAAGAGCCTTGAAGGAGTAACCATAAGTTACTTTTTCCAGGGCGGGAAAGCGATGGGGTCCCCCAAATGATTGAAAAGTAAACTGAACTGGTATTTTCAGGAATCCACAGTTTTGATAAGTAAACCGCTGTCACTTCGTTAATGAATAATTTTAAAAACCATCCAGGAAAGCTTGATCTAAATTATTTCATGATATGATTGTTAAGATGCTCTGAAACCTGGGAATATTTCATATGAGTAAATCATCGCCTTTTAAACGATAATTTTACTTTAAATCGATTTTTCTGATTGTTAGAACGAACTTCTTTCGCAGTGCTTTTCGTAATACACTAACGGCCTTACTAAAAAAAAAAAACTCCGCGGCCGTTAAACGGTGTTTTAAATGTGGCAACGCTGGAAATTTTACTTGTAAATTGGAGTTTTCATAATAATCCGCTAGGTGGTGTGATTGATGCGCCTGCGCATTGCTTTACCGCTGAAAAAAATAGCCGCGAATGCAGAAGTTAGTCGGTCGCGATTTTGTATGTGATTAATATGATGTTTTTGTTAATGATTTGAATATTTATGACTAATTCGCACTTATATTCATGTAATCAATATATTTACTATTAATTTGTGTTGTTTTTCGTTAGTTTAAGTCAAATTGTGGCACTAAAATCGCGTGTTCTAAATTAAGCTGTCAGAAAATGGTTCATAGGTTATGTTCAGAAATAATTTGCATTTTAAGATCTTTATTTTATTATAAATTCTTGAAAGTGATGTTTTTTGGTGACTAAAATGTCTAATACATATTTTAGTAAACGTATCAAAGAAATTAATGCCTTAAGATGTGCAAGCAATGTATTCAAACGTGTGTTTTTTTATTGTAAATTTTTGGATATGAAAAGCGAATTTCAAGATTTTTTTACATTTTTTTATTGTTTGAAGGAGTAAAAAGTGAGGTGACAGATTTATTTTAAAATCATTAAATAAAAGGACTGTGTTTTTTGAATTTTGAATTTTTCCAAATATTTCAATGTTTTAATAGAAAGTGTTTGGGGTAAGTGAGTTTTTTTTTCCAACTTGATGTTTGAATCTTAAAATACTACAGTTTTTAAACATTTAAGTATATTTTAGATATGAAAATCTTAAAGGTAATTAAATTTTGGTTCTAAAATGGTATTTGTTTTTACAACATCTCAAAAAATAATAAATATATAGGACATTAAAAAAAATTCGAAATTCGTTGAAAATTACAAATGGAACAAATATATACAACAGATAAACTACCCTCCTTGGCCGTGTAAGCAATGTACATATCTTTCCATGAACAATTTTTTGTCAGTTCTTAATTAGTAAGGATTCTTCATACATGGTTGTTTGACCATTGTACAAATTTTTCAGAAAGTTTATTAGTAAGGCTGGTAAAATGGCGACGTTGTCAGATCAAAACCATATATTTTGTTTAGTAAGAATTTGAAAAACGAAATGTACAGACTTTACACAACGTGCTACAGAAACACCGTTTAACGGCCGCGGAGTGTTTTTTTTTAGTAAGGCCGTAAAGGGTTTGTGATAAACTTACAATCTAAATTTCACTTTCTTAATGCTGAAGTAGAATCATTCTCTTACGAAAGTAACCCTCAGAAAACACAAACAGTAGTATTCTAGTACGTGTGTAATAATAGGCACTCCATTATGCTACATCTCACTTGATGGAGGGTGGAACGATAAGTCAAGTCACTGAGCTGAAAACATGCCAAGGCGTAGGTTTGGATCATCCTTCAAACATCCTCTAAATGAATACCTACCAAAGATTTGTTTAGATTTAGATATACATAGATATACTTCATAAATTATTAGTACGAAATAAAACATTTAACTTTTCCCGGGAAGCCTAAAAATACGTTGTTTTTCCCGAGGCTCTTAAGTTGAACATTATGAAGGTAATCATTTCAAATGTAATCGGTAAACTGAAATTTCCCAAGGGGGAAAAGCATTGTACTTACACATCACCTTTTATGTATCAATTCTCATATCTTAGATTAACTGAGTTAAAGGCGAGGCATTCTGATGTGCTTTAGGCAGGTCTTAGGCACCTCATCGTAATTATGAGAACTACATTTTGAAGTAATGTTATATGTTTCGTATATACGTGTATATTACGTACTTACATAAAATATGAAGCTACATATATTTAAATGTATTATTTCCATGAAACATCTTTCTCCCGCCAAACATAATATTGATTATGTTGGTGTGTTGTGTACGTTGTGTATATCTTACGCACAGCGCTTCGAAGGCGTTTAGGTGTAAGTCAATTTGGTAGGCGGGTATGGGTACCGCCGCCTCGGGAACTATTTACTATAACCAACACCTCTGCCATAGGTCACCCAAGTGGTTCATGGGGTGAGTTTTGTCCCGATCTTGGCAGCGAATGCGTCTGCCCACCAATTGCGTGGAAGGTCAGATCGGGAGAAACTAGTTGAGGGAGACCTTTTGACTTCTCCAGCAAGGCTCTCTCGGATCATCACCTTGCACCGCACTGGGAGGGATGGAATCATCCTGGACACACTGACCCCCAGATTCCTACCTACCCCTCATACCTTTTTCCTCTCATTAATTTCCTAAAAATGACAATCCACACAGCATCCCCAAAGATGACATATGCCTATGGGAATTATTTTATTCAGGGCCTCCTGTGTGGAGCTATTGTAAAAAAAAGTCTTCTTGCAGTCAATATTGCATTTATATTCGTAGAAATTTTATATAAGTTGTACATTTACTAGGTTGGGTCATTTTTATTCATCATTATTCTTTTGGGTTAGGTAATTTAGTGTAAAACGCA
Organism: Limnephilus auricula; assembly: GCA_951813805.1. NCBI lineage: Eukaryota > Metazoa > Arthropoda > Insecta > Trichoptera > Limnephilidae > Limnephilus > Limnephilus auricula. Next base: position 36,019,340 of record OX638388.1, read on the forward strand.
CTTGAAGCGAATCTCAAAAACAAAAAAAACCCTCAAAACTATGAATTAATTGTTATTAATTATAAAATATTATTTTTAAACAGTTTTTAATTTTTCTTTTTTTTCTCTGAGAGAAAATTGTTATATTAAATATTAGATATGTGTTATATTAAAAACGGTACCTGCCTCTTTATTCTGTACTAACAAAAGCTTCGTAACGACCCCGGAACAATGTCAACAAGACAAAATGCTACTGCAGTCAGGAACACTTTACAAAGACAACAAGATATTGATCTCATAATAGGCTCTCAGAGTTTGCTGGCTCGAACAATGACTGTGCAATTATTGCTATCTAAATATTTTCATGTAACTATCTCCGTACACATACACATGAAATGAGGTGTTTAAAAGCAAAGGCAGCAATCTCCATTTCGTCCAGATTGCTATGTTTGCTTTTGAAATGACATGGAGATTGCTATCTTTGCTTTTACAAATATTATATGTAATATACGTGTATACAATATTTGTATGTAATATTGTACGTAAAAGCAAAGACATCAATCTCCATGTCATTTGAAAAGCAAACATAGCAATCTGGCCGAAATGGAGATTGCTGCCTTGCTTTTAAACACCTCATTTCATGTGTATATGCTTTAATTGGCGTTACTTCATATCTGGAAAGCATGCACTATTATTTAAAGCAGTTTATAATAAATTATAATTCAATAAAGTTTTTTAAATAATAAAATAGTATAACTATAAAAAAATTATGTTTATTATCATTATCAATTTTTAAAAAAATATTTAGAATTAACGGCGCAAGTGCCATTTACAAACATGTTCATGGTGCATTGTAAAAAGAAGAAAGAAGAGAAAAAATGTAAGATTACATGAGTAAACAAAACAAAAGGAAAATCATAAACAAGTTAATGAACGTACTGAAGAAGAAACAAAACCAAAAATCTGTTGAATGAATTACGTCGTTGTGTGTAAACAAGTGTTCTAAAACACATATATGGAAAAAAATAGTCCGAGATAATATTGTTGATTCTGAAATTTAAAATACCAGATTGACAAATATGACGTTTAAATAATTGGTGGCAATAGCCGAATTGGTAGAGGCGCCCGTCCCGGTAATACGAGAGGTTCTGGGTTCCAGTCCCAGTTGCGACCGTTATCTTTTATTTTTCTGTATCATGTTTATTTTCATATTTTCATTTAGATTATTAGTGTTATCTTCTTCTTCAAACATTATCTTATTCAGTATCAAAATCTATTTATACGCAAAATAACACAATTGGATACAAACCACTGTAATATATGTACATATGTACCAATAATATGTTTAAATTTTAAACTAATGTCTATTTTTTAAACGCACAAATGATTATTATGTACACAAAACCCTTATGAACATTTAATTTTAAAATTATTGTTTATATTTGCAAAAAGGAAATTTTAATGAAAATTCTTTGTAGTGTATAATTTCTATTTCCTTTACTCGTGCTATCGAACCGCTAAGGGCTGTTTCGCTGAAAATGTTCCACACTTACCCTTATTTTCGAATTCAATTTCTTTTTAGTACCTACACGGAGTATCGTTAACTGGGGTATGGAAATATTATTTCCAATTCAAATACAACACAGCGAGATATCATCGAGATTACAGAATATTTTACCCCTGGCAAAGCACAGATGTTGAAATATCAAAACTAGATGACTCGGCGTCATAAATATTTGATATCTTTATTTAAAGATAAAACTTTATGTGTCCTTGATGGGTGGAAACATAAAACATGGCCTTGATGTGGTGAAAACTATAAATGCAAAACCGATCGACTATTATTTCAATAAATTATTTAGTGACATGAAGACATTGATATATTAATGTAATTGAGACAACATAATTGATATCAAGAGCGATTTACCAGCGGCTGAGAATAAAAGTTAAAAAATGCTTGCAACTGTACAGGGAGGTTCCAATGAGAAGCATCGATTATTCCCCGTATCAATTTTTTTAAATTAAAAAATTTTAATATTGATTTATTTTCATCAAAACTTGCTTTAATATATGTGGGGCTTAAAAGCAAAAACGCCACTCTCCATAAATGAGGAAATTGAGTGATAAATGTCAATCTATGCGCAATGTCCGTAGCTACAAGATGGTTTTTGAGATTCTTAGAAAAATCGACCACAAATCATGGAAAAATCGAAATGAAAATAGGGTTTGGATGAAAATCACCACTCTCCACAGCGATTAACAATCAAAATAACCACTCTCCACAAAAGCCAATCAGAAGCCTGAATTCAAAATAAATTCAACATGACCAATGAACACTTTGTTACAACATTTTTTATTACAATATTTCACTTTGAACTATACTTTTTAAGATTTTCCTAAAAAATCACACGAAAAATGCGAAGCATTCCTTGATCGGTCTTTTGTCATTTACAGAAAACAGAACTTTTGGAGAGTGGCGTTTTTGCATCTAAGGCCCTCATATTCAAGTAAGCAATAAAAATGCTCAAACGGCACGATGATAAATGATTAAATATTGTGTACTTCTTGTAAGTATTTTTTGATCATAAGTATTTATGATTTTTCAATAATGTGTAAAACAAAATAAATATTAAAAAATTTTTTTAAATATTTTATTTGTAAGACCTTAAATAAATAGAAAAACTGAGGTATTTTTGTCACAAACCACGTTCTCGTATTTATTTTTTAATGATTTTAATTTAACTAAAATCAAAATTCTGAAAACTGTGTTTACTAGATTATGTATTGATTAATTTTGTTGTATGATTATATGATTTGAAATTTGTGTTGTTTAATACAATATATCGTTTAAAAATTGAACAAATCTTCCAATGACTAACGATATAACCTTAGTATATTAAAAATAAACTTACTTTTTCAAATTTTTAATACTGCGTGTACCAGGTAAAATAACAAAATTTCAAAATCAATTTATGTTTTTTTGTAAAAAGGAGTCAATACGTCTAGAATTTGATTTAAAAAGGACTAATTTCCGGTATTCTCTGGTGACACCCTCTTAATGATAATTTTTTTAAAGTAATTAAATTTAGTACGATGTATCCTGATGAGGAAACCGTTGGTTTGCGACGTATCGATTTTTTAAATTTATTTTTTTTATTTAAAAAGTGTTTTATTTTTATATGAAATTGTGTAAAATAATACATTTATATAGGTATAATTTTTTTAAGTATGAGATAAAAAGTAAGTAAGTACATAATATTATGTGTCTACTAACATTGTTTATTGTTTGGGTGCCTCATCATTGTATCACATATTTGCTACTAAACGTGAATTGGGCTATCAGGCCATTGAGAGGATAAGAGCGAATAGATTATCGTAAAAGATATAACTAATCTTGTTAATCTAAAGATATGGGAGATGTTACGAAGGGTCAAAGTAGACTAACGTAATAAGAGAGTTGGGAGCTGCCGCTCAGCTGATATATGTATTATTACGTGTTTGTGAAAATTCTATCCGAGCACGTAAAGGTTCTTAAAAACAGTAAATGAGGTTTTTAATAGAGTACGTTTTGCTAACGTATCAGGTAAATTAATAAATAACTACTAGGTGTAAGCAAAATTTATTTGGTCAAAATCCAATAATTGTGTAATTTAAGTGTAGGGTCCAAAAGGCACTTTATGTATTCCCACGTTTACGGAACGGCGCGTGTCGATACAAAAAGGAATAAACATTCTTTCCTTATCATAATAATGCTGCAGCTCTTTCTTAAACATTAAATAATGGTGAGACAAGATGAGACACACAATAGACTTAGGTCTATTTCCTCTCAAGGGAAACTAATAGTTTGGAGGAAACAAACGCACTCGTGCGATGCGTGGTTTGTCGGTTTTCCTATTTTCACAATTTTCCCAACTTAAGAACAAAATGGCACGTACTCATTTTTTTCTTCAGACATTTTTCTTCCATTCATAATATTTTAAAAGTCCTTTTTGACTTGTGAAAATTTTTTCAAGTGTAAAAATCACACGCTACCCGCCGAAGTAGCGCACGCGTTTTTAGCATTGTTGTCTAATGTGCGTGTTTGTAGATTTATGTAACCACCATCCTGCAGGTAGTTTTAAAAGTGAGAAGTGGCGTGAAAACCTTTATACGCTTCGAAAAAGGATTGTGCTTTAATCGTGCGATTATAAAAACATTTAGCACATTTGCATATTTCGAACTGTGGAGGAACCCGGGTTAATCGTTCAGTTTGATTGAATTCAACCACAAAAAGGGTCGAAGGTCAATATAGCTCCCTCAGAAAGGTTGAATTCGATACCCTACACATCAGGACAACAATTTTCCTGTATCCCCATTTTACTACCCAACCAGCTTACCATACAAAGGAACCAAAGAGAAAAAAAATTAAACCTCACATACTTTATTTTGGGAGATTCCAACAATCGAGAACCTTATTTTTTTTTTTTAAATAAAGAACACACACATATATATATATCACCAAATATAATTTTGTTTTTTTATACGTCCTGCGTAATTTTGATTCAATGAACTATCATTTGATTTGAATTAAAACGTCATTTTCAAAGTTGACACTGATTGTGCGAAGAATTCAATTACTTTTATCTATCTGTTTATTTTTCATAAAAAAAATATTTTATTTATCATTTTCAAAATTGGATGATTTTTCAAGAATTCAGACTATCCTGGGATTTTAAAGGGGCTGTGCTGTGCTAGTGAATTCATAATAACCTTGCCCGTAAATGACATATTTTATTGTTCCTACCAATGATTTCTAATTGCTCACAAATGGAAATATCTCTTTTTGTTTTGCGTAGTACAATTGGAACTAATAATTATTATTATTCTGCTACTCATTTATTAACGATTCTGCGGCTTAGTACTTGTTTAAATCGAAATGTTGTCTTAGTACTTGTTTAAATCGTACTTGTTTAAATCGAAATGATGTATTATTTTATAGGTGAATATTTTTAATCCTATTTGGCCAACTCTCTCAAATATTAAAATACGTAAAGACTCCGTCCGTAATAACAGCGATTTTATAAAAGTCATATTTTTTATTATTTTGTATTTATTCTCTCTGTAAATAAATGCTTTGATGTAAAATAAATTAAATTGTAGCTTGATTTTCAAAGGTGATTGGACAACTCAGAATTATGTGATTTCAACACCTCCTCTGAAAAGCCATTAAAAGTGATAAAAATAAATATAAAAAATGTTTAAATAGGTAACGTTATGATAGTTTATGGGCTATTTTTCAATTTAGTTTTCATAACTTTTAATGATTTTTCAAAGAGGTGTAGAAATTAACACGGTCATGAAATTGTAAAAGCAGACGTAAGTTAGTATTTAACAGAGAATAGAAAACCGATAATTGATACAATAAATAAATTAATTGTGCATTTATGGGGTATTAAATATTTTATTCAGGACAAAAAGTTGGGTACTTGTCCTTTGTCTCCAGTCATCCGATTATAGCTTTATGCAAAATATGTATGTTTTGACAAAATAATGAATGCTCATTGAATTGCTGTGGGAAAATGTTTGCATACTAGATATACGCCAAATATACGTATAAACACTACTAAACTACATTTTTGAGCAAAATATCAAATTTTAAACAAACAAAAACTCATCATTAATAAACCAGTTAGACAAGCATACAAAAAAAACACCCTTGGTTAATATAAGGTTTGGACAAAGACACAAATACCAGGCAATAAAATATATAAAATATGTATGTTTTGATTATATAGTGAATGTTCATTGCAATTGGTGTGGAGAAATGTTTGCATACTAGATATACGCCAAATATACGTAAAAACACTACTAAACTACATTTTTGAGAAAAAAATCAAATTTTTAACAAACAAAAACTCATCATTAATAAACCAGTTAGACAAGGGTACAAAAAAAACACCATTGGTTAATATAAGGTTTGGACAAAGGCATAAATACCAATAAATAAAGTATTAAACAGTATTTCACTTGACACAAAGAATAACACCCCACATACAAAATTATAAGAAGGATAAAAAAACAAAAAAGGCATTATCACAAAAAAATATTATGACGTAAAAGTATAAAACTTACATTTTTAATACAGAATACCATTACAATATATGTATAATAAATTCAAACATACCTCATAACATTTGTCGATTTGTTTTTAAATTTTCATTAACGCGTTTATTATTTTATTTCATCACAGTTTTATTTTAATATATTACGATGTGTTATTTTATTTTATCCATTAAGAGAATTTTATTAAATTGTAAAATGGGCACCAGTGCAATAAATCACCCAGTGATGTCGACATTATCAAATAATGATAATAATAATGAAGGATCTCTTGTAAACTTATCTACACAATATAAACCATTTTATCAACTAGGAGACTAATGCATACAAGTGCCAATCATCCCTAGGCATTATAATATTATTTATAGTGCTCGCTATTCAAGTCTCAGAGATACCGCACACCAGGCGATAGGTATAGAGCATAGAGTCTAGTGGCTACAGTGAATACAGGGTTGTGTGCAATACATAATGGAACAATGGATACCTGTGGGGTTGCCCTTCTTGAACTATGGCGGGGGGTGGGGGCGGTGGTGGGGGCGGCAAGTCGGGGTGCGCTGGGCACTGGTAGTGTCTGAAAAATGGCCAACACTTGGTTAATTACTTTACAAATCGCTCCTAGCGCATACACATATTATGTACAGTAGCTACCGTAGCTCCTAGTACATTTACAGTGGCTGACGGTTCGTAGCTCGTAGCCCGTAGCTCGTTGTTCTATGTACATCCTCCCCGCTTGAAATTTAGTTTCTAGTTTTCTGTCCATGTTGTACATATTTACTCGTACATAAGCATTTGTACAGTGCCCGTGGGTAGGGTGGGGTTAATGGATTTCCTCGCAGTATGGAGAAAAGAGAGACAATTATTACGTTTTCGAAATAATATTTATGGTTACTGCACTTTTCGGGCATTAACCCCTGTTTAAAGTTGAAAAGTCATTCTAACCAGGATAAAATTGACAGCAAAACAGTAAGTAAAATAAATAAATACAGATTTTTGATAAAAATATATTGTTCGACATATAAACGTTCGTAGGTTTTTGAAACGCACTTGAAACAAAAAAATACTAATAAATAAAAAAAAATTTCTGCAATTTTTTAAAATAATTTTAGTACTAGTTCTTTCTTTGAGCTGAATGCAGAATAATGAATATCGCAAACCAGTGTTCAAATCAAAGAGTAATAATTATGTTTTTGACTCGTAAAGAATTTATGTTAATTTCATTATTTTATTTTAAGTTTTTGAACATCACACCCGAATTTCTCCCACAGAGATTTTTACTGATGAGGTTAAACTAATCTGCAATAACTCGGGTATTTAAGAGGAATGATTGTGTGGAATTTTTATACGAAACTTAAATTTGGATTTGAGAAGAAAAGACTTGACCAAAACTGAACATTTATTTTTTTTTACCCAAAAGTTATAGCAAGTATCCAGTCTAAAATATGTGTTACTTGAACTGTTTACGTGTGAAATTATAAAATGTAGGTCATTTAAAAAGTCGATTTTTCTTGATTTTAGGGACAACTTTGGCAATTATTGTGAGTTATAAAAATCGATATCAATACAGTTTAATATGACCGAATCGGAAAGGTATAAATTGGCGCAGTGGTTAGCGCAGTGGCCCGGAAAGCTGAAGGTCCTGGGTTCGAGTCCCAGATGTATCCGTATCTTTTTCTGATTTAGCTGTTTCAGATTTTCGATTGTTCACTAATATTATCTTCAAATAACTCAGGTACGGGGCATACGTCATTCTTATGTCTACCTACGTTAAATTATCGTGAAAACAAGATTATGTGTCCAAGCGGTTAATTGCAAAATAATTTCTTTTCAATTAACCGCTTGGACAACTTATTTGTAAATATATTGATATTTAAAATATATTTAAAAAGTATTTTCACGGACTTAAATTTAACTTACAAATTACGGATTTATGTAGAAACGAAAAATTGTTGTATATAAATTTAAAATAGTTTTGAAAATAGATTGGGCAATATTACCTTTTATAATAATACTAGCTGATACCCGGCATGCGTTGCGATGCCACTTAAATAAATAAATTGTTTCTCCCTGCGTATCCTTTCCCATTCGCATCGTTCCCTCTTCCGCGACTCCTTCCCCGCCCGCGTTTCTCTTTCACCTTTCCCCTCCGCTCTTCCGCTATCCCTCTTCTCGCGACCCCCCTCACGCATTCCCCTTCCCAATCTCTTGTCACCCCTCCCGCGAACCCCCTCTTTAATTTCTCTCCGCCCCTCCCGGATTCCTCTCCCCCTCACGAATTTTCCCCTGCCGCTAAACTCTTTTACCTATTTCAAATGGCGGTATGAAATATACTTTACGTCCTCTTCTCATACCTACTAAATATATAAAATAAATTCATAAAAATCGGTCCAGCCGTTTAGGAGGAGTGCGACCACAAACACGCGACACAAAATTTTTATATATAAGATTTTCTATTAAGTCACAAAAAAGTTCCAAACTTACCGCTAAAATCATGAATGGGAATTCTTTAATAGCCTATATGTTATAATTGGAAACAAAAATGAATAAAGTAGCACATACTTTTGATAAAATCATTTTTTCTTTTCGGTTGAGCATTTTGGTTTCGGTTTTGTAAGACAGAGGCCGCGCAACCGTTCCTTTTAAATGTTTTGCCAAAACGTCTTGAAACGACATCCACCATTACTTATAAGTTATAAGATCGATAAACCAAATTTAAAACTTTCCCAGGTTTTAAGGATCATATTTTAGTGGTTGGGAAGATTCATTGATATAGAAAATAATATAAAACCCGCATTTACGATACCAAAAATGACCCAGATCCCGATCTCCTGACTAGATATATGACAAATCCGAGCCACGACAGCGTCTACGCCTTCACCTAATTTCACCACCTCCAATGGAGAATTTCGGATAAAGTTCAGACACCGCTACTTTGGAGGAAGTCAACAAAATTGTGTCTAGTTCTCTAAACAAATAATGTGCATTATACCCGATTCTAACGCAGCTACTCGAAAAGTGTCTGAAACACGCTGTGCCTTTCCGAGTTTTCCTTTACAATAAAACTTTCAATTTAGGTGAGGTGCCCCAACTGTTTATTTCAAAACGACATGGAAGGCACTTCTAGCTCGTAGTATCTACTCAGTGGCGATAATCGTCTATTTGTATCGACATCAAATATGACGGGAGTAAGCAAGGGAGTGAGCGGGAGCAACTGGATCTACGCTTTATGTTGCACAAATTTTTATACCTGGCTTTTATGTTTAGTTTCTTTGACAGAAATTTTACCTTTCGATACTTACTAGGTATTTTCAAAGTATGTTATAGATATATAACCACCGGGGCGATATGCTTTATAATAGATTTCAACCTTGAGTGCTCGGAAATTTTTGAGCCTTCGGTTTGAAAATTCCCGCCCTCTTACAAAAAATCATCACTATCAATCAAATTATCATCAAATCACCGAATTTTAATATGGTGACATTTGAACTGTTAATAGTGTTTATATTTAAATGTTTATTTCTTATTTTTTGTGTTAATAAAAAATATATTAAAAGATCGAAAAAATGATTAACTGAAAAAATGAATTCTGCGCATGATTTAATTTAAAATCGGCGCACGTAGGTATTTGGAGAATATTAAATATTTAACTTCTATTTGAAGACAAATTGAAATATTTTTTGTTTTAAACCACTTTATTATATTTATTCAATCTTTGCAAAATTACTTTGTGGCATCGTTTTAATTAAATTTAAAAAAAAACTTTGTGTAAACCACTATAATCATATATTATAATCTACATGTTTCAAAACCGATGGTTTCTTCGTCAGGATAATAACATAAATTCATGTTATTGTTTATCGGTTTTGAAATATGTAGATATTCTAACATGTGATTATAGTAGTTTACCCAAAGTAATTTGTTTCATTCACTTTATTTTAATTTATATTCGTCTTATAGTTTAATATATTTTCTTCTGGTATCTAGGTTAAAAAAAATTACAGGTTAGGTTGAGAGAATATATTTTTAAAATGAAATGCTTATCTTTTAACGTCCAGAGAAAAAGTAAAACACAGTGAAAATCCTTCCAAAAAATACATGTTTTAAATTTGGCTTCATAAACCCATCGCGGTGAAAATAAAATTATTTTGCGCCGTCTAGATCTTTTAATACATTTGCATGTTACATAAAAGGCTTTCTCCTTGGCCCGTAAATCACTTAGAAGGCTTAAGAAAAAGCACCTTTTCATACTTATAAACCATGGAACATAATATAACCTACCTGTTAATATTACCTCGGGGAAAATATATAATATTATTCGGGTATTGTGCATTGCCTTCCATAATTGGGCATAATATTAACATATTTTCAATAAATGATGAAAAGCACTAACGTAGAGTTCGATGATTATTTTTTAATTTATTTTAATTTTATAACTCATTCTGCCTTTCCCCTGTTGAGTAGGTAGGTAGGTAGTGTTACATAACTTATTAGCGAGTTGAGTTATATTAAATTAAACACATTAATATGGAGGGTACGTAAAGCTACTAAAAATATCACTGTTTTCTAGAATTAAATAAAACCACACACTGTATATGTATTTTGTGAGGCGCCACGTTCTGCATTTGTGCAATGTCGATTTGTGGATAAATAATATATTAGTTCCTTGTTGACAATAAATAACTAACTCGTTAATATGAGAATAGTCTTTAGAACACACGGGCAAAAAGCGTCCGTATTGTACAGGATTCCGTTTTTTTTTCAATATTTTAGTGCAGAGTTTTGCTATTTATTTTATAAACGCTGTACTTATACCCAAATATCATAAAAACCTTAACAACCTATAGATAAGGTTTGTAGCGCAATGGTTAATGTTGTTTGATTTTGAATTATGAGGCTGTGGAATCGATTTCCGTAGCAATGAAAAAGTACGAATGACATTATTTTCTTTCATATCGTACGCGTTTGTGCATTGTGATGTCGATTATGAACTTGCATTGACAAATTAAAAAAATACCAGAAACATCAAACAAGGCACTAAAACATATAACATATAACACACGGCATGTAAAAATAAACTTCAAAATTAATTCAGAAACGAGAAAAGTATTGAACGATATTATGTGAACCGTTTAGCGAGGTCCCAAAATTGAAGATATAATTTCAGAAGTTCTGGAGCGGCACTTGTTGGCATTATGCTAAACAAAACCCTCCCAACGACTTGGGCTGAAGTTGATAATTACTTTGGAAATATTATCTTACTTGTACCACATCCCACTTGTCGAAACCGAAAATCGATAAAAGATATAACCAACTCTACCGTTCTAACTACTAACCAGATCTCATCGGAAAAGCTTTTAGTAAACCCACGCTTTATAAATATATTGATAATATTAACTTTTTTATTATTTTCTTTCAAAAAACCTTTTACATGCTTTATAGAAAAAATCTAATTATTGAAAATATTCCTTTTCTAGATAGGTAAGCTTTTTCCTAAGAAGCTCAATATTCTGTTTCGATATTATGTTTTCCTTTAGATCAATGATTGAAATGAAAAAAAAGTATAAATGACCGCTCCTTAATACTATTGGGGCAATTAGTTGCTTTAACATTGGCTAGGTTTTTATAGTTGTTAAACTTTTTAGTAGCTATCTTTAACGATCAAGGTCAAATGTTATACTGTCGGTGTTATACTGTCAAAGTCATCTTAAATTAATAAATATTAGAAGATGACTTTTAACCAAGTAAAACTCTGAACGAGAGATATATTGCACAGACAATAATATATTATTTGATAATCTGAAATAGTTACTTTTGTTCCTCTTAAAAATATGGGATGGTCCGATGCTCTGTAGGGAACCCGCTTGCACAGCGGGGGTATAAAATGTGCGACCTAAAGTTTAAGTTTAGACTTACGGAATTCAATACTTCGTTTGTGTGAAAGCACTATGAAACCAATACATGATTTTACTTCAATGGCAAGCCAGAGATGTTTGCATTTGTGTTTATATTATTTTTATTGAGGGGTGAACAAAAACTTCATCCCTCTTTCAATAAGGAAGTTCAGTCCTTATTTTTATTTTTTATCAATGTTGTTGTTTTATCAATTTTTATCACATGCAAACGTAAATACGATAAGAGTATAATACCGTGCGGGAGAGTTTGTGACGTCATCTGGTCCCTTGTTTGTGGGAAAAATAAGGTAAAATATTTACAAAACCGGGTCACGCTTAATATGGACGAAATATATATTTTTTTTAATTTGTAGTAGTTAATTAACCAGTACTAATCAATTCAGTTACCAGAATTTCAAAAAAGTGAATTTTAATGGTTATTTTTAAAATTTAAAAACAAAAAGGCGATCCGCTCACTGAGGCAACTGAAAACTGCCAACTGGCAACTGTCTCTGTATGACAATGTGATGGCCCGCACACTTCACAATCACACAAAAACCCGTTGTCAATGGTAACGCAAGCGGTAAGTCGCGACTCGCACTGCTGATTGCCGCGGCCGGCCGTTGATAGTTGCCAGCTGTCAGCTGATGGTTCTTCGTCTATGGTTAAACAAGCTTTTTGACCAATCAAGACATAAAGACCGGCTAGTTTTAGTTTGTTTTCAGTTGCCTAGTCAACGGAGCACCTAAGTGTCATTTTTCACCAAAACTTGCAACAGTTTCAACAAAGCAGTCGGTGATAAAAATACTGGTATTTAAGTTTGCATGTCATCTACATGAACATATTTTTTATAAGTCAAAATATTTTTCACTCAACTTCCCTATTATAGCCCAGCTGGGGTTATAAGACAAGAGAAAATATGATGTTAGATATTTAGCAAGAAAAAGAAATCATGTTGAAATTAATATGCGTGCTTGAAGAAAATATGTAACTGCCGCGTAAAAATATACCTTCGCAGAGTTTTCTCCTCTCAGGAATCTAATAAAATTTCTCGTCGCCATTCTAGAGTCTGTTAAATTGAATTAGCTTGTTCAGAAATTTCCCTCCGTCTTCAGAATGATTTATTTGCATCATCCGTCGTCACAAGCCAGCAAAGTTTTATCTTTAAAAAAAGGTATATTACCTTTTTACTCTTCTAGAAAAAGATTACCAGTCGATATCTACATGGATGAAAACTTGCTTTGAAACATAAATAATAAAATATTATTTTTAATTAGAATACAGATCAAGAGTCCTATCTGCTCCCGTTTTGAGCCAATGATACTATATCATCCCCAATTGGGGTATGTTGTGAGGCTGAAGGTAGTGGGGTGGGGAAGGAGATGGGGAAGACGAAGGTAGGGAAGTACCTGGCTATTCAGATTTGATCACCAAACACGGCTAATGCCATTTAAAGCAACGTTTCATTTATGAATGGTGGTCTTACACAAGGGCAATACTGAGAGTAACATTAACTCTGGAACGTGCCACGAGGCTATATATTATTTTTAATGAATTAATTGTGAAATAAAACAAACTTATCAAATAAAGTTTTTTTGCGACACTGGATTTGAACCCGTGACCTCCGGATTGGGAACGAGCCATACCCCTCGACAACGGAGGTGAAAATGCAGAATTCATCACCACATTCTGGTGTACACTTTTTTTTTTGTCCAGTTACCAGAAATGCAACTACAACTAACATTTGAAAAAAAAATTATTGTCGATATGTCCAGGAGTAACAAATGTACGAATATATCACTCCCACTGCGGTGCAGGGCGTGGTCGAGAGGGTATGGCTAGAGAGTTCAAAATACATACAAGATATACATGTTTTTGACATAAAAATAACTGGATTTGTAGAAATATATATTCTTCATGAAAATTCTTCATAAAAAGCAATTTTACCTGTGCTGTGGAGTTGGCGTGCTGAGAAACTCACTGCTGTAGCTCATGTACTGCATCCCCGAGCCTCCGCTCATGATGGACTGTCTTGAAGAAGGTCTTCCTCGACCATCGAAGTCGTCCTCGATTCTTATAGGCCTGAATAAAGGAGTGTAATTTATAAAAGAACGTTTCATTTAGAAAAAAACCTAACCTAACCTAAATTATCCTAACATCACTCACAACTCTCCACTTCATAACACAATTCAGACACAGGTAAACATACACACTCACATGCACACGCACATATTATTGTATCGTTTATCTTTTTTAAATTTCCAAATAACTCAAATCATACCTTAGCATACACTAACCCGGCACTAATCTCGTCACATATTCCAAAGAAATATTTCATTGGTCGCGATCCCTGTAATAGTTTCTAAAAAACTTGTTTCCACTCTGCTTTCCAATCATTTTAAATAGATTTTGTTTATTTAAGTAAGATTAAGAAAGGGACGCTTAGATGGTTTGGGCATGTTGAGCGAATAAATGAAGAAAGGAGTGTAAAGAGAATTTATGACGCGAATGTGAACGGTAGAAGAAGCCGAGGACGCCCAAGTAAGACGTGGCACGATCAAGTAAATCACATACTTGAGTCGGGTCATGTCAAGAGTCAGAATAATAGAAGAGTATGTATGAGAAGATGTATGAATGTGAATGAGGCAAGGAGTGTGTGCCAAGACCGAGTTGTTTGGCGGTCCGTCCTCTCTGCCTACGGAGAAACGGCGTGATGGTTAGTTAGTTAGTTAGTTAGTCAAAAATAATAAAAATGAAAGACGAAATAATTTTCTGTTTTGTAAATGCTCTGCTTTTTCTGTTAACTAAAAAACCGCACAAATTGTCATAAAAAAATCCTAGAAATGCATTTAGGAGTAAAACAGTAGATTGCCGAGATAATTGCGGTTTTAAAGTAGCTGATTAAGAGGGTATTACCAGAGAATATGGGAAATTAGTCCCCTTTAAATCAAATTCTAGACGTATTGATATTTTTTCACAAAAAAAACATAAATTGATTTTGAAAGATTATTTTTTCTGGATTTTATCTATAATGCACTTTTTAAATTTTGAAAAATTAAGTTTATTTTTAATATACTAAGGTTATGCCGTTGGTCGTTGGCAGATTTGTTCAATTTTCAAACGAATATTGTATTACACAACACAAATTTCAAATCATATAATCATAGAACCAAATAAATCAATACATAGTCTAGTAAACAAATTTTTCAGAATTTTAATTTTTGTTAAACTAAAACAATAAAAAATAAATTCAAGAACATGTTTTGTGACGAAAAGACCTCAGTTTTTCTATTTATTTAAGGTCTTACAAATTAAAATATTTGAGTTTTTTTAACACACTTATTTTGTTTAGACATTATTGAAAAATCATAAATATAATAATTTATCATCTTGCGTTTTGAACATTTTTATTGCTTACTTGAATGTAGGTATATATTAAAGCAAGTTTTGAATGAAATAAATCCATATTAAATTTTTAATTAAAAAAATTTGATAAGGGGAATAATCGATCTTTCGCATTGAAACCTTCCTGTGCAGTTGCAAGCATTTTAAAACTTTTGATTGACCAATGGCTCTTAAGATGTAAGTATTCTCCGAGATGGGAAACAGAAATAATTGTCTCCCCTAGGACATTTCACCGCGGTTACTCCAGGCAATTTTCTTTGAATTAAATAACTGGATTCCATTTAAAAGATGGCCTTATTGTTTTTTCTCTCTGTTCATGACGTGTAATACGGATGTTATTTATTTAAACAACACTTTATAAAACAGACATAGTTCCAACTGCTACATCTGCTCTGTAAATACGGCTAATATCATTTTAAGTCACATATCGATTTGGAATGGTGGTCTTTCGCAAGGGAGATCCAGAGCGTATATACCACTCTTATATTAGGTAATATTTCTTTAAAATAGATACCTAATAATGTTGAATAATATTATTGGTTTCAAAATTTATGTATCATAATAAATTCACAAAGAAACGTATTTTTGAAACATCTATTTCGTAATTGGGTTCGACATAAAACCCAAAATATATAGAATGGCGTAACAATAATTGGGGCAGCCATTTCAAGCGGTAATATTATCTTAATGAGTGTGGCTTGCCTTTAATGGGGTGACAATCAATTAGAGCGCAATAATTCGGCTTAAGAAAGCGCCTGAGCGGTCACAAATTATTTCAAACAAACGACGAACATTTTCTGAAATCTGATATTGCAAAAATTTTAGTATAATATTTTGCGTGAAGTTTCAGCTCGTGAAATATAATAAAAATTGGTCGCTAACATCGATTATTTTTTAATGTTCATATTAAACATCTTAAGAGTCTTCGTCTTTATTTTTCGTAAACCGAAAGAGAGCGACTTTTTTCATAATACATCATAAATTTGGGAAGATTCATTGCATCATTGTAAACCACTGAATTTACCGACGAAATGCTTAGGTACCACGGTGATAAAAAACAAACAAGATGAGAAAATAGATTGAGTAGAAAGGGAAAATAAAAAAAAACATTACAGGCAAAATACATATATTTTTTCAAGTTATCTTTCAATCTGTTATCCATTTTTAAATCTTCCTTCTCTCTCCTCAAGTCCAACACTACATAATAATAAAAACTGCCGAATTTCCCGTAGAGGTTGCACTGAGTGCTATTCATATCTGCCTCGGAACACATTCCCTGCTTCATTCACATTCACACATACTTAGCACCAACATGTTTCAAATAATCTTGAACTGAAGGGAATAGTTCATTGGCTTGTAAATAAAACATGGTAAAAAAGGGAAGCGTACTCAAAATTGAAATTAATTTTCCACTTATTCATACCTAGGTCTCTCCATTCTCGTAGAGTCCTCATCTTCGGGCATCCACGTGTATCTTTTGGGGTCTGGCTGGCTGCAAACAGATTTGGGTCTCCTCCTGAAGTAGGAACACTCCAGATCCTCGTCATACTGGTACAGCTCATCGGGAGGCGGTGCGGGAGGAGGGTATCTTCAAATTAACACAATAACGCAATATTAAAAATAGCTCTGAATAAAACATTACAACAGCCTGCGACCACTTAAGCAGCATTTTTCAACCGGGGTATTCTTAAAGCAAGGATTTAGTCAAATTTATTTTTCGCCACGGGTTCATTAAATATATTCTGTTTTAACATTTCAACAGAAACTCTCACTAACTAAAAAAGGATCCACACTACTTATAGCTGAACTCCGTTCCACAACGAAATAGAAATATCTGTTTCACATTTGACATGACTAAATCCAACGAGTGTGTTAGAAGGTTTGTTGGATGAGATAAGGTGATTAAAAAATATTTGTCAAGGTGGTTTAAAAATTATTAAAGTAGCAGAATTAATTATATAGTTTAATATTCATTATTATATTTCGGAGGTTTCGACGATGGTAATAATTGATTAATTATTATAGTTTTTTATAAATATTTGTTTCATACTGTGGCTAGCCAAAATCGTGCAGGGAAATCTTCAATTTTAAATACGAGCAACAATTTAAGGTAAGAAATTTAGACGGTGCATTGTAATAATTTCTAATAAGAATTAAATTTAAGTAACTATAAAAAATCAACTTGAAAAAAACTATTTTTTTACTATAATTGTTTTCAAATGTCTTTTACAACTTAAATTTATTTTTTTGGTTTGATTGAGGATTTCACCTTCCTACCCAGGAACTGGAGTCAACAACCCTACCAACGGATCTAAATCCTGTTTGGATAAGATCGACATTTTTTGGGTAACTGCTGTAATGTCTTCAAATTTGCTGCCGAGTTTTAGCTAGACCGGATGTCAGGAAGTGGGTTAATTTCCACTTCCAAGATTCCATTTCATTCATAGATTCATTCAACAAAACCAAATTGAAATTCAAATACATGTATTTAAAAACGAAAAGACAATAAATAATCCTCAACCTCTTTTCAATTATTTCCTCACGACAATATATTGAATATCAATATATTCATCTGCCCGTCTCAGAGAATCTTTTATACGTATTTTTGTGACGTAAGATAAAAAAGGCAACATATTTATGAGGTACTAGCTATATACCGTTCGAACGCACATAAGCCACTTTTAGTAGGTTTTTATGATAGATTTTACGTTTATATTTTATGGCAAAATTTAGACCATTCTCGATCGTTGTCAGGATGAAATTACACAGGCGTGAAATTCACGTAGGTACATATCCTGCCAGAATTACACACGGAAGGAATTCCATATATAATTACATATGTATGGAGAGAATTACACCCAATTAAATTACACCTACCGGAATTACACTTACTGGAAATACACTTACTGGAATTACACAAGTTCAAAATGGTTATAGGTTTTAATGTTAGTGTGTGCTAAATAAATATCATTTTTAAACACCTGCCTAATTTAGTATTTTTGCGCATATTTGAAAATAATATTTGAGACATTTTTTAGAAGAATATTTTACTGTTTAAGTTAGTTTCATATGTGGGATGAGATTTATTAAAATTATTATTATTTTTTCTTTTCTTTGTATTATATTTGTTGACCCCCTAGTTAGCTTTTATATACAAATAATAAAAATCAGTTTTTTAAAGTATTTCCTGTAATAGCAATGGTAGAGTAGGTAATAAGTATGTATTGATTTTAAAAAAACCTAACCCATAAGTAAAGCACATGTAAAATTATGAAAAAAGAACGATCTAAAATTAAAAGAAATAATTAGCAATTTTAGTGTGCAACCTGAGTAATACATACATTAATTAAAAAATATATTTCAAAATGTAATATAAAAAATAAATAAATAGAGAGACAAAGAAAAATAATATATAAATTCAGTATGGAGCGATAAATTTCAAAATATTTATGAAAAGGCGTATCTAATATGGAAGTTTTAAATATATTTAAATCCTAAATCTAGTGTAACTAAATCTCTACATACTATCTCTCCTTTTAGTTTATTTTAAAATTGCGCTAAAAAAGTTTATTTTTATATTTTTTTATATGAATTCCGCACAACAGTCCCAACTGCTCCCGTCTGGAGCCAGTGAGATTATGGCATTCCAATTGGCGTATGTTGTGAGGCTGAAGGTAGTGGGAAGGAGACGGGGAAGAGGAAGGTTGGGAAGTACCTGGCTATTCAGATCTGTTCACTTGAAACAACATTTCAAATTCTGAATGGTGGTCTTACACCAGGGCGATACTGAGAGTATCTTCCACTCAGGAACAAGCCGCAAATATACTATGTATTATTTTTAATTAATTAATTGTGAAATTACACAAATTGTCTCGTATTTCTGGTCGATACGTATAATTTTACTATAAAAATACACCATGATAATATTAATTTTTTTTCCGAAGTTTTCTTCCGAAAACCGTTAGAGATTAATTAAAATTAAAGTGGTCTGTAATAATATTTATATATTTTTATTGTAAATTACGATGAGCCACACAGTAAATTTTTTACAAATACGTATATTTTATTTTGGCGAAAATTTAATTTTATAGAATAAGGGAAGATAATCCATCTATCGAACAGCGTAAATTAATTTATTTGTTTCATTAGAATTAGGTTATTAATATTTCGAATTGGAATATTCAGCTTAAAAGTAGTATTATCTATTGATAATAATTAATACGTCCATTTATTTTAAGCTATTTATCTGAATCGAAAATATAAAAAAATTATTATTAAAACAATGCTTTTTAATGATCTAGTTCCAGTTCTCCAATACTAAAAATAATCTCCAATTTTATTCATTTACGCGGTAGGTTATATTTAACAGGAGATATTAACTAAAGTTAGCCGAGTTATATTTGATGAAACAACTAGATTTTGTTCACCACATAAATCACATTACTTTTAGTATGAAAATATTAGGATTTTTGCTGAGAACCATTACAAATTTTAATTCACTTGCTGTCATAAAAATTGCATTTGTCTCATTAATTAGTACGTAGCCATTTATAGTATAATTCCGTCATTTGGTCAACTCAGCATAAAGTTCATATTAAAAATGTCGAAAAAATTCAACGAAAGTATTAACGATTTATTAATTTTATGTTAAATATCCCATTAGAACCTACACTTTTTTATATAAAATCTTAAATAACACGTTCTCGAAGATTGGCGAAGGACAAGCGTCCTACGCTTCTATATCAAAAGTGTAAATTTGGAACTCAACTTACGAACGTTACAAACTCCTGAGTTTAGTCCATTTAAGAATATCTACTTGAATCACTAGGGACAAAGACCCAATCGGAATAAAATTTCAAAAAACTTTTAATTTCATATCACTTGAAATATAAGAGGAAAGTGATTTAGTAGAATTAATTAAAAGGCTTTCACCTTCCTTTAGATTAAATTTGTATCGGAAGTGTTTGAAGTTTTTGATGTGTAAACCAAATTAAAGACCTCTGTCCAATACGGGAAGTGGTTATGATTTTGGTGACGATGAGATGCTCAGAATGAATTGATGACTTTGATTTAAATCCATCCACTCTACTGATTGATTGAAGGGGACAATACATTTTTGATTTCAATATAAATCTATTATGTGTCTATACCTCAAGATTGTATATTGAAATATTAAATATTTTTGTATAAAAAGTTAATATTTAATTTGTTGGCTGACGGTAAAAACCCGCGATGAAATTTTGATAAAGTAAACTAGGCATTGGACAAACATAAAACCGTTTGAAATAAAGTTTCAGTTTTGAGGTAATGTTTTTCAACATGAATACAAGAATATACACGAAAAGTAAATAACGTATACTTGATTTGACTACACTACCCCGAAGCGGTACTCGAAAGTAAATGTATCAAGCATCCAATTTCAGTATCTACCTTAAGCACATATTTGAATATAATTTAATATTTAAATATTATAATCAAGCTTTAAGTCCATTATTAAGTAAGAATAGGAGCTTTCACGTAGCGTACTGTTAAAATATATAACGTTTGTTTGACTTCCTCAGATAGGCTTGATTTTCTGGCAGGGGCTGGCGCTAGGGGAGGTTCTGAAGTTAGTTGGGGGCGAAGGCTTAGATCGCACTTCTAGTTTGCTCTCACATTAATCAAGGTTAACATCCCCTAGCTCGGATGGATTGAGACAGAGGTTTAAAAGGTTAAGAATATTTGTAAGCAAGAAAAATCTTGGTACTCACACCGATACAGTTAAAATTCACTGGAATTTCATGTCGGAAAAACTGTTGTGGGGATTCTTAGTCGGATTTCTTTCTTTTAGTCGCAAATTCTAGGAAAAAAGAAATTCGTAAACATTTCGAAGAAAGAAGAATGATCAAATGATTACAATTTATCGATAGGTTTCTACTATCGTTATCATTTTTAATAAATTGGTGATAATATTTATACAGGTTAGTGTTTGAGGAAATATTGGAAAATATTGTTAAGATTTTCCGCTTTTATTTTAATCAATCTTTCAATGAAAATAATTTTTTTATCACTTTATTTCAACAACTTCATTAAAGATCTTCATTAATTTAATAGATTACCCGAATTTATCACATTGAATTGTTTTGACATATCAATATAATTTGATTCAAATATGTGTTTGAGAAACATCAAAAAAATTAAAAATTATTTTACAAGTACTTGTATAAAGGCATGACAGATGAGAATGAAATTATTACTTGTGATTTGGCCCTTCGCTACAGCCTTCTGCTCTTAGGCTTATAATGTCAGGTGGAATGAAAACGTACTCGTGAAATGTAGAATAAGGGATAAAATAAAGGTAGGGGAAGAATGCTGATGAGATAAAAGAGGATTCATTTTTTATCCGTCTAAGTTGCGCTATCAATTTTTTTTTGAAAGGGTTTTATTCGGAACAGCCTTGATTACGAGTACATTTTGATACGCTTAATTTACATAAAATAATATATAATTTTTAATTAAAAAAGGTTGCTTTTGATCAGCCAATTTCGTTTGGAGTGTAGCTTAATTAAAAGACTTATTTAATGTATTCAATTATGATGATTGAGAATGAAAGATTTCTGAACATAAAATTGTTAAAACACACATCAGACATAATTAAAAAAAACCTAGTTTAGTGTCCCCGTATCATGTGAAAAAGGAGATATGAGAAATTGCGATTATGCGATGCTGTGACGTGCATCGAAGACTTCGGTTGTTTTATGTACCTACTCCGCGATTTTCACTTAATCAAGCATCATTTACCCATTTAAGAGTATTCAAATTTGCGTTCATGCCATTAAAGATTGAAGTTATATTACCCGTGAGTGAAGAAATACGTCAAAGGAAAGCTACTGTTTTATTCAAAGCGCCGACTAGTGTATACCGTGTCAAAGTATTATACATTAATGAATTCAGTACCTACTTACTGTCGGTAAGTTTCAACGTCGTCTGCCTGAAATTAGTTCCACTCACCTGGCCATTGTTGGCCTGCATTATCTTGATATATACTTCGGTGATAAGGCCTAGGTTTGACTTATTAAAGCAAAGCCTCGTTCTTTTATTTTAAATGTTCCTGATTCCTTGTGTTTTGACGGCCGCCGTATAGACTAGGAGTAACGCCGTTCTTCCATGGAGCTACGTTCAAGCGACGCGATCGCCGCTTGTCTGTGTTTTCCATACTATTATTAGTGTTTGAAAACGCCACTAGATTCTACACTAGCAAAATAGTATGACAGGTAGCGGTAGCGTCGCTTGTGAGTAGCTACGTGGAAGAACGGCGTAAGACTCTCGACCAGCAAAGGTCATGTAAATTTTAATTTTATTCGATCAATTTGTGTTATTTCACAATTTAATCATTTAAAATAATATAATCTAAAATATATTTGCAGCACATTCCAGAGTGGAAAGTATTCTCAGTATCGCCCTGGTGTAAGACCACCATTAAGAATTGAAAAGTTGCTTGGAATGAATTTGGTCGTGTTCAATGAACAGATTTAAATAGCCAGAAACTTCTCCGCCTTCCTCCTCTCCACCTCCTTTACCTCCCCACTATCTTTAGTCTCAGAACATACTGCATAGCCTCACTGGCTCCAGGCGGTTGGGAGCAGTTGGGACGCTTTTGCGGTATTCATATTAAACAAATGGTTTACCGGAATGTATTTAAAACAATGTCGTCTATTTTAGTCCTCTGACTCAATATCGATTAAACATAATAATTAGATAAGAGTTGCAGAAGCATATATTTTTGTCGATAAATTATATAGATTTAGGACTATTTATAGTATGTATCACTTGTATCTCTCTTTACGTCTCTTGTATAATTTACTTCTCTTTGTATTATTATTTGTCATTTGAGTGAGCTTTTATATAATTTTATAATTTTGTATTTTTATGTATTCGAGTATGTTTGACGGCCGTCCGTGGTCGAGTGGTAAGACGCTTGACTCCCAATCGGAAGGTTGCGGGTTCGAACCCGGATTGCGCAAATAAATTTTATTTGATTGAAGATTGGAAGAGAGTGGAAGATACTCTCAGTATCGCCCTGGTGTAAGACCACCATTCAGAATTGAAACGTTGCTTAATAATGGCTTTAGCCTCGTTTAGTGACTAGATCTGAATAGCCATGTACTTCCCCACCTTCCTCTTTCCCATCTCCTTCCCTTCCCTACTTACCTTCAGCCTCACAACTGAGGCCATAGAGGATTGAGGATGCCTTAGTCTCACTGGCTCCAGACGGGAGCAGTTAAGACTCTTGTGAGGCATTCTCTATTAAAAAAATGTTAACAATATATCACTTGACTGAATACGTTTTTGTAATTTTATATTTCTACCCATTTGTCTATTAATCGAGTTTTTATAAATGTATTGTTCGGACGTAAGTGAGATCATCTGTTAAATCCAGCACGAATACAAATAAATAATAATTCACTTCGCGAATAGTAAGGCAAAACAACAGTATGCAAAAACAACAGAAAATGATAAAAATTATAAATTAAACATTATATTTCCAGCAAAACACAAGTAGAGTTTATTGTTTAGCAACTGTAAATATTTCACTAACTTTGTTTAATGTTTAACAGTGACACAGTAGCAAGTCTTGCCCTTATGCCCGCTAACGCTTTGAAAATATCTCCGACCCGGTTTCTATTTTCAGAATCAGTTCGCAGAACGAAGGCCTGTTTTTTTTTCTTTCTTTTAATACCTATATTTGAATGAAAAGTATGAACGTTCTGTCAGTCTCAGTTGATGATAATATTTCCAGCTTTATAAACCAACTGAAATATTAAAGGTTTTTCAAAAGCAATCGTTTCACTCTTTTGTGATATAAAAAGCCTGTTAAGTTCTTAATTTTTTTTTTATGTTGAGACATGGAAACAAACGTTATCAAAGATCAATATTAAAACTATGCCGTATAATATTATTCATAGTGCCATAATATCTGAGTTTATTTAGGGCAGTTCAAATAAATTAGTGATAAATGATGAAACATGACCATGACGTGTTGCTGTTCCACATTCCAAGTTTTCGAAAGATGTTGTAAGTTGAAGAAAACTCCCAGCATACTTAATTCAGTTTTTGTTACCTAGATAATAAAGATGGAACCCTATAAAAAAAACTTTCACATAATATTAGTTTTTAAGCGGAATTTATAGAAAACTTTACTTTACTTCAGATACGGTAGATTTTTAGCGGATGTTGTATGTACACACTAAAGATGAACAACAAACGATTTGAATATTTCTGTTTTAATTTTGAAATGTTTTTAATTTTCACACTTTCAGTTCAGTTGAAATAAAGGATATTATATCGGACGTACTGAGTCAAGTTTGTGTCAAAGAGATTAAGATTTGTCATTTTTTTATGACGATGTTTATATCTGTGTACTGTATATATTTATTTATTTATAAAATGAAACCAATAACTGTGTTCTCACCACTAAATATTATTAATAAAAATCTACATGTTTCGAAACCGATGGTTCATTCGTCAGGATTATAATATGAATAATATTATATTATAATCCTGATGAAGAATCCATCGGTTTCGAAACATGTAGATTTTTATGAATAATAATAAGTGGTGAAAACACAATCCTTTTTTTTACTTTATAAATAATAACGACACAAAGTTTGAAGAATTTTTTATTTATTTCTAACAGGCCCTAGTGGGCTTTTCTCATAAAATTTTACAAGCTATTTGTATCAAAGTAAATACATACAAATTAAAACAATAAAGAAAAATGTAAAGATAATGACAAAAGGTTGCAACAAATCCACAGAAAAAAAACTTAAATAAAAATGGGAACAAATAATAAGAATCCTCACACATATAATTTAATTTAAAATATTTCTTCAAACTTCGCAAAATCACTTTGTGGCGTCATTTTGAATTCAATTAAATCACACAAAGTTATTTGTTTTAATTTAATTTAAAAGATTCTACAAAAAATAGTAGAATCGTAGATGTCAAATGGGTACATGGGTATATTTGTGTGTAGAAGAATAAAAGTGATAGAATACACAACATTTATACTGATTAGTTTTAAGATGAAATATATCACCCAGATCAGAATATTTATTTCCGAGACTGTAGAGACTGATGCTATAATATCATATCACACTATCAATCCTTATCGCTCATCTTCAAATGTGAGCCTGATGCAATTAAAGTAAATAAATATTCGGCCTTAATTAATTAAAAAATAATATCCTTTATTTAAGTTCTCGGGGAGATAAGGATGATCACCTCTATTAAAAGAATTACCCATATTGAACACATGTGGAAATTTAATTAAAAATGTGGCCCAATAAATGGAAAGTGACTGATACACGCAGTCATTCCTCATCCGATAGTACTCGGAAAAAGTAAAGCGTTGTCTAATTAACTATATTCCTTTGCTACTACAAATTGGATTTTATTTTAACAACTCAGGGAAATAAAAAAAAACAAAGGTGTCCATGTGTGTCTGTGCCCTATAGAATTTATAGTATTTATGTGGGCTCCAATAACTTGTCCAGAAAGCAGCAACATAAAAATACTAATTTCTGTTGTCGGGGTATCCTGCTGATCTGCTTCTGTCTGGTTCAATTAACTCATATTTGCTTTTAAATTAAGTTTCATTATCAAAATTGGAACTGATTGTAAGATGAATTCAGAAAAGCGATAAAGTACCTACCTATAATGTACCAATTTAATAGAACATTATTCAAACTGTCCATAGATTAAACATTATAATATTTTTTGTATTTGAAAATCAAATTGCAAACCTATTTAAATATTCAATTTTATATTTTACTTGAGTTCAGACTACCATGTGGTTTTTCTATATCATTCACTATATCTTACCTTGGGTATCTCTGGATTGGTGCGTAGTCGGTGTTGAGGTTTTCATCTGACGGCACTCTTCTTCTCACGCACACGGAGAGCAAGGAAGACCTGTGGAAAAGAACATCACGCATCAGAAATTTACAATATAAAACATTACAGAATCAATAAAGCAATCTGTAAGATATCACCAATTACTCGTTTAAAATTCTTGAAACAGAATTGACAATAGGGATAAACCTATCAATACTGGAGTACTTATCATAATAAAACATTACTCTAGTAGTAGGAATAAAGAAAACATTAACGGCCATTCTATTCATAGTATTTTCAATAAATTTTACTCAACTGTTAAAAAACCATTTATTTATGTTTTAGAAACGGTCATTTATGGTAGATTCAGACTGGGTCGACGTACGTACGCATCGCTACGCCAAAATATGCTTAGCAACCATACATTTTCTATGAAAATGGCCACAGACATCGCACGTCGCGATGCGTGTGGCCAATGTGATTCTAAAACATAAATTTTCATTGAAAATCTATGGTTGCTAACTAGCCCAGATATTGTTAGGCGTAGCGATGCATACGTACGTCGACCCAGTCTGAGTCTACCATTAAAATATAAAACAAGTTTGGTTTTTTTGTAAATTATTGTTCTTTATTTGTAATATATATTTTTGTATACAGTTTTTTACATGATTTTCGACTACCTACCACACTAGACGCATGCCCGTATTATGGTAGTCGTAATTTGTAAGACTGTTTATATGCTTACACTACCCGACTTCATCCAAGGTTTAAAATCATTTTTTCCCAGTTTTAAGTAAGTTATAAAGATCGAGAAAAAACTATTTTTTTCGTCAATTTTGAACTCTAAAATTTATAGCCTTAATGTAATGTCTAATACACATTACTCAAACCACATTAAAAAGCTTTACAAAACAAAATAAAACGTGCCTTTTGGCAATGCGATGTTTGTTTTTAGTGTGAATCAAATCGGATGGCTGGTGTTTCGACTTTGTCGCTATTCACTCTGTGGTTGCTACCTCCTACATAGACGAGCGCGGCCAACGATCGTATATGATTTAAACTAGATGCTTGTACTTGTACGATTCCAGTAAGCAAGCTAATAAACGTTACTCTGTTAATAATTAAACAGACATATTAATTACTGCATTCCCGATTAATGTAAAGTACGTTAAAAGTATAAAACACCAATATACTACACACTCGAAGTGCATTAATTGGCCGGATATAATTTCAGATTTTCACAGCCAAAAGTATTATAGCGTTTTCTTTTTGGGTTATTATGTCGGGTTGCTCTACCTCCTTCTTTAGCCAACGTCTCCGACACGTTACAGTGTCCACCATCAGGGCAGATGAGAGATACCTAGTACTACAACACGGCATAAAAACCCAAAAATAAATCACTATAATTTATTGCCCGATTTATTTTACAATAATTGGAGAAAAATAAAGGAAATTGCTGCAAACCAATCCCAGGATTGAAACCAGAGAGGGAGAGAGAATTGGAGAGTTATTATTTTTTTAAATATTATACAGACTTCAAATGGTAAGAATGCGCTATCTAATGATAAAATATGTTATGTCAAAAGGTTTTTTTTCCATATATCTATATCACACGGATGTGATATGGAGGCCGTATATTTAAGAAATGTATTAATATAGCAAACGACTCCAGAGTCACATGAATAAGAGTTTTTTCTATGTACACTAAAAGCATTCACTTAATTTTCACCAGTAATAATTAGGGTTAATCAAAAAAATTCTGTGTCCCCTGACGATCGGAGAAATTAATTCACTTTCGAGAAATCTTTTGTGATCCATGGGTCCAATTTAGTTGACAATAATCAAATGTTTGAAGTATTTTCATAGTCATCTTGTATTAAATATAATATGATGGCCTCCGTGGTCGAGGGGTAAGGCTGACAACTAGCGATCTGAAGGTCACGGGTTCAAATCCCGGCGTGCGCAAGTAAATTTTATGTGATTGATTTGCTTTATTTCACAATTTAATCATTTAATAATATTAGATGTATTTGTGGGACGTTCCAGAGTTGAAGATTCTCTCAGTATCGCGCTGGTGTAACACCACCATTCAGAATTTAAACGTTGCTTGAAATGGCTTTAGCCTTGTTTGGTGACTAGATGTGAATAGGCGCCCACCCCCACCTTCCTCTTTCCCAATCTCTTACCCCACCCCAACCTTCAGCCTCACAACTTACCCCAATTGGGGATGCCATAGTCTCATTGGCACCAGGCGTTTGGTAATAGTTGGGACGGTATTCACATTAAACTCATGTTGTGTGTATTTTTGCCTCGTGCAACTTTTTATATATATATATGAATACCTCACAGTCCCAACTGCTCCTGCCTGGAGCCAGTGAATCCAATTGGGGTATGTTGTGAGGCTGAAAGTAGCGGGGAGGGGAATGAGATGGAGGAGGGGAAGGTGAGGAAGTACCTGGCTATTCAGATCTGGTCACAAAACACGGCTAAATCCATTTCAAGCAACGTTTCAATTCTGAATGGTGGTATCACGCCAGAGCGATACTGATAGTATGTTTTACTCTGGAACGTGCCGCAAATATACACATATTATTTTAAATGAATAAATTGCGAAATAACACAAATTAATCAAATAAAATTTATTTGCGCACATTTGGTCGTAGAAAGAAAAAAAAACAAAGAGAGAAACACAATAAACAACTGTTTACAGCAAACATTTGACTAGATAAATGAGTTTTTATCTGTATGTGAGTTTGATCTGGATGTGTGTTATCTGGATGTGAGTTTTATCTGGATGTTAAAAATAATTAATATCAGTTATCTGAATGAAAATGGAATTAATTATAATTGCTTCATAAAAGATAATTCTATTGGCTTATCATCAAAGTTTATATTGGTTTACTTATTTATTAAATTCAAATATTTTTTAATAAACATTTACGTGAATACCGCAACACTATAATCTATAATCACTCTTATTTAATAGCCTTCCAGAATATGTAAAGTCATCTAATTCCTTGTATACTTTTAAAAAGAATCTCAAATTATTTTTGTTTGCCGAGGATTGCCAATTAATTTTTTCATCTTTGTCCTTCATAAATTAAAAGTATATTCTATTGTCTAAATCATTTTTTCATCTTTGTTGTGCTAAATTAATAGCATAATATATTATATACATATATTTATTATTTTATCTTGGTCCTTCAAAATTCAAATCAACTATGGTCACCCTACTTTGTTTACGTTGTAATGTGCCAAGGGCCTTTAGCTTGCCCATTATCTGTGTAACAATATCTATTGTTCTTTCAAGTATCATTTTTATTTTACCTATATTATTTTGTTTTTTTTTTTAAGTATTATTTTTGTTTTTCCTTTTGTGTTATTTTTGTTAGTTTAAGTAAATAATTGTTAACCTCAACACAGGCTTGTCCTAGTGAGGTTAAAAATTGTATTGTAAACTAAAATGTGAAGAAACAATAAATAAATAAATAAAATAATACCGAATGGAACACACCGTACCATAATCATTTTTATTACATAGAAACGTTTTATGTCTATGTATTGCATCATGAAGTCTCCGTGTTCAACAGCCAATTTAATAACTCTGCTCGCATTAAGATTGTACACCCGAGATACTAGGCCACGCTCGAGATCCTGTGGGGATCATTCTAGATTTCTACTGCACTTATTTCCCCACAGACCCCATGTGGTTTCTGATCAAGGCAGTTTGCTCAAGTAAATGACTTCATACAAATGAGATACGCAAGATCGGGAAGGAAAATGCTGGCATCGTAGGTATTTGAGTATCGGAAATTCCGCGATGAAAAATACTCCTCTGAATAATAATTGGAGTGTTTCCTGATTGTTTTTGGTTAAAGGAATTTTGAATTAAATTCATCTCAATATTCGGTAAAGGTAGTAGTAAGTAGGTCAAAACAGGGATTGTTGTTTATGAAATTCGAGTAAATAAAATAGAAAATTATTTCCGTTTCCTTGTAGAGTGTAAGATACCAGCAGTATGTTTTTCACGATAGCCAGATAGATTTCATTTTGTGTATTATTTCTCTTCGTCTTCTACTCCCTACCATTTCCTTTTTTGTAATTAAAATTCAAATCATCGACATTAATTCCACAGGATTCAGTCATCGCATGTTTACCCACTGTTTAGTGTTGAAATAGCTTTGGGAGTTTAGTCCATTTTCCCATGGTCCTGTTCCAAATCTTGTTCTCCCTTTAATTCCTTCCATTCCTCACGAGGTACCTACCTGAATCCGAAAAAGAAGACGATTAAAATCATACCCACCGCCGTTGGTACTTAAAATATTGTTGTACATCGCCCACAATTAATTACCATTTGATTTATTGGCGCGTACGCAAGTACATCATTATTTGAATCTATCCAAAACTCGCTTCGACTATCACCTACATTAAAGTTTTATGATAGCTTACATAATAACCATCAGGTTAATTGACTGTGCAAGTGACCTGTAGATTGACTTCTGGATTGAGAGCTGAGAGCTGGGATCGTCAACATGCAAAGGTGAAACATGAACTCGTTCCTGTCTCTCAATTTCCTTTGCCGAAGAAAACACAATCTCATGTATTTTTTGTAATTTCACTTATAGTTTTTAAAGTCCATTCGAGCTGTCATAGGGCATTTAAAACCCATAAAAAACAACCAGTTTAAAGTGCAGTAGAGTTTTTTTTGGATAATTCGGATAAAAAACCAAAAAGTCTCCGTATTCCTTATATCTAATCAATTACGTTTTTGCAAGTTAATGTCACACGAAGTTTATAAAATGTACATCAGAAAGCTAAGAACTCATAATAAGAGCTTTAGTTACTTTGTAATAATTGCCCCCTCTCTCGACTCGGCTAACAAAAGCTCGCTATTTCTTCACAATATCATTACAAATCGTTTAATTGCCGTATGATAATTGGCTTAAAACTCAATAATAATAATAACGTTTTATTCCAGAATGTGGGAAGAATAGTGCAATCCCACAGGTCTTATGTATTTATGCATATTTACATAATAATAGGAGAATACAGTAAATTAAATAAAAAATAAACAAGCAGAATAGAAAAAAAAAATAAAGTAAAAAAAAAACGCAAATCATATAAATAATCAATTACTTAGGGCGTGGTCTTGAGTCAGTTGGGGCCCAGCGCTCACTCAGGTCAGGAGTGGCGCTTGGTGATGGAAGGTTGCGTTCACCACCGTGTTGTCGGAGCCCATTAGCCGCTTCCTGGCTTCAGTGACCCGGTGTATCATCATTACATCAATAATTTAACAAGCCGTGCGAATAGAAATATGTTGAAAAAAACGTTATGTTCCAGAGAATATATACAAAAAAAAAACCATAATATCTACAAAGTAGTTTATTTTAACTCACATAAAGAGAGGTATATTATATTATGTGGATTTTAACATAAATTTTAAAGTTTATCTCTGGATCTATTCCTTCTATTTTGAGAGAGGTTAGCATTCATGTTCTCAACAAGTTCAATCGTAAGAGATCCCATACCCCTTTTTATACTCTGAGGGTAAGGGCAACTGCCTATCAGAACTCATAACGCGACAATCAACAGAGTGACTCAACTGCTTAACGATTCTGCATTGACCTTCGATATTTTCAATGTCACTATTTTGTACATTAACTCCACACAGGAGGCCTTGAGGAAAATAATTTCCCTCTGGGCCTATATCA
This sequence comes from Limnephilus auricula, assembly GCA_951813805.1. Taxonomy (NCBI): domain Eukaryota; kingdom Metazoa; phylum Arthropoda; class Insecta; order Trichoptera; family Limnephilidae; genus Limnephilus; species Limnephilus auricula. The sequence goes on from OX638388.1 coordinate 36,051,297, forward strand.
TCTTGATGTCGTGTGGAGGGGCTTTTAGAGGAGAGGAAAGAGTGAACATGGGTCTTGGAGAGACCCATATTGTAGAAGGGAGGAAACACAGAGGCCGGCAAATCGTTCTATAGACGAACAAGAACGAGTTGTAGAAACGTGTGACAAATGTCGACCGTGTTCATTGGTTGCGTGTTTGGCGTGTTTCCCGACTATGCACCGGTGTCGAGGGTATCAATAATGCTGGTTCTTAGAAATACCGATAGAACATGGACATCATTCCCACCATATGTCTGTGCTTTTGCATGGATATGAGAATTCATCAAACTTATAGACGGTTCAGCAACTATCTTTTGATGCATGTCACAAAATGGTAAAACTGCCCCCCCCCCGTGTCCTTTATACACTTACATATACTTCAAATGTATAATCTTCTCCGTAAATTATTGCTGTATAAGGGCTCGGCCAGAGTGTTTTGCGGCGCGGAAAGCGCTGCGGTGTACTTCAAACATATGATAAGCAAGTGAAGTGTCCATAGGGACTGCGAATCTGCTGCATGGTCCCACCTCGGTACTCTGGCCGATAACTAACCATTACATCATAGAGAACATGAAGAAATAAATATTCAATGATATCGTCCAAACTATGCACATATACGTTACGTCATAACTTCAATGATTAAGCCAAATAAAAATTTATTTTACTTTGTTTTCCCAAATCTACGGTTAAAAAATAACTCTAAATCATGTTTTTTTTTATATTTCGAAGCAAATAATATTCGTCTTTGTTAAAATTAGGAGGGTTTAATTATTTTTATTTTAACTTTTTATGTATTTACCGCACAAGAGTACCAACTGCCCCATCCATATGGAACCAGTGAGTATTCCTAATTGGAATAGTTCGCGAAGCTTATGGATGTGGGTTTGGTAAATAGATGGGGAAGAGGAAGGTAGGGGAGTATTTCGATATTCAGATCTGATCACAAAACACGGCTACGGAATCTCAATCAACTTTTCAATGCTGCATAGAAGTCTTTCACCAGGGCGGTAGGTACTGAGAGTAAAGAGATAAATGAATTATTAAACAACACAAATACATTTAATATTTTTTCATTTACTTGGGCACACCGGAATTTGAACCAGCGATCTACGGATTCCTAGTCGAGAGCTTTTCCCCTCGACCACGAAAATTTAAAACGAGTTTTAATATGAAAACATGTCTTGCCTCTGCCATTTACTAAATCTGATGTGATAACCATGACAGAAAATGATGATTTCAGATAAAACTTTCCTTAAAATTGTTAAAGTTCCGAGGCATTCAAATTGACGTACGGCCCACCCAATAAAGCCGAATTCCGAAGTTACACCGATTCACCGGATTATAAAATACCCATATTGAAAACCTATCCAATGCTGGGTTTGCGTCCCCAAAATATTAAGTAGATACTCACATTTTTACTCGCTACCTATTGAGGGATTTTCAGTACCTACGTAGTAACTATCTGGAACAATATTTCCATCCTAATAGTTTCATTTCCTAATAGTAAAAATATAAAAGCGAAACATTTGATAAGACGATCATAAAAGTATTATATCATTGAAGAAGAAGATAACAATAATAATCTAATTTAAAAAAAAAAAATATTTTATTAATATTGTTAATTCTGAAATTTGAAATATGAAGTTGACAATTACGACAGTCTCATATAAGATCGCAGTAGCCCAATTGGTAGAGGTGTATGTCCCGGTAAGACGTAAGGTTCTGGGTTCGTATCCCATTTGCGACCGTTATCTTTTATTATTTTTCTGTGTCTTGTTCATTTTCATATTTTAAAAAATTAGATTATTATTGTTATCTTCTTCTTCAATGATATATTACATTGATGGGAATAACCTTCAAAAGTCAAAAAGAGAGTTTTTCTTATAAAAATATGAATAAAAGTATTATATTATAAATTTGAATATTTAAACATGTATGTAATTTAATTTTTTAAATAAGTCAATAATATAACAATATCTTAGTTACGGAAAAAACATACCTGTGTATGATTTATTATAAACGTTTTTTATCACGGCTTTTTTGCTTAAAATTTCTAGGAAAATGCAATTTTTTTCACTTCGTAGCTACCATGAGCAATGAAACTTTTACATCATTTTACTATCACATTAATTTACATTTAAAGACTGATTCTCTCATAAAACCTTTAAAATATGAATTCTTGGTCCAAGGAAACATTTTCCTTGTGTTATCTGCAGGCTAGACAAAGAATGGTGTTGTATATTATAGAAAATGGTGGAACTTTCTCCTGTTTCGCAATCATGCCATCGTCGGCGACTCAGTGGGCACTTAATATTATTATTTCTCCAAGGTTGGCACGGAGAACTATCGCGATAAGCGCATTCGTTTGAGGGTACAGCATATAATGCACACTGTTTTAAACAATGCGACTGAGGTTACTCTCTAAGAGATAATTTAATTTGTTTCTGGAACTAGAAGTTCAAACATTCTGTTGGACTGCGCCATCTGTTAACAAGCCAACTTATAGACCAGATTTATAACTAATTAATTCAATTGTAATGTTTCAAACATTACATTATTTTGTAGAGACAAACTTTCATCATCACGTAAACAAAACAAGCACGTAGTTATCAAGTTTATTTAATCAATTTAAAAAGCAAACTAACTTTACATAGGCCTCACTTAAAACAAGTATTTAAACAAATACAGCGATGTTTAAACACAATTTCATCCCTGAAGAAGGCTCAGATTGAGCCGAAATCCTTTGGTTAAAGATGTATGATAAAGTGAAATTAAAATAGTTTTTAGTAATTTTTTATCATTATTATAAAAAAAATAATTTATTGATGAAATCCTTAAACTTTAACAAAATAGTTAATCTTCAAAAATAGTGTTCAGTAAAATTCTGAACGCAGTTCATTATTCCACTTTTAAGTAAAACCTTGATGATGCCGTTATAAGGTCAATTGGAAATTGATGATAGCATTAATGCATAATTTATAGGCCTACCGTAGCTCAGTTTTAACATCTTTTCTTTCTAATAAACGACGTATCGCGTAATAGAAAGGATGATTCCAAAGGAACTCTCAGCAGTGATATCATACCAAGGCTCACCTTAGTAAACCTAAAATATATATCCAGTTAGTACTAGTAGAACCATTTAACCTTAACCTAACCATGACCATTGCCATTAATAACGTTACTGCTCTAATAAATAAAATTCTTTTCAAAAATCATCTTGAAAAACTGTTACTCTTCTAATATACGAACTTGATACTTTTTACCTACATTTCATTAAATTGCGCCAACAAAGCCATAAATCAGCGATATTTTTTTCGTATTTCTCGCATAGCGTGAATGGGCGTGATTTAAAATCGGAAAAGTTTTTTCAAAGGCACATTTTAGGAACTTGTCAATACTTTAGACATATCGTCTAGCAGACTTCTCTCTAGGGAATTCTATCGACAGGGAAAGGTTATCGATCTGTTTACTCCAGTGTGTACGTAAAATAATATATTTTGGTAAATTTTATGATAACTTTACACGGCTAGTTTTAAACAAGTTCAATATCATGTTTTGTGCTTGTCTTGAAGTGCCCATTCCAACATTGCATTAGTTTGATTGCAAAAAACACAAACTAACACATAAAAGCGTCATGGTCCAGTTCCAGGGACGCATTGGACGATTAAATACGGTGATCTCTATAATTTGATTTACATAATTTAAACTACACATTGATTAAACGATGGGTTGACACTAATAGCCTTATAAAAAAACTTTTTGTTTCACATTGTACAAAGACCGTGCAATTTTAAATTCGATTTGTTACTAATAAAAAAATCTCCGACTCTATTTTTCACAACGGCCAATAACTAAATCACGCAAGCGCCTATTGGGTTTATTTTTGCCGGGTTTATTTATTTTGTAAGAATTTTTTGAAAGTGATGTTTTTTATAACGCAAATGTCTCATAAATGTGTTTGGTAAACATATCAAAAAAATTAAGGTTTAAAGACGAGAGCAATGCGTAAAAAATTTACAATAGAAAAAATTTTAATAGAAAATTTTTTAACATTTATTTATTATTTGAAGGAGGAAAAATTTAAGAGAGTTTTCTTGCAAATTTCCTAAATAAAAGGACTTTGTTTTTGGAATTTTGGATTTAAAAAAAATTTCTTTACATTTTTATTAAAAATGTTTGTGGTAAGCGTTTTTTCTACTTTTTCAAGTTTGAAGCTTAAAATATGGCATTTTTAAACGCTAAATTATATTTCAAGGCAATTTTTCTAGTTTCTAAAGTGGTATTTGTTTTTATGACATCTGTAATAAGATATATATATATATATATATATATATATAGCACATTTAAAATACCGTGGAAAAATTCCGAAATTCGTTGAGAAATTAAGGGTCAGAATTCCGATTTTCTACCGATTTATAACACATGTCGCTTGAACACTTTAAGTTTCTAAGTTCTTAAATATATATATGTTATTTTAAAATAATATCTTTAAAATAAGATTTGTAGAGCCGAAACGTTAATTACATAAAATTCCCTCGATAGAAAAAAAATCGCAAAGTATGCTTTATAAAAGTATTATTTACACATTTGTTTCTGTTATTTTACAAGTTATATGCATGAAACAATTCAAAAATTTCTTTAAATGCTACTTAAGGTGTTGAAGAGAGATTTTTGCTCTATTGTAAACGAGTCACATTTTCCCAATTTTGGCTTGAATTTTTTCGTTTTCAATATTAGCACACTCGTTCCAACATTCGTATTGTCGAATCTCTCCTTCTTATTCTTTTTTGGCGGATACTACCGGGTCATAAAGTAATAAAATAAGTACGTACAATAAATTAACTACCCCATTTGACTGGACAAGCAATGAATATTATAATGTGTAAACATTATTATCATCAATGACTATATTATATGTAAATTTCAGTATCATAAATTAATTGCTGCATTAACTGTAAACCTCATTATCATAATTATTATATTATCAGTAAACGTAAAACTTCATTACCTTAAATTATATAATCTGCATACTTCACCCGCCATAACACAGGGACATCCCTAGCATGGCGGGCGAAATAACACAATATCTACACTATGTATAAAATTCTTTTAATAAATAAAATAAATATATCTTTCTATGAACTATTTTTTTTAGTTTTTAATTAGTAAGGTTTTATTGTTGTTTATCAATTGAATAAAATATTTACGACGTGTTTTAGTAAGTCTGTAAATAATAAATAATTTCTTGTTCAAAATTCGGATATCTCAGCCAATAAAATACGTTAGCCGTGCTCTTAACACTGCATTAAAATCGCAATTATTTTCACTCCATTTATTTTTACTTTTAATTCAAAGAACAGCTTCCAGTTGGTGACCGAGGTCCCAACCAGGCGTCGCATTTTCAATTCCTCCATCGCGACACAGCAAGATTTTCCGCTTACTGTGATGGTAGTAATAGATTTTCAAATATCGTCAGGTTATTTGTAACCTAGGAAAGTTTATCTTTGTTTTAATAATATATTTTTTTTTAATTACAAGGAAAAAAAACACTAGCTCGTAATACAACCCTGTGTTATGTGTTGAACATCAGTGGGTGATAGCTTAAAAGGGGCGGTATACAAGGAGAAAGCGGGCCGGGGAGTTTTGTGACAACACAACACAGCCATCGTAAATAACTTCAAGAAACAAGAAACAATAATGTAATGGGCAAGTAACTAACGTTCTAGAGCTTGGACACGGAACTTTACAAAGAGCTACGTTGTGAAATTATCCCCTGATAGCAATATTCCACAAAATATGTATTGAATCCTTGTATCTAAAATGTCTGTATAGCCGTATGGGCGTAATGGGAAGGGAGATTTATATATTACATAGCTAACCCGCCCACGCGTTGCTGTGGTTAACGAAACACAACGCCATCTACTGCGTCATTACCTAATCTAGATAACCAAGTGCTGTGTCAATAAATTAACTCACCGCCATTTGTTAGAAACTTGTGGAACTTACAAATAATTTCAAATCATTTTTAATTTTTTTTTTTTATAGTTAATACTTCACAAAAGTCCCAACTGCTCCCGTCTGGAGCCAGTGAGACTATGGCATCCCCAATTGGGGTATGTTATGATGCTGAAGGTAAGTGAGGAAGGGAAGGAGACGAGGAGGCGGAAGGTGGGGAAGTACCTGGCTATTCAGATCTAGTCACTAAACAGGGCTAAAGCCATTTCAAGCAACGTTTCAATTCTGAATGGTGGTCTTACACCAGGGCGATACTAAGAGTATCTTCCACTCTGAGTATTGTCCCATAACAAACATAAATATAATAAAAATTGAGATCAATAATCGAGATAGATTTAAGATGAATCAAATTACACACAGAAAGCCAAATTTCATAAAAATCGGTTAAGTAGTTTCAGAGTTTAACTTGGACGAACATTATGAAGCGAGATTTTTAAATATAAATATTAGATAGACCTTTAAATAGATTTTTTTTACGATTAACATTTACAATATCGTATTTTTACATGGAGCAAGATAAGGGTGGCTTAAAAGGGGCATGTTTACGTCATGCATTACATTTAGATAAATTAATTTTATGTTTTAAAAAATCATTTATTTATTTATATTACCCATTTACTTCTTGTATTTTTGAATATTGTTTTTTTTAAATTTGCTATTACTGTTTTATTCTATGATCTGACAAAAAAATAGAAAAATGAGTAAGGATCAATCACGAAGGTACTTATTTCTAATTATTCCATCAGGTCCAAATATCATCTTTGGGTATGCTGTACGGAGGGTCTTTTAGGGAAAGTAGTTCTTGGAAGGAAAAATATATGATGAGTGGGTAGGATTCTGGAGAGGTCAATGTGCACAGGAGTGACGAACGTACGAATCGATACCTTCCACTGCAAGGTGACGGGTCGAAAGAGTCCGGCTGGAGAGGTCTAGATTAAGTCTCCCTCAACCAGTCTCTCCTGATCCGGCTAACAGTTAGTGGGCAAACGCATTTGCTACCAAGACCTAGCCAAATCTCACCCCATAAACCCTGGCACCTCTGCTAAGTCGAGAAGCACTTGGAATGACCTACGGCAGGGTTGTTGGTAAACCAATAATTAGTTCCCGGGCGGCGGTACCCATACCCGCATCACAAATATAATGGAAATGGAATTCATACTGTGAAAATCGATTTAATTTTGGAGAAGAAAATTATTTCTCAGCTACGGAATTCCACTTGGAGATGAAAGACATTTCAGGATAATAATAATGATTTAGTTGTTCCAAATGCGTTTCATTGGAAATAAAATTTAAAATTTACGGCAATACCGAAACAATAGAGATAAATATATAGATAGATAGAAATATTAAAGGTATTTTTTTGTGTTTTTAAATTTATGTGTATATAAGATCCCTGGAAATTGGATAGGTACTACCCATTAATCTACATAAATAAAATATGTCTAACGGCTTCAAATTAAATTCAGGCCTTCATTTTGATAAAAGGCAAATGTGATTAATGGTTCTTTTTTGCTTTCGATCCTTTCCACCCCTATCTTCAAATATTTTCTATATAGAAATTTGTCCAGAGAAGAAATTTTCTGCTTATCTAGTTATAAGATATTTTAAATAATATACTATATAAAGGGTGGTCCAACCATAACGCACGATATTAATTGTGAGTCACACCTTAATGACAACTTTTTTGCCCTTTCCCCTTTGTTTTTTATTTGACATTTATTTGTTTCAGTCTTTGACAAATTCAACCATGGAGATGTACACAAATAAGCAGAGCGTTAAGACTGTTGAAGCGTTTAATAAAATAGGCGTTCAAATCAAAATGCATTTCGTGCACTTCGTGATTTTTTTGGTCAGCCTAATCGACCAAATGTGTCCACAATCGGGACAATTGTGTGCAAATTTTAGCAAACCAGGTCTGTAGGAGATGTGAGAAGCCGATGCATCCACAATGAGTTGACTGTTTGGTGGGTTTTATGGGCTGGCGGCGTCATCGGGCCGTACTTCTTCAAAAATGAGGTCGGTCAAGCAGTTACCGTGAATGATGTTCGCTATCGCGAGATGATAACAGATTTTTTTGTGGCCAGAAATTGAGGATATGGAGCTGGACGATGTGGTTCCAAGAGAACGGTGCCAATTGTCACACAATTGAGAAATTCAATGGCTGTATTATCTCACGTCGTGGCGAAGTAATTTTGGATTTGACACCGTTGGACTTCTTTCTTTGGGGATATTTAAAAGGAAAAGTGTACGTCAATAAGCCAAGAACAATTCAAGAGCTAAAGGATGAGATAATTTGGCATATTAACGGCATTGAACCGTAATTATACTCAGCGTCATAGAAAATATGGACCATCGGATAGAGGTATGCCGCCGAAGCCGTGGTGAGCATTTGGCCGATATTTTGTTTCACACATAATTGTCATAGATCGTAATAAAAAAGTTAGGATAATTCTCTGAAAACTTTTTGTTTTATTTACAATTAACATCGTGCGTTATGGTTGGAGCACCCTTTATTAAGAATATAATAATTTAAAAAAATATATATTTAATAATAATATAAATATATTCAATATTCGCCTTAATACAAAGGACTATCCCATCAAAACCGTGGTTTCAACAATTCCCCAATTTTTCCAAAAATAAATTTCCTCACTTATTCGAATAAGAATCAGACATTGTTCTATTGCTTCTCACCTTTTTTAAATTCAATTCCTTGACTCCCCATATTGTACATTCTGTGGTCTAGAACTGGGTACTTTAGATACTTTACTCGACTCCAATCTTCATTATAATTTTGAAATTTGTCGATTTAAATAAAATTAATATTTAAATTCACCTTTCATTTCTCCATAATTTTAAATGATGGTCTAGAACACCCTTAAGGGGTAAAACCAGAAATAATTGAAAAAAAGTGCATTGTTTTCAAATAAATCGAGACTTTTTTAATATTGTAAATCCCATTTTTTAAACCAAGAATGACACAATCTAAATGGTAAAAAGGGAGTTTCCACACAAAAAAGTTTTTTAAAACTGTACATTTATTATAATATACGAACATAATAGAAAGGAAGAGTGAGATTTATGAGGACGTGAGGACATGTCACTTAGTGACAGATATTTTCAGTTTGGGAGGCAGGTACGGGAACCATTTATCGGATAGCTAACACCTCTGCCATAGCTCACCCCACGGAGCTCGCTACGCTTGACTTAGCATAGATTTCTATCCACCCTTCACACCTTTTTTTCCTTTACAGAACATCCTCTTCTTCCTTTCCTTAAAAAGACTCTCCACAGCATCCCCAAATGTGACGTAGGCACTGAGGGAGATTATTTTCCTCATGGGTCTCCTGTGTGAGGTTAATGAAAAAAGAAAACCTGACTCAACAGCTATTGATGCTGGCAAATACGCCACTACGTGACCCGAGTGGTTATTTACAAACAGGTGTTCCATAAAAAATAATCCATTAATCCGTAGATTTCAATGACGAGGACCCACCCAGATAATATATTTAAACTGATTAGGTGAGATACGAGTATTATACTGTTAAATAATCCATTAAACGCAAGAAATAAAACGTAATATTGCAAGACAGTAGATACTTAAAACTGCCTTCTAAAGTTGTTAGAAAACTTCGTTGAAACTTTATTACAAATTTGACAACTTAAGAAGAATTAAACATGAATATGTACGCGTGAAACTTTCTTAATCAAGATAAATGAAAGATATTCGGGCTGAATTTACTTCGGGTTTCGAGGACTAAGTAGTGTCAAGTGGTATAAGTCAATATCTTATTATTTAATAGCAAATACGAAAGCTTAATGGTTTATTATAAGATTTGCAAACATTCAGAAGTCGACTTTTGTAAGTAAATAATAAGAGGGGATGTCATTATTTCCTTATTCGGAACTCTGGAAAACTTGAATTAAATAAGGGAAACATCGTTATTTGCTAATTGGTCGGTGTCCAGTTTCATGTTTCCGTCGAAAGCCATTGAAAAAATCCGGACAGGCCTGTCAAATCCGTACAATCAGAGCACGATCCCCAAAAATGACGTCTAATTATATGTGAATGATATATTATGTTGAAGTACGAACAAAGTAATAGAAGAGTATTATTATCAATAACGTATACCTAAACTCAATGATTTCTTTTGAGGACCGTATAAGAGATTTTGCTTATTCATTAGAGAGGGTTCATTAATCTGGTAATGAGGATTTTAACTAAAGGACATTTTACACGATGCTTTATTTCAAACCGATTTTCAAGGAAACTATACCGATACCCATAAAAATGGCAACATTGAACATAACGATATATCACATGAATAATTCTGCCATTTGCCCTTGCTATTGTCGTCAACAAATCAACAAAACATATATACGAAATTCACAATATCAAATAGTGACACGAGTTCAAAATCAGTAATCAACACATATTATACTTAGTGTTCAGAAAGTAAGTGTATTGTAATGAACGGGCTGCGGTTTTTTTAAGGATTTTCAACTCTGAGTGGTAGAGAGTGATCTCTTGATAAGAACGAGCATCGCAGGAACACGGTAGTACGTGAATTTACGTTGTAGTTTCCATTTGCGAGAAGGATCTCGGTAAGATTTCCCGCCAAGTGCGATCCACGTTCAGCACAATAAAAATCAGGTCAATAGCTCCCACGAGTTTCTTCAGCGACTTGAATTGGAAGGTGAGGATTTTCTGAGCTCTATTGTGACTGGAAATGACACATGGGTGGCTCATTACATTGAGACAAAAATACAGTCTTTACTGCAATTCTCCATCTGCCAAAAAATTCAAAACCGCAATTTTAATTAAATTAACGGGAATTAAATTTTTAACCGACGAGCAGGTGCAGAAAAAGGTTCTGAAGTGGGTGAAGGAGATAGTTCTTCGAGGAGGGCTGAAAAAACTCGTGCCACTGCTCACCACATGCATTGAACGCGATAGCGATTATGTGGAAAAGTGGTCAACAAGTGTTTCAACAATGTCCTGTTTTTTTTTTCAAATACAGATTTTCTAAAAAAATATAAAAATCTTGTACCTACACTTACTTTCTGAACAAGCCTCGTACATGCAAAAAATTGTACCTACTAGAGCAAAATGCACAAATTAATTACAAGATTCATCTTATTTGCTGATTCATTCTTCTTGGCAGTAGAAATGAAGATGTGCTTAGTCCACCCAAAGTAAAGTGATTGAAAACCCCTCTCGTGGGCTAACCTTTGTTATTTTCATATTTCTTTAATAAAAACCGGTCTTATCTCCTCACCAAATATTGTTTCTGGTCTCATTCGATTCAACGCGATTATTAAACTCACAGGACCTAGTTTATAAAGACGAATATAAGACCAAAGTTTAATCAATGCACGAATTTTGTCTTTTATCAAATCCTATTTGACGTACACTTTTTGCGTGTTAAATTATTATTGAAGGTCCATCAACGACCATAATACTAGGCTGATGCCCGAATTATATCAGTTGAAAATACATTTTATTAAGTATAAATACCTCATAAACAAAAATTAATACACAGGTTTTCCAAAAAACTCTGCTTGACATAAAACAATTGAATAAACTTCCGAAAATAAATGCTGATGTAAGTATAAAACATAATATAATAATCAAAGTCTTCTTTACTGGGGCTTCCTATTCTGAGGTGGCTTGTAGTTTTTATATTTTTGTATTAAATACAAAATTTTAGTCTCTGGATGTCTTTACATTATCTTCATGGTGTTTGAAATGCGGTTATCTGTTCTCTCAAACACTTTCGTTAAAAAAATATTTATTTCTATTATCAGGTAGAGAATTAAGTATATTGTATTTTCGAAGAACGCCTGCCTATTTAGAGGCCGAAGTACTCCACCAAACAAATTAATCAAAAGGTATATAGTAAATATTAGCCAATGTGTTTATGTAATGTTTATTACTAAATTATTATTTTTATATGAATTTATTTAGAAAGGATATGTGCTACTTTATTTATTTGTGTTTTAAATAAAAAAACATAAAGGCCTTTAAAGAATTCAATTTTTCATGATTTTAGAGCCAAATTTGGCAATTATAGTTTTTTTTAGTTAATGATCATTATTAAGAAAAAATATTTTGCTCTATTTGACCAATATTTAAATTACAAATAACAGATTTATGTTGGAAAACAAATTTATCGTATATTGTTTCAATAATAAAAATACTTTTATGTTTTATAACGTTGAATGTTAGAATCTATATAAAAAATATTTATGACTAACCTGCTTCCCGCCCTGGAGCACGGACTCTCAATATTATAGTGCGACAGGCAGCCGAAGAAGCGCTCCTTCCGCGAGCGTTCCAGCTCAAACAGGTCCAGCTGTTTGTTGGTGATGCAGTACTGCTCTCGGAACTCTTGCTTGGAGTACATGGTGGTGGGGGCCCCTGGCGGCCGGCGGCAGGAGCCCGTGGCGCCAGGGGGCCCGCCCATGGGAGCCCCACCGCCCCCAGACCCGCCGCGCTGGTGGCGCCGCCCCATGTTCTCGTCCTCGGACTCGTAGCTGGTCGCGAGGTGGACTATATCCGCCTGTTTAAACAACATATTCATTAAGGCTTCGTAGAAGGCGTTCAAAAAGAAGAAGAAGATGGTTTGAAAGGGAGTTATGTAAATACGAATGTTAGAGGGAGGGCGCTAATATTTAAAAAATATCATAATTAACAGGCATAAACGAAAGTAACATTTAAAATAGAGCAAAAATAGCTCGACAAATGCTTTAAGTAGAATTTAAAGAAATTAAACTTTGTCATACTGTATGTTGAATAACGGAATCATAAGTTTTTCGAAATACTTTTTGAAGTCGGCAATTGTATAGGGATTATTAAAATGATATTTCAGTAGACATTCGGAATGCTGGGTCACAAGGCGATCCAATTCGGCGTGTGCCATTTGAAATCGAGCGAAATCCCACAAATGCAGAAGAATATCGCAAAAATGCATGTATTATTCTATAGTGTAAAATTTAGGCAAAAAAATCAATCTAAATAACTAAATAAACGATACACAATGAAACTACATTTCAAAATGGGTTGATAGTATGAGTTTTTGGACTTTAAAACATTTTTGTAGGCTTGATCCTTTTTTGTTGTAGGCTTATTTATTTTTTACTTACACACTCACCAAAAAAGTTGCTCGACTGTAGCAAAGACCCAGATGGTTCAATATTAAAATTAATTAAAACATCTATACTATTAGAAACAAGTTATTAAACCAGTATACGCATGAAACCGCGCACATCGCATTGAGATACTAAAAAACAAAAAATGAAGTCCAAAATAATAGGAAATTTTTCATTCCTGAAATGTCTGGAATAATCATGCTAACTGGGCAATTATTCTGAACGCTTTGAGATTTCGTTTTTTAAATGAGATACCTCATGTTGAGCAGAAGCGAGGTTCATCAAGTTCTAAAAATAAATTTATCATTCTACTTTTGTCTCTGAAATGAAATGCTGAAAATAAGGTCCTTTAAAAATATTTGTATGTGTAGGTACCGGCTTCATTTTAATAATATCTATGTTACAAGGTCAAGAGATAATTTTTCACAAAAGTGGCGCTATACAAATATTTACCCAATTATATATTTTTTCATTTACTGTTCTTACGTCATTATGTCCGGGTAAATTCTTCCCCATAGGAAAAACTAAATCCTTCCACACACTTTTCCACAAATGATCATCTAGTCAATCCATGCTATGCAATTGTACTACTTAAGCATAATAAATACAGCACAATACAAGACCAACACGTCAACCCACCAGATACCAATATTTTCATATCAGAGGGTTCAGTTCGGTAGAACTCCTAACTGGACCGATAAATCCTACTGATCCCTCAAAATAAATATTTAAAAAATCTTTCGTAATCCTACATGTATTTAAAATGACTAATTTTTGCATTTTTATGTATAAATTCTTTGACAAATCCTTGGTCAATGGACAAATCTAAAAAGCCTAAATTTTGAATGAGAGAGTAAGCCAGTAGACAAAATAATAAATGGTAATATTTGTATAGTCTGAGAATGCCATATTCTTTTAATCTCATTTTCTAAATCTGTATATTTTCTTATTTTTTCAGAAACCGATTTTTCAATATTACAGGAATTTGGAATATCTACATAAATGATACAAGTTATTTATTATATTTAAATTTATTATTGTTTACACAGTGCAACCATTTATGAAAATAATATTATGTCAGATGAATTAACCTTAAGGAAAATTAAAAACTTTCACGGTATCTAACTCTCCAGTGAAACGAATGAAAGCTTCTTTAAAGTGCTTTTACTCTCCTTATTCTATCGTGCTTTTTGCTGCCACGTGTTTCAGTCTAACTTGCGGTTGCTAATCCAGTGAGATTTTGTGCGTCCTTGAGTGCTCTTGGTTCGTCATTGGAGCCACAAAATAACGAGTTTTATCGATCCGCTGGTCTCTTTACGAGCATGGTGCTCATTATCAACTTTGAAATTAACGTTAATAAGTGCTTCTTTTTTTTAATTTTACCAGATTTATTCTTTTACGATTCCTTCGGGAGATGTCGGCATTGTTAGTTCCATCTCACGTTACGCAACCTTAATTTTATATCTCCTTTATGTGTGGCTCTGTTTGGCAAGTATTTTTATAAACAAGTACTGGAAAAATATTCATTTATTAATTTCATTTCAGTAATTTGCGCTTATAAATTACTAATTAATTATAATTCATTTACTGTATTTTCTCTTGCGTAATGTGGCTTCTACAATAAAACAGAATCTACCAATTGGTTCAGACTTTAAACCTTCAGGCAGCACATTATATTACATCATTGCTTTGTAGAGATTTTGCGAATTGGCTTTGTCGTTTTTTGTGTCTATGAATGTCTTTGTTGTATATTATTTTATTTGGATAGTATTTTAAACGGATTGTTAATTATTTTACATATAAATATTTTCATGTTTAAGGTCATCATCTGTTTCACTCTTAGCTATAATGGTTTCTTCAACATGTTATTACCTTAAATTATAATATTTTAATTAATGAAGATAATATATCCCTTTCTGATTCGGTCATATTTAACGGTATAATAAATACTATGACTGACAACAACCAACATTATCTGCATCTTCTTAATGCATATGGGTTCGAGTCCCAGATGTATTCGTATCTTTTTCTGATTTTTCTGTTTCAGATTTTCGACTGAGTTTTGCAAATATTAGAAATCTTCATTAATTAAAATATTATAATTTAAGGTTTAACTCATTAAGTTAAAAAATACAATATTTTTATATCATGTTACACCTCTTTAGGCCATATCTCTTATGATATGAATGTATATAATATTTTTTTTTATGAACGTAAAAAATTATTTTTTATGGTTAATTTATTTTTTGTTATATTCCATTAAGTTAAAATAACCCATTGACAAACTACTTAAAAGTAGTTTAGTGGGACTTTTTCTCTGTTTTTTGTATTATGTGATGTGATGTTATTTGATATATATGTATTATTATTTGTTTTAAGTGTTTCTTTAAATAAATAAAAAATTTATGGGGAAACCATTTTTATTTATTTATTTTGTTATAACAAAAATACATTTACATTGTGTTGACATTTTAACTGTCCAACTAGGTAGGTCTCCCGTTCTAGGACAGTCAAATTTACAGGTATCGTACATATTAGGTAGGTAGGTAGGTATATGATGATTCATATAAGTATTAAACAATTTGAAATCAATTGTTTAATACTAAAACAGTAAAAGAAAAGAAAATAAAATTTTTGGTAACAAATGAAATATATAACGCCCTCGTAATACAATTTAATTTTTATAATTTACGTAATATAATAATTAAGCCATTTCAATATTCCCTAGCATGGCGGGCGAAATAACACAATATGTACACTATGTATAAAATTCTTTAATAAATAAATAAATCTTAAGACATTTTTTCCATTGGCAAGGCGATTTCTCAATTTCATGGGATTTTCGAAAGTGCAAAATTTTTTTTTTTTAAATAAAGGACAGAACAACAAACAATTTAGTAGTAGTGGGTGAACTTCTCGAGGGATTAAGAAGTTGTTCTAGATTCAGGGAAATTAGAGATTGTTCTGTAAACTATTCCACAGGGGTTGGCTAGGGACTTGAGGTTCGGACAAGATAAGAAGGTAAAGGTAGGACGTTTTCAAAAGTTTCGTTGGATTTCCCGAGAAGTGTTGTCTTTGAATTTGATGGGTTTTTGGAGTAAATTCAATGATTCGTGAGATTCAAGTTATATTTTCACTTTAAAGACGTTGTTACGAACACTTGTAAATATTATATGGAAATATATAAACATTGACAAATATTGTCCCTAGCTTTAAAAGGTCTCTTTCTCACATTAACTCAAACGAATTGTTTCTTAAAATCTTAAATGATTTTGAAAAATAAAAACAACCTTAATGTATGTGGTTCAGAGAACATTTAGATTTTTAGTTTGCTTTTGTTTCTGGAAATAGAAGAATATGTGTACATGGCAGTACGCATTTCAGACATGAACTTCTTTTATTTTTGTTTTTTAGAAAAATTTTGAATATCTGAATAAAAATATGAGTACCTACTTCAGTTTTAATTATGTTTGCTCTAATATTGAATGAACGCCAAATACACTTGGTTATATTATCGAATATAACCTACATCAAAGGATCTCCTTAGAACTTCAAAAACTAGGAAAAACTGAAATTGGTAGTGATTAGAAACAATTTATAAGAGTATTTTTTTTAAAAATTATGAACAGGATTTTTTTTTTGTTTGCAATGAAATACGAGAACAATGAAGGATTAATTGGATGAGATGTTTTTTTTTACACTCGAAAATACTTAAATGAGAGATAAACTGGCGGGTGTTATTATCTACTAGTGAGTTTTCCCACGCCAACGCTTATTGTGTACACGTAGATTGAAAAAATTAAATTCAGTAACATTTTTTAAATAAAATGGATGATGTTGATTGTTAAAATAAATAAATATCAAGTGCACTAATTTATTTGGTAAATTTAAAGCCAATGGCGATAAAAACAAAAGTCCATCGAACTGGAAAAGTTTGGTAATTCTTCATATTATAATATATGATATGAACCAAGAGAAATACGGTAATATATCACATTTGGGAAACTTTGCAAAAAGTACGTACATGCTATTCAAAGCTAGTCACTAAATATAAGTGTAGTGGTTTCTCACAAATGCAGTACTAAGATCGTCACCCATTTCGAAATGAAATATATGGTGAAATATATATGAAATATATATATGTCAATTGTACAATTAAAAAAAAAATTAATTAGGTTAAACAACATTTTTTTGTAATTAGGGTTTTGAACCCTGGATCTCTGGGTTCATAGCAAAGGAATCAGTTTCTCCCGATCCAGCCCACCACGCAGTGTGTAGGCAAATGTACGCTGCAAATATCTAGACAAACTCACCACATGAACCCGGGCGCCCTTGCTAAGTCACTAAACGATGCGAGTCACTTGGAGTCATCTATGGCAAGAGTGTTGGTTATTCAAAAAATGGTTACCAGAGCGGCGCGGCGGTACCTATACACGCCGCCCAAATTGGAAAATTGCCTCGAATATACATTCAAAAGATACAGGAGAATCATTATAAAGATACATTGGCTTGTATAGTGAAAATAATAATAATAATTAGATTATTTTTTAGACCGCCGTTTTTGTGTAGTGTATTTGATGTATAAAAATATAATATAATTAAAATAAAAATCTTTATTCTATAAATAAAAGTAGAAGGTATGGGTATTATAGCTTGTAGGTACATCCTATTTCGTATACGTAACCAAACAAACAATAAGTTAAACACCACCTAAAAGTTAAATCCACCTAAACTGGGAGTCTAAATATAAACGGGTTTTTATACTTGAGTGGAAGGCGTAGGAGAAAATAATTACTGTGAAGTAAATTATTTCATTTTTTACGGGGTGAGATTTCCTTCTAAGAGGTTCCGCTCACGGTCCAACTGATTTTTTAAAAATTTAATTTAATTTAAATTTTTTAAATTTTTAAATTTTTTTAAATTTTTAAATATATATATTAAGATTAACTCTACACAGCAGGCCCTGAGGAAAAAAATCCCTTAGGGCCTATGTCATCCTTGAAGATGCTGTGTGGAGGGTCACAAGGAAGGATGAAACACAGAGGTCAGCAAATCGTTCCACAGCCGAGCTGTTCCTTCTTGTGTTCCACAGCCGAGCTGTTGAACACAAGAAGGAGTCGTTCTCATGTGATAAATGCCAACCGTGTACATATGTTGGGCACGCGTTTGGTGTGTTTCCCGACTATGCACCGGTGCCGAGAGGATCAATGACGCTAGTTCCTCGGAGCATCTTTTATTGAAATACCGGTAGAACAAGGATAGAATTTCCACCCGACGCCTGTTCTCTAAATATTGCAATTCGTTTGTTAAGATGTCCGCACACTACACAACTTCTTAAAAATCCGTTGTCAACAGCAACGCTAACAGTCACTCGCAACTCGCCGTTCTAGTTGCCTCGGCCGGCTGTTGCCAGGTCACCAGTTTTTTGACAGTTTCCATTTTTTGTTTTTTTTGTTTTTTAGTCGCTAGCGCCAATATGACAGCGACAGATGAGTGAGACGACAGCTGAAGTGTTGCTTGTTTATAGTTAAACAAGCTTAGATAATTACTGAAATCGTAAAATTGAATAGGGCCATGATAGAAGTTTGGTTGGAAACCGTAGCAACCCACAAGTTTTAGTTTGGTTTGAGTTTCTCCATGAGCGGAAGGCAATAATTATAACTAATTCAAAATATTTTTGAAACTTTCGATACGTGTATACAAATATATTGAAACTTGTCCTCCTTAAAATATTTTTCCGGTTCCTACCTACCCATCTATTTATTCATTTTTAAACCATACACGTACACCAATTCAGTTGTATTAAAACATAAATAATAAAATCCATCCCTTGCCCTGAAAAAAGCCTTCCGAAATGAAACCTTCAATGCTTTGACGAGGTCCTTAAAAATGAAAAGAAAATACTTTTGATATTTCAAGAAGAGGCCCTTGAAGAAGAAGACTTTACCTGCGTCGAGACATCGAGATGGCTGAGGGACTGCGCGTGCGGTAGCGAGCTCACCCGCACGGACCCTCCGAGGGGAGCTGAAAGAAAAAAATAAAACATTTTATTTGATGATTAACATTAAAAAAATGATAGAAATGGTAGTAAAGTAAAAATACAATCAAAATTTTCCAAATCATTTCGGTTTGACATTTAGATGGGTACATTTTGGAGGAATATGAAATGGATGAACATGGTTGAAAATGAATCAAATGTTCTTTCATATTGAAAGATATTATAATAAAACTAATTTTTACAGGTTGGAATGATATTGAATAGTTGTTACATAATATTGACATAAAAAACAAATTTCAAAAATAAATTATCAAAATAATGTAAATGTAAATAATGAAAAAAAACCTATATTCCTGGCAAAATAGGAAGTTATCTCAGACGATACAGAAATAATATAATATATAAAGATAATCAAAGATACAAAGATGCTCCAATTTTAACAAAAAAAAAATGATTAAGTAATGAAATATGTTTTAAAGTGAATATATGTGTGGAGTGTGTCGACTTACAAAAAGAAAATCTAAACCAGCGTTAGAAAAATCTGATGATATCGATACAATAACATAACATAAAAGTGATAATTGAATTAGCACACTCGATCGATAAGGATCGTTAGGATAATTGTCGATAACTTCTCATCGTACCCTAAGACAACTGCAGATCTGTAACGTGCAAACAACAGTTGATGTCGAATATATTAAGGACACTTAGTGATTGTAAACTGTAAGTTATTCGTTTTCGATCTGCAGTCATGCTAGGGGAAGTTACCGATAATTAGCCTATCAATCCTTATCGATTGAGTGTGCTAGTGTGTGTGGGCAGATGTTTCTTGCATGCATTGTTTGTTCATAAATATATTAATCGCAACATTTTCTGGTCTATTATTATTTTTTCGGGAACAGAATCTATGGTTCAGAGTGACTTTCTTTAGAAATAAACTACTTTTCCAGAGCCTCATCAATATTAACCACCTAGTTTTATGAAAAAAATCTCGGAAAAAAAATTTCATTGTCGGGATTCAATCGATCATCAAGAGACAATCCATCATATAGTAAATTATTATTACACCACATTATACTATGACTGTTAATCTGGGATTAGCTTTTTGCAATATGTGAACCACGTTTACAATACTATTATTGGAAAAATATTATACGATTGGAATGTTCGAAAAATGTGAATATTGCACAAGAGTCCCAACTAACCGGAGTCTGTGGGACTATAATATCCCCAAATGGAGTATGATGTGAAGTTAAAGGGGTGTAAAGGGAAATTTCAGGAGAAAGAAGAAGGTTGGCAAGTACCTGGTCAATCAAATTTGGTTACTAATCGAGGCCTAGCAACAACGTATCAATTTGAATGGTGATCTTCACCAAGACTCTGAGAATATCTGAATAAAACTGGAAAATATATATATATAGAATGGTTAGGTTAGGTTAGGTTACATGAATGCCAGTGAGACTATGGCACCCCCAAGTGGGGCATGTTGTCAGGCTGAAGATAGTGAGGAGGGTAAGGGGATGGAAAAGAGGAAGGTGGGGAAGTACCTGTCTATTAAGATCTGGTCACCAAACACGGCTGAAGCCATTTCAAACAATGTTTCAATTCGGAATGTTGGTTTTACACCAGGGCGATACTGAGAGTATCTTTCACTCCGGAACGTGCCGCAAATATAATACATATTGTTTTTAGTTAATTAAGATGATACCCGGTGGTGCAGAAATAGATTTTAGTAAAATGTTGCTGTCACTGTTGCTCTTACTCCACCGGATATTTAGCGAAAGGGACAATGCACCTCGGGCTACTGACACCTAACTAAAATGGAGGTTTTGTATTCCCCACTTTTCTCCTCCAAAAGTGGACTGATTTTCAATTTTTTTTTTACCAACTACATAAGAAAAAACTATTCAATGTCTGTACGTTTTGCTTTTTTTTAAAAAACATATTCTAGTTTGTATACTGAACGTCTTTTGAAGGCGTTTAAACCAGTCAATTTTATTGAATTTTGGAAGGTCATAACTTCTATAAAAAGTAACTTATAAAAAAAAACAAAAAGTACCGACACGCTAGTAGTTGATATCTATTTTATTTAAAAACAATATTTTATCTAGGGTTAAAATCCAGAGATATAAATAGGAAATACGTTTGTATGGAAAAATCACCGCCGGGTATCCCCTTAATTGGGAAACAACACAAATTAATAAAATAAAATTTATTTGCGCACGCCGGGTTCGAACGCGCGACTTTCGGATAGGTAGCAAAGAGCCTTACCGCTCGACCACGCCAGCCGTCAATATACATCAATCGTTTACAAAATTTCCCTTTCAAAGTAGTTCCCTTTCACTGAAATACCTACCAGCTCGTAGTGGATTGAAGCTGACGACACGGTATCGCTTCCAAGTAAATAAGCACACACTTAACACAACAATTTCACATCATGCCGGATCTGCCCTGATGATGGACACTGCAACGCTGTCCGAAACGTCGGCTAAAGAAGTAGGTAGCACAACACGGCATAACACCCCAAAAACAAACAACGAAAATACATCAATCGTGTTTGTTTAATTAAGCATATTTACTTTTATGCTCACAAATTGACTTTGACATCTAAGTTTACATATTAAAGCGATGCAGGTATTATATATAAATTATGTGTTCATTCATATCTATGGTAAGAAAGAGGAGCAGAGTAATAATTTTTTACATGAATTGTATTAAATATAAATAATATTCTAGCCTTTTTTTATTTCTACATATATATTAGCCACCTCTGCGTATTATATATATTATCGACCTCATGCAGTCTAGTTACAAGGATACAAAAGAGTATCTAAATGACTTAAGATTTGAAGAAGTTTCTGACTTCAGTTTGATATTTAATAAAAGTACTTGTCATCAAATTTCCCTCATTAAGTGGGTAATATCAGTCTGATACCGTAAGCTATGAATCTATGCTAGTACAACAAGACAGCTGCAATTTGATCAAATACTTGAAGTGATCGAGGCAGCCCACTGCCAATACAATAGCGTCGTAAACGGAATCTCCAAGCAACCTAGACTGAAGCACCATCGCAGAATGGCTGTCGTCATACCGAAGCCCAGAAATTAATTAAGGCTCTCATCGGATCTCTGCATATTTCTATTCAATAGAAATACCGTTGCATGAATACTGCTTATGATGTTGTATCCAACAAATTGGAGTATAGCCCTACCCTTCCGAGATAGGGTCTTTATTGAGTCCGAAGTTAATAGCCTTATTCGTTAAATGTTTAATTCGTTGGAACCCTTTTTGTTGAATCGGCATTAAGCCGGCATAAAGACCGTATAAAATCAGGTACAATTTATTTAGTATTTCATTTTTTTAAAAATAATGTAACAATTTAAAGATTTTAATTTCAATGTTAAAATGCTAAAAAAACATAACGTATTAGAATAAAGTATGTCACAAGAAATAAAGGACGTATGAGACGATGACGACTTGGCACGATGGAGTTAATCTAATACTTTAGTATGGGCATATCTAGGGAACGAAAAATAGAAGAATATGTTTGAAGTGTGTGGATGTGGATTAAAAATGAGGTGTGTGTTAGGTCAGAGCTATCTATCTAGCTTCTCTTTTACTCTCCCGGGATACGGTAATTTAGAGATATATGTGTATAATATAGTACCAAATCTTCTACTAGGTATAGTATTTCAGGTTTGTTAATAATAATCTAATTTCAATGTTTTATTTAAAGTATCATATTATGTATAACATTAAAACTGCGGAATTAATTTTCGCCGTATTTGTTGTTTTGTTATTTTCAAATTAATATTATGAATTTCATTCTGCCGGTTTTGGAAAATATATTTACGCTATGTATCATTAATATCATACTAGTAATAAGCAAGCATTAAACGTAAGTAGTTTTCAATACCAATGAATATTGTATATAATGGATATTGGCACTACTTTCTAATTGAATAACTTGTTTTCTTATTGACTATCCCAAACATAACGACAATTTTTTTTTGTAAATGACTTCATCTAGTATAATATCTGTCAAGTTAGTGAATAAAATATATGCAGAAATTTCTAAAATCGTATCTGGAATCGATAATATTTTTTACATGAAAAAGAACGCTGCTGTCAATTTTCCAGGTAACAGGCGATCATCCAATTATTTCATAAAATTTCTATTTTCATAACCTGCCAACCGATCAAAAAAATTTACTACGTTCATGAACATGATTTCAGTGAATAGTCAATTATTTTTATGGCAATATTTGTTATCATCAATTACGTAACGTGTAGGATCAAGTGATGTTTATGACAAATTTAATTGTTTTTACATTCATTAGCACCAATGTGATATTTATTTCAAACGTCTTCAATCAAGAAAGAACATATTAAGGCTTAAGGTTTTTGCTCTCATTCTGCCTGCCTTCTATGTCTTTCAGTAATCTCCCTTTTTCTTCGAATTCCCCGAGTCTAATATTTTTTTACTGCCAAGATTTTACGATCCCTTCTGAATGGTAGAAACGTGTTTCTGTGTTACTCGTTTTTTAAGCTTTGAAAAACCTGGTAAGATTCTACGAGTAGGTGGGTACCTTCTCTTTGAAGAATAATAAATTAAGAAAAGACATTTCTTCAAAAAACATAAGACAGGTTATGTCAGATTTGACGAGGCATTGTACAGGGTCTTTGATTAAGGGATTTCTATATTTAAATTTAAATAAAACGAAGTGTGTATGAGATATCATCGAATATTTTTATTCGTTCGATAGGCCTATATATGTCAGTATGTATGAAATGTCCGCTGTGGCTTTGCTTGGTGGCACAAATTCGGGAGGTCCAATTTTCAATGACTTTGTCGCATAAATCTGGCTGAATTTGCTGGATGGCGTTGGTTATGTTGATTTTGAGGGCGTTTATTGTTTGCGGTTTATTCGCATACACCTGCCATCTAAGATAACCTCGAAGGTGAAGTCTAAAGACGTTAAATCGTACGATCTCGGTGGCCAGAGATAACCATGCCTTTTTCTAATCAAATCTCAAATTTGGTGACTTGCACAAGTCGTTCAACGCTTTAACCTTCCATGATGATTGGCCGTACACTACTAAACAATTGACAACAAATTTGACAGATGTCGCTTCAACAATGTGGCCGCTATCAACTGTCAAAGTTCGGAAGTCCCTATTGGAAGGCCCTTTATAAGTATCTTCGTCAGTTGGTTTGAATATTTTTTTTGACAACTTCGTGAATTTTATTTGAGACTTTTATCGCTATTTACATTGCTGGAACCTCAAAAATAAATTTGTTGTTTTTTTACAAGAAAATAATTGGCCTTTACCTTAAAATATTAGGCATTTTGATGTTTTGTTTTAATTTGAAACCCTTGTTTCCGGCAGATTTTTTGCTCTCAACTTGTGTCGACAAATCAGACAAAAATTCGCCGCGTTTATTTCCTTTGGTATTTCCAATTATTTCTTAACAACTTAACTATTGGAGCATCACTAAGTGGTAACATTATGTTGAGAGTGACTTATTTTGGAGAATAGAAATCAATTGGGCCTCCCTCCGAGTAGCGGAAGAGGGGAAAATCAATTAATATTTCTCTAAGATTTTCTATAGAATAGTCTGTCGATGGTTTGAGATTTCTAATAAGCAATTTGAACAAAGGACTGATCAAAGAATACGGCATAAATAATATGATGGAACATTTCTTTGTCTTGTACACTTGTGTTAAGGAACAATTATCAGGTAGACTTTGTCAACTTTCATCCATTATTAAATCCATTTATCGAATATATTTTTTTACGTGAATATATCTTATATTCTATACATAATATGTAAGATATTCTTATTATTAGAACTGGAGTAAGAATATGACATACTATTATATAAAATAAAAATAATTCAGTAGTTTGACACTTAGCATGTAGAAATCCTAGAAGATTTATGCATCGTAAATTATTAAAATTACTTTATGCTAAACAGTATTTCAAAATGTAAAAATTGACGAAGATATTTTGTTTACGACGAATAATTACAATTAGGTAGGTACTAGTATAATGCGAACTTTTTGATAGAGATCTGTCCATTAAATTATGTTGGTGACTTTGTATTTGTGATCAGTAAGTTCTTCATCAATCAACATGACGACCCTTTGGAATAACAAGGTTCCATCTTTTGCGGAAAGGTCACGCGGTTATGGGATCTATGGTAGGCTACCTTAGAATTGATTATCGCAAGACGTTAAAGAAACAGATGGAACTTTGTTATTCCAAAGGGTCGATGATTGTCCAACTGCATAGGTAAAGGCGGGTCTCCTGCGACGTGTTTTCACAAACATTACCACAAACATCTGCATAAAAAGATGTTTAGAGACACTCCCCAATTCTTAATTTTTCACAAAATATTTGTTTCAATGTTTGTGGTAATGTTTGTAAAAAGGCCTCGCCGGAGACCCACCTTTATATGGGCTTGAAAAACACTAAGTAGGAAGCTGTACTAATATTGTTTTTTTTTAAATTACTATTATCAACGCCGGCTTTTACATGATTTATTGTAAGATACACAGAGAAAAAGTTTATAAATTATAAGAGCAAAAAATTAACATAAAAGTGCATATTATATGTTTATTACGTATATTATATGTTCTTCTTCTTCGATAGCGCAACAGCCCATATCGATCTCTGGCCTCCCGTAACATTCGCCTCCAACTCTTCCTGTCCTCAGCGGCTGACTTCCAGTTTGTTACGTGGAGAAGCTGTGCTGCATCCCTTCTTACCTCGTCTTCTCACCTCGGTCTGGGTCTTCCCACTTTTGTCTTTCCACCTAGTTGTCCAGTCATAATTCTTTAATTTTGGGACGCGTGTCATATCATATACATATCATTTCTTTGTTGTGCTGGATGCGCGACTGTTCCCCCTCTATCACGGGTCCACATATTCTTATCAACACTTTTCTTTATGTATATTATACGAAGCAGTGAAAAAAAAGCAACAAGTTTTTTGGAGCAGATAATATATAAATAATATACAAATTAGGTACATAATATACTCGTACAAGTGCACACAATACATAACAGAGTGCGGGGTAAACAGAAAGAAAACAAGAAGAACAAGTTTGTAGATTTTCGTAGAGAAATAAAAAGTTATTAAAAAATGTATAAATGATCATTGCTACGTAAAAATATCATCAGTCACATATCTATAAAATATGGGTTAACTTAAATCAAATAAGTCGAAGCTTGAGGTGATTTTGTTTCTAATTGTAGGAAGGCGAGAAATTAATAGTGCGTTGTCAGTCCCGGAATTATTGTTGCAGAATTATATTTTTTTAAATAAACAACATTATTTATAAAACATGAACTTTAAGGCATGTGTATAATACAGTTAACCTTTAGTACGAACAGAACTGTTCTTTACGGAAATTATACATAATACGAACAAATTTATAAGATGCATGTTAAAAATCTGTAAAAAATATAAATAAGCTGTAAATCATTATGGTAAACACCAAATAAAAATTACTTATTACCAAGATTGGGTAGCCTTTGGATTTACCAATTTCTGGCAAAAATAATTGCTGATATAGGAACTTTATAAACAGAAGTCTGTCGTGTATCACATGTAGGTACGCAATATAATTAGGCTCGTTAAATCCAGGGCGTATTTATCCAATTATATTATATTCGTAGAGCTTGGTATCGAATGGGTAGAATGGTAGAATGAGTATCAGACAATTGTATACGTAAAGGCAATTCCACAGGGAAGACGCTCAGTTGGAGACCCCAGAAAAAGTGTGGAAAAGAAATATAGAAGTTAGGCGAGAGTAGACAGGATCCCAGAAGACCGAGATCTTCAAAGTAGCAAAAACTCTGATTTTCTTGGAATGAACACAATGCTGATTCTTGATAGTACAAATTAAGGAGATGATAATGACAATGCAATTTTCTAGGATCAGCTAGGTATATAGTACATTAGGTACATCAATTTTTTTTTACTTGACTTTATTAATATATCGCCGAAAAAAAGGGAGTCGTAAGTCAAAAGGATTAATTTTATAGGAGGGAGAAAACAATTTATATTGATGAAACAAGCGGACCGTTGAAAAGAGACACTAGCGACATCTCGCGCGATAAAGTGACGTAACTTAAATGTGGTTTTCATGGGATAAAGATATTCACATTCACTTTACATTCCAGAGATAAAATTTTTTTTTTACAAAAACAGAATATTTTAACTTGTGATCCTTTTCTACAGATGCGATATGTTTGTAAAACCATTAAAATTTTATTAATGAATCTTCACAACGCATTTCTACTTTTTTGTGTGTATTTACAATCCCAGTGGCAGAAATGAGATTTTCTTGTGTCGCGATTTCGAAATGCACCGTGGAAACATTTTTTTATTTTATTTTATTTATTACGCGTATATATATTTATAATACTTACATAACGCATTTAAAGTGTTACATATACAAATACATTGTATTAAAAATGTATATAATGTAGTTCGTAGTATTTAGTCGTTTATTTAAATTTCATTCGAGAATGGAAGACATATGTCTCTGTATCATTATAGTGAGAGAGTCGCTAGAAAAAACAACACGATAAAATGCCTCAGAAACGAACATTTTTTTAACCCTTTGTGAAAGAATTCTTCCAACCTTGTGGACATTTTCACTAAGTTCAAACAATGATAAGGCGTTAACAAAAACCCGAGGCTATTCAATCTTGAAGCTCGCACCGAGATAAGGTGTCATCAATGACTGTATTGGATCAGACAGTGGGAATCAGTCACACAGACCGTGATAAGGTTTTGATCGATTCTACCCTCAATTTCTCTCATTCCTTTGATATAAAAAACATTAGATGGCCTGTCATAATATAAATACTCCATTCACAGCTTCTGTCGTGAAAAATTGAGTTAGCAGGAGGTTCGGGTTTTTCTTCTGCCACAGAGCAATGATATTAAATCTTGAGAAATATGAACAATCATGGATGCTGTCAATTGAGTATTGTGGCGTTGAAGAAAATGCTAAAATCGACAGAAGAGCGGATTGCACCCAAGAAGGACGGAGAAATTCAATGATTCGGTTTATTCAGAGGATTTTTATCCTGGATTATAATATGAAAAATCTTCAACAATAGTTATTCAATAGAGTTGAAAGATAAGTTAAAATGAACACCTAATGAAATTTTCTGAAAAAAAAACCGACAAGTCTTCGTCGGCAATATTAAACATATTAAGTAATATTGTTATATGAAATTATAATTTAAATTTCGGAAATACGATTAAAATAGTATTCTGTTAATATTTTTTTTATTATTATAAGTACCCACTTACCAACTCTATCGCTTGTCCGAATTATTCACAAAATCAGTTCCAATTTTGAAATGTTAAATTCAAAACTAATTCCGCTTCCTGTGGTGGTAGTAAGAGATTTCCAAAGTATTGTCAGGTTATTCGTAACTCAATAATAATCTCTTAAAAAATATTAAAAAAATAAGCGCAATTGATGGAGGAATGCAGATTTGATTCCCAATACAGATGTACCGCTAAAATGTGTATTTAAGGATATTATATTCATTCATTTTGACAGGTCAGTGGTTGAGTGGGCATCGCGTTTGGGTCCCACCCAGGCGTTCCGTGTTCGATTCCTCGGCTGGCTAAGTCCTCCATCACAACACGTGCAACATCTTCCGCTTAGTGTGGTGGTAGTAGGAGATGAGGAGGATTCCGAGTTTTAGAGTTCATTGAACCGAAGTTATAGACGGGTATTTTTGACGATGATTAACAATGATCCTGAGGATGGTGATCAATGATTCTACTTGTTTACATGTTTTGATGTGGAGAATATTTATTTTATTTTGATTTTATTTTTACTACGTAAGTAGTACCTTTCAAAAAAGGATATGCACTCGTATATATCAAGTATAAGAAAATTAAAAGAACAATAGCACAATATTCGTCGGCATAAAAGTCAAATAATCTGAAAATAAATTATAAAAATAAGTCTAATTCGCGTGAATTGCATCATCGTCACCATTAAAACCAGTGACCAATGATGCAGAAAATTCTTTTCCATACCTACGTACAAGTCTCATCGACATAGTGTCACTTCATTCCTCAAAGTATATCTAATATTTTTTAAATCGAAGCTCTCTCTATAATATACGACATGAAGCAACATTAACTCCATTATGGGATTAGTTTAGTTTAACATTTTAGATGAAAAATGGCCTGAACATTTGCCTCAAATCGCATTAGTACAGTGACGTGTGAAGCAATAAGACCCGACCGATAAAGTAATTGTAGTATATACAATAATTAGTGAGGCAGAATTTAGAATCTTTTCGTGATGCCTAACAGAGGAAAAAATAATTGTTGAAAAATAAGAAATATCCATCAAAGATTTATTTAAAATACACTTCTATTCCGAGACTAATGCCAGAGACAACCAGAAAGTGCTCAAGTAGAAATCTATTAAATATAATGTAGTTTTTGGTTACAAAATTAGATACTCGGTGATATACAAGTATTTATTCAATTTCGTTCATTAGATCTAATACATGTTGGTACTATAAATCGTCTTTCTCGATTCTTATCTTTTATATTCTACAATGGAGGACATTGATTATATTAATTATCTACCAAATACGGAAGTAAAGACCTTTGGCTTATATTTGTTAGCAAATAGAATTTTAACAATCATATTATCGACCACATAGTCACTCTCAAGCAGAGTCAAGTCAAACTTGGCAAAGGCATGTCAAATACAACGCTGTTTTAAGACTATGTAAATAATCGGCGTTTTATGATATGAAGTTTGTTTCTTTAAGTTAAGTTGGATTTCACCATCTAAATACTTATTAACTTCGTGGCTAGCCATAATTTACAATAAAAATATATAAATTTGTTTTAGACCTCTTCAAACTCTACCGGTTTCGGAAGAACCCTTCCTTCTTCAGGAGAATATTAAATGTTTAATATCAAATTAGTTCATTTTTAAATAAAAATTACCACAAAAATACATTCAATGCCAATAGGAATATACAAAAGTAGTACGTTTACTCAGGTTAAACACCTACAATCAATTACTTACTTCAATTAGGTTCGAATGTTATAAACATTCATCAATTTATACAAGGTGTCTGTGGGTAAGGTACACAAATTTTGGGAGGTGATTCCACATGATAGTATAAGTAAAAAAAGATAAAAAATATTTTCGAAATTCCAACAATTTAAGGTAGTTTACGGGTAAAAAGATAATTTGTTCAAATGGAAAAATAATATTCTTTTATGAAATAATATTTTTGTATGGCAAAAATAAAAATTTTAAGTTCTTTATCTTTTTTACTTCTACCATCATGTGGAACCACCTCCCGAATTTTGCGCACTTTACCCCTGGACACTAAGTATATCATATAATAAGTATATCATATAATAAGTATATCATATAATAAGTATATCATATAATAAGTATATCATATAATATGATATACTTGGTCGATGTTAAACATCCCTACATTATTCCATGTTCCATGAAATACAAGGGAAATTGAAAACAATACGAATGATTCCAAATTCCAAGTCTTATTGTTAAACAAGAGGGGTGTACGGAGAGAATTATTACAGCCATTCATTTTTATTAGTTACCTATATCCCCTCTTTCTAAATATTTTCATATATTCACGTGTATAAAAAAGAGTGATATTTATTTACTTACCTAAAAAACCTTTCCAAGGTTATTCCCGATATAAATAAAATTAGCTGGGATATTTTTACGATTCTATAAAAGTTAGCAGGGAAAATATCTGGTGGTAAAACGAATATGAAACCTCTGACCTTCGGGGGTACCCAATCTTTGTTTTCGCAATATGTTCACACACAAAACATTACTGGTTACTGACCTGGTTACACAACAAAGCCACCCCAAGAAACCGCCCTTGTATTCCTGGCCACGACCCCTAATACTGGGAAGTAGGGTGGTGGGGGGGATTTTATATAAAGGAAGATAGAGGATTTGACATACGGTGAAATGGGATCAAAGATTCTCAAATCGGTGAGTTAATTCAGTTACTTCAACCCATAGAATCTGTATTGGTTTGGATGGAATACGAGATTTTTGGATTGTGTTTGGATATTAGTTACAGAAATTTTGTGAGATTTTCAATGTTTTTTTTTCCAACGTTGTTTTTTTAATAAAAACGTTATGACGTTACTAAAACCCTTTGAAAAACCAATTTCAAATTTTTCAATTTAAGATTCACTATAGTCAAGCACCTTTTTAAGTAGGTACCGATCAAACCGATGATGCATTAATTTTATTTTGTTAACATTCTTGAAGTGTTTGTTAACCTCTCCTAGATGCGACCTTTTTTTTACATTAGCTACACATAGGAGGCCCTGGGGAAAATAATTTCCCTCTGGGCCTATGTCAATTTTGGGGATGCTGTGTGGAGGTTATTTTTAAGGAAGGGAAGGAGAGGAAGTTGTGGGAAGGAAAAAGGTATGAGGGTTGGGTAGGAATCTGGGATTCAGTGTGTCCAGATCATCCGCCGCCAAGACCTAGACAAACCTCACCCCATGAACCCAGGCACCCCTGATAAGTCACCAAACGTAGCAAACCACTTGGGGTGACCTATGGCAGACGTCTTGTTATCCAATAAATGGTTACCTGGGCGGCGGTACCCATACTTGTCTACCAAATATCATTGTTTCATTTTTTCGTTTAAGAGTCACTAATATTATCTTCCCTGATTTTATGAATATATCCGTATGTCCATGTCTAAATAATGTAGAAGCTCTTTATATAAATAAAATCATTGTATTAAACAATCAATTAGATACATCGATTAGCCCATTTAAAACTTGTTTTCCTTCCCATTTCCTAAGCCCACTTTTAATCCCTCTCTCTTACCTGTCTTTCCCTCGCCAACCACCTAAGTTTATGTTACCTTTGCATCTTTTATGTTTTCTATGCACTGTAATTCTGTAATTATTATAGTGGGATGAAACCCCGAGAAATGTTCAAGTGATTGGTTGTGATATGGAATAAAGTGATATCTAAACAAAGTTATTTTTTTCTTTACAATTAGTTAGGAGGTTATACGTTCAACAGAGTTAAAATAAAGACAATAACAGTTACATTTTTTAAATTTCTATTAATTTATTGATTTTTTATAATGTTCATATAATTTGTATGTACATCATTTGAAAGCTCAAAATATTGTAGAGAGCTCAAAACATAATTCTGATAATATACGTTAAACAATAATTCTAAGAACGAATATTTTTTGATATAACTTCTTGAGGCATAAAAGCATCTTCAGTCCAAGTATTAATTATGTGCTCTGTACTAAACTCTGTCCCCAATCGTCTACTTGATGATTTATAGTTAGCCTGAGTTGACACAATTCTGTACTAATAATTAACATTTAGATTCATTCATTGTGCGATATTATCAAAGTAAGGTCGCCACTGAAATACACTGTGTTTCAAATTTAGCCCAAAACTAATTAACTAATACTTACTCAACTAGATTCTGCAGATAGACAGTAGGATTTTGTTAGAATGATGGAGTATCCATCATCTTTAATTAATTTCATATAGCAGGAACAGAATAATATTATGGGTAATACAATATGGCTGTTAAAACTCAAAACCGGGTAAGCGATATCTTTGTTTATGTTATGTTTTAATTTAATGCTAATAATACTTAATCGTGTATTTAAATAGAGTCTATGAAGAACAATGACTTAGGTAATATTTGTAACATTGTAAATTGGTAATACTATGGTGCAAGATTGTAATTCAAGATAAATTTAATCAATATATTACCGAATTATATAAATAAGAAAGTAGGGAAGGAGAACGTTGGTTTTCCTACCATATACTTAGGGGGTTTCTCACCAACCTCCCAATAGCTTATCTACCCTAACAACGAATATTATTAAAAATAAAAATAAAATACTCGCAGTGGTTAGAAAACTCGGCAAACTTATCCAATATAAAGCCACTATTCATAGGTTCGATTAGGGAATTGTAAACTTTAACTTAATAAATAAATAAACCGTGAATCGTAAATCGAAAATATTCGTTATTAATGTAGATAGGGTATTGGGAGGATGGTGAGAAACCCCCTTAATATATATTATTAAACTCACTACTAAATAATGTAACTCTATGAACAAGTTTAAATATTACAGCGAGGGATCCACTCGAGCGCTTTTTGCCACATCATGGCACTATTTCCAAAACCTCGGATTGCTTTCTTGCCAAAATGTGGCAAATTTAAAATATATTTTTTTTTATATTAAAACGACTATATAATATATTGTACATTAAAAATAAAACAAAATAAATATTCTCTAGATTCTTTAAAATTTTTTAAGGTTAAAGATTTAATTATATATTTTTTTATAAATCCTACAAATATGTGATAATAAACAAAATATAGGGGAATTCATTGGCTACTTAGAACTATAATCAGTTTGTATGTTTCCATATTATAATTTAGCAATCCGAGAAAAAATATTTTAATTGCTCTGTCACTCCAGTGGATAAGCTAAACAGGAATTAATACATTTTGCTACTTTTCAAGAGAGCAGAAATATTGAGAAGCCATATTATATTTCATTTAGCAGTAACTTATTAAGTGGCTATATCTTTCTAAATGTTAAATAAATAAATAATACAACCCGGAAGATACATTGGCAAGTTTTTGGTTTTGACTACGAGGCGAAGAAATAGTTTCTATTATAGCTATTGAGCATTCACGCCGGTCAAATGACGATATTAAATAAATAATTTTGGGCTTAAATCCTATCGAATCTAAGCGAACTAAGTTAAAATGTATTTTCATAGAAAACCAACACTTTGTGGTTTGCCACAAAATATGAAATTGATTAATCACTTTGCATCAACTTCCAATGAATAAGTCTAGCCGCTAGATTGTGCCGATAGCGGTTGTGATTGTGTTACTGCATACAAAAGTTTTGTGGTGTTAGGTTTAAGAAATCTGCTCATAAAACCAATTATTGCTAACAAAACACTGATATTGCGAAAAAATGTTTAAACATTTATTTATTAAAGCCTCAACACAAAAAAAACTTGTTTCGGAATCGCTGATGCTCACCGATAACGATACTAGTAGATTTGGTTGATAGAAGGAATAAAAAAATCTGTTAAAAAAATGTTACATTTTCCATAGTGAATTGGACTTTTTGGAATCGGATTGAAAACTGTAGAACTTTTGCAAAATACGCTTCTCATAGCAATGATTTTGATTGCCATAAATTTTCAATATCTAATACTCGTAACTTTATTAAAAAAAAAGTTCATTCAAAGAAACTACACTTACCATTTTAAATGTTGTAGTTTCGACCTTTTTTATAACCACTATCAGGAACCAATGTATCAGGGACTTGTTTAGGTTTATTGAAACAAATTCGTGGTAGATAGATATTTATACTAACGCTAATACTAACTTATACTAACTCACTCAATCTTACAACTTATTGTAATAATTGAAATTAAAAAAACATGGATAAAATTAATCCAGTGAAATCGAAATTTGAAGACAAGGTAATTCACATTTCTATTCATCCGATCTATTAAATTACATTTACTAAATGTTGTGAATTGCAAGAAAACAGATTAATGCAAATATTTGATTAAACGAATGCAAACGTATAAGGAAACTATGTTTAGTGTAAGTAAAATTTACATACTCATAAATAATATTTGAAGTCAAAACAGCATTAATATATTTATCAATGTGTGATCATATTTCATGAAATAATTCACTGAATAATGTAGAATCGGCTTTTTTATCGGTTATTTATCGGCATCAATCGGCAGGGTATGTGTTGTGGGTTTTATATAATGTGAATAAGTGTACTTAAAAAAAAATCACCATACATAATACGTATCAAAGTTCTAGAATATAAGAGGATACCCGGCGGTGATTTTTCCATACAAACGTATTCCCTATTTATCTCTCTGGATTTTAACCCTAGAGAAAATATTGTTTTTGCATAAAATAGATATCAACTACTAGCGTGTCGGTACTTTTTGTTTTTTTTGATAAGTTACTTTTCATAGAAGTTATGACCTTCCAAAAATCAATAAAATTGACTGGTTTAAACCCCGTCAAAAGATGTTCAGTATACAAACCAGACAATGTTTTTTTAAAAAAAGCAAAACGTACAGACATAGAATCGTTTTTTCTTATGTAGCTGGTAAAAAAAATTGAAAATCAGTCCACTTTTGGAGGAGAAAAGTGGGGAATACAAAACCTTCATTTTAGTTAGGTGTCAGTGCATTGTCCCTTTCGCTCAATATCCGGTGGAGTAAGAGCAACAGTGACAGCAATATTTTAGTAAAATCTATTTCTGCACCACCGGGTATCATCTTAAAGCAAGTATACTGTTTCAACTCGCTTTACGTAACTGTAAATTTTTCGAAAAGTTCAGCGTTTAAAACGACCATAAACTTATGTTTCAAGACATAATAGTTCAAGAAAACTGAACAACTATTTGTTCTCTCGCGAAATGGCTTAGAACTTATAAATGTTGTAAGAGAAATGTGTTTTCAGTTTTTAATTTAAAATCCCGGGAAATCCGTTTTTGTTGAAACTTTTTATTATTTTTGTCCAAGTTTACTACTACATTTTACGATGTTAATGAAATTGATGACTAAATTCCCTGGCAGAGCAGTAACCTTCTTGGCTTTGGACCTATAGGTTACGGGCTCTAAATCCAATGTGGGCAAAAAAAACTAATGTGTTATTTCACAATATAGAAGTTGCAGCTTTATGCTAGATCGACTCGATGTTGTCCTTGTAATATACTCCCATTCTTAAGAGCCAGATATTTCGTAATTTAACTCCCATTTTCCTATCTCTCCCCTACTTCCTACACAAATTCCCAAAACAGAATAATTTGGTGCATGAATAGGACTGTCTGCTCTACCGTGGAACGTAGACGTCAACGCCGACGATATCAATTAATTTACGTGAACTATTTATATTTTCCATGATAGAATGGATCGTTGGCATGCTAAACAGCTCAGTTTTCGATAGAATAACCAACTCTTGTGTTTCCTCCCTCCTACAACATGAATCTATTTAATATCCAAGATCACTCCCACCAGAAAAAAAATTCCTCTTCTCATCATACCCAGATTATGGCATATGCATATAAAATACAAAACAACACTTCCCATGTGTCAACAAAACTTACCTAGCCACAACCGAAAAGGTGTTAAAGATAATAAGAATTTATTTAAACATATTTTTGTTTAAAAAAATGTATTTACCATGTAGGTATATCTATATCAAGTAGGTACCTACATACATACTTCAATACTCCCAAGTATTCTTGTAAATAAAATATGTTCCTTGAATGACGTAATACACCGTTTACAAACTACCTCAGCAAAAGGAGGTAAAAAATCGTGAATTTTCAGATTATTTTGCTCTCAAGTCCCACCGCTGAATTAACTTACCACTTCTTCAAGTAGTTCGAAGAAAAATTCAAATCCCATTTAAATAACTAAACAGTTTTCCCGAAAACTTATCCTGTATAACGCAGATAAAATATTTTCCATTGTAACAACATCTTTATCTAAAATTGTATTTAACGTTACACGAGATCCACAAAAGACGTAAGAGATTATTTTTTAATCTTTTGGACCTAGTGAAGGTTTTCAAATATGATTAGCAATGCACTCAAATGTTTAAAAACTTTTTTTTTTAAATATACTAATTTAAAATCTTTGTGAACCTACTTGAACCGTAACGCAAATATTTTGAAAATTCAACATTGATTAAGTACTGCTCTAATCCTATATTTCCTATGTAAATGTAAATTATATATGTAAATAAACTATCTTAACAATGGTTTGAATCTATACTATATTCATTCAATATAAACTTCATTAATAAATCTTATTGTACGGTTTTTTTTACATTGGCTGGGGGATAGGTTGGTGTACCAGGTAAATACCATTATTTTCATATATAATTAAAGTGTTTATATTATCAAAGCCCCTCTATTAATGCAATAAATTTATTTTCGACCCGTTTTTAGGTGATTTTCACATTAAAACCGCAATAAAAAGGATCGATAGATAATAATTATTCTTAGTAGTAATGCCCGAAAGTACCTTAAATCTCTTATTTATTGTATGTAGTACATAATGAGAAATAATCTATCAAAGTAGGAACAGATAACAACTACGTAGATTTTAATGGAGACACTAAACTCTGGTTAGGCATTTAGATTAACGACGGAGGATAGAAGATAATGGATATTATATGTATGTTAGGTAACACAATTCATCGGAGAGAATCTCCAGGTAGACAATATCACCCCATATAATATAGTACGGAACGTGCCTCAGTATGCGCTCCTTCACGGTTGAACCAAATCTTGGAACGGTGTGAGAAGACAATGCTCTTTTGAAGTGGAATTTCGCGATTCTTGCTAGATAGGGAGCTAGGGGGGTTTAGTGTTCCGAGTGCGAAATCTATTGCAGATTAATCCTTACGTTTTATTAGTTTCATCCGGCATGCGACATGAACTGTGTCGCAGAAAATTATATGTAAGCAAAAATCGAAAAATGTCTTTTTTCGATTTTGACGAAGTACTGTTTTAACTAACTTTTAACTTTTTTTCTGTAAATTTTTTTGTACGGTCCGTTTCTATTTCAAGATGGTTACCACTTTAATGGTTCAGTATAGATTACTTTTTCAATGTGAATTAGTCGTTTTATTATAATTTTTTAATCGATTTTTTCAATATTAAGGTACCCACCTACCTACCCGAAGAAAGTTTGAAAAAAGAAATGTCTTTGAGATAGTGATGTTTCTTTGGACAAATTGTATATTTCCTTGTTTGACATAAAACAAAAATGTAATATAAAAAAATGTTGTTTATATTAAGTACCTAAATATATCTTATGATTTCAGAGAAAGATTTTTTATTTATTAAATAAATGAAAATTTAAAAAAAAACTTTTTTTAACGGGTCTACTGTAAGAAACATAAATATTTGCCTATATTCTTGATATATATCTCGTCCTCGTAATAAACATCTTCATATTTACCTAATAAATATTTTTTTGTAAGAAGATATAAACATGTTTGAATATTTATTATTATTGTAGGTGAAAAAGTGTGACAATGTTACTAATGTTTTAACATTTAATAATGGGCAACAAACGTACACCGCATGCATTAATACACGTTAAGAATTCCGATAAAAATTTATAGCGTAAAAAAAAAGTCAATCATCAATAAATTCAACATCAGCAAATCCCGTCTTATAAAAAAATCTATTGAAATCAATAAATCTACAAATTGGACGAACCTTCTTTATCCTTTCTATAACAGGAGTTTTTTCGCTGACTACTCAGCTATCATCGTTGATAAGCTTTCACCTACTCCATGACATACTCTTTTTATGATTGAAACATTGGGTTCCAGTACTCTAGATTCACGATAGTATTAAGTAAATTCTAATTTTTTTCAAAAATCCATCTTCTCGAGAGAAAAATTAAATTTTTTTCACATATTAGAACCCTGGAAATAATATTATGCTCTGCCGCTGAAGAAAATCCAGTATAAACCGTAGTTATTCGCTGAATATTGAGCAAATTGAAAAATGTTCAAAGAATCGCCATGAGCTGCGATTAATTCTTTGTTTTTTTAGAGAGCTTGATTTCTTCGTAATTGAAATTTGTTCATAAAAAAAAAAAAAAGGAAAAAATATGCAAGAAATAAATTACTCTAGGCTCTAAGCTTCTAAAAATTAGAGCTAATAAATGAATACACTAATGTAGATTTTTGTGTACTTATTTACTATTGTGATCATGAATATGCACCACTTTTTTTAACGCACAAAACTATTTCTCATATTGAAGTAATATGTATCATGTGATGTGGATCTTTGAAACGTTTATTTAAAAATAATGACTGGAAAATACGCCATGGAATTGTTATGCATTTTTCAAGGGTTTGATAATAATAATAATAATGATAAGATCCGTAATAAATAATAAGCTAAAATAAAATAAAAAGGTACCTTTTGAAATTTGAGCTAAACCAAATAGATACCTTTTAAAGCTAGTAAAGTATTCTAAATAGTATCTACATATTATAGACACTGAGTATTGGCATGCCTTTTTCCAATGTAACATACCAACAATGATTCTAAAATATTACTTTGAATTTTTTTTGTATTCACAACAAAGCTCCTACCCCTATATCAGTAGTCGCAAATTTCAGCTCGCGAACCACTTTCGGCTCTTTGGCTACTCGAGTGTGGCTCTTATAATTTAAGGAATGACGTATTTTATTAATTAACTTAATTTGGCAATTTAACAAAATGTTTAAAAATAAATAATAATTATGGAAACCATGCTAATTGCAATTTTAATATTTTCAGAGTATTAATTGCAATAATACTCTGAAAATATTAAATCGGAAAGCATAACATGCGTTTTTTTCTTTGTCATGTAGGCATATTATCGAAAATTCTGTTGTTGTTTTTTGAATTTATTAGTGCCTACCTCAGTACTAATAAAGTCAAAAAATTTCTGTGAGGATGGTACTATTTTCGTCCGCCAGGTTGCTGTGTCGGTGGTTACTGGTTGGTATTGGTAGGCGTTTGGAATTTGAAATTTCTTTACTGTCGAGAATTTTTTTTAAGACATTTTAAATAGAGGATGGTTGAAGATCCTCCGTTAATCTCATTAATCTGTAGAAAGTTAATTGTTTTTCTCTAATATTTGCATATCAAATATTTAAATATTCGCGAGTGCATAGTCCGCCCTCGCTATTTATACTGTATTTTGACAATTTGTTGTTATTTTTAAAATTTCAATTTCAATAATACAAGTGTAATTTTATCAATTAATACGATTATTATGAAGTATGATTCATGTTCAAATATACATTTTTACCTAATTTTAAGTGACTTTTAAAAACAGGGTTCAACATAAAGAAATTTGGCGCTCAAAAGAAATCCAAATCGTTGTACTGCTGATATTTAGCTCTTTTGACTAATGTGTTTGACGACTACTGCCCTATACGACGGGCAGTTGGTTTTAATGATTTTAAATATAAGCGGCACCTAATGAATTATGTTAATAATTAATTCAGTGTTCTAAACCATGCTTGGAACTTTCATAAGCAGGAAAACATTAATTAGTTTTTTCAAAATTGCTAAGTATGAAAGTACTCTGCAAATCTTTATACAATCTTGCGATGTGAAAGTTGGTGATTGTCACATCAGATTTGGAACCGTTGGTAGGGATTAATAAACTCATCAAGCCATTGAAATTGTGAAATGTCGACTAACTTGTTCCGAACAAATTTAACTCTGGTTTGAACAACAATAACTACATGTACGGTTATTACATAAGTAGTGCTGTTACCGCGCCAGCTACCAATGTTCGGGAATAAATTAATATCAGAGTTACAGATGGAAAACCGTAACTAGTGATGAAAATATATTACAAATATATAAAATAAATATTTTAAAACCTAACAAAAAGGGTCCCAACAGAATGTTTACTTACCTAATGTCCAATATCCCACAACATATATGAAAAACATTTAAAGGAAAGGAACAGTTACGAAAGGTGGAGCAGTTGTCACTCGCGTGACCTTTCATATACCTACAATTCAATTATACCCAAAATATCAAACTTCACCTTTCGTATATCAAACGTAAATTCTTATTTGATTTTTTCATAAACAAATTAATTAACTGAATTTAGCAATTTAACAAAATGTTTAAAAATAAATAATAATTGTGGAAACCATGCTAATTGCAATAATCTCTGAAAATATTGAATCGGAAAGCACGACATGGGTTTTTTTCTTTGTCGTGTAGGCGTATTATCGAAAATTCTGTTGTTGTTTTTCGCCTCATATGTTTTTTTTAATACAACATTAATAATATTATAGTAATTACAATGTCTAACATTCTTTAAAAGTTACCCAGTTAATATTTTATAATTTACATCAATTGTTTCCGTACAAATTTGTAATGGTAGATTCAGACTGGGTCGACGTACGTGCCCATCGCTACGCCTAACAATATCTGGACTGCTTAGCAACCACAGATTTTCAATGAAAATTTATGTTTTAGAATCACATTGGCCACACGCATCGCGACGTGCGATGTCTGTGGCCATTTTCATAGATATGTATGGGTTGCTAAGCATTGTTTGAGTAGCGATGCGTACGTACGTCGTCCAGTCTGAACCTACCATAATTAGCACGGAAATATATTTTTTTTAATTGTTAGAGCTTCTTGTATTCAATTTATAATTTGATCAAAAATTCCCGATCCATTTAAAAAATATGCAATATGCATTAATGAGTTGTGAAATTTTAATAGAAGGGAGTTCCCAAATGATTTCAAATGACACTTTTCATGAGGATATAGCAAAAATACATTTTATTTATATTTAGTCGAAATTTGAGATAAACTATTAAAAAATGCTGTCTTTTATTGTGCTGTCCAATGGCACAAAATGAATACTTAATTAGATTACTAGGTAATTAACAAAGTCAAATTACAAGAGAGTTAGATAGTGAGAAAATATTAACTTTAAAGTTTCAAGGGAACTTCTCTCGAACGCAAGTGTTTTCAGAAGATACGAAAGGTAATTAGGAAACTGCGAACTAAATTAATTACCCTTTTTACTCAACAAAATTTCCTTACTTGGATAATGTAAACTGCAAACTATACACGCACACATTCAACTATCATTATTGTTACTTATACAAGTACATATATTTGAAAATATCAAGAAGCTACTTCCAATAAATAGGAAGTAAAAAATTTTACTTCATTGCCAGAAAAAATTAGAAAGATGAAAACTAATATAAAAGAGTTTAAAACGCACCTTAAAAATTATTCTGAATCTTATCAAATAAAACCAATGTAATAACACCCCCATACACACAAGCCCTGCTTATTTATGGGGGTACATCAAATACACCTAATGTAATTAATTACTCTATATATTGTATTTGTTATTTAGTATCTTTTTGTAACTTATAAAAAAAAGTATATATATAAAATAAAAAAATAAAAATTA
Organism: Limnephilus auricula; assembly: GCA_951813805.1. NCBI lineage: Eukaryota > Metazoa > Arthropoda > Insecta > Trichoptera > Limnephilidae > Limnephilus > Limnephilus auricula. Next base: position 36,093,593 of record OX638388.1, read on the forward strand.
GTAGGGTATACTAAAAGTGTAAGCACTACGAGTAATCAATTTTTTTATTACATGTAGGTATATTTTTAATGCACGATGTTTCCTGGAATAAATTGAAATGCGCGTAATATTACGCAAATGAAACTACATACATTTCACAAAAGCAATAAATCGTTTATTTACTCATCGAAGGAAAAGTAAAATTAACATTGAATTCTGTTATTAGGTACTTATCTAATGGCAATCTCTCAAGAGGTTTAACCATTTTGATTTTTATTTTATGAAATGCGGCCTTGTAACATCTGACTTATTTTTCTAAAAACGTATTTATCAAAAGTATTCAATTTCGCTGAAATCCCGTTAACGGTAAAAACATATCGGTAAAAGTTTAGGTCCAAACAAAGCTTTTAGTGTGAGCGACTCAGATATAGTTTATCTGGGAGGCTTTTAGGTCAGAGAGGTAGATACTGTGCGGGCGATTTTACCAATATGTCAGCCCACCCCACGCGTTTACGGGATGAATGGCGTTTTAACAAATTTACTTATCTTCCGCACTAACAAACTATCGGACTTATTTATTGGACATGTTAGCTGAGATTTCCACCTGGAAAGAGGGTTTATTGTTTGAGGAGGGTCAAACAATAATTGTTATGTTTGCGGCCGGATGTAGTTGTCTAAACTTATGTTTTTATGTTTTATATGAAAGCTACTGAAATCCTTTTGACCTTTGAGTCGTTTTCTTTTAAGAGCTTGACAACTGAGGCTGGTCTAGGTGAATTATAGTGACAGCCTATAAAATAATAGTTGAAAAGCATATTTTCAACTATAATTACTAGAGTTGTTTATTTTTCAGTTTTGTAAAATTTAAAATACGTTTTTTAGTAAGACCAAAAGAGTAATAATATTATTGCTTGTTACATCTAATGTGAGCTCTTGAAATGAAGAGCTCACATTAGATGTGAGCTCTTTATTTCAAAACCTAGAAGTTGCGGATTTAAATCTCATGGTGGTCAAATAAAAATATACAAATTTGTTAGGTAAAAATATGAAAATTATATAAATAATGATTTTTTTTTTTACATTGCCAACTTATTCGGGGTAGAAAATATGTACTCAAATAAGAATTATATATAGAGATCCAATTAAACGATACTGATCTTGAAATGTTTTTCCAGTGCCAGGTACTTTTTAATGGATTAGAATTAATCCTGGAATACTATCTCAGTCGTTTTGATTAATAAGTGTGTACATTTAACAACGCATATCTCTAACGAATGCACCGTTCTCACTAGTAAGATTATTACCGATAGTCTTGTTCTCTCGGTGCTGGACTATGGAGAAGAAAAAAGTTAACGGAAATGTATGCAATCCGTAATTCTATTCAATTCCTAGGAAATGTATCTAGTTCCTAAAATCGCTCGGAAATGTGTGAAATAAATTATATTAGACACATTTCCTAGGAAATCTATACATTTCCTAAATAGCAAACGGAAATTTAAAACATTTAAGAAATCAACGGGTACGCGGGGATAGCGGGGCGAGGGGAGGGTATTGCATCGTCTCATCAGGCGATCGCGCTAGTGCTGCGTTATGTTAGGTTAGGTTAGGTTAGGATGGGTTAGGTTAGGTAAACCCAGTCAGGGAAGTGTGGAAAGAGCAAATCAGGATATTGAATATATGTTGACCACGTGGATGCAAGACACAAGGAGTGAGGGTTTGAGGTTTGTGCAACTCATGAAAAATAGAGCTATAAATAAAACATACAGAAAGCATTCTTTTTATACATTTCCTAATACGATATTGGAAACAACAATTCCTAGGAAATGTATACATTTCCCAGGATATGTACGTATTAAATAATTTTTAAAACAATATTTTGTACATTTCCTAAATAGCTTCGAAATTGTATACATTTCTTAGGAGTTGTATACAATTCCAAGATTTCATACATTTCCATAACAGAGACACAGTGTATGGGTCCGTCTTTATTAAAGAAAACGCAAAAACAAGTGAACTGTCCCATATTGCCACAATGTCTCGAGATGCGAGCATATTCGCCTAATCTCTATCGGCATCGGATCCTAAATATGTTGAACAGAAGGAAGTTACATCAAATGTGTCAAATATACAATTTGCTGCATTCGAAGGTTCCTTCCTATCTGTTTGATAGACTGCAGTGGTTCCGTGACTCTCATGCACACAGTATACATGCATACAGACAATTTATATTAATACAAATTTTGTTATTATTAAGCGAAAATATTTAATAAAATATATTTAAAATGGAGCAACGAATCGTCGACAAATATCTAAAGTAATATTTTTAGAAACACTGTGAATTTTTTCATATCTATAACATATTAAATGATAGATAAAAAAGTTCAATTTTTTATAAGAATTGAAAATCTAAATTGTGTAGAAACATAGGTTTTCGAATATTACCCCAAATTTCTACAAAAGAATTCGTAAAACCATTTTCATTCTAAAGAGAACGAATGAAATCGTATAATAATAAGGAAAAAAGATATTTAATATAAAAAAAAATGTGCGGAGAAATCGTATCAAGCGGTTATCAGCAGGCTGAAAAGAGCATAATTTCGTAGAGTCATAAAATAGGTAGGAAGGAATAAATAGTAAAAGCAATCTTGGGAAAGGAAGCGCACGATAAACCTAAGAAGATGAACGTTAAGAAATAAATTATTTGGAATTGCGAGACGAAAAAGGACAACTTTGTTTGAAAACGAGGCTGAGGAAAGTATGAAATATTAGATGTTTTCGGACGAGAATGATTTCTCGATGAGGTCGCTGTTACTTTAGTGATGATTATAAGGAATGTAGGACAATGAAGCATGAATATAAATTTGTAATTCTGCTCATTCGGTATAAGATAATCTAATCATTGTTTGCACCAAAAAAAAGATTTTTTTTCCTGAAAAATATTACAATAAAATTGAGAGAAATTAATAACGCCGTGAAATTTAAATTAGTTCAATTTCAATTAAATTATAATTAATGCGTATGTATTTCTCACTCGACAGATTCTACTCTACTAGGCGAAATACTTATGTACTGTCAGTGAAGTGAACTAATGTTAGTGAAGTGAACTAATGTTAAAAAAGGTAATTTTTACACGTTCTAAATAGGACTGAAAAATATAAGATCCCTACGCAAAAAGCATTTTTTTTCATTTTATTGATGTCGTTAGAAAGTCAGATGATTGTTAATTTGATAATCGAGAATTAAAATAAATATACAAGAATATTAACTGCAACTAACTTTAACGATATTATTACTTCCCTTTGATAAACATAAAATCACCATACAATTATAACGAATGTGATATCGCCCATAAACAACGATTATTTCATTTGTCATAATAACAATTAAACAGTTTTACTTTTGTGTTTGGTAGAACGGTTATTTGGATGGTTGACTAATTTTTTTCACGGGTTATAGAGTTTCCATTGAAATATTTGTTCTAATGTGTTTAATATTATTTGTGACATCTAAAAAATAAAATTAAAGACTTTTACTACTTTGATGAATAATAAAAACGTTAAGCTAAGGCTTCAGAAATTAGGCTTACGTAAATTAAATCAATATTTGAATTATTTTATACAATTTTGATACATTTTGAGTGTTTGGATTCCCAGGAAGAAAATTGTACTGAATATTTAATACGATGTTTAACAATGGATAGCGAAATGTGTTCAAAGTAAATTTATATAAGCAACCAAGTGGTTGGAGCGGTAAAGCCTTATAACATTATGTTATGGAGATAATAATCTTTAACTAAAAATAACATTAAACAAAGGAAAACATCTTACGTTAAGTCCATGGTTGCGGAAGCAGAAACAATATTAATAAATGCTCTGGGGCATTATATATATAATTCATCTTCGATCTTCGCAAAATCACTTTTAATTGAATGAAATAAATAACTTGGTTTACAACACTTAAATAATAATAAACGGAAGGTTATTTCATAATTTATTGTAATAATGTATTACAATTTATTATTATTTAATATTTTTAAAGTAAATAATCACCACTCTCTATAATAGTTTTGTCTTTAGTTCTTATTAGTTTATACTATTCTTTATTTTGTTGTTTTTATTCATGTTCTTATTTTCCTGACGAACAAACCTTCGGTTTCAAAACTTGTCGATAATTGTGATTATATAAGTGGTGTACAGAAAGTTATTCGTTTCAATCAAATAAATACTTGTAATCAGTTTTGTTCATGGCCATGTTTGTCATATTTTCATATTTCAGCGCTGATATTTGCTATTTAAATCTTCATCTCAATGTTTCTATTAAATTACCAAAGAATACACTTTGACAATCATAAAAACAAAATATTAATTTTCAGAATGTAGATCGGACAAAGAATAGGTACTTAAGGTGACTGAATTTAAAAGATTTCAAAGAAAGAGTTCTATATTTATGTTATTATTATTGCAGGAGGGTTAGAAGTGGTCAGGGAGAACTAACACTTGCTCATCTACCTTGTTGTTGAAAACATAATGAGGTTTAATGGTTTTTTATTTCAAATTCGTCCCCGAATCTTTAAGTGCCGAAAATATTTTCTAAATAATTTCTTCGCATTGATTAAAGAAATTGATTGAGGAAGAATTTGAGTAAGCCTTCAAAATTATCTTTCCGATCCAAAAATGGCAAATAAAAACGGGCAATGATCATTCGTTTATCGACGATACTTTATAATATGCCAAAACATATAAAAAATATATTATATACATAAATAATATGCCAATACATATAATAATCAATGATTGTTTTATAATACGGATTATAATACGGATATTAATTGTTTTTACTTATTTGTTAGAACGGTTATTTGGACGGTGGACGAATAAAATAGCTCAACTGACTCAAAAAAATGCTGGTAAAACGTTGAATAGATAAATATGAAGATCAAAATTAGATTTTTATATTGATACTAGCTGAACCGCCCACGCGTTGCTGTGGCTAGTGAAACACAACGCCATCTACTGGTTAAGTAGATGGCGTGTTATGTCAATAAATTAACTCACACCGCCATCTATCAGAAACTTATGGAACTTACCAATAATTTCAAATCATTGTCCCATAAAAAACATTTAATTATTATTATTATAATTTTTTTAATTATTTGTAAATACATTTTTAGTGTTAAGGAAACATTAGAATAGATCACTTGGTAATATAAGATATTTTAAATTAAATCTACAAAATCTATAAAATATCTCAATTTACTGCCTAATAACAAGATGTGTAATCATATTCAACGATACATGAAGTTTTCGTTAATTAGCCACAGCTTTATCATTTTAGGGCATGGTCTCTCATTTTTTTTAAATTTTAAGCTTTTATTGAAAATCACTGATATTAGTTATTCAAGAGTACGGCTTGTATATTTATTTAATATTCAGGGAGTTTTTAGGCCCTTTCCTTCTTTAAATCTTGTGGTATGTTTGTGTACCAGTGGGTATTTGTATGAGCTTTCCCCCGTGTTTTTTATAATGAACATTTAATTCGCAATAATAATTATTGAGGTCAATAATCGAGATAAAAACTATTCTATCTTTTAAGTTGGCCCAAATTACACACAGTAAGCCAAATTTCATCCAAATCGGTTAAGTGGTTTCAGAGTTTACCTCGGATAAACATGTTACGCGAGATTTTTATATATAATTTTTTTTTCTAAGCTTATGTAGTCTAATGTGGTCTTACGTTTAAATATAGAACTATAAGTATATTTGAGATTTGTTTTGTAATGTGATTCTTCAAATATCTATTTTCTGTATTGTGGCTTTTCGAAATGTGTGTGCTTTAATGTAAAATTAATTTTGTGGAAATGACCTGTTGAAAAGCTGCTTAGGCAATGTAACGGGTGCTTACAATGAAGACCAAAAAATAAATGAATTCTTAAAAAATAAAAATTAATGCTTTCAATTTATTCAGCACTGAAACAGTAGAAATCGCAAACAAAACCATTAGCTTTTTTATTCAAAGGGAGAAATTTTTTCATGTGTAAGGTAAAGAACAAAATAGGATCACCAGGGACCAAATTTCGTAAAATACAAAGATAAACTTTTTACCACAAAGGCCCAAAAATTAAGGAAATGAATGGTTAGGTCTGCATTATTCATTTTTTGATACAGGTTGGCTTTGCCTTAATGGGGTATACTTAAGAGATATGTCAAGGGGCTATTTATAAAGCAAATCCTAAAAAACTAAATTTTCTCACAAATTGCAAATTTTCTACGTTACACCAGAATAATAATAATAGCCTCGGATACGTTTTTATTCTAAACAGCACCCTTGATAGCCGTTTATTTTTGGTAGCTTCAAAATAACGTTGCCATGAATTTATGTTGTTTTGCAAACGATAACAGTGAGTTTTTTAATTAATTTTTCTCAAAATTGTATTTTTCGGGCATATATACTTTCTCTCCAAAAGATACTTAACCAAGTGAAAGACTAACTAACTAACTAACTAACCATCACGCCGTTTCCCCGCAGGGGTAGGCAGAGAGGACGGACCGCCAAACAACTCGGTCTTGGCACACACTCCTTGCCACATTCATATTCATACATCTTCTCATACATACTCTTCTATTATTCTGACTCTTGACGTGGCCCGACTCAAGTATCTGATTCACTTATCATGCCACATCTTCCGTGGGCATCCTCGGCCTCTTCTACCATTCAAATTCGTGGCATAAATTCTCTTTACACTCCTTTCTTCATTCATTCGCTTAATATGCCCAAACCGCCTAAGCGTCCCTTTTTTTTTTTTTTTTTTTTTTTTTTTTTTTTTTTTTTTTTTTTTTCATTAGGTCCATACAGGAGGCCCTGAGGAAAATAATTTCCCTTAGGGCCTATGTCATCTTTGGGGATGCTGTGTGGAGGTTATTTTGAGGAAATAAAGGAGAGGAAGTTCTGGGAAGGAAAAGGGTATGAGGGTTGGGTAGGAATCTGAGGTTCAGTGCGTCTAGATCATCCACCGCCAAGACCTAGACAAACCTTACCCCATGAACCCGGGCACCCCTGACAAGTCATTAAACGTAGCGAACCACTTGGGGTGACCTATGGCAGAGGTGTTGGTTATTTAATAAATGGTTCCCGGGGCGGCTGTACCCATTCCCGCCTCGCAAATTGTTAATCTTACTAATTACGCTCACATAAACCTTGCATTCTTTTTGGATCTCCACATTCCTCACACGATCATACATGGTTTTAGCGCACATACTCCTCAGGGATCTCATTTCCACAGCATTCAGTCTACTTTCATACATTCTCTGCCAGTTCCATGCCTCACTGCCATACATCAGGGTAGGTACCAGTACTCCATTGTGGCCTTACAAGTAATCATCACCATTATCAGCCCCCTTTATAGACTAGTTCATGAAGGCTTCTCTTCAAGGAAATTCCAATCTTTCTCGATTTAGTGAACAGCTCTGCTACGTGTTTTGGCCAAACCAATTCCCATCGATCCTGCGTGTCTTAAAGAAGCCTCGAGTTTTCTCGTGCCCCTTGGGAGCAACCGATAATCGGAATTCGTCTATCGGTTGTCCGCCGTTGAGCGGTGTGCCCTGCCATTGTCATTTGCTCAATTGGGCGTTTTCAATTACGTTGGTCACGTACTTCCTCTATAAACCATTACCTATATATGTTTTTTTAGATATCTAGTAACATAAACACTTCTCGAGCATTGGTATCTGGCTTGATTAAATTTGATCAAACTTTTCAATTTGGTCGAATTTTTCCGTCGTCCAAAATGTTTTCATTTCAAAACGACGCGTCGTCAAAATTTTGAACTGTCAAAGAGTTGTGTTTGAGAGTTGAATTCGTGCTGAGTTGTTCAAAATAAAAGCGTTTCAATTTATTTAGTCGAAATCGGGCAGTAATATATATTGCAAAACCAAATTAATACCATTTAAAAAGTTATTAACGATAATTTTCTGGCCCGTATTTAATTTAATTTTAATTCCATTTCTACATAAATATATTGTCATTTTTTATAAATGCTGGAAAGAGAAATGTTCAAATGTGCAAATCCATCGAAAGGTTGAAAAATTTTCATAAAGCAACATAAAGCATATTATTTTCACGAAACCATTGTGACTTTTTTAAGCACGTAAACTTACTTAATGAAGTATTTAAATATTTTGGACATTCTATTGGCATACACAAAATGTAAACGTCTCGGTTAAACCACACAAATCAAATTAGGTGGGTTATTTTCCGTGTAACGTTGGGACTTAGAACACATACCCTTTCTTATTAAGGCCACCCATATTAGAATAACTCGGGAGAGAAACAACATAAATACTCTGCTTTGGTTTCATTATATTAGCATTGCCAACAGTGGTAATTATTTTTTGGTAACACACAAACGGCTATGGTGAGGGGACGAATTCTAGAGTTAGAAGTTTTAAGATAATAATATTTAGACCCTCACTTCCAGATTCGTGGCTAAGGATCGTAACCACTCAACGTAGGCCGTAATAAAAATGAACAGAATTAAAACATAAGCTGTTTCAACAATATATATTTTAAAATAATATTTGTTATAATTATGGTGGCTCTAGAAATTGTCTGAAAAATAAAGTTACGATGTAAAATTTTATTATGTTAAGTACTACCATGCCGCACTGTAGAAAAATAATATTCTTAGCAATAAAATTGACATTAAAAAGAAGGAAATTAAATTAGGGATATTTCTTTCAATTTATTTTCCCGAAGGTGAAGTAAAAAAATTAAAAGGTAATTTATAGAAACCTTTTACGGAAAGTTTATTGTTCGTATAATTAATTTATCTTTATTGAAAAGTATACTCTTTCTTCATTTCAAGTATATTTTTAAGTATTGATTTGCAATGTTTTCACCAACACAATACATAGGAGAATCTGTGAATTCCAAAAAATAATGTGTTCGTCAAATTAATATAATAAAAAAATTTCACACAAAACAACTATTATTTATTGTTGCGGTTTCTTTTTTACGAGTTAATTTTGGGAGATGTCCGAAATAGCCGGAGCAATTGATACTTATGAAAAAGTAACGATATTTGTAATACGAAGCATTCTTTAGTATTCACACTCGATACTATCATAGTATTTAATAATGTAGGTACCGAGACGAAGTGATTGCTCTCGAACCGAAATGCCCATTGGAAGTTATTGCTTTCGCGGAAATCCTTACGAAATAAAAAGTGTTTTAGTAGGAGTGTGTTTAATATTGAAAATGATAAAACTTTTTCTAATTAAATTTTCCATAAATTGGGGAATAATACATTTTTTAAATGGAGATTGTTCAAAGCTCTGATGAGATGATGGGAAGTTAGGATCATAATATGAATGTACACGTATAATTCCAGCCAGAAGCAACTCTGTCCCGGTGCAACCTGTACACCATCAATAGCGTGTGTCGCTCTCTATAGAGAGAAAACAAATTGCCTTGTTTTTAAACGCCCGGGGTCTGTAGGTATGATCTGTAGCTATTCGAAAACTTAACGCTCAATGAAATTGGTGTTCACTATTAGCTCACTTAAATGGCCGGAAGTTTTGAAAAAAATTGAATTTCGTGATTCGGGAAAAAAATAAAACGAAGGGTCCAAATTTTATATTTTGTAAAAAACTTAATTTTTATTCCATAACTGTAGTCCAAAGAATGCATACATTCTTTTTTAAAAACATATTTGAAGTGTTTGTTAAAAATATAAAAAGGGAAAATAACACTTTTTCTCTATAAAATCAAGATAACTACACCAAATTTTTTGACCAAAATACAACGAATAAAAAATAATGGATGCTCCAAATTTAATGATAACAAGTTATGGTAACAGTAATTATTGTGAAAAAAATTTTAATTACCATAATTTAAAAGTACATGTTGATAGCGAGCTAATAACCTTTTTTTAAAAAATAAATTTATATGCAGTTCTCATTTTCTTTGTAAGACGCAACTTTTGAGACTACAGGCGTTTCTGAATTCCAAAGTTAAAATAATTGACACACCCTAACCAGGGGGCACTGTTTTGTTAGGTTAGGTTAGAATATTTTCTAAGCCCGTGTGTTTTCTATTCAAAATTATTATGACAATATCAATTTATTAGGGCGTAGATAATTTGAGCTTATAACTACATCACCAACGGGGCACGACTTAAGCTTCTTCGTTGGCATATTATATTTTCATTAGGGGTGGTGTGAGCTCACGCGCGTGTTCGCGTCCCTGGGAGCGTGATAGCTGCTGGTATGGAGATTAATGGTCACACTTCTACACTTATTGGGAAACATTACATTATTAATGATAGAGGTAACGAAAAACGAAGTGGGATTATAGGAAGAAGTAAAAGTAACGTCGATTTGTTTTTTCTGAAATAATACTTGTGCATATATAATACTATATAAAGGTGCACGAATTAAAAAAACTTCAGATATTGTACAATTATTATAATACAAGCTTCTGCCCGCGACTTCGTCTGCGTAGGATTAGTACTTCGAGTAATCTATTTTCTTTTCCTAGATCCCATCTACGTTTATACCAAAATTCTTAACCTATTTATTTAAAATATGTATGATTCTTGATTCGATTCAAAGTATTAGGCGAATACTTCAAATAAATTCACTAATTTTAATATTTTCCAAATTAGAATTTTGATTTAAAAATCATTGTTTTGCAAAATGTCATTCTCAAATTTGACGTTTTTTATTAAACAATAATTATTATTTTCAACATATTGAAAATAAATTGCTTGCTTTATAAATTATAGCATATATGTTATTCTGATGTATGAGCTATATTATTGTAAAGTTTCATTAAAATCCATTCATTGAATTTCGATTTAAAGAGTAACAAACATACATACATCCATACAAACTTTCGCGTTTATAATATTAGTAAGATAAAGTATACTTTATGAGACACGGTTAGTAAAACGTGTTATAATTTTTTTCAGGACTTAAAATAACTGTCTAATCACCATTCGCTATTATGACGGAAGTACGATGTTTATCAGTATCATTTTATAGTATCAGTAACCTTTTAATTCAAATACACTTCGGGTGGGAATGCTATCATTGTTATGCCTGTATTTCAATGGAAATGCTCAAAGCAACTCGCGTCATTGGTCCCCTCGGTACCGGTGCAATGTCGGGAAATACGCCAAACGCGCGCCCAAGATATGTACACGGTTGAAATTTGTCACACGAGAACGGGTCGCTTCTACGACTGTGCGTAGTTAATATAAAAAAAAACTTCGTTAAAAAGGTTTTGTTAATGATATTCTTATTTGTATTTAAAATATTTTTAGCCAGGATCACAAGAACACAATAGTCACCCCTTTCATTTTATTTGACTTCGTGAATTTTTATGTCGATTAAGGACGAAAATATTTAATATAAGCTAGATACTTAATCATCGTCAAATCATCAAACAGCGAAGCCAATTGTGATCTCCTATGTATAACTGTATAAGCACGAGTTTGCGAATGCTATTTATGAACGACAGAAAAGATTGTCTAGCTCTGTTACTTTTGCAAAGAAATTAATAAAAACTAATAGTAATACGATTATTGTTATATACCACGAATAAATCAACCCGAATATTGTTATTAAAAATTCAATTATATAATGAAGACTGTAAGAGAATTTTTATTAATTGCTAAATACCATTTTCCAAAAAAGAAATTATTGCTTTGCATTACATGTGACAATTTTGATCCAAAATTATTTTTCTTACAAAGTTTTGAATATTGTAATCAACACCTCAAAATAATTTTGAATCAACCCTTGAAAAAACCTATTTACAATAATGTTCTGTGCGCGTTAGCACGCATCGCTAATAGTCTGTGATTATATCCACCTACATAAAAAGCATTTAATTTTCAACAATTTATGGAAAACCTTATGAGATTGGTGGAAATTTTGAATGTTTTTTTTTGATTATAAAAAAAAGAAGTTGTATTTCCATATCTAAACCAACATGAAGGAGGATTGATAAAAATCAAATAAATGCATATGATTCATAGATTACAAGTTTATCGAAAATCATACTTTTTTTGTAAATACAATGATGAAGTTCACAAAAGTATCATATTTTTGGGTTATTGTGCCGTTTTGTGCTATTTTTCTATAGCCAACATTTCGGACAGCATTACAGTGACCATCATCATTCGACTATATGTCTGCCCTGATGATGGATACTGTAATACTATCCAAAACGTTGGCTAAAGAAGGATGTAGTGATAAATCACGATCTTACAAGAAAGGCATTTTTGAACGATCAAACCTACTGTTTGAAACATCTCAAAACACGAAAAAGGCAACGTTTACCACGTGGAGGTAGGAAAAGCAAGTGAAACGTAAACAAACACCGGAAACCAGCCCAAATTCTCAAACACATCTGTGTACCTTAGTCAAATAAAGATGTCTTCAAACGCTTTGATATTCATATTAAAAACGGATTTAAAAGCGCAAAAAACAGATACAAACAAGTTTTTAACCTTCTTAATGATTTCTTACTGCAAAAAGGCATCGGGGTACTAACGTCACAGGAATGAAAAAAACTGATCATTATATAATTTGTTGAACGTAGTCAATACAAAGCGCTTTTTCGCATGTTGTCGCATTCCATCAGACTGAAAACATGTTTACTTTAATACTATTCTTATGATACGTTATACTCGCTTTTACATATTTTTCCATAACATGTATCCACTTGCCTACTAACCGTTTACATAACACCGAAATCTTATAATATTGAAAATTGAAATGAAATTGATACATTACATTATTTTGAAGTGTCAATTGGTATTAAATAAGGTTGAATTTGTTAGGGTCTGAATGGAGGTTTTCAAATATAAAAATACCTTTACATTATCAGAATTGGAGAAGCGTAGTGTACAAATATTATGAAGGTAGAATTTTATTATTTTAGAATGACCTATTAAGAAAATTTTATACTCCTTTAGTGCTTTTCTAGGATGGATATGAATCTAATGAAATTTCCGTAATTCCAAAACGATTTCCGAGGTGTTGTAAGACGTAAGGCTCATCAACAATGAATTGGCCATGGCTAAGCTGAAAGATAATACTAGGTAGGAGCTCTGAGAGCCGGATTAATTAGCGGCCCCTTAACTACAGCCTGTACTTCAGTTAAGGGATGCTGAATGAAAGCCTCCATGGAATTCTACTGAAGAGCAAAACTCCAAAGCAATAAATAAATCACTTTATCACACAAATTATCTTGTTTTATAGTTTAAATTAAAATATAATTTTAATAAAACTTAAATTTTTGCTTTTAGGATCGGTATATGTATAGTATTGGTTCTATGACACTTTATCCGGCGACACCTCATCCCGACGGACAGTTCATCCGGCGGACAGTTCATCCGTCGGACAGTTGATACTTCATACAGTTCATCCCTTCAAATATTATTTTAGGGGATTATTTATTCAAATGAGTATGCAAAGAGGATAGTTTATCCAAATACTTTTATCTTGAGGCGTACCGAGGTATCAACTCTCCGATGGATGAACTGTCCGCCGGCTGAACTGTCTGCCGGATGAAGTGTCCGGGGATGAGGCGTCGCCGGATGAAGTGTCGGGTCACCGTATAGTATTATACAGAGCGCCCTTGAGGTGATTTCTCACAAAAACGGTACTCTACAGATTATCCAACTATTATTATTTTTATAGTTTTATTTTCTTACATCATTATTTTATTAAATTATTATTTTAATTATCGGCATAAGATATTAGCTATAAACAAGAAAAACAAAAAATTGAAATTTAGAGTCAGAAACCATAGCATTAAAAAATATAGGAAAAAAAGAAGAAAATATTCGAACAAAGAATATTTTCTACGGAACGATTTTTTCCGGATGCACCGCTTTCTGAAATTTTGTAAAAAATATTTATAATGGGTAACATGTTGAAAATTTTTGGGAAATTACAGCTGTGAATTTTAAGTCCCTCATTTGCAGTTCCCTAATATTTATGAGCAGTTAATCTTGTGTTATTCAAGCTAATATTGTAGGTAATTTATGAATCTCGTGACTTAATATTCTTAAATGAAAAATGTCATCTTTATCAATGACAACTTTGTGTCCAACGTATGATTGTCCAACGCTGATTAATTTATTTGTACAACACCGAGAACGAAGATTGATATCTCGTTATAATCCAACAAAATTGTCGAAAATCTGAATCTAATGTTGGAGGAAATAAAAGTGTACAAGTCTATGTGTATAGAAGCGACGTGGTAGGAATTTTAATAATACTTTCCTTGCTGGAAGCCGATCACTCCCCTGACGTTAAAAATCCGCGGTGGATATCACATCACACGGAGAGGTTCGAAAAATGACGGTCGCTATTTGGATAATTGATACGTTCCAGGAAGTTTTGCTGCCACGAAACTGCCACGCCATTGCCACGCCACTACCAAGCCATCTCCACGCCACTGCCATGCCAGGTCGCGCCGCCGCACTGAGACGGGACTTTCACGGACAGAAGTGGGTCGAAGCTCGGTTCTACAAAAGCTGGCGTTATTTCCTGGCTGAAAGCTCCGAGAGCAAAATGACTGCAATGACGTTATAAAGGATGGAATTTTCCTATTTTGTTGACATAAGAAGTAATTCTTGTCACATAATGGCTCTCTTATCTAATTAGCAGAATGATAATTATGCTTGAATAACAATTTTATTTGTTTTAATTAAAATAAGAGTATATATAAAGTTAGATTAATGAATCAAAGGTAATTAAGAACCAAAGTGTTATTATTGAATAAGCCGTTGTTGTAGATTTGTCCGGATAAATAATAGTTCAAACCGAAAGCAATAGGTTGAAATTTCATACTATTAATAATATTTTTCAGTTCTATTTGAGAATTGCAGAATTGTCAGATAATAATTATGAAAAATGAACAAGCGAATCAAACCGAATTTTCTGCATGTCATAATTGAATAATTGATGTGCTTTGTGTTTGTTCACTGGACGATAAAATTGTGTTTATTCATTAAGTACACCTATGCGGTATATATACTTATTCATGTTTGATAATCTTTTGAATTCAATGACAGCAGAATAAAAAGTGACATTATGCATTATTTAATGGAAAAAGGAATATACACCATCATAATTGCGTATCTACATACCGTTAATACCACGTTAACAATTGGTTATTTCATACAAATGTCTTGCGAAATACTAAAATATCTTTAAACTTCTCTATTAAACAGTGTTAAGGACGTACTTGACTTATCAGTGATTCCTGACATTATTTGGAGTAAAAAATGCAAGCGAAATTTTGTTCTCCGGTGATTTTTTCGATGACTTTTGTTTGTTTAATTTTATTTTCTTCAGAATCTAAAAAAAAAAGTTTTTTGTACACGTCGTCACTGGTCACATAGACGAGTAGTAAAAAACCCTTCCCTCCGCCGCTAACTGCCCAATACCTACAGATTTTTTATGTTCCAAAAAAAAACTTCAAAAATGTCATCGGAGACCAAAATTTCATCTACATTTTTTACTCCAAATAATGTCAGGAATCATTGGTTAAAGTAAGTCAAGTACGTTCCTTAACACCCTGTATGGACACGCAATTTCTATCATATATGTATATCTATGATAACTTCTAAAGAAATAAAATTACATAAAATGATCTAATACAACCAATCCAAATTTTATATCTTCTTGGCAAGGGAATGTTTTAAAACGAACCTAAAATCTCTAACAGAGCACATTATAGGTACGTACCTACGAGTATTTACTCCCTTTTAACGGTACAATTCACACCAAGTATACTGTCTATTTGTATTACAAAAGGCTCTCTGGAAGATTACACACAAAAACTAAACGTGTTTGATTTGTAGCCTTGTGTGTATAAATGTAATTTGTATCCAACATTCACACGTAGATTTATATTCCATGAATTGCGGTGGGTGTGGATTCGCGGACAATGGTTTATAGAACTAACAACTAGGCGTTCTAGGCAATATTCAATGGTGCGCAAAATAGCAAATCACAATTTCAATAGGTTTCGATTCAACCCTCGCATAATAGGGATGACCCAGTGTACGATATTGGCTCAAACGGAATTCTATGCCACTGGATGACTGTTCTCTCGTTGGGAAAATTATCTTTAATAAAATTATAACTTTGTTTACGCCGCCCTATTTATGGTGAAAGCCAACTAGTGTCCTCCATGGACGAGGGATAATTCTTTTGACTAGCAAGCCGGAGGTTGCGGGTTCAAATCCCGGCGTGCACGAGTAAAATTTATTTGATTATTGTGTGTTATTTCACAATTTACTCGTTTAAAATAATATATTTGCGGCACGTCCCAAAGTATCGGCCTGGTGAAAAGCTACCATACAAAATGGAAACGTTAATTTTTTTTTAACTAAAAAGTACGACAAATATTCCCGGATTATGAATAACTTGACAGTATTTTAAAAATCTCCTACTACCACCACAGTAAGCGAAAAATGTTGCGTGTGTCTTAATGGAGTACTGAAATGGATCTGGTCGTGTTTCGTGACCAGATATGAATAGCCAGTTACTTTCGCACCTTCCTCTTACCTATTTCATTCCCCTCGTCACTACCTTCAGCCTCATAACATACTCCAATTAGGGATTCTATAGTCCTACTGTTTTCAGACGGTTGGGATGCTTGTGCGGTTTCACATAAAAAAATAAATAAAAGGTTTAAGGGACACATCTGTGATACATTTCATGGCAATAAATATACTTTGAATTTTAATATACTTTTACTTGTCATGATTATGTGGTTTGACGATATAGGAAACGTGGATTTATTAAAATTTTATAAAAAATCAACAAGTCTCTAATAAATTTAACATTTATTGTTAAATAGCTTCTGCCTGCGAATTTGTCTGCGTAGGATTAGTACTTGGAGTAATCTCTTTTCTTTTCCTAGGTCCCATTTACGTTTTATACCAAAATTCTTAACCTATTTATTTTAAATATCTATAATTCTTGATTCGATTCAAAGTATTGGGCGAGTACTTTAAATAAATTCACTAATTTAAAAATGTTCAAAAATAGAATTTTGTGATAAAAATCATTGTTTTCCAAAATGTCATTCTCAAATTTTGACATTTTCTAAAACATTAATTAATATTTTCAATATATTGAAAATTAATAGCTAGCCTTACAAATTATAGCTTATATGTTATTCTGATGTATGAGCTATATTATTGTAAAGTTTCATTAAAATCCATTCACTAAATTTTGCGTAACAAACACACATACATCCGTACAAACCTTCGCGTTTATAATATTAATAAGATGTATTTGCTTAGAAACAATGTGTCTTCAGCGCTCTTTTGAAATTAAGCCAATCAATGTTATTCCTAGAAACCAGAGTGAACAATTAAAAAAATGATTTATAAGTAATGCATTTATTTTCTGTAACACCATGGTGTGTACTTAGCTATTTATGTAGGTGCATTTAAATAAATTAACAATGAAACGTGCATTAATTTTTGTTCAATATTCGTGGAATGCTTTGTGCATTACAGAAATATTTCAAAACCATCGCAAAAATGATATTTTGCTTGTTATTTAATATTCTATCAGTCAATTTGAAATGTCGAATATATGCATTTAACCAACAAAAAACGTTGTATTAAATTGGACAAAAATTAATATACCGTAAGCGAACATGATTACATAATAATCGAGAATTATTTTTGAGGTTTTATGCCTAGTAGCCACCTCTTTCTTAAGCCAACGGTCAACTTTCGGCCAGATTTACGGTGCCCAACATCAGGGCAGATATCTTATTATTATTATGTTAATAATTATTATTAGATTATACAATACATCTGCCTTGATGATCGATACTGTAAGGCTGTCCAAAACGTAAAACGGCATAATACCGCAAAATAAATCACAAAAATACTTCTGGCCATGAAAATCTCAAATTATATATGATTACATATTATCATATATATCAAAAATTAATATTAAAGAAAGATAAACATTCTCCTTAGGAATTTGTTAAAACTACATGATAGTAATTCATTAATTAGTCACTGACAGTTCAGTTTACATTAAATTAAAATATTAGAGTGCTAAAAATTGATCACAAAAACAATAAATATAATAAACATAAAAACAGAAATCTTAACTGCCATTGGAAATGTAAAACTCCATTTTTTGTAAATCATAAATAGTAGCCTAGTTTTGGAGCTTTCTGTGAACGCTACTATAAATCGAAACCCGAAACAAACATACACCAAAATGTCATACTGAAAATTGTCTGAAACATTTGATGGGCGTTTTGCCGCCGGAGCTTTTGGACGTTTCGATTTAATTTGACAATCCTGTGTAGTGTGCAGTTGAATTCAAGCAATCACACTGCATTCTAGTGATGAACATTTTATTGTCGAATGGTGATTAGATGTGATCACTCGAATACTGAATATTACCAGGATTTTTTTTCAGATCCTACCACCTCTACCCTTGTATTTTCGGTATAAAACTGACCTCTTCCTCTATGCCAATGCATGTCATTAATTTTTTCATCCCCCCATTCCAATATTTGGTATTTACAAATAAAACATCCGACCTGCTAATTTATTCAAATGAATTGTGAAAACTACATGTATTTCCTAGCTACTTGCACGATTTAATTTGGTCATATAGGCCTATAGATAATTATGATAATGCACCGTGTGTGTATTTATTTCTCGCCATCGTTCTATATGTACGCAGGTTTTCATTAAAATATAGCAAAAGCAAAACTCCAGCGCAATGAACATTTAGCACAACGTTCTGCTGAGAGTTTCTAGGTTAATAGTTCTTTAATTTCAGCTCACCTTATCGTTTCTAACACGAAATCGTACAAAGTGTGTGTTCATTGTGACAATGTTTTCAAAAATTATAAAACTGCATACATTTTGTTATTTCTTCCCAAAGCTACATTCTGTGATATCCAATTCTCATATGCCAGTTTTTAAAAGCATTATCTACTTATGGGCGGGAAGCTATCGAAAGATGAACTTTGAAATCGTGAAATTAATTTGATTGATTTCAAATAGATTTGTTTTGGTTTTTTTTAAGTCAACGTTATTATTATATCTAATCGCCTATTTTCCATCGTAAATTATGGCGGATGAAATATCCATTTAACAATAACTCAATAGGACCTGACAATATTTTGTGTATTTTCATGGTTTTATGAATATACTATAAAAATTAAAGATTTCGAATAAAATTGTCACTATTAGAACATATATGAAGATATATTATGTTATAATACCTGAAAATATGATTTAAGATTTGCACGGCCAAAAGTATTTTTGTTGTTTATTTTTAGGATGTTATGCCGTGTTACGCTAACTCCTTCTTTAGAGGACGATTCGGACAACATTACATTCCATCATCAACACATCTTTCCTGATGATGGACACTGTAACGTTGTCCGAAACGTCAGCTAAAGAAGGAGATAGCGTAACACGGCATAACATCCCAAAAATAAACAACAAAAAAAATTATTATACCTGTATTGAATTAAGTTATAACCAGATAAAAAACAATGATCAAACAGAATATTGTAAAATAAAATGTCAGATTAGTTTAGGTTAGACTAAGATAATTAAAGTTAGGTTAGGCTTTATATATATAAAAAAAATCATTACTTTTCTGCGCTGTTCAGTTTTGTCACCGTTTTGTTCATGGAACTTTTAGGGCAGCCTTTTAAAATTTTAAATTAAATTTTCCTCTCAATAATTCTAATAATCGAATATATATACCTGTATCCGACCTAAGCATCGAGCATTGGCCCAGTTGAGTTGAACCCGTTGTAGTAATTCCCTTCGTAACCAATCACCGGTTGCCGCGCTCGGCTGCTGGAGACATTTTCATGTCGCGTTACGTTTAATATTAATTTATTCAGTTTCCCGTAATGCCGGATATGGCGGGGAGCGCCGAGCTCCGCCGTTAAACAAGGAATTTACAGTTTCATAAACATGACGTGATTTAGGAGAAGAGGAAATGTAAGCAAGGGGTATCCACAAAACTTAATTACATTATCATAAATTTATTTTAAGAATTTATGTTATTTGCATCACTGCAATGCGCCGAATATCTGCGGTGCGTCAAAGTTTGAATACATCAACAAATAGTTTTCAATAAAAATCATATGTTTTCATAATTATAAGTTTATTTATGTAAATATCTAACTCATTTTTGAAGTAAAACTTCTTTACGTACGCTTGACTTGGGGAGTAAGCTGGCAAATGCTTGATGAGAGCGTTACGAAAAGTGTATTCGAGGCGAACGGATGTCGAGAGGGAGATATAAGTTAGTGAAGATAGAAAGAGAGAGAGAGTTACGTTTCGTATATTACTGTAGGGGCAAGAGAGAGAGGTACGAGCACACACTTTTTTCTCTCTTTCTCTCATAGCCAGTTACGTTTTGTGTATCTAAGACACAATGCAGGCCTATTGTCTATATCACACTGTAGAAGCAAGAGAGAGCGGTGTACGCGCACAAGATTTACTCCAGTCGTGTGGTCTAAAGCACACTCGTTTTTTTTTTAAAATTAGAATTTTATCGATAATGTCTGTTCAAAAATATAGATTTGGAACTTGACTAGACCAATGCAGTTTTTAATTGTTAATAAAGTAGAGCACTACTGAGGACTCACATGATAAAACAGATTTGGTGTTATGATTTGCAAAACATCAAATCATGCATTTTTTTCTTTGAGAATTTACCAACTATACACACACTTACAACATATAAATATTTTTTTCTTTTCTCAATAATCAACTTACAATAACCATTAAAATTGAAAAAAAAACAAAAATTTCTACT
The DNA here is from genome assembly GCA_951813805.1 of Limnephilus auricula. NCBI lineage: Eukaryota > Metazoa > Arthropoda > Insecta > Trichoptera > Limnephilidae > Limnephilus > Limnephilus auricula. The sequence continues at coordinate 36,114,427 of OX638388.1, forward strand.
ACAACACATAAATACTTGCCACACTTGAACATAACCACTTACATTCCTCAGCATAGGTTCTTCTAGTGATGTGTTCACGAAACGTACAATACTATCCACCCACAGTTTCACCTTCTTAGACTTACCTTACACACAACATAATAAAAGTTCAAAAAATATTTTACGAAAAAGTGTTAATAATTAAGTAAACACTGTAATAATAATAATAATAAAAATCTGTTTCTGAAAAAATTAGAAAGTATACAGATTTAGGAAATGAAATTAAAAAAAATTAGCATTCTCAGACTATAAAAATATTGCCATCTGTTATTTCGGCTACTGGCATTATACCTAACTCTCTCATTAAAAATTTGGGCATATTAGATTTGTCATAGAATTTGTATGTAAAAATGCAAAAATCGGTCATTATAGATACACGTAGGATTACGAAAGATTTTTTAAATATTTATATTGAGGAATCAGTAGGATTTATCGGTCAAATTAGGATTTCCACCGAGCCGAACCCTCTGATATGAAAATATCTGGAGTCGGTGAATTATTTTCCCATTTAATAGTCTGGTAGGTTAACATGTTGTTATTGTATTGTTTTATATTAATTATACTTACATAATACACTTGCATAGCGTGGATTTACTAGATGATCATTTTTATGGAAACGTGTGTGAAAGGGTGCGTAAAAAAATAAAAAATAAAAAATTGATGTTTTTCTTGAAAACTTCCTTCTTCTGCTTTATCGGACTCGGGTTGATCCTTCACAACTAATCAGGGGGGGTATCAGATTGTTTAGAAATTAAATCCGTTATGTGATTGGCATTTTTTCTTAAAATTCAGTGTGAAATGAAGCAAAATACAAAAGAATATAAGAAGTATTAATTGTTTTAAACAAGGAAAATAATCAAGAGATTTTTAATTTTAACACCGGCAAACAGTGATTTAATTTAAAAAAATAAACCAGTACAAAATAGATATTCTATCGGCTGCAGAATAATCAAATATAATTACTTGGTCTTAGCTCCACAGTATTATTAATCATTTCCCCTAGGAGCAGCCACCCCGTAACAACCATAATCCGCGTCACTGGTTGCAGAAGCACATTGAGGTCGAGCTATTACAAGCAAGGGTGAAGAAGATGTACATATATGGAATTAATATGGCTTCGGTTGAATTATTGAGGTGGCTGATTCAAAATCATACTCATCCCCCACTGAAGAGGAACATATTATTACATTTCGTGGTTTATTTTAAGTGCTTTCTGGTAATCTTTTGCTAACCTAAGTTTTTATGGTGTCGCCAAGTTTATTCCTGTTTTAAAAGTTGCGCCTTCACACCAATGAGTTAGATGGTAATAATACCAGATTTAGAAGCTTAATGGGACTTCTCTCGTCGTTTTAAAGGAAGTTTTTGAGCTACCACTTTTCTTATCAATTTATCCAGTAACTTAATCCACTAGGGCGACTAGGGTTTTGGGGTATGGACCTATATAGTGGATAAGTACCTACAAATTGCAACCATAGTTGAGTTGAACTCATTCTCTACTTACAATGATGAAGAATTTTTAAACTTGTTATTCTACATCAGAAAATAAATTAAATGAATAAATAACAAAATGGTTTTCAAAATAATAAAAATTACTTACTTTAAACTAGATTCGATCTAAATACGTATACGAAAAGTTTACGTATTTAGCATTATCTTGTGAACTTGTTTTTCCTTTCTCGTTAAGAGGAATATAAACGCCAGAAATATTCCACTTCTTACCCCTTGAAAACTCCGCTTATTTTTGGTATTATCTGCGCGAGGAAAGTAGCGCCAAAGTTTTTTTATGAATAGTTTTACAAGAACGAAAAAAAGTAACTCAATCAATAAAGTCAAAAATAATCTTAGTCTTAAAGGGGTATTTAAAAAAAAAATTGTTTCTTATATAACTTTATATTTATCTAAAGAAAAAACTAATTCATATTTTTATATTAAAAAAAAAAAAAAAAAAAACATTAGTCGAAGATAATATTGTTAATTCTGAAATTTGAAATATGAAGTTGACAATTACGACAGTCTCATAATAGATCGCAGTAGCCCAATTGGTAGAGGTGTATGTCCCGGTAAGACGTAAGGTTCTGGGTTCGAGTCCCAGTTGCGACCGTTATCTTTTATTATTTTTCTGTGTCTTGTTCATTTTCATATTTAAAAAAATGAGATTATTATTGTTATCTTCTTCTTAAATGATAAAACAACTAATTATTCATTTCTTTGCGCTTATATTTTTTGTAACGTAATAGTGATTTGGCGTTTAACTTCACCCTAATAACTCTTAGCGCCTCCGCCCACTCAGGCAACTGAAAACTCTCAACTGCCAACTGTCTTTGTATGATAATGTGATGGCCCGCACATACACAATCACACAAAACCCCGTTGTCAATGGTAACGCAAGCGGTGACTTGCGACTTGCTCTACTGGTTGCCCTGGGCGGCCATTGATAGTTGCCAACTGTCAGCTGATTGTTCTTCTTCTATGGTTAACCAAGCTTTTTGACCAATCAAGACAGAGAAACAGACGGTTTTAGTTGGTTTTCAGTTGCCTCAGTGGGCGGAGCGCCTTAGTTTGCGTAATCGAGACAAAGGCTATCGAAAGTTACACAAGTGCACCAATACATATCCCTAAGTCTGTGTTGTTCGTCTCAACTGTATTTGCGACCTTTGCTAGGTATCTACAACATTCTTAACGAAGGAATCGAAAGATTTATCTATGCATATGGTCAAAAGAAAGTCGAATAAATCTAATGAAGCGAAGCTTATGACATCGTAAAATAAATTTAAATTTAATACACACGGAGTTAAAAAAACTCTCTCCACTAATTCAACAGAATTAACCTGTTAAATAATTGAATTTATAAAGCATGTCGAAATCGTTATTGACATTCATAAGTTAGGCACCTACGGTAATACCAATATATTACCGCTCACCCAAATCTACGTGTATATAAATTTACGTATTACAAACAAAATTAAGGTATACACGATATGTTTGCTCAGTAGTTTAGCCTTACTAGTCGCATAAACCAAGCTGTGGTTGGCTTAGAACGCTAAGATTTTGAGCGTATATCTGCTCTCCATAAGCTTGACATCTAACAAGCATAGGAAACCGAGCCAAGCCGGTTTGCATTTCATAGATAAACAGCAAACAGTAACTTTAAGTTGTATAGCCCCCTGTAATTAATAAGGATTTGATTTAGTTTTGGCAAGTAAGACACTCAGGTCGACGTCCCACGGATTGGCAAGGAATCGAAAAAAAACCGAGTGCTGCAAGGACGCGGGAAATGTTGTGCTATGAAAGTTGCATGGTCTCTGAAAAAGGTAGATAAGCGATATAGCTTGTAGCTCAATAAACTCTGGGTATTGCAGATTTCTGTTACCGGCTTTACGCTGAATATCATTTTATCATTTGCCAAATTCATAGTTGCTTCGGGTAATATAGTAATTATATTTAGGTTGAAGTATCTTAAAAATCTAATGCTAAAATGCTGTGCCTAAATTATAAATTCTTATGAGTATATTCAAATATTTTTTAACTAAAATAAATATCATTGAAAATGAAAATTAGAAGTTTGTTACGTGATATTACGTGGTGACGCGATAAATATTGAGCGCCCTCTGAAACTGAATAGGTGACAGTTCACAATGATTAAGTGTCCTTAATATATTCGATATCAACTGTCGTTTGTAAGTTAGCGATCTGCAGTTGTCCTAGGGAACGGTGAGAAGTTACCGACAATCGGTCAGTAACTTCATATCGATCGACCATGCTAGCACGCCAGAGGCCCTAGCACGCTTGCTCTATAACGATCGGTAGGATAACTATCGGTAACTTCTCATCGTTAACTAGGACAACTGCACATCGCTAACGTACAAACAACAGTTGATGTCGAATATGTTAAGGACACTTAGTCATTGTGAACTGTCACCTATTCGTTTGCGATCTGCAGTTGTCCTAAACGATGAGAAGTTACCGACAGTCGGTCGGTAACTTCATATCGAGCGACCGTGCTAGCACACCAGGGGTGCTAGCATGGTCGATCGATAAGTACCGGTAGGATAATTGTTGGTAACTTCTCATCGTTCCCTAGGAAAACTGAAAATCGCAAACGTACAAACAACAGTTGATATCGAATGTGTTAAGGACACTTCATCATTGTGAACTGTCACCTATTCGTTTGCGATCTGCAGTTCTCCTAGGGAACGATGAGAAGTTACCGACAATTATCCTACCGATCCTTATCGATCGACCCTACTAGCACCCCAAGAGTCGGTAAAGAATCGACAAAAACCGAGTGCGGTATACCGAGGAGAGCCTACCTATCCATATTTTTGTATTGCGGCGTGTAACTTCTCATCGTTCCCTAGGAAAACTGAAAATCGCAAACGTACAAACAACATTTGATATCGAATGTGTTAAGGACACTTCATCATTGTGAACTGTCACCTATTCGTTTGTGATCTGCAGTTGTCCTGGGGTACGATGAGAAGTTACCGACAATCAGTCGGTAACTTCATATAGATTGATCATGCTAGGGGTTCGACTGTCCTATACTCAATTTTGCTGACTAAAAACGGAAATTTGGAAAATAGCCGAAAGATGATTATTTTATTCTTAGCATAATAATATAAAATATCGCAAAACTTTTTCAATTGTTATTTTTGGATTCCGCTTTGATAGCCAATTTCACCCATCCACCTAATCATAAAGTAATCTAATATAACGGAAATCTGGAAAATAGCAAATATATTATTATTTTTTTCATCTTATATTATACTGCGCACATATTTACGTTTCTTTTCGGATTTCTTATTGACAGCCAATTAAAATCGTCCATTAGTAGAAATTCAACATCTTTAATTCCTTCCTCTGGTTTTGTAACCATTTTCCACATTCAATATCTTATCTTGTTACTTAATATTTACAAATCTTCGTTCTGTGCTATAACTTGCATGGTTTTATTAATATTACTAACGACGTGATGTAAGTCAGGATACTTACAATATGTAAACACCACTGCGGGAGTAATTTAAACTAAGAGAGCACCCATGAAGCGAGTGTTTTGGTAACCGTACGCTGCTTATAAGTAAAGCTTCTAGAGTTTACAGTAAAGAGCACTTATTATAAAGTAAGTTGTTGAATATAAAAATATGGCACACGATATGTCGTTAGTTTTAGAGGTTCTTTGCTATGATTTTCTTAAAAAAACCTTAAACTTAAATATATCATTTATTACAATAAATTAAAGTGATATTTTTAAGCTTCAAGTTGTAAACACTCTTGTAGACAAATAAAACTGCAGACAAGCAGCTGTGTGGCAGCTTCGCGGAAATACCCGTTTATTGTCTAAATTATGTATTTTGTTAAGTGTTTTGTTAGAAATAAATATTTAAAAAAAAAAATACGGATTTCAAAGGGGCTCTGATACTTGCAAATTGTTACTATTAGTTTTAAAAATAGTTTTGATAATGAACTCTCAGTTAGAATAATATTTTATTTACTCCTAACTTGATTTACAGGGATCAATACACAATAATATTTTTAAAACTATGATATCTCAATCCCATAGACAGACAAAATATATTTTATCGAGTAAATTTTTTCACATTTTAAAAATTACCCCCAAATTACTTAAACAAAAAATAACGCAAAGAAACCCCTTTCCAAGAAATAAATAGCGATAAAGCATTTGGATAAAAATACAAACATTTAACATTGTACATTTATACACTCAATACATTAATTACCATATTATTTATGTATTATATTATACGTTCTATGTACACATATTGGTCTCACTTTTTTATGTCATAATCTGGTTATCTATTTTAATATAAAATGAACATTTTTACACACAAGTTTTATATTATGGTAAAACGCGAACAGCAAAACTAAGTAAAATTGGCGAACCAACTTTATCAAAAAGGCTTACTAACTTCAGTTTTCTCTATTCTTGTATAACTTAAACAGTTTTCTCTATTTCACCAGCTTAAAGGGAAGCCAAAGTTTGCTAGAAATATGAATCATTATTTGAATAATCTGTGAAATGTCAAAATAAAAAAGTCAAATCAACCATTCGATGAATATTCCCGGTGGGTTGAGCATTTCTATTTAGTGGTTTGATTTTGATCACTAGTAAATGACTTTCTATTTAGCTGTGTTCGACATTAAGCCCAGCTCAGTTTATTCAGTTGACTTAGTTAACACTTTTTATTATGCGTATATTTTTCGTGTGGCGCCAGTAAAAGAGAATGGATAATGGTCATAACAAAAATTTTAATCAACTGAATCGCAATAATTCTTCATTCTCCTTTGAAGATGTCATCAGAAAAATACTTTTTTGTATGGACGCTTAGGCTTTTATAGTGATTATTTTTTAGGTTAGTATGCCGTGTTGCGCTTCCTTCATCTTTAGCCAACGTTTCCATCGGCGTTGCAGTTTCCATAATAAAGACAGATATTACTTGATTACTTTACTCTCTTGTGGAATTATTCCCGGAGGATTACAGAATAAATAAAATTTAATAGATTAACAACGTTTCACATGTTGTTTTCCGTAAAGGCAAACACCAGGTACGTATTGTGACAGGTAAAGTAGATTTGTTTTCCTTAAAGGAAAGTAATGCTGAATAAACTTTCCTGAAAATAGAAACTCCTCCATTCAGGCATCTTATCTTTGCGTCTTTGTTTGAGAGCTCAACTGCAACCAGAGCTTAAAGTTGCAGCTAAAAGCTTCTACGAATGTACTGGAGGCAGCGCACAAAAGAGTTTCGTATTGCATAATAAATTGATATTAAATATAAACAAGCGTCCCTGGGCTAAGTGCATCATCATTGTAGGGAAAAGGATTGATTTATTTTATTTATGAGGTCTTATCCTTTTGTAGTTTGGCTTATTATATAAGGGCATTATTACCATGTAGATTACGTTACGAAACTGCACTTCTTCTGGTAAGTGTTTTGAGGTCACGACATTTTAAAATTTCAATATATTATTTCCATTCAAGTGAAAAAAGGAAAAAAAATGTTTGTGTGTGTTGCTCCCCTTAGATGATATTGCTTCCCATGCGCTCGTTTTCCCCGTACGCCACCATTTTATTTCTAGCACTTTAGACCATCTTATCATGAAGGGGGGTCTTTACAGATAATTTGGTAGCAGTTGACATTTCTGTTAGCAAAAAATCGTAATATAGATAAGAGAGTTTACTTTTTTCTCGTTCTTTCATCTTACGAAGTTAATGCACTTCTCTCCAGGACACCCAGTAAAAACACCATTATTATGACAAAATTAAATATGACAAAAACGCATTAAGAAAATGCCAAGTGCAACCGAGCATTGTAGTATTTTTTCTTAGAAACGTGGCTTCCTAAACCTTTTTAGTTATCCCAAGGTAAGTACTCCATTATAGATTATTACTTTGTCACTGCACTCTACGGCTTTGAGTTGTGCAGTTTAAAATTCTAACTCGCCTATCGTGAGGCATATTGGAAACGATATATCTTGGATACGGTTTTCTATCAAAGACTCTAAAATCTTTCCAATAAATTTATGATATATATGACACCGCACCGTACTTAACCCGGAGCCGTTAGACCATGGCAATAATAATAATTTGAGAAAATTATGAGGCGGTATTGGAGTGAGTAAAGAAGTAGGGCAAGAGCAAAGTGTGATGTTTTCCGTTTACCGTAATTCAGAAGATATCTTTTTTTACATTAACTCCACACAGGAGGCCCTGAGGAAAATAATTTCTTTCAGGGCCTATGTCATCTGTGAATATGCTGTGTGGAGGGTCTTTTGAAGGAGAGAAAGGAGTCAACGTGAGTCTTGAAGAGACCCAGATTTTGCCTGTTTCTGCACAGAGTCAGGGGTTTTTCAGATATTTTGGGGCTCCAGACCATAGGTCGCTGCCAACCTCAACAGATTTGTACTTCTACAGAATAAATATTTTCTTTTGCATTTTGATTTTTTTTCACATTTTATTTGGATTATTTTTTGGCCTCAAGGGGTTATTTTTTAATTGTAATGTAAAAAAATCACACAAACAATTGATTAATTAAAAAAAAACGAGTAAATTAAATAAAATTAATAAAAAAAAACCGCACGACTGAAGTAAATACTTCTTTAGCTCCATCTATATGTATGTTTATATATATAATATATATACATACATTAATTTTCTACAAATATTTATTTAAGTTTATTATTATTCCCCTCGCCCGATCAAGCCGTGCGCATCGACGTCCGCTCCTCTCCGCGGTTGGCGCGTCACTGGTATTTCAAAATACTGACTGAAATTTTTCATGCACTGGTTAAGAGAGGAAGAGAGAAAGAAAATGTGCGCACGCACTGCTCTCTCTTGCTTCTACAGTGAGCCCGTTCGCCTCGCAACGCATTTCACTTTTCCTTGCACATTCAAGTAAAGAAGTATTTACTTCAAAAACATATTAATTTACAGTGAAATGTGAATTTTGTGAAAAAATCACAAAAATAGTAATGGATGGATAAAATTACATTAATTTTTTGCAAGTAAAACTCTAATAGCGCGCTTTCTTACGGGTTAAGCTGAGACATCAATGATATTAACGAGTTTATGTACTAATATGGAAATTGGTTTAGTTTTGCTGATAAATGATTTTAAAATGGAACATTATGATCTAAGTTAACTTTGCCTTAATTGGATTAATTTTTTTGTTGCTTTGGAAAGCATTAAAATAAAATAAAAACTGGCCGTCTTAATACTATTTTATTGTGATTGTCAAGGGGATTATGCACGGAGAAAAATGTACTGTTAAAAACGGACTGAAGTTCTTACGAACAAATTAACAGTAATTCAATGTTTATTAACGGTAAAATACGTACGAAATTACGTATACCAACAAAATGTTTCGAATGTTCCCGCCAATAAACATTGAAACCCTGTTAATTTGTTCGTAAGAACTTCGGTCCCGTTTTTAACCGATTTTACTATTAAACTGATCGTTTTTTCTATTAAAATGATCGTTTTTTCTATTAAAATGATCGTTTTTTCAAATAACATTTTTCTCCATGTGGATGTTGAAATCTATGTATGAACAAAGATTTAATACTCTGAAATTAAAGAGTCGTTTTATTACACCATGCATTGCGTTTCCATGGGATTTTTGCCCCAAACATGAAATAAATAAAACATTTACCGAACATTTAATTTTCATTAATTCAACATGCAACTTTCGTGAATTATGAATTCATGACGTGTTTCTGTTTGACGGAAATTTTTTTACTATAGAAAACTCAGAATGATAAAATGAAGTGATGAAAAGAAAAAAGTGTAAAAATAGTCCACCCACTTATGGTTTATCGATAAACCCCTTTGTTTATACCAAAAGTTCGGAATAATATATCGATTTCACTTCAAAAGATGTCTTCGCATTGTCAAAATTTGTTATGAATATGTTTGTCAATACAAAAAAACGGTAAATCAAAGGTTTTGATATTCAGTTTCATATTACAGCATCAAAAGAGGTGTTTTATTTTGATAATTTGTTTAATTTGCAAAACAAAAGATAACTAAGCATCAATGGGACCAATACATACATTATTTAATTATTTCTTATGAGGAAATACTGCGCGGCAGGTTCCATACAAAAAGTAGTTTTGGATTTGAGGCCAAAATAATCAACCAAATTGAAAAATTACTTTTGGAATAGAAAGGTATGTCAAAATATCTATCTCGGACAGGAGCTACTATTTTTTTTGCTTTTAAATGATGACTAGGTAATTAAAGAAATCCGTTTTGGCTCAGTTTGGAACAAACTTTGTAATTTTTTGTGAGTATTTATAATTATTAAAAAAAACTTCCTAATCTTGGTTTTAATTTTATGAAAAAAAGGGTAGTAATTTTAATATATAAACGACAAGTTTTTGTTCCGATGTAAATAGGTGATTAGTAATTTCAATTTACACCCAAAAAAAAAAATATATATTTTTTTAATGTTTACATTTACTCGCAAATAATTCTCCAAGTTGCCTCTAAAATCATAAAGTATTAAAATCTTTAACTGCATATATTTTATAATTTAAAGCAAAAAAAAAAATAGCTCCTGTCCGAGAAAGAAATTTAACATAAATTTTGATTACAAAAATAATTTTTCAGTTTGGTTGGGTATTTTGGCCTCGCATTAAACAGGCAGCGCAGCCAACCATCCTATCTATAAAATCGAAAACCGGTGGGCGTGAGTCAAAGTGACAAAAACTCTCAAACGGTGGGCTAACATCCATGAAGAGAAAAGGAGCTCGACCCATCTATTGTCGGCATATAACTCATAATGTCATTTACATCGTGAATTCTAGAGCCCTTGAGTGGAAAATATTTAATGTTCTCTCCTACATATTTATAGATTGTTCTCCAGGAAACTACGGTTCTGAATTTAGTTTCTTTTAAAGCTGTGCTTTGGGAAGGAAGTAATTCTTAATTATTCCGTTACTACAGAACCGCGGTCAGAAATTACGCATCTCGGTAAACATATTATTGGCGTCTCCCACTCTGGAACAAATTTCTGCACAAAATATTCTCAATAGATTTCCATTGTTTCCGATTGATAGGATAAAAACGAAAAGTAGGAACCATCTATTTTTGTTAATGAATTTATCTGTTTAAATAATTAATCAACAACATTGAGTACAAATTTGCTCAGAACGATTCACTGAACCATTAGCGATTCAAAGGCGATATTAAGGAATATTTTGAACAAACAAAATCACGAGGCCGTATTTAATTAATTAATTACGTAAGAAACATTGATGTTTTTGGAGGTTTGTAATGAATTTCATGAAATGAAATCAAATACGCATAGTTACTCTAACGGTGTACATTTCTATATAATATTCGTTCTTTCATAACATTATCTCGTTCATATAACTGAAAAAAGGAGCAAACTACTTAGATTTCAAAGTTTTACTTTAAAATCCGCTCTAAACTTGTGCGATGAAGCAGTGGAAAATTGCTCAGAACTTTTTGAAACTAAAAACTATTAAATTTCTATTTCCAGAAAGGCTAACAGTTATATTTCATTTATTTTTATCTAGTTTTTATAACTTTATTTTAATTTAAAGTTTTTCTTTTATATTGGAAATATAAAAGAAAAACTAGTATTTCTTCAATTATTGCAATTGCACTATGTGGCATTATTTTAATTTTATGAAGATTTATAGCCGTGTATACACCACTATTAAAATCTTTGCATAGTAGTGCATAAAAATACTTTCATTAAAAAAAGCATTTCTATTTAATTTAAAAAAAAAAGTATTTATTTATAAACAAGTTTTGCTGTGTAGTTATTATTAAGTGTGACAGCTGTTTTGCCTTCCAAAAGAAAACAGTTTTATGATGTCTTTGGAAGGCGAAAAAGCTCTAATGCATAATAATAATACTCAATTATAAATTATTATTTAATATTTTTGTTTACATAAAAAAGTGTATTTTATTATATTCATATCATTTTCAGCTTCAACAATAATTGGAATGACATTTAAGGAATGTTATGCCTCTTTTTTGAAGACTATGTGTAAGTGTTTGTAGTATTTTTAGCTCAAACAAGAAAAACACCCTTGTGTTATCCCGACTCCTTAGCTTGTTGAATTCGATCACAATAGTTTTGTGTTTTTTTGTGATTCCTTTGAATCAATGGGGATGTTTAGCACGGTACATTTATTTTTTCCCTTTGAACTTTTTTACTTTAGATTTTTCAAAGACTTTTTACGGTCCTCAGAGCTAACAATAGATGATTATTGCACAGTACCAAAGGACTTTGAACATTATACAAACATTTGTGTTACATTTAGAACATGTCATGCTTGTTAATCAATGTGTGATCTTCCTACATAATGGCATCTTAATTTAACTGCAAGGGCTTTTTTTAAAACCGGGTCAACCGGGTTCTCTGTCAAAGTGGATGGCAGGAGGAATTGTGAAATATCCTTAATGCCTTTAACTAATCTCGTTTGTAAAACCTTCATAGTATTAGTGTTCAAAGCATTCCACGTAATCTTAAAACCGCAGGGAGTGGAAGAACCAGGTAAATTTATGAAATTGGGAGAGATATTTTCACCAATCGAATCAACTTGAAAATCCACAAATCAGAATACAACGTTCCAGCTATTATGAGTAATTCGACTGGAACAGCTGGGAGGCTATATTTTAACCATCTGTCTATGCTTTCTCCGTTCCATCTCATTATTTAATTCAACCACATAACATAATCTTATATTTTCGTTTCCATTGAAACACTGGCTAAAATTTTGCATCAAACTACCTCACATCTAAAAAATAATACTATTTGACGTTACTGGAAATAATCTTCTAGAAATCCATACTTTAACAAAATTTTGTTGTCGAGAATGTCGAGTTATAAAAAACATAATATTTATAATGGTCCTACCATAAATACCAAAATCAATGAAATGTATCAATTGAAAATATAATGTCATCATATTCAGGGTGTTAAGGGATGTACTTGACTTACTACCAGTGATTTCTGACATTATTGGGAATAAAAAACGCAAGCGAAATTTTGTACTCCGGTGACTTTTTCGATGACTTTTTTTCATCAAAATCAAACTTTTTTCCACATGCTGTCATTGGTCATTCAGCCGAGTAACTGCCCAACCTCCTACCCCGCCCCCGACTGTCCAACACCTACTACTTTTTATGTTTTAATAGAAGAAAAAAGACATCAATGTCACCGAAGACCAACATTTCATTTACATTTTTTACTCCAAATAATGTCAGGAAACACTTGTTGTAGTTAAGCTAAGTACGTCATTTAAAATCATAAATATCCTACAAAAAAAAATACTGGTAGATCCTAAATAATATTAAACGCAAAATTTTCACGTATTTCATATAAATACTAAATTAATATCGTACTTTAGAATATAATGAAGCGGTACTGTGTTTAATATTCTTCTGAACAATCATTTAATTAATATGCGCAGTCGGGTGTGGCGGTCGGCCGTAAACCCCGGAGAATTTATTTATTCCCGGGGCTTAACGAGCCCTCTCAATCAGGTATTTATGGTTCCCTATAATTATTACCTATCACTGTAATGGACCGTTTCTAATATAGCCGTGTTCTTTGCTCAAATGAGTCTGATAGGATTACCTAGAAACGACTGTGATAGTATAGTTGAGCAGACGCAATAAAGTTTTGCAGGTGGAATCGTAATTGGGTTACTACTAAGGGATGAGATGTAAAAAGGATTTTGCTATTTCAATAAAATGTTGGGAGAAATATTGTTTCACCGCAATCATTAATATAAAAACGAGAACTGGAAATCAATTCTTGAAAAATATCCGTCAGCACTTACGTTTTTTTTTTTTTATCTCTAAAGAGTCACCTATTTCTATCTTATTTTTGTTTATTTATTTCTATTTTTTATTTATGAATTTTATTTGATTACTTTGTACATTCAAGTTTACAAATTGCTAATTAATTATAATATTACATTTTGCATTCTATATTGAATTTTATCCAGTTCCTACAATATATCTTGAACTTTCCAAATGGTGCGGACTTTGAAATTTCTGGTAGAGTGTTATAATACTTAATCCCTTTAAACAGTAGACTATTCTGCGTATTCGCTTTTTTTCTTTTCTTGTAGCCTGATTTCCTTGCGAGTCCTTGTGTTATGTCTGTGAATGTCCTTGTTTTACGTAATTTTAAGTATTTTGGTAATAGTTGTTAACTATTTTATGAATAAATATCATCGTGTTCCAGTTCTTCATCTGTTTCACGGTTAGCCAATTTAGTTTTTTTAACATTTTATTTACTTATGAAAATCTATTTGGGCGAAATGTTATTCTCATTTCTCTATTTTGGAGAATTTAGTTCTCGTTCTCATTCGTTATACAGAAAGAGAATAGTTGAGCAGCAGTTAAAATGTGCAGCAATACTTGAGTTGTAGATAATGACTGCAATTAAGTTTTTGTCGAATTCTTCCCCAAAAAGCTATCTTTTTCCCAATTTTCTTTTGGGTATATTCAGCATGTTATTTCATTTCCGTAACATTTTCAATAATTTCACCATCAATTTTTTATTTTGCTTTCTGTGGATGTCTTGGTATAAAATATTGTGTTTATCAAAAGAAAAATTTGATCTTTTATTATCACTTCAAGTATCTGTTAATATTTCGGTAAGATGATTGGTCAAAATTCTTCACTTTTTTGGTATTTTTAATTTTTGGAACCGGTATATAGTATATAGTTTCCATAACTGTGAAAATTTTCCCTCATCAATCATCTCATTAATAATACTTAGTAGTATACATCCAATTACTGGAGAAGCATCTCTTATTTTACTAATAGTTAATCCATCTCAACTATTCTTAGTTTTTTTTTGTCTACGTGTCTGCATTTGCTTTAACATTTACGTTAAAATCTCCAGCTATAATGTTTATATTTTCATCTTGTAAATTTTCCATGCACCATCTTTGAAAATATGTGTTTGGTGATCTTCAAAAAAACAGTATATACACCTTTCTTGGTTCCTGATTTAACGGCGATGGCTAAGATCCAACTATGTTTTTCAAATTGATGATTCAATATCACTTCATATGGAACTTCATTACTTAAGAGAATCATCACTACTCCCGCATGTCGACTATGTGAGTCGCAACGGATGGTATTATAATGTTCAAATTTAATTGCTCTATGTTGGATATCTCAGTCACATGTGTTTTCACTCATCATAAGCATAAAAGGTTTCTCTTCCCTAAAAGTATTTTGACTTCTTCGTAATCTGCTATGATGCTTTATATAATAAAACTCAAAACCTGAACTAAATCATAACAAATAAATAAAAACTATATAATAACACCCCTCCCCCCCTCCCCCATACACACAAGCCCTGCTTTTTTATGGGGGTACATCAAACATATATATTATATAATCAATTAGTGTATAAAATGCATATGTAATTTACGTATCTTTTTTGAATTATTAATAAAAATAAATAAAAAATATATTTAGGTAAATCATTTCATCTTTTTTGTAACTTTTTTAAATTAAAAGTTATAATATTTACAATCTTGATTTTACAAAATAATGACACGAAATTAAATAAAAATATTAATTATAGGAGATAATTATAGGATATTATAAGACAAAAGCAAATATAAACGTAAGAAAATAAAAATCAAGACTTAGTCAGAAATCAATATATTTGGAATATTTTTTCACTTATTTAGTGACAGAAAAAAATGTTTTGACATAAACCAAAAAATCAAGGTCTTGAGTTCACCAGTCTCAACATTCAAGACAGTGGCGAATAATATCCATAACTGTAATGCATGTAATTACTTTAGGTAAATTTATTATAAAGATGTGTAAAGTCAGATGTTTCCCGGTAGTTTTTTGTCTTTCCATTTCGATTCCCTTCACCTCAAAACAATTTCATACTCGAGACTTCAACGTGATACACGCGAAATTAGTATTAGCATACTTTGTAATGGTGTTATTTGTCCAAAACTCTAGATATAGTAATTTTATAATAGCTATGCAGTTGCTGGCTGTACAGTATTATATGAGCAGAGAGTACCATCTACATGAGGTCATAAGTACGCTGCCATTAAAGATAATTTTTCAGGGGTGACGTGACCTCGGTGCTGGAAATTGCGCGACATAGCAAAACGTGTAAACTGTGAAGCATCACTTATACACAGACGACTGACAAAATGTGACAAGAAATTGTAAATAAACGTGTTTTTATTTAGGACAATAAACGATATAAATATTTCCGCTGTTGTCGAAATGTGGAAACAGATATATATCAAGAGGGTATCGAGTTCAATGATCCTGTGTAAGGCTCCACGAGTTTATTAGGACCCTATAAGTGTCATCAAATACAAGTACTACGAATAATGATCCCATTATGACATTTGAATAACAACAGAGTATCAGAATTCAGAAAAAAAAAATATATACTACGTTAAATTATTGATTGAGTGTAGCGCCTGTTTTACTTCACCATTTGGAAATTCATCTGTCTAAATTTTTTTTTATGTTTAACTAATTAATACTCCTTCAAAATGCTTTCAGATTCAATTGCGCAAAATGTTATCTTACTCTTACACTAGGGATTCACTGTCCTTATTTGTAGACAGGTAAGGACAGTTCAAGAGATGATACCGCACAGGGTTTAGAGGTAACCGAATAAACCGAGAAACTGTTCCTAAGGACACATAGGTATTGGTAGTTGTGCATTTGGATTGTACGTTGGTAATAGTGAGATGCACGACGAAATAAAAGGACAGAAAAACAGAGGTATTTTTTTTTTTTTTACATTAACTCCACACTGGAGGCCCTGAAGAAAATAATTTCCCTCAGGGCCTATGTCATCTTTGAAGATGCTGTGTGAAGGGTCTTTTTGAGGAGAGGAAGGAGTGAACGTGGGTCTTGAAGAGACTCATGTTGTAGTAAGGAGGAAACACAGGGGCCGGAAAATCGTTCCACAGCTGAGCTGTTGTACACAAGAACGAGTCGTAGAAGCGACTCGTTTTCACATGACAAATGTCAACCTTGTACAAATGTTGGGAGCGCGTTTGGCGTGTTTCTCGACTATGCACCGGTGCTGAGGGGATCAATGACGCTAGTTCCTCGGAGCATCTTCCATTGAAATACCGGTAGAAAAAGGATAGCATTCCCACCCGACGCCTGTGCTCTAAAGATTGCAATCCGTTTGTTAATACGGGAGAATCTATTAAGTGGACCGCCCGTTTCTGCTTGGAGTCGAGGGTTTTTTTTAGGTTCATTGGGGCTCCTGACCAGAGATGGCTGCCAAGTTCAATCGTGGGGCGCACTTGCGATTTGTACAGTAATGTACAGGGTTAGCAGTTGTGCACTATTAAAGTATCTGCGGGCCCTGTACAGTACGCCCAGTTTCTGAGAGACCAACTTAACTCTGGCCTCGATGGAATCCCTGTACTTGAGCTCGTCACTTAGTGTTACACCGAGCATATCAATGGAGGATCTGTTCGGAAGAATGCTACCGTTAAAGGAGACTAGATTGTCATTTCGATCCCCTTTAGACGTAATAAGACATGATTGGGTAGTTGAAACATTGAATTCGACAAGATTATTCTTACCCCAAGAGAAAACACTCTTGAGGTAACCGTCTATTCTTTGCTTCAAAACCCACCGAGCCGTTGGAATTTGTGCACCCTTTGGGGGCTTGTCAAACAAAAAATTATCATGGACTGTACTGTCATCCGCGTAACGGTGAATTGGTGTACATGTCAAAAGGTCATGTCAAAAGGACAGAGCCCATCCCTGTGAGACGCCAGCATTTATCGAGTGCGAGGAAGAGGTGAAACCATCAGCAACCGTCTGAATCGACTTCTCCCTCAAAAAGTCGGCAATCCACGTACACAAGGTTGCGGGAAGTTCCTAAGAAGGCAGTTTGTTGACAAGTCCTCGGTGCCAGACCCGGTCAAAAGCCTTGGAAATGTCCAGTGCGACCGTTTGGGTCTCACCGAAACGTTCCTGGGACCGTCCCAAATATGCGTCTCATATGCGAAAAGATAACCGCACGAGCAGTTCGGTAGTTGATAATTTTGTTCTTCTCGAGGTATGTGAGCAGTTTGTCGTTGATCACAAGTTCCATCACCTTGGATAGAACTGATGTGATCGCTATCGGTCAGTAGTTGGCCGGGTTGGAGCGTTCACCCTTCTTTGGAATAGGATGGATAACCGCTTTTTTCCAACCAGAGGGTACAGAGCCAGACTTCAGGAACTTTTTAAACGGCTTCGTCAAAATTGGAGCAATTTCTGCAGCGCACCTCTGCAATAACAGGGCGGGGATTATGTCAGTCCCCCTAGCTTTATTATAATCAAGCCCTCGTAAGACTTGAAGTACATCCCGATGCCGGATCCTCAGCTTTTTCACAAAGAAACCGCAGTGAGGAACCGACGTCAGGACTGCACCTTGATCCTCGAGGGTCGAGTTTTCCGGACACATTTTGCCTAATAGGTGAGCCTTTTCGGCGACGGTGTTTGCTAGTGAGCCGTCAGGTCTGGTAAGAGGTGGCATACTGGATTTGTAGAAATTGAAACCTTTTAAGCCCGCAAGTGACCAGTAGGCTCTGCTGCTATGCGAGCAGGCAGCCAGCTTTTTGCTGATCTGCAGGTCGTCCTCGAATTTTGACCTGTTTATGATCCTCTTGCATTCCTTTGTCAATTTGTTATATGCTGCTCTGTTTTCGGATGTTCTAGATGTGTTGTAGGCTCAGTAAGCCGCATTTTTCGTTTTGCAAAATTTCATTGTTAATTATGTTGTTTTGACTAAAAGCGAAACAGAAAAACGACAAGTTGATTTTTGAGTACATTTTCCCAATGATTTCTATTTGAAATTAAAGTATTCCGCTGAAACAACATATGTTGTTTCGGCGGAATATTAAATTTTTTAAATAGAAATCATTCGATTTGGGTATGGGTACCGCCGCCCAAGTGGTTCGCTACGTTTGGTGACTTAGCAGTCGTATCCAAAAGCTGCGTGGCGAGCCAGATCGGGAGAGACCGGTTTATGGATACCCTTTGACCTCTTCAGCTGGTCTCTCTCGACCTACCCTCTTGCACCGCAGCGGAAGGGATGGATTTATAAGTCAGTAACTCCTACACACCCGGATTCCTACCCACCTCATACCCTTTTCCTTCGCAGCACCTCCTCTCCTTCCTTTCTTCTTTTCTTTAAAAAGATTACAGCATTCCCATGATGACATACTTGGCTTTGAAGGAAATTATTTTCCTTTGTGCCTCATTTTTGTTAAAAAAAACTGTAAAAATATTCAAATGATTGTTAGCTCAAATTGATATGGGGTGGTAGATGGGCTTCATTCCGCAGTTATTTTTTATTACTTATGAAAACTTGTCTCAAGAACTGCGAGATTACAGATTTCAGTTTTCGGGATGTTTGCGTTCAGGATCGTGATTTAACCCTATTCAAATTATCCTGAAATCTAATGTAAGTATTTGGTACAGCAAACATATATATCTGTGGAGCTCTCTCACCTACATTCGCTCACCGCATTCGAATATGTAAGATATAAGTTTACCACTTCAACTATGGCGAACTGAGTAGTATAGCATAGGAAACTTATCTATAAACTCCCAGACTCCTTCCACTTGCTACCGCATTCAAATAATTGAAAGATATCAGCTTTCCTTCGTGTGAATCTAAAATTCGAGCTCTTAGCGCATCTCGGAAACATCATTCGTGAAATGCAATATTATAAATATGAATCATATTTGTTAACAATGTATTTATATTGCTTTATTTAGAATTAAAAGCTATTTTTCGCACTTATTTCTATTCAAACTATATTACATTAAGCACAGACCCGTAAAAAATCACGGGATAATATTATAATTCCAACTGGGAAACAGAAAATAAAAAAATATACATATGTACTTTTTCACTTGTCTGCATTTGTTTGAATCAAGAGTTCCAATTTTGATAGTGACAATTAAATTTCAAGCAAATCCTAGGTCTAGAGGTCAAAGTACCGAAATAATTTTTTTTAAATGTATCCGGGGGTAAAATGCGTGATTCCATTTTTTTGCGATTAACTGTATTATATACGAGAATAGTGCTGGTTGTTCTTGAAATGCATATTTCATAAAATTATGGCTCCATCAATGCATCAATGATTGAAACATTGGCTTTATTTGTAGAATTATGTTAAAATTGTGTAAGTAATAATGCTATGTCAACCAGCGTAAAATATTTATATTTTACCAACTTTGTATGGAGTTAAGAACAAAATATTAAATATTTTCGTCAGATCCCTTCTTTAAAAGTGTTATTCAGCCTTATAATAATAAATTATAAAGATAGATATGAACTTGCTGTGTCACTTTCTTTAGATTCTGCAGCAATATACAGATGACCCAGCGAGGGAAGCTGTGTACAAAATGCTTTGATCATAAAACTGCAGACATATTGCTTTGGCGATCTCAGAATGGACTCAAAGTTGACCCGGAAGAAGTCAAAGGATCCTTAAAAATAGAGTTTTCTCACATGCCAGGGTTAACAGTTTGCTTGCTATGAGGAATATGGGATAAAAATAAGATGATAAAATTCATTTTCTTGGAAGATTAATAAATAAGAAAACAATAAACGAACGCCAAGAATATGAAACTGGTATTTTTTATTGGGATTAAAAAATTAGTTTCGTTTTTCGAGCGAGTGATGTTCAAACCGTCCCATATGAAGAAATAATATTGTTTTTTTTTTTATCTTCAAATAACACAATTACGTATCTTTTGAAAATAGTGCTATTTTTATTGCGAAATAAACAGTCCCATTCGGCCCAAATTATATGCCGTGAGAAGTTGATTTATATTTACATTTTACAAAATTTTGTGTGAGATTTAATTTAAAAAAACGTGACGACTCTCTAATAAGAGTTTAATTTAGAAAAAATAAATGTCTCTTACTTAACTTTGAAGTAAATATTACATAATTTAAAAAAATTTAATGTACCCGAATCAAAATTGCTCCAAATAAAATGGAGTAGGGCAATTCTACAATTAAATATTATTGATTGAAAAAAGTGGGAGAAGGAAAAGACTACCCATTAATTCTGATCTATTTATCATAGAGGGAAATGGTTATTTTAAGAAGTCTTTCATCAAGTGTAATAATATATCGTAGTGTAAAAATAATTGCACAAGTCCAGAGAACCTTCCCGTGTCAGCTGTGAGTGGAGGTGCATTAATGAGGAGATATTATATTCTACTCGGTGGCTGGCTTTTTAAACTGGTTTTATTATTTTGGTTTTTTCATCTGGAACAAATTCAAATATTTTACAATGTGTATTATTCAAATTTCCTTTTACCGATAAAAACCTACATTAAATGCATTCGCAACGGCACCCAGCCCCAAGGATCTCGACGGAGGCGTCGTTATCTGTATTTATTTGAAAATTGCCTTGAGCAGGTAAATATTAACCAAAATATTACATTTTCCAAAAAGCTTTTTTCCACTAGTTTGACTTCGCATGCGATAATTCCTCGCGGCGAAAATTTTAAATCCATGGAAATTTTTTGTTCTCTTGACAAAGGTTCGCGAAATTTTCCATTTTGCTCGCTTTCTCGATTGTTTGGACTGGCACGAGGAAAGTCTGATAGATAAATTCGTCCCGAGGGTAAAGGCTTGTTTTCGATTTATTTGGTGTTATTTTAAAAAGACATCCATGTATTTCCGTTTGCTTTGTTTTCAAATTTAAAACAATGAGAGTCTTAAGCCTGATTTGAAAGCTACGTGAGGTTCTCCGAATTCTCTTTGAATGCGTTTCATTGCAGATTTTGTAGAGACACAAAGCGATGCAGAGGATAAAAAATAATTATCGTGAACAAAAGGAAGATTTTTCCGTCTTCTGTTGAATGGTGGTGCATTTCACACAGTGGCTCGCTTTGGCCTAGCCTAGACAGACTAAGCAAGTGCTATAAGTCTGTGAAACATTTTTATTATATATAAATATTTATTGTAAATAAAGATCGTAAACAGTTTATTTTTATCTATCAAATATATTTATAACACATATTTTTAGTAATGCAATAAAATAATGAGAAAAACTAGTCATGAAATTTAAACTGTTTCGCCTGTTTGATATATAGTCAACCGAACTATTATTCATTAAAGATGACGATAAAACTAATAAATCTGAAGTATTCAGTTATCACTGTCCTCAAAATTAGCTCCTAATAATTAGGTCTTTGATCATCAATTTTAGTGATGTTTTTCAAGTAGATGCAAAAAAAATGTGTATAATGTGGTTCGTAAAATCTAACCTAAGCTACATATACATGAAAGCTTAGGATATTACATATGTCAACTTGTCCAATAATATTTTGTTGTGAGCTAATAATACCTGAAGAAATATTTATAAGCTAATGCCAACCACGGTACCTAAACCGCCCCCACTGTATAAAATAAGACGATTTTGTACCTCAAAAGACGTAATGTAGTTGTTGCTTAAGCACCCCAGTTTAAAATAAGTGCCGCTTAAAAGAAACCCAGTTGACACTCTGATAATGC
This sequence comes from Limnephilus auricula, assembly GCA_951813805.1. Lineage (NCBI taxonomy): Eukaryota > Metazoa > Arthropoda > Insecta > Trichoptera > Limnephilidae > Limnephilus > Limnephilus auricula. Next base: position 36,136,530 of record OX638388.1, read on the forward strand.
AGCTTTTTCTTACTAAAGCTCTCTAAGATTTAAACCTCGTTTATCACCGAACAAACGAAATTATTTTTGAAGGTTATTTTTTGAGGTACGGCCATGCAAATTTTTTTTTCAGGCAGGGATGAAAGTAAATGAGACAAAGACGGATAGCAAATAAATGTTTTTAATAATCTTAATGGAAAAGATAATATTCAGGGTGTATTAGCACATACTCTAAGGATATTATACAGCGATTTCTGATAAAATGTGGAGTAAAAAACGTAGAGCAAAATGACATCTACTTTGTACTCCAAATAATAGATATCGCTGGCTAAGATCTTTCAGGGCACGTACTGTTACACCCTGTATACGCTCAAAGCATTGTCTTATTAAACGTACAAAATAATAAATCTCTCAAAGAGGGGCTTGCAAAGCTATTGCAAAGAAGTATCAGCCTGACACGTATGTGAAAACTACAAGCGTTTTCAAACTCTGTTTTTCAAAAAATGTACGTTAAAGGCAAGCGTTTTAATAACATAAGAACGAAACATTACCGGTAATGTTAACTTTTTATTCATTTTATGAAGTTTACAATAATTTTGATCTACAATGTTTCTCATTGCAACAAAAGTTTCTCATAAAATAAATTGTGATTTATTTCTTATTACTATAAATGTTTCATTAGACTATACTTATAAAATATGTAAGAAAATAATCTATAAATTTAAATTAAGTAAAAAATTTCGGTCAGTAAAAAAAGTTTTATTCTTGCCATACGGATAATTAATTTTCATTGTTAGGGATGTCATATCGCAAATTTATATCAAACCGATATAAACCCCCATTGGAAAAAGATTGTAATCTGTACACCACTATTCAACAAAACCAACAACTAGTAGGTGCGTGTTTCAATAGGGCGGTGGCCATCCAATGTTCCATAGAAATTGTTATCGTCATGTTACCTCATAATAATGATGTCCCTCATGTTTGTGTATTTTGTAATGTCACTGTGCCTGCTCTCAATACAGGATTTTCTAGTGATACTGGCACAGTACACCACCTATGCTGTGGTAATGTGTTCGATGAAGATAAATAAAAAATAATAATACATGCACTTTTGAGCATTTTCTAAATGTAATTCTAATTTATCTTTTAGAATATTACGAGGAATAATAATAATAATAATAAAAAAAAAATAAAAAAATAATAATAATAAAAACGATTATTTCTTTGGAAGTGATAAACATTTCGGCATCAATATTCCGCTCTCTCCTCTCCGTCGGTTTAAGTCCGCCGCCGCTAAAGAAAATAACCGCTACGAAACTACCGCATCCACTATAAATGCAGTGTAACACTTATATACACAAGCTCGACAGAAGAAAGTGCCCCGAGTTCCACAGTAAGTCATTTCTTTCCCTTTCTTGCCTTCGACATATTTTCTCCTTGTGCAGTGGTTTAATTACACACACATAATACAAAAGGTCCTTCGATTACAAAATTGCACAAAATTACACCCCGGACCGTAACTTACGGGACCTTTGTAAGAGCATATATTTATATTAAAAACGTAGTATTAATACGTACCTATATCGTTGATTAAGAAAGTCAATATTTTATTTTTCATTTCTCTACATAGAATCCCCATAGATGACAAAAGCCCTGAAGGAAGTTATTTGTGTGGTGTTAATGTAAAAAAAATACATTAATAGTTATGTGAAATCTAAATAAAAAAAGGGAATTACTTAATTAAAGAATTTTGTTTATTTACATGCACATAGTGTCCCGTTTTGTCGAAAATGAATGTATGAAGAAATAATTACGAAGATTATGTAAAAACATAAAATTGAATCGAAATAAAATTTTCACAAAATAGAAAACAGCATTTTTATTTTTTCAAGTGTTTTAAAATTCCAATATTCAGAATTGCATGACACTACCATTCCATTATGATGACATATTTGGATTCGAAGTGTTAATCCAGAAATAAGTCCAGAAATCTAGAAGTAAATCTTCCCGGACAGGAATTTATATAAACATTATAACGGTAACATCATATTATTTTTACGGTAAAATTATTAACGAAAAAAGCATGTTTAAAATTATTATTTCATAAATTTTTATAAGTTACAGTTTTTTTGTCATTTTTTCAACTACCATACTAGGCTAATAATGCCCGTGTTGTGGTAGTAACAAAATGATAAATGTCTACCTCAACCTGTTCAAATTTTATTATCATTGTGTGCATTTTATGAAATAAATATTTTTTCTCGTGTTCATAATCAGTAATTTTATCTTACTTATTATAAACGCGAAAGTTTGTATGGATGTATGTGTGTTTGTTACTCTTTCAAGCAAAAACTACTGAATGGATTTTAATGATTTTTATTTATTGGATTTGTCTCCGTCCCGAATAGCAGAATGACGAGCTCTGGCGTAATGAAATTTACATAAAACAATTTAAATTGGATGGAGGGAGCGGCAGGGAAAAAATATGGGATGAATCCGAGAGGGGTGGGGCGTAATTATGGAGGGGGGGGGGGGGTTCGCGGAAGGGTGGACGAGGGAGGGGGGAAGGCGGAAAAGGTGAAAGGGGAATGCTTGAGGGGATCGCGAGAATAGAGACAGCGAGAGAGGGGAGGGGGAAGGTGAAAGTGGAACGTGGGAGGGGAAGAGGACGCGGGAGGGGAAGAATACGCGGAATTGAACGGGGAAAGCAACAGCAACACGTGGCCGGTTCATCTAGTATCATAATAATTCAAAAGAAACATACGTTCGCTAAAAAGGTTCACATGAATATGATTAAAGAGGGGTGCGGGTTCGAGTCCCGTCGGCGACATATATCTTTTCTCGGGAGAGTTTTCAATATTGATGAGTGTTTCAGGCTAATAATTATTGCTTATAATAATTGTTAGAAATGTATTGCCGTTTCGTATTAGCGATACAATATCTATTTCGCCGATTGAGAATAAAAGAATATCGGTTAATTTCTCGAGTAAAGGTACAATAATGAGTGATTAATGATCAGTTAATCTCCAAAGCAGTACAAATTCATGAAATATCAAAATCAAGTATTGTCCGCTGTCTGTGATGATAGGGCCACAATGGAAGCAGAACGAGGCGAATGGTAGTAATCAATAATGCCGGGGAAATATACCGTATACCAATATTATGCAACTAATACTATATTTATTAGCGAAAGCCTCCATTACAAACGTGGATAGAATAAGCAAGTCATCGAAAATTGGTACTTTATTTCGGACGTGGTTCCATTTTGTAATTTGGTCAATAATTTATTGGGTTTCTGTATTCTATCAACACAAGCACTTATTTTATATCTCCAGTTATGAATGTTAAATCTTCTTAGCCCAGATAAAATGCATATTGTTTAATATAATAAATAAAAATTGCTTAGTAAATAACAAACCCTTTCCCTTCGGGATGGATGAAATCTTTTATCTTTTTTCAGCATTTTTCCAATTAATTATGTTTTTAGTGTTGATCATATTCTACAAAAAGCTCTTCATGTGATTAAAAAATTAAATTACTGTATATATTTATTACGATGTATTCTTGATATTACTTTGTATTGAAAGGGCTTTTGTGGAAGGATTTTCTTAGAGAGAAGAAAAGACAATTAAATATGTCATGAAGCATATATTTTTAATGAGGGGAAGAAGGCTTCTTTACCAACATTCGTGAAATCTTAATGAGAGAAAATGTATAGGGGGGAAAAAGGAGGAACTTTAATTGAAATCTATGAATCTGGTTGGCGCTAATATAAAATAAGATTTTAAATCAGTTTGTTATATTTTACTTTTCTTGCACAAGTCTATGAACTATGAGAGTTGCTGACGTAATATTATTAAAAGTCAGAACTGAAGCAAGAAAGAAATTCATTATAACGTTCTAATAAAAAGGCATGGATTCTAGGTTTTGTGGGAACATGTAAGTTTATGGTTCTCTAACGGATCTCAAAAGTGATAACTGTTTAGAAAATTTCACATTATATTATTTATTTATTAGTGCATACTTTTAACCATGTACTGAAATTTGAAAAATTAGAGTGATATTGCAAGAAAACTTAAGGATATGTAACTATAATACGTTCTAAAACTCTGATCACTATTAAATCACACTTTATAAGTTTGAATGTACTTTAAAAGACATCAAAGTTGGATATTTATTGATTGTGGAGGATGTTTTATGAATGTTATGAAAGAAGATTTATTTGTAAATAAATTTAGAACTTTAAACAGGACAATCTAATACTAATCAAATATATTCTTTTGAAAACTTTGGCCTCTGGTACATAGCTAAAAGAGAATGAATATTTTTTTAAACTTTTCAGTATTGAAATATTTTATTTCTTATAAATACTTCAACACTTTAGTATTGGATGGGATGCTTACAAGCAACAATTATAAACACCTATCACTCCGTGAAGCAACTGGTTTACAGCAAGTGGCTTACAGCACCTAACTTAAATCACCCAGCTTACAGCACCTGGCTTACAGCAACATCAGCACCTGGCCTACAGCACCTAACAATAACTGGCTTACGGCAACTGGCTTACAGCAACTGGCTTACAGCAACTGGCTTACAGCAACTGGCTTACATTTTGGCATAAAAGTTTATTTATTTATAATGTTTCTAATCTTAAAAGAGAGAGATTAATCTATATACAGAGATAGAAAAATATATAGACAACCGTGGTTTTGAATATAATATTGGGTCGTGAAAACGAACCAATCTTCCGAGATAATGGCGACAGTGCGATAGCATGTTATGCAATATAGATAAAAGCCTTCCATGCATTATATTACGAAATCGAACACTCCTACATTATTCCGCCTGCGATTCAAATCTCCCTAGTGAATACTATATTGTGTCTTTACATTACGTATTGGACGTATTCAGATGCTTTCGATAGCAAAGAGACCCACAATTCTTTGTCACAGACAAAAGTCTCGCAGTATATCTGTACTGAAGGAAGTAAACGTACTGTAATAATACGAATTTATTTGTGAGCGGAAAAAATGTCACGGGAATTTTAGCACTATTAAATCGATCACACGTTGAAAATGCGCAAAAAAAACTTTTTATGGACCGGTTTATGTGGAAATTTGACGTATCATAAATAAATGAATATACGGCTTCCCATTGTTTCCGTTTTCATACAAAGAGCAATAACAACATTTTTTGTGCAGGTATAAAACATTTTGTACCAGGGTTTAGCCGATCTTAAAACATTTTTTATTTATTTTTAATTTATCTTTTTTACTTAATGAGTTAAACCTCAAATTATAATATTTTAATCAATGAAGATAATATTAGCGAAAATCCGAAATAGAAAAATCAGAAAAAGATATGGATACATCTGGGACTCGAACCCAGGACCTCTGGCAATCCGAACCTCTGGCAATTGGCCCGGATTGCCAGAGGTCCTGAGATGTATCCATATCTTTTTCGGATTTTTCTGTTTCGGATTTACGATTGACTTTCGCTAAAATTTGTTTTGGATGAAATAGATATGTATTACGAAATTTGGTGGAGTGCTGTTTTAAGACATGTAGATTGCTGAATCGATTCCCATTACAAAGAGAAAGAACATGGTAAGAAAGAGAAAGAACAATAAAAAAAATGTTATTATACTAATTAAAGAAAGAAAATTTAAAAAATGTTATTATGCTGTCATAATATTAAATGATGGATAATATTTGGTAAGAACTTATTAGTGGTGTGATTTTTTTCGTCTTTTATTTATTAACCCCAAGGCCTTGGGTCTATTTTTTCGGAAGGTCAAAACATTTCCGTTTAGCAATAAAATCTTATTAAATGGAATATTTCAGAACGCCTCCGAAAATTAAAAATAGTTTTAAAAACGTGGTTTACACTTTCAAATTTTATAATTTAAAAAATATACATATAAAATTTTTGAATGCAAAGAAAAATAAGTTTTTAAAATGCCTCACCTTAGGTTTTTCTAACAAAAATAACGAAAAAACAAACACACGCATTTCAGACAAATGTATTGTAAGCGTCATCGACAACTCATTTTTTATGTAAAAATGTTTGGTGTAAAAATAACTAACAAAAAATCCATGAAGTTTCATACTTTTTTTTAATCTGAAACTATGGTTACAAAAAGGTATAAATTTTAATTATTATGTGGTTAAATTTCTTTCTCTTTTATTTATATATTAAAACAAATATTTAATTGCACCTGAACACCTACCTCTTGTTATATACATTTTTGTATTTTTTTCTGTTACATAAATATTTTCCTGACCTCTTTACAGTAAATCATAAAAACTGTATAAATATGCAAGAGCCTATTAGAGCGTTGATGATTAATAAAATTAAAATAAGTAAGGGAGACCACGATTTCTACGATACCTAAATGAGTTGTTCCAAAAAGCGAACGAATTAGCGTGAAGGGTTAAATTTAATAAAGGATGTTTGTTCTGTTTTATCCCTGGTTCTGCGGGGTACTAAATCATTTATTTTTTCCATTCGAAATTACTCTTTGTGGTTAGCTCGAGGGCCCGAGGACAAACCACGAGAAAATATTTTTTTTATTTTTCCCCCAATCGAAAAAGGCTACAAGAGCGACATGCATTCGTTAAGGAAATAATAAGAGGTTAAAATAATAGTCTCATCGAGATTGGATTGTTATTTTAAACAAACAATCGACAAACTTTGTAAATTTCAGAATTAAGTATTTAGAAATAGAAAATAATGCCTGAAATATTTGGAAGAAAGACAAATTTAATAATATTCGCAAAATAATGTAGGTCAATAAAGAAAAGAGCCGTTCTAATGAAGCCAACATGAACTGTGAAAGGGTATACCGCTAGTGTCCGTCGAGTTTTGTGCAAGTGGATCAATGGACTAGCTTTTTAGAGCAGGCTGCGTTTAAATACACCCAGAACAGACTCAGCATGCCCCCATTGCGTCTGTGCATTAGAAATGGCATAGGTTTGTTAACAATTGATTGCCAATCAGACGGACCGCTCTCCTTTGCACAAAACAAAATAGGTATATCAAGTACTTAAGATTAACATAAGGTTAGCACATGGTGACTATTGAAGAATCCGCTAGCCTTATATAATAATAAACGATAATGAGGTCTTACCCGGAATGCCACCACTAATTTAAAAATTGAGACAAAAGTACATCGGTCATTTTTATCGATCGTCACCTTTTTATTTTCAATGTATTAATCTATTTCATATTTCATTGAGGGTCCCTTAAGCTCACATTATTTTTCATGAGACTGTGGATATCTGACAAAGCATTCGACCGTGAAAACACATTAACGTAAAGTGTTCATAATAAATAATCATCTGTAGTACGGACCGAATCTCCGAAATACGTGGAGGTTGACTCCAAACTCCAAAACGGAGATTCCATTTATTCATATAAGTCAAAGCTCTAGTGTTGCGTAAAGGTCAAAATGCTTACGTTCCCCGTCTTCCATATCTTCCAAAGATAAATTACCAGTCAAAAGTAAATAATGATTGTTTGCTAACAGAGAAAATTCGTTGTATCATTTTGTTATCAGGGCTTGGACCAATTAATGTAATTATTTCGTTTTTGCTTTAATCACTAAATGTTGTACGAATGAACTATATTTTGTTGGATACGTTTTTAGATTTTCACGGCCAAAAGCATTTTCGTTGTTTGTTTTTGGGGTGTTATGCCGTGTTGTGCTACCTCCTTCTAGCCTCCTGTTAGCCCCAGGCTAACGTAAATACTGCGCTTTCACCAAATTTCCCTTTCAAAGTAGTTCACTTTCTTCTGAAATGAAGCTGACGACACGGTATCGCTTCCAAGTAAATAAGCACACGCTTAACACTACAAATTCACATCGATGGATCTGCCGGATCTGCCCTGATGATGGACACTGCAACGCTGTCCGAAACGTCGGCTAAAGAAGGAGGTAGCACAACACTGCATAACACCCCAAAAACAAACAACGAAAATATATTTTGTTGATTGCAATATCTGTGGTGTAAAATATAATTTTTACCTAAGTTAGATAAAACGTACCTACATAATTTAATTTTCTAAATACTTTCTGTTTAGAAAAATTTTGTTGTGAAATAAAAAGATAAAAATCCTTTTTGTTTATGAACTCTTCACAGGAGAGGCCCTAAGGAAATTAATTTCCCTTTGGACCAATTTTATCTTTGGAGATGCTGTTTGGAGGGTCTTTTTGGGAAGAGAAAGAAGTGAATATAGGTCTTGAAGAGACTCATCTTTTAGGAGGGAGGAAACACAGATGCCGGCAAATCATTCCACAGCCGAGCTGTTGAACGGCATAACCAATCGCAGAAGTGCGCATTTGGCGTGTTTTCTGACTATGCACCGGTGTTGAAGGTACAACGACGCTAGTTCCTCGGAGCTCCTTTCATTGTAATACCGGTAGAACGGCATACCTACTTGACATCCGTGCTCTAAAGATTGGTATCCACTTGAAGATAGAGGAATCTATCAAACGGACCGCTTGTTTCTGTACAGTCACAATTTTTTTAAAGAATTTTTGGCCTCCAGACCAAAAGTAGGTGCCAAATTCGACAGTGGGGGGGCACATGCAATTTTTACGGGTCAGCAGTAGTTGTGTACTATGAACGTATCTGCGGGCCCTGTACATTCCGCCCAGATTCGCCCGATTTAACAGTGGTAGTTTTGAAAACTCACGTTAAAAGTTTATCAATAAACATGACACCGTTAATGCGACGATAAAATAATCTTCTCGTAGATTTTTTTTTTTTTTAAAGAAATACAAACATTCCCGGGTTACGAATAACCCAACAACATTTAAAAATCTCCTACTACCACCACACTAAGCGGAAGATGTTGCTTGTGTTGTGATGGAGGACTTAGCCAGCCGAGGAATCGAACACGGAATGCATGGGTGGGACCCAAACGCGATGCCCATTCTACCTTTGACCGGCCAGAAGGTTTTCAGTTTGATAATGGCTTTGACCGCCGAAACAGCTGCCAGAATAACTAAAACGCTTGTTGAACATCATATAATAACATTATCAATTGATAAACAATAAATATATGTATAAAATAAATTTCTCACGTAAGTGCGAACATCTGTAAAAACCCAGTATAAATAAATAAATAAATAAATAACAAGAAACTATTCAAGATTGATTGGGACACGATGAGCCAATGGATGGATAAAGAAGTATCAGGAAAATATTTTAAGCATACATTTACGGAAGAAAGTCAGACACGTCTCAAATAGATAATTATGGCAAATTCAAAAAACCCACGAAAAAGTGTAAGTGTGAACATCAAAATTTAAAAAATGTTTCAAGTTTTTTGTAATTGTTTTTTCACAATTTTAAAAAGCCTATGTCATCTCGGTAAAGTTATGTTTCCCCTGAGTCGTCTGCTAACCAATCATTTTATAGAAGGAAAGAGTTCATATTATTATTTTGGTCTCTCAGTAAATTTCTCCCGTATTTTATTATTTCGGCTTTTTTATTGTGGATTTCTTATGGCTTCCCCAAATAACAAAATCAACGATCGAAGTTAATATTAGTCAGTCCATCCCATTTTGATTATTTTGGAATATGCGAATGATAGTAGTCTCAATTCCTGATAACGTTTCGTGAGAATATCTCTAATAAATTCACGGTTTACAATAAAATATCAAATGTTACTTAAGTTGATACACAGTTAAAAAAAATCCCTCTACTTCTCAGAAAGACGAAAAAATTTCCGTATTATTTTATTTCTCCGCAAGTTTGGCTGTAAATAATACGAAATAGTATTCACGCAACATTAAGTTTATCGGACAAAATGGATATAATAAAGGTAAGAATTATTTTTTGTTTGCCACGGTTAAAGGAGTGAAATAAAAGAGAGAAATATATTGGAATAGTTTAGTGGCAAAGATAATGAAATATTTGCTTTTGGAATAATGTTTTTCGTTAGTTAGTTAATGTTATTTACGTTCTACTTACGTACAAACATCCAGTATTAGATAAATTTTGCAAAACTTTTATATTTAAATGTACCTACATAGAAGCTGTAATATCTAGTTGCAACACGAAGTTTAATATTTTGAGGAAGGTTGGTATTTTACTTAAGTAGGTACTTATTGATTTTATTACTTATTGATACAAAAAGTTAGAAGTGAACTGGTGATATTTCAGAAAATATAAGTTCCTGTATTATTCATTCATTTGGTTGAATTTATGGGTAAGCCTCGCAAATGACACCAAAATGAATGAGTAATAGTACTTTTTCAGTTTTCATTAATTTAGTATACAGAATATCTGATTGAAAGGGGCGAATTCAATGGTGTTATGATTACTAAAATGTCTTTAGTTTTTGTCGTTGTTGTTGACTGAAAATAATATAAATACCCCCTTACTAAAGTAAAAAAATATATTTATCACTAATTAATGCCCTTAGTTGTCGATTAATTAAAAATATATTTTAATTATTTCATTCTTTTACGAATAGATACAATTTCAACTACCAAAATACTTTGATTTCGATTTCGCCCATCGAATGCCTAAAAAATTCCAATTTTATTTATTTATTTTGGAGCGCCAGCACCGTGACCACTAAACAAAGAACGGGAAGTTCGGCGGCTGAGCGGGAGTAAGGGAGTAGTTAAGGTTGGAAAGGGGTTGGCAAGGGGTGGTCCTAGGGGGCGAGAGGTGGATCCTCCCCGGTAGCAAAGTATCATAATAGCATCATAAATTTTGTCTTAATAAACTTTGTTTGTCGACACTCCGGAGCTTACGGCAGCATAGGTAGTGGGAGGAATTAAGTTTAGGTCAAAGCTATAATTAATTTCCTGTACTTTTGTGCAAATTATTTTTTGCTCGCGGAAATTAAACGAAAACATGTTGGAGCAAATTAGAATCCACTAAGTGGATCAGATAAGTTATAAAAAAGAGTAAGGGTGGCTATTTGACAGATTAATGGTACGCCTTATTAATGGGTCGCGTTGGGAAGCCGACTTATATTTCTTCGGCGTGGCCATTTAATACATATTTTCTCCCCGATTTTGGAAACCGAAAGATTGAGCGCATTTGTTAACATATTCTTTATTTAAGACATCTAAATTTTAATATCCATTGTGATGGTTGCAGACTCGTCTTAATAAAACAACTTGTAAAAAATATTAATAATATCTCACTAGCTTCCTACTTATTTCAAGGTTTGCACGTAGTTTCCGCTTATACTAAAAATGCGTTACGACCATTGTTTTCGTACGTTTAATCGAATTTGGGTCAAGGTTTTTTAATGGAAATTTTCAGATACCATAATTTTTTTACACCCTTCAATTGATTTAACAAAAATCGAACCAGAAAAAATCCATTGTAACTTTTCTTTCTGTTTAAAATTCCATTAGAAATCTTTCTTCAAGGAATAATAGTAAAATACGTCAGGTAAATTTTCTGAATTTTCACAACGTGTAAGAGTTAAATTTAGCTACTACATTGGCGATGACTTTTATCACTGAAAATATATTATCCGAATGTGTTCAAACTATTCAACGTCTGTTTGTTATAATAAAAGCCATTGCTTTCCAACTGAAATGTTAAATTCCTATCAAAAGATAACGCAGAACAAATTGCCATCGTTTGCTAACATATAAATTTTACACTTTATTTGATAATTAGAATATAATACAACCAAAATTAAACAAGCATACTACCATAATATTTTATTTAAACACAGAATTTCATTCAAGAAGAACATAACAATAATAATCTAAATTAAAATATGAAAATGAACAAGACACAGAAAAATCTTACCGGGATGTGATTTGAACAGAATTTCAAGTCGAGCATAATTAGTTCGTTAATTCCGATAAAGTTTTAATTTAATTAATGGTTTATGAGATTTTGGCATACTATTATTTAATAATTGTCGTGTTCGTTTATATAATGAATAGTTCAACGGTTTAACGCACATATTACATTATATTTGATTGATATTATATTATGTAGGTAAGTACATACTTATGCCAGAGAACTGACTTGTTTGAGTTTGCTTAATTTAGTAGTTAACTACTCCACTATTGTACTAAAAAATGATTAACAAATCGTAAACATCTTTCGTAAATACATACATACTAATATTTTGATGTTAAGATTCCACAGACAAAACTTCTGCAAATATCATGACACATTTCAACACCGTTCAAGAGGCTTTTTTGTTATAGGATTGTCAAGAAGAAAAAAAATGAAAATTATGTATAGGGTCTCTTTGAGAGAAGCGGTAAATCCCGCGAAAAGTCCTAAAAATTCAGGTAAAGCAAATAACGGAAATACAGTTTATTAAGGGTTACGTATTAAGGAGGAAGGTTTTATGGGGCCTTTTTCATGCATATTCAGCGTGTATTAAACGCGTGGTTTAACGGTTGACTACAAAGGTAGGATAACAATCCTGGACCAATCGATAATCTAAAACTTCTCATCTGAAATTCTGATTCAGGCCATTCAAAACCTTTTCCGGGCAACTAAACCACTGAAATAAGTCACGAAAAATTTGACAGATACTTTTATGAAACATTTCATCTGAACTTCTAAATCCGGGTATCTGAATTCTCAAAACTGGACAACTGAAATAGCAACCTTAATTTTTAACAATTGAATTTCTGAAACAAAGCCTCTAAATTTTGACAATCGAAACAGTACATCTAAAATTCTGACAAAGGGCTTTTGAAACTAGGCATATTATTTATGAAACCCTTAAGCTAGGCTATAGAAACACATAACAGATTTTGTATCCCTGGAACTTGTATTAAAAGCGGTTATTTCGTAATCTGTGTTTGCCATCAAACGCCAAGAATGAACCCAATAATAATTTCATGTCCGAATTAAAAAATGCGATGAATTATATTATATAGGATAGCTTAGGGGAAGAATGGCGACGTAAATCTAAAAACGCCGTGAAAATGCGCTCGCTCAAGTGAGCATAATGTGTTCTAGAAACCAGAGATTTATTACCAAAGCTCGGGATTGCCTCACTATATAATTTTTCCATTATAGTCTAGTGGTTTCCTTGACTTGGGCATAATATTTAAGGAGAGTTTTAATACCGTCGAATTTTACTTTCCGTACAAAAATATCAACAAATGGGATGCTCTGTGATGGGCACTGCTCGAACGACTTCCGACGTGAAATTTTAATTTATTTATAGATTTCTCACTTTATTCAACTTCCCAACTGTACTGTTAAAGTAGAAATCTGATTGCATTAATGTAACAGCAGAAGCTCTTGTGCTATGAGCTCTGGCGTTGAGAAAATCGCACAGCTCGGTGTTTATTGGTCAACGCAAGACTTTTCAGCACGAACCGTTATTTTAGTAATGAAAATAATATTATAGGGCGTCATACTGTTTATTTCATATTATTGAATGTTCACTAAGGAAATAATGTAACTGGGCGTCATGTTGTTTGTTCCATTGTTGAATTGTTCATTGATAAAATAATAGGTATGACGAGGTGTCATGTTGTTTGTTCCATATTATATTATATTGTCATGTATTATTCAAGAGTAAAATTCTCATATTAACCTACATTATATTATTATTTTTATGCTATCTGCAATTTAAAAAACTGGTTTCTTGTTAATTTATTTTTCTTTTTACTCTTTTCTCATAATGTATTATTTTTACTTAAATTTATACCTACCATTTTTATAATGTTCATTTCTATAAGTTTATCTTTCTTATTTAATATTTATATAACACTGTATTATATATACACTTATGTAAAAGCCCATCAGGGCGTTGTAAATTAATAAATAAAATTAAAAATAAATTATTGATTTGTTCACTGAGAAAATAATATGCAACAGGGCGTCATGTTGTTTGTTCCCTGTTGTTGAATTGTTCACTGAATAAATGACATAACAGGTCGTCATGTTGTTTGTTCCATATTGTTGAACTGTTCACTGAATAAATAACATAACAAGACGTCATGCTGTTTGTTCCATATTGTTGATTTTTTTACTGAATAAATAATATTACAGGGAGTCATGTTGTTTGTTCCATATTGCTGAATTGTTCACAGAATAAATAATATAACAGGACGTCATTTTGTTTGTTACGTATGGTTTTTTTATTTATTTTATTTTTATTGAAAGCATAGTTATAATAAATACATCAACAAACAAGTCCTGCTAAGCCAATTGAATTGGCTTGTCAGCAGGTGCTTATAATTTAGTAACATATACAGAATTTACATCTTATATCTACAGATAACATTTTTTCATACATTTTTCACACACAATATAATTTTTTTTTTCGATAGCCAATTTTTCACCATATATTAAACCTTATTCATAGAATTACATTGCTTTAAGGTAGATTCAGACTGGACGACGTACGTACGCATCGCTACGCCAAACAATGCTTAGCAACCCATACATTTTCTATGAAAATGGCTACAGACATCGCACGTCGCGATGCGTGTGGCCAATGTGATTCAAAAAGATACATTTTCATTGAAAATCTATGGTTGCTAAGTAGCCCAGATATTGTTAGGCGTAGCGATGCATAGTACGTCGACCCAGTCTGAATCTACCATTATAGTGTCAGGTAATCAATTAAATATCCGTAATTATTATTCAATTTCGGAACTATTAACTTGTTGTTGCGCGTGAATCAAGTGCTGTATTTATGTTCTAATTTCTCTTTATGCTGCTGGGTAAATATATGCTGAATTATTGTTTTGTGCCATAGTATAGCCTTAACAGGTAAAATTTTGGCACTCTGAAACAACAACTGTGTATTATGTCTCTGTTTGAAATAAATATTGAATTGTTCACTGTATAATCTGTGTCTTATCCATAAAGTCAAAACCTTTTCACTTTCACATTCACAGCCCGTGACATTGTAAATAACTAATTGTGAAAATATGAGCTAATTCTTATTTGTAAGCTTTTATAATGGTCACTTGATGAAAATTCTCCAGTCGTAAAGAATCATTAAATTCTCAAGTCTTTCAAAGTAAGTATTAACTCACCTTTGGCATTATACTTCTTATAAGTGAATACCAAAAGTGATGGGGAGCAGTAAATGTAAAATCATGCAATGTCCAGTGTTTTCAATATAATGTCCTCCGCGTGCAAATTGGTATCTTCTCCAAGCATAAACTTTCTTATTAAAGTGTGTTTATCGGAAGTGACCAACCAGGTAAGTATGTCTCTGTATACGATTGTAAATAATACACTTAAATATAGCCTAAGAATTATATTATAAATTGTACAGCGCCCTTGAGGTGATTTCTCACAAAAACGGCGCTATACAAATTATCCAATTATTATTATTATTATTATTATTATAAAAAATATAACAGGGCGTCATGTTGTTTGTTCCATATTGTTAAATTATTCACTGAATAAATAACATAACTGGGCGTCATGTTGTTTGTTCCATATTGTTTGACTGGAGTATATAATAAATACACAAATCAATAATATGAAATAAAAAGTGCTGATTCAGTGCTTAAATTATTTACTAACTAAGCAATCTAGGAATTTCTAAAACCTTCTAGATTAAAATAAGCTTTCAGGTATTACGCATGTCGAATTTTGCACGACACGACAAAGTTGAAGTAAATTGGTTCAATCTCAACATTATGTAAGCGTTGTATTATTTAATTTCGTACATGGGTATGGGTACCGCCACACGAGGAATCTTTATTGGATAACAAAGACCTGTGCCGTAGGTCACCTCAGGTGGTTCGCTACGTTTGGTGATTTAACAGGGGTGCCCGGGTTCATGGGGTAAAGTTTGACCGGGTCTTGGCAGCAGATGAATCTGCCCACCATATGAAACTGATTGAGGAAGGTCTTTTGACCTTTCCAGCAGGACTCTCTCGGAAAATCACCTTACACCGCAGTGGTAGGGATGAAGTCATACTTTTATTTTTATTTTTAACTTTTTAACTTAAAGAGTTAAACCTCAAATTATAATATTTTAATTAATGAAGATAATATTAGCGAAAGTCAATCGAAAATCTGAAACAGAAAAATCAGAAAATTCAGAAAAAGATACGGATACATACGTATCTTTTTCTGATTTTTCTGTTTCAGATTTTCGATTGACTTTCGCTAATATTATCTTCATTAATTAAAATATTATAATATGAAGTCATACGTTCATCACTTCTGAACACACTGACCCCCAGGTTCCTATCCATTCTCTTACCCCTTTCTTTCCCAGAACTTTATTTTCTTTCTTTTCTATAAATACCCTTCACACAGCATCCCCGAAGATGAAACAGGCTCTAAGGGGAAATATTTTACCCAGGGCCTACTGTGCGGAACTAATCTAAAAAAAAACCGAGAAAGTTAACAACATGCGGCTGAGGGAAATAGTTCAGCTGAAAAACTAATTGTGCTGAAACATGAGAACTTACTAACGAATCCAATACTTCCACTTGAAAATATGTCGTTAAAAGTGTCTTGTGGGTATTCAGTTTCTCTTCTCGTAACCGTAAAATAATGAGCATCAAGACGATCCTCCGGCGTCTCACTAAAATGGGCGCAAGGAAGTTGTCATATACATAATAAAACAAATGGTGGCACTGCTCAACAAAAAAGTGATGCCATGAACAGGAAAATTTAACAACACAACTAGTGTTGAAGACCGTTTTTCAGTGCTTAAGGAATATTGATGCTCTGTTGAAAAAATACAATTTGAAACGCTTAAACGTCATTTAAAAATGTTAACCTACATAACATTATTTAAAACGAAACACAGAGCAAACTTTTACTATGAACATATGAACCATCATTCTAAATAAATCAAATCGACGCAAAGAACTGCTAAAAATTGAAAATCGTTTTGATGTCTTATTTTCATTCCCTTTTAATGATTGAAACACCATTTAGAAAAAAAATCAAAATATTAAGAAGCACACTATATTCCTTGATCTCAGAAACAGTATAAATGCAAAAACGAAACTTTAAACAGCTCTACTGCAAAACTACATAATGGCACATCCGATATCGTTTTTCAGGACCATAGAAGGTATCGATGAATACACATTAGAAGTAAAAAAAGTTTCGGTCAAAATATTGAGCCTGTATTGAGGCAATATAACACACGGTTCTCTAGTACTGAAATTCAAAATCATTTAATTTATGGGATTTTTTTTTCAATGTTCATAGTCATAAAATAAAAATCCTTCGCTACGTGTTGGAAAACCTTAAAATCAATTATAATGTTACACGAAACTCATCTAACTAAAATAATGCATTGTGGGAAATGACATTGACTTAAATGCGAATAATTTTGAATATTGATACCAATTAACGAATTTAATGAATTAACTTAAAAATATATTTTTTTAACTGACATAGATTTTGAATATGTCTGTGTATACATAACAACGATTCTCTATATATGCCATCAGTGACAATGAAAGTTATTTGACTTATTAGCTCAGCTGTTGTTTACAAATGAAAAGTGGCAAAGAGCGTTCATCATAATGATATACAAGTACTAACATTAACAATTTACGCCGTAACGTAAACAAATCATAAACACAGATAAATAATCTCACAAAAAATACTGTCAACATATAGTCCGCATTGGTCTTGTGAACAGTAGCTACAAAGTCAAATACATCCACGGTATTATGAAATAATACGATACGAAAGTAATATACCATGACGTATAGGTAGTATCCACTTAACCGCATTACACATCTCCGACAACCCCGTTAAGTTTAACTCCGTTACACCCATGGTTAATCTCTCTAATTATTAGTCCGCATATGTAGAGTAGAACCCGGCCTTGAGTAGAATGAGAAGCTTCATATTTCCTACTTTAGTTTCACCCTCTGATGAATAATTGGCATTCCTTCGTCCCTTTGCTGTATTGCCACCAACGAGCGTCCCAAGGGACAAAGAAAATCATTTCATTTTCTAATCATTACTTTTATTTTGACATGTACAACATACATATTCTTTCGTCATGTTTTTTCTTAAACGTCCTGATTTTTTAAGTAAAACTTCTTTACGCACGCTTGACTTGGGGGTAAGCTGGCGAATGCGTGACGAGAGCGTTATGAAAGTTGTAGTCTGGTGAGGCGAACTGGCTGTATCACAACGTAGAAGCAAGAGAGAGCAGCGCGCGCGCACATTTTCTTTCTCTCTTCCTCTCATGCCAGTGCATTAGGATTTTTCGTAATTTCATTTCATTCTTGAACAATTTTATAAATACTGTAGGGGCAAGAGAGATCAGTGCATGCGCATATTTTCTTTCTCTCTGGAAGTTTTGCTTCAGTCGTGTGGTCTAAAGCACACTCGTTTTTTTTGTATATAATATTCTGCCTCTTATAATAAGAACAATTTAACCACCTTTGTTAGCGATGTTTCGTGCTTCTTTCATTATTTATTATTGTTAAATGAGTGTTAAAATGATTTTTCCGTTAGTAATTTTTGAGGTGCGTATTTGATTTCTATTTTGAATCTATATCAGCGTTGCGGCACTTAGGTGCGTAAAACAAGTCGGAGACGCCCGAAAAAGATATGGCACAATTAAAATTATCAGATACTTGAGTCGGGCCATGTCAAGAGTCAAGAATAAACAATCACCAATCAATGTGATGGGTAAAATGTAATAATTCGGCAGAATATTTATACTGCTTATTGACACATAGAATACGACATACAAAGCATTCTCGTCTTTTTATATTCATAATCAGTGGCGGTTTTCTCTAAAGTGCGTTTGTGCGGCGAACCCCCATCAAAAAGATGAGAAAATAAAACAAACTTGTTTTGTAATAATATAAGCACATCATAGATTGCGCGCCACTAAAATTCCGTCTTAAAACCCGCGCCACCGTAAAATACGGTAGGTATCTATCCCATTTTGTGCGTCTTGAAATCCGCACAAAACTCCCCATACTAAAGAATCCTATTCGGTACAATCCCTCTGGCGGTTATTTGTACAAAACTAGGAATTTCTTACCAAAATAAGGACGAGTGGTGTGCGCCGCGTCGCCGCGTGTGATCGCGATTCATGATGTCACGTGACCTGCGAATGCCATAGACGAGTCTCACCGATGATTCCCGAGCCCGAGATGTCCGCAGACTTGACCGGCTAACGGTTGACCTTTGCACCATAGGGATGCAAGTTAGATGTTATTTTTTTACGTTATATTACGGTATTTATCTTTTAGTCATATCAATCTTGTAGTCATTTTTGTACATTTTTTTTCTTCTTGTTTCTGCATTTCTCCAACCGTTTGTCAATGGCATTTGTAAATCTACTATTGAAGTAAACCGATTTTGACTTCTGTTTTCGTATATATATATTTTTTTAGATAAGTCGTTATATCCCTTGGTTATATTTACGAAAGCTTCCCGCATGTCGTCGCTAGTTATGCAATTTTGTGTTCTGCATTCTCCAGTAGCCAGTAGGTATTGTTTCGAATTTCCAATTGAAAGCGTTTGCGTTTGTTGATTGTCGCGAATATTCTGTCATAATTTGTTTTACACAATGGCGGAATACAGATTTGTGTATATAAAAAATAATGCTAATACTTATGAAAAAAGGTTTAAAATTAAAAATAAAGGACCTCCGCGTCCTGAGCTCTCATTAAATCAAGTTTTTGCCTATATCTTCTCTTGAATTTCTTTTTTATAGGTATTAATGGAAAATAATTTCCCTGGGCCTATGTCATATTTAAAGATGCTGGGTGGAGGGTCTTTTTGAGGAGAGGAAGGAGTGAACATGGGTCTTAAAGTGACCCATGTTGAAGGAAGGAGGAAACACAGAGGCCGGCAAATCATTCCACAGCCGAGCTGTTGAACTAAAGAACTAGTCGTAGAACCGACCCGTTCTCATGTGACAAATGTCAACCATGTACATAATATGTTGAGCGTACGTTTGGCGTGTTTCCCGACTATGCACCTAGTTACTCGGAGCATCTTCCATTGAAATACCGGTAGAACAAGGATAGCGTTCCCACCCGACGCCTTTGCTCTAAAGATTGCAATCGGTTTGTTAAGACGGTAGAATCTATCAAACGGACCGCCCGTTTCTGCACAGAGTCAAGGGTGTTTTTCAGGTACTTTGGGGCTCCAGACCAGAGGTGGCTACCAAATTCAATCATGGGGCGCACTTGCGATTTGTAGAGGGTTAGCAGTTGTGTACTATTAAGTACCCAAGATAAAACACTCTCGAGGTAACTGTCCATTCTTTGGAACTTTGGAGTCGTTGGAATTTCTGAACCCCCTGTTGAATAGACCACGAACCGCCACTGTTCATAATCGTATCATCTTCTCAACAATCTAACCTGCTTTTTTTCTAATTTTTAGAAATGAGTAAATAGTCTCTATCATCATTCCTTCTTTTAATGTTGAAGAATAATTTTGATCATCGTAACTCATGCTGGGTGTTAAGAGACGTACTTGATGACTTAAGAACTCTAACCAGTGGTTCTTGACATTACTTAGAGACATTACATTATTACATTTGATTTTTTTTTTAATTTTTTTATTTTTAAAAACAATAAAAAAATTATGTCTTTCCATATCGTCACTTGTTATTCAGTAGAGTAACCGCCTAACCCTTATCCCCTAACCACTCCGACTCCAAATCTCCAATACCTAGTAATATTTTTTGTTGTTAGTTGAAAAAAACCATCAAAAAAGGCACCAGAGACCAAAATATCATATTCATTTTTACTCCAAATAATGTCAGTATTAACTGGTTAAAGAAAGTCAAGTATGTCCCTTAACACTATATATAATTAAATTTTATGTTTTTCTTAAAGGTACTAAATGAAGCAACATAGTCTTTCAAACATTTCACCTAACCTCACCCAAAGCAATAAAGAAAAAGAAGAAGCGTCCATCTCATTGATTACTCTCGAGAGTGCTTACTGTGGCACAGTGTGGAGAGCTAATGGATAAAATATGTATGTACGAGTACGTTGGTTGATTATTTATACGAGTTTTAGCCGTTTTATTAGGATAAATAAATTTATATTTTATCCGCATTATTTAGTCAAAAGCTTTTAAGGACTCATTTAAACATATAATCATTATTTTTAACCCTTTTTTGAAGTAGTGAATATATTGGTGCTGTGCCATTGAAATATCATCTCTAGATATGGCGTGTCTTACACATTTGATCACATAACTCGGCACACCTATCGGAAATTTTATATCCAAACTCACTATCTCGTTTCGCTGAGGCGGTTCGAAAACATAATATCTTGGGAGACAAAATTCGTCATTGAAGATCAAAAAAATATAATGCATAATGAAGCAATGCTTCGTGCGATCTTTCGACTGTCAAATAATGCATTTTTTGATAAATGTTTTCGTAACACAATTTTTGAACCAATATTTTGGTTTCGGTGACATTTTTAACGTCCACACACACGCCCTGTCTAGGTTTTGTTAGTCGATGTGATATACTAACTACCGAAGAGATAAACCTACATGTTTGTTTTGGGTATACCAGTCCCAGCGAGAGATCGTACATGACGTCGTCGTCGTCGTCGTCGAATATCTTCTATCTTCTTTCTCGTTATCACGCAAGATATTGAGAAGGAAGAGGTCGTTCGTGGATGTCGTACGTACCATATCTGGGACTGATATATCGACCCTTTGGAATAACAAGATTCCATCTGTTGCTTTAACGTCATGCGATAATAAACTCCTAGGTAACTTACCATAGATCCCATAACCGCGTGACGTTTCCACAACAGATGGAACCTTGTTATTCCAAAGCGTCGATATGTCATTGCGTTATGTATGTGTATGTATTTTATCATACTTCGGGTTAAATTGATCAAACATTTTCACATCGTCATTAATTTTTGGGTTATTATATCGAATTGCGAATCGTCTTTTTTGACCCAACGTTTCGGACAGAATTATTAAGGCAGATGTATGACCGGTCGGTGGTTGTGTGGGCATCGCGTTTGGCTCCCACCCAGGCGTTCCGTGTTCGATCCCTCGGCTGGCTAAGTCCTCCATCACAACACAAGCAATATCTTCCGCTTAGTGGGGTGATAGTAGGAGATTTTCAAATGTTGGGTTATTCGTAACCCGGGAATGTTTGTCTTTCTTTTAAAAAAAAAAAATTATAATGTGTAGATTGTTGAGAACTGCATGTTTATGAACGCAGAAATGATACCGTGTTGCAAGCGTTAATTATCTTCTGGACTCTGAATAATAATTAGCGAAATTATTGTAGTTTTCAGTGTTTAGTTTTGGTGTAACCGTCAAGTACCAGAAATAAAAATCTTTTAAATTTTAGCCCAACTGTTCCTAACATTATTATACTTTTTTTTTTAAATTTCAATTGCCCCCGTAAAATTAGATGCATTATTTGTTCAATTAAAGCAGAAATAACGGTTATGAAAATTTCACTACCAAAATATTCAGATTCCTTTATATCGTTTTTATTTTAACAGAAAATTTTGTGCACTCTAACCCTTGTAAACACTTCTAAATATTTCTTTCAGTCCTAACATAAATTTATATGCGGAACTACTTATGTAGGGATGGAGACCTGAAACACAAAGGAGGCTTTGGGGGTATTCTTTGAGCAACTTATGGTTATTCATTCCTAACTTCTGTTTCCATAGAAATCCGACAAAGTTGAAGGGTTCCCACAACCTTTTTTGAAAATAAAGTTGTACTGCTTCTAATTGGCAAAACTTAATTGGATTTGTTTAACGAATCCGCCAAACTCTATATAAACACAACCCACATAATTGAAACGCCGAAATAACATACTATTTTGAGTTTAAAATAAATATTTTTATTTTTATTTTTAACTTTTTAACTTAAAGAGTTAAACCTCAAATTTTAATATTTTAATTAATGAAGATAATATTAGCGAAAGTCAATCAAAAATCCGAAACAGAAAAAGATACGGATACATCTGGGACTCGAACATAAAGGTAGCAGCCAATAAAAATATGCGATAAGAAAAATGAAAATAATGTTGGTGGTTCTCAGTCGATGTATGATACAGTTAAAAATGACCGAATCGGATAGGGATACGTTGGCGCAGTGGTTAGCGCGTCGGCCCGGATTGCCGGAGGACCTTGGTTCGAGTCCCAGATGTATCCGTATCTTTTTCTGATTTTTCTGTTTCGGATTTTTTATTGACTTTCGATAATATTATCTTCATTAATTAAAATATGAAAATAAATATATTCCAAAATATTTTTAGGTTGCCTAAATAATGTGTAAAAACAAACTTGTAACATTTTCTATCAAAGTTCACGAATGAACTAATCGGGTTTAAATTTTAAATTAATTGTAATCGTAGATACTAAACTTTAATGAACACGAACTGGTTATAACTTTTTTATTTGAAATATTTTTATGTCCATGATATATGTAAGGTTCTGAATTCTAAAATATAAACTAATTATTCTAGACGTTTCAAAATTAAGTAGTTTTATGATCTGTCATTGAAGAAGAAGACAACAACAATAATATAAATTAAAATATGATAATGAACAAGACACAGAAAAATAATAAAACATAATGGTCGTAACTGGGACTGCGATCTGGGTTCGTGTCGTATTGTTCATTTTCATATTTTAATTTAGATTATTATTGTTGTCTTCTTACTCAATGATATATTACATTGATGGGAAGTAGCTTAAAAAAAAGTTAAAAAGAGAGTTTTTCCTATAAAAAAAAAATGTTTTATGATCACTTCTGTATATTCACCCATAAATTTAAAAAAAACCTAATCCTACATGAATATGATGGATTAGATTACATCTTAAAAGGTTCTTTTTTCATCTTCTAAGGCCCAAAGATTTTAAATTGACTCATGAATTTATGTGAATGTACTCAAAAACATTCGGCATTTTTTTAAGTTGAAGGAAAATCAAGCTTTCTGTTTGAAAACTACTAAACCAATTTATTTTAACCTATAAACAATACTAAGTGTCTGAAATGTATTAGAAGTTATTATTCTCTTTTTATCTCCTGTGTAAAGACAGTGAGATAATTGGTATTTCGAGACGGACCTCTGGCATTAATTTAAGTCAGAAAAATAATTATTTGGGTCTGAACTGCTTTTTATATTTAGTACTTTGTAAAAAAACTTAAGAGATTACATTCTTTTTTCGATGTAGATACTTAATACAAATTAATATCTTTATTTGGGTATAACCAAAAAGAGTATTTTTTTCTCTTTCAAGGTATGGGAATGTTTGCCTCACCCTTCAATAAAACTGTATTATATTGCCGATATGGATTTTTTTATAAATACAAATCTTTATATATATACATTTTTTTATTTATTGTTTTTGTGTTTAATTCGTAGAACTCCATTTAATTTTTTTGAAATTTAATTTAAATTAAATTTAATAATGTTTAGTGTTAAGTTCTGCAATTGTTATGGTAGATTCAGACTGGGTCGACGTACGTGCCCATCGCTACGCCTAACAATATCTGGACTGCTTAGCAGCCATAGATTTTCAATGAAAATTTATGTTTTAGAATCACATTGGCCACGCGCATCGCGACGTGCGATGTCTGTGGCCATTTTCATAGAAAATGTATGGGTTGATAAGCATTGTTTGAGTAGCGATGCGTACGTACGTCGTCCAGTCTGAACCTACCATTATAGTTTTTATTATTGTGACAGCTGTTTCGGCTTACAAGGCCATTTTCAAACTGAGGTGTTTCATAATTAGACGTCGATATTTATACGAATTAAAATGTCAATTTGAAAGTGAGCAAATTGATACAATTCTTTATTATCTATTACCTTTATTATAAGTTATTTAATATTAAAGCTGTACGCTGCACTGAAGGATGAAGTTCCAACTAACATAATAATACCTTAGAGCTTGCATGAAAATCGCAATCTTGGGTGCCTCATCCGCCAAAGCTTCAATAACAAGCGAAAACAGAGTTGAGCCGCTCAGTTCCCCAGTTTCTCGGTTCCCCAGTTCTCTAGTTCCCCGGTTTCTCGGCAAGCCAAGAGAATACAAACTGCAGAACTCGGGAGAAGTAACACAGAGGGCCCACTTACTCGAACTGCAATAGTTTATCTATGGGATTAAAAACTTCGGTGACGTACGATAATTTGTCAGTTGGGGAAACGTTTGAATGTTTGAAACAAAACACGTCCATTTCAATATAAATAGAAAAGTTTTAATGGAATGGGAAAAGTCCAATTTGTTTTTAAAATTTGCTGTTACTTAAATATTCTCTTTTCCCCAGGGAAGTTTCGGGAAAGTCAGCGGAAGTTGTTTCAATGCACGTTTCGGCAGGATAATGATGTTCATTAAAATGAACGCCTGTTCTTTTTTTGCTTGAAATAACTTTCATGAAAATATGAATAGTTATTTCTTCAAACTTCGCAAAATCACTTTGTGGCGTCATTCAGTAATGACAATCATTACTACCCTGACTAGGAAACCATCGGTTTTGAAACATGTAGGTAATTATTTAATCTAACAAAAAATATATACACCAATCTAGATTCAAATATGAAAAGTTTAATCATCTTTTTAGACCTAAAAAAGGCTTTTGATACCGTCAATCATAAATTACTGATTAGAAAACTTAATAATATGGGAATCAAAAATAATTGTCTGTCTCTTTTCACAAATTATTTACTTGATCGCAGACAATCCACAAAAATTGGTGTAAATATTAGTAAACCATCATCTGTGAGACATGGTGTTCCGCAAGGAACAGTTATAGGTCCGCTATTGTTTTTAATATATATTAATGACCTATGTAACATTAGTATTCCGGGAATACTATTCTCGTATGCTGATGATACTGCAATCACAGTTCATGGTAAATCTCTTTTTTTTATATTTTTCTGTTTTTTAAGTCTATTTAGTTTATTTTATTTTTTTAAATCTTTTGTCTACTACATTTGTCTACTACATTGAATACAACTCTCGCTTTTTACTGTTTATAAAAATAAAATAAAACTTTTATTGTAACATGTTTGTGACAAAAAAATATATATATATATATATATAAAATTGTGATTATATTGGTGGTTTAAACAAAGTTATTTGTTTTAATTTAATATGAATAGTTCACTAGCAGAAACTTTAAATCAATTTTTGATAAAAAATATGGAAAAGCAA
This sequence comes from Limnephilus auricula, assembly GCA_951813805.1. Taxonomy (NCBI): domain Eukaryota; kingdom Metazoa; phylum Arthropoda; class Insecta; order Trichoptera; family Limnephilidae; genus Limnephilus; species Limnephilus auricula. The sequence continues at coordinate 36,162,616 of OX638388.1, forward strand.
TAATTTTATACAAATTTGAAAAAAATTACAGATTATGCCCTAAAATGATAAAAATGTGGTTAATTAACGAAAACTCCATGTATCTTTAAACATGTTGAATTGATTATCTTAATGTAGCTGCCTACATATCTTATTATTAGGCATGTACATCGACATATCTTATAGATGTCATTAAAATAATCTAATATTATTATTTGATCTATTCAATGATTCCTTAAAACAATAAATGTATTAACAAATATTTCCTTATGTATAATATTAAGAGTGATAAATTGTAGAACCTACAGACAAGCTGCCATATGACAGCTTTGTGGACTACCCTTATTTTGTACAAATGTATTTTATACTAAATAAATATTTAAAAAAAAAAAAAAATATTATTTACAGCAATTTTTTTAATTACTATTAGTTCTTTAGCGAAATTATTATCAGACATTGGAATCATGACCAAGCGATGGACCATTGAATGGAATGCGGAGTGTTTATGAGACAATGGATGATTTGATGTACTATGTATGACAATGTCGGTGTAAGACGGTTTTTGAAAAATGTTAAAATTATTTTTATTATTAACTATTGATAAGATTAGGTCTAAGAAATTTATGGTTGAATTATTGCCTATTTCTAAAGTGAATTTAATCTAAATTAAACAAATAACTTTGTATCAACCACTATTATATAATCACAATTACCTACATGTTTCGAAACCGATGCTTTCTTCGTCAAGGTAGTAATGACATTAAATAACAAAAGAAACAAACAAGTATAGACTAAAAATAACAGATGAAAAAGAACTATGGACAAAAATATTATAGAGAAAGGTGATTAATTAATTAAAAAATATCGAAAAAAAACAATTATTTAAAATTAAATATAAAAACTATTTTAGAATATGAAAAAATTACATTATATAAATTATCAAAACATAATCAAGATGTTTAAGCAACAAAAATAAATTATTTTAAATATAAGTATTAATAAGAAAATAAATTTAAGAGATGGCTATTAAAAAAATAATTTGGTTATTAAGAATATTTAATTTACTAAATTTCTATGTTTGTTAATTGTAAATCTGTTGCGTATTTGAATTTAATCTGTTTTTGGTAAGATTTTATAAGATTGAGGAAAGAATTTAGTTGGCGATCTGTCCCAATCCATCCAAAATATGTCTTAAAGAGTGAAATCTAGGTAGATTTATTGGCTTTAAACCGTAATTCATATGTTTGGATACTTATATTTTAAGGAATCATATGAATTAAATCTAATGATCAAATCGAAAACCAAAAACCCATCGCTGAAGTGGCTAGGAGAGGCTTAACATTACTGGGAAATATCCACAAAATTAAATAACCTTTTTTGCACTGACCGAGATTTTAACCAAAAACTCTTCCGTGCATGACTTCAAATCAAACAAATTCCAATCAAGACAACTTGAATTATATCTAAAAATCTGTTGAAAGGATGCGTTTCAGTTACATAATGAAACTAAAGCATTAAAAATAATTAAGGACTTTTAAAAGATTTTTTATAACAAGTTTAACATCACCACTGTACTTTATTCTGGAACAATGTGCAAGTAATGTGAATTGTAAAAATAGGAATGATTAGATTTTTTTATTTGCCTTTCACCAGCACCCACAAGTTTTGGCCTTTGGCCAAAGTTCTCACCGCTCCCTACCAGGGCGCTTGTCAAGCTTACTGCTAATTCAAAAGAAAAGTGTTGTTTAACCCTCCCTTGTCTGCGATGTGTATCTACTACACATTGCTTCTTGCACCTTTAATATCTCCGTAAATATGGAAAATTCTGGGTTCATGTTTTAGGTAATCCTCCGTTATACAGTTACTCATTAAATAAAAATATTAAAAAAATAATAATCAGTACCTTTCGGGCACATAAGAGGTATTTTGTGAGAATCGAAAACAAATTCACCAATACAATCAAACGTCTGGCGTATGATCAGTACTGCGGGTGAGATGTACAAATGCGTGAAGCATGCGGCTAATGCGACACTATGCACGTCTCACTCTCACCCACTTCGATATAAGTGAGCGCGAGAAAGAGAACCGTGTGGTTACTGGTCAGTCGTCAATCGTGTTTGTTCCTTCGGCTTCCCCCACGGACCGCGGACGACGCCGCCAGTCGCCGCCCGGCATTCATTCGGAGTGGTCTCTTCGCATGTTGTATGAGCATCGTTTCTTTGAGCTACCGATGTTTTTTTTCATGTTTTCAGCAATTAAACATCAATTATTATCATTTTTTACTTCAACTATAATGAAATATAGCGATTTGATATGAATATTCATTTTTTTCTGCTTTTAAATCGACCATTTCTACTTGTGTAGTGATTACACAGCACCGGAACGCGCGGATTTTTCAGCACAGTAAGGGAAAGGTTAAATACGTATTTACATTATAATGCTATCACTAGCTCTCGCAAAATAGCGCATGCTCTCTTCTGGGGCGCTGCCGCTTTGAACGACCAGGGGTATAATTTGTTCGTAGCGGTGACCGCGTAAAGACCGTCTACCCTTAATTAAGGACTTCCAGGTGAAAATTGCCTGCACAGGCGTCACTATCGCCCATTATGTACACCAGGCGACTTGAAACAAGCCAGGAGAATTTTAAGGGTGTTTGCGCTGTAAATTTTAAAAAGTACTTTACTAATGATGTCGTTTTGCAGTAACCCTTGTAAAAATATTATGTCATAAGCTGCATCAGTTGGTTTAAGTATTTCTTTAATTAGTTTAGTATATTGTACTAATGCATTAAAAACATTTTTTAATTTATTATGAAAAACAAGTATGTACGTAACTAGTGCATTACCCAAAATGGTAAAATTATTATACACTTGGGCAAACCTGTGAAAAATCACTGGATGTTATAATTGTAGAATTTGTGAAACTAAAATTATTTATTAAAAAAATTGATTCAGAATTATTGCCTCTCAAAAGACGATCATAAATTTCCCATTTGAATGTACACCGTTAGTAAACATGAAAAATTATGAATGCATCAAAAATTTTAACAAATAAAATGTAAAATTTCAAAAGTAGAATTAATAATTAACGTGTTTTTATCCCCACACCACGCAATTCATAGCAGTAAATTGTAATCGGTTCAAAAAATACATGCGAATACCGTCTTATAGATCAGGTGTACATCGGAATCTAGGTTACTATGCTGAAAGGCTTACTCACTTTGGATAAGGTTCACTTAACAAAAGACGACATATCAGATGTAATGTGTGTGTTTAAAATCATCAACAACGTGTATAATTCATCTTTAATTAATCAAATTATTCATAATATGTATGAGGCCGGAACCGGAAACCCTGGAACCTTTTAGATCGATACTCATTATAGTAATTGATGTGGTACATAAAAGCACTTTAGAGGAATATTGGTTCGGAGATGGGCATGTACCGGAAAAATACTTCATATGGGACAATACGGTTACTAAGCTCTGAGCTTTTTATACTTGCAGCGAGATAGAAGTTGAAACGATCCTGGCCAGAAGGAGATATAAGGCATTATTTTTGTAATTTGGCATTAGTACAATAAGAAACAAAAGAGGTATTTTAAGTAACACAACATGCAATGCAATAAAGGATGCAATACTCTCATATGTGGACGCGCATCTACGGCAATCATTTTACCAGTTTACAGCCAAATATATATATATATATCGCTATAAACTGGTATAATATGTATACTATATGCTCCGATTAACATAAAAATATTTAATTCAGTCCATCCAATTTCTCAGTTTTATCACGAATTCCATGTTTCAATCTCGTGGTCCCTGTGAAACTATGAACAAATGTCAAAGAGCTTGGTTCCGCACATAATGAGAATCCTTCTTGTTTGTAGAAAATCCGATAATTGACGGAACTTCATGCATATTGTGTTTAATTCCTCGATTCTTATTTTATTATTTAAAGTAAATCAAATTTAATAATGTGACGTTTTTATTAAAATACTAACAATGCCTTAGGAAGTTTACCAATTTCACAAACTCAACCCTAAGTACTGTGTAATGCGATTTTTAATTTTTATATAATTGTATTTTTTTATCTGTCAGAGATAATCTAAAAAGAACTGTTTAAATATCGGTTATAAAAATGATATTTATACTGTGATAAAAAAAACTATTTCGTGTCATTTATCACCGCTGAGATGCGACGTTTTAATCATTATCATATTATTAATCTATCCACAGTTGGTTGTCATTTTTTACTCGGAATATTAATGGATTTATGCCACGGACTCCCCACATTTACAGGACCTTTAAGTTTTAGATATAAAGTGAGAAGGGATAGTGGATTATCCTTACCCATTTACAGATTCATCAAGGGCTTAGCTAAATGTTAAGATTTAACCCTTTTCAACCTGAATAATATATACCCTCAGGTATCTAATACTAAAGTGATGCTGATTGTATCTTCAGAGAAAAATCAGTTTTTTATGGAATCGCAAATAATTTGTGCATTGGTATTGGAAACCACTGGCTTACATTGATGGGTAAAGCCAAGACGACATTTTTATTCTTTACTATCGAAACCATATAAATTTTCATGGATCCCCAAATACAACTTGTGGAACCCCATTTTTTATTACACCAACGTAGACCCCCATCGAGTCTCCCGTGGACCCCTGGGGTCCACCTGGACCACTTTGGTAATCACTGGTCTAAATAAATATGGATGAGTTTGTTATGAGTGATGAATTAGAAAAAAAATGACAAACTTTATCTTCGATTTTCTTGTTAAACAAAATAGTTTAGTTGATTTTGAAAATGCATAAACCTTAGAAAGTAGCAGTTGTGCAGCATTTGAATTAAAGAGCAAAATGACCAAATAGTGGATTTGGCTGACTTTGAAATCTAACAACACATATCTGTATCTAGATTTTGGCTATTGATTAAGTGCAGAAATTTTCGGCCTTAATAAGGTTGTATCAAGATATACGCCTAATAATATTTGTACTCTGGTAGGGTTTTTTCTCAAGCCCCGTAGTATTTTTATGAATATCCAAGGCAAGTACAGAATTGTCAAGATAGTTCAAGGTAGGTTGCCTGGTCTACCGTATTTTAAATCAACATGGCTTTGCTGGTTTAATTTGTGACCCAGTGAAGTGAGGCTAGCACGAGTATTTCGATGCACCGCATTAATTGAACTCTTGCCGCCAGTTGAGTATCATCCCGCTCTTTGTGCCTAGCTCCACCCAGTAGGTACTATCCGCCCCGAGATGACGAATCCTTTTGTTAAGCGGCAAGCCTTCGGGTGTCTAGTGTGACCTACATCGCGCACAGTTTTCTTTATTCTCGCGGAAAAAGCTTCGTTTCACCTTTCAGAGCTTTCAGGAAAAAGGCTTCAGCGCTCCGTTCGGGAAGCATCTTTAAACGGACGACTCAATGGAACCTTAGAATCGCAAATGACGTTGTTAATTAGTGTCGCTGTTGACTGAGCTGCTCTCCGTAAATAAATATGTGATTTTAATGCTTGAATTTATGATAGAAATTTCCGTGTACTTACGACAGAAATTTGAAATAAAATATTGATAAATAAATAAAATGAATACGATATTACTCGTTGATAGCCTTTTCGTAGATTAATCAATTTTCTCAACTGATTTCGAAAGAATAGATTATAAAATTTTTGGTGGTCTCGTAATATTGAAATTAATGGTCCATCAAAAAGAGTATATATACCACCAACTTAACAAAAATTTAAAGTTTTAAAAAAATATTGTTTAAATTTTCGTGTTTTTAAGAATTTTTAATTCAAATGTCATTAAAAACGTTAACCTAATGATAATCATAATGAAACATAATCTAAAAGTCGAAATTTTGAATAAAATTAATGTTATAACTTTTAAAAATATATAATTAATCTTGTTCCATATTATTATAATTAATTGTAATAGTCGAATGATTTATCATTTTATGACTTTGATTTTTCTAGAATTTTATTACTCGGAACTAACAATATCCGAAAGGTCATTTCAGTCAATCAATTGTTCTGATAACACCCCCAAAAAATCATTTTAAATTTTTAAATTTTAAGATTACAGTATTTATATTGAAAACCAAATCATTTTTCCGTCTCAGGAATGATTTTAATTAGTATTGTAATATATTAGTATCTTATGAAGTTATTCAATATATTTTAGATAAATAATTATTTTATAACCTATAACCTAGACATATGCTAAGCATTTGTTTTTAACATGATGCATATAAAGTGAAAAGATTTTCAATATAAATATTTATTAACGTTTTTGGGGTTAACAATTTTTTAAACGAAATTTTTCGAAACCACCCGCTTGATTCGGTGTTATTTTTTAGCAATAATATGAACCATCCTGTACAAAGTCCAAAGCGTATTTCACAATCTTAATTTTCTTGCGGTTTATTATGAGAACTGGAGCGGATCCAAGTCTCTTATACTGCAAACAGCGTTATTTTTTTAGTCGAGGAAATTATAATTTAATGTAATCTAGAGCTCTACAGTTAAGTAAATTATGGTTTTATAAAAGTAAATAAATTTTTAGCCAGTGTTTCAATGATGGCTGACCTTATTTGGAGCAAAAATGTAAATGAAATTTTAGTCTCCGTTGACATGTTTATTGTTTTGTGTTTTTTTTTAAACAAACACAAAGTAGATGTTGGAGAGTCGGGGTAAAAGGTTGAGTGAGCAGTGACGGCATGTGGAAAAAATTGTTTGATTTGAAGAAAAATATTTAGAAAAATAAAAGTTGTTTGATTTGAAAAAAAATACATTAAAAAATGGCACCGGAGACCAAAATTTCTGAATGTCAGAAATCACTGGTTGAAGTATGTCAACTAAGTCCCTTTACATCCTGTATTTTATAACATACAACCTTAGTAAGAATCGTGGCTCCCATGACAGGCACAAGAGCTATTCTTTTCTGAGAAGGTAACATGACCATTGACCAATGATGATGTGTGTCGATACTGTCGATGTATAAATATAACCAATAGTCTCTATATTACAAAAAAAAAATATACTACAAATTAATTGGTCGTATAATATAACTGACGATATCTGCCATAGAAAATTTTCCGACTATGTAACACTTAAGTAATACAATATTTATATATTTTATTTTTTTACCAATGTGGTACTGGAAGTATCTACCATTATTTCTTTAAATTAAGATACAATCTATATTTGTAAAATCCTCGTAAATAAAGCCCCTTTTAATCAACCCGTACGGATGAAAGATTTAAAAGAAAGAGTCTAAAACATCAAACTTACCGTTATTATTAGAATAAGAGAAATGTTTACTCCTTCATTTGCATTCGTAAACTCAGTGTACTGGAGAAAAATGATTATTGAATATTTACTTAAATGTTTTTGTGAGTTTCCTTCTGAGGTTTTTGTTTTTCCTACGGGCGCTACTCACTGACTAAATTAGTCAAAAGTTGAAATACAGCATAAGTTATTCAGCTAAGGCAGAAAATATCCGAAGTTTTGCAAAATTCACAGAAATCGTGGAAGATTGACATTTAATTCCAAGTGAGCACCTGAACGCACAAAACCAGCTTTGAAAAACGAAATTATTTACTTAAAATTATTTGATGGAAGAAAAAATCTAAAACTTTACAGTTTTGAAGGAGTTTTGAAGGGTTACTTACTGAACGGTGGATTTCAACCAAAAATCACAGTAGTTTGTAGTAAATTTTAGTGAACATTTTATAAGTACCTACCCAATACTATAAAATAATTATGAATTATGATATAAATATAATATCGAAAGTCTCGACTAAGTATGCAACATCGCCCATCAATGATTTTGTCCGGTCAGTTACTGCGTTGGCTTACTAGGTTTCATGGCATGGCATCCGAATTTCGCATGGCTTCGTGATTTCAATTCCTCGACATTTTTTATTAACTTATAGTGGTAAATTTTTAAATATTGTCAGGTTATTCGAATCTCAAAAATGTTTGCCTTTATTTTAAAAATAAAAATTGAATGATAATATGCTCGTCTGTTGATCCCAAGCTAAACTTACAGAATGGAACCTTTTGTTAGGCGAGCTTTAAACAAATAAACATCCGTGTTGTGGTATATGAAAAGTATACACCTTTCCCCTATATTGTAATCCAATAATGCTTGTGCAAACGTGAAACGGTTAAAAATGTTATGTAATTTACATAAAATAAAGGGGATGATTTCTTTCGTAGGCTATATTAGGTGTGACTTGAATTACGGTTAGATTGTAGTGCTTTTATTTACCTCACTTGAAATTATTCAAGCTATTTAATATAAGTTTCGCTTGTGAAAAGGGTAGCGTAAATTTCGCTGGATGGGATTTGGTTGAAGGTGTGGCCATAGAAAAGATAAATCGCAAGAAAAGCACTGTGGCGCCATCTGTTTAGTTTTCATTTTAAAAATTCACTTCGTGTTTATTTGCATCAATATTCAAATTAAAATCTGGTGAAGAGAATAGAAATACTAATAAATATGACAAAAAATACTTGAGTTAATATCGGTAATTCTTTGGTGGGTGTTTTGATGAAAAATCGTGGATTTTTATTATTAGTATCAGAATGATTAATAAAAAATTATTTTGGTAGCTTTCAATAAATTATAATTTGATTTTACACCGGAATTTTACAGATGTTCGGAATTGTGTATTTATAGAAAACGACAACAAAAGTCCGTAGCGTCTTAATTTTGATGTTTTCCTTTGCCTCAAATGTAATCCTTCAAAACCTCACAACAACTCCAAGGCTTTAAGCTTATATTTTGAGAAATTCTAAGGTAAAGCACCTTTACTAAGGGATGACTCGTCATGAATGTGTCAACAGGAATACGCCGACAAGTATAAAAATGTGGGGTGAATATCACATTAGCGTTGGCGCGTGGAATGTTAGGTGTTAAAAAATCTTGCTAGGATATACGGATTCTTTAAGATGGTATGTCTAGTAAGGGTTTGAAATATATTCCACGTTTGATTTACTGCTTTACATATGAAATAAAATACGTATTCTGGGATTTCGTTCCCTTACTTTTTTCGAGCAAAGCTTTAAAAGCATCGGTTTTTTATGGATAGCATGTTAACTTGTGATATTTCTCCTACTCAAGCAATATAATAAAATAATTGGTACTCGCTGGATGTGCTGTTATTTTGTGATTTTGACGAGTTTCGGATGAGCACATTTTTTAATTCATTTTGTGTCGTATTTTTTAAACCTACGTCTTGAAGTCAAAACTGCGAGTTCGAAATCATTATGCATGATTCTAACCTCCAAGATACTTATTAATACTTATAATAATAATAATTTGATAATTTATAGAGCGCCGTTTTTGTGAGAAATCACCTTATTATGTATGAGAAATACTGAATTTTATGAACAGTGTTGTTATAGTCAATCTCATATATTCCGTATCCATTGTTTCAAATATGGACTGAAAGTATTAATATTGGACTAAAATATAGTAAGATGGTTTGTTTTAAATAAAATATGTTTTTAATTAAACTTCTTCAATGGGTTGACATATTTATATATTACTAGCAGTGAAAAACCCGCTACGCGGGTTTTTGCTGCTAGGCCCTGCGGGCGGCTTTTCGGCGGCCCAGTTTAAGTGTTGGTGACTATTTATAAAGCATCACCCTTTTGCAAAACTAACTACTATTATTAACATTAAACTACAGAATACTTATATTTAATAGGTAGATATACAATAGTAGACATTCTTACATTATTACCGTGAATAATGAGAGGAACATAAATCTTCTTACTATTGAATAAAAGCGAAAAATGTTTCCTCTTCTTCATACTTTTTTCCTTAAATGTAGTATTATAGATAGCGCCACTTCCGTTTGCAAAACGGGTATGGGCGAAATCTAAGTGTCTAAATTACGGCAGCAGCTCCGTGGAAAAATGCACGTTCACGGACGGCTCAGAACGGTGTCCATGCAGTGTGGCGTGGAGATTTACTCGGAGTCGTTTGAACCGTACGGGCATTATCGTATTAATATACTCCGATTAATATGTACCGAAGCAATTGCTTGAATTATTTTACCGTGTAATGGTTGAATTATTTTAAGTGTGCAATATAGTTGTGAATGATGAATACTTGGAGAAGGTGGAATAGTTTGTGTATTTGTGAAGTATTTTTACGAGAGATGGGAAGGCTGATAGGGATAATGAAAGAAAGGTAAATGCAGGTAACTCCATTAATGGAGGACTGAACGCCGTTGGAGCCAACAAAAAGCTGTTCACAGAAGAGAAGCTAGCAGTTCACATTGGAGTGCTGTACCTACCCTGGTATACGGCAGTGAAGCATGCAACTGGCAGAGAAAGGATAAAAGTAGACTGAATTCTGTAGAAATAACGAATGTAAAACCATGTATGCTCATGTGAGGAATGTGGAGATCCGAAAAGAATGCAAGGCTGATGTGAGCGTAGTAAGTAAGATTAAGAAAAGGACGCTTAGATGGTTCGGGCATGTTGAGCGAATGAATGAAGAAAGAAGTGTAAAAATAATTTATGACGCGAATGTAAATGGTCGAAGAAGTCGAGGACGCCCAAGGAAGACGTGGCACGATCAAGTGAATCAGATACTTGAGTCGGGCCATTTCAAGAGTCAGTATAATAGAAGAGTTTGTATGAGAAAATATATGAATGTGAATGAGGCAAGGAGTGTGTGCAAAGACTAATATTGTCCTGTGCTATAACAGCACTATTATTGTTAATTTTGTTCCCTTGTTATTGCCTCGTATACTCGTTTACTGTATATTCTTTATTTAAAATTACTTTTCAATACTTTGTAAGGACACTAAGGAGCACTGTAGGATTATTTATAAATTTTGTTATAGTTAAGCGCACTTAAAGTAAAACATCACAAAACTGCGCTATAAAAATGCTTTGTTATTATTATTATTAAGACCGAGTTGTTTAGCGGCCCGTCCTCTCTGCCTACCCATGCGGAGAAACGACGTGATGGTTAGTTGGTTAGTTATAGCAAACCAAACCACGATGCTACTGATATGTAGCGTTGTATGTAAAAAAATCGTTAAAATAACTTGGAACATCCTAACCAACGTTGAAAAAACCTGGGCTATTTCCCAGAATGTTTTCTTTTGACAAACGAATCCGACGAGAATCGAGAAAAGAAAAAAAAAATTCCATTAAAATATCATTCGGCTTGGAACTGAATATTCTGAAGCAATTATTTGCAATGAAATGGTAAGCAAAACATTTTTTGTACCATTTCCAATTTTTCTTTATTCAGTAAGTATAGGTATAATAATTTATTTAATTGTTTTGGAATTTTCGACTACAAGACTAGATACATGCCCGTGTTATAGCGATTGGAGTAAAAATACATACAGAGAAAAATTTTATTCGAAAAACCGATCATTTTAATAGTAAAAACGATTAAAAACGGAACTAAGTTCTTACGAACAAATTAACAGTGTTTCAATGTTTATTGGCGGGAAAATGTAAGAATAATTTGTTGGTATACTTACGAAATTACGTATAACAACAAATTATTCTTACTTTTTCCCGCCAATAAACATTGAAAACCTGTTAATTTGTTCGTAAGAACTTCAGTCCCGTTTTTAACTGTTTTTACTATTAAAATGATCGTTTTTTTTCGAATAACATTTTTCTCCGTGCATAATGAAAGAGCAATGAATTAAATAAGTTTAATGATACAACATCATTGGATTCACTTTTTTATTTAAATGATATTTTTACATTTGATAATCAAGTTAATTATCAGGAACTATTCAGAAGGATAAATGTGTAGATAATAAAACACAACCAACCAAGATGACGCGCACAACAGGACGGCGTTCCGATCGTTGTCTTTTGTTATATCAGCTGTCGCTAGGTTACTGATCCAGTGTTTTAAATTATAAATGTTTTTGGTTGTTCAGTGCAATCTACACACTTCCCCTCCAGTTGTTAAACGATATAAGGGCAAAATTGACCATGCTGTGTAGGACACATTACACAAACATGTCGCTTAATATTTTGTGGCCCAACCATATATATGAAAATAATAAAAAATTCTAAATTAAAAACTCAAATAGTTGTAAAACATGAATACAGAACTATAAGTATGGTATCTTCAAATATCTATATGATAAACAAAAGTAGTATTTTTTAACTTAAGTTTAAAAAATTATGTCTAGGAGAATGCTTCGACTAGATTTATTTATGTATCTATATTTTAAAAACAAATGTTTTCATCTACAAACATTTCGTTTGGAACAAGTGTTCAAAGTAACTGTGACTATGACACAATATTGTATATCTAATAATAACTGGATTCAATAAAACTTATATATTAGTATTTCTTAAAAATAAGGTACATGTTTATGAGACGCTATAAATTTTACAAAGCGTTTGATATTTATGATTTTTTTATTTTTTTTTTAAACTGTTTACTGGAGTGCGTTATTGATGAACTCAACATATTTATTGAGTTTTTTGTAATTACAGTAAATTAGACTGGGTAGTGTATCATCCAGAGTAGACATATTTGTTTTCATTAAAACTTATCGCTGTTATTTAAATAAATAAATATAATACATTTTATTATTTTTAAACATTCACACGTCTACGTAAACACTTGAAAAGAATTATTACATAATATAAATAAGAAATTTCAACGACATGTTCAATCAGATGTGATTGCCATTATACATCTGAATGATCATGGTTAAAATAACTAAAAGTAAACATATTTTCACAGTAGGTATATGATTTAAAAACTTATTTTTTAGTTTAGATACAAAGTTTGTTTAGTAACATTAATATATCTCTGAGATTTTTAAATTTTTTATTTTTTTTTTTTTTAGTATGATTTAGAGAAGATAATTATAATCGTAAAAAATAATAATACCTTTTTAGGTTTTGAATTGTCCCAATCTGTCTGGAAAATGAACTTTTCGACCAGATCTTGTGGTTCTGGTAATTTCGGGAAGTGGTTTAGGTACAATTGTAGAAATTGGAACATTTTTTTCTACAGGAACAAAAGCAGGCTTTAGACGGTCTATCGTGACGCGTTTTGGTTTTCCTTTTACGGTAATAACGAATGTTTTCTCATCACGTTCTTCAACTTTGTATGGACCTTCATATGGATTTTGGAGTGGTTTTCTTCCACCATCGGTTCTGAGAAACACATGTGTAGCAGTAGGTAGATCCTTATGAACAAAGAATTTTCCTGTACCATGGATACTGGCCGGAGTCGATTTGATATCTTCGAACTTTCTTTGGAGACGTCCGACGTATGTATCGGGTTCTTCTCGAGAAGTTGCTGTGAAGAAATCGCAAGGTAATTTTAGAGTTCTACCGTAAGTTAATTCAGCTGGTGAGCATTTTAGATCTTCACGCACTGTCGCTCTCAGGCCTAGTAAAACGAGTGGAAGGTTTTCAACCCAATTCTGGTCTCCACATGCCATAAGAGATGCTTTTAAAGTACGATGCCATCTTTCAATCATGCCGTTGGCTTGTGGATGATACGCTGTGGTTCTCAAGTGTTTAATTCCAAACTTTTCTGTGAGTTTTTTGAAGAGATGACTCTCAAATTGACGACCTTGATCGGTTACTATGCTGTCAGGGGTTCCGTGACGAGCAATCCAATGGGTTGTGAGTGCAGTGGCGACTGTTTCCGCTGTCATGTCTTTCAGGGGAATTGCTTCGGGCCATCGAGTAAATCTATCAATCATTGTTAGTATATATTGGTACTCATTGCACTTCTGAAGGGGTCCAACTAGATCGATATGTACATTGCGAAATCGATCCTCTGGTAATATATACGTTGCTAATGGCGCAACAGTGTGTCGAGAAACTTTAGCTTTTTGACAATGAATGCATTGTTTGACAAAGTTTTTTATGTCCTTTGCCATGTTAGACCAAACAAATCTTTGTTTAATTGTCTTTGTTGTTCCCGAGATGCCAGGGTGGCAAACATTATGTACACTTTCAATTACTTGATTTCGCATGCAAGCAGGTACAAACGGTCTGACGTGACCTGTTGATATGTCGCACCATACTGAAGTTTCAGTACCAGGCATCACCATTTGACGTAAGGCGAGGGCGGTGTCATCTTTTGCCTTCATAAATTCGTCATCTTGACACTGCGCTTTTCCCATCTGCCTATAGTCAATAGAAGTAGGACAATTAATCTCCTCTATTCGAGACAGTGCGTCAGCTACTGTGTTGAGTTGTCCTGAAATATGTCTAATGTCCGTTGAAAATTGTGCTATATAATCTAACTGTCTTTCCTGGCGTGGAGATCTAGAGGCACTTTTCTTGTTAAAGGCGAAGGTGATTGGTTTATGATCCGTGTAAATTATGAAATTCCGTCCTTCAATGTGATTTCTAAAGTATTTTACCGCTTCATAAACACCAGTAAGTTCACGGTCAAAAGTACTATACTTTCGTTGCGCGGGTGTGAATTTTTTTGAAAAGAATCCTAGCGGTTCCCAAGCGTTTCTGTTGGACTGTTGTAGTGAGGCTCCCATAGCTACGTCACTGGCATCTACCATTATAGCTATTTTTGCATTGGGATTTGGATGTGCAAGTAAAGCCACGGTCGCTAGGTTTTGTTTGCATTCCTCAAATGCTTCCGTCAGTTCTTGATTCCAAACCAATATTCTCTTGTCATTTTTCTTGTAACCAGCAATGCAGTCGTATAATTTTGTTTGAGTGTTAATTGCATTGGGAAGGAATCTTCGGTAATAATTCAACATGCCTAAAAATCGTCGCAATTCCTTTGCTGTTTTAGGTAATGGAAAATTTATGACGGCTTCAACTTTTTCTTTAATAGGTGACATTCCATTTTGGGTAATTGTGTGACCCAAGAAGTTGACTGTAGATTCGCCAAAATGACATTTGTTTATGTTTATTACTAGGTCAAATTCAGCCAGGCGTTTAAGTAAAGAATCTAAATGTATTTTATGTTCTTCTTCATTTTCAGAAGCAATCAGAATGTCATCTATGTATACAAAGCAAAAATCCAAGTCTCTAGTTACCGCGTGCATGAAACGTTGGAAGCTTTGTGCTGCATTAGATAAACCGAATTGCATGGATGTAAACTCAAATAATCCAAACGGTGTGATGATGGCTGTTTTTTGTACATCTTCTGGTTCAACTGGAATTTGATGATATGCTCTGGTCATATCTATGGTACTAAAGATTTTTGCATTTGAAAGTTTGTGTGCAAAATCTTGCAGTTGAGATATAGGGTATTTGTCCGGGATTGTTTTAGCGTTCAATCGTCGATAATCGCCAACAGGACGCCACTCTCCGTTGCTTTTCTTCACCATGTGTAAAGGGCTGGCCCAATTGCTTTTTGATGGCCTGCAAATCCCTTGTTCCATCAGATACTTAAATTCTTTTTTCGCTGCCTCTAATAGGGCTGGTGATAGTCTGCGGGCACGTTCCGTGACAGGTGGTCCTTTTGTTTCGATGCAGTGTGTCACAGAGTGTTTTTTTGTATCCGGTATTTTCATATTAGGCCTCATTAATGTAGGGTATTTGCTCAAGATGTCACGAAATTTCTGTGACGAGGAAATTGTAGAGATACCAGATGTAGGTCCTTTATACGTTGTTCCTTTGATCATTAATTTTGTTGATTGATCTGTGATTGTTGCCTTTCGTAAGTTTACCGTTAGGTTAAAATGGTGGATAAAATCTGCACCTAGAATTGGTCTTGATACGTCAGCAATAATGAAACGCCATTTCAACGCACGGCGTAGTCCAAAGTCGAGTTCGACTGTTCTAGTGCCATAAGTCTTGATGGGGTTTCCATTGGCTCCATACAATGTAGTTGGGCAGTTGTCGGAAGTGATATTATTTTTGTTATACGATGGTTTTTTAGGCATTACTGAAACGTCCGCGCCAGTGTCCACCAAGAATTTTTGTCGAGTTTGCAGATCGTATACGAAGAGACGACATGTGTTACTCGGAATCTCACATGTCCCTACTGAGAGGTTCCGCTGTCGTTTTCCGAATTCTTCGTTTTAAAAGTACAAGGTTCGTAGCATTTGTATGCATGTTCTCCAAACCGTCTGTGGAAATAACAATATCCATCAGGATCTCTTCTAGGTGATCGACCGCGAGACCCAGACCTCGGTCTACTAGCAGGATTCTCCTGAGATGAATTCTGATAGGAATTATTTCGACGAGGGCTCTGATTTTGCCGTCCTCGGAAGGTTGAAAAACGGTTATTTTTAGACATTTTCAATTGTGACACTTCGTGTGTTAGCTCAGAAATTTGTTTTTGTAGCTGAAGTAATATTGAATTTTCTATTTTCTCGGATCTTGATGTGCTGGGTTTGTTATGTTGATCCATTGCACCACATTCTGTTGACGTATAAACATCTGTGATTTTGTCGGCAGCCAATGCCAGTTGGTTTGTGTTGTTATCAGGAAGAGCTGACAGGATTGCCTGGACATGTTGGGGTAGACGCTGTAGCCAGAGTGTACGTACTATTGCACTCTCTGCTAATGTGGGTCCAGCTAGCTCCATCATATACCGAAGAAGTCCGGAGGGCTTTCGATCTTCCAGTTGAATGCCCGTTAAAAGTCGTGTAAGTCTTTTTTCAGCAGAATCTTGTAGTCTGTCGATAAGTGCAGTTTTCAGTTTTAAATATTTGTCTGATTCAGGTGGCTTCGTGACAATATCACTAACACATTGTAAGGTTTGTGAATCGAGTGCTGCGATGATGATATTGTATTTTGTAAAGTCTTCTTTAATACGTGAGTTTGAAAATTGAGATTCGGCTTGAACGAACCATAGCGATATGTTTTCTTTCCAGCATGGTGGTAATCTGACTGAGACATGGTGGATGTTTGATTCATTACTAGTTCCGCTTGATGATTCCATTGTAATTGAATCTGTAATTATCTTGTTGCTTGATGTTTGTAAACTTGATTCCGCTGTTTGCTTCGAGATGAGAATATTTTCTTCAGTTGTCATGGCATTATTTCAGATATTGACAATTCAACGCATATAAGGCGGTTACTTTAAAAAAATATTCATCAGCAAAAAATTCGAAAAAACATTAAATTAAATCATATTAAAATATACATATTTAAAATTATCGATAATTTATCAAACTGATTTGGGGTACCATCTATGCATTTTTCTATAAATCATAAGTCAGATACGTGTGATATTATCTGAGGCGCAAACCTTTTGAAAATCTACTAATTTTAGAACATTTTTATTAATGTTAAATTATTTCAAATTATTTTTTAATAATAGAATAATTTCTCAAAACAGATAATAATCATTGACATTTAATTCAAATTTTAAATTTTGAAATTAGGTTACGTAAAAATAATAGACTTTTGTTTAAACATTTACGTGACTTGAACGAATTCCTAATGGTCTGCTGTCTGCGATGATGTTTTTTTTCTCAGCCAAACGTCTCTCGTGAAGATAGATTCGCTGCGATTGGGTACTCCGTCATGAAGTCTCCTTGTTGTGAAGCTCCGCTGCGATTGGGTACTGCGTCATGAAGTCTCCGTGATGTGAAGCTCTGCTGCGATTGGATACTGCGTCATGAAGTCTCCGTGATGTGAAGATGGTCTCTAATTAAATCGCCATTTTCGATTTCTCTGGCCTCAGGATTCTATGCGTCGGTCGCTCTGACTGGTTTGTTGTGGTGCGGAGATTTAAAAAGAATTTTTTCGTATAGTTGTGTCTAATTGCGTGGAAGGTCGGGTGGTCACCATTTTAATGATACAACATCATTGGATTCACTTTTTTATTTAAATGATATTTTTACATTTGATAATCAAGTTAATTATCAGGAACTATTCAGAAGGATAAATGTGTAGATAATAAAACACAACCAACCAAGATGACGCGCACAACAGGACGGCCATAGGACGGCGTTCCGATCGTTGTCTTTTGTTATATCAGCTGTCGCTAGGTTACTGATCCAGTGTTTTAAATTATAAATGTTTTTGGTTGTTCAGTGCAATCTACATAAGTTTTGTGATAGTGCAGAAATAATCATTTCATAAATATCGTTGAAAAAATCGTCTTCCTAAAACACTGTCTATAGTAAATCTGATCACAATTACATTAAGTTACTTACACTTGGTTGCTAAGTATCAAAATTTAAACTCTGTTCATTTTGGTTTCGTAAAATACCTACACTGATATAGGTATCATCACTAAATTGTCAATATGTATCAAAATTTAGACTCTGTTCATTTAAATTTTGTAAAATACCTTTACTGATATAGGTACCATTACTAAAATGTACCACTAAAATAAGCCAATTTGCAAGTAATGCTAGGGCCGGCCCTGAGCCGAACGGCTTCAGTGGCTAGTAAAAACCTCAAGGACGCCGTTAGCTTATTATCAGCGCCTTGGTAAGTCGGCACGCGGAATAGAAAATTGCACCTGCTTAGGACTGGCTCTGGTTATCCAACTTTATTAATATATCGTGTTAAATTGTAGGATTTTTGAAGCTAAACGCATTTATAAAATATTTAATTTTAAATGTCACATGAATTAAATTTTTCTTATAATATTGTACGAGTATATATATATATGTATATTTATTTTTTATTATTTAAATTACATATACATAACATGTTTGCGCGAGTTGAGTAAGTACTTTCGATTGCTATTAAACAGAGTAATTCAAATAGCCTATAATGCTTCCATATCTCCCTTTCTTTTGTTTTGCCCAGAGACTTTGAAATTGAGCACTTCGAAAACAAATGAAGTCCGTTTCGTCCCACACGCCGAAAAAAAGTCGCAATATGGATTACTGTTAACCGCACCGCAAACATTCTTGTTGTTATTTAATAATAAACAAATTATCCGCTGTAATCCGTCGTATTTTGTTGTACCCCGCCAAAACACACGTTTTGAACCGCCGCGACTAATATATTTGTGGTTGTGTTATAGAATAATAGAACTATTGTGTTTTATATGTAATAAAATAATAAAAAAGAAATGAGAATTAAAACCAGAGGCTATTGAACTGAAATTTGCAGTGGATTATTGAAGGGACATTTGCAATGGATTAGGTAAGTCTTTGTGCTTCCCACCTTCCCTATGCATTAAAGGCAAATGTATTTTAATTAATTTAATTTGTAATTCACATCACTGCGATCGAAGTAATTGTACAACCAGCGCCACCATCATTGGTCCTACGAGCTAGAATATTTTTATAAATTGAACCAGTTTGAGTAACGCAACAAAGTGCAATATTAGTCCATAAAATAAAATTTCTTATCAACAAAAAAATTTTTTTTTTTCTATGATAATATTGAGATAAAGTATTTAATTTTAATCTGATTTTTTTTCAAAATAAATCTACAACTTTTCCAAAGCATCAAAATCATGAAAGAATATTTCATTAGCCGATAGCTTCAGTTTAAAAAAGCCGACAAATGATCGTTCATTAATTAGCCAAAACTCGTGAAAGCACTTGTCGGGTACTACCCTCAGGGGTGGCATTAATAGAACCTACCCTCGTGACGTCACGACCGATTGCCTCTTACTGCCGGAGTCCGCATTAATCGGACAATGCCGGATGCCTTTATTGAGGGTTGAAGGGTGGAACCGGACGAATTTAAGTACAACTCTGTTTGTCCACTTCAACAAATGTTCCTGAATGGGACAACTGTCAAAAAATTATGATTGGTTGCCTTTTCGGATGTCCTCGCTTGTTTAATTAAACATTGAGACTAGGGTATTAAACTTTCACCTTTATCATAGAGGCAAACATTCCTGGGTTAAGTAAGTCACCTTTTCTACTTTATTTCTTTTTGCTCTCGTAATTTTTATTTTTTTTATTATTCATCTAAACATCATTCTGACGGAGATTCTATATTGTCTCCTATACTAGGTGTTCACTTGTGTTATGTAGAGATTTGGGAAGCGGGTAAAGGTACCGACGTCCGGGAACATTTTATTGGTTTACTGCCGTGGTCACCCCAAGTGGTTCGCTTCGTTTGATGATTATAAGGGGTGTCTGGGTTCATGGGGTGAGGTTTGTCAACGTCTTGCCCACAATTTTGCCTGCGTAGTGGGTGGCGGGCTATATTGGGAGAGACTGGTCGAGGGAGACCTTTTGACCTCTCCAGACGGAGTCACTCGATCCACGGCCTTGCATTGCAGTGGGAGGGAAGTATTCATTCGTTCGTCACTCCTGAACACATTGACCCCCCAGATTCCTACCCACCCCTCATACATTTTTCCTTCCCAGAACTTCCTCTCCGTCTGTTCCCTAAAAAAACTCTCCACACAGCATCCTCAAAGATGTCACAGGCCCTGAGGGAGTTTTTTCCTTTGGACCTCCGTTGCGGAGATAATTAAAAAAAAAACACCTTTTGATTAAAATACCGTTAAAAGAGAAAAATTTTAAAACAAAAACATAAAATCAATTCGAAATAAAAAAAATATATAGGTATTAGAAGTAGGTACAATTTCAACACATTAAAGATTCGATAATTTGCAAAAGTAAATAGTTCCAGTGGAAGACTTTAAAATAGTTTTAAACTGACAATAAAAAAAAAACGAATTTACAATTTCAACACAATAATATTTTGTAGTTTTTTCTCAAGTTTATTTCGATGTACATGTATTTATTTATCTTACATTGGATCTCATGATTTTGCCATCTTATTTTCCTAGAAGCCTAAATGAACACACACAATAGTCGGATGCTTTTCAACTAGTTTTCAAAAGGGAACTTCATTTTACTGATTTTAACGTATATACATTATTATATTATAATATATATTACAATGTTAGGTTGAATGGCCTAGTACTCTATAAAAGTGATTTTCATGGCATTTTTTTTTCTTTCTAGATAATTCTAGTTTGTTTTCTAGTATGTTTTTATTTCTGGTTTGTTTTTATTTTTAACCCACAAAGTAAGCTAATGTAAGGAAGTTTCATCCGTCAGTAAGGAAACGCCCTTTCTGACGGTCTGGGCTGATGTCGGTCTAAGCCTTAATACAGGAGGACGGTTGGCGTAGGGCTGACAACTGACATCCTTTACCGGTAAAACAACTTTTTGTAGGGAAAACTACCAAGGCGGTCGGTACTTTCTAGGGGTTGTAGCAACGATGATGATGATGAGGTAAATTTGACATAGGATTGAGAGAACCCGCTATTCGTTGAAAACCAAAACCATGTTTTGAATAATATAACGCAAAACAAATAATACTGTTTCTTCAATATTTGCAAAATTACTTTGTGGCATCATTTTAATCAAATGAAACCAATTACTTTGTGTAAAACACTATAATCACGTGTTATAATATTTTATAACCGATAGTTTCTTCGTCAGGATAATAACATAAAATATTATTATTATTATTATTATTTTCCTGACGAAGAGACCATCGGTTTTGAAACATTTTGATATTGTAACATGTGATTATAGTGGTTTATACAAAGTAATTTGTTTCATTCAAATAAGACTGACTTAATTCCAGCCAATTAGGTTAAGGTGACGTAAATATGTTCGATTATGAAAATATAATATAACTTACTAAAATTTTATAAAATGCGACAAAGAAGCGTGCCTCAATTAACGTCACAACCAAATAATTAATGACGTTCGTTACAAAACGAAAAAAAAATTGGTCAATCGTTTTCTTATAAGTATTGTAAAACTAGAAGAGTACGTCAAATACGGATACTTGGTAGAAACTCTCAGTATCGTTCTGGTGAAAAACAACAATTCAGAACAATTGAAACAATTGTTTCTTTGCATGAAATTGCTTTTACCATATTTGGTGACGAGATCTTAACATCCGGGTACTTCCAAACCGCCTTCTTCCTTTTTTCCTTTCTTTGACCACTAAATTCAGCCTAACAATATATCTAAATACCTACCCCAAATGAGAACTCCCACACGATCCAGATAAATTGGGACTCTTGTGCGGTATTCAATTTTTTTTAAAGTTACTTTGGCCTGCGGCCAAAATAGTGGTCCACAACATGTTAAAGGTTAGGTTGATCCAATATTTTGTTGTAAATATAATTCTCAGTACTAATAAATAACTTTATGAAATGTTTCTTTACAAGCATAACTACTTTTTGTTTTAGTTTTCGTAGTTTTCAGAACGGACTCGTAAGAAGCTTTGGCAAAGTACCTTACATCAGCATATAATTATTATTTCAATTTCTTTTGAGTCGACTGAACACATGGTATAAGTCACGATAAATAAGTACCTAGATAGCGTTCTCTCAGTTTTTATGTAAGCACATTATTTGATCCAATCGATTTGGATGTAAAAAGGTTTGATTCTAGGAAGGTTTTCGCAATTCTGACAAGTATAAATAATTACTTTCTGATTTTTTTTAAATTGAAAAAACTGATTTTTTTATATTGTAAATTATTAAGTTTATAATGGGATTATTGAATGTTGTTAAATTTTAATGAAATTTGCTGAAGGTTTAATTTTAAAAAAAAACTTTTTTTGAGATAAGCAAAATAATCTGGAATTCGTACGTTTTCATTACAGAACAAAAAATGTGTAAAGATCGCGAAGTTCTAAACGTACTATATATATACACAGGGTGTTAGGGGCCTACTTGACTTAGTTAAACCAGTGATTTCTGGCATTATTTGAAGTAAAATATTTAAATAAACTTTTGTCCGGGGGATTTTTTTTTCGATCTTTTTAAAAAAAAAATTTTTCTTCAAAACCAAACAATTTTTTTTTCTCATGTCATTACTGGTCATTCAGTCGAGTAACTACCCAACCCCTCACCCCGACCTTAATTGCTAAAAACCTATTGACTTATTATGTTGATAAAAAACTTAGAAAACGTCACCAGAGACCAAAATGTGATTTTCCTTTTTTACTCCAAATAATGTCAGGAATCACTGGTCAACATAAGTCAAGTACCTTCCTTAATATTCTGCATACATATAACATTTAATTTACCTTCACCACATCAATCCTTCACCGGAGCGCATGAAATATAACATATCATTAAATGAATGCCGTAAACTAAATATTGCCTACATATTTCGTTTTACCTGTGGGAGACGGTTGCGCCACTTCCGCATTGCGAACTAATTAGTCGTTGCCTGTTCTGAATTTAAACTACAACGACATTGCCGACAGCAGCTGTACAGGACACATAGGCCTGCACAAAAACTGTAAACAATATTAATATATTATATTTTATGTATAACATATTTTAAATGTTGTGGAACGAGGAAACAATAATAAATTAACAATTCGTATTCAACTCTGCGTTATCATAATATTATATTCTCTGATAAAAAATATAGGTCCTTTATGACGAAGCATGCTGTATTAATTTTTCAATATTATTATTTGTTATTCTATTTTATTTTTATTTATACAAGATTCACCTACTTTAACTCCTTTCCTGTATGTAATCATGCACCTAATATTAGTATGAATATTTTCCCTGATATGTATGCTATATGTTTTTTACTTTCATCTACATATATGGATGATTTATACTTAATATAACATCTTATGAATCTCGACTACCATAATACGGGCATTTGCCTAGCTTCGTAGTCAAAAAGCTATGTAAAACAAACCTGTAACAATCAAAATGAATAAAGAAAATTGAAAAAAAATAATAATAATTTGAAACAATAAATTACCAGTGGGTTCAAAAAGAGTAAAATTGTTATTATTTCGACTTGTTAAAAGATAAAGCCCTGAGAAAAGCGATTGATTTCGTCTTTGCAATAACATAAAGAGAAAGTAGATTATTGTCGCTCCAGTGTTTGTTGATTTATATGACACGCTGCCTGGACAGGGTGCGGCGTTAGACCGCTGGCTTGCGATCGGGGTGGCACCAGGGGTTGCCGTAGGCTGCAGTCCTTTTTTGAAGAAGTGGAGTTTGATAGAAATGAAATCAAAGACCGCAAGTTACCTCAGGTGGTGAGATATCCAGGCAGTTTAAGGCAGAAAGTGCAGGAAGTGTTGTACAGTCCGGTAAGGTTGGCGAAGTGCCAGGCGTGTCTCAGCTGTTTCCAACTGCCTGAAGCCAGTCTGAGCCTACGGCATCTCCATTTAGGGAATGTTGTGAGGATGTTGGAAGGGTGGAGGGGTGGGGGGAGAGAAAGGCGGGAAAACGGGTGACTAAAGCCATTTCAAGCAACGTTTCAATTCTGAATGGTTATCTCACACATAGGGAAATTATTTTTACAGATTTTATCTCCCGAATGACGACAAGCGAGTGTTTTATTTAATCACTGTGGCCTCGGGAAATCTGCAAGTGAACAGTTTTAAATTGCTTTGGGCTGTAAGTATTATGGCAATTTGTCATATATTTCATTATTCGGTAGTGACAAAAATCGGCAGTCCACATTCACAAGCAAATTTTTAGCTGTACATTCGAGTTACTTAACGCTGAAAATCATACTACTTTCCTGTGAAATTTTCTTCAGATTGCTTTGTGAAAAAACCGTTTTTTAAAATGCCGAAACGCTAATGGATAAGAGTAGACAGAAGCAGAATATAACGCAAATTGCATTCATATAAGTTGCATACAACGCGTATTGTATCTCGCACATAAGTATTCTGATCGTGTGGTGCAAGTTTTATCTGAAACGTGGTTATTATTCGAAACCAGGCGAAGTTCTGCAATTTTGCATGTATTGATTTGATATCGTCTAGTGCTAAGGGTTTCTGCAAAATAAGATTATTATTTTCTAAAGATAACATGCAAGCAGACATTTTGTTTGATTTATCTTTTCATGTACCTACTTATTTCAATTTAAACACACGTTTAGCTTGGAACACAAATTAATATTTAAGGAATTAAAGATTCATAAATTTGTTCCTTAGATAAGGGATTACATCTTACATCAAAGTATCTAAGGCTTACAGAAAATCTAACATACGCCTTTAATGTATTTAATGTATGTATGACGTAGTACTGAATTTATTTATTACCTAGAAAACCTTAAATTACTCCATGTACGAGTAGGTTTGAATTTCTGACTCTAGACTTTATATATCCCTGATATTTGGAAATTTCTGAAAATCTGTGAAAAAAATACATTATTAGATTCAATAGCATTTTTTTTGTGAATACCGTACAAGAGTCCCAACTACTCCCGTCTGAGGCCAGTGAGACTACGGCATCCCCAACTGTGGTGAGGTTGGAGGTAGCGGGGAGGGGAAGGAGATGGCGAAGAGGAAGATGGGAAAGTACCTGGCTATTTAGATCTGGTCACCAAGCACGGCTATAGCCTTTCAATTCTATACTGTGTCCTTACACCAGGGCGATACTGAGAGTATCTTCCACTCTGGAAGCTGTCGCAAATAAACTACATAGGTTTATATTATTTTTAATTAATTAGTTGAGAAACAACACAAATTAATCACATACAATTTATTAGCCTACGCTGGGTTTGAACCCGCGACCTTCGAATTTGGAGTCGAGAGCCTTACCCCTCGATTACGGAGGCCGTTAGATTTGATAAAAGCATACATTTAAGTATTCATGACTTTGAAAAAAGAGGATATTTTCATTACAAATTGATATTGTTTATCGAAAGACTACGGAATCGGTAGTTTTCATAATAAAAATAACGAAATCAAAAGTTTCTCAGAAAATTAGGTTGATTAGTTTCTGTTATTGAGATAAAGGTCAGAAACGAACAAATCAATAGTAAGTACATTGTACTTCTTGGCAAACAGTAAGAACTAAATATTACATATTATGTAGGAGTTTTTAGGTAAAGTTTTATCACCCCATTTAATTATTAAAATACCTACAAATTTAATCCGTTCTTCATCATACCGTATTTACAAACATCAAATTAATTTTAAGATGGTTGAACTTTGGTCAAATATGTTTATACATTTGTTGTATAAGATCCAAGAGAGGTCAGATACCGATTATTTCTTATGAGAAGGGTATCGTCAAACTATAGTCTACAATTTATAGACTTCATCTCTATTTGAAAACATGTGATATTCTCGTTTGTTGGCCAATAACACAATACTGCCAATATCATGAAGCGGGGGAAAGAATTGAGGCTAAGTGATCATCTCTGATATCTACCAATGAGTTGGTAGGCATATCAACATCTTATGAAAGCATTCTTGTTGGCAACAAAATAGATATAGTATATATCTATTAGTAGCATGTAAGTTATAGTACATTAGTAAATACAGTTATAGGTACATTTATGTACCTCTATGTCTGTCTCGACATAGGTAATATCTTAGTGAGACAGACATAAAAAAAATCGCATGTATTTAAACTTTTTATAGATTAATAAAGAAAAAAAAGTCTGTTTAATCTGGTGATATCTATTCGTACGGGCGAAATAAAAAATGTTTTCAATTTAACGCAAGAGTTCATTCAGATTTTTGCTACATGACAAAAATAGATGTAAATACCATACCAAACACTATTAAATATAAAGGAAATTCTGGAGATTTATATCAATAGATGTAACAGAACTGGAGAGACTGAGAAATTTATCCCCACCTTATTTAATATTGGAGACAGGTCAATAAAATCCACTGTCAAGATGTGACCATCGTATGTATCTAATACCAAGCTTTCATTACGATAGCGAGGATTTGACCAAAGAAAGTGAGGAAATCCAGGTTGCAAAACGGACAACTTTTTTCAGAAGTAGTAAAGAGCAATGTTTCTATTTTAATATACTCCTACTAAACACTCAAACTTTTTCGTATTTTTAAATAACTGAAATAACCGAGTGCTTGTGCAAAATTAATATTGCAAAAAAATAATTCTACCCGAGTAGAACGCTTCACGCCATTTACAAGTTAGCTTTTATCTCCTACAAAATCCAAAATAATTACATTATTAATTACTATATCTCTGAAGTACGCAAGAACAGCAATAAATTCATTCCTATAGTATACATATTATTTGCAAATTATACAATCCAATACCAGTCGCTCATTGGCAATATCATAATATATTTTAATATTTGGGTATTACTGTCAGGATTCACATGAAGACATTCAAAAATGTACACACTAAAATAGGTTGATTTAATTTTATAACTCGACAAATCGTGCTGTGAGTTTTCATTAATCAAATTTGCAGTTGATGTTATTTTTAAAGTTTGTAATTTAAAAATACCGATGTAATACTTAATTTATATTGGTAAATAACTTTAAATGGTATCCATTAATGAAATATATCATTAAAGAGGAATATAAAACTGATAAATCTAAACGAAACATGAAACAGAACAAGACACAGAAAATATAATTCCCAATATTAGTATATGTATATTGTAATATTATCTTGATTAATAAATAACAAAAAAAATATTTATATGTGTGTGCTTATATTAATAATAATAATAGTATATGTATATTGTAATATTGTCTTGATTAATAAATAATGAAAAAAATATATTTATATGTGTGTGCTTATACATAAATATATCTTCGTGAACGAAAGCGTCTTGGCTAATTACATTTATTATAATTCCCCAACTTTCTCTTCCCCATCTCTTTCTCCTCTCCACATCCTTCAGCCTCAAATCATTCCCCAATTTGGGATGTCATAGTCTCACTGGCTCCAGACGGGAGCAGTAGGAGCTCATTGAAGCATTCGAAAAAAAAATCGAGGTTTTTGTAAATTGGTTAACATTATTTACGGGACACATGCACATATGCACCTTACACGTGTGCACCATACAAGGAAGTTGCACATTGTCATCTATATTATGACGTAATGATCTGGTGCATAATAATTATTAATTAATGGAGATTACAGAGACTGTCGCAACATGCTTGCACATTTATCAATCAGAGAGCCTAATTCCTAACAAGAACGTGTCCTAATTAACTTGGTTTGGTAATGTAACGATGACATAGTTATTGCTATCAAGACTGGTGAAAATGAGGGGGGGCATGTTATATAATTTTATATTCATCACCATTTTTAGGATGGCTATTTGAAACACGAGCCCCTTGAAACTTAACATCATCCGATAATGAATTTTGAGTAGGTAGTGAGTATTCCAATATTCAATAAACAGTATAAATTTATGGCGCAAATTGAGTGGATATTTAATGATTTGGAACGAGGAACCAATAATAAATTAACACTTCGTATTCAACTCTGCGAATACATCATAATATTACATTCTCTAATAACAAAAGATAGGTCCTTTATGTATATATTATAGCATTCCGTATTCTATTTTGGAATTAAAATAATAAAATACCACTGGATTGAAGAAATATAATAGTTATAATGTTATTATGATTAATATAATTTTACTTCTAAATCATATGAACATCATTTTTTTTAAAGTTGGTGGGCGCTAATAATTGTTCTTCACCTCGACATAATATTCACACAATCCAATTTGGTCATATTATTACTTAGTTATTACATATTATATATTTATTTATATGTACGCAGTTAATTTAATTATAAGCCTTTTTATGTGTTACGAGAATTGATGCCAAAAACCTTGTATTATTTTCAATAAAAATCTAATATTTGCTGAATTCATTAAATATGTAGAAACAAAAGTATTAACTAATATTGGTGAATTATTTGTTGGAAAATACACGAAACAATATTGTTTAAATACTAATATTGTGTTTCACGCTGATATTACGGGTAAAAACATTTAATTTCACACATATTACATGTTATGAATGAATTCAAAATATGTTTTTTTCCTACTAATAATAATTTTAATCCTATTTGAAAACCATAACGTGAATGTTTGTTTGGTTATTGGTTATTGCAGGAAAATGTTGGCGGTGTTCAGAATTAATCGTACCGAGCAGGGTATATTTTAGCAAACACAATTTATATTCGGTTGGGTGGGTTTGGAATACAAAATTTAGTACTGCAACCCTTCGTAAAAACAACCCTCAACGGAGATTATCATTATGTACCGGTTTATGAATTAAAAAGGAGATGTTGAACAATGTAGAGAAAAATCCCATTGTCCGCAACTAATGGAGAAAGCAATTGAGTAAAACACACGCCCTGGAGTAAAGTTGTTAAATGAAAAAATGTTGATTAAGTATTACAGCTTAAAATGTGAATAACAATTTTCAAATATGTTTATATATAATATAACATTCGGAGATTTCTATCGACAAAAAAGAAGTTAGAAAATATATTTTTAAGAATTATTTAATATTATAATTATTTAATTTAATATTCAATAATAATTGGTCTATTGTCATTTTATCGATAATTAGGCATACTAAAATCTTAATCATTCGATATTGAAAAAAAAAACCTGTTTTCTACATTTACCAAATTTTATATTCATCAAAATAGGTCTTTGTTCAAAATACTGTGGAAATCCGAGATGCTTCAGATAAGAGAATAGATTTTCATTTAAATATGTATCAACTAAGAAATTCACTTTCTTTATAATTCCAATTCTCTCAGACGTTATTACTGTTTTAGTCAACCAAAACTCCTATTCGAAGAATAGCTATTAGTATTATTCTTTCGTGAATTTTGTAAGCGTGGCTTACATTGACACGATGTTCTGTAATAAAACACAAGCATTTCGAGCAAAACTTTATTAAGTGAAGAAATTATCACTTACAAAGTATTACTCCAACGTGTAGAATTTTCCCTCGAATTTTACTGCTCACTTTTCAAGTTTGAAAATGTACCGAGTACTTAGTATTATTAAATCTGCAAGGCAAGATGATATTTGAACTAACTCAAATTATTTTATCTTGTTGCAATTCTACAACTTTTCATTTATCCATCTCATCGTTTCAAATGTAAAATTTAATTCAAAATTCTAATCATTCTCATTGAAAACGTTCATTCACATAATGCCAAATATTTGTCAAATGTTATTTTTTTTGACAACATGTTATACAATTTCACAATTTGGGAGGCAAACACCGGCACCCGGGAACCATGTATTGGAAAAACAACAACCCTGCCATAGGTCACCCCAAGTGATTCGCTACATTTGGTGATTTAGCAGGGGTATCCGGGTTCTTGAGGTGAGGTTTGTCTAGGTCTTGGTGGCGAATGCGTTAGCTCACATACTGCGCGATGGACCGGATCGAGAGAGAGTGCTCGAGGCAGACAAAATCTAGACCTCTCCAGCCGAACTCTCTCGACCCATCGCCTCGCACTGCAGTTGGATGGATAGATGCATACGTCTGTCACTCCTGGACATATTTATTTATTTATTTATTTATTTATTTATATATAGATACAAAAGAAAGTACAAGTTACACATTAGGAAGCTTTGCCTGTCCAACTAGGAAAGTTTCCCGTTCCAGGACAGACAAATTGACAGGTTTAGTTCATTTAAGTACATAATTGCAAACAAAAATAAAAACAAAGATAAAAACAAGAAAATTATTTTTTTTTAAATTGAGTTGTGTTATGAAGAAATATATAAAAAAGATACATACATTTTTTTTTTGTGACTATGCAAAAAAGTAATCTGTTAGCATATTAGCTATTCGGATTTACCGAATTAACCTGGTAACAAATAATATATTCAGAATTACAGAGTTACAGAGTATGGGATAAGTATGTAAGTTGGGAGTGTTGAAAAGTGTAAACAAGGTATCTGATCAACCCCTAGATTCGTTCCTACTCACCCCCAAACCTTTTTCATTACTAAAACTTCCCCTCATTCCTTTCCCTATAAAGATCCTGCACATAGCATCTCCAAAGATGAAATAGGCCCTGAAGAATTTTTTTTTCGGGGCCTCCTGTGTGAAGCTATTGTAAAAAAATACAGTTTCTTACGTTCTTATGCGACGTAGTTTTTTCTCTCTCGTAAACAATTTGCTTTGGGTCGTTTGGAATTTTATGCTATATGGTGTTACACATAATGTAAGACGTTCGAGTCGATATAATATGAGAATATACATTAAAAACAAATATCTAAACTTAAGATTCCAACACAGGTATTGGAAAAATTAAAAACGTGTCTCGTTTATAATTAAATTTCCATGACCGTGAACCGTGTTCATTAGGCCAGAAACCTTTAAAAAATTTCCATGTAGATGGGCTTTTACTAAACATTTTCGTCAACGAAAGCACTAAAAAGATTTTTTTTAATCCGACTTAATGTAACTTAAATAAAATTCCTCTCAAATAAATGGATCTTATACCCCGTAGTGCCATTAAATCTAAAATATATAAGAATGTCCTTTCTAATTCTGAATTAAATTTAGTCAGCAAATTGAAATTCCCTGTCCCGTAGGAAGGTCCAATAAATCAAGCAGTTAGTACTGAGAAAGTGATTTGCTCTTTTATCTCTCTGTAATAAGAAGGTAGTCGGACAATACTCGTCAGGAGGTTGAAGCCAGGGTTTTCTACCTGTTTGAAGGGAAAGTATTGCATTTGATTTCGCTACCTTGATCACTATGCAGTTGTTCAATTAAATTACTGGTAAACACATTCGAATGTCTTCTTCAATACCATTTATTGGATAACCAACACTCCTGCCATGGGTCACCTCAAGTGTTTTGTTACGTTTGGTGACTTAGCAGGGGTGCACTAGGTCTTGGCAACGGATGCAGTTGCCCTCCTGGCCGAGGGAGACCTTTTAAACACTCTAGCCGGACGTTTTCGACCCATCGCCTTACACCGCAGTACAAGGGATGAATTCATACGTCCGTCACTCTTGGACTTATTGAACTCCAGGTTCCTCCCCATCCCTCAAACCCTTTTCCTTTCCAGAAATTCCTTCCCTTCCTTTCCCTAAACAGACTCTCTACCTAGCATCTCCAAAGATAATATAGGCCTGGGAATTTTTCTCGGCCTTCTGTGTGGAGCTAAAGTACCGACAAAAATTATATAAAAATTAAATGTACCTGGTGTTTTCTAGATGAGTAAAAGAGAAAAAGAGTTAGAAATTGCTGCCAAAAACATAAAAGACGCATACCAAAAGAACTAAATGATTTTTTTTCAAATTATTAGAGAAAGCAAAGAAAAAAAAAAAAAAGAAGCAATCAATACATGTTGTGCCA
The DNA here is from genome assembly GCA_951813805.1 of Limnephilus auricula. NCBI lineage: Eukaryota > Metazoa > Arthropoda > Insecta > Trichoptera > Limnephilidae > Limnephilus > Limnephilus auricula. The sequence goes on from OX638388.1 coordinate 36,194,589, forward strand.
AGACCATCCCACTAGCTTTTGTTTGTGAGCAAATTAGAGTAAAAAATAATCTAGATGACATTTAGATATCCCGTGAATTAAAAAAAAATAAAACTAAACAAAATCATTACTTCTTTTGCAAATTTACAATTTCCACCGACCAGAACCTAATGCCAGCATGCTTTAATTTAAGTTTTAATAATAAATATATGTAATTATTATAATAAAATAAAGGGTATATCCTTACAGTTACATTCTTCGCATTTATATGGCTTTATCAAAACGAAAAAGAAGCACAGAAACCGGAGTGGCTAAGCTAGCAAAGTGAAAAATAATCCAACTTGTATTGCTTGATATTTCTAACATAAAGTACAAGAAACGCGATGGAGGCGAGTTTCGTGATCCAAAAGTAAGACAGTTCTTTGCTTAAATTTCATATTTTGCAAATTTGTGCTTCACCATCATTATAAAATTCAATTGCGATGGCAATATACAATATCAGACAAAGAAAGATGTTGCATATCATAGGCTAGAACCAAAAGGTACTAAGTCAGTAGCGACGTTGGTTTCCATTCAAATCCATTTGTAAGGCATTTCAGTGATCTTCTTTATTCTCTGGTTTGAAATCTTTTAAATGCACAATGTTTTAAATAATGCTAACATTTCAGGCTGTGATTATAATCTAAAAATTGCTGATCAAACAAGTTCTTGATGCCAGCATATACATTTTAAAATGTGCTTCACACTGGAAATTTTATTCTATTTCTTTATCACAGTTGTAATCAATATTTTATTTATTTCTTAATAACGAAGCCTAACAGGACTCTTCATTTTCAGGTAACAAGCCAAATACCCAAATTTAATGATAGTTTGATTGCAGAAAATAAAATAAGATTAACGTAATTTACATGCTGAATAAACATGTTAGCAAAATACTTGACAAATTTTCTTCTAAGTGGATATTGCGCTCATAAGTGATTTAAGGCAAAAGATCGTGTATTACGTATGCCAAAAACAACGCTTTAAAGATTCACTAAAGGCCTCTTTCCTTAGAGCAAACATAATCCAGCTACACCAGAAACAAATAATATTAACTTCTCCTGCGAACAAGCTGCAACAGATAATCCCAACTGTAGAACTCTAGTCCTCTAAGTTTCACTACTCCGAAGACGAGAATAGGCAACATTTTGTAGACAGGTACTATGTGTGCGAGGAAAACGAAATCGTAGGTTGGTACTCTCCGGAGACAGTGGCCTCCTCGCATTGGCTGAATTCCAAAGAATGAGATTGTCTACAATTTAGGCTAGGCTTTCAAGCATTTCTGGGACCCACAATAATGAGATATAAACCTCATCGGATACGACGTCAGCCACAAAGTTCATGATACTAAAGACGTACAAGCTTAACAGATCTAGTTTTAATTTGCAGCATATTGGAAAAAAAAACATTTTTACTACTTATTTATTGAGCATATTTTAAACCAATTGAGGACAAAACCTAGGCGCGGTTGTATCAGATAGAAAAAATTTCTACGAAGTATATTTTAATATTTTTTAATCGACGTCAGTATGGGAGTGGGTACGCTAGGAAAAACATTTCTCCATGCTAATAATATCCTGGGTTTTGATATTGTAAAGGTTTCAAACAGATTTCCACTCAATATTTTAGAAAATCCCACGCAGCTGGGCAAACAAAAATGGGTCCTTTCAAGGTTAAACGTATAATTATTTTCAATACCTATAAAACAGCCTTTGTTGAATTGAAAACATATAACTTTTTAATAAATACAACATATTTTGGTAATATTCAAATTCAAAATTCCAAGAAATTTTAATACGATAATACTGGTTAAATTCAGTCCAGATTTTAATAAATATAATATATTATATGAGTATAATATCCATATTTAAATTAAAAAAACTTTACCTTCATCACGCTTTTCCTCAAATCTGCGACACTTGATTTATGAAAACAAAAACATTGTTTTTATTCAACTTTGTCTCTTAATTGTCTAGTTCGCGTTGTGGTAATCAACCAGCCGAATAAATCCAATACATTTTTATTATACAAGTTTAGACTAAAGATTAATTTATAAATTCAAAATAATTTGTCGTTTAACCATAACTTTTCACGATATAACGAATTTTAGCAAAATCTGCACCATTTAAAAATATTTATAGGCTAGGCCACGTTTTGAATAAATATATTCGCAAACTGAAAAATGTACGTGACGTATTTAGCTTAACACATTTTTCGTCAATTAGGCTTGAAATAATTTTACACTATTTTCATGAAAATCAAAATACTTAAAAATGGCCCAATACACAGAATTTCACCCGTAAACTATAAGTATTAAATTTGGTGCAGTATTTTTTGTATGTATAGTAAATGTGTAGAACCAAAATAAATAAAAAGCCGGAATCTAACCAAAACACGAGTCTTGTTTTCTCATCAGCGATCTGAGTGAAACTGCCACACTTGTGCGGGAAAGAGAGACGCCAGATCACCGCTCTTCCAGCCAAGGGGGATGAAAGGAAGGCGAGATGAGTGAGAGCGAGCGAGATGGCAGCACAGCATCCCCTTGTTTAAAGGGGGAGGTCGTTTACTACTCCCTCTGCCGGTTTCAGCCGGGAGAAATGCCCTGGTTAAATCGAGTTCTGACCAAAGTCATATTTTATATTTTATGTCAGCTTCAACGCCTGACTGATTGATTTAAAACCACCCTTACCTGGGGGAGGGTTCCCCATTCATTATTTCGCCTAATTTAATCATCAAGAATAATTGATTTCAAAATAAAGTATCGAAAATTAAAACATTGGTGGACGCGTGTCTGGTTAAAAGGTTTAATAAGTATTTTAGTATTAATTTGAAATGTAACGATTTAATTAATTTTATAAGCGTAACGGTTCCTTGACGTGCTAATCGATAAATACCAGAGAGTTCTGACAGTTCATAATTTTACGAGCCGAACGGAGCTCTCTGAGTCACAAATTCAAAGTTTAATGAGGCAATAGGGACGGGTCGTTGAAAATCAAATTATTATCGCGACGCGTTTCTAAGTACCTTTACGTGCTTCTTGACATCAATAGTTGAGACCTATCAAACTAAACATAACAAATTTTTATTTAATATATTGCTGTTTTCTGCGGTTCACCTTTTTTTCTCTTCCACTCAATCACTTTTAGCTATATCCAGCATATAAAAGTACCAAAAATGTCATAACTATTTATTTTTTTAGTAAAATATAGAATAATTCGAATACATTATCCGAAATTAGAATTAAAATGAAGTTAAATGCTTATCGTGGAAATAGGCAAATCACCGAGTCATAAATATTCAATTGCTCATTATTCTTGAAGTCAGTGAAAAGTCACGGTGAAAATAACAGTATATCGGCGGTAACTATAATAGACGAACTAACTTTATTAGATGAATTAGCCGTATTGCAAACAAAACCTCATTTCAGTACTCTATACTATTTAATTCATATTCCGTCAATAATTGGGAAAAGGAGGCTCCATCTCTACACTACCGGAAATAAAGAGGAAGTTCTAGAAGTACTTCAATTGATACAAATTTAAAAAAAAATTGTGTTATGAACAAAGTACTCGTATTATGTATATAATTTTATTTTCAATTTGCCATTTAATTTTCAGTAAAATTATTAAACCTATTTCTATTAATAATTAAAATACACGCCATGCAAATATTTAAGTGATAATTTTTCTAAACAAATATCTAATGTGTTCCACGGCCAGAACTCGTCTCTAAACACGTCCGTTTATGGGGGTGGCGAGCGTACAAGCGCTCCTGAACAGCTGATTATAACTCAAACAACTTTAGGATAGAAACCTTAGTCAGTCACGTTAATGTTGAATTTTTTTTTACAAAATAAGGAAGAAGCCATTAAAAGGCCCAAAAATAAATTTATGATAAATAATATTATCATTTTTTCAAAAAATTTTACGACAAAATTTTATTTGTAATATTATTTTTCTTTGGCAAGAAAATATTCACTACAGCGTATTTTTGAAATTTTATCGTGAGAATCAGCTCTCTTTCGTATGCCAATTGTTATTGTGAAAGAAAATGATATTTGAATAAGGTTTAAGTAATCTCTAAATTCAGATTTTCTAATGAGTTCTTAGGAACCGGGAGAACACTTCGTAGTTCGTGTCAATGGCAGATAATCTGGAATGCTCCAAGCAGAAGGCGCTGGTGTGGTTTGATCTTGTTAATACATATTGTGGTTGATGTGTCAGGAAGTTAATAGAAAACGATTTGAGAAATATAAATGCAAAAGTCATCCGGAAAAAAAATTGGCTTGTTTATAACCGTAACCCATGTCAGTAATATAAGTAGCTATACATACTTTTAAAAGAATATGTTAGGCGGCTTGCGACAGAAATGAAAAATTTCATTTGAACTAGCTAAAGGCCTTTTTCAACTAAAATAGTACAAAGTGAGATTAAATAATGTTTTTTTAAATAGTTATTATTTATATTTACGAGTATATTGCTTTTAAATGGCATTCTGTTCAAATTTGACAGTATTTACGATTATAACAGCTTCCGGAGGCATCGCATAGTCTGATAAAACATTTTTTTTACTGCAAATTTGAGCATTTTATATTGGTTTAAATGTATGTATTTTTAAAGCTAAATCCACTATTGTATTAAGACCCATTGATCCAAAATGCTTGCAACTGTACAGGGAGGTTTCTATGAGAAAGATCAATTATTCCCCGTGTCTAATTTTTTATACTAAAAATTTATACCTACATCCAAGTAAGCAATAGAAATGCTCAAAACGCATGATGATAAATTATTAAATATCGTATACTTCTTGTAAGTATTTTTTGATCATAAGTATTTATGATTTTTCAATAATGTCTAAATAAAATAAGTATGTAAAAAAAAATTCAAATATTTTAGTTTGTAAGACCTTAAATAAATAGAAAAACGGAGGTATTTTCGTCACAAAGTAAGTTTTCAGATTTATTTTTTAATAATTTTAATTGAACTAAAATTAAAATTCTGAAAACTGTCTGTACTAGATTATGTGTTGATTTATTTTACTGTATGTGATTTGAAATTTATGTTGTGTAATATAATATTTCGTTTGAAAATTTAATAAATCTGCAAACGACCAACGTTATAACCATGAATTATAAAGTTGGTTTTTTAAATTTAAAAAGTGCGTTTCACATGTAAAATAACAATTGTTCAAAATCAATTTATGTTTTTTTGTAAAAAAGAGTCAATACGTTTAGAATTTAATTTAAAAAGGACAAATTTCCGGTAATGTCTAGTAATACCCTCTTTTCCAGTTTTTCACTATTAGCATAAAGGCACAGTACCATAAAAATGCATTTTAGTTACTATTTTTACTAAACTTTTGTAAAAAAACTTTCAACTTCTGCACCAGCGACGAAGATTCTGATTCGAGTGTTTTAGATTACTTGTCATTCGGATGACTAGAATTTTGAAGACTGGAAGAAAATATTTTGTACCTATACGCATATATTTTTTTACAAATTAACTTCTTTAGTTATTGGCACAGTTCTGAAGACCATTTGAGCAATCATAGAAATAATATACGTTTGACCAAATGCGATAAATTAAACTCCTTCATTAATTTACTAAGTCAACAAGATTCTAACGGTTTATGTATAAAATATTAAATAAATATAGCAAGTTCAATAACTGCATGGAAATCAGATTCGAGAGATAGATATAGTGTTACTGTTGGCTAACCATGGAATCCTGAAAAATATTGTTCAACTCCACATCTACAGTGTATTTTTGATTCCTTTGACTAATAAAGTATGCGCTCTCCATATATCCGCAATGTACTATAATATTATGGAGAATATCAGCTTTCGAACTTTCATTTTGGCGGATGAACTTTCGTGGATATAAAAAACTGCTTTGTTGACATCAATCAACATTACTAGCATAAATATGTACACGTATTTGAATAAAAATAAAACAGTACCTAAATTTAAATTTTCTGAAGGTATCTCGGTACATTGGTGTTTGGCAAAGATAATATATGTAATTATATTTATGAACCAGTTTTTAAATACGGAATGTTTTCAAATGAACAATAAACCTTAAAAATTTGATAAAGAGTAATTTTGCGTTCTTGGGATCGTGCGAGTAAGTAAAAAAGGTTTTATGAATGCAAAAGGCGGCGTGCCGACGACTCGAGGACGTGACCTTACAATAAGAGGGTAGAGGGACAAAAAATCAGCCACCCTAGCGGAAAACAGAATCAATTCTCTGTGACCTTAATCATTTTCAATTTGACCGAGGTGTGAATCAACTACTCATACACACCTTTTAGCTAGAAAGAGCACTCACTCAACAAAGTTATGTAATAAAATAAAATATTTGAAATATAATAAAAAATTCTTCCCCTGAGCCTCGTAATTTCACTAGGTCCAATATATTTTTATTGAAGAAGAAGATAACAATAATAATCTAATTTTTTAAAATATGAAAATGAACAAGACAAAGAAAAATAATAAAAGATAATGGTCGCAACTGGGACCAGTTGTTGTTGTCCCAGTTGCGACCATTATCTTTTATTATTTTTCTGTGTCTTGTTCATTTTCATATTTTAAAAAATTAGATTATTATTGTTATCTTCTTCTTCAATGATATATTACATTGATGGGAATAACCTCCAAAAGTTAAAAAGAGAGTTTTTCTTATAAAAAAAAATCAATATATTTTTATTCAAATTTTGTAGTTTTTTTTAGCAGAAAACATGGCCTGAATTATATGAACTAATCCAAGATTTTACAATGGTTTCTAATTAGGATTACCATAAATTATGTCAATGATTTTTCAAGTAGATTGAGAATATAAAACCGTTAGTAAGTTGGAGGATTTGCTAATGTCAATTGCGATTAGGTAATATTAAAAACCTGGCAGTTTTGTGACGGAAAGAGGATTATGGGATGACGCGATATTTCAAAAAGCTAAAGTACAATGTTAAATCAAAATTTCGTATAATATTGTGATAAATTTGGCTTACTTACTTATTTTGGCTTAATGTTTTATTCTTATTAAAGACGCATGTCTATGTATAAGATATTTTTATAATAATATTATTATATAAAATTAGATATGAAATTAAACAATTTATTTTTTCACTTTGTTCCAGTTATTTATTTTTACCAGGACCGGTTTTTGTCCTACTACGAACATTTTCAGACTGCTATCTTATTATTTAGTGACAAACAATTTAGTTTCAAAAAAATTTCATTAAAATTGTACTACCGTTTTAACATAACTGAACTCCATAGGAAATTTAACAACGATTGCTTATAAAAAAATTCTACTGTGCATAGTGTCACGGGTAGATACAATCAATGGAGAAGCACAATAATTCAAATAAAACTACAACTAAACAGATTATTAGTAAAACACAATAAAAAATACGAATAGGTAAATAAATATACAGTACAAATAGTTAATAAGAACACTTTATAGGTAGTTCTTATCTTTTTTTAAACACATATTTTTTTACAATAAAATATATAAATTTGTTTTAGACCACTTTAATTTTAATTATACTCTTCCGGTTTCGGAAGAACCCTTCCTTCGTCAGGAGAATATTAAAACTAACCTATGATACAAAATATTGATAGATATATACCAAACATTTAGGTGCTGGAGTGGGAGGTCAAAGGGGGAGGGGGTAGTTGCGGGAAATCCAGCAATAACAGAGCGGTTTATTGGAAACATATCTAGGATGGGACTAAACGATGAATTAATTTGGTTATTCAATATATTAGCGTTATTATTTAGGGATTTTTTAATTTCAAGTGCTTCCAGGTTATCTAACTTTTTGCTTTTATTATTACGGTGAAGAATTTTAACCCCTGTGTCCTTATTAAAAGTATGATTGGTGGAAATATTATAGCATAGGTTAGTTTTAATATTCTCCTGACGAAGGAAGGGTTCTTCCGAAACCGGTAGAGTGTAATTAAAATTAAAGTGGTCAAAAACAAATTTATATATTTTATTGTAAATTATGGCGAGCCACAAAGTTAATGCTTATTACGAACATGACATATTTTTTCTTTGTTTGCCTTTTGACGCTTATATCAGCAGGTATTAAAATAGAAGTTTATTAACAATTAGTTATTTATTAACAAATTAGTTTGAATTTATCCGAAATACACTAGCGCTGTAAGGGTCGCTCATGATCTACGTAACTACTAACTAATCAAATAACGTAGTATCTTCTAAGACTTTAATTATTACGATCTTCGGTAGAGGGTAACTACGCTTGGCAAGTCTTGTATTAATATGTTATTATATCTTTACTGTCACTGGAAGGTTTCGTATATCAAATTATTTCACTCCCTTAAGCTACTTATATTGGACTTCCCGTATAGTAACACGTGAAACTACAATGTCTTATACCGTAATCCGAATATATTGTGTCAATTTACAAAGGTGTCTGAATAATAAATGTCTTGTCAGGAATAAGGTGAAGTTTATCTATTTATCCGATATGTTTTGACACTAGATTTTTAGTGGGATCAATCGATCCCAAAACATATTATAATAATTCTTGAAACAATATCGTGTGGCTATTAATACAACTAGGTAGCTCTAAAATCAGTGTTTTTAAGTTACGCACTAAACACGTAATTCTATTTTCTCATCTATGAATGCTACAAACAGAAAAGTCTTAACATATATGGCCCAGAAATCCATAATTAGAGTCATTATGCGTAAACCCTACAGGTTCTCAAGCGACAAACTCTACAAAAAATTTAACGTTCTTGATGTTCGTCAAAACTTCATAAAAAAGATTATTATCCATGTTTATAAAAATATAGAAAATTTTAATAAAATTGATCACAAATACAATACAAGAAGTCACAACAGAAAGGATCTCTTCGTCCCAGGGAGCAATACGGCAAAGTATCAAAAGACGTATGCGTATCTGGGACCGAAATTATACAATAAAATCCCCCCAGACTTAAATATAAAAAATTGCAAAATGTCCTGCATTGGTTCAATAATAACTAAATGGTTGATTGGCTTGGGTAGGGAGGAGTCTGAAACACTATTATATAATGTGACTTAAAACGATACATGGTTACCTATGAATGGCACATTTAGTAAAAACTTAGTATATAGGTATTAATTTAAAAAACAATAATAATTTAAATTGCATTTGGCACTTTACACACTTTGGTTCCTTAGAACAGGCAATCTGCCTAGCTAGGAACTAATATCGACCTAAAACAACGTAATAACACTTGTATTCATTTTAAATATATTCTCTTATTATTTATTTATTTATTTACACATATACGGCACAACATGTGCCATTAACATAATTGACATAACATATAAATAGTACAACAACATGAAGAATAACTAACAGTATAAATATAAGTTAAATATAAGGAAAAAATGTAAAAAGTAAGTAGTAAGGTAATAAGTAGTAGGAAAAGGGTAAAATATAAATGTAAAGTGAAAAATATGGTACAAAGTATAAGTATAAAGTACAAGCTTTAAATTATTAAGCAAAGATAAAAAAGTTAAAAGTTAAGGGGGGGGGGTATCAAAACTCGGCTTGACTGCAGTTAGGTATTTTTCGTACTTGCACGGCCCGCTAGCGAACTACAATTTTAGCCGTCTATGTGGCAGACTCGGGTAAGATTGACACCAAATTGGTAAACCATTTAGCATTTTGATAAAGTACGAAATAAAAAATACACTTGCTCTATAAAATTTAAATTTGTTTACTAGATAATGGATACAGCTAGACAGACAAAAAATCATATTAGCAATGGAAAGGATAGATAGAAACATCTTTTACGCCCTGAACCTTTTTTGACGTCTCCGTTTTTTACTCAATGAGACTTTGAATCTAATGGTGTTTTGACGTAGATTGTATGGTATATAAAATGGTAATAACTGTATTTATAATATTACCGGAAAATAATGGGTGTGAATAAAGGGAGATCATAAAATAAAGTTGGGACAAATATTTTTAAGTACGTGCAATAGAAATGACAAAAGGTGGTTTTGTTTTTGAAAGTTTATTTCGACAAATTTTTTCGTACTCAAGAAAGAATATATTTCGAAATATTAGATCAGATAAACAAAAAGTAGAATGACGCACATAAACGAAAAATCACAAAATTTAATACAAATTGATATAAAATCAACTAAATGTAAACTTGGTATGCAAATATTCAGCATAATATCCTACAAAAATTGCCAAGACTTGTGGATTTTAGAATGATATTAATTTTATCTTTAGTACTTGTGTTAAACAGTGTTAGTCGTACGGAATTTTTAAACCTCTCAACAATAATAGTAGAATATTTTTTTTATTTTTATATATAACTTCGCACAGGAGGCCCGGAGAAAAATTGTCTTTAAGAGACCCATATTGTATGAAGAAGGAAACACAGAGGCCGGCAAATCGTTTCACAGCTGAGCTGTTGAACTCAAGAACGAGTGGTAGAAGCGACCCGTTCTCATGTGAGAAATTTCGACCGTGTATATATGTTGGGCGCGCGTTTGGCGTGTTTCCCGACTTTGCACCGGTGCTGAAGGGATCAATGACGCTAGTTCCTCTCTGAAGCATCTTCCATGTCTGAAATAACGGTAGAACAAGGATTCCATCGCGGTAGACGACCCTGAATAATTCTTGAAGCACGTGTGCTCCTGAGGCTGTTCCATCTTATTGGCAGCTCGTGTACAAATTACCCAAAATTTATTTTACTCTCTCGACTCACCGCCTTGCCCCGCTGTGGGAGAGATGGATTCATACGTCCGCCACTCCTTTTTTATACGAATACCTTACAAACGTCCCACCTGCTCCCGTCTGGAGTCAGTGAGACTATGGCATCCCCAATTGGGGTATGTTGTGTGGCTGAAGGTGAATGGGGATGAGAAGGAAATATTGTAATTATTTCTACAAATCTCATGACGTCAGAGCTCACCACTATATGTATATAGAATCCTTCGCGGGCGTGTGCACAACAAAGCACCTATTGTTTCAGCGCAATCGAATGAATGGTATAGGAATTTTTTTATAACGCCAGAGCTCAGCACTACATATAGAAACCATTAAAGGTGTGTGCACAACAAATCATTAAAGTTTCTTTGCAATCGGAGTAATGCTTTAGGTACCGTATAAGGAATTACGAAGGTGTGCATTTAACAACTTACAAAAGTTTCATCACAATCGGATAAATAGTACAGGAAATAAATTCATAACGCTAGAGCTCACTTGCACTATAATATATATAGAAACCTTCAAGGGCATGTACACGTACACGAAAAATCCGCCAAAGTTTCATCGCACTCAGATAAATGCTTTAGGTACCGAATAAGGGACAAACAAAGAAACATTAATTTTTTATGTATTTTTTAACAAATTTCATGACGCCAGAGCTCACTATTATTTATAGAAACATTGGCGGGTGTGCACATAACAACTCACCAGAGTTTCATCACAATCGGATAAATGGTATAGGAAATAATTTCATAACGCTAGATAGGAAATAATTTCATACACGACAAATCGCTATCGGATAAATGCTTTAGGTTCCGCACGAGGAACAAACAAAGAAACATTCATTTTTATACGATAAAACAATGTAGTGAAAATGAATAATATTGAAAGTAAATGAATAGTATTGTAATATATTGTATGATAATATGTTGTATGATAATATAATGTTATGCAAATTCTAGTTAAGTAAGTGAAAATGTTATTTTCTTTTTTTCTGGAATAAAAAAAAAAAAAAAATATTTAATTTCTACTTTGCTTGTATAACACCCATTTCCCCGTTGATTGCTGGACGGAACTGCAATGCGAGCGTGCGACCTCTCCCCTCAAATGTCCACTCATTACTGAATAAATTTCCAAAATGTTACCGTAAAACCTGAGCCTTTAAAAAGTGAGAATAAAATAATTTTAATAAAAAAAGTTAAATGTAGAAATATAAGATATCTTTAAAAGGAACAAAGATTTAAATATAAAATGTAAAAAGTAAGAAGTCCTCACAGGAGCAAAGAAAAATAAAAATAAAATATTTAATAGGTAGATATTATAGATTACAAATATTAACCGATATGATGAATTTTACAAGTACCTATGATTTCTAATGAATTAATGTTTTGCAAGTTCTGGTAAGCATATTATGTTTACATGATTATTATGTTACATGGTACTAGAAGACAAATTTTGTTTAATGCATCTTTTGTATGAGGCCAGATTACCGGCGTGATCGATATTAGCATATTTATTGCCAAACGTATGTAAGCAATTTATTGTTGCATTTTGTTCTGCGGTGGTCCAAGAGGTATTACAATGAAAAGGTGTTTGGAGTCGAGTAGGTCTAAAAGGCACGTGATAATTCACCAGTGAAACCAATTCAGGGGAGTCAATCCAGTTGTTATTTATTTTAAATAAAAAAATTAGATCATTAAGTATTCTTCTATATTTAACGATAAGAGTCGCATTTTTGTAACAGAGAATCATAGTTTATGTCATCCGCGGGAATTCCTAATTTGAAATTAATTGATCTGAGAAATTTGTGTTGGATTCTTTCAATGGAATTTGCATGGCTTTTGTAGACAGGGTTCCATATGGGGGAATTATATTCCAAATGACTTCTAACTAAAGTTGTATATAGTATTTTAAATGTTTGGATATTTTTGAAATCTTTACATATTCTTATAATGAAGTCCAGCATTTTCATTGCTTTATTAGTAATGATATCAATTTGATTAGTAAATAGGAGTTTAGTATCGAAGGTTATTCCGAGGTCCCTTATTACAGGTACTGACAATAAACTGTGGTTGTTAAGTGAGTAACAATATTTGATAGGGTTTTTTATTCTGAAGAAACTCATGATTTGACATTTTTTAATGTTAAGTGTAAGTTTGTTGATGGTACACCATTCTGCGAATTATGTAATATTATTTGTTATTTTGGCTTTAAATGTATCAAATGTAAATAAATAAATAAATAAATAAATATTGGAATCATCAAGTAATTTGAATATTCTTTTGTGGATATTTTGTGGGTATACCATAAACAGTATTATTTATTTTTAATTCTAGAGTTAAATAAGTATTTTTCTATGTTTCAATTAGACAACTAGACTTGGCTAGTTGGAACACTAAGATTTGTGGAATTGCTTAATTTACTTTTGTTGAGTTTTTGTATTTAACAACTAGGTAAGTCATTCCATATTTGAAAGTAAATGCGTGATTGCCATTTTCACATGTCAAAAAGATAAGTATTACATTTCCAACACATCAATCTACGATTTAATAATACTTATCGGTATAAATATATATCAAACGATTTATCAGAATGATTACCATCTTGTAGTTCAATTTCCCAACAAAGTTGATTTCAGAGTTACCTAGTTGTATTATATACGCCACGATATTATTTGTTTTTATCAGTGGAAATGTATTTGATTTGAAACCACAACACCTGTTTCCATATTTCATATTAAATGTACACGGAGAAAATTTTTATTCTAAAATACGATCATTTTATTTGTGAAAACGGTTCAAAACGGGACTGAAGTTCTTACGAACGAATTAACAGTTTTTCAATGTTTATTGGCGGGAACATGTAAGAATAATTTGTTGGTAAACGTAATTTCGTACGTATACCAACAAATTATTCTTACATTTTCCCGCCAATAAACATTGAAATACTGTTAATTTGTTCCAAAGAACTTCAGTCCCGTTTTTAACCATTTTTACGAATAAAATTAACGTATTTTAGAATAACATTTATTTTCGTGTAGTCTGTCCAAGGGAATATTTAATTTTCGATTTTCCACAATAATTCTGTTTTCCTCATTTAGGTATATATTTTATAAACTTAAAGCGTGGCGAGAAAGCTTAATCAAGAGGAAACAATGGTCTTAATCGATCAGTGTTTGAGAGCGTTAAGGGTGTTCGCAAACTCACCGGTATTGCCGGGTGGCAACCGGCCGGTTATTTCAACGAGGAGACACATTCACCGGATGTCGTCGCGCCGGCAAAAATAAAAGTCGGTTATGGGGTATATATATATATATGAGTTGGTGCGCAAACTACAACACTTACGATGGAATACTGAATGTTATTTCTTACGGCATTAAATAAAATTAAAAAAAAAAAAAAACTGTTTAGATAATATTTAAATGTGGATAAATTACCGTGAGCTTTAAATGAGATCATGTTAAAATGTCGCATCATTTATAAAATGAATTTAACGTAGTTATGTTTAAATCACAACTTTTGGATACTTAAGACATTTTTGCCATCGGACATAGTAAGGTTAATTATATTTTCGTTGTTTGTTTTGGCGGTGTTTCTTTAGCCGACGTTTAGGACAGCGTCGCAGTGTCCAACATCAGGATAGATCCGGCAGATCCGACGGATCTGCCCTGATGATGGACACTGCAACGCTGTCCGAAACATCGGCTAAAGAAGGAAGTACACGGCATAACACCCCAAAAACAAACAACGAAAATGCTTTTGGCCGTGAAAATCTAAAAACGTATCAGGTTAATTATATGTTCTACTAAAACCAGCTAGGCCACTTTCATACAAAAAAATCATAGTAACCGTCTATCGAAATATTTGTTGACTACGAAAAGACCGTTTATTATTGTCATCATTTATTTTGTTATTTTCAATAGTCACAAAGAATTTTTTTAAAATTATTGATAAAAATGAATCATTTTGAATAAGAATTTATATTTTTAAGTCATCGTTTTCAAATTAATTACCATTTTGTCATTGCGCGACGGTTAATTTAAAAAAAAAATTATCGCTGCCCGGCTATGGCAGTGCTTTCAGTTTGCATTATGCTGGGACGGTCCCGGTCGGGTTCCAGCGTACATCAGCCACCCTGCCTATATTGCCAAACAAATGAGCACCGGCCGATGTAACCCGGCCGGTAAAGCCGGTGAGTCTGCCAGCACCCTTATACACAGTGGGCCAGCCGCTTTCACCGTGCAAAAGAAAATCTATGGCGTCACGGAAATATGAGAGAGCGTAGTCCTGTAGGGATGAAGAGTATAGAAGAGGAGGGTAGGCGGCTTGACTGTGCATCGAAACAAAGACCATTGTTACAGAAGGGGTTTAAAAACCACTCGTTTAATTTGAATTTCGTTTTCAGCAATATTGCGGCAGCCGTTAGAATTAATTGCCGAGTTTGCAGAAAGGAGCCGGGCGCATTGTGCTATCACAGGCGTTATATTATGTTACATAAGTGTACCTCAGTGTGGCCAGACCACTTGTCACGTGGCACAATGCTGGTTAAATATTGCCGGATTCAATGACCACTAGGAAAGAATTTCATTTCAGTCATTTTAACCGAGGTATTTCACAGGAGCGTAGTATCAGCAAATATTTGACGACAAACAAGCGAAAATGCACGCTGGGGTGTTGTAAGCTTGTTTGTTGTTATTCTTTGTTTTGTATTTACCCTGTACATAACGCAATTTGGTACCTACGTACTAATACTTTTATAAAGCATTATTTTCACATTTGTATGTAAAAAGTCCTGGGAAAATATCTTTCAGCAAACATCCTACGTAATTTTTTCCTCGAAGTAAACAAACTCACAAAAAAAAAATGCTAACTGAATGATGTGACCCACAATTTGATTATTAAATTAATTTTAAAATTTATACTAGTGTTGAGTGTTGTGTTGTCCTATTTAATATTTCACTTCATGTTTTCTTATTTATCATTTCAAATATTATTTCATTTTTTCTAATCTCGATGTGTAGACTCCTTTACATTAAATTCGCGTCTTTGTGTCAGCTTTCATTTTATCTATTATATTCTATTCAATTATCAGCTTGTTCTATGTTTTGTCTATGGGTTTTCACGTTAAATCAGGATTGGTTTATTTATGAAAATTCATTGTCTCATGATTAGCCCTAAGTTTATCGAATTTTACCCTTTCATTCCACTCTTTGAAGCCTCAGAGCTCGCAAAGCTCAAACTATCATATTTGCTATTTATCTGAATAATTACCAGGCAATAAATCAATCAGTAAAAACACAAATGTTTTTACTTCGGAGGATTATATATCAAATCTTGGTATGGATAAAAAGAAGGAAGTCAAGAGAAGCAGCTGGCCTTACAAACTACGGCAAGATTTCTCGGAGACCATCGACAGGACCGTCCAACTAGGAGTTGTTATAATTACTTGTAGTTGGTTTAAAAAGGTTTAAAAAGAATAATGAAATTATTATGAAAATACTAGCTGATAACCGGCATGAGTTGCAATGCCAATTAAATAAATACATTGTTTCTCCCTTCGTGTCATTTCCCATTCCTTCCCGTTCCCCTTCCGACTCCTCTTCTTCTTCCCCCCACGAGTCCCCTTACCCATTTGCGTTCCCGTTTCACCTTTCAGCTTTCCCCCTCCACTCAACCCTTTTTCGCAAACCCCCCACCCCCTCACGCTATCCGCTTCCACTATATTCGCCTTCCCCTCTCGGGGAAGTCCGTATCCGCTCC
Source organism: Limnephilus auricula (assembly GCA_951813805.1). Classification (NCBI taxonomy): domain Eukaryota; kingdom Metazoa; phylum Arthropoda; class Insecta; order Trichoptera; family Limnephilidae; genus Limnephilus; species Limnephilus auricula. The sequence continues at coordinate 36,211,112 of OX638388.1, forward strand.
CGCATAGCCCCCCCCTCTTTAATTCCCCGATGGACCCTCCCGCTAATCCCTGCCCCCAGCCTTTTTTCCCTGCCGCCTAACTCCATAAAATACACCCATTTTTTCAACAACTCGCGTGATCTATTTAATTTTAATGCAAATTTTATAATGCCAGAGCTCAGCAGTATATAAATTATATATATATATATATATGGAAGTATTCACAGACATGTTCACAACAATTCAAAAAAAAAATATTGCAATCGGATGAAATTTTAATCGCAATCATATGAATAGTATAGGAAATAATTTCATAACGTCACAGCTCACTATCATATAACCATCGCGGGTATGCGCACATCATTAATTTTTATGTTATAGATGTGTATGGAAATCTTCCTATTATTCACATAAAATACACTTTGAATTTAAAAATGCCATTATGCAAGATTTTTTGACAGATTTCAACAGAAGGAGGATTGAATCCCGAATCGAGAGATAATATATCTGGATTCTAATATATTCTAATGTACATAGACTATAACACTCTGCTTCGGATTTTTTAATGTCTTTTATTGTTTAAACATAATACGTATATAATATCTTATCTAACAAATATCGTTATCATGTATTGTTATAGTATACGCTAATAAATACATTAAAAAAGTCTCTCTTTTAGCTGAAATTTTTGAAGTAGGAAATGTCCAAACAATTTAAATTTAAGTTTTCTTCTCAAGGGTAGTCTTAATGTTGTACGCTTAATTTTTCTCCACAATTGAGCGGCGCCGGAATTGTTTATTTTATTTTCCGGTAGAATGTGAAGTTTGATAAACAGCGGATTTGCTCTTATCAGAATTAGGGGCATTTCAAGCGGCGCCCATTTGGCTAAATTACAAAAGTTGCGCAATTCAAAATTCGTTGTTTATCATGCAAACCTGTAGGACTGTAGGTAAATGATGCTATCAAAGTTAACCAATAAATAAATGGCAGTGGGGCTTCATGATGAGAAACGTAGATTTACATAAAAAAGTCCCTTTTTTCTGCGAATAATTTGTGGTTGTTGTATGTTAAGGTTATATATTAATGTTTGTGAATATGGTTAACAAATTTAATGAAATAATACTTAACTTTATAACAAGCAATCGTTCTAATTGTCTCACTAAACACTGTCCAACGGTGAGGTCCGCTGTCATGCAATATGAAATGTTTTTTTCTTCAAAACATTTTCTAGGTTAGTGTAAATAGCTTCATACTGACAAAGACACTTCCAGTAAGCTCTTAGATGCCTTAAAATATCCAAAACATGGATATTAAAAAAACCAATAAAGTGCAAAGATTTCACGCAGATAGGATGACATTCGGGTGAAACCTTGAAATATCCAAAACATGGATATTAAAAAAATTAATAAAGTACAAGGATTTCTTGCTGATGGGATGACATTCGAGTGAAACCTTGAAATATCCAAAACATGGATATTAAAAAAAAAACAAATAAAGTACAAAGATTTGTCGCAGACAGGATGACATCCGGGTGAAACCTTGAAATATCCAAAACATGGATATTATAAAAACAAATAAAGTACAAGGATTTGACGCTGATAGGATGACATTCGAGAGAAACCTTGAAATATCCAAAACATGGATATTAAAAAAAAATAAAAAATTACAAAGATTTGACGCAGATAGGATGACATTCGGGTGAAACCTTGAAATATCCTAAACATGGATATTAAAAAAACAAATATGGTACCAGGATTTGGGTGAAACCTTGAAATATCCAAAACATGGATATTAAAAAAACAAATAAAGTACAAAGATTTGACGCAGATAGGATGACGTTTGCGTGAAACCTTGAAATATATAAAACATGAATATTAAAAAAACAAATAAAGTACAAAGATTTGACGCAGATAGGATGACATTCGCGTGAAATCTTGAAATATCTAAAACATGAATATTAAAAAAACAAATAAAGTACAAAGATTTGACGCAGATAGGTTGACATACGGGTGAAACCTTGAAATATCTTGTCTCTTTTTTATCATTGTCCCGTATACCGCAGATGATACTTACGTTTGTAAACACCATTAAAAAAATTACCTAAACAGATTTTAGAAGAGTTTAAAGCATGACAGAAACATAAATAAATTCCTCTTGTTGTATTTTCCAGAGTTTAATAAAAAAATTGTTTACTTAGAAAGGTATCCTGTAAGTTTAAGTTTTTCCATCATAAAGTGGCTTGTATAACTGTATAAATACGCTTTATATTAAAGAAATATAACAATAACTTTATTTAAAACCACTTTTTTTTAAAGGTCAACTGGTTTTGTTTGATACAAGAAATATCGGGGAACAAATTAAACTAATCGAAAAATAGAATATGATTTGAGTAAGTAAGTATTATTATTTTTCTATTTTTGTGGTATTATGCAGTATTTCGATATAATTTTTATGGTTAGTTCAATTTATAACCCGATGATACTTATGTTAAGCGATACCGGTCGGTATTAATAAATTGAACAAATTTCCCGATTTTGGTATAAGTTGGTCAAAGTTTTTGGTTTATTTTGTTATGTGTTAAAAACATATGTCAAACAAACCACAAAATGACTGATTTCTACCAAAATACACATAAATTTATATTGTTCTGTCAATAAAATGTTAGCTATTAAGTAAAACCTGTTAGCAGCGAATGCAACCCATATCTTTTGACAGTTAAAACAAAAAATCTTTAATGATTCAAATGAGGTGTGAAAAAGCAAAGGCAGCAATCTCCATTTCGGCCAGGCTATCTTTGCTTTTACATACAAATATTGTATTCGCGTATATTACCTACAATATGTGTACGTAAAAGCAAATATAGCCATCTCCATGTCATTTCAGAAGCAAACATAGCAATCTGGTCGAAATGGAGATTGCTGCCTTTGCTTTTACACACCTCAAATGATGTCGAATTTTAAGTAATTTCAGTACGATAAAACTATCCAACTACCTCTTTTATTGTATAAAATAAGATAGTAAAGATTATTTGACCTGCTTCAAGCACCCAAGTTTGCCCAAGTCCAAAATCTCCAAGCCTACTATATTTAGTATTGCAGCGAACTCAGAAAGTACCTACCACTACTATCCAGAGGTTTGTGGCTTGTGTCTTCATCAAATGAGAGGAGGGCGAATTTCTCGAAAACCCCGGGCATTTTGAAGTAGCACAAGGGAATCACTGTCACACGTTGCCAGTCCACGTCAAAGAGCTACCACATGCATTCTAGTAACAGTATACATTTTGTATCAACCAGATATTTCAATACTGAAGTGGTTTAATACAAGACTTGTGTGTGTAATACATTACATGGATATACCGCGCCGGTTCAAGAGTGAAACAAATACGAAAGACTACCTAACCAGTTCATCGAGGATATATACATAGGTTTTATATATCTACCTTTCTAAGATATACAGTATCCTTAAATAAGTAGGGGGAGGCAGGGCACGTTGTTACATCATCGATAAATCACACATCAGAGAGAGTGTTGATTTTGAACTTTCGTTGGAAGAATTTGTCATGTTATCACCTAACCATAATATGTAAGTAAAGTTATTTAATATATTTTTTAATTTTATATCCATCTGCTTAGTTTCTGAACATTAATCTTAGCCGTTGTAAATTTCGTGTAAATTATATTACGCTTTTAATCTGAAAGGCGTCAAAGGGCAAGTTGTTACAATAATTATGGGGCAAGTTGTTACACGTAACAATGTGCCCCAAACAGATTCTTTGTTTCTCAGCGAGGAGCACATTCACTTTTAACCCTCTTAACCTAATATTTTCATTTATATACATTTGAAAATGGTTTAAACTACAAGAAAAAACACAGATAGGGAATGTTTCGAAAGAAAATTATAGAATTTATTTATTGTTTTTGTGTTTAATTCGTAGAACTCCCTTCAATATTTAAAACATTTATTTAAATGAAATTTTAACACCGTATCAACTATATTTAAGATTTTGTTTATTTATTACAATATGCCCCGCCCATGAAACAACTTCAGATAGTCCAAAAAGAAAACAACTCAGTTACTTTCTACTTGAAATCGTACTCTCATCGCCCTGAAGAAAGACCACAGTTACGCATTAGAATCGAAACGTTGCTTGGAACCGCTTTTGCCATGTTTGATGACCAGATCAGAATGATCAGACACTCCTACATCATCACAACCCATTTCCTTCCCCTCCCACTCTTCTTAGCCCCACAACATACCCCATTTGGAGAAGCTAAATGTTCGGGTATCAAAGAAATAATTAAAACTCAAATATCTAAATAACTTATTTTCTGGACTGTATTTTGACTTGTTTCTCTATTGAAAAATTGTATTTATATAATGTACAGATGTCCAGGTACAGTACTTGAATCTCTAACTATATAACATTATCAGTCAAAACAGATTAAAAAATCTGGATAAGTAAGTATTAATAAGACCTTGAATGTAAAAAACCCGTTAGACAAACTACTAAAAAGCAGTTTATCGGGACTTTTTGTCTTATATTTGTAAAGTGTATAAAATAAATACAAAAAAAAAATAACTGGGAGTTCTAAGGAACAAACCACAAATTCAACATTGTCAAGATTTCTAAAAGTCGTTATCAAGGTCCGTGGCTTTGCAAACAAAATTTTGGAGCTTCAATATTATATCAACCCAGTGGTCGTTTTCAACATTCACACGTTCAAAGGATAGTAGTAAGTAGTACTGTGGAGGAAACAGACATACGTACATTATGTGTCTCATATTTTGTCTCACCATTATTTAATGTGTAAGAAAGAGCTGCAGCAGTATTGTGATAAGGAACGTAAGTTTATTCCTTTTTTGTATCGTCGCCGTTCTGTAAACGCGAGAATACTAAAAGCTCATTATTACTTTCATGGGCTTTGGTCCGGACAGGTTTATTTTCTTAACAGGTGTTAGTTGTTGTTGTTTGTTTGTTTATAATATGACTCCACTTAAGATAATTACCGTATTTCATAATTTGTCAAATATGGACAATGAATGTTCCATGAAGCGGCATTATGAATAATAATAATTGTAACCAGAATGTAAAAACCTGCCTCCGTGGGAAAACTATAGTTTTTTTTTATTTTTTTTGTTTTTCAAAGTACAATCCCGTTAAGCCGCAATTAATAACTCAGGTACTGGCCATGCGTCATTCCTATGTCTACCTACGTTAAATTATATTGAAAACAAGCTTACGTGTCCAAGCGGTTAAGCAGTTTGTCAACGTGAGAACTTTCATAGTTCTATTTGAATATTATAGATAGCAGCACTTCCATTTGTATCTCATACGTTGGTGTACGAAAGACGTTAGCGTATTTATAATACAATTTTTTTTTTTAAAGAAATACAAACATTCCCGGGTTACGAATAACCCAACAACATTTGAAAATCTCCTACTACCACCACACTAAGCGGAAAATGTTGCTTGTGTTGTGATGGAGGACTTAGCCAGCCGAGGAATTGAACACGGAACGCCTGGGTGGGACCCAAACGCGATGCCCACACAACCACTGACCGGTCATTTATTGGCAAGAGTTTTAAATTACTCCTATTGTGGCAACTTAATAGAATTTAAGCAAAAGAAGCACGAAGTTGAAGAAGTCCTGTTTTTGAAATAGTTGTATATTTAGATGCTCTTATTCGAATTTAAAAAAAAAATGGTACCTACCTGCACGGATGAGAGGATGAAAACGATTCTCAAGATAGTAAGTATATATGTAATTCCTAATTTGAAAAAATTAAACTTTTTGTCAATGAAGAAAACCATATTAGAAATAGTAGAACAGAAGTTGTGCACGGAGAAAAATCGATTTTCAGCCTCACGATAATTTATCAGGCCATATTAATAAAACATTCGTTTAGAAATGTTTTATCTGGTTGCCCTGATGATTCAACATGACGATACAATGAAAAAATACGCTGTACCAACAATTTATACGTACGAAATTTGTTCTAATAATTAATAATAATAATAATTTATTCTTACATATTCCCGACAATAAAAATTGACACCTGTTAATTTGTTCGTAAGAACTTCAGTTCCGTTTTTAACCGTTTTACAAATAAAATGATCGTATTTATAATTCGTATAATTCGCAGAAAATTTTTCTCCGTGTGGGAGTGCGTTATTTGGACAATAATAAACAGTGCTGGTTTAACGTATTTTTAACATTATTTCATTGGTACAATAAAAAAAAAACAATTTTTGCATGTGTGTTGTTAATATCAGAAAGTTTGAGGAAATTTCTTCAGGTTTTTTAAAAGTTCTTGGCTTGCTTTGAATTTGAAATTTTGCTCCCCAATAACCATTTTCCTTTCTTCTCCGTGAATTTATATAAGCCACGGGACCGTAATGTTCTCCCCTCGTTTCCCAATTCGCCATGAGTCATAAGTCCTCGTGCGGAAGATGAATGGTTCAATCCATCAAACTCTCATGATCTGATCTGCCTTTGAAATATCATATCTGGGGCAATGATTAATATTTATTTATTTATTTATTTATTTAATACATGTTACATAATTTGACATTTACATAAAGTTGATATATTAAATCACCATACTAGGCGGCTGCCTGTATCATGGTGACCAATATAGTATAGTTACATTGTATGAAATATGAAGTCTAGATAAACATGGAATTAGTATAAATCATGTTAAATATTGGAAAAATTATAATAAAAAATAGAAAATAGAAAGGAGAAAAAAGTACATTAGATTATATAAACAGGCTTCTAATTCTATCACATTCACTCATCAAAAAGTCTCCAAGCGTCTTCCTGAAAGTGTGATATTTGGTTATTGTCTTTATTTCAATTGTTAAGTTATTGAAGATTTTTGGAGCAAGAAAGTTAAACTGTGACTGGGCCATTGAGGTTTTTGTTACTGGAATTATATAATTGCATTGGTTGGAATATCTTGTATTATATTTTGATTCAAAAACATATTTTTTAATAAATTTAAATTTAAAATAGCAAGAAATGAATTTTACATATAGGGATTGTATATTGAGTATTTTAAAGTCTTTAAATAAGTCCATTGTGGGATGAATGTAATGTACTTTGTAGATAGTCCGTATTATCAATTTTTGAGCCTTTACTAATGGATCTAATATAGTTTTAGAACACCCTCCCCAGACAACAATACCGTAAGAAATAATTGACATAGAGAAGAGTATACTGTTTTTAATGTCTTTTTATTTAGTATATTTCGTAGTGATCTGAAGATATATGCTAGTTTCCGTATACGACTTGTTACATTGATTACATGATCTTCCCACCGAAGTTTGTATGCATTAAAACTAACCGAACAGTAGACAAGCAAATATGCTCTAAAATAGTACAATAAAGATTGTTTTCACTTCGAGATGAGATTTATTTAAACAAATACACAGACAACGAAAATCAGTTTTCGATGCTTTCTGGTGAAAGCCTTTGTCTGTTATCGGCGAGGACTAAATAGTACTTAAAATACAATTACTGATGCGTGATATGAAAATAGATATAAGTGTGTTAAAATACCTGTTAAACATCGACTAGATATGGATCTACATGGATAGATAGCGATATCTTCAATGTAAATATTTTGCGTAATATTCGTTCCATAACCAAATCACTTGATATACATTGACCGATTAAAGGTACAAATCCTTTGCTATTCCCGGATATATATACACAATGTGGTAGGTGATAAAATGAATAGGTATACCTTTTTATGTGAATACCTTACAATCTAAATGAATATCTTACATCTGGAACCAGTGAGACAATGGCATCTCCAATTGGGGTATGTTGCGAGGCTGAAGTTAAATGGGGAGGGAAGGTGATTTGGAAAGAGGAAGGTGGGGAAGTACCTGGTTATTCAGATCTAGTCACTAAATACGGCGAAAGCCATTATTAAGCAACGTTTCAATTCTGAATTATGGTCTTACACCAGGGCGATACTGAGAGCATCTTCCACTCTGTAACGTGCGACAAATGAGGTGTGTAAAAGCAAAGGCAGCAATCTCCATTTCGCCCAGATTGCTATGTTTGATTTTGAAAGGACATAGAGATTGCTATCTTTGCTTTTACGTACAATATTAGAGCAAATATTGTAAATACGTGTATTACATACAATATTTGTACGTAAAATTGTATGCTTTGCTTTTACACACCTCAAATATACTATATATTATTTCTAATTAATTAATTGTGAAATAACACAAATTAATCAAATAAAATGGGGTCGAAACCGCGACCTTCGGAATGGGAGTCCAAAACCTTACCTCTGGACTACGCCGGTCGTCAAATACCTAACATAATTGAACAGCTACAGAATAGGGTAAATTAACTGTTTTGTTTTATTCTCCAAAAAAAAATACGGCATTGAAGTTATTTTTATTCAGCATTTTCATATCGCCGAATATATTTTCTATACCGAATAAAAAAGCACCATTTTCGATTTTTCGCCTAGCCGAAATATTCGTTTTATTTGTGAATTCGGTGGCGTGACGTCACGCTGGAAAATGTTGGTGACAGCCGTCTTACCAGCCAGTGAAGTTCACGTCATAATGGCGTTGTAGCCAGTTGGAACCGTTTCGGAACGTGCGGTTTTGGGTGGTTTTTAAAACCAACAATAAAAAGTAAAATTACATTTTTTTAGTGTTCATTCATGATGAGAATCAGAAAAAATAACTTGCGTTCTTAACGGCAGGTATTCATAGTTTCTGAAAATACCCCACGCCTAAAAAAGCGAAATAAAATGGATATTTTAATTTTTATTTTTTTAATATTTGTAGGTTTTTTTTACAATAAATATACATTTTTTACATGTTACACAGTGTTAAAATGGTAGAAAAAATTTGTTTTTCCTCACCATAAAGGGATGAGGCTTTTGTGTTTGGTGAAAGAATTTTAGTTTAAATATAATAATTTGCATGAAACATGAACACTGAATATTGTTTATGATTTAATTCATGGCTAAAAACATTATCGTTATTAAATTTAGGCTTCAAATTATTACAAATCATCTGATTTGTTCCAACCCTGATTATGCTGATTGCTTGATGAATTGATGACCACTGCGTTAATGTAAAGGGGTTGTAATAATATTATTTACTTTACAGATATATTGCGCTGCGTAAGACAAAATACCAATTAAATGTTATTGATTTAAACTCGAATTCTCAAGAATTTCTTATCATTGTTGGAGCCCTTTAGTAAGCCTCGTTAAAATAATACTGCAATTAAATCGTCTGTCTGAAATCAATACATTTTTTTAAAATCTTAACCTTTTAAAATGAAAGGATTTGAAAAACCTTCTACGTTCAACAATTTGCGAAAAATAATGAGAATTTTACAAATATTCTTGCAAAGCTTTGTTTTATATTATGATCCTTGGTCGTATATTTTTCTCTAAATAATTTGTATAAGACTAACATGAACTTCATTGATAAAAGCTTCATAATTTCGAATGCTTTTTGATACTATAGCATATTAATGTTAACCACTTGAGCGCTTTTTGCCAGATTATGGCACTATTTCCAAAACTTCGGATTGATTAAAACGACTGTGTATTACATTGTACACTCAAAATTTAACATAATAAATATTCCCTAGGTTCTTTAAAATGTTTTAAGGTTAAAGATTTAAATATATTATTTTTATAAATCCTACAAATATGTGATAATAGACAAAATATAGAGGAATTCATTGGCAATATAGAACTATAATCAGTTTGTATGTCTCCATATTCAAATTTGGAGGTATGATTTTTTTAATGTGGGCGGATAAATTTCCTTTAGCAATCCGAGAAAAAATATTTCAATTGCTCTGTCGCTCCAGTGGTTATCTGATTTAGAATTTTTTAAATAATTTTTAAATTTTTTTATATTTTATTCAGTACCGTGACGTATAACGTTATATTATGTGTTAAATCTATCGTTATCGTATCGTATATCATTATATTATGTGTTAAATATAGTCAGTGCGTAAAATTTTAATTGTCCGTACCCGGGGTACGGAAGATTACATTGTATATTTGATGAAGTCATGCATGCATTGCAGCGCATAGAAACCAATTTCTGCAAAAAAAAAATTAAAATGTCAATTTAATCATTTCATATCATTGTGAGGCACGGTTAGCAAACAAACATATATATGTATACAATATAATTGCAAGCACTTACGAATTTGGATTATGATGGTTGCGGGAATGAAAATTCACCCTTTTTAATGACGACTTTGCTGGTTGAATTTACGGAAGCCGCACAATGTTATGATTTTTCAGTCAATAAATACGAAAATACACTTTTAATATAACAGTGACTGAGGAAGGGACCATTGGTCTTGAAACATCTTGATTATAATAGCGACAGTTCTCTTTCATTGCTCCTAAAATGTTCAAGTCACTGAGCATTGATACTATAGGAAATCGAAAACTGATATTCTTTAAACCGTAAATGTTTAAAATTGGTTATTTATAGAGCGAAGGAATTCTTTTAATGGAGGATTTTTTGACATCATCAATAAGTTAATTTTCTTTATATATTTTTTTACCTAATTATTTCAACAAGTATATATTTTTATTTTTTTAAAAGAAAGACAAACATTCCCGGGTTCCGAATAACCCAACAACATTTGAAAATCTCTTACTACCACCACACTACGCGGAAGATGTTGCTTGTTTTGTGATGGTGGACTTAGCTAGCCGAGGAATCGAACACGGAATGCCTGGGTGGGACCCAAGCGCAATGCCCACTCAACCACTGACCGGTCATTTAGTTATATTGTTTTGTTATAGTGTGGTAGTTATTTGTTTATAGTGTGGTAGTCAAAAAGCATACACAAACTTTTGTACAAAAAACTAATATGATTAAAGAAAATAAAAAAAAAATATATATATACGTTGTTGTTTTGTTAAGTAAATTCTCAACAAAATTCCCAACTGCCTTCAACTATCCGGAGCAAGCGAGACTATGGCATCTTTAATTTGGGAATGTTGTGTTACCTGGCTATTCGGATCTGGTTACCAAACCCGGCTAAAACCGTTTTAAGCGGTGTTTCAATTCTCAATAGTGGTATAACACCAGAGAGAGAGTATCTTATTAGGAATTTTGAACCCATGTCGAGAGCCTTAGCCCATGACAATGGAAGCCGTAAAAAAAAACCTGCTTCATTTTTTGTGATATTTTAAAAATATGTTGAATTTTTAGTTACCTACGTTTTATTTCTGACTCTTCTTTTTTTATTCTTTCCTTTCATTGGGTACGAGTTAGTAGTTGAATGATAATGTGTACCTAAGGTAGCTTCTATCTCAAAAGTGACACTCCAGAAACAAAATATAAAGAGGGAAATGGAATGCAGATTGCATCATTACCGAAAGTTCTGACGTACTAATCCATATCCTGAAGTTGTTCCCTCCTGCCGTCTGCAGTTGAGAAAACTCAATTTAAATGTGCCAACGAAGTTATCAAGGGTAATTTCCTCGATCGATTTCAACCTACTCGTACATACTTCTCTTCGGTCTGGAATTCAATTTCGTTTCAATGCGTTCCAAGCCCTGGTTATCTTGGCTTAACTGTGCAATATTGACTCGTATCTAAGATGTGAGTCCACTCTTCCTGTTCATACATCCTTTATGACTACGGAATTTGATCAAGTCAAATAGGTAGAAAGATAATACTTTCCTTCTTCTCCGACCGAGATGTAATTTGAGTCATATTATGTAGTTTTTTCTGATAAAAGTGTTAAGAATCACGGATAATCGAATACATAAAATGATTTATATTACAGTATGCTACTCTGATGATTTGTAGACGAAGCAGTTAAATCCGGATACCTCATAAAGTCTTATGCATCGATGCAAGAGTTTCTTAACAATTTTCCACAGCTATGGCGTTTAATTAGCGCCTAAATTTAATTATTTAATAAGTATGTATTATTTTTGCATTATTGATCAAATTCAGAATTTAATATTTACACCAAAAGCCAGCAACGTTGTACAGGGTGTGCCATTCCTGAGTATGTTTGGAATAAGAAACATAGATTTCATTTTGCTGTCCGATGATTTTTTTTCAAATAAAAACAAAAAAAATGTTTCTATTACACGTCACCATTGATCATACTGCTAGGCTTGGCTACGGGATCACGTGATATACGCTATCTCTCCTCTGTTATCGTGCTGCTAGAACGAGACGGAGTGCGCATCACGTGACCCGTGCTCCCTGAACTTAACTCCTCAGTTGCCTAACAACTACTCTTTTTATTAAAATTATTTTTTTTAATTCAAATAATCTAATATTATTATGTGATCTATCCTAATGTGTCCTTAAAACTATATAATATGTATTAACAAATATTTCCTTATGTCTAATATTAAGAGTGATAAATTGTAGAACCTACAGACAAGCTGCCATTTGACAGCTTTGTGGGACTACCCTTATTTTGTAAAAAATGTATTTTTTGATAAATAAATAAAAAATAAAAAAAAAATAAAAAATTATTTATTATTTGTGCCGGATGTGAACATTAGTTTTGGGTAATAATTATTATTATTATTTAGAGAACAGTCACTTATGTCCAAATTATTTGCTAGTTCATTTAAAAGCACCATTCCCCTTGTAATGATATGCTTATGTTTATCTTCTTTCCACTCCTCATTATAAATGCATAATCTTTTATCGCTTTATTTACTCGGTTTAGAAAAGATTTTTCTTGTGGAAAGTTAAGCTTGTTATATTATTCTACAGGACGTAATTAGTTTGTTCATTGTTTTACTCCCCTGCTGCACAAATTATTAGTATTCATAAATTCTAAATAAAGTTGGCAGAGAAAACACCTTTCTTTTGAACAAAATGCTATTTGCCACGTTTCCTCACAGCATTTTCAAAAGAAAATTATTATTATATATTGAAATTAATTACAAAATATTCCACTAAAAATAAATTACTACAAGTTGAGAAATATAATATTACAATACTGTTGTTTGAACGATTTAGGTGAGCTACAAAATAACATTTTTTTAAAATATTAAATTCACACGAGATGCCATAGGGAAAATAATTAGGACCTGCGTAATTTTTGGGAATGCTTTTTAAGTAAATATGAGAGTCTTTTTAAGTAAATGAAGTACGGGAAGTTCTGGGAGGGAAAAGGGTATCAGGGGTGGATAGGAATCTGGGAGTCAGTGTGTCCAGGAGTGACGCATGAATCCATTCCCCCACTGCGGTAAAAGGCGTTGCGGTTAAGTGATCATTTTGATCGAAGTCAGTTTTTGACGCCAATTAATAGATACTCTGATTATATTTGTTTTGTAAATTATTTATAAAAATATTACTGCGTTATTACTATCGAATCGACTTACATCTACCGAGGCCTATCTTGATCCGGCCCGCCACGCAATTGGTTGGCAGTCGCATCCGCAACATAATATTCCTGAAAAAACCTCACCCCATAAGCTCGGGTACTTCTAACAAATCAACAAACTAATCCAACCATTTCAGGTGACCTATGACAGAGGTGTTGGTTATCCAATAAATATGTATTTAATTTTTTTTTGTTAAAAACCTGTCGCAGGTGAAGAATGTAATGACATTTGATTCAATACAATATTTAGTCAAGATCGAAAAAAGGTTATGAACATAATTAATACTTAACACTGTAATTTGCGTTTAAGGTGTGTCAAAGTATTAATTAATAATCAACATCCAATCAAATCCAACAATCAAAACATCCAGAAACGAGCTACATACAACCAACAAAATAAGTATCAATATATTTTTGATTGTAGTGGGGATCGACCTCACAAAATCCCTTGATTTTACTTGCACATATCATTAGCCCACAAAGGTTGATGGAATTTTTCCTTATGAAAATACTATAAATCGTTAAATTATAGACATCACTGGACGCCACCATATTTCCCAAATGAAATAGCTAACATCCAGAAATATATTAGAAAGTTAAGGGGGTTGACTTTTTTATTGTGATTGTATTGCGTCACTGAGGGGACATATTTATGTTCGAGGATCCCATATTCCTCCTTGAAAGACCTTTTCGCGACGGGTCAGATGGCAGTCGTAAGTTAAGTGTAAGCCTACATAAAACCCCGTACAAAAGTTCATATTTGCAAATTTATTTTAGCACTTACCAAGAGTTTGCCACTTGGAGGAAAACGATTTTTCATCTCGGGTTTATTGCCGTGATGATATAAAGTGTAAAAGTGATGTAGTTACCCACATATGTGATAAAACCGTTCATACGTAGTATAACGAAACAATATTTTACCGTTTTCAATTAAAAATACATACTATTATGGTTGTCAGGGCATGCAATAAAGTAATCCTGCGTAAAATTATTCATGTTTAATACACTCAAATTTGGTTTGAAATTTTCACAATTGGAGCAGAGTGTGCGAAATCAGACAGACGATAAAGTAAATCAGAAAGTTGTTTTAGTTTATAACATTCAGTTTATATTGATAGTTCTTAGACGAAGTATCATACAGTTAACTATGATCGAAGGGGATAGGGTCGAAATAGCTCAGTGGTTTGAGTAGGGCCCAATTCCTAGATGCGACCGTATCTTTTTCTAAATTTTCGTTTGAGTTTTTGTAACTAATCTATTATGGTACATCTACGCTGAAGGACATTTGTTCGTTCGTTTTGAGACCTTCAACTGCATTTTTAAGAGATTTAATAATCATCAAAAGCAATGTTCAGAAAGTAAAAGATGAACTTGGCGAATAAAGAAAAAATCTACTCCCGAGATAAAAAAAATACTGTCAATGAACTACCACAATCAAGCAATAACATGATTACTAACAGTACACTGCCATCTATTGACAAACCGTCGAAACCTCACATCAAGGCCAAAAACAAACTGATCGTCCAAAAATGTTTGCGGTCGTTAACAACAATCCATCAGGTAAAAACGAAAATCATAAGGAACAAGAATGGAAATCTATAAAGGAAAAGACAAAAAACCACAGCATGCAGGACCAAACAATAAATCAATTATTTTGGGCAGTAACGAAAATGCTGAAATTAAAGGCCTACACATAACGAAATATGCTCTCGTAACAAGACTGGAGAAAACAACAACTTTTGAAGGTGTGATCTCTTTTTTAAAGATAAAGTAGTATTGATGAAGTGGCGTAACGATTACAAACGAAATCTAGCGATTATCGAGCGGCGTTCAAAGTTGGAACTCCTGAGTCAGCATGCAAAAAGCTTATGGATGCGAATATCTGACCGAAATTCTCGGTTGTGAGAAAATAAATTTTCAGGTCGCTGACAACGTAAACAAAATTGTGTTCAATGATTAAAAATTTGTTTTTCTAAATTTGAATTAAGCATTTTTTATTTCAAGTTGATATATTTGATGATTATCCGAGTTTACTAATAGTCTTCATTCGAAAGGTAAATTTCTATTTCTCAAAAAAAAAAACTAATTACTGGTGACATAAAGAAAAAAATACCAATAGTGGTTTTTGAAAGACGAAAAATTCGAGACAAATATTTTATAAATACCTTCAGCTTCACAAGTCCTATCACTAGAATATACCGCGATTATTTATATAAGGGGGTTTCTCACCATCCTCACAATAGCTTATGTACACTAATAACGAATATTTTCGATTTACGATTTACGGTTTATTTATTTATTAAGTTGGAGTTTATAATTCGGTACTCGAACCTATGAATAGTGGCTATATATTGGACAAGCTTCTGCCCGCGACTTCGCCTGCGTAGGATTAGTACTTCGGATAATCTATTTTCTTTTCCTAGGTCTCATCTACGTTTATACCAAAATTCTTAACCTATTTATTTAAAATATGTATAAGTCTTGATTCGATTCAAAGTATTAGGCGAGTACTTCAAATTTTCAAATAAATTCAGTAATTTAAATATTTTCCAAAATAGAATTTTGATTTAACAATCATTGTTTTGCAAAATGTCATTCTCAAATTTTTGACGTTTTCTATTAAACTATAACTATTATTTTCAATATATTGAAAATAAATAGCTAGCTTCATAAATTATAGCCTATATGTTATTCTGATGTATGAGCTATATCATTGTAAAGTTTCATTAAAATCCATTCATTAAATTTCGATTTAAAGAGGAACAAACATTCATACATCCATACAAACTTTCACGTTTATAATATTAGTAAGATAAGATAAGATAAGTTGGCCGAGTTTTCTAACTACTGCAAGTATTTTATTTTTATATTTAATAATATTCGAATAATAGGATAGATAATCTATTGGGAGGATGGTGAAAAACCCCCTAAGAATGATAAGAATACACATGATACTAACAAAAGATCCGAGTGATCCGATAATCAGTGGAACTGTGATTTATACGGACTATATATAATCCGGATGTCAGAAATCAGTAAGACCTGACTCCAGCCACGCGTACACGCCCACAACACACTTCTATGTTTTTATCTTTTTAGAGTGAGAAACTGTGGTGGCTGATAGCATGCTTCTTTTAACATTTTTTTAGGGGTGCGATGAGTGTTATGTTAAAAATTACATTTATTCGAAGATTTTATTATTAATATCTAATTGGGGGAGAGATGATGTTCCAGAAAAACTGGAGGATTTGGTTTCATTTCCCAGTTGCGACAGATATCTTCTGTTTCATGTTTTTTCTTTCATATTCACCAAGATGTTGCAGGCATATTTCGTGTGCCCTCGGTTAGGTCAAATTTAAAAAATAATACTATTACAAGTATCGAAATAAGCAGAAGCTTAAGTTCAGACTCCATAGCCATTGTGTAATTTTCTGTAAAATCGGTATATAATATAAATATATTATACAGATCACACTTCTAGGGATTTTCTGTTCAGTGAACTAAGAGGTAGATTGATGCGTCAAAAAAGTTTTCGACGCGAAATAAGCTGGATTTAATTAATTTATTGATTGAAAACAAATTCTATCCTGCAAACAGGGATGTTGAATTTTTGGACTACTAAAAAGCAAATGTTTATAAAAATCTTCATTTACACGCATTAAGATATATGTTTCAATAGGATTAAACGTTTATTTTTTCCTGCATTGATACATATACAGGATGTACCAACAAGTACTCGAAGGGAGATTCCTGAGCATATTCGGAGTTAAAAATGTGGATGTTGTTTTAATGTCGGAAGATATTTTTTTTCTATTAAAACCAAAACGATATATTTCAATCATAAGTGGCTACAACCTAGGAGATCCCGTGGTACGTATTATATTTCGATCTGAAGAGACAGAGTAAATATCACGCGATCTAATATATCATCGGTTGACAAAAATTAAAGCTACATTAATTTTGAACTTCAAATATTCTGATATGATTTTAGATTTTCACGGCCAAAAGTATTTTTGTTATTTGTTTTTAAGATGTTATGCCGTGTTGCGTTACCTCCTTCTTTAGCCAACGTTTCGGTTAACGTAACAGAGTCCATCATCAGGGCAGATGTGTTGTCCGAACGTTGGCTAAAGAAGGAGGTAGCGCAACACGGCATAACACCCCAAAAACAAATAACAAAAATGCAAATATTCTGATTAAAATCCCCCACGTGCGTGCTAAAACTCCCTGAATATATGCTTATTCATTTTTTTTTCTTGTAATATAATATTTTGTCGTCTCTACGCCCCAAACAGTAATATCTGCATAACTCAACCGTATTGGGCGCAGGCGTAATGCGATTTTGAATGTGTTTCCGCATGATTGTCCATGAATTTACTGTGATATAGGAACAATATACAGCAGATATCAGGATCTCATGGTCTAATAACGTATAAAACATAGTTCACAGCATATTTTATTGTTACTTTAGCACTGGGAGAACTACATAAGAAACTTCTCACAAAGTCAAAATCAATTCTATGTACGAGTAGGTTGGAAGCAACGTACACTCGTACTTCAGTCCATTAAAGTGATTGCAAGTTGATAATTTCCAAATCCATCCATTGGAAATCGGATTAGAGAAATCCATCTTAATGTACTGGCTGGATCGAATAAAGCCGTTGGAGCTTAAGATACCCTTTTATTGCAGAGCGGGCGGCCGATAATTTATTGAAATCCGATTAAATTGAACCCGTTGCGTCAGTCAAGTGGCTGTCGAAGGGGATATTTTTTTGGAATCAATCTATTATGGTACACCTACAAAAGAACATAATGTTGGTTTTCTTCAACAAAATCTTTCAAACAGTGAGCTCTGGTGATATGAAAATCAGAGAGCTTGATGTGTCTGAAATTTATAGGTTTGTTCTATCATAAACTATCGACTTTTTAAATGTATTTTCTTGTTGAATGCATCGTATTTGTTAATTACTCGTAGGAAGTTCATTGCATTAAAAAAACATCTTTTTTGATGCTCTAAATTTTAATAGTGGCATTTCGTATGTACGAAAATATGAAAAAGAACAACACCCAGAAAAATAAAATACGAACCCACGGGAAACTAAACCAGGATCGCTTATCTTACCGAGACAAATGCCTTAATCAACTCGGCCATTGGGACCTCTGATTTTTCTCAATTTCATATTTTAAATTTTGAAATAACTAATTAACTTCGATTAATTTTTCGTAAATAGTAAGTCAAAACGCGGTATACAGAGACATATTGTAATTTTAACAAGAAAGATTTAATAAAAAAAAATTACTCATGCGTGGCCCACTTTGTACACGTGATTGATAATTTTCAGATTGTCGTACAGACTTATCGCTTAAAATTTGATGTATTCCCTTAGCAAAAAAAAAATGCCAGGTTGACATAAAACCTTTAGCCTATTCTGAAACAATACGACATGCCTATTTCACATTGACGCGTATTTTATTGCGCGAATCATAGCATCATTCAGGATATAGGTCACAATCGGGGCGGAGATTTTAATGGACGCCGCGTCGTTCTGATTTAGAATTTTCGAAATTACAAAGCATGGTTTGAACCGATAAAGGGAGATTTACAATCAGTATATGGTGTGGATATTACGCAAAATTTAATTGAAAAATGTCAAAAGTGTGTACCATTATTCTTAGTCTCCATATGAAAGCAACGTCATCAATGATTATATTCAAATATCACATAACACGCTTGAGCTATGTTTTCCTAGCGACAGTTTTTTTGCGCAGCAGTAACCGAATTCGCTTTATTACGTCGGCAGGAACGTGAAATTAATATTCTTGGAAAGAGTTGGCGACGTGAAACGCTCAGCGTATCACGTCGTCCACGGCGTAAAAAACCGTCGCTAGGAAAACATAGCTTTACAATAAAAAAAGCGTTTTTTCCCAGGCGTGGCTTAAGAACATTCCATATTTACCCAAATCATGTACATTTAATTCGACGTTCCCAAAAACCAATGGGATCTGCTAAAAAAAACTTTGATTGGCTTATTTATTGGTTTATTTTGTTGATTTAAAAGTCTCTATTTTCGGAATTTTTAATGAAATGAAAGGAATTTAAATGAAATTTAAAATATCAAAACAACACTTTATTTCTTTTTATCAAAAATAGTAAAAATGCAGAAACGAAACTTTAAAGAGCTCTGGTGCAAAACTAAAAAATCGCACATCCGATATTGTTCTTCGGAACCGTCGATATTGATTTTACATAAAATGTATATTAAATAATAAGTGATACAATATTAAAAGCAACCACAATTCATTTTTTCATAATTTATTTTTTTAACCCACAATAAAGGAACAATTACCAAATTTGTGTGGTTATTGTTGTCACCGCCTGTTTATATATATATTTTTTTATTTTTATTTTATTGTTTTTATTTCTTGCTAGAGCAATCCCGATGAATTATTACAAAATTCATTTTAGGACAGCAGGAACTTACAATTCATAGGTAGGGGGTAGTAGTTACAATTTTACAAAGGTGTTTTAATATCAAAATACAAGTTTTACATTCAGTACAGCATAAAAATAAAAATAAATATAGGTTAAGTAGAACAAACAACAAGAGAAAACAAGTAAAGAAAGAAAAGCGAGGATACTAGTATATAGAACAAAAAATGACAATTACATATTTTCATGTTTAAATGTAATAAAAAATATTATTTTAAAGCATTTCTTTGCAGTTTTTTTATAATATTATGCTGAATGTTTTTGTACATATCTGGAAGCGAATTATATAGTGTATAGGCAATATAGTTAAGTGATTTTATTCCATATTTTGTAGTGTGTGTTTGCGGAACGCGGATTTTATTGTTATTTCGAGTATTGTGGTTGTGGATGTCTTGATTGTAAAGGGGCTTGATGTTAGAGTGAGTTGATTGTTGGGTAATTGTAGGATGGTGCTTGTGATATCATGTTTCGGAAGGAATTTGATTGGAAGGATACCGGAAACTGAATAGATTTCCCTGACATGAGTGTCCCATGGAAGTACATAAACATTTCTGAGAGCTCGGTTTTGAACCACATGCAGGTCAGCTATCAATTTTTTTGAGGCAAAGCCCCAGATACAGCAAGGATAGGAAAGGTGTGAGTGTTCCATGGCGTAGTCTACAGTTAGTAAAGAAATGGGTAGTAATCCTTGAAGCATATATAGTACATCAGTTATGGGAGTAATTTTCTCCTTTACATAATTTACGTGGAGATCCCACGTGAGTTGGAAATCTACGATCAGACCCAAATATTTGATTTATTAGAAGAATCTATTGAAGTTATTAAACTACATTTAATAAAATTATTTATTATGATTGTCATCCGAAACTCAAGACTCTGTCGGATGTGTAAGGGAGGGGAAGGAGATGGGAAGAGAAACATTTGAAAATGCCTTGCTATTTAGAAATGTTCACCAAATACGACTAAAGCCAATTCAAGCCCCGATTCTGAATGGTGGTCTTTCATTAGGATGTTACTGCGAGTTACTTAATTTCTTATAGAGTCTTCAAAAACATTGTTTTTTTTATAAATGTTAACTGTCTATACCAATAATTATTTAAACTTTTCCGTTTTCCGTCCTCTACGATTTTCAGTTCGGAATCCTTTCAGAGTTGGCCGACTGGGAGTTTTTCTAATGCAACGGACCATTTTATTGCGTTCCGCCTTTCCTCATTTCGGTTTACGAGTTTAATCTGTTCCACGGGTGACCGTCATGAACGGAGAGTCGGGGATATTCGACCCGTGGAAACTTTTATCTGCTCTGAGAGAATTTTTTCGATCTCACCATATAAGTTTTACTACAAAACTCTTAATTTGGATGCTTTGAAATTGTTACATTGTGGAAAACGGATAAATAAAGGAGTTAAAGCGTAGAATAAAGAAGAATCCATTAATGCGATGTGGGCGTGTATCGCTATCCAAAAGTAAGAGCGTCGTCGTCTTAAATTTTAAGTCCTTACAGATTTTTTGTTTCATCATCATTATGAAAGTTTATTTTGATTCATGGGGCCAACAGACCCATCCATAAAAGCTCAAGCGTTATTTGGCTTGGCCTATTTTAGCATATCGCTCTTTATACATTCCCATTGGGAATGTACGGTAACC
The DNA here is from genome assembly GCA_951813805.1 of Limnephilus auricula. Classification (NCBI taxonomy): domain Eukaryota; kingdom Metazoa; phylum Arthropoda; class Insecta; order Trichoptera; family Limnephilidae; genus Limnephilus; species Limnephilus auricula. The sequence continues at coordinate 36,232,613 of OX638388.1, forward strand.
GATATGCCGAAATACGCTAAGCCAAATAACGCTTGAGCTTTTATAGCTAGGACTGGCCCCATACATGTAATGACGATATAATATATATTATAATATAATGTCAGGCAATGTAATATAGACAGACCGCAAGCTAAATAAACTAGATTCTATCGGTACTACGAGTAAGTCAGTGGTGATATCGTTATATTATATGGTTTCAAGTCTAACTGGAAGGCATTTCTAGTGGGTATCGACTATTCAGTGCGCTGTAAATATATAGTCTGAAAACATTATAATATTTGTAATTGCTGAAGTGTGTCGTTACTACTTGGAGAAGTATCCTAATCATTTTGATATTGAATAAAACTTAAATAATATTTTAATTGCCGAAAACCACCCCAAATCTGAAGGGTTTGATAAAATAACAAAACAGTCAAAGCAAGTTTTGACAGGTTGTGGAAAAATAATTAATAATGAAACAGATATTTTAAATAGTTAGACATACAATTAAGCTGACAGTCGATTGTACAGCTCCTTCGGAGTGAATCCTCTTATGACCTGGACACCGGCCACACACCGGCCACACACCAGCCACACACCGGCCACACACCGGCAACACACCGGCCACACACAACATAATCAGCCTCTGTATAATTATAATAGTTGTGGAATAAACACGTTTCTTAATGTGCAAAAATTACTGGTAGACGTCAGTTTACAAGTTGTTATTTTAGCATATGTCCATTTTGTGGTAAAGATATTTATTTATGGATCCTAAGTACCATCAATTTCTCGTTATTTAGCTCGACGTTTTTGATATGTAAAATGATAAAAAAGAGCTTATTCACAGGCGATAAAGAAACTTCTCGGCTAGATCAACGCAGTCAAGACAATATGTCTCCACTTTTTGTCGACATTTTTACTGAAATTGCTACTAAGGAGTCCAAATTTGTAAAAATATGGCATTTATTCATATCAAAGATATTAACGTAAATGTAAAGAGTAACAAAAATTAACATATAATTTCCAACCTAATTTGGGAGGCAGGAACCAACACCTCTGCCATAGGTCACCCCAAGTGGTTCGATACGTTTGGTGACTTAGCAGGGATGCCCGGGTTCATGGGGTAAGGTTTGTCAAGGTCTTGGCGGCGGATGATCTAGACACACTGAACCCCAGATTCCTACCCAACCCTCATACCCTTTTCCTTCCCAGAACTTCCTCTCCTTTATTTCCTTAAAATACCCTCCACACAGCATCTCCAAAGATGACATAGGCCCTGAGGGAAATTATTTTCCTCAGAGCCTCCTGTGTGGACCTAATGTAAAAAAAAAAAAACAAATTTTCGTAGGGAATTTTAAACTTCATTTATTTCGAAATTTATCTAGATTGTGGAGACAAAATATGTATGGTAAGCACAATGGTATTTATATGTTGAATGAACTCAAATATATTGAATAAATATCACCACATCACGGAAATGCCACTTCATCAAACTTTCATGTAGAGCATCCAAAACTATGTAAACTTGAATTTTTTTATTTACAAAGTGTGTCTGTTCTATGAAACCCATCCCCGCTAAAAACCATTTTCATTGGATAACCACGTTTCCTGGATATACAAAGTACTACAATAAAACATATATAAATATACTGGATATACAAAGTAATACAATAAAACAGTTATCCTTTGAGGGTAGTCAAAAGCAATTAACCCTGTAAGAAACAACTATCTCATCCTCCGAGCGGGTATAAACAAGGCTTTACCCTTAAAACCCTCCCCTGTTACACGTTTCATGTTCAATCCATCAAACCAGGGTTGCCCTAGTTAACTCAATGCGGGGATTACCTATAGATGTGATCCCACTGATAATCGGCATAATATTGTATTTAGGGCCGCAGTGTCCTTCACCATAGTTGTGTGGCATTCGGTAGGGTACTGCAAAAATTGTATATCTATTTCTGTAGCTTTAAGTGTTTTGTAACCCCTAAAAAAATTGGCGTATTTTGTCAGAGGCTTTGCAATAAAATCCAAATAAATGGAACATTATTGTTAACGTATTCAAAAAATTAAAAACTATTTTCGAAAGGTGATGAAATAGGATCAAATTTCTATATTAAAAATTAATATGTATTTTTTAAAATATAATTTTTTTTTGCAAAAACTTTAAAAAGTTTTAGAAATGGCTCACTTTACTTTTTTTTCTAACTAAAATTATTGATAATGAAAAAAAAATAAAACACATACTTATTTCATTAGATAAATGAATTATAAACCTTACTGTCACCACACTTTTTTTCGTTTCATGTAAAAAAAAATCTTCAAAAAGTTCCATAATTTTTTTTCAAATTGCTATCGGAAACTTTGGTTTCAGAAAGGGGTAAATTTTAATTTTTTTGTGGTTTTCTTTTAGATTTGAATATATAGTTTGTTGTATTCTCTTTCCAATACCGTTTAGATCACATTTCTGACTATGATAGTAAGGGAAAAACAACGATTTCTGTGAGACCTATGTGAGTTGGGACAAATATGGTCTCCTGTGATTAAACGGGTTTAATGTGTTATAAGATGCTATGTTCATAGGCACACCACGTAATCTGAAATTTCACTATTTTCGATGAATTTTAAAGTCTTCCCTTAAGAGGTGATTTAACTTCGAGGGTCGATCCCCAAATGCATGCAGTGTGCCCCAAACTATTGTGTGTATGTATAATCGAGCATAGAACATGTTAACCCATTGCTGGATACCATCTGATCTATTATATTGTATATTAGAACGAACCATCTGAAAACGGAAAGGACTTGTTGTGCAATCACACTTGGTGTGCTGGCACGGTCGCTCGATATGAAGTTTCCGACCGATTGTCGGTAACTTCTCATCGTTCCCTAGGAAAACTGCAGATCTCAAACGTACAAACGACAGTTGATATCGAATATATTAAGGACACTTAGTCATTGTGAACTGTCACCTATTCGTTTGCGATCTGCAGTTGTCCTAGGGAAAGATGAGAAGTCACCGATAGTTATCCTATCGATCGTTATAGAGCAAGCGTGCTAGGGCCTCTGGTCTAATCGTCGATTCTATGTAGAAAAGAACGAAAGTTGAAGATGATTCAACATTGGGTATCATAGCATTGAAAGCCTTTTCTAACTGATCTTGTTTAATATATAGTTTAGGCGAGGTGTGAACATGCCATTTGATATTTGATTATACCTACACACACGTATATTTTATGCATGTGAAGGATTTTTACAAAAAAATGAGACGAGTTTCATTGTGACTTTTAACGTGTTTACCGGCTTGGCGCGGCCCTGTACTTACCTAATCGACATTTCACGGAAGCACTCAGCCCTAATGATCTGATACGAGGTGGTGCAAGTATTAATCGGCTTTTAACTATGATTCATACTTAATTAACCAATTAATATTTTTAATTTATTTTATCTGCTTTATGTTTTTACGAAATTTAGATAAAGGTGCCATTGTTATTTGGTGTTTTAAGGGTGGAAAATGATAAAAACTTGAATTTTAGTGAAGGAATCTTCTGTGGTTTCCAAGTTATTCAAACAAGGATATAAAACTGTTATGCGCAGCTGCCCTTAAAAATTCAAGCCTTTTCAAGCTTTTTAAGAACATTTGAACATTATTATAGCCAATTTTCAAACCTTAGAATGCTTTCACTGTGATAACAAAGGCTTCCCAGCATTATAAATATCATGTGAAAGGTTTAATATAATTTCGATAGATGGCAGTAATGTACGATATCCGAACAAATAAGTTTTCTAACCACCAATGAAAGGCAAACGATGACAGAACGCTGCATCAAATAATTATGCTCTGTGAAAATGCTTTGAAAGCTCTCAGCACCTAAAGTGGAAAAGCATATTTTAGCCGAGTTACAAACCTTTCTAACAAACAAAAAAAAACTTTCTACAAACTAAAGAATTTGAAGAAAATTCCACTAGGTGGTGTCAACACAGAGGAAGACTTTTACCAAAAGTTTTTTTTTTTGTAAAGGGTTAGATTTTTTTTATTGTCCTTTATTAGGTTTCCCAATTTATTTGTATACGTTCTAACTAACTTAAAATTCTTAGAGGTCCCGTATCTTACTGCCTATTAAAGATATAATCTATAATACAAAAAAATAATCTTTGTTTGTTTGTTTGTTCGTACCTTATGCGCGGCCATACCGTTCATCCGATTGCGATGAAACTTTGGGAATATGATGTGCGCATATCCGGGATGGTTATAGGATAGTGAGCTCTGGCGCTATGAAATTATTTCCTAGGCTATTCATACGATTGCGATTAAAATTTCATTCGATTGCTTTTATTTTTTTTTTAAATTTGGTGAACATGCCGTGAATACTATATATATATATATACTGGTGAGGTCTGGCATTATGAAATTTGCATAAAAAAATTAAACAGATCACGCGAGTTGTTGGAAAAATAGGTGTATTTTATGGAGTAAGGTGGCAGGAAAAAAAGGCTGGGGGAAGGGGTATGTGGGAGGGTCTGTTGGGAAATTAAGGAGGGGGGCTTCATGAGAGGGGGAAGGGGAACGAGGACGAATGGGAAATGACAGGAAGGGAGAAACATTTATTTATTTTAATAATTAAATAATTTCATCCAATAACACACAACAAATTTCTTTTGATTAATAGATAGGAATATTACGGCAAATCATAGAATCACGTTAAAAAAGATCTATTAAAAGTCGCAATTTTAAAATGTATTTTTTAAAATGCACCTACAGTTAGTTGAAAATGATTTTTGAAAATTATGAAAAACGTTTTGCTGTTTATAGTTGAAATGCAATTTGATTGATTTCACACTAAATTTTAGGCTGACACGACGCGGCGCATGACCCCCAATATGGTTAGGAAAGCTTCGGTACAGAGGATAGAAACGGAATATTTATGGCCAGCGTTGGGCAAGCTTTATGGACGAAAGCTTTCCAATGTACCAATTAAAGTTTATGTATTTGAATTGAACAAAGCTTTATGTTTCACTCTGGGAAGCGTCCGTCGTAAACGGTTTTTGGTTTCATTTGGAAATGAAATCGTTAGACACAACATGTTCCACTTCGTTAACTTTTAGAGTCATTATTTTTACGCTGAAAGCATTGAGACTTTGATGTTAAAACTCAGTTCAAAAAAATGTTAAAATGCAGAAAATAATTTATGTATACATAATGGAGATAAAATAAAAAAATACGCTCGTTACCTTATTTTTAATAAAGTGAAAATTTAATTTTTGTCTTTAAAAACTAGTAAAGATAATTAATATCCAAAGGCAAAATGAAAGTACAACGTCGAAGCTAAAATTATTGCATTTCTTCATCACGTGCATGTAATAATGCAATTGCAAGGGTTCGGCCCCCAGAGTTTAATAAAAGAATAAAGTTAATTATAGAAAAGTACTATTTTAAACGCCTCTCGTATACTGATATATAAAGTATTTCCTGTTCTTTTCTTGTCTGATAATCATAACAAATCGACCATACTTTAGTTTGAATGAGGTTTGAATCTTCCTGCTTAGGACCAGTTGTTTCGGAAAATTCCACGTTTGAATTTCCTTCAAATCGACATTCACCGAAAAATTGGGTTGTTTCAACCTCCTTCAGAAGAAATTTCATCAAAAATTCCATAGGACCAGTTGTTTCGGAATTCCCTTCAAATTTGAATTTCCTTCAAATCGTCATTCACCGAAAAATTGGGTTGTTTCAACTTCCGTCAGCAGTAAATAGCAACAAATAACGTTCGATAAATTTGAAATTTTTATTCAAGTGTTCCCCGCCGAATCACAATTTTGACGTCTGCGCATGCGCCTCCCATTATTTCGCTAACCGTCCGGACTCGGCTGATCACATTCACATCACATTTCTATAGTATTTTCACTGCTGACGGAAGTTGAAACAACCCAATTTTTCGGTGTATGACGATTTGAAGGAAATTCAAATTTGAAGGAAATTCAAATTTGAAGGGAATTCCGAAAAAACTGGTCCTATGGAATTTTCGATGAAATTTCTTCTGACGGAGGTTGAAACAACCCAATTTTTCGGTGAATGTCGATTTGAGGGAAATTCAAACGTGAAATTTTCCGAAACAACTGGTCCTTAGTGATCGGAATCAACCGCGTCACCAACTATATTTTTAAATATCTTTTAATATTTTTTTTCGGTTTGTTGGATTTGAAGCTTCCTACCCAGTAATCGGAAACAACCGAGCTACAAACCCCGCCAAATCCGGAGTTGTTAGGCCGATATTTTTTTGGTATATTAAGTGCTTTGATTTCTTCGAATTTTAGAAAGATGCGTATATGTCCGCGTGTATGTGCGTGGGTTGATAAAATATAATGTCATCGACAACAAGTCAATCTGCCGAGTTTCAGCTGTCGAGGTGTCGAGAAGTGGGTTAATTACCATTTCTAAGATTCCGCTTCATTCGTACATTCATTCAATCAAAAATACAAAATTGAAATTCAAATTGATGTATTTAAAAAACGAGGGAAAGAGTCCCAGCGGATCAATCGGTTATGTTATAAACCGCGAAGGAAACCAGATCCTTCGAATAGAAAACCTTTTTTATATACCACTCTTTAAGGCGGCGTACCTCAGGGTCCGGTCTTAAAACCATTTAGTGTACAATTTTTTTTTTTTTTAAATATATTATTTAATACATTTTTTATATGTTACAGTTTCTTGTCAATTTTTCAACCACCATGCTAGGCCAATGTCCGTGTTGTGGTAGTCATAAAATGATCTGAAACTTTTATATTCATAAGAAAACGTACATATTAGATGGAATTAAATCGTTTTATACTTCCTTCGTAAATTTTGTCAAACATTAATTAGCTGAATAATTATTATAAATTTGTCAAAACTCAAGGACTGCCAGGTATTCTTAATTTTGAATCCTAAGTACTACGCATCTATTTTCGAGTGAGATTCAGACAATCATCAGTGCTATGTTTGTTGATCCAAATTTATATAATATATGACAGATTGTTAAGGTACGTAATTGACTTAGTTTATTTCACCAGTGGTAGTAAAAATTAAATGAAATTTTAGTCTCCAGTCAATTTTTTATGTTTTTTTCAACTAAAAGCATTCCACATAAATAAATCAGCAGAAACCGACATTTATTTAAAACATTTTTTACTTAAAAACATTATTATTATTAATTTATTAAAATAATGTCAAAAATCACTGCTTGAAAGTCTAAGTATAGTCAAGTACGTCCCTTAACATTCTGTATTACACACTTACGTTTTCAATTGGGGAGATGGGTATGGGTACCGCCGCCCCGGAAACCGTTTATTGGATCGAGACCTCTGCCATAGCGGTTCGCCAAGTTTGCTGACATGGCAGGGGTGCCCGGGTTGAGGTATGTTCAGGTCTTGACGGTGAATGCATCTGCCCACCAGCTGCGTGGCGAGATGGATCGGTAGAGGCTGTTTTGGGGAAACACTTTGACCTCACCAAATTGTCTCTCTCGACCCATCGTCTTGCACCGCAGCGAGAGGGATGAATTCATAAATCCGTCACTACTGGATACCGTGACTCCCAGATTAGTACCCATCCCCTATACCTCTTTTGTTACCAGATATTCGCAGAAAATAAAATTTGAAAAGGTTGAATTTTTAATAATAACGATAAATTATACTTACTTTTATTAAGATTTTACTCGACTGTTGAAGGCAAGATATACCAAAATTATGCAAAGAATGCGAAGCAATGTTATTATGATTTTAAAAAAAATGTTTGAACAATCTTTGTTTGCCGTCCCTTTGAATATTCTGCCCTTTTCTCAATTTTCCGAAACTTTTCGGACAAACTCGAGTATTTGAAGGGTTGGTCTCATTCCGCCAAGTACTCAATAACGGTCCACTGAATGAAGCTGGAGGTTCCTTTACCTCTTAAGTGATTAATCATTTTCACTTTGGAAAAATGAGAAATTTCTCTCAACTCTCCGACATCGACAAACAAATGGAAGTTTTATGTAAAGGGACAGGTATAATTTTCTTTCGTGACAAGAACATGAACTTTATTACTTTTGTAATTTGCTTTAATATTACCTTGGTATTCTACAGTACCTACAAACAATAAACTTATAATTTCGCTAAGCGTCGTAGCCTGGTTTTGCTTTGCTGAAGATTCTACTAAGATTATATTCGTAGTGTAATAGGCATATATACTAGATTTTTACACACTTTTTTAAAATCATTATCGAAAATTACGGATAAAGTGTTTCAACATCCTATTATCTTATTTGATGTCAATTATAATGTTATTTCAAAGCTCCAGATGAAGTATTTGTTCCATTTCACAATCTAAATTTCATTTCACAGTTTGGTATTTTTCTCCTGAGTGGTTTTTTTTTTGGGTGATTATAAATATGTATATTATTCCGAGAAGGCGGAGTAGGTAAGAATGATACGATGTATTTTGCATAGGCCTACTTTCGTTTCACTGAAATACAAGATTCTCCGATAAATCCACTTGAAGCTTAGTAATGACTATAATAAAGTCACTATAATGTACTTGAAGAAATCTGATTCATGATCCAAAGAGAACTTATTTTTTAAATTATCAGTAAAGCACGATATCTGAAGATTTGTCATAGCCAAAACCATCGAACAGTAAGCAATTCCGTCAATTCCGTTATAATATTTTTACACAGCTTCGGCAGTATGGGATTTCAAGGTCAACTATTTTGAGTCATTACCATCATGAGCAATGAACCTTGAAGCCTCGAAATAACAGTTTAAAACGATAACCAAACGAAAATGTTTGATATTGACACAAAAAACCCAAATAATGTCATACATAGTTATATATATATATATATATATATAACTATGTATAACAATAGATTTCCTTTTCGCACTTAACAGTATATTAACTGATCTCAACAAGAACAAAAATATCATCATTACGGGAGACCTTAACTTAAACACTGTACAATACGGACACCCGCAAAGCATAGAATACCTAACAATATTAGCACAACACAGACTTAAGCCCACGTAAATATCCCAACACGATCACCCAAAACTCTAAAAGCTCTATAGACCATTATAATGACCAAGACACAACTAAAAAAGGAAACAATAGTACTTGAAAGCACAATTATAGATCATTACATGAATTCGAAGGCAATAGACAGAGAAAACACAAAATGTGACGAACGTAAAATAAACATAAAATATTAAACATAAAATATTTACGAAAAAAATCTTATACTAACTAACTAACCATCACGCCCGTTTACTGTAGGGGTAGGCAGAGAGGACCGCGGACGAAGAAGACGGACCGCCAAACAACTCGGTCTTGGCACACAATCCTTGCCTCATTCACATTCATACATCTTCTCATACATAATCTTCTATTATTCTGACTCTTGACATGATCATCTACTATTCAAATTTAAAAGGTCTGGCTATTAATGCAATACGAGGTGTGGCTTAGAATGCTTAAGAGGCCTTCGATAAATTTTATTATACTACTCTAAAAGACACAACACAGAAAAAATAAAGCTGTATTAGATATTAGAGCTGTATAAGGTACAGTAGATATTAACGACTGGAGCGACAGAGCAATGAAAATATTTTTTTCTCGGATTGCTAAAGGAAATTTTTCCGCCCACATTAAAAAAATCATACCTCCGAATTTGAATATGGAGACATACAAACTGATTATAGTTCTATGTAGCCAATGAATTTCCCTATCTTTTGTCTTTTATCACATATTTTTAAGATTTATAAAAAAAAAAAAAATTAAATCTTTAACTTTAAAACATTTTAAAGAATTTAGAGAATATTAATTTGGAATGTACAATATATTTATAGTCGTTTTAATAAAAAAAATATTTTTTGAAAATTTTCCACTTTTTGGCAACAAAGCAATCCGAGGTTTTGGAAATAGTGCCATAATGTGGCAAAAAGCGCTCGAGTGGTTAAACTGTAGATATTCGTAAACGAGACAAAGTACACGGGAAAATTAAACACAAGCCGTATGATATGGAATCACTTAGTTACCTCTTTTGTTCGGTCCAAGGTCCTGGATTCAATTCATAGATGCCACCCAAATTACCAAATATTGTTTATAAATATGTAAAGTTATTGTATCAAATAAAAGAAAATTAATTAAAAATCCTCTTGAGAGAAACCGGAAAGTAAAACTAACAACCTGTACACACAAACACAATAATTAACATAAACTCTACTGGTTTTTTTAACCGCTCTTAAATATTCTCACGTTATTTTTAGATGATGTGACACCTCTTATAGAAACAGATAAAAGGTGATGAATGGGGATGTTGCTCGCCTTTATAATAATACAAGGAACATTTTGTGCGAGTATAATCTTCGTGTTAGGGCTTTCCGCCGTTTTATATTATCACACCGCGGCATTATATAATAAAATATCCTAAGAGGTTGGCCATAAATTACGTCACGTACGGTTTTCATAAATATGTGACAATTTGCGAAAAATGAAAAGTGCTAAAAATCGTGACAAAAGCAATATTTTGGGAATTTTGTGAAATATCCTGACGTGAGCCAAATTTGGGTGTGAACTAAGATGTTAAAAGTTAAGTGGATATCACAACTGGATCCGTTGTCTCTATTTTAAATTAAATACCTACATGAATACCTGGATCAAAAATCAAGATATTCACTTTATTCAAAATATTATAACTCCAAACCAAACATAAACAAACTATAACAAAGTGTGAAATAAATAAGATTTTCGAAAATTTATCAACTATATAGAAACTTACAATCTATATACATATATATTTTATTTATTTTTTTTATAAATAATCAATTTACAATATCCATTAAAATTAAAAAAAAATAATAAATAAAAAAAAATTAATACTTTTCGCACTTTATCATCAGCACGTTCTTCTAGTGAGGTGTTCATGAAATATACAACATTATCCACCCACAGTTTTACCTTCTCAAACCTACTTTACACACAACGTATTATAATAAAAAGTTCAAAATTATATTATCTACAAATATTAATATTTATGTGAACATTGTTATATTATATAGAATAAATAAATAAATAAAAAGTTGTTATTTAAAAAAAAAATGTAATCTGAAAATCATCGTTCATGTTCATTATTAATTATCTGAAATAGTGGCATCAACTTTTAAATTATTTAACGTTCTTTACGGTTATTATTGTTCGTTTTCACTATGCGGAATATAAAATCGGAACACAGTTGCCGATAACTATTCGATTTCATAACTACCTAAAAATATTATTAAAATAAATAGTTTAAAAAGAAACCGCAATAAAATTTGTAATAACATAACTGTAATAAAAACAAAATTCAGATAGGGAAAAAGCTAAAGTCTTTTCAAGCAATTTATGAAGGCAATCTAAATAATAATGCTAAATAGGTCGAAGTCCAAAACGTATTGATTAAAAAAAGGGTTATCTACTCCACAAGCTCAACCAACACAGGTCAGTTATACATACAGAAGATATTGACAAAATTTCTTGGAAATTGATGAATTTTCTAACTATTCACGAAGCAATCCGAAAAAAATTGCTCTGTACGGTAAACATAGCGCATATATTTTCATAGATAATCGTTCTGAGAAAGCTTAGGAGAAAATTGAAAAATGGAGCTAAGGCAGTAACCAAACCCCTATGGATTTATTTAATACATGATTTATCGAAAGTACATATAGTTTATTGTGATATTTCACCCTCCATGCTAGGGATGACCCTGTGTTATAACGGGTGAATTTTACAGTTTGCGGATATACATTCATTAGTATTAGTTGATAATTTTCATTAATTAATACTATGCACACAATTTTTCTACAATAAAAAAGTTATATGTAGTTAGATTGAATTACAAGAATAAGATGAAGAAGTTAAAGAATTATTGGAAAAGAGAAATTTAAGGAATTATTAGTATAGTCACAGTAATCAAGATAGGAAATAAAGATAAAGAATAGAGATAAATTATGTTTTGCCTGCTTTTAATACTGTGTTTTGTCTGAAAGGTGATTAAATTGATAGAGTGTAAAATGAATGGGTATTGTAATTTCAATGTATTCCATGTGTAAGGATCCATCTCGTTATTTGTTTTTAATGGGGTTTAGGAATGGGGTTGGCTCACGGTTTTTAAGTTTTCAGGGATAAGGTTAAAGATTTTAGGAGCTAGGAAGAAAAATTGTCTTTGAGCTGACGTAGTATGTAGTTTAGGTACGTTGTAGTGTCCGTTGGTTATTGTTCTGGTGGTGTAGTTGTGTTGTAAGAGAGAGTTTTGCTTTTGTATTTGAACAGGAAATGTATTAGCGTAAAATTTAGGTGGAGTTGCCGTATGTTTAATACATTATTCTCGATGATTGTTCGTATTAAAGTGATTCCTGATATTAGGGAAAATAATAAGTTTAGATGTAAGACTCTAATTTTGAGTTTGATAGTTGTAAGTCATAAATACAATTTGTTTATTCACACCCACGAATTACATGTTTATTTAATTCATTAATTTGTATGTCATTAGTATTAAGTCACTAGCTATAAGTATTAGATTTAAGTTGTTAGTTGTCAGCCTCATTAGTAATAGTTTGTTGCAAGCTACATGTCTTAGTTGTAAATCACAGGAAATACATTTTAGATGAAAGCCGTTAAAATATTCAATTTATATGATTTTTTTAACAAAACCAGAGTCATATAAAATTATTATTATTATTATGCCTCTTCCCCTATTCAGGATGGAAACAAAACGGTTAGGGCAAATTCTATATGGGTAAGATGAGTTTTAGCAACTGACAACTACTACCGTTATGGAGAGGTTCCATCATTTAAAACAAATTGGAGTCGATCCAAGGTCACATTGAGATATTTTTAAAGATTCGTACGCGTAACCTAGTTTATTTTTGTCGACTAAAAGCCTGCCAACCATACAATAAAATATACATAAATGTACGAAAACGCGCCACGAACAATAATATGCAGCAAATTAAAGTTATCTGTGCGTAACCTATATACCCCCAAAGAGTAATCAAAATACGATGTCGTTTAACCCGCAGCTGAAATTTCTTCTTTCAGATAAAACCCAAATAGTGCCCTTTGTTGGGCTTAATTAAAATCAGTACAGATGATTACCTCTGCGCACGTCATTTAACGTAAATAGACATGAAACAGGTGTATTTTAAACCATCTATTTAAATAGTTTTTGTTATAACAAAATCATATATAAATAGATATAATAAAATATGTTGAAATATAATGACTTGCACAATAACATAATATTCTTTTACTAGTTTTGGCAGAAACGAAACACGGCAATCAAAACTTTCAGTGATCAAAACATGACATTTAATTGAATTTAAAAATGCTTTTACCTAAGTTTCTCAAAGGTGGCTCAGTGATTTTTCTAAAAGTCTTTGTTAAATTTGTGGATGGCTTTTGCAGGGTGAAATTACCCATGTTAACTTCTGTGGGTTTTATGAAGAGCGAAGAGTAAACAAGATTATTAAGATAAGATAAGACACCTGTATCGTTATGAGGAAACATAACTGAGTTATATAATTTTCCAGCCATTTTTGCACAAGAACGAGTCGTTATACGACCCACTTTCACGCGATAAATGAAAACAGTGAAAAAAATCTGGGCATGCGTTTGCTGTCATTACTGAAAAGTTCGTTAGCACTAGCTCTTTGAAAACCTTTGTAATACAATTCTGACAAAACAAACACACGACCAATGTTCGAACAGGAATCTATATAAATAATTGATGGTTTTTGTGCAGTCTTTTCAAGAAGCTATTTCCGGGCTTCAAGATCAGAGTTTGCTTTGCGCATGAGCAGTAGTTGTGTATTATTTGTATAGAATTGCTAAGTTCCCAAGTTTATTTTACAGACAGAATATAAAAGGATATGTTTTGAAGGTGTTGAAAAATTCCATCGTGTAGAAGAATGTCGAATGCTTTCCATAATCTGTTAATGTTTTAACGATCATCGATTTAATCCATGGCAATCTATCCCGTCCCGAATACGGTGTATTCGGAGCATGCCTAAGACGAAGTTCACTGGATAAAGGAAAGGGAAGTAGTCCCTCAGGTAGAAAAACAAACAGGGCAAAGCCGCCCCATATGACACAAGATAAACAAGCTCGTTGGAAGACTGTAGTACGGCGAAGCTATAGTGGAATCATAGATGTAGCGCAGGGGCTTTCATGCAGCAGTGAATAGAAAAATAAGGTGATGTAAAATAATGTTGATAAAATAAAATGTTCATAAAATAAAAATTAATTATCTTACCTTTCATTCCGTCCATTTTGGTTGCAATTTAAACTTTGCAGGAATCCAAAATGATTAAACTGTGTTGGTCGTCTTTTCCCCACTGAATGAATTTACTTTTTTCACTATGTCCGTTTTTTGCGTTTAATACTTCACGGACACAGATTTTAAGTATATCTTATAGTTAATATTTTCACGTCACAATTATTACTAACTACGCAAACATTTTACTTCCAAAGGCTTTTCACACTAATACGATACTGAATTCCAGGATCTTAAGACATCATCTGAAACAAAGAAAACAATATCGTTAGAGTTCATTCTCAATAATACTTGATTTTTCCGTTCATCGTCGCATTTAGTGTGTAAAAAATAGCACAATGCAATAATAAAACACATTTAAACCGAAAACCAGCTAAAACATCAGATATATGATGGCCTCCGTGGTCGAGGGGTAAGGATTTCGACTAGCAATCCATAGGTCGTGGGTTCAAATTACGGCGTGAGCAAGTAAATTTTATTTGATTGATTTTGTATTATTTCACAATTTAATCATTAAAAATAATATATATATATTTTTTTTTTAATGTTTCTTTATTCTTTGAATAGGAAATATATAACAATTGTGGAATTTATGGCCGCCATACTAGGCACATGCCCGTGTTAAGGTATATATGCGGCTCGTTCCTGAGTGGATGAGTTCCTGAGTTCCTCAGTATTGCCATGGTGTAAGACCAACATTAAGAATTCAAACATTGCTTGATATGTTATGATTGCTAACGTTGCTAACGTCTAAAGGGGACGTCCGAGGAAGATATAGCACGATCAAGTGAATCAGATACTTGAGTCGGGCCCTGTCAAGAGTCAGAAAAATAGAAGAGTATGTATGAGACGATGTATGAATGTGAATGAGGCAAAGAGTGTGTGCCAATACCGAGGTGTTTGGCGGTCCGTCCTCTCTGCCTACCCCTGCGGGGGCGTGATGGTTAGTTAGCTAACGTGTGCTTACGTTATTTCAGTCGTGTTTGGTGACCAGATCTGAATAGCCAGGAACTTCCCCACCTTCATCTTTCCAATTTTCTTTTCCTCCCATCTATCTTCAGCCTCACAATCTACTACAATTATTAGGGATACCATAGTCTCACTGGCTTCAGGCAGTTGGGTGGTATTTACATTTAAAGAATTATATATTATAACAAATTATATATGTTATATATTGCCAAATTTCCCCGAATTTCTGCAGTTTAAAAAAAATGATTTATCCATATTGAACAATAAATACTAGAAAAACATTTATTCCATCTCTTATTTTAAAAAGAATTTCATCTCCATAGTTCACTATGATTAATTGATTAATTGTCTTTCATACAATCTTAGCATATAATTACAGAGTTAACACACACAGATATACAGGTGCATAATAGCAGTGATGTAAATGATATAACTTTGTATTCAATTAATTTTACCCGTTGGTTAGGCATTATGATATGTTTTGTTTTGTTTGTTCGAAAAATAATTCAAATATTTTTATGTTACAGAAATGGTTGTTTGACAGTCTTTGTTGATAATAGAAGCGCCACTATAATGTATTATAGTTATGAAAAGACAGTTTCCATTTTGTGGTTTTCGAGCAAGTCGCATTTTATGATTGTGGATATATTTCCGTCGTGTAATCTTGACTTCGGAACATTTGCGGATCTAAATATTATCAAGAATTGTGCTGGTGATCTGCACGTGAATTGGAATTATTGGGAGGCCTTCCACGTTTGCAGAGAACGACATTACAAGGTTGGTGCTTCTGTTTTTCAATGGAAATTGTACAGAAAGCCATTCTTCTGTGACATATTGTTCACGCAAATAAATTCGCAATTATATATTTTTGAGTATTACGCTCAGAGAGATCTGGGACTATTTACACGCCCCAGACTCACATATTATAATCCACCCGTTTAGGAACATGTGAGTAAGTATGTGGGCGAAAACATTTGTAGATGTAATACAAAACAAATTCTTTTTTCGCAATTTTAGCATGATAACGGTAAAGTTTTCAACGATCTAAATAAAAATCACTAATTGTATTTTATTTTCATATTCTACCAAAAGTTCTTTCACATTCCAAAGGTCAAGAATTAAATTAGAATGTTTTTCTCCACCTCCGTTATATTTTGTCTAATGATTCCAAATATTCTTTCAAAAAACATAATATTAACGAAATTAAATCAAAGTTGAAGAAAATTTAATCAAATTGTTATGTAATTGTTTTAGTGAAAAGTCTCTTCCATTTAAACAAATACGAGAAGAGAAAGGTCGCGCTTTGGCAAACTCGTAAATCAAATCTTAATCTCGCTAAGTAAAAAGGCAGGGTTTTTATTCAGGGAAACTGCGGCGGAAATTACAAAAGACGAATCGTCTTCCGCAACCATTCAGAAGTTGGAGGTGATAAACCGAACTTATTTTTCTTCAGAGTACTAAATTACTTTAAATTGAACCATTCATTTACTAATCGCAACTATCTACAGAAATATTATTATGGTGAAAATGAGATATAAAAAAATGAAATTTTGTTTTTTTTTGGCCATTATTTACACATCTTTAAATTATGAGAAACATCAGAAAAGTAGATAATTTCATGGTGAAAGACAACCATTCAGAATGGAAATGATGCTTGAAATGGCTTTAACCATGTTTTATGACCAGATCTGAATACTTGGGAACTTCTCCACCTTCCTTTTACCTTTTATTGAAGTAAAGTACAATAATATATTTTTAAGATAATATAATCCATAGACATGATACTATCGAAAAAACTGCGAAAATCGCAACTTCACTACTGCAATAATGAGTTAAATCTCAAATAATAATATTATTAATGAATGAATATAATATATGCGTTAAGAAAATAAAGATAATGTTGATAGTTCTCAGTCGAAGTATGATACAGTTAAATGACCGAATCGGAAAGGGATACATTAGCTCAGTAGTCAGAGCATCTGCCCAGAAAGCTGAAGGTCCAGGGTTCGAGTCCCAAATGTATCCGTATATTTTTCGGATTATTCTGTTTCACATTTTCGATTGACTTTCGCTAATTATCTGTATTAATCAAAATATTATAATTTGAGGTTCAACTCATTAAGTTAAAAATAAAAGAACCTGCCTATGTACTGTGTATACCAACACATAAGTACAAAAAATTGCCACTGTAAATAAATTCGTTTAATATCCATGCCAAAATGATATTAAAGGTTTTCTTGAAATCAATTTTAGGTTTGATATTGGTAAATAATGTACTAAAAATATAATTTTATAATAATTATAATTTCGGGTGGTCAGTCTTGGATCAACTGTCGGGTCGCCCAGATCAGTTAAAGTTTTTTTTTTATTAATTAGCATTTGTGACCGATAGCTGAGTCAATATCAGAAAAAAATATGTCGAGCGGAAGTCGTACTCTAAACATCAAGGGTATTGTGGTCACAAAGCTCGGGGTATAAGTTATTTACCGAAAGCATTAACGTTCTTGGTGCGTGAAAAGGTTAAATGTTTGCATGGATATCCTGAACAAAGTACATTTTAATTAACGTTTCGACAGCCCCCTACCATATAAATAGTTCAATTCATTGGGGGTTTATGTTAATCCCCCTGGCTAGGGTAAATAAAATATAAGAAAAAAACCAACACATTTTGTAGAAATAAAATAAAGTACAGAGTGTTTCCATATCTTAATAATTAATCATTAATTAATAGGGACAAGGTATTTATGATTTTAAGTACAATTATTATTATTTATTTAGTAGATCATTTAGTGAATTTAAACATTAATCTGCATTTATTTCTCTTGTTAAATTATTCTAAAAAATTATCGCACAAAAAGTCAATATTTTATGAAATCGTCTTTAGCCGCAACTAAAGCTTATACAGGCCATGGCATACTCTCAAGGAACAGTTTTGTATTGCGCTTTAGCTCAAGAAAGTGTTTAGTCAAGTCACACTTGGATGAGGGTTTCGATGAGTTGCTGCTTGATTCTGATCACCTCTTGGCAATTTCCCTCTTCATGAGCTCCTATACCTGCACGTTTTTTTAGTAGGAATACAGTGACAGTCCTGGCTTTATGGCAAAGTGTGAAATCGTGCAGAAATATGAACTCCTGGCCACCAGGAACCGTTCTCTGACTTAAGGCATCCAATTGTGGCATCACTCTTCTGGGCTAAAGCGCAATGCAAAACTGTGCATTGAGAGTATGCCACGGCGTGTACAAGCTTTAGTTGCGGCTAAAGACGATTTCATAAAATATTAACTTTTTGTGATTAAGAACAAATATGGTATTTAAATTATCCAAACCAAATAATCTACCTACTTAATAAATAATAATAACTGTACCTAAAATCATAAATACCTTTGTTTTACGAATACAAAAGTGAGAAAAACAGAAGTGTCCTTATATATATTGTATAGTAGACATTAAGTGTGGACAATATTCTTATGGGTTTCAAACGTAGGTATAATACATTTAGTTTTCTTCGTAAGCATAATCCATTATTTAAATTCTGTTTGAAAAAAATTAAGCAGTTTTATATTGTAATTAAAATTATACGAATTTGAGCGAAGGCAATCTGCATAAAAAGTCAATGTTGGAAATTTTGCATTTTCAAAATCAAGATATAAAATTTATTGCGAAGGGAATTAAGGTAAATATACAACCCATTGATCCCAGAGGAAATTTAACGAAGTCGTTCGGAAAATGTACGTTTTAGTCTCTAAATAATTGAACACCCAGATCAAATAATACCATAAAATATGTAGCAATTTTTTATACTTTGCTGGCGAATTTCTAAGAGACACAGGAAGACTATGAATACGTATCTCTGATTTTTGAAATTATTAGGCGTTTTATCCAATTTTTAGATCCGATTTGATTCATTTTAGTAGATCAGAGATAATTGACAATGTATCATATATAACACATATCCATGGATTTCCAAATATTTTATTGATATCTTTTGAATGTTTGTACCTACTACGTTCGTTACAACGTTCCAACTACCTACGTTCCTACGTCATGAATGATTTATGTTTAAGTTTTTTTTATAACCCCTAGGGAAATTTATTTTTGAAGTATACACATATATTTAATATTTATTCTCAGGCAAATCGCCTAGCTCAAAACAAACAAGTCTCAAATAAAGCATAAAAAATACATAAAACCACGATTTGGGTTCATGGGTTAAAAAAAACAGCGAAGGCCAGTGGATAATTAAAAAAGTTTTTCGCTTTTTAAGGGCGGATCGAGCCCTTGGATAGGTGCTTTTGGGATAAACAAGCACATTATGTTTGCTTGATATTTCCATCCCAAATCTTCCGCCATATTAAGGGCTCAATATCATGAACAGCTTCCTTGGCGGACATTTGTATTCTGATCACGTATTTGTGTAAGGGGTGATTCGGCATAACAGCTGAGTTCCAAGGTTCGGGAGACAGCCCGAGGATATTCCAAGATAACTTCATTTATCTTTGTGAAATAACGTCTTGTCCTGGATAAGCTTTAACGGTTGTTTCTCTATAAAATATGATCAGGCCTATGATATTGGAATATTAAAAAAAAAACAAATCGTGGGACTGATCATTTCTAGCCCGTTTTATTTATTTATTTATAAGCATCCGTTTAGCGATACCGCACGAGAGTCACAGCTGTTCGTAATAATTTTTTATGAGTTTTGTGAGGTTTGAGGAAGTGAGGGTGAATGGAAGAGAGTGAGGGAAAAGAGGTCGTTTGAGTACTAGGTACCTGGCTAATTAAATCTGGTTTTCAAAGAAACTGTAAGTGACTACGACCGACGTCCATTTTTTTTTAAATGTGGTCTCTTACCAAGGATTTTCCATTAAAGAGTTTTTTCGACTCGCGAGGAGTAATTACGAGACTTAATTTAAATTATTATGTGAAAAACAGACACTAAAAACGCGTTTGGTGAGAATTGGATTCTGAGCCCTTGTCAAAAGCGGCTTTGCCCCTGAGCGCGATTTTTACTAAATAATTTAGAACAACAGGAGACAATTTGTATTTTGCAGTCTCTCCGAAAACTTTATTTGACCCAGTGTATATTATAACTATTTTATATTTTATTATATGCCATAATAACTTTCCAAAAAAAAATTTTTTTCTTCGTCATTAGAAATAATTAAATAATAGTATTTTTATCATCACGAAACCAATATATCATTTTGTTTATTGCATAGTATTCCGGCAATATTCAATGGATTTTGCAGCTAGCTACTTGATATACATAATATGAATTTTGTATGTATTGTTTCAAATTTGTAGTGTTGGTATTTAGTATCTCTCAACTGCTATATCGCGTTACAAATTGTACTATTTACGATTGTCGGTCTTTGTTTGAATTCATCTCACAAAATAGAACGTGCTTTGGTCTAATCAAACGCCAATATCCTTTTATTGGAGAGGAATGGAGCATTCTACCTGCCACCAATTGTCGATTTTGGAATCGTCGTTTTACTATGCATCCTTGCAATTTCGCCGTAATGGTTTTGGCAAATAGGTTTTTGAGAGGACGTTTCAGCTAAGTGGAATTAACAAAAATAAGTATTTTACAAACAAATTGGGTCTGTAGATATTAGTTCTAATAGGTAATAAATACTACGTGGTGAAGGTAACTCACACATTTTAGCCATTTTGTCATAGTATTTCCGATTCAGAGAAATCAGATGTTTTCCTGACAAGCTCTGCGTCAAAAGCGGGATTTGACAATAGACTTATTGGTTTTATCTACTTTTAAAATGTCAATTTTCCTTCAATACCCAACTGTAGGAATCAAGTGTTACTAAAAAGAAATCCGTCATCACAGTGCGTTTTAAGTTATTATTTTAGGTTCTCTGTTTGATACTAAGGAATTTCAAGTCAATTTATTATAAATTTCATTTCTAGTAATATGACTTCATGATTGATTGATGATTTCTACAGAAATTGAAATTTAACATCGCCTCAAGGATTATATTCTCAGCATTAAGGAATTTGGATGATCCGATGTATTGATTCGACGCTTAAAAAATGTATAATTACTTAATAAAATATGATTTAATATAATTTTTTTTTAATACATACAAACATTCCCGGGCCATGAATAACCTAACAATCTTTGAAAATCTCCTACTACCATACCACCAGATTAAACGGAAAATGTTGTTTGTGTTGTGATGGTGGAATTAGTCAGCCAAAGAATTGAACACGCGACGTCTGGGTGGGATCAAAACGCGACGCCAACTCGGCAACTGACCTACATTAATGTAATAGATTAATCTTCTGATGTTCAGTTTTGGACCTAAGCCTCCCACGGATATCTCCGGTATTGATGATTATTTGCGGTTCCCACCAAATCAAAGCCAGAAGCTATATAAAACTTTATCCCCTGTTACGTGGGTTAGTTCAGCTTTCCTTCCCCAAGAAAAAAAGTCAATTAAAGATATTTGAAATTCAATGGTTAGTCAGTCAAATCCTTTAGCTGCGCCACAATATCATTTGTCTATTTTGCAGTCACAGTTTAAACTGATCCACTTGCCATGCACGATTGCATCTAATCCACTTAACCCTAGAAAGATAATCTTATTTTTTAGTATTGAAAAGATAAACATGCGTCTGAGAGGCGCACAGTTTAAAAAACAATTTTCCTTTTTTTTATAACTTCAATCAAGTGTTACATTTTTGACATAGGCGCTGAGAGAAATTTTCCTCAGGGAAATTTTAAAAATTTTAAAAATTTCTGTGTGGAGTTAATGTTATTAGTTAAGCCTTTAGCTTAGTGCATTAGTGGGTACCCACCATAAGAAATGTTAATGTTACAATATTATTCTTTCAAGTCATTATTGTAGATCTATTACCCATATTATTTTGCGTTATTTTTGTAGAAAGGTAGACATAATATGTCTCGACGCTACCTAGTGAGAGAGTTACCCTATTATGTCTTTCTCATATAAAAATAAAGTTGGTTGTTTGCAGGTGTAAAAAATGTAATAAGCGGTAATTGTTGAATGAAACACTAGGTATATATTGAATCATTTGGCGGGTAGGAGGTAACCCGCCGTAGCTTAATGGTAGAGCTCCTGACCGGCAATCAGAGAGGTGCGGGTTCGAGTACCGTCAGCGACATGTATCTTTTCTCAGGAGATTTTTTTCAATATGGATGAATGTTTCAGGCTAATAAATATTGCTTATAATATTTGTTACCCTTTGTGCTTTGCATAAAAAATCTTGTCTTAAACATTAGTTTCTCAATAAAAAAATAACCAATATTGTATTTATAAATGGTTCATATCGCAGTATAAGATTATACCTTACCTGCTAAACTTTGGGTCCCAGTGTCTAAAATTTTACAATATTGTCCACCTTCACTTAAATAATCGTGTATAATAAGAAGAGTATTGTATTTAGTTGACCAATCTTGTGACATGTCCTTAATTTAATTAACCAACACAATCTCCAATATTCAAAGGAGAGTTTTGTTTCCGAACACCTTGGGAGTTGATATATCCGGTGTCTAACTGTATTAAGTTTTACCTCAGTTGGGCGGAAAATAATTGGTTTTCTCTGAAATTAACTTCAATCATGTCTTCTCGGATAAACATTTCAGTTGTGTCATTCCACAAACGAAGTTATGTCATGTCAATTGAAAGCATTCGGTTATACTAAAACTTTATCGTATTTCTCAGTGTTGTCTACATCGCCCAACTTTTTGCGAATTGTTCTTTTTATCAGATAATATTGAAAATGACCTAACTTCTTGTCAGTTTTGAAAATGTTGTAGTTGATATATTCGTCATGTATGTTTTTACCTGAAACCTGGACATCATAAAAATACAGGTTATTAAAAGTGAAAAAAAAACGAGGAACCAAAAAAATCGTCAAACAAAAGCCTTTTGTAAGGTAGAACACAATAGGCATTGTGTTGATGTTCGATTCACACCGCAGCTCAAAAAAAATATTGAAGTATTTTTTTTCTCATGTATGCTCCCTGTCTAGGTGTTGTGGTGTTGATTGTTGTTTGGAAAACTTTAATAAATTGATATTTCCTCATAAATAACTGGACACTATCGACAGGGAATGAGTGAGTGGTCTAAGCATTTGACTTTAAGTCATTAAGTGTTGTATTTCGGTGTTTGCACAGCGCACAATTATATCCCTTGAAAGCAAGGCTGCAAATTGGGAAAAGGGATATAGATAGAAAATCTACGATAATTCATAATGGTGAATATAATTTTTTTTTAAATTATTAATTTTTTATTCACCAGATTTACAGGAACGGGTTTAGTTTTTCCCATAGGAAAAACTAAACCCTTTCATACACTTTTCCATATAAATGATCATCTAGTAAATCCACGTTATGCAAGTGTATTATATAAGTATAATTAATACAAAACAATACAAGAACAACACGTTAATCTACCAAACTATTAAATGGGAATATAATTCACCGTCTCCAGATATTTTCATATCAGAGGGTTCGGCTCTGTGGAATTCCTAATTTGACCGATAAATCCTACTGATCCCTCAATATAAATATTTAAAAAATCTTTCGTAATTCTACATGTATTTAAAATGACTGATTTTTGCATTTTTATATACAAATTCTTTGACAAATCTAATATGCCTAAATTTTTAATAAGAGAGCTAGGTATAATGCCAGTAGCCGAAAATTTTTAATTTCACAAAAACGGCACTATAGAAGTCATCCAAATATTATTATTATTAAATCGTTGTTTTTTGATTGCTTCTTTGTTTTTTACGTAGCGAAGGCAAAGGGAAAAGTATACGATGCAATTTAGTAAATTGATTAAAAAAATTCAGCAAACGCCGTATCTCTTTGGGATATAATTCTAAGTGCGATTGAGCTCAATTTCTCTCAATATTAAACATAGCTATTGCTTGTTTATCACATATTCGAAAATTAGATCTACTAATCAACATAATTTTTGTTTAGAAATTATAATACACCCTAATTTGTAGTGAGCTATGTCTATACCCAATAAAATTGATTATATGGATAAAATATTGTGTTTCATTGACATTTTCTTGGATTTTTCATTAACACAATATCAATGAGAAATATTTTTTGCATCAATAAACCTGTAAAAGTAGCATTACAGTAACTAACACGTAGTAAATAGGCTAAAAGTTTCCCATTAGAAGTTTCGTCATATTTTGTTAATTGTGGTTAGGGAAGAAATAAT
The DNA here is from genome assembly GCA_951813805.1 of Limnephilus auricula. Classification (NCBI taxonomy): domain Eukaryota; kingdom Metazoa; phylum Arthropoda; class Insecta; order Trichoptera; family Limnephilidae; genus Limnephilus; species Limnephilus auricula. Next base: position 36,257,103 of record OX638388.1, read on the forward strand.
GTTTTCAAAAGCAGGCGACGTTGACATTTCGCCGTTCACGTTCAGTTCTTGAATAGTTTCTAAACTCCCACATACGTATTCATGCTCCACAAAACGGAGTTCTCATTCACCACCTGTGACAGGCGACAGGCGTCATTCGGCACGAGAAAACTATTTAAATCCCTACCTTTGTCTCCGCGCCCTCACTTTCTTCCCCATCTCGTTGGAGCATTTTTTTTTCACTCGAAGACTTTCAGAAAGACTGCGAAAAAAAAATTATGAAACGAGAGAAGATCGTGTGAAAAATAACCTCTTTCTGAAGACGTTCATACTAATGGTGAGACATTCCTGCAAATCCCTGAAGATTGATGCTCCCGCTGTAAGGAAGATGAGATTCTTCTGGTTACAGCCTTCGTCGGAACGAGCACAGAGTGGCTGCAAAGTAGACACTCAAAAAAATACTTTTTGTACAATTACCAGTCTTTCGGAGGAAATGCTGCAATAAAGAGGCTTTAATCATTTCATTTCAGACGGCTATACGATAGTTAATAGTCGTGGATGCCAAATTAGGTCATTTAAAATATATATTTTACTCAATCAGTATATTTACATTATGGAGATGTAGAGCATTTCATTAGAGCAATTCATTTACACCTATCAAAATTAAATAAATTTAATCAAATGAATAAATTGCTAACCTTTATTAGTATAATATTAATATATTTATGATTCTAAGGGAGGTACTTAAATATTTTCTTAAACATAAATGTAATTAAATGTTGATTTACATATTATCGTCATGTAAAATATACACATCATCTCTATATATATCCAAAGATGGTTTAAGTTTAAATACCCACGTCAAATAAAAAAAAACTAAATATTTCATATTCCCTTCTCAGAAATGCTGATATACCGATTCTGTGAAACAGTAAGTCCTACTTTAATTTTTTTTACTGTTATTTGTTTGGTACCTACCCTTGAAGCGATTTATCATGAAAAAGCTCACAATGAAAATACATTTTTTTTTGTTTTCATTATTTTCATTCGTCGATTCAACCATTCCACCATTTTTATTATTATTTCAGGCCATTGGCCTGTACCAACAACTCCTGAATTAGAAATAAGGAAGAAGAATTTTCAGTTTCGTTTTTGGAAAGGAGGTATCTTTATCAAACGCTGAGCACCGGACACCGGACACCGGTCATCTAGTCCCAAAGCTCCCGGGGAAGCTTTTCCATTTGACAACGAGAATGGAGAACTTCTTTATGGACGGCGTTAAGGTTCTAAGGAGACTTAATTCCTCGGTGCGGTGGTGCACCTGCGGGGAAATCACATCCTACCTCTTGGTTAAGTTGAAGGACCTTATAACCCTGTATTCTAACACATTTTAAGAAGACTCTAATATCATGTTGTTGACTTGCAAATAATCATCGTATACATAAATACAGTGCCAGTGGTCAGTAAAAGGAATCTGTTTATATCAACAATGACACCACTACTGAAAATAAGATAATATTTTATAGCGTTTGATAATATTTTTGGTATCAGTGATATTACTAGTGCAGATTAAAAATCACGGAATATAATTACATTTCAAAAATAAAAATTATTTAAAAAATATATAATACTATAGTACTACCTAAGTTGTCGCTTGCCTGAATTATTTTCCGCATAATCAGTTCCAATTTTGAAAATGATTCCTAAATTCAAAGCAAATTTGAGGTCATTGAACACGAAAAAATTTCTGCAAGAATAAAGCACTTCACAGACAACCGAAATTAGTACCTATGTTTGATGTGATATGTTATGTTATGTTATTTTTATATTTTTCAAAGAAGTGGTTAATATAATGTCTGTTTCAACAGTTATACTGTACGTTTGTATAAGTAAATGGATATGAACTAGATGTAGATGCGCACAATGTTGGAAGATAAAAACAGCCTTTTAGCTCAAAAATATTCAAATGCCTACGCAATAATGTAGATAAGAGGGTTTTATTCAAAAATTGGATTCATTATTATATTTCTGCACTATCAGAGATTCAGAATTTTATTCTGTTAACAAAGCATTCTGGAAACAAATTCTTTTCTTCAATATAAAAGGTACAGCAGCCTCGAGAGAGATATAAAATGAATTTGGAATTCCTTATAGCGTTCCGCCACGGACTATTTCCTGGAGAGATATGAAACTCTCTTGCAAATTGTTTTGAAAGGATAAAAAAGTACTACTGTAGGTAATAAAAAAATACCCCAAGTGCTCCGAGTAAAACGAAAATACGGAAATCCTGACATGTCTTTTATTTTGATTTACATCTCAAAGACCGAATTTGCGAAAATCAGCAAGCGATAACTAGATAAGTCAAGTTAACCCGCGGCCCTATTTGTAAGGTCTATCTTTCAATAAATCAATTTGCACATCTGTACAGTTGTTATCAAATTCTACTTCATTCTTGTTTTTAGATTTTTGGCAACATTTATATTATTTATAAGACCTCTTACCATTTTCAATGATGATGCGTAATAAGAGAGAAATGTGAAATAGCTGGTTCCACGAACACCTTTAAACATCACGGAGAATTGTAATCACTTTAATCGGAGAAGAAATTTATGTATTAATTTTGCAAAAACAAGGTCCGATCAATATCCTACTCTTTAGAATTTTGCAGGTGGTTAAAACCCATTCCTTTTGGATTTGTGAAACCGTTGACAATGGAATTTTATTTTATTGATCTTAACAATGAACAGTACCTTTTGAACATCTTACATACATTAAAATGAATACCGTCTAACAACCAAGTAAAAAATTCGAAAAACAATGGCTAATGGCTTGGAGAAAATCTAATTTGTTATCAATCACTATAATGGAACTAGATCTTGAAATTCCTGCCTCTAAAATGAGCTGTTTCGCGATTTGTATAAGTTGAAGAAGATTAATGCTTATTTTACAAAACACTACTTATATCAATTCGTAAAGAATATAGCCTCGCCTACAACGATTTATTTACCCCTGATATTGACATGCGTGAATTTATTTTCCCGGAACATGTTGTATTAGTAAAAACAGAACCGAGGAATGGAAGCAACACGCTGAAGGATTTTTTTTCCAATTTTCTGCGTTGTGAGCTCACTTTATTTAGGCAATAATGTTTTGAGTAATCTTGATAGAATTCTCAACGACAAAAAGGCAGATTATAAAAAGAAGAGCAACAAAAAAACCGTAAAAGCTTTTATTTGTGAATTGATGCAAATGCATTTTTTTGATGGCACGTGGAGCAATGTCGAATATAAAAAGGACTAACGGAAAAAGTTTTCAATCTGTCACAAAATATTCAATAACAATTTAATTTCAAATAGATTCGATATATCTGAACGTTTCTCAAAAAGTAATAATGTTTTTGAAATCAGATGAAAGACTCTTTCAGATTTCAATATTTCACATGGACATGCAATTAAAAAAGCATATTACAAATTTACGCAAAAGGTTTTAAAATCGCTTACCGATGATTTTTTTATCATACTTTATACTAACAAAAATATTAATATGACAAAATAATTATAAATCTTATTGTTACTTTTCACTTATTTTTTTTTATTGCAAACCTTGACCGGAGGATCTTGTTTTACAGAATTACCCAAATTATTCAAGGACGTCTTTGGTAATCTTTTAAATGCAAAGGAACACTAGGTGTTCTCTCTTTCTAGATCTGTTGTATTATATGTCTGGCCATACTAGAAAAAAAAGACACCGCGTCATTAGGTGACCGATATATTATTATGTGATCCAAGTGGTTTAAATGCTTCCAATAAAGCAATTCCCTGAAATACTCGTACTATTCTCCGATAAAATGGTAAACTAACGAGAAACTTTGCGAAATACGCGTTTAATCAATTTATCTAAATATTTCTCTTACAACTTTCATACAGCAAGGTTCTGCAAGCACTCTCTAATAGTTTTTGTTCCGAGCACCCCTTTCTAATCTAGATTTTTGTGAAGTATTCAACGTATTGTACCCTAAAGTGCCATTGATGTTTATAAAAGGATATTGCAAAATGAAAGGGTTCCCGTTTGCCAAGAAACTTCTACAAGGAATACAGTAAACTGAAGGAGATATAATGAACATAGTTCGAGTGGAGATAAATGTTTATTGGAAGTTACTGTTCTAAAGATGAAGCATTTGAATGTATTCAATAGTTTTTAATTTTCTTGATTCTACATTGATTTTATTGAGATATTTATCAGAGAATAATCCTAAAAATGATAATAATAACGAAACGTTTATATAGCGCAGTTTCGTGTTGTTTCACTTCAATTGCGCTTGACTATAACAACATTTAAAATAATCCTATAGTGGTCCTTAAGAGTCCTGGCAAAATGTTGATAACGTAGTTTTAAATAAAGAATAAACAATATACGAGACAACGAAAAGAGAACAAAATTTAACAATAATAGTGCTGTTATAGCACAGGACAATATTAGTAGAAAGTAACGGTGCTATTATAGCACAGGACAAAACAAGAAGATTAAAACTAAAATATAGCATAAAACAGATTTTTTTTTTTTTTTTTTTTTTTTTTTTTTCGTTGTTTGTTTTTGGGGTGTTATGCCGTGTTGTGCTACCTCCTTCTTTAGCTGACGTTTCGGACAGCGTTGCAGTGTCCATCATCAGGGCAGATCCGGCAGATCCGTCGATGTGACGGCTTTTGGCCGTGAAAATCTAAAAAACGTATCAGCATAAAACAGGTTCAGAAATAAGAATCTTTCTGAGTGGACATTAAAATGTAAAAATACAATGAGGAGGAAACTGAAACCAAACAATTACTAGAGATTTTATAACATGCCATTACATTATATTGAGAAGAAATTAGGATTCAAGAATGGTATGATTTTTTAAATAATCAACTTTTTAAACCCCGTTTAAATTCAGTCGAATTCTGAATATTAGTAACAGCTGAGGAAAGTTTATTCCAAATAAGTGGGCCAGATACACGAAAAGAGCGATCATAAACGGCAGTAAACGACTCGATTTAACTTAGAAAGTTCGATTAAATGATTAGTATCATCTAGATATGCTGACCTTAGAGTAATCTGTCATTCGCTTAAATTATGACGAACACATAGTTCCGGCTGGCGCCATTCCTTGCAATGCGTTGAAGGTCATTAGGCAGATCTTGAACTCTATTATTTCAGGGCATCGAAGCCAATGAAGGCGATCCCTTAGAAGCAGGGTTATATGACAATACTTAGATTCACCAAAAATCATTCTCGCCGCAGCATTGAAAACGGAGTGGATTCTATTGAATTGTTTCTTAGATAGGCCAGTATACGCATTATTACAATATGTGAGACAACGAACGAGTTTATGAGTGACTTTGCTCCATCAGAGGAAAGGCATCTCCTGATTGATTTTATCTGCCTTAGATGGAAAATGTCAGAACTCACAGCTTTTGAAATTTGCGATTCAAGAGAAAGACTTTTGTCTATAGTGAAACCTAGAAATTTTATTTCTGTAGAAGGGATTATATTTGTATCCTGAATACGAATTGGATTGGAGTCGTAGAGGGCTTGCCTTTCAGGAGAAGCTATACAAATAAATTCCGTTTTTGTCTGATAAAGTTTGAGTTTATTAACAGAAATCCAACTTGAGACTGTGTTAATAAAGCTGACAACCTCGTTTTTAAGGACGTTTTTTGCATCAGGGGAACAAAACTTGAAAATCAAACGATCATCTGCATAGCCTTGTGATTGAATGTGTTATTCGAGACGATTCGTATATAGAATGAAGAGAATGGGACCCAGGACAGAACTCTGGGTAACTCCAAATTCGATGGGAGTTTCAGGAGATATGCATTTATTGAAAATACATCAGACAGGTACGATGTCATCCATTGGAGTACATCACCTCTAATACCAAATTCGGTTTCAAGCACGTTTAATAAAATACTATGGTCTACCGTGTCAAATGCCGCACTCATGTCAAGAACATATACCGAACCCAATTTACCTACTTCCATCCCGATGATAAAGTCAAAAATTACCCGCAAAAGAACAGTTTCCGTTGAATGAAACTGTCGATAAGTGGATTGATTTTTGGGAAATAGACCGAGGGAGTTTAAGTTTACCACCAATTGTTTGGCAACGATTTTCTCAAACAGTTTTGACAGAAATGGTAGTTTGGATATTGGCCTGTAATTATCCGTATTGTCAGTATCAAGATTTTGTTTTTTTAGAATCGGAGTTATAATTAATTTTTTAAGTGTTCCCGGTACAAGTGAATTTACTAGTGACATCTGGAAAATTGCGGTAATCACAGGCATCCGTAAGACATTGTTTTAATAGCCAGGTAGGTATACGTTCTTGAGAACATTGCTTATTAGGACAAGACTTTACAGCACGCGTGACATCTTCCGTTACAGGTGCAAAAGTAGTGAAGTCACTAGAGAGCGGAATTGGTGCTGCGATAGAAGGCGATCCTACCACATTGAGGGCCCGAATTTTTTCGACCTTACTTCTAAAGTGTGTTGGTAGGCTATTCGCTTTAAGAGAGAAATCAACTTTGACATTGTTCTCTCCAGACAGAGTCTTTATATTTTGCCAATATTTTTCCTTTTCTGATTCAATTTATTCCCACAAAAAGTTCGATTTTTTCTTCCTTATAAAGTTTTTGCTTGGCAATCTAAAGCTGCCGATTGCTGAGAGTCGGGTTCCGTCTGTAAGTCCTCTTCAATTTCCGCATTTCCCTCTTTTTTTTTAAGCTTTCAGCATCAAACCATTTGCTGCAATTCTTAATGCGGCAGACCTTCTCTGTGAAGGGAGCATTCTTATCAAGTAATGCCAGTAGCGTAGAATTATAAAGAGTTACTAGCTCTTTTACCTGGATTTCACAATACTTTTCCTTATCACAGAGAGGCGAGGTTTTTAGTTCATTGCGAAATATCTTTCTGTATAGTCAAATTCTGTCCAATTTCTGGAGATAATGGATTTGAAAACCAATTTTGGAGGACCGAAGGCAAATACGGATGTGATGAGACGATGATCCGACAGTTCAATAACAGTAACATCTACGCTATTTGGGGAGAAATCAATGCGGGTAATTATTATACCTAGTGTACACTACATGCACCATGAGTAGCTGAGTTAACCTAATGATCGCAGCCGAAGTCACGCAATAATTTTACTGAATTTTATGGTCACCGAGAACCCACTTGACCGAAGGGTTTTGATGGAGTATGAGTCCGCATTTTCGTGCCAAGTCTCCGATAACGCCAAGATGTTGATACCTTTGCCACGTATGAGATCCACAATATCATCATGTTTATTCGCAATGGATCTCGCATTCCAAGCGGCAACGGTTAGAGACTTAGCCGGACGCAAATTTCTAGTTTGTATCAAAACCCAGGTATCTATTTTTAATTTAATTCTTCTCTGGAAACGAATACTTTATAAAGTTGTGGTATAAGTAAGTTTTTTTTCCAATAAAATCATTTGTAATATTATTCAAAAGGAAGTTAGGTAGGAAGTGTGTTTTATCACGTTTTAAAATGTGTAAGTAAATCATAAAATGCGTTAAATATAATTAAACTTTGCGACTGAAATAAATAGTATGACTGCTGTAATACAAATGTTTATCAGAGAGTGTAAACATATGTGATTCCGTTAAACATTTGTTAACAAAGGAATTGAATCCAAAAAATGTTTCAATATTAATCGTTGCATTTATGGCGATAAAAACATCAAATTTCAAACAAACTTAATACTTTTACAGGGCACAAATACAACAACAAAATAATAGCAGATAATATGAATAAAAAAACATTTTAAAAATAAAAAGAAAATTTTGATTGAGTGCATTTAAAAAAATCATCGCTTACATTTGGGTTTAAAGATGGTGTCATGAATTATTGTGAAAGGACACATGACAGTGAAAAACTATTAATTTTATGGCAAATAAAAGCAGCGCCCACATGGGAAACTGAAACCTCCTCACACCATCGAAAGGAGGAACAAGATAAAAAGTTTATGGAAATGGCCCGAAAAATCCCATTTTATGATACCTTAAGGCTTTCTTTTTATATTATGTGTTACACGGGGAATAGGTTATTATTTATGGGATACTTATTACTGTTGTAAATAAATTTCCTGTAATAAATTGGCTTCTGCAAACATTTTTATAAATTTATTAAATTTATACCGTACTATTTCTTATATATTTTTCCTCGAAACATTAAGGCGGCAGTATTTTTATTAAAGATAATAGATAGGGTGATTTCTATTTGAAAGGTTTTTAAGTAAACACTTCTTGAGTGAGTTAGTGGGTTTCAATGGTTTTGTTGAGGACAAAGGCATACCAAAAAGACACAAAACACTTTACAGATTTTCATTTCTTATTTGACATTGTTTGTATTCTTTTGAATTCCTATGATTAACCTTGTGTGACGTATAACACGGAAAAAATGGTGACTTGTGCTATGAAAACGTGACGATAAGCAACCCTACAACACCCATATCTTAATTTAAACGCATAATTAAACAGCATGTCAATCAAGTAGATTTATTCGTATTATCTTCGACTTCAATAACATATTAATCACCTATAATATTCCACTCATACTAATCCATTCATATACTTTTATAAATAAATATATGTATTTAAAGAAAAATATAAATTATTCGTATTATCTTCGACTTCAATAACATATTAATCACCTATAATATTCCACTCATACTAATCCATTCATATACTTTTATAAATAAATATATGTATTTAAAGAAAAATATAATTTTCTTTAATTTAAAATAATGCCGAGCTTGTCTCGTCATTGTGGTTGTATGTATTGTAGACTGTCACTGGATATGAGCCACAGTACCTACTTAATAGTCGACTCAATATTTTAAATTTTGAAAATGGATTATTAAAACAATAGTAAAAAGAGTCTATGAGTTATGACAGAACAAATTGAGAAGATTAATTACCATCGTGATTGAGATTAAGGAATTACAATTAATAACATTAAATGTCGTTTCTTTCTTCACAGGTAATGCTTTATTACCTTAATACTTTTCTATATGTTAATCTTGTGATAATAAGATAAGTATTATTTAGATTAACAAAATAAACCATATTTTTCTTCACAGAGAAACTCTATTGTGTTTGAATTGATCAAAATTTCAAATCACAATTAAAATATTCTTATATGTAAATATACGTTTCAGTATATCAGCTGGGTTGGCACGGCATCTAGGTTCTACCCAGGTGTCGTGAGTTGCATTTTTTGTGAGTGAGTTGAATTTCTCGGCTAGATAGGTCCTCCATCACGATAGGAGCAACATTTTCCGAATACTGTCGTGGTAGTTAGAGATTTCCGAAGTATTGTCAGGTTACTTGTAACTCAAGAATGATCGTCTTTAAAAAAAATGCGGCCTCTATAGCGCAATTGCTGGAAGAATGCAGATTCGATTCCCAACACAGATGTACCGCTAAAATGTGTATTTAAGGATATTGTATTCATTCACATTACTTAGTATAATTACATTACTTGCTCATAACCAATCGTTTTACAGTTATCGTTATACAGCTATATTATATGTTTTTAAGCCAAATGGTTCCGGAATTCGGATAAAGGTATTAAACGAACTAATTTCATAGTACTGCATAATATTCGGATAACGGGTATAGGTACCGCTGCCCCGGGAACCATTTAATGGATTTATTTTATTTTATTTATTTTATTTTATTTGGAAAACCAACAGTTAAAACATTTTATAAAGTATAATAAAACATGGGTAAATCATTTAACCAATAAAAGGTTTCCACTGAAGTATCTTAATTTTTTAGTGTAAACAAAGAAAAATAGTTACATTAGCACATGGGGATGGGATGGTGGGAGGGAAGGGAAAGGGATGGATCTATTCTGTATAATTAGTAGGGTGTACGTAAGTTATGTAAGTAGTTATAATAAAGTATCGAGAGATTGCCTGTGTGACTTTAAGGACTGTGGTGCAGAGTTAAAAATGTCAAATTGTGTGTAGTATGTATTGAAAGTGTTTGATGCACGATAAATGAAGGAGTTTTGCTTAGAATTGGTGTTGCATCGAGGGAGGCTAAAAATTTTGTCTGATCTGGTTCGTTTGTTGGGAACTCGTAGTTGGATTCGTTGTAAGAGTTCCGGGCAATCTACGACGGACCTGGATATTTTCTGTAGAAAGAGGACATCAGCCGAGCTTCTTCGATCTTCCAATGATAATATATTGAAGTACGCGGCCGAATCTTTGTGATTTAAGTGGGGACGATAGCTCCGGAAATCTAAATACCGCAGGAAACGATTTTGAACGCGTTCCAGATTGTGTACATATGATTTTTACTGCGGGTTCCATACTTGTGAAGCGTATTCTAATAAGCTGCGGACGTATGCAAAATATAGTATTTTCATTATTTTAATTTTATTGAATTTTTTACATGTTCGGAGAATAAATCCTAACATTTTCGAGGCTTTTGATGTTACTGACTCGATATGAATGTCGAATATAAGCTTAGAGTCCAATGTCACTCCTAAATCTTTGACTTCTGTTTTGTTAATTAATATAGAGCCGTTCAGAGAATATTCATTAATAATGATATTTTTATTTCGTGTGAAGTTCACGACGAAACACTTTTTTACATTCATTTTAAGGTAATGCTGCGAACAATAAATATTAAGGCGATTTAGGTCCTCCTGCATTTTTTGACTGTCAGCAGTACATCTGACAGGGTAAAAAACCTTCATGTCATCTGCATAAAGTAATTTTTTGGAGTGTTTGAAGCATTGGCCTATATCATTAATGTAAATGTTAAATAGTAATGGTCCCAATAAAGATCCATGTGGCACACCTGACGGGACGGTTACCCAGTCCGATTTATAGCCACCTACAACCACAACTTGACTACGGTTTGATACGTAGGATGAGAGCCATCTGAGAAGGTCCCCGGGTACCCCGATTTGCATAAGCTTGCGTGATAATATGTCGTGATTCACAAGGTCAAAAGCTTTGCTATAATCCGTATATATTGCGTCTACTTGCACGCGTTGATCCATATTGTCGTGCAAGAATTCTGTGAAAGCTACTAGATAACCAACACCTCTGCCATAGGTCACCCCAAGTGGATCGCTAAGTTTGGTGACTTAGCAAGGGTGCCCGGGTTCAGGGGTGAGGTTTACCCGAGTCTTGGTGGTGAATGCATCTGCCACCAGTGCGTGGCAAACCGGACCGAAAGAGACTGTTTGAGGGAGATTTTTTGATCACTCCAGCAGGACTCTCTCGAAACATCGTCTAGCACCGCAGTGGGTGGGATGGATTCATAAATCCGTTCCTCCTGGAGATACTGTCCGCAAGATTCCTACCCACCCCTCATACCTTTTCCTTCCCAGAACTTCATATCCTTCCTTTCCTCGAAATACCCTCCACACAGCATCTCCAACGATGACAAGCGCCCTAATCAAAATTATTTTTCTTAGGACCTCCTGTGTGGAGCTAATGGAAAAAAAAAGAAAAATGTTAAATAAAATATAGTTATGAGTCGTAGTGTGCCTTCACATTAAAGTACTAAGTCCATTTTCTGAAATCATTATTTTGAGAATGTTTTGAATTCAAACATCCCGTAATACAGTCGTATGTCAATTAATTTCGCCTCGTTACATCGCAATAAGACTCAAAGGCTCCCATTGGATGTTCCAGTATTAATAACGGCAATTTACCAAATTTCAAATGTCCAAATATGAAATTCAGCCACAGTAAGGATTGCGGGTGGATTACGTTGGGAGTGAAATGATTGCGGCAGAGTGTCAACACTTCCAACTTCCAACACATGGGCTGACAGTTTGCGGGCCTATAGCAGGGGTGTTAAACGAAAGACGTGGGACGTGGGCGGGTCGGGTGGACTGGGCGGCTAGGGCGGCCCTACTACTCCTTTGTTCTGGTTCACATTTACGATTCTCGAGAAATAAATCTTTCGAATGTTCTCAGAAAGCTAACTCAGGCTCAGTGGCGTTCACTTTGGTAAATAATGGCTTTGCTGTTAGCTTTATAGATGATTTTCATAAATTATTGTAATTTTACCTTCGCCCAAGTATATCATAAAAAGGCGTGTTGGTCTTAAAAATGACGCCGGAAACAAAAATATTGGTTTATGCAAACATTTATCAAAAAGAAAATCAACTATCTTACAGTCAAAAGATGGCACGAAGCATTGGTTTGTACCTTCCGTTGGTCTGCGTGGAGCAAATTTGTTTTCCAGCAAGTTCGCGGCAACGGGAAGTCAAGCTTCATGAAAATCATTTTCAAAACACAAACTTTTGGCAGTTAGAGATATTTTAGGCATGAGCGGTATTGGACTTTATCATTAATAATTTAATCAGTCATATGAATACTTAAATCAAATATACGTAACATATAGATTCGAGGTAGCGCGCAGCGTATCGAGAACAGTAACATTCGATAAAAAACTACACCAATGCCATTTTAGTAGAGTAGGCTAGTCAGCACTTTAGTAGATTGAATCCATTCGGTTCCATTTTTTCGGCAAATAGAGTCCCCCTCCACGCATCCCTGCGCACTGACATGCGAATTTCATTCGTAGACGTAGACACGCGCGATATGTCGTACCGTTGGAGCGAAAATGCTACTAAATTATTTATGTTTGCGGCTATTAATCTATTTTCGTGTCCATAGTTTATTTATTTTCGCCTCACTAATTTATTCTTCCACCTCTTCTAAAATAAGCATACCAATCAGTTTATTTAGCGTCCTTACTTTCAGCCCGTCATGTCTTAACACTACTTGACAGCAGTGCGAACACTTTTTGGTGAGTCAAGCAGCGAGTTACTCGCCACTCGACTTACTACTTGTCATGTCCGAACAAGGCATAAGAGATGCGACGGAATTCGATGGGTAGTTTGTATTATGAAATTACTCATACGTGATGTTACTTTTGGATTGAAATAAATTTTGGAAGGGCTAATCTATAGTTAAAATATCGATGACTTTTACCTTTTATTTATCGTGTTGATTAAATTATTAATCGATTTACTAGCGAGCGGTGTTGTAATGCGATTTCCATCACATCAATGTGCGGTTTTTTCCGCAGACTTAACTCTACTATTTTATTTCTTGCTACGATAGCAATTCCAATGAGTTATAAAACACATTTTGGTACGGACAAGACATAAACGAGCTTATTTTGAGAAATACTGTGGTGCTGATAAAAGTGAAGGAGAATAAAAAAAGAGTAAGAATATGGTTTAGAAGTTGCTAGCCTGGCTATTTAGATCTGTTCACTATGTAGAAAAATTGCCAATTTCATCAATATTTTGAAAGATTTTTTTAATTTTAAGTGATTTATATTATTATTGGTAAAGTTTCGAACCAGAAACTTACAAACAGCTCAGAAGTTTATATTGGTAAAATTGCATTTAGAGATGCATAAAAATGTTCATATTTTTACTCCGGAAGGTCTGATTTTATTATATGACTTCTCTAAACCTCTTGAAATGTCTCTCATTCTAACACGCGACGGTCTAAAATTCTTAAATTATCACAGGTAAAAGAAATCCTAGATTTAAAAATCCCAGCTCAAACGCCTCTGCATAAAAGCGCAATTCAACAAAGAGACCGAGAGTTCACGCGATATCTAATAAATCTCAGACGTGTTCTATAAAAACTTCGATCTTGAATAAGGAGGTAGAAAAATCTACGTAAAATGTTTTACACTTTAAAGCAATCAACATAAATAAAGGGCTGCGCTACAATGGGGATATGATTTCAACCGCACATTTATTGGAATCTATTCTAATATAGTTTCAGATAATACAAGCAATACGCTCAGTTTCTGCGAGTGTATACGATCATACGAAAATAAGATTTTACTTCTAGCATATGTTATTACAGCGTAATGGTATTATCACATTACGCTGTAAGCTCAACGCGTTTTTTGGGCGTGTCCTAAATCATATCGCTCGCAATACAATCCATACAGACATGTCTATATGATGATATCGATGCTGGAAAAGACAAATGGCTAAATGCTATTCAGCATTAAAGATGAACCCACACAATAAGCTATATTTTTTTAGTGCTTGTGTTAATCAAATCGTTTTCTACGTATAGTTTTCTAGAACTTGTGTAAAACTCTTGAAAACTTTATTCGATGATTACAAGCAAAAACAAACAATATAGCTTGTTGTCTAGTTTCATCTTTAATGTCACAGCTTATGTATGGCATTTTAGTCATGTTTCCTTTCCAACGTAGATATGTCATAAGAGCGTGATCTGGATGATGTGCCGTGATCTGTTAGCCAGGCGATATTTCAAAATAATTAGACCCCCTCTCCCGTCGCAGACAGTAAGATGCCAAGGTCACGCGACTGTCAGCTCTGCTGTCAAAATGATAAATCCCGTACAAATAAATGATATTCCGTGCTCTCCCACTCCCCCTCTAGCACATGCTAGGGGGAGGACAGATTGAAATTATGACTGCGTGTGGCGCGTCAACATATAATTTGTTAGGCCACCCCCAAAACACGCTGGATGCGTATTGCGTTGTCTGCAACAGGCACAAATATTTGTACCCAAGCCGATTGTTATAATAATTGACAAATAAGCGATTTATTTTTAAATTTTAATTACATTTATAGGAGTTATGATTCAATGCAATTTCTGTAATTTAGAAGCTAACGCCCATCGTTCACGTGGCTACTTGCAAGCGACGCTACCGCTACCTGTCAAACTGTTTTGCTAGTGCAGCGCCTAGCGGCGATTTCAAACACTAATAATAGTATAGAAAATACAAAGGAGTGGCGATCGCGTCGCTTGAACGTAGCTCCATGGAATAACGGCTTTAGACTGCATGTTTTTAATTGTTCGTTTATGCATGTTTTACTACAAATTTTATCGATGTCATCAACGTGTTATTGCTTTTAGAGTAGGTAGGTACCTACTTACTTACTAAAATATTATATTTCATTCTAATATGTATCTATTTTCCGCTACCCATTTTCTTCGTGTGAACCTTTTCTAACTTATAAATCGTACTTAAAATTTTCCTATATTGCGCAAATACATTGGAAGTTCCCAAGGTTCATTCGTTCACTAAGCTTCTCAGTGAACCAGTTTTTATTGCCCCTTTATCTCTGTCCTTTTACTACAAATTTTACCCATATCATCAACATGTTATTGCTTTTGGAGCAGGTAGGAACCTACAAAGGTACAATATTAAAATATTATTTTTCATTATAATATGTATCTATTTTCCAATACTCATTTTCGACGTGTGAACCTTTTCCAACTTATAAATATCATATATTGCCCAAATACATTGGAAGATTCCAAGGTGTCACCGTTGACTGGATATGAAAAAATTATTACGCGCTTGGACATTGACACGTCATATTTTCAAACTTTATTAAACTCGATAGCTAAACTCTGGTTTCTACTAAAAATACATGGGGTTTTTGTGTCGGAAGTTGATTATTATGGAAAATTGGAGGAATTTCATAAACAATAATTTAAGTTGAAATTTATTTAACAGCGAGAACATAGTACATACTATGATACATAAGTGGATAGAAAAATAATTAGAAAATATCTCAAGAAGACATGGCACGTTATATCAAGTTAGTCAAAAAATTTTATCTGATGAAATGAATGAGACAACAAATCAGCTAACAGCATGACGTACGATATAAGGAAGGAATGTAAATAATAAATTAAACAAAAATACATGCCTACCGTATACCCTTATTGGGGATTCCAAGTTTTATTATGTCTACAATATTTGTATTTATGCCCATCAGAAAAATGGAATTTAATTTACTTTTATGAACAGGTATACTTTTATTGCCAAAACCACGGAAAAATATGGCTCAACGTAAAACAGTAAATAAATACACGGAGAAAAATGTTATTCTAAAATACGATCAGTTTATAGGTAAAAACGGTTAAAAACGGGACTGAAGTTCTTACGAACAAATTAACAGTGTTTCGATGTTTATTGGCGGGAAAATGTAAGAATAATTTATTGGTATACGTACGAAATTACGTATACAAACAAATTAATCTTAGATGTTCCCGCCAATAAACATTCAAACCCTGTTAATTTGTTCGTAAGAACTTCAGTCCCGTTTTTAACCGTTTTTACGAATAAAATTATCGTATTTTAGAATAACATTTTTCTCCGTGTACAAGGACCAGTTGTTTTAAAAAATGAAAAAATTCTATTTTTCATGTCAAATTTGACATGTCATCTCGTCTTCCATCATTTCAAATACGAAATGGTTTGTTTCAACTCCAAAATAACGTTCGTTAAATTTGAAAATTTTACTCAATGTTCCCCGCCAAATCACAATTTTGACGACTGCGCATGCGCCTCCCATCACATCAACTTTATAAATTTCACTTAACATTTCCTTCAAATTTTCGTTGAAATTTCTTCTGACGGAGATCGAAACACCTTAATTTTTCGGTGAATGACGATTTGAAGGAAATTTATACGTGAAATTGTCCGAAACAACTAAAACGAATATAGAATTAACGAGCTATTTTCAAGCGTTAAATAGTACCATATAATTTTAAGTTTACATTTCAAACCATTTCACATAAATTTTAAATTGCAAGAGGTAATTTAATTTTACAGGCAAATTTGGTCGGTGCCTTTATCACCCTACGAAGCGATATAAAAGCTTTTTTAATGGACGTGTTTGTTTGGGAGGCGAGTATGGATACTATCGCCCCACTATCCATTTATTGGATAACCTCTGCCATGTGGTTCGCTAAGTTTTATGTATGAGCAAGGGTGCCCGAGTTCCATCAATTATGGTATGTTGACGGCAGATGCGCCTGTCCACTAGAAGCCAGTTTAGGGATACCTTTTGATCTCTCCAGCTGGTCTCACTGGCCCCTAGATTCCTACCCACTTACTTTATACCTTTTTTCTTCTCAGAACTTCCTCTCCCTCCTTTTCTTTAAGATATCCTCTACACAGTATCCCCAAAAGGTGACATAGGCCCTAACAAAAATTATTATCCGCAAGGCCTCGTCCTGTGTAGGGTTAAAAAGAAATGTATAGCTTGGTATTTAAAAAAAAGTATGTAATATTCTGAAAGCGAAGCAAACGATAAATTTACAAGCTGGAATAAGTTGCCGCGGGTCTCTTTAAAGCAGTATACGAACCAAACTACCCTTGTTCAAAGGGCATGACACCGTATACATGGGAGCGTGTTATTATTCAAAGGGCATTTGACACATTCGTGGACATTTGGATATCATTCAAATTTATATCAGTTATCTTTTGACCATTTATTAGTACAGGTAAATAAACTAATAATTATAATATTAGTATTGTAAGCAGTATTTGTTGGGTTAAATAATGGTTCAACATAGGAGTTAAAAAAAGACATAAATCTAAAACTTATAAACTTAATAAATTTGTATGCAGAGCACTTTATTCGTTAAAGGCTAAAAGCATCTGAAAACTGCAGCTGAGGAGCACTTTGCAAAACATTTTGAAAGAAGTTTCCTGAATGAATGAGATTTATATTCAGCTTTTAGCGAAATTATATTATTATTGCACAAAGAAACTATCACAATAATTTTGAACGCAAAAACGGCTTAAGCCACTTAATTAATATATAGAAACATATGTACACTTTTTTATAAATACTAGGATTATTGAATTATTTGTAACTAATTTGTGTTTAATTAATTAGTTGGAAGTTAGATATTAGTCAACCACTTTACGCGTGAGTGCTCGCTTCATAACATACTGGAAACAGTAATTCCCTTAGGAGATAGCTCGGAATGTAATTAATACAGGTCAGACGAACACAGAATAATTAAAAGTCAACGGTAGGGAGAAGAATATTATGTATTTATTTTAAACAATCTAACCGAAAAAATATATTATTGCAGTTGAACTTTTTTTATTGCTTTTATCCCTGCAAATTTTCCCGACTCCACTGAGTAATTTAGCCAGCTGCGTTATTTTATAAAGGGTTCAAATTATCTAGATTTAACGGTTTGTACATACTACCTGGTAGAATCGTGTAAAGTATTTGGAGAATAGAAATCTCTGTAATTCTGCAGAAAGCATGAGTCGCGTTCCTTATACATGAGAAACTCACCCGGAAGAATAAAAAACCAAATCAAGTAACACAACATGTTCTAAAAAAGTACGTTCATAATTCAAGACTCTCTGCAAAGTATGTGAGAAGGTTCTTCATTTTGCTTGTAAGGTTTGATGTCGTTGTTTTGGTGGAAGTTAATACCCTTACTTTAGGGATGCTGTTGGCCGCATAAACCTTATAGAGAGCAGTGCTCAGTCATGTGAGGCTGAGCTATTTTATTATTTTATAAGTAGGTTGAGGAGTATCGAGCTTATCTGAGAGAATGATAGCCAGTTTTATACAATATTGAAGGGAGACATGCTTTGCATATTTTGGACGTGGTGAAACCCCCCAAAACTAATACGATTATTGATTTTAAAGTCAGCAGATCTTTGAATATATAAAGGCTGTTGTTTGACAAAATATTGGCCTTCACTGTATAATTTTCTAATAGAAACTTACGTAAATGTGTTTTGAAAGCACGGTCAGGATAAATAACAATTTCACAATGTTAACTCATTTGGCTTTTCAATTTTACTATCCATTTTGATTTTATAGTAGACGATAACCTGACTACAAAGTAAAGTAGAGTGGATGGTCAAACCAGGAAAAAGTAAATATACATGGAAAAAGATTTAGGGATGGAGACACAGAATGTCTTCCAAGTTGATTGATTGAAGAGGAACACCAAGAAAATAACACTCGGTGTCAACTTGCTCGGAAAAAAATGTCAGGTGAATCGGGGTAAGGGCGTAAATAGGGGAATAACATTTAGACCTTCCAGCATCCATAAAGTTCATAATTCAGGACTGCCACGAGCGGAGCATTTATTGTAATAAATTAGTGGAAATTATGTTCGTAATTTATTTATTATTAATTTTTATTTCAATCAACAGCAAAAAATAGAACATATAAGTTGAACATATGAACATAACAAAGAACATACTGAGACCCTGTAAATAATTACATATTGCAAGATAAGAAACTCACTTAATACAAAGTTGAGAAACGTTAAAAATGTTTACAAAATTTACAAGTAACTTGTCACCTGTCAAAAATATGTTCTATAGGAAACCAATTAAAAATACTCACTGAGAAAACTCATCGCTCCGATGCGATACGAAAATATTTTGAAAACCTATTTCATAATAGTAGATGCAATGTGCTAGTTATTAAAAAAATATACATAAAGTTTATTTAAATTTATTAAAATGTAATCACAGTCCTTCTTATTTCTACCCAAACTGGTATTTTTTCACCATTTCCATTTCTGACCATTTCAGAAACTTACCTCTCAATGAGTTGTTTCTGTATAGAATTATGTTTTGTCGTCTGTGCCTCTTACCAATTAAACTACATTTTTAAATTAACTTCTAAACCAAACTTAAAATTTGATCTGCATTTACAAAATTCCTAAAGGTTTTATTATTGAGTGAGATAGTAAATTCTTGAACTGTAAATGGCTACATATCATCAGTTCAATCTGAAAACATCTGATATAATATTTCTCTGAATTTATGAATTTATTTTTGAACTAATATTGTGAGGATTTCACTTTACTCAAAACAAGGGCAGACCGTCATCAGTAAAAATATTTTTTAAATTAAAAAAAATGGCGTTAAACTTCCGGATGATACCACAATTTCGATAAAAATGGTTAGTGGCTTTTGATTAATTCGCTTTAAATACTTCATAGTATCAACTCAATGGAATTGTGAAATCTTACTTAGTACTATCACCAAATACTCCCTAACGTGCCTAACGAGGTCTCCGCAGAGGAATCGGATTCTTTTTACGGTGTGCTATGTCTCTTTTCTAATATTTTTTCATTCATGTATAATATCTGTATTGTTTAAATATTACGAGCGTAGAATATAAGCGAAAAAAGTAATCCAAAGAAAAAGTAATAAATGCCACGAAGAAAATACTTATTGTCTCATTTATGGCTTACGTAACAGGTTCAACCCACGTATTTATTAAGCACGAGCCAAAAGGTAGACATGGAACATGTTATGAACCTACATTCAATATTGATATTCGGTAACTTAGTTGTGGATGAGGATGTGGATTGTGGATGCGAATGCGGAACGGGATGTGGACTGTGGATAGGCATAGAAAGGTAAAAACGTTCGAGGAAAGGTCAATAAACATGTCATGGAGCGGATATTGAATTTGTTTCGGAATCAAGTTGGACAGTTTATGGTTTCTTTGGAGTAGTATTAATGTTTTGCTACAGCCCAGCGTGACTTGTTTATGGGCTGACAACCAAAATTATTAAACTAGGTTTTGAGTAGATATTATTATTGGTAGTAAATATATTATGTACTTTGATGATGATAACAAGAATATAGTAACTAAACAAATATAAAGAATTTTTATGGTTTAATATTTTTTATTAATAATAACATAAGTGACAGTTACACCCAATGAAAACTCCCAAGTTTTATTTTGTTTACATATTATACGTTAAAATAATCTACGTAAATTAATTAAGTAAAAAAAAATATATAATATATATATATATTGTACTTACATGAAAAAAGAGAGAAGAGAAAAAATTAATACCCAGCTAATTGAATTTAAAACCTGAATATTTAATGAAAAAAAAAACACTGTTATACAACACTTTTTATTTTGAATTAACGAATGTTAGCCAACCGGATGGCGCTTATCTCAAGCTTCGCCAAGGTTTATTATATTAAGGGGGTTTCTCACCATCCTCCTAATAGTTTATCTATACTATAACGAATATTATTAAAAATAAAAATAAGATACTCGCAATAGTTAGAAAACTCGGCCAACGAACTCCGACCTAATAAATAAATAAACCGTAAATCATAAATCTAAAATATTCATTATAGTATGGATAAGCTATTAAGACAATGGTGAGAAACCCCATTATTATATTAGCTAGAAGTAATTAGGAACAGATAATTAAGATATAAGAAAATATTAAAATCGTATATATATATATTTATACCATCTGTGCCATATTACCTTTAGGTAAAATAATTAAGTCCCAATGAAGCTTGAGATAAGCTAAACCAGGCCTCCTAGCACACTTGATCGACAAGGATTGATAGGATAACTTTCGGTAATTTCTCATCGTTCCCTAGCATGACTGCAGATCGCCAACGAATAAGTGACAGTTCACAATGACTAAATGTCCTTTATATATTCAACTATTGTTTGTACGTTTGCGATCTGCTGTTGCCCTAGGTAACGTTGAGAAGTTACCGAAAGTTATCATATCAATGCTTATCGATCGAGTGTGCTAGAGGGCCAGGTTGGCTGACATTTGTTGATTAATATATATATATATATATATATATATAATGTCACACCCCAAAGTATTTGCTTCCTTCGATAAAAAAAAAAAAAATTTAAAACCCTTGAAAAAAACCATCTCTAAGGGTGGCCCTTGGGTCAGCTAGCGTATAAATCCTTCGAGTATTATTATCCATCCTTCTGCCATTAAAGCAATCCCCGAGCGACCTCGAGATACCGAACTTCAAAGATGAAAAGCTCCGCTGTGGGAGTACTCGTATACCAATAGATTATAATTTGACATCTCATGTCTTCGCTTGTTCCCTAGACCGCTAGATGTCACCCTTTAAATTCACTGAAGCATTTCTATGTAATAAATAAAAGTTTTTCAGTTTTTCCCTTTTCTACGTGTAATGTTTTTTATTTACTTTTCTTACGAGTGGGAACTATACCAATGTATATTTGTTGATTCTTATTTCGGTTTCCAAAAATTATTCTAGATTGCTGTTGATACAACTTACATGCTGTTTTTTTGCTTGTGGTATGGTTTATTAAATTAGCTCTTATTTCACAAAATAGAAAGAACAAACAAGGAGAAATTAGTTGAACATGAACAGAATAATACCTACATTATAACAAAACGTTTGTTATTTGTCCATAAAAAGCGGAGCTCTAAAGGAAAAATTGGGTTGTTTCAACCTTCGTCAGAAGAAATTTCAAAGAAAATATCATAGGACCAGTTGTGTCGGAAAATTTCAAGTGTGAATTTCCTTCAAATCGTCATTCACCGAAAAATTGGGTTGTTTCAACTTCCGTCAGAAGAAATTTCAACGAAAAAACCGTAGAAATGTGATGTGAAATTTTTTAAATGTGATCAGCAGAATTCGAACGTTTAGCGTTCAATGAGAGGCGCATGCGCAGACGTCAAAATTGTAATTCGGCGGGGAACAGTGAGTGAAATTTTCAAATTTATCGAACGTTATTTTGTAGTTGAAACAAGAAACAACCCATTTCGTATTTGAAATGAAGGAAAATGTGATTGCGTGCCAAATTTGAAATTTAAAAAAGAATTTTTTCCTTTTTTGAAACATTTCTATGGAATTTTTGTTGAAATTTATTCTGACGGAGGTTGAAACAACCAAATTTTTCGGTGAATGACGACAACCGGTCCTAAATTATCACGATTTGTGGTCGAATAATAATAATAGGGATGGGCTACGCGCTTTTCCGGTGGCCGGTTATTCGAAGCATGATGTTTTGAAATTAACTTGTTTATTTTCATGAAATGTTTACCCCGTAAATAATTTCACATAATTCGAAAAGTTTATAAAACCATCAGAAAGGTTTTTCTTAGAAATATTTTTTGTGGTTGGACCAAAATTAATAATTTACCAAGCCTTTGCGAAAAAGAGAAAATACAAATAAACAGATTTCTATTGTTTTCTCATACGTCATGTCAATAAAAATTAAATGATTTTCCGCGATTTGATTTTTTCTGTGGCGTGGGTACTTATTTTGTTGAAAAAGAAAATAGAACTTTTATCATTAGATATGTATCTATGCCATTTTTGTCAGTTCTTTTAAAACACACGAACGGGCATTTTTTTCTGATCGTTCTACTGTAAACTGTTCGACCACCCAACAATTTAACAACAAAAACATAGTCTACATTGTCTATTATCATATCTACGTGTTTAAGAAGTCAATCAAAGTACGTAAGATTTATAATAGGAAAAAACAGAAGAAATCTGGCAATGCCAATAAGTGTTAATCATTGGGTTATTTTCTAAAACAATATAAACGAATTTGATATATTAAATAACCTATTATTTTGGAAATAAAGCGGGGGAAACGCCAAGGACAGCACTTTTATTTATTTATTTATTTGATAGATACAAAATAAAGTACAGAATACATATAAGGAAGCTTTGCCTGTCCAACTAGGAAAGTTTCCCGTTCCAGGACAGACAAATTGACAGGTTTAGTTCATATTATTCTTTGAGAAATGTACATAATTTCATAATAAAAACAAAAGAACAAAAAAAAAAAAATTCTCTGAAACTAAGTTATGTAATGAAGAAATAGATAAATATATATGTAAATGCATTTTTTTTTTGTGATGTAGAAAAATTAATCTGGCAGCATATCATATTCTATTCGGATTTACCGAATGAACCAGGTAACATATAATATATCAGATTTACAGAGTATGATATAAGCAGGTAAGTTGGTAGTATTGAAAAGTATAAACCAGGTACGTGATAACAGGATGTAGGAATTATAAAAAATTTTACAGCATAAAATATGAAGTTATTTTAGGTTACGGGTTTAGAAGTGTGAGCTTATAATACATAGTACATTTAAATTTACAATATTAGATATAATTTATGTATGCAATAATATATATGATATTTTTTCCTAAGCGTTGTAACTACGATGTGTAATAAATTATGTTCAATCATGATTATTTTCACTGATTTAAAACATGTTTTCAGTTCATACGATTATAAGGAATATAAGGAAAGGAAATTATAAGGAAACATTTAATCAAATTAAACAAATAACTTTGTATTAAACCACTATTATATAATCACAATTACCTACATGTTTCAAAACCGATGGTTTCTTCGTCAGGGTAGTAATGAATAATGTCATTACTACCCTGACGAAGAAACCATCGGTTTTGAAACATGTAGGTAATTGTGATTATATATAGTGGTTTAATACAAAGTTATTTGTTTAATTTAATTCAAAATGACGCCACAAAGTAATTTTGCGAAGTTTGAGGAAATAAAAAAATAATTTATCGCTTAAAACTGAAAACAGTTCCAAATTGAAATAAATTTGTCATATTTACGGGAACGAAATTGAGGCAAAGCCGGACATAAAGTTATGCTAAAAATAAATATTACGAATAATAAAGCTGCCGAAAATAATTCACCAAGATACATGTAATTCCAGAAATAAATCACAAAATAGAATAATGCACTAGAAATTTCCATACCTAAAACAAATCCACCGTGAAAAGCTATGGATTTACAAAAGTAGTAAGCTATGACTTTTCTGAAAAAAAAAATAGGAACAAATCGAAGTACATAAGCCAGTACTAAAATAAAATCGTTTCAAAATCCAGTTAAAAAAATTAACAACAATCAAATTAAAAACGAATTGGTCACGAGAAGTATTAAAATATAAGGCAAACTCATTACAGTGACGTTTCATGGAAATAACACTGGCATAACGGGGTATGCAAAGTAGTAATAAAAAATGACAATTCTTATGAAACATATAAAGCAAAAATCTATGATATTACTTTCAAATTCAATAGCTATGTATGACGTTTTATGGAAAAAAACACAGGCAAAGCGGTGTACATAAGATAGTAATGAAATAATAATAATTCGAATAAAAAAGATACGTAAAAAAAAAAGCTAAAAGCTATGTTTCCGCCCGGGATCGAACCGGGGGCCTTCCGCGTGTTAGGCGGATGTGATAACCACTACACCACGGAAACCACGTTTGCGTTTGCCGAGGTTAAGGCATTTATACCAATTTTCATTGCAATATTTTCATTTTTAATATTATCTGATAATATTATTGTGCCAATGTCTGTTCAATTTCGGATTTTTGTGAACGGAAGTAGGCCGTTTTTTTGTTTAAATTTTTTTTCAAACAGCATCCCCAATGCGAAAATTAAGAAAGAAAATTAAAAAAAAAAAAAAAACTTAACTTTCCAAATTTCAAAAACTTTTAGAAGTTTTCCTGACTTATTTTGTAACAATTTTTTTAATTACTTAATTTTTAACGAGTTTTTTTCCAACTTTTCTTTAAGAATTTAAACTAAAAATGGTGGGATTAAAAACTATCTAACATGAATGATTTATAAAATGTATAATCATTTTAACATTTAAATTAGAGGTGGGTAAGTTCAGCATTTTGCCGGAGGCCTCCGAGGAGTGCTTCGTTTTAAAAGAACTCGAGTTCTAGGAGCAGGTCCCGGGTCCGAGTTCTTTGGTACGGAACGGACTGAGTACCGGCTGTTGCGGCGCAACGAGCCGGGACGCACGGGTTCGGCCAAGAACTCGGAGCCGGACCCAGATGGAACCTGCACAAGTACTCGGAGCCGTAGCCAGATAGAACCCACACAATAACTCGTAGCCGGAGCCAGACAAGTACCTGCACGCGGACTCGGCATGTACATTTTGGCGAAGTTCAACGAAATCCATTCGTGTCGAGACATGTCCGGCTGTCTGGGATTGCGTATTGGGTTCCAAGTTCCGGTGATTCAAAAAGGTGATAATTTTAGCACACGCGTAAGCAGTAACAAACCAAATATAATAATGAATATTTGGATTGTCGTTGAGGATTTGTAGTTTTTATAACCTCTATCGAAAGAAATCAATAAATGCGTGTTGTTTTAAAAATAAAATCGGGAAGTGGTTAGGTACTTACACATTGAAATATAAAAATTTTAACAATAATTAAAAGTCAAAAGGTTTTAATATCTATTTTTTCAAGTCCATTTTTGGCCTTACACTATAAAAAATTCAGTACATATACACTTTGTTCAATATATTATAGTGATATTATTGTAGGATTTGTGAAGCCGAGAAGTATCTAAAAAACATATTTGCCTCAGGATCATTGTCCTTCAAAAACACACGTTGTCAATTTTATAGACGATCAGAATTTTTTTTTAAATTTACCTTTCGAATGAACACTATTAAGCTCGAAAAATTACGTCATACGTCAACATTTTTAACAAAGGAAATGCATATTTAAATAAAGAATTACCAATTAATAAAATAATTTTGGTACCTAACTTAACACTTGTCTGAATCGTTCCAATACCAGTTGACAATCAGTTCCAATTTTGAAAATCAAAGCAAAAAATCCCAGTTCTAGAATTTATTGTACCAGAGTAACAGATACCAACAAAAGTAGTATTTTTTTAAATAATACAACAATATAAAAATGGTGAACTAAAATAAAATATATCATTCTTGTAGTAGGGGAGACCGGGGACTGCTGTACCAATTTGACTTTTAACATTTTCTACATCTTAGGTATAAAGTTTATGAAAAAAAAAAACTCATACTCAACGGCAGATTATTTAGTTGTGAACCAAATTCTTATTATATGATTTTTCTAAATCTTATATAAATTGAGCTATAAGAGCATTAATTGATCCAGGGAAATGCTACAACTGACCCCTACCGCGGGGTTAGTTGTACCAGGAGCGGGATTTAAATTAAAACACAGAATTTATGGATAAAGTTTTTTAATTCTAATAATTTCGGTGAGGCAAAACAGTTTTTTTGTTGGTTTATAAAACTACTATTTAAAATTTCAATTACATAGAACGTAATACACAATTTATCTGACAACAAGAAAACTCTTATAGAATTCGTCAGTTGAAGTGTTACCAAGAACTTTAACTATTGTAATATAATAAAATGATGATACACATATATATTAATACCATAGCATATTTTAAACTCAAGAAAAATAGAAGTTTTTTTTTTTAATCTTGTATGAAAACATTGTGGTACAATTGTCCATGTGGTACAATTATCCCCAAACAATACTAATAAAATCTCTTCGCATTGATATTTTTAAAACAAGATTATAAAACACAAAATATTCAAATATAAAAATAAACCATCAGTAATATTTTTTAGTAATTCCGAATTGGAAAATAAAATTATGCAAGTAGGTACAAACAGTTAAAAGAATCAAAAATAACTCAAAATGCCTTCGCATCGTTTTTTTTTAAACAGGATTATAAAACATCAAAAGAATAAATAACAAAGATTTTTTTGTTAATTCTGAATCGGAACTTTTACAAATAGTTAAAAGAGTCAGCATTTTCTCAAAATGATAATTTATTGATTTTTTAAAAGACGATTATAAACATTACAATTAAACACAAAAATAATATATATCTGCAAGTTTTTTTTTAATTTTCCATATCGGAAAAAATGTACAAGTAGGTTTAACAGTCAATAGAGTAATCAAAATGTCTCGGTATTGATTTTTTATACAAGGTTATAAAACATCAAAAGAATTGAACATAAAAATATTAAATCAGTAAGATTTTTTTGCAATTCCGAATCGGAAAATAAGATTGTGCAAGTAGGTACAAACAGTTACAAGAATCAACAATATCTAAAAATGCCTTCGCATTGATTTTTTTTTAAACAAGATTTTAAACATCAAATCAGTGCGATTTTTTTGTTATTTCCGAATCGTAAAATAACGTTATTCAAGTAAATAAATTATAAACAGTTAAGATAATCGGCGATATCTTTTTGTAAAACAAGAAAAACATTGCATTTTGAATTATTATTAAATAATACAATACATTTTACATATTCAAATGTAAAAGATTCTGGTACTCGATGAACATACATTCATTATTCAAGTCCGAGATTGGAGTTTAAGAACTAAATTTTCTAAATTTTTTTGGTTTGATAGTCTATTCCTCTTCTCGGTGAGCATTTGTCCAGCTTTCGAAAATAAACGTTCACAGGGAACGGAAGTGGCTAGAACACAAAGTCGCTTCATTGCAAGCTATATAACCTTTCATCGTTAAGTAGGGTTTTGCAAGGAACATAGATTTTATTTACATACCTCAGACTCAACGTTACTTTTGGACCCATATCGAAGAATTTTTTTTTAAAAATAATATTATAAATTGCGAACAGTGTTTTTCTTACCCAATCTCCCCTATTTATTACTAAAAATGATTCATAATAATATTATGTTTATGTTAAATTTCTATAAGTGGTGGTGTGTGGGACAAGTTAGTGGGGCCCGTACAAATACTATAAATTTAATATGGCACCGGTGCGCATGCCTTTTTCCTTCCCTGAACTTCCTTTAAAAAAAACCCCAACACAGCATCCCCAGGAATGTCATAGGCCCTGAGGGTTTTTTTCCTAATGTAAAAAAAATACCGTTCTATTATTCAGACTATTTAAAATGACCCGACGACTTCGACTAAGTGAAAGGTTTCCAATAACGCACACTACGAAATACAAACCATCACACCAATAATTATCATTCGCATGACGCGTGACCCTCGCGTGATCCCATACAACCGATTTTGTGTTTACGCGTGATCGAGAAACGCATCGTGTTGCAGAGGTTTTCAAAGTGGGGGTCGCGAGACATCAATAAATTTAATTAGATGCTTTTTTTTCAACATTCAAACGATGGTTATAATTTTACAGTACTTCTGTCACAGAAATTAAAAATTGTCCCTGAGTAATACAAATTAATGCAACGGACACGCTTGTCAACTAATCGAACATTGGCTCTATGTTCGAGGCGCAGAGTATGAGGTCATCCTCCAATTTTAGTTTATTTCTAAATTTCGATTTTCTCGTAACAAAGGAAGAAAATTGAACTTGTACGCAAAGGCTGATATTTATGTGAATTGCACACCATTTAACATAGTGATGAGCAACCCTCGACCCGCAAGCCTATTTACTGCTGGGCTTTGACTACATAAAATATTTAAAAAATATTCAACGGCTTCTGTTCTGTTTTGCAAAAAGTCTTAACCGAAAAATTAGTCTTTCTTCAAAGTTTTGAATCAGCCGTTCAAAACAATAAGTGATTTTTTGCGTATTATAATAAATGATAGAATTTCGTGGTTAATTAGGTTAGTTTCGATCTTAATTGCAGAATAATGCAGCGGTTTTTTGTTGAGATCATTGTTTGGTAAATTTTGAAGATGTTTTAAAAAATACAAAAGATTTTCTTGACGAAACATTATACTTATTAATATTGTGTATCTGAACGATAATAAACTAACAGCATTCATTGGTTTAAACCTTAACCTTTTAACCTGAATCAGGGGCCAAAATTGCAAGTACTTTTTATATGTTCTTTAATATTTCAGAATGAAAAAAATCGATAGCATTTATTGTTTTGGCCTACTAATATAGAAGTTATTGTTCTACAATATATAAAATAGGTTTGCGACTCCACCGACTGCAAAGTTAACCACTTTATGATGTACGTATCCTACCACCAATTTTCGCGTAAAAACTGACAATGGATACATTGATCCTCTAAAGGTACATACACTAAAAAACCGCTGGAGGTCGGGGTCGCCAATATGTCATTTTTTTATTGCTAAAAGATGATCGCGCTTTTAAAAGTTTGAAAACCACTGTCTTAGCTATCGTTTTATGTATTGGTTCGTCTATTGTGTATCTCATGCTTTCGTGGCGTCACGATCGGTTTGGCAGAAAAAATGACGTCATACATTTTGTTTGAAATAAACTGTCAATAAAATGTCACTTGAAATAAACTGCCAATAATATGACCGCTCAGTGGTTGAGTGGGCATCGCGTTTGGGTCCCACCTAGGCGTTCCGTGTTCGATTCCTCGGCTGGCAAAGTCCTCCATCACAACACAACCTAGTAGGATATTTTCAAATATTGTTGGGTTATTCGTAACCCGGGAATGTTTGTCTTTCTTTAAAAAAATAATATATAAACTTGACATTCCTACATAAATTCAAAAATTACTTTAATGTTCGAACAATAAAGTAATTGGTTAAAAAATACCAAAAATTTCCTCGCATCCATAAAACTATCGACAATAATGGGGTAAGATTTGATTTTTAAAAACCCTACCACCTCTAATTATTATTAAGCACGTAATTCAATCAAATATTAACTGACACTTAAACAATAAACAAAACTTTCACTCACTGTAAAGTTCGTAAACAGAATCGACCGTTAGATATGCAAAAAACTGTGACGTATCACCACTCACTCTCAACTCATACTAGTACCAGGAGAATGAGAAGAACTCGCGACCGGCAAGGACCGCGAACGGCGCGAACACGGGGATGCCGGTGGAGCCATACGGGTTCCCGGTTCGGCTCCGAGTTCCGGGTTTGGGACAGAGTCCGAGTTCTGAGTCCGGGTTTGAGTCCGGGAGCAGTACCCTTGGAGTAGTCGAATTGAAAAGGGAGTAGGAGTAGGATCCGCTTCACGCAAAGGAGCCGAGTTCATGAGCCCATTCCAGCTGAACCGACACATCGCTAATTTAAATCGGGTGATTTTAAATATATATTACAAAGTGCTTCTCTTTCGTGTGGCTTTCGTTGTGCTACACAATACAGGGTGTTAAGGTACGTACTTGAGTTACTTTAACCAGTGATTCCTGACATTATTTGGAGTAAAAAATGTAAATGAAATTTTTGTCTCCGGTGACATTTTTGATGTTTTTTTTTTTTTTTCTACAAAAACATAAAAAATAGTAGGGGTTGGGTAGTTGGGGGCGGGGTTAGTGGTGGGGCGGTAACTAGGCTGAGTGACCAATAATTTCATGTGAATAATTTTTTTTTTTTGTTTGAATTTGAAAAAAAAATAATTGTCATAAAAAAAGTCACCGGAGACCAAAATTTCGTTTACATTTTGTACTCCAAATAATGTCAGGAATCACTGGTTAAAGTAACTCAAGTACGTACCTTAACATCCTGTATAATCGGCATTTAAAGTACACATTAAAATCTATGCCATACGCGCAATTCGCATTATTGTATGCAAAACTAATTGTATCATTTAAGAACAATTTTAAAGAACACTGTCACTCACGAAGAGATCTGGGATTTATACATCTGGGATGGAAACTGCACCAATCTACGGAAAGTTTTGACTCGCCAGGACACCATTGTCCGTTGGTTGGAGCGAACTTTTCATTGGCTACCAGATACCAGAGGATCAGACGGGTGGGCGTTTTCCACGATAATAAGTTCCACCATAGCTAGATTAGGGTAATTAAATGGTCGATCCAGGGGTAAGTTAATTATCGGTTCATTTATCAGTCTCTGTAATTTAATACTAATAATTTGTTAATATGGAAATATACATTAATTATTGTTCTTTGTTAATACTGGTTTTTAATTGTTTCCTTGATTACTTAAAAGTGTGCTCTATCCCCACGGCCTTGTAAAGAGAATTTTGCTCTACGCTGTTGGCCTGGTCATAGTCATAGAGACCAGTGGCGCCCCTTTAATAAAATAAAAATAAAGCCTACAGCCACCACTAACTCTATCATTATTTGGTCTATAATTTCCTCGTAACAAAATTTTCCGATTTTCCTTGAAGAATTTTTTTTATTGTAATAAAATTTTTAAGATCAAACATTTTCCAGCTAGACAAATTTCCAAACATCCAAATTTCAAATGACAAAATTAAAAGGATAAACGTCTAAGCAAACATAAAGTTTTCCAGAGTGAAATATAAAAATTGAAAAGAAAAAATCTCACTTATGAATTCAACATACTTCTATTACGATGATATTCCTGTCACGGTTTTTTGTCCCAGTGACTTTACTGCCACTTGATCGCCCGATATTATATTTCCAAGGACCCAGCTATTTTTGGATACGGTTACTTTTGACTTTTGTAAAATTCGAAAATTTGAACAGGTACAGGTCAATTAACAAAGAATTAATCTAATATGATATAATATTATGTTATAAATGGTAATCATGAAATTTGTCGAAAAGAGCTCGAGCTAAATACTCTAGTATCTAGCTCGATCAATATCGGTTTTATGGATAATATCGGTAACTTGTCATCGCTCCTAGCACGACTGCAAGCCGCTAACGAACAAACAACAGTTCACAACGACTAAGTGTTTCTATTTTATTTAACATGAATCGTTGTTTGTTCGTTGCTGATCTGCAGTCATGCTCGGGAACGATGACAAGTTACCGACACAATTAATAAATCCTTTATCGATCGACCGTACCCAGGTACCCTAGAGCGAGGTTAGGGGAGAGAGACTCGAACTGTATGTATATATAAATAATTTTGGCGGCGTTCTTTTATTTCTTGAGTTCTGTTTGTCAGTATTTTTTGGGCGTTTGTTACTTATTAGAAATTAGTTTTCTTTCGTAAAGTAAATTTTAAATTAACTAAGTTATACGAGATTCATACATACATTGCGTAGGTATTCACAAATGTATTTTATTTGTGTAGAAAAATAAAAAAAATAATTGCTGTTGTATGTACAAAGGGGCAAAACTCTACTATCGGAAAACCTTACTAAATTGGGCGAAGGTCTACAAAAAGCTACCTGCAGGGCCTAGCAGCAAAATACCCGCGTAAACGGGTTTTTATCTGCCGGTAAATAAGTATAATACAAATGATTTCGTGAACATTCTGGCCAAATTAAAAAAAAACATTTTTTTATTGCCTTAAAATGAGTGCTACGTTTCGGTACGAACATAACATTTTGAAAATTAGTAGATATTCTATTAAATTTTTTTCACATATATAAATCACAATGTAGAAGTTGTTAAAAAAACAGGGATCAAATTAAGTTATTTCTAAAAGGTAAAAAGTTAAGATTATCTAGCGTTCGAAATAAGTAATATTATTTAAGTACAAGTACTTACAACATTATTATCTGGTCATTTGAAAGAAAAACACGTAATTTATGAAGGATTTCAAATAGCCTAGATGTCGTATTATCCTGGATTAGTTGGGATAATTTTCGAAAACCCCATCAAGTACCTAATGGGTCTATGGAATTTTATTGGAGGATTTAGATGGGGTGGTTTAATAAAATATTCTAGATTTAAAATGCAAATCCATTGATTCAATTTATATTTACATAATAAATAGGCAAGATTAAACTGAAATCGCGAAATTGCCCTCAAATATCAGAGGTAGGTAGGTACATATGATATATTTTTTTAACAAAATTATTGTTCTAATTTTTTTTCTTTTACATAGGTTTTCAAAAATATTATTATACAATTTATAAAAACAGTATTTATTAATAGGTCCTGCTGTCTAATTTTTATTACCCGTGACATTTTTTCACCTTCAAAGGCATTATACAACTGTTAAAAGGCGAACCACTTTCATCTTTCATAAACAAACTGTTTTTATAAATTGAATATATTTTATAATAATATTATTGAAAATATTAAAATCGAGTTTTTCAAATTAAACAATAAATCAAATTATTATTGTGTCTCAATGTATAATCTATCCAATAAATCCTCTGTACGCCAGTGCACGTACGTCACACTCGACAGACACGACACGAACACCCATAAACACCAGTAAGTTGATGATGGCTTCACGAGAACGGGTCTTTTCTTCGATTAGTTTTTATGAAAGTCGGTTCCTTGGAAACTTCTTCATGTAATTCGATTCAAGACTCTTCAAGACCCGCATTGATAAATCCCTTCCATCCCCTACCTAAAAACGTCTCACGACGCTGCCGAACCGGGTAGCGATATAGTTTTCCTGACTTTACACAGTACAGACAGGGGCGCTCTTGAGAGGTGTCATAAAAAAAACTTTGTTTCGAGGGTATCTGCCTACTTAGGTAAGATTATAAAACCATTCTATCTTCAAGTGAGGTCTTGACATAGATTCCGCTGATACGCGAAGAATTCCTAGTAAGGAGGGTTTAGAGCAAAAAGATTTATGACTGAATAGATCGCCATTTCAAGACAATAAGTTATAGAGTTTTTGAATTTTACTTCCAATAATGGCACCTGCGTCACTCTCTAGTATCTTCTGTCTATCGCGTTTTCATAAAAGACGCGTGAGAAGGAAGATTATTAATACCTTCGCACATTGCAGAAACTACTCTCCTACGATACACAGCTAGGTAGTGAAATTTCAGATTTTAGTGTTTTTAAATGTCCTCTGTATGAACAAGATAACATTTTACAGTTTCGTACAATCATTTCTGTATTCTTAGCATCTTTGAGGGAGTTGAGACTTTGAGAGTAATATGTATTGTGCTATTATTTAACGTCATCTTTTTATGACAAATTTTTACTGTTTAGAGTTGGTTTGTTTTTGAAATTGTGAGTTATTACAAATAAAATGATCGAACCTTTTCAACCTATAAAAAACTAGCAATGAATGTCGTGTCTCTTACAAATTTGTTGCAATAATTCATGTTTTAAGGGCAGGTAATACCCGACCGAAAGAAGAAGAATAAGAGATACGACAATACGAATGTTGGAGAGAGCGCACTAATATTAAAAACGAAAATATTCAAGCGAAATATGGGAAAAAGTTTAATTTACAATAGAGCAAAAATCTCTCTTGAACAACTTAAGTAGCATGTAAAGAAACACTGTGATTTTTTCATACACATAACTTGTAAAAAAGCAAAAACAAACGTGTAAATAATAATATTCGAAGCATACTTTGCGATTTTTTTCTGTCGAGGGAATTTTATGTAATCGGCTATACAAATCTTTAAATATTATCTTAAAAAATAACATATATTTTTTTAAGAACTTAAAGTGTTCAAGGGACCTCTTTAAGAACTGGTAGAAAATCGGAATTCCGGCCCTTAATGTGTTTTCATTATTTTATCAAAATTCTAACTTGTCAAAACAAGAATGAAAATCTTGATTTATTTAAATTTTGATATATTCATTATCTTATCTTACATTGCGTTAATTCTCCGAAATATATTTAGTATTCTTATCACCAGCCAAAAAAAATTGGTCGGTGCTAAAAGTTTATCATTAATTACTTGCCTACGTGAATTATTCATGTAATCACACACTCATCGCGCTATTCTCTCTGACTCCTAGCAATTGTACTAATAATATTCTGTCAGTCGACGGGTTTCACCGCCTTAAAGGGCTAAATCACACCTCTCAGCTCAAATCCCCAGGGATCATCCCAGATAATTTCCTGGCATTTCATTCTCAGTTGCGAGTCAACGGCCTTTATTAACCAGTTGATTGTTAGCTCCACATAATCATTACTTACGACCGCTAGAATAAAATACTTCAGCAGAATCCTTGGCTAGTTGTTAATAATGTTAAAATTAGCCTTTTATACGAGCCAGTTTGTTTTTTTTATTAATTTCATTATCATCATGATTGGAGATACAAAACTTGGAGAGTTCTTTCCGCCTGTACAAAATGTCTTTATCTCTCACAAAAATCACAAAGCACGAACTCTCGAATGACACATACAAAATGAAAAGTAGAATCCTCGGTAAATTTCCAATGCATTTTGGTCGAAACACATCTTTTAACTACCGGTATTTCATTGGGAGATGTTTCGAGAAACTAGCTTCATTGATCCCCTCGGCACTGATGCATAGTCATTAAAAACGTAAAAATTCGAGCGAAAAATTGGAAAATGTTTAATAAAACACGACTCGTTAACAATACAGCAAAAATCTCTCTTGAACACGTTAAGTAGCATTCAAAGAAACACTGTGATTTTTTTCCTACATATAACTAACACACGTGTAAATAATAATTTTTGGAGCATTCTTTGCGATTTTTTTCTGTCGAGGGATTTTATGTAATTAAAGTTTCAGATCTACAGATCTTCACATATTATCTTAAAAAATAACATATATTTTTCTAAGAACTTACAAACCTTAATTGTTCAAGGAACATACGTTATAAATCTGTAGAAAGTCGGAATTCAGGCCCTTAATTTGACACAAGTCTAATTTTCAAACATGCTAGACTAATTATAATTATCAACATCGGCTTATTTGCTAAATAGCTAATAGGTATCACAATCTACTTACGATACCATAACCCACTAATAGTGTAGCCTCGGGATATATTATCGGTTTAATCGACCATTCTCATGCTTCACCGCAAATTATAATAGAATACTTCAAGCACATTCAACTAAATCCAGCAGTAGTTGTTGGAAATCTATCACTGTGATTTATGGTTTAGGCAATTCCCTTCGTGTTTTGAGGAATTAAAGCAGAGATTCAAAATTAAATCGTTCCCAAGACACCGAATCAATCAAAAGTTTATTATTATATAAGTCAGCACTCAACTCAGTATCTGATTATTAACTACTTACCAGAAGTTATTTCTCAATTTCTTTGAAGATTACTTTAAAATAGACGAAAATAATTTTCCAAAATATAAATCTAAATTATATTGGAAGATGGGTAGACGGGTAAATAAGTATCGGTTTTTTAACGATGGTGTAATGGTGTAATCTAAATAGAAAATAATTGGAAAAAAAAACATGTTCGAGCGAATTCGCGATGCGGGCGAAGGAAAAAAAAATACTCGTTTATAGCACGTTAAGAGGCTAGACTTTGAACGACATGCGGAACACCCCCGTCTATCATTCTGTCCCGCTCACAATAAGCTCACGCACACTTACAATACATGCGAATGCGAAATGTGCGAATGAGACAACGCTCAAATTTACCTACAGAAATCGCCTTTATGGAGAATTTATGGAGAATACACTTTTCTACACAGAATCTTTCACGAAATTGAAATTTTAAAAAATATATATTTTTTAGAAAGAAGAAGCTTCGTCGGTAGCTTTTATAATTTTATAATTATTTATGAGAGTTGAGTTAGCAGCACTTTTTCCTTAAATAATATTTTTTGATAAATCGTACATGTTTGACAGTAAATGTTTACTCTAATACGAAACGCATCGAAAATTCGAAAACATACCGACATAGTTTTCACCCTCTAGAAGGCAGTATATAAAAAATATATTCATTTTGTGCAATTTTCGTTGTAGAAAAGTGTTTTTTCCCGGGCGTCCTTTTTGTATGGGCCGAAAAGCGAAGTCTATCGTCTTAAAAGTTTTACATGTTATCTCTTTGACGACTTTGAAAATGTTCTCAATAAACTGTTTGACCTGTAGGCAGTGAAATTTCAAACATCCCAACATAGACCAAATTATAATAATAAGTTGTATATTATTTTACAAGTTGTCTTATAGCCGAATTTCAATTACGCACATATCTTCATTTGTCAGTTGTTCACGAAGTTCACTAGCATTCAAATGCAATGAAACTTTTAAATGAACATTAATTTCCATGAGGTTTTCTTTAAATTTCCATATGTATTGAATGCAATATAAAAATAAACATCTGCTACCTTATAAATGGTGTGTTAACAGTATATGTATTTAGTTAAACTTCTATGCCTTAGTATGTTCCTTCGCCAAGAGTCAAATCCCGTAACTTAAAATCCAGCATTAATGGCGAAAAACATCCCAGGCCCATAGAAAATTTGTTCTCGCCTAGGGAAAATTACTAGAGACTAGTTGAACACTACCGTAAAAGCAAATTATTTTTGAAATTTATCATGTATTCATTCGGAATTCATCATGTGAACTCAAACCTAGAATAAATGCTGCGCTTTTCATTATTTTAATGAGTTTTCCAAATGAGCTCATTTTCAAATTTCGTGGATAAATAGCACGGATTCAATATTATTACATTTATAATTGGACAGATATTAATTTTAGATTTGAATAAACAACGTGCACTTATAAACGATATAAGCACGCCTGGTTAACATCGCTAATTCCAATCCTATTTCAACAGACATATTTTTTTTTTTAATATAGATATAAGTGATTCTTGTACTTGGTGAGCAAATTATAATAAATTATAAAGATAATAGAATAACATTATGCAATAGGTAAGTATATATATAACCTTATAGATTCTCTACAATACAGTTATTTAAGGACTTCGCAGTACTGAACATACTGCAACTGTACATCAAAATTATATCTATACATTACCAAAAAGACAAACTAAACCAACATACTGTACAACACAACTACTGTACAAGACATAGACATCAACACATGACTCCGAAGATAAATACCACCTATGGAGAAAGACATTACCGTAATCTGGCTCCAAAACTTTCAAATTTAATTGAAAAAGACATTAAAGACATTCACCTGATAAAAAGCGTAAATCTAAAACACAAAATACATACATGGATTGTAAACAAGGGCATTTTATACTGCGGACAAATGATAACTTCTTCAATATAATAGCTACCTGTATTAAATTTTATCTCTCTTTTTTTTCAAATAATTTAAGTTCTTTATATCATCTCTTCTCCATTTTTTCTTTTCTTTTTCTCTTATTAATTTTCATTTTATGTTTATTTTTCAAAATTCTATTTAATAATTAATAATTTATTTTATTCTTTCTTTTGAAAATGATATAAAAAATATTAAATTACTGCCACCTCGGAACAGGCTCAGCCTAGTGAGGTGGCATAACCTAAAAGAATGTACATAACATGTATTTTTTGGTTAATAAATAATAAAAAAAAAAAAAAATATATATATATATAGTGGTACATAATAGGAACAATTTGAAACTTTTGGATCATCTATATGTAGGTGTACATATATAGGATTCGGTTACGTAGTAAAATATTGAGCACTTAAGAGCGATTGACCAGCGGCTGAGAAAATGCTTGCAACTGAACAGGGAAGTTCCAATGAGAAATATTGATTATGACCCATATATATTTTTTAAAATTAAACATTCAATATCGATTTATTTCATTAAAAACTTGCTTTAATATATACCCACATTCAAGTAGGCAATAAAAATGCTCAAAACGCACGATGATAAATTATTAAATATCGTATACTTCTTGTAAGTATTTTTTGATCATAAGTATTTATGATTTTTTAATAATGTCTAAACAAAATTAATGTATAAAAACATTTGAAATATTCTAGTTAGACCTTCAGTAAATAGAAGTACTGAGGTATTTTTGTAACAATAACGTTTTGTAAATAACAATAATAAAACATTAACATGTCCTGGGATTTATTTTTTAATGATTTTAATTTAAAATAACTCAGGTCCGGGGCATACGTCATTCCTATTTCTACATACGTTAAATTGTCGAGAAAACAAGCTTATGTGCCCAAGCTAAAACTAAAATTCTGAAAACTATTTTTACTAGATTATGTAGTGATTTATTTTTGTTGTATACTTATTTGATTTGAAATTTATGTCGTTTAATGGAATCTATCGTTAGAAAATTTAAAAAATCTGCCAACGACCAACGGTATAACCTTAGTATATTAAAAATAAACTTAGTTTTTCAAAATTTTAAAACTGCGTGTACCAGATAAAATAACAATATTTAAAAATCACTTTATGTTTTTTGTAAAAAAGAGTCAATACGTCTAGAATTTGATTTAAAAAGGACTTATTTCCGGTATTCTCTGGTAATATCGTCTTAAGAGAGTAATTTGAAACATCTAAATAAAATAGAGACGAATATAGGCTGATAATGAATATAAAGAAAGGGATAAACAGGAAATTATTTAGAAATATTCCTGACAAGTATAATTTCAGTTTGTGTTTCAGTTTATTGATATCTTTTAATTTTTTTATTTCAATCGGAAGGCTTTTGAAATACTTTATTCCCGAATAGATATAATTGTGAGGTATTAAATTTTGGTATTTTGATGTTATATTGATATCTTTTTGATGGGTGGGTTTCAAAATTTTTGATGGATGAATTTTTCATTATCTTTGTAAATTTGAATAATTGCATTTTTCTTGAAGACATCCTCTACTCGAGGCACCCATAAATCTGCGAAAAGCGTTTCCGTTGGATAAATTGAGGGTTTCTTTAGGATTACTTTCCGATGATTAGTTTCCGGACCACTTTGATCGGGGTTAGAATATTGTTGTATGACCCTCCCCATCCAATAATTCCACACTGAATTAGTGACCGGATTAGTACATAGTGTACTCTTTTTAGGTTATTGAATTTTTAAATATTTCTTAATCTTATGAATATATATACACAGTTTCGGATACGCTTAACCAATTCACAGATATGGCTCTTCCACTTCATATGTTGTTGTATTATGACTCCGAGATATTTAATTTCTCATACTGAGTTTAATGTTGAACAGCCTTGGATACATGTGATTTTATTACATTTGTTATTGTGAATAATTATTTTAGTGTTGGGGAGTGTTTTTAGTTTATTAATTAAGAAATATATGTAATATATTTTGTTAGTGTTCAAGAGAGAAGATTTGTATCAAACCGTTGTTTTAAGGTGTTCATGCTATTATTTGCTTGTTTGTTTACTACATTCCAGTTGACCCCGTTCACAATGATAGCTATGTCGTCGGCATATGATATTATGTTTGCGTTAAGTGGTAGTTTGAAAATATTGTCGACGTAAATTATAAATAGCAGGGGGCCTAGACTGTGCCTTGCGGTATCCCGAAATTACTTGTTAGTGTTAAACAATATGAGTCGTTTATGTTGCCTACTTGGTATCGTTCAAATAAATAGATTAATATCAATTTTAGAGCTTTATCGTTTAACCCAATACAGATTAACCGTTTAATAAGTTTGTCATGAGAAATACTATCGAAAGCTTTTTTAAGATCTGTGAGGATTCCGAGGCATTTCAAATATTTGTCTAATGTGTCCTAAATTATGTTCGTTAATTTGGCAATTGCATCTTGGGAACTTCTATATTTCATAAATCCATATTAGTGTCGTGAATTACATTATTTTTGTTAATAAATTCAGTCATTCTTTTCTTGATAATTTTTTCAAAGATTTTGGCAATGTTTGAGATCAGTGATATTGGACGATAATTTGTAACTTCTTCTGGGTTGCCAGATTTATGAATTGAAATGATGATGGTTTGTATAATATACAAATACATATAGTTGCGAATATTCCGCTTAGAAGACTTATGTTGAATAAATGTGTTAATGGTTTTGAGATATATGTTTTTGGATGTGATGCTCATGAACAATAAAACAATCAATTACCGAATTAGGTAACTAGGTACCTACCGATATTTCACAAGTAGGTGTCTGATTTTGTTCCTGTTTTGTTATTGTTTGTTTTTTTCCTATATTCATTGTAATTTGAATCATTTTTAAAATCCCGTAGTTTTTGATGACTATGGAAATCAAAATCGAAGATTGAATAATTTATTTTATTTTATTATTTTTCTGAGGTATAATTATAAAATTTTACCTCGTTTATTGAATTGAGAGAAATGTTGGATTTTAGTAGTATTAATTCTTACATAATGTAATGCAGGTATATCCATTACAGCTAAACCTATTTAAGTCTTGTTATTTTTCTCTGTTTTTGTAAAAGAAGACGTGTTAAGTAAGTCTCCCCTATTAATATTAAACATTTCATTTTTTTATCCCGTTAAGTCTACAAAATTTTAACGAAAACTGCGCCATACAATTTTTTTCTTAAATAAGAGTTTAGATATTGCTAATTCTTCAAATTCGCGGTTTTAAAACTTACCACTAAGAAGAGAGAATTTTTTTTTCTGACAACTTATCCCAGTCTCATTAAAAAATCACAACAACATAAATATTCAAAACTCAGAAAAAAAAACTGAAACAAAAATTTGTTAATATAAAACGAAAAGAAAATAGAAAATATGCATAATGTACAATAACACAAATTTAATACATTATAATTCTTTTGGCATTCACCTGAATTTCTGAGTAATATTGAAAGTCTGCCGTACACGCTATGAGATGAGAAAAGAAATCAGACTTTCTTTGAGAAAAAAATAAATAATCAAAAGCCGTTTATGTACGGAATACGGAATGTATTAAATAATCAATAAGAGGAAAATATTAATAAGTTAAAATTAAGTACAAGGATTGTATTAGAGCGTAGGTTATGGTTATTAACTATGTCTTTATTTGAAAACAGTAAATAAATGATTTCATAATAACATTTTAATATGAAAATGAATTCCCCCGCACGGGAGATGCCAGTGATTATATCATTATATCTACTTATCACAAATAAAGAAGCACAATGAAACATGTATGTAGGTATTTATGTATGTATTTATTGAAGTTATGTAGTTTGAAGTTTAGTGAAACATTTTTCCTTATTGCAAATTGTTCCAATACAGAGCTTGGTGTTTCTCAAAAAAAGGACTGCAAAATTGGATTAATGGAATTTAATTCTGTAAATTTCTTTCTTCTGTATCCATTGCATATGCTCTATTTTCAATCACCATTGCAAATTAATATATGGTAAAAATATAACTAATATCCTTGTTCAACGATTAAGATATTACATAGGTAGATTGCGAGACTTAAAAAAAATAATTTATTGTTCTACTAAAATCAACTAATTTGTTTTGATAGAATGTGTGAGTTCGGAAGAAAAATCTTCAAAGGATGGTTGAGGGCTCTTATACCTCGTAAGAAGAAGCAATACATGTTTTCCCTTTTCTGGACTTTAGAAGACTGCTTATGTTTTCTTTATGGGTTCCAGGTGTGTAGGAATGTTACTGACAGCATTGTGATGAACCTTTATGATTTCCCGGAAAGTGGCCTGAATTCATAATGGCTTAAATGGCATATCGATGTTAGAACTTCTGTAGGCATAGAAACGTAACGTAAACGTATGTATTTCAATGATTAGAAAAATAATATTTTTAAACTATATAATAACAGTTATTTTTATTCGATTTTCACACACAGAAATGCCCACAACAAATTTAGTTGTTGTTGCTAATTTGTCTAGTAATATCTGTTTCCGCTTTCTAAAAACCTTTTTTGCTTCCTCAATTATTTGGCATTACCACTTTTCATTATTTTTTAGCATAATATTACACTTCAAAACACAAACGAAAATGCTTCAAAACAGAGTTTAGATTACCGCATTGTTTGGATGAAAGACTCGTTAGGCGAATACCTAAGTTAGTGCCGTAAATAGACCAGCGAGGTTCCAATCTCCTAATTAATACAATCCCTAAAAGCTTTTTGTTTACCATTATTT
Organism: Limnephilus auricula; assembly: GCA_951813805.1. NCBI lineage: Eukaryota > Metazoa > Arthropoda > Insecta > Trichoptera > Limnephilidae > Limnephilus > Limnephilus auricula. The sequence continues at coordinate 36,300,088 of OX638388.1, forward strand.
CATTACCAACAAGTCTTTAGGCAAATTCCAAACCACAGCTTGATTGATATTGATAATAGAGGCTTTGAAAATTCTTCAATGTTTTTCAAATAAGTAATGCGAAAGTTTTCTTTTTTGAAATACGTATTTTTGACAACCTCTATTATCCTCAACTCTTGTTCCGAGAAAAATAGAAAAAACGAAACCGGTTATGTTTGATAACATTTATATTTAAAACTAGACCCGGCATGCGTTGCAAAGCCAATTAAATAAATAAATTATTTCTCCCTTCGTGTCATTTCCCATTCATCCCCCCTTCCCCTCCCGCGTTCCCTTTTCACCTTCGCACGTTCCCCCTCCCCTCTCCCGCTCTCCTCTTTCTCGTCCATAAAATACACCTATTTTTCCAAAAACTCGCGTGACCTATTTAATTTTGTATGCAAATTTCGTAATGCCATAGCTCACTAGTGTATATATATATATATATATATATATAGAAATATTCACAGACATGTTCATAACAATTCAAAAAAACTTAATGGCAATCGTATGAATAGTATAGGAAATAATATCATAACGCCAGAACTCACTATCCCATAACTATCCTATAACTATAACGGGTATGCGCACATCATATTCCCAAAGTTTCATCGCAATCGGATGAACGGTATGTATACCATATTTCGTTTCTCGAGAGGGATAGGCAGAGAGGATATACCGCTACACAAATCTGTCGTCGCACAGGCTCCATATTTATTATTATTTAAAGTTATAAGTTATGGTTATATTATTCTGACTCATAATACGACCCGACTCAAATATGTGTTTGATTAGTCATGACATCCTTCTTCGAACGTCCCCGAATTCTTCTAAAATTAATTTTTCCGTAATAATTTATTCTCGTTCCATCCAACCATATAATCGTTCCTTTATTAACCTTGTTCACTACGCTTACTTACTACTCTTAGCCTCGAATTTATTCTAGATTTCCACTTTATTTGCAACATGGTGATTTTATATGGTGCATACGCCTAAGAGATCTAATTTCTAAAGCATTCAATTTATAAGTATTTTATTTTCGGAACAAAACCACACCTTCTTTTCACTGTTAATTATTTTTAAAATGGTTTGAAGAACTCGCTTAATTATACGAAAATAATAATAATTTTACAAATTGTCGAGGTCTCTACCAAGTTCTGTGGATTAAAAGAATTTTCCGAAAAAGCTTTTTCTTAAATTCAATTAGGTCGCCTTCTGCCAATCAAGTGCCACATTTCAGTCACTGCAAATTAGGAGGAATAGAACAGTATTTAAGAATTTTACCAAAAATAACTGTTATTCGCTTATATTTTAAGAAGCTTTCATAAAATTCTGAAGAAAAAAAACATAAATTATGGTGGTCGTAAATGAGAAAAATGATAAGTGTTCTTATTCTGAAAAGAAAATAAATTAATCACCGAATAATTAAGAAACACAATACCGTGTTTAATAATTTTAAAAGTAAATATAAAATAAGGATAATATTAAGTATTTTTGTTATGATCATGTAATTTTTTTGGTACTGGGAGTCCTTTTTCATACAAAATTTATTTTGAATTTGGGACAAAAATACCCAACCAAACGGAATAATCTTTTTAAATAATGATCTTTCTTATATCTACCCACCACCCTGAATCACAGTGGAAGGGATGGATTTATACGTCCGTCACTCCTAGACACAATAATCCCCAGATTTCTACCCATTCCTCATAAATTTTTCCTTCCCAGACCTTCAACTTCATCATTTCTGTAAAAAGACCTTCCATATATACCTTCCATATATACCTTCCACCCCCAAAGATGATACAGCGGTCTTAGAGATTTTTTCCTCAGGGTCTCCTTTGTGAAGCTAAAATCAAAAGATAAAGTAAATTTCTAATAGTACCTACTCAGAAATATATAAGTTTATTAAATTACAAAACTTTGCCAAAAGAAAATAAAAAATTTATGATTTTAGAGACAACTTTCTAAATAATTTATAAGTTTATTTAAAAAAATAATTATAATTTAAAACAAGAATTTAACGTGAAATTTTGAAAAACGTCTCATATAACGTCGAAGGCATTTTCGTCATTATTCTGAGTAATTTTTGTATGTATTTGAATCCGTCTTCAATGCGGCCTTGACCAACAAACAATACACCTAAGAAATTTTATGTGGAAGTGAAAGGGAGAAAATATTTTTAAAAGTTTATTCTTTTATCATCGTTGGAAGCAAAAACGCCTTATTCACAAATAGCATAAAAATATACGAATATATCTAAACAAATAAATTTTTTTATTTATCTTTCATTTTTGCGGAGTTTGGAATACGGAATAATTTTCTCCTTATTGAACATTGGCTGTTGGAAGATTTTACCCTTAACTTTTAAAGACACAAAGGCCGAAGTAAAAAGACCCCACGACAGAATATAGGGCAAGAGATAGAGTTTCAGTGAAATAGGAAACGGAGTAAAATGACCCACACGGACTCGAAGAAGAGTGGGGCAAGATGACCCGAGACAGGAAATTAAATGACGGGGTAAATATCTCAGCGAACCGGACGCGAATAAGAGCGCCTGCACGTGCCGCGTACCTCCCTCCAGATTTATTGCAATGGTATTTTATCATAATTCTTTAGGTAGTTATTTAACGTTCTGTGACACTGTCTAAATTCTGGATTCTCTAGGAATAATTTTATCATAACACTCTCTCTGACAGTTGGCCTTTATTTTACTGCGCTCCTCTCTCTACAAAATGTTCCGAAGCAGTTGTTTTACAATAATTATCGGATTTTCAGATGTAACCGAAAACCAAAAAACATGTTTTTGTTGTGCCTATTTGAAAACGTGTATTGGAAATATCAAGATTTTTAAATGTACATCATATATCACCATGTCGTATGGTTTCAAAAATGTGATTTTGTGCTTAAGGTTTTTCCAAACCAACAATAAACATAAAATAAATAATGCGAGAATTTAAATCTACCGATTATTAAAATTATCTACGAAGTATTAAAATTACTGATAAATGTTATCAGTGAGAACTCGCGGCAAGTTAAGAAACACTTTAAAAGTTTTGGTATTGGATTTATGTTTAAAAGAAAAATGGTTCATCTCTTCATGGAAGATGACATTGGTTTTTTATACGATATTGTAAAAATCTATAATGATATTACAATAAAAAAATGTATTATATTATCATGTTTGGTATAAAGAATTGAAAAAATATAATTTTGTTATTAGTACAATCTACTGCAAAAAGCCTTTTTGGAATCCATCACTTTTTGTTCAGGGAGTTTATTAAAAATATGTTCCTACTTTTTATGGCAGGTACTCATAGTAACAGTAGGTAAATAAAAAAATGTCTTTTAACCTCTCGAGAGATTTTTTCTATCTGGATTACAAGACAATTGTGCCTGAAATCAGCTAGTTTTTCTTCTCAATGACACTTAAATAACATAGAAAACGTGTTTGAAGTTTTATATGAATATGTTCAGTGTATTCACGTGTTCCGTCCATTTTAAAGTCCAGTGCCCTTGAGGTGATTACTCACGCTCTACAAATTATTTCGGCGCTCTACAAATTATCCAATTATTTTTACTTCTTTTATCTCTCAATGCAGGTCATGCTTTTCAACATTTTTTAATAAATTTCTACAAAATCAAAATTCAATATTTTAAACCGAATAATAATTTGTATTTTAAAGTATTCATTACAAACGCAATACAATGACTCTCATTAAATTATTTTGTTTGGTTGCCTCTGGATGACGATTTTTTTAAACTGTTTTCAATGTTAAAAACCTTTAATTAATTTAAGAAGTACGGATTCAATCATATACACATTATTATAATGTGTTTAAGCAACAAACAACAATAATTTTGTATAAATGAATTAAATTGTCACGCGCAATATGTCCTAGTTTGTTGGATTTCGAATTCATCTAAGGTAGATACTTAAGATACATCCCACAACTTTAATTAGCAATTCAAGTAGGTTGATTTCATAGACAGTAAAAAGAGAGAGTACATTAAAAATGTCATAAAATGTGACGTATATGGCAAACAAGCACATAAATCCTTGGAGTTCTAATTAAAGCTATAAAATGCAGTTTTATCGCAAATGAAATCTCACACATTTTATGGTGGATGGGTCTATAACGAATTCTTGTCAACCCTCATCATTTTTGTATATGAAAGTTTTTTTTTTCAATGATTTTGGATGTCGTTTTTAGTACTTTGCCTGTTAACTTATGTACTCTAAAACGTTCGCTTCTAAGATTTCTAACATCTGTAGGAATACAATATACATAGTTCAAAGATAACTATCAAATGAAAAACGATTTAGAGAACAAAATTATTTTTCACCAATTTTTTTTAAACCCCACAAACGGTACCTATACTTTTTTATTTGTTTTTCTTGTTTATTCCAGATCTTGGGGATGGTAGTGCAATCAAACAAGTTCCATATAATACATAGAATATACCAAGTAAATATAAAACATATTATGAGGTACTACATACATAATAAAAAGAGAATAATAATAATAAGTAAAAAAAATGGAAATAAAGTTTATTTTTATTTTTTAAATCAAGTAAAAATATGAATACATATATTTTTTTTTCTATTTCATCAGGATTTGGCTCCATCGCTTGTAAATAGGACCCTGCCAGAAGTGCAGTGCTGCCATCACAAGACGTTTTCGCTCGTGGCTAGTCGCGTTCTAAAGCTGGTGATCGGTTTTTTGATTAGTGCTCGGAATCGGGAAAGTGCCCTTCACAGACAAACATCTCAGTGGCACTGCAGTACCAGGGCAACCCAAAAAGTATTCGATATGAATTGTTGTACTGTATTTTCGTTGTTTGTTTTTGGGGTGTTTGCCGTATTGTGCTACCTCCTTCTTTAGCCGACGTTTCGGACGTCCAGTGTCCATCATCATCGTCGGCTAAAGAAGGAGGTAGCACAACACGGCATAACACCCCAAAAACAAACAACGAAAATGCTTTTGGCCGTGAAAATCTAAAAACGTATCTGTTGTACTGTACTTCCATTATTTTTAGAGATGCTTTGTTGAAGTTGGTCCACAGCTCCGAGGTATATAGGCTCGTGCAGTATGTGTTAAAAATTTGCCTTTTTGATTCTGGGCTACACTTAAATCTACTAGAAATCATATTTGCCCGAATGCACAGTGATCTTCTCCGTCGCCCAATATCAGCATCATCATTGAGCTCTGCTGTTACGACATATAAATGACCACCTTATTTTATAGGTAAAACTTTTCGAGATATCTTTTTGGTTTTATTTAAACGCTTTCTTCATTTTATTCTGCAAACCAAAGCAAGTGAAAGAATGCCTATTCATTTGCAATGAAAATATGATTTAAGAACAAACTTAAAAATTCAAAGAACTCTCCTTAGGCCGCAATAAACCGATCAATGAATTTGGAGTGGGCCCATTCGCCCTATAGAAAAATGTTGACCTCTTAAATTTCATTCAGCCGCGTCTACTAAGTTCTGCTTTTTTGTGAAATTTTTATGGGGAACTTTATTTAAAGCGAAAACTCCTAATTTCGTAGGGAGCAGGCCTGCTCATTTCTGGAAACCAACTTCTTGAGTATAATAATAATATTATTTCCCAACAAAACTCCACCGAAATCGTATGCAAATAACGATTTGCTTGCTGAGTCAGATATTCGTTTGCAAAATTATACTCTTTATCATGGATTATCTTTCATTATTTCAGTTATTCTCAGAAGATAATAGAATCAATATTTATTATTTGAGTAATATGCATTATAGCGCCGAATTATTGATTAAATGTGTGTTTGTGAACTCACGAGGCGACTAGTCTTGTCATAGCGTGGTCACGGGTTGCTACATAGCTGGCATCAGCAACCTAGGCCACGACGGTCGCAGCAAACCCACGAGGAGACTAGTTAAGTCTTGTCATAGCGTGGTCACGGGTTGCTACATATCTGGCATCAGCATCCTAGGCCGAGACGGTCGCAGCAAACCCACGAGGAGACTAGTCTTGTCATAGCGTGGTCACGGGTTGCTACATATCGTGCATCAGCATCCTAGGCCGAGACGGTCGCAGCAATCCCACGAGGAGACTAGTCTTGTCATAGCGTGGTCACGGGTTGCTACATATCGTGCATCAGCATCCTAGGCCGAGACGGTCGCAGCAATCCCACGAGGAGACTAGTCTTGTCATAGCGTGGTCACGGGTTGCTACATATCGTGCATCAGCATCCTAGGCCGAGACGGTCGCAGCAATCCCACGAGGAGACTAGTCTTGTCATAGCGTGGTCACGGGTTGCTACATATCGTGCATCAGCATCCTAGGCCGAGACGGTCGCAGCAATCCCACGAGGAGACTAGTCTTGTCATAGCGTGGTCACGGGTTGCTACATATCGTGCATCAGCATCCTAGGCCGAGACGGTCGCAGCAATCCCACGAGGAGACTAGTCTTGTCATAGCGTGGTCACGGGTTGCTACATATCGTGCATCAGCATCCTAGGCCGAGACGGTCGCAGCAATCCCACGAGGAGACTAGTCTTGTCATAGCGTGGTCACGGGTTGCTACATATCGTGCATCAGCATCCTAGGCCGAGACGGTCGCAGCAATCCCACGAGGAGACTAGTCTTGTCATAGCGTGGTCACGGGTTGCTACATATCGTGCATCAGCATCCTAGGCCGAGACGGTCGCAGCAATCCCACGAGGAGACTAGTCTTGTCATAGCGTGGTCACGGGTTGTTACATATGGTGCATCAGCAACCTAGGCCGAGACGGTCGTAGCAAACCCACGAGGAGACTAGTCTTGTCATAGCGTGGTCACGAGTTGCTACATATCTGGCATCAGCATCCTAGGCCGAGACGGTCGCAGCAAACCCACGAGGAGACTAGTCTTGTCATAGCTTATTCTAGATAATATGTATTATTATGTTTGGAAAAAATATAAGAAAAGATGTTACATAATATTCTGAATAATTAATGCATAATTCAATATTTGAGCATAAAAGGGTCGATTGGGCACGGTATTTGGAAATTAGACTTTCAACATAATTACTACAAGAAACGACAATTTCTACAATTTGGTAGGCGGGTATGGGTAGAGCCGCCCCGGAAATCATTTATTGGTATCCAACACCTCTGCCATAGGTTAACCCAAGTGGTTCGATTAGTTAATCACTCCATTTAATTTTTTTAAATTATTTAAATTAAATTTAATAATGTTTGTTGTTTAGTTCTGCAAGTTTTTTGGTTTTCTATTATTGTTTCAGGCCATTTTCAAACTGTGGTTGTTCCACAAATAAGTCGTCTAATTGTGGAACAACCACAGTTTGAAAATGGCCTTGTAAGCCGAAACAGCTGTCAAAATAATAAAAAAAACTAAAACACTTGCAGAACTAAATGATAAACATTATTAAGTTTAATTTGAAAAAAAAGAAAAAAAAATGCCAATGATTAAAAAAAAATTATGATTTAGTTTGATTATTTTGCTACGGAAAAGACGTTAAAATATCCATAAATATTAAAATTAAAATATTATAAACAGTAGATACTCTACTGATTTTGAATGCTTTTCTAGCCTTTTCCTATTTCTCACAAACGACACTTATATCAGAAAGAGAGATCAAAATGGAATTCTCATCGGCAGGACTATAATAGCAAGCTTCCAAAACAAAAACAGATCGGGTATAATGATTGTTTTATTTCCTTTGTAATACCTTTCTACGAGTAGTTGACGTTTAGAGGAAACTGATTGCCTGGTTTATTGCGAAACTCGAGTGGAAACAGTTAATTAAGCTTAAATCATATTGCTTTGTTTGCGACTTGTGACACTAAATTACCAAAGAGAATGCTTCCCTTATTAATTTTACTTTATTGTAAGGCATGCTTTAGAGAGCATTATTGCTACAGGACGCTCAAAATAACACAAATTGAAATCATTTCAAAAGAAATATCCCGAATTTTTTTTTTTTCAACATGCATTTTTCAATTCACTTCTTCCGGTTAATTATTACAACGAATCACATTTTCCTTTCGTAAACCTCACTCTTCTAGCAATTTCATCACTTCGTTCATTATTTGTTTTGCTTTATTTTATATTTGTAGAGGGTTTTATTAATAATAATACTTGAGTTATTTCCGTAGCGGCGTTTTCGTGATTTTTTTTTAAAAGTATTCGCGTGGATAAGTACACGTGGATTTTTCACACATAAGAAATGAGCTTTACTGGTTCCGTCCACACAAAGCCCGGACAACGCGCAAAACTGCTTCCAACTAGCGAAAGCAAAATATAAAGTATGTATAGGCCTATCCACCAATGTTCAAATATTAAGTATGTATCTCACTTGCTAGTTCTCATGGATCACCGCGTTGTTCGGTCGTCGGTGGATGGAAACATTGACACAGTTGCTGAAATATTTTGTTAAGACTTTGAAAAATTGTTGTTTTTAATCTCAAAGTAGAGATAAAAATTCATGAAGTAATAGTGTAATTAAAAATGCGTTTGTTACAAGACAACGACAATTCTTGGTAGGTGTCAACGCGTTTCTAATACATCAGTTATCTGAATCATAGCGGGAAGCTTTTTTGTATAATCAAGCTTTAACACCTAATAAAGCAGTGTTTTCAAGATGGTGGCATTTTTTCTACTTTTAATAAAATTCCCTTACAAAATTACAAATCATCATAAAAATCTGCTCATTCGAAATAGAATTATTATGCTTCATTAAATTTTAGGTGAAAGGAGGGAAACATAAAAGTCGAATGAGAGGAAAACTTTGTGAACGAACTTAGTAACTTAAATATTCTCGTAATTTTGAGCCGGATTAGGGTGAAACCACGCTTTCGGGACTAATACCTTTTAGGGATGAATATTTTCACCCTGTGTTTTTAAATTGCCTTAAAGCCAGCCGGTTACGTGTCTTGGAGACAGGGCTTCTGGAAACTTTCTGCCAACTTGCTTCCATTCTCTTCTAATACGAGGCGAGTTGGCTACAACTGCACGGGCGGCTATAGGACGTGACAGAAGTACGCAACATTGACAGATTTTGAAGCATGTTTGTTAACCCAAACTAACAAAGTCATCTTCTACAGTGTTGAAAATCTGCTACTGATTTAAACCATACCTAATGATTGTAAATGCGAACAAATCGTGGTGCAAGTTTTTAAACAATTGTTTGTATTTGGCAAGTTCTCGGTGTTATTAAAACAATTTAATTTAGTTTTGTCTAAATTTAAACATTGGAAAATTCTCAAATGATATCTTTATTTTAGCTCAATTAAGGAGGCATGTATGGTACTGTACTCTGCCATATGACGCCCCAAGTGGTTCGTGAATTAGCGAGGGTGTCCGGATTTATGCGATGAGGTCACCTATTGCGTGGCGGGCCGGATTGGCAGAGATTGGTTGATTGGTTGAGGGAGACCATTCGACTTCTCCAGCCGGACTCTCTCGACCTATCGCCTTGCACTGCAGTGGGAGGGATGGATTCATACGTCCGTCACTCCTGGACACATTGACCCCCCGATTCATACCTTTTTCCTTCCCAGAATATCCATTCCTTCTTTTCCATAAGAAGACTCTCCACATAGCATCCCTAAAGAAGACATAGTCCCTGAGGGATTTTTTTTTCTCGGGGTCTCTTGTATGGAGAAAAAATGTGTACAATTCACATAATGAAGATTACTATTGTTTTACATTGATATCAGAATAAAAATTGGTCATTCATATTTGCTGTAGTTTATAAATTCAGAATGCTTTGTAGCATTTGAGCGAATGAAGCATTTTAGTGGTAGCGATTATCTTAAAAATAATTTAGATCATAAACCCTTTGAAAATAAATAAAAATAGATGCATCATAGGCTAAAGGCGTTACATTATTGACCACCACCGTAGTGTATAATAATATTGTACACTACGGTGGTGTTAGTCTTAGTTAAACCAACCCATCTAACAACGTGGTGTAATTCACAAAACGTTTTTCATGCAAAAGACGGGAGAAGACCCTTGGGAAGACCTTCACTCGATGTATCGAAAATGGTTGATATAAAGTTTGTATTATTATTTGGAGCTCTGATTGACTGCCAGTATTATTACAAAAATCGGTAGGTAATTGTGTTGTATAGCTCATTTATCTTTCAACCTGTGTTATGTTCTCCTCTTATATCTGTTTTTTAAAAGCAACATCAATTTACACATCGGTAATAATATCGATTTTCATTTATTATATTTCCTACATTGCCTTCAATAACTGTCACATAATATGGTAACAATGCTGTCAGATACCGATATTTCGCGACGACTGACTGCTTCATTGCTGTGAACACGTCAAACTTGTAACAAAAGTCAATGGCTCGCATCCCGCAGTTTTCAAACTCTGAACGATAGGGGTGGGGAGTTAATAACATCCCTGGCAAATGTATTTTACGGCGAGTGCGATTCCTCGTTTAAAAATATTGTCGTTCGCGGGAGATAAGCATCCGAATAAAACGTTCGCCAAGTCCACTTTATTAAAAATGGCAAATTGTAAACCCAGGTATTAAAATTTCCGAGATATTGTGAAATAATGTTGTTTACTGCAGCTGTCAGGAGGTTTTCAGACTTAAACCGATTTAATTGAGATATTTTATCTCAATAAGATCCGTAGTCAGTCTGAATCTTGAATCTGAACAGAGTTTAAACTGAATATTATAGAATTTCGGAAAAAATATTCGTTTTATTCTTAACACAAAATAGTACAATGTAGGTACTAATTAGGTGCATAACTATATTATCTAGATGGTCTCGGAACTAATATATTTTTAGATTAATATGAATAAATAATTTATGTACTTGCACCTAAAATCATACAGTCATTAAAGCATTAAAGCATCTGATTCTAAGTCATATAATAAATTTTCCCTTTTTTTATGCATTTAGTTTAAGTGTAGGTTTAATTTTTTAATAATTAATTTGTGAAATAAGTACGATTTTCTTTAGTCAATTCCTTATTAATTTTTTTTTCTTTCATCAATGTATTTTAAAATAATTATTGTTTCGTCTGTTATATCTACTTGCATAAAATCAATTAATATTATCAATAACCCATTGTTAATATTGATGTATATAGTGAAAAAAATATTAGTGTGTATTAGGTTAATAAATCAGGTATTATAAGTGTCAAGATAAAATGGATGGCCGTGGTGGGACAAGTGAGGTTGGATATACATTTTAATTTAATTTCCACACGTTTATTGAGATGAAAATAATGCTGCGTCTGTTATATCTACTTGCATAAAATCAATCAATATTATCAATAACCCATTGTTAATATTGATGTATATAGTGAAAAAATACTAGTGTGTATTAGGTTAATAAATCAGGTATTATCAGTGTCAAGATAAAATGGATGGCCGTGGTGGGACAAGTGAGGTTGGATATACATTTTAATTTAATTTTCCACACGTTTATTGAGATGAAAATAATGCTGCGTCTGTTATATCTACTTGCACAAAATCAATCAATATTATCAATAACCCATTGTTAATATTGATGTATATAGTGAAAAAATACTAGTGTGTATTAGGTTAATAAATCAGGTATTATCAGTGTCAAGATAAATGGATGGCCGTGGTGGGAGAAGTGAGGTTGGATATACATTTTAATTTAATTTTCCACACGTTTATTGAGATGAAAATAATGTTACTCTCTGTGTCACGCGCTTATATAATTTATTACAGTCATAGCCATAAGTCTTATACATATATACCTACGTAATTTTATCACTTGGCTTCATGTGCTCGTTTTACTGAGCCGTTGTATAACTTCGCTCAATCTTAATTAGTTAGAACGAGGCCCCCTTAGTTGTAAATAAAATTTTATTATTTTATCTTGTTTTATACCCTTGTAATAATCCGTTTTACTATCCCCTAGTTTGTGACCTGGAAATACAATGCAACTGACTTCGCTACCCAACCTGCGAATTCATAAACCTACTTTATGAATTCAAGTTTAGGCGGCAGCGTTAACGGATGCCTCCTAATGACGTAAAACAACATAATAAGTTAGCAAAACGTACAATGTTTGGACCATTTCAAGCCAATTGTGGTCTTATGAAAAGCAGTCTACCGATTAAAATATGTTTCAGTTCAGAATCGTAGGGTAAAAGGAAAGACTTTTGAGGAATGTTATGAGGCTTATTTTATTAATGTAAATAAAGTAAGGTAATACTGTTTTTTTTTAAATTTTTTGTACATATTATTTATCCGATAGTCGTCAAACAATAACTAACTTAAATACTGAGCAAACCTTTATAAATGCATTGTGTTAAAATTCCAATTTTATAAAAAGTTTTATTTATTAGGGGGTTTCTCACCATCCTCCCAATAGCGTATCTACACTAATAACGAATATTTTCGATTTACGATTTATTTTTTTAAATTTATTTTAATTTCTGCAAAAAAAATCAATGTTCCAAATCAACTTTTCATAAGTATACTGAGTAAAATAACAAATTCACTTATTCCAACGTGTAACATTATTTATTCATAATAGTAATTTAATGTTAATTTGTAAAGCAGTGTGATGATATTCAATGTGAAGCAATCAAATCTGTCAATAAAATTAAGATGTGAAGTCAAAGGATGGGAAGAATCTACTGAAATAAAATTCCAATGATTTTACCAATAATAGATAATTAACGTTTTAACTGCTCGGCTAACAACTGAACGGCAAAATGCTCATGTCGCATCCCTCCAGGGTTAACTATGTTTAATTTCTGCAAAAAAAAATCAATGTTCCAAAACAACTTTTTATAAGTACACAGAGTAAAATAAAGAATGCACTTATTCCAACGCGTAACATCATTTATTCATATTATTGATTAAATGTTAATTTGTAAATTTGAAATTCAATTTGAAGCAATAATAAGGTCATGGTCATGTTAAATGTGTCAATAAAATTAAGATGTGTAAGTCAAAGGATGAAAAGAATCTAGTGAAATAAAATTCCATTGATTTTACCAGTAATACATTTTATTAAATTGCTACAATCTGATTATTATATAAATTATACTTTAAGCATGAGACTCTATATTGATATTTGTAAAATCAATGGTGTAAAATGAGAGCTGAAAGGCAAACATTTTATGGTTTAAGAGGGTATTACCAGAGAATACCGGAAATTAGTCCTTTTTAAATCAAATTCCAGACATATTGACTCTTTTTTACAAAAAAAACATAAATTGATTTTGAAAGATTGTTATTTTATCTGGTACATGCAGTTTTCAAATTTTGAAAAACTATGTGTATTTTTAATATACTAAGGTTTTACCGTTGGTCGTTGGCAGAATTGTTCAATTTTCAAACGACGGATTCTATTAAACAACACACATTTCAAATCATATAATCATATAACAAAATAAATCAATACATAGTCTAGTGAACAGAGTTTTAAGAATTTTAATTTTAGTTAAATTAAAATCATTAAAAAATAAATCCGAGAACGTGTTTTGTGTCAAAAATACCTCATATTTTCTATGTATTTAAGATCTCACAAACTAAAATATTTAAAAAAAATTTTACACACTTGTTTTGTTTAGACATTGAGAAATCATAAATACTTATGATCAAAAAATACTTACAAGAAGTATAAGATATTTAATTTTATTGCTTACTTGAATGTAGATATATAATAAAGCAAGTTTTGTATGAAATAAATCGATATTAAATTTTTAATTTTAAAAATTCGACACGGGGAATAATCGACCTTTCTCATTTGAACCTCCCTGTACAGTTTCAAGCATTTTCAAACTTTTATTCTCGGCCGCTGGTCAATCGCTCTTAAATAATATATGTAACTACGAACACGAGTCTAAGAATACGTCAATGTAGAAAAATTTAGTAACCTAGTAAAGTGGACGCCAGTCCAGTAATCATAACTGAACAAATTTATTAATTTACAGTAATCCTCTAAATAATAAATCTCTGTACGATAAGGTGAATCCTCACGGCTAATTTCCAAGTGCTGCCAAACAGGAAGTTGGAGTTTATAATTTGGTACTCGAACCTATGAATAGTGGCTATATATTGGATAAGTTGGCCGACTTTTCTAACCACTGCGAGTATTTTATTTTTATTTTTAATAATATTCGTTATTAGTGTAGAGTGTAGATAAGCTATTGGGGGGATGATGAGAATCCCACTTAGACAATTAGAGTACTAATGTCTGATTTAATTAAATTCATAATGGTAAAAAAATATATTTATTTACCTTTGTGTTTTACCTGAAAATCGTTTTTTAGAGCAGAAAATCAGTTTGGTTCTAGTAAAGTCTTCGTGGGAATGCAACGTTGTTTAAATATCTACATCAATAAGTATTGTGACCTAACTTACAATCAAGTTTATACAACCCTTGTATTTTATCCTCAATATTTATTTCCACAACATAATATAACACCCATCAGCTCAACGGATAGGACGTATAGACAGTAAAATAGTTATTTTAATGTGGGAATATTTAGTTTATATTTACAGTTAATTAAAAAAGGAATAAATTAACAGTAAAGGCCTTACAATTATTACATTTATTTTTAAACCTTTCTTATTACTTTCTTCCCTTTTAATTGTAAATAATTGAGTACAGATTTAACGCGAGTATTTAAAATTTATTCCATTCTCCGAATTCTCGAAAACATCGAAAACTCTGGTTATCTCAAATTTCTAACTTTTTTTTTCTTTGGATCCACTACCTACTACTTAAGCAAATTCCGATTGATGAATTGAAATATATACAACCAATAATTAATAAAATTAATATATCCTATATGAATTATTTGTAGGCAGAAATTGGCTATTTTTGGAGAGCAAGATAAAAATCTTTGGCGGGCCGTATGTTGGGGACCACTGGTCTAATGGGTCTAGTTCAAATCGCAAAGGGGATTCTAACTTACCAATATTTTGTTTGCAATTGAAAAAAAAAATTGATCTGTAAATATTTTGCTTATAAAACAGTTCCACAATCACAAATAAAAATTAATATTTTTATTCGTAATAAAAATGATCCGATGAACATTTTTTATAACATTTATAATAAAAACAATCCCTGGACTATGATAAAAAAGATAAAAGTAATTATCACACGGTAAAAATGTTTACCCGATTGCTCGCTGAACTCAACTCAATGGTAAAGTGAATTCCCTCTCTGGAAAAGTTTCAAAGTTCAATTACGATCATACGTCAATTGGCCCCTTTTTGTGAGAACTCGGCTCGAAATCAATACCATTAGCAAACTCCGGTATTAAATTTTCTGCCCGTTTATTTAATTTAAAAAGGAGTTTGGGATATTCAATTCAGGGATAGAAGCTCTTTTTAAAAAAGAAATAAAGAACCTGAGAACGTGTTGACCGCTGTACGCTGAAGAAGCATAATTTATTTCGAATAATGTGGAAAACTTTTATTATTCCTTTCCTTGAAAATCGAAACATATTCACACTACACAAACCAGGACATTACGGAGGATACTCAGTATACAATGACTTGGTGAAATGTAGTGATGAATGGTGGATCGTTTGTAACAAGTTCGATTCACATGCAAGATTTCCTACCGGGACATGTGTTTTGTAGCTACTCGGTTGGCCTACAAATTTCCTAGACACTTTATTTTATTTGGAAAACCAACAGTTATAACATTTTATAAAGTATGATAAAACATGTGTCAATCATTTAAGCAATAATAGGTTTCCACAGAAGTACTTGTGAGTTTAGTGCAGATTTTAGTCGTAGACGTCAGATGTTTGTGAAGACCCGGCGAGTTTGGCTGTTGCTTGCAAAAAGATCCTGTATGGCAGCACTTGGAAATTACCCATGAGAATTCACCTTATTACATAGAGATTTATTATTTAGAGGACTACTGTAAATTTATAAATTTGTTCAGTTATGATTACTGGATTGGCGTCCACTTTACTAGGTTACTTCAATTTTCTGGATTAACATATTCTTTAACGTGTTCGTAGTTACATATTATTTAAACCATAAAATGTTTGCCTTTAAGCTCTCATTTTACATCCTTGATTTTACAAATATCAATATAAAGTCTCTTGCTTAAAGTATAATTTATATAATAATCAGATTGTAGCAATTTAATAATATGTATTATTGGTAAAATCAATGGAATTTTATTTCACTAGATTCTTTTCATCCTTTGACTTACACATCTTAATTTTATTGACACATTTAACATGACCATGACCATATTATTGCCTCAAATTGAATTTCAAATTTACAAATTAACATTTAATCAATAATATGAATAAATGATGTTACGCGTTGGAATAAGTGCATTCTTTATTTTACTCTGTGTACTTATAAAAAGTTGTTTCGGAACATTGATTTTTTTTTGCAGAAATTAAACATAGTTAACCCTGGAGGGATGCGACATGAGCATTTTGCCGTTCAGTTGTTAGCCGAGCAGTTAAAACGTTAATTATCTATTCGTTCTAACTTTTAAATATAAATGCTGGTGCCGGACGAGATATTTATTATCTTCACTATATTTATTTGTACCACGAGTGACGCAGAAGGATTTGTTAAGTGCCACGCGGTGGAAAATTACTTCCGTGTGTACTATTATTATTCATTGCGTTTTTTTTGTTATATTTACACATTTATTTATGTATGCATAAATAAATGTGTAAATATAATAATGTCGGATTGGATGTGTAAATATAATTTGTCAATGTTGGATCTGCAAAAAATTGAAAGTCGTTTTGTTGGTTTATTTTTATTTTCAATATAAGCAGGATAGGGAGGATAGTGCAATCCCAGTCTGCCATATTACATAACAACTATAAAGTACAGAGTAAATTGAAATAATAAAAGAAAATAAGAAATAAAATCAGATTACATATAATAGGTTGGTATCTAATTAAATCGTAAAATAAAAACAAACAGAAACATAAATAAATAAGCATTAAATTAAATTAAACAAAATAAAAAATATTTTCATGTTTTAAAAGACTGAATTTTCTGAATTTTGACTGAAATGAATTGAAATACAAAATATCATAATATTTCTGGACCTCAAAACAGTAAAAAAGCAAAAACAAAACTTTGAACAGCTCTTCTCCAAAACTACAACATCGCAAATCCGTCCGTCGATCTTCGGGATAGGTATATATGGATACGAATAAATATACATTTTGCCAAAAAATTGAAAAGGTCCTTTAGGAGTTTTTTAAGGAAAAACGGAGCTCGTAAATGATCGTAGTATTATTATTTGTATTTTTCTATTGATACTATCATACCTAAAAATGGTACAATGTATGTGCCAAATAACAGTTTCGGTTTTCTTTTTCAGAAAGTCCCCATTTTTTTAAAATGTTTATTTTATGCGTTATTATAATTATAATAATAGAACTATTTTCAATAAGTTTATGTTATAATTGTAACGTACCCATATTTTTTTTTGTTAAACCTTCAGTACTGTGTACAAAGAATCTACCGAGAGTGGCAAAATGCTCCCAACTCCCACTCGCCTTTTACGAAATGGCGCGCCCACTCTAACGTTAACTGAATTCTGGATAACAAAAAAATATATCAATTCTGAGTGAGGGCAGCAAGGCATTGAATTGAAAAAGATTTTACTAAAAACAATAGGTATATTGTAATGGAAATGAAATCTCTTAGGCATGTGAGCTATGTACCGGAACCAAAATACGAAATCAGAGATGAGGAAAGAATACAAAGCCAACACAAACCTAATAAGTAAGACTTAGATAGTTTGGACATGTAGGAACAGCGAATTGGATAGACGGAAACATGAGTGTCAAGATATATATATATGGGGTGCAAGTAAATGGAAAAGTTATCAAAATAATAAAGAAGTGTATTAGAAAACATTAATGTCATACGAAAAATATATATGAGAGTTTGACTTTTTTAATGAAGAAC
Source organism: Limnephilus auricula (assembly GCA_951813805.1). NCBI lineage: Eukaryota > Metazoa > Arthropoda > Insecta > Trichoptera > Limnephilidae > Limnephilus > Limnephilus auricula. Next base: position 36,318,025 of record OX638388.1, read on the forward strand.
AAAACTAAAGTCCTTTTAATAAAGAACGAAACTAAAGTTCCTCTGTTTCAATTAGTACATGTATATCTGAGTACGTTATCCGTCGAAGAAACAGTGAAATGATTTATAAAAAAATATATATTATTTTTGCGATTGTGGTTGCAAAGTAATTGCTAGTTTATAGCATCAGTCGTGAACTCGAAATTTCTAATAAAAAACCGCAGTCGTTTTATTTACCGGCTTTGTCGGAACGCCAGTTCAACAATTCTGAAAAGAAACTGAATAGGGATGCTTTCTGAAGCGGGGATGCCAAAGAATGAAGCGTCTTTGCCACAAAAGCTTGAAGATTTTCTGTTTTTTTTTCGTAAGAAAGCTTTGATGCACCGGCATTGATATCTCGTGGCGTTTTTCGACAGTTTTCTTGAATAACTGATGGTATATTAAAAATGCCCAATAATTATAATTAATAATATAATATAAAATCTCTCATTTGGCATTCTCAGACTACAAAAATATTAACAATTATTATTTCGGCTACTGGCATTAACCTAGCTAGCTCTCTGATTAAAAATTTAGGCGTATTAGATTTGTCAATGAATTTATGTATAAAAATGCAAAAATCAGTCATTTTTAATACCTACATGTAGGATTACGAAAGATTTTTTAAATCTTTATATTAAGGGATCAGTAGGATTTATCGGTCCAATTAGGAGTTCCACCGAGCCGAACCCTCTGATGTGAAAATATCTAGAGTGGGTGAATTATTTTCCCATTTGGTAGTCTTGTAGGTTAACATGTTGTTCTTGTATTGGTTTGTCTAAATTATACTGATATAATACACATGCACAGCGTGGATTTACTTGATGATCATTTGTGGAAAAGTGTGTGAAAGGGTTAAGTTTTTCCTGTGGGGAAAATTACATAAAAAACGGACATAAAGTCTGGTGCAGTAAAATTATATTAGAAATCCTCTTTATTATAAATTCATTTTTCTTTTCTCTCTTCTTCTTTTATATCCTTTTCTATTTCATGTATTTATTATCTATTGAAAAAATATATATGTTAAATTATTGTTTACATACGTTTACATGAGCATTGCTCTAAAAAAAGATTAATCACGATACATCTATCTACATGTATTTAACAAAATATAAACATTTTTAATGTAATGTATAATAACTGTAATTGTAAAAAAATATTTTTTTTTAATATCCAAATTAATAATAAATTCTTATTGTTTCATTTCATCCATAATATTTGTGGAAGCTATAACTAAATTGACGTATTGAAGTATCAGGAAAAGTCATACTCGAATCACATTTTAGTTTAGTTTTCAATTTCAGTGCTGGAAACCCGGGCGTTTATTTAATTTTAATTTATTTACATAGTTTTATTTTATTTTAGCCGCCTCACTAGACAAAGTTTGTTCCTAAGCGGGTGCCCGGGTAAGCGGGCATTGAATGAGAGAAAGAGAGCCAAAGCAGAAATCAGCGTTCATCTAGTAGATATCTTAAACATTTAGATTTCGCATGTAAACTCGTGTTTACTCACATTGGAGACGGATTTATTTAAGTAATTAGTTCCAATGCCTACATAAGATAGGCCACAGCCACAAATTTACATACCTAAATGTTTTATGGAAGATATTATGAATTTTAATTATAATTCTTGGAATAAATTCATGAATTTATGCGACTGACTCGTGAAGGTTATATATTGGTACTTCAAGTTCGAGAAATTTTAATAACATGCACATATTAAAATATTATGGAGCTATTTAAATAAGTTGACAAATAGCAATGTGTGCTTTACTAAAAATATGACAGTCCTCAAAGGAAAGATTAATTGGAATTATGATTTAATCAAATTAATAAATTTTGCACATTTTATTGTCAGAGGAATTCCCCGCGTTTTTTTTTAGTAAGATTTCCGATACTTGGAATCTACAATTGGGCTTTGGAAGAATGCACCACTTTGCAGAATTCACAAAGCATGCTTGAACGAAGTGAATCGCCCGGTGGCGCTTTTGCAAATTGAATTGCAAATAACCCGAATTGTAGTAGCCAAGTGCCGTGAACTGTAGGTAAATTCTGATTACCTGGATAAAACCAAATTGGTTTCGGGGACACAAATTTCAAACCTAGCGCTCGAGTCGGTATAACGAAGCTTTATGTACACGAACAATGTGAACAAAATCAAACATCTCCCATAAAACACTGGAAAGAAGCTGTTTCACCAAAAACAGATTTTTGGATTTCATACAAGTAAAAGATGCACACGAATAGGTATATTACAACTTTTCGTATATTTTAAGACAGTAAGTAATTATTATTTAAAGGCTTTTCAAATAATATAAAGTCATTATTTGAGATCTCTTCCGGAATCAACATACCTATCAAACCGTGAGCTTTTTTTTGTCTTAAAAATTTAATCACGCCACACCAATGCTATACAGATGTGATAAGAAAAGAGATAATTATTGATAACCGTAACAACACATTATAATGATAGCATATAAAATCAAATTCAACAAAGGAAGATTGCTATATGGAAAGGAAATCCCTGTCACCAAGAAGAGAAATTCTGAATAATAAAATAGAGTTTGAATTAAAACGAAAAGAAAGGAGACGCAAATGTCATGGCTAAGGATTTGCTTTTGGTTAGGATACTTCATGCTACAGATTAACAATTAGTACCCATTAATAGTTAAATAAATGGTTACTACCTTCGGGTTTTTTCTGCAAAATACTCCATACCTGATAAGATTTTGCCAAAATATATCCATTTACAATAGGTTTATTAAAATAAAAGTTTTTAAAACACACAAAAAAATATAAAAAAAAACAACAACAAAAAATAAAAATGAATGGTACAATCAACATGAACGTATCATGTACGTTCGTAGGCCTAGGGCGGTTAAAACAGTTATTACATAGTTTCAATATGTATTGTCGCTGCAGCTTCAGATTCATCATCAAAATAATCAGATTCATAAACATAGTGCATATGGGCTTTGGGTGCAATATAACAATGACTTCTCAGACACTGTTGTAAGTCCTCAATGTTCGCGGAAGAGGAGATTCCTCATGGATTTGCATCCTTGAGAACAAGGGTTGCATAAGCGAAGGAAGGGACCAATAACTCCACAAATGTCCTTAGCATAGAATCCCGTAAAAGTTCAGATTCGAGTATTGAAGGAAAACGGAAAAAATATATTGGCCCCAATAATATTTATTCCGATGGTTCAATAGAGAAAAAGAAAATTAAATTAAAATTTTTAAGTTCTTTAATTTTTTTTTTAATTCTAATAAATTTATATTATTGTACTTGCTTTTAGTGTTTTGGAGGGTGATTGCGAGCGACGTGGTGATGAGTCGGTGAGTCGGGTCGCGTGTTCAGATCATGTCGGGGTCACCACTTTGGAGGGTGATTGCGAGCGACGTGGTGATGAGTCGGTGAGTCGGGTCACGTGTTCAGATCACGTCGGGGTCACCACTTTGGGGGCAGGATGCGTGTCTCCTATGATGAGGAGAAAAATGGGCCTCCGGTTGATTGAGGAGATATCGGTGGGTCGTGATATCTCCGCACGTGCTGGTCGGGATAATAACACGAGAATGATTGTTGATGATGATGATGTATTTACATAATTTACATAATGCACTATTTACAAATGAAGATAGTATTTACAAATTGCGTAAGTTATATTATCCCGACCGAACCGCAGATTGCGAAGTCGTTCTTCATCAGTCTTCGCGGCAACAGGCAAGCGGCCGAGTAACACCAACTTCGCAATCTGCGGTTCGGTTGGGATAATATAACTTACGCAATTTGTAAATACTATCTTCATTTGTAAATAGTGCATTATGTAAATACATCATCATCATCAACAATCATTCTCGTGTTATTATCCCGACCAGCACGTGCGGAGATATCACGACCCACCGATATCTCCTCAATCAACCGGAGGCCCATTTTTCTCCTCATCATAGGAGACACGCATCCTGCCCCCAAAGTGTTAACACTCTCTAAGGGATATGTGGGATTGCACTAACCTCCCCATTTTCCGGAATAAAGGAATTATTATACATCATAAAATTCCTATATAATATTAGAACGAGAATAATTAATCTTAAAGTAAAATTAAAGTAAGCCATAGCAAATTAGTGAAAAATATTTTCACTGTTTATCACATAATTGCTACTGTATTCCATTAGCTAATTAAGCAGGTGTTTTAAAAGTGCATTCATTAATTTGTATCAGGGCTGTGAACATGTTTTTGCTTTTAGTACAATTCGCCCAAAGTAAATATGTGTGTTGCTACAATATACCCATATAGGACTTCAGGGAGGATTTTTTTATAACAATATGTTTAAAAGTTTTATTGTAGGTAAGTTTTAATGAATTTACCTGATGCATTGGCATTAAATATTTTCTTTCATAAAATTTATAATTGGATAAGTTAAACAAATCATATTTTGAAGGGTGCATTTCTTGTATATATTATCATGATTCGACTTTATTTTCACATAGTATAACAGCTTAACACAACGGATTTGGTGTTTAATGTTGTATTTAATATCTTTGAGATATCTTAAAATATTGATAAACTTTGTACGATAGCCCTCGATCAAAGGGATAAAGTTATTCTAATATGAATATTGTATCGACGCATTCTTAGAAAAATTGTGAGAATATTAAATTTCTATGGAAGTTAGACGACAACGTCCACTGTCGAGTACATTAAACTGAACAACTAAGAATAATAACAGGCGGTTTTTTTATTGGGACCTCGTCCAGGACGGTTCCAACACTTTAATTATCTACCTAAAAGTAAGGTCAGAAGTTGGCAAGAAATGGTTGGTGGTTAAATTAGTTTTACAAATTATTAGAAGATCGGAATCATGCACACACATCGTGATTATTTTGAGAATTGACATGTGTAAGTTCGGCGTGACATAGTGACATTTTAAATATCATCGTTATTGTTTGTGAAAAAGAACCGATGAGAAAATGCGGGCTAACATTAAACATATAGCATAATATTAAAAGTTAACAGTAAACGTTTAGACGAGTTGCATGCATTTGAAAATAAAATTGAAATTGTCATTCTATAAATATTTATAAAAAATATAAATAAAAAATAAAAAAATATAAATATATAATATATTATAATAATATATTTTTAATATATTTTTTTATATATAATATATCATAATAATATATTTTTACATATTTGCGGCAGAAACTTATATAGATTGAAAGCTTCTGACGTTCATTGTAACGAAGCAATTCAGTTCAAGGAAAGAATATGAAGGCCGTGCATTTGATTTCAGTTCACGTATCAATGAATCCATAGACGTTCAAACCAAGTGGCCTTAAAGAGCGATTGATCATCCTTAGATATAAAAAAACAAACATTTTATTCATATTGTGGACTACAAAATCTTCCTCAATTTCCACTTTCATATATTTTTTATATTCCTCCAAAACATAAACGACAGAAAAGGCTATTATATTTTATTACATTCTGAATTATGAGAATTTTTCGTGTTGTCATGTCAAATAAGGATATGGCTCATGATAACACAAAAACAAAGTCATTATTTTGCCATGTCGTTTTAGAATAATACGAAAAACCCATATATATTGTGGAAAGCAGAGAAGAAAATTTACACAACGATTTGTTATTTTTTTCAATTTTTTACATTGTTTCTTCGTTGAAACATTTTCAAAGCTGAAATAATTATAACCGTTGAAGGTTTTTCAAAAGAAATATAATATTTCTATTCATGGTAACATAAGTAAGAATCATTATTCCGTTCGTTAATTTGGCATACAAAAATAAAGTACAGCTTTCATAAATAATCCACATATCAAACTCAATCACAAAGGTACTGCTGATTTTTACAATCTTTAATAAGAATTTAAGAATAAATGTATACATTTTCGCTATAAAATTAATGTCTTAAAATTCATACGTAATTTTGCACACGATACTATTTATATCGTTTAATCCCCTTGTAAGAAGTAACGCAAGAAGAACAAAACCATTAACATTCGTATTCGGTATTTAGATGAAAGGAATTTATAATTAGTAACTTATCCCAAACGCCAAGCGATAATATTCAAATTATTTCTGAAATGGTAACAAAATCAATTCAATTATAAGAGAGAAGTTTAAGAAAGAATTATTAAGCATCTCAAAATTCATATCGAGCTAAGAACTTTTAGGTAAAAATTTATTTTTCAACTACAGGAACCCGTTTCGTGAAATTTATGCAACATTAAAAAAGAAGAGATGGAAAATTTTATAATACATTTTGGATTTGAAGGCAAATGAACGAGATATCTTGTAAATGAAATTTTGGTCTCCGGTGACTTTTTAGATGTTTTTTTTTTCAAAAACTTTTTCTCCTAAATCAAGAAAAAAAAACTTCTATATATGTCGTCACTGGTCTCTAAGCCAAGTAACAAAATTAACCCCTCACCAATACCTACCGATTTTTTATGTTTTTGTAGAAAAAAAATCTTCAAAAATGTCACCGGAGACCAAAATTTTATTTACATTTTTTACTTAAAATAATGTCAGGAATTAGTGGTTAAAGTAAGTCAAGTACGATGCTTAACACCCTGTATATTTATGTTTTAAGGTTTTTTTTTTGAATACTTGGATATTGAAAAGTTATTAACACTGAACACAACATCTAGATCCATATGAAAGATATATTTAATAACTTCTATTATTTTATCAACACAATAATACATATTGAGATAACCGTTTAGAATGGTAATTACATACCTTTTCCGACTGTGTGGCACGCTTGTCACTTTGATGTATGAACTTTGCGGGTGATAGTGAGCTTTGGAACCAAGTGTTCAAATGTAATATCCATACTTCACCCGAAGTTATCACTATTGCTTTCACAATATCGAAATGCTGTAAATAATATTACCTCACCATAAATACAATAATTTGTGCCAACATTGGGGTATTTCCAGGGCAAGGCTGGAGATTAAGACAACTCATCAGATAGCCAAGTTTCTTGTAGAAAGCGGTCTCCCTTCAGAATTGTTCACATAAATTCCACTTGTTCGAACTACCTGCCTCGCCCGTGTTCCACAGGACCTTTGTCGTGAATACGTCACCGGCGGAGGAAGTTGCTTCCGCCCCATGGGAATATCCGCCGAGAGCCTACTCCCCTAAACCTATTATTTTACCCAGCACACTTTGGGGCCACCGACGGCTATAATATTCAAAGAAACTGAAAGAAACTTTGAAAAAAAAAGTGTTTCCTGTCGTCATTTTCAGAAAAGGAATGATTGAAAGTTACACGGTCTAAGGTAGGAGTTACAAAATATACGTGGTTATACAAAAATAATATTCAGCAGTGAAACAATTCAGCATATCTGTATCAAAGAATTTCTTTTTATTTCTTCAAACTTCGCAAAATCACTTTGTGGCGTCATTTTGAATTAAATTAAAACAAATAACTTTGTATTAAACCAGTATGGACAAAAATATTATAGAGAGAGGTGATTAATTAATTAATTAAAAACCACATTTTAGTAACAAGTCATTCTTTTGATATAAATAAAGGGTTAAAAATTTTACACACAAACACTACAGATTTACAATTAGCAAACTTAGAAATTTTAGAAATTAGAAAAAGTGTTAATAGTAAATTAAATATTAATAATAACCAAATATTTTTTTTTAAATAGCCATCTCTCAAATTTATTTTCTTATTAATAATTATATTTAAAATAATTAATTTTTGTTTTTTAAACATCTTTATTATGTTTTGATAATTCATATAATGTAATTTTTCATATTCTAAAATAATTTTTATATTTAATTTTAAATAATTATTTTTTACGATATTTTTTAATTAATTAATTACCTCTCTCTATAATATTTTTGTCCATAGTTATTTTTAGTCTGTTCTTTTTAGTCTATACTTGTTTGTTTCTTTTGTTATTTAATGTCATTACTACCCTGACGAAGAAACCATCGGTTTTGAAACATGTAGGTAATTGTGATTATATAATAGTGGTGTAATACAAAGTTATTTGTTTTAATTTAATTTCTTTTTAACTTTCTGTTCAGTATTCATCTCATGGAATTATTAAATTTAGAAGAAAACCTGGATGAATCTTAGTTATTTAAAAAAAATGCCTAACTTTTTATTACATGCATGATTGAATGTTTTAAAACTTTTAAATAATGTCATTTTTTTGTTACTGTACAAACGTAAACAACAGAGTTGATTCGATGATGAAATAAGTCCGTTTTGTAGTAAAATAACGGATGGATGTATAATTTGATTACGTTCCTTGAAAATAAGCTTTCAGCTTAAATAATTGATGATTTTCAAAACTCTTTCCGGAACTGATAATGTAAAGCTCTTTTAACAGTGCCAAAAGCAAATAATACTTGTATTATTTGTTCAATGATGAACATCCCTTTAGATACGTTTTTAGATTTTCACGGCCAAAAGCATTTTCGTTGTTTGTTTTTGGGGTGTTATGCCGTGTTGCGCTACCTCCTTCATGTCATCGTCGGATCTGCCGGATCTGCCCTGATGATGGACACTGCAACGCTGTCGGAAACGTCGGCTAAAGAAGGAGGTAGCGCAACACGCCATAACACCCCAAAAACAAACAACGAAGAAAAAAAAAATTCCTTTTAAATTTATTTTAGCTCCACACATGAGGTTTTGAGGAAAATTATTCCCCTCGGGGCCTATGTCATCTTTGGGAATGCTGTATGGAGAGTCTATCAGGAAAAGAAGGAAAATAAGCTTTGAGAAGGAAAAAAGGTATGATGGTTGGGTAGAAATATGAGATTCAGTGTGTCCAGGAGTGACGGAGTATGAATCCATCCACTATAGTGCAAGGCGATATTCTAAGAGTCGTGCCAGTCGTCTCTTCAGAATTTCAAACATGAATTTATTTCACTTCACGTAATTCAAAAAAAAAATCTTGCAATTTCATTAATGGAATTCAAATATATTTTACATTAGAGCTACGCCGTTGTTAGATGGTTCTTTATTTATTTTCCATTCTACGAGAACTACCAGTAGATGGGCTTAACGAGTTATCCATTATAGAGATGACGCTGCAACTGACGTGACTGATGCCGTCATCCTATGATTTCAAAGTAACGTAAATCCAGTGCTGTTTTTATGCGTTTTCTTTGCAAAATACATCCTTTGACATGTTACCCACAAGCCGAAAAAGCAAAAACCTAATCAGTTACAATAGCATAGACTTTTAATTCAAGGAATATAAAAAAAATATTTATGTAGTAGTGCAACAGCAAGAGCATATTTTTTTAGGTGACCCGATAACTCAACAAAGTGAAACTTTATCACTTCTTTGAAAAGTCATTAAAAGTGACGGAAAAAACTTTAGGTTTAATTGGTTACTAGGTTATGGTTATATGTAGTAGAGTAAATAGGTATCTATTTTTTTCATTACTTTTAAAGAATTTTCAAAGAAGTGTTGAGTTGCCATTGAGCCAATTAGTAATCCCCCGTGTACCATGCAAGCATATGAAATACATTTTGCCATACAAAAATCACAATAGGAAAGATATGTTGGTATACTTAATGAATATGAGCATTTATAATACATTTTGCTTTAATTGTATTAATAATGTTGTTATATAACTAGGGTTTTAAAGTGATAGTTCCATTTCATAGTGGTTGGGCATTTAGACTAGCTACAATTACCTAGATACATATATATCATAAACCACTGTACTTGTAGTTAGTATTGTTACATTTCCTTCCTACCATTCCTGTCATTCTTTTCTATTATTAAAATTAATCGACCTACACCGCGTGAACATTTCCGCATCTATAATCCGCATTTTTCCCTCTACGCTACTCTGAACATACCGCAACTAATATAATTATATTAATAATGTTGTTATATAACTAGGGTTTTAAACTGATAGTTCCATTTCATAGTGATTGGGCATTTAGACAATACAAAGCTACAATTACCTAGATACATATATATCATAAACCACTGTACTTGTAGTTGGTATTGTTACATTTCCTTCCTACCATTCCTGACATTTTTTCTATTATCAACATTAATCGACCTTCACCGCGTGAACATTTCCGCATCTATAATCCGCATTTTTCGCTCTTCGCGACCTCTGAAAAAGAACGTACCGAACAAAATTTTATAAAGGACAAGATAAAATCAGCAAAATAGAAGAAAGTCCCACAAGTTCCACAGTAAGTCATTTCTCTCCTTTCCCTATGTGCGTACTTTCTACTTGTGCACTGGTTAAATCACACATACACACAAACACACCCCCACAAACACACACACACATTTGAAAAATCCTTCGATATTCAAAATCACATAAAAGATACACCCACATAGGATTCCAAAATTATTTTCCATCGGCAATGCGTGAAATAATTTATTATGTGTGCACCGTTTTCCACTCTCCTGTGGAGCTCGAGGAACTTAAAAAAAATACTAATATTACAAATTTCTAATCGAAAAAGTGTTAAGCTTATAGTGTGCAGCTCTTGAAGTACTTACCTAAGGCCGATTACAAATAAGTTTTTAACAGCACGATTTAATAGCGCAGTCGTTTTTGGCGTGATCGATTTGCGCTGCTAGATCACAATATGCCAATTAAAAACCAATCCTTAAAATAATTACCGCTGAACTTCAAGTGCCTCGGACCTTTACTCGAGTTTAATGATATGTATTATTTTTCCTTTACTCTAATACTTCTGAAAAATGTCAGCGGAGGGCAATTGAATAGCATAAGAAGCTTAATTACGAAATTATTATAATAAAGCATTTGTAAGAAAATTATATGAAGGAAAGGCAAAAATATCGTGTGTGTTCACAATTAACATACATAGCTTATTCGCCGAATAAAACAGTGTTGAACCTAATTTTAAATTCAGGAAAAAAATCATAAAAATATTTTGTAATTTATATTTTGCTAAACGAAAAGTTACAGCTGGACCCGAGTCACAAAAAAAAGAAAATATTATAATTAAATTAAACAAATAATATTATAATGACGCCACAAAGTGATTTTGCGAAGTTTAAAGAAAATATTATAATTTACTTGATACCATATTTTTTTACCAGTGAAGTCGAAGTGTGTGAAGAAAAATCTTATTTATAATCTCCCAATTCTACAATTTGTTTTAATGAATTTCATCGACCAATTCGATGGAGTAATTAATATAAAAAAAAATGGAAGGAATCAACCACGAAATAGAAATACTAGTAAAACACAGTGTAGATCTTGTGGTGAACCTACCCCTGGCCTTACTAACTTCTATGGGTCTCGGGACCTCCTGTAATGTACCTGTGGGGCTACCCGGCACCCGTTGTAATGATCCGTAGTCGTCTACCCTTGGTTTTCCTATTCTTTCCCTTTAACACTAGCTGTCGGGATCTACTGGCTACGCTACCCTTATCTTTTGGCCTTCGATCAATATACCCTTGTATCTAGCTACACCTAACTTTTCCTTAAACCCCTGCGATTTTCTCACAGTAAATAAGATTTAAGGTTTTTTGCACATTATTCCTATATACTACGTTGTGTAATTTGTTGTTTCAGTATTTACATTTGTATGTGTAAATTAATACACATACACATGTAGAGGAAATAATGTAGTGTGTGGTAACCTCAGATTCTTTAGAGGAAAGTGCGAAAGACTCCCGTTTGATAAACTAATCCCGTTTTTAGATTGTTTTGTTTTTTTTTTCAAACCTATCCGTATTACCCGCCTTCTCTCAACTTGGGTAAGTATGTCATTGACGCTAATTCTACAGTAAATTGTCACCCGGTTTATAAAATTCAAAGTCGTAGTTTTCTTACCCGATTTTTTCCTGTCTATAGGTTTACATTGGGTTATTTTTACATTACGTGTACAGTGTGTATTATGACATACATGTCGGGATCCTTGCGAAGCTCTCAATGTCGTCGTACTGCACCTAAATGGTCAAGTTATTATTGTTATTAGTATACACTACATGTACTGGGGAAGAGGAAGGTGAGGAGGGGTGATAGGAGGATCTGGGGAATGTTGTTTCCTGAATAAGTCGGCTCCTCCTCTAACCAAATAGATACTGGTGACCAACATTCCAGACAAAGACTCAATCATTACGTTTGCTAGGATGGTCCTTAAATCCTGATTTTGTTCTCTTGCATGAACTTCATTGCTACGAAAGGGTCCCTTCACGCCAGATGAAAGAGCGCAGAGTCCTCATGTAACTTCCAGTATTATCCCGACTTCCTTTCCTCCAGATTTGATTTTAACTCGACTGATTCTAGAAGGGGTATGTCCATTTCTTCCCTTATCATGACTCTACTCGCGTTGAGTGCGTACGGAGCCGTTTGAGATGATCCTTTCGTCTCCTTCGTAGGATAATCATTGGCTTGCGTTCCTCGCCTCTGAGAGCTGACATAACTTCTACCTCGTAAAAACTATGTTTGCTTTCAGAGGCGAGGAACGCAAGCCAATGATTATCCTACGAAGGAGACGAAAGGATCATCTCAAACGGCTCCGTACGCACTCAACGCGAGTAGAGTCATGATAAGGGAAGAAATGGACATACCCCTTCTAGAATCAGTCGAGTTAAAATCAAATCTGGAGGAAAGGAAGTCGGGATAATACTGGAAGTAACATGAGGACTCTGCGCTCTTTCATCTGGCGTGAAGGGACCCTTTCGTAGCAATGAAGTTCATGCAAGATAACAAAATCAGGACTTAAGGACCATCCTAGCAAACGTAATGATTGAGTCTTTGTCTGGAATGTTGGTCACCAGTATCTATTTGGTTAGAGGAGGAGCCGACTTATTCAGGAAACAACATTCCCCAGATCCTCCTATCACCCCTCCTCACCTTCCTCTTCCCCAGTACATGTAGTGTATACTAATAACAATAATAACTTGACCATTTAGGTGCAGTACGACGACATTGAGAGCTTCGCAAGGATCCCGACATGTATGTCATAATACACACTGTACACGTAATGTAAAAATAACCCAATGTAAACCTATAGACAGGAAAAAATCGGGTAAGAAAACTACGACTTTGAATTTTATAAACCGGGTGATAATTTACTGTAGAATTAGCGTCAATGACATACTTACCCAAGTTGAGAGAAGGCGGGTAATACGGATAGGTTTGAAAAAAAAAACAAAACAATCTAAAAACGGGATTAGTTTATCAAACGGGAGTCTTTCGCACTTTCCTCTAAAGAATCTGAGGTTACCACACACTACATTATTTCCTCTACATGTGTATGTGTATTAATTTACACATACAAATGTAAATACTGAAACAACAAATTACACAACGTAGTATATAGGAATAATGTGCAAAAAACCTTAAATCTTATTTACTGTGAGAAAATCGCAGGGGTTTAAGGAAAAGTTAGGTGTAGCTAGATACAAGGGTATATTGATCGAAGGCCAAAAGATAAGGGTAGCGTAGCCAGTAGATCCCGACAGCTAGTGTTAAAGGGAAAGAATAGGAAAACCAAGGGTAGACGACTACGGATCATTACAACGGGTGCCGGGTAGCCCCACAGGTACATTACAGGAGGTCCCGAGACCCATAGAAGTTAGTAAGGCCAGGGGTAGGTTCACCACAGCTGGTGCCGTGACCAGGAGAAAGTTTTACAAGTGGAAGATTTTCGAAACTAATAATAAATTGGAAATAATAAGCTTTTCGAAATTAAAATTAAATTGAAATAAATAAATAATAATTTAAAACTAAAATTGAAAAACCGAACCTTAAATGAACACGTATACATAAATACTCGAATGATAACGTTAAATAAACAAACAAATAACCCCATCTTTGAAATAATAAAATATCGTATCTCGGTCGTGTTATTAAATAAACATCGAATACGGGTCGATTAAAAAAATAAATAAACAAATGATGGCTCCTCAAATGTTTTGTAAACATTAGACATGACAGTGCGGATATATGTAAACAATTGCATTACTACTGCGGTTGAAACGTAAACAATGTAAATGATAATAATTTCATAACATCGTGTTACTACGTCGACGTAAAACGAAATAAAAATAAAAATAAAATCGTTTAATTAGCAGAAGTTTTAATTGATTAATTTGATTAATTGATTGATCTAATTAATTAATTGATTGATTTAATTGATTTTTGTTTAATTACAAAAAAAAAAAATAATAAATAAATTTTTGATTAAATAAACAATAAAATAAATCATTTTTAGAAATCATTTGAAAATAAAATAAAAATCAAGCTTCACCTTCCGTTCAAAATTGTTCATAGAATTTATAGTTAAATTTGTTTGATCATCGTTTTCGAAAACATTTGATTGCACTTAGAAAGGGTTGTTCCTTGTGGGAAAAGAAAATAATATGTATATATGTGTATGTGTATGTATGTGTATATATATATATATATATATGTGTATGTGTATGTATATGTATGTTGTACATACATATAACAAAGCGAAATATTCAAGGGCTTGCTAATTTGACAATTTAGTACTATAAAAAAGTATGCAATGCAATAAATCCCAATACGTAAACAAATGCACGGCTGAATGTTTATCAACAAGACCCATTGGTATTTTGATAAATGACTCGGTACTTTAAACATCAAAAATAGGTCAGGAATTTTAATGTTGTTGAATTAAATGTTTATATAACAAATGCAAGGCCGAGGGTGTTTGAAACATTCTTTTCCGTATCCACGAAAAAAAAATATAAACAGAAAACATTGTTAAGGTTGGAAAAAAAAAATAGATAAACCACAGATAAAAGATCAAACATTAGATAAAAATTAAAGATAAACAAATCGCTTCAATTCTCGAGAAGAGTGGATACGTCAAGTATAAACAATTGATTGTTTATTTAAAAGAAGCATTAACGTTTTGAGAAAAAAATAAACAAAAGAATTGTATTATTGAATATGGTACACAACTATTTACACAAAATAAAATAACGTGTTACGTGTGTGTATTTAGAGGACAACGTGCGTTTTGTGACCTTTTATTGACAGAATAAAAACAAAAAAAAAATTTTTGAGAGAAAGATTTTATTGAGAATGACAGTTGATTCGACAACGGAAGGATTATCTACAATAACGCGACATACGTACGGCTAACTTTCAAAGTGAAATTTACAGATCAAAAGTTCTAAGTCCAGTTACATAATTGAAGAGTGTTGTTATAAATTCGTTCAAAATAATTTTCAACACTTAGAGTTTTCTTTAGAATTTGGTTTTATTCTTATCAAGTGAAAGTAAAAGAGATGAATTAAATAATAATTATTAGTGTTAACAATTAAAGTGACTTGCATTTAAACGGAAAAGTTTTAGTGGAAATAATTACCTTATTAATTTAGTTATAAAAATGGTGATAAATAAAAATAAAGGGTGTTGTGAGTGTAAACAAATTGATTATCGTGGCCCAAAATGATCAACACTTCAGTGAAGTTTATAAAATATATAAAAATTAAAAATTAAATAACAAAAGTGATTAGTTTTATAAATATTTAACAGTGCCTAAAAATAAAGTTTAAAATAAATCCGAGTGCTTAAATTAAAGTGTGTGTACATCTAAGTGTAGGAAAAGTTTATTTTAAAGTTTAAATAAAATAATAATCAAAGTATTGATAGACAGAGTTCGGTTATTATTGTGAAATAGGAAGGCGTTCGGGAAAATAATAATTATCTAATTTGATAAATTTATGTGAAAATTAAAAATTATTCGCGGTTATTATTTAAATGTGATTGAAAAGAGAAAAATCTCAAATAATTAAAATAAATCAACAGTAAACATCGTGCATTATTATAACACAAGGTGATATAAAAATAAAGGAAAGAGGATTAAGTTCACGAATTAAATAAATTTAAATAAATAAACTACAACGGACTTGAGAGGAAAACGGACTCCATTTTTTTTTTGTTCGAAAATTAAATAAATCCTTCACGTTAGATAACTTTAAATAATGTCATAAAAAAGTACGGAAAGAGATATTGCACAATTTAGAAAACTTTAGAATTTGAACATTAAGTACAATGTAATCAAAGGAGATAGTCACTTAGATTTAGTTATATTTTACTTAGATCAGGGAGAAATATTGAGAAATTAAATTCACAAATTTTGTAATTTTAAGGTAAGATAAACACAGTGAAATATTGCCAAGCTGTTGTATTCCCAGTGGAAAATTGGTAATTTGGAGAGATCTCGGTAAGTGCTCAATATTATACATTTTCCAGACCCCGGAGAGCTTTGCAGCAGTTGTACGTGTCTACGATGTTTTTGCGAAATAGCATGATTGACACTAACAAAATGTAACATTTTATAGATCGTTTTTCCACAGGTTAGCGTGATGTATGTTCAGCCGCATCACAAAGTACCTAACTAGAAATTGGGTCAACAAAAATACCTAACTGAGAATATAGGTCATCCACCAAAATACCTATACAGGAAGTAGGTCATTCTGAAATACCTAACCATAGATTTTACCTATCAACGGTACTTACCATCCGGCACTAGGTCATCCCAAATATACCTAGTACTAAAATCATTTCGTCAATTATGACCTTCACCTTCCAATAAAATGAAAATGCCTAACTGAGAATATAGGTTATCCATCCAAGTACCTATACAGGAAGTAGGTCATTTTGAAATACCTAACCATAGATTTTACCTATCAACGGTACTTAACAGCCAGAACTAGGTCATCTCAAATACCTAGCACTAACGTCATTTCGTCACCTGTGACCTTCACCTCAATAAATACAATGCAAATATATACGAGTTTCCCTAAAACGGCGCTCTGTAAATCATCTTATTATTGATATTATCACTATCGAGATCCAACATGAATATATTAGAGGTACCTCACCTTGAAATCAGAATCCTCCGATCTAGGGCAGTAGGCCAAACCAAATGTTTTATAAACAAACAATTAAATGGGCCTTATATAAACATTTCTCGGGTATCACATTCCGCCAGAGGTTAACGAACCAGCATAATGTATTCAACTTCGGTTTAGTATTATGATTCCAACAGACATATACTTACCCTCAATCGATTACGCTATTAATATTATAGAGATTTAAATTTCAATCTTAAAGGATTCCATTGGACCCACAATCATAAGAAAGATAGTCTTCAACCTTCAGATTACGCAATTCAACCCTTTTTCCCATTTCATACCTTTCTGAACAGATGGGTAACCTTACCTAATTCCTTACACGAGGGGTCAGTACCTTCAATAAAAAAACCACTGCAAACAACAAGATCAGACAGTCCACCAATCCATATTTGCCCTGCGAAATTACACTTCCTCGGTGAGGTACGCAAACATTTTCTGAATTAAACAGCCCACAACTGTTTTTTGAGGAGTGATTTTGATTCCTTCGACGGTGTCAAAGATACGAATTGCACGTGAGGAGGAAGGTGTAGTTTGTATTGACTTGACACGCTGGCGCGGCATTCAAACAATCGACCATTTGCGTATTTGTCATCGATGTCGACCAACTGTCATTCTGAGCTCGTCATCAGCATTTATACCTCCCTCCTCTCCAGAACATCTTAACTCTACTTGTCCTGGCATAAAATAATGATTCCTATCAACTCGTAATTTTTTGAAATGGACACATTATTATCGACTGTCTTGACTTAAGTCATTTTGTTTCGTGAAGAAATATTTTTTAGTTGCAACCCCCCTAAGCTATCTTACTCACACGGGAGTTCGTGTCCGGACTGGTAAATATAATCAACTATTCGCCCAACCTTTCTGAGAATACAGATCAAGTGGATATTTTATTTATACATATAAAATTTATTTTGTAAACGAATATGTCCATGATCGCGGACACAATGCGAGCCTGTCACTGGGTGCAAATACGCTATTTTCCCGTTGATTGAGTACATCTCTCTTCACTTTCAAATTTTTTGATCCAAATTTTAACTGAAATACCTTCAAACTCTTTCAACTTTATAATCGATCATTTAGTTGCACATTTTTCCTTCGTTTTTCGCTGAATTTTACTGCAAAAATGGCTTTCGCCATGCCCATCTATGTATGTATTAAATTTCTTTCTGAAACCGGTAGAATACCTATATTCGTCATTATGTGCATTCTATTCACCCTCGAATCGTGCTAATTTCGATATGATTTAATTTTTTGGCACCATTTTCTGATTTTAAAAAGGGTTTCCGTTCTATAAAACACTTTTCCCTCTTTCCAAAGTGATTTGCCATGTATTCAAACGCTTTCCAATAATTTAAGGGGAACTTAATTTTGTCAAAGCATTTTTTCTTCCCTTTTCTTGCACCTCCACTACAAACGTATCACCAATTCGACCCCGTTTAGATGTCATCTTTAATTGTTTTATTCAAAGTACGTAAGTATTTTGTTTCACTCACTCTGGGGAAAAGCATTAATATCCATTAAATATCTATGTTTATCATTCGATTTGTTTATATCCCAAGACTCCGCTGTCTCTATTTACGTTACGTATTATTTTAATGTGTTTCCTCTGTTTAGATTATCTCATAAGACCAATGTATTTTTTTACGACCTCTAAAGCTATAAAACGGTCCTTAATTGCTAGAAATCATGTTCAAATTTTGATGTGTTTATGTTTTGAATTCGTCGGCGGCCGATAACCTTTCATATCCGAGTTTCTCCCTTGTTAAATCACATATGTCTATACTCTGGTTTTTCCTTTAAATTTCATGGTTCCGTACGTCCAAACATTTCCTTCTATTTTCCAACAAAATTGGCTGTCGGTTTTCAATAATATTATAACCCTCGCATTAAGATTAAAGCTGTTTTCAGTGTTTTAAGCTATCCGCCATCTGTCGATAAAGTACGAATTTTCCTTGATTTTCTTTTCGATTTGCCGTTCCTCTCGACTCACTATACCATATCAACTCTCATAATTGTATATTTCCCGTTTTCTGATTTATACAAATCTTAGTTCGGAATTCTCGTTCTGTCTCGCCTTTTTCGTCAATTTTCACCAATGTTCGTAAGTTTTTTAACACCTCAATCATTGTGTGTAACTTTTCCTTTATCGTACTGACGCATTTTATACATCTGATTTTCATAATCATTTTACGTGAACTTTTTTTGTCATCTCGGAGGCAGTTTCTTCCCGTACTTCAATGGTTAATTATCCCTCTACTGCACTCGTATTGTAAACATTTGCTAGGGTCATCGTTCCGAATGCACCGATCGTGTGACTTTGTTTATTTCTCTGGGCATGAACCCTTATTCGATTTTAATAAATCTCAAGGTTGGATCCATTAGTTTCTTGAATTATGTCTCAAGTCCAAAGTTCAAAGTGGTCTTTCATATATTGTCACGCCTCCTGTTTCTTGATTGGATAAATACCTTTCTGTGAGACCCCTCCCTTAAAATTTTAAATATCACGTTTTTATTTATCGACATCTTTCGATGGAAGGAGAAATCACCATAATTTTGTTGTTTTACAGATCTCTCTAATAGTTTGTTGATTTATCGCAGGTGACGCTATAGTGTCCGATTTGAACTTCGTTTGGGTGGGAAAAAAATTGTATGAGCTTTTATGATGAAGAAAATGCTTTTTTTTTCTCTTTCGAAAGTAATGTTGAAGTCGTCACAATCTTAATATCATTTAATGGTAAATTTTTGGGAGCTATTGATCGAAATATGAAAATTTATCACAAGTTTTTGAATAACAAGTCGTCGTATCACTTCGTTTTTCTCCAACAGACCAAAATGTAAATCGGGAGAAATGGCGCTTTAATTTTTTTTTACGAAGAAACACGTACATTTTGGAGGACGTAAGACAAAGTACGTTTTGAAAACCCCTTAACTAATTAATAATACATTAAATTGAACGAGTATCGTATAAATAAAGGCTTTTTGAGAACAACTGTCAACTTAACTCAATTTCACGAAAAATGGTCTGTTGGACAAAAACGAACTAGAACGACGAAGTCTCCACTCTTGCTCAAGTTCTCAATGTCAGGAAATATTGGAGACATAAACACACTGAAAACAAGATAACGATACCCTACTGGCAGAAAAATTATTTCTTCTCCTCTCTCATGGGATTCTGCTTGCCCCGTAAATCAACATACCAGACTGGAATACAAAGATCATAAATCATCTCTCACACAAACTTGCCTCATACTCGTCCCATTATGAACCAAACAAACACATAACACAAAAGAAAGTCACACCAACACCAACACACGTTTACACATCATCAAACAATAAGGAAGTTGAGTGAAAAATATTTTGACTTATAAACTTCATGTAGATGACAAGCAAACTTAAATGCCAGTGGTTTTTTTTAAAGTTCGTTTTCATAATTAAATTAACTAGTACTAATCAATTCAGTTACCGGAATGACATTTCGTGTTTTTAAATTGATAAAATAACCATGATAATGCACTTTTTTCGAAATTCCGGTAACTGAATTGGTTAGTACTAGATAATATCTAACTACTACACTTTTTTAATTTATTTTTTTCGTCCATATTAATAATGTCCCGGTTTTGTAAATATTTTCCCTTTTGTGCCAGGCGTTTTCACGGGATTAATCAAATTCAAACTTGTACAATTAATTTAATTATGAAAACGAGTATTTAAGTTTGCATGTGAACATTAAAAAATAATAAAAAAGGACTCAACTTCCTTATTCTAAAAGCCGAATTAGAAGACAGATATAACAGCGTGTACCTATATTTTGTACTCACATGGTATGCGTTTGTTTTCCAGTTATACGAAAAGCTTTAACGCTTGATAGAGATGCGTTTCTTAATTTCATCTGCCAGAAAAAAATGTACCAGGTAAAAGTCTTCACCCTTTCGTCATGACTTTGACATTTGTGAAAAAAACGGAAGCAGAATACACGTTGACAATTCGTGGATCGCTAAACTCCCAAAATCGCGGAATACATTTTGTGTTACAATAATAGTTTTTGTTTACCAACGCGGTTACTGCCTTGGGAAATTGAGTGAGGACTTTGGCGCCACTTCTGGCGCCAACAGATCGTCAGGTTACAATGAGAAAGGCAAAGTTAGAACCCTATCAAAGGTGACGAGATTGCGCCTGTTGTAATGTGTTAGTGACAATGTGAACTGGAAATTACCAAATGTGATGCGATTGCCGTCATATTGAGTGTGTCCTTGTGACAATTTATTTTATTTTATAAGGAGTTTAAGAAATGCGTGCACGTAATAATCAAAGTGATTAAAATAATTTCATTTTTCATTTATACCCCATTAAATGCTTGAAGTGTTAATAATCTACTGGACACAAATAATGCTTGAAAATATGCTTCGAAGCTGAATTAATTCATTGATAAACTTTCTAAAGACTCATTTCCTCAATAAATGGATTCCATTCGGTGCATTGGAAAATTTTCTCGAAGTATTCAATCAATAAAATTAATGTAGTATTACTTTATCTCAGTATTGGAAAATACTTAGTTTGTGTGTCCTTACTTATCTATGGAATTGGGAAAGGGATGAAATCATCTCTTCATGAAAACACTCACATTTATCTCACATTTTGTCGAAATTTTAATGCGTTTTTTTGTATCTTCAATGTGCTGATGCTTCGAGTGTAACCGTATAATTAGTATAACTTCATCTCAGTATCGGAAAATAGTGGTCTAAATTTATACCAACATCATATCAATACAGTCAACTGATTTGCGAAGGCCTCCACTAGCAACTCTATTTTTTCTCTATTACTTATGTCTTACTAAATAAGCAAGAAAGTTTATATGATTTGAGATTTTCACGCATGATTAAAGACCTTGTTTAACCAACGTTTCTGACAGCAATACAGTGTTCGTCACCAGGGCAGATGTGTAATAATGCGTAAAAATGAGTAAGATTACATATTTGCCCTGATGATGGACACTGTAATGCTTTAATGCTGTTCGAAACGTTGTATAGAAAAAAAGAAAGTGCAACACGGCATAATAACCCAAAAATGAATTACGACAAGTAAAGTTTATGATGAACATAAAAAAATATTGAAATATTAAATGTTATTTAAATGGGGGAGTTTTCAATAACAGCATTAAATTGAAGATTAATTATACATAATTTGACGTAATTATCTACAATAATGAAATTGGAACCTGCAAACATGATTATTTTAATATTTTGAGCGCATACATTACTGCTACGCTTAATTATTTGAATTATACTCTCGTATCCCTGTGTACATTTACACCTAGAACCTGGTTCTAGAAATCGCGTTGTGCACGTTGAAACAGAGTTTTTTTCAATAATATTTGCTTAGATTAAAAATATCATTTTCACAAAAAATTAACTTTTTTTTACATTAGGTCCACACAGGAGGCCCTGAAGAAAATTATTTCCCTCAGGGCCTATGTCATCTTTGGGGACGCTGTGTGGAGGGTATTTTAAGGATAAAAAGGAGAGGAAGTTCTGGGAAGGAAAAGAGTATGAGGGTTGGGTAGGAATCTGGGGTTCAGTGTGTCTACATCATCCGCCGCCAAGACCTAGACAAACCTAACCCCATGAACCCGGGAAACCCTGCTAAGTCACCAAACGTAGCGAACCACTTGGGGTGACCTATGGCCGAGGTGTTGGTTATCCAATAAATGGTTCCCGGAGCGGCGGTACCCATTCCCGCCTCCCAAATTGGAAATAACATGTAAGCACTTTGACCGACATCGATTGAGTCCAGTAAATGATTATACATACATTTCAGCTTTAAGATAGTTAGAAAAACGTAAAAAAATATATCTACTCCTTTGGAAATAGTTTTTACAAGTACTTATTTTAGATTTAGATCCAGTGATTTCTTCGGACTCTTTTTATAGCCATGCCAAACGTTGATGGCGTCGTGAAAAGTAATTCAACCTAAAGCGGAAGGAAATGTAATTTGATTACCAGCGCCTTTTATTGAGCAATGTTTCTAAACGTTCCTTTTCTGATTGAATTATAAAATAGTTACCAATTGGACTTAACCGTTTATATAAAAAAAACATGTAGTACTAAGATCGTGATACCTTATATTTAGAAAATATTTTTAGCAATGAAAGGCAAACATTCCCGGCTTATGAATGATTTTACAGTATTGGAAAACTTCTGCTAGTTTTGATCAACAACACACACACAAACAAATAAATATACCTATGCAAGTTCAATAAAACTTTCTCCTCAAATGCAAGAATTCAACAGAAATTGAAATCTGTAAAGAAAACCAATTATCGGAATTTATTTTATTTCAAGTAAAAAGATTTGTATTTATGTAGAACATGTATAAAAAAACATGCCCCTCAAGAATGCCAATCCAAAATATCTTGAAAAACCAATCATTCTTAAAGCTTTCAATTTTACGATCAGCAGGAAGCCTTCGGATAGTCTGGTCTGATTTTTCGAATCCAAATTGTCTCAAATGAAAATATGGCTCTCGTTTTTCTGAAAACGAATTTCTTCTGTGCTGTGAGTACAATACGTCATCGCAATATTCCAACATTACCTTGATTCAAAATCGATATTTGAAATAGCCTGCTAAATCGAGTTTCCGGGAAGCATTTTTCTCGTCTGAGAACAGATTTGCCGGGAAACGTCTAATACTGCACCGTTTTTCACAACATACAAAAAAAATGCGCACTTGTTATTTCATAAGATTGTTTTAAAAAGCATCTAAAAGATTCGCCCGATCGCCCATTTTTATCTTTATCTTCTTCACATTTAAAAGTAATTACACTGTTCGATTATTTCATTATGTAATTCTAGGATTTATTAGAAAAGTCTATTTGATAATTTTATGAAACTCCTACAATGCAAATCACGTTTAAGGTTGTAAGCTAGATGCCTTTTTTGCATAAATGGTTTTAACTTAGATACGTTTTTAGATTTTCACGGCCAAAAGCATTTTCGTTGTTTGTTTTTGGGGTGTTATCCCGTGTTGCGCTACATCCTTCTTTAGCCGACGTTTCGGACAGCGTTGCGTTCCATCATCAGGGCAGATCCGGCAGATCCGACTATGTGAACGATGTAAAAAACAAACAACGGAAAAAAAAAGGTTTTAACTTTATTTGAAAGATTGTAACAATTGAGCTGTTAGTAACAAAGATATTATTTATATTTATTTTTAACTTAATGAGTTATACCTAAAATTGTAATATTTTAATTAATGAAGACAATTTTAACGAAACTCGTCTGGGACTCGAATCCATGACCTTCGGTTTTCCCGGCCATGACTCTACCAACTGAGAAAATGTGTCCCTATACGATTTTTAAAAATATTTTTCATGTGTTCATATATAACTATCAAATTATTTTACAGCCAAGCACAGATTAAAAAACGACAACTGCTTTTATGATGACATTATAATATTTATAAATCTACATTGTAATAACAGCATTTTCAAATATTATTTATATGATGCTTTTTTGAAACGTTATACATAATGAAATTAAACACCTCATGTAGATAAACATGTTTTAAACAACATCCAAATATGGCCAAGTAAACACGAAAATGAGGAAATCACAGAAAACAAAGTAAGACTAACACAACCCAACCCACAGTCAAAAGAAAATTCAAACATCATGGAGATTAATAATTTTAAAATCAATTATGCTTCAGTAAACATGAGGGTGAGGAAATCATGATGTGACACCACCTACCCACAATCCGCCTCGAAACTTCGTCTTCTTCGATGGCGCTACAGCCCATATCGAGCTTTGGCCTCCCGCAACATTCGTCTCCAACTCCTCTTGTCCTCAGCGGCTGCCTCCAATTTTGTTACCAGGAGAAGCTGTTCTGTATCTCCTCTTACCTCGCCTTCCCACCTCAGTCTGGGTCTTCCCGAATTTCTCTTTCCATTGGATGTCCAGTCATAATTATTTTTGGGATGCGTGTGTCTGGCATTCTCTGCACATGCCCAGCCCATTTCAACCTGAGGAGTCTCATTTGGGGTGAGATGTTGGGGGCCTGATACATACAGTTACAGGTCCACATATTCTTCTCATCCACATGTTCAATACAGTTCTAACAATGGTTTTATATATGGTTACTTTGTTTTTCCTGTAGACGCTACGTGACTTAAACACTGGCAGCAAAGAGAAGTATGTTTTGTTGGCTGCTGTGATTCTCCTTCTGATTTTTGCTGGATCCTTGTTGTTCTCTGTCAGACTGGAGCCCAGGTAGGTGAATTGATCGACCACTTCGTATGAGTACTTGTCTTTAAATTGTGCTCTACCTCTTCTTATATGTGAAGGGTTGCTGCTCAGTATCATCGTTTTCGTTTTGTCAACATTAATACAGTCCTACTTCTCGCGCCGCTATGTCTAAGGGTCGAATACCTCCTTAAAAGCTGAATTTGATCTTCCGACAATGTCCGAATATCATCAACCGTCCGCATGTCATCCGCATATCCGACAACTTGACTACTCTTGAAATAAATATTGGAGCCAGTATCTATTAGAGTTTTTCTAATTACATGCTCGAGCGCAATGTTGAAGAGAGTCAGAGCCAGGCCATCCTCCCGTTTTAATCCCTGCGATACTATGAATTCTTTCGACAATTCTCCGTCTATATTTGATTTGCCGCCTTGGAACAGGAATCTCTAATGATTACGACTAATAAACTAATTTACTTTGTAGTTTTTCAATAAGCATATATAAAAATAAATTATTAGAAATTAAATGCCTCAAAAGCATTTTGGCGTATGTAACAATTTATTATAGTATACCTAAAGATTAATTCCGGCGAGATACAATGTTTTACGGTAGAAACGATAAATGCGATCGTTAAACAACAACCCCTTATAAATGCAGCGTAGGAGCCAACTGACGAACTGACTAGCACACATTGTTTAAGAGAGAAGGAGAGAGCGAGTTTGCGGATGTATGAAATCAAGCTGTCTGGTACCCGGCCCTTAGACAAGCCAAGACATCGTTACAAGAACAACATAGTTGGCGACCTGGATAAGCTAGGAGAGAAAGATTGCTTAGAGCATTATATCTGGTATATAAACATAATATCGTTGAACATACATCATTAAGTAGTTGCAGAAGAGATATAGCCGATTGAAAAAGAGGCAAATGCAAGATACTTTTACCGCTTTTGAATCCACGAGTTTTGAGACTACAGTCAAAGCCTTCACTATTCTACTACAAAGTATCTAGTTGTTTTATAATGCTCACAAGGAATATGAAGAATTTTCTACCCATATTTTCTTTTCACATTAAGCGTTTGCGTTTAATAAAACGTAGTTTTGCCTGCGTTCCTGCCTCCTCAAAGGCAATACTAATAAAAGTACACAGAGAAAATGTAAAAATACTGACGGTTTTATGAAACCAAATATTTTCTTATTGCTAGAACGTAGATAGTTGAGTACACAGCAGTTATGTCGTTTTACTTTATTTCCCGAGACTTGGAAGAATTGTATTGTCTTCTTTAAAGCCTCTTGACTCAGTATATTGCAAATTTACGTAATGGGACTAAAGTCTAGAGTCTGAGAAATAAAAAGCACATAATTTCCATAAATTTCATGATAACTTAAACTGTGTTTGTATCGAGCGCCCTCAATAAACCAAATTTTCCCTATAAACCCGAATCATCTTCCTTCTCAAAGGTTTTTCATGAAACCCTCATCTAACCCCATTATTCATGAATTTAAATTCAATGAAATTTCCATAGGGAAAAGTTCTTCCTGAACCTTTGTAACCAAAGCATACATGGACGTTTAGAATTCTCTCATTGTCTAAATTTTTTGACTCGTTTATTCCCTTTTGACATCGGTCCAACAACCTTAATTTATTATTATTTCTCCACACTGGTGATGTATGTATATGCACTGCATCATATAAAATCATTCCCAATATGATATTTGTACTTTATATTTTGGCTAGGTACGTGAAATGAACAATCAATTTCAACTGCTTATTTTATCATTATATTATCACAACGTATATCCCTAGTATATCCGTGATAATGAGAAAACTTCCTACGTTCTAGGTGAAGTCAGACACTTTCGTGTAATTTAACATTGTATGTTTGCGAGGAAAAACGTGAGATCAGCTTAACCCCTTTTAAGCATCTTAGTTTGAAACAAATACTTACTCTGTATGTGCCGATCCCCTTTCTACGAGAATCAATACTTTATGATTATAACAGTTTTTGCATAAACACTGAAGGGAAATTAACATTATATTAACAAGAGTGTTCATTCGAATAATTGAACTTACAATAAAATATGCATTGATTTCTTTTCATAAAATCTATAAGCTGATATTAAACATGTTTCTTCCGCATTTTATATGACTACGTGTATATGCAGGTATAATTATTAAGATTGGATGATATTCTTATTCGTACCTACTAAGAAGGTAACTATAAACGTACGTGAAAAGTCTTATGTAGTGTATAACATCAAGTCTAGAAATAATAAATTTATATTTTCCATGTCAAAATGTAGGCAGGTAACTACCTCACAAGATGGATCATCAAAAATGACGCGTAGAGACATGACGCTTTAACAGTTTTGCCTTCTTAAAAACCATTTCTAAGAGGGATTTTTCGAAGTACCTACGTGTGGCAGGTACTTTTCCAATTTTGTTAGAAAAACTAGATGGTGGCGAAAATAAAGCTGTCTCTTCGAATATTTATTTTTATTTAATTTTATTTGCTTTATTTTCGTTGTTTTTTAAAAAAATATATCAAATTTAGATTTCTGCATCTGTAATAAATAATTCATTTAATAAAAATAATTATTTCATTGAAGAATAAGATAACACCAATAATCTAAACGAAAATGTGAAAAAAAACAAGACACAAAAAAAAAAAAGATAATGGTCTCTGGGACTGTTAGCTTTCTGTGTCTTGTGCTTTTTCGTATTTTAGTTTAGATTATTAGTGTTATCTTCTTCTTCAATGATATATTTATTTTTGGGAATAACCTTCAAAAGGTATAAAAAAAGAGTTGAGCAATGTGTGATGTGGTCCTCCTACAATATAGGTTTCTTCAAGACCCACATTCACTCCCTCCTATCATCTAAAAGACCCTCATCACAGCATCCCTAAAGACGACACAGGCCCCGTAGAATATTATTACTCTGAGCGCTTCCTAAAATATTATTACTGTGAGGAGTTACTATAAAAACTAACTTTTCGAGATGAAGCGTAAAAAACATACACCTGTTACCAGCTTAAACGAATCTTTCCAATCAACTGACTGACCAAATCCCACGACAAACACTCATCCAGCGCAATCAATAAGAGTTGGAACGTAATGGGCTTTAGTACATTGAAAAATTCATCACAAATGGGTGTGATTGATCTCTACATGAGTGCAGTTAAAAAACGTCGATTGCCGTGGAGTCGATTAATGCTTGTTCCCTGAGGGCTTAAAATTCTACGTAACAGTGTAACATTTAGGATAACCGTAGGGATTTACATTAAAAGTAGGGAATTCGACCTCCATTCTTTTTGTTAGTAGGAGCCTTGTTCCCTGCCAAAAAAATAGATTGAAAATCATTTTAAAGTTAACAGTCCTCAAACATAATTGACAAAAGATGAGAGTTAACTTACCGCTTTTGTGTAAAGCGTAATACTGCGAAGAATATAAAGACATGTCATAAACATACCATTTATGAGGTAATAATTAATTTAAAGGATTAAATCAAAAATATTTCGTATTCCAGGTAAACCTATACATATCAGATTCTTTAAACGGGCTCAGAACTTTCTTTGTTTCTAGAAACTATTGTTAAGTTATAAGTCCATTTATCGTATGAACTATTTACTTGTTTTGATATATGTATTTAAGTACCTACTTGATAGCCCAGTTGATTTCCTGTGTTTGTATCTACCAACTCCTCTCAATTATTAAAACAAAATTTTCCCTTTGTAACGGACGGTTCTTTATAATACTTTTTTATAGATTAAAAAATAATTATTTATGATCTCAAAGTAAACGAAGGCGTGAAATATGATATCAAATTCCCCCAAGGGTGATAAAACAACGAAAAGACGATAAAAAAACAAACCAAATCAGGTTTATATGGGTTTTCTTTCATGGAAAATATTATTTTAAACTCATTTTACAATTTAAATTTTTTATGTTTTTAATAATTCAATTTATAAAAACAGTTATTTATATTACATAGTAGAACTTGTTTATGAAAAATGTTTTATAAATTGAATAATATTATTTTTAAATATATGAAAAATTAAAATTAAAATGGAGTTATAGTTTTGTTTTTACTCGCAAAAAAAGATTAAACATTTTGATTTTGTTTTCGTGTGATTTCAAAAAAACATATTTTTTTCATAAATCTTTTGAAACTAAGATGAAAAAAGCAATAAATGATTCGACGGAGACCTCATTTTTGTTTTGCAAAATACATTTTCCTCTGCAGCTTGTAATATTTTCATTTTAAGATTTTAGGTTTTATTTTATGTGAAATGAGAGAGCTTTGTGAAAAAGGAATATCAATTTACCGAAAGGAAAAGATTGCTTTTAGAGGCTGCTATAATCTTGAGATATAAATACGTACTATCGTCCATTAACTAAACGTCCTCTTGGGACACCGTCGTTCAGGAAATCTAATACCTTTCCATCCAGGCAATCAATACCTTAATCCCATCTCCAACCAACCCCCACTCTCTACGCGGACAGTGCAAACAAAATAATGATCCCTCCTCCAATCGTCCGACTGGAGTAAGTGTATAGAACAACAGAACGAAGATCTGATGCCGCTTGAAAATTGAGCACAGTTGATTGGAACCGAATAAAATGTTTCACGAATAACTTCTTCGGACACTGCCGTAGTTAGTTTAGTTGATCGTGTACTTATATATTATTGTCTAGAAGTAAATAAAATGTAGACAAAGATCACCCTAATGATCACGCTAATAGATAAAGATCACTCATTTAATACATCTTCCGCGTTAGATGAATTACATAAAAATGGGATAGGTCTACGACTTAATAATCTTGAAGCCCTTGAAATAAAAAAGGCATTACTAATAAGTATTTTTTTTTTACTTAATAAACAATTAGATTTGTCGAATAGCCCAATTTTTTAAATATTCCGTTACCCCCGCCCAATTTCACCCCTTTCTTTTAGCCACCTCCCCCCATCGCCCCACCTAATTTGATGTCCTCTCTCCATCATCTAATTTTCTTTTAAATACCATGTATATCTATATTATGTTCAATGTATTTTTATTCATCCCTGAAGAAGGTTCAGGTTGAACCGAAACCGGTTGGGTAAAGAAATAATAAAGTGGAATTAAAACAAAGTATTATTGTGTTTATTATAATTACGTATTCCCACAAAGTGTTTTGCAACATCTGAAAAAAAATTTAAATAAAATTTTTTTAATTGTTCAATTCATTTTCAACTTAAATTATTAAACACAGGGTAGTGGTATGAGAAAAATGATAAATACTCGTATTTTGACTTTTTATTTATTTGAATACCTCTAAAATAATATTGCACTTTTCATCTCATCAGCAACAAACCCACATACATACTTGACCCACGCTCGTTAGATGCCGCCTGTGTAGTCAGAGCGCGTTTACGTTGCATACATTCGCGGCAGTACTGCGCTTTGGCTTTGGATCCGGGACCGGATATTTTGTTATCATTCTCTTTGGGATTCTGTGTTTTACGCTATTGTGCCCAATTTTTGTAATTCTGGTTGTACCTTGCGCTGATATATCGCCGAGAAAATGAAAAAATCGGAAAATTTTCAATTTCCTTTTCGCCCAGATAGGTACATTTGGAAAAATTATTTCTTTTTTTTTTACTAAACAATTACATTTGAATAAAAAAAAAAAAAAACAAAAAAACAGCAATCGTGTACACGAATGATGGTTCCGGATGTGCGAAATACTCTAATCTCTTTGAATATCTGCATATTTCGAAAAATCATATAATATTTTGTAGGTAGGATTGGGCGGGGCTAGTTCAACCAAGGGGCTTGTTGGGCCACGCAAATATCTCGACCGAAAGACTTCAAAGAATGCCGAACATGTTCTGGCAAGCTATAAGTGGGTACACGGGGGTTTTGTGTGATTTTTGCTCCAAAAGTAAAAAAGACTTTACTTACTACGCACATAAATAATACCGTTTTTTTTTTACTTTCTAGACGCGTTCCTACTAAAAAAGACAAATCGTGGTTCAACAAATACTTGCTTCAACTATCAGAAATTTTTTTCGGATGGGCACTTAGGGATATCCATCGTCTAGCATCATATTGTTATGTATTCTTTCTTAATTTCAATAAATGTAGTTTAATAACTTAATTTGTTTAATTACACCGTGTGAATGATAATAAATATTTGACACTGTATTATTCAACAAGCCCCGTGGGGTGGTTCAACTAGCCCCACTATGAGGCTAGTTGAACCATTTATCCTTCTCCATGAAAATTAAAATATCTTGCAAAAGGTCATCATATTACGTCAATTTATGAATATCATTATAAAGCCAGATAACGAAACTGTTTTAAAAAGTTGAAAAAACAAAAATATCTATAAAGGTTATGAATCTATGGTCAAATGAGCAAAATCGTGTTCAACTATTCCCGCCCTTTCCTATTACCTAAACTTTTATACTGAGTAACTTTCAAAGGGCGAAACAATTCTCCCTTTACTTTTAACCGGTCGCACTATCAACTATCGACATTAATTAATCTTGGGAATCCAGCACAGTAATAATAGAAGAGATCATGTGAAGTCAAACCGAACAAAGATATTCTGACAACCAGCAAAGAGCATTGTGTTTTTAATCTTTAACCAACAGAATTCTCACTGCAGAAGAAATACTAAGTTAAAAAAATCAAACAACAAAATGAAGATTAAAAAAAATGCCTACCACTAAATAATCATTTGAAAACCTGTAACCAATGCAGGTACCTTACCAAATATTTGTGAAGGTTTTTTTTAACGAAAATTTGTTTTGATTTGTAAGTAATGAAAAGCTTTAAAAAATCCAATGGAAATAATTCAGACATAATAATTCTTTCGAAGATGCATGTTTTTAAGATTTGTTTGGTCCTACGTTTGGTTTTTATTTAAACTGTTAATCAACATTTTTACACCAATTCCCTATATACGTGTACTCTAAATGCGTATATCTGGCATATACGAATTGTCAGAAATTAAATGAAGATTCAAACAAAAGTTAAATTTGGTTTGGATCTAGGTTAGAACTTAGCATAAGATTTAGGATAAATAGTTTGTGATTATTAAGATAGATGGCAGGCCAGTAAATTTTACCCCTCTCAACAAAACTGAAGTTAATACATTCTTTGTAAAATTAATTATTAGTCTCTTCTGCATCAAGCTACCTAGAAAGAAACACATATCAGTTCCGATATTCAAGTGGTGTTACCAATTCCGATGTTACCAATTCCGATGGGGGAAATTAATTTCCTTGGGTTGTATTATTTCGGTGTCAATAAAAATACAACCCTAAAAAACTACACGAATATTGACGTAAAATATAAGTGAAGAGGTTCAGTTAGCAAGCCATATAAAAATAAGCATTTTAAAAGAATTAAATTATGTTGTTTCAGTACCAACCATTCGGAATAAAATTCTTTGAAATGTAGCAAGTGAACGAATTGGCTTAGACAAATAATTTTAAGGCACTTGTAGTTTGGAAACATGGCGCTATTAATCCTACATAATTCGTGGCTCTGTGGAAACGTGATTTCACGAATTAAGTTTAAGATGGGGTTATGTTGTTTTGAGTAGGGTTTAGCAGTTATCCGATTACTGGGACTCTTTATTTGAGTTTATCGCAAATATTCGGCAAAAACCGCCGGAAAAAAGGGTTGTCAGAAAATATTTAAGTGGTAGGTGGACTAAAGATAAAATAACCATCATAAAATAATACAAAAGTAGTTTAGTTAACTGCCGTGAGTAAGTTTGTATTTTATTTAGGGTTTGTTCAAGGATAATGCCAAGTGCTTTGTTTTTTATGTTACTCAGTCATAAAATGATATTAGGTACTAGGAAAATCGTCAAGCCATGATCGTTTTTCCAATTAAATCATACAATAATGTCGCTCAAAAGGCGTTGTGAACCTAAAAAATATCGTAATATATTATGTAGCCATGGTACTAGTATTTTAAAATCTTCTTATTATTACCAATGTGTTGACAATTTTTTGGTTCATATACTTTTTCGTTTTATATAATTTTTTGTTTTATTTATAATTTTTGGCTTCAAATTCCATTTATATAAATTTTATTATTTCTTATTCCTTATTATGCTGTCTTATTAGAGGTAAAGTCAGAGAGAGGAAATTCATAATTGGTAAGATATATAATGGATACATTACTCATGTAAAAACAGAAAAATTGAAAACTGTCGATTTCCCGAAATCGAATAAACAAAAATAAAAATAAAATATATTTTTACAAGCCCGAGCCACAACAATAATTTTTTATATCATCGATACGTATATCCAGTACTTAAATATAAAGAATATTTGTTACATTAAAGCAGTCTTTGATTTTATTTAAAAAAAAAGATATTCTCGGGTTACGAATAACTTGACAATATTTGAAAATCTCCTACCAATTCTCCTACTACCGCTCCACAGCCGGCCACGTCTGCCACTATCCCGTATTTTGACAGTCTTATCGAAACGAGCGACCGAACATCGAAGTGTTTGCCCAGTTAATGCCACTCGACCAGGGAATCGACGACGAAATTCAGGTTGAGCCAATTTCAAAAAACGTTGGCACAACTATTATTCTGCGTTCTTGAGGAGTTTAGCGATCTATGGTTTGTCAACGTGTATTCTTCTATTTTTTACTGTACAGATATGAAAGCCGTGACGCCAAGACGCCAAAGTATAATTAATAACCTGATGAAGAAACTTTGCTTTTGAAATATGATGATAATTTGTATTAAAAATAGTGGTGTAAACAAAGTTGGTTATATTCGTTAAGTATGAAGGCCGATGGTTTTTACGCCACCTGTTATCACAATCCAACAGCCAGGGCATTTATTAAAACACTATCGAAGGCCAACAAATCTATCACAAAAGCTACAAAATAAAAAATAAAAAAAATATATTTTTAAAAAAGTTGAAGATAAAAATATTAAAATTTTGAAAAATTTGCCACCGCCGAGAAATAACCCTTATCTTTTTGGAAGGTTGACCATATTCACCACCAACTACTAAGTACGCCTCTTTTATAATACACACATGTTTGAATTCCGATGAATGTTGTCAGTGTCCCTAAATTAAACGCACTACTTAAATGAAGTACCTCGACCTCACCATTGATCCATAATATATCTTAAATGGAATCTTCACACTCAAATAATTGCTAACGAAATTAGAAAAACCATGCGCTTTTTCGGAATGAAACGAAGTTTTCTCGACTTACAATACTAGAAAATGATTTATTTTGCAGTCTGTCAATCTATTATTGAGTATGGTATCATAGCATGGGGAGGTATCACTTCATCTGCATCAGACCCAATCATAAAGGAACTGAAAATTATTATAAAAATAATCCTCAGGCAACCTCTAATTACAGATTCGAACTTAATCTTTAATTTTATGAATGTGTTTTACGTTCGGCAGATGTACGTAAAAACAATCCTGACTCATCTATACACAAACATACATAAATTCTACGAAAAAAGATAAAGTACAAGTAATCGAAACAATTACGACGAATTACTACAAATTTCTGTAATGCATACTACTTTTGGTCAACGAAACTTTAGATACCATGCGACAAGACTTTACAACATTCTTCCATAAATGAATAAAAAATTTGATTGACAATGACAAAACCATTTCAAAGAAAACGTAAAAATTTGGATAAAAAGTAACGATAGGACCTTCACTGGTGGACAAAAAACAATATTATATTATGGGTACCTACACACTTTATCACAATCAGTTCTAATTTTATAAATTACACATAAATTCAAATCCAATCTGAGTTCTATAATTTATTGAATCAGAGTTACAGACATGTCCACCACCTAATTAGTACGATTGATGTTATTTTATTAAAACAACAATAAGAAGTGTAATTAATTTTAAATGTTTGTTCGGAAAATAAATCAAGGGTAAAAATAAGGATAAGGGGGTATTGTAGTCTAGAATGTGGATTTTTTTTTCTTACGTATGTTTAGATCATTAAAAATGTTGAAAGCCAGCATACAAAAAATATATGTTCTTACCTTTCTTACGAATTCAATTTTTATAACATTTTTTTGTGATATAATACAAAAATTACATCAAAATAATGTAGATAAAATGAACTTCCTAATAATCACTCAAATCTATGATTTCCACAATGGATTTATATAAAAAACAATTAATAAATATAGACTTCGAATATGACAGCGTTCATATTATCAAGCGGCAGCCATTTTGTCCGCCATATTTGGTGCCCGGCGCGTCATTAACAATTAATATGAATTATTCGGAGTGGCTAAATGCTATCCAAATAATTCGTAATGTCAAGAACGAGAATGGCCCAAGCGATTGTGACCTTGTTCTTCATACAATTTCTTATACATAAGGGGCAAAATCGCTTCAAACATGCGGACCCGTCGGGGGACTGCGGCCTACAAGAGGTTAAAAGGATTGGATCCCCACTTTACCAGCCGATTACTTTTTGAGTTTGAAATATTTTTTTTATTTATTCTTATAATATAAATAAACAAATCACAAAAAGAAAGATACTTAAAATATTCTTCGTTTATTTTTTACAGAGAATTTGTGCCTCTAGACTAGAATACCCCCATAAAGCAAGTCAGTAGGCACCATACACAGAGAAATAATATCATAATGTTTCTCGTAGGCCGCAAGGAATTTGAATTAATTTGCAAGGCGTAGGTAGGATATCTTACATATCTCCTTATTTGTGTGTTATTCATCTTAATATCTGACATTCCCTCTTACATCTTTGAAAATTCTTCAAATAATTTACCGACTCCTTTATTTCCAAGTATTCTTATTCACCCTCTGAAAGACCAACGGACCTTGTATAAACTGGAACAAAGGGAATGGAGTTGAAAATAAATCGGTAAATATAAGGAGAAAACTTGAAAAATATCTTTGGTATTGGTGCCGATAAATTTTATAATATTTTTATATGTATGAACTGAAAATGTCCCAACGAGAGGCCTGAAAACAATGACTGGCGAAAAATGGTTAATGTTTTTTCATCCATCAAAAAGTACGCCGTTCTTTTTGTTTTACCCGCTGCCTTTATTCTTCCACTCCACAAAAAAATAATATCAAACAATGTTTACATTTGAATATGTTTAGTGTCACAACCCTCGAAAGATTCTAGAAAGGAATTGAGCACTTTATTTACAAAAATTACTTTTATTTTTAAATATTGTGATTGTCTGGTAAATTATTGCAAGATACAGATTTAAGTAAACGGTTTATTGAACAACCAACGCCCCTGCCATAGGTCACCCCAAGGGGTTCACCAAGTTTCGTGGCTAAGAAGAGGTGCCTGGGTCCATTGGGTGAGGTTTGTATAGGTCTTGGCGGTGGATGCGTTTGCACCTACTGCGTGGCGGTCCGGATAGGGCGAGACCTTTTGTTTTCTCCAGGCGGACTCTAAAATTAAAATTATCCCATTGAAGCGTACTTCAATAACTGTGATTCAAACAGAGTGCAGGTAACTTATGTTATATTTTTCACTTACTCATTTTCAGTAATTAATTTCATTTGTTTTATTTGCTTCTGCAAACTGCATTCAATTTAACAAGTTTCAGCTTTTTCAAAACACACGGCCACAATTAAGGGGGCTGTTTTGTGCTTAGAAAATAGTCTTATATCGTAATGTTCGAACACACAAAAAATGGGACCCGTATTGTTTTTTTTTGTTAATGACCAATATCATAACTACCCTTCATACTAAATCTCACTTGACATGAGAAGCTCATAAGAATAAACGAAATGCACACAAACAATACAACAAGTATACAGCATTCAGAATTTCGTATCAGATTTGTTTTTACCGCAGTTTATTTGAAAATTCATTCGTCGATTATTATAACAATTAAAACCGATTACGAATATCTTCCATTTACGGGTTCTCAGTTTTTTTTCCTACTTTTCATAAGGTTTTTTTTACAATCTGAAAGCTTGTAGGTATGATCGCTTAATGTAGGGAAAACAATTTTTTTTATGTTAATGTTTGCAATTCCAGTTTGAAAAAACTTTGCCAGCTGCCTCTTTGAATATCTTGAAACGAAGTTCGATTAGTTCGAGCCTTAAAGTCTTTTGTTATCTACAAGTAGCAGTAAACCTTCATATCCTCGGTGGATGAACATGTCGGAAGTTCCGGTAATTTAATATTAGACTTAATTTGTCTGTATGAGGGTATTGGGCTCTTTTGGATCTTTTAAGATCTTTGATCTTTGAATCCCGCCTTAAGCAACGTTTAATTTAGTACAATTTGAAGAGGAATGAATAAATAATTCTGATGGGAGAGCGGAGTGGTAAAAAATCAAGATAAAATAATTTTTTTATTTCTAAGATTGAGAAAGCTTAGTGGACAGTGGATATTTATAATTTTTTTATTTAATTTAAGTTTGAATAAAAGTAGGAGTATTGTCTGCTAGCTTACTTAAAATGACATAGATTTTCTGAAAATACGATACTGTTAATCTAT
Organism: Limnephilus auricula; assembly: GCA_951813805.1. Classification (NCBI taxonomy): domain Eukaryota; kingdom Metazoa; phylum Arthropoda; class Insecta; order Trichoptera; family Limnephilidae; genus Limnephilus; species Limnephilus auricula. Next base: position 36,355,699 of record OX638388.1, read on the forward strand.
CCATTTTCTCTATGGTTTGAATCGTTTTTAAATAACCCAAAATAAGGATGAACATTAAATTTATGATTGAGTTTCAAGTGGAGATAGGATGGGTTTGGGATTGAAGCGATTTGAGGTGGATGTAAACGGAACATCAGGCTGGTAGGAATAAAAAATATTATTGCTAGTAATCATTGGATCATTGATTTCATCTTGAGAATTAATTGTCATTCTATTATTTTTTTGCGAATTTTCGTATCCTGGTATTTAGATAATAATTTTTAATGCGTTAATTAAAAGTTTTTAATGCATTTAAGGATTTGTATAAAAAAAGCCTTTCTTCGTCAATATTAGCATTTGACACCAATGTTGACAATTTTATTTAAATAAGTGGTGTTTTTACAAAAGTGATTGTAATAAATTAAACTTAATCAAATTCTGTTTATTGTAATAATTTCATTTATACCTCAACTTAGATAATTCTAAATAATTAAACATCTGAGATAAAAAAAAAACTCTACTCACGTCCCGAAATGACTTCTGAACCCTTAATATTATTAATGGAATATTAGTATGATAAAAATTATTTATACAAATAGATTACACACACGTGTAATAAATGCTCTCAATGCGGCTCTTATTCACGTTTTATTACAAAAGTTTCCCAACTCTACGCTAAATAAGACTGATTCATTCTTTCAAAACCTTCGTTTCCCATTCTACTTTAAATATTCGTCCCTTTCATCTTGCAATCATTATCTCCTAAGCCGAGGCCGTTTTAATTTCACATAGAAACCATTGTTGTATCATTTCAAATGAACACATTCATACCAAAATGTCATGTGTATTTTACCCAGCGCTATTCGGTTGCTGTGAATGATGTTTACAATTTGTTTCCTGGAGTGGAAATTGCGAGTTTGGATGTAATTAGAAAACGTTGCTCAAACATCATTTTATTCCTTCTAGTTTTCTTACGTTAAATATAAAGCACAAAGACTGTGTGCGGAAGCGGAAAAACTGCAACCGTATGTTTTGGCACAGTTTTAATTTTTTTTAAAGTTTTGGGTTTCTAGACCTAAAAAATATTAGTTACACTGTTATGGAGCTTTGATATGTGTTATAAACTTATGGATGGTTAATATATTAGAACACTGGTTATTTGGCAAACGGAACTACTTGGAAGACCATGTATGTACTATTTTACGACGGACTCTTTACACAGCGTGGATGGATAAAACCTACACGGAAACATTTTACAAACGTCAAAATATTATGTGGTAAAAGGCGAGATGTACTTTATAGGCTGTGGATTCATCGAAACTATCTTAACCTTATGCTGTTATGACAGGGCAATAAGTACTTGATGAACGCTTCGATGTGATAACCCGACGGCAATTAATACTTACAATAATATAGAGTGATGCATCGTAATCATGTCGTAATGAAGCGAGAAATACTTCCACATTGGCCGCAAGCAGTGATTGATTAGCACGCAAAAATAATATGCTGCCAAGTTATCTGAATAGTAATATTATGTATCACGAAAATGTTCATAATTATCCTACGAGAAGATGCAGAGATTTTAGGCTTCCCAAAACTAAGCTTTCGTGCACTCAAAATAGCGTGTTTTATAAAGGACAAAAACTGTATAATAACCTACCGAATGCCGTTAAGGAAGCCTCAAATCTTAGCACTTTTCGTAGGACATGTGCTATATATGTTAAAAACAATCTTTGATTAGATTACAAATATTATACTGTATTTCTTAAATTGTAGTTAACTGTATTTCTTAAATTAATCTCCAAAATTGTATTTTTTAATTTGTATTTCTTAAACTGTATTTATTAAATTGTATTATCGTATTTTCTTACTAGATATATGAAAAAAATGTGCATACATCTAAATAAACATAACAAAAACAAAAAAAAAACAAAGCAGTGTTCAGGTTAAAATTATTATTTAAATCTTGGTTCTGCCGTTGGCGGAGAACGGAATAAAACCATAGGAACCAACAGCGTCACAAAACAACGATTTGTCGATCAATAGGAACCGAGCACACCGTATTGGTTTGTTATTTAGAATTTTATTAGATAGAAGCTAATTAAAAATACAAACCAACCCTTCAAACATTAAAAATGTATATATTTATTGAAAAATATTATGTATCATGCAGGAACTCTCCTTCAATGGCGGATTGATTATAGCAAATGACACAAATAATTCAACAATGCAACCAATGAGTGGTCAAAGATTGACCTATTACACTGCCACAAAAAATCAAAAACTACAATTGTGAACTACATACTGCCGTTTTTTTTTTTAATAGTTAATTATTGTATTGTATTCATTAACATACTGTAGTATTTAAATGGCAACCCGTCTGTGTCGGGATCCAACCAGACATCTTGGTTTAACTCGATCCGTCCCTGTGCGCGTATGCCTCGTTAAATAAAAGGATCTGGACCCAAATCCCAAAGAGGCTTCAAGTGTTTGTAGCTTCAAGCTGATGTAGGTTCTGAGAGGGAATGGAAAATCCAAGTAGACAACATTATTGTAAACTGCTACCATTAGTTCAGGTTGATCTGTTAAGTGCTAAGCGGTTTCCGATACAGGTCATGTCTCACTTATTTATGTGAGAAGTTTATTCGTCCACACGTTTCTGTAAACCTGAACCTATTTATGCGGGAATTTTAAGTGTGTGCGTTTATGCGTAATGATTGATATATTATTTCGACCATTACAATACGGGCATGTGTCTAGCATGCTGGTCGAAAAATCCTGAAATCATGTAACTAACAATTCAATGAATAAAGATTTTTTTACCAGAATGTAGTGTCCCAATCGTGCATCGAAGGTTTCGGTGAATTTATTATTTTTGTGCTTAATTTATTACTTAATTATACAACTGTAGTTACTAATAATATAATTTTGTAATAGAAACTCGTAAACAAATAATGGTTTAAAAAATATATAAAAATCATTGGTGGCCACCGGTGGGCCAACTGCCAATTAAAGGTCAAAATGTTGATATTAATTATATTAGTGTGCCCAACTGAACTATTTTACGAGTATTTACAAACATTTTATGAGATACAAGTGAGAAAAAAAACCAATATAAAATTAGTTTTATAAAAATAAGGATATTATATGATTTTAAATTTCTCCATGATTCTTTTTTTTACATTCACACAGGGGGCCCTGAGGAAAATAATTTCCCTCAGAGCCTATGTCACATTTGGAGGGTCCTTGGAGGAAAGGAAAAAGAGACATAGTTCTGGGAAGGAAAAAGGTATGAGGGGTGGGTATGAGTCTAGGGCTAGGTATCTTAAGGGGTGACCGACTATGAATCCATCCCTCCCACAGCGGTGGAACGCAATGTTCCGAGAGAGTCCTTCCTGATGAAGAGGTCAAATGGTCTCCATCAACTAGCCTTTCCCGATCCGGCCTGGTGGGCAGATGTATCTACCATCAAGACCCGGATAAATGTCACCCCTTGAACCCGGTCACCAAACGTAGCCAACCACTCGGGATGACCTACGTAAGAGGGGTTGGTTATTCAGTAAATGGTTCACAGGACGGCGGTACCCATAGCCGCCTCCCAAATAATACTTTTATAATATAAAACTAAAATCATTAATTAAATTTAAAAACAAGTCGGGTTAGATAATTCATTACTTACTTATCTTACGTTAATGTAAAAGTAGGTAATTATTATTTATGTTTTTCTTACATTTTCCCGCCAACAAACATTGAAACCCTGTTAATTTGTTTGTAAGAACTTCAGTCCCGTTTTACACCGTTTTACGAATAAAATGATCGTATTTTAGAATAACATTTTTCTCCGTGTTTCCTCTATCTGGTACAATACTCGAATTACTCATAAACATCACCAAGTCAAATATAATGCAGAAAAACTTGTAGCAAATTATACTATAAAAAATAATGTTTTTGAGGTTACTGGTAGAAAATTTAAAAATATCTCAAAAATATTATACTAGACCGTTATGCTACCCGGTTTTATTTTCTAGTATTTTGAATATGTAAAACACAGACACTTGTAAATAACATTAATTTGATTTATGGCGAGCAAACGAATATTGCTTTCCCCATTTTCTCAAAACTTATTATTTTGAGATGTCTGCCAATCAACTGGACGATCGATTTCGTAATATGAAGTATTGGTACGATATCAAAATACCAATTACTATGATGAAGGAAAACATACAAAACCGGTTTTACTTCCTTTTACCCATTTCATTCTAAATTGGTTAACCTCAAATTTTTGAAATGTACTCTAGGATGTACCTACTGCCTTCTGTCGAACGGACCTTGGAGAAAAACGTTTATATATGCATTGATATTTATGAGGACACCGCGCACCGTTGTTATGCAAAATGTTTATGTAAATGCAAGCCTAGAGTGAGCTTCTGGTTATGAAATCCTTACTCACACTTCACTGGCTCTTGTACGTAAACCTTAGCAGGGGTGTTAGTTTTCGGGCACCTGATTGGTCGAGTAGCCTTAGTAGGTTCACAAAGTAAATGTTTATTTTAAATTATACTCAAGATGTAGCATGGAAAGGTATTATTTTATAGTTTACAATAATTGTCTTCCCATGAGAATGTACATTAATTTTACATTTTTGGCCAAATAGTCAGTAGTTACGCTGGTATCGGTACAAGGTACAAGTGAGATTAATTACTAACTTCATCTATTCTAATAGAAACTTAAGTTTACTAACTTCCCGTATCGAATTACGTAACATAGAATGAATTCACCAAGTAGACTACTTTTTTGTCGATAGAATTCACATTTTACTCTTTCATAGATGGCGCACGTATAATTATTTTACATATAAACGCTTTTTACAATTATTATAAGCAATAATTATTAGCCTTAAATACTCATTCATATTGAAAAAACGTCTCATGAAAAGATACATGCCGCTGATGGGACTCGAACCCGTGCCCTTCTGATTGCCGGTCAGGTGCTCTAATCCAATGAGCTACGGCGGCTTATCTCTTACCCGCCAAATGATTCAATATATTTTAGTGTTTCACTATTACATTACCGATTATTACATTTTTTCACCTACAAACAACCAACTTTATTTTTATATGAGAAAGGCATTGTGAGTGCTAAATTTCTCAGTAGGTGGCGTCGAGACATATTATGATGTCTACATTTTTTTGCTGAAAATACTTTTGACACATTAATTATAAATTATTATTTTTTAAATTGATAAACTAATGTTTTTCAAGTTATGCTTTGAAATATTAAGAAAAATTAATGGTTTTTCGTACGCATACAAGCAATACGAATATGAATAAATAGTTTTGTCAATTGAAAAACTCAAATCTTTTAAGAAAGGCTAACAAATAAAAAATTGGATTGAATTACCGATGCAAAAACTATTTATTCGTATTCATGTTGCTTGTATGCGTGCGCAAACAAATATTTTTCTTAATATTTCAATGCTTAACTTTTATATAACCGTTTATAAGTTAACTAGTTATACGCGTGCCATCCATGAACGAGTAGAAAATCACTTTAAATGGAAACAAATCACTTTGTAAAATACCACTTATTTTATCAAAATGTTTCAAAAACAAAGGTTTCTTCGTCAGGATATAAATTTGAAGTTCAAATTATTCTTAAAAAATTAACAACTTTTATATCACCAATCAAAATGCTGTAATTTTATTTCATACTATATTATAATTTTTAATGTTACAACATCCTAGATTAAAATTATATTTATTGTATACTCTATTGTATAATCATGAAATAACTCCTACACCAAGCTCAAGAGTTAGCTCTCTTAATTGGCATAGAAATCCTTGAAAATGTTTATTTGACTATTTTGTTTTTGCCATAGTATTTGGTTATTTTTTTTCACAATAGATCCACACAGGAGGCCCTGAGGAAAACAATCTCCCTCACGGCCTATGTCATCTTTGGGGATGCTGTGTGGAGGATATTTCTGAGGAAAAGAAGGAGATGAATTTCTGGGAAGGAAAAATATATGAGGGGTGAGTAGGAATTTAAGGTTCAGTGTGTCCAGATCATCCGCCGCCAATACCTAGACACACCTCACCCCATGAATCCGGGCACCCCTGCTAAGTGACCTATGGCAGAGGTGTAATTGGTTACCGGGGCGTCAGTACTCATTCACGCCTCCCAAATTGGCATTCTCGCCTCCCAAATTACTGTAACAGTGTTTTCAGCCTCACAACATACTCCAATTGGGGATGCCATAGTCTCACTGGCTCCAGAAGGGGGCAGTTGGGACTCTATAAAAAAAAAAAAGTTTTATACAAAATGATTTGTTTTGATTTATTTTATTTTATTTTTTAACTTAATCCGTAAAACCTCGGGGACACATTAGCTAAGTTGGTATAGTTCTACCCCGGCAAGGCATACGTCCTGGACCATATCTTTTTCTGATTTTTCTGTTTCAGATTTTTGAATGATTTTCGCTAACATTGTTTCATAGTGCTTTTTACACAAATGAAGTATTGAATTCCGTAAGTCTAAACTTAAACTTTAGGGCGCACAGTTTACACGCGTTCTGTGCAAGCGGGTTTCCTACAGAGCAACGGAAATTTGAGGTTTTACTGATTAAGTTAATCTCTTACTATTGGACTGTATGGTTGAAATTTAAGAACCCCACATAGAGTACATCAATGACGCCGCACCTTATGCAAAACCATCTTCGTTCGTGAAGTTTGTTACCTAGCTACTGATTTGACCCGCCGCCGACCGCAGGGCCCAGCAGCAAACACTCGCGGGTAGGTTTTTAACTGCTGCTAAGAATAAATATTCACCTAGACTTGCAGTAAAGTCAATAGATGTCGCATGAAGGTTTGAATCTTGGAAACAAAAAAGATCAGCCAATAAAAATATGCGTTAAGAAAGTAAAAATAATATTGGAAGTTCTCAATTGAAGTACAGTTAAATACATATGGCCGATTTGGATATTTGGAAATTGAGAAACATTGTATTTTGCCAACATTACAACAGCTGATATTATAAATTTGCTGTAATATAAATACACGACTATCCTCATCCGTGCTGTGGTACTCAACACAGCTTTACAGTGTATCTTGTAACCACAACTGACACCAATATATTGCTACAACAACCATTGCGTTGCTGCTTTGTTCATAGATTATACAAACTATACAGTACACGTAAATTCAAACACAAATAATTAAATGCCTACAATTGCTGAAATATATAGTATAATTAGAATTCAAATAAAAGTACTTAGTAAAGTTTTTTTTTAACAAAAAATATTATCGCTTATCATATTTAATTAATAATTAATAAATTGATTTTGTGAAAAGCGATTAGTAACCCGACTAAAGGCCAGTAGTTACTGCTGAGAAGATGTATATATATAGAGAAAATTTATTTCACAGTTTAGAATTCTTACGTAGGTATTAGAAAATTCTGTTTATATTGTAATCAAGAATTATTAATATGCAAATTTTGTATTACGAACAGCGATGGAATTCTATTATTTTTCCGAGGAAAGCAAAAAGCCTAATCCAAAAAATATGTTTCTTTCATAAGATGAAAGAAATTTCAAAGTAGCAAAAAACCTACGCAGTTGTTGAGCTGGGTCGAAATTATTATCCTTATGAATACTGTAATAATTTTTCATTTTGCTTTCAAAAGTTCGCACTTTTTCCAAAAGCTTTGTGATGCGTCAATTTATCGGGTTTTTAATGAAACTTTTGGCGCTCTGTTAGTGAGACTTTTAATAATAAAGTATTGTCTCTCATTTGGTTTCCAAGCATATAAAAATAGTTTCATATAAAATACGGATCGTAAAAGTAAGTTCATCATAGAGCGATTCCGTTGTATTTACCTGTTTATAATTGGGGTAGGCCATTAATCGTATATAGTCAATGTATCATGAAGAGAACGCTCCCTTGAAACAACATGGTTCCATCTGCCATTTGAGCCAAAATTGTCTAATTGTCATTTCTATTTAACCCTCCGTATACCCGGTAGGGTCTGACAGGCCCAGTGCATTTTAAAATGCTGTAACTATTTAAAATTTTCCACACAAATGTCAAGTGTTTACGTATATGAGTCATGTTAGCATTACGCGAAGTTCCCCATCCTGACCTCAGAAACAAATTGTCATCAAAGTTCTCAAGGGTCTCACATACCCTACCAGGCATACGAAATAGTAATTTTGCAAGTAGCTATTATTTCGTTTTCCTTAACCAGTGTTTATTATTTTCTTTCATAAAAATAAGCTTTGCACTATTCACAATGTCTTTGAAACTAGCAATAGAGGATGGATATTAAAGTGCTTAAAATTAAAGAAAAATATATTACCGATAAATTTGTTAACTTTTGATTCAGTTACATTCCGATACCAACATTGTTTTAAATATATGTTGCTATGATACTCTAGTATATGTGGATACTGAGTCAACCACCTCCCCTGATATAAAGTACATATGTGTAACGTATCCTAACACAACATATCGCAAGACAAAGTATTTGTGTCACTCCTGCAGTACTCATATTTGTGTAGAAACTTACTTTTCCATTTTCCATATAAAAAATTCTAACGCAGCCATAATCACAAATGTTAAGTTTCCAAGTAAAATATTGAAAAATGGTTTCCAAGCAACACTTAATACTTATTTAAATTTTATTATATTTGAAGTTTTATGCGGCTATAAAAAAGCATTTATTTTTGGTTTTAGGAGTTTTTATTTCTGAAATATTTTGTAATTATTTTTTAATAGAACAAATTAAAAACTTTTACCACTTTTAATTTATTGACTGTAACCGGTTTCAGCTTGTCAAAGCCATCTTCAGACTGGTAAAAAATATTCTTAACCTAGGGATTTTATACAAAAAATATTAGGGAGTGGGGAAGGAGGTAGAGGGGGCAGCTCTTCAGGAATTTTATTCAATTATGGATTTTATTACATATGTTTTTAAGTGGTCTTGAGAATCGAACTATCTAATTTTTTTTGGTTATTCCCAGTAGGCTAATTACATAGGGTTGGTAGCTTACATACTTTAGTATTGTTTGGGAAAAACCTTACAAGTAATGTGAATTATTAGCAACTAATTTTATTGTTGTTGGGTTATTCGTAACCCGGGAATGTTTGTCTTTCTTTAAAAATAAAAAATGTAGGTACTTTGTTTGTATTAGGTCCATTATAAGAATAATCCTACTCCAATGTATCCCTCTTTTTTAAAATCAATTATTTTATCAAAAATTCCATATCATCATAAATATAACAAAGATTGTAATTAATGATAGACTTGACACACAAGATGATGAACTCAAGAACGAGTCGTAGAAACGACCCGTTCTCATATGACAAATGTCAACCGTGTACATATGTTTCTATGTGGTAACCGAAGTTTTCTATTTATAGTATCACTTTCATTTCGAACCTTTATGTAGCTTTAACTTTATTTGGCTGCAAGATGCGTTCAAATCTTCAAACAAGTGTTTTTGTAACGCTTTTTAAAAATCTTTCAAACAAATTAAATCCCATTATAGCACAATATTCGATCGATTTTTTACCATAAAACATTCAATCAATGTGAAACATAAAATATTCAGAGAGAGAGAGAGGAATACGTTTTTATTGAAATCTTTATAATAATAACAACAAAAGAACGTCTATTCTCCACCAATAAAATATCGTAAATTTTACTCTCTTTCTCGAACGAATCTATGATTAAATCGTCTGTAAATACATAATTTCCGGTTGAAATGGCCCAATAATTTTTTTTCTTCATTCAATAACTAAATTTTATTATAGTTTTATTATAAATAAGTAAACTAACAAATTATGTTTACACCAATATTTAATAAAAATAATTAAAATTTTTAAAATCCCATGGTTTCTTCATCAGGATATAAGAATATTTAATGAAAGAACATTTGTTATTTTGTAATTTAAGCTCATGTCAAAAATTATCAAATTACTTCTAACCACGTCAATAACGCCAAAATAACGCAAAAACCCGTAAAAATCCAAAAACATCGAAAAAATTAGATCCAAAAAAGCCAAAACACGCGAAAAACCTCAAAAATCTTCGAAAACGTCAAATAAGAACGTACAAACATCAAATTTAATCGAAATAAGTCAAATGACGCCAAAACATATGAAAATTTTTAAATTGCATCAAAACACATAAAATAATGCCAAAACAAGTGAAAACAATCAAATACGTCAAAACATTATTAGTTTCTTAGAACATGCACTGCCAAGTTAGAAACTAATGTTGACTGGGCCATAATGTATTCACGCCTGTATTGTAACTTATTCTCGACGTACATTGTGTTTTATATGTTCATATTATTATATACCATTGTGCATAAATATATCCAATATGCACGTATGCATTATTTGGCCTAATACTGTAACCTATAATTTTCTATATCAAATGTACAATAAAATATAAGTTTCTATTGAAAAAACTATTTTTTTTTATTTCTACAAATAACGATATTAATGATGAAGAGATATATCTACTGGAATAATTTATTTATCACTCAGAATATTGTTGTTTATAGCACTGAAATTAGACGATATAACTATAATAAACTGAGATAATATTCCTATCTGCTTCATGTGTTTTATGAGATTGAAGCGGGTGGCAGTTGATAAATATCAAAGATTCTGTCTTATTATTTATTATCCGCCATTCGAGTCGCCGTAGATCCTAATATTATGAGGAATCTCACCGACGGGAAACTGCGAAAGGGCGAATTCCCAAGGAAAATGGGTCACCACCGCACACATGTGAAAAACGACAGATAAACGAAGCAGAAAAGACCCCATAACTGGCCCAAAAGTTAGTGAATAATTTCGCGATCCGGATTTTAATATTTTATACTCAAAAGAGTAGAACAATACACGGGCTGTTAAAAAATAATTTTAGTTTTTGTTTTTCTTGATAAATATTTATTGTCCCCTTCAAAGTAATCCTCCTCAGATATAATACACTTGTGCTAGCGCTTTTTCTAACCCTCGAATTACTTCTGATGAGCGCTTTTCGGTATGGCCTTGAGTTCTTCCGACGATGCGGTCTTTATCTCCTCAATTGTAGCAAAGCTCCGTTCTTTCATGGGTTTTTTTCAGTTTTGGGAACAGGAAAAAGTCACAGGGGCCTAGTCCAGTGAATTCGGGAGTTGAGGCAAGATTACGGTGTTGTTTTTGGCCGAAAAATCACTTAATTGTAATTCTGGCAAATCGAAATTCCGAAAATTACGAATAAAAAACGACAGCGAATGAATATTAATATAAAATAGATTACTGGCTTTATCCGTGGCTTCACATGCGTGGTATTATGGATAATTTATGGTACAAAGAATTTTTACACAGGAATGAAATGTTTTTCTGGAACGAAAAAAAATTCTATATCTCTTCCCAGTCCTCCAATTATCTCTGTTCAAAAAAGCATGTCAATCGGTTGCTGCGTTGCTGCGTGAAATAAGGAGAAAACGACAAACAAACACATTTTTGTAATTATAATATTAGTTAGGATAGATGGTAATTAAATGAAATTCGCCGAATTGAATTAGAAAAGAATCTTTTTTTCAATTTTTTTTATTTAACATTCTTTTTTTACATAATTCAACATTAAGTCCCGTTAAACTGATTTATATCAGTTTGTCAACGGGTTCTTTTAACAATTACTTTTTAGAAAATTTAAACAGGTACATAAAATATACACATTATTACATTTTATATACATACATCCACATATTTTTACATATATAAAATAAAGAGCAGAGGAAAAACGAAAGAAAGAAAAAGAAAAAAAATTGTAATAATTGGAAAAACATTAAAAACGAAATTTAGAAAAACGGAGGTTAGTACAAAAAAATTCTTTCACATAACCATTTTTTTAGCATACATTTCCTTTTGAAAGTCAATTCACAGCTTTTTATTGAATTGGGTAACATGTTGTAAATTATTGAGATTATTAGAAATTATTATTATTATTATTATTAAATTATTTTCATCTTGAGATCGGTGTGAAGTTTTCTTCATATTGTAATAAGAGTAAAAAATAAAGAGAAAAGATCTTATTACAAAAAACATTAAAAAATTGTTGCATATAGAAATATTATTTATATATTTTGGTTCGTAGAAACCAAATTTTTAGCAAAATTTTATCCACAAATAACAATTGATATTGAATTTCAGGGGAAACGGCAAGAGTACTGAAAAGGCTAAAACAAATGATTTTCTTCCCATTGAAAATTTCGGGTGGGTTGTGTAAACGCCTACAGATGAGTAAAGAGTATTATTATAATTATAAAATGAATTCTACGTTATCATCCATATCAAGATTGTTCATCGAATTGCGGGGCGGTAGTCGGGGAGTTAAAGGGAGAAATGTATGAAATAATATCTTGTATTACAAATCCAGGTACAAGTTCTGTCAAAATTGGATAATTTATTAGTTCTACATTAACATCCAACCTACTGATAAATCGTCCCTTTAGTAAACCTTCAATAGGTATTATACTTTAGTATAGGAAATCTATCTCTTGATGACTGCAATGTGTAATTAATTGAAGAATTTATAAATATGAAGCAAGAGCGTTGATTGATGATTTCTGTTGTCAAAGTCACAACTCAAAATACTCATTTGGAGAATGTTGTGAAGTAGAAGAAAGTAAGAAAGCTGAAAGAGGAGGTGAGAAGAGGATCTTTACACATGACGTCAAAACATCAATAAAGTAATTTCTAGCAACCGAAATGTGAAATGTTTAAATGTTACAAGTATGTTTGAAGTATCTTTCTCTCTGCAACCAGGTGCAAATATACCTAGGTAATAAAAAAATTATTACACGTACATATTATTGTCTTTAGAATCTGAATATATTACGTGAGGTATTTACCTAAATTATAACTAACTAACTAAATCCGCACGTATAGGCAGAAAAGATGGATCGCAACAAACTCGGAACAACACGGTATTGGTTCACACTCCTTGTTTCATCCACATTCTTACATATTTTATTCATACGCTTCTATATGCATCTTGGATGTATGGATGATCAATCTACTCATTTATATAAATGATTCACTTGATCGTTTCATAGCTTTCTTGGGCGTCCCTGGCTTTTTCTACCTTTTACATTCTTCCACTCATTTCCACCATTTCATTTCTGCATTCATTCGCTATAGGTGGCCAAACCATCTAATCGTGCTTTTCTTGATCTTTATCATTACGCCTACATCAACTTTATATTCTTGAGGAATCTATGAATTTCTCATTAAACTATATCTCCTCCTTTTTTTACAATAATGAGTATCTATATTTTATTTATTATAATTATGAAGACGTCCATATGGTTAACGAACTATTAAAATTGATAAGTGTCTAATACACGATTTCTTCTTCTCCAGTCTGCTGAGGATCGTGACCACTTCAATTTTTATTGTACACTTAAGAGGCTAGACTTTGAACCACACGTGGAACACCCGCGTCTGTCATTCTGTCCCGCTCACAATAAGCTCACGCACACTTACAATACATGCGAATGTGAAATGTGCGAATGAGACAACGCTCAAATTTACCTACAGAAATCGCTCGAAAAGGGGTTTATGGAGAATACACTTTTCTACCGAAACTTTCACGAAATTGAATTTTTAAAAAATACATATATTTTAGAAAGAAGAAGCTACGTCGGTAGCTTTTTATAATTTTATAATTCTTTATGAAAGTTGAGTTAGCAGCACTTTTTCCTTAAATAATATTTTTTGATAAATCGTACATGTTTGACAGTGAATGTTTACGTTAATACGAAACGCATCGAAAATTCGAAAACATACCGACATAGTTTTCACCCTCTAGAAGGCAGTATAAAAAATATATTCATTTTGTGCAATTTTCGATGTAGATAAGTGTTTTTTCCCGGGCGTCCTTTTTGTATTGGCCGAATAGCGAAGTCTATCATCTTAAGTACACTTAAAAGTACATACAAGACGAAAATAACGTCAAAATATCTGAGAATGTATGTACTCATTGAAAAACGGTCACATCGTTGATATGACCCCTAACTGTCGACTAAGATATCAATAGTCTCGTTTTATCATCGTTTAATATACAACAGACCTTTCTAATTTTGTAATCCAATACATATTACTTGAGAGGCCAATGTATCTAATATTATTGAAATCCTATTACTTCAAAGAAACGCATCGGTTTAGTCAAGAGAAGATTGAAGCGTCCCTTCGCATCAGTTAGAATTGGGGAAAATGAACGGAACGTGAGATTGATGGATGTTTCTTACAATGGAAAGAAAAGATGGATTGGACAGATTTGCCACCAGAAAATGTTTATCTTTTTTATTGTTACTTACAATAAAAGTGAAGAGGGCAGAAAAAACAAATGAAAACACTAGAAAAAATCATCCATATCATTCCACTTTCGTGTCGAACCTGAATCGAAGTCGAATCTTTTTAGGAGTGAAAACGGTCAAATATTTGAATTTTCTATTTAAATTATGACGTTATTGCTTTCTTCCCCTTTTTCCTCAGAGAGAGGCAGAGGAAATGTAAGGCCATACTATCCTGTCGTGCAGACGTATACACGCAACATCTCTGTTTTACTCCTGTGCTATATCGACTTACCGTCGACATGACCCCCTCTCTACTGATAAATGTTTGTTTTTTCATGTTTTCACATTTTCTCCCTTTCTGAGTTCATCCAGTTTCATGTAAATACCATGTAATGTATTACAAAAATATTTTCCGAATTTAATGCTATCATGTTTACGTAAGTTCACACTTCTCAACACATAACCTAACATAACTTCAAATCTTTATATTGTAAATCTTATTGTTATTCCTCTATCTTGTTATCAGATACCTTGTTTACACTTTTCAACACTTCCAACGTACCTACTTATCTCATACTCTGTAATTCTGAATATATTATTCGTTACCAGGTTAATTCGGTAAATCCGAATAGCCCATATGCTACCAGATTACTTTTTAACATTCATGATTACATTTTTGTTATGCAATTACGTACTTAAGGAATAATATGAACTAAACCTGTCAATTTGTCTGTCCTGGAACGGGAAACTTTCCTAGTTGGGCAAGCAAAGCTTCCTAATATGTAACTTGTACTTTCTTTTGTATCTATCTATAAATAAATAAAATAAAATAAATGTAGGTACAGCTCACATTGATATCAATTTTATATGGAACTTATGTATAGCATAGTAAATAGGTAAACGTAACTGGGGCCCGCATGTGATGAGACATTATTAAAACCCTTTCGGAGAAAATAAAATCTATTTTTGTTATCTATTGGGTAGGTTCCTTTCACAACATTGAACAATTCAGTTCGGAAGATTGAAAGGAAAAATGGTCATATATTTTTGGCGGATTTCTAAATACGTGGCCAATTGGATTAACTCCCCCCAAAAAGTATTTCACTAAAGTGAACCCGTATATTTAGGAAAGGGTCGATTGGGAGAAGGGCGACATGGCAACCGATAATTTGGCATAACTTTGTAAAAGAGTTTCTAAACAAAGTTTTCCGCCCTTTTCGTATCACGAAGGTCAATGCTTATATTTGAGTTGTTAGAATTTAGGCGTTAGTAGCCAATATACGAGTTCGGTAAAACGATTTAGCTTATTTTTAATTTAATATTATTTAAAACGTGTAAGTTTTCACATAATCCGAAAGGATTTTAATAAATATTCAATAAGAATTGCAATAAATCCTACTTCACTGACGTATTTTGTAAAACCTATTTTTTTCATTTAAAATAATTACACACAATATCTAGTTTTATCTGAATTAATGGGGCTACCTTATGTAAACTATTAACTTTTATAACTAAAGGAAATCTGAACCTCTTGAATGTCGGATGACATTTGGTCAAATGATGGCCGTATACCATAGAAAATAATGAGGCTACATTACTGAAATAAAAAGCAGAGTTTGAAATGATATTGGCGCAAGCGATTCTGACCTTGTCCTTTCGCCAGCGTCCGTGCGACAGACAACAGGCAACAACAGAGCAGGCCCAATAAGAACACAGAAAGTGGTTCACAGATGATCAAGATCGCTTTCAGTCGGATAAGGATTGATTGAGGTTATTTTGGGAGTACTTTTACGTCGTCTGCGTATAACATAAAGTAATTACTTTGAAAGCAATCGTACATAATACATATCATTTACATAAATATTCGATTAGAGTGGTCCGAGAGGCGATCCCTGAGGCACCCCTGAGATGATTCCCGTTAAGTGAGATTTAAAATTGGTGTTGATTATTTAAGAGTGAAGGTAAAAAAAAAAATAGTCAAATAGATTATAATAATTTCTTCAAACTTCGCAAAATCACTTTGTGGCGTCATTTTTAATTAAATTAAAACAAATAACTTTGTTTAAACCACTAATATAATCACATTTACCTAAATAAAATTAGGTAAATGTGATTATATTAGTGGTTTAAACAAAGTTATTTGTTTTAATTTAGATTATAATACGTCAAAAAAATTTTCTACGCTTCGTTTGAATCGGTAATTTTAGTATAGATCGATAGTTACAAATAGGGATTGTTTAAAAATAGCGAATATGGTTAGTGTTAACTTGGCTTCCGAAATTACCTGAAATAGAACTTACTAGTATTATGAAAACATTGTGATAGAAGTTACTGAAAAAGGTATTGGTCGATAGTTCTAGATATTGATTGTTTAAAAATAGCGGGTGTTAATTTGGCTCCAGAAATTATCAGAAAAAGAACTTACTAGTATTATGAAAAAATTGTCATAGAAGTAGTTGAAAAAACTCTACCCAAACCAAGAATTTGAACTATAGAAGTAACTAAAACCAAGTTTGCCTCAGCATAGTAAACAAGGCCAAAACACTCTATATCTCTTTTTATATTTCATACAACATCATCTTAAAATGTCAAAATTACACTGTAATTCAATGAAACTAATATTTTTTATGTACACTATCTAATAAAAATCATTTGAAATGGATGTTCTCCTGGTTTCTCCTTGACAAATTCAAAAACGCTCAGAAAATAAGTTGGCTACTCCTTTTCTGTCACGACCAGTTTTTTCGCCGCGGTATGACGGTATTTGTCTAGTGTAAACTGTTCGAGAAGTCTTATGAATTTGAAGTCGAACAGGGCTATGGAAATTTTGTTTAGTTCATTGAATTATCCTTGAATTTTAGTCTTTATTAAATTTAAAAGTACCTACCTAGTACCTGGTAGCAAACATGTTAGTTGGATGCTCTGGATACTGCATTTTATTTTGCGCTGTTTAATCATCCCTTCTACATAAAATATATTTATGTAGATAGAATTGATGTGGCATAAGTGTTAATACTTAAATGACTGGTTAATAATAAGTTATTCAATATTAAGGTGTCCAAGATGCTGCAGTCACCAGGAATTATTTTACGCGTGATCTGGCAACACTTTTATGTAGCCTGGTTTCCTAACGCCAAACCCATACCATATTGTACTCTCTGCAAAGCTTAGTCTACTTAGCTTAGATAGAGCTTCCACTCACCGCACCCGCCAGGTGTGAATTACGCTGTGTAATTCGTATTTAAACTTCGTAATGAGTAAAATTAAGAAAGGGACCCTCAGATGGTTTGGGCATGTAGAGCGAATGAACGAAGACAAAACGAGAATATATGAGCAAGAGTGAATAGTATAAGAAGCAGGGGATGTCCGAGGAAGACATGGCGTGATCAAGTAATCAGATACTTGAGTCGGGCCATGTCAAGAGTCATAAAAATAGAAGAGTGTGTATGAGACGATGTATGAATGTGAATGAGGCAAAGAGTGTGTGTCACGACCGAGTTAGTTAGTTTTAGTTATAAATCAAAAAAAAGTTTTCAGGCTTTTATGGTTTGGTGGATCAATTAGCATGTAATGATAATTACAGTTCTACCAAACGAAAGAGGAAGCAAATCTTAAAAATATGTAAAAATCACACATACTATCATTGCACCGTAAATTCATTGATCTATGATGTTAGTTGCGGCAATAATTTTGTGTTCTGTTTTACGACCCTTAATATTCCTCTCATCAAAAAATATTTTTAAAGACTGACATAGTTAAAAGTATCAATTTTTATGCATCCAAACCAAATACCAAAATCATTAGATGACGCGTTTTGATGTTAGTGATGTTGGAATGCTGTTTTCCCTACCCTCCATAACGTGTACGAGAAATATGCCGGGTACTGGTGTGTGGTCAATTAAGCCGCGTTGTTACTGGAACAGAGTCAATATACGCCAGATGCAGTGGGGCCGGTGCAATGTGCATAGACTACTCGTAGCCTTTGCGAAATGTTTGCGTTATGGTGCGGTTTTGTGCAAAGGGCGTAGCGTACGCTGATATCCCCTATGTGTATATCATGTAGGGGTGCGGAATAATAATAATCATTTGAGTGGTCCAGAATTATAATCTGACCACAGAGACATCCACTATGCGGTATTGTCAAATAATGGCTATCGTGAAAGCACGACAAAACATTAGTATCATTTAAGATAGTATGCCAAATCTATCCGTATGAGACGGAAGGATTTCATACGTCTTCACAGTTCTAAATATCTGCATATGATTAACAAAACCGAATGAAGTATTAAAAAGTTTTAAAAAATCACAATTTAAGTAAATGCACTATCCAAATATTTTATGGCAAAGTCGGCAAAACGCACTTGATGCGCAAAGGAGATTTGTTATTCGGTAATATTGGCGCTTTTCTTACGTTGAAAATTGTTAGAATAATGGTTTTACCATGATACTATTTCTACGCTTAAATTTGTTCAATAACAAAAAAACACACTATTATTCTTCAACGAATCTAAATACAAATAACAGCGAAACAATTAAATATCAGGGCTGCGCTGTTAATTTCTGCTTTGGCCACAGGTAAGTTTGTTATTCTGTATTATTTATGAATATTCCACCATTCATAAAAAAAGTTAGTGAACGTCCGTTATAACAGAATCGTAACTTCTCTGGTGGCAATTTACTTATATTATAACGACGAATAAATTAATTATCTTTGAACAATGTGTTTATTGTGCTAATGATATTCTCTTTCTTGTTTTCGGGCAGCAATTTACTTTTCATATTGTCATAATGAACATTACTTTGGAACGGAGCTAAAATCACTTTCAAATATGTATGTAAGACCATAGTTTGCAATGCAAACACCAACTAGCTATTTTGTTTTAACGCTTTATTTTTAAGTAGATAAAACTTATATTAATTTTTTATTTTATTTTTTTTATTATTATTTAAATAATTTTGTTAAACAAACAATGGTTATCTTCATATTTTAATTGGTTATTTTATTCTGTTTCTTTGCTTTTTGTTTTCTTCTTCTTCTTATTTTATCCAACAAATTTATATAGGACTTTTTATTATTATTTTTATATTATTTAAATATCTGTGTTCCATATATCATACTAATTTGACTGCCCTAAAACGGGATTCTTCCTAGTTGGGCAGCCAAAACATTCAATAAATAATGTATAATACATATATTAAAAAAAAGTAAGTAAAATAATTAAATATAGCAAGAGATCAGGAGAAGTACAGGTAAAATTTTAGGATCAGATTGTACGAATAAAAAAATAGTAAAAATTGTTGGATAGCCATGAAGATATTTTTTTCTGTTATTTAACAAAATATTTATATTAGCAGTATATGTTATATTATTCGTGGTTATCTGGAATAACAGCTTTTATATATCTTATTCTATCAACATATCGTTGCCTAAATTCTCTAAGAAAGCTTTTGTAACTATTCAAACCTACGTAATATTACGTTATTCGTTCATAAAATCGTTTTCGTTAAGAACTTTAGGAACTGACAATTTTGAAAGAAACAGTTTATGAATACAGAGGTATTTAAAATTAAATAAAAAAAATTGGGAGTCCGGATGGGTATCGCGCCGCCCCCGGAAACATTTATTGGATCACCAACACCTCTGCCACAGGACACCCCAGGTGGTTTACAAAGCTTGGTGACTTAGCAGGGGTGCCCGGGTTCATGGGGTGAGGTTTGTTCTGGTCTTGGCGGTGGAAGCGTCTGCCCACCATCTGCCGGATCGACTGGTTGAGGGAGAAATTTTAATCTCTCCAGCAGGACCTCTCGGATCATCACCTTATACCGCAATGGGAGAGTTGGACTCTCTGTCCTCCCTTTCCTAAAAATAACTTCTACACAGCATCCCTAAAGATGATACAGTCTCTGAGGGGAATTTTTTTCTCTAGTACCTCCTTGTGGAGCTAAAAAACATAACAAGTACCTACCTAAAAATTAAATATTATTGAAAAAAATATTTGTATTGAAAACTTCATTTAAAACATTACATTATCAGACTCTTTATTTTACATATAGGACATTTTAATAATTTTCGCTATCCATCGGGGGTCACATTAATTTATAATGAGCAAAACTGTCATAAACATAAATATTATTAATGTGATGTCTATATAAACCAGCCATCAGTTGCCTAACTAACACTAATTTATGTAAATATAGGTTAACCGTGAATCCCTTGTATGCATTTGGGTACACCGCTATGTTGACTCTGCGAACATGTTTGGTGTATTGATTAATTTACTCGCAATACTTTGACGAATAATTTTAAACATAGATCAGATTTGAAATTTTGATTAATTTTTGTTTAAAAATATTGTAAACAATCAAGAATAGATATCACCAAAAATATGCATATGGCTAATCAGTAGGTAAAGAACGAGTCTTTGGTACACTTGTCAGGAATTTAGTATTTGACCGCGTAGATGTTGATATTTAGCACACTTGCGCGAAGTATGGTAACTTGCAAAGTCACTAAACTAGTCATAACGAGAGCTCGTACTGACGTCATGGACATTCGTCCCCTTCCTTCTCATAAGTCTTGTTTTAAAAGGAAAGAGACCGAAGATACTAGAACGACAACGTAACGTCCAATCTCTCACTGCAACTATAATCATATTAGATACTTATTGCCTACGAACGGTATTTGGACGCTCCAGTGCTCTGGGTATCTCCAATGGTACTAATCGTCAGTAATTTAAAAACTGTTGAAATTCTAATCATTCCAATTTCACTCGCAATCCCCACATTTCACTCAAGTTTCTAGGGTTTGTTACGATGTATCAACGGTCTTCTTGTGGCTCTTGACTAGCAATCCGGAGGTCACGGGTTCAAATCCCGACGTTCGCAGATAATTTTTATATGATGGATTTGTGTTTTTACAATTTAATCAATTAAAATAATGTATGGTATATTTTTGACACATTTCATAGTGGAAGATACTCTCAGTATCGCCCTGATGTAAGACCACTATTCAGAATTGAGAAATGTTGAAATGTTGCTAGAAATGTCTTGAGCCGTGTTTTATTACTAGATCTGAATAGCCAGGTACTTCCTACCTTCTTCTTCTCTCTTTCCCCTCCGTACTTACCGTAAGCCTCACAACATACCCCAATTTAGGATGCCATAGTCTCACTGGCTCCAGACGGGAGCAGTTGGGACTATCAGAACTATACAGAGTATAACTCATGTGCATGTTCCCCCTGGCTCACTGGTCGCACTGGCTCCAGACGGGAGCAGTTGGGAATCTTGATAATTATTCACAAAAAAAGAAAATCTGATTTGTTTGGCGATCTTCATTTATTTAAAAAAAAACTTCTTCTGTCCATTTTGCGAAGTGATCCTATATGTTATACCGGTTGTTTATCTAAAGCCAGCAGGAACCAGCCTGAGCCCCTCAAAAGTAAAGTAAATTCACCAGGGTGAATGCTAGAGACAAAATTACCGGTTCCTTTTCGGTTTACTCTGTCACAAAGTGTATTTATCGGAAGTTACCTACCAGGTAAGCATGTTTTCTGTATCTACTTGTAAATAATAGTTCTAGGTAGAGCCTTGGAAGTCATAATAAAATGTACAGCCCCCTTGAGTTGATTTCTCACAAAAACGGCTCTTTACAAATTATCCAATTATCATCATAGGAACATCAAAGTTACCACGAAAAGTACCTAACCGGGACAGAGATATGGACTACGGATCCTTTCTCTATTACGCTTGCAAAATCAAAAATTTAATTATCGAACTATTTCCTAGTTCAATAGATTTGTGAAGGGGTTCAGTGTTTCGACAAGTCAGTGGCGAAAGTGGTCATTCTAGTTGGTAACTGGGAGGACTTTGTGTAAGAGTTCGGTATTTAGACGGACCAGTAATCATTTGTGTGGGATTTCGGGGTTCGGACGCGTTAGTGGTAAATCAATACATTTAGTAGACTTGTGTAGGATTACGATATCTGAAAATGTTCTCCCGTGATGAATCTGATTAGTAGGTGAGTATTCTAGGTGATTAATATGCGAACGCGTAAGCGGTGCGGTGAATCGAATAAATTAAAAGACAAGTAACAAAAATATGACATTTTATAGACAAACATAGAAGTTCTCTTCATACCAAGTTTACGAGAATAGAGCCAGATTTCTGAAATTTTAGATCTGCTAAGCCCGATTTAACCAAATTTTATTGTGGTTTTTAGTACCGTTGTATTTATGGGTCACATAACATTGCTTAATCAATGTCACCACAGACCAAGGTCGAAATCTCTCATACAGAACATAGGCGTCTGAGTTTCAATGTCACCAAGACTTTACACTCTACACATTTTTTAAATTTTTTATAGTGAATACCTCACAATAGTCCCAACTGCTCCCGCCTGGAGCCAGTGAGACTATGGCTTCCCCAATTGGGGTATATTATGAGGCTGAAGGTAACCGGGGAACGGAAGGACACGAGGAAGAGGAAGGTGGGGAAATACCTGGCTATAAACACGGCTAAAGCCATTTCAAGCAATGTTTCAATTCTGAATGGTGGTCTTACACCAGGGCGAAACTAAGAGTATCTTTCACTATGGAACGTGCCGCAATAACACTATATATTATTTTAAATAATTAATTGTGAAATAACACAAATCAATTAAATTAAATTTATTTGCGCACGCCGGGTTCGAACCCGCGGCCTTTGGAAAGGGAGTCTAACGCCCATCACGAGGACACTGTCAAAAATGAATCGAAAACGATATTATTATGTTATCAGATGTGTTATTATGTATCCTTGTCAACGTGTTCTTGAATCTTATGAATAGCTTACCCTTGAATAAAAGTGTCAACACTTTCATAAATTCATTCTAAAATAGTTCATTTCTGGAGAGAGTCAATGCAAAAAATCTCAATAGTATCTACTATTTTACTCAAGTGACAGTTTATCTCATTTTGGACTATTCCAGAAACTATACAGCTCAGCTTTGACTTACTTCATATATGTTTTGTACTTTTCTCACTCTACTGTTTTTCCATGTTGCATGGTGTAGTATCTTGTTTTTATCTTATTTGGTTTTTGGTATTGATTTGGTTTTAGATTTAGTTTTGATTTTGTTTTTGATTTGGTTATCCTCATTTAGATGTTCTTTGTGAAAAAATAACATGTAGCAGCCCAGCTGGGCGTGAAATTCAAAATAAATTAATAATTTTAAATCACTTTCGATTTCTTAACCAAACCAATGAAGTCGATTGAGGTCCAAATATCTGATATTCCGTCACATATGACGACATGACACAATGGCATTTTTTTTTGTTTTTAATTTTTGATAATAACTGTCACTTCAAACAAAAAATAACACCACTTCTTCTTCCTTTCACTGTCCCAATTCATTGCCTAGGTAGGCTGTTGGGTCGGCTCTTCTCGTTCTCAGGTTGTAACTTCTTCGGTTATGGGTATCGCTTCCATCCAGTATACGTAGGATTTTGGAGCATTGATTCATCCAAGAGTCCTTTGTCTTCCTCTGAATGACTGTCAATGAAGCTTCATAGACATTGCCTGTTCACTATGTGGTCTGGTGGTTTCCGTTTTATGTGACTATACCATCTCAACTGTCGTTCCTCCGTGACACCCAGGCTACCACGAATGTGCATTTCTGCTGATTCGAGTTGCCTAGAGTAGGAGTTGTACATGGTCCGCATTCGGAGCCATACACTATCGCCGGTCTAACAATAGTCTGGTATATCTTTCCTTTAAGTTTAATAGACATTTTTGTGTCACACAAGATTCCTGATCTAAATTTACTCCATACCATACAAAATGTTTCAATTTTAACACTGAACATTTACTAAAACTTATGTTTAGTAAATATTAATATAAAAAAAGTATTACGGCAAAGGGGTTAAGGAATGGATGAGAGGACACAATTTAACTTATTGATTATTGAACGAACGAATTTCTTCGAATAATTAGAGCCTTAAATTTCCATCAAGCTTTCATAATTACAAATGCGAGTGAAAATTATAAGCACCCAATTAACGTGAACGGGTAACACGGGCCAGACCATGACTAGACATTTCTCGGAATAATGCTTTGAAGGCTATTCCCAGGAAGAGCCCGAAGTTATCACCAATAACATGGCTTGTCCATGAGACGGTATTACTGGTACTCAAAATAAATTACTTACTACCATAAACTAGACACCACCGTTTGCCGTTTGCTCGACATTGGAATCCTGTCCGAAACATTAGTTCATATTGGCTATGTACCTACGGGGAAGAAGCACAATACGGATCAACACCCCAAAAATAAGTGTTTAGAAAATCAATAAATAACCATAATGTAGATAATACTATTTAAAAAAAAATGTTATTTGGGAAAACGTACAGTTGCATAACACTTTTGGCCATATTGTTTACCTACTTTGTTCCATCAACGAGTGGAGTTTCTGCTAGCAAAAATAATACGGAACTTTTAAAATTAAATGAAATCTGAACTATCTGGTACCCAGATATTAGACAATATTACTATTGACATATTTGTAGTAATGTTCAATTTGGGAGGTATGAGTATCGCCGCTTCGGAAACCATTTTTTGGACAACCAACATATCTATCACAGGACACTTTAAGTAGTTCGCTTTGGTATTTGAGGTTTGAAATTTGGTATTTGAGGTTTGACGGGTTTTGGCGGCAGAAGCGTCTGCCCACCATGTGCGTGATTGAAAGGCCGGTCCGGGAGATACTGGTTTAGGGAGACCTTTTGACCTCTCCAGCAGGACTCTCTCGGGACATCGCCTTGCACCGCAGTGGGAGGAATAGGTCCATAATAAAAATAATAATTTGGATGAATTTTATTGCGCCGTTTTTTTGAAAAATCACCTCAAGGTTGATGTACATCTCTCTTGGACACAAACCCCAAGATTCCTACCCACCACTCATATCGTTTTCCTTTCCACAACTTACTCTCTATTCTTTTCTAAAAAAACTCTCCACACAGCATTCCCAAATATGACATGGGCCTTGAGGAGAATTATTTTCCTACGGAGCTAATGTAAAACATTGTTTGTTTAACTTTAGATTCAGGTTTTAATGTGTTATATTTTACAAAACCATATGATTAATTCGAACAAATATTTATAAAAAAAAAAAATTCACTATTTAACACATGCAAAACAATTAATAATTATTTTTATCGAACGTAATCTTGTCAAATTATTGTATGGCTTTTAATACAAGTAATAGGTATATTTTTAATGTGAATACCGCACATAAATCTCAAATGCTTATTTCTTACTAACTAATTACTATAGTTTGAAATAAAAATTATGTTTCAAGCTCCATAGCTCATGATTGAAGTAATGTTGCCAGCTATAAAGAGTTGCGCTGACCTATATTACCAACCTTAACATACCAGTACTAATGCCAGTCTTTCCAGAATTTTTAGAGGGACGTTTAAACCAACTAGTTAGCCGAGGATTACCAATATTTTTTTTCACCTCTTTCCTTTATAATAATATATTATATTGTCTAAATCATTTTTTAAATTCTCTGGTCCTGCTAAATTAATTGCATAATATATTACATACAAACAAGTATATTTATTCTTTCATTTTAGTCATTTTTAAATTATTAGCATTTCTTTTCAAATATAGTATTTTTTTAATTAATAGCATATTTCTTTTTCAAATCAACTATGGTCACTCCATATTGTTTACATTGTAATGCGCTAGGAGCCTTTAGCTTAGTGCATTAGTGAATTCTCACCATACGAAATGTTAAATTAAAAATATTATTCTTTCAAATTTTATTTTTGTTTTACCTATAGTATTGTGTGTTATTTTTGTTACTTTGAATAATTGTTAACATCAACACAGGCTTGTCCTATTGAGGTTGAAAATAGTATTATAAACTGTAATACCTAACATATGAAAAAACAATAGATAAATAAAAAATAAAATAAATAAACTCTACTGCACAGTTAGAAAATTAATTTATTCATTAATTTCTTTATTACCAGACTCATCGTCTATTAATTTGCTTGGAACACTAAGTACCTATACAGCAGTCACATTGATTGAAATATGATTGACCCATATAATGGAGTAATGTCGTTAGTACACTTCACAAAAGGAATCCTACACGAGTAACCAGTAACTGAATGCAATTTGATGTTCGCTATCGGTACACTGATATGAGTTTAGTCTGTCTGAGCGTGATGCTGGCTATCAAACGTTGTCAGGTGTACGGATGAAAACGGAAATTATTTCGAAAACCTGTCACGTCATCAGATTCGTCTAATTGAATTTATACTGATTGCGGAATTTTGGGATTTCCAACATTCCCAAATCTACAAGGGAGGTAAGCGTAATTTTTTATGATTTAATATTTATTTATTTTATGTTAGGGAAATCAACAGTTTACAATGTGGTTCATTTATACATGTGTAATTCACCTAACTGAGAAACCAATTATAGATTTCTTCATGATACTAATGTATTATTACCTATCTAAAAATTAAATACTATACTTAAACAACTAAAAAATATTAAGCTATTATAACAATAGAGAGATATAACAGGAGATACAATATAATAAATGTCATTACATACCATATCGTTACATTTCATGAGGTTTGGTACACATTAAATACATTTTTAATAGAATTTTTATATTTATTTTCGTTCATTGAAGATATCTACATCGGAGAGCATGTTATTAAATTAAACAAATAACTTTGTATCAACCACTATTATATAATCACAATTACCTACATGTTTCGAAACCGATGGTTTCTTCGTCAGGGTAGTAATGACATTAAATAACAAAAGAAACAAACAAGTATAGACTAAAAATAACTATGGACAAAAATATTATAGAGAGAGGTGATTAATTAATTAAAAAATATCGTAAAAAACAATTATTTAAAATTAAATATAAAAAATATTTGAGAAAACGAAAAATTTCATTATATAAATTATCAAAACATAATAAAGATGTTTAAGCAACAATAATAATTTTTTTTAATACAAAAATTTATAAGAAAATAAATTTAAGAGATGGCTATTTTTAAAAAAATATTTGGTTATTAATAATATTTAATTTACTATTAACACTTTTTCTAATTTCTAAAATTTTATTGTGATTATATAATAGTGGTTGATACAAAGTGATTTGTTTAATTTAATTCAAAATGATGCCACAAAGTGATTTTGCAAAGTTTGAAGAAAGAATGTTATTAATTTATTATATTTGAACATATTTTTAAAAGATACTCATTTTTATTTGAATTTGTTTTACATAGTTTTTCTTTTAAAATATTACACGAACGTGTGTGCCGTGTAGGTACTTCCAAATCAATTATGATTATTAATTCAGGACAGTCGGTAATATTGTTAATGATTTGATTTAACAACATTGCGTACGATTTAATTGTGTCAAGGTTTAGAGGAATTTAGAGGGTTTTAGCGGAATGAATTGTGAATTCAGAACTGTCAACTCTGTTTTTTTTTTGTTTTCCCTAACAATGCATAGACCATTATGTTTTAATGTTTAGAATAACAATCATCTAGTCCAAGTTTATTAACCCCTTAACCCTACTCTGGGATCCAATGGAACTAATGCACGATATTTTTTAGTATACTATCTCTTTAAGTTAAAATTTTCCATTTTCGTGGTTTAAGGTAATCTTGTACGGAATGCGGGGCGGAATTTAGTCGCGTTTCAATGACAGTTTATTACGGATGGATTTATTGACGTTTTGGTGTCCAACAGCCCCCAGTGATATTTTCGATTCCAACGTTATTTCAAGTTGTTTGATGGGAAGTTAGCTGATTGCGTGTAATTCTAAACAAGAACGTGAAATTCTACCAGTGGAGCATAGACATACGAATATTACGTGTCTATGCAGTGGAGTTAACTTGTTGGATGTGTCAAATGTATTGTGTGGGTAAAAGGATATGACATTTTCTACGGGTTTTCAATCATAGAAGGCAACAATTCATGCATATTACATAAAATGACAACCAATGCAAGCAGAAATCGAGGCCATTATTTAAAGAATTTTTGCACCGATTTTCATCAAACCTTTTATGGAACAAAGATTAACGAGAACAGCTTTGGCTCCTGAGCTTCATTCAGTCATTGGAAGTATTCTTTAAAAGAAGAGGGCCATTTGTTGATGATGAACCTCATCTTAACACTAAAAATGGTGTATTGTCTGTCCTCGTGATAGAAACTGAAAAATGGCGGTTACCTGTACCTTTTGCAGAAATCTCATTTTTGGGAACTTGTTCTCAAAACGGTTGCCTAATTTGTGCCCTACGCTGTGAGAATTAGAATTTAAAGTTTTTCTTTTGTTCTGATTAAAAAGAAATATTTGAAGAATAAATTAAATTTATTAATAATTTTAATTTATTAAAAGTTTTGAAGGAAGTGTAAAGATTACATGGGTAAAATTAGGAAAGTTTAAAGTTTTGGTATGTATTGTAAGGTGGATATTAATTAATTAATTAGTGAAAAATGCGTTAAAAATCTTATAATTAACCAAAATTAGACACATCAGCAGCTCTATTATAAACACTTTTTTTTTTATTGAAAAAATATATCTTTACTATTAAATAGCTTAAATTATTAATTGTCATTCCTAATTGCAGTGGCTTGCACACAGTGAGAGCCTGATAAATTGTTTACTCAAGCATAATAGAGGTGTGTTTATTGATACATGAATGCATATTAAACGACATTAGCAGCCTACTGGAACAGTTTCAGTACACATATTGACTCAGTATCGACCAATGAGAATGCCCAGCAGATAGATGACAGTGAGTGAGTATGCGATAATCAAAATATAGTGTTTTGGTGGGATATGTTTGGCGTTTTGATAAACTGGGATGTGTTAATGAAAATATATATAAGAGATATCAGAGACCACCAAGAATAACACAAGGATAAATAAATAAATAAAATATAAGGATATATAAATAACATATAAGGATAAACAGTTTCAAGATGTGCTTCAAAACATTTTATTGAAGTAAGCAATTTTTAAATTAACAGTGAACTTCCGTGCCAAAATAAAAAAAAAGGGGAAGATATCTCAAACCTTGACGACACTTGAAGACATTTATTAAAGCCATAGCTCAATCCATCTGGTAGACCAAAATGATAGACAAACTTGGGGAACACTAACGGATAAGATACACACACACGAGATGGAGAGAAGCTAAGAAAGCTGAGATCTACTCATGAATATTTAAGTTATTTTGTCCATTCTCCGGCTAGCTTTTCCCGAAAACTTTTGTTTTAACAAAATCGTTCGAATTTAGCTTGAAATCAATTTTCCGCTAACAATTTACAAAATATAAAGGTAAGAAAGTAGGTAAAGAAAGGAAGGTAGCGCCATAAAAGGAAGTTATGAAAGTGAGGCTTTCTTTGGAGATGTTTAAAGAACAAGCAAGTTCCTATACTGATCTTATAAGAACAGCTATTTATCCATTCAAAGGTCGACGATAAGAAAAATACAAAGCAAAAATTTCGATGAAATCACGTTTTTCCGTCCGGGGGGAAAAGGAAACCACGATTCTACCCTTTCATCTTGACTTAGATCAGATATTAAAGAAGAAAGCACGTTTTCTAACGAATGCTAATTTCTCGGTCGAATAAAAAAATCCTTCTTCGTGAAATTTTAAGAAAATGAACTGTTTCTTCAATCCACATTTCTGTATTCATGCGACGTGGAAGTTATTAAAACAGAAAATTAATTTACTGCTGAGGAACGACCCCATTCATTTTAATTAAAATTTCCCTTTGAAAATAGATGCATTTTTAAATCCTCTTAAATGAACAAGCATAGATATTAAACTAGGAACTAGGATTGAATTTTTCTTATGAAGTAAAAGAAGTAATAAAATTTAAAATTTGATTGTAAGTGTAATAAGCCACTGGAGTGTTAAATGGAGAAAAAACGCTAATATCTTGGCGGTATTAATTTCCAACGAATTTTGCATTAAAACGAAAAGCTTCGAGTCCGTTTCCTGCTGCGAGGAAAACGCTGAAAAATAACACAAAAATGCCGAGATTTAAAACCCAAGCCGTATTTACTTTTGTCGCTTTGGTAAAATATTTTTAATTGGTGGGAAAACGAAAATACTTTTGCGGAACTTTTGAGGAAAAACAATTATTCAACATTCACGAGAGATTCATTTTCAGTATTTTTTTTCACATACATATTTACAGTTAGTTGTCTTGGTATATATATACATATTTTTAACATTATTTATTCCCATTTCTTAATACATATAATATATAATAACAAATAGCATAAACAAGAAATTAAAACCCACTGCCTTAGTGTGTGTAATATAAAAACAAATACTATATTTCCAAGTACCTAAACTATAAAATGGACTTATAAAAATATAAATAAATAAAATAAAATAAAATATAAAAAATAAATATAAAAAATAAATATAAAAAATAAAATAATAAATATAAAAAAATATAAAAAAAGTTAGTATTACATAAGTAGAATAAGTGAACAAGTAAGTAAGTAATAAGTAAGAAAAATCAATGAGATTTACTTTGCAGTGAGAAGCCTATAAAAAAATATGATTTATTTTATTGTTATGAAGTTTGTATGTTATAGTTGTGGAACATACTTATAAATTCACAATTTTGCACCAGTCTTTCAAAACTTTAATTCTCTTTTACTTTTCTTTGCTAACTTATTCGTGACTTTGGTGAGAGACGTGAGGTTGAAAAGTAAGTACCTACTTATTTTTCAAGTTTTACTGCTGTCGTAAGGAACACTAATAAATAAATGTAATGATTGTGAAGGTCATCTTTTTACTCCTCTCGGAGAAAATAATGTATTATTTCATGATATAATTTTTTATGATGTCTTGGATGGTAAACGCATCATGTGCTTGGTATAAGTTCCTCCATCTTCACAGCATAGGGTACTAATTATAAAGTTATAACAGATGTTATAACTGTATAGGTAGTACTGTATAATCAGTTATACAGAAATGTGTAAATTCTATTCAAGTTCTGTTATTATATCAATATCATTATAGGCAAGTTGCTTAATAAAAGGAAATGTTCACAGAACTTGAATAGAACTTTCACAGAACGTGTAAATTATCTTAAAATATTTGATGAATTGCTCATTTTTTTAAACAACCCATTCTAAGAGTCATTACGTTTTTTTTGGCGATATATAACACCAAAGATAAGTACAATTTCAAAACTAATGGATTTTCCCTTCATCCACTATAATTTTTTCATCACTTTGGTTACATACCAACGTGATGAACCTAATGTTATAATTTTTTTTTTAATATAGATTTTATTATTTTTCCAAGTTAAGTCGAACAGTTTAGGCAAAAAGGTTCACTTTTAAAAGCCTTCAATGTGATGCCTACTATTATAATATATATAAAAAAGAGCCTGAAAACGAGAGTTGGAGAAAAGAAAGCCCGTTTTTGTCTGTCTTTTCCAGATAACAAATAATGGTTAACTCACTCAAAACAAAATTGGGCAAACGTTTTGCTTGCGGGAAGATAAAATGTTCTTATTTCTTAGTATTACTATTCGGACAATTTTTATACGGGTGATAAGATCTTTGAGAGAAAATCCTTACTTTTAAAAAGAGGGGAGTCCTTACACGAAATATTATTATGCCTTTAAGATTTTATCACCTGCCATATATGTAATATGTTTTTCGATTATTAGAATTATTATAATATTTATGACTAAATTGCAAGCCATCTAAAAAGCTTTCGAAAGCGGCAATGGTAGAAAGTCGAATTTTATTGTGTTTAGAACACATTTCATGTATTAAGTCTATAAGCTTATATTATAGTTACGCACAGAACACTCATGGATAATGATTCTGCAATTTGTAAATTATTAAATTTGTCGTTTTGTTCAACAAAAAACTGGTTTAAATAAATCTGCATGCGGGGGATAAAAACGACACCTGGATGAAAACCCTTTGCAAATTAATCGTTACATTCTGAACACAATACTGGTTTTAATATAAGAGTGAATCTGCACCCATATGGTTTTCCTACGAATTACGAATTTTACATATATTACATTGTTTACAATTTTTAATGTATTGCTTTATTTTATTTATAATGGAAAATATATGTATAAGATGTTTCTTGATCGAAATTAATACCTCCCTAGTTGAGAAAAGTAGTGTTTACGGAAAAACTAAATTATTAACTTCACTCAAAACATTAGAACGGTTTTGGTCGAAATGCGTCAGAGTTTTGACAAATCATTCGTAACATAAAACGGGTTTTAACTTAAGAATACATCTGCATGCGAGTCCAGTCCCCAGCTTGATACTACACCCAGAACCCAAAATGGTTTTTCTCGGATTTTTGCACTTGGAACACATGGACGGCTTCCTTCGATATGCACCAGCAGATGAATCCGCAAATAGAATTTGCATTATGAACACAAGACTGGTTTTAACTTAATATTCGATCTGCGTAGGAGCCTACCAGACCCCAAGCTTAAATTATATTGTCCTCAGAACAAGTTAAATAGTATTACAAATACGATTAATAATATTGAAGAAAAGCACACAAAAATATATTCACCGTCCACGAAAAAACACTACTACACAAGACAAAACCTTGGCGAAAGATACCATTTTTGTTTCGTTCTTTATTTCTACATGTCTCAGAGCTCCAAAAGCATCACATGTTGTATGAAATCCTGCCTATCTTCGTCACTTGTCTCGGTTTTCTTTCCTGGGAACTTATTTTTATACAAAACTAATATTATCTCATACCAATCTAGTAATATTACTTTTTGAAGATGCAATATAAAATTCTGATTATTTCCTTATTTTACAAATATTAGTTTTTGATATATGGATGAAATTGTTCATTCGTCAACGATTTAACGAAACAAAGTTTCTGTAATTTACGGAAACATTAATACATTTTTAAATTTCGTTGAATTGTTTACAGTATCATTCAATCAAAGTCAAGATTCCTAAAGAAAAATACTTGCATTTTAAAGTAACTTCATCTCTTTTCAAAATGTTCCTTAATTGAATTCTTGCGTGAGCAAGTTTGATTCGTTCGTTTGATTGAAAAAGAATATAAACACCAGACTTCGATCACTCGATTGAAGAACTTCGGAATGCTTTCTTTAGACGAAATGCTAAATTTTAGAACTGGAGAATAATAATTAGAAACGAAAATGACGAGAAAAACATTTTTCTTACCTAGAAGATATAATTATTAAATTTAAATCAGAAGCATTATTTAATTTGATTAAACTTTAATGAAAAACTTCAAGAAAAATAAAAAATAGCAACACAGGCCGTTAAAAACAAGAAATTATCTTTGAAAATCCACTTACTAAACAAATACAAAATGTTAGGATATCAAATGAATCTAAAATAAATAAATTAAAATGAGCGGACATTTAAGTGGAAAGTTCTGTGAGAGCTTTTGGCTTCAAATTAAATAGAAGATGAGCATCAAAACTCCTCTAATTAGTTTATTTTCTTCCATAAAGTTTAGCACTCTAGTTGAGAATCTATACATTAAGCGATTTAAATGAGGTGAATTATAGATTTATCTAATTGCAAAGAGTGAGTTATTGATCAGAATTCATGTATTATTCATAATGGTTAAATTGAATGTATAACGTACTCAGTTTTTGATAATTTTAGTTTTGTTTAGTATTATATACTAAATCTATTATCGCTGGCTAAAAACCAACAAACTGCTAAAAACTTTAATTATAAGGTTTTATTTCAATCGTATTCTTCTTTAGCCTTTTTATTAAATTCACTTTGGGATGCTCGCCGCGTTCTTTCCTAGAAAGCAACCTAGAAAGAGCGAAGTATTGTTTCTTCATAATAACTACATTAGTTTGCAGCAAAAAGGTCAAAAGACTGTATGACATGAATTGTCTCCAATAATGTATTCGTTTTGCCTTTTTATAAATAGGCAGGTAATAGCTTTGCACGTATTACAAACGGAAATAATAATAAAATCATTATAGGAAACTGAGTGGTGCCATCTGCTGCATTCGAAATTGCTTACGATTTACAGCTTTGGATGCACTTGTTGGTGTCGAATTTAAGTACTTTAAACGAAACGAGGCGAAATGGTGTTTGCTGGAATTGGACGATAGTACGTGTAGGGATGGAACAATGTATGGAAGGAAAAAGGGGCGACTAATCACTTTCCACTGTATATTTGCCAAGAAGCAAACAACACATTCACAAAGTATGGCCACAGCAAAACGAAACTTTGCACATCCAAGATGGTCGAATTCCTAATTTTATTTAAATTCGAGATTCTGTATACGATAAACACCAACAACTTACTTAAGTGCTTGGTGGTAGTCCCTATCTTTCTTCTGTTATAAAATCAAAAGAACTCCAAATTGCACTATTTTTATGCCAGTTTCATGTTTCAAATTTCATTACAGTTTACAATTTTCAAGCAAGGTGATGGTCAGGAAGAGGTAGGAACTGGATAAATGAGGTCCAGTAAGGACGGTAGGAACTAAGCATGTTCTCATTTAAATCGCGTAAATGGGTTAGCAATTGGCTTCTGGACATGGGGAGAGTTGAGAGCGAACACATGCTAACACAAACTCACATACCTAATATGTACTAATTAGAAATATGTTATGCAAAAAAAAAATAACCTTAAAAAAAATATTTTTAGTACTTATTTTAAGTAGTCAACGAAAATTATAGCGTTGACAATATTATGTTATTTTTTATTTTATTTTCTTTTAAAAGGCTATCTTTATATTTAAGAGAGATCAGGATCAGAAAGTTACTTTTTATTTCAATTTTAAAAATGATTATTTTTATTCCTAATAACTTAATCTCCATCTTTGTTAATATTTAAATTAAAATTTACGAATCTTTTGCGTGGTTTTTTTTCGATTACTGTAAAATAAAGACTAGCCATTTCAAAAATTTAAGATTCGAAATTCTCTATACTAATAAATTGGAAATTCTAACTATGCAATTGTAAATATTTTCCAAAATGCCCTGGAAAGAATCTCAGACTTGTGATCTCCCTAAAGAAACCATTCTTGTGTCCTGAATGCAATTACTTATGCTATCCATATCCATAAAGACCCTGGTAAAAATTACACCTTTGCGATTCTTTTAAGGATGAAGAAACCATCCCGTCACTACGAATGCAATTACTAATGTTCTCAAAAGCTGTCTTGACAGAATCGCCATTCCATTGTAAGAATATTATGTACTAAATACACTATTTGGCTGTCCTGAAACGGGAATCCTTCCCAGTTGGACAGACAAAGGATCATTCTGTATTGTATTGTTTGTAATATGTATATATAAATAAATAAATTTCAAAACCTCACACCATTTAAAAAGGTAATCATTTTATGGGTAGGCATGAATGCATTATTATTGTCACAATAATTGGTTTCGTACACTTTATTTTGAACATTTGTCTGCCTAATTATTTAATTGCTAGTTGGGAGCGGTTCGGTGCATTGATGATCAAGTCTGGACATAGCCATTAATGAATACGAAGTCCTATTTCTTGACACCGTCAAGGTTTATAAGTTGATATATACAAATTAATAATGAAACTTAACAATGATCACTGCTTGGATTTCATCACGAATTATGTAACGCTTTCTGCATTTATAAATATAGAAATTATGGGTAGTGTAGTTTAATGGTTTTTATAAAAAAAAATTATATTCTAATTATGAATTAAAAAAATCTTTCTTATCCATAATAATGAAGACAGTTGATATAATATAAAGGACTTTTTTCTTGAGAGATCTTTAGAAAACATTTTGTTTGAAGTCTAGACAAAATTCTTGGAAGCCTTATAAATGTGGTTAGGAGCTGCTCCTTACCACGACGGAGTGGGTTTGAGAAATGAAGCTTGATTAATCTGTCAGTATTATTTGGGCTGAAAAAAGACTTCAGTAAAAACAATTTTTTTCCGAAAAAAGAACCGTATAAAAAAGCATTTCGATGGAACTAAGCTTCTTCAAAGTACAAAGTAAAAAAAATAAAGCACCTTTAAATAATTGAGAAAAAACTTTTATAAGCCAACAAGGTTTTTATAAATATTTTGTTATATACGAAAAGGGTTTAGCCATATTTACCCTGTAAATTGAAGAAAATTCATGACCCCACGGGTAAGTGATTCGATAAAATCTGGGAAGAGTAAGGTTGAACCCATGTTAAAAAATAGAGTGAAATGCTTCCTGGGCTGCCATCCACATAAATATCTAATGGAAAAATATTTAATGGAAGAAATTATTATTAATTTTGAATAAATATAGATAAACAGTGATTTCGGGGATCTTCGGAAGCAATTGTTAATCCCTTGTTACTGAATATATAGTTGAGATCACTGTTATCATGTTAAATAATGGTATTATATCCTACTTTGTATTATGAACCAATTAAATTGACTCTATTATACGAAATCGCTGCTAAGCAAAATAACCATTGTTTCAAGATTATCGGCAAAACATGATTATCAGCGTTCCATTATTGGTAGTCAATCGTGGATACCCTGGTAATAATACAATTAACAGAATGTAATTCCGTTGCGGCATAGCCGGCATCCGATCTTGGCGAGGGTGACCTTTGTTTGTGAATTATTGGAGCAGTTTAGAACGCATTCTTTGTGTTGAGGTGCCAGGGAGGAAATCCCTCCATTCATCATGAACGTCGGGAGGTGAAACTCTCGAAATAGGGGCTTTAAATTTATAACATTATCAGTTTTAATGACTTCAATTTATGTTTTGTTTTAATAGGTTTTGTTAAAATTTCCATTTGTTTGATAATTTCAAAGTTTTACTTCTTTTTGTCCAATCAGAAAAAGCAGAAAGTTCTTATTTCCTTAAGCTGCAATTAATTTAGATTATTTATCATTACGAGTTTACGAATGGATATTTTATGGTGGATGGCCAAATGTACATGCTTCAGGATTACGACCGTGCGAGTAAAGTTGACTTTCGTTTGACATGCAAAAGGCGTTTACGATATTGACATAATTGTAAAATTTACAATCATATCTGTGAGATACGTAAAATAGCGAATCCGTATATCAGTGTTAAATATGAAGACACTTTAAGTAAAAAAATAACTTATGAAACGTAACTTGTTATGTCTGTGTGTCGTAGGCTTTCTAAGAATATGATGCTTTTATTACGCTAAAGCGCTCGTGAGATCCCACACTCTGGTCTTGAGAGCAAAAAGGGTCATTAGGGAGCTTAAAAAAGCTCGCGAATTTCAGGTAAGAGTGTTGAAGGCTTTCTGAGTCGTCTGTATAAAAACGCTAATCCTCCATGAAGGCATCGCACAATTTCTCGAACAATTTAGAAATTTTCATTAAGTTTGACGTAAATGATATCTGTTATGGCAAGTTCCGTCAATAAAAAAATATTTATTGCGGTAATTAGGGCGGCCGATCCCTTTCAAAACAAGTAGTTGGGGAAATTGCGGGATTATGAAGACAGCAGTTGTTAAAAATTATCAAACATTTCGTTTTAGGTTTTGCGTTTTTCTTTTAGTCTTATTTTTTTTCTAAGAAACCATTTATTTGAGATAAGCTACTTTATCGGGTGTATTATTATTTTTATTTGCGATTTTACATAAAGTGTGCCATATTTTTGATTTAATGTCAAACATAATAGAAAGCATTTTTTTATATTTCCAACCTTAACAAACTAAACTATACAAAAATTATTACCATAATGATTAAGCAAAATAATTGACGGGATGTTTTACAGAATTTGAACATTTCGTAAAATTTCAATGTTAATGTTAAAGTTCTTTTAAAGTTCTACACAAGTTCTGTTATTATTCAAGTACTGTGAAACCATCGGTTAACGATGAAATAAAAAACAGAACGTGAATTTTAACTTAAATATGAAGAATATTTTAAATTCCGTGTCGTCGTATGAAATTCTATAAATAATATTAAAAAAACAAATTTTGGCTAATTCCAAATTTCTATGTGAAATAACTTTGGGAAATTAACTCTCAATTTTGTGTTTCTTTGCGTTCGATTTTATTATTTTTATTATTTTTGATTCGGTTCCATCTTTACTCGTATTTATAAATACCTATGTTTTCATTATACTTATACTCTCTATGGGATGTGTAGGATTGCACTCACTTCCCCACATCCTGGAATAAAGAATATTATTATTATTATAATAAACTATATCTATTATTCCACCTAAATTCTAGTATTCTGATATATTTCATTTAACTAAAATAATACAATCGAATATATATTGTTATTCGCTTTAATTTCTCTTATTATTATTATTACATTTCGAATGTATCTTATTAAACAAATTAAAAACTTAGATCAAATTCTTCTGTTAGTTAATTTCAAAAGATAATTGACTCTCGTACAATTAACTAGAGAGCAGAAAATATGTTTTTAATTAAAACTGAACAAACTCCAGAGAAAATGTCACGCTTCAAGACTTCAGGTCGTAGACAAGTGCCACCAAGCCTTTATGTACTATAAGAGAAATTGAAACGAATGACCATTTATATAATGAATTAAATTAATTATCCGATTTCGCTAACCATATAATTGAAAATAACCATAGTTTTGAAAATAATACAGGGATAAATATTCTTCACATTAATAATAAAGGAAAACGCTTAGATAACATAGAAGCTCTAGAAATAAAAAAATCTCTTCCCATTCGGTGTCCATTCTGTCCCCACTTACTCTTCATCAATTCCTAGCCACGCCCCCACCCCTACCACAACACCTACTGATAAATTGTACCCACCCATTATTTTGTAATTGTCATCATTATATGTTTGCCCTGAAGAAGGAACGGTTGTTCCGAAACCGGTCGGCGTGTAACTAAATAAATCAGTGGTTGTAACTAAGATATATTGTTTCATTTAATTATAAAACAAATGACTTTGTTTAAACCACTAAAATTACTTTATTAGTGGTTTAAACAAAGTTATTTGTTTTAATTTAATTCAAAATGACGCCACAAAGTGATTTTGCGAAGTTCGAAGAAATAATTTATATAATGTACTTAACGATTAAAAACGAAATTCCGAAGAGCTTTTGAACATACTTAATTTTAGTAAGATGTTATACGGAAAAGACATGAAAATGTGAAAAAATACGACAAGGTATTTTAGCAAAAGCAACATGGCTACATAATGGTGCTTATTATATTTTTATCTAGAGAAAATTTCGAGCTTCAAGACTTCAGGTCGTAGACAAGTGCCACCAAGCCTTTATGTACTATAAGAGAAATTGAATGACTATTTATATAATGTAATTAACGATTAAAAACGAAATTCCAAAGAGCTTTTGAACATACTTAATTTATGTAAGATGGTATACGAAAGACATGAAAATGTGAAAAAATATGACAAGGTATTTTAGCAAAATCAACATGGCTACATAATGGTGCTTATTATATTTTTATCCAAAACCCATTATAAAAATCTTTAAATCGCTTTTTTCCATAAGAATTCCATTCGGGAACACTGGTCCAAACAGGGCTAAATGAAATACAACATCTCACTAATCCCAACACGCAGCGCAAATATTCCGTGAAATAGAAAAGTGTGTAAAACTCATCCTCTCCGTAAAAATAATTCTGCTCACGTTTTCGGCTTCGTAATTAGAAATCAATACAAAACACATGATAGGGAAAACCGAATTCCCAGGCATAATTCTGTTTTCCCCAATTTAAACACCCATCTAGAGTCAGATCCTTCCAAATTTGGGATTACTTTTTAATTTATCGCGTATTAAGGGTGATTTGTTCCTTTATTGCTTATGTGGGCACCGCATTAACGTTAACGAGTGCCTAGACATAAATTTTCTAATCGTTATTTTAATTAAAAATCTACACATTTATAAGCAAAGGATTTTTGTTTGGATGTTTTGTGGGATTACTTTGGGTCCAGGGAGTTGATAGACCTCTCCAGAGAACTTCACAAATGTATTTTAAAATTAAAGGGTTAGATAATGTGAATTTAATGTAACGGAATTTCTTTGAGCGGCGGTAAAAAACTAGGAAATTTTTGTTTTGTTTATCAAAGAAATTATTTGATTTTGATTGTTGGTAATTCCCATTATTTTGAAGTAATTTCTAACATCTTATGTTTTGAATATATTTCATATAATTCTAATAATTTTCTGAAATATTTTACGTCACTCCACTGCTGGCTATCCCGATTGTATTCGGCAATGAATTATAAACGGTCATTACTCATACTCAAACCACTTTTCAG
The DNA here is from genome assembly GCA_951813805.1 of Limnephilus auricula. Lineage (NCBI taxonomy): Eukaryota > Metazoa > Arthropoda > Insecta > Trichoptera > Limnephilidae > Limnephilus > Limnephilus auricula. Next base: position 36,396,322 of record OX638388.1, read on the forward strand.
CAGATAAAGGTCAGACCTTTTATATAGTTGTGTGAAAATGTACAAAGCGCTTTAACACGATAACTAAATTAGTTTTAATGTATATAAACCTAGTCACGAAAAAAATATTGTAATTTTTTGCTTTCACTGAGCAGTTGAGAGCAGCCACCACTTTAACGAACCATTTTATGGACCAGTCGGGTCGCCCAATCGGTTATCATGTCGAGATTCTACTTTTGAAGATACTACTATTCAATGATTATAAACGTCCCGTCTGTACCTGTACATTACAATACACCAATTATTACTTAGTATACAATATTTAAAATACGAAACAAGGATTGTTCTTTGCTAAAACTTGAATCATTTAGGCAGCTTTTGATTTTTTTTAAATATAAAACAAATACCAAATATTTTTAAGCTTTTATTATTCAATCAAAAGCATCTATTAATTCATTACATTAAAAAAAGAAAACTATGGTTTAGTACCTACATTCTTACATTAAAAATTAATTATTTACGTCTTCAATAATCGCAAATTTTCTTTGTGGCGTCTTTTTAATTACTTGAAAACACAAAACGTTTTTGTATTCACGTATTCATTATAAATAATTAACAACAAACATTTTCAATTTGAGGGACTATCATAAATTTATCTTTCGAATGACCGTTAGTAAACTCGATAAATTACGACATTATCTATAAAAATTTAAAGAAACGAAATACATATCTCAAACATAGAATTATGATTTAATTAATTAAAATAAAATAATTTAATCGCTTGTCTGAATTGTTGTTTCCTTAATCAGTTCCAATTTTGAAAATGATGCCTAAATTTGAAGAAAATCAACGTTTTAGAGTTTATTAATTACAACCAAATAAAGAATTGTTAATTATTTTGTATTTATCAGACAAAAACATCGACGTATCGTAATAAAAGTTTTACTAGAAAGTAATTTTTACACGCTTTTCGACTACCACACTATGCACAAATTGCTTAACTAAGTTTGGCAGATTATGTGATATGACCTTTGATTATAGACATTTATATAATCAAAGGATATGACATATTGTTACCATGTAAGTAAGACAAACTTTATTTAAATTTTCGCGTACTTAATGCGACATTGCTGCATTCAGAATTAGGTGACAATATATAAATGTTCATTTTGCGTTCTATGATCGCTTTGCCAAGGTTAGCAATGAAAGAAGAAAAACAATTAATTAATTAATTTAAAGTCATCTAATTCCTTGTATACTTTTAAAAAGAATCTCAAATTATTTTTGTTTGCCGAGGATTGCCAATTAATTTTTTCATCTTTGTCCTTCATAAATTAAAAGTATATTCTATTGTCTAAATCATTTTTTCATCTTTGTCGTGCTAAATTAATAGCATAATATATTATATACATAATAATATTATATACATATATTTATTATTTATCTTAGTCCTTCAAAATTCAAATCAACTATGGTCACCCTACTTTATTTACATTGTAATGTGCCAAGGGCCTTTAGCTTGTCCATTATCTGTGTAACAATATTGTTCTTTGAAGTATCATTTTTATTTTACCTATATTATTTTGTGTTTTTTGAAGAATTATTTTTGTTTTTCCTTTTGTTTTATTTTGTTACTTTAAGTAAATAATTGTTAACCTCAACACAGGCTTGTCCTAGTGAGGTTAAAAATTGTATTGTAAACTGTTATACCTAAAATGTGAAGAAGACACATTTTAAAAAATAATAATAATAATATAAACAATTGCCTAAAACTAAACCAGTTGAACCGTAAAGGTACATTACCAAAATAATCAATAAAGTAAGGAGAGTAACCGAATTAAATACATTGAGAGAAAATCAGCATGGGCAGTATGGGCACACTTTCTTATCGATCAATTTTCTCTTTGGCTCTCAGCCAACATACCACGACTGTATACGAAATCTTCTCATTTAATAAATTAAATTCTTTCTATAGGTGACACGCAACTATTACATAATATATTTTGGAAAACAAATGACAAGTACGAGCAATGTTAACCAGGAATTTATTTAAAATGAAATGCTAATCTATTAATTATATTTGAGATTGTGACACTAACAGATGGCGCTTCTGTTTCTTATTATTGTGCATCATTCAAATGAAATTTCACCCATAAATTATAAGCCTACACTCCTAACTTACTATTTTAACTGACCTTATCACCGACACTCGTATTTGCCTTCGGAGTGAGAGATGGCAAAGCACTTCTTATAAATAGTTTGTTTCGAATTTTATTAAATTCTCTCTTGCAGCGTTAAGAATTAGGTGACAATAAATTAAATTTTCTGTCAGCATAAAATAAGTTAACGTCAAAGCCTCTCTCGTCTTCCTCCTGACTAAGGACCAATTTCCAACATTTTCGCTTTATGTACCTACATTGTAGGACTAAATCCTTTTAATTCGGCTGAAATAATCCCTGGAGAGGGTTTTGTCGGGTTCAAAATAATTCGATTAGCTAGATAAAACCTAACCGAATTAACGCATCGTCACAATCAGATGTCAGACCAAACCAAACTGATGAAATGTTCAGGCATAGCCGCGGTTGACAACAAAACGGATTAAAAATTTGTTTCAATGTCAGAAATTTGCATTTTTTTTAAATTTCATTTCGTGATTTATAACTTGCCGTTTTTACGATGTAATTATTTTAGTAGCCACCTACTGAATTTGATCACTTTTAGTCTTCTATTAATAAACGTTCATGATAACCAGTGGGACAATCTTTTTTTTTGCAGTAAATATCTGTTATATTTTTTAAAATGTTTCTTTATTCTTTGAATAGTAAATATAACGTTTGTGGATTTTATGGCCGCCATACTAGACACAAGCTCGTGTTATTGTGGCCGATTTTATGTATGCATTGAGTTCGCAGTGGGCACCTGGGAATAGTTTAAAAAAGATTTACAGAAAATATTTGTTGGAGAAAAGGGACTCTTGTCTGAACCCTCGTTCTTATAGTTCTATTGTACGTTGCCATAATCTTGGTAGACCACACTCCTTCAGCTGCAAGGACTGTAATTTTGACAACTGCAGAAGATTTGATAAATTTATTTAATTTCGTTGGTGATTTTACTGTATCTCCTTCTCATTATCCCGGAGTTACAAAACTGTACCAGTTGTTTCTTCAAATCAGTAAAAGGATAAATTCTGGTCCAAATTTCATTGTGGAGATAAGATTTAAAAACAATTTTCAGTAATTGTATTGTATTTTCGTAGATACTACTTGTATGAAGAAGTTCTAAATCAAGCTTTCATTTACTTTACAAGGTTCTATTGGAACATTTTGCAATTGCCATTTTGTTTGCATCTGACAGTTGATCGTTGGTACGGGGCGCCTTGTAGTTCTTCACTTTGGTTGAACAGGGTCCAACTTCACCGTATCATGTTTTGAGGTGTCAAAGTTTGCAAAGACGAATTTTCTTTATATATTTAAAAAAAAGATTTTTATGTTCAATCTTGGTAAAGTATTTTAGTTTATCATATTTTAATGTAAAATATGTCGTAACTATAGCTTAGAATGGGATTAAGGAAAGGTAGTTAGAACTATGAGAAATTAATTATTTATAATTAAGTATTTCCTAGCTGGTTGTATATTGTTCTATATGCACAACCTATCTAAAAAATTTCTTTTAAAATATGTTAAACTAAAACCGTATACACAATATTCAGCCGCAATATCATAAATCTGTTAATAGACTATGATAAATTATCTTTGCAAACTTTGAAACCTCATATCTCAGAACAAGCTAAAGTGAAGATAGAACCCTGTCCAACCAAAGTGAGGATAGGTATGGTATATGAGTATAATATTATAAGCGCTATCCAGGAAGGCAAAATATACCGCTCTTCACGAGCCCGTATTATTTGTACTTGTTGTGATTGATCGATGTATCCAAATATTGATCAAGCGACTCGGGACACTTTTGCTAAACCAATTTTCTTCCTAATCTCAATCTCGCACCCTCCTTAGATTGGAGCCTTGCTAGACGTACTTACGCACTGTCTCGAGGTCGCTTTAATTATTCGTTAAGCGTGAGTTATGTCATCTATCGATTAGCATTACATAAACACTTTCGATGTTAAGGTCAACATTGGGTAATTTCATGTCAAGCTCATTTATAGCTTCGTGTGAGACATTATATATCATTTTGAGGGTAAAGATAAATATTTAAATCAGTAAGTACCACATATCCCGAAAAAAAATGTCGTAAGTCAAAAAAGTTAATTTCAAAAGAGCGAAAACAAATGTTAATGTTATTAATGATGAACGATATTAATGATGCTCCCGTCGAAAAGAGATACTAGCGACATTTTGCGGAGATGGAGTGATCTAACTTAAATACGTTTTTAGTGGGGCAAAGATAATCATAATCACTTAAATTTTCAGGGATAAAACAAGTAAAATGTAAAATGTTGACTTACGATAATTTTCTATTGGGTGTGCGATATATCTCGCCACCTTCAATAATTCTGGTAAATTTATTCGCTTCCTTTGTTATTGGAATTCGTTCATCTTTTTGTTTTCTAATCGCGGAATTTCTCAGATATCCTATTTAATAATGCGCATAAATCTCGTGACACAACCCAGACAACTAGAGGGAAAGGTGGCGAGAAGTAATATTCAAAGAGGGGAACGGAAAATAACGTGCTAATATCCGAGGATGTGGAGGAAACGGAAAAAGATAATGCGCGAGGGAGGAAAATTTATCGGTATGTGTCAGAGACAAACCTCTGTCTAAATAAATCTCGTTTGCGATGGGATTAACTACGAGTATTATAACGACTTCGTAATTTAATTTCGGGAAGAGCTAATTGTTTTCATTCTTCCTATTTCAGTGTAAGTCTTCAAATGATTATGGTACCGAATGCTTTACTCAAACATATTTTATGAAAACTAAAAAAAATGTAAATATCACAGATATAACCAACCATTAATCAAGTGTTGTACTAACAAATGTAATGCTCCGGGGAGCTGAGTTATTCCAAAACCTCTTACATTACTTTTCTTATATTTAATATGCAACGTGTTTAAATGCTTATTAAAATGTTAAAAATAATTTTACTTCGTAGAAACTCTAAATTTACAAAATTAATTAATATCAAACTGAAAGACTTGACTGCTTTTTTATTGTTATCAAGTTTAATTTGTAGAACTCCATTTTAATTTAATTTTTTTTAAATTTAATAATATTATTTTTCAATTTATATAAACAGTTTATTTTTAAATAAGTTCTGCTATGTAATTATTATTACGCGTGACAGCTGTTTTGCCTTCTGAAGGCATTATCAAACTAATAAAACTAAAGCCCACCTATATACGATACATTTATACTCTTTCTAGATAGGTATTTTTATTTTTGTTACTAATATCCTTATTGATTTCTGAGTAAAATGTAAAAAAATATTAATGGTTATGTAAAGTTTTCCCAATTACTGAATTGTTTAAATTTGACTGAAGGTCGTTATAGTAGTTATTCCCAAATGATGACCCAGGGGGTTATTTAAATAGCATTTAATTAAATATAATATGATATAATTAAATTCATAAAATAAGAAACAATAATAATAATAAAAAAAACAATTAAAAAAAAAAATTTTTTCAAAAATTTTACTGATTTCTGGCCAACCATGCTGAAAAATAGGTATTTTTTATACAAACTGTTATAATATAAAAAATATGCATAATAAGTTGCTTTACTAACTTAGCGCTTTGGATCTTAATTTTTTCAGGTTTATCATTTGGTCGATGTGCAAACTGTCCACCCACTATGAATTAGAATATATGTGCTAAATTTAAAAAAAATTATGAATTTTAAGCAAAAGGTCTTTGCGTCTACCAAAAACGTGCACTTTTAATAACACTTGCTCGGAACTATGAAAACCAATAGAAATTTTTCAAGGATTATATTTTGATTTCGTAGATCATAGATTGACATTTTTTGGTACAGTACAATCGGAAAAACTCGAATAGATAATCGATTTTATCATGTTCCGTAAAATAAATTCAAATGCTTATTAAAATAAAATATAATGAATGTATTTCTTCTGTGAAGAAGAGGATTAAAAAGATATTCTCGTAGCACTGCAAGTGTAGATCAGACGATAAGATAAGAAAAGGGAATGAGTAGAATAACGAGTTGACGGGGAATCAATTCATCTCAGGTCACTGAGCATTTTGAATTCATGTTCAACTGATCTTTTATATTGAATGACGTGTTCAGTGTATTTTCCGTAAGAAATTTTTCCATTGCCTTTTCAAAAGGTGAATCAAAAATCAATAAGACATCGCTTCTTTTCATTGAATTAATGAATTTTGATTCAATAATAGAAAATGAAACGAATTCTTTCCTACATACAAATAGATTTTTTTCAATCTTTTAATCTTTCAACCTGTTTCTTAATCTTTTTCTCTATAATAATGTATGTCTTGATTATTCAATTTTATTACTTTTCGTATATAAAAATCAACGAATTCTTCAAATAAAGAAAATTAATTACATATAATAATAATTAAAGGCATAGTCTACGCCCTTGAAGTGATTTCTCACAAAAACGGCGCTCTACAAATGATCCAATTATTAATGTTATTTTAGTGTGACTACCATAATAAGCGCATCTCATCCCAGAGTGGAAAATACTCTCAATACAGCTCTGGTGAAGAACCGCCATTCAGATTCAAAATCGTTACTTGATATGGCTTTAGCCTTGTTTGGTGACCAGATCTGAAAACTACTGCCCCTGGTTTTCTCATCTCCATCTCCTTTGCTCCCTGGTACCTTCAGTCTAACTGGCGATACTTACATATTTTATATTGATTTAAAATAAAGAACAATGATTAAAGAAACAATAATCATTATTCAATTACTCTCAGTGAAGAACTTTACTGTGATACCTAATTGAAATTTGAGAGATTAATTTTATGAACAAAATATTCCCATTTCCAGATTTACTACTTAGTTAAAAAAGGCAGACGTAGGCATTTAAATTATTAAAATCGGATTCGTACTTCCAACGTGTTCCTCTGCAGATTTATTGCATAAATGAAGCAGAGATTTACAATAGTTTTTTTTTTTATATTCGAAGAAGTAGAATGTCAAACTAGGTATCTATTATAATTTTTAATTGATAAACTAATGTTTATCTATAAAGTTCTTATAGAGCTCCTGACCGGCAATCAGAGGGACACGGGTTCGAGTCCCGTCGGCGGCATGTATTTTTTCTCGGGAGGTTTTTTCAATATGGATGAGTGTTTCAGTCTGATAATTATTGCTTATAATAATTGTCAAACTATCTGTCGAATTAAGTAAAAACTCATTTTTATTGGATTTTTTATTCTGTAGAGTTCTCGTTTATATATATAAATAATTATGGTAGCTACATTAATTTGGAAGGAGAATACTCCGCTTTCTACGGTAATTTTTTGTGGTATTTCTCACTGTATTTATAATATTCGGGAGAAATATTATTATCGAGCAATTGTTTAAGATTTTGAAATCAAAGTCAAACTTAAATCAGTAGAAAATAATAACAAGCGTCAAAGTAGAAGATAATACTGATAAAACATAAAACAGAACAAAACAAATAAAATAAAAAGGTAACGGTCACAGTGGGAAATCGAACCCAAGATCTTTGCCTTACAGGAACAACACCTCAATCCATTCGGCCATGGGGACCTAATTTGTTCATATTATTTTTGTTGATCTCGTATTTCAAACTCAGTATTAACAATGATTTCTTCAACCATTTTTTCCCATGTTTTGGCTGCTATCTTTTTAATTGATTATAAAGTTTTAATGAATTCATTTGTGAACTATATAGTATTGGGATAAATATTTCGGATTTGTATTTATTTGGGACATCGATTATTGTGACTGTTACTTTTTATTTTCTGTGTCATGTAGATTTTCGATTTTCATGTTTCGTTAGGATTTATTAGCATTATCTTATCTTAAAACATAATGATTTATAGAATATATATAAGATTTAGAAGTTATTCCAATAAAATCAAAACTAATATCGTTTATGAAAAATCCAATACTACGTTTGACGCTGAATTATCAAAAAATTAATCACGGAAAAGTACACCCCAAAGCAAAAACTTTATCCGACCCGAGATATCGTGGCGTCATATAACAAAAGTCAATACAAAAAGAAAGATGGAAGTATTGACATACCCTTACAATTTGACATCTTGACCCTTATCGGGATTCAACGAACAGTGTAGCGACCATCCCAATTCACATTTTATTTATAAGCCACTAGTGTCAACAGATTTTCGCAGCCAAACCAATTTAATGCGTCGCGTCGTTTTATATCACAGATGAGTCCCTTTATGAACCAGTGGTCGTTATTATATTATTATTGGATATTTTTGTTGCGTATTTAGTTTTGTCTAATCCCTAACACATATAAGGAAAGGGTTTTCGATTAAATTTACTTAAATAATTGAAAATCAATAATCGAACAAACGATCCTAACATATTTGGTTAGGCATTATAATATGTTTTTTTGTTTGTTCGAAAAAATACTTGATATATTTTTTATATTACAAAAATGGTTGTTACTGACAGTCTTTGTGGATTTTCGGAGCACTAAGCGCCTCCGCCCACTCAGGCAACTGAAAACTCTCCACTGCCAACTGTCTTTGTATGACAATGTGATGGCCCGCACACTTCACAATCACACAAAACCCCGTTGTCAATGGTAACGCAAGCGGTGACTTGCGACTTGCTTTGCTGGTTGCCCTGGCCGGCCATTGATAGTTGCCAGATGTCAGCTGATTGTTCTTCATCTATGGTTAACCAAGCTTTTTGACCAATCAAGACAGAGAAAACAGCCGGTTTTAGTTGGTTTTCAGTTGCCTCAGTGGGCGGAGCGCCTAATATGTCTTGTTAGAATAATAGTGACATTGTAGTCACAGGAACTGTCGTCATGGAAACTGTTGACATGAAAAAACTTTATCTCTCCATTTTGTGGTCTTCGAGCATGTTGCGGATCTAAATATCAATCAAAAATTGTGCTGGTGATCTGCACGTGAATTGGAATCATTGGGAGGCCTTCCACATTTGCAGAGAACGACATTACAAGGTTGGTGTTTATGTTTTTCCATAGAAATTGTACAGACAGCCATTTTCTTGTAACATATATCATTGTTCGCGTAAATAGATTCATAATTATATTTTTTGGGGTATTATACACGTATATATTACACGCGCCAGAATCACATGTGAAATACAATATTATTAATTAATTATGTTAGGAAAATTATTTATTCCCCGCTTCACAGTAGTTTACAAGACCTAAACAATATAATACATTTTAATAACTAAATAGAAGTCTCGTCTTTATTAAACAATTAGGAAAACTTTGTTAATTAATCAAGACAATGTTAGCGAAACTCTATCGAATATCTGAATCGGAAAAATCAGAAAATGATCGGTTCACAACTCATTAAGTTAAAAATAAAAATAAAATAGGAAAATATTTAAATTGGGAAGAACCGATTTCTATCGTCAGAATTTTGAATCTATCGTCACAATTATTTTCTCAGTAAATCAATTGAACCGGTAAAAAATAATTTTTGGCAACATATTGGAATTGGATGGAGGCAAATAGAATCATATAAATAATTCATCTCAACGTGAACTAACCACAGTTAGAAAATTTCCTTGAATGCCGGGACGACTGCCACAATAATAATATAAAAACTAAATTTCTTTTTTGAACATAAAAACAGATATAATTAAATTTCATTTACATTACACTTAAAAAAGAAGAGTTCTACGAATTAAACCAAAAAAACAATTATACACATAAATTTATTGAAATTTTGGTTTTTACGATTTGATTTTTAACCTAAAAACAATGTTTTTAAGCCTTTCAACCATAACCGTTTTGTATAGATATATAAAACAATCACATTTTAGTAACCTACATAAGGTATTTAGTGAATATACATAATATTATAATAGAATATATTATACAATATTATAAAAGCGCTCCGTTTCCATTAAACATCCTGTAGACGGGTACAGTAACTACCTAAAATGAAACTAAAATTGCCTTCGCAAATACACAAGATCCTAGAGAAAGACAATTTCATTTAAAATGTAAGTTTTCTCCGCATATCTCAGAAACTGCATAGAAGCTTCATATTTATGATAAACAATGCAAGAAATGTATTCTGTACTTATACATAAATATATTTCCACAGCAGTGACGAACGGACAGAATTTTTAATGAAGTTTTGGCTTTTTGCCAGAAAATCTCAATTCTTTGTTCAGAGTAGATCTTCTTTGAAATCATAATTTTTAGCTTAATCACCAGACTCAATGAATTTTCTCAGCAAAAATGCAAATGCCTGAATAAGAATTTAATTTGCATTACTTAAGCGCAAGGAAGTCATTACAATTGAAAGAAAAGTTCCGGCCATTGTTCCCAGAATCTTCATTATATTTTTAGATTTCATTTCAACTATTACAATCTGTAACCACTTTGCACTTTTAATTACCGTTCAAGCAAATACAAAAAAGCCGCCGAAATAATATTTCATCAGTTTTTTTTTCATATCAAAAATACAATTCAGTATTTTTATACTTTTTTCAGGGTGAATATACCCTTTATATATTTATACTACATGAAACAGTCTTTGGACGATTAAAAACAGTGAAAGAAGTGAAGGTCTTTATGTTGGCACGGAAATGTGGAAGAAGGAATGGATGCTTGCGGTCAAACAAAATTCTATACGGGAGGAGTATTTTTCTTATACTGTCGAGTCTATACAATGCTCCACCCATCTAATAATAAAGCCTTCAAGAGCCGTGCCATTGAAAATTGCTCCCACAAACGAGATCTCTCGAGAACGTGTAGTTATGGCCAAACTGTTTAGTTCGGCCCGAACAGTAGCTCACATAAACGCTTCGCCTAACAACTAAGCCGGTTACATAAAATACACGGAGTTGTAAATACTATTGAGTTGAAAGAGGTTCTTAGGAGTAAGGATCCATTCACGTGGAATACATTTGGAAGGAAAGACCCGTTGTCGCCCTATGAGATAAAAATAATAGAAAGCAAAGCCTTAGTATTGTTGGAAGGACAAATGAACATATGGGAGGCGGGAATGGGTACTGCCACCCCGGAACCATTTATTGGATAACCAACACCTCTGCCATAGGTCAGCCCAAGTGCTTAATTACGTTTGGTGACTTAGCAGGGGTGCCCAGGTTCATGAGGTGAGGTTTGTCTGATCTGGACACACTGAACCCCAGATTCCTACCCAATACCGTTTTCCTTCCCAGAACTTTCTCTCCTGCTCTCCTTCCTTTCCTTAGAAACACATTCAAACAGCATCCCTAAACATGACATAGGCCCTGAGGGAAATTATTTTCCTCAGGGCCTCCTGTGTGGAACTAATGTTAAAAAAAAAAAATTTGGGGAACAAAATTCCAATGGAAGAAAAAACGACAATCATAATATTATTTATTGTAGTCAGAGCATTTTTTGAGTCCTTTTTAGGAAGTCTTTATATTAAAGCTTTTTTATACCGGTCAAACGCGAGCATTATATTAATAAGCGGATAACTTACATAACACCATTTTTATGGAAAATGATCTCTGAGAAGTGTTCTGAAATGATAACTTTCAAAGATGGTCGGTGGATTTAAGGAAACTAACCAAAATTTTGAAATCTTTTTCTCAATTTTGGGGTATTTTCCATAAAATCGGAATTTTATTTCAGCGAATAAATTAACCACTCTTGCTCATTTATTCTCTGCAAAATGCCCTGACTGTACGTTGTATTGAATATTTGTTTAAGTTAATTATAAAAAAACTAAAACCTTTCTCACGATTTTTTCAAGCAGAAAGTAAGTATCTCAAGAATAGAAAAAAATATCACACATTACCTTTCTTCACAATAATTTGAACATTTTCGTTAAAAGGATTAACGTTTTTACGATATATACAAAGATTTTCTGAATTTATTTTTTCTGATACGTTTTTAGATTCTCACGGCCAAAAGCATTTTCGTTGTTTGTTTTTGGGGTGTTATGCCGTGTTGTGCTACCTCCTTCTTTAGCCGACGTTTCGGACAGCGTTGCAGTCGACGTTGCACATCGACGGATGATGGACACTGCAACGCTGTCCGAAACGTCGGCTAAAGAAGGAGGTAGCACAACACGGCATAACACCCCAAAAACAAACAACGAAAATTTATTTTTTCTGCTTAAAACTTTATTATTGAAAAGCAAGTTGTCTTAAAAGCCTCTACTTTGAAAAAAATAATACCTATAGTGAAACAATAAATAATTCAAACAAAATATCACCTAAAGGAGAATAACTTTTTTCAAGAGTCTGCCTGTCCAGATCCATGAAATCCAGTTTGCCGAAGAAAGAAACATGCTTTATAACCCCGGAGTGGAAGATATTCTCAGTATCGCCCTGGTGTAAGACCACCATTCAAATATGAAAATGTTCAAATTATTGTGAAGAAAGGTTGCTTAATAATGGCTTTAGCCGTGTTTAGTGACTGGATCTGAATATCCAGGTACTTCCCCACCTTCCTCTTCCCATCTCCTTCCCTTCACCACTTACCTTCAGCCTCACAACATACCCCAATTTGGAATGCCATAGTCTCACTGGCTCCAGACGGGAGCAGTTGGGACTCTTGTGAGCCATTATCTATAAAACAACCCCACCAAAACCACTCTCATGGACAAGGGCCAAAAAATATTTCTGCAGCTACCCTGAACAAAATGAAAGAACTACATACCTTGGACACATAATCACCAGTAATCTAATGGACGATGAAGACATCGATAGGCAAAGACGAGCTCTCAGCGTAAAAGCAAACACGCTCAGTAGAAGATTTCGTCCTTCCAGTACCGCTTTAAAAAGAACGCTCTTATTTTCCTTCTGCGCAACTTGTATACGTGCGAACTTTGGACAAACTACAAAAATAGTAGTATTGAAAGAATTCAGAAAGGGTCTAGTACAAGTCCAGGTCCGCATTCCGCATAATGTTTGGTCTCCTCAGATATTGCAGCACTTACCGGATGTTCATGAAGGGCGAGTTTCCCATTATGCAGCTCTTATTAGATCCAGGGTGGTAGGAATAAGAAAAGGATAAGCAGATCTGGAAATATCCTCATTATGGAAGCCCACCTCAATCCATCATCATACTGGAGAAAAATACTAGATCCTAGTACCCTAGAGGCTTATTATTTATTTTTTCTATTACATTTATTATTATTGTATTATCTTTTTTTTCATGTACAATTATACTCAACTGTTTTTTTTTCAAATATACTATGCATGTATCTTTATGGAATGCGTGGGACTGCACCAACCTCCCACATACCGGAATAAACATTTATTTTATTGAAGAAGAAGACAACAATAATAATCTAAATTAAAATATGAAAATGAGCAACACACAGATCAATTCACTCTGAGTCTCAAAGGCAGATGTGGAATGTTTAAACATTTATTTATTTTATTGAAGAAGAATTTAATAATTCTCGTAATTTTTTCATAAGTTTGTTTCTATGAACACACTCATTGACAGTACACACATATATTGAACAAATGTCAGAAGCGTGAAAACGTTCACCAATTTAATCGACCAACCGAATTGCCAGAGCTTTCTCGACGATTGGATTCAAACGTTTAGAAATCTTCATCTCAAACTAATTGCAGAAGATAAACTGAAGTTTTTGTCTCCACTGAATAAATGAACCATCATTTATGTATCTAGTAAAGTACTTTTCATTGTTCGCAAACGTTTAAAATAAAATGTAATGACAAAGCTATCAATTTTATGAAAACTAAATGTATAAATAAAATTTTGAAGAACAAAATACGTTGCTATATATCGTGAATAAATGGAAATCCTCCTTAACTTACGTAATATACCCCATATAAAATTTCTTACTATTTATTTTAAGCAGCGTTAATGTCAGTTAATTCGCTTTCATTCATGAAGCTTACGCAAGAACAGGGAGAAAACTATTTCATTTTATGACGCCTTACTTATACATAAGACTTTAAGTATCCTACTAGATTTAAACGGAAAATATGTCTGTCATTATTAAAAGGACTAAATATGCCAGGAAGGTCTGAAGGTCTTACTTCTAGTGATACGAAAGATTCTGTAGCATGATCCAGGACAATTCGCCCACTTACGTAACTACATAAATCGTTTTAAATTGGATCCCCAAATTACTTGGCCCTAGAGATAAATTAAAGTAATAATAATTTAGGAACGAACACAAATGTCTACGTTATAATATAATAAGCCAATACTTACCTAGAATTCATGGGAATACCACAGGTTTGAAGACCATGACTAGTTGACAACAAATAAAATTTAAAAAAAAACTCTTTACAGAATCGTCATAAGTCAAAATGTTTATCTATCATATCAACCGCAAACACTGATTGTTTAGGATTAGATTACAATTTGTTGATTACAAAGATTACATTTTGTTGGTAGTAAAAAATACAAAAACATAAGTAATAAAAATTGAAGCGATTAGATAGGTTTACAAAAATACAAGATCGGTTTAGGATTAGTGTTGGAATACAATACACACAATTAAAGTTTATACAGACACTTTTACTGTGCCTGACTCACTAGAGATATCCGTAGTCGATACAGGATGTTTTCATTTTTTTTTAATTTTATTTTATCAGATTGCTTATTGTCCTTATATTTTAGCCGCAACGTTTTTAAAGTTTATTTCTCCAAATGATTTCTGTTGTTGTTCAAGTACCGGTTCTTTTTTGTTATACGCCGCATTTTTCGAGTGTTTTGTATATTTTCATAAAACTTACTTAACTAAGTACGTGAAATTTGATACGAATTGCTTCTCTCCTGGTTATTTTTGGTCGCAATGTCACATAATAGCCCACGATAAAGCCTATTTATGGTGTCAGAAAAAACTAATTTACAAACATTTTGACCCATTGTAAAGTGCTCTAGACGAGATGGAACTAGGATGATGTGTCTGTATAGTATACAGATACCGGCAACGTAAGGAACGAAATCATCCTTATTTTACATAACTTTTCTAAACTTTGAATGAATAAAAATTCGCCTCACGGATATGCATAAATATATTATTAAGTGATAAAATTTTTAATGAACATCAATAATACACTTTCTATAACAATGGTAAATGTATGTCACTGATGAATGTTTGACCGCGAACGGAGAGAATAAAAGGCCTCTTTTCTCTTGTTTGTATATTAGAGAACCTCTTTCATTTTTGGGCCATCATACAGTACGGCAAGATTCTACGCGTGTTTATACCGCTCACCGAACCTTAGCGAATCAGACACATCCGAGCTATTCAAACATTTGAGCGAGACTATTATATATAAAAATACAATATAATATATAAAACATTAACTCATCCTTTTGAAACAGAATCCTGGTTTTCCATTAGACCAGATTGTTACCATCGACATTTTACCAGTAACGATGATATTAGAGGTCTCCGCCCCTCAGTCTCTGATCCCCTCAGAAAATATGCACAGTACAGGGTCGAAGTGACTAAGCAATCCATCAAGTCAGGTCACAGCAGAGCGATACGGTATAATGGAATCTAAATATATTATCGATTTTTGTCTGGATTGAAGGATTTAAAGCGAAATTTATTTTAAAACATAAATTAGATTTTATCTGTGTAAATAGAATAAGTAGTCAAAGCTCGTCCTAAGACGTAAATATAAAAAAAGGTTAAAATATAGTCTGTCAAAATAGAGTACAAAACATAGGAGGGCGCCACTGTTCTTTAAATGGCAATACTAAAATAGCTTTGTAAGCTACAATTTAAAAAAAACAAAAAACGTGGGAAAAATATTTTTTCATTGCAATATAGATACCCACATATGTATATTATCCCTCTGCAATTTTATGTTAACACAATGAATAATAACGATATTGTAGTAAAATAAAAAAGAGGTTTAGAATTTGCTCACATTTATTTAATACTAGCTGAAGTACCGATCGTTGCCCGGGCTTTAGATCATCCCCCTAAAAAAATGTACTTTATGACGAATAGCACTGATGTCAAAATTATCTATGACTTTTTTATTTTGCCTGGAGTTTCGAATTTACCTTGATTCGCTCTACTTGACAATTTGCCTGATGGTACTTTCTGAATTAATTGCAAAAATAAAAACATTTTTGATATCTCACAATATTGTATGCATAAACAAATAAAATAAAATCATACTTAAAACATGTATCCATGTTTAACATTGTTATTATTAAAATAAAACTGAAAATATTTATATTTAACAAACGTTTTTAAAATGTTACTTACAGTATTCTACATAAACAATGTCATTGTCATTTAGACAGGAAAATTGATATTGCCAGCCTATATTTTTTTAAGTTCCGGTTTTTATATTTTCTACTCTATTTTGGCAGTCTATATACATTAAGTTCGTTTTTCAAAGGAGGTTTATACAATCCTAGGTTCACACAAAAGAAGCGTAAGTTGTGCAGCTGAATTTTCGTGGAAGAGAAGGTAATTAAAATTAAATGCAATTAAAAAATAATCTCCCATAATAGATTAATTAAGACTTAACCTCACCGCAATTTAGTGCTCCATTTCGCGTTTGTGGTCTATCTCACTTTTCATTTTAATAAGTTGTTTTAATTTTAGTAGTTAGTATTATAGTTGCTTGATGAAAGTAGTCAAGGAAAAGGGGTCTCATTTACATTGCAGTTGTTTGAACAAAGTTTTTATTTATTTGACGAAGCTGATTATTAATATCCTGTGAGATACATATTTCAATTTGTTTTGCAAACTCTGAAAACAAACTGTTTTCTGAAAAGTTTTGTTAAAAGAAAAACACATTAACAAAATTGTAATAATTTTTTTGAGCAACTCTGATTTATATTGAATCTGCAAAAACATTTTGCAATTATTGCTCTCGTTCTGAATGTGTTTTGAAGCCCTGCCTGTGAGAACCTACCTATCGTCGTTTCGGTTAATTCAAATTATTCATTAGCAGTGTTTCACGCCTTCATCCGTGTGTTTTTTTAAATATTTTACTAGCTTTATTACCATCTTCTTTCAGGGCACGCCTTTATTCTTATTTAGAAAATCTTTTATCTTAATAATAAACAATACTGATAAAAATTGGTCACGACTGATTTTTCGTTAATGGATATTTGAAAGCTCCATCCCTTGTGATGGAATAGTAGTACGAGATGGAAATAGTTGGTAATAGATAATTTACCAAGAAATTCCAAATAATAATAACAATACTGTAAAATATATATATATTGTAACTGAAATGGTTAATAACCGGTGATTAATGCATTACTGTGCCGATTATTTAATGTAAATTCATCTGTATTTACATGTAACTAGGGATTCAATTTGGGAGGCGGGTACGGGTACCGCCACCCGAGAACCATTTATTGGATAATCAACACCATTGCCTAAGGTCACTCCAAGTGGTTCGCTATGTTTGGTGAGGGGAGCCCGGAGGGGAGTGAGTTGCCCGGATTTACGGGGTGGGTATGTCTAGGTATATGCCCACTTTCTGCGTGGCGGGCCAGATCGGGAGAGACGGGGTGAGTATGTCTAGGTATCTGCTCACTTTTTGCCTTGCGGGCCAGATCCGGAGAGACAGGTTTAGGGAGACCATTTGACCTCTCCAGCAGAACTCTCTTGACCTATTGACTTGAACCGCAGTGGGAGGGATGGATTCATACTTTTGTCACTCCTGTATACACTGACCCTCAGATTTCTTAAAACAAATGACCCTCCACACAGCATCCCTAAAATAACATAAGCCTGAGAGAAAATATGTTTCTCAGGGCCCTTTGTGTGGATATTACAATCTCACACAAATAATACACGTAATATTGCCTTTAAAGGGAGGCTTTTGTTCATAGTGGGTGGTTTGAAGATTTCATTGATATTTTATTATTTGACATTTTCACACAGAAAAATTTATAAAATGGCTTACAAGAATTTCTCTAACATTCTAAGGCTGCCTTTACACACGTAAGTTTTTCCCGTAAGTCGCTCACGTAATTCTAGCCAATGGGCAGTGCCCATTGGTTTTTGTCCATAAACTGCTTACGTGAGCGACTTAAAGGCAGCCTAAGAATTTTTTAAATAGACGTAGCTAAAACCAAATTGATTAATAATAAATGTAAAGTTTTCATTTTCTAGGTTTTCACTTTGATTGGACATGTTTATTTGGTTTGACATACCTTATAAAACTAATATATTACACACTATATATATATATATATAATATTAAAATTAAAAATGCGCTGTAAAAAATACATAACTTCTATTAAACTCACCTTTCAAATGGAGCATTCCTTTCCTTCAGACCACGAAAAAAAATTCCACTAAACTTACTTAATGTTTTGCACTACTTATTTAATTATACACTTAGTTATTATTTTTAATCACTTACTAGCAAATAATCTTACGTACACAATACTGCTTTCGTCAGATTAAAACAAAATTTCACTATTTGTAAGTACACTAAGCTTTACCGCACTACGGTTTCATACAAGCATTAATCATATTTTATACTTGAACTGTCAAAGAAACCGCATTGTTTTAAAAGCATTTGGAATAACTAAAATTTAATTATTTAAATAAAACTCTTATGTTCTTATTTTAAAAATACTACATATTGAGTTATTCGTTTAAAAGACACACTTTTGATGATAGTTAAGACCATTTTTCTCTCAATACTTTCTAATTCGGAAAAATTCTGTATTGTCAGACACTATTTTATCACGAGCAATCCTGAAATAAAAAATCACACTAATATGCACAATTTTCCCGGTCTGAGGCGTAACAGTTTTTCCACATTAATTTAATTCCTTACAGTTTTTGAAAAAAAACTTTCAGCGTTGTCAAAAGGCGCCGTTAACCCATTCCGTGTCACAATTTAAACGTAACCCACTCATGAACTGACTCAACACAAAAAAAGAAAATTACATCATCACACCGAATTATTTTAAATGACTTGTATCGATTATTGTTTTATCGATAGCGGAATGTTGTGGAACAAAAATTGATTTCATTTAATTATTTTGAAGATGATCCATTTCAAAACTTATTAAGCATAGCACAAATTCTCTAGATGTAGGAATTAGATGATGTTAATTATTAAAATGTTGGGTTAAGTTAGGTTAGCTGGATATTATGTTAGGTTAGGTTGATTTTTTTGGACGTACGTTAAAATCAACAATTAAAGTGTTATTTACTTATTTGAAAACTTGATCATATTATGTATAGAAAGGTTGTTATCGGTAAAAGTCAATCACAATGAATACTTGACGTAAGCCGCTCGAATCGCAACGATACACCGCCGCATCACGGGTTAACCTCTCGCCTCCGTGATACCCGTGCACCCCGCGCGATATCGCCGTGCGCCGCTCTCTAGGCTGGGCGCTGCGAGCGTTGCCATAGCCACGGGGACAGATGATTCTGCTCCGCTCCGTTCCGTTGGGATCCGCTCTGTCCGCCACGCGCCGCTCTACGCGCCTCTACGCCAGACTAGCGACTAGCGACTGGCGGCAGCCGTAGCGGCTCGGGATGCGGACGCAGATGTTCCGGCGAGCGCTACGACGCAGACTCAGACCGGTACAGCGGTACACGTGGGAGGGGTATTGAACGTGCGGCTCGTGATACTTGATTGATGGTAATTCAGAAAAAAGTTTGTCAATTTTTTGTTCTGCTTTCAATATATTCAATATGAAGCAACACCATTATTTAAAATCTCACCAAATCCGCATCATTTTAAATATTTAAATTAATTTAGTGCATACTAAGATTTAATCAATTTAAGAAGAAACTCACCGAACGACAAAGCCTTTCTTGCAAATTCTGTAGAAGTTATATATTTTAAAGTGTCGATTAACGAAGAAATATATCTTATTTATTCTTCTATATGCTCTTGGGGCTTTTACATTGAGTACAATGTTTTTAAAAAACACACACAAAAGTTAGTAATAAACAATGGGTCTGCAAAAAAATATTTGTTACATTACGGTGGTTTACAATTGGATTACATTTAAAAAATATGCAAAACTTATAAAATTATAAGAAATAATATCTTAACATAAAAAAATGTTTATGTGTGTTTTAAACATCGAATTTGTTATATTAAAAATGTTAATATTATTGGCAAATTCGTTTGTTGAAAGCCAGCATAGGAAAAATATATTTTTTCAATACGACGTAAATTATTTGACAGTTCTCACCTTTCTTACGAACTAAATTTTTATAACATATCTTTTGTGATATTTTACAAAAATTACATCAAAATAATGTTGATAAAACGAACATCCTAATAATCACTCAAATCTATGCATTCCACAATGGATTTATATAAAAAAAAACAATGAAAAAATATAGACTTCGAATACGATTCCGTTCATATCATCAAGCGGCAGCCATTTTGTCCGCCATCTTTGATGCCCGACGCGTCATTGTGAATTGATTTGAATTATTCGGAGTGGCTAGACGCTATCCAGTATTTCGTTACGTCAATAACGAGAATGGCCCAAGCGATTCTGACATTGTTCTTGGTACAATTTCTATATACGTAAGGAAAAAAATCGCTTCAAAATATTTTTTTTTAATGGCCACCGGAGGGCAAACGGCCTTTTAGAGCTTAAACATATTGGCAAGTTTGCCACATAATTTGTTTAATTTTATGCCTAGTGAGTCAAGTAGGTACTCTTAGATTGAACGCAATAAACGAATCTCCAGCAAACAGTTGAGGTGAATGCACATTATTACATGGCAAATGGCGTGTTTAAAAGGAGTTATATATCGACAAAATCATTAGTAAACTGGCAATGTTACCACGGGGCACTACGAAGTTTCTGTGAAATTCATCAAATAACAACTCCACTTTAGAAAATCATTTCTCAACAATCTATTACTGTTATGGATTAAATGTGTTTCAATACTGAATCATTATTATTCATTGATTCAGATCAACTTTATTGAAAAAATTTCACGGCCAAAAAATATACTCATCAAGAAACTTCAATTCTTGATTCTAATTTCAGAAAAACCTTCTGCCACCTCTTGCTCTTTACAGAAGAGAAATGATGAGTTTTCTATTATTAAAAATGTCAGTCAGACAATTTTATTATGACTTTCAGATTAAATTATGAGATTTAATAAGAACCGTTGAGCAAGTCTGTTAAACTAAAATAGAAATACCCACCCCTGAACTGGTGGGAAGTAGAAAATACAGCACCAATATATTTAATCTGACATTTTAAGGGTGTTCTTTATGACAAATAATGAATTGTAATTTTAAAATCAGTAATACATTTTCAACCGTGTATAATAAAAATGCACTTAAAATAAAATGACTATTTAATCAGATCTAAAAATGCATACCAAATTACTAGTGGTAATTTTATTATACTAGTCCCACTAAGAGATCATACGTGACGTCATCGTTCTAGTATTTTCTGTCTTGTTCGTTTACAAATAAAAGAGAAGTGAGAAGAAAGAAGACAAACGGCGATGACGTCAGTACGAGCTCTCTCCGGGAATAGTTTAGCATTAATTTTATTATTTACTCGTATATCATTGTTTCAAATATTTTTTCTTCACTTGATTTTCATTGACTGAAGTCCCCGTATTGTTCGAGATTTACGAAGAGTTTTTTTTTAAATCAGAAGTAGACAGTGAATTTTCTCTTTTTGTGATCGTCAAGTCCACTCTTTGGAATAACAAGGTTCCATCTGGCGAGATAACGTCTTGATTTTCATTGACTGAAGTCCCCGTATTGTTCGAGATTTACGAAGAGTTTTTTTTTTAAATCAGAAGTAGACAGTGAATTTTCTCTTTTTGTGATCGTCAAGTCCACTCTTTGGAATAACAAGGTTCCATCTGGCGAGTAAACGTCGTGTGATAATGAACTCTTAAGTAGCTTACTATAGATCCCATTATCATGTGACGTTATTGCAACATATTGAACCCTGTAATTCCAAAGGGTCGAAGTATGCAAAAATTTCACCAATTTATCAATTGAAATGTAAATTTCTGTAAAAATCAAATCCAGACCTCTCGCCCACCAACCATAGGCACTCTCCTTTGTGTTGATTTCAAGATGCTTTCGTTTTTTAAGCTCTCAAACGACAGTAGTACCTTTATCTAAAATGTATTTCTAAAAACTATTGAACTGTCATCAAAAGGTGCCTTTTAGATTTATACCACCCATCTCTAGAGGTCAAACCCTAAACAAGAGTACCTACAAGGTCCTCTTCAGTCTCGAGTATGACTGGAGTGGTTATATTTCAGTTCAATGGTCCCTCCTAGACTTAAGAACCTATTTCATCCCAGATTCAGCAGATCTATATGTTTTATACCCTGGCTCAGTTGGTGAGTTGGAAAGGTTTGTAGTTAGAAAATGTTCAGTCGAAACTTAAAAACGTCACTCATATACGTGATCTACCAAATTTTTCGGTAAATTTTAAATATGTAACTACTAAAAATCAGATTTTTTGACAATTTTAAAACTGAGTTTTATATATTAAGAGGGTAATACCAGAAAATGCCGGAAATTAGACCTTTTAAATTTAATTCTAGACGTATTGACTCTTTTTTCCAAAAAAACATAAACTGATTTTGAAAGATTGTTATTTTATCTGGTAAACGCGTTTTTTAAATTTTGAAAAACTATGTTAATTTTTAATATACTATGGTTATACCGTTGGTCGTTGGCAGATTAGTTAAATTTTCAAACGACATATTGTATTATAAAAAACAAATTTCGAATTATATAATCATAAAACAAAATAAATCAATACGTAATCTAGTAAACACAGTTTTCAGAATTTTAATTTTAGTTCAATTAAAGTCATTAAAAAATAAATCCGAGGAGGTGTTTTAAATACCTCAGTTTTTCTATTTATTTAAGGACTTACAAACTAAAATATTTCAGTTTTTTTATACAAACTTATTTTATTTAGACATTATTAAAAAATCATAAATACTTAAATGATCAAAAAGTACTTACAAGAAGTATACGATATTTAATAATTTATCATCATGCGTTTTGAGCATTTTTATTGCTTACTTGAATGTAGGTATTTATTAAAGCAATTTTTGAATGCAATAAATCGAAATTAAATTATTAATTTTAAAAAATATATACGGGGAATAAACGATATTTCTCATTGGAACCACCCTGTATAGTTGCAAGAATTTTTAATTTTTTTTCTCAGCCGCTGGTCAATGGTCTGGTCAAATATAAGTGAGTATTTTATCGTTGGTCTAATATCTTCACACAATCAATTCCAATTTCTATATTAAATGACACTTACAATCAAAGCAAATTTGATTTAATTGAATCCGAGATACGCCACTTTAGACAATCATAAATTATTATTTTACGTGATGATAATTTGATGAAGATACAGTAATACAATACTTTTATTTAATGAAAGTGTCTCGTTCGTTTTTCATTTCAAAGTTAACATTGTTTGGTTAAAATAGAATTGAATTGAAAACAAAATCTGCTGATAAATCAAATTAATGTTTTTGGTTGGAAGAAAAACAACAAACAATGCATTGAAAGCTCACATTACCCAAATGTGTACAAAGGTGGGTAAAATCACAAAAGAAATATTGTTTTTTCCGTAAAAATAATTTTCCATTACTGCGATAAAAGTTTTCCATTATCACATTATTCCGAAATTGATAAATAATATTAATGATGGTTCAATTTAATAAATATCCTAGCTCGTAGGACCAGTGATGGTGGCGCTGGTTTTACAATTACTTCGATCGCAGCGTGATGTAAATTACACATTAAATTAATTAGTTTACATTTTCCTTTAATGCATATGAAAGGTTGGGAGCCCCATGACTTACCTAATCTACTGCAAATATCTCTTCAAAAATCCACTGTTGGTCAGTTCAATGCCGCTGGTTTTTCTTCTCATTTTCTTTTACATATAAAACACAATAGTTCTATTATTCTATAACACAACCACAAATATATCCGTCGCGGTGATTCATAACATGTGTTTTGGCGGGGTACAACAAAATACGACGAATTACAGCGGATAATTTGATTATTATCAAATAAAACAAGAGTGTTTGCGGTGCGGTTAACAGTAATCCATATTGCGACTTTTTTCGGCGTGTGGAACGAAACGGAACTTCATTTGTTTTCGAAGTGTTTAATTTCAAAGTCTCTGGGCAAAACAAAGGAGGGGAGATAAATGGAATCATTAAAGGCTATTTGAATTATTCTGATTAATAGCAATCGAAAGTACTTACACAACCAGCGCAAACAATTAATGCCGAGATTTTTGAAGAATCGTATTGTATAACGGCTGTAAATAATGCACAAACACAATTTGAAGCCATTTATTTAACTACACAGTTAAACAATGAAACACCTACTCAATTCGTCCATAAATAACCATTATTGGCGATGAAATATATATATATATTTTTTTAATTTATCGTTTTATTTTTTGAATAAGGGAACATTTATAAAATTAATCATGTAAATAATATAGAAAAAAATGCAAAACTTTTTCCTTGAAAAATTAAACCTAAAATTCATTTTTTCACGTAATCTCAAATTAAATACTTTCACCATAAAAATGTCAACTTTTGGGGGATTTCACTGTAATCCAACCTTTTTGAGGCTCTATTTGAATCCTGTTTGAGTTTAACCGAGATAGGATAATCTATGATAACCTTTATTTTAATCCTTTGACAGAATTTGAGTTAATGTAGCTTCCTAGGTATGATTAAACTTGGGCTTAGCCAACTTCTTTAATCCCTGCTCTGATCCTCGAGGATGCTGAAATAGTTTTGAGGGAATTTTTTTCCACATATATTAATAATACAATTATTTATCAGAAGAGGCAAAAAATGTGTTTCGTACTATCAAAAAAGTATGATTTTATCGTATTTTAAATCTGAAATAGAAATGCTTTTCAGTTCTTTATTTTTTTCAGCTATTTTACTCGACCCTTTTCAAAAACAAGATAATACAATGGTATTTGACCTTAAAATACTTCACTTTGAAATTTATGGCACTTTGTTGGACAAAAACGTACTAAGATAACACTGTAGATATCAGACGTGAAATATCACTATGCTTAAAAAAGGTCTGTCCAATATTTGTAGGGGACAGAAATTATTTAAGCTAATAATATCATATTTTTGAATTTGTACTTAGTTGAATCTATTGATCGTTTGAAAACCAAATAATCAAACAGACGATCTTCTGATAATATTAGGTCGTCACAGAACAAATAATATTGGGCCAAAAAATGTTTATTTACAACAGAAACATGTTTATTCTAACAATATCAGTTTATGGCACTCAAAGTTTCGGATTTCTAAATATGACATGCGTCACGTCGGGGAACCCTTCTGTCATTTTGAGATCTGGTTAATAGATAATGTTCAAGAACTCCAGAAATTCGTATGATGTTTCTTCGAGAGGGAGATTCTAGGGTTGATATCAATTCAAAGACTGTTTGTATAAATAGGAATAGACCAAACGCCTACTTCTTTTACATGAAATGTTTTATAACTTTTAGAAAAATATATTATTACAACAAAATTTTTGGGTATTTTAATGTTTTCGTAGAAAAGATTGTTTCAAAAAGGAGAAAAGATAGTTGTTATAATATTTCACGAACAATATTTGAGTATTGTCACATATTATTTTGCATTTAAATCCTGTAGATTTGTTTATTGCCTTCCATTAAAATGTAAAAAAAAAAACAGCAAATTAAGCAAAATAAAATCATCGTATCTCAGATATTATTATACATACCTACCCTTAGATTTTTATAAAAAGCAAAATGCATTTTTTATAGAATTGAGATAAAAAAAATGTTAAAAATATTGTCAATTCAGTATCGGCTATTTCGCGTGTTATCTCCAATGGATTAAGATAACACGTAAATGTGGGATTCTTTACTTTTACAAAAAAGAAAATATCGACAACAAAACAGAAAAGTAAACAAAATAAAAAACGTACAAACAAAACACAACTAATAACGATCTCTTGTATAAATACATCGAGTCATATTATATGTCCCGCTATGTTTTCACAACACAAACGTTCCGAGAAACGTCCTGACGTCTGCGTCAGTATAAAAAAAATGCTTATTTTATTGTACCTGCTATCACAATTGTTTTGCAAATTCCTTTTCTGTTTCACACTATATTTTTAACACTCGAAACCAAAATTCTTTCAAACTCCAATATTTGTTTCATATTCAAACAATAGGATGAATCAATTTATAGTTTCGACATTGCAGCATGTAACGACGACCTCAAAGAAAGATATGGCACCAAGTTTACAAAATTTTGTGACAAACAACTTCAGCCGCGTTTTATCTATAAAAATATCAGAACAGAAACGTATGGTTTTTTGAGATCAATCTTTTGTGTCTATTTCCGCGAGAAAATAAGGGCATATTGTAAAAAAATCGTTAATTAAATCCTTTAAAATCCTTGCTAAGTATGAATAGTTAGATTATTATCTTTTAATTAATGAAGATAATATTAGCGAAAGTCAATCGAAAAACCGAAACAGAAAAATCGGAAAAAGATACGGATACATCTGGGATCGTGTATCCGTATCTTTTTCTGGTTTTTCGGATTTTCCATTGACTTTCGCTAATATTGTCATCATTAAATAAAATATTATAATAATAATATTAATATTATAATAATCATTAAGTTAAAAATAAAAATAGATTATTATCTATCTATCCTCTAGGATGGAGGTTGACAACCAACCAGAATAATGTAGAAATCGTATGCTATTGATACACAGTGGGTTGCTCATACATTTTTAATTAAACGTCGTACAATCTTGCCAGTACATATATTTAGTCAACTAACCTGTAATCTGAAAAAAAAAAAATTTTGTTTAAATGTGAATACCGCACAAGAGTCCTAACTGCTTTCAACCGCCTATAACCAGTAAAACTATATCATCCCCAATTGGGTATGTTGTGAGGCTGAAGGCAGTGGGGAGGGGAAAGAGATGGAGAAGAGGAAGGTAGGAAAGAAGGTGGCTATTCAGATATTGTCGCCAAATACAGATAAAGCCAATTCAAGCGAAGTTTCAATTCTGAAGGGTGTAAGACCATACTGAAAATATCTTCTACTCTGGAACGTACTGCAAATATACCTTATATTATTTTAAATGATTACAATGTGAAATAACACAATTCGATCAAATAATTTTTTTTTGTGCACGTCGGTATTTGAATCCACGACCTATTCAAGATATACCTTGCCCTTCGACTACGGAGACCGTCAGATGTCTTGCCATACTGTTAGTAGATTTCTGTGCCGAAGATTTTGAAGATGAGATGAACTGTAAATATAAAAGAGTAAATTTAATTTCTTCTTCGATTCACTTTATGGCGCAATTGTGGTTTAATAAATCTCTTTGTGTACGCCACTATCTATTCCTACCATATTCTATGATGAACACTACGAACCATGGTAAATTGGATCACATTAAGGAAGGTTGATGACAAACAACAGAAAAGCAGTGTCTTCCATACAGTCACACATCATTTACGCAGTATCGTTATGGGTATTTTGTGTACTTAATACGAGTACCTAGAGCAAAAAATCGGCCCACAGAAAAAATACTTTGACAGTGTTCATCATATTTACCTTCTGAAAACACTTTGATCTTAAAGTCTTCTAATACGGCCCCTGTCAGCATTTTAATAAAATGTAAGCTAAAATCAAAAGAGTGGCAAATAATAATGTGAAAATGTGTTTAACCCAAATACTAAGATTATTGACAAGTGACAGATAAAGTACATAGGTTACGACTAAAGATGATTCATTTTCAAATGGCAATCTAAACTAATGAGTTGTATTGTCGTATATTAGGCGCTAACTTTACCATTCCAAGATCTATTCTTGAATTAATTGCAAGGAATATGATCTATATGTGAAATTTAATCATCAAACGGTTTGTGATTGCCCATTTACCTTTAGAATTGTCCAATTATGGCACAGCAATAAGTTATTCTCTATTCTCAAACGATATCACTAAAATATGATGTTCTTCTTTGCATTTTCAAGAATCCAGAGCAAACAACAGTTTTTTTTATCTAAGTGAACAGTTACAACACCAGTAAACTCGTCAAATTAAGTTCAAGTGCCTCAATGGTAGCTTAAATAATAAACACAGAGTCTCTCATACTTAACTGACACCTGTCTAAAGTTGCTCTCATTTTCATATAAATAAATTAATAAAATCTTTCTTCTTTTTTCTTGCTGAAGTCTCAGATTGTATGCTATCTGTTACACGAGGAAATTCTTCTTGTAATTCCACACTTTCACCAGAATTAGAAGGAAGTTTTGACACAGTTATTTGATGTTTTACGTACCCCACTGAATATACACCCTTATTCAAAATGACTGGAATAATCATGCGAACTCACATGATTTAAACTTAAAAAATACATCTTTTATCGAAACAATCGGTAATCAAAATGAAAATCAATGGATACGCGCTCGATTACATGTTTCAATGCAAATCGGCACAGTTGCCGTAGTCCATAAATTGACATATAACAAATCAAATAAATTAGTTGCCGTAGTCCATAAATTGATATATAACAAATCAAATAAATGAGTAGGAAATGTACAAAATGCTTCGAAATAATGATTGAACATACGTATAATTGGACACGTGGAAGAATTTAAAAAAAAAACATAACAAAATCACCCGTATTTTTTTTTCTAAAACAAAACACTTATCAATCAGCCGACTAACCGTCCAACCCTTACCCCGACCCCAACTGTCCAATAATTTATCAATTTGGGAGGCGGGTACCACCGCCTCGGGAACCATTTATTGGACGACTAACACTTCTGCCACAGGTCACCCCAAGTGGTTAACCACGTTTGGTGACTTAGCAGGGGTACCCGGGTTCATTAGGTTAGGTTTGTCCGGGACTTGGGGGCCGATGCGTCTGCCGACTATCTGTGTGGCAGGCTGGATCGTGAGAGACTGGTTAAGGGAGACCTTTTGATCTCTCCCATCTCGATCCATCGCTTTGCAATGCAGTGGGACGGGTGTCTTTACACGTCCATCACTCCTGGATATATTTATTCCTACTATTGATTCCTACCCACCCCTAAAACCATTTACCTTCCCAGGACTTCATTTCCCTTTAAAAACCCTCCACACAGCATCTTCAAAGATGACAGACCTCGAGGGAATTTTTTCAGGGCCTCCTGTGTGGAGTTAATGTAAAAAAAAACCTACTGATTTTTTTTATGTAGTTGAAAAAAACATCAAAAATGTCACTGAAATGTCATTTACTCCATCCTCCATCCAATACTTAACTCAATATTGTCAGGAATCACTGGTTAAAATCAAGTAAGTCTCTCCACACCCTGTATATATATTTTATTTTATACATATTTACGTATTGAATAAGACTTACATGGTACGTACGTAGATAGGATTAAAAATCGATTCATTGTGCAATCAAAAAATTTTATGTATATTTTTAATTATTAAACTAGACACAAAAATCTACATTTCATTTTAATTTGATGAATTTAATTACTGCAGAACATAAAATTTTGAACAGTGCTTGATTATGACTAATTTAAAAATTTGTTGAACAGAATTTACTATCATAATAATAATCGCTATTATTAGAGCGAACAAAATAATCGGAGAATATTTCGTCACCCGGACGCGGATAACGGCAATAAATTTGTTATCGGAACAATCCCCAACATTCGCACAAATTTTAGCCTCCAATTTAAAGGGGTGTATTCTCCAGTGAATACAAATAAATTCATTTGGGGTTCGTGGGAATATAACTTCCAGAATAATCTATATATGTAGATGTAAGTGTAGTGTTGTTCAATTTATATGAGGAAATATTTCAAAGGGAGGTAATATTATATCCTTTGTACAACGATCGTTAAATTGAAAATTATCTTTATATTATCAAATTATCCGGTTACGAGTGCCTATTAACTACGTACAAATGAATGCTTTCTGATAAAATCAATTAAATATTCAAAATAATTCTATTAGTTTTTGGATGGCGTGTGGGGAAAAGTGGTTTAGATTTAAAGTTTTCCTGAAGCTGGAGTCAGTTTTGGTTGGCAACTTAGTGAACACTTTACCGGGTTACGCAAACTAGATGAAACATGGCACTATATACATATGATAGCTAATTATTTCACAATGCTTTGATAGAAGGTACTTTATCATATTATTTCACTTTGAAGTACTAAAAATTGAATACAATATAAATGATGCAGAGCATCGCGTAAATTGTTATAAAATGATAGTTAAACCAATTAGCGTAATCAATCGAGATGATCACATGCGTCCAAATTTGTAATCCCTTTGTATTGCATAACATTTTGGTAGGCACTCGAAATATTTTGAAACAAACTGAGCCGGCGTTGTGCGTAATACAAATATAATGCACCAAAAGATGGGGACAATTCACCTCAATCACTGGTCGGAACAACACCTCTTACAAAAGCTCTATCTGAGCCCCCCGCGCCTTAGGCTCCACCGTGCGATAAACCACCGCTCTGTGCCCACTCGGTCTTCTCTAGGCTTGCTGTTGATCACCGAGGCCTAGATGTTGCTGCGCCCGCTACCCTTAGCCCCATCGCTCCGGGCCCCCTTGCTCTGGACTCCCTAGCCCTGGCCCCCTTGCCCGAGCCCTCAAAATAATCACAGCAGGAACCCGCCTCCTCAAGTGAGCTTGAAGTGACTAGGCCGACCTCGAATATGTAACAAATGGAGAGAAGACACTACCTAAAGCGCAGCCTGGAGTTGCGCTGGGCAAACCACATTCCAGTTTACCAACGAGCTTGAAGCGACCAGGCCAGCCTCGATACCGCCTCCTGGACATGTAAAATATCAAGTCAAGAGTGGACAACATCTTGAGCGATCAGAGACCCCACTACGATAGACGACCGGCCCGGCCTATCCAATACCTCTAGGACACAACACCCGGAGTAAAGCCCACCTTGAATGCTAGCCGTACTCCTGACTAAACTTAGAAAAAAACAGGGCCACTCGCAACGACCGGGTTTGCGTCGAATGCACACTCGGCGTGTGATCACAAGCTCCGATGCAAGAGGACATCTCACAGCGCGTGGCGGAAGCTATCCGCCTGGTATGGATGTATCGAAACCGGGTACTCTGTCCACACAATGCCTACTTGCGTGCCACAGTACCGCACATCCCAGCTGCACACTACCAGCCACTTGAAAAGCTGTCAAAGCGAAAAACATCTCTATCAACACATTGCAATAATCGGGCGTATAAGAGTGCAAGCGCTTATTATGAATAGTTGCCTGTACGTCCCGTATACTTTACAATGATATTTTAGAATGGAAAATTACAACAGAGTGGCAGCCACTATCTGTAGCGCGATGCTGAAATACCGCCATTCCGACTGGAAACATTGCTTGAAATCGTATTATGTTACAGATATGGTGACAGATCTGAACACCCAGGTACTTCCAACTACCCACTTTCGCGTCTCCCTCCTCCCCAACTCTTAAGCTTCACAACGAAATAAAATATTGGATGCCATAATATCCTTAGTTTTAAGCAGTGGGGACTCTTGGGGGGTGTTTTCATAAAAAGGTTTAGTAAATATCAATTTTACAGCAGAAATATGGAGAAATTAAAGTGTCTCTAAAAAGAGTCCTTTAAAAAATAGTACCTACAATATTACATTCCTCGCCATACACGTGCTACAGTTATATAAATATGTAACCGCTCTCATTAACACCGGTAACATAAATATTATGTGTTTTCGCCCGCAAGGACGGTGGGAGACTTAATAAGGATTTTTTGTGTGAAAACCATTTGTTTTTTACAAAACACGTGCTTCAAAACAAGCCATTATTCTCCAGATGGAAATAATTTTGCAGTAGAAATCTGCTGTAACTTTTTATCCAAATAATGTATTTTTTTATGAATAAAGCAATTTTTTACAATAAAATATTTAAAATCCCATTAGGGTTACCCATACTTGGTCTCATATATACATAAGTGGTTAATGTAAAAAATAATAAAAACTGGACTTTATACAGAATTTTAAATTGAACATTAAAAAATAAAGCACCACAATAATTAATAAACCACGAAGTTTGCAGGATTCTATTCGATTTCCAAAATGCTCCATTTAAACAACCATTATGAAATCAAGGGTAGTTTATGATATTATTTACAACTGGAATAGGTACTACAACTAATTTAAGTGGCAGAGTAGACAAATAAGGTAACCCTTTTAAATAAACAAAATTAATTATTCAATCTTTGCAAAATTACTTTGTGGCATCATTTTAATTAAATGAAACAAATTACTTTGTGTAAACCACTATAATACCATGTTATACTGTCTACATGTTTCAAAACCGATGGTGTCTTCGTCAGGATAATAACATGAATAATAATGTTATAACACGTGATTATCGTGGTTTACACAATGTAATTGGTTTCATTTAACAAAATTATTGTTTGAGTAACGTAGAAATTATTTATATTTTTACTAGCTGACCCGGCAAACGTTGTTCTGCCATTTATATTATTTTTAGTGGAATATTTTGTTTGTTAAATAAAAAATAACGAATCTATTCAAAGTGTATAGGGATGGGATCTATGACAGAAAGAGGAATGGAGCGCTGTAGACGATGACCGCCGATAAAAACAAAAATACACATACCATTCATTTTCTCGATATTTTATTTAAGTCCGTCTTTAGCCAACACAAATAAGCCCACGCGAGAACATGTCCAAATGGGCCCCCTTGCGTTTTGCTGGCATTGTTCACTGTAATACACCCACACAAATAGATAAATTAAAATAAATTGTACACAAATGTGCACACACTGCGTTGAGATATATAACAAATTCCGAATGAAATGTCAAAATGACGCGACGCCTGTCATTCAACAACATAAATAATTTCGTTTTATTTAAAATACGAACGATGGTTAAATTTTTTCATATGTAAACACTAAAATCGAGATTAAAAAGTTTGTGGGTTGCGATTAAAAATGGGATGGTAGGGGTAGGAGGGTGAAAATTTGGGGTTGTAGGTATTTTTTGATAACATATACAAAAAAATTAATACAATTGTCAAAAAATAGAAAAAAAATCTAGATAGGGACACCCTAATCACCTAGCGGCATGAAATATACTTCACGACCTATTCTCGTACCTATCAAATATAAATAAAAAAAATCATAAAAATCGGTCGAGCCGTTTCGGAGCAATGCGACCACAAACAGCGTGACACCAGATTTGTTTCTATATTAGATGTAACTATTCATGAATGTAAATGAAGCAATAATACTGGCTGAGTCAGAGTTATGTGACGGTCTATCCTTGGTTATTTGGGATAGTTTAATTAAAGTTAGTGGGTTGTATTGATTGCTTTCCCCCTTTAATTGGATCAATCGATTAGAAGTTAAGCAGATTGCTTCCTTTGATGGTTTCTTATTAGCAACTTCAGCGATCAGTGCAATACAAACTTAACCGCATTTAACCAACTTTCAAAAAAATTTGTTCAGATTTAGATTTGTAAAAGATGTAAACAAAGAAAAACACATTTCAAAAATGGAATAAATATTATTATTTATTAAAACATTTGAAAATTAAAGTTCAGTTGATAAATTTAATTATTAATAAATAATAAAATATAATTTAAAATTAATTAATAAAGTTCTTTAATTAATTTAAGGCATTATGCAGGAATATCAAAGAATATTTCACATCACTTGATATTAATAACAGTTTTTTAGAGTTAGGTACATAATTAGATAATTTATATCCTGAAAAAGTTGGTAGTTTTCCAAAGACTGGCGAGATTATCGTCGGCGTGTTGGTGCCCTTTTACAACAAAGGTTGGCTAACTTTAAGGCAACTGTCAACAATTCATAACCTAGATGACTCAGTGAATCTGCATTTGAATCAGTGATGTCTGAATATCTCCGTGGTTGAGTGGTAACGATTTTTACATACGAATCCTAAGGTCGCGAGTTCTAATCGTTGCATGTGCAAGTAAATTTTATTAGATTCGTTGATGTTATTTCACAATTTTTTTAAAGAAAATAAATCGAATGTTTGCAGCACGTCCAACACTTAACATATACTTACAGTATCGTCCTAGCGCAAGTTCACCATTCTGAATCAAAACATCGCATGCCATTTGCATTCGCAATGTATTTTAACCAGATCTGAAGAGCCAGATATTTTCCCACCTCTTTCTACTCCACCTCCTTCTTCTCCTCGCTATTTTATCATCTTACCCTAATGCACAGTCTCACTAACTTTAGATGGTTGGTAGCAGTTGGGACTCTTGAAACACGAAAACATGAAAAATAAATTAATGACGAAATCACGCAGGAGTGGGTGGATATCACATATCATTATAACACTGCCAGAACTACACATGGATGGAATAACATATGAATGAAATTACACATGGAGAGAAAAAATACACCTACTTTAATTACACCTTCTGGAGTTGAACACGTCAAAAATCCTTTTATAACCTAACTTTGTTTTTTTTTAAATCAAAAATGAAATTTAACTGGCGCACACGAACACTCTAAATTTTAAACATAAACTACAGAAAAAAACTTGTGTAATTCCAGAATATGTAACCTAAGTATCTGTAGTTACTTCTTGTGTAATTTTTTTAAACATATTTCCGTCCGTATGTAATTATGGCAGTTTTATTTCGGTACCTAAGTGAAATTTACGACCGCGTTCTTAAAAAAGAATTATTCTTTTTCCAGTATTGGAAATGTCGTATATTCTGTCTAACATTATTTTCTTACAGTTTTTAGCAATACAATGAAGAGTATTTTTTATATAAATCAAGCTCTCTGTCGCGAGTAGGCACTTTAAGAGTGCACTCATATCCCGTATTCCAAAAGCTTTTATGTCCAGTGCTGGTTGCAAAGAGAAGAAAAGGGAAACAGCAGAAGAAAATTTTCATATAATCTGAATTAAAACGGTTAATAAATAATAATTGTTGTTTCATCATCGTTGTGAAAGCATTCCAAGCCATCTCAATGCAAACTCTATTTTTAGCGGTATATCTCGCTATCGTAAAAGCATTTTGAAGTTAATGTAGATAATTGTATTTCTGTAATATGAGTATTGGATTATCATCCCACCTGATTTTATGTCAACCGTGTCATCCGAAGCTATAATGATACACAGTTTGCGTTTCTGTATTTTTTATTATATTGGATGGTTACTTTTAATCAAAAGGCGGAAGCAGTTTAACTGTCTTGGGTTCGTGATGTCACAAGTTCATAACTTTGTGTACTTAAATAATCGAATTCAGATCTCCTTTTTTGTCTCTTACATTATCTGTTTATATTACTCTTATTTTCAGATTGCGTTGAGTTTTGTAATAATTTAATGTAATAATGTACTAACCATTTACATAAGTATTTGCATAAACTCTCTTTTTAACTTTTAAAGGTTATTCCCATCAATGTAATATAGCATTAATGAAGAAGATAACAATAATAATCTAATTTTTAAATATGAAAATGAACAAGACACAGAAAAATAATAAAAGATAATGGTCGCAATTGGGACACGAACCCAGAACCTTACGTCTTACCGGGACATACATCTCTACTAATTGGGCCACTGCGATCTATTATGAGACTGTCGTAATTGTCAACTTCATATTTCATATTTCAGAATTAACAATATTATCTTCGACTAATGCTTTTTTTCCATATTATTGGCAGCTAGATTTATTATTGGAAACAAGTATTCAAAGAATGTATTTGTTACCTAGATAGTGTCTCGGATAAATATATCCGATTTTATTGTTATGGAACACCTATTGACTTTTATAAAATGAATATTCATTTATTTTTATTTTTATAAGAAAAACTCTATTTTTAACTTTTAAATGTTATTCCCATCAATGTAATATATCATTAAAGAAGAAGATAACAAAAATAATGTAATTTTTTAATATATGAAAATAATTATTATTGTTATCTTCTTCTTCAATGATATAAAAATATATAAATTCGTTTAATAAAACTTCATGTGCGGTGAAGGAGGAAACTATAACTATAAAATATAGTAAATATTCTTATAACGCCATTGATAAAGTGGTGGGGTTCTCTCCAAGGCTCAAAGGATGTGAAAGTTTTCAGGAATCTAGTAAAGAAATGAAAAATCTTCAAGGAAAAAACGTTTTCATTTACAATCAGTAACCACTTCTTAGAAGGTTGCCATCTAACTTTTGTACTACCTATCAAAATGAAACCAATTAGAAATCGCGCACACTTTGGCAATTAACCCAATGTAGTAAGGTTAAACAAGATGAACGATTGTATAAATTCATTACCTGTTAAAACATTCTAGTTAATCAAACACAATATACCTTCCAGGGAGACGGTAATTAAGTAACTGGACTAGAAGCGAATGTCTTGTCTCGATATCACAAAAAGCGCTTGAAAAATAAACTGAAATGGAAGTGAATTCCGCAATTATAACCATTTGTTCCCAATCCAATATTTGCATACAATTGTCTAGAATATGGCCGTTATTAGGACCAGAACTACAGCGTAATAAAATATTATGATTTCTTAGTTGCGGAAATGTCGGAGTTCCCTGTAAGAATTTTTTTTTTGTATTACGGTCTTTGCGCGCTAAATACTTTTATTTATTTATTAAAGAATTTTAAACATAGTGTACATATGGTGTTATTTCGCCCGCCATGCTAGGGATGTCCCTGTGTTATTGCTAGTCATAGTAAATAAGTTCTCAAAAAACAAGCCTTCCATGATAAAAACCGGGAACTATTTATTGTATAACCAACACCTCTGCCATAGGTCACCCCAAATGATTCACTGCGTTTGGTGACTTTATTCTGGTCTTAGCAGCGGATGCATCTGCCCACCAGCGGCATGGCATGCCGGATTGGGAGAGACTAGTTAAGGGAGACCTTTTCGTTCTCTCCAGCAGATATCTCTCGAAATCTTGCTTTGTACCGCAGTGGGAGAGACGGAAGCATACGTCTGTCACTCCTAGAGACACTGATACCACATTCCTACGCACCCTAAATACATTTTCCTTCCCAGAACTTCATTTTTTTTTCTTTTTCTCAAAAAGACTCTCTACACAGCATCACAGAAATATATTTCCTCACGGTGTTTTCCTTCTGTATGGAGCTAATGTAAAAAAAAAACATGTTTTGCAATTTTATGTATTTGCCTAAATCTAAAGCAAGTTTTTGAATTTTCTGTTATTTTTTTTTTAAATACGTCTGTCACTCCTGGAGACACTGACACCACATTCCTACGCACCCTAAATACATTTTCCTTCCCAGAACTTCATTTTTTTTCCTTTTTCTCAAAAAGACTCTCTACACAGCATCACAGAAATATATTTCCTCACGGTGTTTTCCTTCTGTATAGAGCTAATGTAAAAAAAAAACATGTTTTGCAATTTTATGTATTTGCCTAAATCTAAAGCAAGTTTTTGAATTTTCTGTTATTTTTTTTTTAAATTCGTCTTTTTTATTAATTAAAATTATATTGCTTATGAGTTGTGCCTGTCTCACTAGGAACTCCTTTGTTGTGACAGTCACAGTTTAACTTAAACGGTTAATTCAGAAATAAAAATATTAAGAACAATATTTTATTTTAAATAAAAGATAATCAGTGTCGAATATAGACTTATGAATAGGTTTTAATAAAATCGCTGCTTTTTTAACACAAAAGTGTTAAAAATCATCTTCAGTTTGACGATAGTCGTGCAGATGAGTTATTTTTCAAAGGTTTTAATGGAACTTTCGTTCTCGAGTGTAGTAAACCCCTGCCTAACGTAAAACTAATATAATATTATTCTTGCCAGACGACAAACTAACTTAAAATTAAAAAAAGCCTTCAAACTATTGACACGTAATCATTTAAGAGCGACTAACCAGCGGCTGAGAAAGAAGTTTAAAAATTCTTGTAACTGTACAGGGAGGTTCCAATGAGAAAGATCAATTATTCCCCGGATCAATTTTTTTAAATTAATTTATTTCATTAAAAACTTGCTTCAATATATACCTACATTCAAGTAAGCAATAAAAATGCACAAAACGCATGATGACAAATTATTAATTCTCGTGTACTTCTTGTAAGTATTTTTTGATCATAAGCATTTATGATTTTTAAATAATGTCTAAACAAAATAAGTGTGTAAAAAAATTTTGAAATATTTTGGTTTGTAAGACTTTAAATAAATAGAGAAACTGAGGTATTTTTGTCATAAAACACGTTCTCGGATTTATTTTTTAATGATTTTAATTTAACTAAAATTTAAATTCTTAATACTGTGTTGAATATTTTGTTGTATGATTATATGATTTGAAATTTGTCTTGTTTTATAGAATCTATCGTTTGAAAATTGAACAAATCTGCCAACGACCAACGGTATAACCTTAGTATATTAAAAATAAACTTAGTTTTTCAAAATTTTAAAACTGCGTGGAATTAAAAAGGACTGATTTCCGGTATTCTCTGGTAATACCCTCTTAACTGAAAGATCGACGCACAATGCAAATTTTTTCTCACCCTCCACGTTTGATGATGAATATGTCGTAGAATCCGTGATATTTAAATCAGTCATGTGATTTACGATGGGCCTTCGATGAAGCAATTTATAACACCGTGTGTATATACCATAATATGCGCGCTGTAAGTATGTGTGGGATATTTGTTGGGCCATGTTATTTCAGCCTGCCAGACATGTTGACGAATAATATGAAAATTTATGCAATCAAATAAATTGGATATATGTTACCAATGTTGGCAACCAATTAACGTGCAATATTTAAATAACCAACGTTTTCAAAACCAATATTTTTGAAACTATTAATTCACGTTTGTGATTTTGGTTTTGACCAAATAACCAAACTTCATCAATAAACCTATCCAATATTGTTGATTTTTCGAACACTGTTGACAAGTGTTGGTATGATTATGATATGGGTGATTTTTACTCTATGTAAATAGTGGCAATTTGTTAACTTAGAGCCAGTAACCTGTAAACAGCCGTTCTCATGTAAACACCAAGGGCCATACTAATAATTCCGTTTTAGTTTTACACTACTGATACATAACCATTAATGTGAGTTAAATGCTTGTTTATCAATTGTTTAAAATTTAAAACACATTTATTAATATTAGTGAGGGGTGTACATATATATTTATATTTCATTAAATTATCTATTCAACTGGATATTCGAGTTAAACTTGTTGGTGAAGGTGATAAAACAATGATTAAAGTTTTTTTTTAAAACCGCACAAGAGTCCCAAATATGCCAAGAGCCAGTGAGACTATGGCATTCTTAATAGTTATGAGGCTGAAAGTAGTGGGTAGGGGAAGGAGATGGGGAAAAGGAAGGTGGGGAAGGTGGGGAAGTACCTGGCTATTCAGTTCTGGTCACCAAACACGTTAAAAGCCATTTCAAGCAACGTTCAAATCACTTTAATTAAATGAATTAAATTTAATTAAATGAAACAAATAACTTTGTATCAACCACTATTATATAATCACAATTACGAACATGTTTCGAAAAATTATTATTACTATCATTAAAATTATTATAAAAAAATATTACTACACTGACGGAGAAACCATCGGTTTCGAAACATGTAGGTAATTGTGATTATATGATAGTGCTTGATACAAAGTTATTTGTTTCATTTAATTAATCAAATATAATTTATTTGCTCACGCCAGGTTCGAACCCGCGACCTTCGGATTTGGGAGTCTTGCCACTCGATCACGCCGGCTGTTCAGTCCAAAATACTAAACTTATAAATAACGAATAGTGTGCGTTTTACTGTTATTGAAAATTCAATATTGGATTTCTTCCTGCTCAATTTAAAAGCTGTAAATGTAGCTTGCGTAGTGTACTCGTATAATGGTAGAGAAAAAAATTGAACCCTTGAAACCTGGTCCGAATCCTTTGAATCACTCAGCTACAAATTGATCGACGATTTGTATTATATGAGTATATTTATTTAATAATATCAATATAGGCATTTTTACTAACAATACTAGAGTTATACAATTAAAGGCGACCGTAGCACTATCTCACCAAAACATGTTCCTAACTAACTCACTAACTAACTAACCATAACGCCGTTTCCCCGCAGGGGTAAGCAGAGAGGACGACTGCCAAACAACTCGGTCTTGGCACACACTCCTTGCCTCATTCACATTCGTAGTATTTTATATTTTTCTGTTGGGAGCTTTAGACGCTAAATCCGTCTAATTCAACGGACAAAATTTAAAGCTATTTTTTCACTTCGTGTCTCTTCTAAATAATATTTAGAATTATATTATAATACCTACATCAATTCTCACAATAAGTTATCAAATAATTTTATGCTGGGAATGTACAAGGTGGCGCAAAAGTTGTCACTCTATGTTCTTTGGCTGTTATTTTTTTTATAAATAAAAAAGTGGTTTTGTTTTTGGGTTATGTTTAATTGATGCCTTTATTTTTTTTCTATTAAGTTGAAGAAATAATATCGGCCAAGTGGCCGCCACCAGAATTGTGACTATAAGAGCCCGATTTACGTCATTTTCAATCACTCTTATGGCGATAGGTTCTCGCATTCTTCACAAATATTCTCTCTGAGGGCCTCAAAAGTCTGAAGCATGTTGACATAGTCTTGTGACTTCAAGAAACCCCACAAAAAAAGTCTAGAACGTTTAAATCGGACGATATTAAACTCACCAATTGAGAATGTTCGTTTTTTAAAAATTTAATTTAATAATGTTTATTATTACGTTCTGCAAGTGTTTTAGTTGTTATTATTGTGACAGCTCTTTTCGCTTACAAGGCCATTTTCAAACTGTGGTGTTCCACAATTAGACGACAATATTTATAAGATTTAAAATATCAATTTTGAAAGAAAGTAAATTGATTTATTATCGGTTAAACGAATTAAATACAAATACAATAAATTCTCTTTTCTACGAATTAAACACAAAAACAATAAATAAATGAGAGTTTTGAGGTGATTTTCACTGGCTGGTTTCAATAAAAAAACAAATTTTTCGCGTTCTTGAGGGTTATAGCGATTTATGTCTTGTTGACGTGTATTTTGTATCTTTTTACTTTAAAAATGTTGAAGCAGAACTGACATTTCCCGCCATTAGCAAAAAATATGACATTTTCCGATAGGATGGTGACTTTTGCGCCAACCTGTACATATGTACAAATGTTTATTAATCTGCAATCTTGTGAATGATCAACTTGAGGGAGTGAATCCGACAGAAAGTACATAAGTAAGGTTGCTTTAATGATAATCTTGAAGGAATTAACTGAAGGTTGGACTGGACTGTTCTGCTCTAGTAGGGTAACTCACTATTTTTAGTATAAACATCCCGGATGAGGTGGCCTAGACGTGCTTAGGATGCCAGCGGAATTACTTCCGTATAGAATTCTATCGGTTATTCCAGAGGGATTCCACCTCCGGTTGGACCATGTAGTCGAAACCGGGGAAAACTGTTGTAGAGCTTGTGCGTGAAGAGATGTTACTGTGTTAGAATTTTAAATTGGAACCGATTAGTTACCCGGAGATTCTTGCTGGATTCTCTTTACTAGTGCAGAAAGTTTATTTTATTGTATTTGATAACATCCTGTGCTTCTGAAAAATACTCGTTAACTTACGTTATAGTTTGGCTTGAATATCAATTCTCCTGTAAAAAAAATTATAATGAAAACTAGCAAAACTAATGGCAGTTCAAAATAATTAAAAATTGATTGCCTAGATCAAAAAAATCAAAATTGTAGATTGTGCAAAAAAGTGTACTAAACTTAACATTACATGCGTTAGTAGGATTGAAGTTTGGTATTTAATGATTCTTTTTCAAGGGGTACCTCGACTTTTTCCGCCTCTTAGATTCAGAGACAAGACAGATGAAAATATTGGCTTTTTCAAATATTAGGATTATACATAGGTATTCGTAAAACTTTCATCTCACAAAAGACGAAAACTTTGGCAACCTCCCGCGGGTTTACCCTCTTGTCCTAGTTTTTGTCATGTTAAGCCTAAAAACTTTGTGTTACATATGTCCGACAAAGTCTTTTGGAGTTTGGAGACCTTTTAGTAATAGAACAAAGTTTTCACTCAGATAGATGACAAATCAGAAACAATTCCTAATTTATTGCCATTCTTTTGGGAAAATACATTCATTCTCCTTATCGGTGCGGTCTTCACACTTCAAAATTCGTGTATAAATGATATTAATTCCGTATGAAACGGCAATGTTGATAATATACTCGTGCTATGTACCTTCCTGCCTCCAAAATAAATCAATGTTTTCCTTTTCATACCAATATATTACATTGTAGTAAAAAAGCACGTTGAATGTGCACATACAAAAATAATCATAAAAATGATACAAAAAAATTGGTCCCGATGGCCGAGTGCTTTTCGGCGTTGTCCCGGTAAATCTGATATCATGGTTTTGATTCCTAGTTGCGACTGTTACCTTTTATTTTCTGTGGCGTGTTTTATTTAGATTTATTAGGTTTAAGATTGTAAAATATATTTTTTATTACGTATTTTACGAATTTATTTTTGTACCTTCAAAGTACTTCTTAAGTACCTTTCAAAATAGCTTTTAGGTATATATTATGTACCCGTGGTGCATTTTTATTTTCTTTGTTTCTTCATAATTGCATTTTTAATAGCATACTCTTTGTACTTTTACGCTGTTACTACAATGTTGTCTTTTAAATTTTTTTGTCATATAAATTGCCATCTAACTCCCATGCAATTTCCCACTTGTATTTTTCTCGTTAATATTTTTATGCTTACATTTTTCTTAACCACTCAAGCGCTTTTTGCCACATTATGACACTATTTCCAAAACCACGGATTGCTTATTCTGCCACGCTGCTAAAAAGGTCAAGATTCCTTTCTGAGGAGATTCTTTGTTTTGCTGAGTGGTTCGATCTTTCAATGTCGGCTTTAAAATTTTTTATCCCGGCTTATATTTTATTTTGTGTTTGACCACTTGAATATTGTGGTATGAAGTTCATGTTTTACTGAATAAAAGAAAAATAAATTTAGACCACGTGATAAAAAAAATATATAATTGTAGGATTTGTGAAGAGAGGCAAGATTTTTGACTCCCGATCCGAAAGTCACGGGTTCAAACAGATTTTATTTGATTAATTTGTGTGATTTCATAATTAATTAATTAAAAATAATATATAGTGCATTTGCGGCACGTTCCAGAGTGGAAGATACTCTCAAGATCGCCCTGTTGTATTACCACCATTCAGAATTGAAACGTGGCTTGAAATAGCTTTAACCGTGTTTGGTAACCAGATCTGAATAGCCGGGCACTTCCCCGTCTTCCTCTTTCCCATCTCCTTCCTCTCCCCGCTACTTTCAGCCTCACAACATACCCCAATTAGGGATGCCATAGTCTCACTGGCTCCAGACGGGAGCAGTTGGGACTCTTGTCTCGGTATACATATAAAAAAAATTAGATTATAATAATATGATATACGTTATATTCACACAAATCGAACTGAAAATGTTGCACCGCTTATGAAGAAATTAGCCATTCACAGAAAATGTAAATGAACCAAAGTTTGTCCACTAAGTTCAGGTTCTGTGAAACCACGCACTCTGTCTCAGTAATATATCTTCACTCTATTAATTTATATTTAAGACCCATTGAACAGCGGCTGAAAATTTAAGTTCCAAAATGCTTGCAACTGTACAGGGAGGTTCCGATGAGAAATATCGATTATTCCCCGTATCAAATTTTTTAAACTAAAAATTTAACCGCTTGGACACATAAGCTTGTTTTCACGATAATTTAACGTAGGTAGACATAGGAATGACGTATATCCCGTACCTGAGTTATTTATTGGTTTATTTCATTCAAAACTTATACACCTACATTAAAGTATTAAGCAATAAAAATACTAAAAACGCTTGATGATAAATTATCAATATCGTGTACTTCTTGTAAGTATTTGTTGAAGTATTTATGACTTTTCAATAATGTCTTAACAAAATAAGTGTGTAAAAAAATATGAAATAATTTAGTAGACCTTAACCGCTTGGGTATATAAGCTTGTTTTCACGACATTTAACGCAGGTAGACATATGAATGGCGTATGCCCCGGACCTGAGTTATTAAATAAATAGAAAAAATGAGATATTTTCGTCACAAAAAACGTTCTCAGATTTATTTTTGAATGATTTTAATTGAACTAAAATTAAAATTCTGAAATGTGACTTTACTAGATTATGTATTGATTTATTTTGCTGTATATATTATGATTTGAAACT
The DNA here is from genome assembly GCA_951813805.1 of Limnephilus auricula. Lineage (NCBI taxonomy): Eukaryota > Metazoa > Arthropoda > Insecta > Trichoptera > Limnephilidae > Limnephilus > Limnephilus auricula. The sequence continues at coordinate 36,440,754 of OX638388.1, forward strand.
TGTGTTGTATAATACAATATTTCGTTTGAAAATTTAACAATCCTGCCAACAACCAACAGTATATTAAACATAAGCATAGTTTTTCAATATTTAAAAAGTGCGTTTATTAGATAAAATAACAATATTTCAAAATCAATTTTTGGTTTTTTGTAAAAAAGAGTCAATACGTCTAGAATTTGATTTAAAAGGGACAAATTTCCGCTATTCTCTGGTTATGCCCTCTTACGCATCTGTCAAACATTTTTAAACAGAAAAATACACATTTCGAATAAACACTCATTACTCGGAACATCACTACATCACCGATAACCGAAATTAGGTTTTTTAATCAAGTTCACTTATTACGCAGAATATCTCCTTTTATATAATATCTTCTATTTTTCTCCTTTTTTGAAACGCAATAAGTTTATTCGTTGAGAACATAAATGTTAATAATTGAATATTCCGATCTTGATGTAACAACATAATTGAAATCTTTTAAATTACCCTTTATTTTAGACGCAACAAACTGTCTTCTGATTATTAGCAGCTTTCTTTGGGATCTTAAGACTTAGATATGAGGCCATTACTTTATAGCACACAATCAAATATCAAATTAACTCATATTTTTATACGCACGGATACATTTTTCATAAAAATTATTTTGACAAAGAATCCAGTATACGGAAATATCTTTGACGAAATTGAGAATGTAGAATTGTCGCATTGGGGGTAGCTGTGGGCGAAAATTAAAAATTATTTCTAAGAATACTCACACTTTGATATTCCAAAAAATATTTTCAAGTAATTTTTTAATCTGATAATTTTTTTTTTTATATACTCATAATATTTCATTTTTTATATACTCATAATATTACATTATAAAGGCCAGTTGTTTCACAGATTGTACACAATTCGTTAAATTTTAAAGTTAATTTTCTAGTTCTGTGAAAGTTCTGTTATTATCTCAGTTTTATGAAGCGACTGGCCCATTATAATATAATAACAGAACTTTTTTTTTATTTTTTATTTTATTAATAATTCAAAAAAAGATACATAAATTACAAATACATTTTATACACTAATTAATTATATAATATATATGTTTGATGTACCCCCATAAAAAATCAGGGCTTGTGTGTATGGGGGGAGGGGGGGGGGAGGGGTGTTATTATAAAGTTTTTATTTGTTATGATTTAGTTCAGGTTTTGAGTGTGCTTTTTAAGGTGAGTTTTAAATTCTTTTATATTGGTATTCATGTTTCTAATATTTTCTGGTAATGAATTAAAGAATTTTCCTCCGAGATATTTATGATTTAACTGCCCTATTGTTTTTTTACATTTTGGAGTAGGAAGTATTGATGTTTGTCTAAGATTTTTGTTATTTTTAAAGGGTGCAGTTTTATTTTGAATATTATTTTTATAAATTTGTAATTTAAGAACTTGAATTTAACTTTCACAGAACTTCAAAATTAACATTTAATTTTGATTACTTATTCAAATTCTGTGAAACAACCCGTCCTTGGGATACTATTTCAGAAAATTAGAAGTTTCACTAAAATTATTTAATGAATTTATAATTAATTTTTTTAAATTTTAAATTTCATTAAAATTATTATTATCTTACCTAAATTTTAGATAATGATTATCAGAATTAAATAAGAGAGTTTTGTAAAGATTTCCATTATCCATGGTTATTAGAATAATTACTTGCGCTTCGATTTTACTGTTATTTCGAGTATTATGGTTGTGGATGTTTTGATTGTAAAATGACTTGATGTTATTGATGGTTGGGTAATTTGTAGGATGGTGCTTGTGATTTCTTTCACCCACAGGATCATGTATGACTTGATCTTATCATAAACACATTTCAGCACGCTTGATGTTGATAATATCCTTGTTATCACAAAAACGAATATTTTATTTTCCTTCAGTGAATAAAATTGGCAGTTTTCTTTGAAATTTGTAATAGTTTTGATATATTTGTTACGATTCAGCGAAAACAAGACTCAGAAAAATGCGCCGTGTCGAAAGTATTTTCTTCGCGTAGGTAGTAATATAATTAAACAATGCAATGGAAAACTACATTGCATTTTGTACAGACCTTAACTTAAAGAAGAAACACAATCTAATTAGTTTACCTACAATCTAATTCTTGGAGGAACAATAGTTACTCCAAGATCTAGTTTTCTGAATACAAAAAATTAATTAATATGAAATGGTTTCTTAATGATGATCGTGGTATCAAATAATTATAAAAATAATTTTAAGTTTAATGACAGTGGAGGCAATTTATTTCAGTTGCACCTTTGGTTCAATTAACCCTAGAATTTTTGCTCTGAACTGTGTGATCGTTTTCAAAATGGCAAGTGTTTGGAGAATTCAGATATGCGATAAAGTAACTTGTGTAATATAAATTTTTTAATAGAAAACGGTTATAATTGCCATTTTCAAAATTAGAATCGATTTTTCGAGAATAAATCGCCATCTCCTATAACGAATTTTGTGTTTAAAAAATGTATCCCATTAAAGATTATATATAGCATGCTAATTAACAAAAACATTCAGAATTTTTGAGAAATACCGAAAAATACCGAAAATATTTTTGTGCCGTCAAAATGTTGATATTTGCGGTAGTCCCCAAAGCTTGTGACATCACAGTACATTCGAATTACTTATATATTGTACTGAATGGTGTCTCGTTTCGATTGCCTACGTTTTACTCAAGTTGACTTTGAAAGCTTATAATTTCGTCATTTTTCGTTATAGCGAAAAAATTTAAAAATTATATCGTCGTTAATAACTCTTTAATTATAAAACATTAACATAAAAATCCGGTATCCGCGCACTGCTACTAGCATGGTAAAAGTGAAATACTTTTCGACGAGATGTTATTTATTTGTTTTTTCATGACATATATAATACTAAGAACATTACAAATTTCAGGTACGTTTGAGTATCTATAAAAAGCTCATGGAGTTTATGATTTTGTGACGTGTGTCAAAAGATAAATGCTGAACTGTCTGTAAATCATATTGAAAATGTCGATGATCAATGCAAAATCATTAAGCAGTTAAGTCACTCTGTTGATTGGCGCGTTTTGAGAAAGAAGTCCTTGCCTTCAGAGATTTTTAGGGTTCTGCGCATTATTTTATAAAGTATCGTATTACAATGTATTACTATCACCAGCAGTGGTATGTGTAGTAAATTTACGTATCAGAACTAATAATTTAATGGTAAAAAATCATATTGAAAAGTTAAGCGTTTAAAATACATTTTATATTTTATTCCAAGAACTACCTAGTTAGGCTTCCTTCAGCAGTTTCGTTGCCACTAACTTAAGCATATTTGACTAGCAGCCCCTTAAAACCCAAGGTGGACACCTGCGCCCAATTTATAATTACTGGTTTTAACAGCAAGTACTTCTGATGGATAGCCAGCATTATTTATTCGAAGGGTTAAATGCAAAAATGAATTGCCTGTTATCTATGTAAATCAACTTGAGCAAATTGGGAGCTTTCGAGATAAATTATTATCCTTATTTAAAAGCGTTCCTCCCCGAGTAACCACTTTTATCATGGAGATGATTGGAGAGTGATGGATGGGGTTTTTTGTATCAATTTGACTTTGACCCTTTACGGGTTTTCTATTCTTGACCACACACATTATTTTTCAATGTTTTTCAAGTATTTTTTTTTTAAATACTTATATTTGAGGTATGGTTGAAGACAGATTGTTGTACTAAATATTTACTGATTTTGAATAAATATTTATCTTTATATTCATTAACCAAAAATGAATTATCGTTTAAATTAATAAACTTAAAATGATAAATAAACATTTTTTAAATGGAAAAAATTACTTTGTGTACACCACTTTATAATCATAATTATCGACATGTTTCGAAACCCATGGTTTCTTCGTCAGGATAATGAGAACATTTATGTTCTAATAATATGAACAGATAGGTTGTTATTCTCTTGACGAAAAAACCATCGGTCCTGAAACATGTCGATAATTATGATTACATAATGGTGTACATAAAGTTATTGATATTGCGAAGATTGATGAAGTAATAATCATTATTTTTACATGCCAAAATACCTGTGTCTAATTATCTAAGTTTTCGAAGTCAAGCATCAAAATTTTATTACCGATCACTTAAAATAAATTTCTCATAACATAACTTTCCGATTCAAAATTGATTGAAAAGACCCGGCGCAATTATTATTTTGAAAATATATTTGATTCTCATTAAATCTTTCAGAGAGAGGTCGCTTCCTCTTAATATTCTACAGAAATACTTGAGTTTGCTACCCTCGGAGCGCTAATGATGATGAGGGTGTTTTTATTCGAAACGTATTCGGCCTTTGCATTTTTATGTCCCCTTTACTGAGAGAAAACAAATTTCGTCAGCGTCAGAAGCGAGTAAGGGGGATTATTTTCTGAATAATAGAAAGGAAATAAAAAAGTTATTACCTTAATATTTTTTTCATTGAATGTCTAACCACACCCACTGAAAATTTGCGTCAAATCTTAAAATTTAAAAGGGATTTTTATATGTATATATATATTTTTTTTAAATTAGTCAAATATCAACCATTAGTTAATTTGAAGAAATTAATGGTTTGTAGATTTAAGTTCAAATCATATTATTTTCAAATGTTCTCCTAAATATTTTATTCTAGTTTTGTATCAAAATTATGCAAACATGTTTCAAATTCTACTTCACAGAGTTCCTTTTGTGTTGGTTATGGAAACCAAATGCAAACAGGGTGCATCCGAATATGCGCCGACTAATATCTTCCTTCATTTTCTTTAGAAATATTTTTCTAAAATGGGGTAACCTTATTAGGTAGTGTTGTATTAATTTTATGAATGAATGAAATACTAAACAATTTTATGAGGTTTTCGAAAAGCAAGAACAGGTTCTCAAATAATGTCTTTATCACTAAGCAACAACGGTGATTTATATTATTATTATGCCCATTTTCTACGTACGAACTTATTTTTCAGAAATATTCGTTGTCTGATGGTCGGAACAAGTTTAAAAAACCACAGATATTATCTAGCTGATAAAAAACACAAATGCGTATAACAATAAATCAGTGAAAATTTTATTATTTATAGAAGTTCATATGTGGAGATGCTTTGTTCGGTGTTTTAGAAATGAGGAAGCAATGCATCCAGATCTTTCAGACACCCCTACGGGAAAATTACCCGATCTTAGGTGGCAAATGTAGACAATGTGCAAATTGTACAAATGTTACCCTCCATGGCGTTCGCCTAAGTCCTACCGTTGTAATACACGTATAACAAATCCAGTATCCCACTGAAGTCAATGTATGAAAGACAATCCGTCCATTAGGACCTAGTTGATTAAAAAAACATTTTAATTTATGAAGCTACATAATATTTTTTCAAATCTTGTTTGTCAAACCCGCTTTTCACTAAATTACTATTATTTTAAGTGGCAAATTGGATGTTTCTTCGTAAAAGGCATATTTTTCATTACAAAACAAGATTTAATTCATTAAGATAAGTAAGGGCTCACCGATTTCAATTTGTCTCTAAACTCCTCAGAACCGGTTATCTTTGTTTTGTTTCGCTGAAAAACATTATTCGCGTCTTTACTGCCTCTGCCTTACTTTGAAAATGTTTTGTGTTATTCCAGAAATGCTTCGAGTTTATGACCAGTTGGTAATATCGCCGAAAAAGTGAGTATTATTAATAATTATCAAATGCTTTCTCAATCTCAAAATTTTCATTAAGGGCGGAAAGTAAGGGTTAACTTAGCAAAGTTTATACAAATAGCCGGATACATAATATTACTGGTATCTTGACGATATCTGTGAGGTGTGGTATTTCTGAATTCCTTAGAAATGTGATTTATTACCGCATTGCAGTACTTAGTATCTTTAGCATCTTGAACTCGAATAAATGGTGTGAAGGGAAAATAGGCCAAACCAACAATAATTATTTGTACATTAAACCAACAATTATGGCATCAATTATTGAATAAATGCGAATATTTACACAATTACCTAATAATTTTGTAAAGATTTTTTTTTTTTTTAATAATACTAAACCAAGTGTATCGAACGTTTTAGGTGTCCTTTACATTGACTGTAAAATAGGGGTGCTGGGTTTCTAGTCAGCTTCTGTGCGTTCAGGGCCTTCCGGATGCTGTGAAGTAGTATATCCAAGGAGAGAGAAGTCGGAAGTCCAAGGAAGTGCAAGGTTGGAAGTCAAAGGCGGTTGTAGAGGTTGAAGCCGGAAGAAGCAGTCCAAGAAGGTCGAAGCAGTCAGAGTAGATGTTGGGAGTTTTGAAGTGTGGATGAGAATCGTGAGTTGGGTTCGTTTTTAACCCCCTAGTTATATGATGCAACGTGTGCGCCATTGGGGGTGTACTTTGTAAATAGAGCCCTTTGTTTATGAGATGCATTTCTATGCAGCTTCGTGTATTCTCGGAGAGAATGACATGATAATATTAAATTATTTATGCAACAGTACTCGTTTTCCCGGTTCACCTAATATAAACTACTCCTTCCTAGCATATTTATTAAGTTCAGTATAAAATGTACAATTTAAAAGAATGGATGTTCAGCCCGACAATAGCTTGAAGAAATCCTTATAACTATTTTACATGACAATTTATGTTTTTAAATTTTACATAACAGTATTGGAGTGAGACCAGGCTTTTAATCTATATATTTTTATTTGGGGTAACTATGGCTAGACTCGTGCAATCTAATATTAATTGGGCAAATAAGAGTTAGTTTAAGAGATACTTTTCTTGTCCGAGATCCTTAACGCCCGGCCCGACCGATGACCAATCAGCGTGCGGTGGTCGGTCGGTCGGTCTGCATGTTGCATGACCGTAAAGCTGGGCGAAGAAGAGGCACGTAGAAACAGCATCCGTCTTGCGCGCAATCAATCTTCACCGGCCAGGGAGGGGATATGACATTTATACTAGCTCTCTTTTCCTGGGTCGGTCAGAAAACCATTTTGCTGTTTTGGGACGCATTACGTTCAACACAACAAGAGTATTTTATGATAATAACGGCCTTTTTAAAAGCTCAAGAATCAAAAATCAAGGCTCAAAGCTCAAAACCCAAATTTCCGACCATAAAGTTCATATAATAAAGCTTTAAACTCAATGATCAAAGGTAAAATCAGAAAGCTTAAACTTAAAACTCAAAGCTCAAAGTTAAAATGCAAAACTTAGAGTTCAAAATCAAAGTAAAAACCTTCGTTAAGCCTGAACTGCAGTTATTTATACGTAAACTTTTTAAAGTTTTAAAATATGTGATATGATTTTAGATTTTCACTCCCAAAAGTATTTTTTTTATTTATTTTTGGGGTGTTGTACCGTGTTGCGCTACCTCCTTCTATAGCCAACGTTTCGGACAGCGTTACGTCCATCATCAAATCTGTCACACATCTGCCCTGATAACTACTACTGCAACGCTGTTCGATACGTTGGCTAGAGAAGGAGGTAGTGCAACACGGCATAACACCCCAAAATTTTTAATTTATGTACTTAGTCAAAATAAAATGATGGTTTTTTTTTAATCGAAAAGAAATTATAAGACATATTTGACCGGTCAGTGGTTGAGAGGGCATCGCGGTTGGGTCCCACCCAGGCGTTCCGTGTTCGTTTCCTCAGCTGGCTAAGTCTTCCATCACAACACAAGCAACATCTTCCGCTTAGTGTGGTGGTAGTAGGAGATTTTCAAATGGTTATTCGTAACCCGGGAATTTTTGTCTTTCTTATAAAAAAAAGAAAGATTAAATCTCAGTAAAATGGCGCATTAAAATAGAAAACTCTCTAAAGAAATCTATTTCCAAAACATACTTTTAAATGTTAAACTTCCAGGGATATTTTAAGTAGGTTCCACTTTTATGGTGACGTGGTTCATTGTATTAAAATTAGGCGGTGTTTATTTAAACATATTCAATGCCCCGGTCTTGGTCCCAGGTGATTTGGCAAAGCTTTAAAAGGGGATAAACCATCCCCGTCGGATCATCACAAAGCTTTCAGAACTCATTCCTGAAATTCAGTTATTTTTCTGTTTAGCGCGATGGTTTTCTCTAAAAAGTAATCAACCTTTCCACGCTCACCGAATTTCAGAAGAAAATCAACATACTAGAAATTAATTACTATAAGTGGGAACTTTGGTTCTTTCATAATGTGAATTCGGAATATAGCAAAAGAACATTGCATTGTATGGTAAAAGGGATTTAATTATATAGGATAGCATTTAAAACACAAAACTTGTTGGGGCTGTATATATTTTAATACAAAATTACAAATGTCGGTATAGTTGGCAATGAAAAAATGACTTATTATTTGAATAGAGCTACTGCTAAAGAAATACAGGTGTTTTCTCAACAAAAGTTCTCGTATTTATTTATGAGCGTTTAGAAACAGAATGAATTAAAAATATTATGATTGGCAAACTGTGTTAACAATTTTTCACCTTATTCATTTACACTATTATTTAAACATAAAATTTCATCGGAATTTCACATCTAATTAAAAATCATTTATTGTTATTGTCTAACTCCATTTATTTTTTAAAACGCTTAAATCAAATTTAGTGAAGCTATTATTCATTTCTGAAGGTTGTTTTAGTTTGAATTATTTATATAAAAATAATAAATACTTAAAATATACATAAAAACATTCAACCATACATCGTGTGGAGGATTTACTCAGTATTGCCTTAGTAAGAATACATTACTTATAGTCGTTGGGTGCTTGTAATGGCTTTTCTTATGAGACCAGACCTATATTCAGGTACTTTAACCTTCACCTTACGTTTTCCCTTTTCCATTCCCTCTTTCATTACCAAGAACATTCTCAATTGCCATAATTATTCATAATTAAAATTCTTACCGACAAAAAAATAATTTAACATTATGATTTTTTTTTTTGATTTTGGAAAGTACCTCACTTTCAACTGTAACCATATCAAATTTATTTAATTACATTATCAAACAAATATTTTTTCTTCACGTGAACCTGATATTGAATAGGGTTTTTCCACGTTTTTTTCTATTGCTTAAAAAAAATAAGGAAAAAATATGATTATTATGGCATTTTAATATTATTTTTATGTTGCAAAAAAATTTTCTACAGCGAGTCTATGTTTTCCATTTTTATTATACCGCCAAAACGATATTGTTGACGTGTGACGTCATAAGCGTTAACAGGCTTGGAAAAATTTCTGACAGTAGTACTTTGGTGTTTGTTGACTGTGCGTATTTGATGTCGTTGCCAACCACGGGCCGTTTTTGTTTTGTCGGTTTTAAATCCATTTTAAATTGAATAATTTGAATGAAAACATAAAAAGCAAACATTTTTAGTAGGATGATTAAAATCAGAAAAATTATCTTTAAAGATTCCATAAATTTTCAACACAATCCCTCGTTTGTGAAAATACCCTATTATGCTACAGGGGCTACCTGTTCATAGATTGGTATGGTATTATTTATTTATCTATGAAAAAGATTCCAACATTTCGTTTCGTTCGTTTTCATTCGTTCCAATCATACTGGATACCGCTACCCCGGGAACCATTTATGGGGGAACGAACATCCCCGTCATAGGTTACCCAAAGTGGTTTGCTGCATTTTGTAATATAGCAGGGGTGCCCGGGTTCATGGGGTGAGATTTTATTTGTTTTTATTTTATGGTGTTTCGGCGGCTGATACGTTTACTCTACTACTGCGTAGCTTACCGGACCGGGAGAGACTGATTGAGGGATACCTTTTGAACTCTCCAGCCAGACTCTCTCGACCCATCACCTTGCACCGCAGGAGAGATGGATTCAAACGTCAGACCCGCCATACAGCAACTCCAAGGATGACTTAGGCCCTAAGGGATTTTTTCATCAGGGCCTCTTATGTGGTGATAACGTAAAAAAAAGTTCCACAAATTTACGGATTCATATTTTATGTCATATTTTACATCTTAGAATTTTAAGCCTAATCTGATTTCTTTGGTCACGGAGTATTATTATACCTTACACATGTTTGTTATTTCTACCAAAGAAAACGTTAAAGCTGATTGAAACGCATAAGCCTGAACAACAACAAACGACAAACCGAAAATATTCGTTTTTTGGGTGAGACAGCGAGATCTAGGGACATTCTTTTGGGACCTTTATTTCTTGGGGCTACGAATGTATATTGCAATATAGTAATTGAAAGTAGAAACATAATATTTGTTGACTTTTTGTGCGAATTATAATTTTTAGAAATTATAATGCATAGTTGTTTTCTCATTAAAAGGGTTTGTTATAAAGTGGGAAGATTACCGTATGTCCTGCACCATAGAAGAATAAATGAAGGTTGATAAAGCCTGGATGTTTGCTATGTAACATAGCTTCAATAATTTCGAGCTAATATTAACATTAAAAACCGTCTTTCATTGGGTATTGTTTTTTTATAATTCGATTATCTTATTTTAGGGAATATTCGAAGGTAACTGCAATCAACGATAAAAGTGTTTATATCGATCGTAAAATGCAATTATAAAGTAGATGCATAGCTCAAAACATTTCTCTTAACAAGCATTATTAAATTCAACAAATTGTAACCGGAGCAAAGCTTTATAGTTCTTCGCATCTGGTACTTGACAGCTACTCCAAAAATAAACAGCAATATCAGACTAATTTTACTAATTATCATAATGAAATACCGCACCTGAAAGGTTTTAGGTGTGCAACACGCTCAAATACGTTCTTCGCCACAATCTACACTATCAATCCTGATTATGGATACTTAACACTGTCCGAAACATTCGCTAAAGACGAAGAAAGTACAACACGACGTAACAACCCACAAATAAATCACGGTAATACTTATATTGGTATTTTTTTTATTTAAATAAATATTTACATAACACATATATGCTATTGTTTACAATATAAGCGAGCCACTGTGTTTTTTCTATTGCTCTCAAGACGTACTATGGGCATGGTGCGACTTTTTAGAATGTTCTTTTTATATGTGTGTTTTTTAGAGGTGGAACTTGAAAGTCTTGAAAAAGTTGGGAGTTATTTTGATGTTGAAAATCACAAATCACATCGAATTGGAACCGTTTTATTCAGTTGAACAGAAATTCGCTATTCCCTTTCTTCTTTCCAATTTCATGGATAACAATAAATTAATAAACTTTTGCGTAACTCTACTAGAATATCTCTCATTCAACTAAATTCTTAGAAACCAAAATTACCCGCTGTGGGAATTTAGAACAGTAGAAATGCTCCTAAAAGCATTTATGAATAATTTGATACTTTTTTCGAAAAATACATTTTTAAAATGTTTCTCTAACTTGCTCGACTATTTATATATCAACTAGCTGACTAAGGAAACACAACGCTATCTACCGGATGGTTACCTAACCTAGATAACCAAGTGCTGTATCAATAAATAAACTCGCACCACCATCTGTCAGAAACTTATGGAACATGGAAATAATTTCAAATCATTGTCCCATAACAAACAATCAGCGAACATTTAATTCCCAATTAAAACTAAACTATCCTATATTTTAAGTTGGACCAAATTAACACAGTAAACCAAATTTCATCAAAACCGGTTAAGTAGTTTCGGAGTTTATCCTGCACGAATATCGTGACGCGAGATTTTTGTGTATAAAGATACTAACGGATACCCGGCATGCTTTGCAATGCCACTTAAATAAAGAAATTGTTTCTCCCTTCCCCGCATTCCCCCTTCCCTCACCGATTATTATACCCAGTGTCATGGTGCAGAAAAGAGTCATGAAATATGATATGAAAAATCACGATAGAAGAATACAACCTATTAAACAGGCAAATTTAAATAAAACTTTACTAGCGTTTTTTTGTCTTTAAGTGCTTTAGATTCATTTAATCAAAAATTCGCTTCTATGAAGTTGGAACATAAATTCATAGAACTAACACTTTTGAGTTTCATCTTGGCTGACTTCTTTCGGCTGAACAATCAAATTCTTTACTACGTGTCTGCGTTATTAACATTTTGAAAGAACTAATGTCAAATGAAGGCACGTTCCAAAAACTAATTAACAAGTACAAAAACCCACACGAACTCGAAATAACGTGTAATTATCATTATTTATTCGAGGGAGAGAGTGCTAAAACGTCAACTTGAATAAGGGAAACGTGTTGAAAATAGTTATTTCACAGACAATGAATTGAATGAGGGAAATTTAGAGTTAGACGGTTCTCTAAGAGGAAAGGATAATGAACCAGAATGATTTTAGGGAAGTACGGTTTGGTACTTAAGTCACCCTGGGAAAGAGTTAAGATACTAAGTAGATGTTGTATCCACAGATTCAAAGTAATTTTATACCGAGATCTTGCTAGCAAACAAAGTTGTCTGCAAAATATAAAAATAATTCTACTTCTTAAAGTCAAACAACATCATCTATAAACAAACATACCAATAATTCCAGGACTCAAAAGTCAAAAAACGTTATTTAAAAAAGGCATAACAATTATTAAATTGGTAAATATGTTTTTTTTGTAGATGGCGTAGTTTGACTTTAAGCGCTTTGAATTTCTTTTTTTTTAAAAGAAAGACAAACATTCCCGGGCTATGAATAACCCAACAACATTTGTAAATCTCCTGCTGCCACCACACTAAGCGGAAGATGTTGCTTGTGTTGTGATGGAGGACTTAGCCAGCCGAGGAATCGAACACGGAACGCCTGGGTGAGACCCAAACGCGATGCCCACTGAACCACTGACCGGTCTTAATTAATGGTAATTTTTTTACAAAATATTGTTTGTATGTATTTTTTTTGATAACGTATTTTGACATTAAACCCTCGATACATGTGCTTCGTTTCAAAGAATTAGAAAATCCTCTATTAGTATCGCTCCGATTAGAAAGCATTATCTAGTATGCCCCTGTTTACCATCTAAATAGGTATTTTCCACCCATTACTTTCATCTTATTTTTACCTTGCCCAACTTACTTCCGCATTATAACATTCCCCAACCAATAGTCTAAGTCCCACTGGCTTCTGGCTGGGGTATTTACACTTAATAAATATATGCTAAGTCTCACGCTTACTGCAAAAGTTAGCGCATAAATTTGCAGCGCGATTCACATTTTATATCCTTGCCAGTAGCCAAAGAGGAACAAGGGAACAGTTTCTTGTACGATTTCTGTCAATATCACAACAGACAAGTTTGTATACATCTGTAGTTATATTGTTTGTCATCATCATGCGGTATAAATATTGAACCATGAAAAAATTCTGACGTTTTAAAACATCCCTGTTTTTAATAATTCAATTAACTTTTTTTTTATTTTACTATATGATAGTTGTTTTGTATGCATATATTATAAAAGAGCCGTGTAATTTGAAGTTGTCCTTCAATGGATACTCGACTCTTATTTCGTGGTCCTTCTACGTTGGATCTTGTGCATTTAGAAAAAGTTACTGTTTTCGTTAATTTCTATCACACGAGAGAATTATGAGTCAAATAAACGGAATTTAACAGAATTGACCGTTTATTTATAAATTTCTCTATAAATTTTACTCAGGGGAGAATCGCACTAATTTAATTTTAATGATAATGTACGCTATGAAATTAAAAATAGTTATTTAATCAGAAGAATTTCAATATTCTATCCTACAACATATCGTCGCTTCAGTTCGTTTTTCTCCAACAGACCAAAACGTAAATCGGGAGAAATGGCGCTATAAAGTTTTTTTACGAAAAAAGCACGTACATTTAGGAGGATGTGAGACAAAGTACGTTTCGAAAACCCCTTAACTAATTAATAATAAATTAAATTGAACGAGTATCGTATAACCTTTTGAGAACAACAGCATACTTAACTCTATTTCACGAAAAATGGTCTGTTGGACAAAAACGAACAAGAGCGACGATATTACACACAACATGTCTTTTTTAGCGTCTGACGAAGGCGGTAAAGCGAACCATCTGACGGCACGTTGTCCGGGAAAGCCATTTTCCTCCAACAAAGGAAAACCGCTTTAAAGTTTTTTTGTTATATTATTTCATGGTAATTTCGCAAACATTCGTTGGGTGTTCAAAAATCATGTGCGAAAACTATACAGGATCATTTATTTTAAACGCTCAATTGTTGTAAAAGTATACACGCTTAGATAGGTTAAGCATTCCACGTGTAAATATTTTAAGAAAAAAATTTGAAAAGTGACTCAGTATCTGCTTTATCAAAAAGGAAATATCACTGTATGATTATAATTACACTATCAAAATAATAGTTCCATAACAGTTAAACCCCGACAATTGCTCCCCTCGGCATGTTTAGAATAACAAAAGTGCAAAATATATTTTCATTCAAATCGATTAAGGATAAAACTATTTGTCTGTATACTGTATAAACCAGCTTATAAGTACAACAATTGACACTGTAAATAAATTCGATAGGTATCTTCACAAACTAATTATTATAGCAATTATTTAAGTTGATTTTAGATTTGAAATTGGTAAATAATGAACACAAAATTATAACATTGAAGAAGAAGATAACAATAATAATCAATTTTTTTTTTTTAAATATGAAAATGAACAAGACATAGAAAAATAAAAAAAGATAACGGTCGCAACTGGGACTCGAACTCAGAACCTTACGTCTTACCTAGACATACACCTCTACCAATTGGGCTACTGCGATCCTATATGAGACTGTCGTAATTGTCAACTTCATATTTCAAATTCTGGGTTCGAGCCCCAGTTGCGACCGTTATCTTTTATTATTTTTTCTGTGTCTTGTTCATTTTGATATTTTAAAAAATTAGATTATTATTGTTATCTTCTTCTTCAATGATATATTACATTGATGGGAATAACCTTCCAAAGTTAAAAAGAGAGTTTTTCTTATAAAAATACAAAATTATAATTTTGGGGGGCCAACTGTCAGAGGATCCACTGTCTGGTCACCCAAATTAATTTGTAATAGTGCTAATAAGACATTCCAACAATTATTTTTACATATTTTTATAAGAAAAACTCTTTTTTTTAACTTTTGAAGGTTATTCCCATCAATGTACTATATTATTGATATATGTCCCGGTAAGACGTAAGGTTCTGGGTTCGAGTCCCAGTTGCGACCGTTATCTTTTATTATTTTTCTGTATCTTGTTCATTTTCATATTTAAAAAATTAGATTATTATTGTTATCTTCTTCTTCAATAATATTATTTTTAAAATTCCCAAAAATCTCATTTGAAGCGGACTGTAGACTAAGTAATATTATTATTTTAGCCCTTAATGAATACGTGAGATCTTTCCTTCGTGGCTTAAATCCTAAAGCTTAAGTAGAATTGGTTTTCAGTATGCGACCAGCTTTTCTCATCATAATAATATGATTGTTGCTCATTGAAAGAGAACACTCCAGATAAGCCCCTTATATGAAACACTTGAAGATAATTGAAAAGGGGTCCAGTGATTCCAACGGTTTTCTTTTGAGCAAGAACCCAGATTAACGAAAAACGAAAGCCACGATAAACGCTAGATTTCGACGTAGTACATAATAAATAAATAAGTTAATTATTTATAAAAATATATACGGATTAATTTTATCCTCGTTTAAAATATCTTAGAAATTTATTCTAATTCAGTTCTAAGTCAATTTGAAGCCATATTCTAATAATTGCTATAATTATTTTTTTTAAATAGCAAGCTTGTAATAGCTAAGGTGAAATAGTAGACCAAATCTTGTTTTCTGTATTCTGTCGGAAAAGGTATAATTCTTGTACATCTAAGAACATAGTTTTCAGAGCAACTTCATTTTAGTAAGTAAGGAACAGCTAAGGTGAATTTTGATATAAATTTAATGAAACAAAGCACGAGTAATAGTAATAGTAATCAGTATTACAAAAATATAGCAAAAAGGAATTTATTTAGTTCCATTTCATTATAACGTATTATATATGATCTTTGCACACAGAAATTAATAATTTATTTATTATTCTGATGAGCATGGTAAGCAGTGGCGTGTATTGACAAATCACCAAAGGTAGGGGGGTCTGTGCAGTATTTCCAGTTCGAGAATTAAAGGTGCATTGAATATTTTTTCAGGGGTTGCTGTGGCAAGCCGAGGATGAACTTGCGATCTGTAACCGTATAACCATTGGCAACCATTGCAGATGCAGACACGGTACTCAGGACTAACTGAAATGGACGTACAAATTCTTAAGCATGTGCCTACCTATTATATCTTAGAAATTTGTAGCGCTATTTTAATTTTTCTATTATACTTATTTATATTCATGATTTTCTTTTTTTTATGGAGAATAACTCACAAGAGTCCCAACTGCTACCGTCTGGAGCCAGTGAGACTATGGCATCCCCAATTGGGGGTATGTTGTGAGGCTGAAGGTAAGTGGGGAAGGGAAGGAGATGGGGAAGAGGAAGATCGGGAAGGACCTGGCTATTCAGATCTAGTCACTAAACACGGCTAAAGCCATTATTAAGCAACGTTTGAATTCTGAATGGTGATCTTACACCAGGGCGATACTGAGGGTATCTTCCACTCTGGAACGTGCCGCAAATATAGTATATATATTATTTTTATAAATTGATTGTGAAATAACACAAATTAATCAAATAAATTTTATTTGCACACGCCGGGTTGGAACCCCGCGACCTTCCGATTGGAAGTCAAGTGTCTTACCACTCGACCACGGATGGCCGTCAGTTTATACAAATCTCATATCTGGTGAACTTATTTTCTGGATTGTTATATAACTTTGGAAAGAAAATAAACTATTAAACCAAGGAATATAGAAGAGCATAAAAATACCATATCGGTGTAACGCATGTGTTTCCTGGTCCTAAAATCTGGTGAATCGTGATCTAAATTTTAAATACGGAATTTCGTTCCATAATCAATACGAAATACAAATAGGATAGAATATGCGATGTCAGACAAGTATGCGAGCGACAGAGATCATGCTAAATGGGCTAGAAACAAATTGCTATTAATTAAGTGACGATATTAGCTTCCGTTCAAATCTACAAGGAAGACTGGAGCGACACAGCAATTAAAATATTTTTTCTCGGATTGCTAAAGGAAATTTTTCCGCCCACATTTAAATTTCCTCCGAATTTGAATATAGAGACATACCAAATGATTATAGATCTATGTAGCCAATGAAATCCCCTATCTTTTCTCTATTATCAAATATTTGTAGGATTTATAAAAAAAATAAAAATAAAACTTTAACCTTAAAACATTTAAAAGGATCTAGAGAATATTTATTTTGTTATATTTTGAATATACATTATATTATATAGTCGTTTTAATAAAAAAAAAATTTTTGAAAATTTGCCACATTTTGGCAAGAAAGCAATCCGAGGTTTTGGAAAAAGTGCCATAATGTGGCAAAAAGCGCTCGAGTGGTTAAGAATCAAGAATACATAATACCTACATACAAAATAACAGTATTTCTTGCACAGTAATCTTGTACATACAATGTCATCGGTGCTGCGGTTTAATCCTAGGTAATTTATTCGATCCTCGCCTGGAAATCTCGCCATCCATGCAACAGAGCCATGAATAATTGATCAGCGGCCAGGATAAGTCGTCTGTCATTCATTTGTAAATAATTTCATTATTCCTGACAGCACAAACGTCTCTGGAATAAAAGTCCACCATTTCTTGGAATCCACTCAATTATTGGTAAACACACAAAAAAACGATTAAATGAAAAATTATATATGAAATGATTTCAATGAAAAAAAAAAAAAAGAAGTTTATTTCTGAAAATTTCTTGAATTAAAATTAGAAAATATTATATGGACATTTTTTTGTAGAAAAAAGTTTTATTTATTTACGTTATAAACAGTCATTATACATTATATATGATAGTGATAGGATTTTAATATTTATTAATTGGACATCAATAATTAGACAATCAAAATTTAAGACTAAAATAAAAAAAATAAAGAAAAGTATGTATATGACAATATAAAATAAACTCTTTTGGAAACGTGCGTCTACTTAAAGTTACAAACAATGGTCTTTGAATTTTTTCCAAGGTTTACTATAATCATGGAATGGGAATAACATTAAGAAGAAGTGATGGTATTTGAAAGCAAAATAGGAAATGTGATTAAAAATCTATAATAATATGTTTTCTGTTTTACATAATCGATCGAATGTTATCTGTTAATAAATATTATGAATTAGTGAGGTTCATGCTAATCTATTAAAGGTTTTACAGTTTTTCCTTTCAAATACATTTTCAAGTTTTGTTCTTAGGAATATGACATGTGTCTGGAGATCGAGTAACTTAAGGGAAATACTTGGTCTTCAATATCTCGGCGTTGATCAAGAATATGTGTATATAGTTTCAATGTCTCTCAACGGATGTCATAGGCTATTATTTTAAAACTACATATATATATATCCTATACATCTATATGTAGTTTTAAGATGTCTCAGCCGAGGTTAGCGGTATTGTCGCCCATTCGGGTCTAAAACCCGAAAGGCTACGAAGATATCCAATAATAAACAAGACTTGTATTCTTGACGGACTGAAGTATTAGTAAAAACTCCCGATCATCAGAATTGCATTACTAATCAGAGGAATTACCAGTAAACCACAAGGTTTATGGGGACACATAAATAAGAAACATAGTTCAATATTTCTGATGTTTGATTTTTACTATTATTTCGAACTATACCGTCTATTTAGAACAAAGAGAGTTCCACACTGTTGAAGCCTACTCTGACTGGCTTCTGACTTAGGAAATATCCAAGCCGAACCTGTGTGTAGCAAGCTCAATAATTCGGCTGCAAAATAACTAGCTGTTTTTTGTGTCTCTTATACCTAAAAGCTTTTTGCGCTGTCGACTCATTTCCAATACTATTTTAGAACCCGTGTAGTACTAAAAAAACTCCATCATATTTTATTATCCGACACTTTTAAGAATTAGGGCGGATTATGATATAGGGCTAACGAGCCATGATATCGAGAACATAAGCAAATGCGAGTGGAGGTAATGAATTTATCCAAAATAATTTAATTCAAACATAAAAGGATTTTTGAAATATGTTAGGTACTGACTAATGACAGGTCGGCAAATTTCAGTACCAGATTTCCGTCAACCCAAAAAACATGTTATTCGACCCACCCGTCTGTTAAAAAAACTTTTTATCTCTCATAAAATTCGTATGTCGAATATAAATTATGAAGTTATACGAGGGGAAATAAAATCACCTGTAAATGCGGAAAGAGTGTCGATTTTCGCTGGAATTGCGAATAAAAGTGGCCTGAGTGGTATTAGGGTGTGCGTGTAATACGGCACGTTAAGAGGAACGTGCTTATACACTAACACACTGATTTATATATTTTATTTTTACATTAACTCCTCACAGGAGACCCAGAGGAAAATTATTTCCCCTGAAGATGCTGTGAGGAGGGTCTTTTTGAGGAGAGGAAGGAGCGAACGTGGATCTTGAAGAGACCCATATTGTAAAAAGGAGGAAACACAGTGGCCGGCAAATCGTTCTACAGCCGAGCTGTTGAACACCAGAACGAGTCATGTGACAAATGTCAACCGTGTACATATGTTGGGCGCGCGTTTGGCGTGTTTCCCGACTATTCACCGGTGCCGAAGGGATCAATGGCGCTAGTTCCTCGGAGTATCTTCTATTTAAATACCGGTAGAACAAGAATAGCATTCCCACCCGACGCCTGTGCTCTAAAGATTGCAATCCGTTTGTTAAGGCGGGAGAATCTATCAAGCGGACCACCCCTTTCTGCACAGAGTCGAAGGGTTTTTTCCAGGTACATTGGGGATCCTGACCAGAGATGGCTGCCAAATTCAACCGTGGGGAGTACTTGCGATTTGTACAGGGTTAGCAGTTGTGCACTATTAAAGTATCTGCGGGCCCTGTACAGTACGCCCAGTTTCTGAGAGGCCAACTTAACTCTGGCCTCGATGGAGCCCCCGTACTGAGCTGGTCACTTAGAGTTACACCGAGCATATCAATGGAGGACCTGTTCGGAAGAAAGCTACCGTTATATTGATTGATTAAAAAAAAATACTTTCATTAAGCCTGCAGTTGTATTTATTTATAGAATACATGATAATACATCAAAACATTTTAATTCATAATACGATACATTAAATCACCATACTAGCGACAGTCCATTTCATTGTGACCAATGGAATATAGTTAATATGTGAGGTCTAGTATTAACATTTGAATTAAATGTATATTAAATATATTTTTTTTTATTTAATTATTTTTATTTTTTATTGAAAGCATAGTTATAATAAATAAATCAACAAACAAGTCCTGCCAAGCCAATTGAATTTGCTTGTCAGCAGGTGCTTATAATTTAGTAACATAATTTACATCTTATATCTACAGATAAAAATTTTTCATACATTTTTCATACACAATATAAATATTTTTTCCCGATAGCCAATTTTTCACCATATATTTAACTTTATTCATAGAATTACATTGTTTTATAGTATCAGGTAATAAATTAAATATCTTCTGTATGTTGTATTCAAACGTTCTCTGTCCGTACTTATTATTAAATTTCGGAGCTATTAACCCGCCGTTGCGCGTGAACCTAGTGCTGTATTTATGTTCTAATTTCTCTTTATGCTGCGGGGTAAATATATGCTGAATTATTATTTTGTGCCATAGTATAGCCTTAACAGGTAAAATTTTGGCACTCTGAAACAACAACGGTGTATTATGTCTCTGTTTGAAAATATTAGGGACAAATAATAATTTTACAATTGCATTTTGTACCACTTGGACTTGTTTCAGATTGGTTAAAGTAGTATTTCCCCATATTGTTAATCAATATCTTATAATAGATTCTGCCAGTGACTTATGCATTATTTTAAGTGTTTCAATTGATAGGTAAAAATTTAATGTGTACATTCTGCCAGCAATTGCTCTGAGTCTTTTACAGTTTTTTTTAAATATAATATAATAATAAATACATGTTGAAAGTATTAATTATTATGAAAGTTTATTTTATGATACTTTGGCGGTGACATGTTTGGAACCGCATTGAAATACAAATACATTATTTTTTTTCGTAAGTAAAGACATTAAAAGGAAATGATTTCGTGGAAAGACTTAAATTACCTATGTCAGATAAAGTTACATTAAACACCTTTCTTACTAAGCCATCATAAATTTCAGCAAAAATTGACCGGATAAATTATTATCGTTTAAGTGAGAGTATCGATCATCCTGCTGATTAGTCAAACATCCAAAATACTAATAAGTTTTGAGATATTCGAATGCTCGCCATAAATTAAATATTATTTACACGTGACTGTGTTTTACATATTTAAATGCTACAAAATAACACCGAGAAGCTTATAAAATTTTGTAATCCCATACTAATAGCCAGATACCCAGAACAAAATACTTTTTTTTTTTTAAATACAAGTTTTTGTGAATTATAATTGATTAGGAGGTGATTATCAATCTGAGTATGTACCAGATGACGACCGGTGTAGTCCAGCGGTAGGGCGTTGGACTGCCATTCCGAAGGTCGCGGGTTTGAACCCGGCGTGCGCAAATAAATTTCTGTTATTTCACAATTAATTATTTAAAATAATACATAGTATATTTGCGGGCACGTTCCAGAGTGGAAGATACTCTTAGTATCGCCCTGGTGTAAGACCACCATTCAGAATTGAAACGTTGCTTGAAATGGCTTTAGCCGTGTTTAGTGAGTAGATCTGAATAGCCAGGTACTTCCCCACCTTCCTCTTCCTCGTCTCCTTCCCTTTTTCTCTTACCTTCAGCGTCATAACATACCCCAATTGGGGATGCCATAGTCTCGCTGGCTCCAGACGGGAGCAGTTGGGACTCTTGTGAGGTATTCACTATAAAAAAAAGATAGAGGTACACATTTACGTATAACTGCATACTGCATACTCAACTAAAAATTCGATTTTTCGGATTTGACTAATCACCAGGACCAATTTTTAAAAATTTATTTATTGTTTCTTCACATATTATATATTACAGTTTTTAATACAATTTTCAACCTCACTAGGACAAGCCTGTGTTGAGGTTGACATGTTTATCTTCTATAATATCTGTGTATTCATGCATAAAGGCCTTTTGAACGGTGATACGAGTATATTGAGATACCGATGTATTGAATTTGATAAGTCGACGCACGACGTTGCAGATTGACAAGATTTTTTTCCTAAATGTTCCAAATAGTACAATTTGTGCAAATTTCATAACGCTTGAGCTCATCGGAGTTTTTCTGAGACAAAAAAACAGATTTTCCGCTTTCTAGTTACTGCTCAACTTATCGACCCTTTGGAATAGCAAGGTTCCATCTGTTTCTTTAACGTCATGCGATAATTAACTCTAAGGAAGCTTACCATAGATCCCATAATTGCGTGACGTTTCCGCAACAGATGGAACCTTGTTATTCCAAAGGGTCGTTATGTAGATGTCCTGGTGTGAATATCGATTCAAACGTATTTCCAATGAATGTTTGGTTTTGCGTTAGTACGAAGGTATCATGAAACTTCGTATCTCAAACTATGTAAAGCAACAATGTAATGTTTTGAAACCTGTGTTAGTAATTTCGTGTACGTCATCAATGCCCTATCCTCAGAGCTACAATCGCATTAACCAAAATGACCGACAGCTCCTGAATACGACATTTCCTTTGCCTCCTTCCTCATGCCACCTGCCAAATGGATTGAGAAGCGACAATACGGAATTTGTCAAAGGACCGAGACAGCCTTGTGACGTCATGAATCCTAATGAGTTTTGATCCTCAGATGAAGTAGGGCACATTTATCGGTAACCTAATAATCCTACCAGGAGTCTAAAAGTGTTAGTAGCGATATTCTATTACGATATAAACAATTTTACACAATAACTTGGCAAAATGAAATAAACTGATATTTGTTATACGGAAAAATGATTAAGATGTTGTAAATTATCAGAAATTATGCTTTTTACTCCTTCTTTGTCAATTAATACTTATTAGTCTTATTACTTTAGCAGAAATATCTGTGGAACAGGAACTAAGATGTAATTAAATATTTACTGCCTTTTCTGTGAGTTTGTCATGGGGTTGTCCATGACAATCAATATATTCCATGTCAAGTCATAGAATATATGATGTTAAAGTGTGTAATAAATAGATTATTCCATATTTTTCAATGAGAAAATGAATTCCGGGAAAAGAGTTTTCAAACTTAGACAAATCCACAAAGTAACAAACGTTTTTGTTTTCAGATATTCATCTACATGTCTTGTAAGTTACAATGTCTAATCCATGTCAACGTCTAATCTAAAACTAGTACTTACTACTCGGATATCTATTATTGATATTCCTATACGTTTTAAATTATTGCATAACCTTCATAGACTGCCCTCAAATGTTAAGTTTTATAATTATCCGTGTCCCTGTTAAATCCACTTG
Source organism: Limnephilus auricula (assembly GCA_951813805.1). Lineage (NCBI taxonomy): Eukaryota > Metazoa > Arthropoda > Insecta > Trichoptera > Limnephilidae > Limnephilus > Limnephilus auricula. The sequence continues at coordinate 36,464,199 of OX638388.1, forward strand.
ACTTAACCATATTTTCCATTCTGACCACCATAATACTAACTGTACATATCATTCACTGTTAGTGCGATTTCACCTAACTTCCAATACATTTACGGACCATTTTCATCTTTTCAAAACCTCTCCATTACGCATCAAAGCACAAATATTAGGTGTGAATATAACTGATACGTTTATGTATTTTGCTTGTAAAATCATAAGTATTTATTGTATTGTATGTATTACATGAATGCATTGAAATGCTTTTAAATAATAATGTTTGTAAACGTTAGAAATATTTATAATAGCTGTATGTAAATGTATGCGAAAGCCTTTTGGGCATTTAATCAATAAATAAATGCCAAAAAGTTGGAAAGATCCCAATTTTTCCGGCTTGCCGTCTAATTTCGCGTTTAAAATCTTCAGAAACTCAAGGTCTTTCAACTCGGTTGATACGAATTTCGTATAAGTCTACTAATTAAGAGCTACAAAGTGAGAGCTACTAATTTACTCGCTCTTCAAAATGTCGTTTTTTATGAAATGATCAAGATTTGAGTACCTACATAACGTAGAAATGTAGAAAATAATGTAGGAAAGACATTTACGCAACACAAATCTAACTCTACACCATACAGATATTTTATACCGAAGAATTGCACTGCTGGTCATAAAAATATCAATAGTGGTTACGCTGGTTCATGTGATAAAAATAACTATACCTATAATATATTGAATTACATAAATACAAAGGTGACGAAAAGGAAAGGTGGGGCTACCACAAAACTTACACGCGGCTTATGGCTGCTTCTCAATGCCTTTCTTATGATCCACAGCTGGTCACAACTCTCATATAAAAGGATTGTCTTTCGGTAGGTACATATAGATATACATAAGCACTTTGGAAGGTGATTCTACATGATGGTAGGAGTAAAAAAGTTTAAGAACTTTTTTCGAAATTCCAACTTTTTTTTCTCATACAAAAGGACGTACCTAATAAAAATCCTTAGTGTAAGACTAACTCGATAAATTTGTCGTGAATCATCCGGGCCCAATTGTGGCGATGTTGGTTTCGAGTGGCTAGTACGGAAATACCTACTAGTGTCGGGCGCACACGCCGGACTAATTTTATCTTTTTATTAAAAAAGTACCCCTAAAAGTTGGAATTAAGAAAAAAGTTATAAATCTTTTTTACTTATACTATCATGTAGAATCACCTCCCGAAGCGTTTGAATCACCTCCTAATGCGTTTTACCCCCGGACACCCTGTATAATAATAGGTAAACATTCAAAGGAGCTGGACACTCAATATTTTACAAAAAAAACCTTTAGAATCACATTCATGACAACTTTTTGCATTTGGGGCGATGGAAAATACTGCATTCAAATTTTCAATTGCGTACAATGAAAATTTTCTTTCGCATACTAGACCGCGTCAATTTTTGCCCATTTACAATAATTTCTGTCTTAAGGTTATTTATAAAAAAATATTGTAATTAATCGTAACCTCACGTCCTTCCTTCGAAAGATTACCCAATAAGATAACTGCGATTATTGTGTTATTATATAATTCAAGTATTTTGATGTTTCCCTCTCAGGTTTTTTATCATATTTTTAAAACTTCCATAATTTGGCGCATGAAGCTTGAATACATTCCGTACTAAGACATTATCATGCTATTAAAGTATTTGTATGTAGCTACATAATATATCAAAATGATATTATGTTTTGATAAATTATTTGGGAGGCTCGTGTGGGTATCAATTTATTGGATAACCAACACCTCTGTCATCAGTTACGCCAAGTGGTTCGCTACGTTTGGTGACTTGGCAGGGGTGACAGGGTTCATAAATTAAGGTTTGGTTTGGCAGCGGATTCGGATTACTGCGATACGGGAAGGCTCGGGAGGGACTTATTGTAGGATACCTTTAGACCTCTCCAAACGGACTCTTGCTCATCGCCTTCCACCGCAGTGGGAGGAATGGATTCATTCGTCCATCATTCCTGGGCCCGTAGCACACTCGTTCGATAAGGATTGTAATGATAACTTCTCGTAACTTCTCATCGTTCCCTTAGCATGACTTCAAATCGCCAACGTATAAGTGACAGTTCACAATGACTAAGTGTCCGTAATACATTTGACATCAACTGTTGTTTTTACGTTAGTGATCTGCAGTTGTCCTAGGGAACGATGAGAAGTTACCGAAAGTTATCATATCAATCGTTATCGATCGAGTGTGCTAAGGGGTCAGAACACACTGACCCCCAGATTCCTAACCACTCCTCATACCTTTTTTCTTTCCTAGAACTTCCTCTCCTTTATTTTTCCTAAAAAGACAACTACAGCATCACCAAAAATGAGATGGGCTTGGAGGAAATTATTTTCCTCAGAGCCTCCAGTGAGCAGCTAACGTAAAAAAAAAATTTGCACGACGACATCTATGGCCCTCAAATTGAAAACAGTGAAACTGCAACAGGCTTCAAATGGTACATATAAACTAATACCCCCATAATGGTACTTAGGCCACAGTTTGCGAATCAATGTTGTAAGAATTAGTTTATTGAGGAACCCAGTAACGAAGGAACTGTTTCTATCACAAGTTGAATACGTTTTCTCTTTAGTAGAATTGTCAAACGAATAGTTTATCTATTCGCAAGCTGCTGCCAATACATAACAGTAAATGTATCTACAATCTACACAGATACAAAGGTTCAATATTAATTATATTTAGCTTTTGTTTCTGCTGCAGAGAACCACGATATGTTAAAATTTACAAATTTATGTTATCAGATCGAAAGTCATTAATTAAAAAAATTGTGAAGTGATCCAAAAAATAAGTAATTAATTGAATGGGTAAAATTTTTTATGATAAAATATGTTTTGTGAGTCCACTCTGTAATAAAATTGCTTAATGGCTTAGTATTGCAAATATGATTGAAATAAAAAATAACAGCGTTTTACTCATATCATACCTCTTCAAAAGGATAAATATCTACAAAAATAAATCAATAATTTGTAGATGAAAATGATAATTCATTTTACTAGAATAACTTTTAGTGGTTACATCAATGTAATATTTGATCATTGAAGAAAAAATCCTCCGTGGTCGAGGGGTAAGGCTCTCGACTCCCAACACAAAGGTCGCAGGATCGAACCCAATTGAATTAAACCGGGCAGGAAGGAATGTTTCTAAGTGCTATTCAAAATAGTGACTCCATTAATCCAAAAAAAGTTTTTCAGATTTTTCTTAAAATCGGCCAGAGTAGTAGTCTTGTCGTCACCACTCTCTGCAGTAAATGCTTACAGAAGTATTTTGTAGTCCTTCAGTTCACATAAGATAGTCCTTATATGTAGGACCAATCTTTGAATAACTCGTTGATATCGACCCAGGCTTCTATTTCCCTTTCCTTTGCCATATTTAAATATGCACAATACGTTGATACAAAACGACGTTCCGCTCTGCGCAGCGCCCGAAAACAAACAGACGCTAAAATCAACACGATTTCGCTACACTTTGGGTGACTCACGCTCGCCGACCTGACATCGTAGTGTCGCCCATCCCGATTTCTATCTTCGATAATTATCTTCTTTTTTATATGAAAACCGCACAAGAGTACCAACTGCTCCCGTCTGCAGCCAGTGAGACTATGGCATCCCCAATTGGGGCATGTTATGAGGCTGAAAGCAATGGGGACTGGGAGGAGATGGGGCAGGGGGGGGGGGGTAAGGAAGTACCCGACTTTTCAGATTTGTCACCAAACACGGTCAAAGCTTTTTCAAGCAACGTTTCAATTCTGAATGGTGGTCTTACACCAGGACGATACTGAGAGAATCTTCCAGTCTGGAAGGTGCCGTAAATATTAGGTCATTACATATGAAATTGCCGTACTGGCAACTTTGATCTCAAATATCTTATCTTTGGTTAAGAATTCCAAATTCAAATTTATATAGCTATTTACTCATGTATTTGTTTTCGTTTTACTTAATAAATAACTAATTAAAAACTAAAAACAAAAATTGTCTACCATGCATACCACGCGGCTATTGATACCGATAGTCAAAGGCCTGAAACGACAACGTACTATAATCGAACAAAAAATGACACTTTATGACGTCTCCAGAAAATCAAGAATTTGGTCTCTAACTTTCTTCCTTGATTTGATTAACCTTAGCGTCTTCAATGCTTTAAGTATTTATAACGCGAACAAGAGTTACGAGGCAGTTCTACGTCGCAACTTCCTCATCGACCTGTCTCTGGCTTGGATTAAACCACTGGCTCATCTAGGATTGCAGATGAAAATGTTACCAAGAATTCCCCTTCCACCTTCTCCGCCTTCCCCATTGTAAATCTATCCGCAACGTTGGTTAAAGAAGGAGTAGCGCAACAAGATATATTAACCTAATAATAAACCTCAATAACCTTTACACAAATTATGGTTTGAATAGGTATTGTATTTTAGCTTGTGTGGATGTACGTCTTGCTGTCCTTGTGTTATCTTCCTATCCCTGCAATGGTTAAATATTAATAATGACCTGCCGAAGGATTCCAAAACCCCTGGACAGAAGAGCCGAAAGGTAAAACAAGATACCGCCTTCAGAGTTGCCTGATAAAAGTATTTAAATATTGTTTGTCCACGTACTTGCCCTAACACATGGTACCTTATTTGTTGAAAAGGTCTCAGAAATACGTAAATAATACACCGTGGTAGGTAACTACTTCATAAAAAGAAAAGAGAGTTAAAAAAATGGCTCTCTAGAAGTCTAGACACTGATTATTTGAATTATTATCAAACAAAATTAGCAATTTGGATCTGAAGCAATTAACATCTAGTTCTCTCTCTCTGATTTAAATCCTGGGATTGGTTTGCAGCAGTATCCTCTATTTTTCTCTTCCATTCTTCCCTGTCTTGTACGGCTCTTCTGAAGTCTGCATATGATGAGCAGCGCATGTCCACCAGCAGGTCCTCCAGGTACTCTCGGCGTGGGCGTCCCCTAGAGTTTGTCCCCTCGGTCATACCCTCCATTACGGCATGCAAGAGGCCTTCTTGTCGTATTATATGGCCGATCCATCTTGTACGCCTTTCGGATAAGGTCCTAAGCAGGTGCCTTCCTCCTTCGATTCTTTGGAGAACCTACTCATTTGTAATGTGGTCTCTCCAGGAAATTCCTAATAGTCTTCTATAGGACCACATCTCAAAAGCCTCTAGTCTCTGTTTATCTCTTTCGGATAGGCACCATGTTTCGCAGCCGTACATCAAGATACTCTATACATAGGTCTTGATGAGGAGTATTCTCAGTTTTAGGTCTATATTATTTGATTCTATTATTTTCGACCTTTTATTGAATGCAAGCCTAGCCTGGTGTATACGGCTGTCGACCTCGCTCTTAGACCGACCGTCCCATGTATTCTAGTTCTATAGAAACGGAAATAACTTTTCAACCCAGTGATATTAAAATATATCTAGACAACTTATTGTCTCCCAAAATTAAAAGAATACATTGCAAATTGCAAGTAACGAACACTTTTGTTTCCAGTATTATTTTTATTAAACACAATAATACTTTGTTTTAATTCCACTTTATTAACTTTTTATCCAACCGGTTTCGGTTCAACCTGAACCTTCCTGAGCGATGAATATGAATAAAAATATGTAAAAATGTATTATTTTTTAATTTAAACTTTGTTCAGGTGTGTCAAATATATTGCCATACTAAGCACAATCTATTTTGTTAGGAATTTTTGAGGTTATTGAAGATAAACGACCTCGAAGTCATTTTTCAGAAAACTATTATTATTGAAGAAGAAGATAACAATAATAATCTAAATTAAAATATGAAAATGAACAAGACCTAGAAAAATAATAAAAAATAATGCTCGGAACTGGAACTCGAACCCAGATCTCTCGTCTTACCGGGACGTGCGCTATACCAATTCAACCATTGCTTCCTATTTGTCAAAGTCATATTTCAAATTTCAGATTTAAGTATATTATTTTCGACTAATATTTTTTGTTGTTAATTAAACACGGTTTATTTTCGTATTTTGAATGAGTAAAATGATTATGGCGGCCGTTCCTTTAATAATTTATTGGGAATTACGATATTTTAGACAGCGTATCTACATGTATCTGCAATTTACTAAGTTAATTTAGAGGAATATACTGCAGTTACCGCCATTTCGGGCTAATATTTTGAGATACCGCCAGAATGCCCTAGTTTTCTTTGGTTACTTAACTCCATTATGGCTTAGTAATGTTTTTTTAATGTTTTGGTATGTATATTTTACACACGGCTTGTAACATCACTATTCGATATCTGAAATCATAGTCAGATGAAAAGTCTACGACTTCAACGATTTTATGAAGGAAATCCGAAATGCGAACTCTAGAAAGGTTAAAGTATTGGAAATGGAGTTGAGAGGATAGATTAGATACGACTGGAAAGATTCTTCATCGCAGCATAAAATAAACAACAACAAAACATCTTATTTGCATGACATGATTGATGTGGAGAAAGTGGTTTAATGATTCTTAAAATAATATACTTAAGAAATTATTGGAGGGAATTGATTTTGCCATAAATTATATCAATATGTAAATACTTGTTTCTAAATTAATTAATTCAGATAGAGGGATAATACCACTAAAAAACTCGGTCTTGGAACAGAATCCTTGCTTCACTCACAATCATACATTTTCTAATTTATTTATGTGTTAAATAAGTATGTATATGTTATTGTTAAGTGGTAAGTAAGATATATTCAATTATACGTGGTTAACCTTTCCCTTACTGAGCTGAAAAAATCCGCGCGCTCCGGTGCTGTGTAATCACTACACAAGCAGAAATAGTCGATTTAAAAGCCGAAAAAAATGAATATTTATAGCAAATCGCTATATTTCATTATAGTAACAGTAAAAAATGATAATAATTTAATTGCTGAAAACATGAAAAAGAACATCGGTAGCTCAAAGAAACGATGCTCATACAACATGCGAAGAGACCACCCCGAATGAATGCCGAGCGGCGACTGGCGGGCCTGGCGGCCCGCATCGTGTCGTCCACGGGGTAAACCGAAGGAACAAACACGATTGACGACTGACCAGTAACCACACGATTCTCTTTCTCGCGCTTACTTATATCGAAGTAGGTGAGAGTGAGACGCGCATAGCGTTGCACTAGCCGCTTGCTTCACACATTTGTACGTATTACCCGCAGCGCTGATCGTATTGCCAGACGTTTGATTGTATTGGTGAATTAATTTTCGTTTCTCACAAAATACCTCTGGTAGGTACGGATTATTATTTTTTAAATTTTTTTTATTTAATGGTTAAATGTATAACGGAGGATTACCTAAAATCTGAACCTCGAATTTTCCATATTTACGGAGATATTAAAGGTGCAAGAAGCAATGTGGAGTAGATACACATCGCAGGCAAGGGAGGGTTAAAGTACCTATAGCGTGTGTCTATACAACATCTTAGAATTTTTTTACTGGGATGAGAACGGTTAATTAATCTCAAGAATTAATCTCGAATGTATGAGTAGTAATAATAAAAAAATAAATATTTGCTTCTGTGCATCTGACTCTTGACATGACCCGAATTAAGTATTTGGTTCACTTGATCGTGTCATGTCTTACTCGGACATTCCCCTACTTCTTCTACCATTCATATTCGCATCATATACTCTCCTTACACTCCTTCATTCATTACCCATAACGCTTACATCAGCCTTGCATTTATTTGAGGATCTTCATTTTTTTCACACTGGTTTTACCACACATTCGTCGTTATAACCAATTGTTATTAAATTATTTTCATTATTTTCATATTATATTTTAAATTATTTAATTATAAAAAAATCACGTGAAATTTTAATTAAATTAACAACACACTTCTAAATTCATGGGTTATCCTTTGAATGATTTTCTTAAAATTCACTGAATGCTGCTATAATACCTTATAATTTTTGTAGAAATATTTTTAATCAGAGAGGTGAAGCTACGAATTTTTTTGTTTTTCAAATACTGACAAGCATGAAAACTGTTTTTCTAGAAACAAATTGTGATAGCCAACAATAATATAAAACGACAGAAATCAATTATATAGCACAAAACCGTGTCAAATGGCATTCATACGAAAACCAATGTTCCAGATCTCAACTTGATCGAAAATGCTGATACCCCGATTAAGCTTAGGGGGTTTCTCACCATCCTCCCAGTAGCTTATCTACCCTAATAACGAAAATTTTCGATTTACGATTTACGGTTTATTTATGTATTAAGTTGGAGTTTATAATTCGGTACTCGAACCTATGAATAGTGGCTATATATTGGATAAGTTGGCCCAGTTTTCTAACCACTGCGAGTATTTTATTTTTATTTTTAATAATATTCGTTATTAGGGTAGATAAGCTAACGGGAGGATGGTGAGAAACCCCCTTAGTGTAAAAATTCAAATAATATGTGTATGATCGAAATAGATATAGGAGCGGCTAGTATTTATGTGTTTAAAAGTCGCGGCGAACATTACATTCTACATAAAGGGTGTGATTGAGATGACAAGATACCCTTACTCACTTACAACTAAAGTGGTTTCTCACTAAAATACTTGCAGTGTTTAGAAAACTCGGCCAACTTATCCAATATATAACCACTATTCATAGGTTCGAGTATCGAGTTATTAACTCCAACTTAATAAATAAATAAACCGTAAACCGTAAATCGTAAATATTCATTATTAGTGTAGATAAGCTATTGGGAGGATGGTGAAAAACCCCCTAAGACGAATACGAAACTCTGTAAGAGACGACCTACTACTACAAGTAGGTTATCCTTCTTATACTTTTGTGTTGCTATGAAAGATAATTCTGGTACTTCAAAATAAATAAATAAAAATTTATAATTTTTATCAATGCAATAAACTATTTTTAGTAAATATCTAAACTTAAGTAATCAAGAACGTGAAGAAGAAATGATTTCACGATTATTAAATTAACAAAACTAAACTTTAAAACTTTTAACATCTCAAGTTATTATCTCATTTTTAAAAGAAAATAGTGACCTTGTTATAAAACGGTGTTATTCAAAACTATCCATATGTAATAATAATAATTATTAATGAATAGGGCACCATTGCTTCAGCCTTTTGACCATGGGGTATTAAATGTAAGGTGTTAGTGAACAAATCAAATTCACTCACATAATATTTTATAAATATTAAACTGTGTATTATAAAATAAATGAATAAAAAAATCCTACTCATCAAAATGTACAAATTTATGCTTATTGCCTGGTATTTTCTCCGCTGTTACGTAATTTATCGGGAATCTCGTGATTTGTTTGTTTGTTTTTCAATATTTGCGGACAGAAGTAGGTCAAAGAAAAAGTACACATTTACATGATAATTAAATTAACCACCCATTTGACACCGTCAGATAATTTAAAATCATATTACTGATTTTTATTTAAACTATGTCCATTTCGATTCATGTTTATTTTCTAGGATTAAATTGTAAATAAATGAGACCAAGATAGGCTAAGATATTTTGAAATAAAACGAAAGTTTTTAAACATTGATTGTAAATAGATTTGACGGCCTTCGTGGTCGATGGTAAGACAATAATAATATTACGTAATTTCGACTGGGAATCCAGAGGCGTCGGGTTTAAATCCCGATCGGTGCAGGTGAGTTTAATTTAATTATTTTGTGTTGTTTCACAATTAATTCAGGCGTAATAAAATTATTAATTGTGACGTTGATTCCAATTAGCAACACAATAGCAATGGGCATCAAAATAATTCATATCGAATAACCACTAAAAACTGTATTGTTTTAAAATTAAATTAAATAATTCTGAAATTATATTTGGCTTTAACGGTAAAAATGGTATTGTTTTTTATTTGTCATTGGTAGTTTATTAAATAATATTGATAGAACTGTATTGGCATTTTATTTGATGTGAGGCGCTGATATTGACGGCAAAGATGGCTGAAATGCTGGATACTTTTGAAAGAAAAGTGTTAACAAGAATATGTGGACCCGTGAAAAAGGAGGAACAGTGGCGCGTCCGGCACAACAAAGAGATCTGTATGATATATAATATCAGGCCCCCAACATCTCAGTCCATATGAGACTCCTCAGAGCACACGCGTCCCAAAAAGAATTATGACTGGACACCCAGGTGGGAAGAGAAAAATTGGGAAGACCCAGACTGAGGTGGGAAGACGAGGTAAGAGGGGACGCAGCACAGCTTCTTCAGGCGACAAACTAGAAGTCAGCCGCTGAGGACAGGAGGAGTTGGTGACGAATGTTGCGGGAGGCCAAAGCTCGATATGGGCTGTAGCGCCATCGAAGAAGAAGAAGTATATTAAATATTTTGTTTTTTCACCGTATTTATTGGTATATTTCGGAACCACAAATATTTTTATTTTAAGTAAATCTTGTATTACATGTAGGTATCGTAAGGTCTTTTCCTATACGAGAAGCAATACATAATGTAATTTGTTGACTTGCAATAATAAACTATAAAAACATATTCCCCTAACAGGTAAAAGAGACTTACATGATAATTTAATTTAACGTATTTTTTTTTTATAGTAGAACCACACAGGAGGCCCTTAAGAAAATAATTCCCCCCATATTTGGGGATGCTCTGTGGAGGTTTATTTTTTGAAGAGGAAGGCGAGAATGTTTTGAGGATGAAAAAGGTATGAGGGTTGGGTAGGAATCTGGGGCTCAGTATGTCCTGGAGTGACGGACGATTGATTCCATTCCTCCAACTGCGGTGCAAGGCGATGTTCCGAGAGATCCCTGCTGGAGAAGTCAAAAGGTCTCCCACAGTCTCTCCCAATCTGGCCTGCCACGTAATTGGTGTGCAGACGCATCCGCCGACAAGACCCGGACAAACCTTATCCATGAACCCGGGCACCTCTGCAACGTTACCAAACGTAGCGTACCACTTAGGGTGTCGTATGGCAGAGGTGTTGGTTATCCAATAAATGGGTACCCATACTTGCCTACCAAATTGAGAACATTGTCTACATTGTTGGTAAATGTAAATGGAATTTCACCGTTAATAACTTTTTAACTTTTTTTTCTTATTTATTTTTGGGGTGTTATGCCGTGTTACGCTACGTCCTTCTTTAGCCAACGTTTCGGACAACTTCACACTGTCCATCACCAGGGCAGATGTTTTCTAATTAACTGATTAACTGTTTCAAAATTAGATTGATTTAACAAATCCAAGAAAGAGAATTGAATTCAATGTAATCCTTTGAATGTATGTGGGAAAAACAGTACGTTGTAATAACAGTTAATAACGTATTATATCTTTCAACCTATCGTGATAAAATTTCAAAATATGGCAATCCGATAGTATACATCGCAAGCACCTGTGAACATGGTTATGTATGTAATTCACCCGAATTTAGAAGTCGATAGAAAGTGTGTGAATAATATGAATAACACTATCGCCGCCTCGTATGGCGGAATGTTCTAAGAAATTTCCGCAACTCTCACCCCGCTTACAAAATTTAACGGCAATTCGGATTACTAACGATGAAAGTTTTCTGATTTGTTATGCCATGAAGGTGAAGTTATTTCAAAACCAAATTTAAAAAATCTACTGTGGTACTTGTAGTTTCTCTCTCATATTTTGCAAGATAACCTCCTCGAGTATTATGCTTGTTTGAAATGGAATAGTACAAAGCCGTCATAATGTAAAAATTTGCATTATTGTAAACTAATACTATTATTTTATCGTTTCCAAAAATGAGAGTTGATTCGAAACCATCAACCAAATTTCACAATGATTGCTTAATAATTGAACAAGCATTTCTAAATATTCATTTTATTAAAAAAAAAAAACAAAAAATATACATATTATAAGTAATAATTGTTACTCTTGTGCATTAGTTTATCAATAAAAAAATAAAAAGTATGTATTTAAACCAGTCAAAATTTTCCGTATTTTTTACCTAATTAATATTTTTCAAAGGTTCTATGAAAAAAATATTGTGTATTATCTGAAGAGAAACAAAAAAACTATAATATTATTCGGGGTCTAAATAAACTTATTTATATTATTAATCCAAACGAGTATCCATTTTGTGTGCCAACTGCTCCTGTCTGGAGCCAGTGAGACTATGGCATTCCCTATTGACGTATGTTGTGAGGCTAAAGTTAGTGGGGAGGGGTAGGAGATGGGGAAGCGAAAGGTGGGGAAGGGAAAGGTGGGGAAGAGGAAGGTGGGGAAAAGAAAGGTGGGGAAGTACCTGGCTCTTCAGATCTGATCACCAAACACGGCAAAAGCCATTTCAAGGGTGGCCGTTTTCATGGGGTTCATTGTCTAGGTCTTGGCGGCGGATGATCTAGACACATTGAACACCAGATTCCTACCCAACCCTCATACCTTTTTCCTTCCCAGAACTTCCTCTCCTTCCTTTCCTTAAAAATACCCTCCACACAGCATCCCCAAAGGTGACATAGGCCCTGAGGGAAATTATTTTCCTCAGGGCCTCCTGTGTGGACCTAATGTAAAAAAAGCAAGGTTTCAATTCTGAATGGTGGTCTTACACCAGGGCGATACTGAGATTATCTTCCACTCTGGCAAATATACTTCATATTATTTTAAATGAATAAATTGTGAAATAACACAAATTAATCAAATAAAATTTATTTGCGCACGTCGGGTTCAAATCCGTGACCATCGGATTGGGAGTCGAGAGCCTTGCCCTTCGACCGCGGACGCCCGTCTACTGAATAAATTAAGCTAAAATAAAAGTCTGACAAATGTTTTACATCCCACGCCACTGTCATCTGCAAAACAACACAAACAACATGATCACTGTGTTGAAAGTTGTAATTACTTGTTTTTCCATAGTTGAAGGAGGATGTAGCGACATTGTAAAAAGCGAACGCAACAGCTAGACTGGTATCTACGAATGTTTCCCCATAATAAAATACACATTGTAACGAACGCGTTCAACAATAAAAAGCTTTTATTTATAACTAGCTGACCCGGCAAACTTCGTACCGCCTCAGAATCAATAAATGTTGTGTTTAATTTATTAGTTGAAATAAATTATTTTTTTATTAAATTAAAATAAATAGGTACCAACTCTAAGTTCAAAAAATGAAATTGAGCTGTTGGCAAAGCATGAAATGTTCGGCACACTTCACCATTGACAGTTTGAATTGATTCAAATTGTGTCGACCAACGCACATTATTTGAAAAGCCGTTCCATACACAATATATGAAAAAAATAATTTTCTTCATAATAATTTTTTCCGTGATTTTTTCCGATGTTTTAATAGTTTTTTGTTGATTTTATTGTTTATTTATTGAATCTATATCATAAGGTTTACATTTTTTTTGGCCTTGCCTGTCTCACTAGGAACTCCTGTGTCGAGACAGACTAGTTTACAAATATTTTTTAATTAAAATATAAAGTACATTTTTCAATGAAGCAAAAATATTTGACAAAAATTTCAGGTGGTAGGTGGTGGTAACAATAATGAGATATACGATTATTATCATTAGTTATTCTGTTAATCGGGATGGAGACAAATCCAACAAATCAAAGATCATAAAAATCGGTTTAGCCCTTCTCGAGTGATAAATGATGTAACTAACCCGACTTTATTTTATATATTAAGATTTCTCCATTCGAGTAAAATAGAATTCTAATTTAATTTTAGAAAATTATTCAGAATTTGCATAAGAGTCTAGCATAATACATAATTAAGTTTGAAAATCCAGAAATTATTTATCTAGTGTTTTGGGTTCAAATAATATACTTTAATCACGGTTAAAACAGATGTATTTATTTAGTTATAAAGATTTTTTTCTTTCAAATTTTCACAATAAATATGAAACTTTATTGAGAAAGTAGGCAATAACATAAGCACGTTTCGATGGTCTAAATTCTAAATAAGAGATTATTTATCATCGTGCTAAAAAAATAGAGCAGTTTCACATTATAAGCGAAAAGAAATAAACTATTAACAACAATTATATTAAAAAAAATTCTCCCATGGAGAAGGCAGATATAAAATACATTTTTGTTTATGTGAAAGCACTGCAAAGATGTGTAAAATATCTGCATGGTTTTGGGTTTGCGGCTAAAATAATAGATGCATAGAATACATTTTAATGACTCTCACACTACTTTTTCCATTGATCCCAGCGGCACTAAGAGCACAACCCCTTAGTCATGTATGCCCCTCATCTGATGTATCTTTTTGAAGAGGGAATACGCTGAACAATCTGAACATACATGAGGCTGCATTAAAGCCCTTAATTGCCGGCGTAATTACCGGTTCCATGGGAGTTACAATAGTTATATAACTGCATCATGCCAACGCCTTTGTTTATGAAGCTACGTTATATTACGTCCCGGTTGTCTATTTAATGGCAAATTGCAACACACCTTCTTGCAGAGAAACTTCGGCTTTAAACCTCTTGTAAAGCTTAAAATATATTTAAAGATGACTTGGCTCAGGCAAAGTTAAATGTTTTGATACAACAATCTTGTAAATAAGCATTACATTGCATGTTTTTTTATTCAAAAAAAATAACATGAGACAACTTCTCGGAATGTAACGATCCTTTTGTAATGCATTTCAGGTTATGCATCCTTCGATCCGTTTGTTTAAATACAAATAGAAACAACACCATAAAAAATTATTTCATAATGGCGAATTTTCATTTCTTAAAAAAAAAACTTTTTTTTTCTGCCAATGGGATCTTCCACTGACTTGTAGGTTTGAGGCAATAAACTGATTTGTTTTTACAATCTCAAACAAAATAACACATAATTCGGTCTGTTGTTGATTTTCAATTTTCACTCAACGGTTACATGAAATAAATTTATTGGAGAAGTCATAATTATTTATCGTTTTACAAGTTCACATAAAAAAATGGAAAACAAATCTTAAGAAATACACGCAAGTAGTCTTAAAAATTTACCCCCAGAGAATGAAACCCATGAAAATTTCTTTTTCGCACAAATATAAGTGAATTGTTTTCATATATGTAAACAAAGGTTTGACTTGTTGACTCATTTATCCATTGTCGTGCACTCAGCAGAGCGGCTGACGAATAAAATTCTATCGACAAATTGATAGGGAAAACGTCCGGGTGATTGCCCCAGACAAGGATTGGAAACAAGTAGAGAGTAGAAAAAATATCAGCAAGTGCTTTTCCTGCAAAAAACAAAAAAATGTGTAATTTAGGGATACCTGAAAGCACCTTTAGAATAAAATAAGTCCAATTAGGCCCCATCGGGTAAATTGAATGAAAGTAATGACTGATTGAAGTAAAATATTTTTTTTATATTTTATAGGGCCTTTTCATAATATGGATAGTAAAAATTATGCAGTATACCGGTTCTATGACACTTCATCCGGCGACACCTCATCTCCCGACAGTTCATCCAGGGATACCTCATCCCCCGGACACTTCATCCAGCGGACACTTCATCTGGTGGACATTTCATCCGGCGGACATTTCATCAGATGGACACTTCATCCGTCGGACAGTTGATACCTCTGACAGTTCATCCCCTCAAATATTATTTTAGGGGATTATTTATTGCAAAGAGGATAATATGCCTAAATACTTTTATCTTTATTTATGTAATTTGTAATCTTTTTTATCTATGTTATGCAGTTATTTTAAATGAAATTTGTAAATGTAACGATATGTAAAAGCCCAGTAGGGCGTTAATAAATAAATAAATAAATAAATCTTTAGGCGTCTTGAGTAAACATCGGTGTACATTTTTTTACCAACCATAATTCCATGTTCCGAAGGAACGTGCGGTCATACTATACGGTCGAGTAATAAAATACGTATATGAGCAGTCTGTTGAGGTAAAAATGCTATATGTACTTACAATTTAATAGGATATGTTTACCGCCACCCCGGTAACCATTTATTGGATAACCAACACCCCTGCCATACACTGCCAAACGCAGGGTAAATAAATGGTACCCTGCTTTTGGTGCCCGGGTTTATGGGGTGAGGTTTGTCTAGGTCTTAGCGGGGGATGCCTTTGCCCACCAACTGCTCCCGTCTGGAGCCAGTGTCGCTATGGCATCCCCAATTGGGGTATGTCGAAGGTAGGTGGGGAGGGGAGGAGATGGAGAAGAGGAAGCTGGGGAAGTACCTGGCTATTCAGATCTAGTCACTAAACATGGCTAAAGCCATTTCATTTATTCACATAATGCGTGGCGGTCCGGATCAGGGGAGACTGGTTGAGAGAAACCTTTTGATCTCTCTAGCCCGACTCATACTTCCGCCACTCCTTTTTTTAATGTGAATACCACGCAAAAGTCCTAAGTTCTACCGTCTGGAGCCAGTGCGACTATGGCATCCCACATTGAGGTATTTTGTGAAGGTAAGTGGAGTGGAGGAGATAGGGAAGAGGGATGTGGGGAAGTACCTGGCTATTCAGATCTAGTCACTAATCATGGCTAAAGCCATTTCAAGCAAAGTTTCAATTCTGAATCCATGAGGTGAGGTTTGTCTAGGTCTTGGCGGGGGATGCCTTTGCCCACCTAATGCGTGGCGGGCCGGATCAGGAGAGACTGGTTGAGGGAAACCTTTTGATCTCCAGCCTGACCCTCTCGCCTTGCACCGCAGTGGATGAGATGGATTCATACGTCCGCCACTTCTTTTTTTATGTGAATACCTCACAAGAGTCCCAACTACTCCCGTCTGGAGCCAGTGAGACTATGGCATCCCCAATTGGGGTATGTTATGAGGCTGGAGGTTGAAATCCCCAATTGGGTTATGTTTTGAGATTGAAGGTAGGTGGAGAGGGAAAGGAGATGGAGGAGAGGGATGTGGGAAAGTATCTGGCTCTTCAGATCTAGTCACTAAACACGGCTAAAGAAATTTCAAGCAACGGTTCAATTCTGAATAGGGGACTTATACTAATGCGATACTGAGAGTATCTTTCACTCTGGAACGTGCCTCAAACATGCAACGTGTTATTTTTGTATTAATTAACCATGAAATAACACCAATTAATCAAATAAAAATATTTTGTGCACTCCGGGTTGAAACCCACGACCTTCGAGGCCGTCAGAAATATTAATTCAATACAATTATTTATATGTACAATTAACTTAATACAACATAATAATAACAACTCTCATAGTTTTTGAATCTTTTTAATATATGTTTTATGTTATCCAAACGTCACAATCATTTTTTCCTGTAATAAGTTGTGTTTGTGAATTCTCTAGTTTAATTTTATACATATATAACATATAATATTCTTTTTACTTTATTGGCAACCCGGATGTTTATTATTTTTGGTCGTTCATGTGTATCTATGTATGTACGTCACCCGTGGGTTACTAGACAATGTCTGAGAGACTTGAACTCGGCATTATTATTTTGTTTGTTCAGTCTGCGAAGAAATGAAGAAGAAAAGATAACATCTGAATAACAATAGTCTTTGTCGAATGATGACCTCCATGATTTTAGATTTTGCAGCCACGTCACACTCTCTCGATTCACCTCAAGCGTTGAACTCGGGCTCCTCTGGGAACAGAGCTAAGCAGTCCATTTGTAGAGCTTCATGTTGTGAATATTTTCTCACTTGCTAGAAATGGTAATATTTTTATTTCTGTCTGGAACTCGTTTAAGAGGGAATTACCAGAGAATACCGGAAATTAGTCCTTTTTAAATCAAATTCTAGACGTATTGACTCTTTTTTACAAAAAAACATAAATTGATTTTGAAAGATTGTTATTTTATCTGGTACACGCAGTTTTAAAATTTTGAAAAACTAAGTGTATTTTTAATATACTAAAGTTATACCGTTGGTCGTTGGCAGATTTGTTCAATTTTCAAACGATAGATTGTATTATACAATACAAATTTCAAATCATATCATCAGATAAGAAAATAAATCAATACATAATCTAGTCAAAACAGTTTTAAAAATTTAAATTTTAGTTAAATTAAAATCAACAAAAAATTAATCCGAGATCGTGCTTTGTGACAAAAATACCCAGTTTTTCTATTTATTTAAGGTCTTACAAACTAAAACACTTCAAATTTTTTTTACACACTTATTTTGTTTAGACATTATCAAAAAATCATAAATACTTATGTTAAAAAAAATACTTACGAGAAATCTGTATATATTTAATAATTTATCATCGTGTGTTTTGAGCATTTTAATTGCTTACTTGAATGTAGGTATATATTAAAATTTTTAATTTAAAAAATTTGACACGGGGAATAATCGATCTTTCTCATTGGAACCTCCCTGTAAAGTTGCAAGAATTTTTAAACTTTTATTCTCAGCTGCTGGTGAATCGTGCTTAAGATACCAACCACTATTTTTAAATTTCAAATCATTGTCAAAAATCAAATAACTGTGATTAGCTTTACACAGTAGGCCCTGAGGAAAATAATTATTTTCAGTCATGTCATATTTGAATTGCTGAGTGCGGGTATTTTTAGGAAAGAATGGAGAGCAAAATCTGGGACGGAAAAAGTTACGAGGGGTTGGTAGAATTCTGGGGGTCAGTGTGTCCAGGATTGACTGAGCTATAAATCCATCCCTCTCACTTCGGTGCAAGGAGATGTTCCGAGAGGGTCCTGTTAAAGAGGTCAAAAGGACTCCCTTAACCAATCTCTCTCTTTCAGCTCGTCACGCAGTTGGCGGGAAGACGACTTCGCCGCCAAGAACCAGTAAACCTCACCCCTTGAACGCAGGCACCCAAACACAGCGAATCCAAAAGCTTGATCTATGACAGAGGTGTTGGTTATCCCAAAAATGGTTCCTGGAGTGTCGGTACCATACTTGCCTCACAAATTGTAAAATTGTGATTATTTTCTTTAAAGGTTAGATAGTTTTAACAACTCTATAACTTACCCCCTATACAGTTACAGCGCCTTTCTGAAATGTTTTTTTTTTAATTCCTAATTTTATGGAACATCTTCAAGAGGCCTAAAGGAAAATAATTTCCCTCGAAGTCTATGTCATCTTTGGGGATGCTGTGATGGGGTCTTTTAAAGGTGAGTATATGGGTCTTGAAGAGACAAGGAAGAAACATAGAGGGCAAGCAAAAAAAAAACAAAAAAAGACAAAAAAACGGCAAATCGTTCCACAGCCAAATAAAAATTAATCCTAGATATAAAAGAAAAAACTATATTTCGAAATTCAAGATAACGAAATACGAGTTTGTAAACTTAACTGGGTAGTTGTATTTCCTGTTATCGTTATTAAATTTTGTTCGCTTGAATCTACTTCGAAGCTACAAACTACACCAAAATATTTCATTTTATATTCTTCTGATGTTGGGATTCCATTTATAAGATATGAGATGAGGGACAAAACTTCCTAGAATTTCGGAAAACTAAAAGCTTATATTTTGGTTACTCAATAGTTAATAAAATAACCTCGAGACTTTGGGGATATGATTTCTTACTCTCATTTTAGTTGTGAAAAACAAAAAGATATTGATGTGGCTATTGTGGTTGTGAAAAATGCTTTGTCAAATAATAATAATCAAATGATAATCATTGGCCATACATCTATTGAATTCCTAAGAAAAATTGATAAACTGCAGAACAAACACAGATATGAGACGAGGAAAAGAAATGAACTGAGACTCCCTCAGGAAAAAAACACACAGTCAAAATTCGCTGATGTACGGAACGTGGAAGATATTTGGAGAATTACCAGAAGAAATAAAATTCGAAGAAAACATAAAAATATTTAAAATTAAATTACGTAAATATGTGATTGATATTTTGTAAATGTATTACTTTAATTATGTATATATATATAAGGATTGTATTAGGACATAGATATCTATGTACCTACTTAAAATGACTCAATAAACAATAAACAATAATTGTGAAGCCATAGTTTCAATTGCTCTCTGTAGGTAGAGTATTTTGTCATCTAACAAACGAAGGATTTAATTAAATTTAATGACTATGCGACGGACCAATTATTTAATTTTACGCAATAGCTAACGAGGCCAGTGAATTAAATTGATTAACGTTCCGCAACAGTTTCCATATTTCGCTTTTCAACGTTTTATTTTTTAATCTTGATGGCAAACACAATTTTTAACGTATGTATTCTAATTTACCTAATTGCCATGAAATTGTGTTTGTCCAAAGACGATAATTTACTGTCATTATAAAAGCTTTTTCATTGTTGGGTTATCAACTTAATTATCACATTTTAACAAAAAACGTGCCTTAATTTTAAGCCCACTGGAGACGTAGTCTTAAAAGTATTATCGAGATAAGAATCTAACCTGAAATGTCTGAAACGTTGTCTAAGAAATGAGGAAATAAAATGACAGGAACCGAAATAATCTAAAAAACAATAACAATATTTATTTTGGCACTGATTGACTCTAAAACATGATATGAGTACATAATATAGCATGGGGTTGTAAATGAAAACAAAAGAAGACCAGTCGCTATTTACATATTTGAGACGAGATACCAAATAGAAATAAAGTGGATACCAGAAGTTGCAATCTTTAAGTGCCAACAAAAAAAATGGTTCGATCTGCTTAGAAAATTGGAACCCGCAGAATAAAAATTACCATAAACTCGACGGTTTAATTTAACATGACACCATTGTACAATAATAAGTAAAGGCTACGAAGGACTAACTTTGATGTGACACAAAAAGAGTAGGTACAGTGGGTTGCCATATTAATAAAGACCTATGAAAAATCTATTTTTCTCACTTTTGAATTGGTAAAACAAAAGGTGTTTATGAGTTTTTTTTGATAATTACAGCATATTCGTTCTTAGTTTTAATTTTTTTTAATTTATTTGATTGTTAATTTATTTTAAAATTTCATCGCACAGAAAGTTAATATTTTGTAATATCGTTTTTAGCCACAACTAAAGATTATACATGCCGTAGCATACTCCCAGTGCTCAGTTTTGTATTGCGCTTTAGTTCAGGAGAGTGATGCCACACTTGTATAATGGAATGGGGCGGCTGTAGTTAAGTTAAGTTAATCTGTTAAATCTGCAGCATGGTGGTCGTAAAATACTCAAAATATGTACTTTTGTAAAAAAATTGCTTATATTATTAAAATGTGAATGAAATTTTGGCCTCCGTTGACTTTTTTGAGGGTTTTTTTTTTCTAGACACGGTTTTAAAAATCCGTTGGTATTAAACAGTTAGGGTCGGGTGAAGGTTTACCTGTTTACTCGGCTGAATATCGACGACAAAAAAATGTCACCGGAGACCAAATATTTCTTTTTTTTTCACTCCAAATAATGTCAGGAATCACTGGATAAATTAAGTCAGGTATCCTTTATTGCCCCGTACGGAATATAAAAGTAAATTAGTAAAGAAAAACATTTTTTTAAAAGTTTATTTAACATGTAAAAAATTAAAATTTGATAAATAATGTGCATTCTTTTCATAAAATAAATTACTTATAAATAACATAACACAACTTAAAAATAATAATTGCCTATTCTACTCTTCAGAATTTGGTTCTTTATCATTCTTCTCTTCGTTTTTCCAAGTCAATGTGTCCGGATGTGGATAGGAGCAACGTGGGAAATTGAGTTCAGAAGGAATACAGTTTTCTGGAACCAGCGTTGCTGTGACCTTGTAATCTGTCACCTTCTGCACTCTTGTCACCCAGAGAGTTTTCGTTACTACCTTGGTCTCCGCTTTCTTGAATAAGTACTTTCCTTCTTCGTCTGTTTCGTCTGATTCATAGAATGTGTCAATCTCTCCGTCTTCAATGGTGGATTTTACATCTGGCATTGCTGGTGTTTCTCTTGCGAAATTCAAGTACCTTCCGGAACGAGCTTCTGACCCTTCTTCATCAATGATTTCTGGTAATGTCGTTGCTAAATCAGAAGACATCTTCAATGACGCACTTGGTTCGATGTAAATACCATCATTTTTGAAATCGCCAACCCACAGTTCTTCACCCTTCTCTTTTGGGATCTCTTCTGTCTTCTTCTCGTCGTTTTCTTTGTATGTTACCTTGTTCGGAGTATGGTGGTGCGCATGCTCATGATATGAGTTACAATAGGGTACTCCGATCTTTGAAGCAATGCAGACTGGGTGTCTTGTCAATCTTTTGGTGACCTCCATGACCAGAGTTTTTGTAGAGGTTACTATAGGTTTTTCCTTGATGAAGTGATGTAAATCAATCAAAGGCTTCTTCGGAGGCTTAGAAGACCCAGGTTTCCCAAAACCAAACTTCTCAGCAATTCCTTGTAAGATGCTGGGTTTTTTAGTTGCAATGTAGTGGTCATTGTGATAATTTTTCTCGGTTGTTTGATATTTTTTCTCATCTTCCAAAAGTTCACTATTTACATTATCGGAACTATCTACGTCTATAGAAGACATTATGGAGTCTTTAATGCTCCCGGCACTTGCTAGGTAGTCATTTAATACAAATCCCATGATAAGACACATGAACGCCAATTTCACTGCAGACGCCATTTCTGAAAAGAGAACATATCAAATTAGATCGTTATAATATTATCACAACTTGAGTTCACCGTACAAGGAGGACCGGTGTGTCTGATGACAATCTGGTGTTACCAGAGCACGTGTCATTTTTTCGGACAAAAAGAGGTAAGCTGATTGCGAGACTAACTGACAGATATTTGAATGATGCCTACTCGGATGCTCTTGCAGCATTGATCGACTGAACAAAGATGCACATACTAACAACTGAGAACGGAGAAGAGCAAACAGTGGATAAGGGATAAAGAGAACGGGTAGTTTTTTTTAAATGTAAAATATCGATTATGCGGAATGACAATCCAGAATCCATAGCGGAAAGGTAGCGAAATATTTCCCCTGTCTGCACTGTGTGTAGGTAGGAAAGCTTAGAATTACTAATCTAGGTAAATTTAAAAACATGAAACTTGAAACGAAATCATCCCAAAGTAAAAATCTAAATATGTGTCTACCGTGACTATCGTCAGTCACTCCCAAGAAATATAATGAAAAATAAAATATAATCCTTTTGATATTTTTTACATTAACTTTACACAGGAAGCCCTGAAAAAAATGTCTATTTGGAGATGTTGTGTAAATATAATGTAAATACAAAATATAAAATCTTTCACAACACACAAACATTCACTTCAGATATAATCAAATAATTAACATTTCATTACTGGCACGCATGAAGGGTGAAAACTTTTATTTTCAATTTCTATAGGGTAACGAAAACTGAATAATGAACTAATAATACTTGAATGAATGAATTTATATTTACCAACTAATGTATTAACTTTTGTGAACTCACTTTGTGCTACAGCACCCACGAGGAGAAATTAACAACTGCTAAAATTTACAGGTAACTTCGTGATTTATATAGGGGAAACTTTCTATTTTCTAAAGTCATTTACGCAACAGTGGGTAGTTCTGAATGTACTTAAAATTCCTATCGTATCCGCTTTGCAGGTAAATTTCTACTTTATGCGTGAACTCACTAACAATATTAATATTTAAATATCCAATCTTTGTGCTGCGATATTCAGGGTACCAGGTAATAGTTTTGTATCCAGTAATTATTTCACTAAAGGTATAAATTATGCGTAACCATGTCCGTTATCCATGTTACAGATACTATGTTGATTATATTGGTTTAGCTCAGCGTATGGTACATTGAATATGTATGAAAATCTTAATAGTTCAATAACTAAACTCCATTACACCACGTAAACATGAAATGAGTTTTTAAATTTGATTGGGTTAGATATTATTAATTACGATTTTATTTTTATTCAAGAAGCTATAACTAATGATCAACTTATCATCTTTTTAAAACCCCGTTTTTACATTAGCTTCTCACTGGAGGCCCTGATGAAAAAAATTTCCTCGGGGCCTAATTCATCTTTGGGGAAAGGATAAAGAGGAAATTCTGTGAAGGAAAAATGTATGGGGTGGGTTGGTATCTGGGGGCAGAGTGTCCAGGAGTGACGGACGTATGAATCGATTCTTTCCACTGCGGTGCAAGGCGATGGATCGAGAGAGTCCGGCTGGAGAAGTCAAAAGGTCTCCCTCAACCAGTCTCACCCGATCTGGCCCGCCATGCACGAGGTGGGAAAAAGCAACCACCGCCAAGACCCTGACAAACCACATGAACCCGGTCACACCTGCTAAGTCCCCAAACAGGGCAGGGGTGTTGGTTATCCAATTAATGGCTTCAAGCATTTTGAAGGCGATAAACTCACATTGTGGCCCATGATGTAATAAACCGAAAATTCTTTTACTATTTCTACTGTGTTCCTAAGAAGTAATATTTTTTGCAGAAATAAGTATTTCTTTGGGCAGGGTAGAGTTAGTTTTAAGAAACTTTATCAAGACCTATATTATTTTTATTGAACTTTTCGCTTTACTGAATTTTGAAAGTTATTTAATCATCTAGGGCGTATTTCGAAGCATCTTGAAATGAATGTTGTTTCTGGATCTACATTTTTAAATTTATGGCTACAAAAATCCCACGATAATAAACATTATTTGTACTTACTGTTCTTTACCCCTCTTACTCATAATCGTAATAAAACTAATACGCATCGTATTACGAGGTAACAGTGAAAAGCTTATATTATTATCACTGCGTATGCATGCATAACACGGGTTTAAGGCCAAATTTACAAAACCAAGGATGACTCGGCGGATAACGCTATTATGAGTAAGGGGGTAACTGTTTTTGGAAATGAAACAAAAAACTAAGTTTTACGAGTAGATATGACGACAATACTCTGAATGGAAGTATCCAATTACAAAATATGACAATGAATTCTTAAGAACGGAACTATAAAATATTTCACGTGACTTTGTCACAAACGATACGAGATATTCGATCGGTAGCATGCAAATCCGTTAAAATATGCAGCGTAATATCAGAATTTATTTTAAGGTGACGAATTTCTTTAACCTTTTTTTTTGACAAAATTTTGTCGATTTTTTAGAGTATCTAACGCTGTAATAATATATTTGAAACACGGTTTGATTATTCAATATTTGATTTACTATCCTAGAAAGGGAATATCTGTCTAGCCTCTAGAGTATAGATTCTAGATCGTCAAATAATTTAGATATGTCAATAATGTTTTCGGGACTAAATAATAAAAAAATTATCTTGTTTCAAAAAGCGTATTTTTTTGGGCTCTAAAAAAGGTTCGATTGTGATTTGATTGCTTTTGACGCATTAGTTTAATAAACGTTTTTAATCGGGGAGCCTGCCAGCTATTTAGAAAACGGCCAGCTTTATCGGGACATTTCTAGTCGAGCTTCAATGGAGCCCCAAAATTTTGCGCTGGTCTGAGATATTTACCCAGCTCCTCAATGCAGCCTTTGCCGGGGAACATACTTCAAACCGCATCAGACGGTCATTGATCTCCCATTTTACCGCGATCAGACATACTTGAGTTTAAGATGTTGACGTTGACCAGGTTAACCCTAGATCAAAAGACTAAAAGAAATCAAACAATAAAAACAAAAATCTATCAAAACATTGAATAAATTAAAAAAATCGTTTTTTACTTCTTCAATCATCGCAAAATCACCTTGCGGCATCATTTTGTAGTGATCCGTCTCGACACCCTACCCGCCGCGGATACTAATTTGTGACGATCCACCCTCCTGGGCTACCCGGCACCAGTTGTAGTGAACCTACCCCTGGCCTTACTAACTTCTATGGGTCTCGGGACCTCCTGTAATGTACCTGTGGGGCTACCCGGCACCCGTTGTACTGATCCGTAGTCGTCTATCCTTGGTTTTTCTATTCTTTCCCTTTAACATTAGCTGTCGGGATCTACTGGCTACGCTACCCTTATCTTTTGGCCTTCGATCAATATACCCTTGTATCTAGCTACACCTAACTTTTCCTTAAACCCCTGCGATTTTCTCACAGTAAATAAGATTTAAGATTTTATTGCACATTATTCCTATTCACCCCGTTGTGTGATTTTTTTGATTCGGTAATTACATTTGCATGTGTAAATTAATACACATACACATGTAGAGGAAATAATGTAGTGTGTGGTAACCTCAGATTCTTTTGGAGTAAAGTGTGAAAGACTCCCGTTTGATAAACTGACCCCGTTTTTTAGATTGTTTTATTTTATTTTCAAACCTATACTCGTATTACCCGCCTTTTCTCAACTTGAACGGAGTGTCATTGACGCTAATCCTACAGTGAATTGTCAGCCGGTTTATAAAATTCAAAGTCGTAGTTTTCTTACCCGATTTTTTTCTGTCTATAGGTTTACATTGGGTTATATTTACATTACGTGAACAGTGTGTATTATGAAATACATGTCGGGATCCTTGCGAAGCTCTCAATGTCGTCGTACTGCACCTAGATGGTCAAGTTATTATTGTTATTAGTATACACTACATGTACTGGGGAAGGGGAAGGTGAGGAGGGGTGATAGGAGGATCTGGGGAATGTTGTTTCCTGAATAAGTCGGCTCCTCCTCTAACCAAATAGATACTGGTGACCAACATTCCGGACAAAGACTCAATCATTACGTTTGCTAGGATGGTCCTTAAGTCCTGATTTTGTTCTCTTGCATGAACTTCATTGCTACGAAAGGGTCCCTTCACGCCAGATGAAAGCGCGCAGAGTCCTCATGTCACTTCCAGTATTATCCCGACTTCCTATCCTCCAGATTTGATTTTAACTCGACTGATTCTAGAAGGGGTATGTCCATTTCTTCCCTTATCATGACTCTACTCGCGTTGAGTGCGTACGGAGCCGTTTGAGATGATCCTTTCGTCTCCTACGAGGATAATCATTGGCTTGCGTTCCTCGCCTCCAAGAGCTGACATAACTTCTACCTTGTAAAAACTATGTTTGCTTTTAGGTCGACACTACTGGTAGTATGCAATAGTGCTACAGACTTATTCTCACGGAATACCACGCCGACGTCCCCTCCACATAACTTCGCAAAACTTGGGATACCTTCGGTCGAAACGCCTCCGTCAGCGAATCATACCCTACCATTCCAAGTGGCATTTTCTTTTTATTCTGTCTTTCATGCCTTTTCACTCTGCATGACCCCGCGAAAGGGATTAACTTCCAGTACCCCGCGTGAATGCTAAGTTTACGTTGACATCCCCTATCGCATGATAGCGTAAGAAAAAAGCCCTCTTTGTCTCATATCTTGTGGGGATATAATTTCAGTGAACGCTATTGCATTCCCCAATCGTGAAGTCTATATTTCGCAGGTCAAGCGGGATTTTGGAAGGGTCTGATTGAGAAAACATTACCGAAATAATGTTGATTTCATATTTTGTAAGGAAGCCTGAAAGAAATTTGACATGATAATATTGTTGTTAGTAAACAATTATAATGTTTAAATTCAATTCTCCAATTTGGATGACCGTACGGCTGTACATCACGGATACGATTTATGGCCGGGATCCTTTTTTATACGCATTCGTCTCGTCCTTTCTAGCACGCAAAAATATAAGTTCGTTGAACCCACATTGATAATAGATTTAATTTGGGACAAATCTCGTAATTACACATTGAGAATAATATTTAAAACACAATTATATCCTGGAACATAACTTCTTTTATCATTGGTTTTGTAGATGGGCAGATCCTCTCAGGTATCGGGACCATGTACGACCTGTAATTAATTAAAATGTTTTTTCACTCACCTGAACGAAGCCTGATTAAGTGCACTAAATACCTGTGGAGGAAAAATAATAAGGAAAGAACCTTCCTGTCACTATGATTCGGTAATTTAGTCCTCAGAAGTAGTAACACCCATGACTCTATGTCACACTTTTATTTGAGTTTAAGAAAATACGTAGGTTATTAATTATTATTTGTTAACAATATTATCGAAGATGACATTTATACGTAGGTATTTGCTGATATTATTTTGAATATTTGTATTATCTTGATTATATGATATATTGAAGAAACTACAAGCGCGTAGGTATTGTTTATTATCGTTGAACAATTTCAAATTGGGGGATTCAAAACAAGCAATAGTTTATTTTATATTATTATTATGCTCGCGGAAGATTCGAAGGTGACATTTGTATGTAGGTTATTTATTTTGATGTTGTTTTGATATTATTATTTTGTGTGTACAAGTTTGAAAATGATATTTGTACGTTATTATTGACTAGACTAATTTTATATTTCAAATCAAAATTCACGCGATGCACTCCCTTCTATTTTTAAAACACAAAGTTAGGTTATTATTAACTCACAGAAGCTAAGTATTTCATTCACTTTGGTTATTATTTTGGTTTTGATAATTCAAATTAATTTTATTACTTAGTTAATTCACCCGCGGCGCACTGTCATTCACTGCAGCTAATTTTCAATAGAGTATTTTAACAAGCCGAATAATTAATTTATGTACACGAACTATTGCTTCTCACGAAGTCACAACCTTAAAAATTCTTTAATATTACGATGGATATTTTCTCCCAACATTAACAAACACTTGTCACTGTTTATCACGACTTTTTTAATTCTTCGGTGGATTATGTCTTATCACTCGTTTTTATAATATTTGATCAATTGTTTTGTTAAATACGAACGATCTTATCACTGCTAGCACTCTATAGCCTCGTCTTCCTTCGATCCTCGACCCTCGACTCTTACTCGACTCTTACTGCCACATGGTATTCAGCCCTTCGAATATCTTCTTAAAAAAAACGCCAGGTGTGGACTCAGGACGTACATCTCGTCTTTCGTTAGGGCGTTTTATAATTGAGAGTTCAGACTATTTCAACTTTCATTGATATGTTATTTTTCATGACTCTCTCTCTCCAAAATTTAATATGTCCGTTTTAATTATTTCATTATCTGGCCGCCGATAAGTGTAACTCACCCTTTTGATGCAATTTTGCTTTAAACTTTTTCTAGAATTCTGCAATCGGTCTTTCCTTAATAATCGGTAAATTTCCTCGGCTAATTGTGACTTTACATCTGAAATAATTATCACTCTCGCACTCTCCCATTTATTTTTGTTTAAAATTTGCGGCAGGTAAAATTGAATTCAGTAGTATTCCGGCTTAATTCTCATGGTAGCATGAAATTGCTTCTGTCATTTACTTGATTCACCACATTCCTTGCAGATGTTTACAACTATTTTTTTATCCTTCGTCCCTTTTCATGATCAGATATAATATTCGTAAAACTTTGTCTGGTAATAACTAATATCACCTTATTAATTCAGAATTCATTTTCTTAATGCGTTCCAAATAGCTCTATGGTCTAGTACGTACCTGTTTGGCTTCATTTTTTTTTGTGTATCCAAAAGTAAAAATCTTATTTACTTTTAATCTGAGTGTTTTGTTTACCTTTCGAAAAATCTCGATCTATAGCACTAATTCATAGATTGTATACGTCGTTAATTTTAATTGGTTTTATCAATACTCCGTCTGTATTCTGTAGTGGTAATTTGGGCTTAATTACCCCATTTATTCCTCAAAACCATGTAAGTTTTTTTTGTTACTAAACAAACTCTCTTCGACACGCTCTAGGATTTTAAATTTATGGTTGGTCTGAAGTGTCGGCTTACATTCAATATTGATAAATTTTAAACGTGGTATCGATTTGAAAACTTCGAGCTCTCCATTATGTCATCACCTTTATCTACCTCAGCCCTTCTCAGATTGTGATTTTTCTGTCCTTTTCAATAGCGGTCGCTAGTGTAGTCGATTTGAAATTTCGTTTAGGTGGGAAAAATTTTGTATGAGCTCTTCCGATAAAGAAGATGCTTTTTTTTTTCTTTCGAACGTAGTGTTGAAGCCATCACAGCCCCCCTAGAGTTTTAAATCCAGCGGTAAACACGCCTCCTAGTGTTAGTCGATGGGATTAGAACTCACCATAGGTCATTTAATTCCTTCAATTTTCTACTAATGTTCTGTACCCCTGATCCTTGCTATTAAATCTTGCAAGGTTCCGTCCCATTTACTTCATGTGTTATTTGTTGAAATTAGTTCCATTTTCCGTCGGCGAACTATTCGTACGTTCCTACTTGTACAAATCTTTCTCTCTCCCTTGCTGTCCTACTCCCCCCCCCCTAAGATTGTATTCCCCCCCCCCTAAGATTATACTCCCTCTTCTCTTGTATGTCGGTTTTTTTTATTTATTCACTTTTTTGTTTTTATTTTTTTATTTTTATTTTTATCCAATTCGGACCTGTCCCTCCTATGTTTTTTTGTTGGGTTCATTTATCTACTTGACTAGGTACCTGTTTCTAAACAAGACTGAACGTCAATGATGGATGGTTACCCCGGATGCTCTATTTTTTTATTTGTAGGTGTACTTGAGAACACAATACATTTTACGCGTAATTACTTCATGTATGATTTTAGATTTAATTGTCTTTAATTACTAATTAATTTTTTCCTAGTTTTATATTTTTATTATTTACGTTTTTTAACATTTAGTAATGATTAAATGTATAAGATTTATCGCGTACGATGATCTCTAAAATGTTCTCCTTCATTTTTATTTTTATTCTTCAATCTTATCGGAAGTTGGATAGCACAATGTCTCTACTCATTTATTTTTTTTTTTGACTAACTCGTTTATAATGTTATGTCTAGACTGTAGTTAAAAGTCAGATTTCAGATATGTTTTTTTTTTTTAATTCGTACCGTATTGATTTTTTTTGCATAACCCGACGCTATACAAATCGCCCAAATCAGTTAAGCTTATTTATTATTATGGTTTTGATTTTTTTTTTGTTTATCTATTTTTATTTTGTCGGAATAATATGTGTGTATTAGAAGATGTATGAATGTGAATGAGGCAAAGAGTGTGTGCCAAGATCTGTCGTCTCTGCCCACCCCTGCGAGGAAACGGCGCGATGGTTAATTAGTTATGTTTTTATTTTATTATTATTTTTTATGTATTAATTTTATCATTATTATTATTCTGAGTGACTATTTGATAATTTATTTTCTTTCTAAACATCTGTTCAAATAATTTTAAAGGCAAAGATCCATATTTTTTTGTCTCCGACCTACCCTAAACGCAAGAGTCATAAATCTTATCGTTAGCTCATTTTTTGTGCATTGAGTCGACCCGTATTCGATGTTTATTTAAACTTACTGTTTATGTTTAATATACGCTCGGAACATGCGGGATAAATTCTTCTATTTTAGGTTCAGTTTTTCAATTTTAGTTTAGATTATTTATTTTTTTCAATTTATTAAGCAATTAATTTTATTCATTTAAGGTTCGGTTATTCAATTTTAGTTTAAAGTTATTATTTGTTTTTTCAATTTATTTTTAATTTCGAAAAGCTTATTATTTCCAATTTATTATTAATTTCGAAAATCTTCCACTTGTAAAACTTTCTCCTTTGGTCACGGCAACAGTTGTAGTGATCCGTCTCGACACCCTACCCGCCGCGGATACTAATTTGTGACGATCCACCCTCCTGGGCTACCCGGCACCAGTTGTAGTGAACCTACCCCTGGCCTTACTAACTTCTATGGGTCTCGGGACCTCCTGTAATGTACCTGTGGGGCTACCCGGCACCCGTTGTACTGATCCGTAGTCGTCTATCCTTGGTTTTTCTATTCTTTCCCTTTAACATTAGCTGTCGGGATCTACTGGCTACGCTACCCTTATCTTTTGGCCTTCGATCAATATACCCTTGTATCTAGCTACACCTAACTTTTCCTTAAACCCCTGCGATTTTCTCACAGTAAATAAGATTTAAGATTTTATTGCACATTATTCCTATTCACCCCGTTGTGTGATTTTTTTGATTCGGTAATTACATTTGCATGTGTAAATTAATACACATACACATGTAGAGGAAATAATGTAGTGTGTGGTAACCTCAGATTCTTTTGGAGTAAAGTGTGAAAGACTCCCGTTTGATAAACTGACCCCGTTTTTTAGATTGTTTTATTTTATTTTCAAACCTATACTCGTATTACCCGCCTTTTCTCAACTTGAACGGAGTGTCATTGACGCTAATCCTACAGTGAATTGTCAGCCGGTTTATAAAATTCAAAGTCGTAGTTTTCTTACCCGATTTTTTTCTGTCTATAGGTTTACATTGGGTTATATTTACATTACGTGAACAGTGTGTATTATGAAATACATGTCGGGATCCTTGCGAAGCTCTCAATGTCGTCGTACTGCACCTAGATGGTCAAGTTATTATTGTTATTAGTATACACTACATGTACTGGGGAAGGGGAAGGTGAGGAGGGGTGATAGGAGGATCTGGGGAATGTTGTTTCCTGAATAAGTCGGCTCCTCCTCTAACCAAATAGATACTGGTGACCAACATTCCGGACAAAGACTCAATCATTACGTTTGCTAGGATGGTCCTTAAGTCCTGATTTTGTTCTCTTGCATGAACTTCATTGCTACGAAAGGGTCCCTTCACGCCAGATGAAAGCGCGCAGAGTCCTCATGTCACTTCCAGTATTATCCCGACTTCCTATCCTCCAGATTTGATTTTAACTCGACTGATTCTAGAAGGGGTATGTCCATTTCTTCCCTTATCATGACTCTACTCGCGTTGAGTGCGTACGGAGCCGTTTGAGATGATCCTTTCGTCTCCTACGAGGATAATCATTGGCTTGCGTTCCTCGCCTCCAAGAGCTGACATAACTTCTACCTTGTAAAAACTATGTTTGCTTTTAGGTCGACACTACTGGTAGTATGCAATAGTGCTACAGACTTATTCTCACGGAATACCACGCCGACGTCCCCTCCACATAACTTCGCAAAACTTGGGATACCTTCGGTCGAAACGCCTCCGTCAGCGAATCATACCCTACCATTCCAAGTGGCATTTTCTTTTTATTCTGTCTTTCATGCCTTTTCACTCTGCATGACCCCGCGAAAGGGATTAACTTCCAGTACCCCGCGTGAATGCTAAGTTTACGTTGACATCCCCTATCGCATGATAGCGTAAGAAAAAAGCCCTCTTTGTCTCATATCTTGTGGGGATATAATTTCAGTGAACGCTATTGCATTCCCCAATCGTGAAGTCTATATTTCGCAGGTCAAGCGGGATTTTGGAAGGGTCTGATTGAGAAAACATTACCGAAATAATGTTGATTTCATATTTTGTAAGGAAGCCTGAAAGAAATTTGACATGATAATATTGTTGTTAGTAAACAATTATAATGTTTAAATTCAATTCTCCAATTTGGATGACCGTACGGCTGTACATCACGGATACGATTTATGGCCGGGATCCTTTTTTATACGCATTCGTCTCGTCCTTTCTAGCACGCAAAAATATAAGTTCGTTGAACCCACATTGATAATAGATTTAATTTGGGACAAATCTCGTAATTACACATTGAGAATAATATTTAAAACACAATTATATCCTGGAACATAACTTCTTTTATCATTGGTTTTGTAGATGGGCAGATCCTCTCAGGTATCGGGACCATGTACGACCTGTAATTAATTAAAATGTTTTTTCACTCACCTGAACGAAGCCTGATTAAGTGCACTAAATACCTGTGGAGGAAAAATAATAAGGAAAGAACCTTCCTGTCACTATGATTCGGTAATTTAGTCCTCAGAAGTAGTAACACCCATGACTCTATGTCACACTTTTATTTGAGTTTAAGAAAATACGTAGGTTATTAATTATTATTTGTTAACAATATTATCGAAGATGACATTTATACGTAGGTATTTGCTGATATTATTTTGAATATTTGTATTATCTTGATTATATGATATATTGAAGAAACTACAAGCGCGTAGGTATTGTTTATTATCGTTGAACAATTTCAAATTGGGGGATTCAAAACAAGCAATAGTTTATTTTATATTATTATTATGCTCGCGGAAGATTCGAAGGTGACATTTGTATGTAGGTTATTTATTTTGATGTTGTTTTGATATTATTATTTTGTGTGTACAAGTTTGAAAATGATATTTGTACGTTATTATTGACTAGACTAATTTTATATTTCAAATCAAAATTCACGCGATGCACTCCCTTCTATTTTTAAAACACAAAGTTAGGTTATTATTAACTCACAGAAGCTAAGTATTTCATTCACTTTGGTTATTATTTTGGTTTTGATAATTCAAATTAATTTTATTACTTAGTTAATTCACCCGCGGCGCACTGTCATTCACTGCAGCTAATTTTCAATAGAGTATTTTAACAAGCCGAATAATTAATTTATGTACACGAACTATTGCTTCTCACGAAGTCACAACCTTAAAAATTCTTTAATATTACGATGGATATTTTCTCCCAACATTAACAAACACTTGTCACTGTTTATCACGACTTTTTTAATTCTTCGGTGGATTATGTCTTATCACTCGTTTTTATAATATTTGATCAATTGTTTTGTTAAATACGAACGATCTTATCACTGCTAGCACTCTATAGCCTCGTCTTCCTTCGATCCTCGACCCTCGACTCTTACTCGACTCTTACTGCCACATGGTATTCAGCCCTTCGAATATCTTCTTAAAAAAAACGCCAGGTGTGGACTCAGGACGTACATCTCGTCTTTCGTTAGGGCGTTTTATAATTGAGAGTTCAGACTATTTCAACTTTCATTGATATGTTATTTTTCATGACTCTCTCTCTCCAAAATTTAATATGTCCGTTTTAATTATTTCATTATCTGGCCGCCGATAAGTGTAACTCACCCTTTTGATGCAATTTTGCTTTAAACTTTTTCTAGAATTCTGCAATCGGTCTTTCCTTAATAATCGGTAAATTTCCTCGGCTAATTGTGACTTTACATCTGAAATAATTATCACTCTCGCACTCTCCCATTTATTTTTGTTTAAAATTTGCGGCAGGTAAAATTGAATTCAGTAGTATTCCGGCTTAATTCTCATGGTAGCATGAAATTGCTTCTGTCATTTACTTGATTCACCACATTCCTTGCAGATGTTTACAACTATTTTTTTATCCTTCGTCCCTTTTCATGATCAGATATAATATTCGTAAAACTTTGTCTGGTAATAACTAATATCACCTTATTAATTCAGAATTCATTTTCTTAATGCGTTCCAAATAGCTCTATGGTCTAGTACGTACCTGTTTGGCTTCATTTTTTTTTGTGTATCCAAAAGTAAAAATCTTATTTACTTTTAATCTGAGTGTTTTGTTTACCTTTCGAAAAATCTCGATCTATAGCACTAATTCATAGATTGTATACGTCGTTAATTTTAATTGGTTTTATCAATACTCCGTCTGTATTCTGTAGTGGTAATTTGGGCTTAATTACCCCATTTATTCCTCAAAACCATGTAAGTTTTTTTTGTTACTAAACAAACTCTCTTCGACACGCTCTAGGATTTTAAATTTATGGTTGGTCTGAAGTGTCGGCTTACATTCAATATTGATAAATTTTAAACGTGGTATCGATTTGAAAACTTCGAGCTCTCCATTATGTCATCACCTTTATCTACCTCAGCCCTTCTCAGATTGTGATTTTTCTGTCCTTTTCAATAGCGGTCGCTAGTGTAGTCGATTTGAAATTTCGTTTAGGTGGGAAAAATTTTGTATGAGCTCTTCCGATAAAGAAGATGCTTTTTTTTTTCTTTCGAACGTAGTGTTGAAGCCATCACAATTTTGAATTAAATGAATCAAATAACTTTATGTTTACACAAAGTTATATATTTCATTTAATTGAAAATTCGTTAATTATAATCTGAAAGTGGTCCATGTCTAGTAGGTGGTGTATCTTCAATATTGGAGAGTAAGTTTTTCATTTTCGTTTTCAGAACGTACCACCAAACATCACGTTCTATATCATCCCTCAACCTCACATATCAGGTTCCCATATTAACTTTCCGAGAATATTTCGCGCATCCCGGTTATGTCACGCAGACACCTTGGGAATTTTATTACAGCCCTAAAGGAAGAAGCCTTGGGACGAACTCCGCGATCGTAAATATGTCGGGGCAAACCCGGGCTCTTAACTCCAAGGGCTAGGCCGCGAGAATAAACACCAACCTCCTAACCTATTTTTATTGTACAGCTGTAAAAGGCTATTCATTTTCACTTAGGGGTGATTTTTATAATTATTATTGGCGGAAATGGGGCGTAAGTTTCGTTTCTGAGAAAAGAAATCCGGGCCAAGATAGTTCACTGATCAATTTTTTTCTTAGAAACATATTATAATGTATATACACACATACACAGTATTAAAAGCAAAAGTAGAGATATTAAAGATTTATCTTCTGGGTTTCAATCTTGATGACAATTATTAATCAGTTAGTTAGTAGAATATTCTACCGCTTTAAGTTATTTTTAAATACATCCATTTGAATTTTGATTATGTTTTCTTGAATGAAATAATTTATTTATTTATATTTAAACGCCCATAGGGCTTTTACATACATAAAGCAATACATGTTTCGATTAATTACAGTGAAGAGTTAGAAGTGAATAAAATAAAGGTAAGTAACAGAAAATATAAAGACACATAATATAGGTTAGATAAAATATGAGTTGACAAAATGTAGGTAATACAGAATATAAATAAAGTAAAAATAGATAGCCTGCCAATATCCTCCAAATCAATAATAATAGGAATTAATAAAAATGTATAAAATTGGTATTTACAATAGTTTATGAATTAAGTAAAAATAGTTCGCACATACGGCGTTTAAAGTTTGCCAAATTTAAATTATTGTCAAATACATCAATATTGTTTAAATATTGGTTACCAAGACTATGTAATCGTTGTATTGGGGAATGCAATTTATAGTTAGAATGAGATGTGTGTATATAAAATGTTAATATTTGTCTAGTAGTTCGTGTAGGTACATGTAGATTAATTAAATGCAAGAGTTCACAGCAATCAAATTTAGAGTTTAATAATTTTAATAAAAAGGTTAGGTCAGTTATTTTTCGTCTGTTTTCTAAAGTTGGAATATTTAAAATATTCATTAATGATAAGTAATTTATGTGCTCTAAAGGGATGTTAAGTTTAAAATTTACAAATCTTAGAAATTTTCTTTGAATTCTTTCAATATTATGGATATGAATTTTGTAGAAGGGCGACCAGACTATTGAGTTATGTTCGATTAGGCTTCGTACTAGGGATATGTACAACAATTTTACGATTCGTAAAGATTCAAAGTTTTTAATTGTTCTTAAAATAAATCCTAATATTTTCATACCTTTATTTACAGTTTGTTGAATGTGGACCGTGAAATCTAGTTTCTCATCCATTATTACGCCAAGATCTCGCATTTCCGTTACACGTTCTAAATTTATTTCATTTATAGAATAGTCGAACAATAGTGATGATTTTTTTCTGGAGAAGGTCAATGTTTTGCATTTATCTACATTTAAATATAAATTATTTTGTGAACACCAGTTATTTAGCATGTCTATATTATATTGAAGAACTTCACAGTGATTAAAGAGAGTTATTTCTTTATATAATTTAATGTCATCGGCGAATAGCAATACATTGACGTCTTTAATTTAATGATTAATGATTGCAAATCTTTGAAATGGAAATTAACCCTCTTCCCGACATCCGATCGAGGTGAATCTCGGCAGAGAGAGCCGCTGAAAATTACAATACATTCTGTCTTTTGATGGCACTGCACACGCACGCGCAGACACACGCATTTATCGGAAATTATATAAACATTTGAAAATATTATAATAAAACATATGAAAATTGTATATAGAAGTATTATAGTAAAACGGATTTTTTACTAACATAATATTTGTATGAACAAAACCATTGACGGGAAGTTACTGAAATGATAGTGGTCTCGTTTGTGAATTTAGAAAAAGTTATAAAATGAAGTGGAAAAATATTCATTTCCCAAAGTCAAATGATAATGTCAATAAATATAAATATTTATCCGGCTCAAGTATTTTTGAAGAATTCAGATTATACTTAGTTTTATTGCGATCAAAGCAGCGTAATTCGCGTCATAATGATAATAATAATTCATTTTATTCCCCAATACGAGGACCTTAGTGCAATCCCACACATCCCAAAAGTATATAAACATAAAGGTGAAAAATATGAGCAAAAATAAAAATGAAAACATGTATATAACATGGAACAGAAAAATACGGTACTTATCTGTAGCAGCATTCGACACCGATGGAGCCAGAATTTTTCTTCAAGCCTTGAATCTGGAGTTTGGCGGTATTCCAAAATAAGGACATTTACAGGACATTGAGAGTTGTTTGTCCTGTCCTCGAATTCCGCCAACTGGGTGCTGCAAAGCCAGGAACTCGTCCCTCCGTTAGTTGTACTACAATTATTGACTGTTGTACTACAGTAGATATCTAGGAAGGCCGAACACGTTGTTAGACTGCACGGGAAGCCTTTCCATGCTGCTCTTCTTAAAGTTGGCCCAAAATTCGCATGCTTAAAAGGATGTCCAGAACGAAAGGAGTAACATCCTTTTTACAAGTAGGTTGTAAAGCCGAAATCTTCTGCTCGACTTGGAATATGCCGTCTGGAGCTAGTGAGACTATGGCATCCCCAATCGGGGTATGTTGTTAGGCTGAAGGTAGTAAGGAAGGGAAGGAGATGGGAGGAGGAAGGCGGGAAAATACCTGGCTATTCAGACCTACTATAAATATAACTAATCAATTAATTGTGAAACAACACAAATTAATCAAATAAAATTTATTTGCGCACGCCGGGTTTGAACCCACGACCTTTGGATTGGGAGCCGAGAGCCTTGCCTCTCGGTTACGCCGGCCGACAAAGTTGATTATGATGACGCTGTTGATGATGTGTCCTGAATACCAGAGGCGGCCCGTGACTGAACTTGAAAGCAGTGCATTTCACTTAAAAAATGATAACATGTATCTATGTGCAGGTAAATTTCAATTTGGTAAGCGCGTATGGGTACCGCCGCCCGGGGAATTATTTATTGGATAACCAATACCTCTGCCATAGCTTGTGTGGAGCTATTGTAAAAAAAATGATAAAGGGAGCTGCACACGTGTAACTTCCATTTTTTCAGTAAAATAAGCAATATTCTTGACTCCACGCTACATCGACTCCGAAAATTGTAGAAACACAGAACACAAATGATCTCGTCAACAAAGCCTGATACTTTCGAATAAAGTTATTTTTTAGATACCCTTTTCACAGTGTTTGCCTTAACCTTACAAACTTGTTATAGGTATATTTAACAATGGTTTTGGCGGGTCATTAGTTTTCAAAAACAATCGCATTTTGATTACCCACCACTCATTTTTAACTGTTTTTTACAGAACATAACTCATTAAAACCGGGCACTGCCAATATCATTAATATACCATTCCCGCCAATACTAAATACATACTGTCATAAATAAACCGATACCGATCCCATTGTCAAGTAGCGCTAAAACATCTAACATTGTTAATTAGTTACAAATCCGATAATCCTAACTAATTCGTTCCAAGCGTTTGGTAAAACGCATGTGTAACGTTAGTATCAACGTCAAGGATGCTTCTGCGCATGTCCCGCGAATGCACGGTCGTCCCATATAGCCGGTTCCCACGGGGCGACTTTTGTCGGTCAACTCGACAGTTGAAAGCTAATCGACACGTGTGAACACTTTGTCAACAAAGTTATCAACTTTTTTTGTTGCTAGCGAAAGTTGATAGCCCGTCTACTTTTGTCGTTCAAGTATGACTATCGCCATTTTGGTTTTACTAATCGTTCGAGTTTTACATCGAATCGTCGCGTCTGAACACATGTTTCAAGTCGCTTATCGTTTTTAGTTACTCGCGGGAAAAAGTAAACGTCAGGCGTTTCATTTATTCGGTACTATTTCCTACCGTCATGGAATCCGTTTCAACCAAAAAATATCTGAAATGGTCGGACGATTTAATGTTCAGATTTATGGATCTGTACCAAAGCCATCCCTGTCTTTCGGATCAAAAACAAGAAGTATACAAAAATAGAATATTATTTTTGAAATGTAAATAATATTATTTTGAAAAAAATTGTGTTGGATGCGCCTAATTCACTCCTTCTCATGATCCATTTTCTCATCCAAGTACGACGTTTTTTATATTTTTTCATAATCTCCAGCTCCTCTCACAGAACATCAGAAATTAGATAGACGCACGCACTAACAATTTCAGTTGACGCCATTTTGAATCTCAAAATCGGTTCAACTTAAATTGAAACGTGGGAACAAAATGTTGCTCAACTTTTTTCGTAAAATAAAAGTTGGTCAACAAAAATCGAAACGTCTGAACGCCCCAATAGGACGGTGTACTGTCTCAGTTATTTCACGGTTAGGAGATGCTTAGGACAATGCCCACAGTGGGAACGCGATTTGTGACGTCATCTTCGGCATATCGGAATATGCACGGCGGCAGTAGGATGCGTGAAATTCTAGTACGGATTGCCAATATGGCGGGAATCATTCACGGGTTGATCAATGTTTGGCGCACATATTTTCTCGTTAATACTGTGCTATTATATATTTTTTTTCTATTACGGTTATATATCGTTACATTGAATTTGCGGCAGCGCAGTGCACAAATGCACTGAGGAAGGGACCGCCACTGCTGAATACTACTTTCATAAGTTCACCGTTCAGTAAAGCTGGTGGAATGCTTTCCGGATCCTGCCCGTATCTGATGACCAACAGTGCTGTTTTACGAGTTATACATGGGTAGGTATAATATTTATTTCTTGCAAAAATCTTCACGCACTGGGCCTTACTAATAAACTTGTTTTTAAATATTACACAACTGATTAACAACTACCAATATGTGGTAAATGGTTGTTTATCAGTTGTGTTAAATGTAAAACACTGTTTATTAGTAAGGGAAACTGTGTTTAAAAAAAGACCTGTCAAGAATATCTTAAATGCATGAACGTATTTTTTAAACAATAGAATGCACTATTTTCATAGCATTAGTTTTTCTACCCTTCTTGCAAAAGATGGTTACTTATACTGGAGAATCCAGTACCTTTAAATGATTCATGTTATCAGTAAATTATGGTTATTAAGTTGACAGTGGAAATATGACTGCTTTCCACAAGACCCGCAATCTTACGCCAATGTAACACGGGTTGGTAACTGCTAGTATAACATGAGTATTACAATTATTATTCTTCCATTAGCCGAGTTTGCTGCATATGTACGTCTCGCATGAATACAAAATGAAGACGGAAATGCATTAGCAAATGTATTTGTCGTAAACTATGATGCTTCACCACGTTGCTCATAGAGAAGCGGAAACAGAATTGCATCGTAAAGCCTTATTCCGCCGTCAGAGGCTAAGCTAAAAAGATACAAAAGTCTAACATCAGTGAATCTTTAATAAATCTTAATGTAACTTTACTTCTAAGCGAACCTTATTGCAAACTTTCTTTTGTCAAATCAAGGACAGTCTATAAATTCTTGTTTTATGTAAATTTATATTGGTTTCAAATGGAAA
This sequence comes from Limnephilus auricula, assembly GCA_951813805.1. NCBI lineage: Eukaryota > Metazoa > Arthropoda > Insecta > Trichoptera > Limnephilidae > Limnephilus > Limnephilus auricula. Next base: position 36,505,564 of record OX638388.1, read on the forward strand.
AGTATAAGCATTCACCCGTAACAAAAAAATAAACTCGCAAAAAATCTATACCACAAATGAAAGTTTTGGTTTGTAAATAACATTTTAATAGCCGAAAGATTAAATATTTTTCACATTAATTACTTAATACTGTTTTACACCATTGATATGTTTCCTAGTACCTAAGTGCCTCTCTAGTGTCTGCTTGGAAAATTAATGTGAAAATAACAATTCACTTGAGTATTAAAATCTATACCACAAATAAAAGTTTTTGTTTGCAATTAACATTTTAATAGCCGAAAAATTAAATATTTTTCACATTAATTACTTAAAACTGTTTTGCACCACTTATATTTCCTAGTACCTTTGTCTGTAGTAGTAGTCTGCTGAGAAAATTAATGTTACAATAACAATTCACTTTAGTATTATTAGAGTTCAAACAGAAATTTATGTCATTGAAGAAGAAGATGACAATATTAATATAATTTTTTAAAATATGAAAATGAACAAGACACAGAAAAATAATAAAAGATGATGGTTGCAACTGGGACACGAACCCAGATCCTCCCGTCTAACCGGGACATACGCTTTAACCAATTTCGCCATTGCACCCTATTATAAGACTGTCGTATTTGTCAAATACATATTTCAAATTTCAGAATTAACAATATTATCTTCGACTAATGTTTTTTTTTCCAAATTATTGGCAGCTACCTTTTTCAGTGGAAACAAGTATTCAAAGAATATATTTGTTACCTAGATAGTGTCTCGGATAATTATATATCCGATTTTATTTTATAATAAATTAATTTTATTTAATAATAAATTAATTTTAATTTTATTTTATAATATTATATTTTTCTGTGTCTTGTTCATTTTCGTATTAAAAAAAATAGATTAATATTGTCATCTTCTTCTTTAAAGACATATTACATTGGTGGGAATAACGTTCAAAAGTTAAAAAATAAAGTGTTTCTTTAAAAAAAAAGAAATTTATCTGTACAAAAATTATTGAAAAATAATGTACCTACCAGCATATATAAAATATCATCATTATAATAATCCTTTCTTATTTGCTTACTCTATACTACTTACTTTGACTTTATGTATTTTTAAATTAAACAGTTTTTTTTTTATATTCATTCATACTATGCGTTTTATATTCTTCTATTTTCTGCTATACTCTTTTATATTATTTTACATGCATTTATATAATTATATATGAATTAATATAATATTATTTTATATTCATTTAATTTATTTTATATTCTTTTATATTTAATATGTCATTTCACCACGAATAATATTGACCACCACAAAAGGAGCAAGTGACAAGTATGGTGTTCGAAAATTCCTCTGATTATGCCATTTACAATGCAATGAATAAGGAATAATTTTAAAAAATACAATGCCGTGTATAAAAGTCAATTCACAGACTTGTTATTTCCTGAATACTTTTCCAAGAGTTTTATTATCACAATATCAAATCGATAAGAAATTTAACATAACAATACCTGCATAAAACAGACGCATTTTAAAATCTCTATATTTTTCATTGGCAGAGAAAGTTTTTTGTCAATTATTAATACGAATATTTTTCAATAGGATGTTGACAGAGTGCGGTTCAAATCCTACTTTATCGTAAAAAGACAAGTCAGTTTTCATATATTTTGTATTTCTTTCCAAAAATATAGAAGTAAGTAATCAAATTGCTTGTTATTACAAATAAATTTTTTCTTTATCGTAAGGAATAAAAAAAAAATTCTTGAGTCCTTGGGAATGATGCAGTCGCGAGCATTGATAGAAGATCTAAGCTATTTCCGTCCTCCCCCAATCGTACATCCGGCTGCAATCTATTTTAACAGATGTTTTCATATGAAAAAATACAAGGAAATCCAATATATTTTGGAGAATTTTTGAATTTCCATACCCAGAAGCTTAAAAAACTTCGCACATTTCAATAAAATTCTAGAGAAAAAAATGCTTTCATGATGTGAAATAATAATAATTAATAACAATAATCGGTTTTAAATTTATTTTAGCGTTTTTTTCAGTTTTCATTCTGAAACAAGAAAATGAAGTTTTCACATATTGTATTCAGAAATACATTTTACATTACTCATAGTATTATTCTGTTTCACTATTTTGATGGTTAAGAAAAAAAATTAATGATTTTTTTTAAAACTATCCAGTCTCTGATACGTTTTTAGATTTTCACGGCCAAAAGCATTTTCGTTGTTTGTTTTTGGGGTCACTGGACACTGCCACGCTGTCCGAAACGTCGGCTAAAGAAGGGGGTAGCTCAACACGGCATAACACACCAAAAACAAACGTCGAAAATATCCAGTCTCTCTTCGTTTTTAATGTTGTCTGGAAGGCAATTATATAAGTTGCCCCCCTTCGTAACCAATGGATTGTTTACCATAGTAGTGTGGATGGTGTTTAAATTATGTTATCGTATAAAATATTTATGTACTTGGGACGTTTTAATGAATTTTGCGTTTTTATGTATGAGTTTATCATTTATTTTGTATATAAGGAGACATATATTGGTTAATCTTTTATATTACAATACATTCATAATAAAATCTACTCAAATATATATATATACATTCATAAATATAAAAGTATTGTGATGAGGTTTCAAATGCACTGCTTTATCCTTTGCAGAAGATACTTTGTTTTTATCAGTACACTGCAAACTACTGAAGTACAATGTGATATAACGAAGGTACTTTTGCAACTCATTGAAATTCGAAACATGTCTTTTGTGCTTTACAAAGTTTGTTGACATCGCAGTATTTACCCACAGAATAGTACCTACGCTTTCGTGTTTTTATTTCGCACAACTGAGAGGAAATTTTTGCATTGCCCATACTACGAATGCAATTAAAATATATTTTTCTTTAGAATGCCGTCGCTTCTGTATTTTTCGAAATATCAACTGAAAGTGTTGTTTGTAAAATTGTACTTTCAGTATTATATTTGCGAAGACCCGGGAAAAATCATGGGGTGGTCCAAATTCGTGAAACATAAGTTCCAATTTTGAAAAAACTCAATTCCACTTTTTTAAATTAATCTTAAAATAAAAGACATTTCGAATTCATTACACCAGAGTAAAACCAATCACAAAGTTTATTTCAAAAAGGTTGTATTATATCCAAAAAGGGGCAACCCATTTTCTTTTAATGCTTTTTTGTATGAAAAATAAGTTTGATATTATCTTATGAAGAAGTGATTATTTTTTGTAATCTTTTCACAGTAACAAATTATTTTTTTTCGTATTTACAATTTCCTTACCTTAAAATATCTCTTCCACTACACTGCACTTAGCTTCCAAATATTTTGCAGTGTTTGACGGTGATGCCATTCAGAACTTAAAAAATAAATTATTGATACTCTTTTTAATAGTTGCAACTTGAGCAGACTGGCATTTCATTTTCTTGGAAGAACTGGGGAAACGATTTTTAATGTGAATATCGCACAAGTCCCAACTGTTTTTAACCGTCTGGAGCCTGTGTTTTTTTTATTATTAAACTATGGCATTCCCAATTATTGCGGTATATTGTAAGGCTGAAGGTGTGGGTAAGGGAAGGAGTTGAGGAGGATGAATGTGGGGAGAACCTGACTCAATTTGGTCAACAAACGCGGCTGAAGCTATTTCAAGCAACGCGTTGCAAGCATTCAATTCTGAATAGTGGTTTTTCACCAGGGCGATACTGACTTCCATTCTAGGTGACATCTACAATGTTATTTACACCGCTTCAAACTGCATATGACAACAATCATTAATAATGTTTTAAATGTATTGTTCAGAATATTTATGTTTACCCAGGCAAAACGTGAGAAGTAGATAATTATTGGAAATCGGTACTTAGAAACCTTAAATTCGCTTTTACCTTATTTTAAATATGTAAAGCCACTTTAAATATTCATAGCACGAGAAGGGGAATAATTTAATTAATATATACCTTTTTCTTTGATCACATATAAGAACAATATCATTGAAAAAAAACGCTTTGTCCAAAACGGGTCTTGGACAAAGCGAAACAACAAATACAACCCGTATTTTGTGTCAACCTAATTTATTGTATTTCGTTCAGTTATGGTTTATTTGTAAGTAAATATATATTTCGTCAATGTTTATTGAAGTTTAACTTATGCACCCTTGAATCCAAACAACGCCCCTAGCGCTAATAACAAAAGCCTTAAACTTTCACGATATTTGGAAAGCTTTCCATTGTTAGCTTAGGGAGCTCTCGTACAGCAGAACTCGAGGTCATTATATAATATGACTACACTAGACCACTTAATATTCTGAAAACTCGCCTGAGTAATACGATAAATATTAATATTAGATTTAATCTCTGGTTCGACAGTGTTTTCAAGAGCTAATAGGTTTTGAATTATTTATTAACTGTCATCATAAAATAGTTTACTTTATTTAGAAAAAACGTTTACATTATTAATTATTGTTTGTTTTTTCAAATCAAACACGATAGCTATTATCTTGATGTGTATGTAACCAATTAATAATCTAGTTAGCAAAACTTTAGTGAGTTGATCGTTAATTCAAATTATATTACAAAGTTCGATAATCCCGAAAGCCAATTTAATAAAGTGACATTGAATAAATAATGTGAAATAAGAAAATCATCAGTGACAGATACCAAATGATGTCTGCAAAATCGGCGGGTAGAAATATAAACAATTAATAAAATAATTTACAAAATGAGCAGCGGAAATATTCTTCACACTTCCTATAATATTTAACCAAAAATATTTATCATAATTCTACCAATGATTATATTTTCATATGAATAATTGATTTATTTGCGCCGAAATTAAAAAAAAAAAACTATAACCATAGAAATTTAAAATAATGGTTGGATTATAAAGTAGTTTAAGTAGGTAATTTATTATTCTGTTTGTGATGTTAGTAATGGTTATTGTTTAAAGAGATTGTGAGCATTCACAAACTAAAAAAAAACTATTTTTGGACAAAAGAATTATAAATACCTCTCCACTGAACTCTATATCCATAATTCATTTCCACCAGTCATAAAGAAGACAGATAATGCAAATGATTTTAAAAAAGTAAAAAAATAAAATCAAAGATAATGAATATTTAAGCAACATCAAAAAAAAAATCATAGGAGTTTAAACCCAGCGATATTTAATTAAAACCTAGTCATTATAACGAATTGAAAAAATGCAAATTTTGCTCCATTATTGGTATTGACTTATCTTCAGCCTCCCAACATACCCCAATTGGGGATGGCATAGTCTCACTGGCTTCACACGGGATTAAATTCCGATTGACGAATTGAAATGTAGCTGTCGTGAATTCCACCACCAAATAATAAAATTCTATAAAATTAATATATCCTATATGACCCATACGATTTATTTTTTCGCACAAATTGGGAATTATTGAAAGGCCGGATAAAAATCTTCGGCGGGCTGGATCCGGCCCGCGAGCCGTATTGGTTTAGGGGATCAAATGTTGAGGATCAAGCAAAGATAGTATGGTGATCAATGCGATCTAGTTATCTGGAATGGTGTGTGTTCGAACCGATTCGCAACCAATTGGAGGTCTGCATGAGGGATGCGTGGAGAATTGAGCTGTCATAATTGACGTTGGTTCGGTGTTGCCTCCTCTCGTTGACAATTAGTGATGTCAATGTTTGAATCGCTACGGCAGCGGTACCCTGCTGCAATGGCTATTAGAGAGATAAACATCAATAATAACGGGGTGTTAAGGTACGTACATATTTGTTAGGTCACATACTTCGAGGGGATAAATATTAAAAGGCAAAATAGAGGGTCGCCAAGGGCCTGGTAGGAAACAAATGTCTTGGCTGCGAAATTTACGAGAATGGATCGGTATTAGAAGTGTGGAGGAACTATATTTACCAAAGAGATCGCCAATATCGGGGGGACCTGATAGGGAACATAGGGTACACGAAGAAGAAGAAGGTACCTACTTGACTCACAACCAGTATCCTTAACTAACTTTAACCGGATATTATTTGGAGTCAAAAATCAAAATGATATGTTGATCTCGAGTGACAGGAGACTCCAGATGGGTTAGTCGGTTACACGGCTGAGTGACCAGTGACGACAAGTGAAAGATTTTTTTTATTTGAGTTTGAAGAAAAAAAATTACTTTAATGAAGTCACTGTAGAACAAAATTTAATTTGCATTTTTTTTACTCCAAATAATAATGTGAGGTTAAAATAAGTCAAGTACCTACGCAACTTGTACATTCAAGTGAATCATATTATGTAACGGGTTCTTCTTTCATATTAGCCGGTTAGTGGTCACAATTTGTTTATTACACGGAAATCATTCTGATTGTGGCCAATTTTCAGTATAAAGATAATTTATTTACGAAGATAATGCTTTTGATTATTTTGTGTCTATTTACCTTTCTTTCCAATCAAGCCATTCAAAACTATGATGGCTCTCTGTTACCCACTATAAGGATATATGTTTTATAATTTCAATGCTGACGTGCATAATATTAAATTTGTAAAAGTGTTTTTTTTTTTAATATCAAGTTGGCAGTTACTGTTCTACGACAGCTGGGAGAAAATAACTGTTATAATATAAAGCTTCATTGCTGCATCGCATTAGCATTTGAAACTTCAAAAAAACATTTTCTGAGACCGCGCGGCCGCATGTCAGGCTATTTCAATGTTAGGTAACGGGTACAAAACGGGTAATATTAAAATTGTTGGAGAGCTTTGAAAGCGGAGAAAAAAACATTAAAAGTAAAAAACGGGTGCTCTGGTGGTGTTTTCATAGGCAAACACTAAAGTCGGAAATAACACTTCTTCATGCTGCTCACTAACAGACGGTTAAACATACCTCCACGCAAAAGGGTTGCAAATTTTATGGGTTGCATCTGCGTGTAGTTAAAATAAACTCAATTCCTTTTGTAGTAAAACCCCAAAACTTGGATATTACGCACCACGGAATCGGAAATAATTCTAACTCGCGAGCTAAAAAACCTACATTATATATTTTTTTAGTGATATGGCGATACACACGAACACTTTTTCATCAGGGCCCGGAGACTGTTTAACTTTGTCAAGAAGGGTCCTGAATTTTTTAGAAGTAATTGTAAAAAAAAAATATTTCTGTTTGTAACTGGTGCAATTATTCGCTAAATTAGATTTAAATCAGTCTGAATAAAAATGTTGTTGCGATGTTGCACGGTTCACTTCTGCATTGAAGCAACCAAATTAAATTATTTATATATAAAAGTGAATGATTCAATGTCATTGAATGCCATTTATTTATTTATTTATGCCATTGTTCAATCACTTTCAATTTTTAAAATGAAATGTAAGTTGAAGATTTGAATAATACACTCGATATTTAATCGTGCGCACCGCAGTCAAAAGGTCGAAAGGTCGCGTTATCAACTTAGTCAAAATGGTATATAAATAGAAAGAGAAGCATATATTATGCCTCTATTCTTGGAACATTTCAAGAAGTACCCTAGCTTATGGAAGATTAAAACGTTCGGTTGTAAACAGTATTTTATTTACGGATCAAAGGAGTAACCTTTCTTAAAAGTTCTTCAATTTGCTTCATTCATTCTAAGATGTTTTAATGCGTATGAATCTGGTTCCCCTTCTGTAAATTCTAACAAAAAACGGTTTGAAGTATTACTGTAGCGTTCTGTTATTTAGTACAGACACTAACAGATTCTATAATACTTTAGATGGAGATTACTTCTTGGAATAATAAATAGTTTATGTTATTATCTGCGTTTATTATAAACTTCGCGGATTACAATATAGATCTCGTTAGTCGACCTAACTAGAAGCTGGCTAAATGGAATCTAATCGAGTGTACCAGTGAATGCGTTCTCAGAGCTTTTTGACCCTCTCTTGATTTCCACAGGTACTAGCCTACCTGCCATCTAGCGGAATCTAAGGACAGCTCTTAGCACTGCCATCTATGTCTACAAGCCGGAAGCTTTTAGATACACTACAATTACTTAGTAACCATGGTTGCGCCCATCAACGTTGTCGATTTTTTTCGTTGACTCGTTAATTAAATGACAAATTAATGGCATTTGAAGCGCGCGATCTGATTCAAAGACATCCTCAGCAATGTGAATTGAATAATTCACTTCTATATGTAAACAGCATACCCTTTTAGAGTGAATCAATTTGGTTGAACCGTGTAATATCGCCGACCCAGACAGACATTGCCGATAGAAAAGGATCGAAGCCGTAATGATAGCCGCATAGAGAAGGAATCTATCGAGCGAAGCCACACAAAGCCTTCAGGGCCTTACAAAACATTAATATGAGAGTTCATGCAAACAAGTAGGTACATGTACCTTATGAACAGAAAATTACGTAGTAGAACCGAGATAATAGAAAAAAGAGAGATGTAATGGAAGCTTGCCGACCGTCGCCAAGCTACAAACATATCGCACGGACTATCAAACCGGTGCCGGAGCCAATGAAAGTTACACATCGGTGTGTAGGTGGAAATAAAGTCAGGGTACCGCTTTGCATAACGCTATTTGCAATAGTTCGGGTGAACGATGCTGAAGACACTTGTGCGCGCGTGGTTTCATATACTAATGGTTCATGCCCCATCTTTTCCGTTTCTTTTATCTACGACGGCCCCCGAGGTCGATGGGTAAGGCTCTCAGTATCGCCCTGGTGTAAGACAACCATTCGGAATTGGAAACTTTGCTTGAAATGGCCTTAGACTTGTTTGGTAACCAGATCTGAATAGTCAGCTCCACCTCCCTCTTTCCCTCTTCACTACCTTCAGCCTCACAGCCCAACTGGGGAAGCCATAGTGTGCGGTATTCACATAAAAATAAATTCTCACCAATCAAATATTACTTTTCTATAGTATTTACATATATGTATAGTAAAATTTCACCATTCAGTCAAAACATGATATCGGAGAGCACTTACTAGAAATAATTGATGATCAGAATTGAGCACTGAACATAAGCGGTGTTTCCGTATTTTATGCATTGAACCATTACGAGCAAGTCAAAGTAATTAATGTTCATTCCGAGAAATACGTAATCAAAGCTATTTTATTAAAATGTTTTTGGCAATCATAAAGTTCAAATTACCTATTAGCAGATAAATTTCTTTTGCAGATTTATTTTCCGATAACTAGTAGACTTTTATTAAGGACTGTTTATTATTCCCCCTATCGAAAAATTTTATTATCAAGGATTTATTTTTAGAACAAATTAAATTTTTATTACACGAGCAGTTGAACTTTTAAGCTTGGGTAATGTTATATCAATTTTCTTTCTGAATATATCCAGGGTTGCATAAATCATGAGTTGCTGAACTATAACTTTTCTCAGGAGAAGTTCTTCAGATGTTTGAGTTGTAAGTTAACCATGACTCCTCGTTCCTCACCTTTGCCAACAAATAATCCATTTACAGTGAGGTAAATGTCTATGCATTTTATAATTAAATAACACACCCCAGGTGAGAAGATCCGGGAGCGAGGAAAGTTATATAAACTGAATAAGTTGAATTATTCCGCCCTTGGATAAGACAGCGCAAATTTTTAGTTTGTTCGGAATTTGTAATCAAAATTTCGAAATAAATTACTTCAATCTGTTTTTCATGAAAACAACTCTGTAAATTAATTACTTTTGTCACAATATTTCGGAGTGAAAGGTATCTGATTTAGTTTCAGTTCAAATTATTTACTTTATTAATTAAGACGATTTGAAAAACATAAAATCTTTGAATAATGGTAAGCTTTATCTCTGAAAACAAAAACTTCTTATTGTTTATTTTTTATAAATTAATTTAGAGACTTTTCATAGGTAAAAATCAATGTAAAAAAAATTTAGAAAGTGGTGTCATTAATTAAATTTACATGTATTATTTTTACAGATATTCTTATTAAAAAATCACAATTTAAAAATGAATATCTTTATCCGTTTGCACGGTTTTAGAAAGCGATAAGAGATAGCATGAGATGTTAATGTTTTTTTTTCGTAAATAACTAAGATTTGGATTGGGATAGTAACAAAATATTTACTAAAGTAGAGTCGTTTATTGTTATGATATTACCAATAATGGCAACTCCCAAACTAAATGTTCCACGGAAGAAATAAAAAAATATCTTATTCCCGAAAAAAGACAGAAAAAGTCAGTTATTCATTTTGATAACTTTCTGTAAATAAGAAATGGCATCGGTGATATAAAAAAAAACTATTACAAAACTCTATTCGGATATTTTCCTAAGGGGTGAAATAGGTACCCAGCTCAACTCAAGGTTAAACAAGCATTTCGTATCCGTATATACATTTATGGTATCATACGCTGCTTGTTCCAATCGAACGGTACGACTTTAAAACTTTAGACATTTATATGTACTTTGTTGGAGAACTCCGACAAACGCATGTTCTGATGAAGATCCTCGGAAGTGTTGAGGTGTAGTTTCCTACATGAAGATTATATGATTAAACTTAATAAAACTCGATGTTTTTTAATGTGATACTGTGTAGAAGTATAAATTGGCCGAAACTAATGGCAAACCCATTGCGAAATTTCGTGAGGAAGTGAAAGAGAGAAATTTTGTGAGGAAGTGAAAGAGAGAAATGAATAGGAGAAGAGGGAGGTTATAGAGTGCAAAGCCATTCAGATCATTATCATTATATTTGTTTTATGTTATTGCGGCACAAGGGCCCCTACTGCCGGGAGCCAATTAGAGTACCTATGGCATTCCATATATTATATAGCATATTGTTGGAATGAAGGGTGTGGGGGTAAAAATGAAATGCTAAAGGTGAGTTTTCAGACCAGAATAATCAAATCTCTTCAATAAAAATAGTTAACGCCATTTCTAGAAAATTTCAGTACTTAACGATTTTCTTTCAACGGGGCAATATAGATAATATCTTTTCTGCAATTCGCAAATAAACTCTTTTTAATTAATTATTTTTCAAAATAGCCAATTTTGGACCGTCTGTCTGCGTCCACAGTATCTACTCGCGTGCTATGTAAAACAGTATTTATTTTTAAGAACAAATTGGAATTATGAAAATATTAATTTGTTATGTAAATGAATAATTATGTATGTTAAGATTGTACATTTTTAGTACCTCTTTCAATTTGAGAGGCGGGTATGGGTACCGCCGCCCCGGGAACCATTTATTGGACGACCAACACCTCTGCCACAGGTCACCCCAAGTGGTTCGCTACGTTTGGTGACTTAGCAGGGGTGCCGGGTTAGGTTTGTCCGGGACTTGGGGAGGCGGATGCGTCTGCCGACCATCTGCGTAGCAGGCCGGATCGGGAGAGACTGATTGAGGGAGACCTTTTGATCTCTCCAGCCGGACCCTCTCGACACATCGCCTTGCACCGCAATGGGAGGAATGGCTTCATACGTCCATCACTCCTGGACATATTAATCACCCGATTCCTACCCACCCCTCAAACCTTTTTCCTTCCCAGGACTTCCTCTCCTTTATTTCCCTCAAAAAACCCTCCACACAGCATCTTTAAAAATGACATAGGCCCTGAGGGAATTTTTCCCTCAGGGCCTTCTGTGTGGAGCCAATGAAAAACAAAAAAAAATCAGAAATAGAAAAAATAACAACATATATTTTCTGCACATAACGTATTTTGTTTTAAAAAGAGATTGTAAAAATACCCCATTAATGAGATTTGAATTTTATAAGCAGTTTTTGATGAAAAGGGTTATTTATATAGGTATCTACTCAAAAATATAGATTACAGGTACGGAAGTTCTTCGAATGATGCAATAAATGACTTTTTTAGCTTTTGGTGAGTTTTTCAGACCCCTGAAACAATCGTTTTGAAAACGTCTCGAATCCTATTCATAAAAATAAAATTTAATTTAAGTATAAAATCGTCTTTCAAATTGATATCGCAAAATAATAAAAATCTAAAGATAAGCGCAAATCTCGAATGTTTAGCACGTTTTGAATAGACGAGCGGAGTGATTGAAGAAGACAGTGACGTGGAGCCGCGGGCGCCTTTCTCCTCCAAACCCTTAAATTCCTTCACTCCACGCCTCTGGGACAGCCGGCCTAATTATATGATTACGTAATTAATTTACGTCAGTTCCCGGCGAATCCTTAGTAGCATGGAATAGACGTATGTAAGTTTGTTTATTTTTGTTCTTAGGGAATCTCTGGTTAGCAAGTTAATTATATCAACTAAAACAAGACGCGATGGGTACAAAAAATCCTTTTTTCAAAAATCATATGCGGCCGTACTTAAACTTAGAATTTCTATGTCCAATACTGCTTGAAAATATTAATAAGCTTAAGTTTAATTTAAACTATTTAATATTACGTAGAAAAACAATTCAATTTTGATATTATGATGTCTGCACAATTTTTTTATTTTTTTTTATTTATGCAATCATTTTATTATTTAATTTATAAAAGCAGTTTATTTTCAAACAAGTTCTACTGTGTAATTATTATTACGTGTGATATCTGTTTCGCCTTCTGAAGGCATTATCAAACTGTGGGTAGCCCACTTACGACGATACATTTCTACTATTTCTAAATAGGTATTTTTATTTTAATTACTTATACCCTGATTTCCGAGTAAAATGTTGGAAATTATTAATGGTTATTACCCCTTAAGAGCCATTGATGAGCGGCTGAGAATAAAAGTTTAAAAACGCTTGCAACTGTACAGGGAGGTTCCGATGAGAAAGATCGATTATTCCCCTTATCAAATTCAAGATTTATTTAATTAAACATTTGCTATAATATATAGGATGTCCGGGGGTAAAGTGCATTAACTTCGGGAGGTGATTCTACATGATATTATAAGTAAAAAAGATACATAACTTTTTTAGAAATTCCAACTTTTAGGGTTACTTTTTTGATAAAAAGATAAAATTAGCCCGGCGTGTAAGCCCAGCACTAGTAGGTATTTCCGTTGTTACAATACGGGCCAATCGAAACCAACATCGCCACAGTCGGGCCCGAATGACTCAAAGCAAATTTATCGAGTAAGTTTGTACCTTTCACTAAGCATTTTTAATAGGTACATCTTTGTGTATAGGAAAAAAAAAGTTGGATTTTCGAAAAAAGTTGATAATCTTTTTTACTCCTACCATTATGTAGAATCACCACCCGAAGTTAATGCACTTTACCCCCGGACACCCTATATACCTACATTCAAGTAAGCAATAAAAATGCTCAAAACGCACGATGATAAATTATTTAATATCGTGTACTTCTTGTTAGTATTTACGATTTAAATAAAATAAATGTGTAAAAAAAAACCTAAAATATTTTAGTTTGTAAGACCTTAAATAATTTGAAAAACTGAGGTATTTTCGTCACAAAACACGTTCTCGGATTTATTTTTTAATGATTTTAATTTAACTAAAATTAAAATTCTGAAAAATGTGTTTACTAGATTTGTATTGATTTATTTTGTTGTATGATTATATAATTTGAAATTTGTGTTGCATAATATAATATGCCATTTGAAAATTGAACAAATCTGCCAACGACCAACGGTATAACCTTAGTATATTAAAAATAAACTTCGTTTTTCCAAATTTTGAAAATGCGTTCATCAGATAAAATAACAATCTTTCAAAATCAATTTTTATTTTTTGTATAAAAGAGTCAATACGTCTTGATTTAAAATCACTAATTTCCGGTATTCTCTGGTAATACCCTCTTAAGTAAAGTTTCCCAAATTACTGTATTGTTTAAATTTGACTGAAGGTCGTCATGTTAGTTTATCCAAAATGATGACTCAGGGGGTTCCTCCAATAGAATAATTAAGTATATTTATGAATTTGGCTTGAACATATCTAATAATGGCGAAAGAATCATATTTTTTTGTTCATTTATTAAAATAGCTTTCAGATTATTAGAATTTTTAAGAATTTTCAACTATAATATATATATGTACAAAAATATATAGTTTACTGCCTTTATTTTGATATTTATTTTTTTTATTTATTTATTCATTTCTATACTCTTACATACAGTTTATAAATACAATAGGTGAAAGTAAAACAAAAAATATCCTTAATATAAAACATAGTAGGTAGTAGAGTGAAGTATGTTCGGCAACTGCATGTCAATGGTTAAAACTAATGTGGTTATGTCTTGTGAACACCTCACTAGGAGAACCTGTGCTGAGGTGTTCGCATGTATTATTATGCCGTCATAAGTGATAGCACAGTATCCCCCTTGAGACTCTCAAGGAAGACTCCGTAGTTTCACCCATGGTGGCTGTATTGTACATATAGTAGGTGTAGGTAGCTGTTTTGAGATAGTCATCATAATATTATACAGACACAAGGTAGTAGGTTGAGGTAAGTTAAGCATCATAATATTCTAAGGACGCAAGTAATACATTATAGTGAAAAGAGTGCAGATACATTGTACAAGATTTACAGGTGTAGACAAGAGTTAAACATAATAATGATACGTAGGTACAATGTAGTGAAAAGAAAAAATAAAGAATATACATGAAGTGAGCTTAATCGAAAAGAGAATAAACAAAACCAAAGTAGATGATATTAGTGCCAATATTTTTAAAATATTTCCAAATAGTTATGCAATATTAATCTATATTGTAGGTCTAGCTGTATAGTTTAAGTACTAAGTTAATTATTATGTTTGGTTTGGAGTAAATAGGTTTTGGAAGAATAGTGTTCCTTTAGTTTTTATCCAGTCTGTGATTTGTTTTTTTAGTTTATTTGTTGGTGAATTTTCAGCAGATTGTTTCAGAGAAGGTGGCATGCAGTTATACAGTTTAATGGAATAGTAGTTAAAGGATCTTTGTCCGTGGGTCGTGTGCTTTAGCGGGATGTTAAGTGTTAGGTTTGTTGAAGACCGGCTTGTTATTGAGGACTGAGAAAGTGAAGGGATATGTAGTTTGAATTTGAAGAGGTGAAGAATAGACGATTTAGCATAGAGTTGTCTGATTGACAGTACATCAAGCATCTTGTAAATTTTTTCAGACTCTGTGTCATATGCTACTTGAAGAATTAGTTTGATAGTTGCCTTTTGTGCTTTTTCTAAAGGATCTAGAGAAATATTACTTGCACTTCCCCAAGACAGTAGACCATACATGATTAAAGATTGGGAAAGAGCAAAGTAAATAGATCTTAGTATTGTGCGTGGGAAGATATTTTTTATATTATTGAAGAGGTACATGATTTTTTTAAGCTTGGTTGTAATTAAGTTAATGTGGTCATTCCAGCGTAGGTTTTCGTCAAATATGACACCTAGATATTTTATTTCTTTGACATTTTCTATGATTTCGCAATTGCATGTTGAGAAAGGTTGGGAGCAGTCGTGTAATTTCAGAGCGAAAGTTGGAGGAGGTTGACCTCTTTGAGTTATACTATGTGTTATGAATTTAGTTTTTTTTGTATTTAGAGTTAGTTTGTTTTCATTGAGCCATTGTTTGATGACAGCAAGACTTTTCTCAGCTTTAAGGAATGCTATGATCCATGAGTCAGCTTGACAAAGTATTACGGTGTCATCAGCGAATGTCACAATGATGCCTTCTGTAATTAGTTCACAGATATCATTAATGTAGATAAGAAACATTAGGGGACCTAGAACACTACCCTGGGGCACTCCGTAACTGATCGGAAGGGGTTCGCTTTTCTCGTTGTTGATAATGACTTGTTGAGTTCTCTCTGACATAAAACTTTTCAGTAAGTTAAGTTCATTTCCAGTAATGCCGAGTTTAATAAGTTTCTTAAAAAGTATATCGTGAGATATTGTATCGAAGGCTTTACATAAGTCTAGGTATATTGAAATTACTTTTTTCTTTGAGTCAAGGTTAGAATTAATAAAGTCTGTAACTGAGGTTATAGCGTGTTGTGTATTTCTGTTCTTTCTAAAGCCATACTGGTTCTTCGAGAGTAGATGGTTTATTTCTAGGTAGTGGTAGAGCTGTTCTTTGATAGCTTTTTCCAGAATTTTTGACAAAGTATTTAGAAGAGTGATAGGTCTGTAGTTGTTGATGTCATTTTTAGGCCCTGACTTATATATAGGAATTACTAGTCCATTTTTTAAGCATCTAGGGAAAATACCTTCTTTTAGGCTACGGTTTATCAGGTGTGTAAGTGGATTGAGAAGTTGGTCACTTAGAGTTTTAATGGTTTTAGCGTCTATGTTGTCAGTACCTGCAGCTGAGCTGTTCTTTAATGATTGTATTATTTTAATTGTCTTATCACATGAGATGGTTTGTAGTTTAAATTGTCCATCATGATTGGAGTTGGGAGTATCTTGTTGGATCGATGAATGTAGATTCTCTACCACAGTACTTGTAATGTTTTCTGCCAGAATGCCTCCAATGTTTGTGTAATGTTTGTTAATGTAATTTAAAACTAGTGTAGGATTGTTCTGGAAGAGGATTTCTTCATTGTTTATGATGATATTTTTGATATTATCGTCATTGAATTTTTGAGTGCAAGTACTTTCCTTTAGTATTGACCATACACTTTTGGGATCATAGTTGGCTTCTATCAGTTTATTTCTGAAGTGTAGCTCTTTAGCTTTTCGTATAATTTGAGTGCATAGATTTCTATATCTTTTGAAGAATGAATAGAGAGTAATATCAGAAGGATTGAGATTGACTTGTTTATGTAATTTGTCTCTTTTTTTAATACAATTTAAGATGCTTTGGGTTATCCAAGTTTTTAATTTTTTTTTTGCGGTGGGGTATAATTTTTGTTGAGGTTTTGGTATTTTGCGTGATGATGGTTTGTAAGTATGTAATGAAGTAGTGCCAAGCCTTGTCTGTTGACGTTATACTCCTTAAATGCTCCCATGATTGTTCATCTAAACATGATTTTATGTTGTCATAGGCAATATTCTTAATTGTGAAGTAGCGTTGAGTAGGAAAATTTGGAGTTGGTGTAGTCAGGCCTAACAAAGTTGTATAGTGGTCCGTAATGGAGGATTCGAAGACTATACTATTAATATAATGTTTTGATTTTACCATAATATGGTCTATACAAGACTCAGAGTTTGTGGTTACCCTAGTGGGGGTATTAATTGTACTGAAGATACCATGTTGCATCAGCATCAACAGGTAATCGTGGTTTTGTGGGTGACCATTAGGCAGTATATTAATATTAATATCACCTGCTATTATAATATTTTTAAAGGAATTTAATTTATTTAAATGACTATTAAGGGAAGATATGAATGGTGAATTCGTTGACTATTATTTGTAAACAGTTTGAGTTATCAATGAAAATTTCAGAAACTAAACTATTAAGGTTATTATGAAGATAGACCACGACACCGTCGTTTTGTTTTTTATTATTTGACGTGTGGTATTGGGTGTAATTTTGTTTGTGTTTCTGGGTGAAGGTGTTTGTAATCCAACATTCTGTAGTAAAACAGTATTGGTTAGGATGTCGAGTTCATCGTAATTTTTGTTGAGAGAACGTATGTTTTGATTTAGTATAGTTAGTGAAGGTGGGGTAGTGAGGATTGTATCACATAATTTCCGATCTGCAGTAGTGTAATGGTGGTGCAAGTTATTAAGATTCATTTTCAATAGATCAGCCATGTTAATATTATGTAAATTAGGAAATGTAAATTTGAGGGGTTAGTGATTTATGGATGAGCCCCCATTTTTTTAAGATCATTTTCGTGTTTAATCTGAATGGTTTTTTCTCCAGGTCCTTTACGTACAAGCAGTCTACTCGCTTTAAACCACACAAATTGGAAGTGAGTTTCTTTTGCAGTTTGTTTAGTTTTCCATAATAGTTCTTTAAAGTAAGGTGAAAGCACTTCACTGATGTATATCGGCGAACTCAAGTTAATTGTTTTGGCCGCACTTTTTACTGAGAGAATCGAATCCCTAGTTTTAGGGTTGTGAAAAGAGATATGCAGTTTGTCCGGGGTGTTCCGTCTGCGGTCTTGTGTCCTGGTCACCTGACGAATGTCCTGTTGTGGCAGGGGCAATCCCAGCAAGCTGGCTACCCGAAGTACAGCTTCCGTAGGTTGTTCGCCCGGCTGCAGTTCCACTCCCGCCATCTCCACACTGTCAGATAACTTCTCTTGCTCAAGTTCTGCAAGTCTACACTCAAGGCTAGAGATTCTAATGTTATTCTTATCGTTAACCTCGCGTAAGAACTTGGTTTCTTTGTGCAGATCCTGCATTTGTTTGAAGCTCGTCACAAGGTCTTCATACTGGTTACATATGAATTCGCTACTTTTCTTTAAGTCTCTGATTTCTTCTTCGAACATTTTTTTCATTTCAGTAATTTTGCTGTTGCATTGAGTGCATTGAGTGATTTTTATTGAAGTGAATTTGCATTGAGTGATTTTTATCTAGGAGATGTTTGGCAAATTGTGACAGTATTTTATTATTATTAATATGTGATCTTTTAAAAATAATAATTAAATACAGTCACAATTTGCCAAACATCAGTATATCAATTGATCCCCTAGAACGTAAATTTAATGATAAAATCATGAATGTAATGATAAAATCACAGTGTTAACTCTCTATTATTTGTAAGCCAAGAAGATTTCCCCTCACTACATCTTAGAAAGATACCATTTCTGGCCCAATCGACCAAATAAGACATAAACCATTCTGAGCAAGCACCCAATTAGCCTTGTTTATAGTCTTTCCACCCTCCTACCCTCCCATGAACACGACCTTATTTCCACGATCATTAAGTTTAATTAAACCGTTCCTAGTTTTTTTTATATCTAAATAATTTCGTTGAGGCCCCCCATTTTTGGTGAATAAATTAATATTATAGAATTTCTACTCTGTGGCAGAAAAAGGTACTCTTTCCTATTGGCACCGGAATATTCTACCATGATTCTACGAAGGTTCAAAATTCAAACCTCTTTCGTCTTGCGGATATTTTTTCTGCGAGTTTTGGGTGTGCCGGATTTTATTAAGGTAACCTTGGAAATAATTCTTGAATTTTTATATTTTATTTACCAGCAAAGTTTTACAGAGTTTTTCCAGGACTTATCACCTTGGTATTATTTAATGTACAGCTTCCTTAGTAATATAATAAAACAATTATAAAATTTATTTTCACTTTATTTTATTTGACCGTAACCAGTTTCAGTTTGTTAAAGCCATCCTAATACTGGTAAAAAAATAGTCTTGTCCTACGGCTTATATACATAACACATTAGGGAGGGGGGAGAGAGGTGGTCTACAGAATTTTCCTTCAATTATATGGATTTTCTTACATTTTTCTTTGACTATCGAATTTCTAATTATCTTGGTTATTCCTAGTAGGTTTAATTACCTGGGATTTATTTTATTTTATTTTATGTATTTTTTATTTTTTTTATTTAATAAATTTTTATATGTTACTGTTTTTGACATTTTTTAACCTTCATACTAGGCTAATGCCCGTGTTGTGGTAGTCATACAAAATAAATATAGAAACTAAAAAATAATATTTTATAGAAACAGATAATAAAAACTATGGTATAAATAATAAAAAATAATAGTAAGCTGAAAATTATAGAAAGAAAAATATTTTAATGCAGAAAAGAGCAAAACATATTTAAGGAAAAATAAAACTAAATATAAATATAAAAAAAGTAAGCTGAAAATTATAGAAAATTATAAAATTATTTATTTTAAAAATAAAACTAAATATAAATATAAAAAAGTAAGCTGAAAATTATAGAAAGAAAAATATTTTAAAGATAGAAATAAAAATTTAAAAAAAATTAAACATCATGATTATAATACATATAAAATTACATAATATTGTTTTATACGCAGGTTTACTTATGGCATGTATTATCTACAAGACTACATGTTTATGGTCACATTTAATTTTCAGCAGTAATGGAGAGTATTTTATCTGGAATCATGAATTTTTACTCGTACTTGTTGAATCAACGTTTCTTAAAATACCTACATACTAATAATACAACAGTTATGATATAGGTATATTAAATCAATCAAATGATGAAAACAAATTGATAACGGTCGCAGTTGGGTCTCTAACTAGTCTCATTGTGACCAACACTACCAAATAAGCTAGTGAGACTAAATTAAATTCAGCTTTTTTGATCGATCTCAACATTCAATTTAAGATTACTAAAATTAACATCAATTATTTTTCCATTTTTTAAATACTTTTTCTAATATTTGGAATTATAGCAAACTTTTTAACACAGTTTATTATTGCAACGCCGATGCAAAGATATTTAAAAGTGACAAATTAATCGCCAGTAGTGTGGTTTTTGAACCCGTGTAATGGCATTTAATTTCTTGAGAAAAAATGGAGGCATTACTTTTTTACTGACCCTAGTACTATCACCCAATTCCTTCAAATACCATTTCGATTTTAGTGTTTACAGAAGATTTTCAAGTTCATCCGAAACTGTATAATTCCTATGTAGTTTAGGATGCAACAACATTCTAGAGGAGAAAGTATGAAGAGGATAATGAAAGGAAATTAATTAAGTTGGGTGGAGATGAAGTATCAAGGTGTTGGAAGTAGAAAATATCACTTTAATAAAGATTTCAGGGTGTCCTATAGGTACATATATTTAGAAACAGCTCTTTTCAAAGACCTGGAGCTTGGTCTGTGGAGAAGAATGTGAAAAATGTAAAGTGATTGAACAATGTTTAGTGTTTTTTATTATCACAGCCATGGAGGAGACCAAACTAGATGATAGAAAATTTGCTACAAGATTATATGAAGGGTTAAAAGATCCGTTTCTATAAATACCTACTATGAATTCTAAATTTTAAGTTGCTCTTCCTTTATGCTTACTGTTTATCTCTTATTATATTTTCACGTCACATCGCATTTCGCGTTAATCCAAGACTGGCAACGGTCAAGTTTTATAGAATCTTAGCGTTGTTAGGTTGGATTTTGTTCAATTTCTTTAATAAGTTCAAGCTTCAATTGAAAATTGACAAGCATTCAATGGTGTAACCATGTTAAGTGATCAATTATATACTATTATTTCACTGTCAATATTGCTTGCTTTTAGTCCAAGTTACCTGTGTACTCAGATCGCGTTATCACAGTATCATGTCACCTAGGTTGCACACGAGGAAAAAAATGATTGAAAGCTTTTGGAAGAAAATTTCATAACAGCGTATTATCTAATATATAAAAATTAATGTTTTTTTGTTTGTGTGTTCGTTTGTTATGCGCGTCCACACCGTTCATCCGATTGCGATGAAACTTTGGGAATATGATGTGGGAATATGATCTCACTATCCTCTATCCGGGATATTTATAGGACAGTGAGCTCTGGAGTTAATTCCTATACTATTCTGATTGCGATTGCGAATTTCATATGATTGATTTTAATTTTTTTTTAATTGTGGTTCTGGCATTATGAAATTTGCCAAAAAATTAAATAGTTCACGCGAGTTGTTGAAAAAATGGTTGTATTTTATGGAGTTAAGCTTAAGGGGAAAAAGGGAGGGGTGTGCGGGAGGGTTGGATGGGGCATTGAGGAGGGGGCTTCGCGGGAGGGGTGACGAGGGAAAGGGGAAGGCGGAGAAGGTGGAAGCGGAATGAGTGAGGGGCGGGTTCGCGAAAAAGGGGAGAGCGGGAGAAGGGAGAGAAAGAGGAAGAGGAGGCGGAAGAGGAACTAATGGGAAATGACACGAAGGGAGATACAATTTATTTATTTAAGTAGCATTGTATCAGCTAGTTATTAATAAAAGTTACCGTGGTACAAATCAGCTCATTCCAAGCTTCACGTGGTTATTTAAACGAGTTAGTTTATTTTGCAAGTTAATAATGTACTGTTAGTAAATATAGCATGTTTACAGGTTGGTGTAGTATAAATTTAATAATACGAGCATAAGGGAGAGTAATCGCCCGGAGAGCGTAAGTACCGGATACGTGTCCGGGCGTCAACAATTTATTACTTATTCGAGTGAGTGAGTAACATATAAAATTATATCAAACTAGCGGCCACCCGCGAGTATAAATCACGGTTGCAGGTGGCAGATGGGTTCCTTTTTTCCACTTTTCTAATAAAATGCGCATGCAGGGCGTTCGTTTGTAAATGTAATTTACTTTATAATAAAAATGTGGAAGTTTAGTTGTAATTTTTCGTATGTAGCAGAGAAATATAACAGTGTTTTATACACATTAATCTTGTTAAATTAATAACATTCTACATTTACTTTATTAGTTTTACTTGCACGGGTTATTGTTTTTTTCTCTACGGTGTTTTTCATTATCTAAACTTGTGCGTGTTCTAAAGGCATATGATGCAGTTCTGTAGTGAGCATTATTATAATTTAAGTGGTGTTGCTTTGCAAAATATTTGTATTTTATTATGATTATACTAATTACTTACAGAAATAATGTTAATAATATTAAATCAAGCTGATTTTCGGCTGCGAAACATGATGCCTATCCAAAATAGATAAACGGAGACTAGAGGCTTTCGAGATGTGGTCCTATAGAAGGGGGATTAGGAATTTCCTAGAAAGACCACATTACAAATGAGGAGGTTCTCCAAAGAATCGAAAGAGGAAGGCACCTACACAGGACCTTGTCCGAAAGGCGTGCAAGATGGATCGGCCATATAATACGACAAGAAGGCCTCTTGCATGCCATAATGGAGGGTATGACCTAGGGGACAAACTCTAGGGGACGCCCACGCCGAGAGTACCTGGAGGACCTACTGGTGCACATGCGCTGCTCATCATATGCAGACTTCAAGAGAGCTACACAAGACAGGGAAGAATGGAAGAGAAGAATATAAGAAATTGCTGCAAACCAATCCCAGGATTGAAACCAAAGAGAGAGATTAAATCAAATTGCATTATTAAAACACACAAAAAAACATATTAAATGATGCAAGCAAAATGAAACAATACAAAGTCTGTATTTTCTGATTAATTTGTTTGATTATATCCTATTAATTGAAATCTCAACAGCTTTATGTAAATCACTTTTCCATATTTTTTGTTGATAAAAAATCAATTATTATTTACAATTGAACATTACCAGCATCAAGGAACGTAATAGAAGATAATAATTACTTATAAATTAATAAACAACAGCTTTGTTAGAAATTAAATTGGAAAATTATTATACGACGGAGATACTTTTTAAAAATATAGGTTCGTATCGAAATGAATAAAAATACAATAGAGAAAATCTGTCTTTGTATAAAGTTACATTATTAAGGAAAACATTTACATCCAGAAGAAACTTTTAAAAAAAGATTACGACATCACTTATACAAAGTTTGAAGCCGAGAGAGATGCTGGAGAAGTTTTCCAATAAAAATTGGATTCAGGTTCGATCTGTTTTCTATTCGCTACTCCAGTTAAAAATTTCCAGTTCACATTTCCATAACTACTTTTCAACATTTGCATTTTGAACTTATTTGTCATCTGTACAACTAATGTGAAAATAAAGGGGTGGATGAGGTTAAGAGCGATTGACCAGATTATTGAAATTAAAAGTTTAAAAATGCTTGCAACTGTACAGGGATGTTCCAATGAGAAAGATCGATTATTCCCCGTATCAATTTTTTTAAATTAAAAATTTAATATCTATTTATTTCATTCAAAACTTGCTTTAATATATACCTACATTCAAGTAAGAAATAAAAATGCTCAAAACGCACGATGATAAATTATTAAATATAGTGTAACTTCTTGTAAGTATTTTTTGATCATAAGTATTTATAATTTTTCAATAATGTCTAAACAAAATAAGTGCGTAAAAAAACAAAATAAACAAAATAAGTGCGTTTGTTGTATGATTATATGATTTGAAATTTGTGTTGTATAGAATCTATCGTTTGAAAATTGAACAAATCTGCCAACGACCAACGGTATAACCTTAGTATATTAAAAATACACTTAGTTTTTCAAAATTTTAAAACTGCGTTCACCATATAAAATAACAATCTTCTAAAAAAGAGTCAATACGTCTAGAATTTAATTTAAAAAATTTAATTTCCGGTATTCTCTGGTAATACCCTCTTAAGCCGTTATTGGAGCATTTCATGAATTCAATTAATATGAGTGGTAAAATGTTATAATCCAGTAGTTTCCTTTGCCAATTTACTGGCAGTCACGTTATACTGATGGAAAATCGTAAATATTTTTAATTTTTTTTAATGGATCTTGTACTAACTAAAAACTCAGTAACAAGAACTGAATAGCCTTTGTACATTATTTGGCGTCAACGATGTGAGACCATGCCGTTATTCCGCCTTTTTATATGACTAGAGTGTGGAACGAGCTGTCTGCCTTCCTTTTTCCTTATTTATCTTTTCGGAGCCTATTTAAGTCCCGCATTAACAAATCTACTCCTTCAGCCCCTTCCGAAACCCACCTCACAACTTCACCCAATCGTGGCGATAAAGTTTCTCGGGCTCTGGATAGAATTTCTTGTACGTTGTAAAATAATACAATAGATATCATTTAGGTTTAATGGTTCTGTTGGGTAATGTATTAATTTGTCGTAAAAGATTTACTGCAATTAGTATAAGCGAAGTAAAACGAAGGGGCCATTAGTGTAAGAACTCATTATGCTGTCTTTTTTATTTACAAGATTTTATTTATTCTAATTGAAATTTCAAAAGTTTTCAATAGCACGGGACATTAAATACAGGTCGTTAATAAATTGATTTATTATTTTCTAATAAGATTTTACTTACGAATCTTAACCACTGGAGCGACAGACCAATTAAAATATTTTTTTTCGGATTGCTAAAGGAAATTTTTCAGCCCACACTAAAAAAATCATACCTCCGAATTTGAATATGGAGACATACAAACTGATTATAGTTCTATGTAGCCAATGAATTCCCCTATCTTTTGTTTATTATCACATATTTTTACGATTTATAAATAAAAATATAATTAAATCTTCAACCTTAAAACATTTTAAAGAATCTAGAGAACATTTATGTTTGTTATATTTTGAATGTACAATATATTATATAATGGTTATTTTTTTTAAATATTTCAAAATTTGCCACATTTTGGCAACAAAGCAATCCGAGGTTTTGGAAATGGTGCCATAATGTGGAAAACAGCGCTCGAGTGGTTAAAAATTTTAAAATTAAAGACAAAATTAAAAAAAAACATAAATACATTCGAGTACGTGATGCCTTTTCCGTAGTCTGATAATTTGACAGCTATACTTTCTAAACGAATAGACAAGCTGTGGAATAGACAGTTAAAACAATAACTTTTTGGGAGTTATCTTAATTAGTTCCCTTTTCTTTAACATTGATATTTAAAAGTAATTTTGCGAATATAAAAGAATTGATATTTCTGTTCATATCCAGCGTCAAAATGCCTTCTCTCTTCTTACGACCTGTGAGAGAAGGAACAAATGTTTTATCCTTCTAAAATAACGATAACGATAGAAATGAAAAAGTTACTTAAAAACAAAGATTTTTTTACGAATTCAAATTAAATTAAGAGCTTTGTGAGAGGTTGACAAAAATCTAAGCTCTGCTGTGCTTAAGTGCTAATTTTTGGCACCAGCCCAAATAATGAAGCTTTAAAAGTACATCGGAAGTAGGTAAAGTCATTAACACGGTCATTCCGCTTCGTTATCGGAGTTCAAACGACGGCATTGTCCGGAGATTGGCACTGACAACCGTGATAACAGGTTATATATAATATATTATTTACCCGAAAACTGCGAGCAGAATAAAGCCAACACAAAAAACGTTTTTTCTCTCTGTATCCACGATATCTGTTTAAATAATATTATATATAAATTTTATATTTCATTATATATTATATATTAAATTTTAAGTTATTCTAAATCAGGGAGGTATTAATTTTCATCAAGAAACATATTGTATATTATCCTCCCCCCCCCTCCCCTGGGTATCGCGTGTTCGATGCCTCGATTGGCTAAGTCCCACAATACAAGCAACATCTTCCGTTTACTGTGGTGGTAGTAGAAGATTTTCAAATATTGTCAGGTTGTTCGTAACCCAGGAATGTTTGTCTTTCTTTAAAAAAAATAAAAGATATTTCCCAACAGTTATAAGTAAATGTTTTTTTGCCTAAAAAATTGTAAACAATATAAAAAATGATATATTATGTTGTTATATTTTCTTGATAAAGAAAAAAGAAATCAATATCCTACGAAGTTTAGCCAGATCTCAGCCGCACTTAATATGATACATATTTTTTTAAATATGGAAATTCATTGATCTCAAAGTGATTGATGTATAACAATTTGAAGCTTGACTGTTGCGAACTTTTAAGTGTACTCACATTCAAAAGTAGCTACTCGACTCAGGCGTAAGGACCTACATATTTCAATATTCACAAATAAATTATGTATCAAACTCGCCAATTCCTCGCTTGCCTCGTTTAGCAAACAAATAACACGAAAGATACTGACAGTTTTTAATTAAAACATAGGCACTTAAATATTTTTTTATGTCAATATACTATTTCTAATAATTTCAATTTATTTTCGTTGTTATTATATTTCTTTCATTTTTATTTAATGTAAACCACTATAACGTAAGAATAAATTCTTTTGCAACCTATTATTTATTATTAACCCCCGACGTAAAATTGTTTACATTATATTACTAACATAAAAACGCCACGGGAAAAACGATACTAGGTATCCAGCATAAAATTGAGTTTTTACTTAGTTACTTAATTCTGACCTCTTTTCACATTGAAAAAAATTAATAAGAACAATGCTGTAATATATAAAGATGACTTGTTTAATAAATCTTTCGGGATAGATATACTACACAAAAATGGAACATTAAAAATAAATAATACCAATTTAGCAAATAAACAGATTTCTCAAACAGCCCATTAACATATTTCCCTTACCCCGGCCTACTTTTACCTTTCATCTCTCTTTCGCCCCCACCTAAGTTGACGTTCTCTCTCCCTCTTCTACTATTCATTTAGTTACTCTGTATATCTGTATTTTGTTCTATATATTTTATTAACTGTTCATGAAGGTT
The DNA here is from genome assembly GCA_951813805.1 of Limnephilus auricula. NCBI lineage: Eukaryota > Metazoa > Arthropoda > Insecta > Trichoptera > Limnephilidae > Limnephilus > Limnephilus auricula. Next base: position 36,532,506 of record OX638388.1, read on the forward strand.
CAGGTCGAACCGAAAACAGTTGGTTAAAGATAAATTCCTTATGCCTCAAATAGACGCATACATTATCCCTGAACAGCATGGTTTCAGGAAAGGAAGATCCACTAAAGCCAATCAAATGGTTTTCACCGAGCATGCTGCTAGATCCCTAGAGAGTCTACCAAGTAGACTGTTCCTATAACGACTTCTCCAAAGCCTTTGATATTGTGAATCACGATATCTTACTCACAAAACTTGCCCAGATGGATGTTTCCCTTCGGATGTGTAAGTTTTTTTAAAGTTACCTCAAGAACAGAAATCAATTTGTCACACACGGAATCTTCCAATCTGGTTAATTTCTTGTATTTTCTGGGGTTCCTCAAGGATCAATCCTGGGGCATCTTCTCTTTTCCATTTTCATTAATGACATTGCTGGAGTCATCCGTTTTTATCGATTTTTGCTGTTTGTCGACGATTTAAAATTATTTCTTCTAATAAGACTACCTGCGCCTTCAAGCTGATGTTGATAACATTTCAGAATGGAGTCAACGAAACCAGCTTTATTTCAATGTCCATTGAAATTACCGGAGCATATAGTCTCACCTACCACCGGTACACTATGCTCTTTCATAATCTCAAACGAGTTTAAAATAGAAACGATCTTGGAATTATATAGTATATTGATCCCCTCGGCACCGGTGTATAGTCGGGAAACAAGCCAAACGCGCGCTCAACATATGTGCACGGTTGACATTTGTCACATGAGAGTTCTTGAGTTCAACAGCTGTTGTGGAACGAATTGCTGTGGAACGATTTGCCGGCCTCTGTGTATCCTCCCTCCTACAGTATGGATCTCTTCCAGACCCATGTTCTTTCCTTCCCCTCCTAAAAACACCCTCCACACAGCATCTTAGATGATTGGCCTTGAAGGAAATTATTTTCCTCAGGACCTTCTGTGTGGAGTTAATGTAAAAAAAATTTATGAAAGTAAGTTGACGTTTCATCCTCATTTCGAAGGAGTGTGCCAGTCGGCCTTAAAAATGTTAGGGTTTGTTCTCAGAACCGTCAGAGTTTTTCGGGATACCCGTGCTCTGAAGATTTTATACTTCTCCCTGGTCCGCAGTAGGCCGAAGAGTGGTTCGCTGATCTGGAATCCTCGTAAGGTGGGGTGCTCCCTCATGTTAGAGAGGGTTCAAAAAAGTTTTAAAGATTTCACTACATGAGGGAGTACGGCCACTATCCGTGGCTCTACCCGACGAACTTTCTTTTGGGCATGTTGGAACTTCACTCCTTGCAATTTAGACAGCGTCATCATAGATTATTCTGTACCTTCCTGCCTGTAGAACTGACCTGCCAATGGTTCTCCCGGCAGGGGGGAGTATATTTCTCTTGAACCAAATCTATTCCGAGGTTGATATATTTGGCGTCAGTGAGGAGAAATTCAAAAGGGAAATTCTTTCGATTCTTCAAAGAATCTCCTCACATTGACGAAATCATCACCACTGCTTGAGATATTTAAAAAAAAATTAAATTGCTATATTCCTTAAAATTTCGTATAAATTATGTATAAATATTTGTAAACTATTTTTTGTAAAATATTTATTTGGCGTTATTTTTTATATGTAATAATCTCAATTTTGTAATGTAAGAAATCAATACAAATTTATTTATTATTACTACTTATAATAAAATGGAATAAAACAAAGTTATTTTATTGTCATTATTATTTTTATGGAAGCCCACAAAGTGTTCTACATGTGAAAATTTAATAAAAATATATTAGTAATTGGTTTAATTGTGTACAATGTTGTTAATGTAGTATTCATGGTGATAAAATATCAAGGTCCCAATCCCATCGCAACCAAAAATTTGTTTAATTTTTTTGTAATTTTTTTTTTCTGTTTACTCCAGAGCGGTTGTGCTCATTAAATAAAACTCTCAGTACCGATACTGTTGTTATTGGATCTGGTATTTCCAACTTTCCTCTATCTCTTCTCTCTCTCTTCTCCCCTAATATTTTCACCCTTACAACATTCTTAAAAGTTAGCGGGTTTAAAATGCGCATTCGGAACATTTTTTAATTTACTTTTGTTGCCTTCTTAATTATAATTTAAGCCTCTTGGTATTAAATTTACATTACATTTATTTAAAATCTTGTAAGCTCCAAAATATCTGTCTCTTAAATTTCAGTTACCACATAAATCAAAAATTTCAAAACAAATTTATAACATTGTTACTGATCAATGATAAAAAATCATAATTTAGTTATTATTGTCGCGTATTACCTAAATTTAAATAAAAACAAATTCAATGCAAAAAACATATTGTGTCCACAACAATATATCAATTTCCTGAAAGTGTCGCCGGAAAGATATTTAAGAACTCAATTCGAGTAAAAAATATGAGTGATTTACGACCACGGCTTGTACTGAAACCAACTGAACAGAGACATACATATTATATAACGGTTTATGAAAACCTCTTCTTCAGTGCTTACTTAGTGGGAGAAAAAGTGATATTTTTATTCCCAGATGTTTTCAATTTTATGCAAAACGGAAACCTATAAATAACATGAAAAAATGGGTCGATAAAGTAATTTAGATTTTTTAAATCATTACATACCTTATTACATACATTACATATTTATTAGAAGATAAAGTGGATCCTAGAAAAAACTAACATTAATTTCTGAATAATTCTTGAGTTTCAATTTAAATAAGTATTTCACTAGAAGAAGCAGATCATTGGACCATTTTTATTTAAACAATTAAGATCATCTATTCAGGAACTCAGAATGGAGGTTATTTCATTTTCAATGCCAAAATACGTGGGGTATATTGTGTTGTAAGACATTATGTGTTGTATATATTTATTTATCTATATAAAGTTTAATTACATACGACTTTTTTATGCCTGTCTCGTTAAGACCTGTGTCGAAGTGAAGACGACATTCACTTATATACGAAGTGATCCCGGTGGAAGAAGTAGGTAGAGGAGTCGAACGTGAGATTAGTAACCGGGAATTTATTAATATTAATAATTATGGAGTTTATTACTAGTAATTTGTCAATAGAGAACAATTTTAGCAGCGGACTTATTTAGGTTTATTTGGTTGTAATGACTTCACTTTTACTGTTTTTAACTTTCATTTTCTCTAATGCCTCTAAGTTGTCTAGTCTAATACCGATCCCATTGGGATACGAAAAAGGTATTTTAAATTTTAATTTAATCTAAATTTATAGATAACAAAATAAAAAAAATATACCGAAGTCGAAAAGTGAATTAGTCTGTACCCACTGAGAGAATCATACTCAATCAGTCCAATTGCTAACCGAGCAAACCCACCGGGCAATCGACCACACCATTTTTATTGTTGTCTTTTAATATATTCATTCATTCAGTCATCCAACTCCCTTCACCCCCTCATTCCCCCCATCACCAATTCATCCATCCCCCTTTCAGGGGTATTCTGAAAAAATGGCTGGAGAATTCATCGTAAAATTTCACACCGCAATAATAAGACCAACAGTACCAACACGATGGCTTGTCAGGGCCGCGTCTCGCTGGGGAATCAACCTGCTTATTCAAATAAAACGTTCAACACAACAAAGCCAATATTAAATGAAAACCGTTCAATTCCAGAAATAACGTGGGTATAATTGAGCTTTCTGAGTATCCTCCTCTAGGACTGGACAGTGTTAATTCTATCGGAAGCTTTTAGCAGTAGTATAATGAATATTATTATGTACAATTTGGGAGACGGGTTTGGGTAACGCCGCCCTGGGGACCATTTAGTTTTATTTTATTTTATTTATTTGCGTTATAAACAGTCTATACATTTATATATGACAGCGAATAAGTATGTTTATGTCATAGACCAATAAAATAACGACATTTAGATACAGGACCATAATAAAAAAATGCAACAATTTACCTAATACAAACTAATCTGATTAAGTGCATCTTTAATTTACAAAGTGTTTTATAATATACATATTTCTAAGGTTTACACTAAAATTTTAATGGATATCAATAATATCTTTGAGGAAAGGATTTCATTAAAATAAAAACTACTAAAAGTAAAAGAGAAAATGTGAAGAATTGATAAAAAAACAAACCAATGAAATTAAGTTTTTGGTTAAACATACGGCATTCCATGGAATGTCATTTTTTATGAATGTTGTGAATTTAGCAAGGTTTGTGTTAAACACATCGATGTTTGGGCATAATCTACTAAATGTGCTACAGCTTCTTTTTATAAATACATTTTCAGGGTAATTCGTTTTGCTCTTAGGAATATAAAATGTATACATAGATCGAGTAACTCTTTTTGGACATCTAAAATGAATATTTTGTAGTAAGTATGGGCTGTCAATATAGTTATGAATTATCTTATAGAGCATTAAAAGGTCTCTGATATCTCGGCGTTGATCAAGATAATTAAGATGATAATTAAGACGCCTGCCATAGGTCACCCCAAGTGACTCGGGTTCACGGGGATTGGTTTGTCTAGATATTGGCAACGGATGCGTTTGCCCACCTACTGCGTGGCGGGTCTGATCGGGCGAGACTGGTTGAGGGAGATCTTTTGACCTCTCCAGCTGGACGCTCTTGATTCATCGCGTTGTTCCGCAGTGGAAGGAATATGTCCGTCGCTCCTGGACATACTGACTCACATTCCTACCCACCCATCACCCGACATACTGACTCACATTCCTACCCACCCATCATACATCACGCTTTTTTCTTTTCTTAAAAAGAACTTCCTAACAGGAATTCCATTTTCTTTCTCAGGTACTCGTTATGAGCTAATGTAAAAAAACTTTATTTTGCTAAAATCGGACACGTAAAATAAACATATAAGGATATATAAATTTTTAAAGAATAAGGAATAGTTGATTTTTCTTAGTTAACGTTTATTAAATTTCAAAATCCAAAGTTTACAAATATGTCTTTTCAGCTCTTTACACTCGTTAACCCACTAACTGTGAAAAAAAAAATACACAAACAACAAAACTGCACTCAGGTCAGACATTCTAATTTTAAAAAGTATTCAATTAAGAGTTGGCATCAGCACGACCTTTCGGCGGGTAGGTACACCTGATAACTACATAATATATATCCTTATTTCTGTTTTTCCTTCTCATAAAAAATCCTTCACAAAGCATCCTCAAAAATGACATAGGCCCCAAGGGAAAATTGTTGTTCTCTTTTGTGTGAAGATGTAAAAAATGCTCTTCCTCGATATACTCGTATTCAAAGAGTTATAAAAATGAACTTTTTTGTTACTTTTATATCAAATATGTTGTTGGAGATGACGCACATCTTGTCATGAAGTTTTTAGCTTCTGTATTTAAGAGGATACCCGGCGGTGATTTTTCCATACAAACGTATTCCCTATTTATCTCTCTGGATTTTAAACCTAGAGAAAATATTGTTTTTGCATAAAATAGATATCAACTACTAGCGTGTCGGTACTTTTTGTTTTTTTTGATAAGTTACTTTTTATAGAAGTTATGACCTTCCAAAAATCAATAAAATTGACTGGTTTAAACGCCGTCAAAAGATGTTCAGTATACAAACCAGACAATGTTTCTTTAAAAAAAGCAAAACGTACAGACATAGAATAGTTTTTTCTTATGTAGTTGGTAAAAAAAAAATTGAAAATCAGTCCGCTTTTGGAGGAGAAAAGTGGGGAATACAAAACCTCCATTTTAGTTAGGTGTCAGTGCATTGTCCCATTCGCTCAATATCCGGTGGAGTAAGAGCAACAGTGACAGCAATATTTTAGTAAAATCTATTTCTGCACCACCGGGTATCATCTTAATACTAAAATTTCGTTTTGATTTAAAGCCGTTAGAAAGCATATTAAATGTGCAATTTATGGTATTTTGAATGGAACTTTAGGAAATAGCTTCGTAAATCCCAGTGCATGACTATGGATTTGTTACTTTTACTGCAAGCCCTGACGATATAGACTAATAAAAGTGTATTCTGGGTGTGTCGAAATTCAGGTGAAATTTATAAAATATTTTCACATATAAAATTACTTTCTCGAAGAGATATGTTATATATATGAGATATTTTATATCTAGATTTCTTTCAAATCGTTTCTTTCTAGTAATTTTAAAATTTTCAAGGGCGTTAACAGCAATAAACCTCGAATGTTAATAATTTTTATGTGTATACCGCACAAGGGTCCCAACTGCCCTAGAGCCAGTGAGACTATGGCATCCTCAATTGAGGTATGTTGTGAGGCTGAAGGTAGTGGGGAGGGTAAGGAGATGTAGTAGAGGGAGGTTAAGAAGTACCAGATCTGCAAGCAACGCTTCAATTCTAAATGGTGGTCTTACACCAGGGCGATACTGAGAGTATCTCCACTCTGGAACAAGCCGCAAATATACTTTAGATATACAGGATGTTAAGGTACGTACTTGACTTACTTTAACCAGTGATTCCTGACTTTATTTGGAGTAAAAAATGTAAATGAAATTTTTGTCTCCGGTGACATTTTTGTTATTTTTTTTCTACAAAAACTTAAAAAAATAGTAGCTGTTGGAGTAGTGGGGGGCGGGGTAAGCAACGGGGCGGTAACTCGGCTGAGTGACCAATAATGTCAGGAATCACTGGTTAAAGTAACTCAAGTACGTACCTTAACACCCTGTTTATTATTTTTAATAAGTTAATTGTGTAATAACACAAATTAATTAAATAAAATGTATTTAGATTCGATCCCGCCACCTTTAGATTGGATTTGGAATCGAGAGCCTTATGCCTCGACCATGGTGGCCGCCAAATGATTAAACTTGTTTAATCCTCTATTGGTCAAATAAATAAGATTCTAAAAGTGCCTATTACAGATTTAAGCAGAAAGTGACTCTATTTTGAGCATTGCGGTACTCTCTCCACTTCAGCAATGACGTTTGTCAAAGTAAATAAAATCTAAAAGACGGGTAACTATATTTAACGAAGGCTTCAGTCACCAACCCTCTTCGCTTCTGGCGCTGAGCTAGCTCATTGCTGAAGAATTTATTACCACCATCATTCTGTTTCAAGTAATACTACCAAGTGTGGTTAATGTTTACATTCCAGAGAAAGCGGGATACCATTGGATTGTGATGGCAGTGACATTGCTCGTTAAACTTTCAAATGTGACTGCAGTAATTAGTGTGGATATCGTTAAACCAAAGCAATTATTTTTTTTTATATATTATGAATTTCATTTGAATGATGGCATTATTTTAATGCTGCTAATTAGAATATCTTTTAACGACTAACACATAACAGTAGTAATTACTTATATACTTTGCCTGAATTACAACTCGGAGACATTACGGAATTTGAGGAAAGTCACCCATTTTGGAAAAGATTGCGAGGCTCAATGATGTTGGGAGGAGAAGCAGGTGATAAAGATGAAGGTTGAAGAGTAACTGGCTACTCAGATCAGATAGTATTAATAGCAATATCATTTATCTGCTAATGTGTTTAAAAAAAACGTATGAATTGTTTATTGAGCACTTAGGCCTTGGCAATATATTTTCATGTTAATTACAAATCTTTTAGATTAAAATTTTATTTACGATTATTCCTCCTTGACATTCTATTTAAAATTTTTACAAAATATTATAATATGGCTAACTTTTAAACGCAAAGAGAAATCTTGGTATTCTCTCTTTCTGAAGCTGATTGTATCATAATTACACAATTTTATTAATTCTCATTAAATAGCATTAATTCCATATTTTTCAATTTTGATGTCTTACACAATAGAAAATAACATATAACGAGTTAAGAATACGTCATTTTGTGATAGATAATACATATATGAATAATAGTGTAATGAAAATATATGTGTAATAGATATATAATTTTGCACAATGTGAGACAACGGGTTTCGATGTTTCTTGTCAAATACAGCTGCGCGGGGTCAAGTTGATTAAAGATTATTTTAACCAAATCCTTTACAAAAACACAACAAGAGTAAATAGTTAACAAACTGCATTCCACCAACTACCTTAAGTAACAGGGAAGAAATATAGTATATTTTTAATCATCTCAAATTCTCAAGTTAGTACGAGGAAAAGTAAACTCTGCGATAAATGCACATCTCTTGTGACTTCAGTGACTGCGAGATATCCATTCCTGTTGACTCTTCTGCGATCTTCCATCGTAGAGAAAATACTGTCGCTACTTGGTGACTTTCAAACTACGATAAGCAGTTGAATGTTACTTTTCATAACAATCTCTGTGTTTTTTTCTTTGAATTATGAATTATATTAAATAGTATAAAGTTTAGCAGCTGGGTTTTCTGTTGCCACCCTCACCTGACGCATTGCCGTAAATTGCCGCAGAAATCTCGACTGGGCTTTCTCTAATGGGATTTCTTGGACCAAAAAAAAAGTATTCTTTGCTACTCGGTCGTTTTGCGCCCACATGAGAAAGCTCAGTTATATATCCAATTATTTGAAAGAACACAACAAAATAAATCTGTATTATAATTACAGGATGTCCGGGGGTAAAGAGCACTAACTTTGGGAGGTGATTCTACATGATATTAGAAGTAAAAAAGTTACGTAAATTTTTTCGAAATTCTATTGTTTTTTCCCATAAGCACAAAAAAAATGTCTTGATGAAAGATTATTTTTTAATACAATCTCATCTTTTTTAACACTGGAAGTTCGGGATTTCTGAAGGTTATTTATTTTAACTTTTTTACTTGTACCTTTTTTCATCATGTAGAATCACCTCCCGAGGTTGCCACACTTGTATAACTCATTATATGATGTTACAATACATTTATTTACAACAAGATAACTTTACTATCCTAACAATAATTCTTGACTAGACTACTTCCTCCATTCATTTCACCAACTTAACTCACCAAAGTGTCATTCCAAGTATAATTACATTTCTGTCTTATGCTGAAAAAACTCAAAGTATAATTTTCTTTAGTTAAAAGTTAGCTCATGATAATAGCTGATATGATGGTACACTAATAATGTTTATTAGTTTTGCTCTCCGTTCTCGTGTCTATAAACCCATTAAAGCTGTATTAACCGGAGCTTACGAGTTCATGCTTCGAAACGACCCAATACTCAACGGAGAGAGCTTGTCCTGTCACATAAGGAAAATGATCCTACGGACAACTGCCATATTCTGAGGTTTAACGTCTTAGTAATCTGTTTTTATTACATCTTAGTATCAATACCCCAATATATTTCCGGTCTATTGTGATAGTATTTTAAGGGTTTTTTTTACAAATAATGTTTCTTGTGTCATATTTGCGAAAAAAAACAAACAATTTATTATTTTTAATGTGAATGGCGTATTTAACGGGACTCGTGGGGCTACGACAGCTTTAATTTGGGATACATTATAGGGTGAAAGGAAATTAATAGAAGGGATGAAATGGGAGAAGAAGAAGAAAGTTTGAGAGCTTAGTAGGCACCTACATACTTAGTACCATATTGAAATATAGTTTTTTTTAATAGAGAAACCTCACAAGAGTCCCAACTGCTCCCTTCTGGAGCCAGTGAGACTATGGCATCCCCATTTGGAGTATGTTTTGAGGCTGAAGGTAAGTGGGGAAGGGAAGGAGATGGGGAAGAGGAAGGTGGGAAAGTACCTGGCTATTCATATCTAGTCATTAAACACGGCTAGAGCCATTATTAAGCAACGTTTCAATTCTGAATGGTGGTCTTACACCAGGGCGATACTGAGAGTATCTTCCACTCTGGAACGTGCCGCAAATATAGTATATATTATTTTTATTAATTAATTGTGAAATAACCCAAATTAATCAAATAAAATTTATTTGCGCACGCCGGGTTCGAACCCGCAACCTCCCGATTGGGAGTCAAGTGTCTTACCACTCGACCACGGTAGGTCGGTATTCAAATTTGTTAATTGAAAAATTCTAGCCTTTTCAAACTACATTTTGATTCTGGGTTGTCGCCTGAACTAAATGCAATACACACTGCAATTTTTTACACATATTCTATAATGTTTGCATTGATTTACCGGTTAGTGGTTGAGTTAACAACTACGTCTGGTTCCCAGGAGTCAAATTTCATTTCCTCTCCGAGCAAAGGCCTTCATTATTTAGCAAGCAACATCATATACTTTATTTGTACCCTGGGAACGGTTGGCTTTCTGAAAAAAAAAACAAAAAATACAATTTCTTGGATCGAAATTAAGGCAGTCTCAGAAATTGTCAGAGTGTGTTGTTAGTTTCATTTATTTTTCTGAAAGACAACGAAAACACTGAACCATTATTTGATTTCTGACAGCATCGTTACATAGAAGATAGACTGTTGTTAAAAAAATAGAGATGAAAAGTCTTATCCCGCGCTTACTGGCGGTAAGCTCATCTTGTTCGTTATTTATCAATGGCATGCCTGTATGAAATGTAGAGATCCTTCGTTACTAAGAGATTAGATAGACGAAATGAAGGGTTATTTATTGGTTTATTTCTGAAAGAAAAGATAGTGGATGAGGGCAACTCGCAGCTCGAACGAAAAAACTTAGTAATAGATAACATTGTTTTAGAAATCGTAATAATGAAATGGTGTGCATCAACTTTTTACCCACAATTAAAAATCAATCAATCAATCAACTAAAGATCAATAATAAGAAAAATATTCTAGATTGTGTAGTAAATTTATTCAATTTACTAGCCCATATCTACCATTAAACGTGTTGGTATTTTGCTCCAGTATTTCATGATCAGCATATTTACAATTGCCGTCAGTATTTATACGCCTTTACACGTTCTCAGTGTACTGACGTCAGTTACGTTGTCAGTACGTCGGTAATTGCCATTACGTAAGTCAGTATTCGAATCAATATTAAAATACTGATGAAAATACTGTCATCGCTGTCTGACGTCGCTGGTGGCGATGGATGCGTCGGAGCACTGCGCCTTGTAGACAAAGCCAAGAGTCTTCCACAGTGCAAGAAATACTGCCTTACTGAGGCGACGAAGGGCTATTGACTAGAGATTTGGAGGTCGCGGGTTCAAATCCCGGCAGATAAATTGTATTTGATTGATTTGTTTTTTCACAAAATTAATCATTTAAAATAATATAAGGAGTAATTGCGGCACGTTCCAGAGTGGAAGACACTCTCAGTATCGCCCTGGTGTAAGACCACCATTTAGAATTCAACATTGCTTAAAAATTGCTTTAGCCGTGTTTAGTGACTAGACCTGAATAGCCAGGTACTTCCCCACTTTCCTCTTCACAATCTCCTTCCCTTCCCCAGTTATCTTCAGCTTCACAACATACCTCAATTGGGGATGCCATGGCCTCACTGGCTTCAGCCCGGAGCAGTTGTAATATTTTCAGTACGTCAATATTTGCCAGTACACGAGTCAGCTTTCGCATCAATTTTAAAATACTAATGCAAATACTGACTCGTGTAATGGTACGATTAGGATTAATGGATTGAGTGCAACACAAAATTTGATATTAAAAATATTTTACTGCCATGACAAAATGAGAAATGCATTTAATGTAATGACAAAATGAGAAATGCATTTACTGTCATGTCAAAATGAGAAAACCTCTACACGTTTTGAAACCTCTACCTAACGAGACCGACGCATTAATAATATCCCACAAAATATCGATTGAATACTATATAAATAAGATCTAAATAATTTTATACTCATTTTAAATGAGTATAAAATCATTTTATACTTCATCATATTTTTGAAAAAAAAGATACTAAAATATTTTTTTTTTAATTTTTAAATTTACTCGCAAATAATTGTATAACATATTAAAATCTTTAATAGCCTATATTTTATAATTTCTATCAAAAATAAATAAAGTAGTTCCTTTCTGAGATAGACATTTGACATACCGTTTGGTTACAAAAATAATTTTTGAGTTTGGTTAGGTATTTTGGCCTCAAATCGAAAAATTACGTTTTGTATGAAACCAATCGACTTGGTAAAATTGTGGAGTACAACATTTTTTTAAATTTTTTTTCTATTACTAATTCAAAAAAGATACATAAATTACAAATACATTTTATACACTAATTAGTTATATAATATATATGTTTGATGTACCCCCATAAAAAGCAGGGCTTCTGTGTATGGGGGGAGGGGGGGAGGGGTGTTATTATATATTTTTTATTTGTTATAATTTAGTTCAGGTTTTGAGTGTGCTTTTTAAGGTGAGTTATAAATTCTTTTATATTGGTATTCATGTTTCTAATATTTTCTGGCAATGAATTAAAGAATTTTACTCCGAGATATTTATGATTTAACTGCCCTATTGTTTTTTTTACATTTTGGAGTATGAAGTATTAATGTTTATCTAAGGTTTTTGTTATTTTTAAAGGGTGCAGTTTTATTTTGAATATTTTTTTATTTTATTTTTTTTATTGTTTTTATTTCTTGCTAGAGCAATCCAGATGAGTTACAAAACTCATTTTAGGACAGGAGGAACTTACAATTCATAGGTAGGAGGTAGTAGTTACAATTTTACAAAGATATATTAATATCATAATATAAGTTTTACATTCAGTACAGCATAAAAATAAAAATAAAGACAGGTTAAGTAGAACAAACAACAAGAGAAATTATCTTTATAAATTTGTAATGTTACATGGTAAAAGTATAATTCATTTAATTTTCTGACCTTAAATTCTTCGAATAGGAGTTTTGACGAATATGAATAGGGTTTTTTAAAAATGGTTTTTATTATTAGTTTTTGTGATATGTAAAGTTTGTATTTGATTTTTATACGTACCGCCCATGACATTATTTCCTGCAAGAGCTCAATTATAAAGCATTATATTATTAGTAGGTAGTTACCTAATTACACGATTATAATAACTATTTCACGATTAAATTGAAACTCCAAAACTAGAAAAATAATTCAATTCACTGTGTATAAATAACATAAACTCTGCACGTTTTCGTTTGACCCTTTCAATACTTTCAGCATTTTATTTTTAATTCAAGCTTCATCTCTAACCAGTATTATTATTTCATTCCGTTTTCAGTTGGTGCATTTTACAGTCGAAGGCTCTTACAGCGTACTGGGTACTAACTGGTATCGACAGTAGCTATGATCGGAAAAGGCTTTCAAATGGCGATATCCTCTCGCATCCGTATCCGCTCTCTCGCTGTGAAGCCTTAAACCTTCACATCCGCCTGATTCTCTCTTTCAGCCGCACTGCGCAGGGGTATTATAACTCTATCGGCGAAAGCCATTTTAAGTCGTCCGATTTATTTTCGTGTTGTAATGCCATTATATCAGTTTATAAAATATTTGGAAATGTGAATTTCGATCCAATTTGTGTATTACCCACACAATTGATGAAAACACTATGTGAAATTGTAATAATTGGTAATACATTGAGAAATTACTTTTTTGAAAGTTTTTTTTTCCACACTCCAACTCTAAACAGGAGGCTCTGAGAAAAATAATTTTCCTCAGGGTTTATACCATCTTTGGGGTTATTGTGTGCAGGTCTTTTAAGAAAGGAAGGAGAGGAAGTTCTTGAATGGAAAAAGGTATGAGGGATGGGTAGAGTAGGTACCTGGGGTCAGTAGGAGTGACTGACGTATAAATATATCCCTCCAAATGCGGTGCAAGGCGATGTTCCGAGAGAGGTCAAAATGTTTCCCGCAACCAGTATCTACCGCTCTGGCTTGTGGTCTCTGATTGGTTTTTTAATAGATTGTCATTTATTTTTTACTTGAGAAAACAAATAACTTCTTTCGCTGTGTTATTTTTCCTTAGAACTAATTTGGTGAAATGTTAAGATGAACCCGCAAACATTGTACGACTGGCTTTTAAATATTATAGTTTTAAGCATTCGTGATATACATTTTGTAAATTTTGTAAATTCTGTAAATTTTGTAAATTTTGTAAATTTTGTAAATTTTGTAAATTTTGTAAATTTTGTAAATTTTGTAAATTATGTAAATTTTGTAAATTTTGAAATGGTGACTTAATACTCAATGCGCTGTTTGTAATATTGTTCAAACCAATTCGTTGATTTAGCCGCTTTGGAATTACATATAACATAAGAGTATGGATATTATCCATACTCTTAGCATATAACGCTTTTTACAAAAATATTATTTTAAGCTTAGTCCGGTTTTAAAATACGTCCTTCCGTGATTTTTGAAAGTATTACAAACTGCTTTTAAAATAAAACATGCTATAAAAACTGAATTTGTAACAAACGGTCAAAGCATTTTTAACGGGATATTTTTTTCCTAGATGTTTTGTAATCTTAGGTGCAGGGTAAATGCAATAAACTAAAAAATCTAGAATGAATCAATTTTTGATTATCATCTTTTAATTAAATAAACATTTATATTACTTAAAATGTCTGCGATCTGATATTTGAACATCTCTGATAAGAACATCTTGCATTTCCACAGTGTCCGTACTCGCCTTTCATACTTTAAACTTTGAGAATGCCCCAACAAATTGGCTTCATTTAATCCACGCGAACCGAAATACCAGCTTAATATAAACACAATGTTGTGTGAAATAATATGCTAACAAGTGAGGCAGTCCTTGACAGAACCAAGTGACGGGAGCTAAAAGGGTTAACTTGTTCTCATGTAAATTATGGAATGTTTGTGGCTTGAAAACTGTTAGAAATTTCTAATTTCGAAACTTAATTAGTCTCGTGGTTATTTAGCGAACTTATTTCATTACTTAAGGTTGGGTACTTAACGAAACGCGATTCACGCATACTTAGCGTATGAGCAGTAAAAGCAGTCAGAATGGGGTTCAAATAATAATTTTTTTAAACTTTTTTTTATAGTGAATACCACACAAGAGTCCCAACTGCTCCCGTCTGAAGCCAGTGAGACTATGGCATCCCCGTTTGGGGTATGTTGTGAGGCTAACGGTAAAGCGGTCTACACACCATGCTGCGAACAGCCTGACATATCGGTCTGTTAGCGGCTGGCTATTGTCTCTCTTTTTTCTTCGTGCGAACCCGTAACATTCTGTTTCACGTTGCCTTCTGTCTCTTTTATTACACAACAAATTCGTATATATCACCATCTATTTCACTGCGGCGCATCGGTTGGTACTAGCGGCAGACGGTTTCTTCCAATTTTCAGTCAACGTAAAACAGAGTGTTACGGGTTCGCATGAGGAAAAAAGAGACAAGAGACAACCTCCAACCTTCGATTTTTAGCCAGCTGCTAACAGCTGCTGTTCGCAGCATGGTGTGTAGACCGCTTAAGTGGGAAAGGGAAGGATATGGGGAAGAGGAAGGTGGGGAAGTACCTGGCTATTCAGATCTAATCACTAAACACAGCTAAAGCCATTTCAAGCATCGTTTCAATTTTGAATGGTGTTTTTACACCGGGGCTTATACTGAGAGTATTTTCCACTCTGGAACGTGCCGCAAATATAGCATGTATTATTTTATATTAATTAATTTGTGAAATAACACAAATTAATCAAATAAAATTTATTTGTGCACGCTGGGTTCTTCCCGCGACCTTCGAAATGGGAGTCCAAAGCCTTACCACTGGACTACGCCGGCCGTCTCTTATGACGGTAAACACAATATTCACGATTGGGTTGCAATTTCAATCATACGAAAATTATTTTCATCCTAATAATAAGGTATCATTTTATGGAATTTTTTTATTTTTGTTAATGTTTTTTTGTAGCTTTAACGGTTAGGGAAATTGTCTGAATGAGAAAGTAATACAAATTATTTTTATAATGACCACGACCGAGCATTGTAATCAATCGTTTCACTCTTCTCGTTACAGCACCCTAGAGGTGATTTTTATCAAAAATTACGCTCTGCAAAGTATCCAATTCTATTATTATTTTATTTTATTTTATGGAAGCTAAAACGATATGCTTGATTTTCATGTAGTTTTCTAAAGCAAGATTGTTTAAATTCCTTTCATAAAATGTTGTTTCATTATGTCCGTTATCCGTTGTTTTCATCAAATGGCTTCCCTTTTAAATTTGTTTACAAATGTTCATTTTACATAATCACATTATTATGAAAAAATTGTGTTCGTGCATTTTATTAAAAATATACATTTAAAAAAATATTAATAGCTTTGCTGTAAATGACTGGACGGGGGACTTAACATGTGAAAATAACACCCCATAAAACGCTTAGATTATAAATATATTATCTACTAGTTGGTACCGGGCATGCATTGCTATGCATTTAATAAAGAAATTGTTTCTCTGGGGTTCTGCGCGTCCTTTCCCATTCGTCCCGTTCACCTTCCTCCTCCCCTACCTCTCCCGCGTCCCCTTCCCCTCTTGCGTTACCACTCCCCTCCTTCTCCACCTTCCCTCTCCTCTCTCTACTCCCCCACCCCCTTCCCCTTTCCCGAAAACCCCCCTCCCGAGTTCCCCTCTCCCTCTCGAGTTCTGAAATTGTTTCTGCCTGCGCGTCCTTTCCCATTCGTCCCGTTCACCTTCCTCCTCCCCTTCCTCTCCCGCATCCCCTTCCCCTCTCGTGTTCCAACTCCTCCTCCTCCACCTTCCCTCTCCTCACTCTACTCCCCTGAAATGTTAAGTAGATGATATCGTAAAAATGCACATCGTAAACGTCAATTTACATAAATTTCTGTGAAAGATGAGGGTTGATATGACCCAAATGGATTTTATGCACGTTTTATTTTGTTTGTGGCAACTATTGAGGTGATTTCTCACAAAAACGGCGCTCTACAAATTATCCAATTATTATTATTATGGTAGATTGAGACTGGGTCGACGTACGTATGCATCGCTACGCCTAACAATATCTGGGCTACTTGGCAACCATAGATTTTCAATGAAAATTTATGTTTTACGGCAATCAGCAGTGCAAGTCGCGAGTCACTGCTTACGTTACCATTCTCAACATGTTTTTGAGTGATTGTGTAGTGTGCGGGCCATCACATTGTCATACAAAGACAGTTGGCAGTTGAGAGTTTTCAGTTGCCTCAGTGGGCGGATCGCCTTAAGGTACCGCTTTTATGATTTTTCCATTACTTTCTAAACAATTTCGCTTTCGTATGTTATAAGAGAGATGTTGCCGGGTAAGCATTCAATATTTTATTTGGATCAGTGGGTAAGTCTTTGACCAAATACATTTATTTGTAAAAAAAACATTTATTAAATTTACTTACAGAAAATTCAGAATAAATGTTTTATCCGAGGATAAAATGTTTGTTTTTTTTGCTTTGAATTGTTTACTCCTGATATTTTAGGTTTTCCCACGGGTCCTGCTTTCGCATTACGTCTCTCATATCAAAGGCTTCTTGTTATGTAAATTCACCACTTATCCCTTTCAATTTATATATTTTATATTACAAAAGATCTCAGTATAAGACACACAATTTGATACAAAAGATTGTGTTTCATTTGAGTTCTTCAATAAATGTTCATTATTATATTAAGTTTAATTATTGCATGCTTGCTTTATTTTTATCAAAAATCCGCATGCTTTTTTATAGCCAACTACAAACTAAAAAATACCAATATTCATCTTTATTCGAGTAGATGAGAACTGTAATTATTAGTAGCTAAGTTCGTATCAGCCCGACCATGACCGGTCTAATCAATTGAAAATATAATAAAATGGATCAAACGAACCAAATTTCGGGTAAATCAATAATTTTCTTCCCTTACCCCATAACACACCAACACAAGCCGCCCCTGATGACAACCTTGTCATCAGAGGTGGCTCGTGTCTGAAATTGGCAGGAGTGTATTTCGCGTTAAAAATGTACCTAGTATGTAATATAGGTGTAGCAAATTAATTAATAATAGTACTCATTCTATCCACTAAGTTATGCACATTTGTAAAATAATTACGCCGGCGTAGTCCAGCGGTAGGGCGTTGGACTCCCATTCCGAAGGTCGCGGGTTCGAACCCGGCGTGCGCAAATAAATTTTATTTAGTTGATTTGTGTTATTTCACAATTAATTATTTAAAATAATATATGGTGTATTTGCAGTACGTTCCAGAGTGGAAGATACTCTTAGTATCGCCCTAGTGTAAGACCACCATTCAGAATTGAAACGTTGCTTGAAATGGCTTTAGCCGTGTTTAGTGAATAGATCTGAATAGCCAGGTACTTCCCCACCTTCCTCTCCCTCGTCTACTTCCCTTCCCCACTTACCTTCAGCCTCATAACATACCCCGATTGGGGAAGCCATAGTCTCACTGGCTCCAGACGGGAGCAGTTGGGACTCTTGTGAGGTATTCACTATAAAAATAAAAATATAATAATAAAGAATACTTCTCCGTCAGCGTTCACAATATCAACTTCAGAGTAAAAGACCCGCAATTTTTAGCTGAAAATCTCACAAAACAGTTTAAATTCACCGCGCATTGTATGAATGTTGAAACACTTAACATTGTACATTAGTATTCCTAAACGAATACAATCCAGACGCATTAGATTACGCATAATCAAAGTAGTGCAAAATTATTTATTTACTAATCTGTTTCGCTCGTGTCACCGTTTTGGCCTGCCGAGCCGAGTCGATACATCGGTCTCCGTAATATGGTAAAACCCATTTTTGTACAAATCGTAAAACCCGTCTCGTTTACGCTTGCGCGCGAATGTTGTAGATAGCTCAAATAATGTCCCTGGTGTGCTAGCACGGTCGCTCGATATGAAGTTACCGACCGATTGTCGTTACCTTCTCATCGTTCCCTAGGACAACTGCAGATCTCAAACATACAAACGACAGTTGATATCGAATATATTAAGTACACTTAGTCATTGTGAACTGTCACCTATTCGTTTGCGATCTGCAGTTGTCGTAGGGAACGATGAGAAGTTACCGATCCTATCGATCGTTATAGAGCAAGCGTGCTAGAGCTTGGGTGCTAGCATAGTCCATCGATAAGGATCGGTAGGATAATTGTCGGTAACTTATCATCGTTCCCTAGAACAACTGCAGATCGCAAACGAATAGGTGACAGTTCACAATGACTAAGTGTCCTTAATATATTCGATATCAACTGTTGTTTGTACGTTAGCGATCTGCAGTTGTCCTAGGGAACGATGAGAAGTTACCGACAATTATCCATCCGATCCTTATCGATGGACTATGCTAGCACCCCTGAGAATACTTTCGTATATCGATGACTGAGGCACATATATGATGTCGTTATAAGTTATATGAAGGCTGAAGTGCATTGCACAAATGCACATACCAAGGAACCGCCTCTGGTTGTTATACTATATTCTGCACGTGCAAGCTTAGATCAGATACTACTGCAGCAAAATTTGATCCTGCCTTCCGGCTATTACAGTAGAAACATTTCCGTTCCGCTATCAGCTTGCACCAAGGAGGAAGAACGAGCAGTTATCCCTTTTCTCCAATCGGAGAGTGTGAAAGGGGCTATAATTCTACGAAGAGTTTTATTACAATATAGGGACTGTGCTTTAAGTATTTTTTTTATGGATCGAGAAGTTTAAAAGTGTTCGGACGAGTGTGTAAAAGCACGACGACTGTCAACTTTCACTGCACGTGATTCATCAAAAATGCAGCAACCATGAAAGATGATTCTTGCGAATAGGCGAGTTATCATCAGTGATATAGCACCTTCTTTGAACATAATGGTGTATCAATTTTGAGGTAGGTACTGGAACACCCCTCCTACAGCCCAGACCTTGCCCCTCTACACTTTTATTTTGACCATACTCGACGTCCATTTCGGTCGTTCATTTTTCACGGACCTGGATGTGCAGGAAGCGGAGCAAAAATGGTATCACGACTAACTAATTACCTTCTTCTTTTAAGAAATACATTATTTTGTGGACCCCTGGACCAAGTGCATTGAGAAGGGAGGTGACTATATACATAGATAAGTGATTTACATTGAGAAAACCCAGACTTTGTATACATAAATTATAGAACGAAAAGTGTAGATAATTTTTGATTTGCTTTCATAGAACCAACGTCTGTAAAACTATCATAATAGTTTTTTGAAAACATTATTATGATTTTAATGAAAAGATAAATAAGTTGGTTTACATAATGCCATCACAAAGTGAAAACCTTTCCGAAGAAGTTTTCTTCGAAAAATTATTATGATTACTTAATCGTTATCATTACAATAATTTATGATATATATGCCAAGCATACAATATTACTATTTAATGAAATCCATACTGCGATAAGCAATAAGTTCTTTATACGACATATATGTAACGTATGTTTGGTGAAAGTCTAGGCAATTAAGTAATGTTGTAATTGTAAAAGGTAATGGATTGTATGATTAACCTAGGAAGAGCATTACACAGAAGGTAACTAAAGGTAGGTACTATCATAATCTATTACCTACGTGATAGGTACTTAGTCAGTTTTCAAATTAGGATTAGTAATACAAATTCAAGTTTACACACATTTAGTGTATGAGCAATCCACACAATTCTTGGAAGATAGGTAAACCATTGGTTTGATTCATCAACTTACATAAATATGTGCAAATATTTAAATTGTGGAACGAATAGTGAATAATATAACATAAGTTACGATTAACTTAAATGAATGTTATTTGTTAAATGTGATATATTGAACATAAGAGCGCGTAGGTAGATTTTTACAGGTGTATTCGGAAACGGACTAATAACCAGATACGACGAAACACGCTTTCATACCTTTATACAACATTTGCAAGCATTTTCTCTCGCTTGCACCCATCCTCTTCCATGCACACATTGCATTCAACAAACTACGCAGTTTTATGATCGGGGTATCGGGGATAGTGATATTATTATTATTATTTTTTTTTTTTCTTACTTTGGTGTACACCAACAACATTTTTTGTGAAAATGTTGAAACGAAACATGTGCATGTGCAAATCATTTAATAAGATTCTGTGTATCATCATAATGTGGGGTAAATTGCAAATGCGGGCAAGTGTTCGAAAATAATTTGAAAACTACTGACGGACATTTTTATATCATCGTTGTGCACAAATACATTCAGACTTGCGGACTTAAAAAAATGATTTACATGTGTGTATATATATATTTATTTTCTCATGTTCTCCGTAAAACGGTTATACACCAATCTATCATGGAGAAGATTATAAATTACAAAGTACACAATGGCAATTTTACTATTTTGTGACATGTGTTAAAAGATAGTAGCTGAACTTTCTGTAAGTGACATTGAAAATGTCGATGGTCAATGCAGAATCGTTAAGCAGTTGAGTCGCTCTGTTTATTGGCGCGTTCTGTTAGGCAGAAGTCCTCGCTTTCGGAGCATATAAAGTGCATGGGATCTCTCACGTGTATACTTGTTAGGGACATAAAAATTAACCTCTTTTAACATAGGCGGGTTGAGATATCAGAAATTAGCTTATAAAAGTGATTACCTAAAAATATTTTTCTGCGGGCTTCTAAGGTGTTGAAATCAATAAATAAATAAATAATTAATAAATTTAGAAAGGTAATGGGTATTGACGGCCATTGGAAATATTTATATTTTTACCACCCAATAGTAAAGCATTACAAAAATCGTGTAGAACAATATCAGACCTAGGTCATTCATTCTCTAGCTTCTACCAAGATTGAGTAAAATATGGAATAAACAAGACGGGGAGGATTTCTTTAGGTCGTATGTACGAAAAAACGGATTTCACCGCATGTCTTTAGAAACATCACCAATTTATGTTTAATCTCATGTTAAGAAAATTGATCATTACATAAGTGCCATTTATTTTTAATTTCACTGTTATTGTAATGGATTTTTTCTCTTTACCAACTTTTTTTACTTTCATCAATCAGAAAATTGATTTTATTCCACGTTCAATCTCAATAAACATACTATAGTTAAACGGTAGGTAAAACATTATTCTGATAAACGTTTGTAGCTTTCTTCAACTCACAAAAATAAAAATAAACTTTATATCAACGTTCAATCTTAGATTGGAATGACGTTTTGTTTAAAGTAAACCTTATGACAAATTCTCAGGCCGTCAGCCATTTGAACGAGCTGTGCCTTAATAAAATAAAAATCCCCAATAAATTGCTCCAGATCTATCGCAACCTCGTTTTAGCCTTCTGTAATGCATCTATCTTAGCAAGCCGTCGAGCTCCGGAAAATTCATTCTGGTGGTGGGAAAATTCGAAAAATGGTTTTAAATCAAAACATCCGTTTCTTAATGCTGTTTTATAATTAAGACCCATTGACCAGCGGCTGAAAATGCTTGCAACTGAACAGAGAGGTTCCGACGAGAAAGATCTATTCCCCGTATCAATTTTTTAAAAATAAAAATTTAATATCGATTAATTTCATTCGAAACTTGCTTTAATATACCTACATTCAAGTAAGGAATAAAAATGCTTAAAACGCACGATGATAAATTATTAAATATCGTTTACTTTTTGTAAGTATTTTTTGATCATGAGTATTTATGATTTTTCAATGATGTCTAAACAAAATAAGTGTGTAAAAAAATCTCAGTGTATGTGTGTGGTTTTTTTTTTTGATGATGAAAGTAAAGACAGTGGTGACGAAAGTGACATTCTTGTACATTGCGAATAGAAAGTGAATCTTCCGATTCACTTTCTTCTTCTTCAAATAAATGCAAACGAGATTTTTCGTATTATTCCTCCAACCAAAGTTTTTTTTTAAAACATCAATAGCCCAGCTTCAATTATGCCAGTGTGCAGCAAAGCAAATGAGATAAGGCGATCCAATCTCATACGCGCTTGCTGTAAAAAGGGACTACATGGACTTTGCGCAGGAAAACACAATTAATGTTGAAGTGAACTAATCTATTTTTGTATTTTTTAATATTTTTTGTAATTTTAAATGTGTAGTTTTTTATTAGAACTATAAAATTCATTCTTTAATTGTATAATTTAAAAAAAATCATTAAAATTGATTGATATATTTCAAAGAAATTGCATTTTTATTGAATACCATGCTTTTTTTATTTAAGAACACAGAACATCTGTAGCAATTTACATACATATTTGCAAAATCATCATAGCACTAAAACGGAAAGTTGAAATACCTAGTTCAACACTTTAATGTTATAAGGTTGTGGATTCTAGTCAATAATTATTGTCCCTTACAGTAAAAGAATCCGGTGGCTCTCAAGATAGGGCAAGACGCATATTTTTCTAATGTACAATTTATTTCCATTATTTCCCCTTTTAACTTCATGCCATTACAGTCGCTGTGTTGCATTTATATTCAACCTATTAAAAAGATTTCGTTTCTGGTGTAATAATGTTAGGTAACATTTTTCCAAAATAATCTAATTCAGCTGCTTGCTAATCTCCCCTGAAACGATTTTGAGTCAATTCGTTGGAGAACTGTAGAATTTCAATTTGTGGTTTTTCTTTAGGTTCGAGTTCAGCTCCCCTTGTACTGAATTTGAACCAAATCGGTGCGGAGCTTAACAAATTCAGGATGCCTGATGAAATTGTACATTTAGGCAAAGAATTCAAATTCAAATAGAATCAAAATTCTAGAAGTATTTTTTGTCAACAGAGCTGATGAATTATTAGAGATAGTCAGTAGTCACCTACCAATTTCTCTGAAATTATTTTATTTGAGTAATATGAGAAGAAAAAACTAAACATAAACCCTTTTCAATAATAATAATGGCCGCCAAATGAACAATCGGTTCTAATTTTAACGAATATAACTATTAAAATACATTACTGAAATTTAATATCCGGTTTACTGAAAAAGGATTTAAACTTTATTTTCTAACTTCTAAATCATATAAAGTTTTTTTAAATTAAAATTTGCCTATTAATCATGCACCACCTATGTATATATTTATCATCGTTTTATGCTTCAGCAAATAAAATACACCAAGGCGGAAAAAAATTTCAAATGTTGATTTTTTACTGTTTATATAATATTTTTTATGTTCGCGGTCCAAATACATTTATTTTATTTTTATTTTACTTAAAACAAAAATTGAGGGTATCTCATTATTTATGTCCATAAAAATTCTCGCTTCCTATGTATTTAGAAAATCATGTTAATAATTATATTCAGCTAGTTATTTTGGTATTGCTTGGTAATTTGACAAATGTTTTTGATTTCGTCACACTTATTGTTTGGAATCAATTATAGAAACATATACATCCCCTGGTTATAAAAACTGACCTATCCACAAGTTGGTATGAAAATAAAGTAGAATTCTTCAACATAAAATAACTCCCAAAAACACGTAAAACTAGTGTCCGACTGAAACTACTTCTTACGGCCGAAACCAAAACCGAAACCGAATTTCGGCTTTGGTCTCAGCAACCGAAACATCCATATAAGGTCATGGTTTCGCGGGAAAAAAATTGTCAGTCTTAATCAGTCAGCCTTTATTTTTAAATCATGTATTAATCTTTTAGTCTCTGAAATTTGAACTAAACATAACATAATTATCTCTCCGTATTTCAAATAAATTATTTGTGCTTTTTGAAATAATGAATTGATTTTAAATAAATATACCTTCTATACTAGGTACCTATATTTACTTCAAATCTACTCTTCGTAAATAACATAATATCACTACATATTTCAAATAAATTATTTGTGCTTTTTTAAATAAGGAGTGAGTTATTAATAAAAACACTTCTATACTAGGGACCTATATTTACTTCAAATCTACTCCTTCGTTAATAATAGTAAAAAAAGAAACAATCGGTATTACCTATTATTTCTTTTAAAGTTATTTACGAATAACATAAAATAAAAGGTAAAAACAAAATTCCTTTTTTTTTTACTATTTTGTCTTCACAGGAAAATAATTTCCCACAGGGCCTATGTCATCTTTGAAGATGCTGTATGGAGGGCCTTTTTTCAGGAGAGGAAGAAGTGAACGTGGGTCTTGAAGAGACCCATGTTGTAGGAAGGAGTAAACACAGAAGCCGGCAAATCATTCCACAGCCGAGTTGTTGGTTACAAGAACGAGTCATAGAAGCGACCCGTTCTCGTGTGACAAATATCAACCGTGTACATATTTGGCATGTTTCTCGACTATGCACCGGTGCCGAGGAGATCAATGACGCTAGTTCCTCGGATCATCTTCCATTAAAATACCGGTAGAACAAGGATAGCATTCCCACCCGACGCCTTTGCTCTAAAGATTGTAATCCGTTTGTTAAGACGGGAGAGTCGAGGGTTTTTTTCACGTACGTTGGGGCACCTGACCAGAGATGACTGCCAAATTCAACCGTGGGGCGCACTTGCGATTTGTACAGGGTTAGCAGTTGTTTAGGTACAACTAAACAAAAAAATACTCTGAAGAAAATAATTTCTTCTAAAATTTGGTCATTTATTGGTATGGCACTCTTGAACTACAAAAAAATTTAAATTAAAAAGTACCTACCTAGTAAGTGCAACAACTAAATATTTTTAATGCAAATAATTCTCAGTGTATGAAAATAAAAATAGTTTTCTCTCAAACTAAAAAAAAACTGTGAGGGGGGTGATTGTGCCACAATTCTTTATAATTTTAATGGACTAATAATTATCAGTATTCATAATTATACAATCTATTATTATAAGTGAGAATCAATAATGTTCCAAAATTTTCGCCTTGCAAATTGCTTCTTCTGTCTGAATAAATTTGACCAGGATCACTACATAATTATTCACTTGAAACACTCGTCAGTGGAGATGACCAGAATTTTACTACAATCTTTCTTAAATACAGAAATGGAGTAGAATTCTAGTAAAAATAAATATTTGCGTTTCTTTGTAACCTTGGCTCTGATAAGCAGGCTTGAAAAATTTGCTTAACTTATCCACTCCAGAAGTTTCTTCCATTAAACGACACGTAAATTTGTCATTAGCGTCCCATAGCCCTTTTTCTTTTTCAGAGGACGCGATTCTTCAGATTAACAATAATCGATTAACAAGATGGCTGTGGGTGTCTAGAATGACAACTTTCGCTCATTATTTCACTAACGACGTCCGCGCACGTCTTCAAATTGTTTTCTATTTCCATTGTGGCAATACCATTTTCATCAGAATGAATATATGTATTTTTAAATCTGGGATCCAATAATGTTGAAGTAATTAGAGCAGGATGTCCTTTGACGTATGCAAATCAACAAGTCCTGACTTCCCTGACACGACTATGTGCACGGACGCAGCATAATGACACTTCGTCGCCCGCAGCTTAGTGCACCGGAAATTTCCGATCGCAGCGCGAAACCTCCCGAGTTTAGTTTCGGTTTCGGCTATAGTTTCAGGTGGATGGCAGCCGAAACCGAAACCGAAACCGAAAGTTCGTTCAGATACTACAAAAAACTCTTTCCTTAAACATCTCAAATCGATCGATTCTGGATAGTTCTGCCTTTGATTATATACAAAGGGCTTACGAAATTGAAATGGGATAGAGATCTACGATGTCAGGCGAGTGTAAGTGAGACAGAACGCTGGGCTATTGGGCTAAATGGAACATTTATTTCCATTAAAATTTGTATGGAAGGACTCCTAGTTTACTTATTTATTCTATGGATTTTACCAAAGTCGTCCGTAGTATTACAGTCTACAACGCAATGAATAAGTTGAAAAATTTTCTTCCTTCTATTTGTACTTCTTCAACCGGAGGCGAAGGTTGGAAGTTTAGCAAACTGCAATTTTTACTTTAGATGCAGCTTACACAAGCAAGTCGTACAACTTCTGTATAATTTCCGGGGTTCGTTTAGGACGTTCTTCGCCTGCAAACATATTATACATTTTATCCCTTTATTCCCAGAACAGTTTTGTAGTTTGTTGTCGTTCCTACACGGAGAAAAAAATTATTCGAAAAAACGATCATTTTAATAGTAAAAACGATTAAAACGGGACTGAAGTTCTTACGAACAAATTAACAGGGTTTCATTGTTTATTGGCGGGAACATGTAAGAATAATTTATTGGTATACGTAATTTCGTACGTATACCAACTAATTATTCTTACATTTTCCCGCCAATAAACATTGAAACACTGTTAATTTGTTCGTAAGAACTTCAGTCCCGTTTTTACTATTAAAATTATCGTTTTTTCGAATAACATTTTTCTCCGTGTAGATATTTATTTATTTATATATTTACACCTAGTAAGGCTTTTTCATATATATAACTATATTTATGAAATTATGCTCGTAAATATTCCCCTTCCTTCTACCACTTCCTCCCATATGTGATCTACATTTAATTTTTAACTTTAGTGTACATTTTATCCTGATCATGTGAACATCGTTCACGAAACATTGATTGTGTATAAATAAAATTGATGTAAACAAAGTTATTTGCCTTTTTACTAAAATATAATTATTGTTCATTTTTTGTTGTGTAGTAAAGGAATTTTATTTATGTCTTAATGGTGAATTCAGATTTGGTTGTTTTATGGTAAATATGAGAACATGATACAGGAAGTAGCTGCACCTTAGTTGAAGACAAATTTTAATAAGAAAGGACGATTAGAAGATGAAAAAAAGATTGAACAGTGTGTTGCAGATTGACATTGATCTGAATTTAAATTAAACTAAATTTACCAACAACATGTTAGAACCAGTAGACATGTTGCCTCATTTCAATTTACCGTGGCTTCTTTTTTTATTATTAAAACAAGCGAGTACCCGGCATGCGTTGCTATGCCACTCAAAGAATGAAAGCGTTTGGGTTTTAATTCTGTTTATTGAAGTTTTTTTGGTTCGAACACGAATAAATCGGAAAGTTTTCCGAAGCGTAAACACGCCAGATACAGCTGACCGTGTGAGAAGCATGGATTTTCCAAATTTTACTAACTAACTAACTGCTATCCCCTACCGCTACGATGTCTCCTTTACAATCCATCCTTCTACCGCCGCCTCTGCCTCTCCCTCGTGTCCTACCCTTTCATCACCCCTCCTGTACGTGTCCTTTCCTATGCGTCTCTATTCCTGCCCCGGTTCCCTCCTGCGTACCCTCCCGCGTTCCCCTTCCGCCGTCCCCTTTTCCTCGATCCCCACCCATGAACTCCACCGCCTTTTTCTTCTTTCCCCCCCCTCCCGGATTCCGCTCCGTTGTAACCGCTGATAATAGATTCCAGTTAAGTTTTTAGGTCATTAACAGTTTCTGATACACATAAAAATATGTTTTCCACGGTAGTTCTATCTTTCAAACTTTTTAATCCTACTAGTTCTTATGTTACTACAAACTTTTCGTTTACGCCTCGGATATAAATTAACAATTGAGCTGTGTGACTTACATCTTCACTCTCATCCAGTGCAATCGAAAAAATTCTAAAGTTGAAAAACTTTTCTTCGAGCTGCTTCTTCACATCAGCGACTATTGGGGCAGTATAATTTCAAATAAGGAAATCACCGCTAATCACTATTATTCCACTTCAAGCTATCACGATAATCAAGCGATGTGTACACTACAAACTTTGAAATGCAACTAAATATTTTCGATTCGGCCTCTTTGCCTGAATTAGATACCCTTTTTTATCTTGCCTTCACGACGTTCTTACAATTTTAACAAAATTAATTAAAGTGTCCCGGAATTTTTGAGTAACGAACATCTGGTCGCCTTCAACACCGAATTATCCAAAAATACAGAATGTTTTTTTACTTTACTGACTTTTTTTTGTTCAGGGCCGAATCCGGCCCGCGGGCCGTATGTTGGCGACCACTGCTTTAAAAATGTAAGAATATCAACAAAATGACTATATTTCATGTTTAAATTAAAGAATAATGGTAGAACCTGCAGACAAACTCTTGAATCAAAATTCTTTTTTTTTGTATAAAATTTGTGCACTCTTTATAATTTAGAGAAAATTTTCAACAAAATTCAACGGAATTCAACAACACTACACACATGAAACTACTACAAACTTGGTCGTTAATATTTCCTTTCACATTACTGGCGCATATTCAAACCGTACATCGTCTAATCCTTTCAAGGTGCAGAGTACTGCACTTTGCGTGTATGCTCGAAGTCGTCATGAGTTCTTCAAACTGCTGAAAAACCCTAATGTACACTAGGGTGTGTCAAATATTTAAACTTTTGAATTCAGAAACGCCTGGTATCTCAAAAGTTGCGTCTTACAAAGAAAATAAGAATTAAATAATTTTTTTTGATGGTTGCTCTCTAAAATGCATTGAAAATCAGAAAAACACTTAAAACATGTATTTTTAAATTATGGTAATTAATATATTTTTGGCAATAATTACTGTTGTCGTATCATGTTATCAGTCAATTTTCAGCATCCATTATTTTTTATTCTCTAGTTGTTATCTTATATATATATATCAGATTCGGGAGTTAAACAAAACCTCACATTATTTCAATCTCTATATTTTGTACTACAATCGATATTGCCATGTTGGGCTCTCGGCCTCAGCTTAGAAGCACCCAGTGAGGCCCACATTGTGAAATATATAATTTGAAAAATAATTATCACACTTAACGAATAAAAACCAAATTTGAAAACTTTAGTTTTATTTTATTAATTTTCTAGAATCTGTTGACACACTGTATACATGCATACATAGCACGGTTTGCATCAGATCTGCTTGCTGACGCCATAAAGTACTGTACATTGCAGTAATTTAGATTGACTCGAATGAAACAGAGATGCGATGGGTAAGGGTATCATCGTGCGTCAAAGCGGTGCAAGACCAAAATAACTTTTCATCGAGAAACAGTTTAGCGACGATCATATTGAACTCGAGCTTCCGGACATTGGTTGATTTTACATACGCTTGTATTTACAAATTGCTTTGCTGCTTTAATCATGCATTTTGCATATTTGAAATATTATGATTCCACTTTGATATTCGTCTTTCAGTTTTTAAAGTAAGAAAAACATAAGCTGGAACATTTGTAGGGTGGTAGAAGAATGGTAAAGGTTATGTTTTCAAAGAACATTTTTATGAAATTCTATAAAAGGATACATTTTTTTAATCACAAACAACATATTCAATGCTCGAGTCTCTATGCATTGCGTGGTTATATATATTCTGTTATTTATATATTTTACATATAGTCTTAATAATAGTGTTGGGGACAAGCTTTTATCTGAACAAGCAAGTTGCACAAATTGAATTTTTTAATAAAATTGCTTGGCAGTCGTGTTTTGTTACTTTTAAACAATATTATTACTTTTAAAACGCTTTAATAATATATAACTTTCTATTAATTGTGAGCTAAAAACACCGTTTTAGCGCTTGAAGGCGGGAAAAATTCCATTGTGTTCGGGAAACGAAGCCAATTTCCATTGTAACAAAAAGTAATCTGAGGAGCGCCAATTCCAAACGTTGTTTGCACAAAACAAGTGTTTGCCGAGTTTATTTTCAACGGAATAAACAACACTACCTCTAAGACTGCGGTGGGAAGATTGAATTTTTATTTTATTTTCCAGGCGCTCGTTTGGAATGGCAACACCTGCATCGGGTGCTTTTTTCTTTTTTTCATTCAGCAAAGAATCATTTCAAGGAAAAAGCTTCGGTATCGAGATTTTTTTGAGTATTTTTCCTAAAGAGTTTTCAGGAAGAAGACACTACTTGAGTTTTTGGTTCACATTCTGCCTCACTCATCTTCTGTTAAAAATACCCAAAAATTTTCAATGGCGTGAAACTATAAGAACAGAAGTTAAATGCAACCTACAGATAATGAACATAAACACTTTTTAAAACAACGCAAAATAATAAACATGAACACTTTTTGCTTTATTTATTATATTTCGTGAAAAGCAACAAAAACAAACAACATTGAAGAGTAAATCAAGAAGAGTATTTTAATTTTAATTTGTATGGTTATTAAATAAAAAAAAAATAAAAAAAATTAATTAAAATGGAAACAAGAAAAAAATACCTACCTAAGAAATGTTACCATAGAAAAAGTTCCTGATCTCTCACAATATTATCAGAGATGTGAATCAATCAGCGTAGGCGAAATTTTTTACTACAGTCTCTATTGAAAAAATCGAACGCCTCATATATTAAACAAATATTCCACGCCAATTTATTACGTTGTTTTTACTGGTATACTTCGTAAAAATATTCGAGAAACAGTAGAAGACACTAAAAATAATTAATTTTTTAATTTTTAATGGAAAATTTTCTAATAATTTTTGAAGGTTATACATTCCAATTACACATATCATTGAAGAAAAAGATACTACAAAAAAATCCAAACGAAACATAAAAGAGAACAAAACACAGACAAATAAAAAAAGGTAACTGTGGCAACTGGGTCTCGAACCCAGGATCTCTTGCCTTACCAGGACAAAGCGTGTTTTACCAATTCGGCAGTTGATGGTTGAGGATAATTTGTCAATTCTGAATTTGAAATATGAGATCGATAAAAATTATAGAAAAATATAGGCCCTAATCGAGTTGGAGTTGGTAAGACAAGAGTTCCTGGGGTCGAGTCCCAGTTGCGACCGTTACCCTTTTTTAATTTTTTGTGTCATGTTCTGTGTTATGTTTCCTTAATATTTATCGCTCAGTATTATCTTCTACTTTCTAATTAAATTCATACATTATTTGCTTTGTGAAGGCATCGCATCAATTATTTCGCAGGTAAATATTTTAATATTAATTTAGAACAAGTAGTTAATCCCTTCAATGATTCGGCAAGAAATTAGAGAAACATTTTTATGAAAATACAGAATAATAAATAAAAGCACCAAAAAAAGATAAGTTTTAGGATCATTTAAAGTTGGATATTATTTAGTTATTCTCCTTAAAGATGAAGAAAAACACCCTTCACTGCGTAAGTTCACTTATAAATTAAATAGTTCAAACTTTTGAAGGAAAATAGAAAGGTATACTCTTATAATTAATTTACGAGTCCGATTTCTGCAAAATAAAGTTTTCTTTTTACATTAGCTCCACACAGGAGGAACTGTCGTCTTTGGGGATGCTATTAAAAAGGTATTTTAAGGACAGGAAGGAAGGAAGTTCTGGGAAGGAAGAAGGTATAAGAAATGGATAGGAAACTAGGTATCATTTGGTCCAGGAATGAAGGTTGTATGAATCCATCCCTCCCACTCCCGTGCAAGGCGGTGTGTCAAGAGAGTCTGGCTGGACAGATCAAAAGGTCTCCCCCGACTAGTTATTTCCGAGCCCGCCCCGGAGGAGTGCTGATTATCCAATAAATGTTTCCCGGGGTAGCAGTAACCAGGTCACACCACCTTTCAAATTGTAAGTATGAATTAATCACACGATAAAATTTTTAAAATATTTCGTTAGCTGTGGGTTCTGTACCAACCGATATCAAATATACAAAAGCACCTAAATTTCTAATGATATAATAAATTAATTAAAATTAATTAAAATTTGTCTTGCCTCATGGCACACTCAAACTAGTGTATTTTTCATTGGTAGAATCTATTCTTAGATATGGGATTCGAAGCTGGGGAAATACAAGCATGACTTATATTAAGTATGTACAAAATTTGCAATCCTCTATAATAAAACAAATTGTAACACCCAATATTTATAGACAAAGACACAATGTGCAATTGTTATACTGTGCTGAGGGCCTGCTCCCAATAAAGGGTATATTCTGATTCCTTACCATTAAGGATAACTGGGACGATAGTACTTATAAGAAACTCGTACATAGTAACAGCACACGTCTTACAGAAAAAAATGCCTGAAAATACCTAAAATAACAAATAAGTATGGAAGCCGAACGCTGGAGTACTGTGTACCAGTGATTTTTAATAAGCTCAAGAATAAATTTTCTTTTGAG
Source organism: Limnephilus auricula (assembly GCA_951813805.1). Taxonomy (NCBI): domain Eukaryota; kingdom Metazoa; phylum Arthropoda; class Insecta; order Trichoptera; family Limnephilidae; genus Limnephilus; species Limnephilus auricula. Next base: position 36,565,162 of record OX638388.1, read on the forward strand.
GAAAATGAAAGTTTAAGCATGAGAGTTATAAAGATGTGGCTTATGAATGGGGGATCCATGTATCTGTAAAAAAGACAGAGTAAACAGGGAAGACAGGGAAAAATATCGTAAATAATAATAATAATAATAAGCCCTTTATTCTGGACTTCGGTTAGGTACATGAATTTAGACATTTTTTGTTTTTTATAATATGTTTGTTATAATATGTCCCGAAGCTCAGTTTGCCTCTTGGCATAGGCCTCCTCTAACATTTTCCATTGGGACCTGTCACGCGCTACTCTTCTCCATTGATGTCCAGCCGTGAGTTTTAGGTCGTCTTCCCATCTTATGTGTTGACGTCCTCTACTTCTCTTGCCATCTCTGGGATACCAGTCAGTGACATTTTTGCACCATTTCTCTTGTGGATCGCGGATCATGTGACCTGTCCATCTCCACTTTTGTTGGTCTATTCGGGTAACTATATCGGCAACTTTAGTTTTCTCCCTTATTATGTTACATCTCACCCTGTCCTGTTTCCTTATTCCTGTCAAACTTCTCTCCATGGCTCTCTGGCAGCGTTCCAACGCTGGAACGCTGGATCGTAAATAAGCTTTACTTCTAATATAAATGTATGTATTTTTTTTTTCTCATTTTATAATTTTTATTATCATTTGGAAGGCAATTATATAAATTGCCTCCCTCTAAACAAATGGTTTGATTACCGTAGAGTATAAATGGTGTTTAAATGTATATTATCGTGTTATGTAAAATGTCTGTGTACTTGGTATTCTTTGTGGCCATTTAAATGAATTCTGTGTGTGTATGTATAAGTTTATTTTTTTATTTTGTAGAATTTCACAAAATCACATTTGTATTTTCATTCTTATTGTGTTTCTATTCTTAATTCTTATAGAGGTAGAATCTGCAGACAAGCAATCATGTGGTGGCTTCGCGGAACTACCTATTTATTGTCTAAACTGTGTACTTTGTTAAATGTATTCTTTTTGTTAAAAAAAAATATATATATAATAATAATAATTAGTGGTTTTTGCCTACCTATGATAACCCTGCCTAGACCTGAATAGTTTTTTAGACTAATTCTGCCACGATACACGGAGAAAAATGTTGTTCTATAATACGATCATTTTATTCGTAAAAACGGTTAAAAACGGGACTAAAGTTCTTACGAATAAATTAACAGGGTTTCAATGTTTATTGGCGGGAACATGCAAGAATAATTTGTTGGTATACGTTATTTCGTACGTATAGCAACAAATTATTCATCCATTTTCCCGACAATAAACATTGAAACAATGTTCATTTGTTCGTAAGAACTTTAGTCCCGTTTTTACGAATAAAATGATCGTATTTTAGAATAACATTTTTCTCCGTGTAGGCATAAAAATGAACGAAAAATAATAACATATAATTGTCAGAAAAATTATTTACAGTTCGTTAAAAATTTACCTCATTATGGTTTTCAATGAACATGCATGACCTCGGATGTAATAACTAGTACGTGAATTTTTGGAAACATTCATTGATGTAAATAATACCGACACATGGGTAATGAACAATTCGTATTCACGCTCGGCCTGTCATATAGTATTGCAATCAAGGGCCTCATAATTCACTCCATTGAGTCCAATCTCATGGTGTAAATACATGATAAATTGGGATTGCCAGCATTCCTATGAGATCAGCGATTAATCTCCTCTGAGCATTTCCAATAGAGTCCGGTTGTGTTTACCCAGAGCGAAACCTATGAACACTTATTCAATCGATACGTATTTTTCTCTGTTCCATAGGAAAACAATTTCCCTCGGGGCCTATGTCATCTTTGGAGATGCTGTGGAGAGGGTATTTTTAAGGAAAGGAAGTAGAGAAAGTTCTGAGGAAAACGAAAACAGTGTGAGGGGTGGGTAGGAACCTGGGGTCAATGTATCCAAGAGTAACAGACGTTAGACAAGGCGATGGGTCGAGAAAGTCCAAATGGAGAGGTAAAAATGTCTCCCTCAACCAGTCTCTCAATCCGGCCCGTTACGCAGTAGCATGGGATGTGATGATGATGCACTGCGAAAAATGTTATTCTAAAGTACGATCATTTTATTCGTAAAACGGTTAAAAACGGGACTGAAGTTCTTACGAACAAATTAACAGGGTTTCAATGCTAATTGGCGGGAAAATGTAAGAATAATTTGTTGGTTTACGTACGAAATTTGTTCTTATAATTAATAATAATAAATTAATTTTAATTTTCCCGCCAATAAACATTGAAACCCTGTTAATTTGTTCGTAAAAACTGCAGTCCCGTTTTTAACCGTTTTAAGAATAAAATGATCGTATTTTAGAATAACATTTTTCTCCCTGTGGTGTTGGTGTGAGAATGGAGTCGATATAAAGGAAGGTGATGAAGTGCTTGGCTATTCCGATCTGGTCACCAATCATGGCAAAAGCTATTTTAAGCAACGTTTGTATTACGAATGGTATTTACGGTTTATATCTCAACAGAGTGATACTGATAATAGCTACCACTATGGTACCTACAACCATTGAAAGCAACCGAAAACAACATTTAATTCAAATATTATTATGTGTACCTATTTCACTAGTTGTTTCAGAAAACATTATTAAATATTACGTCAGTAACGCTTGAGAAACGTCAATACAATTTATGAACAGCCCTCTGAAACACTTGCCGCATTCCATTTCACTGAGTATTTTACACCGAGGGAAAGTGCAGATTGCAACCAGTTTTCGAAGGCAAAGCTTTGATCACATCCATTACTTTGACAATCGTGAAATGGTGGGTGAGCGTATGGCGCACTCCTCCTCCCCTCCCATCCCACCACGTACACCGTACACCCCAAAATAATTCGTTTAACAAAACCAACTCTGAACAAACAAGTACAGGTGAAATACGCAAGTCGATCTACGTCAAGTTTCATCACTGAAAAGCTTTTATAATAAAGAAAAAACCTTATCGTATTTATTCGGTTTAAAATGTTCTGTCGTAATTCTTTTTTAATCTTTTTATCAACAAATTTCACTTTCAAAAGGCTGTGTGGTAAAGCTTATTGAATGTTCTCGAATATCGAAGTATATTAATACGGTAATGCCCGTACGGTTCAAATTAAGGAACCCTACTCCGAGTAAATATCCAACGCCACACTGTATGGAAACCGTTATGAGCCGTCCGTGAACGTGCCTTTTTCCACGGAGCTGATGCCGTAATATGCAAACTTATCACTCGCTCACATGCGATTTGCAAACGGAAGTGGCGCTGTCTATAATACTATGTTTAAGGAAAAACGTATGAAGAAGAAGAATCATTTTTAGCTTTCATTCAATAATAAGAAGATTTATGTTGGGATGAAGAGTTTTCCTCTCATTATTCACGGTCTTAATGTAAAATGTCTACTATTATATATCTACCTATTAAATATAAGTATTCTGTAGTTTAATGTTAATAGTAGTTAGTTGATTTTGCAAAAGGGTGATGCCTTATAAATTGTCACCAACACTAAAACTGGGCGAAGCAGAACGAAAAGCCGCCCGCAGGGCCTAGCACCAAAAAAAAAGGTTTTTCACTGCTAGTATTGATATAATACATAATTTTTCTAGAAATTGAATCAGTCACATCATAAAATGCTGGCTAAATAAGTGGTTGTTTGGCAAATCTACGATACTCGAATCTTCGTGTAACTGTCGAGATATTCGAATAAAATATGTAGATAGGTTGTGAAAATCGAATGCGGAGGGTTTACATAAATCTTTTTACTCAAGTGTATATGTTTTTATTAACGATTTTCGTGACAATTTAGGCAATATATAGCTTACTTTGGCGATGACACAAATTGCCGTGGAACTTATTTCTGTAAATAATAATAACGGTAAAAAAGATGGTAAATATTTACTACTCCGCTTACCGGATAATACGGAATTCAAAGTTCGATACACGGATACGTATGGATAATACGGAGCGGAACATTTCCATTGCCGCCATTTCTTTGGATTTGATATTTGCGATTTTTTAAAATCTAAATACGCATGAATTACTTTGTTTACCCAGCCAAAGAACCTAATAACCTATTTTGTGCTCGTAAATAGTTGTATATTGTAGTAATTGAAGTTCCCGTTTCACTTGGCCAAACATGGCTGTCAAACACTTCGCGTAAGTGAAATAATCTTAAAAAATTGAAATATAAAATTAATGTTTTTTCGTCTCCCCCGACATAAATACTCAATTTTCGTAATTATAAAGCAAAATCTAACCGTTTAAACAAAAAATATTCCGTATTAACCGGTAGGCGGAGTACGAAACTATTAATAAAAAGATTTAACATCATGAAAAATTGAGTGCGTCTAACCTTTACTCGCGGTTGAAATAAAACTTCCTTGACTAAAAACTAAATAAAAACTTACATATTTAAGGCGGTGGAACATGATTAGGTTGTTTATTATTTGATTTACAATTATTTATAGACGAATTTGTAAAAAAATTCTGCGATTCAGCCATTTGAATTTTAAACAACACTATTTTTATTGTCACATTTCTGCCATTTTTTCTTCAATAGCTAGAATTCACAAGAATCAGAGAGATAAATAAGACAAACCAATACGTCCATATAAAATATTTAGTCCATATATAATAAGTAACAAAACATAACACAAACCTGTTGAACGTATACATTAGTTGACATTAGTTAATAAAAATAAGCGGGTGACGTCTGACGTTTGAGTTTGTTATTCGTTGCTAAGTTTTGCAATAATTGTTGCCACACCTACGACATTAATATGATGAAATATAAATCGAACGTCATTTCCGGTTTAAAACGTTATTTCCGTCCAAAAAACTATCTAAGTTACTCTTGATATTACCCCTAAAGAAGTCTTACTTCAAAAACTCTTTTGACCGGGTTCTTAGAATGGAAATTCTATAAATACAGTAATTATAACAACATTGTGTAATAAAATGCATTTAAAATAAATAAACAAAGAAACAAAATTATAATTCAATTGTTTTGGAATAAATTTTTTTAAGTAACTTTTGAAGACACTGCACCTACACATAAATAAATATCTTGTATGTTTATCTGAGATACACTATCCAGGTTACAAATAAATTCTAATATTATCTTCATTAATTAAAAATATTTTAATTTGATGTTTAACTCTTCAAATTAAAAAGTTAAAAATAAAAAAAATAATACAAATAATTCGTTAGAACTTTGTAATCATTCAAAAAGATAGCAGCAGAAAATATTGGAAAAAAATTAGTTAAAGATAAAATTGTTAGTTCTGAATTTGAAATATTAGATCAACAAAAAATATGTAAAATAATAAGATCCTAGTGGCTTAGTTGATTGAGGCTTTGTCCCAGTAAGACAGAGATCGTGGGTTTGATTCCCATATGCGACAGTTACCTTTTTTTATTTTTCAGTTGTTTTCCATGCTTCGTTTAGATGTATAAGTATTATATTTTTTAATAATGGTACAATCACTTTATGGTATCGTTTTATTGAATTGAAAATAATTGACATTTATATACAATCCTTAATGTTCCGTCACCAGGATGCAAAGTATACTAAAATTAATGTATGTATAATTTGAAAGGAACTGTTTGTTCATAAATTTGTATTTATTTCGATAATAGTGCTTTAAACATAGTTGACTATTTTCATTTAATAAAAATAATAATTAAGAACAACTGTAGGTCGTCAAAAGCTTGGTGGAGAGGATGTTCGGCTAGCAGTTTTACCTTAATCTTACTCTAACCAAGCTATTTTTGTGCTTTTATCATTAGGTACTATCGTCGATAGAGTTTATTATGTTTACTTTTGTTTAATTTAAAAAAATAACTCTTGAATCGGAAACATTGAGTACGGGTTTACTCGTATTCTTAGCCTTTCCTCTATCTTACTAATATTATAAACGCAAAAGTTTGTATGGATGTATGTATGTTTGTTACTCTTTAAATAAAATTTTAAAGAATGGATTTTAATGAAACTTTACAATAATATAGCTCATACATCAGAATAACATATAGGCTATAATTTATAAAGCTAGCTATTTATTTTCGATATATTGAAAATAATAATTATTGTTTAATAGAAAACGTCAAAATTTGAGAATGACATTTTGCAAAACAATGATTGTTAATTCAAAATTCTATTTTGGAAAATATTTAAATTAGTGAATTTATTTGAAGTACTCGCCTAATACTTTGAATCGAATCAAGAATTATACGTATTTTAAATAAATAGGTTAAGAATTTTGGTATAAACGTAAATGGGACCTAGGAAAAGAAAATAGATTACTCGAAGTACTACTCCTACGCAGATGAAGTCGCGGGCAGAAGCTTGTACTGTATATAGTTTTATTCATAAAAGTGTGGGCGTCAGGCTACGAAGAAAAGTTTCGTCCAGTTTTACTTGTTTCAATAAAGTTCTCTGCATCCCATGCTTTCAGTAACTTTGCGTTAACAAAACAAATTTATACTCGGCGCCCTCTTGTGTTCTTTAATAATAATAATTGGACAACTTGTAGAGCGCCGTTTTTGTGAGAAATTACCTCAATGGACAATCTGGTGATGCTGTCTTGTAAGAAATAAAGTTTTGGTTGTAAATATCAAACATCATACAGCGCAATTTCAATATGTGATTTTTTTTTTCATATATATACCGCACAAGAGTCAAAAACGTCCATGAAGGTGGGGAAGTACCTGGCTATTTGAATCTGGTCACCATTTCAATTCTGAATGGTAGTCTTACACCAAGGCGATACTGAGAATATCTTCCACTCTGAAAAGTGCCGATAATGTACCTTATATTATTTGTAATAATTGCGAAATTACACAAATTAATCAAATAAAATTCATTTCCGCAGGCCGGGTTCGAACCCGTGACCTTAGGATTGGGAGTCATGAGCCTCACCGCTCGACCATGCCAAAGAGTCGGTCTTCACTCGTTGAGAGATTATATCTAGATTGTCAGCCGAGCCTTATATTGAGTTGACATACAACCTTAGCCCCCAACTAGCCATGTTAAAAAACAGTGCTCTTTGTGTTTATTAGGCACATATTGAAATGAAAATCTTGTAAATGATTTGTATCCTATTATTTAATTTAAGGCCCTTCGTCCATAAAATTACGCAACTATCCGATACTCATCGTCGCTCTAGTTCGTTTTTGTCCAACAGACCATTTTTCGTGAATTTGAGTTAAGTATGCAGTTGTTCTCAAAAAGCCTTTATTTATATGATACTAGGTCAAAAAAAAATATTTAACCGCTTGGACACATAAGCTTGTTATCGCGATAATTTAACGTAGGTAGACATAGGAATGACGTATGTCCCGTACCTGAGTTATTAAGGGGTTTTCAACACGCACTTCTTTTTACGTCCTCCAAAATTTATACGCTTTTATCGTAAAAAAACTTCAAAGTGCCATGTTTCCCGATTTACGTTTTGGTCTGTTGGATATAAAAGAACTGAAGCGACGTCATGTTGTGGACTCAAACATTGCAAATAACGTGTCATGCAGGTCCGTAAAATTGTCGCTATCACAATCGTCGCCACCAATCATGTTTACTGGCATCAAATACTGTAGAATTGTTATAATACCTCTAACTTCTGAAGTTTTTGAGTCACATTCTGATGGGATTATGCTACCCTAGCGCCTCCTAGCGGCGCGAGCTCTTCGGTTCGATTTTATTTATTTTACGATATTATTATTATATTCGAAAAAAAAAAATAGATAACCTACATACAACCTCACTATTATTAGCCTATACATAAAAAATTATAGCGGCAATTAGGTTTGTTAACTGTTATAAGTACTAGGTATATAATTTTTTTTTTTATTAATAATCCAAAAAAGATGCATAAATTACAAATACATTTTATACACCAATTAATTATATAATATATATGTTTGATGTACCCTCATAAAAAAGCAGGGCTTGTGTGTATGGAGGGGATTAAATGATTAGTAACCGCAACCAAGTATTAGGTATATAAATTAAATTATTAGTAACCGCAACCAAGTACTAGGTATATAAATTAAATTATTAGTAACGTCAACCAAGTACTAGGTATATAAATTAAATTATTAGTAACCGCAACCAAGTACTAGGTATATAAATTAAATTATTAGTAACCGCAACCAAGTACTAGGCATATAAATTTAATTATTAGTAACCGCAACCAAGTACTTGGTATATAAATTAAATTATTAGTAACTGCAACCAAGTACTAGGTATATAGATAAATTAAATTATTAGTAACCGCAACCAAGTACTAGGTATATAAATTAAATTATTGGTAACCGCAACCAAGTACTAGGTATATAAATTAAATTATTAGTAACCGCAACCAAGTACTAGGTATATAAATTAAATTATTAGTAACCGCAACCAAGTACTAGGTATATAAATTAAATTATTAGTAACCGCAACCAAGTACTAGGTTTATAAATTAAATAATTTGCGGCCATTGCCTCGGAGGAATGCAACATGCTTACACTTGCTCCTCTAGCGGCCAGAGTTGCCAGCCAATACTAGTAAATACTGCCAATAATTTACTGGAGTTAGGCGTATTACTATTATTCATGGGTATTTGCCAGCATTCACACATTGTGCCAAAATGTTTGTCACAGGTGATGCCATATTTAAGTCTGACTGGTTTGAGGAAGGCTGGCGTCGCCAAAGAGTGACAAAATGTTGGCAACGGGTTCCTGTGTACGATTCGCCATGCGGATGTATGGCGGTTTTGACCAAAATACTTGAATCGTTTAATATCGGATACTTGTGTAGCCTTGTAGACGAGAGCCTAAGAATTTATTATATAATTTATCCATTTATCCATGATGGTAGTATTTGGGTAACCCTTAGAATTTCTACAAAAACAAGTCTTAATAAATTACATTGGAGTATTAAAATCAAAAAACATCATAATAATAGAAACAGTAGCACCGATATTTTTGTATATGTATACGGCACAAGAGTCCCAACTGCTCCCGTCTGTAACCAGTGAGACCATGGCATCCCTAATTGGCGTACGTTGTGATGCTGAAGATGTGGGGAGGGGAAGGATATGGGGTAGATTAAGGTGAGAAAGTACCTGGATATTAAGATCTGGTCACCAAACACAGCTAAAGCCATTTAAAGCAAAGTTTTAGTTCTGAATGGTGGGTCTTACACGAGGTCGATACTGAGAGTATTTGCCACTCTGGAACGTGCTAATATAAAATACACTTTATATTATATTTCATTATTTAACTGTGAAAAAACACAAATTTGTCAAATAAAATTTATTTGGCGCACGCCAGGTTCAAACCAGTGACCTTCGGATTGCGAATCGAGAGTCTTATCCCTCGACCACGGAGGCCGTCCTAGAGTAAATAGTAAAAATCAATATTAAAAGAAGCAGTGGGGTATGTAAACAATAAATATTAATTTTAAAACTAAATTACGGACTTTGTTTTTAATAATATTAGAGAGGCATAATGTTAAAAATTAATTTTTGTTACGGAATAAATGGAAATATTAACGAAACCGAATTAATTTCAATTTCTAATGTTTCATTTCACCAATTTTATTCAACCACCGGATCAAGGGAGGATTTTAAATACATTTTATATTTTGTTTCCGAAGCCTACATTGCCTTAGGCACAGACATGAAATGTCACGCACAGCACATCTCGGATAAATATAACGGCTGCCAAGTCGGGGATTTCGTGCCCCGATCGGATTTGCGATCCAATTCAGCATTCAATTCAACATAATTCAGCATCATCCACGTTGCAAAATTTTCATTGAAGATGAATCAAATGTCACGATTTTGCTCGTGTTTATGGATTCAAATTTTGTATAGAGCGGGTTGTATAGAATTTTCGGACTTGTAGGCCACGTTATAAATAAATCTGTATTTTGAAAAAGCTTCAAAGCATGCTTTTTAATGTGTGTAGAAAAGTATTACCATGTTGACGAATACATAAATTAAAATGTGACTAGTGATACCTACACTAATGAAAGTAAATGCCTGAGTTAGTTGGTTTAGATACAGATAGGTGTCCAATAAGGGGAATGTTGTGAAGTTGAAATGAGTTGGAATGAAAAAGAGATATCGTAGAGGAAAGGTGCATAGCTCCTAGCCATTTAGATCTAAGCTTAGCTCGTTATTGTACACTGCGAGACATTTCAGACAGGTAAAAAAGCTCAGTATCGCCCAGGTCCTGGGTGAAAAACTACCATTCAGAAACGAATAGTTGCGTATTTGAATTAACATTATCGACATTTGATGACCAGATCTGAATACCCACAAATCTACTCCTCAATGTTGCCATAGTCCTACTGATCTCGGAAGGTTGTGTTCTTTTAAACAAACTCCTAAAACGGTTTAAACCATGCCGGGTTTTGAACAAACAAATTCGCTGAAGGAATATATAATAATCGGGTTATATCAACGATCATCAAAGATTATGCATAACGCAAATGGATTGTGCCATGACGTCAAATGTTTGCAGCGATTCAAATTGCATACCTAACTCTGCTCGGAAATAGAGTGACTGCTAGTTAATAAGCTGATATTAGAAGCATTTAACTTTCCAGGAAAATTACACAGCGGAGAACTTGAACCTAAAGCATTTATTATTCCAGTAACAGGTTTAAAGTTTAACTAATTTGCCTGTTTCGTTCTGATATATGCAATTGCCTTTATATTTACATATCTGTAAGACACGTTAAATGAAAATAATGAATACATAAATTAATATTGGATAGCTTTTCAGCCCGGCTTCACACGAGATTTTATAACTTATCGAACAATTAAGTATTTAAAATATTTACCAAGAAAAATAAATATTTTAATGTTCCATGGTTAATTTGCAGAGGATGTATGTAGCAAGCTGAAAATAATCTCTGAATTAAAAAAAAAAATATATATATATATAAATGTGAATTAAATGAAATCAGACCTCACCGTTCGATTTTTTTTGTGACTGTGACCAGACAACTGAACAACGTGTAACTTCATCACTCCTTTGAAAATTCATTAAAAGTGATGAAAAAAAAACTTGGTTAATAGGTTAAGTTCGGTTTTAATGAGTTTTCAAATGGGTGTTGAAATTTCACTCTGTTGAGCTATTACGGAACCATATTATGCAGCATAACTAGAGTGTTCAATGTATCGGGAGCTTCTCCTATCCTTATCCTATATTCTTCTTCCTCACCCCTTACCTAAAATTAATTTGAAGATACAATAAAAGTTCAACTATAAGAGAGAAATGTACACAAACATATTTATCTCTGTATTTTATGTATAAGCAGTGTGTTTCTTAAGAATAAATCAATAAATTACGTAAAAAGCTACTGCTGTATACTTTTATGACAATTTCCATGTTTTAAAAAAATGCATTATGGCATCATAAATGACATGGCATGATCAAGTGTATCAAATACTTGAGTCAGGCTATGACAAGAGTCAGAATAATAGAAGAGTATGTATGAGATCATGTATGAATTTGAATTCATAGGCAAGGCAAGGAGTGTTTGCCATGACCGAGTTGTTTGGCGGTTCCGCCTCTCTGCCTACCCTTGTTGAAAATCGGCGTGATAGTTGGTTAGTTAGTTTAGGTTCATAAGGGAAATTAGTTTTATGTACGGTATATATTTTTAATTGTTAATATAAAACTGTTTTTATACAAACCTTTATTGTAGAAGAATGTAGGTTTCATAATATATTTTATCTGATTACCTTATTTATTGTTCTTACTAAAAATGGAATTTGGAAAAATTATAGATATAGTGTAAAACAGTACGTATTCATATTATACAAACTTACAACATAAATTACAATAATTTTTGATAATGTGATAATATCTTCATTGGGGTGTGTTCTGAGGCTGAAGCTGAAATAAGGAGGAAGATGAGAAAGGGGAAGGTGGGGAAGAAACCGGTTTTGGTATCTACCTACTTACATCATTCCTCAATCACTAAAAGCTCAGTGGTACGTTACTGTTTGTATACGAGCTCAAAGAAGAGTTCAAAGCAGCAGCACTGTAGAGTAAAAATTTTCACGAATCGAATTTCTCACTATTGTAAAGGAAATTCTTCAAAATACACGATTCGATTCATCTAAAGGCCTGACAAATACAACGCTTTTTATATTTTTAATAGTAAATTACAGATTGGTAAAAAGCAAGTCGTGCTTTCTGAGGAATTTTCAGAAAATTCCAGCTCAGTGTGTCAATGTCTGACTTTTTGTAAAATATATTAGAAAGTGAACTCGCCAGCATTCAAAGGCGTCACGTAATGCGATACATTTTGTATGAATAGCTCACGATTTATTCAACATGAGTTTTATATTCAAAAGAGTTTCTGGAGTTTTAAAAATATAATTGCACCAATAAATTAACACTTACATGCGCATGAAACCAACAAAAGAATGAAAAATCGATAGTGCTCTCTTTATACAAGGAAAGTATGCGTGTAAAACAGCTTTTTATTTGGCGTCAGCTCGGTTGTTTGTTTGGCGCCTGAGGCTTACATTAATGATAACAAGAAAGAAAACATGTTGAAGGTTAACACAAAAATCTTTACTGTTTAATAGTGACCATAATTGCTTGAAAATCTAACAGTTTAAAATAATTTTCAGTATTAAACTCAGAATGCAAATTCTTTAATTCTTTAGTTTATAATCATTTTCATATCTTGGTTTTCCCAGATAGTTTTCATCGTGCCATGAGAATTGCTTATGGAGCAATTCTCTAGCGGTGTTGGAAGTGTAGTATAAAGGCGAACTTCATATTAATAAAACTTTATTACCTGCCATAACTTTTGGCGTAAAAATAAACCCACTAAAGAACGTGTCACATGATTTGCGCATGACAATAGAGGGAAGTTTGCATATGGGGAGTCATTAAAAAGTTCATAGCACTGAGGGTATAAAAGACAGTATTATAGTGCCTATTGTTATAATTATATATATCTCTAAAGTAATAGAGAGTACAGGGTAGTCACCTCATAATGGGATTTGTTATCTACTTAAGATAACAATGTCGATGTCATAATCTTGGGCATAATCGTTCAAGTTTCTTGAAGTGAAAATTTCCAATCTTGTAAAAATAAAATATCGTGTTATCACCGTTCATCCAGAATGTATGATTTGTCCTCACAAAAAAATACATCTACATACCCTTTTTATCTCCGAAGTCCAAAAAGTAATTATTTCTAAAATTAAATAAAAAAATATCGTTAAAATCATATTTCTTAGATCTTAAGCTTGGAGTAATTGATATGAAATAATTTAGGTAATAAAATTAATTAATAGTATAATAGAATAATAATATTCATAATAATATGATCACTGCAAACCGCTGACTTGAGAAAAACCTCCCAAAAATACTGGATAACACATACAAACTAAACACGTAGTCGTAACAGTAACAGGCAGGTAATCAACAAAAGAACGAAAAAATACAAGAAAATTATTAATCACTAAATAGCCGCACAAAGAAAACAAGGCAGCCAATTAGAGAATTGAATAAAATAAAATCATTTGGCGCCATTCGTTTCTCAGAAATTCAAATGTAACATTGTCATCAAAAGGACAATGTTACATTTGTTGTTTTGACATATGAAAGGATTCCGTTAATCGCGTATTCTAGGTGCATTTCATCATTATATAAAATTGTAATAAGCTGATAAGTTTTACAAAATATTAGTTGTTATCTTCTGATATTTCAAATGATTGTTCAAAAGCTAAAACGGACTTAAAATCGGCATTTAACGCGGACGTTCAACTCTAAAAAAAAAAAACAAAACAAAATGACGCTGAATGATTGTTCGATGACAATGTTTCATGTGAATTTCTGTGAAACAAAAATTAGGTGCACTATTAATAAACACACTTAAGTATGTGTTCTTTGACTTACCAAATAAACATGTAGTCAAAATGGGCTTCAAAATAATTTAATAAATAATTATATTTCCTTCCCACAGGTAATACGATCACGTTCCAGTTGACAACATGGGTTAATTAATAGGCCGAATGCCATTAACTACGATGTGTCATACATATTACTGAGTGCCCACAGACATAACTAGATAACGTGTTCTAGGCAAGGAAGGTTCGATGTACCCCGATTGCACGGCTACGGATGTGCTACGAACTACGTCATCGTAGCACTTGATTAACCGGCTACGCTAGACGATGAGCGTTGTGACTATGTTGTCGTAAGATCGGGTGGCATGTGTTGATATTTGTACGTCACACGTCCAGAGGAAAATAAACTGCAGAATATGAACTCGTTTTTTTGCTATGTTCACAAATAGAAAATAAGCCGTGTAATAAATGCAACATCCGAGGTGATTTTAGTTCACATGACGAAATGCAGAGTTTTTTTAAAATTTAAAATCATAACTGTTTGCTTGCAGGTATAAACTAATAGATAAATAATAAACATCACTATTAATTGGCACATCATATGAATAGTGGTAATGGACAGGCATCTGGCAGAAAAGCCTGATCAACTCTAAGACAAACACAATAAATTGAGAAAAACATACAAAGAAATGAAGAAAAAAAAGTTTGGAACGGAGCACGAACCACAAACACCTACTAAGGAGTAAGGTTTCTTAATTTCTGATTATTATTAATACCATGTGATTGATACTAGAATATAAAAAAAAAATGATCTTTTATATCATCAGTTATGATTATTTGTAATATTTGTAAAAGAACTATTTTAAAGACTGCCTTACATCGTTGAGATAAGTTAATTGCTCTTATTATTTACATTAAATTATTTTTTTAAATCTTTGGTTCAATTCTACCAACAAGTAGTTTTATATAGTTTTATTTGTCGAATTATTATTTTTTTCACAATATGTAAGTTAATAAAGGTATAAGATCTACTTTATTTAGATGACTGCTTACTTATATAAATTTATGATCATGCCTGTGCCCACATAAAATTTTGGCTACCGTAATATGGGCAATCATGTGCTAATCTAAAAAAAATTAAAAAGTTGTATAAAAACATCACCTTTTGAGAAAAGAAAATTATTATTTTTATTGATTTTAATAACATTACTAACTGTCTTGGTATTAAAGTCGAAAAAAAAGAAATCTTAATACATTTCATTTGGATGGTTTTATTCTCACTTTTCTTTTTTGGTTATTTGCATTGTTTCAACAATATTATTCTATGGTGCCCAAAGACTCATGCGAAAAAGTTTTTCTTGCTTGTTAGAAATGTTTGTTTTACTTCTCGTGTCGCAGAACCAAGAAGGAAA
Source organism: Limnephilus auricula (assembly GCA_951813805.1). NCBI lineage: Eukaryota > Metazoa > Arthropoda > Insecta > Trichoptera > Limnephilidae > Limnephilus > Limnephilus auricula. The sequence goes on from OX638388.1 coordinate 36,580,437, forward strand.
AGTTAAGTGCTCTGTCCTTTATTAGATTGTCTCTTACGTATCATTTCATTTAAGAGATAAAACGTTGAACAAGATTTCTCACTTAAACCTTTACCGGAAAATTGTTCACCCTTATTTGAGGATTTCGTTTCTATAATTTTATGAAAATTTCAGCAAAATCGAAATGTGGTAAATTGTAAGTTTTTGAAGGAATAAAATATTTTTTGAGCTTCATTCCAAACTCTCGCACATAAAAAATAGTGATTTATTTCACGCACTTAGGCAAGTACCTACTACGACTTTAAATTATTTTTATAAAAGTTTTTAGAATATTTAAAATTTATTTAAACATTTCTTTTTAAAATGTTCTTATGTTAGTTTATCCAACAAATTATGATTTGTTTTCTCAGATATTCAATAAGGATCTAACCGTCATTTTCTCCACAAAGCAGACATGACCCAGAAACAAAATCACAAACAGTTGTTTGCGAGCGCTCCGTAGAGTAATTGTATAAAAATGTGGATTCATGCATCCTGACTGCACGATAATTTTTGTATTTATTTTGTAGAAAACCATTTAATTTAAAAAACAACAGTTTATTGTGTTATTTTAAAGTTCTGCAAGTATTTTAGTTTTTTAATATTGTGACAGCTGTTCCGGTTTACAAGGCCATTTTCAATCTATTGTTAGACCACTTTTAGACGACTTATTTATATGATTCTAAATATCAATTTTGAAGGTGCCTAAAATGGTTAATCACCGGTTAAACTCTATTTTGTGTGATCCCCACAATAATGTGTTCTTAATTGTTTAAGAATGATATAACTATTATTGACTGATTTAAATGTGTTATATCGTTAGAGTTTGAAAATTGCGCTTTAAGCCGAGACAGCTTTCACCAAAATAAAAAAAACTAAAACACTTTCAGAACTTAATAATAAAATTATTAGAATTTTTTTTTAATAAAATATATGATTTGGCTGTAAGTCATATATATTGTATACTTAATATCATTAGATGACATTCACAAAAATGCAATCTGCCCGGAACCAGTGGTGAGTAGTGAAAATATATTATGAATGCATCCAGACTAAATGAAGTAGGGAAGAAGAAGGAGAAACTGACGAGCAAGGTTGGAAATTTGGTTATTCAGGTTAAGTCACTAAACAAAAGTAAAGCAATTTGGAAGACGGGTGTATGTGAGGTTTGTCCGGGTTGGATGGTCCAGAATGCGTCGGCCCACCAACTGCGCTGCAGGCCTATTTGGGAGATAGACCTATTGACCTCTCTAGCAGGTGGGAGGGATAATTCATTCGTCCGTCACTCTTGGACGCACTGAACCCAAGATTCCTTCCTACCCCTCATACCTTTTTTCCCAGAACTTCCTCTCTATCATTTTTTTTAATAGACCCACCACACAACATCCCCAAAGATGATGGGAATTATTTTATTCAGGACCATATTTAAGCTAAAAAGGACGTTTACATAATAATTAATGACGATCCATAAAAAACAATAGTGATACTGGACTAAACAAGGAATAAATGTCTCACATTAAAAATATTATTTTCCTTTGGAAAGATACACGAAAAAAAATATTATTTAGCAAAATCGTTATTAATTTATTAATTGGAGCATTCTCAGAATAACATTCGATTGATTTCCAATTGATACATTTGATACTAACTTATACCTAACCAATCTTTAGAAAATGAACAATTAAACTTATCATAAATATATAAAATATCCTGACCTTTTGGTATCGATTTAGTAACATAAATAGTCTGTTAATTTTTAAAGTGTTTTTTTTTTTTTTAGTATCTAGTTTTTCCAGCGAACTAGCCTTAAGATATTTAAATACCCTCTTACTGAAAGTAATGTCCCCGGGCGATACCCGCCAGATATTATTTGGAACTCACATTCACAATCTTCACTAAATATACGGAAGCAGTATTCGAGAAAACGAGACAGAACACTATGCCATTGCCTCATAATAATGACGACCGTCCGTGGTCGAGTGGTAACAACACTTGACTCCCAATCGGAAGGTTGCGGGTTCGAACCCGGCGTGCGCAAATAAATTTTATTTGATTAATTTGTGTTATTTCACAATTAATTAATAAAAATAATATATACTACATTTGCGGCACGTTCCAGAGTGGAAGATGCTGTCAGTATCGCCCTGGTGTAAGACCACCATTCAGAATTGAGACGTTGCTTAATAATGGCTTTAGCCGTGTTTAGTGACTAGATCTGAATAGCCAGGTACTTTCCTACCTTCCTCTTCCCCATCTCCTTCCCTTCCCCACTTTCCTTCAGCCTCACAACATACCCCAATTGGGGATGCCATAGTCTCACTGGCTCCAGACGGGAGCAGTTGGGACTCTTGTGAGGTAATCTCTATAAAAAAAAAAAAAAATGGTATATCTGGGATGAATATATTTATAAAACTTTATTAAAAAATAATTATCTTTTAACGCAGGGGCGCTGTGTAATTTTTAAAGTATTAAATACTATAAATACCAAAATAAATAAGAATACTCGTTGTATAAGAAAGAAAAAAATATATTTAAAAACTTGTAATTTTTTTATGCATACACTATAATATTCATGTACAAGCTATTGAAAGAGTCTAATATAAGGTCTTACGTTTTATACATTTTATTATGGGTATTTGAGCAATTATTTTAAATGATATGAATTTGCAAAATGTCATTCAGAAGGATTTTCACTGATTTAGTATTTTTTATATAAAATGTAGTTGATAGTCCAGAATAACTTGCATTGATTAATTTCGGATTAACCGCCTCCCTTCAGCCTTCCCTAAAATAAAGTTGCCATAAATTCACTGGCTCCTGGCAGTAGGCACTTTACTGTAGTATCAAGAATATATATTTTTTTTTCATTTAATATGTCCGAGGCAAGTGCTAAGAGGATATTTTTTCTTTACATCGTTACCTGAAACAGTAATTATTTCATATAGTTATATTTTGGAGTGTATCAATTTCAGTTGGCAAGTCAAAATATTCCATTAGGTGACGCAAATATCTTTTATTCCATTTATTTACCTTAGTTAGGAAAACGACTTGCAGAGATCTGTTATTCTGTCGTACTATCTATCTAGTGGAACATCTAAAATATGATATGTTTTTGATAAGACTATAAATAATGGAAAAGCTAGGACTCTACAACTTTCATAGCAACATCATGTCAGATAGTTATTTTTTTCAAGTGAGCGATTAAATGATTTTAATATCTTGAATAAAGAATAAACTTCGCCCAGCCAACTCGCAGACATCAAACGAAAACTGCCCCTTTTCACGAGTCCAGATGAACGTTTCTATTTAAGGTACTTGTGATTTCAGCTATACTGAATAATTCATTGTGTGGGAAGCTTTCTAGAAAGAACCAGAGGCTTCGTCAAATAAAGCTCAGAGTTTCTATGTTCGTAATAATCCCAGGGAGCTTTTGGGGCTAACATTGATGTGCGTCATGCAGTGTTCTCTTAGTGATTGTTTAAAAATAAATAATTTAAACATGTGGATTATTTGATACATATAATATAGACATTTTATGAATTGATTTGATGAGGAAATCCACGATTCATTTTGAGTTTTTGAAAAAAAATTGTTTAAAGCAATATTTTATACTTCAGGAGCTATGCATTTTACGGTTTGAATTTACAGCATTCTTACATAATCATGGAAATATTTTACTTTATAATATAGCTTGTGCAATGGTGGGGAACTTAGCTAGCAGAAGATTGAACCTGAGACGCCCGGTGGGATCCCAAGGTTTTGGTCCACTCGACCATTACCCATAGTTGAAACTTCAAACTTAGTGCTGGGCATCCCGTGCAACCGTGAAATTACGTTTATGTATTATAAGTGGTATAAAACAACAAAATAATAATCAATGTATAATCAGAAAAGTACAAAAGACTACATAAAATAAAAAAGAGAGAAAAGATCAGTACCATCTTTTTTGGCTTCAAATTTTTGAATTAAGAGTCACTTTTTTTTCAGTGATTAAATTTAAAAAAAAAATGCTATGATTAAATTAAAACATACAATGCTATTGGTTTTGAACAGAGGGAGTTTAATATGGTTTCACACTAATAAAACGAGTGCACGTCAACTTAGGACATTGATACTTACAATGCATGGGAACACCCATTATTGTATTCTCACACACTCTTCTTCATTCGCATTCATATAATATTCAATTTTTTATAACTAACTAACTAACTAACTAACCATCACGCCATTTCCCCGCAGGGGTAGGCAGAGAGGACGGACCGCCAAACAACTCGGTCTTGGCACACACTCCTTGCCTCATTCACATTCATACATCTTCTCATACATACTCTTCTATTATTCTGACTCTTGACATGGCCCGACTCAAGTATCTGATTCACTTGATCGTGCCACGTATTCCTTGGGCGTCCTCGGCTTCTTCTACCGTTCACATTCGCGTCATAAATTCTCTTTACACTACTTTCTTCATTCATTCCCTCAACATTCCCAAACCATCTAAGCGTCCCTTTCTTAATCTTACTTACTACGCTCACATCAGCCTTGCATTCTTTTCGGATCTCCACATTCCTCACACGATCATACATGGTTTTACCACACATACGCCTCAGGGATCTCATTTCTACAGCATTCAATCTACTTTCATCCTTTCTCTGCCATTTCCACGCTTCACTGCCATACATCAGGGTAGGTACCAGTACTCCATTGTGGACTGCTAGCTTCGCTTCTGTGGACAACTTTTTGTTGGCTCCAACGGCGTTCAATCCATTCCTCCATTAATGGAGTTACCTGCATTCACCCTTCTTTCGATATCCCTATCAGCCTTCCCATCTCTCGTAAACATACTTCCCAAATATACAAACTCATCCACCTGCTCCGAGTATTCATCATTCACAATTTATTATTGTTTTAAAAAAATCAATGTAAAGTCACTGGATTACGCATGTCCATGCTAGCCTCAAAAGCTCCATGGGATTAAAGAGCATAGAAACTCAGAGCCTTATTTGCTCCTGGTTTTTAGCAAAAAGCTTTTTATGCAATGAATTATTCAGTAAAGCTCAAAATTACAAGTTTTCTGCTCGGAAACATTCATCTGGACTCGTGAAAAGGGGTAGTTTTCGTTTGATGTCTGCGATTTGGCTAGGTGAAGTTTATTCTTAACTAAAGATATTAACATAATTTATTTCCTATCTTTATAAAATAACCAACATGTTGTTTCTATGTAAGTGTAGAGTCCTAGTTTTTCCATTATTTATATACCCTACTTAGTCATTTTTTTAGAAGAACGAAGACTAAATTATTTCAAATTAGAGAGTCTAGTTAAAAGACGTAATATAAATGACCTCTTAATGCTTTATAAAATTGTGAATTATCAGGTAGATAGTAACTTAGTCAATCAAATCAAGTTATACGCCAGGCCCAAATCTACCAGAAACCTTAACATATTTTGGACCGTAATTTTTACCAATAATACTGGATATTTTAATCCTATTTCTAGAATGTCTAGATCATACAATGATCTTGCTAAATCACACACTATCATAGATATTTTTGTAAATAATATAAATAATATGTAAATACTTGTTTCAAAGAGTATCTCCACAATTTGTGCACCTAAGAATTAAAAATAAAAGATTGTTTGTTGTTTTATTATTTTTTCATAAACATTTTCAAATTATTAGATTTTTTCTTTTTTTATTATTATAATTATGTTTTTTTAGTTAGACACATTAGTCTAGGGATATTTATATTTGTATTTAATTTTGTTTATATTACCAACAAGAATGTTCTATAAATATCCTGTTTGTGTCTCAAATAAATAAATAAATAAAGAAGGAAAAAGTAGCTTCGTTAATTAGATAGTAGGAACGTCAAATCAACATATTTCTGCAAGTTGTTTTCCTAAGTACGGTAAATGAATGGAATAAAACTTATTTTTGTCACTTAAAGGAATATTTTTATTTACCGACTGAAGGTGTTATTAACGAAATAGTTGGGGTATCCACAGGCAAGAGATTTTAGTGGCAATTATTATTTTGTTTCGGTATCACGTATGTTAAGAAAAAAAAACTTGCCTCAGCAAATCCTACTGCCAGGATCCAGTGACCCTCTGGCAACCTTATTTTAGGGAAAGTGTACAGGCTGAAGATAGCAAGGAAGGTAATTAATAAAGGATAGCGAAAGATTGGAAAGGTTCCTCAAATCTAGTCACTGAGCAAGGATACAGAATCATTTGTATTATTCCTTTAACCTTTCCCTTACTGTGCTGAAAAAATCCGCGTGCTCCGGTGCTGTGTAATCACTACACAAGCAGAAATGGTCGTTTTAAAAGCCGAAAAAATTAATATTTATTGCAAGTCGCTATATTTCATTATAGCAGCAGTCATAAATGATAATAATTTATATTTAATTGCTGAAAACATGAAAAAAACATCGGTAGCTCAAAGAAACGATGCTCATAAAACGTGCGAAGAGACCACTCCGAATGAATGCCGAGCGGCGACTGGCTGCGGGTCCGCGGGGGAAACCGAAGGAACAAACACGATTGACGACTGACCAGTAACCACACGATTCTCTTTCTCGCGCTTACTTATATCGAAGTAGGTGAAAGTGAGACGTGCATAGTGTCGCACTATCCGCACGCTTCACACATTTGTACGTATTACCCGCAGCGCTGATCGTATTGCCAGACGTTTGATTGTATTGGTGAATTTATTTTCGATTCTCACAAAATACCTCTGATGTGCCCGAAAGGTACGGATTATTATTTTTAATTTTTTTTAATTTAATGGTAAAATGTATAACGGAGGATTACCTAAAACCTGAACCCATCATTTTCCATATTTATGGAGATATTAAAGGTGCAAGAAGCAATGTGTAGTAGATACAAATCGCAGGTAAGGGAGGGTTAACGCCACCGGAGGGTTTTTTTTTTTACTAAGACGACTTTTTTTCACTAAGAAATATTTAATTTGCCTTTAAATATAATATTTTATTATTAACCTTATCAATAAACGTGAAATATGAAAACCTTACTAATAAAAACATTACATAGAAACTGACATTAAATAGTTAATGGAAAGATAAACAAATATATTTTTTATACAATTAAAGAGTGTTGTTTATCTGTTGCATAAACATGAAATCTCTCCTCAAATTTCGGGATTTTTCAAAGGTATTTGAAATGTGCTATATATTAGGTAATTATTTTTGAAGATGTTGTAAAAACAATACATTTTTATGAACTAATTAAAATTACCTTTTAAATTTTTGTATTTGAAATGTACTATTACATTTATAATTTGGAATATTTACATTACACACATGAAAAAAGTTGGAAAAAACAAAATATATTTTTAGTCTAAACGTCAAAAAATTTTAGTAAAAGAATTAGAATTGTAGAAAACACATTATTTTTATTTGGGTAATCCACAAAAAACTGTCACTTGGTTTTTAATCTGATTTATACAATAAAAAAAATAATACTAGCAATATTAATGAGCTTTGCATCCGAGAAGTAGTAAGAAGATCGCTGAGGCGTATGTGTGAGTAAACAATATTTAAGCTAATTGTGGATGCTAAACTAAGACAACGCAATTAATCATATTTAGAAAAATATATTCGTAAGGGGTTTTTCACCATCCTCCCAATAGCTTATCTACACTAATAACGAATATTTGGGATTTAAGATGTACGGTTTATTTATTTATTAAGTTTGAGTTTATAATTTGGTACTCTAACCTATGAATAGTGGCTATATATTGGATAAGTTGGCCGAGTTTTATAACTACTGCGAGTATTTTTAATATGCTTTCGACAGCATTTCTCATGTCAAATTAACACGAAAACTAAACGCTGTGGGTTTTAATGGCAGAGCCTTAAATTGGATAAAAAGTTATCTTAATATCAGATCACAAGTGGTAAAAATTAACCATACATCGAGCAAACCTCTTACAAGTGATTTTGGAATACCACAAGGTACTGTATTAGGGCCATTACTTTTTATCATGTATGTCAACGACATTTTTACACAAAACCTCAGTGGATGCGTTATTTCTTACGCGGACCACACTATCATCATAGTTAAGGGTCAGGACTGGAATATTCTAAAGAAAAATGCACACAATGACATGCAAACCCTAAAAAACTGGTTCGACACAAACCTGCTATCAATTAATGCAAAAAAGACACTTTACATTCCCTTCTCAATAAATAAGTTCAGAACTCACCCAAACATCGATATAATTATACACAATAATAAATGCAACAAAACTGTCTGGAATAGTTCATGTAATAAATTAAATCATACAACTGAAATAAAGTACCTCGGTGTAATTGTCGACCAACATATGAAATGGAACACTCACATATGTGAACGTGTTAAGCGCTTTAGGAAATGTATTTATATATTTATTAGATTAAGAAATATTATCAAGGTAAATAATTTTAAAAAGGTGTACTATGCACTAGTACAGTCAGTACTTCAATATGGAATTATTGGATGGGGAGGTGCATATAAAAAAAAATGTTAACCCTGTAAATGTGGTTCAAAAACTAATTATTAAAGTCATTTTAAAAAAACAACCTACATTCCCTTCTGCAACATTGTTCAAAATTTTCGAAGTTCCAAAAATTGAAGATCTCTATAAAAAGACTCAATATTACAAATATTCAAAGATAAGACATTAAAAAATAATAAAGTTAACTCATCGTTAAGACGTAAATATAATATCCAAATTCCATTATTTTCTACTCAACAAATGCAAAATAATTATGTATACAAAGGGATATCTTACTTCAATAGCCTTCCCGAAGAAGTAAAAAAATAAGAGATTTAGCATTATTCCAGAAAAAGATCTAACTATTCTTAAAAAATGTTTGCAATAAAATCATGTAACCTTAATCCTGTAAATCAAACCATCAAATATTGTATAATGTCTATCTTAATCTAGTCCTTAAGATATTATATTAATTATGGACTAAAAATTGTATATTCTTACATAACTCCTACACCAAGCTCAAGAGCCAGTTCTCTTAATTGGTGTAGAAACCAAAAAAAAAAAAAGATTTTTTCACCTTTTTGTTATACCTTTTTATTATATTTTTGTTTTTATTTAGTTATTCTATTGTTAAACAATGATTAAAATTTGTAAAATTGTTGTGTGTAAGAGGTGAAATAAATTGAAATAAATAAACAAAAAAATATATTTTTATATTTAATAATATTAGTTAATAGTGTAGCTAAGCTATTGGGAGGATGGTGAGAAACACCCTCAATATACTATACACGTGGACTATGAGGATTGAGAAAGAAGTTGGAGAATAACAACCCATAACCTTCAAGTGGACGTAGTAAGCAATAAAAGCATCCCAAAAAAATGGTACGATGCTATAAATCAAATGCGTGGGTCCCATAAAGACTTAAAATATATCTACACCTAAAGTTGAGTTTGTTTTAAATGAAATACAAATCTGGAAGAAGCGAGGATTGCTTTTCTTTTGCAGGGTTACGTGGTATTGTATCCTTTTTGCAGTGTGGCATGATGTCAGTTTTTTTTCGAATTTTTTAAAAAGTCAAACATTTTCAAAAATAAAATATAACATTTTTACGATGGTGAAAAGGGTAGGCGCAAAAGTAATTTCCAATAAATATTTTTATCAATAATCAACACGTATTCAAAATTGGGTCGAACACGAGCGCCCTGAGGCAACCCTTTCGCAATTTTGATTAATCCATTCCCGACACGGTCGTAAATCAAATCTGGCAAAATATCTAATATCCACCCATTTCCTTTGCCTTCTTAACGTTTTCCTAGACATTCCCTCTTTTAAAAAACGACTGGGCGTCAAACCGGCGAATTTTTAGTCCAATGCATAAGTTATTACCCACTGGAACCTTACAAACTCACACTCGCGACACCGTTAGCCTCGTACATTCATAGAACCGGGTGTTTCAAAATGAGATATTTCAAAGAAGGTCATGAGGATAAAGGTATTATTATTCATTGTTTTCCGTGTGAACCAAATATGATTAGAGGTATCAATTTTACCAATCCATGTTAAACGGTGCAGTAAAATATCGAATGTTACTAACGAGCCAGTTTTTTAAAAGACGGCTTGTTTTAAATTTCTAGTTTTGCAGAAATTTTGCAGAAATGTGAAACATACTGGAACTAGCTGGAAAATATATTTTTATTTTATCAGAGAAAAACGTAAGAAACCAGGTAAACGAAAATATAGTTTTTTCATAAATGTGTATAAAACTTTTGTGTATTTTATCTGAAAATAATAACGTATTAACAAACAAATACTGGTGAAAAATCTCAGAATATAAATTGACTGCCAAGATGAAAATTTAAATTTGATTTATAGTGATTTATTTTTGGAGTATTACGCCGTGTTGAGTTACCTCCTTTAGCCAACGTTTTGGACAGCGTTACAGAGTCCATAATCAATAAACAGTTCGAAATGTTGTTTCTAGGGAATCATTAAATTTACAAATTTCAAATACGGTGTAAAAACATTTAACTTGTAATATTTAAAAACATTAATTTTATAATTCGATACTTTTCACAATAAACAAGTTCACATAATCTACATAAAATAAAATTATTATTTTGTCACCCTTACGCACAAGTTAATTATTTTGATATTTTTAACAACAAATTAATCAAACCGAAAGGATTTCGTAGGTACCTTAGGTAGGTAGGTATTATGGAAATTTGTCCCCTAACTTACCCTGGTAGGGATCAGAGCGATAAGAATAATAATTGGTTATTCTTAAAAGCCGAAGAGAGAAAGCCATTAATTTTTAATTCCTAATAGATTTCTAGGGATGGCAGCGTAAAACATTTAAATTACCTTTAAATCACTTGCCACCTTGTAGCCGTAAAATCTCCCACCTTTCGCCCCGTTTCATCAACCCTGCGGTAAATGTAACCATTGACATTTAACACCCCGGAGAGGATGTGGTACGGTCAACATGAACATCAAATCATCACTTTTAAAACCACCCACAACCGTGTGCAGAGTTAAAAATAATTCAAACGACTTTTTTATGACCACGGATACATAACAGTAATTTTTTTTTGACGTTTTTAACCTTTCTCTTAAATGCAGAAAAACTGGGAGTAAGGTCTTACTCCGGGAGATGGTTCAACCAAATTTTCGTAATTTTATTGTTTCTTCCCCCTTCAAATCTTTTTTTCCATAGAACAAGTTTCTTTCTCGTTAAATTAATTATGCACTGATTACAAATAATAAACAATCAATAATAACAATTTTTTAAATTTATTTAATAAGTAGTTCATTTTTTTTATTATATAGAATAACCTTCTTAAGAGCGATTGACCAGCAGCTGAGAATAAAATTTTAAAAATGCTTGCAACTGTACAGGGAGGTTCCAATGAGAAAGATCGATTATTCCCCAATATCAATTTTTTAAAATTAAAAATTTAATATCGATTTATTTAATTCAAAACTTGCTTTAATATATACCTACATTCAAGTAAGCAATAAAAATGCTCAAAATGCACGATGATACATTATAAAATATCGTGTACTTTTGTAAGTATTCTTTGATCATAAATATTTATGATTTTTCAATAATATCTAAACAAAATAAGTGTGTAAAAAATTTTTTTAATATTTAATTTGTAAGACCCTAAATAAATAGAAAAACTAAATTATTTTTGTCACAAAACACGTTCTTGGATTTATTTTTTAATGATTTTAAATTAACTAAAATTTAAAATTTTAAAAATAGACTAGATTATGTATTGATTTATTTTGTTATATGATTATATGATTTTAAATTTGTGTTGTTTAATAGAATTAAACGTTTGAAAATTGAACAAATCATATATAACGGTATAACCTTAGTATATTAAAAATAAACTTAGTTTTTCAAAATTTTAAAACTGCGTAGATAAAATAACAATCTATCAAAATCAATTTATGTTTTTTTGTAAAAAAGTAGATTTTTATTTAAAAATTACTAAATTACGGTACTCTCTGGTAAATACCCTCTTAAGTTACTTTACGTGATGCGGATACTTGGAATGTATGTATCTCTATAAGAAACTAATAGCGGCGGGTAACCTCTATTTTCGGAGGTACAAAAAAAACGTAATTACCTACAGTCGTTTGTAGATGATATCCAATCAATCAAATATCAAAAAACAAAATTACATGTTCTATCACAGTTTTTTCCAATTTCCTTCGCATCACTAAATTTAAATGTGATCATAATCATGTACTCTTCCACACTTAACCACAATACCGCTACCACGATTAACCTGCCATTTTCTTACATAAAAGAATTGATATAGTTTTACATGTAAATCAAATAATCTTATTTCAAAATATTTTTATTTATCCATTCAGATTTAATTTTTAATACGTTTTATTTATCCTTAAATATATTTTATTTATTTTCTTCCTTCTTACGTTTTATTATTTGTTTCTACAAAGTTGTGTTTTTCTAGTTCTTAAATTGTAATTTAAATCATGTTTGACTCCTATAATACAGGCCTAGTATGGAATTGCGACAATAATAATATTTAAATAGTTGATATAATAAGTTTGAGCTAGTATTAGATATTTTTGTTGTCTTAGATCATATTTTAGTTTTAGGTATGTATAAGTGTCATATAATATAAGGAGAACTCTCTGAAGCTAGATTTCTTCCAGGATTGCCAATCTTTTGAATTTTTTATCAATGGTCCCAACCATTCCACCGCAAGTGCAGTTTTTATCCGCCTCGACGCCACTTTTGAGAGGTTGTCCCGCTACTTTGTGTTACACTCCAGTCACGTACCCGCTAGTAGGTACGTAGATTTTTTCTTGTCACCCACCTGATTTCGCTCAAATCAATTTTGATTTTCCCTGCGCTTTCATCGCCCAGACATTTGAACTCGCGCCCTTTGTATGAATTTCACCTTCGTTGCGCTAATACTCTTCAAAGAAAATTAATAAAATAAATTAACATTATATATTTAGAAGCGTTTTCTTTCAGTTCTTTACATGTGAGAGAATAATCATTAAAAAAATATCTACTTATGACAATCTACGAAAAGGTTTTGAGGCTTTTGGTACATTTAATTATAAGTTGGGTATATTTGATTTTTTTGAAAACATCACTAATATATTATATGTGTTCAGAGGTAATTGGTTCGATTCGCAGGCACATTGTGCAATGGATAAATAATTTTAATGCGCGTAAATGCTACAATCGTTTACAAGCGGATATTGCTGCTTTAAAGGCATAAGGTTGAACAATTTATTTTGTCTTCCATTTTTCGATTGATTGTTCCTCATATTTATAATTTTTTTAATAATAATAATATCTAAGTTCCTTACGATATGATTGTGGTCTAAATTGCGAGTTAAATATTATAGCGATTTAAAAAGGAAAGAAAATAGTTTTTATTTTATTTATTCTTCATCTTAATATAATACAATATTAGGTCCTTACATATGAAATTGGCATTTTACCGTACTGGCAACTTTGATCTCAAATATATTCTCTTTGGTTAGGAATTCCAAATTCAAATTTATACAGCTATTTACTCATGTATTTGTGTTTCGAAAATTATAATTAATTACTTTTTTCCTTAATTGTTTTTTTTCTTTGCGTCACTTAGTTTACAAAATGGAAAACTTGAAATATCGCGTTATTTACGAGTACGTGTTCCACCGTGGCACCAGTGCTGCAGAAACGGCTCGAAGGATTAATGATGTGTGTGGCGACGATGCCGCAAAAGAAAACACAGTGCGTTTTTGGTTCCAACGTTTTCGTTCTGGAAATTTCGACCTGCAGAACAAGCCCCTTGGACGTCCGGAGACCATAGTTGATAATGAAGAATTGAAGGCTATTGTGGAAGCGGATCCATCGTAAACCACGTCCGAGTTAGCTGCAGGCTGCGGTGTTAGTGATAAAACTATTTTAATCCACTTGAACCAAATTTGGAAGGTGAAAAAGCTTGAAAGGTGGGTACCTCATGATAACATGATTACAATTGATTGAAGCAAATCAACAAACGCGCGTTGACTGCTGCGTTGCATTACTCAACCGGCACAATAATAAAGGGATTTTAAATCGAATCATTACCTGTGATGAAAAGTGGATCCTGTACGATAATCGGAAGCGCTCATCGCAACGGCTGAACCCTGCTATACCGGCCAAACCACGCTTCAAGCAAAAATTGACTCCAAAAAAGTTACATGTGAGCGTTTGGTGGACTAGTGCTGGTGTCGTTCACTATAGCTTTCTTAAATCTGGCCAGACGATTACGGCAGATGTCTATTGGCAGCAACTGCAAACCATGATGGAAAAGCTAGCTGCTAAACAACCGAGGCTGATTAATCGTTCTAGGCAACTACTGTTTCGTGATAACGCTAGACCACACACTGCACAACAGACGGCTACCAAATTAGAGGAGCTTCAATTGGAATGTCTAAGACATCCACCGTACTCTCCGGACCTTGCCCCAACAGATTAGGTACCATTTTTTCGAAATTTGGATAACTTCTTGCAAGGGAAAAAGTTCAACGCCGATGGGGCAGTCCAAACCGCCTTCAAAGATTTTATTGATTCCCGTCCGAATGGTTTTTTTAGTAAAGAGGTCGATGAACTACCTATGAGATGGCAAAAGTGCATAGATAGCAATGGTACATACTTTGATTAAATAAATTAATTTTATAAAAAAAAAATCGACTTTATATTCCTCTCTTACAAAACGCCAATTTCATATGTAAGGACCTAATATAATGTGCGTTGGTCGACATAATTTTAATGAATTCGAACTATCAATGGTATAGTGTTCCGAACATTTCGTGCTCAGTCAACAGCTCAATTTCATTTTTTGAATGAGAGTATTTATTTTAACTTAATAAAAACTTAATTTATTTCAGCTAATAAATTAATTATAATGTATGCCTGAGGATGGAACGTCGTTTCGAAACCGGTCGGCGTTAATAAAATATATAAGAAGTTTGAACACAGTAATATTGTTTCCTAATTATTACTATATATGTAGAAATATAACCTAATAAATGTAGAAATAAGGAAAGGAGAAGTTAGGAATGGAGCTGTGGCGGGACACTCATTAGAGCGGGTGGATTTTTTTTTACTATGAACTCATGACATTCATGATTTGACGCCGCCAGTAAATGTGCTGATAATGCAGAATAAATGTCCATTCGTACGATGATCAACATACTTTTTCGTGTGTCTGTTTTTCGGAATATACCAGAATTGTGAAAACCCAAATGATTGACATTCGGGAATTGGATTTAAGTCTGAAAAAGTGGGTAATTTTTCCACAGTTCCAATACGGCACGCGTGCTAGCGAATGATGAATGGTTAATTCCTTGATGCAAATGGAAATACTATTAAAAAAAATGAAACTGCATTAGTTCATGAAAACGTTACTTCAAATAAAAAAAGTTAAATTGAAGTGCTCTCAATTTAATAGAATGGCTTCCAAACTCATAAAGTGCATAACACTGATAAATAATTGGAGTGTATTTTGTGTAATTTTGTATATCGAAGGACCTTTGAAATGCGGGTGTGTAATTTAACAACTGCATTTCGAGGGAAAAAAGGAAATAAATTACTTACTGCGTCTTATTTTTGTCTGGTTTTGTTTTAGTCTTCTTTTGAGCTGGTTCATGAAATACACTGCATTTATAGCGGGAATATTTGTATTAGTTGCCGTACTTTTCTTCAGCGGCGGCGAAGAGTGAAAGAGCGGAATAGGAATATTGATGCGGAGATGTTTCTGCGTTGAGGATCAATTGATGACTGGATGTGGTTAATTAGAAATATTTATTATTTAGGAGAAGGGTAGGTTAGAAAATGTAACAAAACTAACTACAAGTACAGCGGTTCATGATATATAAATTAATGTAGGTAAGGGTAGCTGTGTATTGTGTCAAAGCCTACCATGCCCCCCACCTGGAAGGGGATGAACTAACTAACTGCCATAAACTTAACGATAAAAGAAGAGCTATGGATGCAATATCTGAGGTGCAAAGTTTTACCACCACCCCGTCTACACCAGTATAGACATAGACTATTAAACCAAAGGGCGATTGAAGAGGAGCGATGTTGTCACATTTGATGATTACGAAAGTGCCTTTAGTTACCGGATTCCCGCTCGTGTTCCATATTTTACGAGATTGTAAAATATTTAGGTACACTATGCGCCAACAGTTCCAGAAAATCTGGACAAGATGATCTACGAGATGCTTCCGTTGCAACAAGTTAACTGACTATTTGGTCAAGTCAGCAGCGGGTAGAGATTTTAACGGAGTAAGAGTTAAAAAATTGTGCAGGAGTAAGAGGCAACATCGGTAACACTCGGTACGGACAATGGACGTGAGTTTAGAAGTACTCCAATCTAAGAAAACACTGTCTGCATCTCTTCATACGTGAGTAGAGATGTAACCAATATTTTAATTAGTAACTCTTCACGCACTTTATGTCACTTTCCCAGATCCCACCAAAGTGTGGAGATTGGGGAGGATTCATTTTCCATTCGATGCGGTTTATTGTAAGAAAATTTGTATACCTTTATTGTAAGAAAATGGCAACAGTAATTAAAAATACATGTTAAGTGTGTTTGACCTAGTTCCTACCTGAATGTCATTAACCCAGTACCTACCTCTCCCCATCCTTAAACCACATCACCGTGCTGGAAGGATTTGAACTTGGAACAGTGATCAAGAAAATTGGGGGGCTTTTGTTCCGGAAGCACTCAGAAACATTGGAAAGGATTAACTAGAAAGATGTTTGGAAGCAAGTTTGGTGTTCGTCGTGTTGATAAATTCGTTTATTAACTAAAAATACTATTTCAAAGTAAACAATACGTGTTTGACCTATCTGTTTACTTATTTGTTGTGGTGATAATACCTCGAGGTACCGCAGTAAAATAAACTTCACTTGTGAGTTTGTGTCGTGTTCTCCTAGAGGTAAGTGATTTGGTTTCCTTCTCCTTGTATCTCATTCTATCCCCAACACATATTATTACCCAATTCCAACACATACCATTTCGTTTAGTCTCTCGTTTCATACTATTTACAGTCCATTCTATCAAGTGCATCAAGTGCATCAACAAGTGTGTCTTGTAAACTTTTGTTTATAAATTAGATAACTACATAAAATTAACAACAGAAATAATTTTCATATAAACAGTATGTGTCTAATATGTAAAGAATAGAATGTATAGTATTATGTTGCGGTTTCTCATTATCGGGTTCACTAGGCTGGCCTGTGTTGAGGCAGTAATTTTTGCAAGTTAATTTTTAATATCTATGAATATATCTAATCTCGTATTAAAACATATTTACTCAATAGTTTGCTTTCATTAATATCTTCGAATTTGAGTTAGTGCACCGGTAACGGTCCTATCATTACTTTATATTTTTTATTTCTAAAATCTAATTATGAATGCTTCATAACAAAGGAAATCGTATTGTAGTAGTGAAATACGAGTATCTACTGCATTTTTGAACATCGTAATAATTGCGAAAATTATATTTCAGAAAGCTTTGTAAATCACCAAAAAAGAAGTGTTTATTTAAATGAATAGCATAAAACGCATGTTCATACAATGTTAATATTTGTGGAGCTTAAAAGCAAAAACGCTGCTCTCCAAAAATGACAAAATTGAGTTATAAATGCCAATCTGTGCAATGTCCGTAGCTACAATATGGTTTTTGATATCCTAATTTTGGGGTCGCATATCTGCGCCTATCGTCACGAAGCTTCGCGTAAACATATTATTTTAATTTTAGAAAAAAAATACGTTTACGTGAAGCTTCGTGACGATAGGCGCAGATGCGGTTCCAGCATTAGAAAAATCAACCGTAAATCATGGAAAAATCGAAATGAAAATAGGGTTTGAATGAAAATCACCACTCTCCACAGCGATTAACAAGCAAAATCACTACTCTCCACAAAAGCCAATCACAAATCTGAATTCAAAATGAATGAACAAATCAACAGATTATTACAACATTTTCAATTGTAATATTTCACTTTGAATATTGAATTTTAAGTTATTGCTAAAAAATGACGCGAAAAATTCTTTGATCGGTTTTTCGTGATTTTCCGAAAATAGTACTTTTGGAGAGTAGCGTTTTTGTTTTTAAGCCCTTCATTTGGTCAATTAAATGTATTATTAACACAACATTTATAATAAAGGTGTAATTGGGTATACATTTGAATTCAGCATTTAAGAAAAATAAGTATTCTGAATTTTCAATTAGATCATTTATTTATTTCTATGATATAATTGATGTACTTTTACAAAACCAACAAAAAATTATGGAATCAGTACAAAAGCAATTTTTATAAAATATTTCATGCATAAAATTCAGTGGAAATAACGTTTTTATAACATTACTACGACTTCACCAAGCATCGCAGTTATTTGAATATCAAAGGTTCGGTGTTTGGCGGGTGAAAACCTTCAATGCGATGTTGGGATTCATTTTCTGCTGTTTGAAAATCGATGTGGAAATTTGAACGAATGTTAGCGTTATTTTATTTATTTTAGATGCACGATATATATGTTTTTGTTTTGTTATCTTTAAAAGTAAGAAAACCAAAAAAAAATATATTATGAAGGTACAGCGTAAAATATATTTTTATTTTTTATTTTTTTTTAAGAAAGACAAATATTTCCGGGTTACGAATAACTTGACAACATTTGAAAATCTCCTACTACCATCACACTAAGCGGAGCAATTTAACACATATAAATGCGGTTAAAAAAATTACCTTTTGTAATTATTTGGTTAACATCATTTTGGAAGTCGGGTATGGGTACTGTCGCCCGGGAACCATCTATTGGATAACCAACACCTCTGCCATAGGTTACCCCAATTGGTTCGCACCGTTTAGTGACTTAACAGGGGTGTCATGGGGTGAGGTTTGTCTAGGTCTTGGCAGCCGATGCGTTTGCCCACCTACTGACGGGCCGGAACGCGAGAGAGTGGTTGAGAGAGACCTAATCTTAACTTCTCCAGCCGGACTCTCTCGATCCGTTGCCTTGCACCGCAGTGGGAGAGATGGATTCGTACGTCTGGTACTCCTAGACACATTGACTCCCAGATACCTACTCACCCCTCATACCTTTTTCGTTCCCAGAACTTTCTCTCCTTCCTTTCCCTAAAAAGAAACTCCATACAGCACCTTTAAAGATGATATTGGCTCTGAGAGAATTTTTCCTCGGGGCCTCCTGTGTGGAACTAGTGTAAAAAAAAAAAATATATATATATACAAAATATAAAGAAATAAAAAATATTGTGTTAGAAAATAAAAATAATGTATAAAGTGTTTGGTTTGGGAATTAGACGCTAATTGAGTCAAATTAAAGAGATGCTTTACAATAAAGCTAGGTAGGAAGTAATTACTAATCTTATAGTATTTTAAATACTCGCAATTATTCAAGCACACATAATAATTTTCGCAAACATGTAATGAGTCATGAGACAATTTAAGATAAAATGCGTTAAATTACATGCTACAACAATAAAATAAGTTTGTATGTAGCTACTTCTTATTCTCATCCATTTTCTTCCAACGCCCTTTCCTATTGGAATTTGTGTATTATCAGAGCAATCGTTACCGTTCAGGATGCAGCCCGGAAGTAATCACTGTTCGTATTGGTTTTGTAGCCTCGATACAGAACTATAGACACTTCAAATATCGCACTGGTGCAAGACTACCGTTCAGAAACGAAAAGTTGCTTTAAATGACTCTAGTCGTGCTTAGTGTCCAGATCTGAATAGCCAGAGACTTCCAACCTTTTTCCTCTTCATCTCCTTCTCTTCCCACTGTTGAATAATTCTGCTCCGCATGCGCTTGTAAAATCATCTCTTGGAAAGACATGCAATTCTTGCGAAAATCTTGCAAAACCATTTAAATTCACCGCACACAGTGCCAATACATATGTGAATATTGTAGCGCTAACACTGCAAATTAATATTACTAAACGAATACATTCCATTGCATTTCAGCATTGGATTACGAATAATGAAAATGGTGCACCATACAGTTGTCTTCAAGGCGCTTCGCGCGTACATCCATAGTACACGGGATGAGTTGTGTATCTGCACTGTTTTAACACGTGGTTTGCCGTTGTAAGCGTAATCTGTCTCACTCATGTCATGTCACCGTATGACCGGCCGAGCTGACTCGATTCCACCCAATGCTGTTCCCGTATATGGTAAAACAAAGTTTAACGTCGACGTATGCGCAAATCGTTCGCTTTGCTCTCCGTAAGTAATAGAAGATATCTCAAATAATGTTTGGCGGAATTGATTGGAGCGTATTTTCATACATCGGACTGGGTTACAGATGTGGTTGAAAGTTATGTGAAGACTGAAGAGAAACGGGACAATACACGAACTCACATACCAATGAATTGCCTCTGCTCCCCACTATCTTTAGCCTCACAACATACCCCAATTATTGGAAATGCCATAGTTACACTGGCTACAGACGGTTGAAAGCAGTTGTTGGAATTCTTGAGCTGCAGTCACATAAAAAACACCTTTCTAGATTACATACATTTTCTATATTCCCCTGTGTTTTCAGTTAATCTTACATAATAAGTCTGTTTTCGTAATATGGTATTGAGTTTTTTCCATTGTTTCACATTTTTTTGGCCATTCGATAAAGAACTTCTAAATTATTAATTCTCATAACGTCTTATTTACTTTAAGAGAGCCAGGTAAAGAGAGAGAACCTCATTCTACTTACATAAAGTTCTAATGTAAAGCACTAAATTACTGCCGTAGCACACCACAGGCGGAGTATATCATTTAGCGATCCGACGGTGCGGCGCGGGCGGCCGACGTTATTTGCCTAGGTCTACCGACCGCGACGTCGGTGTCGCCCGAGGCATTATTGCATAACACGCCGCACCTGGGCGCGGACGCCCCCGGGATAGCGTTCCAATGCTTCCTATACGGTTCGACGCCGCTCTCAAAGTTCTTCTGGATATTCCAAGCACCTTCGCGAGATGAGAACCTATATTGATGATACGCCACGTATATATAACAGATCCATTTTATGTATGCACAATGATTCATGTTTGTACCGCAAATTTTCGTGAGGTGATTGTTGAATGTGAGTAACGTGAGTGTTCAAATACACGCACAACAATTTTTAAGGAAAAGCTCAAATAAAATATTTTTAATTGCCTTATTAATAAAGACTTCACATTCACATAACTTTAACAAGTACCCATCTATCTAGGAACCTAATATTAACGTAGATAATCCAACTAATGTGGGTAAGGAGTAATAAAAAGCTTGCTCGGCATTTCAATTTATAAAAGTGCTGGCATTTTTTGTCACAATAAAACAGAAATTTTGTGATGGAATTTCTTTGTCAGGACATTTTTAAAATGAGTTATCTACTGAAATTTCTTAAAATACGTAATTTTTTGTCACAAAAACTGAAATTCAGTATTTGAATAACTTTAGTCAGGTTATTTTTTTATATTATTACTAGCGAATTTTTTTTTTTATTATTACTAGCGGCATGCGTTTCTGCGCCACTCAAAGAAAGTTTATGTGTTATAATTCTGTTTAACTGCTTTCGGATGCATAATATTTTTTGTTTTTCCGTCGGGTGAGTACGCAAATAAATCAGAAGACTCTTCCGACGCGTGATACAGGCCATACAGCTAGTTGTCCCTTTTAGAAGCTTGGATTTTACAAATATACTCCCTGCTATCTTCTACTGCTACTATGTCTCTTTTGCAATACCTCCCTCTGTTCCTCATCTTTCTGTCACCCCTCCCGTGCGGGTCATTTTGCGTTCCATCCATGCACGGAGAAAAATGTTATTCTAAAATACGATAATTTTATTAGTAAAACGGCTAAAAACGGGACTGAAGTTCTATCTAACATCTAGACACGAACAAATTAACAGGGTTTCAATGTTAATTGGCGGGAACTTGTAAGAATAGTTTGTTCGAATACGTAATTTCGTACGTATACCAACAAATTATTCTTACATTTTCCCGCCAATAAACATTGAAACACTGTTAATTTGTTCGTAAGAACTTCAGTCCCGTTTTTAACCGTTTTTACGAATAAAATGATCGTATTTTAAAATAACATTTTTCTCCGTGTGCATTCTCGTTCCCCTCCCGCCCGTCTCTTCAAGTGTTCTCCTTCACCATCCCACGAACTCCACTCCCCCCCTCCAGCATTCCCCTCTTACCTCCTGCGTGCTCCTTCCACCATCCCCACCTTCCCTGCTCCTTCTTCCCCCCTCCCGCGAATTCCCGTCCCTTCTTTCTTATGTTGATATAAAAGCGAGAATTGGCGACTTGATACATAATTTGTAGTGAATGGTGACATTGAAATGGGTCCTTATGCCTAGTAAGTCGAATATGTACTCTTAATTTGACTGCACTCAAGAGTTTGCATCAGTCGAGCTCCAAATTTACAATTTAAAAAAAGATACATAGATAGCTTATCCTTCGCCGATCCTCATGTGTATTTTAAAGGTATTTAATAAAAAGTGTAGTCATGGATGAAATCAAAGACACTAACCAATTTGTTCAAAAGAGATATTTAACTTAAACATAATTAATCGTACAAACTTTCGATTAATTCTTTCAAGATTTTTAATATGAATTTTATACTGAGGTGACCAATTGGAATTATTGAGACTACGAATTAATGAGCCAATAAAAATGTTCATGACAGGAAGTGAATTGAAGTCTTTAACAGTACTCAGCAAAAATTCTAATATTTTTGTAATATTTTTTTTTAATGTGATTTATGTGGTGTACAAATTCGAGTTTTTCATAAAATATATCTCCGAGATCTCTTATTTTGGTAAATATCTTCAGTTGTATACGTTCTACCGCATAATTACAGTCCCTTCAAGCTTCGTAACATTTTATTCATTTCAATTAATTTATTGTAACTACACCTATATTTAAGAGCTCAAGCATCTTCAGGGAACAAATTAATATTAAGTAGTATTAATTTGTTTCCTACTTATAAAAAAAAGATCACAGAGTTTCTGATGTGTTGTCGCTTCGATGCCGTAAAATGTGACAGATATTTGTGGTTTATCGTAAGTTGCCATGTGCATAACTGTAAATTATTGTCAGACGAAAGGTTTACGCGTCACAAACACAACTTGCGTAAACACGTTGAGATATTTTATTGAACAGTTCGACAAAAAAATCCTCTCTGCACACCTGTTTTTTCAAATAACCATACGAAAATCCAAACCAATCTCCATTCCCTAGTACCGACATAGTAGGTTTTGAAACGGCTACGATAAAACGAATCCGCTCTCGCCTACATTTTCAAACATGTCAGGAGCAATCCAACAACCATGACTAATCGGATTATGTAGGTAGATGGCATGCGTGCATTTGTTTAATGTGACTTCTTTGAAAGCTGAATATTAAAATAATTTAACTTAATAACGGGATATTAAAATAATTTTACTTCAACGTATATAATAAATAAAATGCATGTAGCATAATATATAACCAGCCGAAGATTATGCTCTCAAATTACATGATTGTCAAGGAAAAAATTTAACACAATCATGTCACTGCCCCACCATAACACACTCTAGAAACATAAAATATCTTGGCATTGAAATCGATGAAAATTTTTGAAAGGACTCTCACATAAATAGCATTACAAAGAAACGCACAAAGCTCATGTACTATTTTAGAAACATACGCGATATACTTAATAAAAATGATCTATATAAAGTCTACTATGTTCTTTGCCAATCACGCATAGAATATGGGATTATTGGATGGGGATCTGCCTCAAACATTCACATGAAGTAGCTTGTTAAAACACAAAAAGCAATAATAAAAATAATCCTGAAAGTACCCATAAGAACTCCATCAAAAGAAGTTTTTAAAAAATTTAATGTGTTCAGCATTATAAAACTGTACTAAAAAAATGCACTACTCGAATTTAAAGAAAAATATGCATACCTTGCTGAAAAACACACCTATACTAATAATACTAAGGACAAAATCTTCAAATCTACTAAACATTCCAAAATTAAATACAGCGTTCGGCCAGAAAAACCATTATTTTCATGCTACAAAATTATATAATGCCCTTCCAATTAACATTAAAAATACCATGGATATATAAAAGTTTAAAAAGAACAACAAATTATGGCTAACTAAACATGAAGATGAGGAACTAATTAAAATTATTAAGTAACCCCAACGCAACCTACAGATGATAAACATAAACACTTTTTAAAACAACGCAAAATAATAGACATAAACACTTTTTAAAACAACGCAAAATAATAAACATAAACACTTTTTGCTTTATTTATTTATATTTCGTGGAAACCAATAAAAACCAACAACAACGATGAGGAAATCATGATCAACACCATACAACAACCTGCAATCCACCTCGGAACAGGAATACCCAGTGAGGAGGACTGAGGATAAAATACTTCACTTTGTATTCTTAATTTAGTTAATATTGTATTTTAATTTTAATTTGTACTGTCATTAAATTAAAAAAAATTAAAGCGCTACGAACTAAAGGGCCAAATAAAGTGTACGGGCCTTCCCATCACCGTTCAAGTACGTGTGTACTTACTATCTAGTTCTCGCCGCTGGGGATGGAACCAATGATCACTTTAAATTTTCTGCCTAAAACGATCATCCATTCATACTTTCACATTTGCATATTTTACCTTGTTTTTGTTTTCTTTTATTATAACTGGTTAACATTTGGTTTTGCGATGATTAATGATGATCAATGATTGAAGATGGTAATTTTTACAATTTTCGGGCTTATATGTTTCCACTTTATAACATAATTAATATTCACGTCTTCTACTTTTAAAAAGCTTACTCACAATGTTCCTAAAAATATCAAATGCCCTGAGGTTAACTTCTGCGTGGATTAAAAAATTGAATATGATGTGTATTTACCAAACTTGTTGCTTACAGAAAAAACACTGTAGGTACATATTTAAAATTTAAATATGTACCTACATTTATTTAAATTTAAAATTTAAAACATATAAGAAATATTACCTCTTCAAAAGGAAAAAAATCAAACAGATTTGGTAATTTTTCTATCTAGTTCAAGAAAAATTTAAGATAAATACGGAAAATATATCTGTCATATCTGAATCTTTGCAAAAATTTGAAGCGCGGGGTTTGTTTTGTATCACCCCGAGCCCGGCCTTCTAGCTGAAAGCTGAAGGATATCATTTTTCTTCTCACCCTTCTCATTCTCCTTCGCCCCAGGATCTGAATATATTCTATTTGATAAACACGCGTGTCACGTCGGATATATTTCTTTATCATATTTGGCCATTTCGGCGAAGAATAAAGAATATACCGTGCACCCACAAGTATGTAAAAGGCGACATGTCTCGCAGGCAACAAGACGCATGGCGAATGAGCATAAATGTCTGATTTCAAATAAAAAAATATTTAAATCATCTAATTTGCTCTAAGCCATGGAGTTTGACGTTTCCTCGAAGATTTTGAATAACACGCATTACATTCTTTTGACTTTGGATGAAATCAAAGACATATTATTTTAATATATCATTAAAAAAGAAGACAAAAATAATAATCTAAATTAAAATATGAAAATGAACAAGACACAGAAAAATAATAAAACGTAATGGTCGCAACTGGGACTCGAACCCAGATCTCGTGTCTTTCCGGGACGGGCGCTCTAACCAATTCAGCCATTGCGATCTTTTACGAGACTGTCGTATTTGTCAACTTTATATTTCAAATTTCAGAATTAACAATATTATCTATATTATCTTCGACTAATTTTTTTTTCCATATTATTGGCAGCTACATTTTTCATTTGAAACAAGTATTCAAATAATGTATTTGTTACCTAGATAGTGTCTCGGATAAATATATCCGTTTTTATTTTTATGGACACCTATTGACTTTTTATAAAAGTCTAAATGAATATTCATTTCTTATAAGAAAAACTGAATTGGTTAGAGCGCCCGTCCCGGTAAGACGTGAGATCTGGGTTCGAGACCCAGTTGCGACCATTATGTTTTATTATTTTTCTGTGTCTTGTTCATTTTCACATTTTATTTTAATTTATTATTGTTGTCTTCTTCTTCAATGATATATTACATTGATGGGAATAACCTTCAAAAGTTAAAAAGAGAGTGTTACTTATAAAAAATGAACATATTATTTAGCCAGATTATACAAAATCTATCATCAGATGGTCACATAAATGTTTTGCTAAAGTTTTTTTTAGCGAAGCAAAGCCTATCCTTATTATACCTGACCTGTCGTGGCTGAGATGGCGTCGTAATTTAGTCAATCCTCGGCTGGCTCACCCTCCGTCAAGACACAAACAACATTTTCTGCTTAATGTCGTGAGAGCTGGATTTTACAAAAAAGTTATTAGTTTATTCGTAACACGGGAATGTTTGTCTTTCTTTAAAAAAATCTAAGTAAATTTTAAAATAATTTTTGAAAAATTGCATAATTTTTTTTACATTAAAAATTTTGATGTCTTTTTGCTAAATTTGTTCTTTATTTTTATACAAAAAAGTACTAAATGTGGTTTTGTCAAGGTATTTATTTAGCTGAACTACTTTTGTCTGTATCTTGTGTTGTTGATTATGAGTTATAGCTATCGTTATATGAATATAACATAGTCAAGTTTTTATATACTGCATAGTTAAAATAATGTATAATTTTGATTTGTCAGGCTTACAAAAATTTCCACCGAGTAAAGAAAAGTAATATTTTATTATTTCCTGTTTCCTATTAGCTAAACATTGTTCAGAAAACTACCTTTTGACATTTTCAGCCGACAGGTTCCATCCAGCAAAGCGATAAAAAGTTGGTATTCCTACTTTGTCTTTAAAATGTCACAGTTATGCAAATTAAATGCATTTAATAGTGCCACACATAAAATTTAATGTTTGCAATTCAAATAAATTGTGTGTGCATGTGATAATACTTAAAAAATACTGTTTTTTTTTCATCGGGAAGATTTTTTTCTACATCAGATTAAAACATAATATATATAAAAATGGTGAAAAAACTCCATTACGCCCATAGCAATAAAAACTGTTATTATTGTGTAGGAAGGTATTCTTGATTATATTATTTATGGTATATATATTTTTTAGGTTCCACTTGGACAACCAGGATATCCTCCCTTCACTCAAACTGTTTAAGAGCGATTGACCAGCGGCTGAGAATAAAAAAATAAAAATGCTTGCAACTGTACAGGAAGGTTCCAATGAGAAAGATCGATTATTCCCCGTATAAAATTTATTAAATTAAAAATTGAAAATCGATTTATTTCATTCAAAACTTGCTTTAATATATACCTACATTCAAGTAAGCAATAAAAATGCTTAAAACGCACGATGATAAATTATTAAATATCGTGTACTTTTTGTAACTATTTTTTAATCATAAGTATTTAAATTTTTCAATAATGTCTGAACAAAATAAGTATGATAAAAAAATTAAATATTTTAGTTTGTAAGATCTTAAATAAAGAAAAAAGCTGAGGTACTTTTTTATCACAAAACATGTTCTCGGATTTATTTTTTAATGATTTTAATTTAACTAAAATTTAAATTTTGAAAACTGTGTTGACAAGATTCTGTATTGATTTATTTTGTTGTATGATTATATGATTTGAAATTTGTGTTATTTAATAGAATCTATGTCTTACAATAAATCTATATCTTTTGAAAATTTAGCAAATCTGCCAACGACTAACGGTATAACCATATTATGTGAAAAATAAACTTAGTTTTTCAAATTTTTAAACTGCGTGTACCAGATAAAATAACAATATTTTAAAATCAATTGATGGTTTATTGTAAAAAAGAGTCAATACATCTAGAGACTGTTTTCCGGTATTCTCTGGTATTACCCTCTTAAGATCTAATGAAAAATTACAATCTCTACAAAAAGTGTTCATAAAACAACTAAAACCTAATATAATCCATAACAAATTCTTACGTAGACCCAGAAATTCTAAGAAAAATATAATGTCAAAACTGCTCTCTGTTTGCTTGAGATATAACTTATTTTATGGCGGAAAGTCATTGTTAAGTTGAGAACTCTACACTAAAATTGCATCCTCTTCATTGGTTAAACTTTATTATACACTTTTAAACATATACAATACGTATCAGTCGTACCAATTTAAAACAATGGAAAAAAGCATTACAGTGGGAGTTAACTTGGCGTCGTTCCAAAGCGATTCCAGCTGCATTATTGATTGACCCAGTGACGTCATACCCTGGACCACCTTTGGATGCACATTACATTATTGTTCAATAATTTACTTATTTTAAATCAACTGTATATTAACACCCGGTATTCCATTGGTTTATTTCTGCAAATTAAGCTACAGATAAAATAATAAAAAGGCCCATCTCGCAATACCTACCATTAATTCGCGAGAGGTATTATCAAAATGCTGTGAAAATATTTTGGGGCGAGTTGCAATAAATTACGATTTGGTAGACTAGTGTGATAATTTACTGTTTTCACGGTGTAGTTATTAAGTACATGTCGCTGTTGTTGGAAAAAGATAAAACGGATTTTTTGTATCATTCATTTAAAAATATGAACTTGGACAGTGGAAAAAGTTTTAAATTTGCTAAATGGAGGGCATTTATAAGCTCTAACCATTTATAGAAGTGATTATTTTTGACATGGAGAAAATTTTTATTTTAATATTTTATTTGTAAAAATGGTTGAAAACGAGACTAAAGTTCTTACGAACAAATTAACAGTGTTTCCATGCTTATTGGCGGGAAAACGTAAGAATAATTTGTTGGTATACGTACGAAATTACGTATATCGATTATATTATATATTGGTGTATAACCGTTTTATGGAGAACATGTGAAAATATATAAATAATAATAAATAATTATTCTTACATGTTCCCGCCAATAAACATTGAAATACTGTTAATTTGTTCGTAAGAACTTTAGTCCCGTTTTTAACCATTTTTACGAATAAAATGATCGTATTTTAGAATAACATTTTTAACATTAAATTTTATAATCGGCGTACATGCGAAAGATGCTCTATATATTAATTACCAATTAAAAATGCATATTTTCTCTTTGATATTTTCTATTCTCTTTTTTATATAAATACCCCACAAGAGTTACAACTACTCACGTCTGGAGCCAGTGAGACTAGGGAATTCCCAATTAAGGGATGCTGTGAAGGCGAACGTAACGGGGAAGGGAAGGAAATGGAGAAGAGGAAAGTGGGAAGTATCTGGCTATTCAGATTTAATCACCAAACACAGCTTAAGCCATTTCAAGCAACGTTTCGATTCTGAATGGTGGTCTTACACCAGGGCGATACTGAGAGTATCTTCCACTCTGGATCGTGCCGCAAACATAATTAATGTTGAAATAACAATTTAATCAAATAAAATTTACATAACACGTACATCCTCTGTATAATCCTTCGGAGACACTTGGTTGTTTTTTACGTAAGTAGGCGTACCATCCCAAGTATGCAGTTTTTTGTTACGTGGCGGTATATCCTCACTGCACACCGGGGGCTTAGGATTTTAGGGGCCTAACTACAAAAATTGATGTTTTGAGTTGAAGTTGGTTTCGGTAATGTAATAATCATTTTTATTAGTGACAGGAAGCTCAATCTCGTACATAAAGCCCTTTAAGAGGTACTGGGGTGCTAGCATGGTCGATCGATAAGGATCGGCAGGATAATTGTCGGTAAATTCTCATCGTTCCCTAGGACAACTGCAGATCGCAAACGAATAGGTTCACAATGACTAACATATTCGACAACAACTGTTGTTTGAACGTTAGCGATGTGTAGTTGTCCTAGGGAAGGATGAGAAGTTACCGATAGTTAAGCATGTGCTAAGGCATATCTACAAATGAAAATAGAAAGTTAGAAGTACAAAGGCCCAATCCCCGTTAGGATTGGCCTAACATTAATCGTTATCGAGCGAGTGTGCTAGGGCATATCTACAAATGAAAATAGAAAGTTAGAAGTACAAAGGCCCAATCCCCGTTAGGATTGGCCTAATATTAAAAGGGTAGAATAAAATATTTATTTGCTTGTATTTAAATGGTTTCATTACCGAAAAGACGATCCAAATATGGTTGATTTTTCATATAATTTATGAAGCGTTTAGTACATTTCAATGAATTTGAAGAGTTTTTGTTCTTTCTTTATTTGTTATAAAGAAAGAAAAACATTCCCGGGTTACGAATGACCTGACAATATTTTAAAAACTACCATCACAGTAAGCGGAAAGTATTGCCTGTCTCGTGATGGAGGATTTATCTGGCGGAGGAATCGAATTTACGTATCCTGGATGATATCCAGACGCAATGCCAACTCAGCCACTGACCGGTCAATATGTGTATAAATGATCGGCTCCCATACTAATAGGAAAAAATTAAAGATTTGAAGTATTTCAGCACAGTGGATATTACTCTTTTAATGCAATCTTTCTAACAAGCCTGTGTAACAATGTGCTTTGTGTAACTCTAAGTGACCAGCTCAGGCACAGAGGCTAGAGTTAGGTTAGCCTCTCAGAAACTGGGCGTACTTGGCCTGCAAATACTTTATTAGTACACGACTGCTAGCTATGTACATATCGCAAATGGTTGAATTTGGTAGCCACCTCTGGTCTGGAGCCCCAAAATACCGGAAAAACCGTTTTCTGTGCAGAAAAAGAGGGTCCGTTTGATAGATTCTCCTATCTTTACAAGCGGGTTACAATCTATAGAGCACAGGCGTCGGGTGGGAATTTTATCCTTATTATATTGAAAGATACTCTGAGGAAATGGCGTCATTGATTCCTTCGGCACCATTGCATGGTCACGAAACACGACAAAATGTGTCCATAGTTGAAATGTTTCACATAAGAAGGGTCATTTCTGCGACTTGGTCTCGAGTTCAACAGCTCGACTGTGGAATTATTTTCCGACCTCTGTGTTTCATCGCCAAATATCATATAGGCCCTGAGGGAAAATATTTTCCCAAGGGCCGCCCTGTAAAGGTAATTAGATAAAGTGTGATTAATTTTTTTTTACATTGGCTCCTAGCTGGGAGGCCCTTAGGAAAAAAATCCCTAAGGGTCTTTGTCATCCTTGAAGATGCTGTGTGGAGGGTCTTTTAAGGAAAAAGAAGGAGAGAAAGCCCTGGGAAGAAAAAAACTTTGAGGGGTGAGTAGGAATCTGGGGACCAATATGTCTAGGAGTGACGTGTGAAGCCATCCCTCTCACTGCGGTGCAAGGCGATGGGTCGAGAAGGTCCGGCTGGAGAGATCCAAAGGTCTCCGTCAACCAGTCTCTCCCGATTCAGCCTGCCACCCGGTGGATGGGCAGACGCATCCGCTGCCAAGTCCCGGACAAACCGAACCCCATGAACCCGGGCACCTCTGCTTAATCATCAAACGTAGCCAACCACTTGGGATGACCTGTGTTCAAAGCATCTAAATATTCTGAGTTTCAAAACACCTAAACTTTTATCTGAAAACAATGCGTCTGTAGATAGGCCCCTTTGATCCTTAACTCTCTTGTCAATTATTGCTGAATAGTTAGGAACACAGGAGGCATATTTCAGTATTTTTTTAAAAATATATTTTTTTTAATTATGGCAAGAATTTAATAATTTCAGTAAATTTTTTTTTCAAAGCGCTTGATAATGTCGCACCTGAGCGAATACAGTGGCACAAGTCCAAAAATGGCATTTTTGAGTTAAGTATGCAGAAATGTTCCTAGATGTCTATTTTATCCTAGAAAAAAACGGCATAATTCTTAAAAATATTTTAGAGGCTTTAAAAGCGAAAATGTCATTGTGATATTTTCATTTTTTACTCAAATTCCTTCAAAAATAGTGGCACAATGATCATTGTGCCATTGTTTTCGCGGAACATAATAAACATAACTGGGCACAAGTGAGCTAACTTCACGGCAACGTCGAGTTGTGCCGCTATTTTTGCGAATGTTTTTGGATTTCTATGGTCTTAATTCATAGAATAAGTTCGACTAGCTTTTCGGCGGCGCGGTTTTTTTAGACGGTAAGCGTTTTATTAAGACAATTGGCTATTTTTGTGGTATTTTCAGTTACGTAAGACATTAAATAATACATTATGAGATCCAGCCAAGCTCCCAGGATTGTGATTTTTTAAAAATTTTATTACAGTACCTCCCACGCAGGAGGCCCTGAGGAAAATTAATTTCTCCAGGACCTTTGTCATCTTTGGGGATGCTGTGTAGCGGGTATTTTTAAGGAAAGGAAGGAGAGAAAGTTCTGGGAAGGAAAAAGATATGAGGGTTGAGTCGGAATCTGGGGTTCAGTGTGCCCAGATCATCCATGGCCAAGACCTAGACAAACCTCACCCCATGAACCCGGGCACCCCTGCTAAGTCACCAAACGAAGCGAACCACTGTGGTTGACTTATGGAAGAGTTCGATAAATAGTTCTCGGGGCGGCGGTACCCATTCCCGCCTCCAAATGTACAAATTCAAAAGAATGGTATAAATGACACAAAATATACAAATACGACTAGATAACAAGGTATTTTACCAGACGTCAATAATTATTTTAGGTGATTATATTATTTGTGAATAACTTGTCCTTCTCCACCTCACGGTTAATTGTATATTTTATATAATATGCATTTTATATTTTTATTTTGTTAAGATTATTTCACTTACGCAAAGTGTAACGAATAAGCAAGTGCAATTGCGGGAAATTGCATCACAGCTAGCTTCGTTTTACCTACAAACCGTTTTACTAACTCCTTGTGGTGAAGTTAATAGTTTTTACTACAAAAGAAAAAATCATCATTTAACTTTACATGTGGCATGAATGGTTGGCAAAACGTGGAAGTAAAGAAATCGGTTCGCGTATTCTCGAATTCTTAAAAAACTATTGTACCGGAAGAGAATTGATATTTTATGCGGTCAATTGTTTTGGCCAAAATAAAAACAAGTACGTTGTGAGTTTATTTATTTATCGTGTCACTGAATTAAATATTCCAAGCATCAGTCTCAAATTTCTAACACTCAAAATGAGTGATGCGATGCATTCTTTTGTTAAGAAATAAAAAAGGACACTTAAATTAGGATCAATTTTTGTACCAGCTCAATGGGTTCCTGTTTTTCAATTGGCAAAAAAGAGCATCTGTAAGGGGTTAAGGAATAGATTTCAGAAAAATTATTTTACTGTAAAATCTGTCAAACCTGGTGGGTAAGAATTTCAAATTCAATAAAAATAATGAAACTGTTATATGGCGAAATACGAAAAAGTTTAAAGTAACTAAGTTAAGCCCATTTATGGTATTTTGTAAAACCATTTTGACGGAGATTACCTAACAATCAACATTAAGAAACAACACCAAAGAGGTAGAAAAGATGCTTTTTTTTCTTCTTTTTTTTATAAAGAAAGACAAACATTCCCGGGTTACGAATAACCCAACAACATTTAAAATCTCCTACTACCACCACACTAAGCGGAAGATGTTGCTTGTGTTATGATGGAGGACTTAGCCAGCCGAGGAATCGAACACGGAACGTCTGGGTGATACCCAAACGCGATGCACACTCAACCACTGACCGGTCAGTCTTTAATTCTGTCCTTCTCCCACCTGTTATTCCTTCAGCTAAAATCAATTACTCAATTTCACTTTGCGAAGCACTCATTCCAAGCCATTATCATCATTTTTATACAAATTTAAAGGTTTCCACTATTGGTGATGCCAATTTAGCAGCAGCTGATGATGTTGATCGGAATAATTTTTTTTGTAACCACTGTATATTGTGTATCCATCATAGGTTTTATACAAATCTAACGGTCTCCGCTATTGCAGATGCATAAACAGTTACAACTGATTATAATCGATTTTTTTCGAACCATTCTGTACTGTGTAAGAGGTAGAAGAATTCTTTTTTAGTTTTTTATGTTTTATTTGTTATTATTGCCTATTAAAACAAAGTTTAAAAATTAAAACGCCTCTGTTTTAAACAAGATTATCACTGATTTATAATGCTACTTTGAGGCATAAGTTGAAAAATTAAAAAGATGTCCGCAAAAATAACGGCACAAAATCGAAATTTGCCTTAAATGCCTTCAAAATGGGATAAATATTAAAAACCCGGATATGCAATGAAATTGCATAACGGTTACCCAAATTTCGTAAAAGAATGTTTTTTTATTTGTTAATAAACTGATTTAATACACTAAAACGAAATATTCAAACTGCTCTCCTGAAAAAAGACGTTTTTTGAGTTGTGCCATTGTATTTCCGGGGGTGCGATGTATTCGTTAACAAATATTTATTTTTTACTGAAATGTACTTAATTTTCAGCGTTTCAAAGTATTAAAAACTTTATTTGCGTTTATCTCAAAACTATGTTTTTGTAGATAGGCCCCTGAAATCCAAAACCCCGATCCTGCTTTGGGGATATGGCATTATTTTAGCAAAAATCTTTATATAGCAGATGTATTTCAACTCAAGACGTCTGCACATATAATAGGATTTTTTCACGGTTTTTTTTGCTTTAAAAATTAAGTTAAAAAATTGGATTATTATGGTATTTTATTTTATTTTTATATTAACGAATAAATTTTCTACAGCGAGGCTTCCCATTTTTTTTAATACCGCAAAAACGATAATTTTATCGTGTGACGTCATAAGCGTTAACCGGCTTTGAAAAATTTCTGAAAGTATTTGTTGATTGTTGACGTGCGTATTTGGCACCGTTGTCAACCACGGGCCGTTTTGGTTTTGTCAGTTTTTGGTCGCTTTTAAAATGAAGAAATTTGAATGAAAAATATAAAAAAACAAGCATGATAAGAAGGATGATAAAAATTAGCAAAATAATCTTTAAATATTCCATACATTTTCAACAGAATCCCTTGTTTGTGAAAATATCCTATTATATCGACGTTTGTTGTACGGCCGTATATCTTCTCTGCACCCTTGCTTTACCAGTGACAACGCACAGGAGAAATAATCCCTTAGAGGATCAACTGTCAGAAGGATCAACTTGGGCCAACTGTCAGATAGATTAACCCTCCCTTGCCTGCGATGTGTATCTACTACACATTGCTTCTTGCACCTTTAATATCTCCGTAAATATGGAATATTCTGGGTTCAGATTTTAGGTAATCCTCCGTTATACATTTAACCATTAAATAAAAATATTAAAAAAATAATAATCAGTACCTTTCGGGCACATCAGAGGTATTTTGTGAGAATCGAAAATAAATTCACCAATACAATCAAACGTCCGGCAATACGATCAGCGCTGCAGGTAAGACGTGCAAATTTGTGAAGCGTGCGGCTAGTGCAACACTATGCACGTCTCACTCTCACCTATTTCGATATAAGTAAGAGCGAGAAAGAGAACCGTGTGGTTACTGGTCAGTCGTCAATCGTGTTTGTTCCTTCGGTTTCCCCCACGGACGACGCGGACGCGGACCGGCCGCCAGTCGCCGCTCGGCATTCATTCAGGGTGGTCTCTTCGCATGTTGTATGAGCATCGTTTCTTTGAGCTTACCATTTTTTTCATGTTTTAAGCAATTAAATATCAATTATTATCATGTTTGACATCAACTATAATGAAATATAGCAATTTGCTATATATATGATTTTTGTTGCTTTTAAATCGACCATTTCTGCTTGTGTAGTGATTACACAGCACCGGAGCGGGCGTATTTTTTCAGCACAGCAAGGGAAAGGTTAACTGCGGGGGGTCAACTATTCTGGAGAACAACTGTCGGCGGGCCAACTGTCGGATATCAATTCTCATAGAATCGTTAATAATGTATATGTATAAATAAACGCAATATTGCCTGAAGAACTTCGGCTTAAAACGCAAACCGACGTGATTAGTTATTGACTTATTTATATTTAATTCACCTGTTTTGTCCTTTATCTGCGAATAATTATTTTAACCAAAAATATATATAAATATATTTTTTTAAATTTTTTTATTTTTTTATTTATAATTCAAAAAAGATACATAAATTACAAATACATTTTATACACTAATTAATTATATAATATATATATGTTTGATGTACCCCCATAAAAACAGGGCTTGTGTGTATGGATATAGAATATTACTTTGAATGACGTCCAGAAAGTTTCTCCTAAAATAGAATCCTCATGCTTTATTTTTTACACAAAGATTTCAAACACGGATGAGATAATAAAATGTTTTGTTTTGAATAGGACATTGCCACTTTTGCCAGTCCCCACTGATAATAAAATCGACGACATCCATCACTGGACCGTATTAAAAATTGGCACCTGTCGAGCGTGATGTATTTAAAAAACTCTACCACATCCATTTCAATGAAATAAAATACTCATTCATATACATGTATATATTCACATTCCCAATCAATAATTGACCCACATTGCAACAAAGTGTATTGCCATCTCATTTTTGAAACGGTTCATATCTGTCGCAGCGATAACTCGTACGGACGTCATTAGCATTCGTCGTCTTCCTTCTCACGCATCTATCGTAAACTTCATTATCATCAATTATTACATTATCTGTAAACTTCGTTATCATAAATTCATTGTTACATTATCTGAAAACTTCATTACTATCAATTATTATTTTATCTGTAAACTTCATTGTCATAAATTCATTGTTATGTTATCTGTAAACTTCATTACTATCAATTATTATTTTATCTGTAAACTTCATTATCATCAATTATTATATTATATGTAAACTTAATTATCATAAATACATAGCTATATTATCTGTAAACTTAATTATCATCAATTATCATATTATATGTTAACTTAATTATCATAAACTCATTGCTGCGTTAACTGTAAACTTCAATATCATCAATAATTTTTATATTATGAGTGTACTTCATCACCATACATTATATTATATGTAAACTTCACCCGCCATAACACAGGGACATACCTAGGATGGCGGATGAAATAACACAATATCTATACAATGTACAAAATTCATTTAATAAATAAATAAATAATAAGTTTTGTTTGAAAACAAAAAAAGCCAGAAGATAAAAGAACGATCGTGTCATGTACGATCTCTTGCTGGAACTAGTGTACTTTCACTATCGTAGTATTTATAATGACTAGTTTTAAGTGAAAACTTTTCCCGGAATTTGTAATTTTTAATTGCCTCCAGCATTCTTGCTGGAACAGTTTTTTTTTTCATATTTATGTTTCTGGCTTTCATCCTTCAAGGGTGTTTTAGGACATCAATTCAAATTATGGAGAGAGAAAAGGTGGATTTAAAACGTCGTTAGTTTAATGCTGTTTTGAAAGTCCTCAGCAATGTTGTAAAGCGAATCTTAATAGGTATACTATGTACGTAAATGTTTAAATATATTTTATTCACGTCTTGTGGATTCTTGAGAATTCTAATTACCAACTTCTAATTAATTAACAAATTTGTAATTAGAGAATAGTTATTAGTATATTTTCTGTCTCAGTATCTAAGATATCGCGCATCTAAGGGTCGCTTCTACATCTCGTACTTAAGTTCAACAGCTCAGCTGTGGAACGATTTGCCGGCCTCTGTGTTTCCTTTTTCCTACAACATGGGTCTCTTCAAGAACCATGTTCACTCCATCCTCTACTCAAAAAGACCCTCCATCCAGCATCTTTAAAGATGACATAGGCCCTGAGGGAAATTATTTTCCTCAGGGCCTCCTGTGTTAAGTTAATATAAAAAAATTGAAAAGGGTCGAAAGTCAAAAAATGAAGTTTAACAGGAGAAATAAAACAAATGTTTGAAGAAACAAGTGGTCCTGTCGAAAAGAGACACTAGCGACATCTCGCGAAGAGAGATAATCTTACTTAAATACGGTTTTCGTTGGGCATAGACAACCACAATAACTTGCTAAGTAAAAAATATAATTTTACAGAACAGAAAATTTTCACTTACGATCCTTTTCTGTAGAACTGATGAAAACGACTTATGACGTTTTATTTTGACTTATGGCAGTTGCGTATAATATATATACCAATAATACAGATACATTTTTTAAGTGTCTCGCTTTACTGAACCTATTTAAACTGCCAGCATTTTTTTCTGTTTAAATTTGGTAAATCGCTGTAAACTTGTATATTTCGTCGTTGCATATAGAATTTGAACCACATGAGACTGAGTACATTCTAAGAAAATCGGTAATAATTGTTTAAATAAATAACAATTCTATTTATGGACAAAGTAGGAAAAGTATATTTCGTTCATTACAAGAATATATTTATAGCAAACAAAAAGTATTTTAAGTTTGAAAATTTTAACGCGTTTTCCGCACATGCTTCATATTCTATGCACAGTTTTCGTCATAATTTTAAATACCATATTATGCCAAAATATTTAATTTAAATTTATTCAAATTTGACAGCTAGGCATCACAAAATGATGTTAATATAATGTACATTCGAAGGCAATTGAATTGTGTAGGGGTATGCATATGATATGACTTTAAAAAAAATTATTATGTACTATTTTGATTGTCCTCACATGATTTACTTTTTATCGCCTTAAATATTTGATATTTTTAAATGGCTCATATTGTAGAAGATGGAGAAAAAGAAAATAGCATTAAGTCATTTTCGTCAAAATTATCACATTGTTCGTATTAAACATGTAACGACGATTTGCAACTTATAAAATATTTCATAAAGTATTGATGAAAAAATAAAAATTATTTTTAATGTTATTGTTACAATAAAACCAAAAAAGATATGTAGATAAACATTTTATATTACTACAAAATCTATGTAAATCACGGTATAAACTAAGTTAAAAGCTTAAAACTAGGTTAATAGTTTCATTCAGCTAGAAAATTTCTTGCGGAAAATTGTGCAAATGTAATGAAGCCAGAGTTTCGAGAGTTTTAAATACTTCAGCACTTCAGTTTGCTGATAATATTTAAATACCTGCATATTTTATTAATAAAGAATTGCGAAACTGCATACCAGACACCGGGAAAAATATTAAGAACATCTCAACTTGGAATCATACTTTTCTAAAAAAAAAGTTAAAATTTCATCTTCGAAGATTGAATCACTAATTTTCCATCTTCGTTTATGTTAAAGAATGGAAGATCGCTTACCCAAACGATCACACTTGTTTTATCCCTACATTTAGAACGAATGCATATCATCATCATAAAACATCGATTGAAATTCTTTGAATTATAGTACCCCAATAGATGTCGCGTATGATCAATTCGTTATTTTTTTGTAGTGTACTGTTGTAATTGTAAATGTTCTGAACATAAACGTGAGTATTTCTTTTAATTGTTACTCGATAGATAAAATAACGTCATTCAATATGTAAAACTATTCAAAGAAATAAATTTAATATTTCGAAGACCTTTATTATTACTTTGTTCCTTTTTTAATTAGATATAGGAAAACAATTATTAGATATCCCTACATTAGAATTTTTTTATATTGTAAAATAAGGATATAAAATTAGTATTCAAAAAAGACAATTCAAAACTAAAAATAAAAGTTTAAAAAAAAACAGGCCGCCTCAGAACAAAAATCCAAATAAAAAAAATTTAAAAAAAATGAAAAAATTATAATCGGAATAAGAATTAATTTTTCATCCGGCCCCCCAAGTTTTCAAAAAAAT
Source organism: Limnephilus auricula (assembly GCA_951813805.1). Taxonomy (NCBI): domain Eukaryota; kingdom Metazoa; phylum Arthropoda; class Insecta; order Trichoptera; family Limnephilidae; genus Limnephilus; species Limnephilus auricula. The sequence goes on from OX638388.1 coordinate 36,620,140, forward strand.
CAATCCGTCCCTTTTCTCAAAAAAGTTTTAATCACTGATCTAGAATGTCCGGAGTCAGTGGGACTATGGCATTTTCAATTTTGTTATATTGAAGGAAGTGGAGAAGAGAAGTAGGTATACAAGGGAAGGTTGGGAAGTTAGCATCCAAAAAATATATCTTAGACTGTATGTATAATTGCGAACCGAAGCGCGAGCTGAACCACGAATTAGGGGAAAGGAACTATGCTGTCGGATTAGGTATATATATTTTCTCTTAAAAACAAAAAATATATTTTTCAATCACACGTCGCCACTGATCTGATATTATAAAAAAAATATATAATATATACTTAGGTTCATATCATACAGTTCTCGACGGAATAATAGAATATATTGGATCCTTCATTCGCAAACGAGATGCTTTCAAGTGTTTGCTTTATTGATGACAGCGATAACATCAGGGTTGTTTTCGTTTCCATAAGACAAACATAAACATTTTTACTATCATCTTGTTTTGTTTTTTTGATGAAAGTAATAATATTTTGTTTGGCGGCATAACATAGAATAAACGTTAGAACAGTAAAGTTGTGTTTTATTATTATTAGTATCGGTTAACTCTAGCGATTCGTTCTATGATAATATAATATTAAAATTTGCAAATATTAAATTTTTTTTAATAAAAACCGAGACCAACAAAATAGAAAATATTTATGACATGATACCTATATGATTTTGACTTTTTTTTTCTTAAGGTTCGAGGTTTTTTTTTTTTAAATCTACCCCAACTTGTATATTGTTTCCACAACTTAGCGGTGTAACTGTCGCTACACTTGATTGGCTTCATGCTCCGAAGCACCTACTGTGATTTTTCTAATTACTGTAATTTCGTAATAAAAATTACTTTATATTTTATAGGTAAAATAATAATATACTTAATTGTTTTGAAAAAGTAAAATCGTAATATTTAATAAAATTCGTAGTTATTTATGATCGGTTCAAAAATAGGTTATACAATAATATTTTATATACCTATACACTTTTTTTTAAATTTAGTGAATTAAAAACCTTAAATTATATCATTTTAAATAATGAAGAAAATGTTAGCGAAAATGAATCCAAAATCCGAAAAAGAAAAACCAGAAAAAGATTCGGATACAAATACGGAAAATAATATAATTTGAGGATTAACTTATTAAGTTAAAAATAAAAATAAATATTCATCCTAGATTTACAGAAAAGTCAATATATGTCGCATATTAAATAAAAATGTTGGTAGTTCTCAGTCGATGTATGATACAGTCAAGTATAACTGAATCTGAAAGGGTGCATTAGCTCAGTTGGTAGAGCACCGGCCCGGAAAGCCGAAGGTCCTGGGTTCGAGTGCCAGATGTATCCGTATCTTTTTCTGATTTTTCTGTTTCAGATTTTCGATTGAGTTTCGCTAAAATTAGATTAATTAAAATATAATTACAATTTCATTTCGGGATGTGACGTGGAGAGTGTAATCCTATTGTTTTATATCAGGCGCGGTCGGTCCATCATTCATCCAGCTGTGGATGCTCCGCATCCACAGCAGTACTATAGTTTACTAACACAACAAACATCGGACACGATGCTCGAGCGAGTCGAAATACGTATACATCTCGATATGTATGTATGGTCTATACTCTAAACGTCACACATCGCCTGACACACACATATACCAGCGTGGTTACCCAGGCACTCGCTGCTTCAACACATACAAAACGCGAGACGTAACGCATTGTCCGGCAATGTTGGATACTTCAATCAAGTCCGAATCCAAAAACCTCAGAAGTAAAGCTAATCCTGCGCATGCGCACTCAATTCTGCTTGCCTCGTAACACAGGTGGGATATGCGAATATCCCGACAGCATCCACTAAAAACGTATTTACCGCATATGAGCATAATGTACAGAATAGCTTGTCACGCATCGAGTGGATTGTTTTAAGTAGGTTCATGGGTGATACATTTTTGACAGTTTATTTTAAATAACTGAAACGGAGGTATTGAATATTACATAATTTAATTCATAATTTTAAATTAAAAAATGAATTCAGTAAATACCATGGGCCAACGCTGTAAACCATAAAAAATTAATTTTAATATAAAATAACATGATTTTAATACAAGATAATATAAAAAAAAAAAAAATGAACTGACCGTTCAGTGGCCGAGTTGGCAAATCGTTTCGGTCCAGGCATCGCGTGTTCAATTACTCAGCTGGCTAAGTTCTCCATCGCAACACAAGCCATATTACGCTTTCTGTGGTGGTAGCAGGAGATTTTAAAAATATTTTCAGGTTATTCGTAACCCGGGAATGTTTGTATTTCTTTTTAAAAAATTATGTGAAAAATTGAATTATTAAAAAAAGTTTGTGTCCTAGATATTTCCGAAAAAAACATATTCTGTATACTCGATTCCCATTTTGAACATAACATCAAGAAATAAATCGTTTTTAAGGCATTTTCAAAACTCAGTTTTTTCCCAAGTATTTTGGATTTGTGAATGTGGAAATAAAATCCAATAAAGATTAAGAAAAACAAGTAAAATAATAAAAGAAACAATTAACAATTATTATGCAGTGAGTGATCCTAAATGACATCGGGCCCAACGCTCTCCCAGGAGTGGCACTAGGTGCTGGAAGGCTCCGTTCACCACCGTGTTGTAGGATCCATTAAGGTAGATTCAGACTGGGTCGACGTACGTACGCATCGCTACGCCAAACAATGCTTAGCAACCATACATTTTCTATGAAAATGGCCACAGACATCCCACGTCGCGATGCGTGTGGCCAATGTGATTCTAAAACATAAATTTTCATTGAAAATCTATGGTTGCTAAGTAGCCCAGATATTGTTAAGCGTAGCGATGCATACGTACGTCGACCCAGTCTGAATCTACCACTAGCCGCATGCTCGCTCAATGACCCGATGTCTCATAAGGCCGGCGAATCCATTCAGTCCTAGCTCAGTAAATATTGTCAATGCGCTGCTGTACCTTCTGTATCCAAATATATGTTTTAATGTATTCCCAACTTGTAAAATACACAGACTGAATGTTTATTTAAACAAATTTGTATGTACCCTCTGCTACTATATCAACTTCGTACACTCTGATTCTGATTCTTTAAGAAATTGTGAGAGCAAATAATGTTTTAATCTTCATGTGCAAGCAAAAATATTCTCCCTGGGCTATTTAATAATACAACACATCCTCCCCTGAAAGGTTTACGTATAAATAGAGGATACTGTCAGGGTGGTTATCCGCCGAAAGGCAACTCTTATTAATTCCAGACAAATGGAAAACTCCCCGTGGACGACAGTGGCGTGTGACGCTCCTACCTTTAGTCAGGCAATAGTACTTATTACTTGCTGCTTTTCCCAGGAGCTGTGTTTTGGCATTAAGTTTTTTGTATTAAGTAAACGTATCACTTGCCGTGGTTTCATAGTATGAGATATAATCAGACACATTTGACATATATTTATTTTATTTTTATTTATTTTATTTTTATTTATTTTATTTTTATTTATTTTATTTTTATTTATTTTATTTTTATTAACAGTTTATAATGTGGTTCATTAATACATAATAATTTACCTAACCGAGAAACCAATTATAGATTTTCTCAATATACTATAGAATTATGTATCTAAAAATTTCAACACCATACTTACAACTAAAAAAAAAACATTATTTTAACAAGAGGGAGATTACTGTAACAGGAAATAGTACATAAAATATGTCATTATATAGTATATCATTACATTTTAAGCAGTTTGGTACACTTTTAATACATTTTTTACACAGTTTTTATATTTATTTTGATTACAATTGAAGATATCTACATCAGACTGAATATTACTGTATGTTTAACATATTCTTATAAGACAAGCATTTTTATTCGAATTTCTTTTACAATGTTTTTCTATAGAATAGAAGAACGTGTGTGCCGTGTAGGTACTTTCATATCAATTCTGTTTAATTGTTCAGGACAGTCGGTAATGTTGTTCATGATTTTATAAAGCAACATTGCATCTGATAATTGTCTGCGTACACTTTTATTATTTTTTATTTATTTAGTATAAAATAAATTTGTACAAAATAAGGGTAGTCCCACAAAGCTATCATATGGCAGGTTGTCTGTAGGTTCTACAATTTATCACTCTTAATATTATACATAAGGAAATATTTGTTAATACATTTATAGTTTTAAGGAAATATTAAGATAGATCACATAATAATATTAGATTATTTGAATTACATCTATAAGATATTTCAATGTACGTGCCTAATAATAAGATATGTAGGCAGCTACATTAAGATAAACAATTCGACATATTTAAAGATACGTGAAGTTTTCGTTAATTAACCACATTTTTATAATTTTAGGGCAGAATCTGTGATTTTAATCAATGTTTTAATTTTGAAAAAAAATGTTGCATCTATATAACATCTATGCAACTTATATTTTTAAAAGAATGTGTAATATAGTGAATATAAAAACCATAAAACGAGTTTATGACGCACTAGTTCATTCATATATTTCCTATGGAATAATTGGCTGGGGCGGAACTTACAACAATCATGTAAAACAGTTAGAAATTGCCCAAAAATCAATTATTAAAATTATCTACCAAAAAACCAAATCTTTTCCCTCCAAGCAATTATTTAAGGAAACCGATATTTTGGACCTTAGACAGACCTTTAGTTTCCAGTGTCTTAAATTTATGTACACGCATCCTAAATACTTCTTAAAAAAATCAAATCGCTCCAGTCTAAGACTTGGCGCCTGTGAGTATGCTGTTCCCCACTGTAAATCTAGGTTGGCCCAAAGGCATATTAGTTTTATTGCTCCAAAAATGCATAATTCATTACGTGCAACATTTAAAGCCCCCACGTGTCAAAATCTTAAATCTTATAAAAAATATATCAAAACTTGGCTAAAAAACACTGAAACAGATATCTTTTTCTTATAAGATTTAACAAATCCATTAATTATGTTTATCATCAGACAACTTTTAAAGTACAAATATTATATCGCTTGCTATGTTTTTGTTTTTTTTAATTACGCCTTTAACATTAATTCTTCATAAAATTTTACAAATGCAATAATAACAACAAATGCTGTTATTTTGCTCTATGTTTTAAGGCACTTTTACTCTTTTACTTTTATTCTTTTTATACCTAAAAATAAACTAAATTCTTAAATCTCCTATTAACCATAAAAATTATAATAAATTCAATATTATACCCACGCTCAGGCATTTGCCTTTGTGGGATTTTTTTGTTCATACAATATTATATTTAAGTATGTTATATACCTTTTATTATTTTATGTACCATTGTATCTAAAAAATTTCAATTAAAAAAAAAAATAAAAAAAAAAAATTATTTAATTGATTGTGTGATTTGTAAGAAATGCATTTTATGATTTTTTTCTGAATCGATTCAATTTTGTTTATATATAATGCATAAAATGGAGACCAGACAGTCGATACAAATTCTAGATGGCTTCGTACATAGGCATAGTATAGTTGTTTGATAATGTTTGTGAATTCTTTTATATTTCTTATGATGAAACTGAGCATTTTAGCTGCTTTGTTTATTATTTGATTAATATGACATTTATATTGTAACTTACTATCGACAAAAACACCAAGATCGCGAATATTGGAACTGGTTACAATTTTGTTTTCATTTAATGGTTAAGTATGTATTATATATATATTCTGTTTAATGGTTAAGTATAATATGACGCCTACCTAGCAAAAGTTGGAAAAAATAGAGTAGAAGGAAATGGGACTTACCTACTAAACACCAACAAAACACATGAACATAACCTTAAATTAAAATTAAATTACCACTACCAATAAGTACCACGCCTTTCTTAGCTAGGTCTGATAAGATTATTTTCTACATTTTTAATATAAATATATCAGCAATACGCCGATGTATTAGATTTCTAAAATGACGATGTCTTATTACAACATGAAGATGGTTAGGATGTTTGCATTTTATTCATTTGGGTCGAAATGAAAGAACCCATTAAAATATTTTTTGTTTGCAGTACGACCACACAATCCCAATATTAGGGCAATCATCTCATTCTTCCAGAAATAGAGATAATAAATCTTAGATAGAAACGCTGTTAGTATAATATAGGCAAATCCATTTTAAAGTTTTACCGTCAACGCTGTGCTCAACTCAATTAATCAAAAAGTGAACTAAATTTTCTCTGGTTCATAATTATAATAATCACTGGTTCATGTGGTTCCTAAATATCAATCACTTTAAATCTACTAAATAAGTAATCCCGTATTTACCACAAATGCTTCGTGAAAATTGGATTTCATCGTTCAGCGTGTGACACGTTGTTGCTGCGCGTGTTAAATGAATGCACGTAAATTAACAACCTTTTATTATGCACTGACTCGTCGATAAAAGGGGGAAGCGGATAGTGAGTAATGATTGTTGATTATGTTAAATCATGTATGTCGCAATGTCGTAATCAATTATCGTTGGAGTAGTTTGCACGGAAGCTTGTTCCATTTGTTTGAATTGCTTCTTAAATCGATATTAACACCCCCACTGATAGTGAACATAATATGTTGATGGCTTCTTCCTCAGTTTTTTTTACCATCTTAGACCTGAACCAATACAGGGAATGTTAGTTACGGACGATTTCTCTGAAGTTCAGCTATTGTAATCTCGAAATCGTAAACAAGTGTCCTTGAGGTGATTTTTTTTACTGAAAACGGCAATTTATAAATTACCAATCATCATAATTGTTAAGTACGACTAGAAATCATTTTAGATAATCATAATCATCAATAATATAATACTAATAATCATCATTAATCATCAAATCTGTTTTTTCATATGATGCATAATTTATCAAAGATAAGCTATTTGTTTCCATGAGAAAATTCACAAATCAATTTTTTTTTATAATTTATCTTTTATATTCATGGTCTAGTCAAAAAATTACACAAAACAGCGGCTTATAAATAATAAAAACACACTGATACATTTTACACTAGTAAGATCTATTTTCACCACTTCCTTAAAAATTATTAGAACAGAGCGTGAACATATTATTATCATTGGTAAATTTCGCTTATTCCCATTTTTTACTATTTTCTAGAAAAACCATTATATTTTACTAAACTTTTAAGATTAGAATAATGTTCTCACATTGCTACGAAGATGTGGTATTTTTGTTAATCCCGGTAGCGATCTAAATGTGATTATGTACATAAGAACTGCACGCCGCTGGTAGACAGTGGAGGCTCCCTTTAGTCATTTCTGATGCTTTGCATGTAGTTCCAGTACCGCCAGGTTGTAAAAGATCGCAGAATAAAGTATAATATTTAGTTGTTGAAGGTACGATGCTCTGAAGTTTCAGATCTTTAGTTACGTACGTAGTTACTTTCATAAATATTTAATGTGTAAAGAGAATGTCTACCTAACTAATTTCATGAGGTAGGTACGTGCGTTCTATTAAAAATAATAAATAAGTAGGTTTAACTTTTGTCGTACTTGAATTTATCAAAATCCTCTAACCACTGAGATAATATGTGAAGTTTTTTTTATAAAAAAGTTTACCTGTGGATGAAAGTATCCGAAGATTCATTACTAGAGGATCGTTAGTCTTTTCTTTGTTTTGACTTTAAAATAATTAACGCAAATTACAGTTTTTTTAACCAACGCGAAGTCTTCTTATGAGAATAGTAAACATGGGATGCGAATGTCGTCCGTAAACATATTTACTTGACTCCTTGTTGTGCATCAAGAAGGCACATTGTCGTATTTGCAGTTACTTGATAAATCAATCTTCTACTACCACCTTTACATCAACCGTCTCCTCGATTTTAGTTGTCGACTCGATTTTGATGCCCTCCATTGCGTGATCAAGATATTTAACCCTCTTTCTCTGACATTGCGTCTGTCAGATACCGCAAAATCTATGTGCAGTTGGTACGTTGCCACATCGTTCTGTATTGCTCAATGCCTTTCTGAGCAAACTCCTGCCATCCGTTGGTACGGCGACGGTACAGCCGCAGTGATCGCATGTAAGGGGTTGCAGCTGTAAGGTGTCCTTGGGACATAAGGTCAATATATAAATCAAATTAATTATCTGGTAGACGTATCGTCCGTAAAATAACTGTCTCATAGATGTCACGACAGTAAATATATTATATTTATAGAGTCTGCTAGTCGCCACCTCAGCAAAATAATTAAACAGCATTATATTTCACAGAAGTCATCTCAGTACAGCGTAATTGCTGTTAGATATAGAGCGACAGATCTTCAGAACAAAAAGGCTCATTTAAGCATCAGCTCATGTTAATAATGTTGAGAAAATGTGTCTGTAATTGAAGCAAGAGGAAGAACTCGAAGTCAGTGATATCAACGATGAAGCAACCGACCATTATTTTTATTGAAGAGGAAATCCACGAAGAGAGTGAAATTTCTGGGGCGAAAAAGAAGACGAAAGTTTGAATGAAGAGACAAACGATCCAGTGATGATCTTTCAACCATAAGTCGCGATGATTATCGCGGAATTTTGTTTTGTTTTATCGAAAACAGACATTTCAAGTACGCAGCGAACAGCTGCACGCATCATTGTTTCTTTGCCAAGACAAGATGCTGAATAGAAGTAATTTTCCGGGTATGAAAAGCTTTGAAAAAGATATTCGAGAAGGACATAATCGAAGCATTTAATTCCTGGAGAAACAGAAACCACCAATTCTATCATCAGCAGTCTCTAACTATGAGAAATAGAGCTAAAATATATAACTGCTTTGCAAATTCGGTCTGATATTTGAGACTGATAAAAACCTTTTCTAAGGGTATTTTTTAATTTTTTTAAGTGCATTATTTTAAGCCAGGAGAAAGCAAAGGTATGTTTATTTTGTTATATTTTTGACACTTAATTTATTTTTTAAATTATCAAATATGCTTGTACCAAAAGTTCCTTGATTACGAAAATATTAATAAATACTTAATATTTTTGACTATTTTCTGTAATAATTATTTTTTAACCTATATGATTTTAAAATTCATATCATATAAAATAATAGTATTTATAATGAAGGTTTGTTGGACCACCCCTCAGTAGAATGAAAACATAAAAGTCACCTCAGTAGCAGAGGCATGAAAAAAATTCACACCTCCCACGATGTGATTCTCAACCACTGCTTATTTTAAATATCATTTTCATGAAACAAGGTTTCCTAAAAATTGCTCTTCATTATGTTACTTCTGTGGTGCGGCTGACTAATTTTGAATAAGTACCCAAACCTCGTTAAGAGTCTATTCATCACGTTCCTACCGCAGAACGTTACCGGGTCACAGTTCCTAGGTGTCTTCCGCATCAGATAGTTCGGCTTAACCAATTTAACTACTGGGGCATATGGACAAGGGTGGTACCGACAGCCTCCCTCTTCCTATCCCCCCTCTTTCTATTCCCCTCCCCCTTTCAATTCTCCTCTTCCCACCCACCGCCGCAGCCTGTCCAAAATCTCTGCAAGCCATGTCCGAAATCTAACTTAAGCCAGCTGAAAACTTTTCAAAGCACCTCAATATAAATAAAGGAAGCTTTCCAATTGATGTGATACAGAACTATCAGAAAATTAATTCCCTAATTATGTAGTTACAGAATCTGTGGAAGTAATTATTAGAACTAAGTATTTCTTCTTTCGTATGGTGGGGGGGTCAGAGGGGGACATCTAGGTCTGCGAGCCAGTCCAGGGCCTCAGGCGTCGCCCTATGGACCTCATCAATCCCGCCGGGGAATGAATGGAGCGGGCATTCGTTGACCACATGTACGGTGGTCTGCACCGCACCGCAACTAAGTATTTGATATCACATCTTTCGATTCACTAAACGCATTTATCTAAATTTATAATTTTTTAAGAATACATTAAAATATTTCTTTCTTAGGGACCGACAAGAAACTACAATAAATAAAATAAAGATATTTTCGTTACCAACATATAGACAACCACATACATTGACAATGTGACTTTTTTTAAACTTTCTAACTAGTACGAGTTAAAATCTAAAGGCAAAATTAAACGAATAAGGTCGACGCTGCAATTGCAGAGTTTCGTGCCTTGTAGGCACAATTCTTTAATGCTGCAAATGCAGAGTTCTAGCCCCTGGTATTGATAATATTTTTTTAAATCCTTCAACAGCCGTAAATTGTAACATTATTGAGAAAATGTCTTTCTGCATAAAATTTATATATATACAAGTTCAACGATGGTTGGTGAGTATATGATTGGACTACAAATGGAATAAAACTCAGACATAAAACGTCTTTAAAATACGATATTTTTATGCAAATATACAAACTTGCCTTGTTGTGGAATAATGTTTTCATAAGCTCAGCATTTTCCGATAGTTCTACAAATAACGAAATAGGGTTATTTCTTGAATAAACTTTACTCATCTGAATACAACATTACCCCAACTGTGCTTGAGGAAAATATAAAGTAGGAACCGTTTACAATCACACAAAAATAATATACGTTTTACTTGTGTTGTACTTTTCACTGTTTATTGAAGCCAACAAACATGTGAGGATGATGACCTGCACTTCTAAAGTTTGTTTTAAAATCTCATATTGCAAGTGAGTGCATTTTTTTAATTCGCTTATAGCTACAATTAAATATACCTATCTGGAAAAATAAGTTATTTGGATGGCTTTCAAAATTCTTTTTTTTAATTATTTCTAGATTTTCATCGCTGTTATTTTGTAAGAAGTCAAGACCTTTCGTTATAATAAGTGTCCACATTACGTTGATAATTTAATGGTTTCGAAAATTATTTTATGGACTTTTAAATTACACATTTGATTACAGAGATTTTAATTTACAAAAATGTTATAAAAACCTAGATAAGGACCAAAAATTCAAACCTTTTCCCATTTAACTACTGTACAAATTCTTAAGTCTTAATTAAGTTGTATATTTTATTTCCGTGAATTTATTTTTATAAAAATATAATATAAACGACAAACGTTGATGTAAATAAAAAAAATGTAAAAGCATATCGTATATATAATTGTCCATTATTTTTTTATGTTCATCTCAATTCCATAGGAAGTTTGTTCCAAGCTTCAGAGCCCAATACTAGATCAGCACGATCACCAAACTTAGTGTTCGGATTTCGCTTAGGTTCTTTTAACCTTTGTTGTCGCTGGTCTAAGAGTTGACTGCCTTAGACCAATATTTTTCAGAAGGCATAGTTCAGAGATTTAGGTTGGAGCCATTTCATTGACAACTTTAAACACCATCCAGCAAAGCTTTTACTGGATCCTTCCACGACTCCCCAGCCAGTAAAGATTTCGGATGTGTTCCGAAATGTGCGAAAACTTGGGTACCCGAGTGATAAGCCGTGCTGCGGCGCGCGTTAATAACTGATTGCAGTTTATCAGTTTGGCATTTAGGAAGACTTGCATAGATGCCATTGCAGTAATCAAGACGTGATATTATATATGAGTTCAAAAGAAGCTTGGTTGCCTCTGTTGAAAGGTTTATCGAACTGATTTAAGTTGTCTTAGGTAGAAGAACCCCGTGCTAATGGTAATATTCACCTGACTGTTTAACGAAAGGTTTGAATCCAGATAAACTCCTAGAAGTTTCACGGTTGTTTTCACAATTACATCGTTGCCGGAAATAGCAATTGGTGAGTTATCTATTAAATGTTGGCGTCTATTTGTGGCTGCCCACAGAAACACGGTTTTGGAGGATTAAGCTTCAGTTTGTTTGAACACATCCAGAGACTGATTGCTTCTAGATACTCAGTTATGCGAAATTTAAGGCCGGTAATCTCACTTGGTGAGCAGTAAAAGTAGATTTGCTGATCGTCAGCATAATGGTGAGATAGGAGACCAAATGAGTAGATAATTTTTGCGACATCATTTGTGAAGAGAATGAAAAGAAGTGGACCTAAAACCGATTCCTGATGTACCCCTGAAGAGAGTTTTGTGAAGTTAGACTGTTTATTTCCAACCTAGATAGGATAGTAGCCATTTTAACATGGTAAAACCAAATGTTACATGGTGGTTTTTCACCAGGGCAATACTGAGAGTATCTTCCACTCTGGAACGTGCCTACGGATTGCTAGTCGAGAGCATTATCCCGCGACTTTGAAGGCCTTTAGATATATATTATATTATAGTACAATAAAGTATTTGCATATTCCATAATAAATTAAGCCCAGGTACAGTCACGCACTGGCTTTTCAAAATGAGGGATTTTTTGTTATGCTTACATTAAAAATATAAGTAAATGTAATGATATATATACAAGTTTTTTTTTTGCATTTTACATTTTCATTTGCATTTTATTTCAATTATTTTTTTTACCATCCATGTTGTTTCTTTTTTGTTTTCGCTTGCAGAAAAGATTTTTGTTCAAAACAAATGTTTAAATATATTAAATACACTAGACGTTTTAATTATATGTTAATATTGTAATATTAAAAAAGATGAGGCAAAAATGAAAAACATATACGAGTCAGAAGCTTCGACAATATATATGAAAAAAAAACGTTATAAAAAAACATTAATTAAAACACAAAAACGACGGTTTGTGAAAAAAAAGTATTGTTCATTTTGCCAATCAAACTGCAACAATTGCAAGTATCTGCCTAAAGCCGTGTCCAGACGCTGCCAAGCCTCGACAAGGTTTATTAGAGTTGGGGGCATTTATGTTTTTTTCAAAAAACGAAAACGAACTGTTCTTTATAAAACGCCAACTGTTTTCTCAAACTTTGGGAAAAAATCGTCTGTTTTGAGGCAATTTGTGATAAATAAATGTGTGGACTACTACGGTACTAACCTATTTTTATATTACAGAAATTGCCTCAAAACCGTCGATTTTTTCCGAAGTTGGAGTAAACAGTTAGCTTTTACTCAAACTAGCAAAGTTTTTTTGGTAAGATGGTTTAAATTACAAAAACGTAATATTGCAAAAAACAAATAAGTTATTACAAAAATTTAGGATCGGCAAACAATATTTTACCTAATTGACATGGAAACATAACCTCACAGCATTACATCAAAACAACAACATAATTTTTGTTATTTGTTTTTGGGGTGTGTGTTGCACTACCCCTTTATTTAGCCAATGTTTCGGACAACGTTACAGTGTCCATCAAATAACAAAAATCGTTTTGGCCGTGAAAATCTAAAATCATATCTAATAACATAATTGCATTAACAGTAGAGACACAGTACCAATTCAAGGTATTAAGGTAGTAAAATTCATATTAATAAGTAGAGTACGTAGCCATTTCAAAGCTTGATATTTCCTTCGGGGCTAAACGTTTTTATATCTCGTTAATTATTACTCGCTCTCTTTTTCAGAAGTTCCTTCGCGTTTTTCTAGTAACTTATATGAAACTCACAAATGCTCATTTCTCAAACTCACAAAGATTTCCAGAATGCTTTTAATTTATTAAATCTTCTCAGAAGTTCTAGAAAACTTAATATCGTTCGGGAAAAAGAAAACAAATTGATGTATACATTACTTTTACAACACAAATGAATTTATTTTTTGCATTAAATAAAAAATATATATATATATATTCGTCATGAATGCAAAATATTGTACCAGTACAAAAATTATGTTCAAGAGTTCGTCTGGTATATTGATCCACGTCAGCCCTGCTCTCCCGATCCAGGAATTGTTTTGTTCCGCTACTTATCCAAATGTTTGAAAAAACATCGTTTGATAATATCCTATAAAATTTGATTACTTGACGACCTTCTCCATCTATAATTTCTTGATTTCTTGGCAGAGAATCCCAAAAGTGCCAAACACGATGGGTGTCAAATATTAACAATGCAAAAAAACGTTTTATTGATAAGTTATTTGTGTTCCAATAAAAACGCTTCTTATTTACATCACAATAATTTGAAAAAGATAAAACAATTATATAAAAATCAAATCCGATTTTCTCCATAAACAAATTCCATCCCGGTTGGCTGTAGACCTCAGTGGCAAACTGTTTATTAGAAACATCGTTAAATCGTTAGTTTCATAATTGTTTGAAAATTCAATTACCTCAGATCTAATCGCCTCACTATCTGCCCAGGTAAACAGGTAGATTCCACCAGTAACCAGAATACAATTAGTTCCGACCGCAAAGACAATACTCGGTGAAACTCCGCTGCCCAACTTGTTATCCAACCTAATTCGTATTAACACCAAACGAAAGGTAGGCCAGCTGTATAATCAACCAAATTAATAATGCCTGAAATTATTGTTAAGTACTCGTTTTGTTTAAGATTTCAATGCCCAAAAATACAAAGGGTAAACAAAGCTCAGGAGGGAATTTGTACTTCATCCCTTAAAATTAGAGATAATAAATTCAGAACAAAGCTTTATTTGTGTTAACCAATGTAAAACGCTTCATAATTTCGCTATGACTAACCAAAGTGTTTGAGATATTTTAATATTTTTTTGATACTGTAAAATTTTTTTTGATACTGTAAGTATTTCTTTCCCACGAATAAGAAATACAAGACAAGTATAATAGAAACAAGTAAGAAGAGAAATAACACAAAACTGGACTGTACAAAGTTATGTTATTTTTATTATCATTGTATTATGACAATAAGGCAGTGTTTTACATACATTTTAATTACGTGGTATTTAATTATCTGCTTCCGCTAGACACAGAGTATCGGTGATTTTTATCCGTAAATTCCGAATAAATAATTAGGAATATAAATAAGGTTTTCAATCAAAAGTTTTTAGACTATAATTAAATTAATTTATTTATACTGGGTTTTTACAGATGTTCGCACTTACGTGAGAACAATCCAGTTATAAAAACTCAGTTATTGTACAAATAGGAACATTCTAATTACAAAAAATCTACAATTACATACACTTAAATACAGATACATACAATTAGAAAAATAGAAACATCACAAATAAAAAATATACAAAATTATATACAAAGCTCACTCAAGTAACACATATTACAATGAGAAGCAAGAGACAAGAAACACGAATGCTTAGAGGGACAATTGACACAATATACTTAATTTTACATATTTTTAGAATGCATACAAATTATTGACGAATATATCTACTTTCGCACACTCTAACTTGTTATATAGTCGACACATCTTGGTCAGAGGGCAAAAGTAGGCGATATTATTTTTAAATGTATTCAGGTGAAAAGTGTTATGGCATCTTAATCAATGGGAATTGGGGACATTTATTTCAATTTTGCTAAGTTTCAAAATGGCCGTGAATGATTTTATGTAAACATATTAAATCAGTCAATTGCCTTCTTTTTTTGTATTAATCTTCAAGTAATCACGACGTACGTCTTATGATCTAAGATGGTTATGTAGTCCACATTTGAAGGATAACATTCTTAGCAATTTTTTTTGAACTGATTATACTCGTACAATGCAACAATGTGGATTCCAAATAGTGCTTCCATATTCAAGTTTACTTCTAATTAAGGCATTGTAAAGGGTTAGAATTGATTGAGGATCTTTGAAAGGTTTACATATTCTGTGAATAATTGTTATCATTTTTAATGATTTGCACTAAATATGAATTTAGAATCAAGAATGATTCCTAGATCTCTTATTGAAGACACTTTATTGAGAATAATATTATTAATGACATAGGAAAAATCCTTTATAATTATATTTCTAGTGAAGTTTAAAATATAACATTTTTCAACATTGAAGTGCATATCGTGACGGTACACCAGTTATTGAGTGTGTCGATGTCATTTTGAGCAGATGATGATCGGAAAATTAATTTTACGTAAAATTTTACGATCATTGGCGAAAAAAGCATAATCACATTTTAAAAACTTTTAAGTTATACAATATATTATTAAATATATTCCTACTGAAATTTTATGTAAATCGTTTAAAAAATTTTTCCTTGGTTTTTAAGATGCATCTTTTACAGGTATTTCGGTAATTATTTCATAGAATTTAAAATATGTGTATTACAGTTTGACTTAAAATTTTCCAAAACAACTGGTCCTATGGAATTTTCGTTGAAATTTTTTCTGACGGAGGTTGAAAAAACCCAACTTTTCAGTGAATGACGATTTGAAAGAAATAAATAGAGAAATATTAGCCTTTGACAATACCTATCAATTGTGGTGTTATTTTTATGTGACATCTGAGAATAACTTCAAAGCAATGGAAGGGGGGGGGGGGGGGGAAGTAAAAAGGTGTTAAAAAACTAAAGCAGGTCGTTCGACAAAAACATGCTGATTTCCGAAAAATCATTGTTGTTTCTTTGACTTTTTATCGTTATATCAATTTCATCTACTGTTAATGAATGCTCTCACAGATATTTTTTTTAAATAATTTTTTGTTGGTTTCGTCATTTAAAAAATCACATAGTATCTATTATAAAAATATTTAAAAAAAATATTCATTTTTTATTTTGGGAGGGGGGAAGGTGATCCAATTTAGGTACGGTAGGATTACAGGCATCTAACAAGTTTCTTTAAATTATTTTTCAATTGCTTTTCAGTGCTCCAAAAAATGACTTTTATGGAAGAAAGTGATGACGTATGAGACTAAGTGAGCAAGATTTGCATAATTCCACCAGTATAAGCAAATTCTGTCCTCACTTATTTAAAATCTGATGATGAAAATGGCGTTCGAATTGAAAATTTTCCGGGGCTACAGTTCAAAATTAAAGAAGAACGAACGAAGGTTAACTGATAACCTTAACTGATAATTCCATTGTCATGACCACTCGTCATCATTGAAATATTGCGCAAATGTTTCATTTTGAAAATGTGGCCCCGGAAAATTTAAAATTCGTATATCATTTTTTTCACCAAAATCTGTCAGTGTGGTCAGTATTGGCTCTCTAATTTTTTAATTATTAACTTGATTAGGAAAATGCCCATTTTAATTTAATTTTTATAATAGGGTATCTAATCCTACGGCGGTTATGTGCAAAATTTTGCTTATTTGGTCGCTCATCATCACTTTCTTCAAGAAAATACAGTCTTATTGCAACGACAAGCAACTGATTTTTTAAAAAAGAAAACACGTTAGACGCCCATAGACCTACCGTACCGAAATTGGAACACAAAATTTTCATACACAAAAAGTATTGTTAAATTTCGTTATATATGATTTTTGCTACAATATAAAAAAACTCAGTTTACATGTTGATATAAGACATATTTTTTCATAAATTTTTTAAATATTGTGAGGCACTTATACTCACGTTCTAAAATACATGTTTTTCGATTTTGTGACGTGTAAACTTTGATTAAATTTTTAAGCCAAATAACAACAAGTATGTTGTTTAATGTTTAAATCGTAAAGTCCAGTACATTTACAGTAACACAAGCCATAGACAAAGTTATTTTTTTAAACTTTATGCCTTCTTATAATTATTTTTATTTCGGACCCAAAATTGGTACGGTAGGGCTATGTGGGTTAATAATATATCAACGGTATTCCAAAAGAATTTTACGCCATACCAAAATGTCTCACCGAAGTATGATAGTATGTATGATATAGTATGATACTATGATATAGTATGATACTATGATATAGTATGATACTAATTATGTATTCGAAAAAATCAAATTCGAAAAGACGTTTAAAAAAAACTTGCTTATGTTTTCGCAACATTCGCATCACCCATAACCACAAAAAAGAACACCATTCATGATCGAAGAATGTGTTGATTAAAATTCCTCAAGTTTCTTTCACAGCTGTAAAGACTAATAATTAATTTGCGCGGTCGTTTAGATATTATAGATTTAGTGCAAAATCTTACTTTCTTCGTTAGGACGCGCTCTTGGCAAACTGTAAATATAATTTTGTAAATCTATTGTTTCGTTACTGCTGCAAATTCCAGCAGTGCAATGGTGCAAGTTGTGGTTATGCTACAACAGTGTATTCAAGCAGTTTCTGCAACCGAGAAATTCTGCGGTTCCTCTGCAGGAAGGGTAGGTGTATTATACTCGTGTTCCGCCTAACTTTGCACCCGACTTCTACGGAAATACTCGAGACTCAACAAACGCCATTGTCGAAGATGCATCACAGTAGGTCAGCGCTCGGTGCTCCTCTAATGAGCGCTGTGCAGTACATAGAATGTCGGTTTTATCGTTAAGATTAATGACTGATCATGGACCACTTCTAATCGTAATTTAAATAGTTTTTTTTACATTTACTCCACAAATAATTTCCCTCGGGGCCTATGTAGGGGATGCCGGGCGGAGATCTTTTTAGAGAATAGAAGGAGAGTTAGGAATAAGGTACGATTGGTAAGTAGGAATCACCACTATAAGTAAGAACATGTTCCTCTCACTGCGGTGTAAAGCGATGTGTCGAGAGAGCCCGGATGGAAGTGGTTGGAGAAGAGGATGGAGAGGTCGAACGGTCTCCCTCAATGCACCTATTTGGCCCACCATGCGGTTGGAGGCAAGACGCGTTCGCTGCCGAGACTTAAACAAACCTTGCCCCATGAATCTTGCGTCCCTGCTAAGACGCCAAACGTCGCCCACTACTGTTCTGTGCTCTGCATGTTGCAGAAATGTTGGTTATTCAATGGATGATTCCCAAAGCGGTGGTACCTACACCCGCCCTCCAAATTAAGTTTGTTTGTATAAAAGTAGTAAAAGTCTTCGTTTTCTTGAAATCGCAGAAAAGAAAATCACGTAATAATATGTAGGTGCATTGGTGCTGCGATAGTAAAGACGTATGTATTTACATACAATCGATTTTTCAAGGCAACAATTTGAATTGATATAAGATATAAGTAATGGCTAGCTGGGTACATTGATATATTATGGCTGGGTATCATTGTAACTTCAAGATAATAAATTGAATTTAAAAAAATTCACTGTTTAGGTACTACAAGAATAAAATCTCGTAATTTTCATCGGAGCATTATTGCTGTGGGGGCTTTTATTTATTTGTGTATTTAATTACGTGCTTATAAAGACTAAATAAGCATAAATATGCACATAGATATACAAAATGCCTACAGCAAAGAATATCTGTTATATAATGGAGATAATAATTATGTAGGTAGATGTATAAAAAAATATATATACTGATAACTTGAACTGAATCATGTCAAATAAAACCAATGTAATAACATACACACAAGCCCTGATTATTTATGGAGGTACATCAAATACATATATTATGTAATTAATCACTTTAAAAAAATATATTGTAACCAATAAAAAAAATTCAAACACAAAAAAAAGTTATTTTTATATACTTATGTTCAAAATGGAGCCGATATAATTATAAAATAGGTACAAAATTGGTTTTCGAATGTAAAAAATAAAGCTGTTATGTACATAAATTTACAATTACGTTGAAAATGAATTAAAAATATATATGAAAGAATGCTCATATAACTACAAAAAAGTTAAAAAAATAAAAAGGTTTATAGTTAAAGTTTATTAACATCAAATTTGAACAATATTAATTTATTGTCAAGTCAATGAAGTCTCCACTCGGGTTATACTTGAAATGGAACTATACTTCTTGTATTTGTACCAGGTACTTAGACTGAACATTATTTCCAACAGAACCGGAGTTTCGCATTGCGCATGTAATGTTGAATGCAAAAAGAGTAATTTTCTCTAACGATAAAATTATTGAAATATCTTCACTCCAACCAGTTACTTCTATCCAAGGGCCAAGGAGGCAGAGTTCTCTGTATAACCAACTAAGTTATGGGGTCCAAAATCTTTAATTGTGCATTCTAATTGTTAAGAAAAACATTTGTGTTAGGTTCTAAAAAAATTTGATTGAAAAAAGCAATCATAAAGTCTTAACTCACCCCTGCTTAAAATCCCCCAAAATAAATCTATATAAATATCTTTGCTTATTTATTTTTGTTTGTTTTGCCTAGACCAATGCGGATTTATGGCAAACCTAATTTGTAGTTACTACTTGAACAGCATCTGCTTATTTACCACGGATTAACAAATAAACCCTGCAACTTTTCAGTTTGACAAACTAGATTCACCGGAGAGGCTAATAAAATTGGACGATAGTAGAAACGTACGCGGTCGCGTACATTGAACATTTCGATGGAAACCATTTGGGAAATCGCAATT
Source organism: Limnephilus auricula (assembly GCA_951813805.1). Lineage (NCBI taxonomy): Eukaryota > Metazoa > Arthropoda > Insecta > Trichoptera > Limnephilidae > Limnephilus > Limnephilus auricula. The sequence continues at coordinate 36,640,256 of OX638388.1, forward strand.
CGGTCAATTATTCAATCACCATTAATCTAATACAGCCAACCTAATGATAAACCTCATGTTCAGGCATACATGGGATATTTGCTTTCCTAATGAGATTCGCAGCAAGGGAATGTAAAGCTTTAAACAAAACATATAATATCAGGATTGAGTTCGTTTCTTGGAATGAATATAATTAACCCTATCAAACCCATGGATGTATTTAGACTTTGGTCCCCCAATTGAAATATTTGCTTCACTAATGAGATCCCACGTTTCCGCGAAATTCTAGAAACCGAAAAATTTGATTAAGATTTAAGCAAAACAGTATCATGGTATAATCAATTCCTGGAATGGACAGAATTAAAAAAAAAAACAACGATAAAAAGATTCTGAGCGTTTTGATTATTTTTATACATCGATAGGGGGTGAGAAGGAAGAATGGTTGATTAATGAATAATTATCAATAATTCGATACTTCGATTTTTTTTTTTTTAGATGAGACAACGGGCACGTATTCAATGGTGATAATTTGGTACAAATCGAAATATTTCTGCCAGAATTTCACAGACGTTGCCACATCATATTGCATAATCCAGGAAAATTACCTTAAAAATAGATCCGGGAAAAGTTAAAGAGAAAAGAAATGGCACAGAGTAACCAAAAATAATAAAGTCGCTATTGTTCAGCGTTACAAGAAATAAAAATAATAAAAAAATTATAAATTCGACAGCGAATGGTTACCATTGTAATGGCAGTAGAAATGTATTGGTCATTTGGGTCACGTGCGTCACTCGCGCTTCGAATATTTCGCAATTTAATGAATAAATATTCCCAGTCATTTTCCGCATAACTTATATTTCTATTACTACTGCATTGTGTACAACAAAGCATTATTCAATTTAGCTAGCAGTAATATTGCTCATATGCGCTTTTAGGGAACGCTGCGAAATACTTTGTGCAATCCCGACATCAGTACGAAAGGCTTGCTTTCTATTGTTACAGTTACACGAAATGTCAGAAACGGGACTTCAATGTAATTCTACAGTTCGTATAAACGCAACTCTAAAGTTTTGGTCAAAGGTTGGTAAAGTCGATAAATAAGTTTTAGTTAACATACTGGTTTTATCATATTTTTAGCATCACATTCCCTGGCGTCCTTAGAAACTTAGTAGTCTACGTCTAAACTAAGCAAAGACTAAATCAATCTTCACGTAAGCTATCGTAACAGACAACATTGTCATTTTGAATTTTAAATGTATTTAGTTTGAGAATATTGTTTTTTTTTTGTATCATACATACAATAATACAATTTTTATATGGGCGTTAACACAAAAAAAAACGGGTTTTATGAAAATGTAATTTAAGGTAACTCAATAATCCATGCTGCTCAACTAAAGGCGAACGAAGAATTATTAAAATGGCCCGGTGAGCAAGTTTAAAAATTCCGGCCAACTTGCAAAATTTTTGCAAATAAAGGTCTCCGATAAACAGGAAGCAAATTCGTCTAACAGTAAAATCGTAAGTGTTACGTTTGGTTTTAGATAAAAAAAATATTTAAACAAACCCCACGTAAGTTGTGGTATCTAATACGTAGAATACAACACATTCAATAAATCCCAGCATAAATTGTTGTATTTGCATATTGTATAATTTTGTCCTACGAAAGTCGTATATGCATTATCACAAAAAATCGATATGATTATTTATACAATATCAGTTGTCACCTAAATAATACATATAATCGAAGTATACTAATACGGTAATGCCCGTACAGTTCAAATTAAGCCAACGCCACACTGTATGGAAACCGTTCTGACCCGCCCGTGAACGTGCCCTTTTCCACGGAGCTGCTGCCGTAATATGCACACTTATCCGTCGCTCACATGCGATTTGCAAACGGAAGTGGCGCCATCTATAATACTATAAGGAAAAAACTATGGAAAAGAAGAAACATTTTTCGCTTTCATTCAATAATAAGAAGATTTATGTTGGGGTGAAGAGTGTTCCTCTCATTATTCACGGTCTTAATGTAAAAATGTCTACTATTATATATCTACCTATTAAATATAAGTATTCTGTAATTTAATGTTAATAGTAGTTAGTTTTGCCTTATAAATAGTCACCAACACTTAAACTGGGCGAAGGAGAACGAAAAGCCGCCCACAGCGCCTAGCAGCAAAAATCACTGCTAGTGTAAATATATTCTTTTAAAAATGACTTAATTCGGTCAATATTTGGATTTGAAACGATTATAATAAACTTCAAAATACTCTGCTCAATAATTGGGATTGTGAAGATACGATAGTTTACCTAAGATGGATTCAAATACAAACAGGAGGTTGGGTATTATGACAATGATGATTTACTTTGATGTGTACCTGAACACGGCCTTTGCATAAATGCCTGTGCTGACAAAGGAGCATAAAGGAGCATCGATGAATACGTAAATGAAGGCAGTGAACAACCCATACCACAACTGCACTTCGTATCTAACATCGAGATACACGAGGCAGGTATTATCATGTTACTCTTTAAGCCCAGAGATACTGCATGTTGCATTCTCCAACTCGCTTTAAACAAAGGAAGACATATGCCAGCCTCACTAAATCATTATACTATGTTTTGTTCTCATTCGTATCACTTAACCATTTCACTGCCAAGTTTATTATAAATAAGCATTTAAAAGACAAGTTCTTTACTTTTTATTGCTTTTTTGAGTGTTGGGTTCTATTTATTGTTTATGTAGAACCTACATTTTTTTTATTTTTTTTATTTTTTTTTTTTTTTTTTGCCGGAGGACCTGGTTTCGAGTCCCAGATGTATCCGTATCTTTTTCTGATTTTTCTGTTTCGGATTTTTGATTGACATTCGCTAATATTATCTTAAATATTAGAACCTACATACCTAAATACTTTCCTTAAACTTGCTAGTAAGTACAAGTGGTGTAGGGGACAAAAAAAAGATACCAGCAAAGCGGAAGTGAGGATAAACAGGTTGCCAACTTTCCTGGGTTCTTCTTTCTTCGCTTGTCTAGTTTAACTGATTCTCACATTCAACAATGAACTCACGAGCTCACGATGGACACTTATATGTATTTATAATCGAACAAATTATTTAACACATCCGTATTCAACACATTGCTGGCAGGTGTAAATTTCAAATAATTTCATATGTAAATTTTAACTAATACACTGTGACAAATGATTGTATCTAGTCGGCATAAGGTGGGTAAGGAAAAAAAATGTGTAGAAAATATAATTTGGGAAAAGGGTACAAAGAGGAATGCTAGGCATCAACAAGTGGGTGGCTTGTTGTTGTAAATTGTTGTACTGTTAAAAAAATAGATTCTATTAACAAAAATTAAGCATTAAAATCGAGAACAAATGTCACCGATATTTGATTAACAAAGTTGCGTTTCAAATTCAACAAATATTAAGTGTGTTGCCAGAGCAATTCTCGCTCCGAACTTATAGCTCTGTAGAAAAAAACTTGTTTGGTTACTTTATGAACGATTTAAAAAAATAATATTGTCATTTAACTAATTGGTGTTGAGTGTAAAATAGGGTGAAAAACCGTAACATTTATGAAGGTGGGATATGTACTCAGCCCCTGGGGTAATTAAAACATAATTAATAAAATTCACGTTTATAAATATACTTATGCAAATATTGGTAGATGTTCTCAGATTTACCCTGCTAAAAGACCACTGTTAAGAACCCAAACATCAAGCGTCGCTTTTAATGGTTTTTTTTTTTAGTGATGATATGTTACAAAATCATAACATTATCGGATATCTATAATACATTATTCCCAATGAGTTAAAAAAACTCATTTCAGGAAGGACAACACTGTACAATTATAAGAAAATTATTTTTACAAAAGATTACGAATTTAAAGGGCCGTTCAACGAAAAGTACATAGATTTTAAAACGGAATAAACACACTTGACACAGTTAATTGAAGAATATTTCATAAATTGTACATAATTGTACATGTATATGGGTATAATAGTTAGAGAGTTCGAAAAAAAGATTGTGCCACTGGTTAATAAAATGTCTGATGAAATGTCCTTTACTCTTTTACCAATGATTTTTTGGTGGAAGTTTTAGGTTACTAGGTAATTCGTTGTATTGCGTGTATGTATTGTAAGGAGTTAGTACTAAATTTGATCGTGTGAGGAAAAAAGTTGTGGTCACTAAGCACTTTAACAGAGCTTAGTGACTGTATTTGAATAGCCCGATACTTCCGACCCACATGCCATGGAATGCTATAATCCCACAAGCCTCGAGCAAGAAATGTATTAAATCCATAACATTAGCCGTTGTTTTTTACATTTGCCGGCAAAATTTTATTTCGCAGATTTATATTAATTTACCCATAATAAAAATTAATATAATTGGAATCACTTTTTAAAAACTTTTGAAGGTTATACCCACCACATGTAATATTAAACATTTAGGAAAATAATAATAATAAATCAAAAGGAAATGTAATATAGAACAAGACACAGAAAATAAAAAGGTAGCTAACGCACATTAGACATTACATTAATTTAATGTGGTATATATCAATGAAGTTATTACTCACTTTTCATCACTGCCGATAAAAATGAAGATTAATAATTGAAGACAGGATTCTATCATCTGTAAATAAACTGTTCATTTTTCTCAATTGAAAGTATCATCTTCAGTAATAAAATTATTTTAATGACACGTTTAACAATGGTATTTCTTCTAGAAAGATACTATTCGACGCAAAATTGGTGCTACCAAATCTCATAGTCGCTGCGCAATACGACTATGGTTAGAGATTCATAAGGTTGGAATGCCAACACCTGAAACGCCACTAAAATGATTTGTATGAACCATTTCTTAGAACAGAAAGTCCCATTGTCATTGAATTCATTACTCACGTAACGTATTATGGACACTTACTCACTCACATTCATTTCGGACTCTCACTCGGGCAGTGGATATTAATTCGCCAGGTGGATTTTTCAGCGAGGAATTTGAATGGCGCGTTGTTCAAAGAGTGGTAAAATTATGATATATCTTATTTTCTTATCTTTTTATGGGACTTCTTTGCTCAAATGCATTTTAGAGAAAACTGCCACTGATTTTCTTATACATAGATAGAATAAAGCATAACAGAATTTTTTTTCAGCTTACAGACTAAATTTTTTCACCTATTCCCAAATGTATGGTTTATCTACTTTTTACTACAATTTTACTACCCAAGAAGTGGCTAAAAGTATAAAATTTCAAACGTTTTCTTTATCAGTGAACATGTTTGTGTAAGGAAAATAGTATATTTTAATAGTATAATAAAACAAACTTAAAAATTTTTCCACTTTTTAAATTTGTTTTATTATACCATTATAAACTACTAAAACTATTATTACTAAATACAAATAAAGTTTTAAATTTGTTTTATTATACTATTATATTGGAATTCCACCACGAATTATCAGTTTCAAAAATAGAAAGTATATTTTATTCAATAGGCGCAATAACTCTTATGAGAAATTATGGGAAATCTATATTTGACTTTTTGTTCCTGAGGAATGACATGGGTAGTGAGAGGGTAAAGTAATGCTCCTTCGTTACTTTCAACGCTATACGTCGTCTTTCCACACATTTCCCCAGCATTTCTGCTGTCTGAAATCAAATTACGGCTTTGCTCCATTTGATCAATTCACTGGAATTTCTCTAAGACTGCTCTAAAATCCCATGTGTTTAACACTTCCCATTTGCCAACCCTTTTCTATAGGTTCTCCTCCCGTCCTGTTCTGTCATGAATCTCAATCAACCATTATGGCTAAATATCTTCTAAGGCTAAGGCTCCTCAAATTGGCTGAAAATATATATGAAATTAGATGGATAACAAAATGTAGGTATTCTTTTTATTTTTAATTTAACGAGTTAAACCTCAAATAATAATATTTTATTAATGAAAACAATATTAGCGAAAATCAATCAAAAATATGAAACAGAAAAAGATACAATCACGTCTTGGACTCGAACCCAGGACCTTCGGCTTTCAAGGCCGCAGCTCTAACCACTGAGCTAATGTGTCCCTATCACATGCATAAATATAGCAGAAAATAAAAAATACGTTAAGAAAATAAAAATAATGTTGGTAGTTCTCAGTCGAAGTATGATACAGTTAAATATGAATCAGATAGGGACATATTCGCTCAGTGGTTAGAGCTGGGCCCCGGAAAGCCGAAGGTCCTGAGTTCGAGTTCCACATGTGACCGTATCTTTTTCTTTTTCAGATTTTCGCTAATATTGTCTACATTAATTTAAAAAAATATTCTCTTCTTGTCACTGAATAAGTTACTTAAATGAAATTAGATGGAGACTAAAAAAAACTATAAATATATATATCGTTCCTACTTCCCTCTGCAGAAATGCGACGCAAAAAAAATATTATTTACATAGCGGAATTTTTTCTTTGAAGTACTTGAACAGATTGGCAGGTAATTTTTTTACGGAGAAATGAGCGTCAGCAGAAGATATAATATTATGATTTGAAAGTGATTAAAAGACGAATTTGGAATCGCCCGACAAAAACATAGAGCAATCAAGCGCACCATTGGAGCGAGACAGAGAGTTATAAAAAATTGCCTTGAGTGCTCGCCACTTTTGAAAATTAATTTTTAAATTTTCCGCACACGTTAAAAAAAAACCATTACTCCACATTTATGTTTGTAAACATATAAAAAAAATTATAGTGCTATACAACCAATGAGTTCACCCATATTTTACTAATCATCTCATATTTTTAAAATTGATAGAAAAATTATTTAAAACATTTTAACTTTATAAATGCGCTAAATTTGTGCTTTAGTGATTTGAAGATTTGAAATTGCCACCGGTGGATATTTTTAATATCAATATTGAATATTGTTCTACGTTTGTATGTTTTCTATGGCCTGTTTGATCACAGATGAAATGTACCAGAAAACCAAATTTTCATATGTGTTCATCATATATAAAGTTTGGTTTGAAAATTATTTTGAAGTTGGTTTGTAGAATTTACCAACTGCCAAAATTCATTCTAGAAGAATTCAAAGACAATCTATAAGGACATAGACATAAAGTCTATTTTATCAACTATTTGATAGAATAAATTGCTGGCCATGAAAATGTTTCAAATAGTTACAATAAATGTTTTACGAATGGTAGGAAAATGTGGTCCCATTTTGGACCGATATCAATCGCAGATAAATAAAAGCCGTCCAAATTTGGGCCAAAATAACACAGTGGTGAAATAATTGAGCCTGGCCATGTAAAGGCGATATCCATAAGTTAAGAGTATATTTGATACAGTGTATGAAAATGATTGAAACTATCACGTGAAAAGTCAGAGTTGTGAACTGGTCCATTCTCTCTTCAAGCTTTCTTAAATGGAATGATTACAATTATGGCAAGTTAGTAAATAATAAAAAATAAAAACCTCATCAAAAACCGGTATTAAATTTAAAACAATCATTATATTATAATTCTTTGATGTTTATTCTATAATAAATTTCAATATAACCGCTCTCGAGGATTTAGATGATTATTTTCCAATGCGTACCCTTTTCAAGGTGAGATTTATTTCAGTGTTATAGAAACAACAAAGGCGGCACGTTTCCTTTGTCATCAGTTTCCCATTAACGAAGGTAAAAGTTCGCCAAGTTTCCAAATTCAATCGCAAGTTTGCTATCGAGAACCCTCCGCTGAATGATTAAAGCAAAAAAAAATCGAACCGTGAAAATAAAGACTTTTTTTTAAAACTTTAATACGGCTATTTTCAAACTAGAAAAGGTGGTTTGAATGAGAATTGAACCTTCCTACCCTGGAAGTTGAGTCAACCACGCAAATTGTTATAATTTAGTTTTTAAAGTGCAAGCTCTTCTCTGCACGAATTTCGAAGCTTTTGAGTGGATACTAGTACTGATAGAATATAGTATTTTTTCCTATGAACGAAAATTCTAGGAATATAAAATAATTAACACTTGCTAATCGTGTTGAAACTCACGTATTTCCATCATTAACGATTTAAAAAAAAATAATTTAGATTTTAAAAAAATAAAATAGTTAATGCCCAAGAAATAAAAAAAATTAAAAAAATTAAATTGTAAAAAATCTGCGCCGGAATAAGTCAGCCATCACAAACGATTACATTGCGGTCCATTGGGGAGCGGAACAACTGACGAAAAGTGTTGCCAATTTTTCAGGGCGACACGTTTCACAAAGCATTTTATGGGTGAAATCTTTTTTTTTTTGCGTATGGCCACATCAATTACTCAGTCGCGACAAATAGTTAGGGGAAAAACATTTAAATTTTGTTGAACTTTCGAGAATTTTGTACGTCAAAAAATGGTTACAATATATTATATATTATCCGTACGGGATGCAAAAATGGCTTTGTTTTTATTAGCAATAAAATGAGATATTTACTTTAGTGCGTATTTATACCGTGTATTAATAATTTATATTAACAATCTTCAGTATTAAAAATAATAATTGCGGTATTGTGTCGCTGTGTCTCTGTGTAACTCCAATTTAATAAAGTCTAGAACTGGTATTTGCTTTGATTTTAAAAATTTTACCCGATTAAGTAGGTAAACCAAAATAATTTTATATTAATATCATTGATCCAATAAAATGCTTGGTTTTGTTCTTCGTATAAGTAAAGTATTCGGTAACCCACGTATAATAGAAATGCTATATATCGCATTAGTCAGAAGCAAACTGGAATATGCTTCGTTAATTAGAACCCACAGTACATCGATAGCATTGAAAATATTCAAAACAAAATAAAAAATATATCTTACCTTCAAATTCAACAATAACTTCGAATATACATTTCAAACTTTGCAACAAAGGCTGGTAGCTGATTAAACATTTATACACGGAAATTTAAACGAGTAAATTGCCTGTACCGAACTTTTATCCTTAATTGATTTCATTATACCTTTAAGACGTACACGCCATACAACACTATTCCATGCGCTTAATTAAAAAACAAATGCAGCGACTAATTAGCCAATTAACCATGCTCTTTATACATCCAATAATATTTGTTTTAACTCTTACATCAACATTTTCTCGAATTTAAAAGACCACCATGTCAACGATATTTACTGTTTAATATTATTTTATTATTATTTAATATAATATTTACATATCCTTTCACAGATCACCACTTCTCACACCTAAAAACCTACTCACACACACCTACACACTACGTACATCACCCGATAATTACTAAATCTACATACCACAATTAAGACATTACAAATAAACATATGCCGTCGATATCATAGGTACCCATCATGAAATATTACTTAATATCTGTACATTTGTTTTATCACTTTAACCAATGTATTGTTTGTTTCTATAACATAAAAATAAATAAATATTGAATTTATTTTTTATCTGTATTTGAAATGTGTGTTTCTTATGTTAAAATTTTTTGGTGATGTCGTAATTTTTCAAGTTTACCAACGATGTTCTTTCGAAAGGTAAATAGATGAACGTCGTTTAAAATGCAATAATCGTGAGGCAAATATTTTTTTATGAATACTTTCGGCTTCACAAATCTTGCTATTATAATATCCCCTGATATTTCATGGGTTTACGCTAGTTATTATACAGGGTACTTAGGGTAAGGGGCATTAACTTGGTGAGGTGATTCTACACGATAGTATAAGTAAAAAATATGAATATATTTTTTCGAAATTCCAACTTTTAGTGTGTACTTTTTTGATAAAATTAGCACTCTTATTTTACGTTGTTACGATACGGGTCAATCACAGCCATCCAAGGTCGCCGCAATCGCGCCCGGCTGACTCAAAGCAAATTTATCGGGCAAGTTTGTACCTTAACACTAAGGATTTTAATAGATACGTCTTTTTGTGTGGAAAAAAAAAGTTGGAATTTCGGAAAAGTTTTTTTAATCTTTTTTACACCTACATTCATGTAGAATCAGCTTCCGAAGTTAATGCACTTTACCCCCGGACATCTAAAATTGCAAAGTTTTCAGATTTTGGTAAATTTCTTTAAATAACTTACGAGACAGGCTTCTTGTTTCAATTGTGTCGCTGGGTGTCAGTGTGTGTTATGTGTTTATGTGTATTACAATACTTTAAAAGTTTATGAAAAAATATGTATTATATTAACATGTGAATTGTTTTTTTTTTATACTGTAATAAAAAAACATGTAATTTCATTTTTGAAAAACATAACTTAATTTTTGTACACGAAAATTTTGTGTTCCAATTTTGGTACGGCAGGGCCATGAGGGTCTAAAAAATTTTCTTTAAAAAAAATCAGTTGCTTGTCAGTGCAATAAAAACTGTCTTTTCTGGAAAAAGGTGGTGACGAATGCGACCAAATAAACAAAATTTTAACACAACCACCAACCAGTAAAGGCCAATTCTGACATCACTGATGGTTGGTAATAATAAAAAATTTCCGGGGCCACATTTTAAAAATGAAGCTTTTTAAAGGTTAACCGATGACGACATTCCATTGTTATGACCACTCGCTATCATAAAAATATTCCATAAATGCATCATTTTGGTACTGCGACCTCGGGAAATTTTAAATTAGAACGACATTTCTTCACCAGAATTTAGATAAATGTGGTCAAAATTGGCCTTTACTGTTGGTTATATGCAAATTTTGCTGATTTGGTAGCATTCGTTGTCATTTTCTTACAGAAAAGTCAGTTTTTGGAGCAGTAACAAGCAATTGAAAACGATTTTAAAGAAACTTGTCAGATGCATATAACACTACCGTACCAAAATTAGAACACCTCCCCCCTCCCACAATATCAAAATTAATATATTTTTAAATATTTTATTAGTCCTTTTTTTATGGTGAAACCAAAAAAAAAAAAAAAAATTTAAATATCATTAAAAAAGTTTCAGGGGTGTCTGGGTTAATGGCATTTGCACAAAGTTTTTTTTGAACATTTGAAATCTTTGAACTGCCCTACAGGAATTCAGCAAACTTCGATGTTTCTCTATGTTAATCAACATGTTATGAAGTAAATTACTACAATAACTCGCATTCTTAGCTTTTTTAATCTGTCTCATAAAAATTAACACCAGTTTCAGTAGATGGGATCAATATAAATGGGAGACCTCTTCTCAGAATCGGTAAGCGTCGTTGCTTGAAAATTTGTTTACCTAGTTTAGTTTAGTAACTAGATCTGTTTAGTAAATAAACTTCCAACACTACTTCATTTCATATTTGTATTCCGACATTTATCATTTAAATTTACATAATAAGTCATTTATAATTTAAATTTACACCCACCAAAAATGCTTAATTAATATTTGTTCGTATGAAGCAGTTACTTTGTGATGTGACATTATAATTTAAAATAAAACAATAACGTTGTATACACCAAAAAAGTGGTTTATACAAAGTAATTGTTTTATTTTTAATTAGCTTATTTAATAATTTTTGTTTATTATTTTACATCATATTTTTTATAATAAAAGGAGTAAATATTTTTTAATATTTATCGCTTATTCAAAAATAATTGCCCAAGCTTCCTCTAAAATCATGAAATTTTAAAAATTTTAATGACTTTTATTTTATAATAATTGTAGATATTTGATATACCTTTTGATTACAAAAATATTTTTTCAGTTTGGTTGGGTATTTTTGTCCCAAATCCAAAATTAAGATTAGTATGAAACGGGCCGCGCAGTCGTTCCGATTAAAACTAATCAGAAACAGGTAAATTATAAACATACGAATATGTGTTATAGTAGACACAGTGTATGTCCTTAGAACCGATTACGTGAGACTAACAATTATTCCGGTATCGTCCCTCGCTCCAAGCCACAAATTTCCTGGGAACTAGTGTGTAGTCTCTCTAATTTCCTAAAGTACCAACTGCTGCACTATAAAGACAACAGTAGAAACCAACATTATTTAGACCCATTTACAGTTACGTACTCGTAATATAACTACAAAATTTGAGTGGAACTTGTTTTTATGCTAGCACATAATTTTTTCAGCTCTGAAGATACAAATTTTTGTCTGCGTATCTATATTTATTTATTTATTTTCATTTGATTTATTTTTAAGCTCACATCCTACATCTTTTTATATAAAAAAATACAATTATCCCTTAATTTTAAGAAAAACACACAATTAGTCGCATGGGGTCATTACTGACCCCAAATAAATAAATGAAAATGGAGAGGAAGAAATAAATAAAACGAAGTACGTATTATCAAAAATATTAAAATACTTTATTATAATTAACATCAATAAAGAAAAGCATGACTTTGTCATTAAACAATTTAAAAAGAAAACAGTTTCTAATCTCTCTTAAAATTGCTAATTTTTCGTATAGCCGAGATCAACTTTTAAAGCCCCGAAGTATTGCTGACAAAACATTTTCCACACTTTTGGCATTTTGTTGGGTAATTTAATACTTTGTTAATTGTTACGTAATTGGTCGCAAGGATCAGCACGCAAGAGAGCAGCGACACGTGCGTACGCTTTGGCTTTGGCTTTCTAGCCGCGACTGATTTGCATACCCCTCGGGAAGTTAGGAAGCTAGAAAGAGCGCTATCGCGTTCCAAACACATAACATATTTTATTTCCAATTTTAAATGGTCTTGATACCATGCGCCTAATTAGGGGTTAATTATGGTAGTATTGCTACTACTTTTGAAGCGGCTTTAAATAAATATGATAGGTATCAAAGCTTTTTTTAATTGAATTTTTATTTTAAAGAAAGAAAAACATTCTAGAGTTACGAATGAAATAAATAAAAATCCGAATTTCATGATTGCAAGACGAAAATATTGCTTAGCTAGCAGAATAATTGAATCAACGTCACCTTACGGTGGAAACGCGACGCATGTTTCACATCAGCAACTACTTACCTTTATTCTCATAATATCTCTCTCTCTCTCTCTCTCTTAAAAATTGAAGCCGTATTTTGGACTCACTGAATCTCTTAGCTGACTCACTGATTACTCTGAAAAATATCTTCAAACAAATTTCTGAAAGAAAAATTAGCATTAAATCAAAGGAAACGTAAATACGTAGAAACATAAAAAAATCTCTTCTAGCCTCTCGGGATGATCTCGTACATGGTTTAGATTTAAGGGAAGCAGTGGCGCCTCCCTAACCTCACCACACCCAATTTACTTCACGCCTTCGCATCAGCAAGACGGTGATTACCATAGCCCTAATGCGAAGGCTTTGTCAGTGAATTTTCGCATTCGTGGTGCTAACTTTTTGACTTTGACATATATTGCTCTATTATTACTTATATCCTTCAAGTTAGTACACTACAAATTTTACTTTAAACAGAAGGTGTGATAAAGAGATTTTTTGTTTTTATTCTTTAGGTCCACACCGGAGGCCCTGAAGAAAAAAATCCCTCAGAGCCTATGTTACCTTTGGGAATGCTGTGTGGAGGGTCTTTTTAAGAAAAGCAAAGGGGGAAAGTTCTGTGTAATGTCAAATTACATGATTGTCAAGAAAAAAAATTAACACAAATTTAACACGGCCCCACCATAACACACTCTAGAAACTTAAAATATCTTGGCATTGAAATCGATGAAAATTTTAGATGGGACTTTCACATAAATAGTATTACAAAGAAACTCACAAAGCTCATTACTTTACTACTTTAGAAACTACTTTAGAAACATACGCAATGTGCTAAATAAAAATGGTCTATATAAAGTCTACTATGTTCTTTGCCAATCACGCATATAATATGGGATTATTGGATGAGGATCTGCCTCAAACATTCACATGAAGCAGCTTGTTAAAACACAAAAGGCAATAATAAAAATAATCCTGAAAGTACCCATAATAACTCCATCAAAAGAAGTTTAAAAAGAAATTTATGTGTTCAGCATTGTAAAACTGTACTAAAAAAATGCACTTCTCAAATTTAAAGAAAAATATGCATACCTTGCTGACTAACACACCTATATATACTACAAGGACAAAATCTTCAAATCTACTAAACATTCCAAAATTAAATACAGCTTTCGGCCAGAAAAACCATTATTTCCATGCTACAAAATTATATAATGCCCTTCCGATTGAAATTAAAAATACCATGGATAAACAAAAGTTTAAAAGGGACTTCATATTATGGCTAACTAAATATGAAGATGAGGAACTAATTAAAATTATTAAGTAACCAACGAAACCTACAGATAAAAAACATAAACACTTTTTGCTTTATTTATTTATATTTCGTGGAAACCAACAAAAACCAACACCAATGATGAGGAAATCATAATCAACACCATACAACAACCAGCAGTCCACCACGGAACAGGAATACATAGTGGGGAGGATAAAATACTTCACTTTGTATTAAATTCAAACAAATTTGAGTTCCTTGAATCAGAACAGTACGCACATTCAACCGAAAATATTTAATGACGATTGATCTTATTTGTTTTGCAAAATCGGAACTATTTGTTAGGAGGTGGGGATCGTAACCAAATCAAAAAAGTTTTTTTTTTACTTAAATAAATAAACCTCAAATTATAATATTTTATATTTAAATGAAACAATATATCTTAGTTACAGTATAAAGTAAAGTAAAGTATAATATTTTAATTAATGAAGATAATATTAGCGAAAGTTATTCGAAAATCTGAAACAGAAAAATCAGAAAAAGATACGGATACATCTGGGACTCGAACCCAGAACCTTTGGCTTTCGGTGCAGATACTCTGACCACTGAGCTAATGTATCCCTTTTCGATTCGATTAGTGCTCGACACAGGTACATCCTAGTGAAACAGGCATTGGAAAAAAATCACTTGTAATTATACCATATATAGATTAAATAAATAAATAAAAATTGTATCGTACTTCGACTCCCAACAATATCTTCATTTTCTTAATGCATATTTTTATTGACTGCTATATTTATGTATGATGGCAAGATTCAACTCAAACCGTATCATTTTCTGATTTTTCTGTTTCAGATTTCGATTGACTTTCGCTAATGGTTCTAATTTTTCCTTCAACCATATTTTAAATCTTGATGAAAGAGAAAGGGGCCTTTTTGGCCCGGAGATCTGTACGCCAGTATTTCAAAAGTCAAAGAAGACTATCGCTAATATTATCTTCATTAATTAAAAAAGTTATAAAATGTTACCCTTTTAAATAAAATCCCGTTTATCCGGTAACTTATCTATGAAACCTTATACGTTAACAATTTTGAGCGCTTGGTAAGGGGAAAGATTATGAAAATTACACGCGACCTCACAGCATCCAAGACACGGCCCCGATCTCGGTTCCCTCGTGTGGTATTAATAATACAATACACGCGGCGAATGCAAATCATCCAGCCTAGCTGAGACTAACGATACTTTATGCAAAAAGTCTGAATAGAAACCGTTTTAGAAGCCTTCCAAAACTGGCTACGGAACAATATTAAGATAAAGTTCAACGTTTTATGTCTTCTTTATAATTTCAACGAGTTTTGTATGCAATATCTATAATTATTATTTATAGATAGGGCATATACCCTTATTCTTAGATTTTCAAGATAATTATTATTCGTCAGTATGAAATGTATTCGTCGACTAAAACACTAACCACTTACATTCAATATATACTTAGCTTCAGAAACTATTTTTATATGCAAACTCATTTTTACTGGAATAACTTTTTTTAGTAACTTTTGAAGTTTGTACCCATCAATATCTAGTAACAAATCTAAAAGAAACATGAAATAGAACAAGACACAGATAAATTTAAAAGTTACTGTCGCAACTGGGAATTGAACCCAGAATATCTTGTCTTACCGTTACAAACCCTTAAGTAACCCATTTATTTTAAGTCATTTTTGTCGATCTCAAATTTTAAATTAATAGTTAACCAAGAGATCCTGCGCTTGATTCCCAGTTGCGATGGTTACCTTTTCTTTTTTCTGTATCTTGTTCTGTTTCATGTTTCTTTTAGATTTATTAGTATTATCTTCATCTTATATAAATACTTTTGAATAAAAATTAAATGGTATTTTATTTATTTTTATAGTGAATACCTCACAAGAGTCCCAACTGCTCCCGTCTGGAGCCAGTGAGACTATGTCATCCCAAATGGGATATGTTGTGAAGCTGAATGTAAGTGGGTAAGGGAAGGAGATGGGAACGAGGAAGGTGAGGAAGTACCTGGCTATTCATATCTAGTCATTAAACACGGCTAAAGCCATTTCAAGCGACGGTTCAATTCTGTATGGTGGTCTTACAATACTCGATACGATATATCATATATGAGAGTATCTTCTTGGTACGTGCCGCAAATATAGCATATAATATTTTTTATTAAATAATTGTGAAGTAACACAAATTAATCAAATAAAATTTATTTGCGCACGCCGGGTTCGAACCCGCGACCTTCGTAATAGGATTCCAAAGCCTTACCGCTAGACTATGCCGGCCGTCAAATAAATACTCTTATCGCTCTGGTGAACGTTACGTAAAATGGCTTTAACCTTTTTAAGTAACCAGATCTCAATATCCAGGTGCTTCCCAACCTTCCTTTTAGTCATTTCGCCTCTCTAACTATGTAGGTACTAAGCATTACATATAAAAAACGAATTCCTCGTGAAATTTGAATTTTCTTGGAGACAGTAAAATTTTTGAATAAAGTTTTAATAGAACTTTATTAATAATGAAACAGATAGTGTATGCGCTACTTTATTAGCACGTCGGAAGTAAGAAGTAATTATTCTCTCATTTCAGACATTTAAATGGAATCTTAAATTAAATGTAAGAAAGACTTTTTCATTTTCACTCCTGGTGGATTTATTCTACTGCAATCTCAACAAATCTTCGTTCCTTCCTAACAAGATCATTTGTCCTCCAAACTGTAGGTAGCTTCCTACTTTTCGGTAAACTTTGTTACTTTAGTACAACAGTGATTCATTAAATTTTGCGTAATTAAACAAATTATTCAACCATTGAATGTGACCTTTCGTTGTATTTTAAATAGAACTTGATTAAAAATAATTTATTTATGTTTGTTTGTTAAATAAAAAGGTAATAAAAAGGCCATTAGTGAAGAATTACATTTGTTTTAATTTTAATTAAAATACTGTACTGTTAACTATTTTTTTATAGAGAATACCTTACAAGAGTCCCAACTGCTCCCGTCTGGATGCCAGTGAGACTATGGCATCCTTAATTGGGGTATGTTGTGAGGCTGAAGGTAAGTGGGGAAGTGAAGGAGATGGGGAAGAGGAATATGGGGAAGTACCTGGCTATTCAGATCTAGCCATTATTAAGCAACGTTTCAATTCTGAATGGTGGTTTTACACCAGGGCGATACTGAGAGTATCTTCCACTCTGAAACGTGCCGCAAATAGAGTATATATTATTGTTATTAATTAATTGTGAAATAACACAATTTAATCAAATAATATTTATTTGCACACGCCGGGTTCGAACCCGCGACCTTCCGATTGGGAGTCAAGTGTCTTAATAACATGTTATTATAACATAAGGTGTGCGAAAAATACTTCTCCAATCGTCTAAAATGATTAAAATTTCACATATAATGGAAAATTCGCTATAATGTAATAAATAAATCGCGAGCATGTATTTCATACGCAGTATTAATATAAGAAAATACATAATAATCAAAACAAGATTTACGGAAAACGGAAAACGCAGAATTCATGAATATTTTCGATAAGTTTTAGATTTAGAGGAAGGTTGAGTAAGTTATTCCTAGATAGATAAATATTATGTAGATGTTTTATTGTATTAGGTCTTACAAGTATGCAATAATATTAAGATTGAAATAATTAGTGATTCAATCTACATACACGTATTATGTAAAATATCCTTTCGAAGTGATGCCGAAAAGTTTGAAATTCGCTACAACGAACCCTTCCCTTCTGTAACATTAATGAAAAACAAATACACCGCAGGCAGATTGTATCGACGTCATTGATTTTGGGCTCTGCTTGCAAATTCCTCATTACTGGTTTCCGATAATTTCCACCAAAATGTCCCTTCGCTCTCGTATCATTAGGCAGTTGTTCGCTTACTGCCGGAGTTAAGAACTTGATTGTGCTCAAATGTGTACCAGAGATTGCGTAATAAAGTTGATAAGGTAACAATCGGATTCCCCGACCAAAAACCCTTCCAATGTTGAATGCGGTAAGGGAAGACTGTCGCAGCATATTTTGAAAACATTACTTGTGAAATAGATCCTTTGAAATAGGGGTATAACAAAGTGAAATGATTTTCCGATATTAACGGGTTGGTGGTAATTCAACCCATAAGCATTGTATTTAATTAATTTTGCTTCTATATACTCAGAACAATTAGATGATTCATTATAATTTCGACTAGATACATTTTTTAATTAATACCTGAAAATTTATCAATGCCTTGAAAACCGCAGGTATATTTTTTATAGATATAAACGTATAATTTTACACAATACCTATTAATTTATTCAATTTAATTTTAGGCATAATTTTTTAATTTAAAAAGTTGACCTCACAGTATTGTCCCATATAATAACTTTGCATACGGATAAAATACAAAATAATTAGATAGAGCTGCTATATTAATAGGAAAATCCACCATGGTATCCGTCAACCAATTTTCGCTCGATTAATTAAAACGACATCAGCCCACCATTTGTTTGGTCTCTGATCGTTCGATTGACATCGGTTGATTAAAAAATCGGTTGATTATATCTCTTGTGAGCTTTATTTTATTTACACTGCACTTTCGAAATTCGAAATAAAATCACTCTGTCTCTGTCTCCTTGCAAATTTGGCTCTAGATTTTTATGCATCAACATATTTAATAATTTTACATCTATAACTCTCAAATTTTGTTTTCGAAACCCATTAAAATATTATTACTTTTTTAGAAAATCGCGATGAAATCAATAAAGGTGATGAAAACCTTTTTTCTTTGATTTGAATTATATACTCCAATGATGTTTCAATGGGGCTCCCGTTTTCTAAAGGGTTCAACTTTTAATAATGATGCCAACTTTTTTGAAATACGAGTTCTTCTCTATTACACACAAATCTCACCCGTACTTCTGTCAAAACGTTCCCTGGTTCACTGGTTCCATCCACACGACCTCCATACAACGCACTAAGCCGCCTCCAACTAGCAAATAAATGAAAATCCTATTTCAAAATCCAGGATTTCTTCACTTGCATACAAAGTACCAATATGTACCGAATATGAAGACAATAATTTAAGAATAGACAAATAAACTTCTATAAATAAGTACAACATGTAACAATAAACAGTTGGAGAAGGTAATTAATTATTATATTTAAATTGATGCCACAAAGTTAATTTGCATTTTTTGAAAAAAATATTTACGCGATCAGAGGGGCAAAATCAATTGTGAATATAATAGTATATTCGGGCCTTCCCATCAATGTTCAAGAATTCCTTACTTGTTGAGGCAACTATATACATCTCCCTTCCTCCATCCAAACTACAACTCTTGTACCTATCCCCTGACAAGTTGTGTGGCCAATATTACCTACATGTGACATTTGGAATAATAACTCAATGAACAATCATTCTATTGAAGTAACCATTGCAATGATCAACTCCTATATTGATCTCTCAGTTTTTTATATATCGATTATGTAAAGAAGCCTCTGTGCAATGATTTCGCAGTGTGTTTAATTGGTGTCTGTTGAAGTAACTAGTGCAATGATCAATTCCTATATTGAACTCTCAGTTCTTTGATATCGACTATGTTAAAAAAGCCTCTGGGCAATTATTACCAATCTAGTGATCTCTCAGTGTGTTTGATTGGTGTCTGTTAGAAGAGCTCGTACAAATTATAAACTCCTATTGTGATATATCGGTGATGTTCATATCGACCTATTAGGGAAACTTGTACAGTGATCAACCAAATGACATCGAATCTCACAAAATCGTGCTGTGTAAAAATTAAGTTAAGTCAGGTTCCTTCCCAATGTCCATTGTTCACCAAGCTATTCCCACAGTTGGGTCACTTTAATAAAACATGTTTTATTGTTTACGGTCCATTGATTTGCAGTCAATATATCTGCAACTACACTTAGTACTAGTTGGGAGCGGCTCACTGCGTTAGGCAAGCGTTTTAAGGTCGGAACCATGTCATGTTTTATTTAACAAAAATATTTTTTTAATGTATGATCTATAAATTTAAATATAAACCAATCATTTGAGGCGATCTGGTCAGGTGTATGGCGCATATTTAGGGATGGAATATGGAGCGTTTTGGATAAACTCAAACCGTCGATTTTGATATTATCTAAGCCTTTTGATGGTGTATGGCACCAGTTGCTTGTCATGAAGTTACCAATGAATGGGATCTGTCCAACAATGCATGGTTGTATTGGGGACTTTCTCAGGGGAAGAATAATTCAGAACTGTAGATCACGACTTTTTCTTCTTCTCCGCCACTAATTAATGTAGGGGTTCCACAAGGATCTGTGCCGATGACAGCACTGTTCACAATGGTCATTTTTCCACAAGACCCCTTCCACTTTTGACATGTATTGGTATTTTACGTAATTTGGGAGGGAGGTATGGGTATCGCCGCTCCGGAGATCATTAATTGGATAACCACCACCTCTGCCATAGGTCACCTCAAGTGGTTCACTACGTTTGGTGACTTAGCAGGGGTTTCCGGGTACATGGAGTGAGGTTCATCTGCTGCGTGGCAAGCTAGATCGTGAGAGACTTGTTGAGGGAGTCTTTTTGACCTCTCCAGCACGACTTTCTCGACCCATCGCGTCGCACCGTAGTAGAAGGGTAGGGATTCATATGTCTGTCATTCTTGACACATTGACCCCCAGATTCCTACCCAACCCTCATACCTTTTTCTTTACTTAAAAAGAACCTCCACGCAGCATCCCCTGTATAAATTTGAGATAAGTGACATATATGGCTTTGTGTTTTTACTAATTTACTAATGATACAAATGATATTACTCGATAGGAAAGCTTTGATAATTTGCCTGCAGGAAACAAGCTCCGTCGATAAGTCATTTCAAGATGTCTGTGTTTATTTTTTGTGTCTTTGTATTGTTTTCAAGTGTATTGTTTACGTAAAGCCCGGTTTCCTGTAAAACTTTCTCTCTCAATTCAACAAGCCACCTGAACAAGTCCTAGGGCTTTCTTTAGATAAGATCGGGGAACCGGGGTAAAAAATATAAAGTGTCTGATCATGTCGTAAATATATCTGTATATACAGAGTTCATCACGTAGCTGTCCAGTATTTTATTGAAAGGATCCTAGAAATTATACATCCCCTATGATGGAAATTATTTTCCTTGGCGCCTCCTGTGTGAAGCTAATATAAAATAGGTTTTTCAATGGAGACTGATCCAAGGAGCTAGCAGTCTTGATCCCCTACACAGCGCGAAACTTGACGGACATGAGCTGGTCACTTGTTCTCAGTAACTGTGAATAGGTGATCGGTTCATATCCTGTACCTACTGGTGACGTCGGCTTAGCATTTAGTAGCATTTCTCGTCGACTCTACCGGAAACTGTATGCTGATGATGCGGTGCTGATTTCTAACAGTGCGGAAGATCTACAGTCGCTCAAGTCTAGGATGAACGAAGTAAAGACAGCATTAATTGTTTTTAATTAAGAAAAATCTAACTTTTAAAACATACACGGAGAAAAATATTGTTCTACAATACGACCATTTTATTCGTAAAAACGGTTAAAAACGGGACTGAAGTTCTTACGAACAAATTAACAGTGTTTCAATGTTTATTGGCGGGAAAATGTAAGAATAATTTGTTGGTATACGTACGAAATTACGTATACCAACAAATTATTCTTACATGTTCCCGCCAATAAACATTGAAACCCTGTAAATTTGTTCGTAAGAACTTCAGTCCCGTTTTTAACCGTTTTTACTAATAACATGATCGTATTTTAGAATAACATTTTTCTCCGTGTACTTTCAAAGATAGTTTTAAACTATTAATTATTTTATAAGTTGATTCCATGAACTTTACACAATTCTGTAATTATTATACATTGAAAGTAAAAGGGGTGCATTAATTTCATACCTCCAGTAATTTCGCGAAAGCGCCGGAAAGTTTCCTTGTAACTTAGCTTTTAATTTCTTAGTACAAAGTGGGCATTTTGTGCTTCACGTGGCAACCTTAGCGCTAAGCTCTTCCATTAGGCGAGGGAATATATTTTCGTATCAGCTGAAAATTTCCATTCACGTTTTTAAGTCACCATTAAAACTTCCCCGGGAGCTGCTTAATTCATTCCGGAGGTCCTTACATTGTTTTCGTTGCATAATTGATTAAAGTAATTTATTTTTTGTACGTAACTAACTACGCCTGTCATGTGAGTAGGTATTTTATAGATTGATTATATTTTATATATTAATATTCGCTCTATAGAATAGTGGAATAATTTTTAAATTTTGGGCATGTTGAGCGAATGAATGAAGAAAGAGAATTTATGACGGGAATGTGAATGGTAGAAGAAGTCGAGGTCGCCCAAGGAAGACGTGGCACGATCAAGTGAATCAGATACTTGAGTCGGGCCATGTCAAGAGTCAAAATAATAGAAGAGTATGTATGAATGTGAATGAGGCAAGGATTGATATGTTT
This sequence comes from Limnephilus auricula, assembly GCA_951813805.1. Lineage (NCBI taxonomy): Eukaryota > Metazoa > Arthropoda > Insecta > Trichoptera > Limnephilidae > Limnephilus > Limnephilus auricula. The sequence continues at coordinate 36,662,874 of OX638388.1, forward strand.
TTAGATTTTCACGGCCAAAAGCATTTTCGTTGTTTGTTTTTGGGGTGTTATGCCGTGTTGCGCTACTTCCTTCTGCTAAACGTCGGCTAAAGAAGGAGGTAGCGCAACACGGCATAATACCCCAAAAACAAACAATGAAAAACAGGCAAGGCAAGGCTCTGCCTACCCCTGTTATTATGCTGGTATTATCCTGGTATTATAATTAAATTTTGGGCATGTTGAGCGAATGAATGAAGAAAGAAGTGTAAAGAGAATTTATGACGGGAATGTGAATGGTAGAAGAAGTCGAGGACGCCCAAGGAAGACGTGGCACGATCAAGTGAATCAGATACTTGAGTCGGGCCATGTCAAGAGTCAGAATAATAGAAGAGTATGTATGAATGTGAATGAGGCAAGGATTGATATGTTTTTAGATTTTCACGGCCAAAAGCATTTTCGTTGTTTGTTTTTGGGGTGTTATGCCGTGTTGCGCTACCTCCTTCTGCTAAACGTCGGCTAAAGAAGGAGGTAGCGCAACACGGCATAATACCCCAAAAACAAACAATGAAAAACAGGCAAGGCAAGGCTCTGCCTACCCCTGTTATTATGCTGGTATTATCCTGGTATTATAATTAAATTTTGGGCATGTTGAGCGAATGAATGAAGAAAGAAGTGTAAAGAGACTTTATGACGGGAATGTGAATTGTAGAAGAAGTCGAGGACGCCCAAGGAAGACGTGGCACGATCAAGTGAATCAGATACTTGAGTCGGGCCATGTCAAGAGTCAGAATAATAGAAGAGTATGTATGAATGTGAATGAGGCAAGGAGTGTACGCCGAGACCGTGTTGTTTGGCGGTCCGTCTTCTCTGCCTACCCCTGCCGAACGGCGTGATGGTTAGTTAATTATTTGAAAAGTTATAAATAAATTTTCTTAAATATTGATTTTACGAGTATAATATATTTATACAATACTTATAAAGCTTCTTTTGGAACTGTTTGAAACCAGATTTTACAATAAAAAAACTTTATGTGAGAAACTTTATTTTTCAGTAATATAATTAATGTTAGTATTTCATGTCTTCTTTTACATCTTAGTTTATCATTAGATATGTGGCCGGTTATATTTTTATTAGATATATCGTCACCTTAAAGCAACAGTGAGATATCTTGAAAAATGCTGTTCTGAGATAATAGGACTTTTAGGTTTGCGCGAGTTCTAGCAGAATCAAATTAACTATGTTGCAGACTAATGATTTTAGAGATAATCTCTAATGGTATTAGAGAGATAAATTATTTAACATCAACACAAAATTGTAATAATAAATAAAAAAATTCCTACTAATTTTGACAAAGTATACGTAAATCTAGAAATATCTCAATACTGAGATTTTTCTTGTAACCCGGGCATTTTTTTTTCAAAATATCCTAGTTATGTATCTTGTAGAGCTCAAAATTTTACATCTAACTGCATACTTATCTCAAAAGTGTTTTTTTCGAAGATATCTCAGTATTGCTTTAAGGTCACTTCTAGACACATTGACCCCCTGATTCCTACCCCTCATGGTTTTTTCCTTCCCAGAACTTCCTCTCCTTCCTGATGAATTAAATATTAATATACCAACAACTACACATTAGCTTTGAAATTGTTTTTTTTTAATAATCCTCCTTTAGTAGACCGTGTGACAAAATTAGTATTTTTAAATAAATATATTGTGGAAAATGCGATTTCAATAATAATATTTCGCTTATTGAAATTGATTATATTATGTATAGAAGCAATGTCACGGACCGCGGTCCTTAAATGATTCAAGTAACATTCTGATAACATCCATTTAGCCTCTCCACGTGGGAGGTTTATTACGTAAGGAAATACTGACTGTATTTGGCGTTTTTAATTAATAAACTTACCCTATTACGCTTTAACTTCAATATTATATTAAACTAGTGGGGTGGTGGCTAAATAGAGGGTACGTCACTGAAGAGATAATACCATAAAGTGAAAAGTTTCCATTATCCCGAAGTAAGCGCAAATTTTCCTTACTTCATGTGAAATTAATCAAACTATTTCAAATACTCAATTTCTTTATTTAATTTGGAAGGCGGGTATGGGTACCGCTGCCCGGGAACTGAACCATTTATTGGATATCCAACACTCCTGCCGTAGGTCGCCCAAGTGGTTCGGGACGGATCAGGAGATACTGGTTAAGGGAGTCCTTTTGATCTCTCCAGTAAACTCTCTCGACATAACGAAGAATGGATTCATACTTCCGTCACTCCTGCCCCACACACTGTCCCCCAGGTTCCTACCCACCCCTCATATATTTTTCCTTTATAAAACGTCATCTCCTTCCTTTCCCTAAAAAGTCCATCTACAAAGCGTCCCCAAAGAAGACCTATGTCCGAGGGAAATTGTTTTCTTCGGGGCCAAAAGGCACACACAAATGTGGAGCTAACTTAAAAAATATATTTTTTCGTTTGCCTGTCTAGGGCCAAGGAGTTGAAAAGTCTTAAGTAAATCGCTTTACCTATTACATTTTCTTTCAAATCAGTACATATTGTACTAGGAATTAACAGTTCACTGGTACACACTTCGTTACCCGTGTTGCTATTGAAAATAAACCGTAAATAATTTAAAGGATCTACCCGTCTCAAAGTTTTAACGGAACGTCCTTCGTTAACAGACACCGGCATTCTATATTATTTATTATATTCTACCTATATCTTACCACTGGTCAATTTCCTGTTTGGTCTCAGCGTTCGGATATGTGAAAACATTATTTTAAAAAAGTGTATTCATTGCAGATAATTTGGTAAGCTTTTTGCTGTAACTGCCATCTATGAATTAGTTACAAAAACTGCGCGAGAGCTTTCATGAAAACTATATTTTTGGGTTTGAATCTTTACTATCATCCCAGTTTTATTTTACAGTAGTATTTATAATAATAATTTTAAAAACACACCGTCCAAACAAGTTCAGATATTTTTTCTCAACACGTGTAAAAGTATTTATTCTAAGTAAAACCAGTACTAATAATATTACAGGGAAATATTTTATCTGCTTTTACGTAATTGTGTATAGCAACATCTATTGACCATTTTCACCATTATTTGGGGTGTTTTGAAAACTGTCTGATACACGTAATATACTGATACTTTGTTTTTCCATCAATTTAAAAGCATTTCCTGTAAATGATTTGCCAGCAGATGGCAGCATTAATCATTTTACTGTAAAATAAATATTTTATGGCGACGCAGAAAGTTGTGCAGTCACCCACATGATTTATTCTGAATAATAGGGGTTTACATTCAGGCAATTTCTCACCATCCTCCTAATAGCTTATCCATACTAAATGGAATATTATTAAAAATAAAATACTCGCAATAGTTAGAAAACTCGGCCTACTTATCGAATATGTAGCCACTATTCATGGGTTCAAATACGGAATAATAAACTCCGGCTTGATAAATAAATGAACCATAAATCGAAAATAAACTTTATCCCATGGATAAGCTATGAAGAGGATAGTGAGAAACCCCCTCAACGAATTTGGCTTATTATTTTATTTAAAAAAATATTATTGCGGGTACCATTAATCTAAGGTTGGTTTACATTTGGTTTCGATTTCAGGTGTGTTTATTTAAATGGAATATTAACTTTTAAAATATTACGATGTAGCAATGAACGGTAGTAATATTTATGAAACACAAATCTTTTTCTACGTGTGCGTAAGCCTTTCTTGAAGGATTATCATATCCACATTGCGTATGTACGGGCGCAAACAATTATATCTTAATATTTTAGAGCATAACTTTGCAAAAAGTGTTTTTTCCTAAAGTAATTAATGAATTAAAGTAATTCTTAATTAAAGAATTAAAAAAGTTCTTAATAAAAAAATAAAATAAAAATACGCCTCTGACCTATGCGTAAATGGGTTAAGAGGCTAGACTTTAAACGACACGCGGAACACCCGCGTCTGTCATTCTGTCCCGCTCACAATAAGCTTACGCACACTTACAATACATGCGAATGCGAAATGTGCGAATGAGACAACGTTCAAATTTACCTACAGAAATCGCTCGAAAAGGGGTTTATGGAGAATACACTTTTCTACACCGAAACTTTCACGAAATTGAAATTTTAAAAAGTATATAGTTTTTAGAAAGAATAAGCTATGTCGGTAGCTTTTCATAATTTTATAATTCTTTATGAGAGTTGAGTTAGCAGCACTTTTTCCTTAAATAATATTTTTTGATAAATCGTACATGTTTGACAGTGAACGTTTACGTTAATACGAAATGAATCGAAAATTCGAAAACATACCGACATAGTTTTCACCCTTTAGAAGGCAGTATAAAAAAATATATTCATTTTGTGCAATTTTCGATGTAGAAAAGTGTTTTTTCCCGGGCGTCCTTTTTGTATGGGCTGAAAAGCGAAGTCTATCGTCTTAAGATTTCTATATAATTTCGATATTCGATAAGTAATCACTGTGCAAGAATCATCGGTTCGAGTTATCGAAAGAATACTTGAACCTATGATTAACAACGGGTATATCAGAACTGTCATCCTATTGAAAAAAGCTGAATACGGAGCAAGAGTCCCAACTGCTTCCTGCTAACCGTGTCAGTGAGATTATTGCATCTACGGAATATAATGGAAAGAATATGTATAGAGGGACGTAGGGAAAAACCCAGATCTGTCTAAATCCATTTCAGGCAACATTTTGACTCTGAATGAAGGTCTTTCACCGGGGCGATTCTTAAAGTGGAACGTGCCGGAAATACATAGATACTATCGATAGTTTTGACTGAACATAGTTTTGAACTCAGAAAAGCTTGCAGATTATGATTCTGGAAGTTGCCAAGAGGTTTATTGGTCCATTTTTTTTACATCCCCTTAGCTGTCACGTAAATGGACTGAATAAATGCATTGGAACCATTTTAATGATTGTTTTAATAATAATAATAATAATTGGATAATTTGTAGAGCGCCGTTTTTGTGAGAAATCACCTCTCATTTTAGTGAGAATATCCAATGGTTTCGTGTGATTAAAGATACTTATAGCTAGTCAGTTGAAAAAACGCAAAAAAGTTAAAAATAAAAAGAAGAATTGTTGATAAAAAAATATTTAATATAAAAAAACAAATTTTAATATGTCATAAAAAAAAAAAAATAACCAATCTTTTTTATTATTTTGACAGTCATTATTAATACATTTGCACAAAAAATTCAATTTAGTTGCCCTCTGTGACCTCATGTTCTGTAAAAAAAAGCAGCAATAATTTCTAAAGTATTGAAAAAACAACAATAAATTTTTTTTTTTTTTCATAACTAATAAATGAAATACTTACAATGTTATCAAACATCAAATAATATGTTATACTACTTTTAATTTAGGTCTGAAAGGGAAGAACATTTTATTACTAAAAAGAAGGATTTCTCTCAGGCAAAATTCCTTGAAACCCGGCAAAGGTAAGACGGATAATGGGCAAACAGAGCAAGGAAATGTGGAATGTAGACCCTAAGAGTGAACCAAAGGGAAATTAACAGGTAAATCGTAAGCAACATACGAAAGGTCAGCGTACCGTATGCGACTAGTTTTATATTCCCCTTTTGTATTTTCGTGTGCCACATTTTCACTGTTTGCTCTGGGGGGTAGTATGCGAGAAGCAGTGGCGTAACTATAGGGTGTCAGGGCTGGCAAAATGCCACGGGCCCCGCGGGGGCCGGGGCTCCCATCCAGGAGGCCACGATCTCAGAAGCAACCTAACATTTTTAACAAAAGTAACCTAACATTTTTAACAAAAGTAACCTAACATTTTTTATTTTAAAAAAGCTCTGGAATTTCTTAATATATATATAAAGGCATATCTGAATCATTTTCCAGGAAAATTCTCAGTTTTTAGTCCACCTTCAGAGACGAAACAGAAAAGGCTTCGTCTATAATATTAGAGAACTTGCTGATTTATTAATAATGAATCATTTTGTGTCGTGAAGCTTTGTTAAAGTATGTACTACATTAATGTTATTTTTTACAATTCCCGTGACTACAGTTAGTGCTAAAAGATCATTTTCGAAACTTTAATTAATAAAAACCTATTTAAGAAACTCAATGGGACAAAATAGGCTACGTAACTTGGCTATTCTGTCTATTGAAAATTCTCTTGCCCAATATTAAACTTTGATGACCTTACTGATACTTTTGCGGAATAGAAAGCTCGGAGAAAAGAATTTTATTAATAAATATCTTGTAAAGATTAAATGTATTAGATATTTAACAAAAATGCACATAATATTAGTAATACTGTTGGGTACTTCTTAAGTGATTTATTAAAATTCAATTACAACGTGACGACTTTATTTGGGGGTGCCCATTTAATGAATTAGCCACGGGCCTAAGTTGGTATAGTTACGCCACTGGCGACCTTGCTCCAATTGACACTATATATAATATGTTCACAGATGTACACGATCTACCGCTATATCTTAGAAGTAAAGTTTTTGTTTAAGGTATGGGTATTTACAGAACCCTATGTCAACTATGAAGTGGCAGAATGTCAAAACGCCGTTCACCAAAAGTCTTGATTCTTTTTTACATTAACTCCACACAGTAGGTTCTGAGGAAAAGAATTTACTTCCTATCCTATATCACATTTGAAGATGCTGTTTAGAAGGTTCTTTTTGGGGAGAGGAAGGAGTGAACATGTGTCTTGAAGAGACTGGCACACATAGGGTAGCAAATTATTCCACAGCCCAGCTGTTGAACTCTAGAACGAGTCGTGGAAACCGCTTTTTCGCATGTGACAAATGTCAACCGTGTATATATGTATCTTGGGCGCGTAATTGGCGTGTTCCCCACTACTTACTTGAGATTTTCAAAACACGTTTCTTCATCTTTAAATATAAGATTGCATAACAAAATCATAACACATAACATGATTGTAAAGTAATAACAAAAAATTAAATATCTAGTACAAAGATGCTGCCATTGATTTTTTCCTTCGTCTGAGCCAAAATTAAGATTTTTTTTGTTCCATTGTGTATAAAAAAAATTGCATGGTTATATAAATACAGTAAGCTTTGACTCGTTTTTGTGTAAAGGGAAGAATAATTCACATACAGATCTGCTCAGCGAATCTCTCCGGCTGCGCTAAGCAGATCGGCATGTTTCAGCAGACATCGCACGAGTTGTCATACTCTTTTTCGAATTTTTTACCTCATTTACTTGGTAAAAACAAAATGACCCAATTTTTTTTAAACTTCACGTTTTAAAGGCATCATAGCGTACCCAATCATTGCTGAAGAGTGTTGTGTTTACAGTAAAAAAAAATGAAAAGCTACTGTCGAAATTTCTTGACGTATGGTGTGCATGTTTTTAGCCAGATATTTTTACATACGCTGTTTCTCAAATTTGTCAAGATGTCAACGTCCTACATTTTTCACGAACATCGTTATTTTTTTTCACCGGCTTGTTTCACCCTTACCTTTATAAATATCTGTGCCTAAATATCTTAAGGAAAACATTTCTAAGCTAAAAGTTTCTGAGAAGGGTTTGACCATCTGACACTTCGCGACAGGAGTAAATTGGGAAAATAAACAAAACAAATTTAAATAATTTTCTAAATGGAAACGTTATTTCAACAAATTTAATATTGTTTCAAACTGATAACGAAATTATTAATTTGAATTCTAATGGTTGCCGATGATCACTGTTAAAGTTTTTATCTGTTACTTTTTTATCTGTTTAATCCTTTTCCCTTTGCGGAAACTGTTGAGTATTTTGTATAATATCAGTATAATTTATGAAAATAATCTTTGCTACGAGATTGTTTTCATAACAATATAATAACCATTTTCCTTTATTATAAATCCAATGTTGTAAAGTAACTTCTTGTGTTCCCGCGTTTCCGTTTTAACGTTTTTTTTCTTAAAAAGGTTTATTTTTATAAATTTCGAAATAACGATATTAATTACGGTTTTTATATTTCATGTTTGAAATTTTTTTTTCATAGTTACAATCTTCACATTTGAAATGTAAATGTAATTAATTAACTTTTAAAAAAACGTAATATCCAATAAATAAATAATTATTTTGGTTAGATAGTCATTTTAAGAATCTTCTTACGTAAACATATTACGTTAAAAAATAAATGTATTTAAAATAATTTTATATATATATATATATTCCGCGGAATGCTCTGTTGATACGAAACTATCGAGAGATGCCACTTATCAGTGCCGAACAGGTAAATTTCATCACTTTTATAATTACGGTCAATTTCCATTCTTCAAAAATATTTTTATTTTGATTCAAGTTTTTGAAAACAACCAGTTGGTGGAATCGTTACCTCAAAATAAAACAAAATATCGCTACATAGGCATGAATGCTGCTTCTGAAAAAAATCACACATACGTGAAATAAATTATCTCACTTTAGATCACTATTTTTAAACTAACCGAGAGATGTGTTTCTTTAAAACTGCATTCCCGTCATTTTTCATGTTTATATAAAAAGGGCAGAATAAATTAGGAGAAAAAGTAGGAATGATTTTTCAGCATTATTAAAATCTCAAAAAACAAGTCTATTTTTTAGCGTATCGAAAGCTTCTGACGGAAGCAGACCACGCAGGAAGGTCGCTCTGTATATACATACGTAAGTGATTTGCGCACAATCGCTGTTAGCCGTTATCCGTTAGAGAGAATGGTGCGTAACAAGAACTTGAGAGGTAATGTCCAGCAATCCATTATTCCGACTTTGTTAACAGCGCTGCGAGCGGATCTTTTTACAACGACGAAGCCAAACGGTATAAGTTTTCCATTCATTACAAAATGTTCTTAATGAGAGCGGCGCGAATAGGAACTCTCACGGCCGCGTCCCAGCGAGTCAAAATGATCAAAGTGGAGACGGTAAGTGAATGAAAATAATATACTTCTTAAAATTAATTATTGATCGAAATAAGTTATAATTTTTCAAAAATGTCTAAACAAAATAAGTGTTTAAAAAAAATCTGAAATATTTTAGATTGTTTTATTTTATTTTATGTTTACTACAGATGGGAAGGCTCATAGAGATATTGAAAGAAGGGTAAATGCATATAACTCCATTAATTGAGGACTGAATGCCATTGGCGCTAACTAAAAGCTGTCCAAAGAAGCGAAGCTAGCAATCCACAATGGAGTGCTTGTACCTACCCTGATACATGGCAGTGAGGCATGGAACCGGCAGAGGAAGGATGAAAGTAGACTGAATGCTGTTTAAATGAGATCCCTGAGGCGTATGTGTGGTAAAACCACCTATGATCGTGTGAGAAACGTAGAGATTCGAAAAGAATGCAAGGCGGATGTAAGCGTAATGAGTGAAATTAAGAAAGGAACCCTCCGATGGTTTGGGCATGTAGAGCGAATTAACGAAGAAAGGAGCGTAAGGAGAATATATGATGCAAGTGTGAATGGTATAAGAAGTAGGAGACGTCCGAGGAAGACATGGCACGATCAAGTCAATCAGATACTTGAGTCGGGCCATGTCAAGGGTCATAAAAATAGAAGAGTATGTATGAGACGATGTGTGAATGTAAATGAGGCAAAGATTGTGTGCCAAGACCGAGGTGTTTGGCGGTCCGTCCTCTCTGCCTACTCCTTCGGGGAAACGGCGTGATGGTTAGTTAGTGTTTTATTTAAGGTCTTACCTTAAACAAATATAAAAAACGAGGTTTTTTCAACGACCAACTGTATAACCTTACTATATTAAAAATAAACATAGTTTTTCAAAATTTAAAAAATGCGTTTACAAGATAAAATAGCAATCTTTCAAAATCAATTCGAGTTTTGTTATAAAAAACAGTCAATACGTCTAGAATTTGATTTAAAAATGACTAATTTCCGGTATTCTCTGGTAAAACACTTTCAAAGTATTATCATCAAGGCGAGAAAGACTCGTCGTTTCAATATTGAATATTCAGTTTGCTTGAAAGTCACGAACCTCTCTGAGAAAGTCATTGTGGAAATAATATTTCAGACGTGTGAACTTTGTTGTACGTATAATTTATTACTATGAGGCGTGTTTAACTTGCAAATGGGTAATAATGGATCTTCTGAAAACCTCTGTTTTGCGTATCTTAATATCTTTGAATTGCGATATTTTCTACTAAAGACGAACCTACCGATGGACCTATTCTTCTTCTCGCTTTTCGGTTCTCTTGTTTTTTCTACTTTCAGAACTCTCATCGTCACAATCTCCATACTCATTCTTGACTGTAGAGAAGAATAGACCACTAAATAGAATTATGCTGGGCAAGTAGCACGGCTAACGAACACCCATTTAGAATTAAACATTCTTGTTGAGAAAGAGAATCAATATCTAAGAAACTTGAAGAAAGTCAATATCCAAACCACCTAAGCTAGGTTTATGAAGAAGAATTAAGAATTAAGATCGCAATTACATATTTTTTAAGAAGTTTCATGACAGAATTATTGATTTACACTTTTTCTCTAAGTTCATCTTTAATTAACAGCTCGGTGGACCTTTATGGACTTAAGCCATTAAAAACTAGAAGAGATTCCCCAGATATAATATATCTCCATAAAATTATCAATGGCTTTATTGATTGTTCTCCCCTTCTGTCTGAAATTAATTTTAGAGTCCCGAGCGTTAGAACTAGAGAAAAATCACTTTTCCATCTTCATAAATGTTCTACCAATCTCCGACAAAATGCTTTTATATTCAGAGCCTGTAATATATTTAATAAGAAATTAAATGATATGGACATATTCTCGTGTAATTTGAGAAACTTTAAAAAAATTGTCATAGCTAACATTAAATAATTTTAAAATTCCTTTTGCAAGTTATTATGTTGTTGCTGTTAATCCTTTCCAGTTACTTGTCATCCAATTTATACACATTTGTTCACTTTAGTTGTAGGTATAATATGAATTTTGTACATTTATTATTATTTGTGTATTGTTATTATTGCTGTGTAGTGAAGATAAAGTTTATAAAACATTATGTTTTGAAATTTTGCTGGTTATTAGTATATTAGTTACATTTAAATTGTTAGATACGTTTTTAGATTTTCACGGCCAAGAGCATTTTCATTGTTTGTTTTTGGGGTGTTATGCCGTGTTGTGCTACCTCCTTCTTTAGCCGACGTTTCGGACAGCGTTGCAGTGTCCATCATCAGGGCAGATCCGGCAGATCGGCAAAAAAAAAAAATTTAATTGTTATTTATTTGTGTTCTTACATCTTGTAATATTTTTATCTAATATTTACAATTTTGTATTTTTTGTAAACATGTCAGCCCATGGGTACAGGACCCTTAGTTTTTTTTTTTTATTATTATTATTATTACAATGTAAGGTTATGTGAAAATCTGTAATTGGATTTTATTTTTATTATTAAGTTATTTGTAATAGGTGTTAATAATCTGTTGATTTTCCCAAATAAATAAATAAATTAGTTATTTATATCGAATATAACGAATTTAATAATGAGCTCCACAACTTATTTTTTAAATCTGCGTACCTATTGGCACTAATTACAGTTATTTACCAAATTCAAGTATACGTCATAAAAAGTTTAAGGGACCCAAGTTTGAAATAAATGATAAAATATTGGATGTAAGAAAAAAAAATTGCAGTCTTCATAAACCGGCTTTTTTTCAGATGGCTGATTTATTAGATACGTTTTTATTTTTTTAGATTTAGCTGATTTATTGTAAAAAAATTATTGTGAAAACATGATTACTCAAATATTCAGCGGTAGACCATTAAGAAAATACAGAAATTAGGATTGAAAAAAAAAAAAAAATATATTGAGTTAGTTTATACAACATGAATATGAACTAAAATATACAAGATAATATTTCATTTTGTAACTTTAAAATTTTTTTACAACAAACATAACTTTTTTTTACATCCATCATTCTTCCTTAATTCTTCAGTCTTTCAGGCATTTCATCATACATCTTTTATTCTAATCTAATTCTATTTACGCTTCCAATTTTGTAATTATGTACATCTGTAATAAAAACCATTTCATTCAATTTTTTGGCATTTGGTTGTTCATGACTTTATGCACAAAAATTAGCACATAAAAAACAGTTTCTTTTTTATTGGAATCCAATTTAGCTGCTCCCTCATTTGATCAAACCAAATTTATATTTTATATTCATTAAGTTTTTATTATTTAATAAATTTGTCAGATTATTTATTATTTAATAAAATCACATTGCAATGCATGTAATACGAACTTAATATGTAGCTCCCAGTAATGAGTACTGGCTCTGGACAGTTAAGAGCAGTTGGTACTTATTTATTTATTTATTTTCTCTTGTTCTCCGTAAAACGGTTATAAACCAATATATCACGGAGAAGAAATACCTGCATAAGATATATCTACACATTTATAAGGTATACCTACACATTAAAAAAAACTCTCATATTTTCTCATATTTTTCCAGTGCCATACTGAACTAAAAATACAAAGTTTGTGTAAATGTGAAATGGTTTCCGTTCGCCTCGAAGTAAATGAGAAACAATGATATAGTGCAAAACGATGTTCCGTATAAGATGTAGAATTTTGCAAGCTGTATTCAAAATATGTTCCACATTCAAAGTGCATGTTCGGAAAATGATAATTTTAGTGAGTAAATTAAAAAGTATCCACCTACAAACATATTCCAGCTTGCGTGATAATATTATATATTATGCGTGTAGTAACCATGTAAAACTAACCGTATTATGGGCTAGATAATAGACACTCTAAAGCTCCGTTTTCAACGGAAGCCTTTTAGTGCGATGCAAATATTGTCATCCGGAGGGGAGTGATCACACGGGAGTTGCAACTCGATGATTTTGCCGAGCGCTTTTTGCCTTTGCTGAGCATTGTAATTACCTGGAAATAGAGGCAGACAGCTATTCACGTTCAATGCGAACCACTTAATATATAATTACCTATAACAGTTCCGTGCACGAAACCATAAAATCAAAATAAACCTTAATTTAGTATGTTTCATTCAATATAATGCGTAAAAGTGAAACAAGTTTGTACCTTTTTATCTTTCTGCCTGTTCTTGTTGAAGTATGGTACAAATTATCAAAAATATGCGGTACGAAGTTTCATTCCCTTAAAAAAATTTGCGTATTTTGTCAGAGGCTAAAAATATTCCCGCTTTGCAATAAAATCCAAAATAAATGGAACATTTGTTAACGTATTCGAAAACTAATAACTGTTTTCGAAAGGTGATGAAATAGGCTTTCAAATTTCTATATTAAAAATTACTATGTATTTTTAAAAATATTTTTTTTTTTGCGAAAACTTAAAAAATTGTTCAAAATGGGTCACTTTACTTTTTTTCTAACTAAAATTACTGATAATGAAAAAAAAAATAAAAAACATACTTATTTCATAGATAAATGAATTATAAACCTTACTGTCACCTCACTTTTTTTCGTTTCATGTAAAATAAATCTTTAAAAATTCACAAAGTTCCATAATTTTTTTTCAAATTGCTATCGGAAACTTTGGTTTTAGAAAGGGGGAAATTTAATTTTTTTTGAGGTTTTCTTTTAGATTTGAATATATAGTTTGTTGTATTCTCTTTCCAATGCCGTTTAGATCACATTTCTGACTATGATAGTAAGGGAGAAACCACGATTTCTGTGAGACCTATGTGAGCTGGGACAAATATGGTCTCCTGTGATTAAACGGGTTAATCATAAATCTAATATTGTATGTTGTGTGAAGTTTTTTTAACAATAAATAATAATCATATTTTTTTATAAGAAAAACTGTCTTTTGAACTATTGAAGGTTATTCCCATCAATGGAATATATCATTGAAGAAGAAGATAACAATAATAATCTAATTTTTTTAAATATGAAAATGAACAAGACACAGAAATTATGAAGTTGACAATTACGACAGTCTCATAATAGATCGCAGTGGCCCAATTGGTAGAGGTCAATGTCCCGGTAAGACGTAAGGTTCTGGGTTCGAGTCCCAGTTGCGACCATTATCTTTTATTATTTTTCTGTGTCTTGTTCATTTTCATATTTTAAAAAATTAGATTATTATTGTTATCTTCTTCTTCAATAATAAATAATAATGTTTAAAAAATAACTTAAAGGTATCTTAATTTATTTGTAATAGTACCGAAGATTGGCATTTCGTAGCTCTAAACTAATGATGGAAATATTAACAATACTAAATATAATAATTGTTTATTCCAGAATAGAGGTAGGGTAATACGGAATATTCCATATTTCGTAGTAATAAGAAAAGAAGAAAAATTTGGAAAAAACAATAATACAAAGTATGTGGCTATTAAATAACGACACTAATGGTAGATTCAGACTGGGTCGACGTACGCATTCATCGCTACGCCTAACAATATCTGGGCTACTTAGCAACCATAGATTTTCAATGAAAATTTATATTTTAGAATCACATTGGCCACACGCATCGCGACGTGCGATGTCTGTGGCCATTTTCATAGAAAATGTATGGGTTGCTAAGCATTGTTTGGCGTAGCGATGCGTACGTACGTCGTCCAGTCTGAATCTACCTTAATGCTGCTACAGAAGAAGTAAGCATGCGCCAAACGCCAGTTACCCACAGCTGTTTAGTGTAAAGCCTTTTCTTTTGAATGCATACTTTAACTCGCTTCTGTAAACACATCCATAAAGCCGTAGCCTTCGTTCGAATTGGAATTGTTTTTTGTTTCGTCAGAAAAATGTTAAGAGTAAAAATAGAGCAACAAATTGTGAAATTTCACATGAAACTTACAAAAACCGCTACTGAAACTTATAATTTATGGAAAGAAGTGTATGGCAAAGAATGTTTATTGCTTGTCCGTATTTTTTAGTGGTTTAAGCGTTTTCAAGACGACCGAGAAGACATTGAGATGATTCAGATTCAGGTCGCCCTTCCACGTCAAAAACGTATGAAAATATCGAAAAAATCGGTAATCTGTTTCGACCGGACCGTCACGGTCGCGTCGGTTAAGTATTCGTGCGATTGCCAAATCTGTAGGAATTGACAAAGAATGAAAGAATGCCTACGCCAAATTTTACATAATAATTTTAACAAGTAAAAAGTGTGTCCCAAAATAGGGCCTAAAATTCTCACGTTTGGCGAAAATATTTTTACTGACACTTTTTACTGCCTTATGTACTGCTTTATTCGCCGTGCGACTTCTATCTGCTTTTTGAGGTGATATGTACATTTAAAGGAACAAAATTTGAGTCTGTTGAAGCTGTGAAAGAGAAAGAGTCAAGCATTCTGAAGAAGCTGACAGAAGAAGACTTTTATCACTGTTTCGATCAATGTAAGAATCGCATGGAACGTTGAAGGGATAATGGAGAGGTGTACATTAAAGGTGATAGATAATAGGTAAATATGTACGAAATCAAAATAAAATGTTTTATTATCTAATATGCGTCATAAGCTTCCCAAGCGGTGGCTTTGCGCGTTTGTGGTACTAGTGCTCTGCAAGAGTGCACTCGTCCCTCCAGAAATATTTCCGTTGCGTTGCAGCATCTCGGTACCGGAATAGTTAGCGATTAGCATTATTACAATTTGTATGCAACTTTTAGCTTATGTCATTGGAATACAATGTAATCTAATATACCCAGAGTTCTGAAGTACACAGCAGTGTGCAGAATGCGTTGATTAGTATTCTTTTGATGTTTAAACTGCAAAAGTGAAAATGCCTTGACAGCATACACCCTAGCATGGTCGATCGATATGAAGTTACCGACCGATTGTCGGTAACTTCTCATCGTTCCCTAGGACAACTGCAGATCGCAAACGAATAGGTGACAGTGCACAATGACTAAGTGTCCTTAATATATTCGATATCAACTATCGGTTGTACGTTAGCGATCTGCAGTTGTCCTAGGGGACGGTGAGAAATTACCGATAATTGGTCGGTAACTTCATAACGATTGACCATGCTAGCACACTAACCGTATATCGCTCATCTTTGTTAGAATGACTTTACCACCTAAAATGGTCGCTTTACCGCCTAAAATTATCAAATTTTCAGGTTAAAAAGTATTAGTAGTCCGCAAGTTTGCAGTGGGATACAACGAAAGAATCCGACAATAAAAAAGTAACAGAAGGCTCATCTAGTTTAAATTATATCTATGATAGAGACAACCGCAGATAAAAGAATCGTATGTTTGCAATGCGTCCGTATTTAATTTAATCTAACGCGTTGAGGGCGTTTGCACATCAGACATTTGGGAATATATCTCTTGGATCATGAATCTTGGCCTTGCTGAATTCCAAATCCCGAAATAGTTCTTCGATTCTGTTAGCTTAACGCCCGGGAAGATCTTATTAAGATTAAACTCTGGTATCGTTTTGTAATTTAAGCCTCCCACCTTTAATCTTTGAAGCCGGTAGTCAAGTGATTCGGTTCGCGGAATTAATGTCTTAATCTCTCTCCCATACTTCTGTATCTAGACTGATTCTCACTTAGTGAATAATGTTAGACTTGTACGTGTTTTGGCACGGAATTAGCGGAAGTCAAGACTGAAACAAGTTAGAGAAATGTTTCAATGAAGTCAGAATGAGATTTCAACCCTATCTTATCATAATAATTAATGTTATTTTCCGCATTGTTGTACTTCGGACCTAGTACCAAGTTAGTGTTATATTGTAATAATTTTTTTGTTTGAATTTAGGTTTTCTCATAAGAGTTATATATTCTCCATCATTAAGTGTGAATAAATAACGATGCAATAATTAATGTAATATGTTCAGGGTATTAAGGGATGTTCATACTTGGCTTACTATAACGAGTGATTCCTGACATTATTTGGTGTTTTTTTTTCTTTAAAACCTTAAAAAAAACTTTCACATTTATTATTGGTCACTCAGCCGGGTAACCGGGTAACCGGGAGACCAATATTACGTTAACATTTTTTACTCGAAAGATGTCACGAATCACTCGTTAAAGTAAGTAAGTACGTTCCTTAACACACAGTATAAGGCTATTAGCTGCACGGCCGGTTTCATACAAAACGTAGTTTTGGATTTGAAATACCAAACCAAACTGAAAAATTATTTTTGTAATCAAAAGGTATGTCAAATGTATATCTCGTCCATGTTGCCTCTAAAGTCATATATTATGATTTTTTCAAAAAAATTCCGAAGTAGCTTCCGAAATGAACCAAAGCTGATTTCTTTTTAAAAGCAAAAAAAAGTAGCTCCTATCCGAGATGGATATTTCACAAACCTTTTTAATACAAAAATAATTTTTCAATTTGGTGGGGAATATTGGCCTCAAATCCAAAACTAAGTTTTATATGAAACCGGCCACGCAGCCGTTCCTCATAAATAAAAATTGTAGAAATAAATACACTAAATCATAATAAATTTTTAAAACACTAAATTATGTTGTGTGTCTGAACTCTTTAAGTTTCAGTTTCAAAATTGGAACTGATTGTGCGAAAAACTTAATGTGTCAAAATTAATATGTCTTTTTCAATATTGTAAATTTGAAAGGCAACCGTACAAATAAAGTGATATTTTTTTTAATAACGTGACTTTTCATCGGTCTGCGCTAAGCATTATATAATTAAATAAACTTCAAAACCCGTCAACAGGGATAAAATACCAGGAGCACAGAAATTTCATTAGGTAATTTATCATAAATTCCATTTTTTAATGGTCATTGATTTTTCGCGTGTCACATTTTACACTTCCAACGACAGACACTGCATACACACCAAAAAGTGGAATATTTGCATGAGCTTCCTGTTAATTTTATTCCTCTTCTTCTAGTGCCCTGTCATATCGTCAAACTCCATCTTTTTTAATGTGAAACCGCACAAGAGTCCCTACAGCTCACAACCACCCAGAGCCTATGGCATACCTAATTGGAGTATTTTGTGAGGCTGAAGGTAGCGAGGAGGGGAAGAAGATAGGGAAGTACCTGGCAAATCAGATATAATCACTAAACACGGCTTAAGCCATTTCAATCAACGTTTCAATTTTGAATGGTGGTCATACACCAGGGCGTTATTGAAAGTATCTTCCACTCTAGAACGAACCGTAAATATACTATATATTGAAATAACACAAATGAATCAAATAAAATTTACATGCGCACGCCGGGAATCGAACCCGCGAACTTCGGATTGCTAGTCAAGAGCCTTACCCCTTAACCACGGATGCCATCTTCATCAATTTTCACATTTTCCATCAATCTTTCAATAGATGTCGAATACTTGTAATCTAGTACTTTTGTCGTCCTGCAACAAGTTTTTTTTTGTATTTTTATATGTTATATGAACTTATAAAATGTTGCTCTAAATAAAAAAAAAGTTTCAGGATATCAAGAAAGAACACGTACATACATAGGTGGTTTCCATGTTCAGTCATCAAAATAATCCTTTAACACACATACCTAATTATTTAATAGTATTTGCTTAACATATTCTCGTTTAGAGAAACTTTTAGATATTATTTGTACAGTTGCCTTTTATAGACTTCGTTGGTGAATACGTAGGTATTACAAATGTACCTACTTCTCGTGGCGCAAGTGTTCTTTATCTCAGTAGTGAATTTTATAATGCCACAACAATGTCGCCTTCTTATTTTACGAACGAAACATTCCAGAAATATTGCAAAGTCTCTTGAGTCACAGAATATAATAAATAAGTGGGCCCTGATGAACGATGTATGTTAACCAGAGTGTGTTAGCTGATATATTAAAAGCAAATCTGTAGTTTTATTATTGGTTTTAGAAAGAATTTTAATATTAAAATTTGGTTGCGTTATTCTATTTCGAGAGGCTAGAACTTCATTGCCTTGGAATTTATTGATGGCTATTATATCTCTCTAAGTTTTAAAAATCTTAACCAACTATATTATTTTAACTATAGCAGTTGAGCTTTTTTTAAGTGAATTCACTAAGATTGTAAGCTCTACAAGAACAGAAAGGAAATGAAGATAATATACTTTAATTGAATAGAAGAACATACAATTTTTGCAATTAATGCTTGCCCCGTTCTATTATAACAGCAGATAAGTTTAACAGCACCAAAATAAATAACAAAAATAAAATTTAATTAGTTATTAGTTCACTTTAAATTTGTTTTATATTAATGCGAATTTTAGTTAATCTGAATTACATTAGTATGTTCAGATTGTACTTGTTCGTAAATAAATAAACCATTGTTTCGAACCAAAAAAAATTCTTAACAATCTTGCCTCAAAACTGAAAAAGTTTAATCTAATAAGTTTTTAAATATTTTTTTCGATAAAGCCTTCACAAAGTTCGGTAAAGTGTCATAATGGCGAAATAGCTGTTACATTACACAGCAAAACATTTTTATAAAAAAACTGATATGATCTATTATAAGGCCTTGATAAAGAAAAGATTCATTCCCGTTTTTTTTTAGTGAATACCTCACAAGAGTCCCAACTGCTCCCGTCTTGAGCCAGTGAGACTATGGCATCCCCAATTGGAGTGTGTTATGAGACTGAAGGTAAGTGGGGAAGGGAAGGACATGAGGAAGAGGAAGTTGGGAAAGTACCTGGCTATTCAGGTCTAGTAACTAAACACGGCTAAAGCCATTTCAAGCAACGTTTCAATTCTGAATGGTGGTCTTACACCAGGGTGATACTAAGAGTATCTTCCAGTCTGGAACGTGCCGCAAATATACTATGTATTATTTTAAATAATTAATTGTGAAATAACACAAATCAATAAAATAAAATTTATTTGCACACGCCGGGTTTGAACCCGCGGCCTTCGAAATGGGAGTCTAACGCCCTACCGCTGGACTGCGCCGGCTGTCAACAAACCCTTCAGATTTGTAGACATAAAGTGTGTGAAAATTATTACATGTTTTAGTAAGTTGCGAGTTTATTATGAAATTTCTGAAACTATCAAAGGATACTTCTCTATGTATTTCAAAATTACTACAAAAGCC
Source organism: Limnephilus auricula (assembly GCA_951813805.1). Classification (NCBI taxonomy): domain Eukaryota; kingdom Metazoa; phylum Arthropoda; class Insecta; order Trichoptera; family Limnephilidae; genus Limnephilus; species Limnephilus auricula. Next base: position 36,682,799 of record OX638388.1, read on the forward strand.
GTAAATATATTTTTAATAATAAAACACATATTTTCTTAAAATTTTGCGTGCAAATGGAAACGTCACTCTTCTTCTTATAGACCTCTGCGATAATTTTAGCCAGTTATATTAAAATTTTAATTAACTTTTCATAGGACCTTTCGTAGGGAACCGCTGAATTACAGCATCCGAATGTTTCAGTAAGCTTCGAGATATCTTTGTAAACAGACGTGATTTGCGCCAAATTCATAAATAACGAATGTCGGAGGGAAGAGTTTCTCAAAAACTCGTGTAAGCGCCATTTTAAGAAGCGAGTTTAAATTAAGCAATAAACCAAAATAAAGTGTCAAGTTGTGTCGCTAGTGTCCGTAAAATGTGACGTCATTGTGTACGTGATACCATGTCGGAAACAACTTTGCGATAGGTAAGTGTCTAGCCAATTTCAAAGCAGGTAGTTACATACGTTTACTGTTCATTTTGAAGCGTTACCGCAGATAAACATAGTTGATTTAATGAAATAAAGTGATATTAAAAAACAGATTTTCAGCACAAGTTTGTAAATTTGTGAAGTAGTTGTAGAAAAATAGATAAAAGTTTTTTTCTTTCTTATAGGCACTGTAAAATATCATTATTTATGTACAGTACATATCATATTTGACAGCCGGCGTAGTCCAGCGGTAGGGCGTTTGACTCCTATTCCGAAGGCCGCGGGTTCGAACCCGACGTGCGCAAAAATATATTTTTTTAATTGATTTGTGTTATTTAAAATAACTAATTATTTAAAATAATATATAGTATATTTGCGGCACGTTCCAGAGTGGAAGATACTCTTAATATCGCTTTGGTGTAAGGCCACCATTCAGAATTGAAACGTTGCTTGAAATGGTGTTTAGTGACTAGATCTGAATAGCCAAGTACTTCCCCACCGTCCTCTTCCTCGTCTCCTTCACTTTCACACTTATCTTCAGCCTCACAACATACCCCAATTGGGGACGCCGTAGTCTCACTGGCTCCAGACGGGGGCAGTTGGGACTCTTGTGAGGTATTCACTATAAAAATATCAGTGTGACCATAGTTTCGGTTAAAGGCTTAGAATCAGATACAACATTGTTTCAAATGGCTCCAACCGTGTTTGGTGATGAGTCTGATACTAAACTTTCCGATATTTACTTCTTAGGTGACAGGACAACTCATCAAATGGGGCTTCATCACTCCTTTGAAAAGTCATTAAAAGTATTAAAAAACTAGGTTAAATAGGTTACGTTAGGTTGGGTTATAAGCTGTTTTTATCATCACTTTTAATGACCTTTCAAAGTAGTGTTGAAATGCCACTTTGTTGAATTGTCACAGAACCATTTTCTAAATATTCTTCCTTGCTTCACTTTCATCAATCTTACAATCTTCTCTATCTTAGAGGTAGGATGGCTCCACTGGCTAAAGGCTAGATAGTTTATACACTAAATAATCTATTCCTGGTAAGACAGAAGGTCTTTTTGTATTACAATAATACATTTTTAAAACGATTTATCAATTAAAAATACTGCATAATGTAGTTCCACTTAATCATTTAAGAATTGAGCGATTTCACCTCACAAAAGATGTCTTCAGACAGGAATATTGATTTATTAATTTTCAACGCCCTGATGGGCTTTTACATGATAAGTGTATAATACAGTGTTATATTATGTTTAAATTAAAAAAGATAAACTTATAAAAATGAACATTATAAAAATGGTAGGTATAAAGATAAGTGAAAATAATATATTAAAAGAAAAGAGAAAAAAGAAAAATAAATTAAACCGAAAACAAGTTTTTAAATTCAAGATGGCATAAAAATAATAATCGGTAATGTCTTTTTATTTTTGTATTTTGAGAATGCTGAAGGGATAGACATTATTCTACGCAACCGGCCTCAGATATTATTCAAGGTGGATTTTTCCAGTCAACGAAAGACCATTCAAATCGTTTATGAATGTAGAAAAGATAAATCAGAGAGCAAATCTTATACATATTCGCACATCATATTTCACTCCATACGCGCTTGTGAAAGAAGTTTCAACATAACTTTGTACAGTTTTCTGGATCAGAGATGATAAATATTATTTTTATGCCCCAACTGCGTTCCATGAAAACGATATATTTCTTTACGTGAATTGTTAAAACATTCGTAGTAAAATGATATAAATCAGATAAAAAATTGTGAAATATAAACAATTGTGGCTATTAAATATGTCCAACATTCAAAGCCCACGAATCGCTGAATAAATTTAATTTTTTCACTTCCCCGACTTGAATTATGCTCAGTTAATAACTTAAAGTCATTGATAATGCATATTTTACGTTGTTATAATAAACAATATAATTTTATGAAAATCAGGAGGAGAATTTTAGTTCTTCTAAATATTTAGCTTACTCGATTAAGCATCGTTTTTCGAAACAAATCTTTAGATATTAATTTGTAAAATTTTAAGCTAAGTACATATATATCAATAGGAATAAAAAAAACAATTGTACAATGTAAATTCTTTAGTTACAAAAATAAATTATGTTTTTTTTAACACTTTAATTGCAGAATGTTGCCATTCCAGTTTTCATGTCGATGCATGAATATACACAAATCAATTTGAATTATTACGGCATATTATATATATATATTTATATGTAGACAAGTTCCTACCATTCGCATTCATATATTGTTATAAACATATGTTTTACTTTCTATTAATAACTATCGTAATTTTGCATCAGTTGTTGATTCTCGTAAACTTTCGATAAAAAAATATTAAGCGTGACGAAACCTACAAGAGTGAAGCTTTTATAGTATAATTTTACGAAATCGTCATCTCGTTCAAAATCACATAGGAATATAATATGACTAGAAAGCGATATATTTATAAAGTATTGAAGGACTAAACGACCAAATAATTTTGATGCTTTGTCATAAAAAAGGGAAAAAGCTTGAGAGATATTATCAGCAACTGTTATTTTCGAAATCAGAACTTCTTGGCTGGAATATATTTTGATTTTAGGTTTAAATGTGTAAAAAGTATTTTAATTTTGGCGTTACGTGCCTGATCGTTATTAATTTGTTAAATAATATTTGTTCATGATACTTATTATAATTTTTATCTAACACGAAATAAAACCAAAAAAAACGAGTGGTTAAATTATATTCATGCTTCATAAATCCTGCTTCCTGCTTCACTTTATTGAGTTTCTAAGATTTATGTTTTTCTGAAAATGTTTATGTTTTAAATAAGTACGAGTAAAAATTGTTTAAAGGAATAAATTTGTGTTCTCACTATAATAATTATCAACGTATTATTATAACATTCATTGAAAAGGTTTGAAATAGAAATTGCTTTGATTATGAGGATACAGAACGTAGGATGTTACACAAAGCATATGCTATCTAATGCGAGATATAACAGATGATATAATATTCCTTTAGAATTGCGAATGTCAACCCTTTTCAGGATTCACGTACAAATCAAGATATAAGAGAAGATACTTTGTACGCAGTACACATTTGTTTTGGGGGCATTTCAAGCAAATAAATCCTCTTATAATTTGTATGCCTTGTAGTTCACGCGTATCTACGCACCTATAAAATTTTCGTTATCAACAATCACAACACGTATCTAATTTATCGATTAGAGTTGATTCCAAAATAACATCGGTGCTTTACAACCAAAAAACATTTTATTTTTCCATTTGAATGGGCTATTTTCTCCCTCTTCTCTGCAAAAAGCAATTTATTTCTGAAAACTTTTCGAATGAATTGGACAAAATAAATAATCTTTTTAATCGAGTTCTTGTGGTAAAACTTATAAGTGTTCCGATTTGTACGTTTCACGGATATCTTCCCCAATAAGAAAAAAACATATCTCGTTCACTCTTTCTGATTTGGAAATCGTTAAAAGCTTGTCGACTAAATTATCGGATGTGCTCGGAAAAGCAATCCGAAAGAGCTAGTTTGAAAACGAGACGAGACAAAAATAACTTTTTGCGCCAACATGAAAACCTAATTAGCAATTCCGCATGCCGGCCACTCAAATTCTCTCAGCTTCAATGATTTAATTTGAATATGAAACAAAATAAATTACCATCCAAATATCTAGTTACCTGAAACGACAAATTTCAATATTTGCTCGCAATGACAATTCGGTAATTACTTTGAACACTTTCCACGATTAATATAAAATTAGTAAGTGGATTTAAATTGAGTTGCATATTTCTTTTTACTTTTAAAAGCTTTTGTGTGCCAACTTCTTCATAATTAAAATGATCCGAAATAGAAACCGCTAATTATACTTTTGATAGCTTGAGAAGTGTAGACTGATGAAGGAGTATTACGATGAAGCAATTTTTTCATATTATAAAAATATCACAAAGCACAATGAATATGTTCTAAGCTACCAGTTTTTCATTTTTTTTTCTTTATTGTGTTGTTTAGTGCGTATGAAATATGAGTTTCTGAAACCATTGTTCTGTAAAAAATTGTTTTATGCCATTCATCCAACATTTGAGTTTAATATTAAACTACACAGCTTTGCCAGTTTCAACATTATTTTTTTTTATCTAAGGAATTTAAAAATTAAAAAAACACAACTTGGCGTCTCGGTGGTGGAGGTATATATATCATGTACATGTACATTATATAATACACAAGTGACATATTGAAACTCACTCTGCGTAGATAAAATTTTATTATTTTTATTTTCCTTTTTTTCTTGTCACTTTCAGCCCAGGTAAAACATGGTTAAATAAATAAATTTTCATTGAGAACATCGTTGATAATTGCGTAATGGAAAATCCTGACAGGAATAAAAGTTTGAAATGTCTTGAGGGAAGAGTGAATCATTTGAGAGTTTTGTTTGAGAGAAACAAACGGATTTTAGTGATACATTTCCACTTCTGAATTTAATGCGTTGTTAACTTATATGTACCAACTGGCATCAACAAAAAGTACTGTGTTTATATCGTTTTCAGAGCATATTCGTAATTTAAGTGCAAACCTTGTGAAATAACTCAATTGACGTAGACTGCGGTAATATGCTCGGAAACACAACTTATAAACTTTCACGTTTAGAACAGAAATAGTATTTATTTATCAAATGCCGTTCTGATAATTTTAAAAGTGTTTCAACATTTTTTGACCAATTTAGAGTAAATTATTATTTACTTATCTGTTTTACAAAAATCAACTGCGTATTTTATTCTATTTTCTCAATATTACATTGTAATTAGATGTCGAGTGGCACTTTCAGAAAATGTAGTAGAATAAACTGCATAATATCAGAAATATAATATTAAATAAATATTTCATATTTTTATTTTTATTTTTATTTTTATTTTTAACTTTTTAACTTAATGAGTTAAACATCAAATTATAATATTATAATTAATGAAGATAATATTATCGAAAGTCAATCGAAAATCCGAAACAGAAAAATCAGAAAAAAATATATAATAAAGATAGCAGCCAATAAAAATATGCGTTAAGAAAAATTAAAATAATGTTGGTGGTTCTCAGTCGAAATGTGATACAGTTAAAAATGACCGAATCGGATAGGGATACGTTGGCGCGGTGGATAGCGCGTTGGCCCGGATTGCCAGAGGTCCTGGGTTCTAGTCCCAGATGTATCCATATCCTTTTCTGATTTTTCTGTTTCGGATTTTCGATTGATTTTCGCTAATATTATCTTAATTAATTAAAATATTTAATATTGTAGATAATATTAGCGACTCTCAAACAAAAGTTTAAACAGAATAATCAGATAACCTAGGAGCCATGCCTTATCTTACCGAGGCTCCAATCTAATTTCTGAGCTAATTTGACCCTATCCCTTACGGATATATTTAACTGTGTCATACTTCGGCTAAGAACCACCAACATTTTCTTAACGCATATTTTTATTGGTTGCTTGGTATCTTTATGTATGATTGCAAAGTTTTTCCTGAACTAAATGCAATGTTGATAGTGTATTGGATATTATATATCTTTTTTTCATTTTAATGTGTGACATATACTGACTTTTCTACAAGTCGAGGATGATAACTGAGAAAAACTTTAAAGACAATGTTAGCGCCTCTCAAACGAAAATTTGAAAAGTTAGTCAAAGTTCAAAAGTTTTTTACACATTTTCAATTTGAGAGTAATATTTTTTTGTAATAACTTTGTAGTCTGTAAGACATTTGATTGATTCAAAGATAAGTGCCAAAGTTAAGTAATTAGCGCCTTTATTACTCCGTGTTCAGGGCGAAATTATTCGTCTTTTGTGTTCCGCCGTAATTACTCAACTCAAGTTCTACTTTGGAACTTTTTCATTGGAGGTGTGTACTTCCTTTTCTATTGAAAGACCTCCTTTCGTTAAAATTTCTCAACCTTTATAAGGAAATAAATTTGATGAGTTTGATCTTTCTGCTTCAGTGAATTGAAATTTTATGAACACGGATTTTGTCTTGGTCGCGGGAAATAACATGATAACCTTAAAGTTTCTTTCAATTTCGCTTTATAAAAATTATAAAACCATGCGGTGGAATTATATTTTAACAGAAAGGTTACAATTCAAGCAAAAAATCTTTCCTAGCTAGATCAAAATTGGCAATAGGTTTCGGCCCACTTCTTGAAAAGGTGGCCACTTTTTTAAACGTTTGCATATTTTTGTGGTCTTAGCAGTACGCCTTGCCTGTTCAAGTAAAAGGCTTTTGTTTAAGACTGATTGATCTTTGGTAATGACGTGTTACTTGCCTATATACGAGTAATTTTGACGGTTAAATCCTCTGGAAGGGGTGAATTATTTATTATTTATTTGTTATCCTGAGTGCATCGAAATGAAATAATTAGTGTGCACTGGGTAAAAGTACTGTTAGTTCTTTGAGTTCTTATCTCATTGTTAAATTTATATAATAGACTCCGTATGACTGGTTTTCATTGGTAGAAGGCAATTGACCTGCTAACAATGGCTTGTTAATCAGAAAAAGGTGCATCCCTCTACGGATCATGGCCGTCCACCCTCGGTCGAGGTAGTTGGACCTCCACTCAAGCAGGTTAATTATGTACTTCTGTCTGGAGGTGGTTGGAAAATGCTTTTATAGAACGATCTATAGAAAACCACACTCTTTTAAACAGAGATAAAAAACCTAATTTAAAAAGTAAAGTTACAATAAATCACGATGATGAGGAAAGTAGATTAAAATTATTTTCCTTTAACGGTATGTAACATGCAAAAGATATAATTTAAACAGATAAATATTTCATTTGTTTCCTGCAAAAGGAGAGATAAAAACAATTTATAAAAATTTTCGTTGTTTGTTTTTGGGGTGTTATGCCGTGTTGTGCTACCTCCTTCTTTAGCCGACGTTTCGGACAGCGTTGCAGTGTCCATCATCAGGGCAGATCCAGCGGATCCGTCGATGTGAAATTGTTGTGTTAAGTGTGTGCTTTTTAATATAATGTAATGCAAAATACTTTTAATAAAATACAATGCAAAATACTTTTAATACAATGCTGTTTGATGAAAGATTAGGCAATAGGCAGAAAGAATAAATAAACCTTATTCAGGATTTTTTTGTCTTGCTGCATGCAATACCATATTTTAGTACCAGATTTTCAAGAATTTTAAATATACCTTTACATTTGTAAATGTAAAGAGAAAACCCGCTTCAAAAAGGATTGTCTACCAATTTGTTGCAAAACCAATTTGTTTACACACGAAACGAATTTCTTTTCTATTTTCTTAAGAAACGCAAATACACCGCAGACTGAAATAAGAATGAGCTCTGTTATTTATCAATTCAGGTTCAAGTATCAGGAGCACAGGAGTTTTACCTTCTTGCATAAAGTATAAAGTCGGAGCAGAGGCTGCGAGACAATCCTCACCTTGAGATTCAAACATTCAATTAGATCCCAAGCCTTCCTTAAGCTCTATTTACTAAACAAGCCAGAGAATTTATGGATTGCGGTGACCATGACCAAGAAAGTTGCTTTTTTTTTAATATTACACATACTTATGTAGGAATCAAAATACACCTCCAAAGTCTCCAATAAGGGGGGCTTAATCGAGTAACACGTTTAATTAATTCTGACGAATTTGTAAGTAAGTATACATATTTTTTAGACGGATGCCCACAGGATGTAAGTTATTAACATTTAAGATTATTAGAAATAGCCATTACCATTAAAATATTTTACGTTTAAAAATTTCGTGAAACGTTTTTCATCTGTAAAATTAGCGAAAAAATTTTATTATTCTAATGTATAACTTCCTGAGGGTTTAAGGGTATAACGAAAAATGTATAACTTCCTGATGGTTTTAGTTAGAAACATCTGATGTTTTACTGATATAATTTATCAGAATTAATTAAAATATTCCTGGCGAAAAAATCCATTTTCTAGGCCTAATAGGTGAAATTCGAGGTCAGTCGAACACACCGGGGCAAGGCGTTGCATTTTTGTACATAATTACCTATTTTCTTCACAACCGTTATGTTTATGACTACATATAATTTATCTACACGGAAAAATTTGCTCTTTGTTCGGTGATTTTTTTTTTTAATTATCTACATTCTTGCATTTTAAATTAATCTCCCTAAAATTGTAAAATGTGGTCAAATATTTCATTACGGCTTACAGCTGATAGACAAAAGGAAAAAAGTAATTTTTTCTTTGCGATTTTTTCCTCGTTAATTTTTCTTTTTATTTAACAACGTAAGGTCACGTGAAGTAGAGATTCTGGTCTTATAGACGGACGAAAAACAATACAGAGAGAGGAATTCTGAAATTGGTTCCTTGGGAGGAATTTAGGACGAGAAAGAGCCTGAAAAGGAATGTATGAACCAAAGGAACGCTGACCGGGCTCATTGTTTGCTCCATAATTCAGGAATGGTTACACATTTTCAACGGCTGGCATTTTTTTAAATTAGTGTTATACCTGAGGCGTTTTACCCTGCATATTATCACAAAATTAATATATTTTTTGTAAAAAAACTTAAATCTTCTTTTCGATGAATTTCGAAGAATTATTATTGTTATTTTTTTTATTTTTCTTTATTCATTTTGTTTGTTACAGGTTTGTTTTACATGGCTTTTCGACTACCAAGATAGGTCAATGCCCGTATTATGAATCGTAATTTCGAAAAACTGTGAGAACAAATATGACACATGTTTATTTATATACTTATCTGTAAAGTTTCAAAAAGAAACCCCAGCTTAAATCGTTGTACTTGCTCGAAAAGTCGTTTTAACTAGAAAATATATAAGTTATTTAATATAATAGAAATATGAATAATGATAATTAAATTTCTTAGTAATCATTAAATTAATAAAACAACTTCGTATGATTCTCAGTATTCTTTATGCAAAGTGTTAAGGGACGTACTTGACTTACTTTAACCAGTGACTCCTGACTTTATTTGAACTAAAAAATGTAAATAATATTTTGGGATGGGGTGACATTCTTAATGTTTTTATTTTTTTCTACAAAAACATAGGGCTGTTACTCGGCTGAGTGACCAGTGACGATATGCGGAAGAAAAAAAAAAGTTCGATTTTGAATAAAAAAATTTAAAAAAAAAACGTCATCGAAAAAGTCACCGGAGACCAAAATTTCATTTTCATTTTTTACTCCAAATAATGTCAGGAATCACTAGTAAAGTAAGTCAAATACGTTCCTTAACACCCCGTATATTAGATAATATATAGGGAAATATATTCCTTAACACCCAAACTGAACAATTATCAGTTTTGAAATTCCCTTCGTTCAAGGAGAAACCAAAACCAAACTGAAACTGGTTGGCAAATGCACCGGAAATATCGCAAATTACTCATTTACTGACATCTCGTGAGGCGCAACCATAGCAACGAGTAACCTGGCAACCGAAGTGCGCTGGCGACTAGAACGGCGAGTTGCGAGTCACTGGTTGCGTTGACGTTGACAACAGGTTTTTGAGAAGTGGTGCATTGTGCAGCCCATCACATTGAAATACAGAGGATAGCGACTTAAGTTGGAAACTGTTTTTTTTTTCAGTGAATGAATGCACTATGACTTGTAAAACGCAGTTGTAAAAAAACATCTGAATACATATATTTGCAAATAAAATGCATTGGTCGCCTTAGTATCGAATTTGGTGTAACTGAGCCTTCTCCGTCAACCTCTTTTCATCTGATATAACAAACTTAACATTAAATAATCAGATAGAACACAAAAAGATGGATAGAGAATATAAAGTCTCAAAAATTATTTTTTATTTCACTTATACAAACGATTGCTTTCAGAAATCTGTCGAATTAAATAAGAGTTTAGTCTGTATAATTTTCTCAAGCTTGTTTACTCACTAACTTCCGATCTTTACGGATCTATAAGAACTTAAGCTTCTTTAGTGCTGCTATTCTACTTTCCACGATCCATTGCCTCTTTCTAAAAGAAATCCTTATCTCTCATCCCCTCCAGGTCGACCAGAACGCTGTCCATAAAGCGCTCTATTGGTTCGCTTAAAGGTAAGATATACTCAAGTAAATAACGTTTTTCTCTTACTTTCTGAAATAGTAAAAATATATTTCATAGTTCAGATGTATAAAGTAAAAACAATTACTAAAAAAAAGTTTCTAACTCTTAATTCGTGTTGGCGCTAAGCTGGACAAAATAGCGGTAGTTCCCTGCAACTCTCGATTTGATCTGACTCTTGATTTGACCTGAATCTTGATGTGATCTGAATCTTGATTTGACCTGTTATCTTGATGCGACCGGATCCTTGACACTTGACCTGACACTTGATGTGACCTGACTCCTGAATTGACCTGGCTATGTGATTGAAGTATGTTATTCTCCGGTATGTCTTCTTGGCTTCTCCCTTACTTTATTTTGTTTTTGCTTGAGCATACAATAATATGAACACAATAAAAACGTGCTTTACCATAGAGTTAAGCGAAATTAGTTCAAAATTTAGCTTTAAACTGGTGCACTCTCGTGGAAACAGGACTTTAAACTTTTAAGCCTTAGTATAGGGTTCTAGAGCGGTAGCACCATAAAATTATTGCAAAATAGGTATTTTCGATACATTTTGCAGTTAGGATTCGAACGCAAGCTCATTTTACTTGTATTTTTTTTTTACTGTATTTTTTCTGTTATCCTCGAAGGAAGTTCTTTAACATACTTCGATATCGACAGTATATTATTATACACCTTTTCACATAAAATAAAATCTTTTTACACTTGGATGGGTACTAGGTGAATAGAAGCATTATGATACGAGTATGACCTGAATCCTTCCACGGACACACTTACACTGAATACCATTTCACACGAGATAAAGAAATGTTTTCTTTATCGCATTCACATATGAAATTTATTACTGTTATTCATTGAAACGTGATTTCATTGTACCCAATTTCCGTTAGAGTAGCTTTATAAAAGCCAAAATTTTATCCTTGGAAAACTAATAATATTTTTTTAAATGTAAAAACTAACGATTTAAATTTATCAATTTGATACTCCAACATAAATCGTTATAAAATGCATTTTTATTTTGCGAAAGTTTCTGTTGAGTATCTTGTTTTATAAATCAATTTTGTATTTTGGATACAAAATAAAAACGTGCCCATAGTACATACTACATAATTTAAAAAATAAATGTGCTTTAACTTTTAAATATCAAGATTAGCGGCGCAATAAATTATCTCAATAATAAAGAACGAAAATAAAAGTTTATTTTTCTCGTTTCCCATAACTAACTTAAAATATTATTTTGTTATTGACCTTAAAACATAATTATCTTTTGTAAAATAATTGTAATATGTGTCAATTATTGACACTTTTATATGTCTCGTGTTCTCCGCAAACTGGACTGAAAATGGCAGCACCTGCCCCAGTTAAGGAAGCAACAAGCCAGAAATGTATATATTCTTAGTGTGCCTTATATGCCTCGACTAAAGGCAATAGTCATAACAATTCGATTTGCAAATGGAGTTCAGAAACGCTCGATTAAAAATAAAGTTGCCAAAAGTGGTTTTTATTTTTTTTGTAAAGTATAAGAACGCAAAAAGTTAATCAAAGAAAACTGTCACAAATAATCTTAGCCAAAATATTGAATGCTGAAAGTTGTCTCTTATATTATTTACTTACTTAAATGATTTTATATGATTGAGCTAGAATTCCCTCACCAAACACAAGAGCTTCGTCTCTCTATGATGAGGAAAGGCTATTTTTATTTTCCTTTATAACACTGTAAGTGTGTATATATAACATGTAAAAATTGTGCATATACAAATAAACATTCCAAAACATGCCTTCCCATATTTCGCATAAGAATTTTTTTTTTTGGTAGTATATTTTCTATTATGTAATAAACAAGTTTATTTTAATTCTACTCAAGCGAAACGATTAGATAATAACATTTTGGTCTCCGGTAATATTTTTCATGATTTTTTTTTCTACAAAAACATAAAAAATAGTTGGACAGTTCGCGGGCGGTTTGTAAGAGGTCGGGCGGTTACTCAAGTGAGTGACCAGTGACGTCATGCGGAATTTTTTTATTATTTAATATCGAAGAAAAAAAAATTGAATCCCAGGTTAAGTCAAGTACATCCATTTACACCCTCTGTAGGGTTACAAAATTTTACCGCTGAATCGTCAATTATTACAGTTTACTCGTACACGGGGTAACAAAATTTTAATTAATACAATAATGATGATAACACGATAATCGTGGTTTTAAACCAATGGGAATTAACGTCCGGTTCGTCGGTGTGTACCCACCATAACCAACATAACCACAGATAACCTTTGATAGTTTATGGGCTTTGTAAATATTAATAGGCAAAATAGTTATATCCTGTTCTATAATATATTATAACTAAGTTCACAAAGCGTGTAAGCATCGATTCGATTTGATACGCCTTGTGTTGTGTATTAACAAGAACTAAGCAATGTTAAAGTCCATAATGTATGAATTTTCTAATTCGCATTCTCTTCTGTACTTTTTTGCAAAAGATGTCCCTAATATTGAATTATTTAATAACTCAGGTACGGGGCATACGTCATTCCTATGTCTACCTACGTTAAATTGTCGTAAAAAACAAGCTTATGTGCCCAAGCGGTTAAGACTTGAGATTTAAAATTCTGGCTTTTTTGTTAAATTGTTCAAATTTAATTATTTGTACTTATATTTTATATATTTACTGAAAGTTGGAATTGAATAATTCTAATGGAATTGCGTTTTATTTCTTTTTTTTCTGGTCTCCTTTCGTGTCATAAATTGCATAATATATTATTCGGGAAATCTGAACCATATACAACTCCAGACTGCGTCACAGAACAACTCATTAGAAATATAATATATTTAAACACGATGTTTTATCTCGATTTTCCATCAAATAGCTAAAATCCTAAATCGTTAATAAAATTCCTGTTTGAAACGACCTCACAAATATCATTTTGAAAACAATCATATTTAATAATAAGTGATTCTACAAATAAGAAATATGTGATTGTTATTACTTCCAATTTACTGCAATATTGATTGTTGTTTTATTCAATATATAACTACTTAGGTAGTTTTTAAAAGCCAGGTTTAATTTCAAAACATGGTGCATGAATCAAAACCTTCCAGCAGAACTTTCTGTTATTGAAAACAAACGAACAACTAGCTGTCACCTCCCTTTAAATGCGAAGTTTTATGAAATTCTGACTGGAACAGCCGGGTGATCCATCATTGGATAAAACGCCCGTAATGACGCAGGTTTCACAGACGTGATCGGTCCCTTATACCATTTCAATGGGGTAATTTTTCCTTCCATTGTTAATAATCTTTTAACGTTTAAAAATCTTGAAAGTCGTGCTCGTGTTCTGAAATTGATATCTGATTTCCTGAAAAACTTTTATTTAATTTTGAATATATTATTATCATGATGACGAAACATCTCTGCTCGAAAATCCTAATATTTTTGCGTTACAATACTAACCTTCTGATAATTTCATGGTAACTAACATTTTATTTGCTTTCATAACATTTTATAAGTTAGTAGTTCTATTACTAACCTATGATTGAATGATTTATAAAGCCATTTTTGTGATTTTTTTTTATCAAATTGTATTACAATAATAATTATTATTTCCAATGCTGATAAGAAACAGATTCTTCTTATTCAACAGGCCGAGAAATCCAGAGTTTCAGATCTGGAGATATACATGAAACATGTATACGTGTAGTACATACAGTAGTTATGTATTATGTAGATTCATGAAACATGAAATTACAAATCCATCCACCTGGCATTCGATGTTCCATGTAGCCGCTGTAAACGGGAGTGGCGCCATCTTTTGGCATTATTAATAATTAATAATTAATAAGCCTAATTAAAGGCTTGTTCAATTTATTAATATTTATTAGTTAATTTCCCATTTACACGAAAACAAATCGGCTTTAAATTATATAAGAAACAACGTATTAATATTGCAATTCTGTACGAATAATTTCACAGGAAACACGAATAATATAGAGATATTTTCATGATTAGTCACTTCATTAAAGAAAAAGAAGGTGTACTTTGTATGCACATAATATCATCACGACGACGACATCTATTATTTTGATTTTTCCTTGTTAGGAAATTGTGAGAAAAAATAAGTAATCATGAAATTTTGTCCGTTCATAATGTTGTTATAATGTATTTTTCTTTGTATCGTCATGAAATTATCAAGGAAAATCTATAAAACATCCTTAAATTGATGTTGTACTTAAGTCATGCATTGTGAGGGCAAAAAAACGATTTTTCTCTGTGTGTTCTTTTACATGAAGACATCGGTTATACGTTCATAAAATTTGTCTTCCTTTTTATTTTATTTATATGTACATAGACTCATAATAGTAACAATTTAATAAATATGTTATTTGGTATTATAACAATAACTATGTCTGCATTCAACGCCATTGTAAATTGTGGTTAGGCAGTATTAGGCGCTCCGCTGACGAGGCAACTGAAACCAAACTAAAACCAGCTGGTTTCTATGTCTTGATTAGTCAAAAGCTTGTTAAACCATAGACGAAGAACAATCAGCTGACAGCTGGCTATTAGCAACGGCCGGCCACGGCAATCAACAGTACGATTCGCGAGTCACCGCTTGCGTTACCATTGACAACGGGTTTTTTAGTGATTGTGTAGGGTGCAGGCCATCACATTGTCATACAAAGACAGTTGCCAGTTGACAGTTCTCAGTTGCCTCAGTGAGCGGATCGCCTAACAATGTTTTATTTTAAACTAGCTGACCCGGCAAACTTCGTACCGCCTCAGAATCAATAAATGTTGTGTTTAATTTATTAGCTGAAATAAATTAAGTTTTTATTAAGTTAAAATAAATACTAAAAATGAAATTGAGCGGTTGACTAAGCATGGAATGTTCGGCACACTACACCATAGACCGTTCGAATTGATTCAAATTATGTCGACCACGCACAATATTTGAAATGTCGTTCCATACAAAGTACATGAAAAAATTATTTTTCTTCATAATTATTTTTCCCGCGATTTTTTTCAATGTTCTAATAGTTATTATGTTAATCGGGACGGAGACAAATCCAACAAATCAAAGATCATAAAAATCGGTTCAGCCGTTCTTGAGTTATAAATGGTGTAACTAACCCGACTTTGTTTTATATATTAAGATTTTTTTTTAAATGTGTTGTTCTAAAAATTGAATGCAGTAGGTAACTAAATAAAAGTAAATTATTATTTTAACATGAGAACGTTTACTTACGAAGCAACTGAGCATATTAACTGGAAAAAGCGAATATAGATAAAATTTTATTGGCTTTTGCTACAGGGCGACTTATTAAAGAAAAGATGCCGATTAAAAAATTAATTATCACTTTGAGGAAATATTATGTGAAAAATTTAGCCCAAGACCCTTTTTAAATTAATCTCTTCCGATTTTTCTTAAAAGCCTTAACCTTTATAATAAATTAAGGCAAATATTCCCAAGAAAATGGTCGCATTATTCAATAGACTCGTAAACCTATTACAAGGTTTTGAAACCAGTTTATGATTTACCGCCTTACACAATTTGAGAATTTAGAATTTTAGGCCAGTTTAGGTTATTTAGGTGGGCTTAGAAGTATTCAATGAATTCTCCATTTACTAAACCTCTGTTAATTATACTCGTATTTATATTTTAATTATTTTTTCAATTTCGGAAAAACTATTAAATAATGTGTTAAAAAATGTAGTCACTTTCGTTGAATTTTGTTGAAATTTTTTTTCGGGCGATTGAAGAGTTATTATAGTTTACTGCACGTCTTCACCGTATAACTGTATAGGTACCGTGTGCATACACGGAGAAAAATGTTATTCTAAAATACGATCATTTTATTCGTAAAAACGGACTGAAGTTCTTACGAACAAATTAACAGGGTTTCAATGTTTATTGGCGGGAACAAGTAAGAATAATTTGTTGGTATACGTAATTTCGTACGTATACCAACAAATTATTCTTACATGTTTCCGCCAATAAACATTGAAACACTGTTAATTCGTTGAACTGTTCGTAAGAACTTCAGTCCCGTTTTCAACCCTTTTGCAAATAAAATGATCGTATTTTAGAATAACATTTTTCTCCGTGTACCATATGTATACGACAAAACATTTATTTTTATTTTAATATAAAGACAAATTAATAACTTTGTTTGCATCACAAATATGTATTTATTTTTAGTTTATTTCTTAACATAATTTTTCCATATTTAGATTAAAATTGGCAGTCTTCAATTAAAAGGGCTTGAAGGCTTTTGCAATTTGGACGCCTATCCATACAGAAGTATTAAAAAAAATAATTATTGAATTTAATAATTCTTAGTAACAATATCGATAACTGCGAATAAAGTCTGTTAATTGTTAATTTAATCGATCTATTGTTTTACTACAAATATACAATTTTTTAACATTATTCTTGAAATTCTCTAATGACTGTTTATTTAAGTGTAAATTTTTTATCTCTGATTAAAGACTTCTAAAATCACGTTTAGAATTTAAAAAATATATCACGACAATGTATATTCCATGGTAAAGTAGGTACTATTTCTTTCCATCGTAAAGGAATGTTATCCTTTCACTGTTTCCTCGATCCGTGTTATTTTCCCTTTGTATTTTCAACGGAGCGGTTCTCTGTGTTTATCTTGCAGTAATCCTATTTATCTTCTCAATAATAAATAATTTTATATCCATGTGGTTGAACTGAACAACGACCATTATTTTATCTGATGGTTAGTCAATATTCAACATTGTCCTGTTCTGGAAGATAAGGATATTTGTTCTGTACCTACTTAATTATAAGTATTATATTATTCACCCAAAAAACATTGTCAATAATCGAGTGTGTATTGAATAAACAATAATAATATTATAGTTGGTAATTTATCGCACAAAATAATATTTCATTTTATTTTTCACCATTTGAGGAATTTTCCGTTAGATGACACTTTTCACCTTTTTGAGGTATTTTAATGTTTTTGACGCTATAATACACCTTTTCACTGTTTTGAGGTTTAAGGCACTAAATTACAGTTTTTCCTCATTTTGAGGTTTTAAGGGGAGATCTTGGGCTTTGATGACAGTTAAGGTACGTGTATTTTGACGTATCTCGCGCTAAATGACAGTTTATAACCATTTCGACATACTTGGGACTGAATTGGAGTTTTTCGCCATTTTTTACGTTTATGGCGCTAAATTGCAGATTTTCACAGTTTTGAGGTATTTAAAAGGTTTTTCGCGATAAATTTCAGTTTTTTTAGATTTTAGTTTAAGTTAATTGGCAGTATTCCACTATTTTCAGTTTTTTTTTTACATTTTTACCGCTAGATGGCAGTTCAAACAATGTTGATGTTTTTGTCCGCTAGATGGCGGTTAACAATAATTTTGATGTTTTTCTTCGCTAGATGGGAGTAATCGATAATGTTGACTTTATCCGCTAGATGGCAGTTAGCAACAATTTTGACAATTTAGTCCACTAAATGGCAGTTAACAACAATGTTGACGTTTTTGTCCGCTTTGCCACGGTTAACAACAATTTTAATATCTGTGCGAATTCCAACGGCAATTTCATTATTGTAATAATTGTTGACACTTTGTAAATGTTTGAAACAATAAATTAATTTAATGAAACGAAATACCATTGAGAACACTTTAACTGTGCAATAATCGATTTCAGTTGACCATACGATATTTTATTTTTCTGTTGGCAGGAACTGCACAGTACCTACTAAATCTCCACTATAGATAATAATTGAACGTTGAATTCAATGGTCGCAATTAATTCCTTATACGATCTCCTAGTTTTATTGTCCCATTCGGAACCATTACGCGCCATCGCATCGTCCCCGCTATTCCAGTACCCATCCATTAATAATGCGCTGGGATAGTTTGTTCCGGTTTCCATGTTGCCCAACTTTTGATAGCAAAAATAAAGTCATTTGGAGAAAATCTACTGTTCGTGCGAAATTTGATTTTCACCAGCTGAAATAAAACCATGAGTCCCATTAATCATTCCTGCCAAACGCAGGATATTTTTTTTACTCTCCGGATGAAGTTATGCTACCCAGTTTGTTTTATAAAGAACAAAAAGTCTGTACTATTAAGTAGTCGATACATCTGTGGATCGACACATCGATTGCGCAGCGGGTACAGGTATTCTAATTCCCCTTTCAACACAAGTCATGCTAAGTGAAAGCTAAAAAGAATTATTTGATTAAATTTTTAGCTTTGTGTTAAGAATCCTTCATGTAATGAAGATTGGGAGACCCTCTCCGATCTACTGTAGTATAGTTTGCTATGGAGATTTAAGTTGTAGTATTTTAAAACGCTACACAATTGTATATTTTATACATTCCAGAATTCAGAAACAACCAACTACGCCAGGCATTCCCAATTTTGTTTGTTTTACGATAAGAATTTGACCCATAACCACAGACTCAAGGTAACTGCCTACAACGTTGTAAAACATATTTTTATAGTTATTTTTAACTTAATGAGTAAAACCTCAAATTGTAATATTTTAATATGAAGACAATATTAATGAAACTCAATCGGAAATCTGAAACAGCAAAAGATAGGTCACATCTGGGACTCGAACCCAGGACCTTCGCCTTGCCAGGGCACTGCTCTACCAACTGAGTTAATGTGTCCCTTTACGCTTTGGTCATATTTAACCGTATTTATTTTTATAATTCTTGCACGACAAAATGAATTTAATAAAACGTTCAAACCAATAAAAACAGGGTAATTACATATCTTAACGAACTCACTTTTCTGAACCAAAACAAGAGGTAAACAAATAATTTACGGCGGTGTTTCTAACATCATTCGGAACTCAATTTAAATCCAGGTAACTTTTAGGCACCGATCTCTTTTCTATTATTAGGTATTAGATCATTTTATCGCCAAGGGAATTGTTTTGAAAAGTTTTTTTCCAATAAAAAAATCAGGTAAAAGGGGAGGCTTCGGGAATTCAAATATTTCGCCGTAATTTGTTTGTTTTGTTTAGATAAGAATACAATGAAATGAAAGAACCACCAAACATTTCCCTTCTTGACGCCATTAAGGGGGAAACGGTTCACAAAACAGAGAGTTAAATAGCTTTGTTGTTAGGAAATTGCAAAACATCTGCGGTGCTGAGACTTTGGCGAATCTGATATTGTTGCCTTCTGTTACAACCACAATATAGTTTTTTGTTCTAAAATTATCTTCTTCGAAGGATTATTAAAAAAGAACTCATCTTAAAATGTGAGAGAAATTTATTAATCAATACGTATTTAGAAAATATTCTAAACGTGGAACCTTTTTAACTTTATCCGAAGTATGCGGAAAGTTTTAAATGAAAATTGTATTATTTTTTTTGACTTAAATGGTGTTGAATTTAGTTCCGTTTTCTCCTTCTTTTTCTTGTCATACAACATTGCTAGGTGTTTCAAGAAATGAACTCTGTAACTGTAGCGTTCTGTTATTTACTACAGACACTAACAGACTCTCCGATCCTTTGGATGGAGATTACTTTAGGAATAATAGACACTTGGTTGTTATCTGCTTTATTATACACTTCGCGGTTTACAATGTAGATCTCGTTGATCGACCTAACTATAAGCTGGCTAAATGGAATCTAATCGAGTGTTCCAGTGAACGCTCTCCCAGAGCTGTTTGACCCTCTCTTCGTTCCCACAGGTACTGACCTACCTGCCATCCGGCGGAATCTAGGGACAGCTCTTAGCACTGCCATCTATGTCTACAAGCAGGAAGCTTTTAGATAACTACAGTAACCTATTATAACCTGGATACAACTCTGTGATTTGGTATCGCTACTACACAGACTGTATTTTTTTACACAAGCATCTGTTCTGTTAATTAAAAATGATATTACAAATTACCAAATTAAGAGATTTTATAAAGTATTTCAAATGTATTTTTTTGAGTTATAAATCATAGTCATATGAATCAGACGGCCTCCGAGGGGTAAGGCTAGCTCGACTAGCAATCCGAAGGTCGCGGGTTCGGATTCTACCGTAGGCAGGTAATTTTTATTTTTTTATTTAATTTTTGCATGTTTTTTACAATAAGTATACAATTTTTACATTTTATACGGTGCTATAAAGGAACAATAAAAAAGCATATATAAATTTGTATAATTTCACAATTAATTCATTAAAAATAAAATGTGATATATTTGCGACACGTTCCAGAGAGAAAAATACTTTCAGTATCGCCCTGTATTACCGCCATTCAGAATTGAAAGTTTTCAAAAAATGGCACTAGCCATGTTTGTTGACCAGATCTGAATATCTAGGATCTTCCCCACCAACTTCTCCTCCCGTCTACCTTCAGCCTCACAACATACTTGGTCACACAACAATATACATATCCAATTGGGGATGCCAATTGGCTCCACACTGGAGCAGTTAAGACTCCTGTACGGTATAAACACTTCCAGCCGGTAACCATTTCTGAATATAAATGATCATATTTATTATTTGTCTTGAGACATCGTACGATATTTTAGATAAGTTGTAGTGTACTTTTAAATTTTAACTCGGTTTTTCAATTTTTCCTATGGTTACATTTTCATATAAACACTAATGTTAGATGGCAAGTTTGGAAACGCTTGACATGACCACCTCAAGGACAACCAAGAAATATTCAAGCTTTTAGTGCAGGGTTTAAAATTAACGCTGATAGAAAATCTTACGCCAACTAATTAAACAGATATAAAATAAGTAGTCCAAGAAAATTAACATCAAGGGTAATATTCAAGCGGAAAAGTAAAATCGAGGAAACCTTGGAATTTATGAGATAATGAGACTTGAAATAACAAGTATTATGTTAACCTTTAATTACCGAGGTGGCGTTTTTGTTACATAAGTACCGACGGTCTGCTAGACCACCGTGGTTTTAATAGAAAAAAATTAATGTACTTTTTTTGTATTTTTCTAAAAACCTTGTTTCTAAATATTGTTTATATATCTATTATTGTTTAAGTAAAATAAAATATAAATATTTATACACTTATTAATAATTATAAGTATTAACTTCACGGGCGTTGATTTTTTGGAAAAAAGCTGGACTTTTACCTTAATCATAATGTATTTTAATCAAACTATTCCTAAATATAATAACTAAGTAAACTGTGAAAATAAAGAAAACATAAATAATCACCAGTCCTACGAAAAACCACAAGACATCAAGTTGTAGGAATTATCAACAAACAGTCTTTGCACACAGCCTTGCTGTATTGAAGGCACTCATATTTCATTAAAGTGTCAAATTTGAAAGCAGTCTTGCGTTTTTATTTTAAGATACACATATGACAAAGTTTTCTAGGTTGTTTACCCTTCATTTAATTTTCTTCCCTTACATTTTCCGGTACATCTGGCCCAAGACCGTTTTTATCGACGAGCGCCTTTATCCCTTTGAAGTTACTCGTTTCATGTTCAAAGAGCCTGCCTAATTCACTATAAAGACGAAAAACATATAATCTGAAAAAGCCATAACCAAAAAAGTTACATAAGTACCGACGTGTGTTCTGACAGACCAGTCGCGATCTTATAACAGTCATAACTTACTAAAATCGCACACGCCGACACTACCACTTTCCACGAGCGCTGCGGAGCGACCACACGAGGGGTATGGAGAAGCACAAGGTAATACTACTACCCTAACATAGCTAACTGGACTTTTGCAACGGTCCAGATGTCTGTCAGACCACACCTCGGTACTAAATAGTTAAATACCCTGTAAACGTCCGATAAAAGTAGAGTAAAAATAAATAAAGTTACGAAAATGTTTTACCTTTATTATAATACCTGAGAAAGAATAAGAAAAAATCACTTTTTATTAGATACGTCAGTATCTACTCTACTTTAAAATGGGGTAAAATATTTTTTTTCATCTAAAAATTCAGATGTATTGTTTACTTTATTTTTATGCTCCATAAAATGGACGAAGCATTAAAACTTTAGCAAAAACCACATCATAATTATTTTATAGACAAAGTGAAAATAATTTTGATACAAAATGAATATTCCTTCTCAATTATTTTAATTGATCTGCCTACAATATTGCTCAATGTAAACTTGGTTGTTCGATGGATTAACAGCAAACAAACAGAAATCATGACTGTCTGTGGTGTACGTTTATGCAAACGTGAATTTAAGTCAGTGAATGATTAATCATTAAACTTTCTAGGACTAATTTATTCTAACTTTCGTCCACATAAGTAGATGAACAATGTAACATCTTTTATAGATTTTGCAATCATGGACTGTTTATCAAAGATTTTAAGCAAACCGCTCTCATAATTATCAATTAATTATCATTGGTAATTGCTTTTCAATATCGCTGATTCTTTATATTTCCCTGGTGATCTTTGGTACCTTTTTTTTTTACATTAACTCCACACAGGAGGCCCTGAGGAAAATAATTTCCCTCAGGGCCTATGTCATCTTTGAAGATGCTGTGAGGAGGGTCTTTTTGAGGAGAGGAAGGAGTGAACGTGGGTCTTGAAGAGACCCATGTTATAGGAAGGAGGAAACACAGAGGCCAGCAAATCGTTCCACAGCCGAGCTGTTGAACACAAGAACGAGTCGTAGAAGCGTCCCGTTCTCATGTGACAAATTTCATATGTTGGGCAAGCGTTTGGCGTGTTTCCCGACTATGCACCGGTGCCGAGGGGATCAATGAGGCTAGTTCCTCGGAGCATCTTCCATTGAAATACCGGTAGAACAAGGATAGCATTCCTACCCGACGCCTGTGCTCTAAAGATTGCAATCCGTTTGTTAAGACGGGAGAATCTATCAAACGGACCGCCCGTTTCTGCACAGAGTCGAGGGTGTTTTTCAGGTACTTTGGGGCTCCAGACCAGAGGTGGCTGCCAAATTCAACAGTGGGGCGCACTTGCGATTTGTACAGGGTTAGCAGTTGTGTACTATTAAAGTATCTGCGGGCCCTGTACAGTATGCCCAGTTTCTGAGAGGCTAACTTAACTCTGGCCTCGATGGAGCCCCCATATCTGAGCTGGTCACTTAGAGTTACATCGAGCATATCAATGGAAGACCTGTTCGGAAGAATGCTACCGTTGCTACCTACTCATATATAAGCAATGCAGTTGGGGAGCTTCAAAAAATAAAAGTTATAATTTTTTGAAGGGCGCACTATTGTGTGATTACAATAGACAAAAAACTCAAAGTATTTATTTTATTTTACATTAAACAAAATTTTACTGGTTGCTACCTTAGATCAAAGTTTCGAAAATACGCGCCAATGATTGCAAAGCTTCAGACCAAACGTGTCACATTCAGCTTTAAAAAGTTTCGGGTGTGTTGAATACACCCCTTTCCCGACCCTCGCAGTATATTGTAAACAAAAAGGAAGAGAGACTTATTTTTCGGTTATAATCACATTCTTTAGCCAACGGTTTGGACAGCGTTACAGTTTAGTTGAGTATTTTTTATTATACTCGTTTGTAACCGTGAATTCGTGAAAATTTGATTAACAAATCTACAAATCCTCATTACCTTAATATTACCATTTGTACAGTAAAATTGTCTTAATCCAACCTCATGAGCAACGTATATATAATTTTTTTTTGATAAAGTAATCAGATTAAATTTAATAATGCCTCAAACTCTCCAGCAAAAGTTGTACCCTCTGAGACTGCACCGCCCGAAGACTGCAAACACAATGAATAAAGTTTTGCATGTTCATTTTCATTCTAACGACTAAGGAAGTCAATAAATATTTAAGGTCCCTGCGATCCGTGTGTATCCGTATAATATGAATTATATAATCATCACTTGTATCCTGGTATATTCCATGTAGAATCAAATTATTAGATAACTTATTTACCAAATTTACGTGCATTTCAATGCCACTCTAATAAAAAGTTTATTTCATTGAAGAAGAAGATAACAATAATAAGCTAATTTTTTTTTTAAATGAAAATAAACAAGACACAGAAAAATAATAAAAGATAACGGTCGCAACTGGGACTCGAACCCAGAACCTTACGTCTTACCGGGACATACACACTATACATACAAAAGTTTATTTGTTTTTGTTTTAATTCTGCTACTAAAAAGTCTTTCGAAACAAAATATTCAGTTTTTTTGTACACGAAAAAATCAGAAGGTTTTGCATGGAAAGCAGATGAAAGAAGTATGGAAATTTCAAAATCATCACCTGCTATCCCATACCGCTATTATATCTCCTTTGAAATACCTCCCTCTGCCCCTCCGTCATCCTCCGCCCCTTTGTCCCTTTGAACACCTGAAAAAGTTGTGTACGAGCTCCTGCTGGACTACACCAAGCAACATTGATGGCTGCAGCAATCTATACCTTAAAGATGTGTATATTTAGAGAACAGCTAATATTGATAAAGAGAGAAATAAAACGCAAAATATACGTTTTTATTTGCGCACAGGTTTCAAGCTTCTCGGACATTGTCTGCGTCAAATAATGATCTTACGGAATTGGTTGGTGTACGAAAAGATATTTGAAAAAACTGATATGAAAAAAATATGGAACATCTTTGGGTGATATTTTGACGAAAGCGGTTTAGACCTGAAAGGATGATGACAACAAAGCTAAGACTTTTACACATTGTATGAAAGTTGTTAATGAATGACATAGCAGAGAGTAAGCATTCAAGGAAGAGTTCAATTGTCTCCACTCCACCGATGAAGAGCAAAAGTAATAATTACTCTTGAGGATCAAAGATTTTTACGTTTAAAATAAATTTAATTACTTCCACAATTTCACTGACTCAAAGAAGTCCATGAAAACATCATCTTGAATAATTATGTTTATTTTTACATGTTTCACGTACTTATTTCATTGATTTTAATATTGTACTCAAAAATATTTTCTAAAAAAGTTGCTTTCAATAAAGACTCTGTTTAAATACCAAATCTTAATACTTCTTGGTCAAATACTGGACTTTCATTGCTGGAACCGCCTAAATCCCCTTTAAAATCTGAACAGAAAAAATGTGACAGTATTTAGACGTATGAAAACAAATTAAAGGGTGCCGCATAGAAAATTAGTTTTAAAAAAATTGCATTTTTGAAGAACCCTTATGTGGCCTATCATCAAAAGGTGCAAAATGAATGCAATCCAACATTTTTTCACACCTCAAAATGATTTTTTTGAAAATCGTGTCCGAAAAATTGATCGTGATCTTATTTCTAACTCGAAAAACGGCCGACTGGCGATCTCTGTGGTAAAGTTGTAAGCACTTTGTTTTTTTTTTTGCGTTGTTTGTTTGTGTTTTGTTTTGTTTAAAAACACAACAATTGAAAAATCGGAATAACAAATATACAATTCCTACACGGAGAAAAATGTTATTGTAAAATACGATCATTTTATTCGTAAAAACGGGACTGAAGTTCTTACGAAGAAATTAACAGTGTTTCAATGTTTATTGGCGAGAAAATGTAATAATAATTTGGTGGTGTACGTACGAAATTACGTTTACCAACAAATTATTATTACATGTTCCCGCCGAAAAACATTGAAACCCTGTTAATTTGTTCGTAAGAACTGCAGTCCGGTATTTAACTGTTTTTACGAATAAAATGATCGTATTTTAGAATAACATTTTTCTCCGTGTACTCATTACCTGATTATTACCATTTGTACAGTAAAATTATCTTAATCCAACATCATGGGAAACTTATATCATTTTTTTTGATAACGTAATCGGATTAAATTTAATAATGCCTCAAACTCTCCAGCAAAAGTTGTACCCTCTGAGACTGCACCGCACGAAGACTGCAAACACAATGAATAAAGTTTTGCATGTTCATTTTCATTCTAACGACTAAGGAAGTCATTAAATATTTAAGGTCCCTGGGATCCGTGTGTATCCGTATAATATGAGTTATATAATCATTACTTTTTTGCTGGTATATTCCTTGTAGAACCAAATTATTAGATAACTTATTTACCAAATTAGGTACATCTATTAATATATGCAGATTGTCTTTCCCATTGATTGCAAAAGCTTTCACAAAATTAATGATTTTTTTTTATAAAATAATAACTATCTAAGGTGCATACTTTTAAAATAATTTTTTAACCATCTTTTAGTAAATTCTCATTTGTATGCAATAATTAATTTTATTTATAGTAATTTGAACATTGAAATTTACAAATGACTGATTTATAATAACTTAGATATTATTTCATTATATCTTGTTACGTGATTCCCACAATCATTCTTGCATTTACCAAATATAATTATTTATAATTATTTAATAAGCGCAATATAATATTTCATCCCTTTGTTTTGCGAATTGGCTTTGTCCTATTTGCTAGTCTGATTTCATGGCACTTCCTTGTGATACCTTTGTGATTGTCCTGGTTGTGTATATTTTTGTTTGATTTAATTTGTTTCTGTTTTATATAATATATATTATATTATCTTAAGGCGACAATGTAGATCCGACAAGCATAGGCTTATTTTGCTTTTTGATAGTCAAAAGATAAAATATATATATTTTTTAATGTTTGTATCATATCCACTTAGGAGAATAATTCCCCTCAGCGCCTATGTCATTTTTGGCGAAGCTTTTTGGATGGTCTTTTAAGGAAAGGAAGGACAGGAAGTTCTGTCAAGGAAAAAGTTATCATGGGTGGGTAGGAATCTGGAGGTCAGTGTGTCCAGAAGATGATATCCTAAGACAGTCCTGTTAGAAAGGTCAAAATGTCTCCCTCAACCAGTCTCTCCCAATGCGGCCTACCACGCAGTTGGTAGGAAGACGCATCCAAAGCCAAGATTTTTACAAACCTCACTCCATGAACTCGGGCACCCTTGCAAGTCACTAAACGTAGCAAATCACATGGGATGTCCTATGGCAGGGGTTTTGGGAAACCACTACATGTTTCCCGGGGCGGTGGTACCAATACCCGACCCTGGCTCGTTATTTCACAGCTCGTGGTAGAAATAACGTTACGAACTGGATTGACCTACACATTTCAAACCAAGAAGCTGTTTTAATTTAACGACGTCATAGCGCACCTTTCGAGAGATTTTACTGCTTCTGGCAATCAAATTTCTGCTTTATGGTTATTGCTTATTCATTTTTATAATGTACCTACTTACGTAAAGCCAAGTTACGTATCGCACCGGACACTCATGTTGGAATATTTTAAACGTTCGCTCTGATATTATTTTTCATTTGCATTATTAAAATTTGGCTTTCATACTTGGCACACCCAGTCTAGATAAAATAACGCTATTAATATCGTTAATTAAATTCATATTTATAGAACCTGTCATCATAACATTGATAATGCGTTATATAAAAAAGGATGGCACATCAAATATTTTATGGCATATTTTCTTCGTCCAATAGTCAATAATGGTACAGAGTACTTAAGACAATGAAATAAAAATCCTAGAAGAGTTTTGCCAACAAATCCTTAAATTCAGATTTTTAGGTACAAAAATAATTGATATTTTGCAGAATATACCATTTATTTTATACTAGCTGAACCGGCATGCGTTGCAGTGCAACTAAAATAATTATTTCTCCCTGCGTGTCCTTTCCCATTCGTCTCCGTTCCCCTCCCGCGTCTCCTTCCCGTCCCACGTTTAACTTTCACCTTCCCCATCCCCTCTCCCTCTGTCCCCTTTATCGTGAACCACCCTCATACTTTCCCCTTTCATCTTTCCGCCTTCCCCCCTCTTGCAAATCCCCCCCTTAACATCCCTCCGCCCCTCCCCCACCCGCCTTTTTTTCCCTGCCGCTAAACTCCATAAAATACACCAATTTTTCAAACAACTCGCGTTAGCCAAATTTTTTTATGCAAATTTCATAAAGCCAGGGTTATTAATAGTTATTCTGCTATTCGGGACGGAGACAAATCCAAAAAAATCAAAAATCATAAAAATCAGTCCGGCCGTTCTTGAGTTATAAATGGTGTAACTAACCCGACTTTGTTTTATATATTAAGATTTCGTACTTTAACGGATGGAAAAGCTTCTCGGAACTCTTTCGCTTTATACAAACATTACATTACCTGAAATAATTTCGGTTAAAATTGTTGAAAGGAAAATCTGTTCAAAGGTCACGGAGCGCCGGTGCTTGAATGTACGAAACGAAACGATGCATATTGATCTATTTCTGACGCTAATCAAAAACAACTCGGAACAGAATTTATTTTTAACGATGTTGTTGTTTATTACGTGTGTTATGCTGTTTGTGTTCTATGTTTAAGTTCTAATTTATAATATAAATAATTTATGTAAAATTTTTGTTTGAAATAAAACGAAAGCCTTCACTTGACGCACGCTTTATTTTCTTGTGTTTCTTTGTTGTTGTTGTTGTTCAAAGTTTTTTATATTAAATATCTTTGTACACCGTTATTGGACGGTTGGTAGTATGTTTTTATTATTTCTTTGCAATTTTTTGTTTATTATCAAAAAATCTGTCTTTGTGAACAATAATAAACGAAATTAGTTTTATTTCTTGAAACTTATTATAAAAATACTGGTTTGTTCATAAAAAATATTTATTACGGATACTGGCTTTTACTTACTGATGTTCTCATATGGTATGTGTGAATAATTCTTCATAGTTATAATTTTTAATGGTCACTGATTGTCGTGTTTACACGAGCTTCGATACTGTTTTGATGCCTATTTAAAAAATATAAAAAATTGCATCAAAAAATGGGACAAACAAAATATGGTCTTATTTTTTTGACAATGTAAAATACGTGTTTGGGATATATAAAGCATAATATGTTTCTGATTAAATAACTTATTAAAAAACAAAAACGTTAAATAACAAATTCCATACACAACGTCCCGTGTAGTTTTCAGTACTGTCGTGAATTTTGCCACTTGACAAAAATAAGTTTCTGCTTTGGGGTTAAGTAGATTGCGAATGCATATAATCGATTTCTCAACACCAAGTTGAGTCTCTCAAATTGTTCTCCAGCGATAAGCCACTCTATGTTTGATATTTCAAAGGTTTTTGGACATTGTTTAGTGGTTTTGTCAATTTGTCTCATAAAAATTTCATATCCAGACACGTGATTCGTAAAAAGTTTTAGGGTCCCGTGTAAGAGCCATTGCGGATAGCACTGATGAGAGAGGATAAAACCTTTATGGTCCATATATGAAAGCCTTACTTTACTGGGCTATCCACCTCTTATTTGAACGTCCCAATGTAACTATTGCAGTCGTAAAATCCTATACATTATCTGACGAATCTAACCACTCCCTTTATACAGCCGGGCGATAAAAGCTTTGCGACATAATTATTTTGGACGTGACCTAGATAATATTTTAATTGAATTTGAAATTGAAATTAATTATTACCAATTTCATATAAACAGTTAAGTGAAAATCACGGGATATTATAATACCGATGTTCAAATGACGATTAAAATAATATTGTGTTCAAATATTATACTTCCTTAATACTGACATTATTTGGAAAAAAAATGTTGATCTACAATCCAAGCAAGACTGAAGTCCTGGGTTCAAACCTAGATGCAACCAAATCTTTTTTCTGATTTTTTCTATAGCAAATTGTCGTTTGAGGGTCGCTAATGTTGTCTTCAAAGATTCATTATTTCAATTTGAGTTTTTTTATTAAGTTCTTCCAAAAATTAAAAAAAGTTATTTTTCCAATATATGAATACGTGAAGTTGTTATATATTTATTTAATTTTTATTTAAGAAAATCAATAATTTACAAAATGGTTGTTTTATAGAAGTGCAATTTACCGACATGTTATTATTTATACTTTTCTTCTTTTTCCTTGCACTGTCCCAACTCATTGCCTAGGTAGGCTGTTGGAGTCGGCTCTTCTTGTTCTCAGGTTGTAGCTTCTTCGGTTCTTTCATCGCTTTCGTCCAGGCCGTTTCTACTTAGGATTTTGGAGCATTGAGTCATCCAGGAGTTCTTTGGTTTCCCCTGGATGACTGTCGATGAAGATCCATAGACATTGCCTGCTTCACTGTGTGGTCTGGTTGTCTCAGTTATTATGTTATTTATTATACTAATATCTTGTATTTAACAAAACAGTGTTTACATTAATTAAATTTCGACTACTATAACGTAGACATGTTCCTAGTGAAAAGCATGTGTAAAAAAACTATAATAAAGAAGAAAAAACGTACTTAACAAAAAATCCTCTTTCCTACACGACATTGTTTTTTTTTTAATATCCCGAACATAACAAAAATAGCACAAAAGGCATGGGATAGCAATTCAAATGGAAAGATAAATATTTTGTTTATTCTCGATTAAAATAACAAAGACTTTTGAGCACAAAGGCCATTTATTCCACAACCACAATGACATAATTTACGTTAATAAAAACTGCAGCTTTGAACAAACAACTTTGTCAATGTATCTGATTCAAAATTACATTGTGTTAGTATATTTTCTTTTTTTTTACTCGACTTGATAAAACGGTTTGTACGCTCTACCTTTTTTAATTACCTTTATTAATAGTTTTGGAGTTTAAATATGGACGCATATTCACCTTTCTTATTTATTATGTTTTGCTTGATTTATATTATTTTTTTTAATATGAAAGTGTAAATATGTTTTTATTCTTCCCTTAAAGTTTGCCTTCTTTTGTTTTTTTTAAATTTGTTTAGGTACCCTGTAATAATACCCGTGGAAAATCCCGAGTGGTCAACTTCATATTGGATGTGGTATGGGTTAAAAGATAGATTTGATGAATATTTTTTGTATTTCTTGGGCATTAACTATGTAACAATTTCTAGACATTTTGTTTTGAAGAGTTTTAATTTTCAATGTACTATCGTTACTTAAATTTTAATTTTTCTTAGAACTAGAATCAGGGAACATGAACTTTGTTTACTAAGTAATAACTATTCTGAATTCGCCAATCATTTAATAGAGACAGGCCATAGCTTCAACAAGGAAAAAACCAAATTTAAACATATAAACATAAATTCATACTTTAGCTTGTGCGCTTTAGAAACTTTAGAAATAAAACAAAAAATTAAATCAAAAATTAATTTAGTTAACAAAATAATAGCTCCCTGCAAATCTCCCTTTTTGACTATGTTCCCGTGAGATATTTACCCCGCCCACTGTTCTCCCCCTCCCCCAAAATCATCCCTCCCACTACCCCCACCTGATAACATCTAATTCATTTCTGTACTTGTTTTAAATTTTTTAGTTTAGTTTTAAGTTTGCTAGTGAATGGCACGGATGTGTCGAAACCGGTAGCAGAAAAATTAAAATTTAAGTAACGATAGTACATTGAAAATTAAAACTCTTCAAAACAAATTGATGAATATTAATCAGATTTAGATGTGGGAGGAAAGACGTACCAAATTCCAAATGGGTGCCGTTTTACATATTAACTAAGTCTTAGAAACGACTTGTTCTCATGTTGCCGGCAGCAAGTGCTATGATCGATTTCTGCTCTTTTTAGCCCAGTTCGCTGGTGCGCAGGTGATTAATATTTTAAAATTGTAACTAAGCAAAACAGTAATAAAAAAACAAAAATAAATATTCAACATTTTAGAAAAAAAATTAGGTAAGAACCTTAAAATACCTATAAAGGTATAATATGATAAAATAAGAATTATTCTTTTTTATGTAAATACTTCGTAGCTTTCAAATCATCAAACAACCAAAAACTGTACAAAATCTCATAATTTTTCGTGAAGTCTACCAGTTTTGATTCTCATTGACTTTCACGTTGATTTTAATATCGACAGTCATTTTTAATAACGTAAAAGCTCTCGGAATGGATTAATTCGTGCGGCTATCGGATAACAGTTGCACACTTTAATCATTGACAACCACCGGTAAGATTTTTTGCTTTAATTTCATCCTTCTTGAGTTTATTTATAATTCCTACCGGTACGGACGGTTACATGGCAGCGAACTACCTGTCGTTCTCATCTGGGTAGGTAAGACTTTTCTTTCTGCTTCAGGGAATCGAGGAGAATAATAGGAGGAATCCCATTCAAATGCATAGGAGTCTGGTAAGGTTTGCCAATGTTGGCCAAACGTAAGAACTATGAATATTTTAAAGAAGGAAAAGACGAAACTCGGCAAACTTGCACGAATTGGCGGACTTATATTTAATTCAATTCTAATTTCGAACTCAATCTTTCTACGCCGTATTCGTCATTGAGATGCATTGCTCGCTTAATTGGATGAAAATACAATGAAATTCTTATGAGAAAGATATTCCTACAATCTTGTGGAGCGCAAGCTACAATTTGATTAAAAATAAGTCTCTCACGGAGCATTCAGTACAAGTAACTTGTTCAAATTTCACAACCCTGGCTAATTATTTATATATTATACTTATATTGGTATATATTAAAATATGGAAGGCCCTATTTGACACCTGCTCGTTTTACATCAGTCGAATGAAATGGGTCGAAAGGTTTTCTGTGGTTTGGTTCACGTCTATGCTCTCTTTGGCTTGTGGCTGACCCTTGTTTAAGTAGTTATAACGTCTTTTGTATCAAGTTAATAAAAAATAATCCAAATAAATACCTTTACTCACTTCACCTCCATGCAATAAACCTACCTCAAATGGCCTCTTCTTCGCCGGAAGCTTCTATTATGGCTTTGGCATATAAATAAAACATTTTCTCTCGGGTGCATGGGAAAATAATAAAAAGTAGTTGTTTCCTTGCTTATTTAAATTTGTTACGTGCTTCTTAAAATATTGCATCTAAATTTATACGGTAATACATGCGCAGACTTGTTTATGAGAAGGGTTGGTCTAAAGTTACGATTACATATTACTATTTTCAGTATTTTTCTTGTGTTCACAATTAATTTCCGTAAAACATGTTAGTGAGTATGTATCACTAAAACCTAAAACAATGATTTTTAAAAGCTATACCAACTTCCATGATAAAGGAAAAGGATCTATAAATCTGCAGCCTAGAATTTCATAGTTGGCGGAGAAAAAATATTGATTTTTTCCAAATATTGGGATCATTTTATGGAATGTATATTTGCACATCATTTTGTAGTGAAGATTTTTTATTTAATGTCAATCACCAGATAATAAATCTGGGTTAAAAGCTACCTGTGCCTTTCAAGTTTTATGATCTTCAAAACTAACCAGTTTCTTTCGAACATATTTTCCTTAAACATTTGAAGTTGTTAATAACTCAGGTGCGGGGCATATATCATTCATCATTCCTATGTCTACCTACGTTAAATTGTTGTGAAAACCAGCTTATGTGCCCAAGCGAAAACTTTAAGTTAGCATCTATATATTCCCCTCGCCAAAACTGAAATTATTTTTAATTCCTTTGATAAAAATTATTAACTACACGTTTCTTTCTGTTATTTTACAAGTTATATGTAAATGAAAAAAAGTGCCACTTAACACAACCCCCACGAGATTTTTGCTCATTTTTAAAGAGTCGTATTTTATTAAACATTTTCAAAATTTTTGCTTGTATAATATAATACATAATAATATTATCGCGCTCCCTCTGACATTCGTACTGTCGTATCTCTCCTTCTTATTTTTTAGCGGGTATTAGCGGGTACCTTAAAAATCATCATTCATATTGCATACTAATGTTCACCCCAAGCAAAAAAGCCAAAAAACATTTTTGAATCGGTTTATTATATTTTTTCTGAAAATGTATGGATTTACGCCCCTCTTTCAAGTATCAATCTTCCCTATAAGAAATACATTCACCTATACAATATTTTGAGTTGAATTGGGTTATTGCAAAAAGATATATCCTTTGAGACATGGATTTATGTATTCTCTAGAATATTTTATGATTGTATCATTCGTATAATATCACATCACGTAAAAGCATTTCCGAAGAAAGAAAATATTATGTTGTGATTGATACCATGAAGAAGGATTTTTAGACTTTTTTCTTTGTTATTTTTTAACAAATTACTTCCCACTTAAACGTTTACTAGATTTTGCCTTATTTTGACAGTGATTTTAATTGATTAACATGTTACAAATAATTGAAGGTTTTACATTATTTTTCAAGGTGAATCAGAGCTAGAGCAAAATAACAACGCGAACTGAAGTAGGTTTTTACACAAAAAAGCTGAATCTTTTTTACTGCCCCGGAGCCCACGGTTTTACGTGTTTTTTCTTTTTTCGATTTTTTTAATTTGCAACTATTTTTTTTATTTCATGTAACAGCTACTTGCCTTGCAAATAAAATGACGAAAAACTTAAAAAAGATATTAAAAAATTGAAAAAAAAATATTGTGGAAAGTTCCACTCATTCACGTTAACGTCAAACACCTACGTCAAAACATTTTTTTTATAGAAAAACGTTCAGAGTTTTCAAATTTGAAGAATACCATAAATTTATCTTTTCGTCTTCCGAAACAAAGGTCCATGGAGATGAATTTTCAGTGAAATACTAACTAAGTGACATTTAAAAACGTACTGAGTAAAATAATGTTCAACAAAATTTGTATAGGATTGTCTGGAGAGTTTGAAGAATGGCAAGAAGATTGGGTCGGGGTCTATACTGGATTCAAATATAAACCAATGATTAATTATTGTACCCACCCGGAGAAACCATTAGGGATTGTGTGAATTAATCATTTCAACATTATCTTTATATATAAAAATCTCGCGTCACAATGTTCGTCCAATGTAAACTCCAAAACTACTTAACCGATTTTGATGAAATTTTGTTTACTGTGTGGAATTCATTTATTTATTATTTTTAATTTTACCTATACTTTATCACTTCGAGTTAAAACTTAGATTTATTACTAGAGACTTATAAACATGATTATTACCTTGTGACTTAGAGCTAAGACGTAAACTAGTGTTTAAAACTATGCATATTTTTATAACCGACTGGGTATTTACACAATACGTTACACGCAGATCGTGATTTTTTTTTGTTCTAGAAAACTAAAATTAAAAAAGACACAATCAAAAGTAGTTATTCCAGTGTGAAATTTATCACGATTTTTGAATTTTACCATGATTTTTAAAATCGGAATCGTATCCTTACATGAAGAATAATTTGGGTTAAATTGAAGTTAAATTTTAAGCGATAAATTGGGTTCTATTTATTTTTTTGTTTATTCTAGATGTAGAAATAATTAACATACCAGCGCCAGCGCATCTAAAATTTAGATATATCAACGATGATCTTAAAGTGTTTTCAATAAACAAGATAAGTACTGCTTCCATGTTTGGGTGGTTTCGTTTCTTGGCTACGAATCCAGAGGTCGCGGATTCAAATCCTGGAGTGTGAAAATAAATTGTAATTCATATATGTTATTTTACTATTTATTAATTTAAAAAAAATACAGGATGTTAACGATGGTGCTTGACTTACTACTACAAGTACTGTGGAACGTTCCGCAAATAAACTACATACAGGGTGTTAAGGGACGTACTTGACTTATTTTCACCAGTGATTCCTGAAATTATTTGGAGAAATAAAAGCAAATGAAATATTGTTCTCCGGTGACATTTATAATGATTTTGTTATTCCAATTAAAACTTCGTAAAATATCAGGAAATTTAAGCAGATCAGGGTGGGGTGAAGGGTTGAGGGGTTACTCTACTGTGACGTCATGTGGAAGTTTTTTTTTGTTTAATTTCGAAGAAAAAAAAATTGAAAAAAAAGTCCAACATCTACTTTATGTTTTTGTAGAAAAAAAAACAGCAAAAATGTCACCAGAGACCTACATTTTATTTACAGTTTTACTTTAAATAATATCAGAAATCACTGGCCAAAGTAATGCAAGTACGTACCCAACTTGTATTGTTTATTTACGTATTAATTAGTTGTACAATGTCATCGTTAAATAATTAATATGCAAACATTTATCAAAAGAATTTGGTTTTTAAAATGAATATAATAAAGAAGTAAAATTGTTTAAAATTTCCTGCATTTCTTTCGATGAATCGAGGCATTTCTGGTATTTTATAAGTAATTAACCCACTCAACCCCTCCGATAATGCCTCTCGGAACGTGAAACGGATACGTGATGATTCTGCGGAGCCGTAACCATTTGCAGCCAGACTGCGGAAATTAAGAATTTGCGGCACTTGAAAACAAGGACCCGACGTTCTTACGAGGGTTTGAGAGGTTTTTAAATCGAATTACCTACGGAGAAATTTGAAGAAGAATTTAAAGAACCCTGAAGATTAACATATCTATTGCTACACAATTTCAAAACGCCTGTCTTAGTTTTAACATGTAGTAAAATTTTCGGAAACATCGAGAATGCGGAAAAATATTTGTCCCGTGATCGTGAAATAGAATTTGAAAAAATATATATTACAAGTTGATGTAATACGTAATAATAAATGAAAAAGGTTATTTTTTCTGAATGCCAGTCTATCACCAGGGCACTACTGAAAGTAACTACTACTCTGGAACGTTCCGCAAACAATCTATATACAGGGTGTTAAGGGACGTACTTGATTGACTTTGTGAGTGATTCCTAAAATTATTTTGAGTAAGAAATTCAAAACAAATTTCGGTCTCCAGTGAATATTTTTGATGCTTTTATTTTATTTTTCTACATTTCTTCACTGGTCACTCAGACGAGTAACTGCCCAACCCCTCGCTCTGACCGTACCTATTAAGAACTTTCTGAAACATAAAATTAAAATAAAATAAAAAAAACATCAAAAATGTCGCCGGAAACCAAAATTTCATTTGCATTTTTTATTCCTAATAATGTCAGGAATCACGGATGAGTAAGTCAAGTACGCCCATTAACATTTGTATATGTTAATTTGAATGAATTAATTGATAAATAACAAAAATTTATCTTTAAAAATTTACTTGCATACTTCGGGAATTGAACCTGCGACTTCTGGATTCGAAACCAAGAATCGAAACCATCCAACCACGGAGGCTGTCTAAATCTGATTTTAATGAGAACACAGAAAGTATATCTAAATTTTAGATACACCTGCTGGTGTGGTAAATATTTTCCACATTTAATCAAGAGTAAACGAAAAAAATTATAAATTACCTTATGAATGGAAGATTCCTCGTTTTCGCGAGAGAAGTTTGAAAAACATCACACTGCCATTAGCAGTTCTCAAGCTAGTTCCGAGTTATGAATTATCGTCCGTGCAGTTTCTCTGGGATTGCAAAATATAAATAAACACAAAGGGGAAACGAAAACCTGAAATTTCTCAAAAAGAAATATCTACCCCAAAGGTTTTTATTTGTTTTATTTTTATTATTTTTATCTATACATATATACGAAACGGCTACTTCAGATTTTCAATAATCAATACCTGTGTAGTAAAAATATATTTTCAAAAGTGAAATATCCACATAAATACATCTATATAAAAGTGAAATAAATAGGTAGGTATATAAACTAAAAGATCTATTTATCTTATTTCAATGTTTCCCCCCCCCATAGTAACGTTTAATAAAATATTTATGATTTCATACCATATTTTTTTGTCTAGCTTATACATTTTTTTATAAAAGTTTCAAGGGTAAGTATTTTGTTCGAAAAAATTTTTTGTGAATATATATAATAATTATTTTAGGTATTCTGAGAATGATAAAGCTAACATAAATATGTTTTATTTTTATTACAACAATAATTATTTTAGAACTAAAATATAGGCTATCTTTCGTTTTGTAAAAACTTAATATTTTTTTAAATTTTTTTAGATATTTAATTTTTGTAAGAATTCGCGATTTTCGACATATTTTTAATTAGAGACGGTTTTACACAAAATAATTAAGAATTTTTTGTATTTATTCAATGTGATTAATAGTTAATTGAATGTGCTTTTAAATATTATCATAAAATATTGACATCGAGTGAATTCGATTATAACTCTCCCACGACAAAAATGTTTTTGTAGATATTTTTTTATCTTTGTGAAAACGTTCCTCTATTATTCTTTGTGACCCAAAATACTGATATGGCAGCGTTGAGAAAGAGGCACAATGAGTAACTCTCCAAGAATATAATACATTTACATTGTATTGAGAACACAGACGATTCTTTTTGCCACAAAACAATATTTTGGTTGGACTTTAACTTAAGATTTAGTATTTAATAAATAGTTTTCGCGCAAATATGTTCAACGTTTCAAGTATGATTTCACGCATTAGCGAACAATTTTTTTTATTATTAATACAACTTTGGTATTTACATAGGTGTAGGTATGAGTGTAATGTTACTGTTTAGTAGTTCTCAGATTTTCAGAATAAGGTCAGTAGAGTAGTGTTGGTCTGTGTTTCATCGTAATTTTTCAACATACTTCACGAAATAATACTGTAAGTAGTTATATACTTATGAATGTTATTTATAGCCCCTTAATTACAGCCAATTTTATAAGGACATCAAATGGAATTGAAAGCCTTGTTAACGTAATTTCAGAAATGGATTATTCTGAATTTTTAGTACAAACAGAGTATTAAGTGCAAACGAGGCGATCCGAAGTCAAATTAAATCAAATTCTAAGGTTTAACATATAAACGGAATTGTCACTAACAAAAAATTCTTAGGTCTGGTGATGGAGTATTTTATTTTTTAAATGATGTTTTTTGATATAAATAAATAATTCAATTATTAACCCAGTACCCATTTCCACAAACATTTGCTTCCATCAAACAAATTTTCACCCTTCATTTTAAAACTATATTGTAAGTATACCATTAAGTCAAGTTTCCAACAAGTATAGTGCAATGTCTTCCTGTTTCTCACTTCAATATTTTCAATAACTATTCGTTTTTGGTAAATTGACCTTAAATTTGGAAATACCACTAAATTAAAATAGAATTAAGCACTTTTAAAAAATCCTTACTTACCCCCAAAACCTTACTCCATCTCTCAAGGATTGAATATGACTCAAAGATATAACACGTTATGCAATTATAACACGTCGGGATGCGGATATGAGTACCGCCGCTTTGGGAACCATTTATTGGATAATTATTAGGTCAACCCAAGTGTACTGCTAGGTTTGGAGATTAGATTTAGCAGATGTATCGTGGTTCTTGGGATGAGGTTCTTCCAGGTCTTGGCGGCGGACGCATCTGATCATCTGGTGGCGGCTGGATTGGAATATGGCGGTTGCGGAGACCCTTTTACCTTCGACTCATTGCCTTGCCTCGTAATGGGAAGGATGATTCATTCATCTGTCACTCCTGGATACACTGACCCCCTGTTTTCTACCCACCTCTCTTACCCTTTTCCATCCCAGAACTTAATCATTCCTCAAAAGTAGATGAAGTTCTGGTACAGTATCACTAAAGGAAATCATTTTTCTCGGGGAACGGGTGTGCAGATTATGTAAAAAAAAAAAACAAACAAAAAGCTATTAAAACTGTTTATTATTAAAACCCCATACAAATAGTAAAAAAGGATTCCTGCCAAAATGAACATTGTGAAAGAACGAGATTTTCCTCTCTTTACTTTCAATGAAAAGACCTACTCTTTTCTATCCCTAAAAATAACATACGCACTGAGGTGAAATATTTTGGGGAACGGGAAGGTGGAGAAGAACCTGGCATTCACATCGGTTTCCAAACATGGCTAAGGCCATTTCAAGCTACGCTTCAATTCGGAATGGTGGTTTTTCACCATAACAGAAAGCTCTCCCACTCAGGAATGTGCCGAGAATGTACTATAATAATATAGTAGTTTAAGTGATTTTACTGTAACACACACGATAAAAGACTTGACATTATCTTTTACACCGAAGTTTATAAAATTATGATATACCTACCTTTTATCTAACCAATTATGCCACACATTGAGTTAATAAGTTTTTGTCAGATATCCCTGAGACGTTATTAAAACATTTACCGGCATTAATAAATTCTACCCAAATTCCTACAAATTGAGATGTTTTTTGGTATCGCAAGGTATGGAAAAGATATTGCGTTTGACGTAATTTTAATTGCTAAGGCTTATAATATTACACAGACATTAAAAGCAAGTATAAAACCGATGGTAAAGTAAATTTAAATGTCAAACAAATAAATTTCCTCGTGTGTCCTGCCTACCTATAACAAAAAGACGAATAAAATTAAAAACGTTAAATTTACTTTCAGAAATTTCATTTCCCAATCCCAAGGGCTTAATAATTCCATGGAATATTTTTCACACACGTATATTTATTTTCAATTGTAATACAAACCTGGAACACTCTGTTCGTTTCATGAAAACAAGTGAAAAAAATACGTGAATTTTCCATCATAAAAAAATACCTCGTAGTATGAGAAGATTCTTTGGGGACTTTTCCGTTAGCCCACATACGGATTGATGGCTCGTACACGTCAGACGAAAAAATATTTTATATCAGCACTCGCATTGAGGTAATTTGAGTGCCCGCGTCGGGAAAAATCGCACAAACATCATTGAAAAATGTGGGTCGGAATAAAAGTGCATTAACTTCGGGAGGTGATTCTATATGAGAGTGTAAGTAAAAAAGATAAATAACTTTTTCAAAATTCCAACTTAAGTAAAAAGATAAATAATTTTTTCAAATTTCCAACGTTACGATACGCGTAAATTGAAACCAACGTCGCCACAACGCGCCAGGCTGACTCACAGAAAATTTATCGGGTAAATTTGTACCTTACACTAAGGATTTTTAATAGGTACGTCTTTTTGTACGGGAAACAAAAAGTTGAAATTTAAAAAAAAGTTGTTAATCTTTTTTACTCCTACCGTGATGTATAATCACCAACCGAAGTTAATGCACTTTACCCCGGACACCCTTTATAGTTTCTGTTAGGAAGCTGAAGAATGAAACAAAAAATAAAAACATTTAATCTACGTTGTCGATTGAGTCGAGAGTTTACATTCATAGTATACGAATATTGTCCCAATTGATCTCACCCAGTGTGTTTGGGCATTTTTAGGGTAAGAGAGGACTGCGGGGGGTGTTTCAAACTAGTTAAAAAAACATTCAAACTTACACAAATACATTCAAACGTGTCCTCTTTAAATTTTGCCTGCATCTATGTAACGTTTTAGTTCATGTACTAGGTACTTCTGATTCAGTTGTTCAATATTGAAAAACACATCCACTCGAGCGCTTTT
This sequence comes from Limnephilus auricula, assembly GCA_951813805.1. Classification (NCBI taxonomy): domain Eukaryota; kingdom Metazoa; phylum Arthropoda; class Insecta; order Trichoptera; family Limnephilidae; genus Limnephilus; species Limnephilus auricula. Next base: position 36,724,339 of record OX638388.1, read on the forward strand.
TGCCACATTATGGCACTATTTCCAAAACCTCGGATTGCTTTGTTGCTAAAATGTGGCAAATTAAAAAAAAATATTAAAACGACTATATAATATATTGTATATTCAAAATATAGCAAAATAAATATTCTCCAGATTCTTTTAAATGTTTTAATGTTAAAGATTTTTTTTTTTTTATAAATCCTACAGAAATGTGATAATAGACAAAATATAGGGGAATTCATTGGCTACATAGAACTATAATCAGTTTGTATGTCTCCATATTCAAATTCGGAGGTATGATTTTTTTAAATTTGGGCGGCAAAATTTCCTTTAGCAATCCGAGAAAAAATATTTGAATTGCTCTGTGGCTCCAGTGGCTGATCTTTGTTTATTATTATTGCCAACTATATTTTTGATTATTGTTATACCATTTTTTTAGTAAATAACTTATAAATTATTTTTATCATCGCTTCTGAACTTTAGGCAACATTTTGTTATACTTATTCATTTGAATCTAAGCACTTGTAGATATTTACATATAACATAAGATTCCATTGAGTCATTACAACAAGCTGTGATTTTATTGTATCCATAAACCCAATAAACAAACAGTTACTTGTTCGTTCGCAGGGTAATAAGGAAGTTTCAAGTTGTGAGTGAACAGGTAATGTAAACCTACGGTTCATGAGCGAATTCTATTCGACTAGCGAAAATTAGATTTTCTTATAATTTTGGTGTTTTAGTAAAAATAAACAATTAGTCAGTCCCTCAAAAAACTTCTGAAATTCAATAAACGTATCTCGATTTATATTTATAAAATCATAAGTTCCTATCAGAAATAATTATTGTTCTTATGTTACAAAATATACGGCTGCAAGTAGGGTCAAATGACGAGCATTTTTTTATGTATACATTTACCCACCAAGTTCTCTAACTCGAGATATGTCTTACAAGTTCAGTAGAATAATTCGGTCCCACCTACGAGTAATTTTATAATCACAGTCCCTTTCTTAATCCGTCGCCTCGCTTCGACAGCATAATATCTTGGGAGACAAATTTGGTCTTTGCAGACCAACAAAATATTTAAAAAAACAATGCGATCTTTAGATTGCTGAATAATGTACTTACTTTTTGATAAACGTTTTCGTAAATCACATTTTTTTTAATCACAATTTTTTTTTTTACATTTTTAATATCCTCAAGCCCGTTTTTCTGGAATGCTTCAAGATACAAAATTCTTCTTTCACAACTAAGGGCCAGTTGTTTCGGAAAATTTAACGTATGAATTTCTTTCTAATCGTCATTGACCGAAAAATTGGGTTGTTTCAACCCTCAGAAGAAATTTCAACGAAAATTTCATAGAAATATGATGTGAAAGGTGATCAGTCGAATTCGAACGGTTAGCGTGAAATAATGGGAGGCGCATGCGCAGACGTCAACATTGTGAACTGACAGGTCGTGGCGGGAATGTCTGCAATATTTTTATCTAGTGATTATGACTGGACTATTTTTGTGCATAACGTAAAGAAAACACAACGATTTAAACTTCAGAAGTTATTGGTTTTGTGGGAAGAAGTTTATATGTCTCTTCAACGTATATTATTGTCGGAAATCTTCAGTTTCAGAGATTAAAAATGACGTAATTATATGGTAAGGTAATGACGATTTACCTTGAAACTTGAAAATAGAAAGTATTTTTTTATCCGAATTCCTAGTATCCTACAATCGTATTACTATATTTACCTAACTAAAATTATTAACAATGAATGACGAACATATTATTTATTGTTATTATTTGTCTGTTTTAATTATCAGGTATCAATGGATGTACCAATGGGAATTGCAGTTCAGGAAAGAAATATATAATGGAGGAGTGCAATTAAAATTATGACAAGTCTGTGTCTCGGATAGTGGATACTTCCAAGCAGAAATCAAATTATCTCCATACGAAAGACATGGGTACAAAGGAGCAATAATCACGAACAGAGAATTTTAACATTGTTTTTAACTCGCCAATTAAACATAAGAGTGAAATGAATAAACAGTTTTCCTCGGCAAGAACCATAGTATTATGTATTTTAATTTGATGTATATGTAGTATATATATATTTTTTTAATTTTTTTTTTTTTTTAATTTTTCTTTATTCATTAAAACTGCTGGTTACATATTTTGAGAATTTTACGACCACCACGCTAGGCACATATAACTGTGTACTAATACTGACTTATTTATACATGTACTTATTACTTATACGTTTTACGTATTGTAATAAGTACATGTAACTGATAAAACATGGTTTAATTTTATTTTGTATCTAAATAAAGATATTACAATGAACACAAAAGGATTTTTTTTATAAAATACTATTCATTTCATATCTTATATGACATCGGGAGTTTTTCAGTTGTCTCCATGTAAATGCACCTACAGCTCCATGCAGCTCCAAGGTTTCAAGGTAAATAATCAGTAAATTCATTTGACGGGGAAACGTAAATTATAAAAAGAAGGTTTCTTTTAAATTATTGTAGACTCGTAAACTATTACAATTGGCAATAATTTGTGATATCATCGTTTTTTTCGTCATTTTCAATCTCTGAAACCAACGATTTTTGACAATGTTATTTGTTGAAAAGATTTCTAAACTTCTTCCCACAAAGCCATTAACTTCTGAAGTTTTAATCGTTGTGTTTTTTTTTGCGTTATTTGCAAAAATAGTCAAGTCATAAACACTAGTTATCGATAGTGCAGATAGACTCGTTCACCATCTGACAGATCACAATTTTGACGTCACTAACCTTTCGAATTCGGCTGATCACATTCACATTACACTTCTTTGAAATTTTCGTTGAAATTTCTTTTGATGGTGGTTGAAACAACCCAATTTTTCGGTGAATGAGGATTTGAAGGAAATTCATACGTGAAATTTTCCGAAACAACTGGCCCTTAATCTTCCTGTTCACTGTTCATACTACATGGATAGACGAAGCCTATATATACTCTTGTAGAAAGGAATCTTTTCAGGTCGGTACACGTTTTCATTATATGTTTCGGCAATTCTTGACCGTGATCTTTGGGAACGCGCCGCCGCATACATAGTTCATTATTTGTTATATTTCTTAGGGCATTAAGTCCTCCCTTATTGGGGCTATTTATACGCTCCACCAGTAACGAAAAAATGTCTTCCTTGTTTGATTGTTGTGTCACAGGACGACTTAAAAAAAACCTCTTAATGATATTTTGTAACAACGAAAAAACATTTGATTCTCATTATATTTTCTTGACCGTGAAAATGATAAGGTCGTGGAAACCAACAGTAAAACACAATATTTTAAAGTTTTTTTTTAAGGAAATTTAATGGAACAAATTCTTTTTATTTTACTGCCAATTTATCCGAACTTTTCCAAAGGTTAACCATACCTGACGTAGACGATACTTAACTCCCTCTGGCAGTATCCGTGGCTTACTTGGCTCACACTTCTTCTGAAGAGTGTGGTAATATATTAAATTTAAGTTAACGTCTCAGGAAATGGGCGATGAAGTTGCTCAAAGTTGAGACTTCCCGTCTATTGAGTTAATGGAGACAGTGGAATTTGGGGTAGAAGAACAAGTAACGTTTTCTTCCAGTGGTGATTTGTTAGAAATAATAGTTTTACAAAAGATGGTATCAAATCAGAAAATTGCTCCCACCATTTTTAAGAGGTTATTTTAATATCAGGAGCTTTCCACTATATTTTTACTATTTATTCATTTATTTTATTACAAGCTTCTGCCCGCGACTTCGTCTGCGCAGGATTAGTACTTCTATTAGCGTATTTTCTTTTCCTAGGCCCATCTATGTTTATACCAAAATTCCTAACCTATTTATTAAAAATATATAATTTCTCACTCGATTTAAAGGATTAGGCAAGTACTTCAAATAAATTCACTAATTTTCTAAAATAGAACTTTGATTTAAATGAAATTTGATTGTATTGCAAAATGTCATTCTCAAATTTTGACATTTTCGATTAAACAATAATTTTTATTTATAATGAACTGAAAATAGCTAGCTTTATAAAGCCTGTATGTTATTCTGACGTATGAGCTATATTATTGTAAAGTTTTATTAAAATCCATTCAGTAGTTTTTGCGTGAAGGAGTAACAAACACACATACTATCATACAAATTTCGCGTTTATAATATTAGTAAGATTAATATAATCTTAGTAATTTCTGCCATTACGAATGCCCTTTTTGAAGATACATATTTTTTTTGTTTTTGCGACCTCCATGACACAGCGATTATAACTATAAATGATTTTATTTTCTTTGAGTTTTAACCAAATATACTTTTTTTATAACCTCAGAGGTATATGATTCCTAACATCATATGAAGCGAATAATTGTATTTGAATTTTATGGATTTTTAAATGTTTTAAAGGTAAATAATTTCTTAGTGGCTAGTAATTACGGTAACATGACGGCCGTCCGTGGTCGAGTGGTAAGACTCTTGTTGTAATTTGTTATTTCACAATTTAAAAAAAAAAGATATATACTATATTTGCTGCACGTTTCAGAGTAGAATATACTCTCAGTATCGCCCTGTTGTAAGAATTGAAACGTCGCTTAATAATAGCTTTAGCCGTGTTTAGTGACTAGATCTGAAGAGCCAGGTACTTTCCCACCCTCCTCTTTCCCAACTCCTTCCCTTCCCACTTACCTTCAGCCTCACAACATACCACAATTGGGGATGCCATAGTCTCACTGGCTCCAGACGACGGGAGCATTTGGACTCTTGTGAGGTATTCTCTATAAAAATTAAATTTTATAACTGAAATGTTGCTTGAAAATGGATATATAACGACGGTCGGCGTAGTCCAGCGGTATGGCGTTGGACTTTTATTCCGAAGGTCGCGGGTTCGAACCCGGCGCGCGCAAATAAATTTTATTTAATTGATTTTGTGTTATTTTACAATTAGTTATTTAAAATAATACAAAGTATATTTGCGGCACGTTCCAGAGTGGAAGATACTCTTACTATCGCCCTGGTGTAAGAACACCATTCAGAATTGAAACATTGCTTGAAATGGCTTTAGCCGTATTTAGTGACTAGATCTGAATAGCCGGGTACTTCCTTCCCCACTTACCTTCAGCCTCATAAAATACCCCAATCGGGGATGCCATAGTCTCACTGGCTCCAGACGGGAGCATTTGGGATTCTTGTGAGGTATTCACTGTAAAAAAATATATATATATATTATGTTCAATAATACGATGTGAGGTTATTCAGGTAGATACTTCCCAAAATTCATTTACCCCATCTGCCTCTCTTCCCGACTCCTTCAGCCTCACAACACACCACAAATTAGATAACATGGCACAACTTCACTAGCCTCAGGCAGTTTGCAATCTCGTGCGTTATTATTTATCGCATAAAACGGTTACGATTACCAATCGATTACCACATTGCAATCTATTTTCAATATGTTCTCAACTCCATCACTTCTCCCTACCCGATTTTTTCAGCTTTGCAAAAATTATCAATATGGGATAATAATTGCACTGATTCTATGCTGACGAAACTCTCGTGCACAATCTAAAAAAATACGAGTGCACGGAGAAAAATGTTATTCGAAAAAACGATAATTATAGTGAAAACGGTTAAAACCGGGACTAAAGTTCTTACGAACAAATTAACAGGGTTTCAATGTTTATTGGCGGGAAAATGTAAGAATAATTTGTTGGTAAACGTACGAAATTACTTATACCAACTAATTATTCTTACATGTTCCCGCCAATAAACATTAAAACCATGTTAATTTTTCGTAAGAACTTCGGTCCCGTTTTTAACCGTTTTTACTATTAAAATGATCGTTTTTTTTTCGAATAACATTTTTCTCCGTGTGTGCTTTAGACCACACGACTAAAGTAAAACTTCTTTAGTTTCATCTATATGTATGTATATATATATACATGTATATAAATATATTAATTTTCTACAAACATTTATTATCGTTTGCCTTGCCCGATCAAGCCGTGCGCATTGACGCCCGCTTTCCCCCGCGTTTGACACGTCACTAGTATTTAAAAATACTGACTGGGATATTTCATGCACTGGCTATGAGAGGAAGAGAGAAAGAAAATTTGCGCGCGCACTGCTCTCTCTTGCATATATAGTGTGATACAGCCCGTTCGCCTCGCCCATAACGCATTACACTTTTCGTAACGTATTCGCCAGCTTACCCTCCAAATCAAGCGTGCGTAAAGAAGTTTTACTTAAAAAAAGTTTGATTTTCATTAACATGCAATGACACATACTCTCTGATATACTATTTTACTCGTATTATTAACTAGCTTCTGCCCGCGACTTCGTCTGCATAGGATTAGTACTTCGAGTAATCTATTTCTTTTCCTAGGTCCCATCTACGTTTATACCAAAAATCTTAACCTATTTATTTAAAATATCTATAATTCTTGATTCGATTCAAAGTATTAGGCGAGTACTTCAAATAAATGCACTAATTCAAAATATTTTCTAAAATATAATTTTGATTTAACAATCATTGTTTCGCAAAATGTCATTCTCAAATTTTGACATTTTTTATTAAACAATAATTATTATTTTCAATATATTGAAAATAAGTAGCTAGCTTTGTGAATTATAGCCTATATGTTATTCTGATGTATGAGCTAAATTATTGTAAAGCTGTATTAAAATCCATTCAGTAAATTTTGCATGAAAGAGTAACAAACATACATACATCCATACAAACTTTCGCGTTTATAATATTAGTAAGATGGATCTATCTACCTCAGAGCAATTTGTATGTCATATATTTAAGTAAGGGACGCGTTTATCTTGCTATAACATTCATTGTTCGAATAACCATCCGTTAAATAATTCAATATCTATGTTGTCTAGAAGGCGACGCCAAACGGTAGCGGGGAGAACGCCGTAACGTGCTAAATGTTCCGTCTACCCGGGCGTATATAACGACCGCTACGGGGACTAAAATCATTATTTCTCGCTATAAACACACCTCTTGGTCTCCAGTCACACAAACGTTTGGATTTCCACATTAGATGGCCAAAAATACTGCAACATTTATTTAGAAAACTCAATTTAACAATTATCTGACGCAGATCATATTTTCCATCTGAAATTACCGCTCGCCTATTCACTTGATTTAGAAACGAACACAAAAGTTTTCTGACAGACAGAACTTAACAAGTTATTATCGACGGTATAAAAAGAAAACCATTTTCGATCAAGTTCGGTGTGCCGCAGGGTAGTATACGAAGTCCGTAATTATTCCTTAACCGCTGCAGCGACAGAGCAATTAAAATATTTTTTCTCGGATTGCTAGAGGAAATTTTTTTGCCCACATTAAAAAAATCATACTTCCGAATTTGAATATGGAAACATGCAAACTGATTATAATTCTATGTAGCCAATGAATTCCCCTATCTTTTGTTTTTTGTCACATATTTGTTGGATTTATAAAAAAATCTATAATGAAATCTTTAACCTTAAAACATTTTAAATAATCTAGAGAATATTTATTTTGTTATATTTTGAATGTACAATATATTATATAATCGTTTTAATAATAAAAAAATAAATTATTTGCCACATTTTGGCAACAAAGCAATCCGAGGTTTTGTAAATAGTGCCATAATGTGGCAAAAAGCGCTCGAGTGGTTATAAACGTCAATGATCTTTGTGATGTGAAAATTGAAGTTAATATTGCGACTTTCGCTAATAATCTAATGATTTTTAAGCCATCTTCTGGAACAAAATATTCGCTAAGAAAGCACGATAAAGTATCGCTATCATTAAAATAAAAGATTTATAATAACAAACTTTCTTTAATAATAAAAAAATACACATAACGCACAAAGGTCAGCTCCACCAATCCACTAACTAAAAATACACGACATTTACAATACAACAGTATTTTTTGGGCCTTATAATATTTTTCATAATAATATAATCAACAAAACAAACATCAAAAAACGTAAATACCGTTTCTATTATTGCCTAGTCACAGTTCTCTACGAAACATTATAATACATATATGTTTTTCAGTTTTTTTTATTGTAATACCTACATATCATTCTTACTTTCCACTACATAATGTTCGACACAATCTAAATACATGTACCTATCATGAAACATATGGTATAAACAGAGCGGAAGATACTCTCAGTATCGCCCTGGTGTAATACCACCATTAAGAATTGAAACGGTGCTTGAAATGACTTTAGCCGTGTTTGGTGACCAGGTCTGAATAGACAGGTACTTTCCCACATTCCTCTCTTTATTATTTTCCCCACCCTTCTACCTTCAGCCTCACAACATATCCCAATTGGGGATGCGATAGTCTCACTGGCTCCAGAAGTGAACAGCTGTTACTCTTTTGTGGTATTCATATTTTTGCGGTAAATTAAAGGTGAAGAGATTTTATTCTATTTTTGAATGATTGATATAACCAAAAAAACCTTTATTTTATGGGGAAACATAATATTATGTAGGTAACAAAGTGGATACTTCTATTTTTACTATGGCCATAAAACTCCTTTGGTTTTTTTTGGTCAACGCTCCTTGTCCAGAATGATTTTTATTTTTTTGAGATCTTAATAACAACAATAATGTTAAAAACAATAAAAAATCTTGGAAATAATTGTTATTTTCAGCATTAATTTTAGGCAATATTTATCGTAGAAAACTCCTCAAAATCCTGCTGGAAAAGGTGTAATAGTGTAAAATAATTGCCAAATTATAAACAAACAGCTAGAATTAACCAAAAGTCCAATTTTAAAATTGTTCCCTTTCTCCCTATGTACTCCTCACCCTTTCTTTAACCCCTGTGATGATCTCGCCTTTCAGCCAAAGCATTAGTATTTTCAGTATACCTAAAAAAAGGAAAGCACATATCTTAACTAAAGGAAGACAGGGTAGATCTTCTGTCTCTGCTTGCTGTGAAGACGAATCCGGAGACGACATAAAAAATTGCGCTGGTTAGGCACCTCCCTGTTTGTGCAATTTATCTCCTTTTAGAATATTGATTCACGGAAATTCACATCACAAACATGTACCTACGTGTCAGAGAGAAATGTTTACTTGAGATGACAATGAATCAGGCATTAATGACCGGGCGCAAGAAAAAAATACGAAACACGCACCGTACGATAGATCGCCCGTGAGTTAGTAGCCAGTGGTTACCACGTGTGGACGAATTCCTGAAACAGATTCCCAGTGGCGTCGCCGAGGTTACGTTTGGTTGGAATTAAGGAGGGCAAAACGGATATTTAATCCCAGAAAAGACCAACGGCCGGTAAATATTTAGAGGTAAGTGTGAGAATAGCAGTTGTCAATTCGGTATCGCGTAAATAGCACACACGGACAGTGGAAAAAAATATAATAATTAACAAAACAGGTACAGATTATGGAAGCGGCCAAAATGGGCTAGACTAGCGGGGGTGACACGCCACTGGAGAAAAATTTGAAATCTTAACTCGAATTTCAGCGAGGGCAATTAAGCAGTGATGAATGCATCTTTTGGAAGCATCGAATTCATGACAAGGAGGGCGATTAGTGATAAAGTATTGCCTAGAACTGCCAGTGTGTCGAGGGGGATGAATTGGTTCCACGAAGCGGAATGCGCCTAGAAGACCACCGGGTCAAGTAGAGGAGGGGTGGAGCCAGGACAGGCGGTTTCAGGGGGTAGTGGTGGTTCGGGGAGTTATAGAAAACGGTCGGTTTCGGAAGGTTATAGAAAGGAGTTATAGAAAAGAATCTTAGAGCTAGTTATGGAGAGGTCGCCCAAATAAGTTTAAATAGGGAAGTGAAATTTAATTATTATAGAAAAGAGTCGATTTCGAGGGAGGGACGAGAAGGTCGCTTAGAAATAATTTTAAATAGAAAGTGCATTTTGATTACTAAAAAAAGGACAGTCGGTTCGGGGAGTTATAGAAAACGGTCGGTTTTCGATGGGAGACGGGAAGGTCGCTTAGAAATAAGTTAAAAATAGCGAAGTGCATTTTAATTACTAACACAGATAGTTTTATTTAGAAGCATGCACCAAACTGCATGAAATATATATCGCTTGTGAATGTGAAAAAAAATGTGACCGGATAACACTGAGATGGTTGGGTAAGTGGATGCTCTATGGACTAACAATAAAATCACTCAATTATGTATTTTGTGCATCTTGAAGCAAAACTATTTACTTCGTAAGATGACCTATTGAGGAGGCGATAAGCAATATTTAGTTATCCCAAATTATATTTATAAAATAATTGTAACTTTGCAAAGATTTAAATTTTCACATTCAAATTGAACAATTGATTGTATATTATTTCAGTGAGACGTAAGGTTCTGGGTTCGAGTCCCGGTTGCGACCGTTATCTTTTATTATTTTCTGTGTTGTTCCTTTTCACATTTAAGAAAAAATTAGACTATTAATGTTATCTGCTTCTTCAATGTATTAATTTAAACATAATTACAGTTGCATGCGAATGATAATTATCCCAAATATTTATATATATATATATTCCTGCACATAAATATAAAGACCTTTACTACGCGGTATAGTGTTCAAGTTTAATCACAGTGGAACAATTTTGAAAAAACAAATTTCCCTTCTTGCCAGCGCAATCTAAGTTAAGGACATTATCTTCTCGTTTTACATCTCTACCGTTGACGTTAGATTCATAACATTTCATTCAATATCGGTATGTTTTACGCAGCGAGCGTCGGTTTTGCATTGATATTCGACTTATTTGAATACCGTCTAAACAAACTTTACTTCAAAAAAAAAAAAACAGCAGTGTCAGGTGATTGTCGAGAGAATAACTTCGCTGGGCTTCCCTATCCGGCGATATGGTTTGTTTCCACGTACGTCGCTCATTAGGCGAAATGGACGAAACTCACGCGAGCTTCCCTATCTCTTGATCGGCGGAAACGATGGAAACGGATCATTGACTCGATTCTGAATATCGGTGACCTAGCGCGGATGGACTTGAACCCTGAACCTAGAAATGGCCCTGTATCAGCTGTGTCGGTGGTTGACCACGAGTCCCACCTAACCCAGGCACTCGACATTGTCCGGAGAACAAAGGACTTGATCCCACTATGTCACTGGTACGGCTTCTGTTTCGACAGTATTAGCGGTGAGAGAACAGACAGGCAGAACATCTGTAAGAGGAGTCTGAGGTCATTGACAGCTTTTCTATTTCCGCTAGTTTCCAGACGAAGGGGACAAGATCGTGATGGGCTCCGTTATCTTATGTTGGCACGCGAGAGATGACCCTTGTATTCGTTTGGACGAAGGGAACAATGGCTTGTATTGTTTCGATGATTTCCGACGGGTTTTCGTTGTTCCTGAGAAACACTATATTCGGGAATGAGTTCTGAACGAAGGTGTCGAAGTTCGTAGGGCGGAGCTGACCAAATTCACGACTTGGAAGGTTCAGCTCGCGAGTTCTTGACACGGGAACCAGGATTACATTCTGGATTGACAGTGTGAGGTTGTTGTCGCGAGATGAAGACGGGTGCTGTAAAGCTCAGGCCCGCGAATTTACACAAGGAGCACTGTTCTCGTCGCGCTTGCTTGAGTCGTGCAGGGCCTAGTCTTCCCTCAAATTAACTACCGACATAAATTAGTGGCGTACACATTTGGATATACTAAACACGCACTCTACAGTACGTACCCTTTTACTTAACGGATTTGGCAGGTGTGATTGACGAAAGTCTGGGAGCCGACAGTTTGCTGTAAAGGATGCTGAGGAGGCGGCGAAGAGTTCGGCTCCTGAGCCTGCTAATTTTTAATTCTTCGAAACCAGTGGGATGCACGCGGGGATTCCCGACCCCTGACTTATCCGCAAGTATTCACTTCGGTATAATGTTCATGGCTGCGGTTAGCTGGGCGGACCCTTAACCTTCAGCATGCTGGCCATCATCAACATATCATCATCATCATCAGGCTCGGGCCGAAGGGCACGACCTGAACCGGAAGTCATCTGAGCACCTTCTGAGAGCTCTTAGACATACTTCAATCACACTCGGCGGAACGGAGCGTCATTTTTATGTCTAGCGACATGGAATGACCTTTCATCATGAATCTTCAACCTATCATCTTAATCATCATACCATCTTACCTTGCGAAGATTTGGTAGAGATATTCTCCCATTGCCGCATTGTACTATGGAGATTACAACATATATCATCAACTACAAAAATCACACACATTCCCCTCCCGACAGGGACGAAACATGTCAATTTTCATCAGTTGCGAGGCAACAAATAAATCTTCCTGGAGGCGTTGGGATTGGGGTTAGCTCGACAGGTTTTCCTTCATCGAGCTAATTGGGAATTGGAGGAGACCAATCGTAGCAAGCACATGTTTGTCCCTATTCCTACCCATTATACCTACCTGTAAGTAGATTGCATACAACTAACAACCAATAGGAACTTAGAATAACTAATTGAATTATTGTATGAATGATGTTTTGATATACTCTAACAAAAGGGTTTATAACTCCGAGTTTAGGTAGAACGGCACAGAGAGTTAGGTATATCGTAATTAGACTATTCGTCAATAGCATGGGGAAGGGTATTAGATCAGTAAATAGTAAGATATACTGGGAAGTTAAATGATTAGCCAGTTAGATAGAATATCGTCATTGTTGAAGATCTGACAAATTGCAACACACCACAGCTAAGAACCAAAAGTTACCACAAATCCGTTTAATCTACCTGAATTAGCGCTATAAAGGCGAAACAAAAATAATCACAACGTGTCTAGTTAATTCAAAAGTAATTAAACAACAATTTATCAGTACGTACTTGCCTACGTACTGGCAGCTCCAGCAGTAACTTAAGGTTTTCAAAACTTAAAGTTATACGAAAAAAAAAAATGATCACCCTTAAATAGGGTTGATCTAAGTCAGGGGGATCATAAGGTACTAGAACCATTACACCCCCCCCCCACCTCTCTTCCTACCCCTCCACCAACCAGTCTCTGATGTTCTCTCTCTCTCGTATATGCTTTATCTCTCTAGTTTGTTTACCTGATATTAATTCTCTGTATTATATTTACTTTATATATTATTGTCCTGAAGAAGGTTGAGTTCAACCGAAACCAGTTGACCAATAAAAATCATAATAAAGTGGTTTAAAAAATGTATTTATTTCATTTTCTGTAATATAATTTAATAAAATAATCAAGATCCTTGATATGGTTGCTCTGGATAATCGCCGTTTAAGTATATAACACCATCAAAAAAATTTAAACATATATTTTTGATAACTTAATTTGCGATTCGGACCTTTGTGTGTTGCCCAGAATGTAGTGCATAGTGTGTACAGTGTAAGTATAATTGTATAGTGCGGGGAGCACTCACTGCATACTTGAGACGCCGGGCGTCAATGCGTCGTTAAGGGTTGTAGTGATCCGTCTCGACACCCTACCCGCCGCGGATACTAATTTGTGACGATCCACCCTCCTGGGCTACCCGGCACCAGTTGTAGTGAACCTACCCCTGGCCTTACTAACTTCTATGGGTCTCGGGACCTCCTGTAATGTACCTGTGGGGCTACCCGGCACCCGTTGTACTGATCCGTAGTCGTCTATCCTTGGTTTTTCTATTCTTTCCCTTTAACATTAGCTGTCGGGATCTACTGGCTACGCTACCCTTATCTTTTGGCCTTCGATCAATATACCCTTGTATCTAGCTACACCTAACTTTTCCTTAAACCCCTGCGATTTTCTCACAGTAAATAAGATTTAAGATTTTATTGTACATTATTCCTATTCACCACGTTGTGTGATTTTTTGATTCGGTAATTACATTTGAATGTGTAAATTAATACACATACACATGTAGAGGAAATAATGTAGTGTGAGTGGTAACCTCAAATTCTTTTGGAGTAAAGTGTGAAAGAATCTCGTTTGATAAACTGACCCCGTTTTTTAGATTGTTTTATTTTATTTTCAAACCTATACTCGTATTACCCGCCTTTTCTCAACTTGAACGGAGTGTCATTGACGCTAATCCTACAGTGAATTGTCACCCGGTTTATAAAATTCAAAGTCGTAGTTTTCTTACCCGATTTTTTCCTGTCTATGGGTTTACATTGTATTATATTAACATGACATGGACAGTGTGAATTATGACATACATACCAGGATTCCTTGCGAAGCTCTCAATGTCGTCGTACTGCACCTAAATGGTCAAGTTATTATTGTTATTAGTATACACTACATGTACTGGGGAAGAGGAAGGTGAGGAGGGGTGATAGGAGGATCTGGGAAATGTTGTTTCCTGAATAAGTCGGCTCCTCCTCTAACCAAATAGATACTGGTGACCAACATTCCGGACAAAGACTCAATCATTACGTTTGCTAGGATGGTCCTTAAGTCCTGATTTTGTTCTCTTGCATGAACTTCATTGCTACGAAAGGGTCCCTTCACGCCAGATGAAAGCGCGCAGAGTCCTCATGTCACTTCCAGTATTATTCCGACTTCCTATCCTCCAGATTTGATTTTAACTCGACTGATTCTAGAAGGGGTATGTCCATTTCTTCCCTTATCATGATTCTACTCGCGTTGAGTGCGTACGGAGCCGTTTGAGATGATCCTTTCGTCTCCTACGAGGATAATCATTGGCTTGCGTTCCTCGCCTCCAAGAGCTGACATAACTTCTACCTTGTAAAAACTATGTTTGCTTTCAGGTCGACACTACTGGTAGTATGCAATAGTGCTACAGACTTATTCTCACGGAATACCACGCCGACGTCCCCTCCACATAACTTCGCAAAACTTGGGATACCTTCGGTCGAAACGCCTCCGTCAGCGAATCATACCCTACCATTCCAAGTGGCATTTTCTTTTTATTCTGTCTTTCATGCCTTTTCACTCTGCATGACCCCGCGAAAGGGATTAACTTTCAGTACCCCGCGTGAATGCTAAGTTTACGTTGACATCCCCTATCGCATGATAGCGTAAGAAAAAAAGCCCTCTTTGTCTCATATCTTGTGGGGATATAATTTCAGTGAACGCTATTGCATTCCCCAATCGTGAAGTCTATATTTCGCAGGTCAAGCGGGATTTTGGAAGGGTCTGATTGAGAAAACATTACCGAAATAATGTTGATTTCATATTTTGTAAGGAAGCCTGAAAGAAATTTGACATGATAATATTGTTGTTAGTAAACAATTATAATGTTTAAATTCAATTCTCCAAATTTCATTTTTGGACCAACATCCAGTATGGTATGGATGCTTCCGTCACTCCACTTTGGCTCGGCATACCTCAGAAAAAAACCTTCTAATTTGGATGACTGTACGGCTACGATTTATGGCCGGGATCCTTTTTTATACGCATTCGTCTCGTCCTTTCTAGCACGCAAAAAATATAAGTTCGTTGAACCCACATTGATAATAGATTTAATTTGGGACAAATCTCGTAATTACACATTGAGAATAATATTTAAAACACAATTATATCCTGGAACATAACTTCTTTTGTTATTAGTTTTGTAGGTTGGCAGATCCTCTCAGGTATCGGGACCATGTACGACCTGTAATTAATTAAAATGTTTTTTCACTCACCTGAACGAAGCCTGATTAAGTGCACTAAATACCTGTGGAGGAAAAATAATAAGGAAAGAACCTTCCTGTCACTATGATTCGGTAATTTAGTCCTCAGAAGTAGTAACACCCATGACTCTATGTCACACTTTTATTTGAGTTTAAGAAAATACGTAGGTTATTAATTATTATTATTTGTTAACAATATTATCGAAGATGACATTTATACGTAGGTATTTGCTGATATTATTTTGAATATTTGTATTATCTTGATTATATGATATATTGAAGAAACTACAAGCGCGTAGGTATTGTTTATTATCGTTGAACAATTTCAAATTGGGGGATTCAAAACAAGCAATAGTTTATTTTATATTATTATTATGCTCGCGGAAGATCGAAGGTGACATTTGTATGTAGGTTATTTATTTTGATGTTGTTTTGATATTATTATTTTGTGTGTACAAGATTGAAGATGACATTAGTACGTAATTTTATTGGCTCCGCTAATTTTATATTTCAAATCAAAATTCGCGCGATGCACACCCCTTCTATTTTTAAAACACAAAGTTATGTTATTATTAACTCACTGAAGTTAAGTATTTCATTCACTTTGATTATTATTTTGGTTTTGATAATTCAAATTAATTTTATTACTTAATTAATTCACCCGCGGCGCACTGTCATTCACTGCAGCTAATTTTCAATAGAGTATTTTAACAAGCCGAATAATTAATTTATGTACACGAACTATTGCTTCTCACGAAGTCACAACCTTAAAAATTCTTTAATATTACGATGGATATTTTCTCCCAACATTAACAAACACTTGTCACTGTTTATCACGACCTTTTTAATTCTTCGGTGGATTATGTCTTATCACTCGTTTTTATAATATTTGATCAATTGTTTTGTTAAATACGAACGATCTTATCACTGCTAGCACTCTATAGCCTCGTCTTCCTTCGATCCTCGACTCTTACTCGACTCTTACTGCCTCCCGCCACATGGTATCCAGCCCTTCGAATATCTTGTCCAAAAAAAGGTGCCAGGCGTGGACTCAGGACGTACATCTCGTCTTTCGTTAGGGCGTTTTATAATTGAGAGTTCAGACTATTTCAACTTTCATTGATATGTTATTTTTCATGACTCTCTCTCTCCAAAATTAAATATGTCCGTTTTAATTATTTCATTATCTGGCCGCCGATAAGTGTAACTCACCCTTTTGATGCAATTTTGCTTTAAACTTTTTCTAGAATTCTGCAATCGGTCTTTCCTTAATAATCGGTAAATTTCCTCGGCTAATTGTGACTTTACATCTGAAATAATTATCACTCTCGCACTCTCCCATTTATTTTTGTTTAAAATTTGCGGCAGGTAAAATTGAATTCAGTAGTATTCCGGCTTAATTCTCATGGTAGCATGAAATTGCTTCTGTCATTTACTTGATTCACCACATTCCTTGCAGATGTTTACAACTATCTTTTATCCTTCGTCCCTTTTCATGATCAGATATAATATTCGTAAAACTTTGTCTGGTAATAACTAATATCACCTTATTAATTCAGAATTCATTTTCTTAATGCGTTCCAAATAGCTCTATGGTCTAGTACGTACCTGTTTGGCTTCATTTTTTTGTGTATCCAAAAGTAAAAATCTTATTTACTTTTAATCTGAGTGTTTTGTTTACCTTTCGAAAAATCTCGGTCTATAGCACTAATGCATAGATTGTGTACGTCGTTAATTTTAATTGGTTTTATCAATACTCCGTCTGTATTCTGTAGTGGTAATTTGGGCTTAATTACCCCATTTATTCCTCAAAACCATGTAAGTTTTTTTGTTACTAAACAAACTCTCTTCGACACGCTCTAGGATTTTAAATTTATGGTTGGTCTGAAGTGTCGGCTTACATTCAATATTGATAAATTTTAAACGTGGTATCGATTTGAAAACTTCGAGCCGTTCATTATGTCATCACCTTTATTTACCTCAGCCCTTCTCAGATTGTGATTTTTCTGTCCTTTTCAATAGCGGTCGCTAGTGTAGTCGATTTGAAATTTCGTTTAGGTGGGAAAAATTTTGTATGAGCTCTTCCGATAAAGAAGATGCTTTTTTTTTTTCTTTCGAACGTAGTGTTGAAGCCATCACAGCCCCCCTAGAGTTTTAAATCCAGCGGTAAACACGCCTCCTAGTGTTAGTCGATGGGATTAGAACTCACCATAGGTCTTTTAATTCCTTCTATTTTCTATTGATGTTCTGTACCCCTGATCCTTTCTATTAAATCTTGCAGGGTTCCGTCCCATTTACTTCATGTGTTATTTGTTGAAACTAGTTCCATTTTCCGTCGGCGAACTATTCGTACGTTCCTACTTGTACAAATCTTTCTCTCTCCCTTGCTGTCCTACTCCCCCCCCCCCTAAGATTGTATTCCCCCCCCCCTAAGATTATACTCCCTCTTCTCTTGTATGTCGGTTTTTTTTATTTATTCACTTTTTTGTTTTTATTTTTTATTTTTATTTTTATCCAATTCGGACCTGTCCCTCCTATGTTTTTTTGTTGGGTTCATTTATCTACTTGACTAGGTACCTGTTTCTAAACAAGACTGAACGTCAATGATGGATGGTTACCCCGGATGCTCTATTTTTTTATTTGTAGGTGTACTTGAGAACGCAATACATTTTACGCGTAATTACTTCATGTATGATTTTAGATTTAATTGTCTTTAATTACTAATTAATTTTTTCCTAGTTTTATATTTTTATTATTTACGTTTTTTAACATTTAGTAATGTTTAAATGTATAAGATTTATCGCGTACAATGATCTCTAAAAAGTTCTCCTTCATTTTTATTTTTATTCTTCAATCTTATCGGAAGTTGGATAGCACAATGTCTCTACTCATTTATTTTTATTTGACTAACTCGTTTATAATGTTATGTCTAGACTG
Source organism: Limnephilus auricula (assembly GCA_951813805.1). Taxonomy (NCBI): domain Eukaryota; kingdom Metazoa; phylum Arthropoda; class Insecta; order Trichoptera; family Limnephilidae; genus Limnephilus; species Limnephilus auricula. Next base: position 36,742,839 of record OX638388.1, read on the forward strand.
TAGTTAAAGTCAGATTTCAGATATGTTTTTTTTTTAATTCGTACCGTATTGATTTTTTTGCATAACCCGACGCTATACAAATCGCCCAAATCAGTTTAGCTTATTTATTATTATGGTTTTGATTTTTTTTTTTGTTTATCTATTTTTATTTTGTCGGAATATGTGTGTATTAGAAGATGTATGAATGTGAATGAGGCAAAGAGTGTGTGCCAAGATCTGTCGTCTCTGCCCACCCCTGCGAGGAAACGGCGCGATGGTTAATTAGTTATGTTTTTATTTTATTATTATTTTTTATGTGTTAATTTTATCATTATTATTATTCTGAGTGACTATTTGATAATTTATTTTCTTTCTAAACATCTGTTCGAATAATTTTAACGGCAAGGACCCATATTTTTTGCTTCCGAGCACACAAACGCAAGAGTCATAAATCTACGATCTTATCGTTCGTTACCTCATTTTTTGTGCATTGAGTCGACCCGTATTCGATGTTTATTTATTCCCCGACCGAAATGTTTAAAATACGCTCGGAACACGCGGGACAAATTCCTCTATTCATTTTAGGTTCGGTTTTTCAATTTTAGTTCAAGTTATTTATTTTTTCCAATTTATTTTTAATTTCGAAAAGCTTATTATTTCCAATTTATTATTAGTTTCGAAAATCTTCCACTTGTAAAACTTTCTCCTTTGGTCACGGCAACAGTTGTAGTGATCCGTCTCGACACCCTACCCGCCGCGGATACTAATTTGTGACGATCCACCCTCCTGGGCTACCCGGCACCAGTTGTAGTGAACCTACCCCTGGCCTTACTAACTTCTATGGGTCTCGGGACCTCCTGTAATGTACCTGTGGGGCTACCCGGCACCCGTTGTACTGATCCGTAGTCGTCTATCCTTGGTTTTTCTATTCTTTCCCTTTAACATTAGCTGTCGGGATCTACTGGCTACGCTACCCTTATCTTTTGGCCTTCGATCAATATACCCTTGTATCTAGCTACACCTAACTTTTCCTTAAACCCCTGCGATTTTCTCACAGTAAATAAGATTTAAGATTTTATTGTACATTATTCCTATTCACCACGTTGTGTGATTTTTTGATTCGGTAATTACATTTGAATGTGTAAATTAATACACATACACATGTAGAGGAAATAATGTAGTGTGAGTGGTAACCTCAAATTCTTTTGGAGTAAAGTGTGAAAGAATCTCGTTTGATAAACTGACCCCGTTTTTTAGATTGTTTTATTTTATTTTCAAACCTATACTCGTATTACCCGCCTTTTCTCAACTTGAACGGAGTGTCATTGACGCTAATCCTACAGTGAATTGTCACCCGGTTTATAAAATTCAAAGTCGTAGTTTTCTTACCCGATTTTTTCCTGTCTATGGGTTTACATTGTATTATATTAACATGACATGGACAGTGTGAATTATGACATACATACCAGGATTCCTTGCGAAGCTCTCAATGTCGTCGTACTGCACCTAAATGGTCAAGTTATTATTGTTATTAGTATACACTACATGTACTGGGGAAGAGGAAGGTGAGGAGGGGTGATAGGAGGATCTGGGAAATGTTGTTTCCTGAATAAGTCGGCTCCTCCTCTAACCAAATAGATACTGGTGACCAACATTCCGGACAAAGACTCAATCATTACGTTTGCTAGGATGGTCCTTAAGTCCTGATTTTGTTCTCTTGCATGAACTTCATTGCTACGAAAGGGTCCCTTCACGCCAGATGAAAGCGCGCAGAGTCCTCATGTCACTTCCAGTATTATTCCGACTTCCTATCCTCCAGATTTGATTTTAACTCGACTGATTCTAGAAGGGGTATGTCCATTTCTTCCCTTATCATGATTCTACTCGCGTTGAGTGCGTACGGAGCCGTTTGAGATGATCCTTTCGTCTCCTACGAGGATAATCATTGGCTTGCGTTCCTCGCCTCCAAGAGCTGACATAACTTCTACCTTGTAAAAACTATGTTTGCTTTCAGGTCGACACTACTGGTAGTATGCAATAGTGCTACAGACTTATTCTCACGGAATACCACGCCGACGTCCCCTCCACATAACTTCGCAAAACTTGGGATACCTTCGGTCGAAACGCCTCCGTCAGCGAATCATACCCTACCATTCCAAGTGGCATTTTCTTTTTATTCTGTCTTTCATGCCTTTTCACTCTGCATGACCCCGCGAAAGGGATTAACTTTCAGTACCCCGCGTGAATGCTAAGTTTACGTTGACATCCCCTATCGCATGATAGCGTAAGAAAAAAAGCCCTCTTTGTCTCATATCTTGTGGGGATATAATTTCAGTGAACGCTATTGCATTCCCCAATCGTGAAGTCTATATTTCGCAGGTCAAGCGGGATTTTGGAAGGGTCTGATTGAGAAAACATTACCGAAATAATGTTGATTTCATATTTTGTAAGGAAGCCTGAAAGAAATTTGACATGATAATATTGTTGTTAGTAAACAATTATAATGTTTAAATTCAATTCTCCAAATTTCATTTTTGGACCAACATCCAGTATGGTATGGATGCTTCCGTCACTCCACTTTGGCTCGGCATACCTCAGAAAAAAACCTTCTAATTTGGATGACTGTACGGCTACGATTTATGGCCGGGATCCTTTTTTATACGCATTCGTCTCGTCCTTTCTAGCACGCAAAAAATATAAGTTCGTTGAACCCACATTGATAATAGATTTAATTTGGGACAAATCTCGTAATTACACATTGAGAATAATATTTAAAACACAATTATATCCTGGAACATAACTTCTTTTGTTATTAGTTTTGTAGGTTGGCAGATCCTCTCAGGTATCGGGACCATGTACGACCTGTAATTAATTAAAATGTTTTTTCACTCACCTGAACGAAGCCTGATTAAGTGCACTAAATACCTGTGGAGGAAAAATAATAAGGAAAGAACCTTCCTGTCACTATGATTCGGTAATTTAGTCCTCAGAAGTAGTAACACCCATGACTCTATGTCACACTTTTATTTGAGTTTAAGAAAATACGTAGGTTATTAATTATTATTATTTGTTAACAATATTATCGAAGATGACATTTATACGTAGGTATTTGCTGATATTATTTTGAATATTTGTATTATCTTGATTATATGATATATTGAAGAAACTACAAGCGCGTAGGTATTGTTTATTATCGTTGAACAATTTCAAATTGGGGGATTCAAAACAAGCAATAGTTTATTTTATATTATTATTATGCTCGCGGAAGATCGAAGGTGACATTTGTATGTAGGTTATTTATTTTGATGTTGTTTTGATATTATTATTTTGTGTGTACAAGATTGAAGATGACATTAGTACGTAATTTTATTGGCTCCGCTAATTTTATATTTCAAATCAAAATTCGCGCGATGCACACCCCTTCTATTTTTAAAACACAAAGTTATGTTATTATTAACTCACTGAAGTTAAGTATTTCATTCACTTTGATTATTATTTTGGTTTTGATAATTCAAATTAATTTTATTACTTAATTAATTCACCCGCGGCGCACTGTCATTCACTGCAGCTAATTTTCAATAGAGTATTTTAACAAGCCGAATAATTAATTTATGTACACGAACTATTGCTTCTCACGAAGTCACAACCTTAAAAATTCTTTAATATTACGATGGATATTTTCTCCCAACATTAACAAACACTTGTCACTGTTTATCACGACCTTTTTAATTCTTCGGTGGATTATGTCTTATCACTCGTTTTTATAATATTTGATCAATTGTTTTGTTAAATACGAACGATCTTATCACTGCTAGCACTCTATAGCCTCGTCTTCCTTCGATCCTCGACTCTTACTCGACTCTTACTGCCTCCCGCCACATGGTATCCAGCCCTTCGAATATCTTGTCCAAAAAAAGGTGCCAGGCGTGGACTCAGGACGTACATCTCGTCTTTCGTTAGGGCGTTTTATAATTGAGAGTTCAGACTATTTCAACTTTCATTGATATGTTATTTTTCATGACTCTCTCTCTCCAAAATTAAATATGTCCGTTTTAATTATTTCATTATCTGGCCGCCGATAAGTGTAACTCACCCTTTTGATGCAATTTTGCTTTAAACTTTTTCTAGAATTCTGCAATCGGTCTTTCCTTAATAATCGGTAAATTTCCTCGGCTAATTGTGACTTTACATCTGAAATAATTATCACTCTCGCACTCTCCCATTTATTTTTGTTTAAAATTTGCGGCAGGTAAAATTGAATTCAGTAGTATTCCGGCTTAATTCTCATGGTAGCATGAAATTGCTTCTGTCATTTACTTGATTCACCACATTCCTTGCAGATGTTTACAACTATCTTTTATCCTTCGTCCCTTTTCATGATCAGATATAATATTCGTAAAACTTTGTCTGGTAATAACTAATATCACCTTATTAATTCAGAATTCATTTTCTTAATGCGTTCCAAATAGCTCTATGGTCTAGTACGTACCTGTTTGGCTTCATTTTTTTGTGTATCCAAAAGTAAAAATCTTATTTACTTTTAATCTGAGTGTTTTGTTTACCTTTCGAAAAATCTCGGTCTATAGCACTAATGCATAGATTGTGTACGTCGTTAATTTTAATTGGTTTTATCAATACTCCGTCTGTATTCTGTAGTGGTAATTTGGGCTTAATTACCCCATTTATTCCTCAAAACCATGTAAGTTTTTTTGTTACTAAACAAACTCTCTTCGACACGCTCTAGGATTTTAAATTTATGGTTGGTCTGAAGTGTCGGCTTACATTCAATATTGATAAATTTTAAACGTGGTATCGATTTGAAAACTTCGAGCCGTTCATTATGTCATCACCTTTATTTACCTCAGCCCTTCTCAGATTGTGATTTTTCTGTCCTTTTCAATAGCGGTCGCTAGTGTAGTCGATTTGAAATTTCGTTTAGGTGGGAAAAATTTTGTATGAGCTCTTCCGATAAAGAAGATGCTTTTTTTTTTTCTTTCGAACGTAGTGTTGAAGCCATCACAGGGTATGGCCCCATATACATTTTATGACCAACTTTGTGAAGGTGGGTGTTTTGGAAACGTACAATACTTATCTTGACAACCAATTATTTATAAAAACGATTTGTTTGTTTAAAAATTACTCCTACAAAAGTATAAAACCCAAATATGAAAAAAAATTACGACGAAGGGAAATATTCAAAATAAATTTTGATTATCTGATCAAACTAGTCCGTTTAGTATTAACATTTGAGTATGGATACAGAAGTAATGACATGAAAATACGGTGTGTTAAAAACGAAAACTTGAAATAATCGAAACTGATCTGAGTGCTACAAGCTAAAGGCGACGTTTTATCAATGGTGCAAAATATGTCAAAGGCGAGAATCATTTTCAAACATTTCTGCACCAGAACGGTGTTTTACGTTAAAGATCATAAATTTGCTTTGAAAAAGATTTAAAATAGGCAATACATAAACGTACACACATCTAAAAGTATTTATGTGTATACAATCTTCTCTACAGTAATGCATTTTTTCTATGAACAAAAATATTGCTTTTTTTTCGGGGCAAAAGAATTTATGGCAAATTTATGACTTTTTCTGGCGTTTTCTGTGAGTTGTTTGGTTAGACATTGTCTGTGTAGATTATTAACGCACTCAATATCATTAAGCGGCTCGAAAGCTCATTCAAATGGAATGTCAGAGACTGAGCTCTCGGGGAATTCATTTAATGGAAGATATTAATATCACAAATGATGTTATATTACACTGAATTTGTGTCTTATACAAGAACGAGAAATAATTGTAAGTACTTTCTTTGTTAGGGAATATAAATTTGTTATCCCAACGGGTACAAAATTTAACACTTTTCGTACAAAAAAAAGATTGTTTTATTGTAAAATATGATCTTAGCAGACTGAAGACGAATTCATTTCTGTCACTTTAACAAAAAGACTGTTTCAAAAATTCAATCAATTATTATAGTCTTCGACATTGAAGGTAAACTGTCTTATTTTTGATACAAACCAATAAATATGATTTTTGTGTTACCAACACGTTAAAATATTATACCCATGAACTTGATTAGTTTTGATTGTGTAAACCACTTCCCGGTTTTATCTAAACGATTAATCTAAAAACCGAAACATTACGATTTCTTACTTAATTTTATTAGTCATTGACTAATAAAATTTTATTTATTTTATTGAGGAAAAAGATAACAATTATAACCTAAATTACATTATGAAAATGAACAAGACACAGAAAAATAATATAATAATAAATCTGGGACTCGAATCCAGATCTCTCGTCTTACCGTGATGTGCGTTCTACCAATTCAGCCATTGCCACCTACCATAGAACAACCAGTCATATTTAAAATTTCAAAAATAACAATATTATCTTCGACTAATGTTTTTTTTTCTTCATATTATCGGCAGCTACCTTTTTCATTGGAAACAAGTGTTCAAATAACACATTTGTTACCTAGATAGTGTCTAGGATAAATGTATCCGATTTTATTTAAATGGAACATCTATTGACTTTTTACCTTAGTCTAAATGAATATTCAATTTTTTTAAATGAAAACTCTTTTTAACTTTTGAAGATTATTCCCATCAATGTATATATAATTTATTTATTCATTTTTAAGTAACTTTTCCGTCGTTTTCTTTTCTTCGTGGTCTGTAAACCTCAAATCACGCGAATAACTGAATGGTTTGAAAAAAAAAAATTTTTACAACAACCTTAATTAAGAATTTATTCGAAACAGTAGATATTTGAACTAATTTTGATGATTTTTTTCGAAAAACTGAAACACCAACTAGGTAACTTAATCATAATCCATTATGTAAGTACACATTAATATATCACGTCTAATATAATGTTTTCAATCGGTTAAGTTTAGTGGCGGTTCGTAGTTATATTCATTAAGGGTACAATCAAGAGAGAGGAAATATAATTAAAATCTTGGTTCACATATAAAAATATTATGAATATGTTAAGACTGAAAGTGGTAAGAGAAGCATTGGTCACGAAGGTGTTCAAATATATAATCTCCTTCCAGACACCGCAAAAACGGAGGAAAGTATAAATATACTTTAAAAAAAACATTTAACCGTAAGTTGATAGAACAAAATTATTTTTTCTACTTTGTACTAAGTTAAGAAATTCTTATAACTTAATAATAAAAAAATTAAAAAATGTATCTGTGTACATCTCGTAGACAACAATTTTTTTTTTCTAAACATCGATAATGTGAAAAAATGTTTTGTGAATATTTATTTAAAATCTTGAATATTTCGGTCCTGGTGATAGAGAGGTGCGCACCTCTCACTGTTATGCCTTGTTCTGACCTAACAAGTAGTAAGTCGAGTAGCGAGTAACTCGCTACTCGACTCATCAAAAAGTATTACGCCGTTCTTCCGCGTAGCTACTCACAAGCGACGCTACCGCTACCTGTCATACAAGTTTGCTAGTGTAGCGCCTGGCCCCGTTTTCAAACACTAATAATACTATGGAAAACAAAGATGAGCGGCGATCTCGTCGCTTATCGCCGTTCTTCCATGGAGCTACGTGCAAGCGACGCGATCGCCGCTCGTCTGTATTTTCAATACTATTATTAGTGAGTCTAGTTTTTTAACTGTTAATTCATGGTGGAATTCCATTGTATTAGATATGAAATTAAACAATTTTTTTCACTTTGTTAATAAACAAGTGAAACAAAGTGAAAAAAAATGTTTAATTTCATATCTAATACTATTATTAGTGTTTGAATTATCCGCTAGGCGCTACACTAGCAAAATTGTTTGACAGGTAGCGGTAGCGTCGCTTGTGAGTAGCTACGTGGAAGAACGGCGTTACGCCCATCGTTCACGTAGCTACTTGCAAGCGACGCTACCGCTACCTGTCATACAATGTTGCTAGTGCAGCGCCTAGCGGCGATCTGAAACACTAATAAGAGTATAGAAAATACAGACGAGCGGCGATCGCGTCGCTTGAATGTAGCTCCATGGAAGAACGGCGTTAGAGTAGTAGAGTTCATTAGTAAGCGACGCGTAACGACATGGCGGGCTGCAATGCAATAAAGTAAATACGCTAATTAAACTGAATGCTTATTTTAGATGAGGTGGAAGAAAAAATTAGTGAGATGAAAAGAAATAAACTCTGGCCACAAAAATAAATTAATAGCCGCAAAAATAAAAAATTTTAGAGTAGTATTTTCGCTCTAACGAGACGACATATTGCGCGCGTCTGCGTATACGAATGAACTGTGCATGTCAGTGCGCAGGGACGCGTGGTGGGGGACTCTAGGTACTCGCCGAAAAAATAGGACGAAATGGATTGAATCTATTAAAGAGCTAACTAACCTACTCTACTAAAATTGTGGTGTTCGGACACGTTTAGTTACTAAAATATTAGCTACTCGACTAAAATAATCTCCCAGTCAGAACAAGGCATTAGAGGCAGAATATTGTTCGTACAACATGCTTCATAAGTAGTAGGCGGCTAGGCGGTGGCAAAACGAAGAATTCCAAGTTGAAAATTCGCAAAAACATCATTCGGAGATATTGAGGTTTGGAGTTTAGAATTGATTCATTATTACAAAAACATATAATTTCAAAAATTCAAATTTCAATATCTCCGAATGATGTTTTTGCGGATTCGTGACTTGGAATTCTTCGTTTTGCCACCGCCTAGCCGCCTCCTATTCATAAGCATTATCTGTCCATATGTGCGTTCTGGATTCCGCTCACGTGGGTGGATTCATAGGTAGAGTTTAAGTGGCGCACCGTTCAAAATGTAGTAAATATTCCGATTAGTTTTTGTCTTATTCGTCTTTGGCAATGTTTAGGAGATCGTTGCACGTACACTCCTCAGGGAAAACCACCAGTGGTTACGTTTACATTCGTCTCCAAGCCTCACGACTACCTATCATCCTCCAATCTTCTTCCATGTAGTCAGTCCACCTGTTTCTCGGTCTGTCTCTGGGTTGCGTGAACATCAAATTCCACCGGGGCACTAACTAGGCCATGGGTTCGGTGTCCTGTCATCTGGAATTTTTACACATATTCCGTCCAGTTTGTGTTACTTACAAAATCTTACTACGCGACAGTGTGTAAATTATTAGGAAATTGTTCAAAAATATCACTGCAGGTATTGAATATATATATATATATATATATATTCAATACCTGCAGTGATATTTTTGAACAATTTCCTAAATATCACTGCAGGTATTGAATAATTTCCTAAATATCACTGCAGGTATTGAATAATAATAATAATAATTTTTAACTGCATTTTTTTATTATTATTTTTTTTCATAATTATAATATTTTTATTATTACAGGTATTGAATAATAATAATAATAATAATAATTTTTAACTGCATTTTTTTATTATTATTTTGTTTCTTAATTATAATATTTTTACAATAATAAACTTTATAATGTCACAGTACAATAATCGAATATAATATATTTATAATTATTTCTAAAGAAGAGAACTTGTTCTTGAGTTTGGTGTAGGAGTTATACATAATATCACATAATAGAGTTTACAAATAATACATCTTAAGTGCCCCACGAGTGCCGCAAGGAAACGGCCTTCCAAATTTTGAATTAGGCAGCCACCTCTGGTCTGGAGACACAATCTCTCCTTCCTGTTCACAAATAGACCCTCCAAAAGCATCCCCAAAAATGATATAGGGTTTCAAAGAAAACATTTTTCTCTAGGCTTTAATTTGAATCGTTGAGTTCCAAAACCCTCCCTAATGGATTTTCATACTTTTGAGTAAATCAAGAAAAACGTGTGGGCTGATGAGTTTTCATGATTCCAGTTTTGTTTTGTTTTATTGAGAAATTAATAGAATAGGCATGACAAAAATCAACCAAACGACCAAAATTTGTATGGAAAGAAAATGGTGACCTTTTTCAATAATTTGAAATGTTGAATTCTGATTTAAAATACTCCGTAATTCGTTTAAATCACGGAGTATTTTGGAACTGAAAATTTTGGAAGGTCGATATTTAAACACGATTTATAAAGAAACTAGGAGAAATTTTGAAATAATAACAACGGCATTATATTCCTGGTTGGAAAACACAAAATATGGCATTCTCACCTCATTTTCAACCAAAATCCATTAGGGGGAATATTGGAACTCAACGATTCATTTAAAAAATAAAACGAATTACTAAATGAGATAAAATTTAAACGGGTAAAATTAATGATGTCACAGCTTTTTGTTGGTGATGTTACGGGTGTTCGGTCGGAGTAAGGATTTTAATTTAACTTTTATCAAATTCAACCAACGTATTTATTATTATTCAAACCAAATGATAGCAGTATATATATATATATCAATACTTTTTTTCTGGTCGGATAAAACTGTATAGAACATTTCGTTTTGATAATCTAACTCGGAATAATTGGATGGTTTATTGATCAGTCCCCAAGAGAGACAAGTTAATTTCTTTTAAAAGTTATGAAGAAAGTTCAACCAAAACTCTTTTTTTCCATTCCTTCGAGTGGGATTCACGCCATTTGGCATTTCTCTAATGCAAATGGCAGTTAGGTACTAAAAAGTATTACAAGTTTAATTTATCTCACAATTAAAAAAAAATGTCTGTCGAAGAAATCTGAAGAAACGGGAATAAATTTCAATTTAAGTTGAGTTTAAGTATTCCTACCATATATTTGAATGAAGTATTGAATATATTAAATGATTTTCGACATTTCTGGGTGGTTATATTTATGGTGCGGGTATTTTTTAATCCAAATACAATTCTTCAAAATATAATAGGTACACCTAGAACCTCTGTATGCATAACGAAAATAATTGACAATAATGTTCTTTAAATTAGATTATTTGGCAAGTAAAAAATAAAATAAATATTAAAAAAATCTACAGTATTTACCTTCCGTACATTAAGAGCTCGTACGCACCAGCGGTCAGCCGCGGGGGCGTGGCGGTTCGACTAAGCGGCTAGCCGTCTAACGCCGTTGAAACCAGCGGCTGGCCGCCATTACGGCCAGCCGCTGTTGAACCGCCCGGCGCGGTACGGTCAAAACACGTAGAAAGCGTGTTTCGTATTTTGGACTACCCGCGCCCAGCGCCGGAGCGCGAGAAAAAATGAAAAACCATGTTTCAGGGAAAAAAAATACTAAACTGAAGTTTAAGAATAACATTCCTGATTTCAGGATTTCCCCAAGTGACCCATCCTAAAAAACGCAATCCAATCAAAATTACACACTTTTGTTAGTTAAAGACATGTTTTACATAGTTTTTAAATAACCGCGGAGGTGACCATAGAGAACACCAAATCATAAAATAACCAAAAATCCATGAAAACGTGGTAAAAACCGTGCACATAACAACACTGAGTTTTCTCTGACCGGCGTTACCGGCGAGCAGGAATTAAGAATTCATTCCGGTAAAACTTCTCGGCGCCGCTTCGGGCGAACACAAATCTGAACCTGCCTTCATTGTGTTAGAACGTTGACATTTATACATTCTCGTCGGCGCGGCCGCGCCAGTCGGCCGTCCATGCGCCGACTAACCAGAAAGCCGAAACCCGCTTTCTTTATGGTCGTACCCGTAGTCAGAAAACTGCTTGCCGAGTGAAAAATGTTTGCTGAGTATTTTATGTATCTGTAAAGTATCTGCGGGCCTTAACTTGACTTTGGCTTAACTTAACTTCTTGCTTATATTATAACTCCCCGTGTGTGCCTTCAATGCATTATCATCGACAATGAGTATATTCCAGTTTCAGCTCGATTGGATATAGGGAAATGGTTTTTTTCCATTTAAGATTACATTTCATACATACATTTATTCAAACAAACAAAATCGAAATTATTTTTTTGTTTATATTAACCCCACACAGGAGGCCCTGAGGAAAATTATTTTCCGAGGGTTTATGTCATGTTTGAGGATGTTGTGTGGAGGATCTTTATAAGGAAAGGAAGGATAGGAAATCTTGGGTTCAGTGTGTTCAGGAGTGACGGACGTATAAATAGATGTCTTTAAAAATATTACAACATATTTACGAGCAAAATATTCTTACAAATTATTTGAATGTTTAATGAAGCTCCTTGACAACTTTCCATAAATCTTCATTTCATTATTTCAATATTTATTACTAGAGAGAAGCAACACTTCGGAAAGTTTGCGTATGAAAGGTGGTAGTTTACATCAAAGGCTTTTCTGTTCCGACATTTAGAAGTTTCCTGACATTTACGTTAGGCACTCGTTTCCAGAGATTATAGTGATTAAGAGTTTGTAACTTGGAACAAGAAATTAATAAACCGAATATATTAATTATGTGTGTATGTTAAACAGGTTGAAGTAGAACAAGTATTTTAGCATATTTTGGCCAAGACGAAACAATAATTAAATTACTTAATAACCAGTTTACACTAATTTTGCGTTCCATTGGCAGGTAAACCAAACCAAAAGCCGTAAGAGATTCGATTAACGGTCTTTACAGCGCCTTCAAATTCTACCTTGATAGTGATTATTTAATTAAATGACTGAAATGAAAGGAAATTGTTAATTATTTAACAATTCATCCCGAGTTATTTGAAGAGTCAAGTTCTTTAATGGTCTTAACTTATTGAATGGGAAGTTGAAACTATTTCATAATGAGAAAACTGGACTGGAAGAGATCTAGTTAGTTTCGATTTTGAAATTAGTTATATTTATTGGTAGCTCTTTGAAATTCCTTATGATAAATATTATAACGTTCAAAATACGGTAGGTAAAATCAACATAATAACATTGTGGTGAATATTATTTATTGACATTTAAATATCACATCGATATTGTTGCGATTTGAAAACAGAAGATAAATAAATACAATTAACTGAACTGAAAACAGAAAACGATATGCTAATGTCCCAAGAGAACTTGTCAAAACTTGAACTTATATAAAGAAATATTAAAAGTTGGATAAAAAATATGGAAGTGAATACATTTTTCCTATAATTTGTACTATCTACATTTTAAACAACGAAAATATGCCAAGTCTTTCTGAATCTTTGATTTAAAAATATATATATCTATATATAAGAAAACACAAATATTTATGTCATTTAAAAAAAAAATCACAAAGATTCCTGTAAAATCAATCACCTCTACACAATTGTACTATATTCTTAAATTCTTTATTTTAACCACCACTGTTTAATATCTACTTATTATAATGCCCACGCACAGGCTTCGCCTTTGTGGGATTTTTTTGTAACTCTCTTCATTTATGTTATTATATATGTACCTACCTTTAAATGGATGTATCAAAAATTTTCCATTAAATAAAAACTTACTAATTCAGTGTTTTTGCTTAGGAAAACAGATTGGGTACATTTAAGATATCCACAACTAAAGGCTTTATCAGCTACACCAAAACTAACTGTATTAAGAAGGTATCACTTCTAAATACATAAACACGCACTTCACCGTAATCCACACACCTGCCCTTACGATGGATTTTGGATGGAGGGAGTAAGCTCAACACGGCAAAATAACTCAAAAATTAATCAAATTTGTGATTAAAACCTAGTGCAGTAGTTTCTCTATTTTAATATCCTTCTCGCATTTCTAAAGTCATACAATTCCATCAGTGGAGATAAAATTGTTTCATTCAAATTAATATTTGACTAGTTACTTAAACTTAAAACTCCCTGAAGACAAATGGTGGAACAGTGGAACTTCCAACATATGAGGACCTTATGAAGGTACTATGAAGATACCAACAACTCGTTTTAGATTACTGTAAATAATCATTTGGTTAGAGAAATAACAGGACAATGGAGGAACATCCAAGTTTTCTATATTGAATGGATTGATGTAACAATGATATTTTTAGATCATGATGATAAAATTAATGTATTATGATTTTCTTAGAGCCTCATTTACAATCTCTAATCTCTAATAGTAAATTATGGTACACAATACGTAATCTTTTGATGAATAGCATTTTTATATTTCGCTACATTAGACAAAATAATAATCTCATATCCACTTTCGGGCATCATTTTAATTTAATAAAAAAATTAAAATTTTGTAATCACTACTTTGTGATTTTTATATTTTTTTTATCAAAATGCGGTTTTTCTGACTATGAAACTAGTGGTTCCGAAACATGTTGGTTATTTTTATTAAATAGTTGGGTATACAAACTTGTTAATTTTCGTTAAACCAAAATGTCAATTAGTACCAATGTACCTATCAATAATCGATTATTACCCTTCTGACATAAGGACAGTAGATATCTAATAAGAGCTGTAAAAGTATTCGAAAAAACTCGGGTTGTCCGATGTATCCAATTATTATCAAATAAGTATCTTTACTTTCGGAAACGTGAGCTCTGTTCCTAGAATTAGGAAACAAAAGAATCCGACACAAGAGTAAGAAAAAACAAATTGTACAAATTTACCTAAGGACATCTTACTAATAAGATTGTTTTTTTTGGTAGAGATTCTTTCAGGCGATGGTTAAAATGTAGGTTGGCAGGAAAATGAAATTCATTTTATGATATTGTTTTAATAAAATGAAAGAAAAATAAGATCTTCGTTTTTCACGTTTTGGTATTCACAATTTTTTATGGAACGTTAATTGCACATTTTCAGATAAAAATAAGAGCAAGACGACCAATTACATATTCAGAATTTTTCAAATGTTTGTCACGCGAAATCGAGTGTTGTCAAAATAATAGTTATTATTTAAAAAACACTTCTCATTAAAATGGAATTGCAAAAATTAAAACTTGAAAATAATGAAACAAAATTATAACGAAAAACAATCAATAAAACTAAAACTAGTGTAGAAACTCTTGCAAACTCTTTATGAATTAAACGCATTGAGACCGATATTTGTTGAAAAAAAATAGAGTCTTAAGCTTTTTTATTTTGTCTGTGCACAATAAAAATATCAGAAAATTTAATGCCTATCAAATTACAAGAACAACTACAATCTATACCACTGTATCAAAATTTCTTAGATGGAAACAAAACCGATGAATACGTGCCTCCTTTTACGTATTTCTACGTAGATCTTTACGACTCTTGAAAGTAAATACACACTTCCTTTCAATGATTGCTCGCGCAAATAGAATCGTCTACAGCAAGATTTGTTCCCTGTGAAAGTAGGCAATCAGCTTGAGAGCGGTTACGAAAATGACTCTATTTTTTGGCGACCCCTAACACGTTCTTGAAAGGATAAATTCATATGCGAATGTATTTTCTTAAATAATATTAAGTTTTAGTTTACTGAATGAGATTTGCAATAATTTGGTACGTATTGTAATAATATATGATTATTTTATTATATGATTATTATATTATGATTAGTTAAGCATAAAAAACACATTAACCAGACGTCCAGGTGTACACGAGCAACTTTAGTTGCGACAACAGTTATGTGCATCAAAATCCATTAGTAATATGGAAGTGCGCAAATGAGGCGACTCGTCATCAAGGAGACTTTTTTATAATTAGTAGGAATTTGAAAATGGTTGCCAACTGTCACCGTAACTAAATTTGTTAATGTGTAAAAGAGCTTAATGGACTTTTATTATCACTGTTTACTCAGTTTCTTAAAAAAAACTTTGTAACTTACACGGCCTTCGTGGACGTGGGGTAAAGTCGATCCGGAGGTCGAGGGTTCCAAACCCGGCTTGTGAAAGTAGATTTTATTTGATTAGCGATCCGGCCGTGGCGGGTTCAAAATCCGGCGCGCGTAAATCAATTTTATTTGACTTGGACTGATTTGTGTTATTTCAAAATTTAATATTCATGAACAATATTAGTTATATTTGCGGCACATTCAAGAGTAGAAAATACTTTTAGTATGTGTAAGGCCACCATTCAGAATTGGAACATTGTTTTAAATGACTTTTCTCCGTACTTGGTGGATAGATCTGAATAGCCAGGTACTTCCCCACCTTCCTCTTTCCAATCTCCTTCCTTTCTCCGCTACTTTCAACCTGACAATATACTCCAATTGGGAATGGCATAGTCTCACTGGCTCCAGGGGATTGGGAGTGAAGGTATTCACATAGAATAAAAAAAAATTCATACTAATAATTCTTGCTGGAATTCTATTACAAATTTGGAAATAAGTTTTATATTTGTTTTCATATATTATTAAAAAAAAAAAATATTATACAAAAGTCAAATATGTTTAAATATTTTCACGGCCAAAAGTATTTTTGTTTTTTTTTTATTTTTAGGATGTTATGCCGTGTTACGCTAACTCATTTTTTAGCCAACGTTTCGGACAACGTTACAGTGTCCATCATCAGGGCAGATGTGTTGATCTTGAACACTTGGCTAAAGAAGGAGTTAGCATAACACGGCATAACATCTCAAAAAAAATATATAAAAAAGTATCTAAAACCAGAGTTCGGGCAATGAGAGCGGGGCGGAAAAGATTGGAAAATGAATGAGGAAATAAAAAAAAGGTGTCTTAAAAGGAAGACGTCCATTTTGCAATATGCATTATTTTCTTAAAATATTTCATTATGCAATGATCGAGATTTAAATTTTTTTTTGTAGAATTCTCATTTTATAATATTTTTAATATATTTTTAACTTTAACCAAATTTACATTTTTCACATAAAAGTCTTACAAAACTGAGCATTCAGTACCGAGCCCTGGCTAAGGCGTATACGCTATCTTCAGGACCGAGCTTTTGTGAATCTCGGAAGTTCATTATATATTAATAACTAGTATTCTAAAAAGTTTTAAACCATTTTCATTGTTTTGAACACATTTATATAATATTGTTTTAAACCGTGACAATACAAAGTTTGTAAAACAGTTCACTCGGCATAATT
Organism: Limnephilus auricula; assembly: GCA_951813805.1. NCBI lineage: Eukaryota > Metazoa > Arthropoda > Insecta > Trichoptera > Limnephilidae > Limnephilus > Limnephilus auricula. The sequence goes on from OX638388.1 coordinate 36,759,658, forward strand.
TAAACTACCGTGTCGCGTATTAATACAATGTCCAACCAAAAATCATAACTTTCTTCTGGTGTAGCTGTAAGAAAATTAATTATAAGTTGAATGTAGGCAGGAAGTGAAAGTGTTGTCTGCCCACCAGTACAAAGCGGGCAAACACAGCTCGTCGCTCGTGCCAAGTCATTAGCAATGAAAGGAAAAGGGTTGAAAGCTGTTAAAAGTGGACTGGTCTTTGTGGCTGAAGGTCGAATAAAATATTCCGGACTGTGAATATAATATGATGGTCCCTGGACGCGCATCAGACTTCTTATTCCTGGGGTCGTTCCGATCAAGTATTGTGATATTTCTAACCGTTTTGATTTGCGCAATGCAAAGACTTGAAGCTTATTATCAAAACATGGAAAATGTCTCAAACGAAGAAAAATAATTCTACAGTCAATAATATAAATTAGAGTCTATTTTTGAACAGATTGATAAATTAATATTAAGTTTGAGTTATTTTTCACAATTTTAGAGATTACCATTGAATTCGCAAATATTCAACGTCGCAGTATTATTATAATAAGTCTAAGACACGAATATTGCATTTAAGCTGTCTTCAAAAGTGCTGATTTGTATAGTGAAATTGTATATCCCGGGATGTGCAAAACAACGTTGTTTGATGGCTGATATAATTGAAACAAATCGGTTTTTCTTTCTCGTTTATTTTTATTAATATTTTTTTTATTTTTTTATTATTTATTAACCAAAAAATACATGTTATGTACATTCTTTTAGGTATATGCCACCTCACTAGATGTTTATGAGCCTGTTTATGAGCCTGTTCTGAGGTGGTCATAATATGTTGTTTATATATACAAATATCTATGTTTTTTTTAAAGAGAATACCTCACAAGAGTCTAACAGTCTGACAGTGATTCCAATGGCATCCCCAATTGGGGTATGTTGTGAGGCTGAAGGTAAGTGTGGAAGGGAAGAAGATGGGAAAGAGGAAGGTGGTGAAATACCTGGCTATTTAGATCTAGTCACTAAACACAGCTAAAGCCATTTCAAGGAACGTTTCAATTCTGAATGGTGGTCTTACACCAGGACGATACTGAGAATATCTTTCACTCTGGAATGTGCCGCAAATATAGTATATATTATTTTAATTAATTAATTTTGAAATAACACAAATTAATCAAATAAAATTTATTTGCACACGCCGGGTCGAACCCGTTACCTTCAAAATAACATGAAAAGAATTCATTGAACTTACTGATATTTATTATGTGTACTGATATATTTTTGGAGGCAAAGGAGTCGGCTTCCAATTGAAGGAGAGAGAAGAAGAGGAAGGAGAAGGAGATATCGTGAGTTGGATACCTCGCGCGTGCTCGTCGGAATGCCTTCCGCCACATATTTATTATATATTTTATTTCTGCATAATGTAAAATTTCGACTTGTAGTATGTTTATAACAACCCTACGGGCGTTAAATAAATAAATAAATTAATCACAAACTTTGGAATAAACCACGTAGTGCATTTTATGCTATTTTACAGTTTTCAAATATGTATAGCTGATATAGTGAAATTAGTTGAGTTAACCTGTAGGTACACAAATACTAACTAGTCCAAAAAATCTGTGCGAATTTCGTATCATCATATCTCAAAGTTAGCGGTACCATCAGTATCGCCCTGGTGAAAGATTTCATTTAGAATCGAAACATTGCTTGAAATGACTATTTGTTCTTGGTAACCAAATCTGAAATAAATCCGAGTTCAGTCTCCACCTTCTTCTTCCAACTTCCTTTCTCTCCTTACCCATTTCATCCCGACAATATACGCAACACCGTAGTCTCACGGCTCACGACTCTTGTGCGGCATTACAAAGAATAGATTTTTAATAGCTACAGATAAAATCACAGACATTCTCCGCTTTGTAGTTCAGATTTCTTATTAATTTCTTGTATTTCATTGTAAAGTTATGGGACACTCTTGTAGTATGTCTTTAAACAGCTTCCTGAAATATGAGTTTAAACCACCATCGGAAAATAATAATGTGTTTTTCCTTTATTCAAAAAATTTTTAAAAGAATATATATTTTAAAAATATTTTTTCTCATCTTTAATAAATTACAGGAGAGGCATTGTAGTATTCCTGAAGTCGCAAAATAGTAAATCGGATGAAACATTTTTTTTTTTAATTGTTATAAAATATATACGTATGACAGATTTAAAAAAGAAAAACATATGATTCTTAAAACAAATTTCTTGTTAACGAAACCAATCAACTCAAACATTTCATGTTTGAATTTGGGAAGTAGGGACTTTTAAATAATTTTTTTAAGTAATTATTTTATTTGAAGTATTAGCTTGTCTTATTCGTGACTCATCCTTTGCTGAAATATAAAACAGTAGGTAATAAAAATAAATATTAATCACGTAAATCTCAACGTTGTGCCAAAATACTAAGAAAAAAAAATAGTGACACATTATTTTTTGTAAATATTTCAAGAAAATTCAATGCTTTAGGAAACATTTTTTTTATAACTCAGTAAAAGATTAAAACTTTCTCTTTTATAAGTCTCTTCGCACGAAATATCTAATTTTCGAATTGAGTAGCCTTTTCCCCTTTTTCCTTCTTTTTGTTTGACATATTTAAACAACAAATACATATTTGCTGATTAAATATGTAAAAATCATGATTCCTAACTAAAATTAATATAATTATTAATGAAAAATTAAAACACTTTGTTTTTACCACGAAAATCTTTATTTTATCACATCGACATGTTTCGAGAACGATGTTCTCTTCCTCAGGACATAAAATGTACTAACACTAAATAATCAAGTATAAAGCTATGGTAGAAATGAAAGTAGTGGGGGGAGGGAGGTGGTGAGGGGAGGTGCTTAGAAGATCAACAGGAAAGAGTGGGGAGGGGGGGGGGGGGTGGAAAGGGGAGGTGCTTAGAACATCAAAGGCAAAAAAATTACAATGGAAATATGTTTAAAATAGGGTTATTCACAAAATTGATTTGATTATTAATAATATTTAAATTTCTATTGACATTTTTCCTAATTTCTAAAATTTCTAAAAGGTCTAATTGAAAACCACTAACGTTAGTATGTAAAATTTTAAAACCAGTATTTATATCAAATGAATGGTTAAATTCAATTAGATGGTTAGCAAATTCCGAATAATTATTGCTATTTAGACATCTCAAATGTTCCTTAACTCTCGTTTCAAAATTTCTGCAAGTTATATAATTATTGTTAATTAATCACAAATGTAAAAAGGTATTTATGATTTACCCGGGTGGTTAGAGGAACTGCCCGTCGTTTCGAAAAACACAATTGGTTTCTTCGGATCACAAACATTTGGAACGATAATTTTTTAAATTATATTTAATTAATGAAGACAATAAAAATCAGAAAAAGATAGGTCACATCTGGGACTTGAACCGAGGACCTCCGCCTTTGCTTTAAAATGATCAATGCAGGAAACTTCGAAGAAGGTTGAAATAAGTGGTCAATTGTTTAACGACATAAATAGTTATTAATAAAATCAGGAAAAATATAATGATTGCAGATGTTGTAGGGTTTACAGGTTCTCAGGAGGATTACGTCCTAGGCGAGCAATTTCAAACAAAAAAGTACTTTTATCAAGGTATGTACGGGACGTATAAGCCTGCACACAAACTGTAAATAGTAAATGCCAGCACACAGTTACGCGCGACTATTGCAATGTCTTGATAAATACGTTTTTTCGCTTTGGCAACTGTTGAAGTGTCGTGTAGTGCGCAGCAGGGATGTGTAGTGGTGTCTATAGCACGCACATGTGCATTGTATAAAGAGAGTACCTGAGAGTATACTAGACGGGTATCTTCCTCCGCGCATTGTGAGGTGGAGTGCTCTTGCATCGGCTACGGTGGATGCCGCAGTGTGTATTCTAGGGGTGCTGAGAGTGGTCCAGTTTAGTCAGGAGTGCGGCTAGTATTCGAGGTGTGCTCCGCTCCAGATGTTGTCTGTTCTCGAATTGTTACGTATCCAGGGGGACAGCATTTGAGATTGGCCTGATCACTTCAGGTTAAGGCAGACTGCGTTCCAGCTGCTATGCGGCCTTGCGTTGCTTCATATCTGGCACCAGCATTCAAGGCCGGGATGGCTGCAAACTCTCGCGTAGACTGGCTTGCCATTATATGGTTTTGGGTTGCTGCATATCCGGAACAAGCATCCAAGGCTGGGATGGTAGCCCCAAACTTATGAGTAGACTGGTTTACCTTTACGTAGTCATGGGTTGCTGCATATCCGGCACCAGTATCCAAGGCCGGGATGGTCGCAAAAACTCACGAGACACTGGCTTACCTATCTACTGTAGAGCTCATAGTACGGGGTGGCAAGATACCCCGTCAGCGATTGATTAGTTGTTCTGTTATACAACGGTACCGTGTGACCAATTCCAACTACTTGCTGCATACCGCTGAATGCTGTTGTTTCTCCGTGGGTCGAATGGGAGGAATGTTCCCTGGCCTTCCACTTCCAATCCACTACGTAGGACACCGTCGCCATGATGATTGGCAGCGATGTCACTGGTAGCGCAGACCTCTGGGTCTCAGTCTCCATCTAGTTTGCACAAAACGTTATATATAAGGTATTTACTGCACAGTTTACATTTGGCAGACCATCTTCATGGATGTCGATCATGAGTTATCGTTTTACTACCGCGTAAGATTTTATCAGGAGATCATCGAATTATTATAGCTAAATAAGTATCGAAAGCATCTACTTTCACATGACCCATACTCAAGGAAAGCACATTTATTTTTATCTTCTTTGATCTAGGCTCCTTCGCGTGTTTCTGAACCTAAAATAAGACTCTACTGTCTCGTTTATCTGGTAAAACGACGCTAGACGGGAGAGTGCCGAAGCACAAAGCTAAAATAAAGGTCGTTCAAGTCTCGCAAGTTCGTGATAATACTAGCATCGAGTGAATCGGATTTCAAAGTAGAGCACAATAAACTTTTAATCCCCTTAAATTTTTTTTATCATAGTTGAGCGCAGAGAACTGTACCAATATAATGCATGATACACAACTATCCAAATGATTCGATGGATAGTATAGCCACTAGAGAGAAAAACTTATGTATAAAAGTGTTCTCTGGACGTTTCTGGGTGCCCAGAAGGTAGCAAAAAAGGAAAAAAAATTCTACCTTCTTGTGAAATGGATCAAACATTTTTAATTACCGAAATTCTTTTTTGATCAGATAATTAATTTCATTGGCCCGAAAGATCTTATCTAAGCTGGCGATACTAGTTTTATTTCAGATCGGAATAAATCACACTTCATGAGTCTGTTCAGTGATGAAAAAAAGTTTTTATTTTCATTGAAATGTTTGAGGAAAAATATAAAAAAGATTGGTTGAGTTATTAACTATAGATCGATCTGGTGTATCAAATAACTATAAAGTACACATGTACACAGGAAGGAGTCAGAATGTGACAAAATCAAATATTTGTATAGCCACATTTATTTTTGTATCTATGACTATGTATGTATACATGGCTCCAATACAGAGAGATTTTTGTTTTTTTACTTGCCCAGATCATATTATAAAGAACCAAATAAATTGCAAATTTTCCAAAAAAGATCAATGAAAATAATACTTAGGCAAAATAGATTTTCAACTTGATACCGCAATGATACATAAAAAGCTAAAATACTTTTCTAAGAAAATTATACACAAAAAAGACATTCATACACGTAAAACAAAAACGTGTAATGAAATCAGAATACAAAAAAAGACAAAGCCAGTACGCAACACAATTTTTTCTTCGAAGTATCATAAAGTCAAAAACTTTTTACAATCTAATCGTAAATAGCAAATTATGTAAAATAATGAGCTAATTTTTATTTGTAAGCTTTGGCAATAATCTTCTTATAAATGAATACCTACAGAGATGTGGGTAGCAAATGTAAAATCAAGCAATGTCCAGTGTTTTCAATAAAATGTCCTCCGCATGCAAATATTGATATCTTTTCCAAACATAAACTTTCTAATTAAAGTGTGTTTATCGGAAGTGACCGGCCAGATAAATATGTTTCTGGATCTATTTATAAGTAATAAACTTAGATAGAGCTGAAGAATTTATAATAAATTGTACATCGCCCGTCAGGTGATATCTCACGAAAACGGCGCTCTTTTCGTTTATTAAAAAAACCTTGTTAATAATATAGTCACTTAAAATAGAAACTTCGATAAAATACTCGTAGTTAATGGGAAGATTTAAGTATACATTGTTTAACATCTAAAGAGGAAAAAGTGAAATGAAAATAAAAATAAACATATTTCGGAATATATTTCTTCGTTTTTGAAGATGACCTAAAATTAAATAACCATTAAATGAATAAGTTTTTAAATAGTACTTATTTTTTTTTACTTCAAACGTCGAAAAATTATAGAAAATACATTCCATGTATTAGGGAAATCTGCAAGAAACTGTCACTTCACTACTTTATCTCTTTTATATAATAAAAATTATATTATAATAATCCCCTAGTTATTTATATTTTACCTTCACTAACGTCAGACATTTATGTTATTTAAAAACATCACTTTCGTAGAATTTTATTAAGTTAATTTTAAAAAAAATCAAAAATAATTCCCCTTTTTTAATAGGGAATTTTAAGTATCAGTCTGCCAAAATGCAACGTTGCCGGCTCTTTCAGAGCACATTTTTTATTAGTAAGTAATCGAATCTGAATACTTGGTGATAATACTCTTCGTGAGTACAAATTTCATAAAGATAATGCAGTAATAAACAATTTGCACATGGGTGACAAATGTATTTATCAGGGAGGTTTATCGACGGATACATGCACATATTCATATTTGCAAATGTACATACATTAGAAGAAGATTGTTTGTTGTGAGAGTCATTTAACAGCCGCAACACGTTTCAGTGTCTAGACAATTTATCCGTCTAGTATCAATAAAACGGTCGTGTCAAAAGATCTATTTAAGGTCTTGCCGAGGCAGTGTAATGTTCACAAACATGTAAACAAGATTACTCAAAATATCGCAACATCAAAATGATTAGAAAAATACGGCTTTCAATTTTAATTTCAATGTTTCGATTGATATATCTCGATTGCATAATATATAATATGTAAATTCTAACTTCTGAATGTGGTGTCTTAACCTTTGACTGGTGACATGATATTTGTGTAACGTAACTGGGAGGCCGCTGCCGTATCCGGTCTATAGCATAGAAATTAGGTAATGTAGGTAGTTACTAAAATCAAAAAACCAGAGGTCAGGTCAGTAATCACAAATAAAATAAAAAAATTTAACAACATATTATAAAAAAAATACAAATTTTCCTTACAGTTCAGATACTAATCAATGAATAAAAAAATAATGCTCTAATCATTGGTATCATTTTACAAGACTGGCAAGGGTGAAACTTTGGTTATTTTTATTGGCAGTCAGGGCAATTGTTTGGCACATTAAAATCACATATGTTTATTACACAAATTACATTGGTAATTAGATTTGCGAGGACAACTTAGGAGAAAGATAGGTTTTCCGTATTTGTGGATTGTCATTGGAGTTTTGGGGTTCAGATGGCAAATCAGAACCATAAAAAATGACTTTAAAAAGTTACGTAAGTGGTGACAGGGTCTGAGAGACCGCTGCCGAACTTTACGCTTGTCACCAGTTAAAGGTTAAAGCTTCTTTGAGATTTCCACCATACGTTGGGTTTTCTCTATAACTCGTTCGTGAGGATGTATTTTAGTGTCTATATTTAATAATGAGTGCTATAAACGTCAGCGTTTGGCTTGAAAAGCTCTCACTTACAACAACTGCTTTGATCTCGTTATTTATTAACTTATTCTCTCAGAAGGGCCAGGGAACGTTCGATATTTTTTTATGATGGGGTGTTTTATTACACAATGAACGAACTCTGTCAAAATTTGCAATATTGTAAAATTTTTCAATTGAAACCCGATAATTTTACATAAATAAAAATAATAAAAATAATTTTTGTAATCTGAATAAAACAAAAATTAAATCGATGTTATATATGTATATGTGTTGATCTATCCTCTCTGCTAACCACTGCAGGAAAGGCGTGTTGGTAAGTTAGTTCGTTTTCTATTCTGAACAGTGCTCCACCACCGATATGCTAAGAGCAATTTCGACTAAATTTCTAATTTCTAATTTAAATATTATTGATATTTATATTTATTTTTTAATTTGCAATTACAGTATTATTATTCTGTAACAAACATTATTATTTATACATATTTTACAAAAGAATAATACTGTCAGTACAGTGCACTAATGTCAGTGTATTACAAAATAATACGTAATTAATGTCAACATAATATGTTATTTTGGTTCATTACCTCAAAATGACAAAAAGGCAAACACCTCACATAATCATTAAATCAGTTAAATAAATATTTTATGTACATTTGTTAAATTAGTTTTTTTATTTATCTACTACCGGTTTCGACACATCCATGTAGCTAGCAAACTTAAACATGTAACAAATATATAGAAAATAAAACTCCTAAAGTACGGTATCTTATATTATCATAATGTTACACAATTAAATAAGTGTCAAAATGACATCGTGGGAAGAGACACATTCTTATAAAAGCCCTCACAGTCTTAGGGCGGGATAGGTGACAATATTAACACGTATGACATATCACGTAACAAATTATTATCATGCTTTCTAAGGACAGCGACTTCTTGATATAATATTTATATTATGCACTTCAAAAGAAGTTAAGATGAGTAATTATAATGGTAAATGTATAATGAAATTACACAAGCGTGAGTTTTACGTATCAATACACTGCCAGAATTATACACGGACAAAAATTATTATTTTTTTATTTTTATTTTTTATTGGTTACAAAAGGATACATAAATTACAAATATATATTTTTTTACAGTGATTAATTACATAATATATGTATTTGATGTACCTCCATAAATAAGCAGGGCTGTGTGTATGGGGTGTGTTATTACAATGGTTTTATTTGACATGATTCAGTTCAAGTTTTCAGTATAATTTTTACGGTGATATTTAAATTCTTTTATGCTAGTATTCATCTTTCTATTTTTTTCTGGTAATGAATTTAAAAAAATTACTCCGAGATATTTTTGATTTAACTGTTCTATTGTTTTTTTTTTACATTTTGGAGTAGGAAGTATTGAAATCTGTCTAAGATTTCTGTTCTTTTTAAATGGTGCAGATTTGTTTTGAATAGTATCTTTATAAATTTGTAATGTTGCACGGTAGAAGTATAATGCACTAAATTTTCTGACCTTAAATTGTTTGAATAAGTTAAGAGTTCTGACGAATATGTATAGGGTTTTTTTTAAATGGTTTTTATTATTTATTTTTGTGATGTGCAAATTATTTGTGTTTGATTTGTATATGTACCGCCCCATCCTATGATGCCGTATTGTATAATTGATTGGCAGAAAGCAAAGTATGTGGTTCTAAGTAATTTTTCGTTTAAAATATCTCTTAAACATCTAAATATATATGTTAGTTTCCTTACTCTGTCGTTCAGAATATTTATATGTGGGGACCATTTTAAACGCTGGTCTATTATTATGCCCAGGTACTTAATGTCAGTCTTGAACATGAACATAAACTAAATTAAACATGGAAAGAATCACACTCACTAAAATTACACATTCTACAGTGGTTAATTAATCACTTCAAAAAACCCATGAAATTAAGTTAGCGCAACTTTAAGCAATCTAAATTTCAAAGCTTTTTGTAAAAAAATATTTTGTTAACGTATAATATTACACTATGACTAAAAATACATCGTGTGTAATTCAAGTAGGTTAGGATGCCCAATATAACATTTTATTGTCCAAGCTTATACATAATAGTGAAAATATTAAAATATATTAACGTAACTGAGTCATTAACATCGATACCGAGAGTAAAATTTAACTCCATATTATAATATATGATAATATTGTATACAATATTTATGATAATAAAAAATAATAAATATTATAATATTTAACATAAATTATAACATTTCTATATATTATATTAAAACTTTTTAAGTGGAAAAAGTTTTAAATTTGTCTTATTATACAAGGTATTATAATATTTATAATATATGTTAAATATTATAGTATTTACACAAGACAGGAAAACTTACAGTAAGGAAGATAGGATAATAAAATATGATTTTCAGTATAATTATTTGATTTATAAGTCAATGATTTGAACCTTCCCTATCCTTGATAGTTCATAATTTTTAATCACCTGTCAAATGAGGTCTGTAAAAGCAAAGGCAGCAATCTCCATTTCGGTTAGATTGCTATGTTTGCTTTTGAAATGACATGGAGATTGTTATTTTTCCTTTTACGTACAATATTACACACAAATATTGTATGTAATATACGTGTATACAATATAAGTATGTAATATTGTACGTAAACGCAAACATAGCAATCTCCAGGTCATTTCAAAGGCAAACATAGCAATCTCTCCGTAATTGAGATTGCTGCCTTTGCTTTTACACACCTCAAATAATTTGAATGATTTACCTATTTCAGTTTTTAAATATGATTATTAAATACCAAATCATATTTGACAGAAATGATGTCAGAATGTATCTTCTTCTATGTTGTCTAACATTTGCTGACTTTTATTGGGTCAATAGTTATTACTAATATTTCAGTCAACTTCAATTATTACGAAAATCATGTTCTTTCATGTTTATTAAGATAATAAAATCGGTTTCTTCTCTCTGTCGCTTTCCTTGGCCAAACCACAGTTTATTTCGATTCTGTTATGAAAATCTCTAGCCATGTAAAACTCGTAAATTATTTGATCATAAAATGAACGAAAATATAAATTCAATCAGTGGTACGAATATATCTCAACTTCCTACAGTTTTCAATGGGAAAGCTTCGACAAAAATATGTTTTAATGTATTTAATAATATAAAAACTGCAGAATCCATGGTTTTCCTCTTGATATGATGAAACGAAATACGTATTTATAAAATTATCACTTTCATTTGATTGCAAAGAGTTAAGAAATCTGCTTGTTTTTATTCATGTATTGTATTTTATCCGAAGTTTGTATATTTTATATCAAAATACCTAATACAGATTAAACCTTTTACCTCTCACTTATATATTGTGAGTTCCTCTAGTCCTAAAATGAGTTTTGTAACACATCGGATAGCTACAGCAAGAAATTAAAATAATAAATTTATATATAAATGATTAGTAAGTGATTCGTTGTAAAATTGCGCAACTATATCAAAATATTTATTATGGTTTAGCGTCTCTTGTGTCTGAATATACGTAATAAAGTCTTTGTTATATAAAGGATCCAAATTTCAAGTATTCAATTCAATTTGTAAATATTAATAAAATAATAATAATAATTATAAAATTATAATATAATTAAATAATTATTAACGAAACAATCTTACATCGGGTCGCCATAAAAGCTAGTTCTATTCGAAAAATAAAAAAATCATTTCATCCAAAACGGTTAAAAAAATATGGCTGAAAATAATGATAATGAGCCAGTGTTAATGAAAACAATTTTAAATTAAAAAAATGTTTTTAAATTCGGGTAATATAAAATTTAAGTCTGTTTTGGAAATATTTCTAAGCTTTGAGACCTCAATCTTATACTGGTATAATTAAAAAAATGATTAAAAACCCGGAGTTTATTATTTCGCAAGCCTTTAATTTTTTTCACTTGGTCTCGCAAATTTCTCACGACACGGTGCTGAAACAATTTACTGTTGAAGTGAAAAAGCGAATACAGTGAACAAAGGTGTGTACTCTAAATGCTAGTAAAGTTTACAAAGGAATCTTCTCTCACTTGACAAAAACTCTAGTATTAGGGTAAAGTAACAGAAGCTAAACTTTTTTATAGTGCCTCCTGAAAAGCAAGTGAATTAAAATCGTTTTACTATTTTGAAAGATAACATGGTTATATCTAAATTTAAACAATATGAGCACCGTTTTTTCACTTATAAAACCAATATTAGATAAGGCGACTTCATTCCAAGCGAGATTTAATATTAACAATGAAATTTGTTTATTAATTTTCTTTGAAGTTTGTAAGTAAAAGCATACAAGAGAACAGATAAAATTATAATGTATATAATCTACATTAGAAAAAAGTCTAGCAAAGAGAGAAATGTATACAATTTGGAAATTATTACCTTAGTATAAAAACGTTACTTGTGGAAGTTATTTCAAATAATTCAAAAACACAATTTAGCCGCAATGATTGTGTTAAAATGGCACGTGACAAAGGTAAAATTGTTAAAATGTAACCCTTGAATAAGATTCTCGAAACAAATTCAACTTCTGAAAGCTTATAACCATTGAATGTGTTTTGTATAAAAGAAGAAAATCTGTCATGCAGACAAATCAAGACAGAAATGCCTCAGTTATTTTTTTGCTGGAAATATAGAAATATATTCGTTGGTTAGCATTTGCCTTTTTAATTTCAAATGCAAAGAATCTTTTGAAATCATTACGAAAATTATCTTGAAAGCCAAACATTATGTAAAATTCGCCGAATTGAGATGAGCGCCTCATTAAATTTAATATATTTCTTTATGCATGATCTTCTCAAAAATACATAGGAGGTGTTCTTAGACTTTTGCTTAGACTGGTAGTATTTTTTTTATGTTCGTCATTCGGATTTAATTTTGAAGAATTGAATTCGGATTGATCTAAGAGTTTGACTCTGAGGAAGTAGGTAGATAATAATGATTTTAGAGCAATATTGTAACGTGATTATATTTGAAAGCATTTAGGGGTAAATATTAGTTCTTTAAATTTAGAATAAACGTGAACTCTTCAGATTCTACGTGGAGTATAATAAATAAGGGATAATATTAATGAAATGGTCTGTATATGCATACTTTTGTAATCTCATTTTATTTTAAAGATTTTATTAGAAGTATGTGTATATTGGGCAGCTTTTAGATTATCTTCTTTGCTACGGTGAGTGTTCCATTTGTTAAATGAAACATACCTAATTATTATTCAGGGTTACACTGCTCATTAACTAATCATTCTTCATAACACATTATAATAATGTGGTTTACTTGTCCACAATCGCAGAGCACCCCGAACTATGTCGCTACACCAATATTCAGATTCTTGCTAAATTGCTTGGTTTATTTAAGAAATTGTTTTCTCAATTATTTTTTGTCTACCTATATAAATTAGAGGTTTTGATTATTGAAAAGCTCGAACAATGCATCCAATACTAAGGTAAATTCAATATAATTCACATTTTATCAAATTATGAAAATCGGTATATAATATATAGGGTCGGTCAAAAAGTAATGCCTCCTATTTTTTTCCTCCTTTTTAATTGTCAAGAAATTAAAATGCAATTACATAGGTTGAAAACCAGACTATTGACGATTATTTTTTCACTTTTAAGTATAATCTCCATTTTTTTCTCCAGTTTTGTTCCATCTTTTAACAAGGGCAAGTTTACCAGTGCGGTAAAAATGAAAACAATCCGTAGTTAGCTACCAACACAATGTGCATATATAATTAAATGTGTAGAATATTAAAAAATATATTTATCTAAAATTGCACTTTGTTTTTTGGTAATTCGCTTGATTTACATTATATTTTTTAAGAGTTTAGTTGTGTCTACAAATATCTTTTCTGCCATCATCGAATTTCGTACTTCTGATAATTATTAAAAACACTATTCGAAAGCCATTTTCGTTAGTTTCGAACAAGAGCTTATTTGATCTAAAGCTCTAAGAAAAAACAACCATAACTATCTCTCAAAGGGCAATAAAATCACGTTGAATGAAAAAAAAATCAAAAGTCAGTATATTCCCTCTTCTACAATTTTTTTTCTTCTTTTATAACTCTTATTAGTTGGATGGGATCGATCTAGTTGCTGCAAGTCAAGAATGGAGTACCTATCGTGATCGAAATTGACCACGTTATTTTCCGAATCTCAAAAAATATAATAAAATGCTACTATTTTACAATACTGTCGAAAGAAAATTGCTTTAAAATTAAGTAGTTTAGTAGAGCAAATAGATGGATTTAAGTTTTCACGAAAGTATATAAATTTTTTTTCCGTAAATCCTTGTCTCATATTTTTTTCTGATTTTTGAATAATCATTTTATCTTAATAGACTCCAGAAAACGTTTTACGTGGCGTCCCTTTCCCCAGGCGCTTAAAAACCATTTAATTTGCCAAGTTGGAGAAAATGACGGCCGTAACATTTTCAACTTCTCTCTCATTTAAATTTTTAAAAGCTGACCATCTTGAGAATCGCGTCATAAACTGGAACCCCTGTCTTCAAGACCGAACCACACTCGATAATGGTTGATTATTTTATTATCTAGACCGGAGGTTCCTCCTTCCCCTTATAAATGGATCAACCCCTTCCCTTCGAGCCTCCTCCCTCTCACCCGCCCCCACCACCCAACACCTGCAGCGCGCACTTCCACAACGGAACACAGTAATTTCTCGACGCAATCGCAAACCCCAAAGTGTATGATTAATGAGGGTGTACCCCAGCGCCACTTTATCAACTCAGCGTATTTTTTACAATATCTACATGGATTGTTGTCTAATAAATAATGGCATGTTTTTTATTCCTGCTGCGTGGAGTTACTATTAATATTTGTGAATACCATTGCTCACTTAGTTAAAACATCATAACCTACATGGAAATACAATGTCATTATTATTATGGCCATCTTGTTTTTCGACGTGCAAGCAATTACGAAAGTTCATTATTTGCAAGAGCATTCTTGAAAACAGTTTTTTTTTTTGGATTTTTCAGATATTGCAACGACAACTTTTTTTATATTTTCCTAATCTTTCAAAGAAAAAAAAGTATTCGTATATTCATAACCACATAACTTAAGGAGGTAATAAGAAAACACAATTCGACCAAAATAATGTTGGTAGGTATAAGTTTTATTAAACATATTTTAATAGCGGATTAAACACTTTTTGCATCGCACCCTGAAATCACCCTGAAAGTTGGTTTTTCGTCTAAAGTATAGAAATTTTCTCTGTTGTCTTTGTTCGCCATCGAAATGGCCCGCGACGCTCCAGCCCGAAAGTGCGGGTTGCTCCTCTGGCATCTACACAGCCTCCGTTAGTCTGCCGCAGGATTGGCGCGCGTCGGTCGCTCTACAAAAGCCTCCGCTATTTCCCGGATATACAAACGCACAGTGTTGTGATCGGTGCGTCTTCCATCCAACTTCAGAGTAGTTCACCTATCGCGCCCTGCTGCCAGACTTAACTTGCAGCCGACCAGTGAAATAATTCGATACACACAGTTGAAATTTAAGGAAAATTTTGTGGTAGTGATTTTTGGTGGTTGGTCGTGATTATAAATAAACTGATCTAAATTGAGACAGTATGGTCTCATTGTTTAGGTCCGGCGTGACGGCTTTCAAAAGTTTGGTAAGAATTTTTTAATTTTTCTACTCGGAATATAATAACAATGTATCCGTATTCATAGATATATGTTTTTAAAAAACCGACAATAACGGTTTTATAGTGAACAACGTCACACTTTTGCATGTGTTTTTTCTGTGGGTTACTCTTGTCAAAACGTCATTTTTGAACTTCTATGGTTATTTCGAAAGAGAAAATAAGAAAAAAAAAATTTTTTTTTCGAAAAATTCACCGTGCAACTAGTATTTTAGATGGCTAACATTCTTCTTTGTATTCTAGATTTCCACTATAGTCATTGTTTCGATGAAAAAAAGCGCAACACTGTATAATTAGTCATACTTTTTAATGCCTCTAATATATGTTCTTACACGATCGCTGTTTGCCTTAAATGTACAAAATTTAATACGTTATAAATTTATATTTATTCTTTGGGGTTACTGCATTACATCTTTCAGTGGTGTTGAATCAAATTGTTACGAATACTCTAAGAAACGAAAATAATAAATATGTAGGTACCTATATATGTAACTGCCACTGCAACGGCTGAGAATCAAATCTAGATCTACTGCTTGGAAGACAACTATGCTGACCTTATCCCTACCAACTTTTGTACTTATAATATACATTTTAGAATATGACGTATACACAACAGAAATTATATTGTTTATTATTGCAACATATTATTACGGAAATATTTGTTGCTCTTCATTGCTATTTATTTATTTTACGCCCTAGTGGGCTTTTACATGAACATTTTACATAATGATTTCAATAATAAAGCATAACAGGTTATACAGTAATTAAGTATAACAGGTTATTGAGTACACAAAGTATAACAGTAATTAAGTATAACTAGTAATTATTTATTTTACTCGTGAGGTAGGAAACATTACAGCAGAGAATTAAAAATAAAATAATAAGAGTTGTACCTATAAAAAAAACTAATACAATTTAGCAAAATATATACAGGGTGTTAAGCATCTTTTTTTCCTCAATTTTAAAGAAAAAGTTTTTGAAAAAAAAAAAAATCTCATCAAAAAAGTCACCGGAGACCAAAATTTTATTTACATTTTTTACTCCAAATAATGTCAGTAACTCAAGTACGATGCTTAATACCCTGTATAAATATAGAGTTAAATAAAATAAAATAAGACCTAAAATACAACAAGGTGTAATGTATAAAAGCTAGTTAGTAAGTAAAAGTAGGTACTATGTGCATATATTATATACATTAACCGAAAATCTATAACTACACTAAATTAATTTAAAAAAAGAGGAAAAATTATTTCTTTAAACTAGGTAAAAAAAACAGCTTGTATCAAATTCCATTTATGTGGTTGGCGGTGGAGGGTTTGTAAACAAAGGTACCAATTTTGCTGATAGTTCGAAAGCTCTCCGCTGCCTTAAGCTTTAATCCTGTCTTATCACTAAACACTGTAATGGAGCATGTTTTTAAAAAAATAAAATTATCCAAAATTAAAAGATATTAAAAAATCTAGTGAAGCTTTTGCATGGCAATTAAATTTCACTTTTTTATATGCAAACATTATTTTTACCGTTTAAACGTGACTACCTTATATTGCTCGAATATCTTATATTGCTTTAATATCTTAGGATGCTATAACTGTGAACGTTTTGATGCTTTCATTATGCTTGCAACCAAAACTAAATTTAATTTTACACGGCTGATTCTTAGGGCGACTTGCACCAACTATCGCTAATTTTATCTCAAATTGTATTTAACTAAACGAATTTAAAACGCTAAATACGTTTAACTTAAATGCGTTTAGTTGCGTCTTGCACAACGCAATTGGAGTGGCCATTTAGTCAAACGTCTTTGACGCGTCGGTAAAACAGTTACAACGTTTCATTTTACTTAAAGTCGTTGCGTGATTGGTTTATTTATGATATAGTCGTTGGTGATTGGTTCATTTATGGTCGTTGTGAATGTCAATATATTTTGAGGTTGTGTTTTGGTTACATAATGTATTATTTTATTTTGATCCATAAAATGAGTGCCCAAATAAATAAATCCCGAGCGAGAGCTCTTAACTTTTTGATGGAGGAACAATGTTAGTTTTTGAAAGCAATCGATATTAATTATTTGTATAATCACATTAACTATTTATTTTTTATGAATTTTTTTTTATTTCTCAAAAACATCAAAATGAGAATAACAATATCAAAACCAATCAAAATCAATTATAGAAAGCTAGAAAACTGATGAGGTTAAACTGTTGTGAAGCAAGAATCTTGGGCCGAAACATTCAACGCAAATAATAAAAATGTTCATAAGACTACAGAAAACGTGTATCAAATAAATTGGTTGTTGTTTTTACTTCTCTGACTATATCTTAGTAAACACCATTTTTATCTTATAAAATCTATAATTTCTTCGTCATCGTCAGAATGCAAATCCTAACCTAAAAAAAATGACAGTACTTCTTTGCTAAACGTATTTAACTCAGTTAAACAGCCAATTTTGGGTATTTAACTTTAACAGTTCTTTAAACGATTTAAATATTGCGGTGCAAGACGCCAAGTCGACTTAAATCAAATTATGTATTGAAATTGATATTTAATCCATATTTAACTTTTGGTGCAAGCCACCCTTATTCAATAAATCATTTTTAAAGTTCTATAGATCGCTCTCATTGCTATCCTGCTTCACCCGACAATAGGATTGATATGAATCAAATGATTTGACAGGATTTTTAAATTACGCTGGTTGCTAAAAATAATTGCGTTGACCTAAACAACTCAGATAACACAAGATGGTCAACTCCCATAACACCGCAACTCACTGCTTAAGAGATTTGGCGACATTAGAGAATACATTTTTCCTTAAAAGTTGAGATATGAAATTTGGCAAGGTTTTTCAAGTGAAGTATTCACTTTGAAGAACAAAAAGAAAATGAAATGGTCTCGTGCTACCAGCTGAAGTGACGCACGCCTTTGTAACGCCGCTTCCTCCCTCGCGGTATTGAAGAGTTTTGTTACCAGCATCAAGTGGCAGGTGGTAAAGAAAGTCAAAGATGTGGGGTGATACCTACCTAATACTAATCGAGTTCGTCTAACGGTTTACCAGGTTTGTTAAAAAAAATGTGACTTTTCAATTTTATCTGGCTTTCATTGGATTGAAAAAAATGTCATGTTGGTAAACATGTCCCCAACATATGTTGACTTTATCAGCCATTTCGCATTTATTTGTTTCTTTTTGACAGATATACACTTTATATGTGTTTTTTGGTGTGCTTGGCAATTTTTTCTGTCGAAAAAAATAGATCAAAGTACCTAAAAAGTAGTATAAAATTTAGTGTTTAAAATATTGACTGTGGCATTTGGCGAGTCCACTTTGAGGAAAAATAATGTTTATAAGTGGTACAAGCTCTTCACAAAAGGCCGAGAAGATGTTAATGACGATGCCCACCCTGGACGAAAAACGTTGAAGCAGTGAAGAAAATTGTCACAGACAATCGTCGAATCACTATTAGAGAAGTTGCTGAGGATGTCGGCTTATCGGTTGGCTCATGCCATCAATTTTTAAACGCGTGAGTTTGTGGCAAAACAATACATGGCTTTTGCATCACGAGAATGCATCTGCTCACACATCGTCGACTTGGTCTCCTGCGACTTTTTCCTGTTCCCAAAACTGAAAGGATGCATGAAAGGACGGAGTTTTGCCTCGATTGAGGAGATAAATACCGCATCGCCGGAAGAACTCAAGGCCATACCAAAAAGCGTTTATCAGCAGTGCTTCGAGGATTGGTAAAAGCGCTGGCAGAAGTGTTTTATATCTGAGGGGGATTACTTTGATGGAAAATATAGATATTGATGAATAAATAAATATTTTTCGAGATAAATAAAAAGTAACCTTATTTTGTGAACAAACGCATGTAATCTCATTTTGGCAAGCAAACAATGTACAACATGATATGCTTAAATTTGTAGGCCGTCAAAGGAGAAACTAATTAACTTTTTTTACATTCATAGACTATATTATATTAAAAACTCGAATTACTTTTTAACAAAGATTCGTAAAACCTTACTGCTTTCATGACTAATCATTCATGAAAGCAGTAGGATTACAAGCCAGTAATTTCATCTAACTAACATGTTTGTGGCAAAAGTTTTGTTTGAATTTTTTTTAAATGTGGTTTTACTTCAGGAAAATCTACTTTATGTTATATTTTAATTTACCAAAACTTTGAATCCCATTCCATATTCAAGAAGTTAAAAGTTGATTCCATCTTTACCGATTCTAGCAAATCATTCTACAGAGATAATTATGATTTGTTGTTAAAAAAGCTTCAATAATTTGGAATAGCAGGGTATTTAAACATGTAGATTAACAGTTATTTTAGTGACAGACAAATAGCTATCAAACTTGATGGCTTAACTTCATATTAATTCATCGCTATCAAATTTCCCAAGAGTCATTATTTGGGACTAGCTTTTTTTATCTTCAACGCGATCCATTGTTGACGGACAATAATAAAATGGAAAAAGGCTATAAGAAATATTAAAAACTCTCAAGCATTGTCATTTACTTGTTTAAACTTTTTGGTATTTGGATATTCATTTTGTTTAATTTAATTAATCATATTGGAATAACATTAAATAAAGCTTTGAAAATGTAGGGTTTTGAATTAAGAATCTTCAGTTCAGTAATTTGAATTATGAATTTAATAATATGTAAACTATAAAAAAAATTGTGCATATCAATAGTTAGGAGTCAAATAGAGCACAATTCAAAAATGTGGGCACGAATTCCATTCATTCACTCACGATAGAAAGAATTAAAAATAAATTCTTAATATTTATTAACTTCATGGTTGATATTAATAGTGGGATGTGTCAATTATGCTTACCTACTGTGTAAACTAAATTTATTAAAGTTATTCGAACGAAGAATATGTATGTATGTTTTTTTTTCACATCGCTTGAATTATTTAAATTTTCTTACATTAAAAAAATTATTAGTCGTATATTATAAGAAATGATTTGCAATATTTTAGAAAAGCCTCATCAAAAAAACAGGGGTTAATTTATGTTGATGTTACTTGTGTTGTTTAATTCAATTACAGTTAGTAAAAACCTAAATTCTTTAAAGTTACGTAAGTGACAAACGCCTATTCGAAGAGAGGAAAATAAAGTAGGCCATAAATTTTACAGGCAGTTTGGATAATATTTTTTTAATGCTTGTGAAAACACTCCATAATGGCATTACTTAAGCATCCATCACACTCAAAACCTTTTGTTCGAACACTGGGCTCTTTCAGCGACCATTTTCTAATAATAACAAAACAAATTTTTGAGGTATTTTATGGCTGCCACTTTTTAATGACTGGTTATTAATTTGTTATTGGTATAACATAGTTTAATAAAAAGTAGAATAAAACAGGCAAAAGTTTTCATTGACTAATTCCTGTGCATCGCGTTTACAATAATTATGCAAAAAAATTTTGATTAATTATAACCGACCTATAACCTACACCTCTCCCATAGGTCACCCCCAAATGGTTTTCTATGTTTAATGACTTAGCAGGGGTTCCGGGATTCATGAGTTAAGGCTTGGGTGGCAGTTTCGCTTGCCTACTTACTGCGTGGGGAGATTTGATTGAGGGAGATCTTTTGACCTCTCCAGCAGAATCCTCTCGGAACATCGCCGTGGGGGGTATGGATTTGTACGTCCGTCAATCCTGGACACACTGATACTCAGATTCCTATCCACCCCTCATACCTTTTTCCCTCACTACACTTCCTCTCCTTCCTTTCCCTAAAATACCCCCCCACACAGTATCCCCAAAGATGACATAGTGAAATTATTTTCTTCAGGGCGTCCTGTGTGGAGCTATAGTAAAAAAAAATCCACACAGGAGGTAATGTTACAAAAATATTTTATATATTTATACTAGATGACCCTCCCATGCATTGCTGTGGCTAATGAAACACAACACCATCTAGGTACTTGATGTTTACCTAACCTAGATAACCAAGTGTTGTGTCAATAAATTAACTAACACCGCCATCTAGCCAACAAATAATTTCAAATAATTGTCCCGTAAAAAACATTTAATTCACAATAATAAATATTGAGATAAAAAATCGAAATAAAAACTACCCTATCTTTGAAGTTAGACCAAATTACATACAGTAAGCCAAATTTCAATAAAATCGATTAAGTAGTTTCGGTGTTTACCTCGGACGGATTTTATATATAAAGATAATATCAACATTTTGAGAGCTCATTTTTATATATACTTTTTTTAATAAAAAATAAAAAAAATTCTGGGTTACGAACAACCTGGCAATATTTGAATATCTCCTACTATTACCGCAGTAAGCGAACAAATGTTGCTTGTGGGGGACTTATCCATATCCAGCCGGGGAATTGAACACGGTACCCAAACGCGATGATAACTCGGCCACTGACCGGTCGCATATCTTCGGTATTTCTTCGGTACTATTCGGTATTGGCCAAAAAAAAGACATGTCCTTACCATTATCATACACTTTTAAAAAACATGACAATACGTTGTAGGAGATAAACATTGGTGATCATTGTGTCCTCTGAAGATATACAGAACTGATTGTGCTATAATATAATATAGTTCAATAGTTCCAACACAACCAGAGTCACAACTGCTCAGGACTGTAGTATGTTGTGAGGCTGAAGGGAGTGGGAATTAAAAAGGATAGGTAGTTGAAACCGACAGAATGCGGCTTAAGAGCGATTGACCACCGGCTGATAATAAAAGTTTACAAATGCTTGCAACTGTACAGGGAGGTTCCAATGAGAAATATCGATTATTCCCCGTATCAAATTTTTGAAATGAAAAATTTAATATCGATTTATTTCATTAAAAACTTGCTTTAATATATACCTACATTCAAGTAAGCAATAAAAATGCTCAAAACGCACGATGATGAATTATTAAATATCGTGTACTTCTTGTGGTATTTTTTAATCATACGTATTTATGATTTTTCCATAATGTCTAAACAAAATAAGTGTGTAAAAAAAACTTGCAATATTTTAATTTGTAAGACCTTAAATAAATGGAAAAACTGAGGTATTTTTGTCACAAAACACGTTCTCGGATTAATTTTTATGATTTTAATTTAACTAAAATTAAAATTATGAAAACTGTCTGTACTAGATTATGTATTGATTTATTTTGTTACATGATTATATGATTTGAAATTTGTGTTGTTTAACAGAATCTAAAATTAATCATTTTTTAAAATTGAACAAATCTGCCAACGACCAACGGTATAACCCTAGTATATTAAAAATTAACTTAGTTTTTCAAAAAATTTAAACAGCGTGTGCCAGATAAAATGACAATCTTTCAAAAACAATTTATGTTTTTTTGTAAAAAAAATTCAATACGCCTAGAATTTGATTTAAAAGGGACTAATTTTTGGTATTCTCTGGTAATACCCTCTTAATTAGTTGCATGCTTTTGTTACATGACTTTGGATAAGAAAAATATAAATCAAGAGTTCATATTTTAAACATGAACCTTCCCTTAACCACGCTTCAAGAGCAACGCATCCATTGGAGAGAGTGGCTTTTCTGTTATTATTATAATACAAAGTTTATTAAAAACTTACCGTAGTTTAAAAAACGCCCCATGTTGCCAATTTTATCTTTGTAGAGCAAATGCCATGTTTGTTTCCGCAGCTGTTATTCCAGCGGCAAAGTTACACAGTTTTACGTTTTATCTTGTCCACTGTCAACGCATCCAATATGGTTTCATCTCGCTTGTCTGTGTTGTTTTATGAACTCGGCGGTGGGATTTCACTTTGCCTCTTGCCGTCCTTGCTTCCCTATTAATTCCAAAAGTGTATTCGAGAACATTCTTTAAACTTTCCGCGACAACTCACACTTTCAGAAATATTTGTATCCAATATCTTGGTTTGATTATAAAAGTCGAAGGGGGAGAGGGTACAAACTTTACATCCAATGATAGTCCTCGGGTTGTTGTTTTTTTTAATGTATCTTGTTTTACTAACCGGATTCGCCAGAGGTTTTCAAAACCAGATAGTAATTAATAGCTGTGTTATTATCATGAAGTCAAAGTTCATCGTGAGTTTTTGATGATGCACAAAAGCTGATGTTTTGAGATATTGTTATACACCCAAAAATAAATCACATACAAGTTTTAAATATTTTTTTAACTACAAGAATCTGACCATTCTGAATATTATATATTATTTTTAATTAATTAAATAACACAAATTAATCAAATAAAATTTATTTGCGCACAGCGGTTTCGAACCCGTGACTTTCGGAGGGACCAATGGGAGTCCAAAGCCTTGCCCCTGGACTACGCCCGCCGTCATGTTAGCGTATTGAGAAAGTTGTTCCCTTCTCACTCTAACCAATGTCTGGTCAATGGACTATCTGACACTCAGTTACGTCAAAATCATATTTAGTATATACCTCGGCGCAACTAATTTTTACATTCTGTGATCACACTGTTCACAAATGTTTTATGTATGGTTTTTATATGCCTTTCAATAGAGTATTGACCATACTTATACATTTAAAACGGAAAAGAACATGAAATAAAACAATTAATGTGTTTATAATTTTTTTTAATACGCACTGATTTTGCTTAACGCATGGATCATCAGGGTATAAAATTAAACTAATAAAAAAGTACTGAAAAAATACAATAAATAATTAAAGTAATAAAATAATTGTGAAAAACAATATACAGCATAAAACATTGTAAAGGGGAATATAAAATAATACATTGCATAAAATAATATTTTTCTACAGTTTATTTTATGATTTGTGATAAATATTACTTATGATATGTAACGAGTGAAGATGTTCCCGCGATGTTTTTATTGGCGTTTTACCCAGACATGATGCTTTTGAAATCATGTGCATGTACTGTGAACCGTGTGAGGAGATCGCATTTCGTATGCATTGCTTCTAAGCGCCTGGAAAGCTGAAGATCATACAATTCTGCCAGGCCTTCTCCCTAGAGCCGCAGCCTTCGACGACTGGAGAAGAGATATGTGTATCCTTTCGAATGGGAAGCTTTCAGCGTTGATGGCATAAATATTTCGGTAGTTATATAAACATCTTAAAAGATAGAGGAGAGGTTGTCTCTAAGATTCTACGTACATAATGTATGGCCGAATGATTTTAGACTTCGTTCATTATGCATACGATACTGATTATACGTATCCGAGTGCTGGATTAATCAATTAATTTTTTTTTACATTAGGTCCACACAGGAGGCCCTGAGGAAAATAATTTCCCTCAGGGCCTATGTCATCTTTGGGGATGCTGTGTGGAGGGTATTTTTAAGGAAAGGAAGGAGAGGAAGTTCTGGGAAGGAAAAAGGTATGAGGGTTGGGTAGGAATCTGGGGTTCAGTGTGTTTAGATCATCCGCCGCCAAGACCTAGATAAACCTTACCCCATGAACCCGGGCACCCCTGCTAAGTCACCAAACGTAGCGAACCACTTGGAGTGACCTATGGCAGAGGTGTGGGTTATCCAATAAATGGTTCCCGGAACGGCGGTACCCATTCCCGCCTCCCAAAAAATTATAATAAGCATACATTATATTTATGATTTGGGAGACGGGTATGGATACCGCCGCCCCGGGTACCATTCAATGGATAACCAACGCCCCTGCCATAGGTCAACTCAGGTGGTTCGTTATGTTTGGTGAAGAGGAGTGTCCGGGTTCATTGGGTATTTTTGTCTAGATTTAATATCCCACTAATTTTGGTTGCCCACCCACTGCGTGGAAGGCCGGATCGGTAGAGACTGGTCGATGGAGACTTTTTGTGCTCCTCAGCTGGACCCATCGACTTGTATCGCAATGGGAGGGATTGATTCATACTTTCGTCATATCTGGACGTATTGATCCCCAGGTTCCTACCCTCCTCTAATATTTTTTTCTTCCCAGAACTTCCTCTCCTTCTTTTTTTTAAAAGGTACTCCATACAGCATCTCCAAAGATGACAGAGGCCCTGAGGGATTTTTTTTTCCGCATGGCCTAAAATAAGTTTAGACATACCGACATTTTATCGATGAACTTCGATTGGACTGACTCTGACTCATGTTCATATGCAATCCTAGCATTCATCGTCTCTTACATACTATTTGTCAATTATGTTTAACCTTGGATATGACTCTTTTATTAAACACGCGTCTCAGTGATTTAATTTATCCACAACCTTCACCACCTTTGATCACTGTATTCATGAATATGGCCCAGTTGTATCGCAGAATTTCAAATGTAAGATTGTCATCAATTGGCCATTCAGCACCAGTTTTTTAAAAAGTAATAGCAAAAGATTCCCATTAATTGCCGGTTATTAGTCCGTTTAAGCTTTTTAATAAATTCTGATCAGCGGAAGAGGATAACTGTTATTAATCTTGTCAGCTTATTACAATTTGATAGAAAACGGAAATGCACCTAGAATTGGGGTTTTACGGCCACCTATCAAATTTCAATTTTGTATTTATAATGTAATCCAATTCGTATTTAGTTTAAACTAAATAGTGGTTTGGCCTTAATCTTCGCCTTAAAAGATAGTTATGTTAAATGATGAGGAAAAATGATCAAATTTCAATCTTGTTTTCAAGTTAAATTAAAGGTCTGTTAATATTTCAATTCAATTCTGTAAAACAACTGGCCCATAATGAAATAATAACAGATCTCGAATAGATCACAAAACATGAAAATTAACTTTGAATTTCTGTGAAATAACCCGTCCTTTTGTCTCTTCTAGAATATTTATAGATCAGTATGCTTTTTGTACATAGTACCTAACGCATGTTCATTTGACAGTAGGTTTGTTCGTATTTCAGCATGTTCTGCTTTACGTCTCCACAAAAGTGCATTTAAATTTAACAAAACTGTTTTAAAAACTTTGGAGAACTTCGAAAGATGTTTTAGAATCTTTTAGGTATTCGTAGAGAGGAGAAAAAAGCACCCACGTACCCTTTTTAGAAATTCATGTTTAACCGATTGAGATACGAGGACATATAAATATATTAAGGAAGAAGGCAAATCCCAGAGAAGCCAAGGAGCCCAATTCCTCACTTAAATTACATTTCACTACACACACCTTACTCATACCTTTGTATTATACAGGGATACAATACTATTCTCAGAGCAGATAAAAAAGACAGCATTAAGACTTGATGGAATGTGGGATTGAATAAAAGGTTGGGAAAAGTCAAGGTCAGAGGCCTTTCTGATGGCATCACATTGTCTATAGTCTATACAGATACATTTATTTCCGCAACTAACTCACAGTACCTGAATTTTACAAAAAATGTTTTTCTTAAATGCGGTTTTACGCAAATTGGGCAATCTGTGTTTTTCAATTTTATTTATTCTTGACTTTTTCACAGAAATAACTACTTTGCAGCATCGCTGCATTTTGTATTTATTTACTAGCTTTCACTTTCAACAGTAAGGTTAACTAGATGAATGGCTTTGTTCAATATTTTTATTATGGAATAACTTATGTCAAACCTTAAATTGCTACATTTAATCATTGAAGATAATAATAACAATCTCTAACAACAAAAAAATAGAAAAATCAGAAAAAGTTTCTGTCGCATGGGATTCACGGGGATTGAACCCAAGACCTCATGTTTATTGAGCTAATTCGACCCTGTCAACTTCGGTCATATTTAACTGTATCATACTTTCGACTGAGAACTATTAACATTACTCTCATTTACTCATAACACGTGATTGCAAGATTCCATCCGAATTTAAAAAACCAAAACATAGTAAACGATTGAGTAAAAATTACTGAAGGCTTTATTTTATTTTTTATATTTGATACAATAGCTTTACATATTTTAAAACATTATTTAATAATATGGACCTCGTTGGGTGGTTTACTCGTGTTGAGGCCTCCATTTTATAGTTTAATAAAATATAAAAAAATTAAAATAATAAACACGAAAAAAAAACTGAGATGAAATAAAATAAAATACATAAAGGCGATAATGAAAAAAAAAAAAAAAATCGGCAAATATTATGAATCATGGTTGCATATAAATGATGTGTGTTGTGTAATGGTATTGTGCAGTTCGTGTATATGTTTTATTCTTTTACGTTTCAAATTGTTTCTATTGTTGACGTTCTTTTACGTTAATCTTTCATTTAATTTATAAATAAGCCAAAAAAATGTTTCAGTTATAATTATTTCTGAAGAAATAAAAAAAAAAAATTTACTTAGAGATGGCAAAAAAAAAATCTCGAACAGCGAAGATCTAAAATATTTTCTTTGGCGCTGAATAGGCATTTTATGACAATGTTACATTTGAATTTCTGCGAAACAACTGGGCCTAAGATAACGAAGTTAAACATTGTTTCAAGCAAAATTCCCCGTTCAATGGTTGATTAATGACGTATGAATTGATGATACCTGACAACATAATATAATTAATCTTATCAGGGAGCTTTCATAGACAGCCCAATTATTAATATATTATATAGTTTTAAGATAAGCAAATGATGTGCGCACATTTTCTCGGGAACTTGAAATCAGATACATTTATATTTACTTGTGTTCATGACTATTACTTGAGACGTATTTAATCAATTTCGGTCCTCTCAAGTTATGTTAAAGATGTTTTAAAGTTCTATCTTCATCATCGCTGCTACAACCTTTGTAAATTAATATATTAAGAACATTGCAAAACCGTAGCCCCTCTTAAAAACTTCCACTTGATTTGTATCGCTTCAGTTACCAACTTCTGTTGTATCGCTTCAGTTCCTCATACCTTCTCAAAGAACGATAGGTGAGAAATAATTGGTCTACGGTTCTACTACTTAAGTGCAATCTACCAACACTTCTCCATTCAGCTTTTGAAGCCTCTTTAATAATTGAAATTCTGTTATCATCATCATCACAATTGGCTCTACAACCCTCGGTGGGTCTTGGCCTCCTCGAGAGTCTTCCTCCACTCTTCTCTGTTATGTACTAGTTCTCTCCAGTTTGGAATCTCCAAGGTACGTAGGTCTTTGAGGATGTTGTCGTTCCTTTTTTAACATTCTGTTATATAAATGTATAAGTTATATTAAGAAATTTTATTCATTTCAATTTGGGAGGCGGGAATGGGTACCGCCGCCCCGGGAACCATTTATTGGATAACCAACACCTCTGCCATAGGTCACCCCAAGTGGTTCGCTACGTTTGGTGACTTAGCAGGGGTGCCCGGGTTCATGGGGTTCATTGTCTAGGTCTTGGCGGCGGATGATCTAGACACACTGAACCCCAGATTCCTACCCAACCCTCATACCTTTTTTCCTTCCCAGAACTTCCTCTCCTTCCTTTCCTTAAAAATACCCTCCACACAGCATCCCCAAAGATGACATAGGCCCTGAGGCCAATTATTTTCCTCAGGGCCTCCTGTGTGGACCTAATGTAAAAAAAAAAAAAATATATGTTCAACTTTTTTTATGGAAGGATCCGAAAAATTTCATCTTATTATTATTATGTGAACATTATTTGGGCCTATGATATTCGTTATCATGGGGATGCGTGATGTTGTAGGTACGTAAGATACGTTAATCTACTGTACACGTGATGATAATCATCTGCATGACGTGACAAGTTACCATAATGGCCTAATTTGCGTCCTGAATCTACATCTCGCGCATGGATCCTCAATTTATCGTAGATTATGATATTCTGACGTGACCTACAACTTTCAACCAAGAGAGGTGTCCGAAAAACATTTTTTTATGTACTTTTTTTATTTATTACAAGTTTAAGCTTGTAAGAGGTGTCCGAAAACAAATTTTGAACGTGCTTTATTTATTTATTTATTATAATTTGAACGTGCAAAACTACTTATGTAATTTGTCAGCAGGTACATATGACAACATTTGTTTATACAGTAACATGGTATACTTTCAAACGTTATTTACATAATGATGATGATAAATTAATATAATAATAAATATAATAACATAAATATATAAAAAAAGCAGTATAAGCCTTATATAGATATAGTAAACAAGTCAAAATGAATAGACTCATTAATAGTTTACTATATTATACATAGATATATGGGTATAACAAAATTCTAATGATTTTCCATTTCCTTGAATGTGAATTCCACTTAAGAATACAAGAGCTTTAGTAGGGCATCAATATAAATCATCTGTATCTAATAGCCATTTCCTAAGATTATATTTAACCTTAAATGGTATTATTTTGAATTGTCATTCATTGGTATTTTATTAAATATTATGCAGTATGGTTTAGTGTTCTTCCACCATAATGTTTTTTAATTATTCAAAACTTTTGTTATGATTATGGGAATAATTTAATTGTACTTGTTGTTATAATAATAATAACAAATAAAATTGCAAAGATTGAAGAATTAATTGTTTTTAATTATATTGATTTTAATTATATTTACTTTGTTAATAATAATTCATTAATTAAATTAATTCATTATTTACAGTATTATGGGTTTATAATTTTATAAATATATATTTTTTTACAGTGAACACCTCACAAGAGTCCCAACTGCTCCCGTATGGAGCCAGTTATACTATGGCATCCCCAATTGGAAGACAAGCGGGGAAGGGAAGGAGATGTGAAAGAGGAAGCTGGGGAAGTACCTGGCAAATTATATCTCGTCACTAAACACGTTTAACGCCATTTCAAGCAACGTTTCAACTCTGAATTGTGGTCTCACACCAGGGTGATATTGAGAGTATCTTCTACTCTGGAGCGTGCCGCAAATATATTATATATTATTTTTAATTAAATAATTGTGAAATAAAACAAATTAATCAAATAAAATTTATTTGCCCACGCCAGTTTCGAACCTGCGACCTTCGGAATGGGGGTCCAAAGTGCCCCTGGACTGCGCCGGCCGTCAAATTGTTTCATTTTTTTATATTTTTTCAGGTTAGTCCCCACTATTACGTAAAGAGAGAAATTTAATCATATCATTTTTGTCGTTTTAACTCAGTGGTTCTGTCCACTAGAAATACGCTAGATGCTCATTGACCATGGAATTCAAATAATATACCGGGCATTTAGTAGTTACCTGATGAAGTTTAACCAGTTAGCGATTCATTACCTCATTTGGAGTAAAACTTGTAAACGAAATTTTGTTCAGCGTAATTTTTTTTGGTTTGTGAAATTAATTTTACTTCTGTAATACTTTTATTATACTATACTACTTTTAATGTCTACTCGTACTTGTCGAAATTTTATTTCCGCTCACGTAAGAAAGTGTATCGAAGTGGTTTGATTTTTTAACATTCT
Source organism: Limnephilus auricula (assembly GCA_951813805.1). Classification (NCBI taxonomy): domain Eukaryota; kingdom Metazoa; phylum Arthropoda; class Insecta; order Trichoptera; family Limnephilidae; genus Limnephilus; species Limnephilus auricula. The sequence goes on from OX638388.1 coordinate 36,790,409, forward strand.
GTATATGTTTAAACGGGGGCAGCCCTAAATTCCAAGAGAGTTCATTCAATGTAAATAAGCATCTGAACTGTAGTCAACGTTAGGCATTTTCTAATGTTGCTACTTGTTAAATAAGAAAATAAATGAGTAGGGGTAAAATTTCGTTGCCATTTTGGTGAGCAGCGAATTGTTTACACAGCAGTCTTTATTCAAAGTTTACTTTAAAATATGTGTGCCAACATGAACAACATTGTTAAATGCCGGCTGGCCATAGTCCAGCGGTAGGGCGTTGGACTGCCATTCCGAAGGTCGCTGGTTTGAACCCGGCGTGCGCAAATAAATTTTATTTAATTGATTTGTGTTATTTCACAATTAATTATTTTAAATAATATAAAGTATATTTGCCGCACGTTTCAGAGTGGAAGATACTCTTAGTATCGCCCTGGTGTAAGACCACCATTCAGAATTGAAAGGTTACTTGAAATGGATTTAGCCGTGTTTAGTGACTAGATCTGAATATCCAGGTACTTCCCCACCTTCCTCTTCCTCGTCTCCTTTCCTTTCCCACTTACCTTCAGCCTCATAACATACCCCAATTGGGGATGCTATAGTCTCAATGGCTCCAGACGAGAGCAGTTGGGTATTGTGAGGTATTCACCAAAAAAAAAACTCTTTCAATGGTGACATAAATACAATGTTACGTTATTTAATTGCTAGAACTGCAAATCAATTGTTGGGGCTCCGAATTATGCTATGATCGGAAAAAAATTCCGATCATAAATAAATTCCTTCTACATGCATAAGTAGGAAGGTACTTACGTGTAATCATGTGTCACGCTCCAGAATTGTACATCCCTTAATAAAATAATAATGCATAATTTCAGAAACCTTTCTCATCAACCTTCTCACATTTGATTACAGCTGGCGTGATAAAGAAACATCCATTATAACCGGCAGAATATTCTGACTAACAAAACCTTCAGGCTGGATTACGCAGAATCCCTGAAAGGGCTGTTACTTCTTGTCAGACAAAGTATATCAAATTTCGTGTTGTGTATAAATATAATAAATTATGTAACAAAAGAGAAGATCTTGCATTTATAGATATGTAAATAAATCATATAATTGCGAAATTATTTACCGTTGGTTTTATGGCGGCCATAGCCAGATTTTTTGTGTCAGTTTTTCCGTCTATTCTATTTTGTATATAAATAACAAACACACTGTATTGCTTTTCCATAATTTTCATCTTTCATAAAACTGAATAAAAATAAAACATATCTAAAAATTCCATTTTCTATGTCATAATTCAACTTAAAGGTAATTCCAAATTCATGGAGCGCAGAAACACTGGGGAAATAAGGGGTTCGTGATTATAATAGTATCACTTTTCTGATTGAATTTCTCTTTTCCTAGATTTTTACTTGGTCTTATTCTTCAAATACATAAGAAAACGCTTTAAAATTACCATTACCTGCATACATGCCAATCGTAGCATTCACAGCAATGTTTATGGTGGTGTTTATAAACGTATTCATTGGCATTTGATTTGCTCGTAACAAAGCAATTCGTCTCAGGTGTCCTGTCGGCAATTTAAGTCAAGTCCAATAATTCCCTTCGCATCCCAGAAGGTCTGCAATGAAGGTTTTATTATACATTTCCGACCATTACGGAACACCCGTCATACAAAGGAAGGGTCCGTTTTCATTGGAATTAATTTCTTCACCATTTCTTATTAAATTAAAATATGGTAGTTTTAATGCGATTTAAAGTGACATTCTAAACGTCTTTAGGTTTAAATTGTTGACTGAACCGACATTATCGTGCACCAGAATTTTGTTCAAAATTCATTAAATCAAAATCACAAGTTAAACAAAGAAATTATCTAGTTCATAGATCTGTATTTAAAATGCTATAAAAGTAAAAAGATTTCTCTAAAAATTGTAATACAACGACTAGTATAATAAGCCGAGGGGATTTATGTAAAGGTTACTTAATATGTCTTTTCGAAATGCTATTTTATTTTAACTCCTACTTTGGATGCTTTTGGTAAGATAAACTGAAGGGCACGTCTTACAAGGTTATTTGGATAACCTGGCAACCGGCTTAGTAAGGGGATTCCAAGGAATAGTTGGTTTAACCCACATTAACCAGGATTGACTGTGATACGGTGTATCCGATTTGGAAATAAACATTTCCCTCGGTGTGGACTATACGTAAATACTTCTACACTAAAAAAAATCTGCCCAAACGTAGATCCAAGAAGATGGAGTACAAACTGACTAAACGTTAAAAAAAACTGGCTTAGTAAAAACTGCTTAAGAAATCCTTTTTGTTAGAAAAAAAATAACCTCTTCTGTTATCATAGAATATCTTGAAACCATTTATATTGTATAAAATAATTGTAATATCAATATAACCCTTCTCAAATAAAATGTTCTGTGGGATTGTTAAAAGATGAAATGGTCAAAGAAAGGGTCAAATCTTTTTCTTTCGAAACCTTTTTACAACCTTTATATCTATTCTTTCGGATCAGATCTCTTGCTGACTAGGTGACGCAGTAAAACCCGATACATCATAAGCGTCAAAGAAACTGCAACGTTGGTAGTTCACGTTCTTCTTTTTACCTTTTCCCATACTAAACATTTTATTTCCGAAACGAATAAAATCTAAGAACTTAATTCCCCGTAAAAGCTATGATATAGAACACGTACTCGACATAAAGCCCGAAGTTAATCTACTTTCCCAATCTTCAGATCAAAAGTTAATGTGAATTGTTCCCCGGTTCGTTTAAACATTAAAATAAATGAGGACATCTTAAATTACTCGCTTCACGAACTGGAAAATGTGCATCGTAAATTGACAGCTGTGAGATATATCAAATCAAAATCGATGGTATTTTGTCGGGTTTTAGTAACTTACAATTTACAATTCTATTTATAATTTACATAAATGATATTATCAAAACTATTAAACATTGCAAAATTAGACTATTTGCAGATGATACCTTAATCTATATTTCGTGTGAAGATTACATAGAAGCAATTAACAAAATAAACGAAGACCTACAAAATATAGCAAAATGGCTGAAAGTAAACAAGTTGAAACTGAACGTAAACAAAACAAAATATTTGGAAATAGGCAATAAAACGTGTAACACAGGGTTAAATTTGACAATTAATGGTGAAAAAATTGGAAAAGTAAATGAAATCAAATACCTGGGTGTAATACTCGACTCAAAACTGACTTTCACAGCAAACTTTGAATATGTGTTAAAAAAGGTATCAAAAAAGGTAAATTTTCTTAGAAGACTAAGACGTAAATTAAATAGAAACACTACGGAGCTCATTTATAAAACTATCGTTGCTCCACATTTGGACTACTGCTCTACGATGTTATATTTGGCCAATGAAAGTAATTTGAACAAACTAGAAGTTATACAAAACAAAGCCATGAGATGTATACTGGGGAAAGGCAAATACGCAAGGATTAATCAAATGAGAGAGGAACTAAATTGGATTCCAATAAAAAAGAGACTATTATTTAATGTATTAATTTTTGTGCATAAAATTATGAAAAACCAAATGCCAAAATACTTTAAGGATGAAATTGTTTTTAACAGAGACGTTCATAACTATGAAACAAGAAATATAAACAGAATTCGATTGCCACAAATGAAGAAATCAAAATCACAGAACTGCATAATGTACAGAGGACTAAAGATGTATGATGAAATGCCTGAAACTATGAAGAATGAAGAAAGAATGAATGTATTTAAAAAGAAATGTTATGATTACTGTAAAAATATTTAAATTTATCAAATGAAATGTTACATTGTGCTTATTAGTTTATATTCATGTAGTATAAACTAACTCAATAATAATAAAAAAAAAATAAAAAAATATATCTTATATTTCTTTTTATGCCTTCACGGTAGAAAAGATGTCACGAGAAATATTTTTTTCACGTTTATGGAATATGTTAAGCTCGATGCGAATTGCTTTAAAAAAGCTATTTGTTTTTGGTATCTTTCCAGATTTACATTATCATCCATCATCTCATAAATCTGAGTAGCGTGGATACCATATTGACGGTTCTGAAATGATTTTACTGTCAGGCCGATTATAAAAAATCCCTTGAGTTAGCCTTGAATAAAGCCTAGTGGCTCGGACGCTTTGATAAACGCAATAATAATAAATTCTAAAAGCGTTTGTGGGTTCTTGCAAATGTACGTATGATGTTAGCACGTATAGTTGTCCTATCCGTAGGCAGCAGATTTTTCACCTATGCTCACTATATGGCGACATTTAAATATCAAATTTAAAGTTCTGGCCTAGTTAGCTTCCATTATTCGTATATCAAACATTAAATACGAATATTTGGTTCATTAAAAGACAGCGTATGAACTGAAACCTCACTTCCTACGTGATAGACACTATCTGCGTTAATAAACTCACTAACGAAAATGTGAGTGTTGGAGCGGGACATGTAGAAAATCCTCGGCTCTGTAACGAGGTTCAAATAAACCATGTTTAAAATTAATGAAAATATATCTATGTGATAAAACCCATCATTTACTTTTAAGCAGCAATGCTTTTATTTAAACCCGCAATATACTTACTAGAGTTAAAAGTCTTGCAGCTCTAGCAAGCTTGTCATCGTAGTTTGTTGTAATGATGTCGTCTCCTTAATTTTATATTTGATGAAAATTTATTACGTTTATAAAGTTAATAATGACAGTAATGTTATTTTTTGATATCTCCAAAAATAACGAAGTAAATTTTTAAAGTTAACTTGGGTAAAACGTAATACGCAATGGTGTCTCGCGATGTCACACGAAACACGTTCAGTACAAATCATAATTTGAATGCTAGTGCTGCAGTACCTCCGCTTACGCACCATGATATCACGAGCTGTCGTGATAAATCTTTGGTTCAACAAAATTCATTAAGTCCTATCTTCAGCACGTTCTACGGCTCTAAGTAATATGATATAATTGCAAAAAATATTAAATTTCATAGGAGAAAACCTCATTATAGGAAGAAGGGTTCAGGACAGTAAATTTACTTAGTAAAATTGAAGGGCATAGGAAGGTGATAAAGCAATGGAAAACAGCCACGACACTATTGCCAACCGGAAGATTCTCCTTTTTTGAATTCCTTAAGCGCAACCAGAACAAAAACGCTGACGTAGCGCAACTCTCTTGCGAGTTTTGTTGACGGTTACACAGTTTAACTTCAGATAATACTAAACGATGTAAGTCTAGAAGTAGAACAATATTCACAGATGGGAATTGGAACAACAGGGTTCTACGTGTCATTTGCATGCAACTGAGATATTGAAGTTTAAAGTTTGCATCACGAATAAAATAATAAAAATTGAGATTTATGAAGAAGGAAATTAGAAGAACTTTTTTGTAAATTAAGTATTTTTATGTTTTATCTTAAAATTTGATGCAAAAATTATTTAGTCAAATAAAATTGAAACTGATGGAATCTTGTTGCTTTAAAAATCAGCTAAACTCAGAGCGAAGGGTTTCTATCTGATTGAGTTTCTTTTTTTGCTAAATACCTTTTTTGTATATAATGTTCTAAAGCGTAATGAAAATTCAATTATAATTAGTTCTGCTTTCTTACTTGTTCTTGTCAAAAGTAGTTTTTGTTTTTTATTCTCAGATTCTCGCAATTTGAAGATGAAACCTTTCGATTTTAAGGGAAGGAGCTTGAAGTAGGCACAACGCAAATTAAAATAGAATTTTGTGGTATTGCGTACTATTTACCTACTATGGCAAATAGGACAGAAATAATAGTTTTAAATTCTATAAGTCATTTTAAATACATGTAGGATTGCGAAAGATTTTTTAAATATTTATATTGATGGATCAGTAGGATTTATGGGTCCAGTTAGGAGTTCTACCGAACCGAACCCTCTGATATGAAAATATCTGGAGTCGGTGAATTATTTTCCCATTTGGTCTCTGGTGGGTTGACGTGTTGTTCCTGTATTGTTTTATATTTATTATACTTAAATAGTACAATTACATAGCATGGATTGACTAGATGATCATTTGTGGAAAAGTATGTGGAAGGGTTAAAGGGAAGATTTAACCCGGACATAAAAGTCAGAAGTAGAAAAAAAATATATATATATATAGAAACTGCATCAGGTTAAGTAAGTTAGAATTTTGATTTATTCTCTAGTTACTAACTTTACCTACAATAAAACAATTGCACTTTTTAATGGCAACATAACTAGCACTTCATTACGCTTTCATTTCAGAATATTTCATAAAATTATTGGTGTAAAACAGAATTTGCGTTATTAATCTTTTCGAACATAAAAAAATACATGGCCCGACCGACTTCAAAGTAGTTTCATTTTGTAGAGCGGTTTTACCGCCCACGAGATATTTTCATAAAACCGCCGCTTTTTATGGCGCGCTAGAACGTAGAGGACGATTTTAGAATTCCACCATCTGAGATAGAGAATTATTAGGAGCATGCGTCCACCGTTAGTCGTAAACATAGAAAAGGAATAAAATAAAGAAGAAGTAAGTTTACGAATGAACTTTATTCGTATTAGAATGGTTGGTTATAGGCAGGAAGCGAGGCTAACAGAAAGAAAGAAATGTTTAACCCCTCAATAAGTTTTCACAAAGTTTTATTAGCGCATTGTTCTTTTATAGCTCAAATTAAGTACGAATTGGCTAATTAATACTATTAAGTATTATACGGGTAGTCCAGGGGTAAAGTGCTGTATCTTCGGGAGGTGATTCTACATGAAAATATGAGTAAAAAAAGATGAATGACTTTTTTCGAAATTCCAGCTTTTTTTTAGGTAAAACGATAAAATCAATCCGTCGTATGCGGCCAGCACTAGGTACTATGTTACGCTGTTACGATACGGGTGACTCACTACAATACAACGTTGCAGGCGGACGTACAGTAAATTTATCGGTAAGTTTGTACCTTACACTAAGGATTTTTAACAGGTACGTCTTTTTGTATGGGAAAAAAAGTTGGAATTTCGAAAAAAGAGATATATTTTTTTACTTATATTATCATGTAGAATCACCTCCCGAAGTTACTGCACTTTACCCCCATCATCATCCTGTACAATTAAACTTCTAAAACAATTAATTTTCTTATATTGTGAAACCGTTGAGTAATCATAACAGAAATTCAATTTGGTTTCTTACGTCCGTACGGCGCTAAAAGGGCTTCAATCAGTATTTGAAAATTTAAAAAAATTAAAGCTTCAATATAAGAAGCCTGATCGGCATAATTTTCAAACATACTAATTTTGGTTGACTGCGCGTTAGTCTGGCGTGGACAAATGGTTTAATGATCTCAGATTTGAATTTAAGTATCATTTTCAAATTGAAACCGAATGATTGAAGAGCCCTACCAACCTATAATATATTATTTTTATCCAAAAAATATTTTAATCTCATTATCGAAATTGAAATTATACTATCCCGTGATTTTTCACGGGCCTGCATGCCAGTAAAACAATATACTTTCGGTTGTCATGTGAGTACTCCACGTGACATTCTAAAATTAAATAACTAATATTTTTATAATGAATTCATGCTGCCGTTCTTAAAAAAGTTGGTGTTTTAATTATACAATTTTCGGCTTTTTTATGATACAGTTTTATCTTACAACGATAAAATTAGCTCGTTTTTTATAATATTAATGTTCGTTATATAACTTTGTTCTTAAATTCTCTGCGAGGTGGAATCTGCATTTAGTTTTCAAATGATTTCCTCTTCAAAATATTATCCTCCAACGATTATTCGGGGATTAAAATTGATTAAGATGCCTTTTATTTTTAACATTGTGTGAAAAATTGAAATAACATTATTGTGTAAATAAATTATTAATTTATTATATTATAATAATTTCATAGAATTCCTTGTAGGAATATTTTACATTGTTTGTGACTCAAATGTTTGAAGGTATCCTTCATGAATATACCGACCTATTTATAAAAAAAATATTTGTGCTTACCAATATTTTTGTTCGACATTAGGTAGGTGGGTGTTACGCAGGTTTTGATGTTAGGTTCATGGGGTAAGGTTTGTCTTCGTCTTGGCGGTGGATGCATCTACCCACTTTCTGCGTGGTAGGCCGGATCGGGAGAGACTTGTTGAGGGAGGCCTTTTGACCTCTCCATATCGATGGATCCATGCTTCCGTCATTCCTGGACAAGCTGACCATAAGATTCCAACCCACCCCTTATACAAATTTTCCTTCCCATTTCCTTCCACTCCATTTCCTTAAATATTCCCTTCACACAGCATCCCCTTTGATGACCTAGGCACTAAGGGAAATTATTTTCCTGAGGGCCTCCTGTATGGAGGGTAAGAAACGCAATTAGGATTACGCATTTAGAATAAAGTTCTCATAAAATTTTAGTGACTACTAAGAAATCTCAGAAAGGTTGATAACACCCGTAAGACCGGCAAAAGGGTGTCCTTTTCAAGTGATCATTTATTATAAAAGGAATCATCAGAAAAGGTTTCCAAATTCACTATAAAAATCATATGCCAAATTTTAAATTCATGAAAAAAGGTGATTATAAATCAAATGCTTAATGGATTTCTCTGAAAAGTTTTTTTCAAAGAAAGTAGTCATTTCCTACTACTAACAATTTTATCGTATTGATTTACGAATGAAAACTGAAATATTTTTATTGAAAGAATCCAACACAAAATTGCGTTCTTAGATATAACATTCGATGAGTCATGTAAAATATAATTTTTAAAACTGGCCCAAGTTTACAAGAAAATTTCGGAATATTTTTCTTTTAGATATCTCGCATTTATAAAAAAAACGTATGACGCGTTTGGTGTTTCCTTTATCCGCATTCTGAGAACAACTTACCAAGTTTGAATGAAATATTCAATATTTTGTATGAATAATGAATATTTCGTATTTTTCAAATTATTTCGCAAGTTGGGAACCCACAATATATTAATATAATACTTCTTCACAAGTTTGCATTAAAAAATGAAAGAATTGGGTGGATAAAATGCGTTATCATCCTAACATCATTTATTTTGTTATTAGCTCAAACTATTGACTATTTCCTGATTTACCGTCTGACAAAACTTCATTTCAATCTGACTTAAGTGCATATATCATAACTGTGTTTGCCTTATTCGAGTAATGATAGCCTCCATTCATAATCCAGTCAAAATAGACGAAAAAATGTGCTGAATTTGCATTAATTCCGGACAACTGAATTTTTGTACAGATCTTGAATATGGCATTACAAATGTCAAAAAGTCCCCGTCGATCTAGCGTCAGCGTTGTTTTTTATCCGAGGTCAAAGGTCAAATTTTTTTGTTTTTTGCGTATATCTCGGAAACGGTGAGAGCTATTGAAAAAAAATATTAGAAGAATTTGTAGATCGCAAAATTCTCTAAAAAAATATACTAATACTTTTTTCATACGAAGCACCTTTATACAGTTATCGCGATTTCAAACTAATATGCACTCATGCGCACATCATCGGGTCATATTGGAATATTGGTTTTTGTGACTTGTGCACTAATTACGTGGAAAATATACGATTCTGAGTGAGTCAACGTCTATCCCTAATTTCATTAGTTAGTTGGCCTCGAGTAACATGTGCCTGCGACTGACGGGGTATAACTGCATTTTTCGGATTTTCCATAGAAACCGGCTTTTTTCGAGGGACATAACCCTAGTGTAATCCAGTCAGTTTTGAACCAGCATAATTCGAAAACGGTGCTTTGTAGGAAAAAAAAGTATTTGTACTTTTTTTGTAGAAAATTTAACGATCTGCAAACTTTTTTCATAATTTTTTTCAGTAGCCCTCAGCGTTTCAGAGATATACGCAAAAAACAAAAATGTGTGACCTTTGACCTCGAATAAAAAACAACGCTAATGGTAGATCGATGGGGACTTTTGACATAGCATGTGTAATGACGTATTCAAGACCTGTACAAAAATTCAGCTGGCCCGGAATTAATGTAAACTGAAATGTCTATTTTGTCTGGACTATCAAAGCTCTAGGAAAAGCGTAACTCTGATTTGGATTCCTGAACATGTTGGCATCGTGGGTATATTGCGGATGCCTTGGCAAAACAAGGTCCAACCCTGTTGTTACCCTCGTAAACCACATTCCCCTATCTGACATTTTTTCCATCATCAAAGATAGATCCCGCAATGCTTAAGCAGAGTATTGGCACATTGCTAGTCAATCCAAGGGAGCCTGCTATGCCTCAATCCAAAGGAATATCCCATCAATACCGTGGTTTCAATAATTCCCCAATTTTTCTAAAAAGAAATATCCTCACCTATTCAAATGAGAATCGGACATTGTTCCGTTCCTTCTCGCCTTTTTAAAATTCACGTCCTTGACTCCCCAGATTGTAGATTCTGTGGTCCAGAAGAGGGAACTTTGGATAACATATTTTTCGGTTGTCTTTCTAAACAAATATCCTCTCTTCCACAAAACCTTATCTAAAATTGCCTCACCTCCATTTAACATGTCATCTCTTCTAAGTCTGAACTCGACTCCAATCTACATTACAATTTGGGAGGCGGGAATGAGTACCGCCGCCCCGGGAACCATTTATTGGATAACCAACACCTCTGCCATAGGTCACCCCATGTGGTTCGCTACGTTTGGTGACTTAACCGAGTTCATGGGGTAATGTTTACCTAGGTCTTCGCGGCGGATGATCTAGACACACTGAACCCCAGATTCCTACCCAGCCCTCATACCTTTTTCCTTCCCAGAACTTCATCTCCTTCCTTTCCTTAAAAACACCCTCCACACAGCATCCCCAAAGATGACATAGGCTCTGAGGGAAATTATTTTCCTCAGGGCCTCCTGTGTGGACCTAATGTAAAAGAACATAATAATTTTGAAATTTGTCAAATTCACTTTACATTTCTCCGGAATTTTAAATGATAGCCTAGAACACCCTTGAAGGGTGACCGCCAGAATAATTGGAAATGTACATATATGTCTCTCTGCATATTCAAATAGACAAGAGTGTCGTACGTTGTTCTACCGTTGTGCGTCGACCCGGTCCACCAGAAAACTTTTCTCGGGTAGTTGTCCGCGGCCTAACCTTGTTTTATTTTTTTATGTGTGTTTATATTTGTAATGAATAAATAAATAAACATTTTAAAGCATTATATCTATGTGTAATGAATGGTGCTTTTTTCTAAAGTATTTTAATTAGCGTCATCTAATTGTGTTATGTTTTACCTCAATATGCATTTAAATCTATTCATTTAAAAAAAAATTATAATGTTGTCTTTAAATAGAACTAATAATGACGACCATTTTATAGTACAGCATTGTTGTTTGCTAAATTTTCACATCAGTAGTCAAATTTGTACTCATAATTGAATCTATTATGTCACAAAATGATGGGACACTATTCATGAAAACCCTTTTTACGGAGACGCATAAATACGAGTATAGATAGATATAGCGTCGATAGATAATACCCTTAAAAAGGTAGAGTGTCCTTACGATCCTGTGAGTTACTTTTGATAATGGAGTATGTTTTTGTATTAAAATAATAGAAAAACATATTTTTAACTTCTTTTTGAAAATCTGGCTCATGGGCAATTAGTCAAGTTTCACAGGAGTTTATTTTAAGACATAAGTTTGTCAGAAAGTTCAAATACAAAACCAGTGTTACGTTATGTAAAATTATGTAATATTTAATGATTAAATATATTATGTAGTGTCCTCCGCGTGCAAGGTCGTATCTTCTCCGAGAACTTAAACGCATACATATTCTAATTAAGGTGTGTTTATCGGAAGTGACCTGCTAGCTAACTATGTTTTTTGTATCTAGTTGTTAATAATAGATTTAGATAGAGCCTAAAAACTCATAATAAATTAATTGAAATTCGTGTTATCTCAGAAAATGGGGTAATACCGTTATAAATAGGGAGGAAAGGAGACAAGGAAGAGAAACTTAAGAAAAAACCTGGCTATTCAGATTTAGACACCAAACACGGTATATGTCATTTCAAGCAATAATTAAATTTCGAATGATGGTCTTTCACTAGGACGATAATGACAGTATATTTCACTCTGGAACGTATTGAATATATTCTATGTATATTTGTAATGAATTAAATGTAAAACATCATAAAATAATCAAAAAAATGTTCTACCCACGACCTCCGGTTACGTAGTCAAGAGACTTACCCCTTGACCAGGGAAGCTGTCATAAAATAAAAATTATAATAGATATAATTAAATGAAACAATATAACTTGAGTTAAACGCCGAGCGGTTTCGGAACAACCGTTCCTTCTTCAGGGCAAACAGTTATTTTGTTTCATTTAATTATAAAATGGATAACCACAAAGTGATAGCTAATTTCAAAAGTATAATAGATATATTTAAAAAATCGAGATGAAACATATTATTTCCTTTTGGTTTTTATACGGCAACAATATTCTGAGATATCAATAATCATCGCGCGTAGAATCATATTCCTTCTACTAAATGTATGCAATCCACAAACACATCGCAGAAAATTCATGTAATTCATGCAAACGAATTACAAGCCTTGGGAAATTCTACAGTCGCTGTCTAACCACGAATGATTAAAATTTTCCCAAGAAACGCGAACTCGTTCTTCATGTTATTCTTTAATCATTCTACAAAAAAATATACATTGTACATTTCTATTCGTGCGCCTTGCACATATTTTTATAACCATATTAATGTTTTTATTAATCACCTTTTCACAATATTTTTTACGATAACTTTATTCAGCATTTTATTTAAGAGAATTAATATTCCGTCTTCTATCTTTTCTCATCCTTTTATCGCCCTCGAAAACGTGATTCTTGCTTTATTTCATTTTTGACCTTACCCCATTTTCGCTAGAGTCGCGAAATTTATCTCCAAGGTCGAGAATATTATATTGACAAAAAAAGGACATTTTAAAATAGTGCCTACTGACACTTTAAAAATATTGCGACTTTAATACTAAACAAAAATACTAGATTTTTGCTTAAAATGTTACCCATTGCAATTATTAATTTGTAACTAAAACTTTATTAATTTAAAATCCAATCTGCGACGTCAAAATGGATGTCAATACCAACCATCTTTAGCAAACTTGCTGCTTTGTCATACAAACGTCAGCTCCTCTCCCACCCCTATTTCTCCACCCTCTGTGGAAATAACCCTCCCTAATATAAAATAAATAAATTAGTTGTCATCCTTAACATATATTATGTTGAACAAGCACTGTACACACTAAATCCATTATAATAATATTCAACCTAATTAACACAATTACAAGCATAAAGTGTTTTTTATGAATGGAATGTGTTTTGGTGAACTTAGTTCATAATATCGAAAATCACTTGTATTTTTTTTTAAATTTCAATAAAAATTTATTCCTTATTCCACAAGAGATGCTGTAAGATTTTTACCACTAACGTCAAAATTCCTATTTCTGACTTTCTGCCTCCATTAAAAACCATTTTCGTCGAGAAGACAATTCTTAAATTTGAGTTGATAATTTTTCCGCTCGCTCACGCTTTTATTGGGTACAAATTAAATTATTCTCGTGAATTGGCTATTTACATTTCAAGTTAGTTAATTTCACAGATTTACATCTCGAGGGCAGAGTCGATCAAAACACTGTTTATTATTCCGTTCATCTGAAAAATCACATTTAAAAAAATAATTAAATTCTTACTCCTTTTGACGAAAACATCTAATCAAATTTTTAAATTCCCATCGAGTAGGTTTGTTTTGCATAAAATTGCTTCGTCAAAGTTTTTCTAGATTTTTTTAGTAAATTAATATATGTATATAAAATTTTTTTTTTTTTGATAAATTATTTTCTGAAGATTGGACAATTTATTAATTTATTGATGTCAACTTTAATTTGAAGATAGCCAGTTAAATTTAAAGTTTTTTTTTATTTAATATTACAGGGCAGAAATTTTTAATTAAATAATACAACAAACTTAAAAAAAAAAAATTTATTATTTATTTTGTGAATTAAATTTTTTTTTGTTTTATTAAGAGTTAATTCTAAAAATAGTATATATTATCATAGTAATTAATAACTTTACTTATCACGATTTTTCATTATTCACCAAATATACCTACAACGAAACCAAAGTTTTTGTTTTTGGAGGATTTTGGAGAAATCTTTTTATTTTTAATTTTTACAAAAAATAAAGATCTGCTTTATCATAACTATTCCTATAGTCATTGTGTATGCAGATAAATACGTGTCGTGAATTTATCAACCAATAACCTATTCCTTGCCGAACTGTAAAAATCGATTTTGCATAATTTAAATCGGTAATGCTTCGGTTATGAAATAAAAGAAAGGTTTTTGTATCTTATTAGTGTTGAATATTGGAAAAAATGTGACTGAATATTACGCAAATAATATTTATGATATGACGCGGAAGTGGGAACGTGACGTGTCAGAAAGATATTGTAGAATCAAGTAAATCAAATATTTGAGTCGGGTCGTGTCAAGGGTTGGAATAAACGAGCATCTATGAGAAGATGGATGATTTTGAATAACGCATGGAGCTTCTGCCAGAACAGGTTATTTTGGTTTCCATATTTCTTTTTATTAAGCAGTTTTTTTATACAAAGTCCATTTTTGTGTGAGATTTATAACTATGATTAGTAGCACGCCTTGGATATTATTTATTTATTTATTTAGTAGATAAAACAGTTGTATAAATTTAGGGTAGTCAGACAAAGCTGTCATATGGCAGCTTGTCTATGGGTTCTACCAATTAAATATTCTTAATATGATACATAATGAAATATTTGTAAACATATATTTAGAGTTAAGGAAACATTGGAATAGATCACATAGTAATATTAGATAATTTAAATTACATCTATAAAATATCTCAATATACCGGCCTAATAATAACAAGATAGGTATATGTAACACAAAGCCAAACACAAGAGCCTTGTCTCTTTATGGTGAGGAAAAGCTATTCTTATCGACTATTTTACCACTGTATAAAATGTAAAAATTGTGTATTTTATTGTAATAAAAACCTTTAAATATTAAATAAATAAAAAATAAAAAATGTAGCTGCCTACCTTAAGATATTCAAAATTATACGAATTTTTCGTTAATTAACCACAGCTTTATCATTTTAGGGCATATTCTCTCATTTTTTTCAAATTTTAAGTTTTTATTGATTTAATTTAAGTGTTGGTGACTATTTATAAGGCATCACCCTTTTGCAAAACTAACTACTATTAACACTACAGAATATTTATATTTAATATGTAGAATGTAGATATATAATAGTAGACATTCTAACATTAAGACCGGGAATGATGAGAGGAACACTCCTAACCCCAACATAAATCTTCTTATTATTGAATGAAAGCGAAAAATGTTTCTTCTCCCACATCATTTATTGGATAACCAACGCCCCTGCTATAGATTAACCCAAGTGATTCGCTACGTTTGGTGACTTTGCAGGGGTGCCCACGCCCAGGTTCATTGGGTGTGGTTTGTCTAGGTCTTGGTGGCACATGAGTTTTCCCACCTACTGCGTGGCGAGCCAGATAGGGAGCGACTGGTTGATGGTACACATTTTATCTCTCCAACCGGACTCTCTCGACCCATCGCCTTGTAGCGCAATGGGAAGGATGGATTCATACGTCCGTCACTCCTGAACATATTGACCCCCAGATCCCTATCCACCCTTCATACTTTTTTTCTTAAATATAGTATTATAGATGGCGTCACTTCCGTTTGCATATCGCACGTTGAGCGGGTGATAAGTGTGAATATCACGGCAGCAGCTCCGTGGAAAATTGCACGTACACGGACAGTTCCAGCTGTCTGAATTTTCTAGCTTTTCTAATATTAGTCCATTTGACTTTGCCCTTTCAAAACTGATTTGTAACTTATTTCTTTCAAATTCGTCGTTTAAATTGAGAGTTTGTAACAAATCTGTCAGCAGTAGATATGTATCGAGATTTAACTGCGATTTATTTTACTTATCACTTATCACCAATTATTATTCGTGAAAATTCACTGGTTCTTAACATGAATACCTAAAGTTTAAGTCTAGACTTACGGAATTCAATACTTCATTTGTGTTAAAGCACTATGAATAGTCCTATATTAACAAATATTCCTTGCTTCCAAGATACTACCTTATAATACACACTCAAACAACAAATTTACTCAATTAGTGTTCGTTCATAGCATGTGCTGCCTGAATTATTAAGTTCATTTGGTCTTTTCATGTATTTCTAAATTCAGTCAGGAATTAATAAATCACTAACTTCTCATCTGAACAAGAATCGGTTTAATGAAATCCACAAGTTTCACATATTATGCGTGCTGCCTGAATTATTAAGTTCATTTGATCTTTTCATGTATTTCCACAAGCAGACGTGAATTAATGAATCACTTAGATTTTAACTCCTCATCTGAACAGGGTCTACATGTAATAGAAATTATAAGAAAAATAAAATTTCGGAAATATTAAAATACGAACAAAAATAGAATATTGTTTCAGATATTTCAGTAATAATTATTTCAGATGTGCGTTCGCCATCCCGACTCAAGTAGTTTCCTTTAAATTATTTTTGATATACTTATTTACGAGACCGACCAGGTACTACTGAACTTTACCTTCATCTTACTCCCACCCTTATCATCCCCCAACCTCACTTCCTTCCGTCTCATAACTTATACTTTTAGTATCGCCCTTGTGAACGACCGCCATTTAGTCTCGTAACGTTCCTTGAAATGGCTTTTACTGAATTTAGTTACCAGGATAGTCAGGTACTTCCTTTCCTTCTCTTCTTGGCCAATTTCCTTCGGCTTCATAACTTTCCCCTTTTGGGAATATTATAATCCCACACAATCAAAGCGGTCTCTTTCATACGCGGTGTCACGATAGTGTAATAACACCTGAAAAAGCGTCTATTAATTTCAGTATCACCTGAAGCGTGATTCATTGTGTGAACCACAGTAACTTTGGTTTGTGCCGGAGTCACTTGAAAATAGATTCGGTATGAAATTTTAATACACCTCTTTCAAACACGGGTTATAATAATAAAAATAATCTGTGGATTTTTTTTTAACTGCGCCGTTTCTGTAAAAAATCACCTTATACGAGACTAATAAGAATGGTTAAGTTCGTACCGCGTTTGCGTTTTTCATTTTAGCAATATTGGTGACAGCTTAACACCGTGGATACGAGATGGATAATGATATTACAGCTTTATTCAAGCTTTCCAACTCCTGTTGAAGGCTTTTTTATAATAATAAAAAATTTCAAATGATATTTCCATGTCCTTAGGTGTTATTACATTTTAAAGTGTCAAGGTTTATAACACAGTTTTTATACCTAAAGAAATTTTGACTCCGGTGATATTTCTTCTATAATCTTATTATTGAATACGTGTATTTTAGGTATTATTTACATTTATTGGATTTTTTGATAAGTTAATGGTTTTTGTTATTGACTTTTTAACTAAATAAAAGGTTTTTGTAGTAATGTGAACGTAAAATATTATTTGAAACAAATTTATTGAGTACTCAAACAAAACGATCGAAATACAAGAATTCTTTAAGGATTTTAGGTATGCTAATTTTATTAGTGTGTAGCTTATAAACACTAAGGACCGGTTTTATAACCATAAAACTTAGATATCATTTTTAACACTCTTCATTTGGCGGTAAACAAATATTCGTGAAAAATTGCATCAAGTGCAACAAACGAATGGTTAAACAACCGGCCTTAACAAAAACAAATTATTGTACCAAAACCAATATTTTTTTCCCAATTTAATGATTGTAATGCCAGTTATAAAACAAATTATTGATCAATGTTCTACGTCTTGTTAGAATGAGACAAATGCCATTGCATAATAATTATCTTCGGAAAAGCCCTTTCTGTCCAAAGGGCCTTTCGAATTGACGAGGAGATTATCCATATCCTTCGGAACCAAATTCAGTATGTAACTTATGTTCCATTCAGCCTGAAATTGGTTTACCAACAACTTCTAACCCACTGAGATGAGGGGAAAGTTAAGATTGGGTAAGCCAGCAACAATGTAATATCTGCCTTTGGTCAATTATTGTGTTTTCGCCAAGCAAACAATTAGTATAATGAGAAATTTGTTAAGAAATATAATATAATGATTTACACGCAGTAATATTTTCATCCACTTTTACTGAATAAAAACAGCGCAAATAAATTAATTAGTTCTTTTGAATTTTTTCTCTTGTTAAAGGTCATCTTATTTTTAATTATCGTTAATGATCACTAACTAACAAACTAACCATCACGCCGTTTCCCCGCAAGGGTAGGCAGAGAGGAGACGAACTGCCAAACAACTCAGTCTTGGCATACACTCCTTGTTTTATTCATATGTCTTCTCATACATGCTCTTCTATTATTTTGACTCTTGACATGGCCCGACTCAAGTATCTGTCTTTCTCGGGCGTCCACAACTTCTTCTTCCATTCACATTGGCGTCATATATTCTCCTTTCACTCCTTTCTTCATTCATTCGCTCTACATGCCCAAACCATCTGATGGTCCCTTTCTTGATCTTACTAATTACGGTTACATCAGCCTTGTATTCTTTGCGGAAATCCACATTTCTCACACGACCATACATGGTTTTACCACACATACTCCTCAGGGATCTCATCTCTACAGCATTCAGTCTATTTTCATCCTTCTTCTGCCAGTTCATTGCTTTGCTGCCATACATCAGGGTAGGTACCAGCACTCCATTGTGGACTGCTAGCTTCGCTTCTTTGCCAACTTTTTGTTTGCGCCAACGGCAATCAGCCCACCATTAATGGAGTTACCCATATTCACCCTTTTTTCAATATCCCTACCAGCCTTCCCATCCCTCGCAAACATACTTCCCAAATACGATGTAATCTATTAATAAATCTATCATTGTTAAATATAATATCTTTTATTTAAGTAGTTTGAAATCAATTTTACACGTGTCCCCTTTTATTATTCACACTGAGTTAGAAATCATATATCATTAAATCCCTTTTTAATAATAATTGGTACAATTTAATAAAGATGATTAATTAAGAAAATAAAGATGAAAAAAAAACCGACACGTAGTAAAGATTAATCGAAAATAGTGATATCACATTAAGCTTAGTCTTAACTATTTTATTGATCAATTTAACATCAAAATTACTTTAAATATGATAAGTTTTTGGGACATAAAACATTCGCCACTTTTTTGGACTTGTATAATTTATATTTTTGGTATCTTACTTTAAAGCCACATAGCACTAGAGAATATTAATTTCTTCCTACTTCGATACAATTCTGGATTGTCTTCAGACGGGCAAGGTCAAACATTTGAAGGAATTTTTAAGTAAGCAGGCTAATTGGGTAACAAAATTATGGAAATATTTCTTGACAACTTCTCCCCAATCTTAGGTTCTTGAGCAAGGGCGACATGAAAAGACAATTTTCTAAATGAATTTATCTGATAAAAGAAGACTGTTTGGAAGGATTAATTTCACGTTTTGAATTAAGGGCGGGCTTTAATTTCGAAAGTGGTCACTTGAAAGAAGTTCATGAATAAATTGTAAGAATACTTGAAGAAAAGTTTTGTAATTAAGAAATTTAATCCTTCATAGAAGACTTGGCCATGCATAAGATGAAAAATTTAACCAACCTTTTCATATCAGAGGTCACATTTTGCAGAACTCACAAACTTTTCTAAAATATTTTTACTGTGTGCAATGCCTTTGGAAAGAGAAAGAAACTTTAATTATTAGACTAACTAGAATTAATAACCGTATTTGTGTGTTCTAAGAGGGCTTCACAGATTTGATCATATTTATTCGTTAGCTACGAATGTACCTACGTTAATTGGACTAATTATTTCAATCCATGTATTTATCTTTCAAACATAAGAAACCCTACGCAAAAAATATTCCATAGTTAGATAAGCACGTGTAAGTGGACGCATATTTGAAAAACGAATTAAGTCTGCCTTTTATTACTAGGCTTTCTCACTTTAATCACGACTGCTAATAAAAACTGTTCACTTTTATAGCTGATTTTAACAAAATTCGGTTCAAAACGCCTGTATAACAGAAATTGATGAAAATTTGTATATATATTGACAGCCACAACAAATGAAGTTTCGTGGTTGATACTTGAATTTTCACGGAAATTGTGAAATATTGATATATGTGGTAAACATTTCTGGATTTCGAAGATCTGATCGGTTTTAAAAGTTTCGTGATAAGATTTTTTAGATACGCTGCATTTTATGACGTGAGTTATATTGTAACCATTTCTTGTCAATGTCGATTAGTGTTGAATTACTAATATAATGATACTGTATTACTTTAATTTCTTTTAAAAATTAACTTTTATTGAAATTAATTGTTGTGGAAAATGTCCACATTTTTATAGGTAGGTTATTATTATACCTAGCAAATTCTACGTTAAATTTAACGTGGGAAGACATAGGAATGACGTATGCCCCGGACCTGAGTTATTAATAATTCACCAATAAGTATAGATACCTATTTTTCTATTTATTTTCGGATGCTATTTCAACAAATTTATATTCCAGGGAACTCTGTCCTTTGTTTAGAATGAATCGTAACTAAAATATTAATATGTTTTGATACCGTTAGATACAGAATACCTGCTCAAAAAATAAATTGTTTTCCCATTTTGCTCAATGTCACATTGAAGTAATCGGAAATAATGTTTTATGTCCTTTTAGCGTGACTCATTGCCACCAAAGATCTTTTATAATCATATTATAATACAATTACACATATTATACTATCTTACTTTCATAAAAAAATATCATGGTTAAACCTACGTTTATTCCAATGCTAAGGAAGACGGAGCATTTACTTCAAAACGTTTATTTTGTGAATTTGATAACACAACTTTCGTATTATTGAAGTATTCAATTCAACTTTATTATGTTATCAGTTATCACTATTCCCTAAAAATACCCTCCACGCAGCATCCCCAAAGATGAAAAAGCTCCTGAGAGATTTTTCCTCAGGGAATCCTGTGTGGAGATAAGGTAAAAAAAAATTTGGCAAACGAGATTTGTGTAATGTATGTTCAAAATGCCATGAAATTTCTTATGTTGACCCAACGATGAGTTGGAACCCAAACGAGGGTTATAACCCTACCACGGTAACCCTTTACGAAGGTTCAAACTTAGAATTTCTTAACTTTATTGCACATTAAAACAATGGTTTAAATTTTCGCGGTACACTTGACTGCATTTGAATTAAGAAAATTCAAGGAATAAATAGGGTAAGCATTCCATGGAAATATTTCCCTAGACTTAAGTAGTTTTCTAATAAACTAGGTCGGAAGTAGCGGGCTATACTGTATTGAGGCTTTTCCGCCCTGGGGATAGTTCGGATGGCTTTAGCCTGATGCCACCGTATTCGTGAAACTACTAGTGGACTTAATACAATTATTCCTGGTATTAAAACGAGAAAACTTTAACTTTACCATTTCTCTCACTGACCATCCACTTGATATTTTCATCCCCGGTATTTAGTATTGTAAGAATTCCAACTCGATAAGAAACAATATTTACGGTAATAAATTAATCGTCATATTGTTGTTTATTACTTATTGATCACAGTACGTTAACCTGTGTTTAAGTTAATAATTTTATAAAATAATAATAATAACGCAAAATAATAATATCTTGGAAAAACCATATAATTTAATATTAAATTTTCTTACAAATAAAGAGTAACAAACAACTACGGAACCTACGAGTACTGAGCTGAAGGAAACCATAAATTATATTGTTATAATATTTTAATTAATGAAGATAATATTAGCCAAAGTCAATCGAAAATCCGAAACAGAAAAATCAGAAAAAGATACGGTTACATCTGGGACTCGAACCCAGGACCTCTGGTAATCCGGGCCAACGCGCTATCCACTGCGCCAACGTATCCCTATCCGATTCGGTCATTTTTAACTGTATCATACTTCGACTAAGAACCACCAACCTTATTTTCATTTTTCTTAACGCATATTTTTATTGGCTTCTATCTTTATGTATGATTGCAAGATTCATCTCGAACTAAATGTCAGGATAAATTTTATCACTTTTTATTATTATGCGACATCTATTGTCTTATCTGCAAGTCTAGGATGAAATATTTTTATTTTTATTTTAAACTTGTTAACTGAAAGAGTTAAACCTTAAATTATAATATTTTAATTAATGAAGATAATATTAGCGAAAGTCAATCGAAAATCCGAAACAGATAAATCGGAAAAATATACGCAGTGGATAGCGCGTTAACCCGGATTGCCAGAGGTCCTGGGTTCGAGTCCCAGATGTATCCGTATCTTTTTCTGATATTTCTGTTTCGGATTTTCGGTTGACTTTCGCTAATATTATCTTCATTAATTAAAATATTATAATTTGTGATTTAACTCCTTAAGTTAAAAAGTTAAAAATAAAAATAAAAATTATATTGTTGTTAACATGTTGGTGAGCATGTTTTGATATGTTGTTTGAAATAATACATTATGATAATGACCAGTCTGAAAATGGCTTTGATAAGCTGAAACCGGTTACGGTCAATAAATTAAAATTGGAAAAAGTTTTAAATTTGTTTTAGTATACTTTTATAATGGAATTCCATCACAGTTTCAAAAATAGAAATAATATTTTTATTTTTGAAACTGTGATAATATTAAGGTAGATTCAGACTGGACGACGTACATACGCATCGCTATGTCAAACAATGCTTAGCAACACATACATTTTCTATGAAAATGGCCACAGACATCGCATGTCGCGATGCGTGTGGTATTGTGATATTGTTAGGCGTAGCGATGCATACGTACGTCGACCCAGTCTGAATCTACCATTATTATGATAATCATTTTAAAGGGCCAACAAGGAGAAGAGAAAGAGAAATGTTATTTATTTAGAGAGGATATACATGAAACACAAATAATTTAACAATGTTTTTCAAATTGCACAAAGGAATTAGATACAAATGATTTCTTTGACCAAAACAAGATTTAGTTTGATTTGCCACTAATTTCAGGTCAGAACCAAATTTAGTAGTATCCATCATATTACATTCCTTATAAGGCAAAAGAGATGGATATTAAAATGTTTTATAATGCGAGTTTCACGTTATTTGTTGCATATATACAATATAAATACATTTCTAACTGGATGATTTCAGCCCAAAATTATAACTTGTCCAATGATATTGGAATATATAAAGGAATATTCAATAATGAACCAATCATTTCATCTAGTACAATACACCTAAAGTTAATTAGCATTTCGATTTCAGTTCAGAGTTGGAAAATACTATTAATTTCCCACAAATAATAAACCGATAAACATCGTTGTTTGGAACTAATTACGGATATTACACTCAACGTCAAATTTTGTTACTCAAAAATATCAATGCGGCTGATTATTTTTTTGAACAGTTTATTTTTTTAATCTTTTTTTCATTTATTTCTATTTTTTTAACATACATTTTACAAATGATTACAGTTTATTTATTTATTTATTTGTTTATAAGATTTACACAGTACATTAAATATAAGTTGTAAGGTATTTTAAATAAATTACATGGTTTTGTACCTATTACGTAAATCTGTAAAATATCAATAGGTAATTTCGCCTGGGTTTTAAAACTATATTATGATGAAACTAATGAAAAGAATCAAACATTGGTTGACTAATAAAACATAAATGAAAGAGTATGGGTGGAGAAAATTTTACATTTTAAAATCAAAAATTATTTGCTCACTAAAGTTTAATAAAATGATAAGAAATTTAATAATTTTGTTTTGTATGTTCGCAATGAATCGTGAAAAAATGTCTAATTGTAATAATTTTTCATAATGGGTATAGGTTGTGATTGCGCGAGTGATTGGTGAGTTATTTGCTGCATTGGTGTTGTGGGCTTCTATATGAAGAAGAGAAGTGTGCCTGGTACGCCTCATTGGAGCATTTAAACCAATGACGGATAGTAATTCGGGACTATCAATATTATTATTAAGCAGGTTATACAGAAACAATAGATCCGACAATGTGCGTCTTTTTTGTAGTGTTAACATATTATTTGTAGTTTTGTTGTATTTTAAAAGTAAATGTTTCGAAAATTTATTTTGTATATTTTCTAATAAATCTATGTATACCTTATATTGAGGATTCCATATTGTGGACGCGTACTCCAGTGACAGTTGTTTACATAGTACCGAAGATATTTCATTTATTACCTGACACTATAAAGCAATATAATTATATGAATAAGGTTAAATATATGGTGAAAAATTGGCTATCGGAAAAAATATATTTATATAATATAATATTAGGTCCTCACATACGAAATTGTCGTTTTGTATGGGAGGATATTAAAGTCGATTTTTAAAAATATAATATTTTAATTTAATCAAAGTATGTACCATTGCTATCTATGCACTTTTGCCATCTCATAGGTAGTTCATCGATCGCTTTACTAAAAAAACCATTCGGACGGGAATCAATAAAATCTTTGAAGGTGGTTTGGACTGCCCCATCGGAGTTGAATTTTTTCCTTTGCAAGACGTTATCCAAATTTCGAAAAAATTTTGGGGCAAGGTCCGGAGAGTACGGTGGATGTCGTAGACATTCCAATTGAAGCTCCTCTAATTTGGTAGCCGTCTGTTGTGCTGCATTATGTGGTCTAGCGTTATCATGAAGCAGCAGTGGCTTAGAGCGATTAACCAGCCTCGGTTGTTTAGCAGCTAGCTTTTCCATCATGGTTTATAGTTGCTGACAATAGACATCTGCCGTAATCGTCTGGTCAGATTTAAGAAAGCTGTAGTGAACGACACCAGCACTAGTCCACCAAACGCTCACAAGTAACTTTTTTGGAATCAATTTTCGCTTGGAACATGGTTTGGCTGGTTCGGCAGGGTTCAGCCATTGAGCGCTTGCGATTATCGTACAGGATCCACTTTTCATCACAGGTAATTATTCGATTTAAAATCAGTTAATTCGGTTAAAATTAAGGTTCATAAAGTTTTGGAAAGATTTTCCGTCAACTTTTCAGACTTAATTACAGAAGAAATAAATACTCTTTTATATTTCTATATGTTCTAAAAGCTTAAATAACCAAGGTTGGTTCAATTTGACGAGACCCTTGAAACGAAAAAGCAATTTTCGTTGAATTGGCAGTTTCGAGGGTTTCATATCTTGTGAAATTTTCCATTGAAAATGTATGAAAGAATTAGTTACGATTTTGAATAGCGTATGGAAATCGCTTGGCGGTCGTTTGGTTTGGATAAAAAACACAAGATTCCTCGAAAATCTCTACTTCAGTGGCTTTATTGAAATCTGGAATATAAATTGTAACATGTAATTATGACGATTAAATTATCACGGTTCATGAAAAATTACTTACTTTTTTACCAGTTTTTTTTTAAATTCCAAAACATTTTTTTTTTAAATTCTTTCCACCCAGGAGACCCTGAGGAAAGAAATTCCCTCATGGCCTATGTCATCTTTGTGGACGCTGTGTGGAAAGTTTTTTTAGGTAAAGAAAGTAGAGAAAGTTCTGAGAATGAAAAAGGTATGAGAGTTGAGTAGGAATCTGGGGGTCAATGTGTCCAGGTGTGATGAACGAACGAATCCATCTCCCCCACTGCGGTGCAAGGCCATGGGTCGAGAGGTCTAAGTTAGGTCTCCCTCAACAGTCTCTCCCGATCCGGCAATAGGTGCGCCAGAGCATTTGCCATCAAGACCTAGAAAAACCTCACCCCATGAACATGGGCACCCATGGAAGGTGACCTATGGCAGGGGTGTTATCCAATAAACGGTTCCCGGGTGGCTATATCCTGTACCCGCCTCTAAAATTGGTAGTTGGTTTAAGCATCGACGTTAAATTATTTCGTGAGTTAATTGAAAAAATCTGGTAGCCGTATCTCCACTAAATGACTCCAAAATAAGTTGATTCTTATTAATAATATGGAAAGACCAAAAGTAGTAATTTATTATTACGTAATGTAAATTGTCACACAAAGAATGTTGAGATAAATGGTGTGTCCTATAATTAGAATCATCAGTATAACCACATTAAAAATGTAAATTAATGTAATCATTCTGAACCACATGAGTCCACTTTGCACTCTTGTTCAGGAAAGCGATTGTTGTGTATGTGAACTAAATGTTTGAAGTTCGATAAATTTTTTACTTACTGCAATAATTAAGATCTGTGAACGGTATGTTTCATGTTTTGGCCATAGTTAAGACAAATATGTCAATTTATGAATATATTTTGATTCATCCTCGAAAGTGAATTTGACTCCTGTAGTTTTGTTATTAGTTAAATCAGTCAATATACTGTTTATGGATTTCATCGTTTCACCCAAAAATGTCATGAAATACAGATAGTTTTTCTGCATATTCAACTCCAAACTGCCAAAAAGTGGACTTTCGTGGTTTATTCTTTAAGATAGAAGATTAAATAAATAAATAAATAAAAGAGAAATACTACCGTGCAGAATCAATTTACTTCACATTGCAAAATACCTAGGATATTTAATAAAAGAGAACTGAAAGCTAAGTAAACAGAGACGTCATATTATACATAATTTAAATGACTTGTAAAGTAGATGACGACCCCAGTGAGAGAGCCGTTAAATTATCTATCCTGGGCACGAGAGCACCCGTTGCTGAGAGCCTGTCATTTTGGGAAGAAAAAGGATTTTATATTCTGGCGTTTTTTCACGTTTTCAATTAAAATACATTTGAAATGTGTATTTGCGTTTCGTTTCAGCTTAACAGATAAATTTAATAATGAAAGCCAGCCATTCAGAAACGAAACGTTGATTGGTTGAAATGGCTTTATTCATGTACTCCTCTCAACCTTCCTCTTGGCCCTTCTCCTTCGCCTTCCATTACTTTTACATTTAATCGCTACAATTTTTTTTAATGTTTGGGCAAGGTATATTTTCTGATAAGTAAGGAGTACTAGTAGGACTTCTACAGAGAAGAGCCCTGAGGAAAATAATATGTCCCCCAAGGCCTATGTTATTCTTGGGTAATGTGTGTGAGGGGTCTTTTTGAGGAGAGAAAGGAGTTAACATGGGTATTGAAGAAGGGAGGAAACACAGAAGCCGGCAAATCGTTCCACAGCTAAGCTGTTGAACGCAAAACGAGTCGTAAAAGTGACCCGTTCTGTGTCAACTGTTTTCATATGTTCAGTGCGCGTTTGCTGTGTTTCCCGACTATGCATGAAAGGATCAATGACGCTAGTTCCTCGGAGCTTCTGCCATTGTTATACCAGTAGAACAATGACAACATACCTACCTGATGCCACAAAGTCAAAGGTTTTTCAGGTATTTTGGGGTCCCATACTAGAGATGGCTTCTAAATTTAGTGGGATGCCCTTGCGATTTGGACAGAATTTTTGTACTGTCTGCAGTATCTGCGGACCCTATTCTGTACGTCCAGCTTCCGAGAGGCTAACTTGACTCTGGTTTCGATTGAGTCCCAAGCACGAGCAGGTCACTTAGAATTACAACGAGCGTATCAATGTAAGACATGTTGGGAAAATTGCTTCATGTGATCTGAATCCCTTACTTATGCAGGTTTTCCCAGACTGACCTCATCACTGGATTACCCAGCGTGACCGTCACATCGCATCACAACGCCCATGCTGTAACGCTGTATTTAATAAATATAAATAAATAATAAATAATTGTTATTTTAAGAGCTCGCAATAAACATATTATTTTAAACAGGAATAAAGTCATCCCAAGGGTACTTTAGAAAGTAAGTTAATAACTCTAAACTCGTGATACATCCTTTAAGTATAATTATGTCTTTCATCTCCAGGCACTTCACTAAATATTTAATCTAAACGTACACAAATTTGATTCTCTGAAGACTCGTATATTTTGTATTCAATTAAAGTAATTACTTAAAAAATCTATGTATGTTTAAGAAAACTAGGGCACTGTAAAAAATATTATTATAGTATGAGTAAAACATTTATAAACCTATGAGGAGATAGCGCAATTTCTGATACCGTCTTGTATACGGCTAGTAGATTCTTCAATAGATACCAGCTGCTCTTAGTACATCCAACAAATTAATTTGGGAAAATATTTGCTTGATTCTGTTCAAAGGAGAGTGGTCAGTCTGATTGTCAATACGTTGTTAACAGACCTATCGCCTTCTTTAATGTACATACGTAATGTAGGAATGCTGAGACTATTCTACAGCTATTTAAGTGGACCCTATTATAAGAATCCCATGTGCACAGGAGCAGGTAAGCGTAACTCGGCGGACACGATGGAACAAGCGTTCACAGTTGAATTTGTATTCACGAGAACGAGTCGTTTCTTCGACTCGTTTTGAGTAAGTCGGCTCGTGAGTCACATTAAAAATAAATTATAGGTATTTGAATGTTTTAAACCCAAACTGTCAAAACTTTAAAAAAATTACCCTTTTTGGTTTTTGCCTTATGTTGATTGGCCTATTAAACTGTTAAGCCTTACGTCGATGAAACAGAAATATTATGTAAATAAAAAAATTCAAACATATTCACAAAATTCATGACCATTTCCTTACTGCGTAAAATATGTTTGAAATTTCGGAACATCGGAAAAAAAAACCCTAACATAAATAAAACATAAGACCTTTTCTAAGGCCTGTAGCGAAAAGCTGCTCCACAAAAACTTTGCTCACCTTTAACAAAGAAGAAATCCTTTATTATTTGTTTATTTAGCTTTGAAGCAGAGAATTTTCATTCCGATATTTATGTTCGTTTCGTAAATGTATTTTTTTATAAATTTAAATAAAACTCGGGAGTATTCGAGATAATACAATAAGGATGTACTTAGTACCAACGTAACATTACTGCAAGCTTGTAAAAAAAATGTTAAAGAAAAGGGATTCGAAGAGCGAATTCATTTGCATTTGCTTAATCTGTGAGTATTCAGACGAAATGTAAATGTATCTTATTCCGCTTGTATAAAATGTATGAGAGGTGGGTAGGAATATGGAGTCAATGTGTCCAGTAGTGACGGCCATATGAATCCATCTGTCCTATTCTAGTGCAATGCGATGGGTCGAGAGAGTCTGGCTGGAGAGGTTAAAAGGTGTCCCTCAAACAGTATCTCCGGTTCTGGCCCGCCATGCAGTAGGTAGACAGACGCACCCGCCTCTAAGAACTAGACAAACCTTACCCCGAAAACCTTAAACTGAACCCGGCTACCCCTGCTAAGTCACCAAACGTAACAAACCACTACGCCAGGAGTATTGGTTATCCAATAAATTATTCCAATAAATGGGGAGCGACGCCCTTATCGGCCCTCCAATCAGAAATAAATTATTTATGTCTGGGATACTGCCGCAATGGGTCGAACCGCAATGCCCTTCTTGACAATATCAAGGAGGATACTGGGTTTTTATTTATGTCGACAGAATATCACTTAATCCAAAACATGCGAACACCTCAGCACAGGTTCCCCCAGTGAGGTGTTCACAAAATTCTGCTACTAACCTTTTTTCTTACCCTTTTACATCATGTTACTGAATATAAACTCTTATTAGTACTACTGTGTAAACCACTGTAATCATTTGTAAAATGTGTGAACAAGAATAGAAACAAATTAAAATTAAAATTAAATTAAATTCAACTAAAAGAATTTAAAAATAAATAATTTTGGCACCTAATCACAAACTGAAAATAATTTGCATGCCGTAACTTGAAACATGATTTTTTATAACAAAAGGGTTTCTCTATTAGTAATTTTATACCAGAAAAGTATATTTTACTATTAGGTTTTAGAATTTTTTTTCA
Organism: Limnephilus auricula; assembly: GCA_951813805.1. Lineage (NCBI taxonomy): Eukaryota > Metazoa > Arthropoda > Insecta > Trichoptera > Limnephilidae > Limnephilus > Limnephilus auricula. The sequence goes on from OX638388.1 coordinate 36,820,265, forward strand.
GTTTTTTAGCTGAAAAATATGCGAAACCGCAAAATTGAGGTAAAATAAAAAATTAATACCCATTTATCACCGGTCAAAAAGAGCCATTCAAACCATTTTCGAGTGGATCACTGAAATCACTATTCAAGTATTCAGATAGAGATCTCCTTTTGTTTTATCATATTTTTAATTAAACGAGAAAATACTAAAAACATTTCCATTTTCAGCTACTGGTAATTGGCCAGAAGTCAAGGGTCGGTAAACGAAATTAGCTTCATGAAAATCTCGTGTTTTTTTTTAAATTGTTTTTAGTCTAATTACTCCACAATACTTCAGTTTCGAAGAAACAAGTTTGATGAAAAAAAACCTCGTGATAACGTTATTTTGTGTTATATTGAAAATATGGCATGAATTATATTACCTTTTCATAAATATAAATTTCTCTGACGTCACATCTTTCATAAAAAGTTTCAGGGTAGTTTATAAAAATCATTATTGAGATGTTATGACATGTTTTGGCTTTAGATGCCGCAGGCCGCCTCGAAGCATCAAGCAAACGTCTCCTTATTTTGTGATTTTCCCGAAAAGTTTTCTGAAATTGTTTCACAAACGCAAGAGAGAACTTTTGCACTTAAAACAACTTCAATTTAGTTTTTTTGGTACCTACGACCTTTTCTTTCTAGCACCATCGTTCATTTAACCCTTCCGTTACCATTTCCAAATCTCCCATTTGATGCCAAGATGACACGATATATATATATATATATATATATATATATATATATATATATATATATATATATATATATGATATTTCTTTGTGAAAAAAATAAGTTTGCATAATATGTGTGTAAATAAAATATTATATTGGGTATTTAATGACCACGTGACATAACGCCAGTGGTGAATTTTTTTCACAAAAACAGCGCACATATAAATATTATAATTATCGATGTATTAAATGTACAAATTTATATAAAAGCATTAACCTATTGAACTATGTATGAAAATATTTATTTCTTTAATAATCGCAAATTCAATGTGTGGCGTCATTTTGATTAAACGAAAACAAATTACATTGTTTCACTTTTTTATTATTTTTTTTATCTGTAGGTATTTATTTGTCTATATTTAATAATACTTCTATATTGTTATTTTGTTAATTTTCATTTTATCCCACAAAGAAACCATTGTTTTGAAGACGTTTCGAAACAGGATTTCATTTAATTTTGATTAAATAAGGGTGCATAAAAAGGAATTTCTTTTAATTTGATGGTCATATTTATATCTGGTCATATTTATATCTGTTACATTTATCAAAAGTTCCATCATTTACATCTATAAAATATATACCTAACTGCCTAATAACAAGATTAGCAGCTACATAAAGATATTCAAATATACATGAAGTTTTCGTTAATTAACCACAGCTTTATTATTTTAGGGCATTGTCTCTCATTTTTTTTAAATTTTAAGCTTTTATTGAGTTTATTGAAAGTCACTGGTATTAGTTATTCAAGAGTGTGGCTAACTGGATGGGGATTGTTTAATATTCGAGGAGATTTTAGGCCCTTAGCTTCATTAAACATATAATTAGATACTTTGCAGCGTTAGTTGCCACCTTGGATTTGAGAATGTTAATTTTTATACTAAATTAGTAGCCTGTATGAAACGCTCACATGTCATGTATTCGTAACACGCCTTAATCAACCTTTTTTGCAGTACTATTAAAAATCATCACCAATTTGAACTCAATTGGGGTGGGAAGTCTCTAAATATCACTCTGACATACTCTATAATTAGCCGAAGGATTGTTTATTGGTGGGGTTTCTAAACTTAAGCGCATTCCAGAATACCTCCGATGTCTTGACTAGCTCAAATAATGGTCCGATCTGAACCATTTAAATTACGCTGAGTTGTGTTTGAAGTCATCAATAGAATATCTCAGTCTTATTATACACATAAACTGTGCCAATTTAACACATCAACGACGTGTATTTCATTGACGATAGCCAACAGTTATACCTATCAGCAAACTCATCGAATATTTAAATAGCCAAATCACATTTCTGATGCATTCACGAGCACGGCGATGCCATTGACAACGGGTTTTTGAAAGGTTTTGTAGTGTGCGGACCATCATGGAACCAACAGACCTAGCTATAAAAGCTCAAGCGTTATTTGGTTTGGCGTATTTCGGCATATCGGTTGCCGTACATTTCCATTGGGAATGTATGACGAGTAATATGCTGAAGTAGGCCAAGCCAAATAACGCTTGAGCTTTTATAGCTAGGTCTGTTGGCCCCATCACTAGTACACAGGATAGCGAGTTGAGTAGCAAACCGTTTTTTTTTTTGCTTTTCAGCGAAAGCACTAATAAAACCAAACATTTCTAATAAAAATTAAAATTAAAATACATTTTATAAATACAATAAAATACTACAACAAAATAACAATATTTTAATTGTAAAAAAAAAAAACAATAGTAACATTTTTTATACATATATTTTGCAAAATTAATTTCATTTTAAAAACCGTTCAGTGGCTGAATTGACATCGCGCTTGGTTCAAGTCGTTGCACATTAGCTCAAAATTGGTGGAATGTTTGTTTTTCACAAACATTCATATTTATGTTTTTTGCACTTTAAGAAAGCATGACTAAGCTTGTTGACATCGCTCATCACCTACTTAGTAGGTATAACAATGCAATTTTAGCGTTATTATGGATATAACAAGAACATTTTCTAAAATAAATGGGTCGTATAATATTTGTCTCGTGGTTAAGCGATGGCGCCTCCGCGACGTGCGTCATAATAATGTGTGTAATATATATATTTTTTTTATTTCAGGTCGGAGCAGAGCACGCGCGAACTGTGAAATAATGATACATCGTCAGTGGAGATGGATGGGGAAAACAGAATCATACTCAACGTGGGGGGCATAAGGTACAGTTTACCCAAATCATATGTGATTCTTATATTTCTGCATGTCTTTTAATCTGGACCCTTTTTTTTACAATTACTCCACACAAGAGACCCTGAGGAAAATAATTTTTCTCGGGGACTATGTCATCTATGAAGATGATGTGTGCAGAATCTTTTTGAGGAGAGGAAGGAGTGAACATGGGTCTTGAAGAGACCTATGTTGTAGGAGGGAGAGGCCAGCAAAACGTTCCACATCCGAGCTGTTGAACTCAAGAACGAGTCGTAGAAACAACTCGTTCTCATGTGAGAAGTGTTTCCCGACTACGAACCGGTGCCGATGGGATTAATGATGCTAGTTTCTCGGCGTATCTTCCATTGAAATACCGATAGAACAAGGACAGCATTCCCACCCGACGCCTGTGCTCTAAAGATTGCAATCCATTTGTTAAGACGGGAGAATCTATCAAACAGAATGCCCGTTTCTGCACAGAGGATTTTTTCAGGTAATGTGGAGCTCCAGACCAGAGGTGGCTTCCATACTTATCCGTGGGGCGCAATTGCGATTTGTACAGGGTTAGCAGTTGTATACTATTAAAGTATCTGCGGACCCTGTTCAAAGAAAAAAAGTACGCCCAGTTTTTAAATAATTTTTTTTTAGGTGATTTTCTCTAAAGTGCATTTGAGCATAAATCTCCCATAGAGATAAGGATATAAGACAAATATGTATTATAATTTTAGCAAACTTTAAAAAGCCTGTCATTCAAATTCACGTAGCGGTGTTTGATGATTACATCTGAATATCCAGGTACTATATTTATCAAATTATTAACCTCCCCATGAATTCTCCTTAGCCTCGTACGCCAGTAGTGATTATCATCACGCTTTGTGGTTGACTGTTCTAAGTTCACATTTAAAAAAAAATCTAAATACAACGTAATAAATGCCACAAACTCTTACATTATGGTAATGATTTGGGATTTCTACAGCAAAAAGAATTCTTGTGATTACTTTTTGGGGTATTACATCTGCTCTAATGATGGATACAGTAAGGCTGTCCAAAACGTGAAGGAAACACAACATGGCATTATACCCCAAAATTTAATCACAATATTAATATTGTGGATCTAGAACAATATTGTGGTTCTAGAATAAATATTATTTGCCCACCTTACTGTGGCACTTCACTTGGCTATTCGTATTTGCGTATTTTGCATATTTGCAAACAATAACCATGTGAGGACAGTTTGTTTGTCAAAATATTGGCCTTATGGTGGCACTTCACCTGGCCATTCGTATTAGAGTATTTGACATTTTTGGCAATAACCGCCAAGTATGGACAATACATGGACAATACATGGACAATACATGGACAGTCAATGTGACAATGTATTGTCAATATTTTTCAATTCGGCAAATATGGCTAATACCAAATATGCGGTAGGCACCGCACTCTTATCGGTTTTCTACACACATCAAAGGAGTCAAATAGGAAAAAAACAACAAATAAACCGTCTTCACCAGTGATGATCAACCTTTTTAACCGGTTGGCCAATTTATCATTAGGATACATTCAGCTTAACATGATTAAATTTGTAGTCGGTGGTATCGCAAATCTATTTAGTTTATAACTACCTCATATAACTCCTTACCTTGAAGTTATATAAATTTTATAACTCCAATAAATTTAGATTTTTATCTTCTTCCCCTCCCCACCACCTTCAGCTTCACAACACACCCCAACTGGGGATGATATCGTCTCACCTGTGAGGTATTCCCGTAAAAAAATGTTTTACCTAGTAGAAAATGCGTTAATAAGGTTCTGAACCGCCAAATTCTGACTTTTTAAAACAATGTGAGGATAAGCTTTTTATTTTGAGTGGCTGAATCAAAATTATTATTATTATTATTAAAATCACACTGTTGCAATCAAACTGCTCTTTGCATAGCAAACATATTTGTATTTTACTATTTTGCTTTATCACATAATTATTAATATTTCATTCAAATTTATTCATTTAAAAAACGATCTGAAACCGACAAAACCAAAACGGCACATGGTTGGCGACGCGCCAAATACGCATGTCGTTTTCATGCGTTTTCATGCAAGCATCTTCATGTCGTTTCAAAAGCAAACATAGCAATCTGGCCGAAATGGAGATTGCCGCCTTTGCTTTTACACACCTCAGATATTATATAATATATCATTTTAAAACTTGTTTTTAGTTCTATCGAATTGTAAGTACGAGCTCACAAATATCATTTAATTAGTAACTACAAACGAGAACAAAGATTTAAGAACAGACAAATTTAATGATTTAAAAAAAATATATTAAAAATCTATAAATTTAAGACAAATAATGATAGATAAATTCATCGGCTTTAAACGACAGATAACGGTTTATCTGTTTTTTGTATCAATCGGAAGCATGATTTTTTTATTGTGTAATGGCGAGTAACCAAACAAACTATTTGAATTTATGAAACGAATAAACAATGTCCTGTACCCACATCTTTCTCAGAACATTATCCAATAAATCAATTACATAAAAAAAATCGACCGAACGATTTAATATATAATTTTTATAAGAAAAACTTTCTTTATATAACTTTTGAAGGTTATTCCCATCAATGTAATAATATACCATTGAAGAAGAAGATAACACTAATAATCTAAATTAAAATCTGAAAATGAAAATGAACAAGACAGACAAAATTAATAGATAGCGGTCGCAACTTTGACGAGAGGTTCTGGGTTCATGTCCCAGTTGCGACCGCTATCTTTTATTTTTGCCTGTCTTATTTATTTTCTGATTTTAATTTAGATTATTAGTATTATCTTTTTCTTCAATGGTTTAATATGTATTTACTTCGACCGTTGCTCATAAACAACATTTTATGCCGGTTTTCTTTTAGGGTTTCTTTTTCCCTGTGGGTAATTGCTTCACAGATTTGGTATTGAATTCTCAGACTGACAAAAAATATCAACGATAATAACGACTGAATACGTTTCTAGAAAAGAAAGAGACCGATTACATTACTAACTATATTGTATAGGTATTTACTTACTTCCCGAGCAGCGAGATCATAATAAATCACAAACACAAAGGGGAAGGAAGATATAATGTATCGTAATAATAGAGCCTAGTTATCATTCTGGTCGGAAGAAACCATAAAACAGCATGATCTTTTATATAATGGATGCTAATGGAACGTTGAATTAAGTCGCATGAAAAAATATGGCATTATCGGTGCATAAAAAGAAAACTCTTATATTTTTTCAAATTTCTGACTTTTATGTACTAAGCTAGGATTTTACCGCTAACCCAGTAGGAGAAGAGTGTCTGAGACGGCATACTTTTCTAAAAAAAAATATTAAAAAAAAAAGTACAGTGAATATGAGATTATTGGTAATTGACCTCTTTTATATGACCAATTCGCTAACATAAATGTTAATAAAAATATAAGAAATGCTTGGTTTTCATTAAAACATATATTTAAATAAAACACTCCTCAAATATGTCATCTCACCCATACCTATCGATGAGATGGCATAGGTACAATAAAAATATATATATATTTTTTTTAAATACTAACTAAATTTTAGAAGAGTTAGAACATATATCACAAATTACATGTTTTACTGTTATGGGAAGGCCAATACATTCAACCCATCTTCTTGGATTCAATAGCATCGAGAGCTTATTTAATTTGCCTTTTTTTTACAATTCTGCCTCGTAGTTTTTCGAACATATGAAGCCATATCTAAAAAAGTTGTTAAATTAATTTATGTTCAGCAAATGCCTTTTTATTCATTATAATCTTAATTCACCAACTCAAAACGGTGACGTTTTCACATAAAAAAAACTCCCAAAATATTTCTCGTGAAAGATGAGATGGCCTACCACCGCCTCAAGGCGTATGCCGTTTTAGCCACATGTACCATAATTTACATGTATGATTTTTTTTTAAACTACTGTAAAAAAACGCAAACCACTTACTCTAATATACAAACTATTTATTAGTATTTGATACATTAGGACAAACCTTATTCCATGCAGGGCCTCGGCATCAGGCCGATTCAAAACTTCGCACAATATGATTTCAAAACAGTGATTTTACAACAATGACGCGTGACGCTCGGCAAAACGTTGAGAACTGACTAGCTTGCACCTAACTTAACGCTGCAAACTCAGACCAATCTAATAACAGTATAGGTGGAGCCATACTGTGGCTAGTTTTGGAAAAATGACCACTATGCCATCTCTGCCACCATGCCGTCTCAGGCACTCTTCCCCTACCATCTCTTAGAATGATGCTATAACTGCCGTAATATATTTCATGTATATTGTTTTTTAGCTTTTAGTATAATAATTCGATGGTTCAATTTTATTAATTTATCTAGTTATTATTATCAAATTTCATTTTTTCGTCGTTGCATATAGAATATGAAGCATGTGATACTGAATACATTCTGAGAAAATCGATAAAAACTGATTAATTTTTTTTAAATAACGAAACGGAAAATAACAATTCTTATTCTTAATCTATTATAGACATAGTAGGAAAGATATATTTGGTTCATTATATGAATATATTTATGCCAAGCATTAATTGTTTTATGACAGAAAATTAATTTTAACGCATTTTTCTCACATGCTCCATAGTGTGTTCACAGTTTTTCTCACATGGTTCATATTCTATATAAAGTTTTTGTCATAATTTTAAATACCATAAAAATGTCAAAGTATTTCATTTATTCAAATTTGACAATTAGGCATCACAAAACGATGTTAACATTATGTAGGTACATATCTAGGATTTTGAATTGTGTAGTGGTATGCAGAGGATATGACTTTTTTATTTTTTTTTATTATGTACTATTTTGATTGTCCTCTCATGGTTTATTTTCTATCGCCTTAAATATTTTATATTTTTAAATGGCTCGTATTGTAGAAGATGGAAGAAAAAAGAAGTAAAATAACTGTATATTTAACTAATTTTCGTAAAAATCGTCACATTGTTCATATTAAATATAAAACGACGATTTACAGAACTAAATTTTAAATTAAACTAAATTAATATAGGTAGTTATTACTCAAATAAAAGGGTAATTATTAATTTAATTTAATAAGGGCGCCCACAGAGAGACTTTCGACACAGCGACGCACGGTGTTTCGTTTCATACAAGCTAGACGGAAAAAACTCGTAGATAATAATAACGTATTTAGAACCCTCATGTGGAGAGTATTTAATCCGAATGTATTGAAAATTTGGATTGAAAGTGATTTTTTTTTTTTTATCTTAAAAAAATAATTAAAATAGGATTTAAAAAAAAATATAATTAATCCAATATTAATAGGGTATTGAAAGGTTTATAATGAAAACAACTTTAAACAATAAAAAATGTGTATTTTCAGGGTAATATGTAGGTAAAAGCACAATCAGAAAATATAATTCAAATCACGAAATAATTGCAAGTATAGATTTGGTAAAGAATATGTCACACAACAAAACTTTATTTTAGAAATAAAAAGTTTTTAAAATTTTCACAATAAAAACATTGAAAAAACTTTAATTTATTAGTTTTTAGTGTGTAGGTGCTGCATAGTTTGATTAAATTTAATTACATAATTAGATGTTAGGTTGTTAACAGTAGAGAACCTAAAAGAGATAATTTAATTACATTTAGTAAGAGGGTATGTAATTTATGTAAGGACATTAGAGTAAATAGCACTTGGGGTAAAATACATTTTAACTGTTCAATGAACTTAATGTAATTGTTATTATTATTTCTGAATCGTCCTGAGATTCTATCCGAACCAAAAGATTTGTATTAGTTTATATCGTGAATTAAAGAAAATTGACACTCCTTCCTTAAATTATATCAGTTTACTGTTTAAGTTTTGAAATAATTAGAATTTTAAGAAAAAATTAACCGTGTAAAAAAAAATTATGATGCTTTAGTTTAACGGAGAAAAATTTATTGGTATACGTACGAAATAATGTATACCAACCAACTATTCTTACATGTTCCCGCCAATAAACATTGAAACCCTGTTAATTTGTTCGTAAGAACTTCAGTCCCGTTTTTAACAGTTTTTACGAATAAAATGATCGTATTTTAGAATAACATTTTTTCCGTGTACCTTTCAAAATTTGCCTATACTTGTAGTTTATAATCTTAGACTTACCTGGTGTCTAATATTTATATATATATATCTAAAGAAAAAAATCTGCTTTGCTGCCTAGTTTTTTGGTACAAAACTAAAAACAAAAACAGGGCCAAGGCTTTTAGGGAGAATATATTTTCAAAGCTTAACTTTTATAATATAATATTTTAAGAAATCGCTAATTACACAAATGCTTACTCAGAATGTTTCCCACAAAGAGTTAAACATTTGTTTTTTTTCTAAGCGAAGGTCGACTTTTTCCAAATCATAACTAAGCGTGGAAAAACACAAGATCTTCGAAATATTTTCTTAACTATCCTAATAATTATATTATGCTGTATCCGAAAAATATTTTTTAAAGTCTAGAACAGTTTTAAAGCGAAATCTAATTATGATAATAAAGAGAGTCTGTTTTTCTAGGAGAACGATTAATCTAGATTGAACCCCTCTGAGAGTTTTTCGCTAATGGTTCCTTCTCACGATCAGTGTCTAGTAAACGCTGCGGGCGTCCAATTTACGCCATCTTAAAGTTTCCTTTTACAGCCACCTCCACAGCACCACCGCCATTGGATTTAAATTTCGTAGGGAATGATTGATAGCGTTACAATCGCGATAATTACTTGTGAATTCTCACTGACAATAAAGACTAAATATAACAAAGCCATCGCGGTAGGCATTTTAAAGAACGAGAAAGAAAAAAAGGTTTCCGAATTTACGATTAGTAAATTAATATTTCCATTTTTTAAACGGTTTATTAAATTGTCTGTCATATACCACCTTTGTTATAAAATATTTTTTTTTTTTTTTTTTTATTATTTATTAACCAAAAAATACATGTTATGTACATTCTTTTAGGTATATGCCACCTCACTAGGCTGAGCCTGTTCCGAGGTGGCAGTAATTTAATATTTTTTATATCATTTTCAAAAGAAAGAATAAAATAAATTATTAATTAATAAATAGAATTTTGAAAAATAAACATAAAATGAAAATTAATAAGAGAAATAGAAAAGAAAAGAAAAAATGGAGAAGAGATGATATAAAGAACTTAAATTATTTGAAAAAAAAGAGAGATAAAATTTAATACAGGTAGCTATTATATTGAAGAAGTTATCATTTGTCCGCAGTATATAATGCCCTTGTTTACAATCCATGTATGTATTTTGTGTTTTAGATTTACGCTTTTTATCAGGTGGAATGTCTTTAATGTCTTTTTCAATTAAATTATGTTATACATTATAAATATATATATAAAATATATGTTATACATTATAAATGGTCCTTCTCTATTTTATTCCCAATGTTTCGTAATATAACGAATAAGGACTGCAGTAGTTTCACTATCTGTTCTTTAAAACTTTTAACTAGATTTTTTAATAGGCTGGATGTAGACAACCATCATACGTTTTGTTAGTATATATTTAGCATACTCATTAGTGAGATACATTGTAATTTCTCGAATGAATGGACCTGGACGAACTTCGTTGCTGGATGCTTAAATTTTGCTTTCGATATATCTTGAACTCTGGGCATAGATTGCGTGTTTGAAATGCTATTCGTTGAACAGTTTTTTTAACATTAGTTCAAATGGTGATTTTAAACTTCGATTTAGACTGTCAGACACTTTAAAAAAATGGTGAATATTATATTCTAATATCAATATCATTACTATACATTTAGTCGTGTTAAGTGACAAGTTCCAAATACTTAAGATCCCCTTTATCTTTGTCAAAATTCACCAACTGCGTTTAAATAAGGTCCAATGTCTCCGGACTCGTATATTGTGTCACAAATAACATCCCCAACAATTCACGATATAAAATCATTCAACGAATCTAATCTAACTGGGTAGTTGATCGCCAATCTTTGTTACCGTGACGCGTAGATTGGTTTCTTGGGTTCCGCAGACATTTTTCATTTTGTACACAGCCGCATTGTGCCTATATTCCAAGCGGAGAAATATCTACTACGCTTTATTTTTTTTTGTCCTTCCTAACCCTGTACCTACCTATTATCACATGCCAAGACATTTATTTTTGAGTTACATAAAGTGATAATGTATACATAAACATCGGTTTTATGGTAGATTCAGACTGGGTCGACGTGCGTATTTTTTTTTTTTTTTTAATTGTTTATTCCAGATCTCGGGGAGGGTGGTGCAATCCCACGAGCTCCATATTATACATAGAACATATTATGAAATTAATATTAAAAATATACATATATATTGTGAGATACTGCACACATACATACGCCTAACAATATCTGGGCTACTTAACAACCATAGATTTTCAATGAAAATTTATGTTTTAGAATCACATTGGCCATTATGCGATGTCTGTGGCCATTTTCATAGAAAATATATGGTTGCTAAGCATTGTTTGACGTAGCGATGCGTACGTACGTCGACCCAGTCTGAATCTACCTTTAGTTCCCTGTATTAACTTTGTAATAGGTAAAAAACTAAAGATCATTGCTGTTCTTAAATAAGTTTAAAAAAGTCCTTGTAGGTTTCAGAAAAGATCAATTTCATGAGAAACTGAATAATGAGAAAGTAGAAATAAAAATAATTTTAAAGCGAATTTAAATCCTATGAAACAATTATGATTGAGCACAGTCGTGAAATCATTTTTTAATTTTATTTTATTAAAAAGACAAATAACTTAGCTTAATATCACTTTGTTTATTTATACACAATACATGTTTTGTGAACAATATATATTTGCTCCTGATGATGTGAAAATTGTTCACCAAACATTTATATTGTGCTTAATTAATAAAGTGCTGTAAACTAAGTTAATTGTCTTTTTAATAAAATAAATAATCCATCACAAAGTGAAATCTTTTCTTAAGAAGTTTTCTTCGAAAAAAAAAAGTTGTTTTTCTTTGTTTTTGTAAAACTATAATATTATCTAAATTATTCTGAAATTATTGGGGCAATACTGGGCGGGATAAACTAATACTATTGCAGCAAAATAAATTAAGATAATTTGCAAAATTAAAAATCAAAAATTTCTTACCTAATGAAAAAAAAAATGGATGTAAAAAAACTCTCAGATTTTCAAGCTCGGCTTAACAATCTGCTCAACAATTATGCTCATTTTCTCATCTAGGTACATATAAATAACATATTAGAAGTTATCTGTGATTCTCAACCGTTTACAACTGCCCTCAATTGGTTATATATATATTTATTATGTAACTCGTTCCAGAAACATGTTTCCAACGTTTGTCACATCCAACGCGGAATAAGAAATAATGTTCCCGTAATTTAATTTTAATGGAAATAAGGAAGATTGACACAATTAAGACGATGACAAGAAATTCAATATTCTTGCTAGAGTGCTACTCCTTTGGTGAGTTGAAACGATAGGAATATACAGTCGCTTTTCACCAATTCTTTTAAGGAAATTTGACGTTAGTAAAATATTTTATAAAATTAATATCTCCAACTAATGGAGTCTGAAAAATGACTGAATACTAGAAACTATGCTATGTACGTATACAGGGTGTTAAGCATCGTACTTGACTTACTTTAACCAGTGATTCCTGACATTATCTGGAGTAAAAAATGTAAGTGAAATTTTGGTCTCCGGTGTCTTTTTGGATGTCTTTTTTTTTCAAAAACTTTTTCTTCATAATCAAAGAAAAAAAAACTTCCACATGTCGTCACTGGTCTTTAAGCCAAGTAACCAACCAACCCCTCACCCCGCCCCTTACTTCCTAATACCTACTAATTTCTATGTTTTTGTTAAAAAAAAAATGTCACCGGAGACCAAAATTTTGTCTACATTTTTTACTTCAAATAATGTCAGGAATCACTGGTTAAAGTGAGTCAAGTACGACGCTTAACACCCTGTAGAATAGAATAGCAAACCTTATAGAAAGTCTGCGTCTTCAAGAACAGTTTTTTTTAAATATTATGTTGTAATATCGATTCGTTCTCATGCCAATGACATGCAAGCAGAATCATATTTCTTTTATAAAATAAACCATTGTCATAATCCGAAATGTCAATCTTCCCCAGATGCAATTACTTTTAGATTTCCTATTATGCAAACGATATTGAATTTTCCATTTATATTTTAATCAAACGTCTAAACGCGGCGCTACCGTTTTTTGCATTATTAGAGCGTACGTTATAATGGCTCCAAGACATGTTCTGACATGGGCTTAGAAGTAAGATCAATAACCGTTCTCATCATAAACACATCTCCTAATCAATCAAGCATAACTAATCTCAAGCCAGACATTTTCGGAGAGGTATATGTTTGACGCACGAGTGATGTATGGGACACTGGATGATACCTAATAGTAGGCAAATGAATAATATTCATCACTATTCAGCAGCCTTACAAGGTGTTAAGATATACATATTGTTATGTAATATCTACAATAATTCACGCACAGGTTACTTAGAGTGGGTTCACATCTTTAGGTCGGACCGACACTTTTGTCGTTTGTCAGTTGTCCGCCTGTTCACACGCATCGCGTTATGCCGATATGGCGCAATATAAGTTTTTATGCGATTAATATCCGTCCCGATAGTAAAATAGCGAAAATATGTCATGTAAATTTGTAGTCGCTGACAGTTTTATCGCATTCCATTAATGGGAAAGGTGCTATTTAAATACAAACGCCAATACACATGACCGACACATTTATCCGCCAGATAAATATGTCGGCCCGATCTGATGTGAAGCTGCTCCAATTTTAAAGGTTTTTTTAAAATCAACGATAATATCGAGGGTTATCAAGGTGTACTTGTTACTAACTATTTTACTATAAAGTCATTTCGGTGCGTAGTTAAGTATATTCACTCTACTTAGTCGGTTTATCATATCAAATCTTCTATTATTCCGATTAATGCATAGATATTACGTTTGTGTTCATATGGCTATCCAAACTTCTTTCATCCACTTCTGCGTATGATTTTCAGCCCAATTTACGTATCCAAAACATCAAGGCATCTCTTTTTTGCTGTAGTTTATTTTAATGCTGAGTATATCGACCTCGCATTCGTATTGGGTCACCTCATTCTCAATTACGCAACATGTAGATTTACTACACCTGAGCTTCAGTCTTACTTTCATCCTTTCTCTGCAGCTATAATTATAATTCTGTCTGCCATAAATAAAATACTTAAGCTAACCATAGAGGACTGCCAGCCTGGCGTAAAACACACAGCATTGTCTGATTAACATTTATAGCCTGATTATTTGGTGATTTATGGTGCAATATAATTAAGGAGGCATTGGATTGTTGATTAAATGGCATTAAATTTGGCAAAATATACATTCAGACAGTAAAACTTCCTTCCACCTAGAAAAGCCCAATACTAATTCATTAAATTTAATGAACAAATATTTCTTACAGATCCCTATTATTCTTATAATTCAATTCACAGCATTGTCTGATTAACATGTATAGCCTGATTATTTGGTGATTTGCGGTGCAATATAATTAAGGAGACATTGGATTGATGATTAAATTACATTAAATTTGGCCAAATATACACTCAGACAATAAAACTTCCTTCCACCTAGAAAAGCCCAATACTAATTCATTAAATTTAATCAGGAAATATTTCCTGCAGATCCCTATTATTCTTAAAATTTAATTCACAGCATTGTCTGATTAACATGTACAGCCTGAATATTTTGTGATTTACAGTACAATATAATTAAGGAGGCATTGGATTGTTGATTAAATTACATTAAATTTGGCCAAATATACATTCAGACAATAAAAATTCCTTCCTCCTAGAAAAGCCCAATACTAATTTATTAAATTTAATGAGAAAATATTTCCTACAGATCCCTATTATTCTTAAAATTCAATTATCAAGGGACGATTTACATCAAGTACCCACGGAAAGTTTTCCCCTCGGAATAAGATGAGTCATTACGTAAAACAATTATCATTATTTGAAGCCCTGGAGCTAAAATACAGAAATTGTGTAATTTAATTAGAATTAATACCATTATCCCTCTAGTTTGCATCTGAAGCACGTGCTATATACTTTTTCAAACATTTAAAAACCCTGATCAAAATTTTGAAGTTTTCATTCCGATTGGCTTGTGAATTTAAAAATTTAAAAATCTATATTTTTATTAACTCGACAGTTAGTGGGTAAAGATTTGACCGAAGCCATAAATTAGGGGTTTTAGATTACTTCATAAAATACTTCAAAAATCTTTGAAAATATCTTCATTTCAATTTTTTCTATCCTGTCTAAAAATTGATAATGCTTAGTTTAAATAATATCTGAATTTGGGTTATTATTACATTGCTAAGGTACTCGGCAGGGAAGATAAATGAGATGTCTTTTTTATTATCAGTATGCGTAATCTTCAAATAATCTCTATAATTATAATCGAATCGGAAGCAAAAATAAACGATTTTGTCGGGTTTTGTTTAATATATTGTCAACGACAAGATTTTTGAAGAAATCAATTGCACACAGTGCGCTTTTTCAAAGTTTTTTATAAAGGATTGTAGGCAGTATACGTTTGTATATTATGCAGACCAATTGTTTTTTAACCGAGTATTTCCGTGATTATTACATAAACCATGCATACAATTTTTTTAATAGCCTCAACTGAGTTCCGTGCCATATCGAAAATACTGAAATTTATTAGATAATGTAAATTGGAAAATTTTTGAAAGTGTATTCTTATATAATGGACTAAATACCTTAGAGATAGAAGATTATAGATTATAATGATAATTGTTATATTACGAGTATACATGTAGCGTGGCATATTGAAGATTATTTTATTGATGGTTGACTGATATTCGACATTTACAACATATATTGTCTTTAAGCTAAGAGTTTTATATTTGGCTGACGTTATAAAATTAAATATTTACAACAATTTTTAAAAAAGAACAGGCGAGGGGGCATAATGGGGTAATGGTACCGAATCATTAAAAGCTTAATCGAAAAAATAGGGCACGAGGCAAGACAGCCATTCTTACTTCATCTCATCCAACATTTGTTAACACCAAAACGAAACGGAAAGCTGCAAAAAACAAAGAAAAACTGAGAGAAGTCAAGCAGTCGAAAAAACGTCTTCTGATGTTGGCTATATTGTATTGGGAGATATTTCGAGTCAGTAGAGGGATGGTTAACCACTCAGATGTGTCAAGAGTGGGCTATGGCTGTGACTGTTCCTGTGCATGTGCTGACGACGAAGACCAGGGGTCAATACATGTTTACCCCGAGTGTTAACCTTAACCCCATCTTGCCCGGCGGTCCACCCCATCTTACCCCGCTGGTGGGGCATGACGGGGCAAATTACATTTTTTTTTAATTTCACTTTTTGTAGTATTTTTATATCATATCTTTAACCATTTTATTTAATGGAAGGTTACAGCTAAATGACCAAAGTTTATTCGAATAAATTATAGATTTTGTAATATTTGAAGAAGAATGTTTTATTTATCTTTAAACGTTAAATACCCCGTCTTGCCCCCCCCCCCTCCCCCCACTCCTCCACAATATATCACAATTATAAAATATTTTTTAATCTTGAATGTTGTGGAACTTCTTAAGAAAACATTATGGTATTATTTTAGAATTCACATAAAATTCGGCTTTTATTTAATCCGTTCATATTTTATTTGAGAAAAAAATTATATCAGCGGGGTGTCGGAAATTGCCTAATATCCTGCAGAGTTTGTTGAGGGCGATGTCTCATGCTGTGAAACTGTTAGCGTAAAACTTTTCTCTTATTACATGCTTTAATAATTTATTTCTATAGTTGCTCTTCTTCGTCAGTTATAACTTCAATAATTTAACACAAACTTTCACTACTATTGGTAACATTCAGTATTTTCATTATGGCGTGCTTAACTTCGCCTTCGTTTAAAATTGACATACAACATATAAGATGGAACTTTTGTGGTACTGATAATAATCTTACATAACAAGATGTTATGTATTCGTTATGTTGATAGTTATCAAGAAGCCAGCTGTCAAACGATGACAAAATTGGTAGGTCTGTCTGTCACTTGACGCAACCTTTGAGCCTCTAACAAGTCTGAATAAACGTCTAATAATTAAATAGCTTTTCTTTTTACAATCAAACCGACTCATAAGACAGAAAAATGCGAAGGTAATTAAAAAAGTAGATGATTCTACCGGATTTAAAAAACAATCTAGATTAAAACTAATTGCATAAAAAAACATGGCAAAACAAACTAGATTAAAAGTAACTGCATAAAATGATACCTCATGTGCAAATAGGGTATAGGTACACGTAACGTAAATGAGAATTCCGCTCGAAACTTATTACGAATTCCACTTTCAATGCAAAATATCCCGAGAGGATTGCTTTGAAAGTTTAGAGAACTATATTTACACAGTGAAGAGATTTTTTTTTCAAAGTACAATCAACAAAATATTCTCAAATGACCTGATTTTCAGTTTACTCAGTAATATTACCTTTTTAAAATATTTATTGTTATTTTGAGGGCCTCACATAATTGGTTGTTTAACAATTGTATAAAATAATTTAACAAAAACTTAGTAAGGAGGAAAGTACGCAAAAAAAAATTAAATCTTTGCCACTTTTTCAAATAATAATATATTAGTTTTTTTTAAATAGTTCATTGATCTTAGATGGCTCAACATCATAGCAAATCGAAGCATTTTTTTATGCACAGTGGCGGAATAATTCAATTGTCATTAAAAAAAAAAATTATTTGAATTTCGCACAAGAGTCCCATCTCCTCCCGTCTGGAGCCAGTGAGACTATGGGGTATTTTGGCATCCCTAATTGGAGTAAGGCTGAAGGGAGCGAGGAGAAGGAGATGGGAATGAGAAAAGTGGAGAAGTTCAAGCCAAGTTTCAATTCTGATCAGTGGTCTTACACCAGGACAATACTGACATTATCTTCCACTCAAATATACTATAACGCACCGCAAATATGCCATGTATATTATTTTTATATGTAGACCAGTGAAAAAATGCGGGATATTTTAATATTGTATGATTTTTAATTCTGAAAGATTTAAATATAGAATAATAATAAAATAAATTAAAATCTAATTATAAAAGGTTTGCCTCGGGATCACATTTTCTTTCAAGAACAAATATTGCCAATTTTCTTTATAATATATTAATAGAAATTTACCTTTCGAAGAAATTTAACCAAAGAAACACACATTTAAAATGAATTATAATTAAATTTAAAAAATATAATTTTCTGATTGTAGGTAGATACCTACTATATCATTTATTTGAATTCACACAATTCTTCAAGTTCTAAAATTGAAAATTTCGAAGCAAAATTTAGTTTATTACGCAAGAGTATTTCGCAACACGCACATCTTTAGAGATAACCGATGTTAGCTCGTATTATAAAGATGAAAGTTTAAAAATAATGAATTCTTTTTGAAATTTCAGTCACAGTTGAATCCATGAAATGACACGATAATGTGGTATCTACGCAGTACTTATTTCTTTTTGAGAAGATCTAATACTGGAAAAAGTCACGTACATTGCATCGCCTTAGATCAATGATGCTGTACATACATACATATGAATATTGCATGTGCATGCAAAACATTTTAACAATGCATGTTACCTATTCGTGGTACCTGTTTCAAAGGGGGAGTACTATTGTATGTTAATATATAACACATAGTTTAGAGAAGTTAATTCTCGCAGCTAATATAATAGTTCGAGTACAGTGTTCAGTTACAGTGTGTGAGTTTGTGTAACTTGGGAAATATATTCGCAAGAGATGGTTCAACTGGAAGTTAACAAAATGGTGAATGCAGTGATTTCAATTAAATGATAACTTTATCCAGAAGTCACAAGTAGGGAAATGTCAAATGAATCGAAACTAGTACTTCACGGTGCAAATCTTAGGCCAGCTCTGATGTAGGGCAGTGAAGCATCGAACGGGCAGAGGAAGAATAAAACCAGACTGCAGGAAAAATGAGAAACTTCAAAAAAGACCATGAATGACAAAAAGTACGAATGAGAAAAAAAACCATGGGACACCGATGATATAAATTGAAATAGTCAAATCCGAAGTTAAGACGTTTAGAATCAAATTATCAAAAAAATTAAACTCAATCAAAGAATATGGAACGTACCTACGTGTACGAGCAAGAAGTTAAGAACGTCGTGTAAATAATTATGATGGGACATTTATTAGAGTCCGAATAACACGAGAGTGAACGGATGAAGCAAGTAATTTGTGGCACTAGTTATATGTGGCTTTATTTTCACTCTGCCTACCTCTTAGGTAACATTATATGTTGGTTTCTTAACTAATTTAAACAACTTCGAGCTCCCTTTAACAAAGTTAATCTTTGTTTTCTCCAATTTCGGGCTAATATAGTGTAATTATCTAGGCCCGGAAGCAGGTATACTATTAACAGGTAATATCTCCCGTGATTTATCTATCATGTTATACCAGCCTCTGTTTACCCAATAACAATATGCTAATGGGTTGCATTATTACTAGAGCGTTCGCAAAACACCCATAAGCGCTTTGGTCACGTTTCAAAATTAAACTTTAATATACTCTTTTCTAAATGAAAGCCGTTTTTAATTGAAAATTTTGTGAAAAGATTTCATTTAATGATACCTTCATTTTTACCCTATATCTAAATGGACCTTTAGATATGAAATTAGACAATTTTTTTCACTTTGTTCCACTTGTTTATTTACACCAGGACCGGTTTCGTCCTACTACGGACATTTTCATATCTAATACAATGGAATTCCACCATGAATTAACAGTTAAAAAACTAGAATCATTAAATGTACCTTATTTAACGAGGGGGTTTATATTGTAAATATTATCATCCGATTACTTAGATTTTATTCGAATCTAATTTTTAAGGGTTTCTGGCACGAAAAAATATCAGATTCTTAATTATACTTAGACAAATATTGATACTAATATAGATTCATAATATTAACGAATGTTATACCGCACAAGAGTACCCTCTGACCGAAGCCGGTAAACCTAAAGCACACCCAAAGATGGTGTGGGATTGAAAAAAGTTGGATGTGGACAGGGATGCGGAATTAGTTGGAAGTTTCTGACTCTTCTATGTAGATAATAATAATAATAATTGGATTATTTGTAGAGCGCCGTTTTTGTCAGAAATCACATAGATATTTTGTATAAATATATTTTGTATCTGTATAGAGCTTGGCTATAATCATTCCTGGATTCTGAATGGCGGCTCTCAGCGGAGCAGTGTTTAACGAAAATAATGTTAAACTAATGATAAACTAATGTTTAACTAATGTATAACTAATGAAAAACTAATATTTTACTAATCTTTAATTATAGTTTAACTTATGGTTAACTAACGTTTACCTAATATTTAACCAATGTTTAACTTAAGTTTCCTAATGTTGAACCAATATTGAACTAATGTTTGATTCGTGTTTAACAAAATTTAACTCATGTTTAAATAATGTTTAACTAAAGTTTAACTAATGTTTAACTAAAGTTTAACTAAAGTTTAACTAAAGTTTAACTAAAGTTTAACTAAAGTTTATCTAAAGTTTAACTAAAGTTTAACTAAAGTTTAACTAAAGTTTAACTCAAGTTTAACTAAAGTTTTACTTATATTCAAGACTCGATACACTATATAAAAACATAGTTCAAATATGTTCAAATTTTAAGTTCATTATATTTAATGTGGGAGAAACTGTTTTTAGTACACTGAACAACACAGATACTAACTACCTCACGTCTTCAATTTAATGCATTAAATACTTCAGCACAATATCTAACTATTAACTCTGGGTTTATTCATGTGTATCCCTGCATCGTAGTGTATAATAAATATTATAGGAATCCCACACTTAAATTATTTACTTAAGTAATTAATGTAGTGAGAAATCATCACTTCACTTTGTGTTCGAATTAATACAAGAGATTGAAACGCTAATAACAACATTTCAAATGGTTATTCACGTTGGCTGCATTTTGTAAACCATGTCTGTATTAGAGCCCCATGTTAATAACAGCCCAATTGGCAAATTCGTGTTTGGGATCGGGTTGTGGGTAGTGTGTAGTCATATTACACATATTGGATTAGCACCGCAGTAAGCGCCAATGAACGCTACCGAACACCACTCAACGCCCTCTAGTAAATCAATACAGTTTCATTTGAGCATGATGAGTAAAATCGTACATTTTATTTATTTTACATGGTCTATCACGTTATTTATTTATTCAAATTGGCGAACACAATGTTTATTTGGTCGATATTACGTTTGAACAGAACGTTTTTATTTTGTTTAATTGTTTCATATTCGTTCGCATAGTGATGGTTGAAGATGATAATATATTATAGTGAAGCAAGTGAGCGCTTTTATTATAAATAGTGACGACCCGCGGAAATGTCACGGCGAGGGTAATGGCTCGCGCCATCTCATTTAGTCAATACGAGTGAGGGAGATGCCAAAAAATAATCATTTTCTTGCCTCTCCCTCACTCGTATTAAAGAAATGAGATGCCGCGAGCCGTTACCGCTACCGTGCTGTTGCCGCGAATCATCGCGGTAATAGTAAAAGCGCTCATTATAAAAATATTTATATACATAAAATGTCATCTTTTTGGATCCTGTGTAGGGGTCTTTTAAGAAAATAAAGGAGATAAAGTTCTGGGAAGGCAAAAGATATGAGTGATGGGTAGGAATCTAGGGGTCAGTGTTCCAGAAGTAACGGACGTATAAATTCGTACCTCCCACTGCGAGAGATAGTCCTGCTGGAAAAGTCAAAAGAGCTCCCTCAATCAGCCTCTCCCGATCCAGCGCGCCACGCAGCTGTTGGACAGATAATCCATGACCCGGACAAACCTCATCCCGGGCATCCCTGCCACGTTACCAAACCACTCGGCAACATTGCAAAGGTGTTGGTTATCCATTAAATGTTTCCTGGGGCGGCGGTATCCATATACCGCCTCCCAGATTGAATAGGTAAATAGACGGTTTGTTTGCAATCTGTTTCGCTGGAGTTAAACTCCCCTATTTGAAAAACTTTTTTCTAATTGAATAAATGAAAAATTTGAGACAAGCAAACATTTAATAATTTCTTTCTTCGACATTGGCCCAGCTACCTCTTCTTGGTAAATCTTTTTTTCTCTCCATAGAGAGAAAAAAAATTGCCTTATTTTAAAACGCCCGGGGTCTTAAAAGTTGCGTATGATCTGTAGCTATTCTAAAATGAAAAAAAATAAATGAAATTGGAGTTCACTAAAATAGCCGGAAGTTTTGAAAAAAATTGATTTCGTGATTCGGGAAAAAATAAAAGGGACGATATTTTATATTTTGTAGCAAATTTCATTTTTATTCCATAATTGTAGTCCAAAGAATGCAAAAAAAAATTTTTTTAGAAACATATGAGATGTGTTTGTTAAAAATATAAAAAGGGAAAATAATACTCCTTCTGGATAAAATCAAGATACTAAACAATAAATACACTAAAATTTTTGAACAAAATACAACGAATAAAAAATAATGGATGCTCAAAATTGAATGATAACATGTTATGACAACACACAATATGTGAAAAAAAATGTTAATTACCATAATTAAAAAATACATGTTTTAGGTGTTTTTTATGATTTTCAATGCATTTTAGCGAGATAATAACCATTTAAAAAAAAAAATTATAAGCAGTTCTCATTTTCTTTGTAAGACACAACTTTTGAGACTAGCCGTTTCTGAATTCAAAAGTTGAAGTAATTGACACAGCCTACTGGAGGCCGGCACAAAAACTGTAAATAAAAATGCGTTATTATTTTCGGATATACATATGTAAGGTTGCACATAGTCTTCTCTATTTATAATGATAATTCGTTTAATTATCACTTTATAACCATATACTCAATCTTAAGTCTTTAAAATTAAATTAATACCAGAGAATACCGGAAATTAGTCCTTATTAAATCAAATTCCAGACGTATTGACTTTTTTTTACAAAAAACATAAATTGATTTTCAAAGATTGTTATTTTATCTGATACACGCAGTTTTAAAATTTTGAAAACTAAGTGTATTTATAATATACTAAGGTTATACCGTTGATCGTTGGCGGATTAGTTTAATTTTCAAACGATAGATTCTGTATAATAACACAAATATCAAATCATAAAATCATACAACAAAGTAAATCAATATATAATCTAGTCAACACAGTTTTCAAAATTTTGAATTTTAGACAAATTAAAATCATTAAAAAATAAATCCGAGAACGTGTTTTGTGACAAAAATACCTCAGTTTTTCTATTTATTTAAGGTCTTACATACAAACTAAAATATTTAAATTTTTTTTTACACACCTATTTTGTTTAGACATTATTGAAAAATCATAAATACTTATGATCAAAAAATACTACAAGAAGCATACGATATTTAATAATTTATTATCGTGCGTTTTGAGCATTTTTATTGCTTACTTGAATGTAGGTATATATAAAGCAAGTTTTGAATGAAATAAATCGATATTAAATTTTTAATTTAAAATATTTTATACGGGGAATAATCGATCTTTCTCATTGAAACCTCCCTGTACAGTTGCGAGCATTTTTAAACATTTATTCTCAGCTGCTGGTCAATCGCTCTTAAGACGCGAATTATTTTATAGAGTTTTTCCATATTTTAAAGAGTTCTTACAGAAATTATGGTCTAATTTTGGTCCTTCAAAGTATTTTACTACTGTTAGGATTTTAAAGTTTTAAGATTTGTCCATCGCGTAGCATCCAAAAATGGATAATTAAAAACGCCAACTGTGGTAAGTAAATTTGGTGCCATTGATGTTCAAATGCCATGTTTCATCTAGTGTGTCACACGTTCGATATACCATTCATCTGATTGTGGTGAAACTTTGGTAATTTGAAAATGTATGTATTTCATATAGTTTAGTGGCATAACAACATATGCCGGGTCCTTGCTAGTATTTTATTAATTATGAAAATAGCTTTTTTAACAGGTCCTATCATGATTCAACACGTTTTAATATTATTACAACCGAATTTCCTACGTCAAAGCAGTACCTACGTTTGGCGAAATTTCATGAGTGATTTCACATTTTGATAAAAGGAGAACGGAATATGGAAAGAGGAGAGAGAAAAAATAATTGCGTCGTCACCGTTTTATCTGCACTGACCAGACTACGGGAGTTACATAATAAAAAAAGAGGCCTAAAAGCAAAGTGCTTGAAAGCTCGGAGTAAATCATATTATTTTGTCGAGGTTTTTTGTAAATTAAACGTTAAAATATTTCAGGGTGTTTTTTATGGAGCAATATGTTGTTACCCTTTATGATAAGAATGATGAAAATAACGAAGACTTACCTAAGTATATATTATTATGGTGAAATTTAATGATCACATTTTTTATAATTATTTCAATCTTTTAGTTTCATTATGTAAGTCGTAAATGGCCGGCGTAGTCCAGTAGGTAAGGCTTTGGACTCTTATTCCGAAGGTCGCGGGTTCGAAATTTATTTGAATTATTTGTGTTATTTCACAATTAATTAATTAAAAATAACACATGCTATATTTGCGGCTTGTCCCGGAGTCGAAGATGCTCTCAGTATCGCCCTGGTGTAAATACCACCATTCAGAATTGAAACGTTGCTTGATTTGGCTTTTGCCATGTTTAGTGACGAGATCTAAATATCCAGGTACTTCCCCACCTTCCTTTTCCTCATCTTCTTCCCTTCCCCGCTTTCCTTCAGCCTCAGAACATAACCCAATTGGGGATGCCTCTATTGTTCTAGACGGGATCAGTTGGGACTCTTGTAAGGTATTGACCATACATTTTTTTTTTTAAATGATCATTTTGAAAACAAGTACGACAATTTATTTTTATGTAAATACCGCGTAGGGATTCTAAGTGGTTCAAACCATATGTAGCTAGTGATACAATGGTTTCCCCAATTAGGATATGTTGTGAGGCTGAAGGATATGTTGAAGGCTGTGAGGGTAGGGGAAGCTGATGAAAAATAGTAAGGTGGGAAAGTATATGGCTATTCAGATCTGGTAACCAATCACGGCTCAACTCATTTCAATAACGTTTCAATTCTCAATGGTGGCCTTACACCCGAGCGATACTGAGAAGTATCTTCCACTCTGGATCGTGCCACAAAAATACTAATTATTATTTTAAACGAATACATTGTGTTGGCGCAACTATGCATGTATATACACCTACCTTTCTTCCTTCCACCAATACCCTATATCCCTTCTGACTACCCACCAGTGGACAATACTATGTGAGGGCAATAATAACTACATGTGTATTGTGAGTCTGTTTTTGTGCACCATGCAATAAACATCGACCTTGTGAAGTCTGTTTTTGGCGATGTGCAGCGATGTACCTTCATCCCTCTTCGTCTTTTACATCGACTATTAACCCGTCTGCTCTTGTATTGTGCAATGGTCGCTTGGACCTCTCATTACTAAACATCGACTAAATACGGGAGTCTGCTTTTGTATTGTGCAATGGTCGCTTGGACCTCTCCTTACTAAACATCGACTATTAAAAGATATTATGTGTGCTGTGCAGTGCGTGATTATTCATCCCTCGGCGCTATAATATCGATTAAACCGGATACTTGCGCAATTGATTGTACAAGTGATTACCAGTGACACAATAACTCCCCAAGAACGGAACCAGGAATTTGGGGGTAAGTCAGATCCTTCCCAAAGTCCAAAATTACCATCCCTATAGTTGTGTCACGCCACCTCATATATATTTTGATACAGTCCACTCCTCTGATTCGCATCTTTGCGACTACACATTGTGAAATAAAACAACCATTTCAACTAAAATTACTACGCACGCCGTGATTTAAGCCAGTGGTATTGGGAATGCTAGTCGATAACCTAACTCTTCGACCGTCATAAATATAATTATCGTTCCAAGGGGTGGTCCGACTTATTTTATACATATACTTCTCATCACTTTCTCATCACTTTCTCACCACTTTCGAACCACTCGGCCACTCGGCCACTCGGCCACCCGGCCACGCAGTGCTATTTTCGTATTTACGTGTTCCCGTAAAATTCGTTCTATTCTTTTCTATATGTTTTTAAGTAAAAATTCTTTACACACGCTTGACTTGGGGAGTAAGCTGGCGAATTCGTGACAAGAGCGTTACGAAAAGTGTAATCGTTCGAGGTGAACAGAAGTTGAGAGGGAGATATAAGTTAGTGAAGATAGGGGCAAGAGAGAGAGGTGAGAGCACACATTTTCTTTCTCTCTTTCCCTCATAGCCAGTTACGTTTCGTAAGACACAGTGCAGGCCTATTGTCTGTATCACACTGTAGGAGCAAGAGAGAGCAGTGCGCGTGCACAAGTTTTAATTCAGTCGTGTAGTCTAAAGCACACTCGTAATTTTTTTTTAATTAGCTTCACACAGGAGGCCCTGGGAAAATGATTTCCCTCAGGGCCTATGTCATCTTTGGAGATGCTGTGTGGAGGGTGTTTTTAAGGAAAGGAAGGAGATGAAGTTCTGGGAAGGAAAAGGTATTCAGTTTGTCTAGATCATCCACCGCCAAGGCCTAGACAAACCTCACTCCATGAACCCGGCCCCCCTGCTAAGTCACCAAACATAGTGAACCACTTGTGGTCACCTATGGCAAAGGTGTTGGTTATCCAATAAATGGTTCCCGAGGCGGCGGTACCCATTCCCGCCTCCCAAATTGTCAGACATAATATATTATAAACATATTTAAAAATAAGGATCAACAAGCCTTTACTTTGTATTTAAACGCTTACCATAGACGCTCCCGTACATGTAGTTATAGATAATTGTAATATTTCTGCAAAACAGAAAACCGAAACGTTTTTTTTCCAACCTTTCCATCTGGTCAAGGTTGGAAAAATTTCTATTAACAATATTTTTTTACATTAATTCCTCACAGAAGACCCAGAGTAAAATTATATCCATCAGGCCTTATTTTATCTTTGAGGATGCTGTGTAGAGGGCATTTTAATGGAAAGTTGGAGTAAAAGTTCTGGGAGGGAAAAGGATATGAGGGATAGGTAGGAATCTGGGGTCAATGTGTCCAGGAGTGATGGACGTATAAAAAGTTTACAAGGAAAAAACCATTTCTAAGAAATTTAAAAACCTTCAACAAAAAGAGAATATAATTTGATGACATGATATTTTTTGGTGTTGATTAGAGGGGTTAATAAATGTACCAATTTTCCACCCTAATGCTAAATCTTTCAAATCAGATTTCTGGGCACTTACTTACCTTCCTCTCACTCAGCTCATTCTCTTCAGCACTTCTTCCAGCCTCTCAATATAGCCCAACAATTAATCATGCTAGACTGTCACTAGTACCGTGCAGTGAACTCTAGTGCGATTATCCCATAAAAATATACATTAATTGTGTTTTTCAAATCAAAAATGCAAACGTAAGTATAATCCAATACCAGTGTTTGGCGTTACATTGGATGTACAGTGATTTTTCTTAAGAGCTTTTGCATTTAGGTTGCGAAAGATCCATATAATAATTTATTAGGTAGTCCAAAGTCAAATACATTATCTCGACTAATGACCACATGGATGAAGTTCGTATTCCACATGGGATATCAGCTTAATCCATTTTTAAGTTGAACTTTGCTTAGTGAAATCCATTTTTAATCCATTAAGAAATTAATCATCAAGAAATTAATCCATTTTTAAGTTTAACTTTGCATAGTGAAAATGCCAGTTGGTTTTTATCATTTTTACTATAAGTTTACATATTTCAATGAATGCTTTGCCTAATCTTTATCTTGCCGTAAATATACCACAGTAAAGTATAATTTTGTTAGCAAGAATAATGAGTGACAGCAAATGATGAAATACTCACCGCAACCCACAACCAGATTTACCCTTGCTATGTAGTTAAACCCTCTGACAAGTACTACTTATTTGTATGGAAATCCCATGAAGAGCATCTTTGAAACCATTATTTAAAAAAAATTCAAGGAAAGAAAATTGTTGCATTATGTCGTCGTCTCTATCTATCTTCAATAATTGCAATAAAATTGTTAAAAGGGGTTTTTTGTATTTTATTTTTATCTTTTACGTGAAATATACTTTTCAAATGTACTTCTCGCAAAAGAAAATAAACATGTTGCAACCACAAACTACGGAAGGAATTCACTTCAGATTTTCTACGTATCTATTTAAAATACAAAGCCTCGTGTTTTGCGATTGCCTTGATTTTCAAAAAGCTTTCGGTTAAATTCCATACCTACCCCAGGGGGTTAGTAAAACTTTCAGAGTGATTTTTGTTTTTTTTTTTTTTAATATTATCACACATTTAAATCTTCGTGAAACCATTGTTACTACTGCTGTAGATGTTTACTGTATAATATTATATTCCATCAACCTAGAAAAACTCGTGCTGACAGTTTAAGTGTAGGAAAGGGTATAGCGTGAACCGGACGATCCCTCGTGAGATAGGGCGACACCATTGAAAGTTTTAGAGTGGTTACCCTATTGTGGGTATACTGGCAAAAAACATTCACTCTAAAATCGCTGCTCCGAAGAAACTTTTTTAAGAAACTCAATAACAGTTTATCGTCGTTGCATATAGAATATGAACCATGTGAGACTGGGTACATTATGAGAAAATCGATAAAAACTTTTTTATTTTAATGAAAAGCCAAATAACTTTGTTTACATCACTTTTATTAATACAAAATCTACATGTTTCATAAACAATGTTCACATCATCAGGTATAGAGTATACATTTGATCCTGATGATGTGAACATCGTTCATGAAACGTGTAGATTGTTTATTAATAAAAGTGATGTAAACAAAGTTATTTGGCTTTTTATTAAAATAAATAATGCCATCACAAAGTGAAAACCTTTCCCAAGAAGTTAAAATCGATAAAAACTGTTTTAAAAAATAACGAAACGGAAAATAACAATTCTTTTTATGGAAAAAGTAGGAAAAATATATTTTGTTCATTATAAAAATATATTTATGGCAAATTATATTGAAATAATTATCAGGTGTATACAATATTAACTTTTTTACTTTGGAAATATGATGGACAGTAACAAAATGTATCCAAAAATTCTAAAACATAGCTCTACATGCCCAAATTGCAGTGCATTTGTAGGTATAGTCAAGATTTTACTGCACTTCTATTGTAGTTAGTCGTTTCCTAGGGGTTAATTATAGTTTCCCGGAAGCCAGAGTGCACACCCTATCCTCATTTAAACACCCAATAATTTCGTCTCCGATTTTGATTCTGCCTCCCTCGCAGCTGAGCTAATAATCGTATTTGCGTATTTTTTTATGTTCAAGTAGATTCATTCCTACACATTCCTATTCAAGTTATAATATAATTATACGTGCACTTTTCCTGAAAGTTGTATTTATAAAATCCCTTTTTTGTTTTTTCGTAATGTTGTTTCACCGCAAAGCGAAAATAAACACTCTTACGTCAGGCGAGTGAGATACTTTTATACGAGAAGCAGAGCAAAACAAAGATCTCAATGGTTGGATCCTTTGGTGCTTTTGCCCACAATGTGTTGGTGTGTTGTAAATTATGGAAAGATTAGAACATGAGAAGCTGATATAAATTAATATGGAGTGGATGTGGTTTGCTATGTACCACACAAATACTAATTCAAGCAAGATTTATATTTGGATACTTGTGTAATTTGACTTTTTCGGTTTTGGACATTGTTATGAAACGAATTTCCTGAAAGTTTAACTTTCAACCCCGTAAGATATTTTACTTCAAGTACTAAATATTTATTGTTTGTTTGTCAAAAAACGCAAAACTTCATTTTCATTGGCCGGGAATTTAGAGAGGGGTTTGCAATGTTAAGAGATTCACGAGTCCTTTGACGCTCTCTTTGGTATTTTACGTTAAACAAGTCGTAGGCGGCGGTTACTACCGGTCTTTGAGTTCAAAATGTTATAATTTCAGTGGTTTTCGACATCCCTTGTCCATGCTGCAATGCAACAATGTGATGGGTAATTTAAATTTGATTCTTGTTTCAAGTTGTGGTTTATTCGAAAACGTGCTTTAGCTGAAATAGATTTAAAATCAGCAAATTAACTTCACAAAAATATTAAAGCTTTTCCTATGCGCGTAGAATAATTTGCTACAATATAGGTTTCTAAATGAATATTTGTACAGTAAAAGAGATTGTTTTATTTATAAATATCCTTGTATATGTGTGTACCTTTGATTATATAAATGTCTAGATAGAGTGATGCGCTGTAATTGCAACAAAAAGAACAGGCCAGATTTGAAACACTAGTGTGCGTGACACGCACACTAGTATGCGTAACTTGTATTGTTTTACAAGCGCTGCGGGCGTGTTGAGTGATACCAGCTCCCAAATATTTCCCATAAAAGTGGGTAAAAAATATGTTTCGGTTTTGCGGGACCTATAATTCGTTAATTTTGAATTCATTTAAGTAAAATAGTTTTCTACATATAATGATATAAATGAAAAGAAAATCATTGTTAAAAGAGATTTATTTTTATTTGATTATTTTTAACAAATAAAGACAACGAAAATCATTAGAAACGGTTTTATTTAGTTATATAATAAAGACTTATTAAACAGTTTTAGAAATCATTTACATATTACTTTTATTATTATTATATTTTATTCGAACAACAAATTAAAACTACAAAGAACAATAAAATTTACTTAGTAAGGTCAGAAATACGAAAAGACGGTTGCAGAATTTTAGTAATAGACTTACGTTATTTGGCACCTTTTGGTACGGGCCGCTAAAAACAAAATACAATTTTTAAAAAATTACCTTACACGGGATCGCTTCCTTTTTTAACCTTCGACGCTTTTGATTGTTGACAAAATACAGG
Organism: Limnephilus auricula; assembly: GCA_951813805.1. NCBI lineage: Eukaryota > Metazoa > Arthropoda > Insecta > Trichoptera > Limnephilidae > Limnephilus > Limnephilus auricula. The sequence continues at coordinate 36,851,192 of OX638388.1, forward strand.
TCTTTGGCACGGAAATGATCAGAGCAAATGAATGAAATGATGAGTTGTTTTAGCTGGTTGCCAGACATCCTCTCCCGCGGCTTTTTCTTATTATTTCTATTTACTTACTTCTTAATATAGGATCATTAGGTATTCTGTAAAATATGTATGAATAAAATTAAAAGTTTACTTGATACTTCACCAAACAAACCTGTCACATTTTTTGTAATTTTAATAGATAAACAAATTTTGTATTAATAACTTTTTTAAATATAGTGTCAACGTGAAGAATTAAAAAACACTTAAACACAAAGACAAACTTTCACATTTATATTATTATTATGTATAGTGTACTTTTGGGTAATTATTAAAAACCTATTTTAAAATTAACAACGCACTCATGGGAAAATGTTATTTAAAGAACAGGCAACCCTGTAAACATGGCGTCAAATGGCGTTGTTCTAAGACCAAATTACACTACAAAAACTGAATTATTTCTTTCACTAAATGGTTATTTTAAGGTAACTTACCGATGATAGGTAACATTTTTAGTTGTTTTCAACCGTCCTTTGTAATTCCTGCACACTTTTATAGCGCAAATCGTCATTTTCAAATGTCACACAACACGTGTTTACCGCTCAACGATACTGTCACTACTGAGCGGACAGGACAAGCTTTAAGGCGAACAGTTAGCTGATTTTTTTTTTGGCGTTTTGTCGCTCGAGCGCTCTATCTAGACATTTATATAATCAAAGGTGTGTACCCATCATTTTCCAAACCCTGTGGTGCGGTGATTTTCTAAATCGACAATCATCGAACTGAAAATACGACAAATAACTCTTCGGATGAGCTAGTGAGGGAGAAGAGTAAGTATATATTTGTCAGTATTGAATAATACAAGTATAAATATAATCAAAGCCCAACATGGTTCCATACCGTTTCTTTGTATAACAACATTGCCATGCTTTATTCAGGAAAAAATTAACCAACTAAGAATCAATATATAATAACATTTGTCAAAGTAATAATCGAAATGTTAATATATTTAAATAGACCGGTCAGTGGATGAGTGGGCATCGCGTTTGGGTCCCACCCAGGCGTTTCGTGTTCGATTCTTCGGCTGGCTATGTCCTCCATCACAACACAAGCAACATCTTCCGCTAAGTGTGGTGGTAGTAGGAGATTTTCAAATATTGTTGGGTTATTCGTAACCCGGGAATGTTTGTCTTTCTTTTAAAAAAAAAGATTATTAAGTAATTAATACGTTTATTAAAAAATAAGAAGCTGTTCGGAAATATGTAAGAATATAGGTAATAGCCGGTTCACATGATGCGATTTTTGTTGATCAACTTTGATTGAACGTGAAAAAATGTTTGAAAAAACTTGTTCAAATTCGTTGAAAGAAGGTTCACACGTGTCAATCTGCTTTCAAGTGTCGAGTTGATCAACTAAAATTGAACCGTCTGAACCCGCTATAAGGGAGTTGAGTGGAGAAAAACCAAAAGTTTTTATTAATTCATTTGTAACAGCGATACACTCGTATAGAAATTATTAACTGGTCGAGCGGTCCAAAACTGTTTTAATCCTCTGCTAAATATGTTCTGTATTATTTATGCAAGGAACATTTCCGCTTATTATGACTGTTTTTATCAAAGCGGTCAAAGCAGCATTAAATGATATTCCTGTTTTTAAGTGAAGGACAACCTCAAGCTTGCTATATCAAAGGGATGGATGTATTGGTGGGGTGCCAAGGCTGCGTCGCTCGCGCTGAAGTTTGTTTGCGGTTGACAAATATCATCAGCGATATAGAGTGATGAAATTTGTTCAGCTTCTGCTTTGTTCTGGAACTTTTCCACTGTTTGTTTTCATGCATACCTGCGGGGAAAGATTAGAGTGATTGTTGATCGAATTGTAAAAACAAACAAGAAATGTATTGAATAAAGAAATGAATTGAATATATTGAATAAAATAATAATTTGAGTATGTCCCTTTTATTCCAGTATACGGGTACAGTTGTGAAATCAAGACTATTTTTTAAATTTTATTTTCATTAAAATGAAATGACGCCACAGAGGGAGTTATTGTTAGAGAGAACGATCATTAAAAAAAGTATATTATTTATAATTGTTACATTTTATACCTAAAAGCTTTAAATACAAAGACAATGTGGAAATGTTATCCTACAAATAGCAATATAAAGGTGTAAAATATCGGTCATCATAATAATTGTTGTATCCGAAACTGCTTGCGAAATAAAATTTCAGATGCATTTGGAAATAGGATGTAAATAGTAAACGAAATGAGACGAAATGGTCTTTGCTGGAATTGGGTGATAATATGGTGAGGAAAAATAAGTTATCCAAGGAAAACGGGATTACCAATCACTTATCACTGTTTCTCTGCGAAGGAACAAACAAAACACAATCACAATATAGTTAAATACTTCCACTGCGGTACAAAACCATATTAAGTACTTCCATGATGGTGAGACTCCTTCATTTTACGTGTAAAGCGAGATTATTTACACGAAAAACACCAACATTTTGCTTCCAATATTTCCAAATCCTTCGTCTGTTTTCAACACAAATGCACTCAAATTTGCACTATTTTTCTTGAAATTGATTCAATGCAAGATTTAAAATACTTTTCCGGCAATGTGATTGTTAGAGAGAGATAGGAACTGAATATAGGACTTCCCGGTAGGAACCAAGTATCTTCTCATTTCAGAAAAACGCAACCGTTATCATTGTTTTTTTTACGTCCAACATTTGAACACGGTTGTTACTTACAACATGAGAATGGGTCGTTTCTTGGACTCAATGCTCTGTGTTCAATAGCGCGAGGGCATCTATATTTTCTCCCTCCTCTGACAAGGGTCTCGTCAAGACCCGGATTTACTCTTCTCTTTCCTCAATTGGACCCTCCATACAAACTCCCTAAATATCACGTCCGGCCCTGATTTCTCTCAGACCGCCCCTGTGCGGATATAATACGAAAAAAGGATTTTTTTAAATTCTATGGAGAATCGTAATCAGCAGAAGACAAATTTATTTTTAATGTAAGTATTTTTGTGGAGTAGATTATCTTCGTTTATTATTTAACCTTTCTGTGGTAAATGATTTTACGATGGCCCTACTTGGAATAAGGTCTTAACAATGACTCCGGGGAGTCCGCCAAACCCATAACAAGAAGTTACACCATTATTATAATGTACATGGAACATTGTGTAATTATCGACATTGCGCTGCCGCGAATTTCAGCCGAACTTCAAAACTTTACCTAGCCATTACGGTTGATTTTGAAACAGCTCCCTTGAGACGCCTTTGTTTCGTATGAGCATACTGCACTATGAGATTTACTCATAATTTATCTAATATTTAAGCTTGAAGATAGCTCTAAGTCCTACGTATTAATTTGTACAAGTTTTTTAAATTTTCTTTTTTATCAATTATTTGGTTTTTTGATATCTTCGTGTGAAGCCTAGAATGTATGGTGCGCCCTTATTTGCTTTATGCTTTTGATTAATAAATGTTAAATTAAAATCAAAGTCTTATGTGTCCAGTTATCAGTGAATTATTTAGTATTTATAACATAACTTTCTATTTTTGATTATCTTACTATTTTATTATGCTTTTTTCGTATAAAACCCAAAAAATCGTTTTGTAATTTGAACTCTTCACACTATTCAATTCTTTATATCTAAGATCCTTGGTTCATATTATTTCTTAATATATTTTTCATTTTGACTAATTTTATTAATTATGAAATTATTGTATATGTAATATGATACAAAGTCGTGGTTAATTTCGAACTCACTCTTGGATAGTACGACGGCCTCCGTGGCCGAGGGGCAAGGCTTTTGACCAGCAATCCGGAGATGCGCAAATAAATATTATGATTAATTTGTGTTATTTCACAATTTATTCATTCAAAATAATATAACGCATATTTTTGCGGTGCGTTTCAGAGTGGAAAATACACTCAGTATCGCCCTGGTGTAAAACCACCTTCAAGAATTGAAACATTGTTTGAAATGACGTGTTTGACTATATCTCCTTCCCCTCAAAATACCATCCAAATTTTTTTGTTTGGTATCTTCGGACGGGTGAATTTTTAACATGAAATTTTAATGTCGCGCTGTAAACCTGATAAAATATTTTACTACACTTTGGTCTTAATTTTTAACCTTATAGAACCGTCACAGCTTTTAAACATCAAGCTTAATCATCCAAATATAATGTTCACATCGCTACTGACTGTTTTATAAATAATGCTGTTCATATTGTAATACCAGAGGCCTGCGGTCCATATGGGCACATAAGCACTGCCTACCAAACCTTACTCGCAATAAAATATAAATATTATTTAAATTTATGAATTTATTTCAAGACGTCAATATGTATACATTTTTAAACACTATATTGGCACCGACCGCACTATATAATGTACGTATCTAAGGCAGGAACTTTGAATGAAAAATTAAGCTCATTCATATTCAAATGTTGTCTTCGAAACAAAAATATACACAATAAGCGCACGATGCTCATTCGAGCGAAGGTTGATTTGTATTAGGCCCGTCACTAGAAACTGAAACCAAATTAAAACTGAAGGGTTGCTATGATTGCCAACCAAACTTCTCGCCGTAACCAAAATGTAACGAATTCAATAACTATTGTTGTTTTGTTTATCTTGTTTAACCATAGACGAAGAACGCTTCAGCTATCATCTCAGTCATCTATCGCTGTCATATTGATGAAGGCAAATAATAAAAACTGACAACAAAACTGGAGCAAATATGGCAACCAGGCAACCTGGCAACGGCCGGCTGCAGCAACTAGCATGGCGAGTTGCGAGTGACTGTTAACGTTGCCGTTGACAACGGGTTTTTGAAAAGTTGTGTAGTGTACGGACCATCACAGTGAAATGCACAGGGTAGCGATTTGAGTTGCAAACAGTTTTTTTATCAGTTACCCCGTGAGAAATTGCACTTAGTATCTCGAAAAAGCTGTACCTTTCGCACAAGCTTCGAATGTACCAATCCTTCCCATCTGTTTTACCCCCCACCCCCCCTTAAGAACCCCTTTTAATTTAATTTTTGTTATAATCCATTAAGTTAAAAGAACCCATTACTTAAAAGTAGTTTTTTGGGACTTTTTCTCTGTTTTTGTATTATGTTTTTTTTTATTTGATGTATATGTATTATTATTTGTTTTAAATCTTTCTTTAAATAAAAATAAATAAAAAATCATAAAAAATAACCGTTTAAATAATTATTGTAATTTATTGGTTTTAAAAAAAAAAAAATTATTAGTTCGCTGTTTTTCGTGCTTTCTACCTTGAATAAAAACCTATCACACGCCACTGGCAATACCTATATGATATCACACAGTATGGTTTGATTAATTCATACAGCTGGAAAGCATGAATAATAGTGTATATATTCAGAGTGCATCGGGAATAATTTGATGTTCATATCGTAACTTTAGACATAGATTAATGGCGGTTGTTCATCTTAATATGTTTACCCACACCACATTGTATTATATTATTATTTCGAATATGTTAAACACGTCTTCTAAGATATGAGCAAACTACAAAGTGCTGCGAAGCTATGGAAAACTGTTGAAAATTATAATCACCTTATTTATTATTTTTTTAACAACCAGTGCTAAATTAACTTAATCAACTTACTCGTATAATATGCTATTCAACATATAATTTCTTAAAAATAATATGTCCACTCCAAAAAATAAAAATATGGATGATAAAACGCTAATTGCATTAAATTATGTTTAATAAATCAAAGAATATCGCAAAGAAAAACGTTTTACTAATGTATTTATTTTCAATTAATATATTGAATATTTCGTAATATGGTTAATAATTTTATATTTGAAGTGTTATTTTGTAAGTTTTTAAATTAACAGAGCTATGAAAAGTGTCTGATATTAACGAAATTTACAATGTTATCATAAAGCATCATATGGAATACAAGACGAATTAACCGTAGCGTCCTTGTAATGTATATTTATATTTTTTGCATTATTTCTTTGATCTATTCCCGGCCTCAAATTCTTGACGACTCTATTCCATCAAGATTATGCAGTAACATTGCCAAGCACTGTCAAAAACGTACAATTGGGGAAACGAACTATTTTTTTTTCTCCTTCAAATACATGGCTATCCAATATTGTTGCAAAATTTTGACTGAAGTAAAAAGTATATTAGCTTTTTTGACTTATACTGTTTATTTGGCATGTGTTTTATATTGTGATATACTCGTATATGGTGTGTTCTTTACAGGCTGCTCTGAGATAGTATTTATTTTAAATTATTTTATTATCAAAATAGACTTATTGTTCAATTTCTCAAATACATCACTTCAACCCCCTACCATTCTCAAACCTTTTATTTATAAATGCTTATTCAAGCTCACTATTTTCTGTTTTCCACCAATTTATTTCTTTAGTTCGCTTACAAATGAAACATTTCCTAAATACGAAGAAAAATCTAACAAGAGAATGCCTACCCCAATTTGGTTACAATTTTATATTTTCCTATTTTATCTTTTATCCACTAGAATAGAATGATGTGCGAAGTATGTAAAGAGAGATGAATAGTTGAGAATGATGGAGACGGGTGAAAAAGTATGCCATTATGATATGGCTGGAATTGATGTCACCATCAATCTACTTCCTATTTTAATAGGTAGCTAACGTGGAAGGCTCGTAGAAATTTTTTTTGTTGTGTTTCCGTAAAATAAACATCAAAGTAATATTGATGTAGTGCTGTTCATTTCGAGTTTTCATCAATATACATTGTTTCACAAAACTAAACTACTCCCAAAAAAACTCGTACGTATATCTTAAAAAAAAAATTCTTCAACGGTATTCTAGGCCATCGTTTCAAATATGGAGAGAGGGAAGGTTAATTAATATATCTTATTTAAGTGTCAAATTTTAAAATTATATGGAAGATTGGAGTTGAGTACTATTATATTGAGACTTAATTTCAGGGATGCAATTTTAAATAAGACTTGATTGAAGAGTGGATATTTGTTTATAGAGGGACAACCAAATAATATGTGATCTAAAATCCAGAGGATTATTGTAAAGAAGAAAAACGAAAAATTAAGAGAAAAAGTTTGGAGGTGATTGGTGACTAACATGTGTTAATAAATCCATTTCAAAATTATCTTATTATTTTTCCATGACTATACTATACAATTTTGGACAAAGCAATCTCAGCTTTATTTGTTTGTGACAGTCCCACTCGAGCGATAGTTACCCAAATTTGGGGAGCACCGCTTACGCCCTTGACCGATAGCTTAGCTACCCAAATTTGGGGATCACCGCTTACGAACTTGACCAATAGCTACCTAAATTTGAGGGAGCACCGCTTATGCCCTTGACCGATAGTTACCCAAATTTAGGGAGCACCGCTTACGCCCTTGACCGATTGCTACACAAATTTGGTTTACACCGCTTACGCTCTTTACCAATAATTCTACAAATTTAGATGATTTTTTTTCAAATATAAAACTTAAAAGTATGGAATAAATGGACATGATGAAATACCAGTGAATTCATTGGTTTTAAACTTTAGTAAGCAGTTTATATTTTTCCACATTAATATAATATTCGGAGGTATGATTTTTGGAATGAACGCGGCCCATTCTAAATCCGGAAATCTTTTTCGCTCAATTCGTTTTTATTTTTAAACGCTATCGCTCGACTAGGAACTTCTACGCAATAGCATATATCTAAAAGTAGAACTGTGAAGCTGTAATATCGAAACCTATAATAGTGCCTTTTTATTATTGTGCTATCTTTTTCATCTATATTATCTATATATCTATTTCATAGATAACTCGTTACGAATGATTTTTTATTCGAATAAATATGTGTCTACGTATGCGCAATACTCACGCATTGTAGGTTGCTACATCACAATTCCATGTTTCAACGTTTCCATTTCAACATTTAACATTCAAGCAATAAGCCCCTTAACCGTCAGCCTTATGGGGTTCGCGGAATGAATCGTTGGATATCCAATTATTACAAAGGGTGGAAAACTCACCACTTGTTATGTTTACCATGGTCATAAATTCAAATAATATCAACGTAGTTGGACAGTAAATTAACATAGTGGAGGAAAAACTTAAGTGAATTTCGTAAGACACTGAATTTTTATATTTATTTTCTCATTCATAATAACATTAAGTACGTTGGAGAAATATTCAAAATTTTATTCAAAAAATTATTATGTGGGTCGTTGTTGAGTTTAAGGTTAGTCTGTCAGTAAATTACCAATAAAGTGTGCGTGTACCACCTCACTAAGAATTGTTTTTCGAGATAGTCAAATTTATTTTTCTACATCTGTTATAATCATGTCTGCTTACCGATCTGTATTTTATGGCTACCTTGAGCTTTCTGGCTTTCTCTTGAGCGTCACTGAATCACGATATTTGTCCATCAGTTGTCAAGCCTTAGAGCGATGTGTCTGCCTGCTGTCGTTTGCTTTTTGTCGGATATTCTTTTGGATGGTTGGGTACTTTTGTTTTCTTGGTTAACCTACTAGTGACAACTACCAAGCGTTTCTCTGTCAAAGGCTGCGGTTCTTTATATTGTTACTCTAATGGTTTTTTAGCTGTTAGAAACCTTTTTGTATTCAGTTTTGTAGAAGGTATTTAGGAAAAAAACTACAAAAACTAGAAACGAAATCTTAAAATATAAAAATACTTCCAAACTTAAATTAAAAGTAAAGTTAGGGAAATAAATTTTATTTTATTTGCAGCTCTGAAAAGATTTAAATCCGAGAAAATTCCTAGGCTTTACTCGTATTTTATTTTTTTGTACTGGGTAACCAGACTCTTTTTGTATTTGGCTTTCACCCTTGAGGTTTTCAAGGCTCTCTCACCAATCTCAGCTATCGACTGAAAGTTAAGGGTTAGGGTTGAATAGAATGCGTATAATTTATGTATATTTTTTAAGTGAATAGATATAATAAAAAATAATGTTAAAGTTGGTACTACGTGATTTAATTTTAGAAAAGGGCAGATTTAGATAAGTTTCAAAAGAATAAGTGTTTTTATTATTTTCTACTGCTTGATAAAACTATTACAAAACAATTAAATTAAGTATCTACGTATATTTAAAAAAATCTTTGAAATTCTGTTGTTTTCATCAAACGAGTAAATCTGAGATTCTTATTACGAAAGATGTTTTGTTGGATTTCTTCCTGAATTTAAGAATTGTATCCTCTTTTATTATGACTAGCATTCATTTTTATTGGAATAAGTGTTTTTCAATAAATCGTTTGATGGAGGTTCTGTCTTTATCGATGGAGAAAATTCTTTAGGGGGACAAAATTTGATTAGATTGATACTCGTTTCAGGGGCGTTGAGTTTTACAAGGAGTTTGAAATTTAATTAAATTTTTATCTTTCTAAACATTTTTTTTATTTACAGCAGAGATTTTTCGTGCGGAAAGTGCGGAAAATAATGAAGAATGGTGACCGGATAACTCAGAATGAATTCAACTCAACACCTCTTTTGAAAGGTCACTAAAAGTAAATAAAACAAAATAAAAATCGGTTAAATAGGTTACGTTAGGTTAGGGTTTGGGATATTTTTCAATTTTTTTTTTATAGCTTTTAATGAATGTTCAAAAATGTGTTGAGTTGACTTGATTCTGAGTTATCATGGAACCATAAAAACATATGTAAACTTTCAAAAATTATTATTATTTATAACTCAATATTATTGAGAAAAAAATTCCCACTATTGTGAACCTTAAAAAATTGTGAATTTACTATAAGTACATGGAGAAAAATGTTCTTCTGAAATACGATCATTTTATTCGTAAAAACGGTTAAAAACCGGACTGAAGTTCTTACGAACAAATTAACAGTGTTTCAATGTTTATTCTTATATGTTCCCGCCAATAAAAATTGGAACCCTGTTAATTTGTTAGTAAGAACTTCAGTCCCGTTTTTAACCATTTTTACGAATAAAATTATCGTATTTTAGAATAATATTTTTCTCCGTGTACTTTTGCATTAAACTGAAATGGTGATATAATATTTTAACTTGCTTTCAAAAATTTCTATACATTGTATCCTTTATATTTTTATACGTACCAGTACAAAAAACCAATAGGTGTATAGATTCAGGAAGTTTATTTAGGGACCGAGATCACTTATACAATTTTCTGTTCCGACCCCACGACGTCAAACGTGTTTTGTTTTTCTAATGCCGAACTTCCTAAAACAAACTGTCACTTGAGCTTGTAGCATAAAATAAATACTGAATGAAGGAAATCCCTCGGATAAAATATGTTATACTTTATTGTTTACAGTGAGATCTGAGCCCGTGGCGAATAGCATTCCCAGATTTATATTGCCCCTTTTACAGTAGAAGCCAGAAGCTGGAATTGTGAGATTTGCTCCAAGATTAATGTCTCCGAAGTAAAGCAGCTGAAACAATAAAGCGCATTGTTATTTTCCCTTGTTGCTGGACGGCGTTGTAAATTGGCTTACATCGAGGGAATTCTTACAAAAATAAACGAAGACATTGCACAATACATCGTACCGTGTTAACTTATTTACAAAAATAAACGAAGACATTGCACAATACATCGTACCGTGTTAACTTATTTACAAAAATAAACGAAGACATTGCACAATACATCGTACCGTGTTAACTTATTTACAAAAATAAACGAAGACATTGCACAATACATCGTACCATGTTAACTTATTTACAAAAATAAACGAAGACATTGCATAATACATCGTACCGTATTAACTTATTTAATCTTTCAATTTAAAACACTCACGTCAATCGCAGTGTTAGCATTATTATCATGATTGAAATACAACTCTGTTTTGTCACTACTCTCTAATATTATTTTAAACGCCGCATTCATATTTTCCTCATGTTTTACTGGCGCTGTATTTTGAAAAAAATTAAACCAGTTTTGTATTTAGAGGACACCTTCAATGGTTCATCCCGATGAGGACGTATATTTAATAATTGTGACTATTTTATCTTTGTACTTCTAATAAAAAAATATGTTGAGCTTTTGCCGTTGAATCTATAAAAGTATATAAAATATTAACAATCTATACAATGACATATCGTCTCTTTGGAATAACAAGGTTCCATCTGTTACTTTAACCCAATAATAATAGATCCCATAATCGCGTGACGTTTCCGCAACAGTTGGAACATTGTTATTCCAAAGGGTCGATATATTGTTCAGTTCCATAAAAACTCAACTCAACTTCCACAAAAGCTGCATTTTAACAACCCTTTGAAAAGTCGTTTAAAGTGATGAAATTTAAAAAAAATGTATATACGATAACCTAACCTCACGTAAAATATTTAACCAATTTTTTAAACGTTTTTTATGACTTTTCAAAAGAGTGATTAAGTTGCATATTGTTGAGTTGTCCGGTCCCCTCTTTGTTCGACTTTATAAATAATTATGTTACTGTATTTTTGAGGTAATGTTGAATACTTACCTACCTTTCAGGGTTATTTTTGTAAATATACATGAAAATATAATTGTTATATGCAAAAAAATAGTATTGAAGATGGTAATAAATAATTATCCATGTGATGCATCCATTTGATCCGACAGAAAGCCGATACAAATGTATTGTGATGTGATAAATCCAAATATGTCAACCGCGGTATAAATCAGAATGGATGATAACTATCAGATGGGATGGAATATCCAGCAAAATGGTATTCCAACATATTAAAAGTGGTATTTTTATTTCATTCAGGCAATAAAATAAATTCATATGGACAAATCACTAACGATTTCGCGACGGGTATCAGGAGAAACAGATATGTTTCTAGTTTTGTTTGTTTAAAACGTAGATTTATTTTGTACAATATTTGAATGTAGGTATTTTAATCTCCCAAACTCAATAAACATAAAATCATATAAAACCTGTAAGGTCGTAATTTTATATAAAAACCAAGAATAGCGAAAACAACCCACGCATACAAACACACACTTTGACATTCAAAAGCCTGGTGTTAAAAACGAAGAAAAAAAATGCTTTGACAAGGTGATTGATGAAAGTAAGCAAGACTATATATTTTTAATTTTGGAGGGAAAATTAAAAACCAACACCGCGGTTCTTTTTATCTGCTTACCTGACACTGGTGATATGTTTAAAGTTTATTTTTTAATTCAGTTTGTTTTCAGTCAACTCCACGCTTTCTACATGTTCTACTCTTAACCCCTAAGGCCTCGTATGTATCTATTTTATCGGAAGTCAAAATATTATGCAGTAAAATCCAAATAATAGGAATATTTCTGAATGCTTCCGAAAACCAAAAAACTGTTTTTGAAAGGTGTTGAAATACGCTTCCAAATTTTATAATTTAAATAAACATATAATTTTTTTAAATATAATATTTTTTTAATGCATTCATATAAAAGTTTTAAAAATGGATCATCTTACATTTTTTTCTAACTAAAATTACTCATAACGTAAAAATAAAAAAATACATACTTTTTTATTAGGAAAATGTATTATAAACGTTATTTTGTTAGGTTTTAATTATTTTGTGGTTAACTTTTAGATTTCAATGTAAAGCGTAGTGCTTTTTCTTTCTAACACCGTTTACTTCTAATCATTATAGTAAGGGAGACGCAACGATTTCTATGAGACATATATGAGTTGTTCCGAAAAGCGAATAAATTTGCCTGAGGGGTTAATGAAAACATAAATTTAATTTAATATAATAAAGCTTATAATTTTAATCGCACTTTCCCTTCACTGTAGCTAAATACTCAAATAAAGACAAAGTGCCGGTTCCTTAGCAAAGATTTCAGAAACGTATAAATTGAATGTCGAGGTGAAAGGTGTAGGAATAAATCGTTCCCAGCCGGTCACGTCCCACTGTTATCTGCAAAGGGATTGAGAATGGCGCTCCATACTATCGGTTTATTGGTTCTGAAATATTTATAAGGTCAAATTGAAAATCATTACTACAATTTAGCGGGAGGTTGTGGGTGTGAATAGTGAAACACCGATGCAAAAATATCGAATAGAGATTTTACAAGTCTTGTGGAAACGATTTATAAAAGGAATTACCATATATGTGACTATGCAAATATTTATGCTGACAGTCTCGCATATTTAAAAAAACATATTTACAAACGTCTAGAGAATATTTCCGTTGTTTGTTTTTGGGGTGTTATGCCATGTTGTGCTACCTCCTTCTTTAGCCGACGTTTCGGACAGCGTTGCAGTGTCCATCGACATCGACGGATCTGCCGGATCTGCCCTGATGATGGACACTGCAACGCTGTCCGAAAGGTCGGCTAAAGAAGGAGGTAGCACAACACGGCATAATACCCCAAAAACCAACACCGAAAATGCTTTTGGCCGTGAAAATCTAAAAACGTATCTGTCTAGAGAATATTCATATTTTAACTTGAATGCTGTTACTAACTCTATCTATTATTCTATTTATACATCATATGTTTCCTTAAACTTTGTCTTATTTTACTTATACTTTAAAACCATATACTTATCTTTATATTCTGTTATTTCTCATTTTTGTTATTTATAATCATTGTTACTCCGTAGTAAAAGACAATTCTTAGACTGTGCAGTGTGCATGCTGTGAACATTTTTAAGTGGAATATTAACGCCTACTCTCTCAACAGTGCTTATTCTATAATTTTTCATGTTAATATTTTGTAAATGTTCCAAAACCATAAATAAAACAGTTACGTTATAGTTCAGTGACTGAAAACATGTTTTGACTCTCTGTTGGATATGTCGCTCATTGGAAACATGAAAATGTTGAATCATAGCTGTCGACGGCATGTCGTTACTTTGATCTGTTATTATTAATTTTACGTAGATACTTATAATAATGAAGTTTTGAAAATTTGTGAGATTTAGAGCACGGTGCACTATTTTGGCACTAGCAATTAGTTTTTGCTGTTAGCCATCGGCGGTCAACACGGCAGTAGCTTGTCACAAAGTTAACATACGAAGATGGTTTGTATAAGGCGGGGCATCGGAGTTGTACGCAAAGTGGGGTTCTTAAATTTCAACCGTACAGACGCTAGCGTAATAATAATATAGATTGTTCCGCTTCAAGGTATACTGCCAATCAAATGGACAGAGATATTTATATTAAAGATAAATCTATATCGCTCTATCGAAGCTCTTTTTTTTTAAATTATGTATTTTACAAAAAAATAAGATTAGACCTTAGGACAGATTGTTTAGTACCGTTTACGTTTTGGCTTTGAAACTCCTGCTCATTTACTTTGAAACAAATGAAACCTAAATACTGCATTTCTTTAACACGTTGTCTGATGTTCGATGTCTTTAACGAGACATGATTACGAATATATTTTATTGAGCCATAGATATTTCGTTTAGGCTAATAATAATAATAATAATAATAAGTTCTTTATTCCAGAATGTGGGGAGGTGAGTGCAATCCCACACATCCCATAGATAATTACTTTTAGTAAAATCTTTTATGAAATGTGTATCTACAATTTGAGGTAAAAATGAATGTAATCGGGCACGATTCAAGTGAGTTATTGTTATAATTAAATACCAATAACTCAAATGCGCACTTTAGCAGAAGTAGAATTAATATACGAACCGGACAGCCGTCGAAGCAATGTCTCGCTCGCTATAACATAACCGGAATAGCTATTTTTTCACTCAACAATATGGAAGTTGAGTGAAAATATTTTGACTATAAACAATATTTTCATGTAGATGACATGCAAACTTAAATACCAGTATATTTTTTTTTAAGTTCGTTTTCATAATTAAATTAATTCTTCAAGTTTGAATTTTATTAAAGCCTGCGAAATGCCCTGTAAGAGATTGGAGAGAGTGTGACGTCGTCTCACGTCATCTGGTCCCTTGTTTGTGTGAAATACTAATATTTACAAAACCGGGACACGCTTAATATGGAAGAAAAAAATAAATTTAAAAGGTGTAGTAGTTAGATATTAACTAGTACTAATCAATTCAGTTGACGGAATTTCGAAAAAAGTGCATTTTAATGGTTATTTTTTCAATTTAAAAACACGAAATGTCATTTTGCACCGACTGCTATGTTAGGAACTGTTTCGGTGAAAAATGACATTTAGCGTTTTTAAATTGAAAAAATAACCATTAAAATGCACTTTTTTCGAAAATTCTTCGGTTGAAACCGATTTTTAACGTCCAAATGCAGACCTCTACGCAACAATCCAGATCACGTCAAATATGCACTTTTTTAGAAATTCCAGTAATGAATTGATGTCCCGTGGTTTTTTTTAAATATTTTCCTTTATATTTCACAGACAAGGGACCAGATGACGTCACACACTCTCCTGTACCGTGCCGGGCGTTTACGCGGGCTTGATAGAATTCAAACTTGTAGAATTAGTGTAATTATGAAAACGAACTTAAAAAAATAAAAAATAAAAAAAGTACTCAAACTCCTTATTCTGCACAGAAAATATATGGGATATATAAGAAATTACAGAAAAAAATATTTAAAAATGAATGAATGAATCGGAATCATTTTGAATCATTTCACATGGAACTTTTCAAATGTCTTTTGTTTTTAAATACCGTTCTTGGTAATAATACTAAGCGCCTCCGCCCACTCAGGCAACTGAAAACTCTCAACTGCCAACTGTCTTTGTATGACAATGTGATGGCCCGCACACTACACAATCACACAAAACCCCGTTGTCAATGGAAACGCAAGCGGTGACTTGCGACCATCTTGCGACCATCTTGCGACTGTCACGGCTGATTACCCTGGGCGGCCGTTGCTAGGTTGCGAGCTGTCAGCTGATTGTTCTTCATCTATGGTTAAACCAGCTTTTTGACCAATCAAGACAGAGAAAACAGCCGGTTTTAGTTGGTTTTCAGTTGCCTCAGTGGGCGGAGCGCCTTACAAAGACAATATCGGCTTCTTCGGGTATGATGACGTACCATAAAATGATAATATTGATCAAAATACCTATATATTACAATAATCCAAGTTTAACCGATGAAAACAAAGCGCTTCGACTTCAAACGTCAAACCCTGTTACATCTTCCTTTCAGGTATAGAATCTGATTGTGCTCAACAATTTGCGATGAGCAGATAACTAACCTGTAGGATGTTGGATTATCCCTAACCCACAATAACTTACAAAGCCAAATGTCGTTTATGTTGGGTTATGCTTAAACACCGTTCAAACAAGATTCATACAGATTTCTCACAAATAACTATTGTTTACCGCGCTCTTCTTCAAACATCGCAAGTTGTTTAAACAAACATCTAGTATCACAGAGCTGAAATAGATTTATCTGTTGTATCTTGTTATTATTAATGATTTATGAACTTAAACCGTATTATGTGTTTATTTAATTTTAACTCCCTCTTTACAAATACAATACTCTGCAAAAGAGGAAGAGTTAAATAACTTCTTGGCACTAATATCGGCTTCGTGTTGTTATTAATTATCCAGTACATTGTTGCTTTAATGTGTTCCTCGAATGAAACAATTTTCAGAAATAGTATTTTCTCTCTATACAGAGAGAATTTTTTTGTGCTGAAGCTATAAAAACTCTCGAATGGTGAGTTTTGGCGTCAATAAATTTTGTACAGCTTTTCTATCTGGAATTTTTAGCTCAAAGCATTTTTTTTCTTTCAACGTCATTTCTTGATCATGAGGTTTGGTGCTTCAAAAAAGAAGACACCACTCTCATAAACAAGATTACCATATCATTTGTTCCGCGTTTTTCAATTGCTTTGTAAAAAAAAAGCTTTCGGGAAAAAAAATTGAAATCTCAGATGATCCATATCTAATATGTTATAAAAATGATGTTTCCCGTGGGGATGTTCTTAAAAATTTGCGGTTTTTTTTCAAGATCATATAAGCAAACAGAATGTTTGACCGGTCAGTGGTTGAGTGGGCATAGCGTTTGGGTCCCACCCAAACGTTCCGTGTTCGATTCCTCGGCTGGCTAAGTCCTCCATCACAACACAAGCAACATATTCCGCTTAGTGTGGTGGTAGTAGGAGATTTTCAAATGTTGTTGGGTTATTCGTAACCCGGGAATGTTTGTCTTTCTTTAAATAAATAAAAAAATCAAACATTTCTGGAATTCGCTTTAGCCGGCCAAAAAAATAGCACGTTTATTTTTTGTAAAGAGTTTGTTAAAACATTTAAACGGAGACAATATCCAAAACTCACACTAAATGACGTTGAAACATTGACAGTGCCTTACGCGGTCTAAATATAAAATGTTTTGTAATGGAAAGCTAGTTTTCTTTATTGTCTTTATTCTTATCGTTAATAATTCAGGTGAGGGGCATACGTCATTCCCATGTCTACCTACGTTAAATTGTCGTGAAAACAAGCTTATGTGCCCAAGCGGTTAACAACATTGTTACCTTTAATATATTGCCTATTACTTAGGTAATCAATGTTATTGTGCATATATGATACTAAGGATTGTTTTCTTTTCAGATACGAAACGTACAAGGCCACCCTCAAGAAGATCCCCGCCACCAGACTGTCCCGGCTGACGGAAGCCCTAGCCAACTATGATCCTATCCTTAACGAGTACTTTTTCGATAGACATCCCGGAGTTTTTGCGCAAGTCCTCAATTACTACAGGTTAGTGTAATGTATTTGCCTTTTTACTATTGTATTGGAATGGTGGTATAATAATCAGTATTCTGTTATTATTTCACGTAACAGGTAACTGTGAAAATGAGACACTGAAATGAAAAAGAGACACTGGATAACCTCGTACTTGTATTATTTCAACATTATTGGCTACGTCTCGCGAGACGCAAGCCTCAAATTCGTCACGGTTAGTATATGCTGTTAAACTTAATATTTTTATTAAATATGATTCTAATATTATCAAAATTGCGCCCACGACTTTGTTGCTTTTGATACCATAAAGATTTTTTTCTAAATTTTGGTTTTATCTTTTTTCTAAATATTAAAAGTGAGAGTGGACTAAGTCTATTTCGAGAAATAGAATTTTAGTAAAATACACGAAATGCTTAGATTAACTACATCAAGTAAAAAAATTTAGTATTTTTTTACTCGATGTTGTTGATCTAAGCATTTCATGCACTTTATTATAATTCTATTAAACATCGCATTTAACCTCAAATCGGAGAGTTACAAAAATATGAACTATTTTCATTGTGGAAGTTAGAACCCTGAAAGAGTCATGGCCACCCGTATAAAAATGAACACTATAGAATTCTAGATGAAAGAAATCGCTCTTGTTGATTCATTCCAGTTCTTCATGTTCACTCCTCATTCCGTTCTGCAAGTTTATTATAAAGATCTTTCATTTTTGAATGCCCATCAGTGGAAGCTTTCCAGTTCTATACAGGGTGTTAAGCATTGTACATGAGTTACTTTAACCAGTGATTCGTGACATTATTTGGAGTAAAAAATGTTAATGAAATTTTGGTCTCCGGTGACTTTTTAGATGCCTTTTTTTTCCTTTTTTCAAATATTTTTTCTTCAAAATCGGTGAAAAAAAATTTTTCTTCCACATGTCGTCACTGGTCTCTAAGCCAAGTAACCAAACAACCCCTCACCCTGCCCTAACTTCTCAATACCCACTGGTTTCTACGTTTTTGTAGAAAAAAAAAAAGATGTCACCGGAGACCAAAATTTTATTTACATTTTCTACTTCAAATAATGTCAGGAATCACTGGTTAAAGTAACTCAAGTACGATGCCTAACAGCCTGTATATTTAAGTACATCGCATTTTTAGCGGCTGTACAACAAATTGATTTAGCTTATGCTTATAGTTTGTCCACCAAATACCAAGTTTTGTATTAATACGGTTAATTAGTAGATACATATGAACAAATAATATTTGCGCGTATATTTCCGAGAGAAAGTAAAAAAGCATTAAAGTTCTAGTAATACAATTTAGAAAAAAATATCCACGCTGCCATGTATACCTACATACTTTAAAAGCTGATTCTCAGGATGTGTATTATTGTTAACTAAGAATTGTGATATACTAACGTTACCATCAATCTATTATTATAATTAATCTCTTAATATAATTAATACAAATGAAGTATTATGTTTGCAAAGTGCCTCTCTATGTACGCTTTTCTTTAAACCTATTTGAATATAAATTGATATAGAAACGGTTGACAAACAGGGCCACTTGATATGCAAAGCTTTTCCTTAACATAACAGTTCTGCTGGGAAGCCAGTAACATATCCTTGATAAACAAATACAGAAGGGTGCCTAATTTATCATTACGATGTTAATCGTGTAGACCTAGAGCATAAGGTAACTTTTGGATTGCCTGAATTAGTATTAGTTTAATCCTTTGATGAACGATGTAGCAAACAACTTAATATATAGAATGAATTAAAAACAAACAACAATTACCAATAAAAAACATTAATTAACAAAACGTGTATCTTTCATACCAATTTTCCAAAATGAACGTTTTCCAAAACAACATTTTTTAAATGTTTGGGAGCAAAAAACCGGTCAGTGGTTCAGTGGGCATCGCGTTTGGGTCCCACCCAGGCGTTCCGTGTTCGATTCCTCGGCTGGCTAAGTCCTCCATCACAACACAAGCAACATCTTCCGCTTAGTGTGGTGGTAGTAGGAGATTTTCAAATGTTGTTGGGTTATTCATAACCCAGGAACGTTTGTCTTTCTTTAAAAAAAAAAAAAAATGATCAATATTAAAAAAATGATCTTCGTGAAGAAATATAAAAATATATTTATCAAAACATGCATTTTATTTTATGTGTATGAGGTATATATACCGTGATCGATTTATAATCCAATTTTCGGACACAAACATGTCTTGTTCTGAGCACCAAAAACACCAAGAAAACTGTATATTCTCTTCCTCCTTCCGAGCGATTGGTGTTCAAATTTCGATTTGGCCATTCGATTTAATTAATTCACCGTTTATCCCATATTTCTAGGTTCATTAAATGTGGTCCAATTTTGGACCGATATCAATAGCAAAAAAGTAAAAGCGATCCAAACTTGGACTTGGTTAAAAGTTGCATATGATGCTATTATTTATTCTCTTTTTCAACTGTCATTCGGATTTTAATAATTTTATCCAGCTTTCAAGGTGTGAGCATTAAACTTCTGTGCCATATTATAACATTTATCAAATTTTATCTGTATATTATGTAATATTGAAAAATATATATTTTTACTATACATATTGTGTACATAAAATTGGCATGTCCTTTACAATGTTCATGTTCTATTTATTATGTAACCATAACCATTCTCAATTTTTCTTTATTTTAATTAGTTAAACCTAATTTAACACGATAATAATTATTTTAAAATATCAATCATTTTCTGTATTATTTATCTAGTTGTTTCTACAACGAGTGATTGTGGAACGCAATTATCTGTAAGAAATTTCATGTAAAGTTTTAGAAACAAATCCTTTTAACAAGGGCTATTTCATTATGAATACAAAAGTAGGTTGTTATCAAACATATTCTGGCGTAGAATACCGGCCGTCGAAAAACATCCCATTGTTTTTCAGTTTGAAAAATATTTAAGTAACTGAAAATTTTTGCTCGCCAGCCGAACGCCTAACGCAGAATGAGGGGTGGAAATAAACCACCCTTTCATGGGGTGAACTATAAAGTAGGTACCTATACATACAAGGGACGTGTTTGCTCGGCGATGGTTCCTGGTAAATTCATTATTTTCACACGGTGGGTGATTCTCTCCTTCGCTGGAACAATAAAAAATAAGATAAAAATGCACGCGGTGGTCGAATATATTGGATATTTTAACTTGAACGCTAGCCTATATGTGATTTAAAAATGTATTAGTTTATATAAAACCTCAAATATGTATTTCTTTAATCTTTTATCAGGTGATAATATTTTTGGTCGTGTTTAAATTTTATGTTTAAATAAAAATGAATATTTTTTCTAAATCAATAATCTTAGCCCTTCATATTTTTTTGAGGATGGTCCAAAGCATACATGTTTTCGTGTCTTTCAAAAGTAAGAGAACGGTGAGACTTGGTGTCATGAAATTTGTGACAGCTGATGTAAGTTTCATAATAATGGGTGAACGCATTTCTTTTTGGTTTAGTAGATTGCTTTATACTAGGAAGAGTAGAGGTCCTGAGTTCAAGTCTTGGTCACAACCTAATATTTTTCTGTTTCATTTTCTTTTAATACTATCGTTTCAAGATTCAAAATTGGATGACTTTCATATCTTTCAAATGTTTTATATTTTAAAAAATGTTATGTATGAATGAATCAACATGTGCGTATTACAAAAATAAATCGCTTTATATTCTTGAAAATAGGTATAATCTCAATAAAAAAAATTACAATTAAAATATATAAATTTGTTTTAGACCACTTTAAATTTTAATTAAACTCTACCGGTTTCGGAAGAACCCTACCTTCGTCAGGAGAATATTAAAACTAACCTATGATACAAAATATTGACAGATACATACAAAAAAAAAAATTAAAGTGGTCTAAAACAACTTTATATATGTTTATTGTAAATTACGGCGAACCACAAAGATAATGCTTATTACGAAAATGAAATAAAAAAATACGTTTACTATTTCAAAAACCTCTTTCTATAATTTTATTTATTTATTATTTCTCTACAATTAAAATACATTGTTTAGAATTAATTATTAACCCCACTAGGGTTCGCCTGTATCGGGGTTAATAATTTTGCAATTTGATAAAAACAACCATTTTGGCAATTTAAAAATAACAATGATATATGAAATTGTAGAAAAAAAAGAATTAAGAACATAATAATATTTTGTTTGATCAAAGATCAAACAAAATGTTATATAATACTGGAATAATCTTAAGTACCGATTATTCCTGCTTACTACACATATATACTCTTGGCTGGCAGTCAGAGGGTCTAGATTGAAGCAGGATTTTACGTGATTGCATATCTTTACTTTCCAAGAATATTTCCGTAAAAATAAAGTGATTGCTTTAATCGATTATTCCAATTAAACTAGCAATATTGCCATTACTTCCCTAAATTGATGTATAAATAGATTTATTTATACTACGCCTTCTCCAGAATTTGCGCGTGTTAAGAATTTATGAATAAGAAATGCTTTGTGCGAGAGGCGTATAGATTTAATGGGGCTGGGGCAGAAGCTGTTCGATTTATCACATAATAACTTGCGGAGTTAAGCCGGCATTGTGTGGTTTAAACCGAGTGGAGCACTTTTGGTCCTTTGTTAAAGACCGGCTAATTGTACCGAAATATTGACGAGTTTTGTTCGTACTCGTCATGCTGTTACAAAGGGATTATTTTACTAATAAAAGGGTGTATTTGAAATTGTCTATTCATGCTGGTGAGTCACGCTCAACATACATGCATAATATTGCTAAAGTGCGTAAGGAAAAATAACTTCATCGAAGTAATAAACATTCATGAACTCGTTATCTTAATATATAAAAATTAAAGTTTCTTTGTTTTTCCCTTATGCGTTTATAAACCATTCATCCGATTGCGATGAAACTTTGGGGATTTGACGTATGCATGCCCGGGAAGGTTTCTACATATAATAATGAGCTCTAGCATTATGAAATTATTTCTTATACTATTCATCTCATCGTGATGCATCTTTGAGGATTTGATGTGTGCATATCCGGGATGGTTTCTATACATAGTGGTGAGCTCTGGTGTTATGAAATTATTTTCTATAATATTCATCTGATTGCGATGAAACTTTAGCGAGGATTGTGCGCACGCCTGCGTAGTTTTCTATATGTACTGGTGAGCTCTGGCATTATGAAATTTGTACAAAAAATTGCAATAGATTGCACCCGAGTTGTTTGAAAAGTTAGTGTATATCATATAGTTAATGAACAATTTATTTATTTATTTTGTATTGCAACGCATGCCGGGATCTCGCTAATAGTTTACAAAACTTTTGGCAGGTAACTATGTAACTCTAGGTCTAAATTCAAATTCATCAAGAGACCCACTTTAGCGTAAAGCAAAAGTAGAGTACAAACTGATTGGCCAATTTTATTATCTGCCTGTCTGTTGTTCCAAAATCTTTAAAATATGTGTTAGAAGCTTCTTGTAATCAACGAAGGGGATTAATACACGCTGCGTCATTCGTTAAATTCAATTCAGAGTGTTATTGGTATTATCCCGATGTAATACCACCATTCAGAATTGAAATATTGTTTGAAATGGCGTTAACCATGTTTGGTGACGAGATCGGAAAAGCCATTGTCTAATCTTCTTTTTTCCATTTTATCAACTTCTCTACTCCCTTTAGCCATGCAACATACCTCAATTAGGGATTCTAGAGGCTCGCTGACTCAGCATAAACATAAATAACCTTATTTTCACCTTTACGAAATATGATCACATAAAAAAAAACCTTTCTGGATACGTTCTCCCTAAGAGCCCCCCGTATTTATAGGACTATAAACTAAGGGGAATATAAAATACATCGAGCTGTGTTGTAATTAGTGATAAAATAAAATCCGTTCAACCAATTAAGGTTGTCTCGTCGACAAAATTCTAATTTCGTAATTACCCAGCCAATTAGCATTTTCCCAAATGATAGTAGAATTAAAGTCAGAAAAAATATATATTTAATTTAGGTAGCTACTTTATTACATCGTTGCCAGTTAAGTTGACAGTAAATTCAAAGTCATTTAGATAAAACTAATTGAGATTCAGTAAGAATAAAGATTTTTAATGAACCTTACAAATAAATTGCGTGCTTCGGCTTATCATTAAAACCCTACATCATGTTGGGATTGTACTGAAAACGACAGTGAAAAAAATACACGTACAGAGCAGGTAGTTATTCTTACCAAGTAAAACTTACCTTAACACAAGTGTGTCATGATTATATTTGTTTAACACATTTATAAAAAAGATGTGGAAGGTTTGATAGTAATCTGACTTCCAAAATAATAAATTTTAATATTGTGTAATGTTAAAGTCAACTACTTTTATGTATAGTTCCTTGTCGAGGCTATTACAACCAACAATTTCGTTTGAATTTTTACTTCACTAAAAGATGCATAAAGTTACTCAATTATAAGATAAATTACCAATTATAGGAGTTACCTTATCTGAATCGGTAAAATTAATGGTCCCAAATAATACTGCTTTATTGGATTTTGCTTCGGGTTATTTAATTTCTAGGTGTCCCTAGATAAATCGGCCCTTGATTTTCTAGATAAGGCACTATAATAGTTGCATAATGACCTTCATAATGCTACCATGTTTAAATAACCCCCTGAGAATTGAAATTCTGTGGTGTTGGGATCAGGTTTCTGCTTTTCCAGGTAGCTTCCTGAGGTAACTTAGCTGTTTTATTACTTATTAGGCAACCGTGATAATAGTTCGCATTTACCTGTAAGCCATTAGAGGTTACCTACCTACATAACCACCTTTATAACCAGCTCCCGGCCCCATACAGCTCCATTCAATATAAAACTAAAGTACCTTTTTCAACATTATTCTGAAAGGTTAATATGGGGAGAGGAATCATCCACCTTACTCCGATGGGTAATTTGTTGTAACGTTTTCAGAAATTGATACCCACCGTGAGTTTGAATTTATATGATAATGCGTTATTACTTATACATACACACGTAGGATTAATAAAATAACGGATCGGGGAACATTAAACGTGATCCCGTTTTTAGAATTAAATTATCCAAAGGAAGTGAAAAAATAGGAAAGATTGAGTTTTTCATTTATTAAATTCATGAACTAAGGCTTTGCAATATACATTATTTTAATTATTATAAGCAATAATTATCAGCCTGAAACACACATCCACATTGAAACAATCTTCCGAGAAAAGATACATGCCGCTGACGGGACTCGAACCATCAGAAAGGCGCGAACCTTTTGATGGTTCGAATCCCGTCGGAGGCATTTATCTTTTTTCGGAAGATTGTTTCAATGTGCATGAGTGTTTCAGGCTGATAATTATTGCTTATAATAAATATTACCCTTTGTGCTATGTATAAAATCTTATCTTAAACATTAGTTTATCAATAAAAAATAAAAATAATAGATATCTGATTTTAGCTAGTTACAGAAAGCCATACCAAACCACACGCCCTACTGAAATTTTATTTCTTAGAAATAAACTTCATAAAACTAAGTTTGTAATTATTTTTTTAATTAACTTTATTTAGTTGCATCATTTATGTTTTCTCTTAACTAATTGGTATTATTTGCATTCCTTGTAAGTTTTGAACATGCCACCTCGAAAGCTAGGACCAAATCTCCTGCCACTTTGTCACTGGTACAAGCTGCAAATGTCAGATAACGTAACCCGCATAGATTAATCATTGTCAACTGAGACAGATGCAACTACCGCGTAATGTTTATTGGTCGTAGTAATATACTTTATACAATTAGGGCATTCGTGAATGAGCTAAATAATTGTTCTGTTAAAGATATTTTTCAACCAAAGCGATTTTTTGAAAGATTAATTACTTTCTTCTCAGTTGTAATAATATCGAAATAATTGAGAAAACAATTTTTCTAAACTTCATAAACAATCTTGCGCTCGTAAATCACAAAGTGATTGTTTTCGCAGTCTTTTTCTGAAGTCTAGCAAAAATAACAAGAAAACTCTTAAAGTCGAGAAAAATAATATCAGTTATATGAACGACGATTATTATTCTCTACGTTGATTGAAAATTCAATTCTGAATATTTAACGGCCGTCGTTTTTAATGCTGGCACTAAGTCGAATGGGAAAATAAATATTACAACAGTAAAGTAACCGTCGAATATATCAAATTCTCTTTTTAGTATATAACAAAAGAACTTAATATAACGCGTTGAGCGCTAAATATAACACGTTTTCTTAATTCTGAAATATGTGTGTAAAAGACATTATAATGTGTATGGTAATGTAATAAAGGTTAGCAAATAAAAAGATTCTTAACATTGAAAGACATTGAATTTATTGGATATGTTAATCGTTACAAGTTTAAATTTTGAATAGCAAGAGACTCTAAGTTTTATAATTTGTTAAATAGAAATCGTCAGGGCATGTTTAGATTGTGAAACAACATCTAAATAGTGATGAAACGAAGTTTCAAAGTTTATCGTTAAGGCCACATGTTCTGAGAGGTAAGACACATAAAAAGCTAAATTTCAAGGAATGATCATGTTAAAATTATTTAGGGCGCCAGCTCTCCCTTTTAAAATAAGAGAGAAGCATATTTATATTTGGATAATAAACCATTTCTAATTTAAAATCTAAAGTATCATAATGGTGACAATTGGCTCACGAATGTCGGTAACGCATTCCCTTGCGTCTCCGTCCTGTGTTGTAACGTCCTCACCCTTGCGCTCGCCTCTTGGTACTGGTGAGAAAAGAATACTTGCGCTCGAAGGCCGGTATGCCCAAGCAGCTGTTGTGTTTGAAAACAGCAATCAGTACTTATTTATGGTCGTAAAGCCAAATATGGGGTAATTAGTTTCAGAATGCTACATTACACCCTTTCCTTCCAAAAAGAATTTCCAATAGGAAATTGCAGGCCCTCCCGGCGCCTTGACCAACTCAGACACGAATCTGCATGAGCGACTGCAACTGATGAAAGGATTCCATTGTGGACAGCCAAGGTAAAATGGTTAGGCTCCCCTCCAGGGTGACCAACATGATAACGGTGTAGCTCCCCTCCAGGGTAACCACGGTTAGAAATGGTGAGGTTCCCCTCCAGGGTTACCAAGATAATGTATAGTAAAGGCTCCTCCTTCAGGGTTCTTGACTTGATCAGGCCGCATACAATATGTTGAAGAAATGTAGGAATCTTGAGGTAAAACAGATGAGATGAGTGCCAATGAATTTGTAAGTGAAGGTCTTGAATGGATGAAGAAGGTTGAAGTTGAAAGTTGAACATTTTTATCTCAAGTAGTCCAATGGTATTGAGAAGTCTGTATAAGGTTGAATTCTTCCTTCAATATTAACCATGATAGAGTTCGAAGCCGCTGCTATGTGTACCCAAAGAATGCATAGGCGAAGGGAAGAGGAAGGTTGAAGTTTACAGTTGATATTCTTCATTCTTGATATAGCCCAGCGAAGTCTAAACTATTCTATCAAATTGTTTACTGATAATAAAATTTAATGAAAAATAATTTATGTTAGAAGATAACAAATGATCATTGTTTTAATTATACAAAATAAAGACCCTAAGTGAAATAATATATAATAAAATCTTCAAAATTTTATTGATTAAAAAGTGGCATCTCTGAACTGAATTATGCAATTTAAAACCCTGCAAATATAACCAAAGTGACTTTATAACCAAGACGCAACGCAAAGCTTCACAACACCACCCATAGGTGTCATTCCTCTAATTAGAATTAAACAATAATAATTTATTTTAATGAAACAGTAATTTTGAATTAAAGATTGAAAATTTTAAAATCCATATTAGGATGTTGATATGAAAATAGTTAATTAATATTAACTTTGTGAAAATCCCAAACGGGGAACATTAAATTGATATTTGATTATGATTTAATTATAATAATTGGTGATTTGACAAATATATAAAATACATATTATTTAATAATACATATTTGCAAAATAAAAGCATACCATGCAGGCACAATTTATGAGAAAGTGATGATACTCCTTGTAAATAAACAAAATAAATGTATGCACCATGTACTCATCCAAAATCACACACATTCAGAATAGAATATATTATAATATGAACTTATAGAACCCTAGCACAGCGTACATTCATTTGAGCGTGTTCAACGCAACATAAGCAACATTTAAAATACATAACATTTCAAAACAAAACAATGACAATCATTAAATAACATTCAATGTGAGAACACAAAATCTTCACGTTCTCACGTTCAATGTTAATATTTTAATCGCACCCACTAATGCGTGATAGTGGAGGCGATACTTGTATTAAATTAATTACATTCTCATGACTCTAGATAAAACCACCAAGTGACCGGAGATCACAAAATACCCAAAATTTCCCTTATTCCCTTAAGGAATGAAATTTATCAACTTATAAATTTACTCCAAGGATTTACATTAATCCAAAATAAGTTGTTGACAACAACCAATATTACTTATGATTCTCCATATAGATCCTCAAAACATGAGACAGAAAATCAAAATCCCCAACGTATTAGACGATGAGATTTATCCGAGATAACGCAAACGTTATCTAATCGCCAAAATGGTAACAGCGCTTTCACTCCCCAAAAGGTATGCATACAAGGAGTAACTGTTAACCAGCGAACAAGGAATATACCCGATCCAACTATATTGGAACCGAATAATAAAAAGTGAATCCAACGCTCACTTATGAATCACCACGACTTCCCCAGAACGGAACATGGACACATATATGACAGACATTTTAACAATCACAAGACACAATACTACGAAATATCCACGCAATTGACGCTAAAACATACGTGTTCAATGTTTCAAATTGCATATGTTACAAAACGAAAACTAAAGCCCGAGTTAAGTGATTTTACTACAAATCACTCCCTAAAAAGATTTTATTGTGCCTCCAAAGAAAATGAAAAGAATTTAGTAGTGACCATTAAGAAATCAACTGCGATATAAAGCTGTTGAAGTCTATTGACTAACAATTTATGTATTTAGCAAGGAATCTAACCAAAATGTAATCATAATCCGAATTCTAAAGAAAATGCGTGACTGCAATAATAGATGTCGTTAATTGTTATTACAAAAAGAATCATCTTTGAAATTGAAATTGAAATTACTAAACTGTCAAAATAAGGGATTTTCCGCGGTACAAACAGACATCAAATTGACATATAAATCCCCAAAGGAATGTACAACTTAATACCCGAAAACACCGAAAAAAACTAATTAATCTGAAAGAAATTCCAAAAAAAAAAAAAATTTAAACTACCACTCCCAAAATATAATTTAGAAAAAAAAAAAAACCAAGTATAGCTTCGCACCACCAAAGAAAATAAGTTTAAATTTTTAACATAATAAACACATCTAGTTCAAACCAAACTCTAAATATGTATAAAATCCCTCAATCGAGGACAAAATCCAGAAAGAAGTAGAAACCAGAGTATAAACTATGATAATCAAAAAAAAAAAATATTTTTTATTTTTACTAGATCAAAATGGTGATAAAAAATTAAATTCTGAAAACAGACATTCAATTGATAAATAATTCTCAATACGTGCGTAACCAACCACAGTCAATCCGTAATAAAGCATGTGTGCAATATTTATGTATATATATTTTTAATTTACCATACGTAATTAAATATTTAAATAAAGAAAACCGGAGAAGGAATGAATCTACAACAAAATTTTTTTTTTTTTTTTTTTAAACGAAATAAAACCAGCATTCTTGATCCTAAACAATGTTTGACATCCCCCGAAAGGAAACATTATTCAAAATGAAAGAAAAGTCGCGTTATTCCATTCTCTAAATGTGTGAAAGTCCCAAATATATCTGTACTGAAATAAGATTACTCGTAATTATAAAACCCAATATAACTGCTTCTAACACCGTACATAGTTACTAAATTAGACTTTTATCTAAGCGATATTATCTCAAGCTAAATTATTAAAATGAAATGGTAAACAAACCCCAAATTATTTTGAACAAAGTTTAATAACTTAAAGAATTATCGAATTTCATCATGATAATGTTGATTTATAATTATGACCGTCGTTCAAATTTCCCTGCTAACTGAACGCTATCAACAATCATAGAAAAAAAATTATCATCCAAAATTATTTTTATACGATAAATAATTAAATAAAAATGAAAAACTGTTCAATTTTCGCCTAAAACTGAACCGATATCAGATACATCATCTTATTTATCATAACCAACTAAGAATTGAATTAATCCATTAATTAAATTTATTGCAAGAATTTAAAAGCTAATTCATTGATAAAAATTGAAAATTAAGTTGATTTGCATTTAATTAAAGAAGCTACAATAAATTAAATGGAATCATTATAATTCAAAAAATTTATCTCCCAAAATTAAGTTAGCTGATAAAATATACCTCCATTCCACATTCAAACATCCGAAGAGTATTGCAAGATTTGAGAGAAATTTTAGACACAACATTATATACAAAATCATTTCTGTCAAATAAAACAAAACACCCAAACGCAGAAATAAAAGAAAGATAGAATTAAAAGCAAACTTGTAACCACGAAGTGAAGACAGGAAACTGAAAACTAGAAGAATCCGTCGACTGAACGTTCATAGCCAAGGAACTCTGCAAAGCATTCTAGCACCTTCTGAAACGTAAGTTGTACCCAAATTTATTCAAGGAAAAGCAGGATTAATCAAACTGAAAGACAATTATTCAATTATTAATGAGTACCCATTGACGCAGTTATATTAGAAAGGAAAAAAAAACTAAATACGAATCAAATTTCCATATATTAGGTATAAAACTATAGAGTTAAGTAAAAATAATCATGAAGGATTTTTTTTTTTTTTTAAAGAAACCCTAGTGCCCTCAAATAAAACAAAAGCTTAATAAAATTATACAAAATTGAAAACTCAGGCTAATTCATTTGACTTAAATGGATGTGTTAATCCATGTTGAATTCATATTTAGTAAAATTGTGTTGCATGACAATGTAAATTTTATTCAATGTAACATAATAATGATCTGAGGTAGGTAAGTAATTATTGAGAGCAAAAATTCTCCAGCACATTTTGTAGTTGCTCAGGAAAGTATCTAACCTTTGTAAAATATATTATTTAAAGTCAAAATAATTAAATAGGAAATATAGCTCACATGATTAATTGTGGAAGGCAAAACTCGACCGCATTGAACACGCATTTCCTTGAACCCATCACCTGAAGAATCACATACAAACCAAGAAACTATTGGGAAAAACGCAATTAGACACAAAAATTTAAAATTACAAAATAATAATCACTGATAAGATGTAAATTGCACATGGAAGCTAGGGTAGCAATTTATTTTGAGACCGAAAAGTTGACATTCTTACCACAATGAAATATGGCGTTTACATCTCAAAATATGTGAATAATTAATATATGTGGCAATTATGAGCAAACTTGAAGAGAGCGATCGAAAGTTAAAAACATCATTAATATGAAAATTATAAAATATTAAAAAAAAACCCAGAGTACCAAGGGAGCTTAAAAAAAAAACTTTGTAAAATTATGAATAAATTAAGTGAGTCACAGGAGCACAACACAAGACGTAGTTACGCAGGTACCCACACCCGGAACCAAAAGTCACCATTATAGTTTCTAAAATAGCATGATCACAACTTGAAATTATTAAAACATTAAGAAAACACATACACTGATACATTTATATCCTACCCCACAAAAAATTGTAACAAAATCACTAGGTTCACCACGAGGGCCGCCAAATATAACAAAAGAACTTAATATAACGCGTTGAGCGCTAAATATAACACGTTTTCTTAATTCTGAAATATGTGTGTAAAAGACATTATAATGTGTATGGTAATGTAATAAAGGTTAGCAAATAAAAAGATTCTTAACATTGAAAGACATTGAATTTATTGGATATGTTAATCGTTACAAGTTTAAATTTTGAATAGCAAGAGACTCTAAGTTTTATAATTTGTTAAATAGAAATCGTCAGGGCATGTTTAGATTGTGAAACAACATCTAAATAGTGATGAAACGAAGTTTCAAAGTTTATCGTTAAGGCCACATGTTCTGAGAGGTAAGACACATAAAAAGCTAAATTTCAAGGAATGATCATGTTAAAATTATTTAGGGCGCCAGCTCTCCCTTTTAAAATAAGAGAGAAGCATATTTATATTTGGATAATAAACCATTTCTAATTTAAAATCTAAAGTATCATAATGGTGACAATTGGCTCACGAATGTCGGTAACGCATTCCCTTGCGTCTCCGTCCTGTGTTGTAACGTCCTCACCCTTGCGCTCGCCTCTTGGTACTGGTGAGAAAAGAATACTTGCGCTCGAAGGCCGGTATGCCCAAGCAGCTGTTGTGTTTGAAAACAGCAATCAGTACTTATTTATGGTCGTAAAGCCAAATATGGGGTAATTAGTTTCAGAATGCTACAAGTATTCTCCACGTAAGCATCATGAATTGTTAAACTGCTTCGCAGAATCCTTAGTAACACTGTAGATATTGTGATCCCTGTGGAAAGTGTTCAAGTAAATTATAATTGAATCGAAATTGTTTGGCTTATATTTCATAATCTTGTTATTGAATTGTTGTCTTTTTGACATTTTTGAGGACAGTGTCCGTATTCCATTGGCCCTGGTGAACCAGGAAGTCCTCACGAACCTGCTCCGCATGCACTACTGACACCACCGTTCCAAACGTTTTCCGTCCATTTGATCAGTCCAACGTGATCTTCCTCTGCTTTTTCGGTTCGCAGGTAATCTGGAATGCTCGAAGCAGCCGTTGTCGCTTGTGTAGCCGGGGGTCATGCCGGTTGTATCGTCTTAAACCATAGTGAACTAACTCACTTTTTGGAATTTCTGAGTATAATACGGACGTGTGTCTAGTGTGGTAGTTGAAAAGCATGTAAAAAAAACCGTGTAAAAAATATGTTACGAATAAAAAATAAAAAAAGACTTTGAAATGAGGGCTCCAAATCATAATCTAGCTCTGCAAGAGAGAACCAATAAGATAAATCTGTCTTGAGTAATCATAGACGCTATTTCTCTGATTGGTACCAAAATTGAAATTCCAAAAAGTAAGTTAGTACACTATGGTTTCAGACGATCCAGTTATAAGTTTCCAAGTAAAAAAGAAGAAAAAAGTGGATTGTTGCTATAAAAACAAATAAATATCAACCCATTAAAAAATCTTGTATTCGCAATAAACATTTTCTTTACTGTGTGTGTTGCCTCTGAAATCCATTATAATCTTAAGTACAAAGCGATATTTTAACCTCAATTAACATACTAATTTCGACTATTGGTGCATGTACGCATGATGTGAAATATTTCTGCGTAATGCGTAAAATTTCTTAAATTTCTAATTTTCATATTTGGAATCATAAAGCAGACAGGTACCAACATTATTTTATTTTAATAATTGGTAATAATTCTGTTTTTGTTATGTGTATTTCTTTTGTGCACATTTTTGGCAGATGTAAGTCTCGCAGTTTGGCGATCGACGTGCCTAAATATTAATGTTAAAAAAATATATTTCATTAAAAATATACCAACTCAAAGAATTTTGAGTATCTAACAGCACTTAAACTGAGACCACTTTGAGATTCGAAATAAAATATTTAAAAAAATAAAAAAAATGTTTTCTGAAAATGGCGATTGAAGGTAAGCCAACGCTAACCCAACTGTGTAATATTTTGATTTGAAATTTATTTCTCCGCAAATTTTCATCTACGCAAATATTTTTCCGCGAAGGAAACATAAATTTATTAAAAGGTTGACTCGTGTTAACCCTGTGCGGTGGCTCAGCCTAAATTCACTGAAAGCTGCACAAAGCTTTCGAAAATTTTGCAAAAATTCAAATCGGTTTCTTCGGCAGGTTTTGTAATAATTTTGTAATGATTTTCTTTGTCGTTAACTAGTAAAATAATTGTAGTTTACCTGGAATTAGGCGTTTTGATTACATTACAGAAAGAAACGCTTTAGAACGCGAGGTTCCCAACCCCGTGCCCGCGGGCACCATGACGCCCGCGGAACGATTCGTATGTGCCCGCCACTATTCGACAGACAGAATTTTTTCATAAACATTAATTAAAAATGTTAATTATTAATATTTATTTGTTAGACTTTTAATTTTTTTTAGTGCCTGGGTTTATTAAATACGTTTGTATGTTTACGATATTGTATGTATTAGTGGTTCCTAATGATTATACCTATTTTAACTGTTTTAATTAATCTCGAACAATTTTAATTTTAAAGTTATAACATCAAACCTTTATATTTTTTTGATGTAAAGCTAATCTAAATTTGTTTAAAGCTAATTGACTCTCGTCGGTTGCTTAAAAAGAATTTGAAATTGACATTGGCACCCCCCCCCCCCCCCCCCCCCTCTCCCGCTGTGGTGCCCGGCATCCTACCGATATTTTAGAATGTGCTCTAGAGTAGAAAAAGGTTGGGAACCCTGGATTAAATGATAAATGAGATTGTTTAAATATTATTGCAATTTCTTAGCACAAAATTATTATACTTTTAAATATATAGGTATATACGATATACTCGTTCATATAAATTTTTTTGGGAGAAAAAGATTTCAACGTACTCCATAAAATTAAGAATCTATTGTAACAATTATGGTAATAAATCAATTTAGGCACCTTCAAAATTGAAATGTAGAATCATATAAATAAATAGTCTCATAGATAGATATTTGGGGACCAATCATTTGCACATAATTTAACATTACTACACCGAAAAAACACAGTATTTCAAGAGACACTTTGGTAAAAAATTAAACTTATAAAAGGGGTCTAGAATGCGTATTTACGAATCTTTAATATGTACTGAATATTTTGACAGTCTCCGTGGTTGAGTGGTTACGATCCTTGGCTACAAATCCTGGCATGTGTAAGAAAGTTTGATTTTTTAAAAATTAATCTGTGTTCTTTCTTAATTTATTAACGTAAGATAATATATGAGTAAGTGGTATATTTGCGGCAAGTTCTAGTTTGGTTAATACTTTCAATATTCGGTGAACAGATCTGAATAGCCTAATACTTTCCCCTTCCTCTTCCCAATCATATTCCCCTCCCCGCTACCGCTATGGTTACAACATACCCCAATTAGCTTCAGGCGGTTGAGAGTAGTTAGGGCCTTGTGCTGATCTCACATAAAATCTAAATAAGCTGATTGTTAAAAAAACGTTAATGTAAATAACTGCCTAACGGTTTTATGCTAGTTGACTTCATGAAAGTAGTAAAAACGAATTTAGTGAATATTACTTGCTCTTATGTGTTCATAATAATTAATGCAATAACATTATTATTTTGTTTGATGTAGGTAATTCTGTATTTAAATTTTTTTTCCTTCACCCTTATTGAATGATTTATATCGGAAGCAGCCCTTCCATTTGGTTCTAAGGAAAATAATTAATTGAATATAAGAAAACATTTATTCAAGCGTTTTATCCAAAAGTAAAAATAAATAAATAAATGCAAGCCCGCACTTTTAAAGACAGGGGGGGCGCTTATGTTAAAAAGTACAAAGAAACTTTAACACTGTTATTTTCAGCATAAAGTCTTGGAGTCAAAAAGCTCTTTCATGTTTTTAAATAAAGCTTTATTTATGCTTTAAATTGAGTCTATTTTTGTAACTCATAAAACATCGAGTTATCATTCCCTTAACAATATCTGAAACAAGGCGAATTCGGTTTCTTCGAAGTAGTTAGTAATGGATCGGTTTTAGAAATTATGTCTTGTTTCATATCTTTGTTTTTGTTTCTATTAGCTCGTATTCTGGATTATGTGAGGAATATAATTTTGGATTGGTTTGTAGAATAAATAAATATTGCTGATAAAAAAAAATTAATGGCTAATATCAACTAATTATAACATATAATATAAGATCCCATTCAGAAATAAAATATTACATTTTCTTTGGCAAGGTTTCGTTGTAAGCTGTTTGTAGAACATAAACGCCCGCAGACGAGTGACTTTAGTTTTGGAGACAGGTGGAAAACTATTCCAAATTCAAAAAAAGTTTCCATACTAAGAAGTCTCTTACGTGCGCAACTCCATATACCGTTATTTTATGCCTGCAACTGTTGCAACGCAACTGCCTCAGCAACTAAAGACGTTCGTCTATGAGCTTCTTAATATTTTACTAAACCTTAGGTTCTTAGGTACTTGTTCTAAAAAGGGACAAATTTGGTAACGTCGCCCGTTTAACCACGATCAGTTCGACAGCAATACGAACGACTAACCAAGTTAAATATGATAAATATATGAAACTATGATTTGCGTTTATATCTTTAAATATAAAAAAAATCTCGCATCTCGATGTTTGTTTGAAATAAACTCCGCAACTACTAAAACGATTTTGATGAAATTTGGCTTACTGTTTGTAATTTGGTCCAACTTAAAAGTTAGGATACTTTTTATCGCACTTTTTGGCCTCAATATAGTTATTTGTAAGATCCATAAGTTTTTGACAGATGATGGCGGTGTGAGTTAATTTGCACTTGTTGGTTTTTTAGATAATGGCATTGTGTATCGATTTCACACCAGTCTATTCCACGTCATACCATTGTGTTTTGTTAGCCACAGAAACGCGTAGGTGGTCATAATCATATTATATATATAATAGCTATGAGGAAAATAATTTCTCAATTGAGAGAAATTGTTTTCCCCAGAGCCTACGTCATCTTGGAGGATGCTGTGTGAAAGGAGGGAAGAAAATGAAGTTCTGGGAAGAATACTTCAATTCATAAATCACACTTCTAAGAAAGGAAAAGAAAGAAGTATCGCTGTAAGCCATGTCCTATGATAAAGATTACCAGGTTGCCCCCAAGTGATGAACATTCCAGAGAAGGATTCTAAGAAAGTCGGTGCAAGAGGCTGTTCAAAATATCCCTGGTTCATACAATGACAAGATAAAGGGAGTTTGCGTTGTATTGCATTATAATATCATAGAAAACTGCTATAAAGCCATGTTTATTAAGAAAGCATTGAAAACTTTATTACCTTTCTGAAGTATGTACATCTTTTCATGTAAGTTTTCTGAGGGAGCCTGTTGTTCGTTGGGTTTCATACCTCAGATAATATAATCTAAGTTCTTGAATAAGACTACTCGTGTTGCAGAGGAAACACGTTTTCACTGAGTTTGATACAACTTTCGAGAACGTAACACGTACAGTAAAATATTAATTTAACGTGCTCCTCGTAGAATAATGCTGGCGCTTGCTGCTTTGTAATGATACCTAATATTTTACCTTAAAATGTAAAAATTTAAAATTCTGCCGTTTCATGCGTAAAATTTGTAATAAACTGAGTAAAATAATTTTGTCTATTTTTTACTAAGAAAATCTATTATTTTTATCCATCGCCGATGATTTAGTACGCGTACTTACCAATGTACGAGGGGGGACCCAAAAGTAACGAGACTCGGACGATAATGGGAAGGAGTAGAGGGGGACGGTTTTTGTGTGATCGGCTGTTGTACGGAAACTCTTTCGCAGTCAATAAGGGAAGCCGCATCTCTGTGAGACCAAGCATTTATCCAAAGTTTAATCTTACTAATATTATAAACGCGAAAGCTTGTATGGATGTATGTATGTTTGTTACTCTTTAAATCTAAATTTAATGAATGGAATTTAATGAAACTTTACAATAATATAGCTCATACATCAGAATAATATATAGGCTATAATTTATAAAGCTAGCTATTTATTTTCAATATAATGAAAATAATAATTATTGTTTAATAGAAAACGTCCAAATTTGAGAATGACATTTTGCAAAACAATGATTGTTAAATCAAAATTGTATTTTGGAAAATATTTAAATTAGTGAATTTATTTGAAGTACTCGCCTAATACTTTGAATAGAATCAAGAATTACACATATTTTAAATAAATAGGTTAAGAATTTTTGTATAATTAACGTAGATGGGCCCTAAGAAAAGAATATAGATTACTCGAAGTACTAGTCCTACGCAGACGAAGTCGCGGGCAGAAGCTTGATTTAAATAAATCAAGATTTCTTCATTCGTTTTTGCGGTGGGGAAATGTCGGTTAGAATAGAATTCAAGAGGCGTCTGATGCATAAAACTACATAGTTCATATGAAAGACAGACAATAAAATGAAATAATAAATTTAAAAAATATATTATTTAGATACTTGTGATAACTTGTGACTTCATACCATTTTAAATCAAAATAAATCTGAGTGAAAGGAGTGGATAAGTTAAAAAAATGGTGTGATTTTTTTAATATCCTCCTTTCATATGAACCATGTAGTTTTATGCATCAGACAATCACTTCAAAAATTTTTTTTACAATCAATTTGTTTTAATTTTACACTCACCGTCTACCGGCTACCTCCCTGTCTGGTAATAAAACGACACAGAACCCGCGAAAATTAACATATCAAACCACTTCCACCGTAGTCATTTCCCCGTTCCAAGCAACTTAGTACTCCTGGAGAGTTTGTTGTACCGCCATACCTAATACCTACCTCGTACGTACCACAAACAGTGTGCGCCGCGGCGCGGTAGGTTGTCGTTCATTTTTACGTACATGTTAACAAAAGTGTAAATAATAACAGTAATTGTAGATTTTTTTTCTTACATGATACTTTTGTAATTGAAAAAATATATTCATATTTTTATAAGAAAAACTCTCTTTTTAACTTCTGAAGGTTATTCCCATCAATGTAATATACCATTAAAGAAGAATATAACAATAATAATCTAATTTTTTTAAATATGAAAATGAACAAGACACAGAAAAATAATAAAATATAACGGTCGCAACTGGGACTCGAACCCAGAACCTTACGTCTTACCGGGACATACACCTCTACCAATTGGGCTACTGCGGATCTATTATGAGACTGTCGTAATTGTCAACTTCATATTTCAAATTTCAGAATTAATAATATTATCTTCGACTAATGCTTTTTTCCATATTATTGGCAGCTACCTTTATTATTGGAAACAAGTATTCAAAGAATGTATTTGTTACCTAGATAGTGTCTGGGATAAATATATCCGATTTTATTTTTATGGAACACCTATTGACTTTTTATAAAAGTCTAAATGAATGTTCATATTTTTATAAGAAAAACTCTCTTTTAACTTTTGAAGGTTATTCCCATCAATGTAATATATCATTGAAGAAAAAGATAACAATAATAATCTATTATTTTTTTTCGAGTCCCAGTTGCGACCGTTATCTTTTATTATTTTTCTGTGTCTTGTTCATTTTCATATTTAAAAAAATTAGATTATTATTGTTATCTTCTTTTTCAATGATAAAAAATATATATTTATTGTAGTGGCACGCGAGCTCTATACTCTCATAATAGTATGTGCGCTTTGATTGTTACACCATACCTGTCGCTCGCAATATATTCCAAATGGGAATGTATGATGAACGACATGCTTAAACTAGCCAAGCCCACATAACAAATTATGAGTGTGTGAATAAATTATCGTATGCCAAGTTATTGGTTGGAACTTTTTTTATTTACGCTTTTTTAATTAATTATATTTTTTTATTAACGATCACTCCTTTTCTTAAGGAAAGCAGAACCTTACTTAAGAGGGTAAATCAAATTCTAGACGTATTGACTCTTTTTTGCAAAAAAAACATAAATTGATTTTGAAAGATCTGGTACACGCAGTTTTAAAATTGAAATATTATAGTTTATTACATTATGTATTGATTTATTTGGTTATATGATTATATGATTTGAAATTTGTGTTGTTTAAACGAATCTATCATTTGAAAATTGAATAAATCTGCCAACGACCAACGGAATAACCTTAGTTTACTAAAAATAAACTTAGTTTTTCAAAATTTTTAAACTGCGTGTACCAGATAAAATAACAATCTTTCAAAATCAACTTATGTTTTTTTGTAAAAAAGAGTCAACACGTCTAGAATTTGATATAAAAAAGACTAATTTCCGGTATTCTCTGGTAATACCCTCTTATACTAAAGCAAAATGTTTGTATCCCACGGACTTTATAAGGTAAAAAGGTTAGAAGAGAGAACAAAACTTTATAAATTCTCGGTATAACTGTAGCTAAAAGTTAAAACTTTAAGAAAACATACATGATAAATATAATCGAACCAAGTTCTTGTATTTATTGTTTTAAAGTTTAAGTTGTCTAAAATCTACTTTAATTTTAAGATATTATATTATTACTAGCCCAGAACCGTGAAATATCACGGATAGTCCTCAACCAACAATTAAAATAATTTTCAATTATTATAAGCATTCATTATTAGCCTGAAACACACATCCACATTGAAAAAATTTTCCCGAGAAATGATACCTGCCGTCGACGGGACTCGAACCCGTGTCCTTCTGATCTCCTGTCAAATGCTCTAGCCACTGAGCTACGTCGGTTTATCTCTTCCCCGCCAAATAATTCAATATATACTAGTGTTTCATTCAACAATTACTGCTTATTACATTTTTCACGTGCAAACAACCAACTTTATTTTAAATGAGAACGGTATTATAAGTGCCAAATCTCCCACTAGGTGACGTTGAGACCTATTATGTCTATATTTTTTGGTGAAAATACTTTAACTTTATTTTTTAATTGATAAACTATTGTTTAAGACAATATTTTTATACATAGCCCAAAAAATAATAATTTTCCATTGAAAAATATTATTTTGCGGTAGGTAAGCGATAAAGCTTTACTGAATTGTCCAAACAGACTTAGTTGGTTATACCATAGTTGGTTTTCCAAACAATTAAAAAAACAAACACCCCTCCCATAGATCACCCCAAGTGGTTTCGCTACGTTTGGTGACTTGGCAGAGGTGCTTGGGTTCATTTAGCCATCTGCTGCTTGGCGGGTCGAATCGAGAGAGATTGCTTGAGCACTAACCTAGACCTCTCCAGCCGGACTATCTCGATCCATCGTCTTGCACCGAAGTGGGAGGCATGGATTCATACATACGTCTTTCCTAGACACATTGACCTCCAGATTCTTACTCACCCCCTATACTTTAGTCCTTCCCAGAACTTTCTCCCCTTTCTTCCCCTTAAAAAACTCTCCACACACCACCCCCAAAGAT
The DNA here is from genome assembly GCA_951813805.1 of Limnephilus auricula. Taxonomy (NCBI): domain Eukaryota; kingdom Metazoa; phylum Arthropoda; class Insecta; order Trichoptera; family Limnephilidae; genus Limnephilus; species Limnephilus auricula. The sequence goes on from OX638388.1 coordinate 36,891,975, forward strand.
GATATAAGCCTTGAAGAAATTTTGTTTCCTCAGGGCGTTCTGTGTGGAGCTAATGTAAAACACTTTGAAAATGATTTTGATAATTTTGAAAATGAAAATGATTGACAAATTCAAATCGAATCGAAAAGCTTTATAAGTTGGAATATCAGACTTTCAAAACCAAATTAAGTATTTTAAATTAATAAATATCATATTATTAATACTTCTTTAAATAAATATATTATTTAAAAAAAGTATCTAAATAAGTGATTTTTTAAAACTTATTAATTCATTTTATTTTCACTCGTCTTTTGTTTCATTTGTTTAGATCCTTAACCTGCGGGAACATTTGAACACTTATTCAATTTAGGTAGGTACTTAATTCGGTTCAGTAATGGGTTTTTATGTAGTCAGAGGTAAAGATTTTCTCAAAATCTTGTTTATAATAAATCTTGTTCAACCCGAGCTCCCGGGAGAGCAAAGCTTCAAAGGATAAAAGGATAATTCTAGAAAATTGAATTCACCGCTAAACAAACACCGGTTAGGTAGCGTTAGGTTAGGTTTTTACAGCCAATTTCATCGAAATGCTACAGTTCTACCGTTGACCTTTTGCATTACATTTTTCGGTTGGTTGAGATTAAGTGGATTTGTTACCACGTAAACACAGTTAGTTCCTAATAATATTTTAATTTTTGGCAGAAAGCCTTAATCCCATCCATATTTTTTTTATTAAATTTGTTTTTGTTTTATTCATCGAAGTAATACTATTTTATACCAGTTTTTCCTGCAGAACATTAAATATCATTTATACGTTAAAATATAAATATCCCAAGATTCATAATCATCATTATTATAGCTCAAATGCCATAATATGATATATGAATAAAATATTGTATTTATTAATAATAAAGTCAGATGTATATATATTTTTCATATTCTCTATAAAACAGTTGTGCATATTAAAGAGATAACAGAAAATTTTATAGAATTCATTAACGTATAGTAACGATAAATGGTAAAAATATACATACATAAATAGTAAAAGCAAGTTAACGTGTGTATGTTTATTTATGATTTATTTTAAATATTGAAGATGATAAAGGTAGGTACATACTGGGTCGACGTACGTACGCTACGCTACGCATAAAGGTAAATACATACTGGGTTGACTAACGATATCTGGACTACTACTTAGCAACCATACATTTACATAAAAATAGATGCTTCAGAATCACACTGGCCATACGTATAGCAACGTGTGGCCAGTGTGGTTCTGAAGCATCTCTTTTTATAGAAAATGTATGGTTGCTCAGTAGTCCAGATACTGTTAGACGTAGCTTAGCGTACGTAGGTCGACCCTGTATGTACCCAACTTAACAATAACTGGACTGCTTAGCAACCGTATTGTGATCGTATTATGAGAAAGGCCGAGTAGGTGAAGTATATAAAAATCCTTTTTTCCAAACGTACATGAAAATTTCAATAATTGAAAAAATTATTCATGGTACCTACCTAGTAATTCTTTGAGGATTTATTAATTGCATCTAGCAGTGGAATAACATATGCAAGTAGGAGCAAGTGTTTTATTTTTATTTCCACCTTGATGAAATAATTTACATCAAACTCTTTGATATATCCTTAACTGGCAGCACAGTTGCCAGTTAAGGATAAATCTTTTTTTTTAATCAAGATGAAAGTGAAGTGGAAGGAAATTGGTGAGTATCTACCAACCCGACTATGTAGATCTAGTATCCTAACTTTGTTACTGTCAAGCTTTTCTGGTCTTTTCATTTACTAATACCGCTCAATTTAAGTAATTTCCAGAACTTTATATTATGTTTACCAGTGCCAAAAAAGTGCGTTTAAGACTTAAAATAGTATTAAATATCTCAGTTATGTACCTACTTACATTATAATTGTCCAACCCGCTTGAAATGTGATTTATCTGAAAATTCTTTGATCCACTATACCTATTCATAAATGGTATTTGACCCACTTATATGGTTTGCCGAAAGCCCTACGGCTAACACCGTTCTTGAAAATTCATTCCTTTTAACCCGAACCTCAGTTCCTTCCTTCTTATGCCCATCCGAAAAATAAAAAGTATTGCTCTCTGGAGGATAAACCCCGTTCCATAACTCTTATCACGCGGGAAATACCTTTATTGGCATCTTAGCTAAAGTAAAAAAATTTACATATCAGCTGAATACGTAGTACTATAGTACCTACCTAATGAAATAGTATGCGGCGAGTTTAATTTCACCCCATGCAACAGCTTTGCCCGTTTCTAGGGGAAAATCTAAACACAATTTCCCCTCGCATAATATGGTCAACATTTCTTCCTATTTATATTATCTACCATCGCTGCTCTCAATATATCACAATAATAGTGAGGGTAGATTCTGCAATGCTTTCATGACTCTGAACGCACTGTTATGAAATATAGAATGGACGACTGATAAAACCCTACATAAATACATCAATTCCATCCATCGTCTTTAGATTTCTTATTAATTTCCTGTCAATATCGGTCTGACAATCAACAGTGCGGCAGTGCTCCGGAAAATGGTATAAAATCTTCCTTAGTTACGCCTATCGATCCGATATTGTACAGTTTTATTTTATTTTATTTTATTTATTTGCGTTATAAACAGTCTATACATTTATATATGACAGTGAATAATATGTTTATGTCATTGACCAATAAAATAACGACATTTAAATATAGGACCATAATAAAATACAAAAATGCAACAATATACCTAATACAAACAATTCTGATTAAGGGCATCTTCAATTTACAAAGTGATACATAAAATATATACACATTTCTAAGGTTTACACTTAAATTTTAAAGGATATCAATAATATCTTTGAGGAAAAGATTTCATTAAAATACAAACTACTAAAAGTAAAAGAGAAAATGTGAGGAATTAATAAAAAATAAAAAATAAATAAATCAATGAAATTAAGTTTTTGGTTAAACATATGGCATTCGATGGAATGTCAGTTATTTTATTCTCTGAGCACCATACAAGTGTGAGTTAAAAAAAAAAACAGATTAAAGATTGATTACTTTGTTTTCCAGGAATGTTGTTTTGAAATTCATTTGTGGAATATAATTGGAAGAGCTACGATAAAACACGGAATTTGATTAGTTTAACGCCGTTCTTCCATGGAGCTTATATTCAAGCGACGCGATTGCCGCTCGTCTGTGTTTTCTATACTAGTATTAGTGTTTGAAAACGCCGCTAGGTGCTACACTAGCAAATTTGTTTGACAGGTAGCGGTAGCGTCGCTTGTGAATAGCTACGTGGAAGAACGGCGTAATCGTAAGTAATGGCTACCTTAACATTACATCAGTAGGTGCTTGTGATGGAGGATTTAGAGAGTATTAAAACAGTATAAAACTCAATAAATGTTTATTTACGGGCCGTAGACACTTAAACCCATTGTAAATAGTAAATAGGCCTGTAAAGTGATTAGAACCCTTTCTATTTTACTATTATTGCTAAATGGAATTTCAAGCTTACTCTAGATTAACTAATTTAATATGATCAGGAATGCTGATACATGATTGCTTTGATTGTACTAAGAAGCTGGCAAATTTAATCTTAGAGCTCGCGGATGATGATAGAAGGCGTGAATAAACATTACAGTGTTTTTTTTACAAAGCTGGAAAAAAACTGTCAATGTAATTATGGCATACGGTTCCATGACACTTCATCTGGCGACAATTCATTCCCCAACAATTCATCCGCCGACAGTTCATCCGGCGGACAGTTCATTCAGCGGACAGTTAATCCGGACAATTGATACCTCGGATAGTTCATCCTCTCCAATATTATTTTAGGGGGTTATTTATTCAAATGAGTATGCAAAGGTTTATGGGGTGAGGTTTGAGAGGATGAACTGTCCGAGGTATCAACTGTCCGATGGATGAACTGTCCGCCGGATGAACTGTCGGGGGATGAATTGTCGCGGGATAAAGTGTCGGGGTCACACAGAAAAACGACGTGTTTCATTTAAAACTTTATGATAACATTTTTAAGAACTTGTTTGGGCGTGTGTAATTCATTATATTTCAAAGTTGAATGGGTATAATATAAAAAATAAAAATAACATAAATATGTTGATTAATCATTAAATCATGGTTATTTCAGGTTTAAAAAATCTGTTAAAAAAATGACAGTCCCTACGCAACGCATAGAAATATGATAAATAAAAAAATATAAAGAAATATGATTGTGGTTGTCTTGGCGATTTTCCTATAATTTTTAACATAGGTAGCTTGGTTCATCAGTTTTATAGCTGGGTCTATGCGAATTCCAGGCCAAAAGGCGAAAACCGCCAGACCTCGCCTACGCACTTATTCACGATTTCGTGAAAAAGGCGCGCAAATGTTTCCTGTAGATGAAAATGTTATCGTAAAGTAGCAGGTTTAATTTCCTGGACGCTTTACTTAACAAGAAATTGTTATCTTTTTAGGTAGATACTTTAAAAAGTTTATTCTTAATTCTGGAATGCTTGCACAGAAAACATATTTAATCTAAGGTTTGCTCTGTACGAAGTATTCCTACGTAATCTTATGCTCATCTAACTTAAGAAAGCACCGATTTTTAACCAATGATATTGAAAGAATGAATCCTTTTTACTTATCGTCAGTCTCATTCATTTATCGACCCAAGGATCAGAAGTTTTTTTTACCTTGTTAAAAAAACTATTCCACATAATATGAAGCATCATTTTGATGTCCTACGTGGTCGATGGGTAAGGCTCTCAACCTAATCTGGAAGTCTCGGGTTATGTATGAGGGGTGGGTAGAAATCTGGGGGTTGGTGTCTCTAGGAATGACAAACATATTTTTTATTATTTAAAATACATATACATAAGATTTAGAAAAATAAATACACTTGGTTCTTAAAAGCTATTTACAAATAGATTTTTCTTAACAAACTACTCAACTCAACGGAGAAAAAATTTCTTGTGTTTGAGTTGGGGAGTAAAGCCTCTTAATTAAAAAAAGTTATAAATTATAATGTTTTAATTACTGTTTACAATAATTGACTTAGAATCTACATGAATGAAAAATAAAAATTACAAATTGAATATAAATGTAGTAGAAATAAACTTATATTAATAAATTAATTAATAGGTAGGTACATACAGTTGGTTCTAAATATTGAAATTGGCGTCAGCCGCTGATAAATATTTTATTAGAAGGTACATAATAATGAAATATGAAATGAAATATTAATCCATCCCTTCCACTGCGGTGCAAGGCGATGTTCCGGGAGAGTCTGGCTGGATCAAAAATACTCCCTCAACCAATCTCTTCCGATCCGGCCTATCACAGGATCCATCCGGACAAATCTTAGCCCATGAAAGCGGGCACCCCTACTAAGTCACCAAACTAGCGAACCACTTGGGGTAACCTATGGTGTTGGTTATCCAATAAATGGTTCCCGTGGCGGTGGTACCTATACTCCCAAATGGTAGTGTACCGATGAAGCCTTATCTAAAAGAAAACAGCCGACCATGTGTTTTCACTTGATTTAATTTTTTACGCTGACCAGAATATTTCGATTCAGTATAATAAATGCCGGTGTTTTTTCTGATATATACATTTAAATAATAGGTACTTTATACCTTATGATATTTTTTTTACCATTCGATTATTTTTTTCCATATTATGGCAAGTTTGCAAAACGTCTTGAGCAATCGCTTGCAGTAATGTGCCATATTTATAGAACCTAAAAATATGAGATAAAAATGTGAAATTTAGTTAGATTTATTGACTTTAAACAGTTCATATGTTTCCATATGAATATTTTGAGGAATTACATTTAATTAAATCTAATGGCGAAATCGAAAACCGAACACGTAATTTTGATTGAAATTTTTTTGTCAGGAGTATAATAATTGTATAACATATAACTAAACTTACATCATCATTTCAGACGTTTCGTCCGCATTGAGCATCTAGTTGAATATGGCTGGTACGAAATAGAGACATTACATTCGCAATTGTACTTTTTTTTAAATGTCGAAAATGTCACACATGCGGGATTAATAAAATTGGCAGTATACAGAACAAAGCTTCGGAAATTCGAGAGAATGGAAAAAAAACAGAAATATCAATTAGTCGTTGTCGATGACTTTTAAACCCACATATTTGTAGGTATGTTCTGGAGTGTTCTGTACAGCGTGTATTTTATAGGAACGGAAACAGCGATTCTGTAATGTATTATGTATGTTGCGTTAATAAAACAAAACAAAAGCCTTATTTTATCTGACATATATATACCTTTTGACTAAGCATAACTTCTACTGAAAATGGAATAGTTATTGACCTCTCAGTATCAATCTCTGCCATCCAACTGCTAGCCGTGTATCCTACACAGTAGACTCTCGAGCATTCGACAAAAAATGTTGCACTAATTTGACTAGTTTTTATTACTTCGTACGAATATATTATCTGCTTCATACGTGGAGGTAGTTTAGATTTTTTTTTATGAAAACTATGGTAGGGAGTTTTTTATTGCCATGGAATTCACAGTAGATTCGCTCTTACGTTTATGACACGACGTGCGGCAGTCGTCCTCTTAACTTTGAAGTTGGAATACGATATTATTAATTCAATGTCTATATCTGTGTATCATTAAACATTTGATTACATATACCTATTACAAATATCTGTTTCCCGATTATAATGTCGAAGATTGAAACTTGTTAGGGGGTTTACTTCACTTTGATGTCGTGACTCTCGACCATTCGTAATTATTCACGGTTAAACCAATGATAAATATTTAACTCACGTCACCTGGGAGAGCTTTGGACACTTACTAGTCTATCTATTTCTATATCAAACTTTGCTATAAATGATGAAGTATTATTATAGTTCTTATATGGCAGAAGGAACCGTATGCAATTTGTTCAGTTTTAAGGTTTGCCTGAAGCAATCTTGCGCAAATGCTGGAGGCAAAACGAGATATATTAAAAAAATATGTCAAAAGGGCCCATTTGCAATATTTTAATAAAAAATCTCCATTACGTTAAAATCATAATACTTATTTTTGAAAGTCTCACAGACAGCACCTTTGGTGTTGTACAAGCTATACTTCCGTTTAAAATTACTTATTCGGCCAAATATTTCCGTTGGAGGAGCGGATCGAAATCTTATTTTTGCCCCTCTGAACAATTTTGAAATTAACAGATGGACCCTTTTGCCATATGACTATAGATTAGTGTTAGGTGAGGGAAAATCGAAAAGATGCAGAATAATATGATGTTGGTTAACTCAAGTAGGCATGGTTTGTTAGTTCGTAGATAGAATTATAAAAAAATTAAAGCTTTTATTAGCTTTCCCAAGAAAAAAACTTCAAAGCGGTAACGCACCTACGCGTAGGATTTTTATTAAATACTAGCTGATACCCGGCATGCGTTGAAATACCCCTTAAATAAAGAAATTGTTTCTCCCTGCGTGTCCTTTCCCATTCATCCCCATTCCCGGTCCACCATCTCTTCCCCATCTTCATCCCCTTCCCCTCCCGCGTTTCCCACATTCCCCTTCCCATCTCCAGTTGTCCCCCTTCTGGCGAACCTCCCCTCTCATGAATTCCCCTTCCACCTTCTCCGCCTTCCCCCTCCCTCGTCGTCCCTCCTGCGAGCCACCCCTCCTTTAATTTCCTCCGCCCCTCCCGGATTCCTCTCCCCTTCACCCTCCCGCCTTTTTCTCACTAACCTCCCTCTTCTTGAATTTCCCTTCCACCTTCTCCGGCTTTCCCCTCCCTCTTCCCCCTCCTACGAACCACCCTCGTCGTATGTCATGCCGCTAAACTACATATAATAGTCGTTAAGTTTTCTGAAATTATCCAATTTTCTGAGGAATTTTCTTCATTTTTCTTTCCGTAAGAATCTTTTACAAAGTATTAGAAAACAAAAAAAGATGAATGAAATAGGTAAAGTCGTTCTGAAGTTATGACGTGAACAAAGGAAATAGGGATTTATTTTTATATATACAGAAAAGCATTGATTATGTGGGCCTTACTTGGTGCTTTACCCTCGCTGAGCACGCCATTATTAACTTGCTAATTTTATACAATTTTCTTTTAGCTTAGTAATAATAAAATACGAATATAACTAAAAAAACTCAAATTTCTTTGAAATAATAGAAATTATGGAGACTTCCTTTATTACCTACTAATTAGTAGTGTTCTTATTTCAGCATAATATGTCGAGCTAAGTCGTAGTTATAACCATTATAGCGTAATACCGGTAAACCTATGAACAAGAACTTACACAGTAAATTTCAAACTTTAAAATACATGGTACATTATTCAGATTAACCATCACTAACCCTCTATTCGGCGACAAGTCAGACACGTGAGGTTATAAACGCGAATAGAAGTGATCACAATTTAATAGAAGATTTCACATTGGAAACGAATATACGTATCGTAATCCGAGATAGAATCGTCAATATGACACTCACTTGGCATACTCTCACGTCGTAATCTGCTTCAAACCGTTCCATTTTGCTCTGGAACGTACTCAAAGTTCCTCACGATAATAATATGATACATAATATTGCGTTATGAGTGCCATTTCATATCATACGAGGAATATTCACGTACAAAATATTATTCCGACAAGTTTCTGATATTATCCAGTGAGATTGCCATATAATTATAGGAAACTTGAAAAATCATGGCTAAAGTATTAGTATACTCGAGTTTTTTCACATATTTATAGAGATATTTATTTTGTATATCTGTAGCCAATAAAAAGAAAATTATAACTTTTCATGTTATTCCTTCTGATTCTTTTAACCATCGATAATAACTATCTAGTTGTTTTGAATGAAACACCGTTTTTAATGTTTTATGATTTTTGCGGAAAAAGATGTTTTTCTTTTCGGGGGCAAGAAAACATTATCAGCATAGTAGAACAAAGACTAAACTTTTGAATTTGTTTTTAAAATCACAAAAAAATAATGACTACTGCCTCATCTGAAGCACATAATGCGTGTTGCTTTTTTTTAATATATCGTAAAAGCGAAGATACCCACATACTATTGGCGAAAGTGTAATTTTAATATAACATGAAGATGATTTCTTCAATCTTTGCAAAATTACTCTGTGGCATCATTTTAATTAAATGAAACAAATTACTTTGTGTAATTTGTTTTTTTTAAATTTTTATTTCACCCTAATATTCATGATATTATCCTGACAAGGAAACCATCGATTTTGAAACATGTATATATTGTAACTTGTGATTATAGTGGTTTACACAAAGTAATTTGTTTCATTTAATTCATGTCTTAACAATGTGAAAAAAATATCTTCTAATTTTTTATGTAAAATTGTTCCAAAACATTTATTTTAAAATGTCAAGATTCTACACTAGAATAAATATTTTTCGTTTTTGTAATTTTTTATTATACAATAATGAATAATAACAATTAAGCGTTGAATAACTACAACGTCATGTTTGGATTCCAATTTCACCAGAAAAAGATTTAAGCTGGAAGGGTGAAATCCGACCAAAATTTGCAAGCATTCAGTTAAAATTATAGCAGAGCCTCCATTTCGAAAACGCTGCCGATTTTGTTTATAAGTTCAACGTGCCGCGGACCCCCGCACATGTTACCATTTTGGCTGAACGTTTTAACCACATTTTTTATTCGTCCTGACACTAATTTAATCGAAAATCCTCACAAATATGAGCGTTAAAAATACTGGCAATTGAGGCAATAATATTATTTCATGTATAAAGTCAGGTTAGATACGAAAAGACAAATGTATTTCCCTTTGGAAAGATCTACATAATAAAATAGCGAAAAGATGGTTTATTTATTATAATAAAATCAATCAGCTAATAAATTAACGTAATACATATCACGAACAATCAGATTATCATAATATTTCCTTAATTCATATTTGTATTTCTAAGAGAGAAAGAAGATTCGTAAGATTTTCTTTGTTCGTCCCTGAGATGGAAATATTTTACCAAATAAAGGGAAAATAACACAGACAATTATTCTGATACGTTATAATACTGTTATCACACCATTTCCTAAAATAGGGAGTCTTAATTAGGTCTTGCTTTATCCGCTGAAGTGTGTTACGCATTTTCGTAGCACTACTAACGCTTTTCGTAGAGGCCTGTCCCTACAACGTAGCAGATTTAGATATGAGAGTATAGTGTGGTTGGAAAGAGGTAATATTTATTGAGGCAAACGTCTAAGACACCAAATTTAATATCTAAAATATCGTCTCTCTATTGTTTGCAACGTGGAAGGATCCCGATCCAATTTATTTTTAGTTACTTTGTAAAGGGGTGAAGTCCCGTGGTGGCACAGTTTTTAGTATTATGACTCTGGGCTAAAACAATGGCAATGTATTTAGTTTTCCAATGCGACTTTCCGGATCAAAGAGAAGATTTTGGTTTCATCCACAAAACTGTGACACATTTTAATGTTATACTCTAATACTCTCGCAGAAAAACAAACATCTAACGATGTTTAAAAATATGTTTGGTCTTTCAATAAACTTCCATCGCGTGAAAAGGGGTCGTTTTGTCCTTATCGATAAAAACACAGGGCATTAAAACTTTTTGAGAGCTCAGGCCATGCTGGCAACCAACTAAAATAAATACCCGTATCACGTAATTCGCACTAATTCCCTTGTTTGTTTTCTCCGTGAATTATGCTATTTTTGCTTTGAACCGAGGACCGAATTCAAACTTTTTGCTAATTTAACAACACGTCCTGTAAAATTAGAAACACCAGTAAGCTTTTCGTAATTTTAGCAAAATTATTTCATTACGGTTTCGTGTGCCTCATACGAATTGCTGATAATTTCGTTACACGTTTTGTTCTATGCAAAATCCACATTTTTTGTATAATATTTTTTTTAAATTCTGACTGCTCGTTGTGCTCTCGAAGCATGGAACTCAAAATCAAAATGTGCCAAATATCTACCTATTTTTTTCGTAATTCTAAAGATTAATTTTGTATTAAACTCATCATAATCATCCGCGCTGAAATCTTTGGAAAGTACCAACTGCCTTCGGAAAACGCCACCACTCCTACCAGTACCCTGCTGCCACCTTCCATTACATGTCTAAGGAAGTGGTTTTCGCTTTCTCACCCCCAGCCACCTAAATTTTGCGTAACCTAACCATTCTGTTTTCCCTTCAATATCGAATAAACCTTACGCGCATTTTTCTAAAGAGTATCCGTGGAAGAGAGAAATCAAATAAGTCAATAAACCTATGTACTTTGTTCTGCAGGCAATTTGTGACGATTTTTTTACATATTTCATGGTTTTCTACGTTTCATGTTCACCAGTTCAATCCTGGTTTTTTTTTTTTTAATTTAATAATGTTTTTTATTGTTTGTTTTCATTATTGTATACAGTTCAATTTTTAACCTCACTAGCCTGTGTTGAGATTAATAATTTTGTAAATGAATAAAAATAACGCAAAATAATAATATAGATATTGAAAACATATAGGGTGACCATGTGTTGAAATTTGATTTTAAATAAAACAATATCCTTTTATATCATTGAAGAAGAGGATAACAATAATAATCTAATTTTTTTTTTTTTAATTAATAAAATTGTGCGAAGATAATATTGTTAATTCTGAAATTTGAAATATGAAGTTGACAATTACGACAGTCTCATAATAGATCGCAGTAGCCCAATTGGTAGAGGTGTATGTCCCGGTAAGACGTAAGGTTCTGGATTCGAGTCCCAGTTGCGACCGTTATCTTTTATTATTTTTCTGTGTCTTGTTCATTTTCATATTTAAAAAAATTAGATTATTATTATTATCTTCTTCTTCAATGATATATTACATTGATGGGAATAACCTTCAAAAGTTAAAAAGAGAGTTTTTCTTATAAAAATATGAATATCCTCTTAATTTAAAAAGTACTAAGTTGAAAAGAAAAAATATGCAATTAAATTGTATATTTTTTAAAATGTCATAAATATATTGCAATTATTTAAGGGATAACGTGCATCTGAAAAACTGGACAATATTTATAAAGAGCATGCACTGGCAAAAAAGCAAGCTACATCAAAATCACTTTTTATACAAAATACCAATTATTGCTCGAACTGAAACTAAAAGTAAGCTATATTGGATTCGCGAGGACTCGAAAGCAATAATTATTGTTAGATTGATCAGTAATGCTTGTTGCCTTTATAGAGCATGTCTGGTTGCCGTTTGCACCAGCGGGATTGCATAGTCCATGAGCCTGTGTTAGCTTTGTTCCGGTGTCTCTTGTCGCCATTGTGAAGCTTTCCTGTTTGCATTGCCAGGTATTCTGGGTTTCCATTTTTACCTGAATACCTTTTGACGCCTTTCAGGTTTACGCGATTATCTACTCAACCGGCGTCATTATTTATACTCGTAATACTGTTTTAAAATATCGGACGCTTCATGTTTTTAGTATGGCAGAAATAGGCTTTAATTATTAAAAATCGTGTGAAAAACTACAGTGACATTTATAAAAATTATTTTGATTTGAACATGTATTTCATGTTTCATAATTTTGATGGATTTAAGAGCGATTGACCAGCTTTTGAGAATAAAAGTTTAAAAATGCTTGCGTACAGGGAGGTTCCAATGAGAAAAATCGATTATTCCCCGTATCGATTTTTTTAAATTAAAAATTTAATGTCGATTTATTTCCTTCAAAACTTGCTTTAATGTATGCCTACATTCAAGTAAGCAATAAAAATGCTCAAAACGCACGATGATAAATTATTAAATATCGTGTACTTTTTGTAAATATTTTTTGATCATAAGTAATTATGATTTTTTAATAATATCTCATCAAAATAAGTGTGTAAATTTGATTTTAATACTTTAGCTTTAAGACGTTAAATAAATAGAAAAACTGGGGTATTTTTGTCACAAGACACGTTCTCGGATTTATTTTATAATGATTTTAATTTAACTAAAATTAAAATGATGAAAACTGTGTTTACTTGATTATGTATCGATTTATTTTGTTGTATGATTAAATTATTTGAAATTTGTGTTGTTTAATCGAAATTTGAATATTAAAATAATTTAATAATTAATTTGAAAATTGAACAAATCTGCCAACGACCAACGGTATAACCTTATTATATTAGAAATACCCTTAGGCCCAGTTGTTTCGGAAAATTTCACGTTTGAATTTCTTTCAAATCGACATTCACCGAAAAATTGGGTTGTTTCAACCTCCGTCAGAAGAAATTTCAACGAAAATTTCATAGGACCAGTTGTTTTGTAATTCTCTTCAAATTTGAATTTCCTTCAAATCGTCATTCACCGAAAAATTCGTTTGTTTCAACTTCCGTCAGCAGAAATTTCAATGAAAATACTATAGAAATGTGATGTGAATGTGATCAGCCGAGATCGGACGGTTATCGAAATAATGCGAGGCGCATGCGCAGACGTCAAAATTGTGATTCGGCGGGGAACACTTGAGTAAAATTTTCAAATTTATCGAACGTTATTTGGAGTTGAAACAACCCATTTCGTATTTGAAATATAGGAAGACGTGATTGCGTGTCAAATTTGAAATGAAAAAGAGAATCTTTTCATTTTTGAAATATTTCCATAAAATTTTCCTTGAAATTTCTTCTGACGGAGGTTGAAACGCCCCATTTTTCGGTGAATGACGATTTGAAGGAAATTCAAACGTGAAATTTTCCGAAACAACTGGTCCTTAGGTTTTCAAAATTTTAAAACTGCGTATACCAGGTAAAATAACAATCTAAAAAGGAGTCAATAGGTCTAGAATTTGATTTAAAAATGACTAATTTCCTATATTCTATGGTGATATCCTCTTAATATTATAACGTTGAATTACAAATGGATGAACATCATTGGGTTACGCAAAACTTGAGAATATTTGAATTTCGCAATTCCGTTCCGAAAAGTTGTAATAGTTGCTTGTGGTTATTAGTTTAAGGATTTAGCTATCAAAATATTGAAATTCGACGCTTACAACCACTCGGCTGGAACCTATTCCTGCTACTTGTACCTACTTCTAACTAATATGCGAAGAGGACGATCTTTTTGTCCATTCCAGTTAATTCTATTTTTGAGATTTTATCAAGGTATTCAATAACACCCATATGCACAGTCGGTTCCTCGAGATTTCCTCCACTCGACTGTGACTCGACTCAACCTCGAGGATAAAATCGGTATGCAGAACTGAAAAAACTGTCCTCGACTTGAGCAAATTCCTCAGTCGAGTCGAGTAATGAACTGTCAAACTCAAGGTACGTCGCGATCTACCTTGAGGCCTCCTCAAAGCTTGTTAACAGCGCTTTCCACATTATTTCTGAGGTTAATTAGCATAATGAATAATTTCCATAATTTTATTGACCACTTTTATGAAGATTTGTACCAATATCGTCCTATAAAGCGGTATTTACGCGATGCAGAAAATCCGCTGGAATATTTTGATGATGTGGAATTCCGAAGAAGATTTCGATTTAGAAAAGATACAATATTAAATGTCCTCTTGCCACTTTTTAATTTAACACCGAGTGCCAATAACCGAGGTCTTCCAATACCGCCTCTGTTGCAGCTTCTCATAGCAGTCCAATTTGGGAGGCGAGTACGGGTACCTCAACTCGACTTACTGGAGGTTCCTCACTGGAGGGTGAAGCCGTAACTGAACATACTGATTTCAAGGGAGTTTTTAAGATTTCCTTGAGGTGACCTCGACTAAGGTCGAGTGGAGGAGGTATCGAGGAATCGACTATGCATATGGGTGTAAGTCTCTGTATATTCTTCGTGTAAGTAGTACCATTTCAAGTTGTCCAAAAAAATAACACTAGCGACTTAGTCATGAGCTCTGTTAAGGATTATTTAAGATTTTTTTAGTTCAAGTATCTTTAATTCGAACATTATATGTTAGAAAGTACATTTGTCTTCTTTGTATCGGTTATTTCCTTTAATAACATATGTCGTTTTTATTGAAGGAAACAAAATCAATAGGGATCAGAATGTTACATTTTTTATTATACTTTTCGACAGGGTTAGACAGATTGACAAATGGATAACAATATCTACATGCCAATTTCCGTTTTATGGGCAATCAAACACAAAAATAACAACAACAATAATTACCATAGTGCTATCAATATTTGTTAATTAAGCCCTAAGCAACAAGGAGGGAATATCCCAACATTACCAAAATAAAATATCAGTGATCACAAACCTTTTCAATCATATAAATTCATACAGATTCTAAGAGTATGGATATTAGAGAGACGGCATGTGAAGTGTGCCCGCGCGCTCTAAGTGTGCCTTTTCGAGAATTCTACCCACATGGCTGACATTGGCTGTCACCATGTAAAATGGCTGCTGTCGGAACGTATTAAACGGCCAAAAACCAGCAGCCAATGTAAGCCGTTTAAGTAAAATTCTCGAAAAGGCACACTTGGAGCGCGCGGGCACACTTCACATGCCGTCTCTCTAATATCCATACTCTTAGTACAGATTCATGTCAATTAAAAATAACCTTTTACTATGTATCATCATTCATAATTTTAATAATAAACATTATAATTATCTATATGTAACTTTACTTATACAAAATAACTGATAATACCTTAAATTAACAAAATAGAAACATTCATCATATAGAGACAATGTTGTGTGCCCCTGCCTAAGTTTGTATAAATTCCGTAGCATAAGAATTTCAACTACCAGTCTGAAAATGTCCATAGTAGGACGAAACCGGTCCTGGTGTAAATAAACAAGTGGAACAAAGTGAAAATATTGTGTAATTTCATATCTAAAACACATAAAGCTTAATACCAACAATTTCCCAAAAAAAAAATTCCAACAAAATTGAATTTAAAACTAATAATAATAACATTAACATTTTTAATTTGGGAGGCTAGTGTGGATACCAACGCTCCAGGAATCATTTATTAGATGACCAACACCTCTGCCATTCGTCACCCAAGTGGTTCGCTACGTTTGGCATGCAAGTGTGCCCGGTCTCGTGGGGTGGGGTTTGTCCGGATCTTGGCGACGGATGCTTCTCTCCACCAACTTGCCGGTCCAGATCGGGAGAGACTGGTTGGGAGAGACCTTTTGACCTCTCCAACAGGACTCTCGGAACATCGCCTTGCACCGCAGTAGGAGGTATAAAGTATACGTGGACCCCGTATACGTTTAATAAAAAAAAATAAAAAAATATATATTTGAATGAAACAAGTCAAGAATTATCCTGACAAAGAAACCATCGGTTTCGAAACATGTCGATGATTGTGATTGTTTAGTGGTTTACACAAAGTTATTTATTTCATGTAATTAAAAATGAAGCCACCAAGTTATTTTCCGAAGATTGAAGAAGAAATTTTATATAGATCAAAATAAACAGAAAATTATTACGATCTGCATCCGATTTCGAAAAGCCCTTTATAAGGCCCAGGCAACGCCGGGAACTTTAGTCAGTATTACCTACATAAAGAAGTGTATTTTTGGGTGCATTTATATTTTTTACAAATCTACAGTTTTAATCCGAGATTGAAGATGTTCTTCCCACTAAACAACTGAACAAGAGGAAGCTCACTGTCTAGATCCGATTTCGAAGATCCAGCCCTATCCCCTTTTCCCTCCATTGGAACACTTTGTTTAAACAGTTCCAAATTGCCTAAACCATTATAATTTCCATTGTCAAAATTGAAACTTATCCGTCGAGAATGTAGATAGATTTATTTTTGCATTAGCTCCGCAAAGGAGGCCCTGAGGAAAATAATTGCCTGAGGACATATGTCGGTTCAATAAATGGCTCCCGGGGCGGCGGTACTCGTTTCCCAAATTTAAATGCCTATATTTTTCATTTTTCCACTAAAAATAGTAAAATTATTTCACATGTCATCTTTAATCTGGATATAAGAAATTAACTTTATTCTTTACATTTTTCAGAAAAATTAGGTGATTTGATAAGTGTTATATGCAAAAATAAAATGGTGTTTTTTTTTCTCAATAGAACTGGGAAACTTCACTACCCCACAAATGTATGCGGACCACTCTTTGAAGAGGAACTGGAATTCTGGGGTCTGGACTCCAACCAGGTGGAGCCATGCTGCTGGTCTACCTACAGCATACACAGAGATACACAGGTAAGCTGGACTTTCTTCTATCCTTTTAACCTTTGAACCTTCCCGCCTATTTATCTTGAGTATAAGGTACACTACCTTATTTAGGTAATAAATATAATATAACAGGTAATTTGCGTAAACCCGTAGTATCTGTATTTAAATGGTTTATCTATATTTAAATCTTGTTTATTTCAAAATCAAAAACATATCGATCACTATAACACCGGCATTGTGGTCCAAAATTTCTTAAAATAATAATTAAAATTAAAATCCTTAGTAACCAATAATTCAATAAATAACAAAAAAAATATTAAAATTTAAAAATGTGTTATTTGCACAAAACCAACATCTAACGCGGGTTGTTTCACAAAAATGAAACAATTCATCAAATTTCAAAGTTAATACTCAATTTCTGTGAAAAATCCTTAGTAACTAATAATAATAATTCAATAAATAACAAAAAAATTTAAAAATTTGTAAGTTGCACAAAACCAACATCTAACGCGGGTTGTTTCACAAAAATTTAACAATTCATCAAATTTCAAAGTTTATTGTTTATTGTTGTTTATTGTTTCTTCTTCACATTTTAGGTATAACAGTTTACAAAACAATTTTTAACCTCACTAGGACAAGCCTGTGTTGAGGTTAACAATTATTTACTTAAAGTAACAAAATAGCACAAAAGGAAAAACAAAAATAATACTTCAAAAAACACAAAATAATATAGGTAAAATAAAAATGATACTTTAAAGAACAATATTGTTACACAGATAATGGACAAGCTAAAGGCCCTTGGCACATTACAATGTAAACAAAGTGGGGTGACCATAGTTGATTTGAATTTTGAAGGACTAAGATAAATAATAAATATACCTATGTAAATAATATATTATGCTTTTAATTTAGCACGACAAAGATTTTAATACTCTATACTTTACTTTACTATTACTATATACTTTACTTTAATACTTTATAATTTTAATACTTTAAGAAGTTCATACTCAATTTCTGTGAAAAATCCTTAGTAACTAATAATTCAATGAATAACAAAATTTTTTTAAAAATAATAATTTTTAAGTTGCACAAAACCAACATCTAACGCTTGGACGGGTGTTTTCTCAAAAATTAAATAATTCATCAAATTTCATAGTTAATACTCAATTTTTGTGAATGTCTTACTCAAGTTCGATTATTAACCAAGTACTGTGAAACAACCGGACCATGTTAGAATAATAACAAAACTTAAATATAACATTCACAGAACCTGAGTTTTAACATTGAAATTTGATGAATTGTTAAAATTCTGTAAAACAACCCCAGCTTGTTTCTAGTTTCCAATGAGCGCTGGCACAATGTACGCAGGTAAACAGTGCCGGTGTTGGGAATAGTTCGGTGAAAGTCATTTCCAACTAGAGTGCAATCACTCTCGTTATGAAGATGAGAATAGAATTCCGCAGCCGAGGTGTACCTCGAATGAGAAACAACGAAACCTCATAAAGTACACATTCGACTACAAACTGCATCTACGCTTTTAAGGATAAATAACAATTTTCCTTTCCACAAAATTTTGTTTGCCAACAATTACATTTTTAAAATGCTCTTTGATATGAGTGCTGCTCCACCAAATGCAAGAAATTAACAACTGTAAAGACGGTGACTATTGTAGGGCTGTGTTGATACTAATTTTGCTTTTTCGCTTCGAAATACAAATGAAATTTTTGGGGACCTGGGATTGACATTTTAAACCTTTAAGCCTCGACAATATTTTGTTAGAGTCACAATATTTCCGTTTTGCTATAGAATCCAAATAAATTCAATACTTCTGAACATATCCGAAAACTAACAACTGTTTTTGAAAGGTGACAAAATACGTTTTCAAATAATATAAAAATTTTAAATGGAACATAAAAAGTTTTTAAAATGTATCATCTTACTTTTTTTTAAATGTAATATAAACACATACATATTTTATGAAGCCGAATCGGAAGAGGCGTATGTCCATGTTAGACGTGAGGTTCTGGGTTTGAGTCCCAGTTGCGACCATTATCTTTTATTATTTTTCTGTGTCTTGTTCATTTTCATATTTTAAATAAATAGATTGTTATTGTTATCTTCTTCTTCAATGAAACAATATTATTTTATTAGAACCACTTATATATTTTATTAATGCCGAACGGTTTCGGAACGACCGCTATTTCCTCAGGGCTTAAATGAAACCAATAATTTTGTGTATACCATTATATAATCACAATTATCAAAGTGATTTTTTGAAGATTGAAGAAAACATATAATTATATCCCTGGGGAAGGAACGGTCTTTTCGAAACCTGACAGCGTTAATAAAATATATCAGTGGTTCCAACAAATTGTTTTATTTAATTATAATGGATGACCACAAAGTTATAGCTACATTCAATAGTATCAATAGACATTATTTATTTCACAAGTTTTACAAGAATTCTGTTTAAGTACATAGATTGTTGTAATGATTGTGATCTTTGTGGATTTTTTCGTCAAGCATTTGCTGGAGACACGAGTAACAATGATCATTCCAGCTGAAAAATTACTCATCAAAATATAAATTATTCAGAAAGACGAAAGAATAAAATAATAACTACGAAGAAGGAGAGTTTTATGAAGAAGTTACCAGGAAATTTCTAATTGAACTTTTCTCAAAACAATGCTTTTAAAATGTGCTTCGGAAATTTTATTACAGCTACGATACAAGAATTTATTAGAAACTTTTAAAAAATGATCTAATTAGAGTAGGTATCAAACATCAACGAATTCTACTTTATTACTAAAGATTATTATATTAAAAATTATAAAGATTATTGATTATTCATGTTAGGCCATAATGAGGTTTATGTTCCCAATTATTGTTCTTAGATTTATTTACTAATAGGCATTGAGACAGCGAAATAAAAAGTTTTCACAGAAAGATAAGTGAAATCTGATTATCATTTTTTACAATTACACAATATCCTAAATTTTGATTTTTAATTCAATTATTTCTAATTATTTGCGCGGTTCGAAATATTTAATGTTGTTTTTTCTATACATTGTATTTAGGGACGTAACTTGAGTTACTTTAATCATGGATTCCTGAATTTATTTAAAGTAAAAAATGTGAATCAAATTTTGGCCTCCGGTCACTATTTTATGTCTTTGTTTTTGCTCAGATTTTGCCTTGAATTGATTGAAATCATAGTGTTACCGTTTTCGCTTTTACAACGCCGGCATTACTTGATATGAAACTTAGCACGGATGAAGCACCCAATGAGGGCCATGTTATTAAATGTGGTGTGATTTAATATTAGTATTGAATAAAAAATAAAAATACGACGCTAATCCAGCATGAATATAAATCAACTAAGTGTCAAGCCTGACCTACAAATTCAAAGTGGGTACAATTCCGATTCAACCACGATATAACGACAATTCAACGCCGATTCACTTTCAATTCTATCCCAATATAACGTGAAGATATCGCCAAAACATTGCCGATACAACTCTGATGTAAGCCCAATACAATCCAAATACAACGCTGATACATTGATACATGAAATGAGGTGAAACAGAATAACATTTTTTTTAGATGTGTTTATGTTCTTAGCCAATGTCTTTATGTTCTATAGCAACCAGCTAGATAAATCTAATTCAAACCATTCAATTATTTCACATTGCAGCGGTTCTCTTCAATACATCCTATCTAAAGTGCGGAAAATCTCCAGCACGTGACCTCCGTTCTATTCCCTCTCTTTTCCTAAAATTCAACAGCGCAACAATTGCTTTCTTTTATCGTGAACTTTATATGAGCATTGCGATTGCGATGAGCAATGTTATTCGAACCATTCAGCAAAATAGTCTTCAATACGTATATTCAATTACATAAAATCCCCACATAACAGTAGAAAATACGGGCAAACTCGCAAAACTCAAACGTATGGTATTAAATTCAACTGATTCAAAATGCGATGATACGATATTATTTTCAATTCAGTACATTTTTTGATTATTTTGTATTTATGTAAAATAGATTTCTCACGTTCATCAGAAAATATAGCAAAAATTGATTACATTGAAAAAAAAACGTTTGATTTTTTTTTTCAATTTTCGTGGGTACAAAGTCACTATAGAGTAATGAATATTAAAACCAAATTATTATTAAATGTTACGATACACTCAAATACAAGGCAACACAAAGCCTCTCCGTGGAATTGGTTCCTTTATTATCAAAATTAATCAATCAGTGCTTTAAAGAGGGACTTTTCCAGAAAGCTGTAAAATTGCCAAGGTGATACCAATTCACAAAGGTAGGTCCGAAACCAACACCTCAAACTACAACCAAACTCAATGTTATCAAAAAAAATTGAGTGTGTAATTTACGAAAAACTAAACTATTTTCTGTTAAAAACAATCATTCTTTTATAAAAAAACAGCTTGCGGCAAAAAAACGACTTAATCAGTTAATTATATTTTATCTATACTAGTTGACCTTCAAAAAGCCTTTGATACAGTAAGCCATAACATACTTCTCAAGAAACTCATGCTTCTCAAAGAAAATTGGTGTAGTTGGTCCTGCTCTTAATCTATTCAAATCATATCTTAACGATAGAAAGTAATTCGTTAGCATTAAAAATCAAAATAGCAACCACCTTCTAATAAACTATGGAATTCTACAGGGATCCATACTAGGACAACGTTCCCAATGTATATCAATAATAATTTGTAATTAGATTTAAACGGTGAAATCTTTTAACATGCATTGCAATTTTCTACTGGGGGAAAAAGTTAGACATCTTGCTAGAAAATGCTCTAAGAGACCTATAAAAAATCAACAGTTGGCTCCAATCAAATATCCTAATAATGAATGTAAAAAAACAGGTTACATGATTTTAAGCTCTATTGTAAAATAATTAGTCCTTTATCCTTAAAAATTGAAAAGAACGACTTGAAAATCCTAATACAGGAAAAATATCTTGAAGTGTGCATTGATAAGCAATTAACATTTAAACAAGATATTTAAGATATTACAGATAAAATGACCTCCTTAATTAGTGTATTTAGCCGATTATCACATGTGTTACTAAGTAAATTTATAAAAAGGTTTACATTATAGTCCCATACATCTACACTAAACTTACTTGTGGAAACTGTGGAAACGCATGTGAAACAAAAACATAAATGACAAGTAATATAAAACAGGCTCATCCAAAATCTTATTCACTACAAATCCAGAACATCCACAAAAAATGTACATATGGAAACAAAATTATTAGCAATAAGAAAACTATGTGAATACAATACGTGTGTCTTTATATACGAAATAAACAATAAAGTCATACATACATACACATAATTCATTAAAACATCCCAAACATTTTACACAACAACACGATAACATACATTTAAACACCATCCACACTCACTATGGTAAGCACTCCATTGGTTACGAAGGGGACAACTTGTATAATCGCCTTCCAGATGAAATTAAAAATGAAAAAAGGCTGGGTGGTTTTAACAACAAAAAAAATCTTAATAATAAAAAAATATGAATCAGAATAATATTGTATTATAATGTAATTTAAAATGTGTTTAGTTCAAATATTTCTGGCCAAAGAAGTGAAAATGAATATAAAAACTAAATTATAGTACATATTATATGCTCATGTTATGTTTTAAACACAAAAAGTTCTTATACCAAAATCAAAACATTTTCGAAAGTTTATGCAATAAATTTTAAACTCCGTACGAAATCTGCTCACTCTGCCTATTTTTTTGTCCAGTGAATCGGTCAAAGTATTCACTATTCACAGATGTGTCGCAATCTGATGTTGACTGAATCTATTGAATAGATTCTAAGTAACTTAGACCCAGTCATCTGAAAAAGCTTAGAAGGAAGGCAATTCTATTAAGCTCCGGTTTCTATTGAGCGAGCTTCGCCTACTGACCTTCCTGCTAATTACGAGAAAATTGTATTAGTAGGTACCCTTTCTAGCGAACCAACTCATCCAACTTACCCCAAAGGGAAATTGATGAGATTTCCGAGGGATTTCTATTAAATTGTCATTAGATGAAAACACTTCTATGGATCACGTACAAATTGGAACACGTAACACGAAAAAGAACAAACAATGGGGGTGGTTTTGACGTTTTGTCAATTTCTGCCATTCTTTCAGAGATTTGCGGGATTAATAAATAACGGCCTTTGAGGCACTTAATTATTGATTAATAAAACAATCAGAGAACCCTCCGGCCGGCGGTTACCGCTCTCGTGATTAAAATAGATGAAGCCAAATCTGCCATTGTCGTACCTACTTTGCTTTCCATCTCGTTTTTTTCGATTTCTGTAATTACGAAATGAATTCATAAGAACGATGATTTTTAGTTTATGTACCAGAAAAGAAATAATATTATCAATTAAGATACTGTGGCCAGCAAGCAACGCAAATTCAAGACGCGATTACCTCCCATTGGCTGCTTGTACTCCAATAGTGGACAACGGGTGCTGTTCTAAAAAAAGAAGATTAATTCTGTTTCCGATTGCCGCTAATCTAACAGCTCACGAATTGCTTCGAATTCGCACTCCACTTCTCAATAAATAACCTTATATAAAATGTAAATTATGGTTCTGAATTATTTTTGAATAAATTGTAAGTAAAGAGTCTTATTTGTCTTCATTATGATCGCAGCGATACCTGTCCCCATGTAACACATAAGATTATCAACGTTTTAATTTTGCTTTCTTCTTTCGTATAGTGGGGGGGTCAGAGGGGGACATCTAGGTCTGCGAGCCAGTCCAGGGCCTCAGACGTCGCCCTGTGGACCTCATCAATCCCGCCGGGGAATGAATGGAGCGGGCATTCGTTGACCACATGTACGGTGGTCTGCACCGCACCGCATTCGCACATCGCCGACTCTTTAAGGCCCCATCTATGCATCATATGGGCACAACGGCTATGGGAGCAGTTTTGCTTTTAGTTTTGATTTATTCGAAAGATTTTCATGCAAGGTTTTACAATTTGCAGGTGTGTTAAAATGAAACTACAAATATATAACTTCTAATAGATGCTACTGAAAAAATATTATGAAATGTTAAAAGTAGTCTTATGAAAAAATCTCATTGGAACATTCCACGCATTCTATAATTGATGTAAATAATTTTCCCAGTCGTTATACAATTAAATACGACTTAAATCAGATTTACAACCCAGCGGTTGCGGCTCGTGAAATGAAGCTAGGAAAAATTGAAGACTTTTTGTTTAATTCGTACCGAGGACGACACCGAGAATAACCCGTTTGGCACAGAAAATGACTCACTTTAACCTTTTGCCGCCATTTATTATTAAGTTGGGGGAAGGTGTCACATTTCAGGCGCAGACATTTTCAGCTTGGCATATTTATTTCGAGAAATTTTCCCAACATTTACAAAATAACGTATGTATACTTTTTCATTACTTTACACATCATCATTCAACAGTGATTTGTACATTAATGTACGCTCTCTGTAATGAAGCATTTTATCACGCTTTGTAAATAATAAGAATCACATGCGTATATTTTATGTTCAAGCACGTTTCATACCAATAACTCATAATTCTAACGGGTTTTATGAATATTCATGAATTATTAAAAAAAATCATCTAGATATTTACTGGTACTTTAAACGGTATCAAAACATTTTTTAATATATTTGAAATGGTTTTTCTGAACCTCTTGATGATAATGCTCTTAAGTTAGAATTTAAATGTCATGGTATCATAGTATTTTTGCTGTTTCATCGGTCTTTTGGTGTCCAACGGTGAACACAGACTTTTCTCGAATATCTTTTTTCGATTTTCGGTGACTATAAAGTCTGACCCCAAGTAGGCAGTTCTTTACAGGTTGTTAGCCAATTTTATTTGTGGGTGACCTCTGCTTATATTCATCAACAAAGAATTCTGTTTGACGAATCTATGTTATGCAGCTTACATACAATGGTATTGGAGAAGTGACAATATTGTAGGCTATCGTCTCAAGCAAGCCTTTGTCTTGCTCCTAATTCGAAATTT
Organism: Limnephilus auricula; assembly: GCA_951813805.1. Classification (NCBI taxonomy): domain Eukaryota; kingdom Metazoa; phylum Arthropoda; class Insecta; order Trichoptera; family Limnephilidae; genus Limnephilus; species Limnephilus auricula. Next base: position 36,917,148 of record OX638388.1, read on the forward strand.
TAGTTTGTCTTTGTCCCTGTCGCAAGATAATACAGAGCATGTTGCGCGGCTCTTTGTACGATGTTCGTTATCTCAACCATATCCTAACAGTGGATATACGATGGCGCTCTAATCATGTGAGTAAGATTTGGCTTAATTGCACATAATGTAAAGTTTATTATTAGGTACCTATATTGAATATTTCTTAAAAAGTTTGTTTTTGTTACTTGTTATTTACATCTTCAATAAGTTGAAACCGAGCCAACACAAATAAATTATTATTCTCCCTGGATACTGATTGTTCTCAAAAAAATAATTACATGTGGAAATTCTTAATCACTCTTATTTGAGTTCACCTTACGTTTTCCCTTCAAAACTCATATCATGCATCACTCATTACTCCGATAATACGCCACAACCTCCCACAACTTCTAAAACTCCAGACATATTAGCACTTATTAGCACTTAAGCAGTATTTTCTAGAAACCCTAATATTGTCAGCCGAAAGCTGACAAAAAACGCCCGTCCAAGTATAATCTCAATGATTCATCAAGCACACATTCGTTAACGCCAAAATACCAAAGTTCTCGTACTACGAACCAAGAACCGAGTAAATTTCAGAACTGCTTCTTTTGAAAGATACAATATTAAGTATTTTGTCATCGGTGTCATTGCCTTCTTTCGAGGATGACGCATCACTTCCCGATTAATCGTGTTAAATACTAACATTGACATGTCAGCCCGTGTTATTTCAAAGCTAATAAAAACTTGTGATGGGTGATCGCCACCACACAAGTGCTGAAGTTTCGTGTGGGTCCATCTGAATAGATGGCTAAACCTTTTATCCGCTCGCCGATCGAAACCTTTTGGTAAAGCCTCTCCAAACCAGATCACAGCCTCCAATCTTTGGTGATGGATGTTTTCGGTTCTTTCATATATCATATTACCCACCCCACCAGCTTTGTGGCACCAAGTTAGAATTATGTTTTTATAACTTGGGGTTGTTTGGGTTAAAATAAATTTGGGTTTGGATTCCTAAATATACTTTCCAAAACTCCATATTTTCCCTCAATTGTTTTCTAATAAAATACATTGCTTATTACAATAATTAATACTTTATTTGCAATGTGCGAGTAATAAATATTGGTGTTTATAAATATTACAAAATGTATTTTTTGAAGCACCAACACAGTTTATGACTATCACGTTTTATTCATCGACCAATCTACAGGGTGTTAAGGGTCGTGCTTGACTTACTTTAACAAGTGATTCCTGGCTCTATTTGGAGTTCAAAATGTACATGAAATATTGGTCTCCGGTGACTTTTTCTATGTCATTTTTTTTCTTCATATTTAAACTAAAAAAATCTTCCACATGTCGTCACCGGTCTCTCAGCCAAGTAACCGCCAAACCTCTCACCCACCCCTGACGGTTCAACACATACTGTTTTTTTTGTTTTTAATTGAAAAAAAAAACAAACAAAAAAAAACCTCAAAAGTGTCAGTTTTAATCTTCATTAATTTAATTTCAATCTTCATTAACATTTTTTTTTAATATTATCAGGAATCACTGATTGTATGTCAAGTGTATCTTTTAACACCATATATGTATCGATTGTCATTTTATGGAAGTATTTTATCCACCCAAGCGCTTTTTGCCACTTTATGGCACTATTTACAAAACCACGAATTGCTTTGTTGCCAAAATGTGGCAATTTTTTTTTTCTTAAAGTGACTATATAATATATTGTACATTCAAAATATAACAAAATAAATATTCTCTAAATTCTTTAAATGTTTTAAGGTTAAAGATTTAGTAATATTTTTTTTATAAATCATATGAATATGTTGAACATTAAAATACTAGTAATAGCATGCAAATATTGTATAAGATATGGCACTACTACTTGCTTTGACACATGTGACCTAAATAATGTTTTACCCCAACGTCATTCCGCCATCACAAAAAACATAAAAGCGGACTAAGCCACCGTCATCATATTATGTTTATTCTATGTAGTTATATTATGGAATTGGTTTACACTTTCTAAATATCAAAAGACATTATCATCACGCCCGCCAACAGATGGGTTCAGGCGATAAGACAAAACGTCACACAACCCATGTTGTATCCATATTGGTTATTAAAAGAAACTCGTTTTAACTATTGGCATGACTTGACTTTAGAGGTAAAGGAATCATCAAAATGAAACATCCTTTGATCGTGCTTCTTCATACTAGAATTAGTCCATTTTTAAATAATTCCAACCCCTAGGTTTGGGTGTTTCGCAGATATTCCAGGGTGACCTTTTTATCAATCGATCTGATCAATCAGCTCGATTTTGGTTTTTTAACACTTAAAAAGTTGTTAAATAACGATTCTAGCGGTTTCAGCTAATGAACAAAAAGCCCAACTGTAACGTTGTTTTGCTTGACAGCTGATCACAATTTCATAGAAATTTTCCATTTAACGGCAATGTTACATTACATTTTTCTAAAACACTCCACCCTTAAGAGGTAATATCCAACAATCCCTTATTCCGTTTTTGTTAACAGCGCTGCGCGCGGATGTTTTTACAACCATGAAGCTAAACGGTATTAGTTTTAAACTTATACAAAATGTTGTCGATAAGACCGGCGCGAACACATGACCTCTCACGGCCCCATCTCGGCGGCTAATGATCGCGAGAATTTATATCTTGAACTGCCATGAAAAATGATCAAACGGGAGAGGGTAAATGAATAAAAATTATATACTTCTTAAAATTATTTTTTGATCAAAATAATTTTATAAGTTTTCAATAATGTCTAAACAAAATAAGTGTGTAAAAAAAATCTGAAATATTTTAGTTTGTAAGACCTTAAATAAATAGAAAAACTGAGGTATTTTTTAATGATTTTAATTTGTCTAATATTTTAATTTTGAAAACTGTGTTGACTAGATTATATATTGATTTATTTTGTTTTATGATTATATGATTTGAAATTTGTGTTGTTAAATAGAATCTATCGTTTAAAAATTGAGAAAAAATATGCCATTGACCAACGGTATAACCTTAGTATATTATAAATACACTTAGTTTTTCAAAATTTTAAAACTGCGTGTACCAGATAAAATAACAATCTTTCAAAATAAATTTATGTTTTTGTGTAAAAAAGAGTCAATACGTCTAGAATTTGATTTAAAAATGACTAATTTCCGGTATTCTCTGGTAAAACACTACTAAACCAAAAAAATCATAAGGCCGGTCGATGTCTTCTGTGATCAATAATTTAGCTCACTTTCTGATATTATTGTAGATAATCCATTTCCCAAGAACATACAATTTTTCCCGCTGGTTTCCGATGCAACTATATACCCTATTACAGAGAGAGAAACTTTGAATTACATCAATTCAAATAATTAAGTTTCAAATAGCAATGTAAATTTACCGATATTTCCGGAAATGCTATTCTAGGAATAACCCTATCGGATACCGATCGAATAAGGAAAACAAAACTCGTTAAACTTTTTGACCTACTTAAACTTCACTTTTCAGAATTTTCTTTTTATTCTAAAAATAAATCGGAGCGACTTGGATCTGAAATTTTTTTTCACTGTAGAATTTTTTTTTTTTGAAATCTAAATCAAAGTTTTACATAATTTTTTTTTTACCTTAGCTCCACACAGGAGGCCATGAGGAAAAAAATCCCTCAGGGCCTATGTCATTTTTGTAAATGTCGTGTGGAGGGTCTTTTAGGGGATAGGGTAGGAAGTTTTGGGAAGGAAAAAGGTTTAAGGGGTGGGTAGGAATCTGGGGAACAATGTGTTCAGGAGTGACGGACGTGTGAATCTATACCTGCCACTGCGGTCCATGCCATTGGGTCGAGAGAGTCCGGCCGAAGAGATATTAAGGCCTCCCTCAACCAGTCTCTCCCGATCCTGCCTGCCACGCAGTTAATGGGCAGATGCATCCGCTGCCAAGACCCGGACAAACCTAACTCCGTGAACCCGGGCACCCCTGCTAAGTCACCACCAAACGTAGTGAACCTTTTGGGGTGACATGTGGCAGAAGTGTTGGTTGTCCAATAAATGGTTCCCGGGGCGGCAATACCCATACCCGCCTCCCAAATAGAATAATGTCTTGCTGATTTTCTTTAAATTATTATATTATTTAAGTATTTGGTACATACATAATATTTTTTAATGAAAAAAGCTTTGATGAATTGTAATAATAATTAGTAACTTTTTTTATAACTCAGACATATTAATTACGATCGAAAAAGATTTCTGTGAAAATAAAATATTGAATTATTTGTCATCGTATTTATTATTTACGGTGTTTTATGTAAATTATAATGTGAAAACAATTATTCCGAAAGACCTCTCGACAGGATTTATTAAAATTTGAATATAAATTATAATTTCGGCACTCTGCTGAATTATAAAAGATTATCCAAAGTTATGAAATAGAGTGGTTTGAATAATGTTAATCGTAGGAAAATAATGTAAAAATATGTAAATTGTACTCTTTCACTAAATAATTCAAGAAGAATTCAAATGCAAATTGTTCCCTCACTAGATGATTAAAAATAATTTATTGTATCTAAAAATTACTGGAACCGGTGACGGTCACAAATAAGTTAAGTGGAAAAAAGTTTAAATTGTTTTAATATATTTTTATTATTAAAAAGTCGAGATTATGTTTGGCAATTAAATGTAAACACGACGATGAGCAATTTTTATCATCCACCTCTATTGTTGAAGGTAATGTATGGCTCCGAATGCTGGATATTATACAACTCCTACTCTAGGCAATTCGAATCAGCAGAAATACGAATGCTAAGATGGTCAGCAGGAGTATCATTAAAAGATAAGATCAAAAGTTCACGCATTAGTGTTAGCCTGGGTGTCACAGACATAAAGAGTAAGCTGGAGGAACGACAGTTGAGATGGTATGGGCACATAAAATGGAGACCACCAGACCACACAATGAAGTAGGCAATATCTATGGAGTCTATCTTCGACAGTCATCCAAAAGTAGACTAAAGAACTCCTGGATGTCTCAAGGCTCCAAAATTCTGCAGAAAACGGCCTGGATGAAAGCGATACTCAGAACCGAAGAAGCTACAACCTGAGAACTAGAAGAGCCGATCCCAACAGCCTACCTAGGTAAAGCAAAAGAGTGGAAGATACTCTCAGTGTCGTATTGGTGTAAGACCACCATTCAGAATTGAAACGTTGCTTGAAATCGCTGGAGCCATATTTAGTAACTAGATCTGAATAGCCAGGCACTTCCCCACCTTCCTCTTCCCATCTCCTTCCCTTCCCCACTTTAATTCAGCCTCACAACATACCCCATTTGGGTATGCCATAGTCTCACTGGCTCCAGACGGGAGCAGTTGGGACTCTTGTGAGGTATTCACTACAAAAAAAATTAAAAAATGAGTTGGGACAGTGCAAGGACGAAGAAGGCCTCTAATATTGACGGTACAGACGGTCAGACGGTTTTAGGGATTCCTAGAATATTGATTATGAGTAAATTACACTCTAATTTATTCACTATACTTTTTTTAGTTATATTTTATTTTACTTGCTATTTAAGGATTATTGAATCATCGTATTAATATTTTGCTAATTTTCACTAAATTTTATTAAACACATGTGTTGTTTTCTTAAAATTAATACAACTGAATTTTTTTCTTATATTTAATTACTGTAATAAATTTGTAAAATGGTCACATAAAAGCCCACCAGGGCATTAACAAATTAATCAAAAAAAAATTATAAGAAAAATTCTCTTTTTAACTTTTGAAGGTTATTTATTCCCACCAATGTAATATATAAATAAATAAAAATAAAATTGGATATATTTATCCGAGACACTATTAGGTAACAAATACATTCTTTGAATACTTGTTTCCAATGAAAAAATGTAATATGATAATATTGTTAATTATGAAATTTTAAATATGAAGATGACAAATATGACAGTCTGATAATATATTGCTATGGCTGAATTGGTAGAGCGTCGTCCCGGACGTGAGATCTGGGTTCGTGGCCCAGTAGTGACCATTATGTTTAATTGTTTTTCTGTGTCTTGTTCATTTTCATATTTTAATTTAGATTATTGTTGTTGTCTTCTTCTTCAATAATAAATAAATACTTAATTTGGTAAGCGTACCTATGACCCCTCATTGAAAACATACTTCACTTACGAATATATTCCTTCAACCAAACCCTTTTTGTGTTATAACGGTTTTGTTTTAGCCAAATCGATCCTGTTCCACACATTTGCCTAAGCTTTTAGGGATAAACTACACTCAAAAATCTCTCATGCGGAAACGTAGGGTTTTTTCCGACAATTTTTGGTGGAAATCACGCCGTACTCTTGTGGAAGCCGAAAGGGATGCTCAATTTGTCGCAAATCTATACATAATTTAGAAGCAACCCATTTTTGATATAAATTAAGAACACTTAGTTGAAAAAACCGCACCCAATAAAGTGTGAAAATAAAATCAGTGTACCCTTTTTACCGGTTAGATCTACTCGTCCCCACCACCTGATTAAAAAGGTTTTATTTGACTTCTATATCTATCCCTAATCACATTAATTATTGAAGTCATCGTCATAAACTTTTTACATTCGAAATAAAACAATGTATGCGGTAGGGAGGTAACTTATCATCATAATAATAATCATAATATCTGGATGATTCATTTTACACAATTTTTGTAAAAATCACTTAAAGAGTACAAAGATTAATTTTCTCAGGCTCCATCCAACTATTAACCATAATATTAAAACTAAGTATAACTAAAGGCTTGAAACAATTACATAAAATTACGTACGATGTAAAAATATATATATTATTTGTATAATGTAAAGGCAGATAATAAATACCCAGGACAATACGTTTCCGCGGGTCGTCATGGTAATAATAAAAGCCCTCAGTGTTTCCTTGTAATGTTGACTCCTCTCACCGTATCCCCCCCCTCTCTCCCCAACCTACCCCCACCCCTCTCACAATCACCCTCACTCACCCTCCATATAATGAAATCTAATCATTTCTGTACTTGTATAATTTTTAAAGTTAGTTTTTTACTAGTGAATAATGACACGGACGCGGACGTGTCGAAACCGGTAGCAGATAAATAAAAATTAAGTAAAAAATGTACATTTGTGAATTAAAACTCTTCAAAACATAATGTATAGAAATTGTTACATAGTAATAATGCCCAAGAAATACATTTTTTTTTCGCTTTAGGAAAGTATATTTTGGTTACGAATGACAGCAATACAAGGAAGGTTCTCCCGAATATGTTAAATTTAAAGAATAAAAGTCTAAAGGAGTAATTTTCTTTAATTTTTTTTAATTTAATAATTTTTTAGTTAGGACCAAAATTCTGTTATCGTTATGTTACTTGCATCTTAGTGCAGGAGATACTCTGAAAGCGCCATTTTCAAACGTGGTATTTAGCTTGCCTTTAGCTTCTCTCATCCTCCCGATAGCCACTGATGTTGATCTAAGAGTTGACTGTCTTAGACCAGTATTTCCAGAATACATAGTTCAAAGATTTAAGATGGGGCTATTTGGTTAATGGATTTAAACACCATCCAGCACTATTTGTACCAGATACTTCGGGGCTCTTGAGTCAGTAAAGGTTACGAAGAATTTCTGAAATTTGCAAATATTTAGAGACCTTACTGTAGCGTTAAACAATAATTGAAGTTTGTTAGTTTGATATTTTATCAGACCAAATAGAAGTTGATCAGTAGTTTTTTGTCTCGATCGGAAGGTTTTTTCAGACTTATTTGAGCTGTCTTAGGTGAAAATAAGTTTTGACGATCCTATTTACTTCACTTTTTACCGAAAGGTTCCAATTTTAATTAACACCAAGAAGTTTAGCTATTGTATTTAACTGCTGGAAATTGAAATCGGTGAGTTGTCTATGATATGCTTGCTTTATTTTGTGGATTCCCAGCAAATCTCAGTTTCGAAGAAAGATATCCAAAGAGTTATTGCTTCTATGCGATTTTTGAGACCATTGATTTGGTTTGAGGTGAAATAAAATATTTTTTTCATTTTGTATGTAGCAGTGAGATAACATACAAAATGACTTTAGTATTTGGAGACATCATTATAAGTAAATTAATTAATTGGACCCAAAACGTATCCCCTAGATACCCCCAAAGAAAGGGTTTATTTCCAATCTTCGAAGCTTGTAAGCGATTTGATAAGTAGGGAGTTCACACCAAATTTTGTCTATATTCTCGTAATGGGGAAGCCGTGATCAGTCAGAACAACAACAAAAACACCGCACTCATCTCTTGGAGTGACATAACTGCTAACCGATTCTATGGCAGGAGTCGTGCCTAACAGCATACGCAATAGTCTGTTGAGTGAAACCTTCTAAATGCGGATTGACAAAACTTGATTGAAAAACAAAAATGATTGTTTTGCTTTTTACAAAATGTTACCTTTAATCGGAATGTTTTTACGACGTAGTTGATAATTTGACAGTTTAAGCAATCCTTTCCTAGTGGGTTCGAAAACTCTTGACAACCCTATTATACGCTAGTGCTGAGATACTGAACTATACAAAAGGGACTGTTTAAACGCTCGAACTAACAATAGTTCCCGAAGGGTGGCTTACTCGCTGGTAAGTAGGTATTAAAACATCACTCTACTCGTACTCGTATACAATAATGGGAAATAGATCAGCCAAAATCTCACCCAAATAGATGTTTGTAAATGTATAATCGCTCAGGTTAAATCTGTCAACATTTTTAAGAAATTAAAACGATACTTATACTACTATAAACCTCGTATTCAAACCATGTGTGAAACTCGCTACTATTTACCTTCCACAAGCCTTAATAATCATGTTCAGCTCTCTTATTTGAAGTGTTTTTCGTGAAATATTTCCCCAGAGGAAACATTTTCTAAATATGTGTAAAGGCCTGATTACTAGTTTTACTTAATAATAAAAAACGTCTTTATAATTAACTTAATTAACAACGTTTAAATAGGGCTTGTCTACATTCAAATAAATAAAATTCCAAGTTGTAATTATTTTCAGGAAAAGTTTGTCCAATGCAATGAAGAGTGACATTACTTTTTAATGTTGCAAACTAAATTTCAAATGCCAAGCAGTTTGTTTTATCTCACAGGGTTGTGGAATTGTGGATTTTTTCGTTTGCCGAAATGCAAAACATACGTTTGAACAATATTGTATGGATTACTGAACGAAGAGCCATGCCGAAGAACTTCGGAATGCCGGACGAAAAATGAGCGAGTTGAAAAAATTTCATTGCGTGTTGGAACATGTCTTAGGAGATGTAAATGACGTTTCCACGACAGCTCAGAATCGATCAACTTCAACACCACTTTAAAACGTCATTAAAACGTCACCTAACTTAACATAACCTACTTAACCAATTTTTTTTTCAACATACCTATTTTGGGTATGTCATAGTCTCACTAACTCCAGACGGTTGGAAGAAGTTGGGTTTCTTGTGCGGTATACAAATAAACTGTTCGGTGGATAGGTTGATCATAAAACGGGAAAGAAATCATCAAAGAAGATTCAAAAAGCCGATGCTTTTTAATTACAAATGCAGAAGTCTAAAACACTCGCGGTGACGAATGAATGTGGTTTGGAGGAACTTAATGCAAAAATATGCCTTTTTAGTGCATGTAAGAACATTTTACTGACAAAGGAAAGAGTATGAACGCACTCATAATACCCCTCAAAAACACAACACATAGTGTAATAATCTAACACTTTTGTTTCTTGCCTACCTGGAACTAAATACATTACAATAAAACCTACTCTGGTAAACAACGTTGTTTATCTTTTCATTCTAAATTATCTATCTCGTTCTCTGCGTTAGCTTCTTTCTGTTTCACATGACAAAATGTATAATGATGAACACATTTTATAGGTAATCCAAATTAATAAAATTTAGTTTTCATTTTATTTACGCTTATTATAATTTCAGTTTTTTTTATTATACTTCACATAAGTTGTGTATTCAGGAAAATATTTTTTATTTTTAATATTTTGAATCTTATTTTCTGACGTAGATATTGTATTCAACTTTTATTGATTCATCAATATTTATACACTCGGGATGACGGTTAGGGGGTCGCAAAGTTGATAATGAAGTTAGATTAACTTGATGAAAAGGCTTCACAAGTACCTAAGTATTACTTGTCGTATAATTTATCATTAAATAAGAAATTGGTAACATGATCGATTGGTAATCAGAAACCTCTCTAGATTTGTCGGTTATGGCGAAACTAAATATTTTTTTCTCTGATTGCGTGCTTTTCTATGATTCCATCATAACGTGTTTGATTTATTCCATTTGATGGAAGTTTGTGGAAGCGTAATACGATTCAATCATTGGTTATTGTCCATTGCCACAAAAATAGGGGATTTTCTGCTGACCAGGGGAAAATACTAGTTTCATTTTGATGTATTGTTTTCCATCAAAGTGTAATAAATTTTATGAACCTTGCAAAAAATTGAGTAGTATGTCCTTGTTAACTGCAATATTAAATCGTCTCATTCACGCATTTCTTTGTTAACTATTCAATTATATAATTATCTTCACTTCAAAGTGATTCCTTTTATATTCCCACTCTCTGGTCTGAATGATTGTATTTTTGTTACTCTCGTTAATTTCTCATGATTTACCCATGTGCCTAAGCAAACTCACTTCTACATCCTCTGCCAGTTCATTTGCCTCGGTATCATACGACAGAGTTTGGATATCAGATTTCCATTGTGCACTGCTACTGATTTCTTTTGCTTTTTATTTGCGTCTACTGCATTTTGTTTTCAATTAAGTAATTGGATTCTCTGCTATCACCGTTCTATATCACATGTACTGGGTGTCCGGGGGTAAAGTGCATGAATTTCAGGAGGTAATTCTCCATGACAGTATAAGTAAAAAATATAAATGACTTTTTTCGAAATTCCAGCTTTTAAGGGTAGTTTTGCCTCCTCTAGTATTCACTAGAGGCGGCTGAAATATGACAGTCGTGACAATGAATAGTTCATGATAATCACCTTATAGCTTGGGAGTTTTGCCGGATGTTAAATAAAACTTTCCTTGCTGCCTCTCTGGGATGTTTAAAAAAAATAGAGATTATCAACTGCTCCCAACCGTCTAGGGCTGGTGAGACTACGGCACCCCCATTTGGGGTTTGTTGTGAGACTGAAGGAAGTGGGGATGGGGATGAGGAAAGTGGGAAGTACCTGACCATTCAAATCTGGTCATCAAAGACGGCTAAACTTATTTCAAGCTACGTTTCGATTCTGAATGGTAGTCTTTTACCGGGCGATACTGATAGTATCTTCCACTCTGGAACCTGCTGCAATTGTGAAATAACACAATTTAATCAAATTTTTAAACGAATACCTTCTATACCTTCTATTTTCTTAAACAAATATACATAGTGAAAAAACATATTGCCGGTGTCAGACATTGATAGATTCAATAAATTGTGATTTTTTGCATAAGCCACGTCAATAATGACCGATAAAGGTATAGCTTTCAGAAGCGGGTTAAAGATCTTCTGTCAGAAAATGTTCAAAATGACGTAAGTGTACCGTACCAGTTGGAAAGCCGATTTTTTAAGCATATTTTGGTTAATTTGCCTAAGTCTAGGTGGTATAATATATCCATATTTAAATGCTTGGGACTTTTTTTTTAATATTTGTTTATTTTTATATATTTTTTTTTATTTTTCGAAGTCATTAGTCCTGCGAACATAGGACATAGTGGCGTTATTTATGGATTCAAATAATGTCTTATACAATTTTTGTTACGATAGATATCGATTGGTCTTAATATTAAAATGGATATTTTTGAATCCGTGCCAAAATTATATTCCTTGCTTTAAGGCAACTTTTATTTTACGATCCAAAGGACTTTAATGACTCACAGCTTACTAGTTTTGCAGAGACACGCAAAACTTATCTTGAATCTCCTGATCAATAATGGGAATTAATTATGTGTTATTTGACTTATAACATAACATAATTTATTTTTCACTTTATCCCGCCCATGAAAGACAAATCGAAGACTCAAACCTGCACATAACATCATGTATGTTTGCTAAAAAGGGAATGGACCACAATCACAATGTGCCATATGCATTAATTTGCTTGCATGAGTGGAGCAAACTCACTCAGACATTCCACCCGCTTAGTAACTTGTTGCTTTCTGTTGGTCAACATACGCCATTTACCACACAACATGTTTAGCCTTGTTTTCCGGATGAACCTGACCAAATCCACTATGTAACAAGATCTCTCAACTTAATACAGATTCCCATTCCCATTTACAAATCCTTTCATCTTCTACCCTTGTCTACATTACATTTGCAGATCCGCGATCTAACCATGCAGACAACCATTGTTGTTATCGTTTCTTCACAGTCATATTGATCTCTCGTGTTTACGAGGTTAACATTATTAATAATTCATAACTTGTTGCCAATTAAAATAATGATCTTATCTGTTGATTGATTGACTGATCTTTTCTGTTTTTCTCCTACAGACCACTCTTGCTATCCTGGACAAGCTGGATATAGACAGCGAGAAGCCTTCAGATGAAGAGATCGCCAGAATCTTTGGCTATGAGGAGGCATACCTCGCTGGAGACCTGTCCATGTGGCAGAGACTCAAGCCCAAGGTCTGGTCTTTGTTCGATGAACCCTCAAGCTCTACTGCAGCAAAGGTACGTAATACATAAATTAAGTAGGTAATTAATCTTGGTTACTAATTTGGTAATGTTTTTTTTAAATATGATGAAATATAATTGATTTGATATTTAATTTTTAAAAACACTTTTTGAAACATTGAAGGAAATCCTTCACATTGTACTTCCAAGATATAACAAAATACTTTAATCAAACTACACAATTGCGAAATCGTCTTCTTTTCTATTATTAGTTATCTTTCGTTTCATATTAGATTTGGGATTTATATTCAAGTAGATAGTCTACTACATTATTTATAGTTACCAAGAATTTTTAAACCTAATTTTAGAACCTGAAGATCAAAATGTTTGTCTCTCTTCCCCACATTATCCATGAAGCAGTACGAACGATGTTATTTTTTTATGAAGAAGGACTTAAGCTTAGCAAATGTCTAGCAGTAACGTCTGCCTTTTTAGCTAATAATCATCCTGTCATCTACCGAGTATTGAAACTTAGCTGAATTGATTCAATGTAAAATTTGTGCCCAAATCTACATACCAAGTATTCCGAATCCTCTTTCAGCCTAACAGCATTCCTATTGAGGAAGAAGAGTAAACCTTAGAACCATTGGCTCCGGACGGTTGTGATTCTTGTGCGATATAACATATGTAATGAATTTTTTTTTTTTATTTTTTTATTTTTTTTTTTTTTTTTTATTAGGAACATTTACAGATTAATAACTTTACATGCATTAAAGAAAACAATATAGTATAATAGTTAAGTTACAATCCAATAACAAATGTTCACATCATGCCCAAATAATAAATAAAAAAAGTCAATAATTATTAATTATTAACAATTTTTTTTTTTTTTTTAGCACTTTGTAAAATAAAAGTTTAATGATAGTACTTACAGAAAAGAAAATTGTAAAATATATTGTACGCGTATAGACATATACGTATTACATTCTTTTTAAATTTAAATACAAAAAAAACATGAAAAAGTATGGTATCAATTTTTTTGTTTGGTTACAATTAATTAATCTACGAGTATTTAGTAATGAATTGGTTATTATAAAGCTCCATTAACTATATGTTTGAAAGAGCTTAAAGTACACGATAAGATATCAGCATCGATACATTTTTTGTTATAATGATTGCAAGTTCTCAATAAGAAAGAATTTTGCCTGAGACTAGTTGAAGCAATTTCGACATGAAACAATGACTTGTCCCTAGTTTTCTTACTCGGGACTCTAATATTAATTGATGACAAAAGTGCTGGACAGTCAATATGATCATTCAAGATTTTGTGTAAGTAAGTCATATCCGTAATGTCTCTCCTACTTTTTAGAGTTTTGAGTCCATAGTGTTTTATAGAACTGTCCATGTCATAATAACGCACATGTCTCTTGAAGTTCAGGTGATGTATAAATTTTCTTTGGACAGCTTCTATGCGCTTTGTGTATATATTATACAGAGGATTCCATATAGGAGAAGCATACTCAAGATGACTACGAACATAGGAGTAGTATAATATTTTGAGGGTTTGGATATTGGTGAACTCCTTTCCAATGCGGAAAAGAAATCCTAACATGCCCAAGGATTTCTTAACAATCATATCAACATGTGCCTTAAATGAAAGTTTGTTGTCAATGAGAACACCGAGGTCTCGAATTTGATTGAGTTTTTTAAGTACTTGACTGTTAGTAATACAATAATCATGTTCGATGGTTTTTTTGTTTTTTGTAAAGGTTATTACATAACATTTGGCTGTATTCATGTGTAGATAGTTGACAGTACAATAATTATTAAGTCTATTAAGATCTTCTTGAAGTTTATAGCAATCAGTAATAGAGTTGATAGAAATAAATATTTTCAAATCATCAGCAAAGAGTAAAACTTTACCATGCTTAAAGCATTTTACAATGTCATTGATAAATATGGTGAAAAGCAACGGTCCCAGGTGAGACCCTTGGGGGACACCTGAAGGGACATTGACAATTTCAGAATTAAAACCATTCACTGCTATTAACTGGGAGCGTCCGTCAAGATAGGAGACTAACCATCGGTACAAATCACCATGTATTCCCAAAGCTAATAGTTTTGATAAAAGTAGACTATGGTCAATTTTGTCGAAAGCTTTGGAGAAATCTGTATATATTGTATCCACTTGTATTCGTTTATCCATTGATTTTGAAACAAATTCAGTAAATACTGCAAGATTGGACACAGTTGATCTTTTTTTCATAAAGCCGTGTTGATTTTCAGTTATTACTGACTGAACACAGTCATACAGTTGCTCATGAACAATTTTTTCAAAAATCTTGCTAAAGATCGGCAGTTAATTTCAACCAGATAATTTATTCTGATTAATTTATTGTTTAATTTTTATATCAACGAATACACATAAGTAAATCTACTTAAAATTAAAGACTCAAACGAAATGAGTTTAAGTATTCATGAATATTAAATAATGTAAGCCGATTATGATAGACAAGGTTTGACATTCAATGAAGTGGAAATGTTGTGAGTCTATTCCGATTATCTTGATAATGCGTCAATAATAAATTATATTTGCATAATTTAGCGACTCGCATCGCTTCGTACGCGTGGGATGGATTTGAGTGACTTTTACATGAAGTGAACATGATGCTGCCAAAATCTATTTAAATAATGTTTGGAAGCATAAAATGATTGCGATCTGTTGAATTCCTTGCGAATTCTGAATGCAGACCATCAATTTGCAAATTGCGACGTAATTATTTATTCGATCTTATAATATTTCGGACAAGTTTTAAAAGGAAGGAGAAAAAACCTTATTTTATATCGAGATTCTTAGTCTCGAAATGGGTTTCGATTACATTTAACGAGGAATGGGTGTTGATCCCTCGCCTGATAAAATATAATTGGTGATTCCCAGTACAAATTAAAGTACCCTCGTTATGCCGGATCCATACAGACTCCCTGACCTGTAACGGCTGCCTAATGGTATCTGGCTACCCACGGCACCCAAACCTCCACTCTTAAGTTTACCGAATTAAATTACGCTTTCAAACCTAATGTCCACGAATTGAATATTTGCATATATAATATTTTTCGTACCTCCAATAAGACTATTAATTAAATGTAACAAATAACTTTGTCGATAATCAAAATTATCGACACGTTACGAAACCGATGGTTTCTTCTTCAGGTTAATAATAAGAACATGAATAATAATTAACCGTTATTTTTAATAATGTTCTTATTATCCCGACGAGGAAACCATCCAGTTTCGAAAAATGTCGATAATTTTGATTATATTGTTGTGTACACAAAGTTATTTATTTAATTTAATTAAAAATGACGCCGCAAAGTGATTTTGCGAAGATTGAAGAAGACTATTAGTGTTAAAATATTTATATTTGATCAATATAAAGCATGTATAAGGTTTTCATAAATAATACTTACTCCATCACTCATAATAATCTAAAATGGCTATATAAACAATGCAACATTTGGCTACTACACAAAAAAAAAGCGAATGCATCACCAAGTTAATGCTAATCTTTTCCTAATCGATAATTTCTCATGCTTTATTTACACATGTTTTATTTCCAATTAGAGAGATTTATTCTTTCTTCTTATAGATCTATTATTATGATTTATAATTCTTGATTAATACAACTTGTATTTTCATGTTTACTTTCTGACTATTTTCCTGTACACTTTTATCTTTTTTAATGTTCTAATTATTACCCGTCTCAGAACAGACAACGTCTAGTGTGGCGGGTAACTTACTATATTACCTTAATAAATGCCCGGGTTGCCGGTAATGAAATTGATTGAATTGATTAAGATGATAAAAAAAGCAGGTGTCTTCATTTTCGTGAAGAAATGATGTACACTCATGTATTCTAATTTTTCATAGAGTGTTTTTCATCCAATTTCGGTAAAAAACTTAAAAGTGGCATCTAAATATATCGTTCCTAGTTTATTGACAGTTCATCACATATGTGATTCTCTGTGGAACTCCGAATCTCTTTCCCATCACAAGACGCCATTCGATCAAATTACAATTCCAACGTTAATACGGTTAAGTTTTCTAGTTTTCCAAACATTTCCACGTGGAAATTGGAAAAGAACTTCTACTTTAGAACCTTATTTACGGCAATGAGGTGTACTTATTTATACTTTTTATAAATTATAATAATATATAAATTACAATTTATAACTTTAATGCCTACTTTAAATAGTACTACCGTAGTACGCATAATCATTATAATATATAACAAGAGTATGTGAGTCTGTTGAACGTTAAGAATTATTACATTAACATATCACGAGTGTATTATTCAAATAAGAGGGAAAAGTATTTATACAGCTTGTTAGAGTTTTAATTTTTTTTACAAAATTGGTCGGTGAAATGAAAATATTTTTATATGATTAAACTTTCACATTCAAGAACATAGACTTTCTGTTATCATAAGAAATGCGAACAGAAAACGCGACCTTAAAAATAATTACTTACTTCCATTATTACAAAAGTCGAAGTTGAAAATAAACAGACCAATTTTTCTTCTGAAATTACAAATTGTATTAGCAAGCTTTTTATTAATATTTTCTCAGGAGCAGATTCTAATTAATTGACAATTTTTTTTCTTTAAATCTTAATTTACTTATAAAATTAATCACAATTCTAACAATATCTGCAAGGATTGAATATATATCGTTGTATTTGTTTGTAACAACTGTGAGGTGTAACAAATACTACGATCGACATAGTTTATTTCATTTCAGGTGGAAATGTATTGTGTTTCAAATTAACTAATAAAATGTAAGTGAAGTGGGAATGATTGGAGGATATTTTGTGGAAGGTGTTCAAAGGGTAAAGCTCTCGACTCCGAATCCGAAGGTTACGGGTTAGAATTTGTCTTATTTCACTATTAATAAATTACAAATAATATATTATAACATGTTTGCGGCACGTTTCAGAGTGGAAAATACTCTCAGTATCGCCCTGGTCTAAGACCACCATGCAGAATTGAAATTTTGCTTTAAATGGCTTTAGCCGTATTAAGTGACCAGATCTGAATATCCAGGTATTTCCCCACCTTCCTCTTTCCCATCTCCTTCCCCTCCCAACCACCTTCAGCTACACAACATACCCCAATTGGGGATGCCATAGTTTCACTAGCTTAAGAGGGTATTACCGGAGAATACAGGAAATTAGTCCTTTTTAAATCAAATTCTTGACGTATTGACTCTTTTTTACAAAAAACATAAATCGATTTTGAAAAATTGTCATTTTATCTGGTACACGCAGTTTTAAAATTTTGAAAAACTAAGTGTATTTTTAATACACTAAGGTTATAGTTGGTCGTTGGCAGATTTGTTCAATTTTCAACCGATAGATTCTATTAAACAAAACAAATTTTAAATCAATATATACAACAAAATAAATCAATACATAATCTAGTCAACACAGTTTTAAAAATTTAAATTTAACGTGTTTTATGACAAAAGTACCTCAGTTTTTCTATTTATTTAAGGTCTTACAAACTAAAATATTTAATTTTTTTTTACACACTTATTTTGTTCAGACATTATTGAAAAATCATAAATACTTATGATCAAAAATACTTACAAAAAGTACACGATATCTAATAATTTATCATCGTGCGTTTCGAGCATTTTTATTGCTTACTTGAATATATGGAAGTTTTGAATGAAATAAATCGATATTAAATTTTTATTTTAATAATTTGATACAAGGAATTATTGATATTTCTTATTGGAACCTCGCTGTACAGTTGCAAGCATTTTTAAACTTTTATTCTCAGCCGCTGGTCAATCCCTCTTAAAGTAAAAAGCTAGTGAAACTAAAAAAGGTACTCTTATAAAACATATCATAAACCTACAAAAATCTGCATACAATGTTTCCTTTGCTTAGTTATAATGAGAAATCATTAAAAATTGAGATGTTGGTTTTTCATTTCATCGAGTTTATCGATTCTGAGATATCATTAAAATCACTGAACAAAAAGTAATGAAATTTAATACAGCCTCGTCAATCAATATCCTAGTAGGTACTTGTGGCCTCTTTTAGAAATGTTATAATATTGTATCGGGTCGGTTCTGGGTAATTCTGAATAAAATAAACATCCGTTTTATAAAATGTAAACACACCACTTTAATTTTATTCTGACAAAGAAACTATTTGTTTTCATTTAATTAAAATTACGTAAAAAAGTGATTTTGTGTTTATTGAAGAACAAGCTTCTGCCTGCGACTTAGTACTTCGAGTAATCTATTTTCTTTTCCTAGGTCCCATCTACGTTTATACCAAAATTCTTAACCTATTTATTTAAAATATGTATAATTCTTGATTCAATCCAAAGTATTAGGCGAGTACTTCAAAAAAATTCACTAATTTAAATATTTTCCAAAATAGAATTTTTATTTAACAATCATTGTTTTGCAAAATATCATTCTCAAATTTTTACGTTTTCTATTAAACAATAATTATTATTTTCAATATATTGAAAATAAATAGCTAGCTTTTTAAATTATAGCCTATATGTTATTCTGATGTATGAGCTATATTATTGTAAAGTTTCATTAAAATCCATTCATTAAATTTTGATTTAAAGAGTAACAAACATACATACATCCATACAACTTTCGCGTTTATGATATTAGCAAGAAAAAATACATCCATTTTATACTTTATTTAAAATCACTGTAACGCGAAGAAAACATGGCGCTTCTACACTACAGAATATATTTACTTTCTAAAGTATTTACTTACCCTAGTGCCTTACATTTTCTACTAGGTCCCGTAAGATTTGACTAAATAAATTACATTTAAATACACAAGTAGAAGCCATCTGCATTGACCTCGTCTCACATGGCCTCTAGAAGGTGCTGGGTATTTAGCTCTCCACTTAACTGCTTATCTAAGATGAAACTAAATGGAACGAGAGCATTGTTCTTCCAGCTAAATGTAGGTATAATATATGTAATGTGGATAAACATACAGAACACCATTAAGTGCGCATTTTCAAGATTGGCCGAGAAAATAGAACAGAGCCCATTGCTATTTTTTTTAATATGCCTTAATGGTGCTCGAGGGAACTGAAAGGTGTATCCTCAAGGCCTACTCTGGGTGTAGGTACCTACCTACAACATATGCCAACCGGGTGAATGTTGAGTGGATGGTTTCTTGGGGACACGAGAGGAGTGAAACTGAGCCTTTCTGAATTTTTCGCAGTATATAATATATTCATATATATTTATTGTGTGTATTTTTAAGGTAGTGTGTGTATTTTTAACGTAGGGTGTGTATTTTTAACGTAGTGCGTATATTTTTAACATAGTGTGTGTAGTTTTATCGTAGTGTGAGTATTTTTGTGCGGCGAAACAATTCTTATTTTTTGAACGGGATACAAATAACCTGACTTTTTAATATCCTATTACCATTACAGCACGTGGTAAATGTTTCTTGTGTCGTGATGGAGGACTTGGCTAACCGAGGAATTGAAATCAGATGTTTAGCTGGAAACCATATGCGATGTTGAGTTGTCCGGTCATTGTAGATTATATCTCAAACCTAAATTAAATTAAGCAGCGAAAATCAATTACTTCATTAAGAAAAAAATGAGAACTAGAATACGTCATAATGAACAATACGTCATAGGCAGTATGGGCAACTCATAACAACACATTCACAATATTTGTCCACTCAAAAATTAAAAATAAATACGGGCAACAAAAATTAACTTATCTTGTACCTACCGTATTTAAAAAGATGAAAATTCTTATGAAAACGTATGAAATTGCATCACTGGAACAAGATTTTTCGTATTGATTCAATACAAGTATCCATTGATTTTGTACGTGTAATCTTATGTATAAATATGCCCATGAGTGCGTTTAAGAATGTTATGTGCCTTTGAATGTGTTGCCTGTGTTAAAAATTGCGTAATTTCCGCAATACTTCTAAGTGAGGTTCATTTTAAATTGAAAATATTTTATTTCATTTAAAAATTTCACGCACATTTCCCGTTCTCTATAAATAAATAACATCCCGATTTCCTTTGAGAAACCTGATGATTGTATCGAGTATGAATGTGTTTAATGACTTAATTTAATTATCGTTTTGTGGTCAGAATGACAACTTTCTCCACTTCATATAGCGACCTAATTCTAGAAATAATCACTTCTACTCTAATTAACGAATAACCCAATTACCTCCTTTGACCAAAGCTCGCTCCGAGAAAATTCAGACCCAACTTAAATAAAACAGTCCTTTTATGTGTGCCTACTTTGGTGATTTTCATATCGACCCTTATAAAGCTTCTTAAATTAATTCTGCATCAAATAATTTATAATAAATATTATTAGCATACATTTTAAGTAGCAGAATATTTATCGCCATTATTGTGGTTAAAAACGAATAAACGTATGTTATATATACTGAGTACCTAAGCAATTAAATAAGTTAAATTTAAGGTGGACGGAAAGGTTGATAATGACATTGAAAGAAAGTCGCAGGGAAACACTAATAATGGAGCATAGAAGCGAGGCCAGCAGTCCATATAAGTGTACTGATTCCAATACTCAAGGATAGCAGCGAGGCATGGAACTGGAAGATAAAAGCTGAAAGTAGACCGTATGTTAGAAATGAGAATCCCGAGGAATAAATGTAAATGTACACACTTGAAATGATAACAAGGAATGTAATGAGTTAAGGTAAGAAATGTACGCTTAGATTGTTTGGACAAGTATTGCTAATGAAAATTTTGAACCAAATTGAATGATAGAAGAGGGCCCAAAAAAAAATTATTTTGTAGCGATCCATTCTCTCTGCATTCTCCTGCGGAAAAAACCGTGTTTGTTAATTAGTCAGTAGGTATATAAGTAAAGTTTATTAACTAAACTGACGATCAGTGCCATCAGTAAATATAAATAGACAAATTTTATTGTCCCAAATTATCATTCTGAAAATCAACTCGTGAAAAAATCCTTATTCCGTTGTCATTTATCGGAAAAAAACTTCAATCTAAACATTCAAGCACTCTTTTTTGTGAAAGGCTAAAAGAACCGGTAGCTTTTAATAACAATTCGAATCCAATGGAAATTTTATTGTCGTTCGGGATTGGTTCCCAAATACACATTTGCATATCAATTTGCATACAACATCACTACTGTTTTCCGCCGAATACAAAATAAAAACATCGGCGGGCATAGCTTACAAAGTTGATGAAATATTATAAATGGAAGGATAAGAGTATTCAATATTCAACGTCAACATTGGCATAATTACCTGTTTCGAATTTCGAAAATTGGAGTACCTTTTTTACCTACCAAACCTTGTTCATTTGATAAAATTTGGAAATCCATTAACGGATTGCCAATACGTATTTCAAACGTGTGACAGCGTTTTAAAATTATCACTCAAAATATATCATCAAGGTGTGCAAAAATAAGTGCGTTATGTCACTCAGTTAGGATACACACAACTAAATAAATGGGTATATATAATATATATAATATTAACATGAGTATAAATATATTATTATTATTATTATTGCGTTATGAAAGTTGATCTTAGTGAAGTGGAAAGGGAAGCAGAAAGCGTATTACATTACACCTAACGTTGTTTTAATGTGTTTCAAAATCTTGTGTTAGTCGAATTTAGTTATTCATTATTTTTGTTCACGTAATTCTAAGCTCAAATTTACTTTCCTCGGGTAAACATTGCCGATTACAAGGACATGCTCGTAGAAGCCTAGATTCAAAACTGAGTCCAAAATGACATTCATCAAAAATATTTGACAACCAAGCAACCGGCTAGAAATATGGTACTATATGAAAAACCATCATATTGTCAAAACAGAAGTCTAACTAACTAACTAACCATCACGCCGGTTCGCTGCAGAGGTAGGCAGAGACGACGGACCGTCAAACAACTCGGTCTTGGCACACACTCCTTGCCTCATTCACATTCATATACCTTCTCATACATACTCTTCTATTATTCTGACTCTTATGTGTTCCATAGTGCAAAGTTTCACGTGTTCTATAGTATGTGCAGTTCATGTGAAATATTATGGACAATATAAGGAGCGTTTCACAAAAACGTTTTATTATCATGGGACAATTTTGAGTGATAATCTTTAATTGTATATTCAATTAACTTAATAAAAAAAGAAAACGCAATTCATTTCTGAAAAGCCACCTTTATTAATTACATCTTAGGATTTACTGTGTAAATATGTATGTATAACTATTGTATAGGTAGTATATTTGGGTTTGCACTATCCTCCTCACATCCTGAATAAAACATTATTATTATAGCAGATAGCAACATTACACCTTTAAATTTATACGACGAGAATGCCAATAATTTTATAAATACTAACCAGGAATTATTAGATTCTGGTCAAATAAAATTATTCACGCAAAATACTTCAATTATCTCAACCAAACGTATGTTGACAAACTTTCGTCAAACAAATGGTTGAGTATTGGAGAGTTGAGCGCAGAAAAAGAAGGATCTATGCTTGCTATTCACGATAGAGGCATTAATAATAAAAATTATAGGAAGCATATAATCAAAGATACAAATCAAATTGATGATTTATGTAGAAAATGTATGGTTTTTCCGGAAACTATAGAACATATTATATCGGGTTGTTCTATATTAGCGCCGTCCGAGTATACATTTCAGGTTTTAAAAATAATTCACCAAAGTTTGGTAATTAAACATAACATGATTGACTGTCATAATATAGTACCATATTGTGAATACGAACGAAATTCAGTTTTAGAAAATAATTTCTTTAAAATATACTATGATAAAACTATACTAACAGACAGACCAATTAGTCATAATAGACCCGATATAGTTTTACATGACAAAATTAAAAAAATAACTTATATCATTGATGTAGCTATTTCAAATTCCTGTAATATTGAAAAATCTGTTTATGAAAAAATAAGAAAGTACATAGATTTAGGAAATGAAATTAAAAGAATTTGGCATTCTCAGACTATAAAAATATTACCATTTGTTATTTTGGCTACTGGCATTATACCTAGCTCTCTCATAAAAAAATTAGGATTATTAGATTTGTCAAAGAATTTGTATATAAAAATGCAAAAATTAGTCATTTTATATACATGTAGGATTACGAAAGATTTTTTAAATATTTATATTGAGGGATCAGTGGGATTTATCGGTCAAATTAGGAATTCCACCGAGCCGAACCCTCTGAAATGAAAATATCTGGAGTCGGTGGATTATTTTCCCATTTAATAGTCTGGTAGGTTAACATGTTGTTCTTGTATTAATTATACTTAAATAATACACTTGCATAGCGTGGATTTACTAGATGATCATTTTTATGGAAAAGTGTGTGAAAGGGTTTAGTTTTTCCTATGGGGAAAATTAAACCCGGACCTAAAGTCTGGTGCGTAAAAAAAAATAAAAAATAAAAATTTTGACAAAAGAAAAATATATATAATTTCAAAAAATAATAAAAAACGTAAAGCTAAATATCCCTTACATTTAATATACAAAATAAATTAAATTTTTTAATAATAAAAAATAATTTCCGACTTATTCACTTTGTGAAAAATTGTTATTTACTGTTGCACACAAATCAGGTAGCCATTTCGTAGACCATATAGAGAGAATAGGAGTATTTTAAAAATAAAAATAAACATCTGTCGTAGATATTTATCTTCGTGAATACGCTCAATACCAATAGAAGAAAAACGTGCACATTGGTTTAAAAATACTGATTTCTAGGAATATGACTTAATCCTAGACGAGGTATTGCATTTCAAAGAGCTTCGATGTTTTTTGACACACGAACCCATCTTGCCAGTGGCATTTAAGTCCGAACGTTAAATTTGTCACTTAGTCCAACCAAAATAAGGTTAGGTTGTGAACAATATGCTGGATTATCCGGAAAGGCTGGGAGAACGATTTTGGAAGCAAAGGGCAATGGAGAGACAGGGTTAGAATAGATTTATTAAGGCGACTAAAGGGATATATGTGTTTGGTAAGACAAAATAAAATATCCTATGAAGTTCTTATTATAAAAATCCCACAATAATTGAAAAGTATAGGTAATGCAATAATTCTGTTTAAACGTCTCCTACTTTCTCGTAAACGTTGTAATGAAAGTAGAGAACGGCAGAACCGTTTTAATATTGTATTGCATTTACCACAAAAATCTGAAACATTCATCCATGACGAGGAAGAACATTCTCTCATTACTATTTGATTATTATTCTGAGATCAAATATGTGTAGAGTATATAAAATGATTATATTATGTTAGTGATTTTTGTCATAATATTGTTTTAGTTCCTATTTTATTTTACTTCACTGTTACTTGTTTTAAAAATATTGTTTAACATAATATTTAGTTTACAATAGTTACCTACAGAAAATGAATTGTGAATTATACAAATACAATTTTGAGTACTTTCTGTCATTCTTTCATGTTATGAGTGTCGTTCTATGTTAAATTGACCATACATAAGGCAGAATGACATAACATCTAATAATTACTTTTCCATAGCCTAGTAAAAAAAAGATAAATTGCATCCAACGTCTTATTCAGAGGTTTCTTTAATCAAAAACAAATTTACAGACGTGCAACGATGCAATTGCATAGCAATTACCCATAGTAAAACTCCACGTAGCTAGAGAAATAAAATCATTTTTTAATTTTAGTTTTATTTATCATCTCTCCGTTTCAAGTCATAAAGCTTGTAAGTAACGACTTTGAACCGCCAGCACAGCATAGCAGCTTTATGTGGACTTTTTATGCGATTGAGCCACGTGGGAGAACCCAAATTTCAGGTAGAAGATATGGTAAATAACAGATTTTTCATAAAAATCTACAAATTTCGACGCATAAACTACAAAAGTAAAAAAGTAAGAAAAGCTTTCTGCTAATTTTAAAATGATAATTTTATTGCTACTGAACGGCCAAACCTTACAAAGATAATAAATTGGAAGCTTAAAAAACAAGACTACGGTTAAAGTAATGAATCAGAATAATACAGGGAAACTTACACTTGGTGGTTATGACAATATTTAGATCGGTTGAATAAAGAAAGGTGTGAAAATATATGAAGCGAAAGGAGTGGAAGGAGTTGGGGACATGAAGACATCGCAAGTTTAAGCGAAACAAATTCTTCAGTTCAGTAATCATGAGTCATAATAACAAAAGAGAAGGTATGTATGAATGAGAGTGAAGTAAGAAGTATCCGCCATGACAGAGTTGTCGTCACATTATCATTTCGTGTACCTACGTTCAAAAGAAATCACGCAAGTCCGTCTATTGAAATCAGTCATAAAATCTTTTCATAAATTATTTTGGCTGGTGGTTCTTCTAGCGGGTATGTTATAATACGCATAATTATAATAAATCATGTGAAGCAAAGTATCTCTTTATCCATGTAATGTTAATTAAAATACCCTAGGGAATATTTTACCGACGAGGCGACCACATCTACCAGGGCAACAGAGCAGGGCAGAAGGTTACCATGCGTTAACACGGTTTAATTAATCCAGTATGTTAACTGTGGATAAACCCACAACTATGTACCTTCTATACGTACTAACCGGTAATAATGTAACATCACATTTCTGATAGGCATCATATTCAACAATAGTTAACCTAATTCATGCTGTATTTTAATTATTTCGTCGGAAACAATCTCCGCAAAGCTTATAAACTGGTCTACCATCCTCGAAGCTTATGTTGAATACGGAAATTAATTTTAAAAAAAAAACGTAAATGATATGAAAAAAATTTGCTCACGCTTTAATTAAATGGATTTGTAAATGTTTCTTCAAACTTCGCAAAATCACTTTGTGGCGTCATTTTGAATTAAATTAAAACAAATAACTTTGTATTAAATCACTATTATATAATCACAATTACCTGCATGTTTCGAAACCGATGGTTTCTTCGTCAGGAAATGTCATTACTACCCTGACGAAAAACAATCGGTTTCGAAACATGTAGGTAATTGTGATTGTATAATAGTGGTTTAATACAAAGTTATTTGTTTTAATTTGATTTATAAATGAACTAAACCACTAGAGTTTCAAATCTATATTCTCAAAAATAATTTCCTTAAACACATTTGTAATTTTAAAGGTACCGAACTCATTACGTCTATGACTTTCATAGCAAAAATAGTAAGATTAATTTGAAATTCTAACCACAAAAGCTATATAATTTTCAAGAGTAGGGTTAGGGTTTCCCTGTTCGTGACTTATGCATCATCAGATTAAAAGAATTGCTTTTTGAATTGCTACTTTATTATTATCTAACATTTTTTATAGCACCGTTTTGTATTAAACATTTCCTAAAGGTCCAAGGGCCTTTAACTTTTACTTTAGATAGGGAATATTTTCTGTATTTGAACGCACTGACTTGAAATAAAAAAAATTCTTCAAACTTCGCAAAATCACTTTGTGGCGTCATTTTGAACTAAATTAAAACAAATAAATTTGTTTAAACCACTAATATAATCACAATTACCAATTATAATTAATAATACTTATAATTGGTAATTGTGATTATATTAGTGGTTTAAACAAAGTTATTTGTTTTAATTGAATTAAAATTGTTAATTGTTGATTTTGAACTTTCAACATTCTTGAAAAAAATCAATCAAAAACTAGTCGCAGAGACAACTTGTACGGTGTTATCGATGTTCGTCCTTTTCCTTCTCACGCGTCTTGTTTGAGAACAAAAGAGGCAGAAAATACTAGAACGATGAGGTCATGTGAGATCTCTCGCTGGGACTAGTATAAGTGCACATTGCAAAAACAATGCAACTAATTTCATAATTTTATAGAAAACCAAAAAAAAAGTTTAAGCCAATACTAATATTAAGCGCATGAACAATTGATACATTAGAGCAGATTTGGTATAGCACTGCAGGCAACATCCTGTATAAATGCATTCTACTATATTATTGAGTTAGATTAATCAATTTGCATTTAGCCCTGCGGCATTTGCCCAGACTGCCGGAGAGTTACTAATAGTTCAAATTGTGTTATACCTATTATATAATAATTATTAGACGAAACGTTTTGGAGATATTTACAATAGTTTGGTTGGTGAATTTTACTAGAGATCTTCACGATCGGTACTTATGAGTACTACGTTTAAGCGCATGTTGGATATTTGTAGGTTTAAAAAGGTTTATGGGCTCTGAGACAATACTCGTGACTATTGCAATTTTTAATTCTTAAATACTCTCAAAATCTTATGCTGGACCCACACAACAGAGTCAACAAGTCCGCGCCTAGCCAAAGCTCATCATTTGTGGCAAACCTCATATGTACGGAGAAAATTTTTATTCTAAAATACGATCATTTTATTCGTAAAAACGGTTAAAAACGGGACTGAAGTTCTTACGAACAAATTAATAGGGTTTCAATGTTTATTGGCGGGAATATGTAAGAATAATTTGTTGGTATCCGTAATTTCGTACGTACACCAACAAATTATTCTTACATTTTCCCGCCAATAAACATTGAAACACTGTTAATTTGTTCGTAAGAACTTCAGTCCCGTTTTTAACCGTCCAATATATGATCTCAATAACTCAATACCTCTCGATCCCAAGCTAAAATAGTTACTCCTCTACCTCAAATGTCCTGGCAAGAAATTAAAACACGTTTCGCACAATATAAAGAGATTAAACGTTTTTTCTTCCAATTATTCGTGTTGTTAAGTGCTGTCATGTGCGAGGGTCTAACGAGTAACGAGATCGCCGAACGCCGTTTTGCCGAAGGCTGTGCGATATTTTTAGCCCCCGTTGTCCGACCAGTGCAGACTAATAGACACAACACTAATCCGTTCAGATTATCAGCCCGCCCGTGTCTGGGGGAATTTTCACGCGAGTTTTGTTCGGAGGTGGGCATTAGTTAAGGATGAGTGACTTTTTGTGAAATTCTATAGACATGTTTAATCAGCTCGAAAACTTCTTCACGGGGGGTAATGACACCTTACTGCAGGATAAGGTAGTTGTGTAATTTACGAAAACATTTACCGCCCATACTAATAAAGGTATTTTAAATTTTACAAAATTGACAAACAACCATTTACTCTTAGTTAATGGTTGTTTATCAATGGTGTTAACAGCGCTATTGCACTGTGGCGGTAGAACTGCCGTAATTCTGTTGAAATGTACAGACATCCAAATCTATATAATATGTATATTAGATATTCAAACGATTAAATACATAGACGTATACCATTATTTCTACATGTTTTCTTTGGACTCTTTGGGGATTTGTAGAGATATTTCAGACAAGAGAAAACGGTTTTTTGACACCATTTTGAATCAACAGTTAGAATTTCTTAGGAACGAAAAACTCACAATACTTAGGAACGTTTCCCAACTCTTGTAGATTGTTTTTCTTGTTGTGTTTTTGAATTTTAACTGAACGGTTCACGCACGCATACTGTTAAAATACATTTGTATTACATTAGGATAACCAAGGCGGAGAATCTGGTGGTACACCAACAAATAAATTTAATGGTTTGTTTTGTAATTTACTCTATTTTACAAAGATATGTCATGAAATCATTTAACAAAAAAAAAACCTAATTCATGGCAGAAAACTTCCAATCACTCAAAACGAAAGTAATAATATTATTACATTTTTAATGAAGATTGAGAACAACCATTATGCATATCCTACCTTTTTTAAATCACCATTATTTAAAAAGAAGATCGTTTTTTCCGCGTTCGTACTAGATGTCCAACTATTTTGTATGTACCTACAGCCTGTTAAAAAATTAATATATAAAAACTTATTTTTACAGGCGACATATCTTTAAAAATATCCCGCATATTACCAGATCACATTTCTCCAGCCTTCCATACTAATTCTAAAATAATAAAAAATTATGAATAACAAGGATGTTTCTAATAAATTCGAAAAAAACGGGATATACACTTTAGAATGTAATTATTGCGACGCCCAGTACGTAGGAATGACTACTAAAAATTAAGAACATGAACTCTGTTTACGAAATAATAACTATTCTGAATTCGCCAATCTAATTTAATAGAGACAGGCCATAGCTTCAACAAGGAAAAAACCAAATTTAAACATATAAATATAAATTCATACTTTAACTTTTGCGCTTTTAGAAGCTTTAGAAATAAACAAAAAAATTAAATCAAAAATTAATTTAGTTAACAAAATAATAGCACCGGCATATCTCCTCTTTTGACTATGTTCCCATGTGATATTGACCCCGCCCACTGTTCTCCCCCTTCCCCAAAATCACCCTTCCCACTACCCTTACCCAATAACATCTAATTCATTTCTGTACTTGTTTTAAATTTTAAGTTTAGTTTTAAGTTTGCTAGTGAATGGCACGGATGTGTCGAAACCGGTAGCAGAAAAATTAAAATTTAAGTAACGATAGTACATTGAAAATTAAAACTCTTCAAAACAAAATGTCTAGAAATTGTTACATAGTTAATGCCCAAGAAATACAAAAAAAAAAGAAAAAAAGTCTTTACTAAATAAGTTTTACGCTGTCGCTTGGCTTATTTATTTTCATTGACGGTCTACTGCATTAGGGGTGAAAAGAATTTGCAGTCGGAAAATAGATAAAATTATTCTCAAATCTTTAGAGGAAATGCTTTCAAGGGAATGGAGATTATTAACCATTAAACTTTTTTTTTTTGATTTTTCATAACTTTTGAAGGTTATTCCCATAAATGTAATATTTTATTGAAGAAGAAGATAACACTAATAATCTAAACGACAATATGAAAAAGAACAAGAGACAGAAAAGTAAAACATAACGTTCGCAACATCAAAATTACGACCCGGTAAGACGAGAGGTTCTGGTTTCGAGTCTCCGTTATCGTTATCTTTTTATTTTTCTGTGTCTTGTTCTTTTTCATGTTTTCGTTTAGAATATTACTGTTATCTTCTTCTTCAATGATTAAAAATAATTTTTAGTAGCCAAGGTTTGTTAAAATATTAAAATTCGTATGTTCGAGTCAATATTTACGATATTTGCAATTGTAAATTCAACAGTCCTTTCAATATTACGGTGATCGAGTAAAAAAGACGATTATTGAAAAAATGTAGTCTCCTAGACGTCAATAATACAATGTATTTAATAATTTTACAACGAAAATCAAATACAAATCGTTTCAATATAAATATGTAGTAGATATTATTGAAATACCTTCATCGTAGAGCGATCCTTGGCTCTGAGCCAAGTTACGTATATGAAACCCTACGAAATGCGTATAATGCTTATACTAATTAAAAATTAAAATATACAAGCGTACGTGCCCAAGCGGTTAAATAACAATATTTTTCAGAGTTTGCCAATCATACTTTAAATAAGGACACATGGGTTAAAATTCTTCACTGTAATAATAAAAGCAAAAAATTAGATAATTTAGAAGCACTTGAAAAATAAAAATCCCTAAATAATAACGATAGCTCTCTCATTAAAAATTTAGTAATATTAGATTTATTAAAGAATTTGTATTTAAAAATGCAAAAATCAGTCATTTTAAATACATGTAGGATTACGAAAGATTTTTTAAATATTTATATTGAGGGATCAGTAGGATTTATCGGGCAAATTAGGAATTCCACCTAGCCGAACCCTCTGATATGAAAATATCTGGAGTCAGTGAATTATTTTCCCATTTAATAGTCTGGTAGGTTAACTTGTTGTTCTTGTATTGTTTTGTATTAATTATACTTACATTATACACTTGCATAGCGTGGATTGACTAGATGATCATTTATATGGAAAAGTGTGTGAAAGGGTTTAGTTTTTCCTATGGGAAAAAGTAAAACCGGACCTAAAAGTTTGGTGCGTAAAAAAAATATATGAACAACCAAATTAATTTATCTTTTAGTCCCATTCTAGATATATTTCCAGTAAACCGGTCTGTTATTGTCGGAATTTCCGCAATTACCCCGCTCCCTTTGTTAACTTCCCACTGAAACACCTAAATTTTGTTTTTTCTATCTGTCATTTTGTATCATAGGTTAGTATGAATATTCTCCTGACGAAGGAAGGGCTCTTCCGAAACCGGTAGAGTTTAATGAAAATTTTAAGTAGTCTAAAACAAATTTATATAATTTTATTGCTTTGTAAAAACTGCTTGATAAATTTCGGTAGCGAATTATCTTCTGTTCTTATAATTTATGTCAATGCTCAGTTAAGTGTGAAACCAAATAAGGTATAATAATTAATTTGCCAATGCACAAAACATTAATTTCAAAGAAATTTTTTTTGATCAAATATTAATTTGGATTCTGTCGTTGAGCCGTATCACTCATGTTAGTTAGCAGCCAAAGATAGCAGCCAATAAAAATATGTGTTAAGAAAATGAAGACAATCTTGGTATTTCTCAGTCGAAGTATGGATACAGTTATAGATAGGGAAACATTAGTTCAATCGGTAGAACTGCGCCCCGGCAAGGCGATGGTACTGGGTTCGAGTCCCAGATGTGACCGTATCTTTTTATGATTTTTCGCTAATATTGTCTTCATTAAATATTCTGATTTGTTTGCGCTTTCACTGCTGTTTCCGATATATCATTACATTTTCCCCAGAAAGCAGCTCGAAAGTTTCTTCATTTTTGTCTCTGGCATATCCTTTTCCAACTACGAGAGTCTTGTAAGTAAATTTTCTGATGCAAATTGCTGCATACATTATTCAAGCGTGCGATGCACTCACCCTTCGTTGATTTATGGAACAATACTGATTGGAGGCTGTGGCGCAATTTCTGGTTTACAAAGAGGAAGAAATCAGTGGCTTTGTCACAAAAGTATAATTTTAATAAAACTTTAATAAACTATAAACTATCTAGCTTTCCATCACGCCATTTCCCGCAGGAGAGGGCAGAGACGAACTCGATCTTGGCGCACACTCTTTGCCTCATTCACGTTGAAACTAAACATCATTCACGTTCATACGTCGTCTCATACACACTCTTCTATTATTCTGGCTGTTGACATGGCCCGACTCTAGTATCTGATTCACCATCGTGCCATGTCTAACCTTCGACTCCTTGCAGAAACGGGCGGCACGCTTGATAGATTCTTCCATCTTAACAAACGGATTGCAATTTTTAGAGCACAGGCATCTAGTGGGAATGCTATCCTTGTTCTACCGGTATTTCAATGGAAGATGCTCCGAGGAACTAGCGTCATTGATCCCCTCGGCACCGGTGCATAGTCGGGAAACACGCCAAACGCTCGCCCAACATATGTACACGGTTGACATTTGTCACATGAGAACGGGTCGCTTCTACGACTCGTTCTTGTGTTCAACAGCTCTGCTGTGGAATGATTTGCCGGCCTCTGTGTTTCCTCCTTCCTACAACATGGGTTTCTTCAGGACTCACGTTCACTCCTTCCTCTCCTCAAAAAAACCGTCCTCACAGCATCTTCAAATATGACATAGGCCCTAAGGGAATTTATTTTCCTCAGGGCCTCCTGTGTGGAGTTGATGTAAAAAAAATGTCTTCCATGGGCATCCCTGACTTCTTCCACCATTCACATTTGCGTCATATATTCTCCTTACACTCCTTTCTTCGTGCATTCGCTCTACGTGCTCAAACAATCTAAAGGTTCCTTTATTAATCTTTCTCACTACGCTTACATCAGGCTTGCAGTCTTAGCGGATCTCCTCACTAGTCTTCTCACAGCCCAACTTCTTTGCGAAAAATCTCAAACGATTATACCAGTTTTACCATACATACTTGGCCAGTTCGATGCCTCACAGCAACATCAGGGTGGGTAAAAAAACTCTTGATTTAAAAATCGTCCACACACAGACTCTTGTCATTATGTTTTTTTTTTATTATTTAAATACTTGATTTATCGTAAGTATATATAGTTTATTGTGATATTTCACCCCCCCATGCTAGGAATGATCCTGTGTTTTGGCGGGTGAATTTTACAGTTTGGGGATAAAAATCCATTAGTATTGGTTGATAATTTTCATTAATTAATACTATGCACACAATTCTTCACTTAGGTT
The DNA here is from genome assembly GCA_951813805.1 of Limnephilus auricula. NCBI lineage: Eukaryota > Metazoa > Arthropoda > Insecta > Trichoptera > Limnephilidae > Limnephilus > Limnephilus auricula. The sequence goes on from OX638388.1 coordinate 36,950,896, forward strand.
TTTAATTCGGTAAGATGCATACTAATGAAATAAAATAATTCTTTTGGTGTGAGTTTTTTCGTGCACGTCTTAAATGTATTAATACACAAGTACAAAAATGCGTTCCGTTTCAAGAAGGTTAATTTTATTCCGACTCCTGAATGACTCTTTCATGGTGTTAAATGAAAAGAAGATGAAACATAATACTTATTATTTATCTCACGAATTTCATTTTCAGTTATTTCCTGAAGCATTTTTACATAATAAGCAGGTGCCCCATTCCAATGAAGGTGAAGGATCAAGAAATATTATGTTATTGAAATAATGAGGACAGCGCAGGCTTTTTGAAATGGGTTTTTTTTATATCACCTCATTTCCAGATCCTGTCTCTTAGAAAAACCTTATTGAAAAGATCTCAAATACGATTATATATACCTACTCATTCGTATAAAGGAAAAACATCTCGTAAATAATAAATCATTTCTGTGAAAGGATATTTCTGCAATATTTTACCTCTTGTTCCGAAACGAAACAAAATTTGATTTCACTTGACAAGTTTTTAGATTGCTATTTGCATTTTTTTATCAATTTTCAGAGCACGGCAACGCTAATATTTAAATTTTTAACTAAATAATCCTTTATAAATGACTTTGAAATATGCGGGGAGATTTTTCCACTGTCGGAATACAAACTCCGGGACCTTTAGCTAACCGAGCGACTGTCCAAAACCACTGAGCTAATTAGAATGAATGCGAAGACTCAATGCCAATATTGATTTTTTTTTGCCACCATTGTTTCTAGTTTTGTTCACTAACGACTATAATTTATTCTAAACAGGCTTTCGAAACAAAACATAAAACTTTTGAATTTTTGTGTCGGGTATTAATTTATCTCAACATTGTTTTGGATTTTTTTCTCGTCTAATAATAATTGTAATTGATTGCCGACACTAAATTTTCGTCGTTCGTTAGTTAATTCAATATTCGTAATAACTTAATTATATTTTTGAAAAATATACCGTTTTACCAGATAATGTGTTAATATATTTATTAAAAAGGAGTATAACTACCTTAAGAAGGTATTACCAGAGAATACCCGAAATTAGTCAATTTTAAATCAAATTCTAGACGTATTGACTAATTGTTTTTGAAAGATTGTTATTTTCTATGGTACACCCAGTTTTAAAATATTGAAAAACCAAGTTTATTTTTAATATACTAAGGTTATACCGTTGGTCGTTGGCAGATTTGTTCAATTTTCAAACGATAGATTCTTTTAAACAACACAAATTTCAATAATATAAGTATAGAACCAAATAAATCAATACATTATCTAGTAAACACAGTTTTCAGAATTTTAGTTTTAGTTAAATTAAAATCATTAAAAATAAATCTTGTGACAAGAATACCAGAGTTTTTCTATTTATTTAAGGTCTTACAAACTAAAATATTTCTTTTTTTTTACACAATATTTTTTTAAGACATTTAATTTTTACAGATCAAAAAATACTTACAAGTTCACGATATTTAATAATTTATCATCGTGCATTTTTATTGCTTACTGAATGTAGGTATATATTAAAGCAAGTTTTGAATGAAATAAATCGATATTAAATTTTTATTTTAAAAAGTTTGAAACGGGGAATAATTGAACTTTCTCATTGGAACCTCCCTGTACAGTTGCAAGCATTTTTAAACTTTTATTGTCAGCCGCTGGTTAATCGCACCCGAAATAACTAGTTATATCCAGATAATGACTTTTTTGAAAATATCCTTAAGGGTATGTTGGCACACAAGAGGTTAAGTTCCACTGTTGTTCCCTTTTTAACGTACACAGATTCCTTTTTTTAACCAGATATAGATTAATATTCATAGATTTTAGAGAATATATTTTTTTCGTGATGAAATGAAAACACGGTTAATATTTCTTAATTCATTCAAAAAACAATTCTGCTATAAACGAGTTCTGCTATACAGATGTTTCGCGTTCCGAAAGCATTATAAAACTGTCTGTTTGTTGTTTGGTAATGCATTCGGAAAAATGTCTTTATAAATTAAATAATAATGGAAATATATATTTATAAAAAAAGTTTTAAATTTAAATGAAGTTCTACAAATAATTATACTTATATTCTCGTATATTATAAAATGAGCAGAATGTATGAACTTCGAAAACTCTCCATTTGAAACTTAACTAGTAAAAAAGCAACTAGTAGAAACTTAACTAGTAAACTTAAAATAGTCCACTCTGGTGAATACGTTTAAGTAAATAAGTAAAAGTATACGGTGTAAGTAAATAACTGCTCTTCTGTATCATTGAAGAAGGATCGGGACTACCTTGGAAGCAAGTTGTTGGTGTTTTTCATGTATACAATCTAATTAAGTTAAAAAAAAAGAATTTTGCTGTGTTGGAAGTACAAAATATCGTTTAAGTACATAGAGATGTGAAATAATTACCTAGAGGTTGTAGTGGTCCTACCCCTGGCCTTACTAACTTCTACGGGTCTCGGGACCTCCTGTAATGTACCTGTGGGGCTACCCGGCACCCGTTGTAATGATCCGTAGTCGTCTACCCTTGGTTTTTCTATTCTTTCCCTTTAACACTAGCTGTCGGGACCTACTGGCTACGCTACCCTTATCTTTTGGCCTTCGATCAATATACCCTTATATCTAGCTACACCTAACTTTTCCTTAAACCCCTGCGATTTTCTCACAGTAAATAAGATTTAAGATTTTATTGCACATTATTCCTATTCACCACGTTGTGTGATTTTTTGATTCGGTAATTACATTTGGATGTGTAAATTAATACACATACACATGTAGAGGAAATAATGTAGTGTGTGTGGTAACCTCAGATTCTTTAGAGGAAAGTGTGAAAGACTCCCGTTTGATAAACTAACCCCGTTTTTTAGATTGTTTTATTTTATTTTCAAACCTATACTCGTATTACCCGCCTTTTCTCAACTTGAATGGAGTGTCATTGGCGCTAATCCTACAGTGAATTGTCAGTCGGTTTATAAAATTCAACGTCGTAGTTTTTCTTACCCGATTTTTCCTGTCTAGATTTACACTGGATTATATTAACATGACATGGACAGTGTGAATTATGACATGCATGCCAGGATCCTTGCGAAGCTCTCATTGTCGTCGTACTGCACCTAAATGGTCAAGTTATAATTGTTATTAGTAAACACTACATGTACTGGGGAAGAGGAAGGGGAGGAGGGGTGATAGGAGGATCTGGGGAATGTTGTTTCCTGAATAAGTCGGCTCCTCCTCTAACCAAATAGATACTGGTGACCAACATTCCGGACAAAGACTCAATCATTACGTTTGCTAGGATGGTCCTTAAGTCCTGATTTTGTTCTCTTGCATGAACTTCATTGCTACGAAAGGGTCCCTTCACGCCAGATGAAAGCGCGCAGAGTCCTCATGTCACTTCCAGTATTATCCCGACTTCCTATCCTCCAGATTTGATTTTAACTCGACTGATTCTAGAAGGGGTATGTCCATTTCTTCCCTTATCATGACTCTACTCGCGTTGAGTGCGTACGGAGCCGTTTGAGATGATCCTTTCGTCTCCTACGAGGATAATCATTGGCTTGCGTTCCTCGCCTCCAAGAGCTGACATAACTTCTACCTTGTAAAAACTATGTTTGCTTTCAGGTCGACACTACTGGTAGTATGCAATAGTGCTACAGACTTATTCTCACGGAATACCACGCCGACGTCCCCTCCACATAACTTCGCAAAACTTGGGATACCTTCGGTCGAAACGCCTCCGTCAGCGAATCATACCCTACCATTCCAAGTGGCATTTTCTTTTTATTCTGTCTTTCATGCCTTTTCACTCTGCATGACCCCGCGAAAGGGATTAACTTCCAGTACCCCGCGTGAATGCTAAGTTTACGTTGACATCCCCTATCGCATGATAGCGTAAGAAAAAAGCCCTCTTTGTCTCATATCTTGTGGGGATATAATTTCAGTGAACGCTATTGCATTCCCCAATCGTGAAGTCTATATTTCGCAGGTCAAGCGGGATTTTGGAAGGGTCTGATTGAGAAAACATTACCGAAATAATGTTGATTTCATATTTTGCAAGGAAGCCTGAAAGAAATTTGACATGATAATATTGTTGTTAGTAAACAATTATAATGTTTAAATTCAATTCTCCAAATTTCATTTTTGAACTAATATCCAGTATGGCATGGATGTTGCCGTCATTCTCACTTTGGTTCGGCATACCTTAGAACAAAAAAAACCCCTACTAATTTGGATGACCGTACGATGTTCAACGCGGCTACGATTTATGGCCGGGATCCTTTTTTATACGCATTCGTCTCGTCCTTTCTAGCACGCAAAAAATATAAGTTCGTTGAACCCACATTGATAATAGATTTAATTTGGGACAAATCTCGTAATTACACATTGAGAATAATATTTAAAACACAATTATATCCTGGAACATAACTTCTTTTATCATTGGTTTTGTAGATTGGCAGATCCTCTCAGGTATCGGGACCATGTACGACCTGTAATTAATTAAAATGGTTTTTCACTCACCTGAACGAAGCCTGATTAAGTGCACTAAATACCTGTGGAGGAAAAATAATAAAGAAAGAACCTTCCTATATTTATGATCCGGTAATTTAGTCCCCAGAAGTAGTAACACCCATGACTCTATGTCACACTTTTATTTGAGTTTAAGAAAATACGTAGGTTATTAATTATTATTTGTTAACATTAATTTTCTTTTGTTTTTGCGACTATTGAAGATGACATTCATACGTAGGTATATGTGGTATATGTTGATATTATTTTGAATATTTGTATTATCTTGATTATATGATATATTGAAGAAACTACAAGCGCGTAGGTATTGTTTATTATCGTTGAACAATTTCAAATTGGGGGATTCAAAACAAGCAATAGTTTATTTTATATTATTATTATGCTCGCGGAAGATCGAAGGTGACATTTGTATGTAGGTTATTTATTTTGATGTTGTTTTGATATTATTATTTTGTGTGTACAAGATTGAAGATGACATTAGTACGTAATTTTATTGGCTCCGCTAATTTTATATTTCAAATCAAAATTCGCGCGATGCACACCCCTTCTATTTTTAAAACACAAAGTTAGGTTATTATTAACTCACAGAAGCTAAGTATTTCATTCACTTTGGTTATTATTTTGGTTTTGATAATTCAAATTAATTTTATTATTTAATTAATTCACCCGCGGCGCACTGTCATTCACTGCAGCTAATTTTCAATAGAGTATTTTAACAAGCCGAATAATTAATTTATGTACACGAACTATTGCTTCTCACGAAGTCACAACCTTAAAAATTCTTTAATATTACGATGGATATTTTCTCCCAACATTAACAAACACTTGTCACTGTTTATCACGACTTTTTTAATTCTTCGGTGGATTATGTCTTATCACTCGTTTTTATAATATTTGATCAATTGTTTTGTTAAGTACGAACGATCTTATCACTGCTAGCACTCTATAGCCTCGTCTTCCTTCGATCCTCGACCCTCGACCCTTACTGCCACATGGTATTCAGCCCTTCCAATATCTTCTTAAAAAAAAACGCCAGGTGTGGATTCAGGACGTACATCTCGTCTTTCGTTAGGGCGTTTTATAATTGAGAGTTCAGACTATTTCAACTTTCATTGATATGTTATTTTTCATGACTCTCTCTCTCCAAAATTAAATATGTCCGTTTTAATTATTTCATTATCTGGCCGCCGATAAGTGTAACTCACCCTTTTGATGCAGTTTTGCTTTAAACTTTTACTAGAATTCTGCAATCGGTCTTTCCTTAATAATCGGTAAATTATCTCGGCTAATTGTGACTTTACATCTGAAATAATTATCACTCTCGCACTCTCCCATTTATTTTGTTTAAAATTTGCGGCAGGTAAAATTGAATTCAGTAGTATTTCGGCTTAATTCTCATGGTGACATGAAATTGTTTCTGTCATTTACTTGATTCACCACATTCCTTGCAGATGTTTACAACTATTTTTTATCCTTCGTCCCTTTTCATGATCAGATATAATATTCGTAAAACTTTGTCTGGTAATAACTAATATCACCTTATTAATTCAGAATTCATTTTCTTAATGCGTTCCAAATAGCTCTATGGTCTAGTACGTACCTGTTTGACTTCATTTTTTGTGTATCCAAAAGTAAAAATCTTATTTACTTTTAATCTGAGTGTGTTGTTTACCTTTCGAAAAATCTCGATCTATAGCACTAATGCATAGATTGTGTACGTCGTTAATTTTAATTGGTTTTATCAATACTCCGTCTGTATTCTGTAGTGGTAATTTGGGCTTAATTACCCCATTTATTCCTCAAAACCATGTAAGTTTTTTTTGTTACTAAACAAACTCTCTTCGACACGCTCTAGGATTTTAAATTTATGGTTGGTCTGAAGTGTCGGCTTACATTCAATATTGATAAATTTTAAACGTGGTATCGATTTGAAAACTTCGAGCTCTCCATTATGTCATCACCTTTATTTACCTCAGCCCTTCTCAGATTGTGATTTTTCTGTCCTTTTCAATAGCGGTCGCTAGTGTAGTCGATTTGAAATTTCGTTTAGGTGGGAAAAATTTTGTATGAGCTCTTCCGATAAAGAAGATGCTTTTTTTTTCTTTCGAACGTAGTGTTGAAGCCATCACAGCCCCCCTAGAGTTTTAAATCCAGCGGTAAACACGCCTCCTAGTGTTAGTCGATGGGATTAGAACTCACCATAGGTCATTTAATTCCTTCAATTTTCTACTAATGTTCTGTACCCCTGATCCTTGCTATTAAATCTTGCAGGGTTCCGTCCCATTTACTTCATGTGTTATTTGTTGAAACTAGTTCCATTTTCCGTCGGCGAACTATTCGTACGTTCCTACTTGTACAAATCTTTCTCTCTCCCTTGCTGTCCTACTCCCCCCCCTAAGATTGTATTCCCCCCCCCCTAAGATTATATTCCCCCGCCTAAGATTTTACTCCCTCTTCTCTTGTATGTCGGTTTTTTTTATTTATTTATTTTTTGTTTTTTTCTTATTTTTATTTATATCCAATTCGCCCCTGTCCTCCTACATTTTTTGTTGGATTCATTCATCTACTTGACTAGGTACCTGTTTCTAAACAAGACTGAACGTCAATGATGGATGGTTACCCCGGATGCTCTATTTTTAATTTGTAGGTGTGTACTTGAGAACGCAATACATTTTACGCGTAATTACTTCATGTATGATTTTAGATTTAATTGTCTTTAATTACTAATTCATTTTTTCCTAGTTTTATATTTTTATTATTTACGTTTTTTTTTAACATTTAGCAATGTTTAAATGTATAAGATTTATCGCGTACAATGATCTCTAAAAAGTTCTCCTTCATTTTTATTTTTATTCTTCAATCTTATCGGAAGTTGGATAGCACAATGTCTCTACTCATTTATTTTTATTTGACTAACTCGTTTATAATGTTATGTCTAGACTGTAGTTAAAGTCAGATTTCAGATATGTTTTTTTTTTAATTCGTACCGTATTGATTTTTTTGCATAACCCGACGCTATACAAATCGCCCAAATCAGTTTAGCTTATTTATTATTATGGTTTTGATTTTTTTTTTGTTTATCTATTTTTATTTTGTCGGAATATGTGTGTATTAGAAGATGTATGAATGTGAATGAGGCAAATAGTGTGTGCCAAGATCTGTCGTCTCTGCCCACCCCTGCGAGGAAACGGCGCGATGGTTAATTAGTTATGTTTTTATTTTATTTTTATTTTTTTTATGTATTAATTTTATCATTATTATTATTCTGAGTGACTATTTGATAATTTATTTTCTTTCGTCTAGTCATCTGTTCAAGTAATTTTAACGGCAAGGACCCATATTTTTTTCTTCCGAGCTACCCTAAACGCAAGAGCCATAAATCTTATCGTTAGCTCATTTTTTGTGCATTGAGTCGACCCGTATTCGATGTTTATTTAATAACACGACCGAGATACGATATTTTATTATTTCAAAGTCAAGTTATTTGTTTGTTGAGCTACACTTATTGTTTATGTTTAAATTACGCTCGGAACACGCGGGATAAATTCTTCTATTTTAGGTTCAGTTTTTCAATTTTAGTTTAGATTATTTATTTTTTTCAATTTATTAAGCAATTAATTTTATTCATTTAAGGTTCGGTTATTCAATTTTAGTTTAAAGTATTATTTATTTTTTCAATTTATTTTTAATTTCGAAAAGCTTATTATTTCCAATTTATTATTAATTTCGAAAATCTTCCACTTGTAAAACTTTCTCCTGGTCACGGCACCAGTTGTAGTGGTCCTACCCCTGGCCTTACTAACTTCTACGGGTCTCGGGACCTCCTGTAATGTACCTGTGGGGCTACCCGGCACCCGTTGTAATGATCCGTAGTCGTCTACCCTTGGTTTTTCTATTCTTTCCCTTTAACACTAGCTGTCGGGACCTACTGGCTACGCTACCCTTATCTTTTGGCCTTCGATCAATATACCCTTATATCTAGCTACACCTAACTTTTCCTTAAACCCCTGCGATTTTCTCACAGTAAATAAGATTTAAGATTTTATTGCACATTATTCCTATTCACCACGTTGTGTGATTTTTTGATTCGGTAATTACATTTGGATGTGTAAATTAATACACATACACATGTAGAGGAAATAATGTAGTGTGTGTGGTAACCTCAGATTCTTTAGAGGAAAGTGTGAAAGACTACCGTTTGATAAACTAACCCCGTTTTTTAGATTGTTTTATTTTATTTTCAAACCTATACTCGTATTACCCGCCTTTTCTCAACTTGAATGGAGTGTCATTGGCGCTAATCCTACAGTGAATTGTCAGTCGGTTTATAAAATTCAACGTCGTAGTTTTTCTTACCCGATTTTTCCTGTCTAGATTTACATTGGATTATATTAACATGACATGGACAGTGTGAATTATGACATGCATGCCAGGATCCTTGCGAAGCTCTCATTGTCGTCGTACTGCACCTAAATGGTCAAGTTATAATTGTTATTAGTAAACACTACATGTACTGGGGAAGAGGAAGGGGAGGAGGGGTGATAGGAGGATCTGGGGAATGTTGTTTCCTGAATAAGTCGGCTCCTCCTCTAACCAAATAGATACTGGTGACCAACATTCCGGACAAAGACTCAATCATTACGTTTGCTAGGATGGTCCTTAAGTCCTGATTTTGTTCTCTTGCATGAACTTCATTGCTACGAAAGGGTCCCTTCACGCCAGATGAAAGCGCGCAGAGTCCTCATGTCACTTCCAGTATTATCCCGACTTCCTATCCTCCAGATTTGATTTTAACTCGACTGATTCTAGAAGGGGTATGTCCATTTCTTCCCTTATCATGACTCTACTCGCGTTGAGTGCGTACGGAGCCGTTTGAGATGATCCTTTCGTCTCCTACGAGGATAATCATTGGCTTGCGTTCCTCGCCTCCAAGAGCTGACATAACTTCTACCTTGTAAAAACTATGTTTGCTTTCAGGTCGACACTACTGGTAGTATGCAATAGTGCTACAGACTTATTCTCACGGAATACCACGCCGACGTCCCCTCCACATAACTTCGCAAAACTTGGGATACCTTCGGTCGAAACGCCTCCGTCAGCGAATCATACCCTACCATTCCAAGTGGCATTTTCTTTTTATTCTGTCTTTCATGCCTTTTCACTCTGCATGACCCCGCGAAAGGGATTAACTTCCAGTACCCCGCGTGAATGCTAAGTTTACGTTGACATCCCCTATCGCATGATAGCGTAAGAAAAAAGCCCTCTTTGTCTCATATCTTGTGGGGATATAATTTCAGTGAACGCTATTGCATTCCCCAATCGTGAAGTCTATATTTCGCAGGTCAAGCGGGATTTTGGAAGGGTCTGATTGAGAAAACATTACCGAAATAATGTTGATTTCATATTTTGCAAGGAAGCCTGAAAGAAATTTGACATGATAATATTGTTGTTAGTAAACAATTATAATGTTTAAATTCAATTCTCCAAATTTCATTTTTGAACTAATATCCAGTATGGCATGGATGTTGCCGTCATTCTCACTTTGGTTCGGCATACCTTAGAACAAAAAAAACCCCTACTAATTTGGATGACCGTACGATGTTCAACGCGGCTACGATTTATGGCCGGGATCCTTTTTTATACGCATTCGTCTCGTCCTTTCTAGCACGCAAAAAATATAAGTTCGTTGAACCCACATTGATAATAGATTTAATTTGGGACAAATCTCGTAATTACACATTGAGAATAATATTTAAAACACAATTATATCCTGGAACATAACTTCTTTTATCATTGGTTTTGTAGATTGGCAGATCCTCTCAGGTATCGGGACCATGTACGACCTGTAATTAATTAAAATGGTTTTTCACTCACCTGAACGAAGCCTGATTAAGTGCACTAAATACCTGTGGAGGAAAAATAATAAAGAAAGAACCTTCCTATATTTATGATCCGGTAATTTAGTCCCCAGAAGTAGTAACACCCATGACTCTATGTCACACTTTTATTTGAGTTTAAGAAAATACGTAGGTTATTAATTATTATTTGTTAACATTAATTTTCTTTTGTTTTTGCGACTATTGAAGATGACATTCATACGTAGGTATATGTGGTATATGTTGATATTATTTTGAATATTTGTATTATCTTGATTATATGATATATTGAAGAAACTACAAGCGCGTAGGTATTGTTTATTATCGTTGAACAATTTCAAATTGGGGGATTCAAAACAAGCAATAGTTTATTTTATATTATTATTATGCTCGCGGAAGATCGAAGGTGACATTTGTATGTAGGTTATTTATTTTGATGTTGTTTTGATATTATTATTTTGTGTGTACAAGATTGAAGATGACATTAGTACGTAATTTTATTGGCTCCGCTAATTTTATATTTCAAATCAAAATTCGCGCGATGCACACCCCTTCTATTTTTAAAACACAAAGTTAGGTTATTATTAACTCACAGAAGCTAAGTATTTCATTCACTTTGGTTATTATTTTGGTTTTGATAATTCAAATTAATTTTATTATTTAATTAATTCACCCGCGGCGCACTGTCATTCACTGCAGCTAATTTTCAATAGAGTATTTTAACAAGCCGAATAATTAATTTATGTACACGAACTATTGCTTCTCACGAAGTCACAACCTTAAAAATTCTTTAATATTACGATGGATATTTTCTCCCAACATTAACAAACACTTGTCACTGTTTATCACGACTTTTTTAATTCTTCGGTGGATTATGTCTTATCACTCGTTTTTATAATATTTGATCAATTGTTTTGTTAAGTACGAACGATCTTATCACTGCTAGCACTCTATAGCCTCGTCTTCCTTCGATCCTCGACCCTCGACCCTTACTGCCACATGGTATTCAGCCCTTCCAATATCTTCTTAAAAAAAAACGCCAGGTGTGGATTCAGGACGTACATCTCGTCTTTCGTTAGGGCGTTTTATAATTGAGAGTTCAGACTATTTCAACTTTCATTGATATGTTATTTTTCATGACTCTCTCTCTCCAAAATTAAATATGTCCGTTTTAATTATTTCATTATCTGGCCGCCGATAAGTGTAACTCACCCTTTTGATGCAGTTTTGCTTTAAACTTTTACTAGAATTCTGCAATCGGTCTTTCCTTAATAATCGGTAAATTATCTCGGCTAATTGTGACTTTACATCTGAAATAATTATCACTCTCGCACTCTCCCATTTATTTTGTTTAAAATTTGCGGCAGGTAAAATTGAATTCAGTAGTATTTCGGCTTAATTCTCATGGTGACATGAAATTGTTTCTGTCATTTACTTGATTCACCACATTCCTTGCAGATGTTTACAACTATTTTTTATCCTTCGTCCCTTTTCATGATCAGATATAATATTCGTAAAACTTTGTCTGGTAATAACTAATATCACCTTATTAATTCAGAATTCATTTTCTTAATGCGTTCCAAATAGCTCTATGGTCTAGTACGTACCTGTTTGACTTCATTTTTTGTGTATCCAAAAGTAAAAATCTTATTTACTTTTAATCTGAGTGTGTTGTTTACCTTTCGAAAAATCTCGATCTATAGCACTAATGCATAGATTGTGTACGTCGTTAATTTTAATTGGTTTTATCAATACTCCGTCTGTATTCTGTAGTGGTAATTTGGGCTTAATTACCCCATTTATTCCTCAAAACCATGTAAGTTTTTTTTGTTACTAAACAAACTCTCTTCGACACGCTCTAGGATTTTAAATTTATGGTTGGTCTGAAGTGTCGGCTTACATTCAATATTGATAAATTTTAAACGTGGTATCGATTTGAAAACTTCGAGCTCTCCATTATGTCATCACCTTTATTTACCTCAGCCCTTCTCAGATTGTGATTTTTCTGTCCTTTTCAATAGCGGTCGCTAGTGTAGTCGATTTGAAATTTCGTTTAGGTGGGAAAAATTTTGTATGAGCTCTTCCGATAAAGAAGATGCTTTTTTTTTTCTTTCGAACGTAGTGTTGAAGCCATCACAAGGTGTCGCGGTGGAACTGTATAACTATTATATAATTGCGTTGTGAACTCCTTTCCAGAGATACAGTAGTAAGTGTTTGGTCTCCCTTTTTCTTTCGTACTTTGTTCTTTCTTACACATACGATTACCCAATTTCAGCAACTACCGTTTCGTTTCGTCTAAAGTATTTATAGTCCATTTCAAGCTGTAATTCGTAAGCAGTTTCCCATGCAACATTAAATTAAATTATTGTTAAGTTATTATTAATAATTATTAATTAATATTACTTAAATTAATTATTATTGGGTATCAATAATGATAGTGCATAAATGCAGTGCCTTCGTGCATACATTATACTAGTGAAATAAAATACCGCATAAATTACACTAGTAAAACACTCGAATGCAATAGAGTAATGTTATTAGTTAACCGTGTATAATGTAAGGTATAAGCAAGCAAAACTTCTTCTAATCGTATTGTTTTATTTCCATGAAATATAAATAAGCTGAGTTTAACCCCATTTTTGGCTCTGAAGAGATAATAGGCGATGACGCGACATCTATGAAACGTTCTCATTATCCTGACAAACGAGCGCAAATTTTCACGGCCTCTTCTCCTGATTTATTACCCAACTATCAAAATGTCTCTCGCTAACGCTTTTTCCATCCATATTGAAGAAATTAGCATATTGAAATACTTCATCTTGTGCTTATTCTGCTTAACATCTCTAGCCTTTTTATGAGACTACGCCAGGGTTCTAACCACAATAAGCATATTCGGAGATAAAAGGATAATTATAATATAATTTCCTTAAATACATTTTTTTTTCAAACTGAAGATATAATATTAGTAATTTATAGATATAATAACGCATGCTTCAGTTGATACACCCAACATTTTATTCCAAATTAACATTAAAACACCAATAACACGTTGGTAGGAATCTGGGCGTCAAAGTGTCCAGGAGTGATAATAATAATAATTTGATAATTTGTAGAGCGCCGTTTTTGTGAGAAATCACCTCAAGGGCGCTGTACATCTTATTATGAATTCTTAGGCTCTACCTAGAACTATTATTTACAAATGGACACAGAGAACATACTTACCTGGCAGGTCACTTCCGATAAACACACTTTAATTAGAAAGTTTATGCTTGGAGGAGATATGACTTTGCACGCGGAGGACGCTATATTAAAACACTGGCATAATTTTACATTTGCTACACTATCATTTTTCATATTACATTTATAAGAAGATTACTGCCAAAAATGGAGTTAATAAATTGAAGTTATTTCGAAAGACTTGTGAATTTAGGATTCATTAGGACTCGAGGATTTGAATGAAATTAGATGTACAAATAATTCACCATTAAGAATTTGTTAACATTTTTATGCAATTAGTTATTTACTATGTCGCGGGCGGAGAAGGTGAAAGTGAAGGTTTTTGTTTTTAGCTTTATGGGTACGACTGTCTAAAAAGGTGAGTTCTAAGTTTAGCTCTGAATTTCGCCGAGTCTGTGATCATTCTTAAGTCATGTGGCAGTCCATTCCAGGCTTTGTGAAACCATTCCTCCCACTGCCAGCCGATAGGAAAAACGTCCAACAAGAAAACCAAAAAAGAGGATAAAAGACATTTATTTTAGTTAAGTTTTCGATTTGCCCATTCAATTTAATTAACATCATATCATCGTTAAATATAAATAATCAAATATAATATAAACTGCTTACTGCGGCTTAAAGCCAACAAATCCTCCTACATTTTAGTGTTTATCGAATATTTTAGGTTCTAAGAAAAAATTCAAAACATCCACCTACCAACTTTGGGTAACCATCGCTCGCGTTGATATTAAAGACTTCCCACACAAATACAAGACACTTTTCTCATTTACGGACATTAAGGAATTATAACACTATACACCATTACTCCAATAACGATGTAGAGATTCTTAATGTCCCGATCAAACCCTTTTAAAAAATCAACAATTATTAACATATCAAGCTGATAATATGGTGAAGCTTTTTATTTTGAAAATCGATGTATTATCAGAATAGATGACAATAATAAATTGCTCATGCAATAATGTATTCTACCTTTTGCTCATCTTGTTTATCGGTTTTTTTTTTACGTTAGGTCCACAGAAGGCCCTGAGGAAAATAATTTCCCCTCAGGGCCTTTGTCATCTTTGGAGATGCTGTGAGGTGGGTATTTTTAAGGAAAGTAAGGAGAGGAAGTTCTGGGAAGGAAAAGGTATGAGGGTTGGGTAGGAATCTGGGGTTCAGTGTGTCTAGATCATCCGCCGCCAAGACCTAGATAAACCTTACCCCATGAACCCGGGCACCTCTGCTAAGTCACCAAACGTAGCGAACCACTTGGGGTGACCTATGGCAGGGGTGTTGGTTATCCAATAAATGGTTCCCGGGGCGGCGGTACCCATTCCCGCCTGCCAAAATTAATAAAAAAAAATTTCAAAACCAAATTTAATTTACTTTTGCTTAACTTATATTTTTATCATTAATGTTGTTTAATATTGTTTAATTTAACATAGTTAATTATTTTCACTTCTTAAACATTCACGTGTCTAAGTTTTGGGCATCATGCCTATTTATTAAAGAAAAATATCAACATATTATTTGTATAGCGCAGTTATGTGTTATTTCAATTCAAATGTTTTATAACTGGCGTTTTACTAAAAGTTTAAAGTAATCGTTACGAGTCAGTTCTAGTGACGGTTGGAACCCTGTCGTAGTAACTTTTTGAGTTATACAAATTCTTAATGGAGTCCCCGGAGAAAAACCATTCCGCAAATAATTTTCGAACAGATTAAAATGAAAAAAATAATAAGACTTTGAGAGAGCTAACAATAATTTTTAAGTGCTATTGTTGATATCATTCATATTCGATTATGTATTTCTCTTTTTTATTTTGTTTAACCTTTTATAAGTTAAACAAAATAAAAAAATGTTAAAGCTTAGATAAAAATTAAAAGTTACATAAAGCTTTTATTGATTTTTTTAAACCTTGGTTCGTTTTTAAGACTAGGAAGTAAACTGTTCTGGAAGCTAACCTTAGATCCCAATAAGGTAAATTGAAACTTTCCAAAAAATATAATGAAAAAGGATTTTATGCACAACTTTTTAAAATTCTAACAACGCATATTGTCTTTCTCTACAAAAAAGTGTTTCCGAGCTAGTTCAACCTATTCTTCTTTCGTTTCTCCACCCATACGAGCACGTAAATGGTCGATAAGCCCCGTCATGATAAAAGTACATACACGACGGAGAATGTGACATGAAATATTATGTCGAATACCACTTCAAGAGGCTTCCGACTCGCATCTTAGGACATGATGATAATAATGCGAGCTGAAAGTGTTTGAATGTACGGGAAATGGTTTCCGATCAATGCTTTCAAGTATCCCCTATGAAGACGTACTAACTTATACTTTATATTTCATTCTGACATATCTACCTTATGGGTAAAATTTCAGAATAAATTTTATTTTTTTTATTTAGTAAAATATTATACATATTATATTATACATTATTTAAATGTTTTGACTGCCCAACTAGGAGGAATCCCGTTTTAGGGCAGTCAGATTACGATGATGTATGAAATATACAGAACATATTAGTACACAACAAAAAGAATTGGAAGAAATAAAAATAATAAAAAGAATAAAGAATAATAAAAATAAATATATTTTTTAAAAAATAAGAAAGATAAAAATATATATATATATATATATATAAAAGTTTAAAACATAATAACTTTTGTTTGTTTGTCACAATTATTAAAATAATATAAAGAAAAAATAATAATAATAAAATAAAAATGGGAATATATACTTGATAACAGAGGATTAAAACACACAAACATTAAAAACAATCTGGTGAATGCATTGCATCTTATAGTTCGGTTATGAAATTATATAAAAATAACCAATTAAAACATAAGAACAACCGTTGCTTTTTCGAATATTTATTTAAATAATAATAATAAAATAATAGGTTTATATAGGTACTTAAAAACAAAGTGTTACAACAAAAAAGCTAGTTGATGTTTGCATTGCACATTATAGTACTACATACCTTCATATATTGTATTAATAAGAACTGGAAAGAGAATAGAAAGGATAAAATAAGATAGCCAATTATGCACGAATAATGAATATGACTATTGTTTGTTAAGCAAAATTATTGAAAAAGTTATAAAATAAAAGGTATATGTATAATAATATATATATATATATATATATATATATATATATATATATATATATATATACTTAATAATAGAGCATTGAAACATAAGTAAAGATAACTGATGTTTGCATTGCATATTTTAAGCCTAAATACATTTGTTGTATAACTGGTACAATTAGTATTTCCTGCAAAAAAATTGTTTAAGTGGAAAAATTACTAACATTTTGAATTTTGGGAAGTGTATTTCATGGCACCTCAGTGCACTGGGAACTATTGTATATAATATAGATGAATCATTATAGACCCTCAGAAAGGAGTATATACAAATACATTACATTGGGCTTCTAAAAGCATACTTACGGAAAGTGTAGATATTGTTGGTAACATTTAAAATCTCTCCCAAAAACTGTTCTCGCTAAAATGGGTTATGTTTAGTTTTTCCCAAAAACATCCTTAAAACCATTTTTACATAGAGCTCGTCAAAAATTGTTAGTAAACGGTAATAAAAATAATGTTTAGATTCTCGTTTTTAAACGATTAAATATCTCTAAAATGTTTTACCTATATTTACTACGCAAGAAGATTACATCGAAACGGCCGGTGCTTCACTTCCGATCACTGACAATTCCGTAAAACCCGTTCCGGGCCACGTATTTCTGCAAAAGTCCAATTAGCAAATTTCGAACAGCGTCCTTCGGTTCACTCCAACAAAGCAATAACTTCCCCACCTTCTCCCTTTTCCAGTATTGGTTAGACTATATGGTTCTAGGTATTCTGCTATAACATCTTATCTTTCAATATTCAGACGTAAATATCATGACCCCAAAGCAAGGCAATGCAAAGATAGTCTACATTTATGAAATTAGATTTTTTCCCCAAGTAAACGATTTTTTTGTTGTTGTGAAAAACAGTATATCCAAATGCATTTTACGAATTACAGTTAATAATATACGTATGCACATTAATACTATTGGATGGGATGGAGCCTTATGTTAAATAAAATATTTGTTGCGATCTTAAAGTCATTTTGGTTTAAATTAAAAATGTCTATATTGGAAGAAATATGGTTTAACAAAGTAGTCATTCTCCCCAAATGCATGATCATTGGTAGATTGGTCTTGCCACTTGGAAAAATAAAATGTCTGTGCTGTCTAGCTCTGATGAAGTGATCGGGGACATAGAGCGAAATGCGTTCCAGAACACCAGGATTGCAAATGAGCCCAATGTGTTTAATTAATGTTCAAATTATTCCCAATTTATGCCTAGAAATTTATAAGAAATTGGCAGTAAATCAATTATTTATTTATTAATCACAGTATATTTATAAAAGTCCGGGTACAGTAGAACTATTATTTTGTTTAATTTATTTATTTTATTAATCATCAACGCCCTTATGGGCTTTTACAAATTTATACAATTTTTTTGATTTAGTGTAAACAGATTAAGAAAATATTGAGGAAACATAAAAAAAATACAAAAATGTGTATAACAAAAGCTAGGTGTGGGGGTGCAATTAAATATAGGTTTTAATTATATAAATAAAATAGAAAGAAAAAAATAAAAGAAGAAAGAGATTTTGAACTGCAGAGCTTAAAATATAGCAAATACTAATAATTTATATGATGTGAGTTCTTAATCGGCCTTGCATTCTTTTCAGATCTCCATTCCTCACACGATCATACAAATGTGAGTGTAATAAGTAAGATCAAGAAAGGGACGCTTAGATGGTTTGGACATATAGAGCGAATGAATGAAGAAAGGAGTGTCAAGAGAATATATGACGCAAATGTGAATGGTAGAAGAATTCGAGGACGCCCGAGGAAGACATGGCACGATCAAATGTTGAGATACTTGAGTCGGGCTATGTCAAGAGTCAGAATAATGGAAGAGCATTATGATAAGATGTATGAATGTGAACGAGGCAAGGAGTGTATGCCAAGACCGGGTTGTTTGGCGGTCCATCGTCTCTGCCTACCCCTGGGGGGAAACAGTGTGATGGTT
Source organism: Limnephilus auricula (assembly GCA_951813805.1). NCBI lineage: Eukaryota > Metazoa > Arthropoda > Insecta > Trichoptera > Limnephilidae > Limnephilus > Limnephilus auricula. The sequence goes on from OX638388.1 coordinate 36,969,644, forward strand.
AGTTAGTTAGTTAGAATTCTTAAAACGTAATTTACAAATGTAAAATACCTAACATAGTAAATATAAAAACATTAACACACATAACCGCTTTACATAGCTATAAAATTAATATTCGTTTTAAAACAATTGCATAACCGTAAGAGTTTTATTTGCCCACTCAAGACCGGTCAGCGGTTGAGTGGGTATCGCGCTTGGATCCCACCCAGGTGTTCCGTGTTCGATTACTCGGCTGGCTAAGTCCTCCATCACAACACAAGCAACATCTTCCGCTTTGTGTGGTGGTAGCAGGAGATTTTCAAATGTTGTTGGGTAATTCGTGACCCGGGAATGTTTATCTTTCTTTAAAAAATTAAAAATTTAGTTTTATGAATTTAAATAATATAGTGTATGCCATTTATAAAGGATTGAGGGTTGCAACTGCGGTAATTCTAAAAGTTTCTTCTAATCTTTATTATTTAATGCAAAATTACATCTAGTTTACCGTCTTCTGTTCAAGTGTTATAACAAAATTAAAATACGTACACCAATTTCGTCACATTTAAATTTGAAACTATATTTACCAACCCTTATATCTATAATTAAACTGTGATATTCAATATCGATTCATCTAAATTCCAATTTAGCTTCCAACCCAAAATGTTATCTACCTCCACAAAAAAAAATTCTTCCTTATTTTTTTTTTTTTTTCTTAAAAAGAAAGACTAACATTCCCGGGTTATGAATAACCCAACAACATTTGAAAATCTCCTACTACCACCACACTAAGCGGAAGATGTTACTTGTGCTGTGATGGAGGACTTAGCCAGCCAAGGAATCGAACACGGAACGCCTGGGTGGGACCCAAACGCGATGCCCATTCATCCACTGACCGGTCAACGTTTGAAACGTTTATTTCTCAAAAAATGAATATTACAATTTACTAAGACCTTATTTGCATTTCACCGACCAAAAACGACCAGCCTAAGCTTACTGCATTGGCACAGGTCCAATAGAAATTTCATTTTTTCCAAATTGTACATGCACCCTTATACTCCGGCTCTGCATACCACGATACCTTGAAATAAAGTAGGGTTGTGCCTTATACTTTAAATGACCTTCTATGCGCCAGTTTCGCAGCCTGCGCTCGGATAGTATGAATCAGAGGAAGGGGGAGATACAAACGAATGCGGGCCTTATGAATAGGGGGCGTAATAATTACATCCCTCTGGCCAAATGACAAAATTAACACCTTTTACGGGGCAAAAGCCAGGGATTAACCGAGCGCTTCTTCCGGCGAGCGCGATTCAATTAAAGACCATTTCACCACGAGTTATTTTGTATGCGAGGCGTTCAGCTGGAAACTGAAATGTTTTCAAGCTCGCTGAAATTATTCTGACTTAAGAAACTAAATTGTATAGATGACAAATATGTATCTTTATTTGTGGGGCTCGAATGTTTTTAGACTGTTTGACTTGTTTTATAATGCAAATTTGCAAAATTTCGCTTTTTCCTCTAGCAACTTTCTAATCCAAATTTGAATATAACGATTTCTGAGGTGGTTGAGAATTTCCATAGTTACCTCGGTACCTGGCATTTTATTTATCCATAAAAAGGATGCCGAGGTTTGTGTCTAACGTAAAGACACTCACTTTGCATGCTATTTCTATAATTATTCGAGAAGATTATGAGAATTTATTTTAGAAAACCCCAAGTTGGGTCAAACTTTATCTTGTTGACATATTTGAAATTATTTGGTGAAAATTGTGAATTTCCTTCAAAAAATTTTAATTTTGATTTTGCATTAGAAATCTAATAGATTTTCACAGAATCGTGAAAATACGATGAAATTTACCGTACCTACTTCTAACGACAAATTTACCTTCTATTTTCAAAATTGCTATATATACACGACACCAAAAGATAAACTTATTTTATTGTATTTTCTCATAATATTTCCTTCATTTTTTTTTTCTTTTGGTAGTTTGAATTGAATTAAGTCACTTTCTCTTGTTGATATTATTTATAATCATATCCATATATAAACGGAAATCTAAGCAGTATTTCATAAGTACACTTATTGTAGATATTTTATCGGAACGTTATGCAATTAATTACGTTATTAATTAATATTAATTAATACGTTATTAAATCAAAATTATTTCTTTGGTCTTCATTTTTAAATGTCGTTATTTTATTCGTGCGAAAAGGTGAATTTTTCCGTGTGAAAAATAATACACCAAAAGTAGTTTGTAATTGTAGTGCAACTTTTAGTATGTCTGGTGACCTTTCGATTTTATTGATTGAGCATAGCAAAGTCCTGTTTCAACTCGATCATTTTGCATTTCGTCGATCTGTAAATTTATTTGTAGATTTTGTTTCCGTTTCAAGATGGTGGCTGTTCATAAAGATTATTTTTTCAGATGTGAAATCATTTTGTTTATTTATATTCATCGGAATTTTTTCAATATCACGGTTGTGCCTAAAGAACATTTAAAAAAATAATTGTTTCTGAGAAAGTTAAATTTCTTTTAACAAATTGATTAAATTATTAAATTAAATACAAAAAAATGTTACGTAAAATATGTGGTTTATATTTAAGTAGGTGATTCACACCTATTTACAAATCTTATAATTTCCGAGGAATTTTTGGTATTGATTTATTAAATAAAAGAAAACTAGAAACATATTTTTTTGGACACGAGGTCTGCCTGATCAGGGAAATACTATTTTTTAGTTAAATAATCTTTTGGCTTTGATTTTGCTTTAACATCTCATGGTGTATGTACTACACAGTAGGCCCTGAAAAAAATATTTCTCGTCAGGGCTTATGTCATTTTTTTATATGAATACCGCACAACTGTTCTAGCCTGGATCCAGTAAGACTAGGGCATCCCTGATTGGGGTATTTTGTGAGGCTGAAGGAACAAAGGGTATGATGTGTGGAGAATATTAATAGGAGAGGAATTTCTTGGAAGAAAACGGTAGGACAGGCAGGTAGAAATCTGGGGCAAAGTGTTTATAGGAGTAATACATCCCTCCCACTGCGGTGCAAGACGCTGGTTAAAAAGAGTTCTGTTGGAGAGATCAAGAGTCTCCCCTAATAAGTATCTCCCGATCCGGCCTACCAAGCAGTTAGTGGGCAGGCACATCCGCCGCCAAGACACGGACAAACCTCACCCAACAAACCTAATTCATCAAACACTTTAGGTGACCTATGTCAGGGGTGTTTGTTATCCAATAAATGGTTCCCGGGCGGGGGTAACAATACCCGTTTCCCAAATAAATCTAACCTAACCTTCCACGGTTCAGGATATTCACGTAAGTAGATATATGGCATTTAGCTTCAAATCAAAATGTCTAAAAACTGTTGCATAGTAATGCCGAAGAAATACAAAAAAATATTCTATTACTGTTACTGCACCTTACGCAATGCAAGTACGAATCAGTTTCAATGGTTCTGTTACTGATACCAATCTAAGAAAGCCATCTGGTATGCTCGAGAGTTTTTGAACAGTGCTTTTTATAATACAATGTACTCCTTAATCCAATCTCCTGCATCCGGCTCCAAGTGGAATTCAATAAACTAATACCGTATAAGAATTCGAGTATTACAGTCGATGTGTACCTAGGATCACAGTGTGTTGGAGGAGAAACTGTATTGTTACAGTAGCCCAAAGCAATAATAAAAATCCCTCATGTATACCCTTCGCCGGATCGTTGTGAAAGTATTGAGATTAAAACCCGATGCCGTTATATTATACCTAGATACGTTATTTCATACATGTTCGTATTTATTTTGGATGACATAAAATACGGTGACCTTTTGGACTCCTTCATACGTCAATCTTTTTAATGGCAACATTTCCAGCCCGCTCTGCAGACGAGTGGTTTTTATTTTTTTTGAAGGAGCCATTTTTTTCCAGTTGCCATGTATTGTGTTCTCTTTCAATGATCAGCCTTCTCTGCAATGACATTAGGGCTCAGTATTTTTGCAGAAACTCAAATGTAACATTTTAAACAAATGAACATTTTGTTTTTTTGACAATTGAAAGGTTGCCGATAAACGCCGATTCTAAATCCATTATGTCTTTTGAACAAATTGTGATTAGCAGAAGGGGAAACACGGAGAAAAATGTGATTTGAAAAAACGATAATTTTAATATTAAAAACGGTTAAAAACGGGACTGAAGTTCTTACGAACAAATTAACAGGGTTTCAATGTTTATTGGCAGAAACATGTAAGAATAATTTGTTGGTATCCGTAATTTCGTACGTATACCAACAAATTATTCTTACATTTTCCCGGCAATAAACATTGAAACACCGTTAATTTGGTCGTAAGAACTTCAGTCCCGTTTTTACTATTAAAATTATCGTTTTTTCGAAAAACATTTTTCTCCGTGTAACTATGATGTTTTTAGGTTTTATTACAATTTGATAAAATTCTGAAACAATGAACTGTTAAAAACGGGACTGAAGTTCTTACGAACAAATTAACAGTGATTCAATGTTTATTGGCGGTAAAATACGTACGAAATTACGTATACCACCAAATTATTCTTAATTTTCCCGCCAATAAACATTGAAACCCTGTTAATTTGTTTGTAAAAACTTCAGTCCCGTTTTTAATCGTTTTTAATATTAAAATGATCGTTTTTTCTATTAAAATGTTCGTTTTTTCTATTAAAATGATCGTTTTTCAAATAACATTTTTCTCCGTGCACCTAGAATCGGCGTTTTACGGAACCTTTCAAATGTCAAAAAACAAAATAACGCGCAATGGTCATCTAACAACAATGTTACCTTTGAATTTTTGCGAAACAACTGGGCCTAAATGTAATACTCTGAATTATCAAAACATTAGAATTATTCAAAAATATCGTTTGTTTCCGTTCATAATGTTAGAATACAAAGCGTGGGTTCCAAATAATTATTTTTTATTGACAATTTAGACAGATCTAAAAAATATAATAATATCAATAGTGCCTAATGGAGAATAATAATATAATAGCACATATAAATCAAGAAATATGCGATGTTTTTAATTTGGCGTCCTCTGCGTTTAATGCCGCATCTTTACTAAGTTTAATTGTGATTATCTGAATAGACACTGGTCAGATAAATCTGTGAAAAATTTTAACAAAAAAATATATTGTGTTAGTCAGATACGTTTTTAGATTTTCACGGCTAAAAGCATTTTCGTTGTTTGATTTTGGGGTGTTATGCCGTGTTGCGCTACCTCCTTCTTTAGCCGACGTTTCGGACAGCGTTGAAGTGTCCATCATTAGGGCAGATCCGGCAGATCCGACGATGTGTGATCTGCCGGATCTGCCCTGATGATGGACACTGCAACGCTGTCCGAAACGTTGGCTAAAGAAGGAGGTAGCGCAACACGGCGTAACACCCAAAAAAAAAAAAAAAAAATAAATAAAATAAAATAAATAAAAAATAGAAATTCTTACGATTTATAACTCTAGAGTTCCAATTTTAAAAATTCAAATGTTCGTTAGACTTCAATAATTTAACGCACTACGCAGAAATACAATTTTAAATCACGCAAACCGTGCACCTTCCACCGAAATTAGTATGTTTAATGATGTTTGTGATTAAATACGAATAGGTAAACACCACAAACCATCCCGACCAGAAGCAAATTAATGTTTCATCCCATTTTTTGCGCTTTGTCAAGCAGATTTTGCCTCGGGATTATAAACAAAGGATACCAGTATTACTTTGTTTCATGGTAGGAGTGAATCGAAAAAGAGTTCACAATCGTATCATGTGGGTATAATCAAAAAGCGTAAAAATATATTGAAAACCTAAATGAAAACATTTATCGCCATCACATGAAAAGATTTTATTTTAATTTGACTCAATGTTTACTATCTTACGCTGAAAATGACTATAGATTTAACTTCGTAAGTATCGCTATTAAACGAGAAAATGTTTTATTAAAGATAAAACATTTTAACGCGAGTCGAACTTCATGTTACGTGACTGAGATTTTACTTAGGACGAATTGTTTGAGAGAATTTTAATAATTCTTAAAATTTCGAAAATGAAATTTTAGTTCTGTGAGAGTTCTCTTCAAATTCTATTTTAAGTTATGTGAAACAACTGGCCAATGATTATATAATTGCAGAACTTGAAGAGAACAAGAACTTCAAAATTAACCCTGGTTCTCTCTCTCGTCTGACACCGGTATTCGGATGTCAGACGAGAGGTTAAAAAATAAAATGCGATTTTAACCCTTATTTTTAAAGAAACTCTACATCGACTAGGTCAGAATCGCTTGCCCCAATATCATTCCAGACGTTGCTTTTTTGTTTCAAAACTCTAGCTTCTCAGAATGCTCTGATATCAATTTTCTATGGAATACGGCCATACGTGGGCAGGCAAATGTCGTCCGACATTCCAATTCTGTTAGATGTAGCTTAGATTTTTTAACATTTTGTTGCGAAGAAAGATGTAGTAAAAACGGAGAGGGGTCTTAGAAGAATTAACTGTTTTTTTTTTTGTTGTTTTTTTATTTATTTTTTATTTCTATATAATATTACAGTGTTCACATAATGTTATTAATATTTATACATAATAACATAATTTATGAATTTTTTGTTATGTTACGTGTAAGGTAGGTTAGTGAATGTGAAACTGTGGTTGGGTAATGTTGTATGTTTCGTGAACACCTCACTAGGAGAACCTGTGCTGAGGTGTTTACGTGGGTATGTTTAAGTGTGACAAGTATTTATGTGTTGTAGTAGAAAGTTTCTTCTTTATTTATTTTTTAAATTAGTGATTATTTTAAACTGATTATTTATAAAAAAATAATAAAAGAAATATATGTATATATTTTAAGTGTGTGTATAGTTGGTATATTCTCGAAAAATTTGTTTAGTAATTTAATTTTTTTTATAGTTTTTTCACGTTTGGTTTGGAGTTATTATGTTTTGAATGAAGTTAAAATCTTGATTTAAATAAAAAGAAGATTTCATATTAAAACGATAAGATTAAACTACTGATAGCACGTTTAGACCATTACTCGCCTGCTTTTTACCCGTCGTTCCTTTCCTATTATCTCATTCCCCGTACCACAATATGCTTAAATTTTCTACTCTAGGGAAATTCTCCATTCTGCGATACAGACCAATAATGTCCCATGTTTATAGAAATATGCAAGCATATTGAAAAGCGATATGCAAGGATAATCTTCACTCTGCAAGCTAATATAAGACCATTTTTAGCAATGTGCATGCAATATGTATATTTTTTTCCTTAACGTTGCAATATACGTGCCATCATCAACGCCAATTTTTTACACTAATTCGTTCAAATCCCGTAGAGGCATATTTAAATTAAAATTATATTGAATAATTTATTCATAATTCATTCATACTATTATCAATCGACATTAAATTAGTAATTTATCTACAAGAAATCAAACGAGTTAATATTTATTTACCATAGTTGTATCATACAATTTTTTTTAGCAAATAATAGCAAACCATTTATTGGATAACCCACACCCCTGCTGTAGGTCTTTCCAAGTGGTTAGCTACGTTTGGTGACTTAACAGGGCGTCTCGGGTAGTTTGGGTAAAGTTTTTATAGGTCCAGCATCTCCATAGATGACATAGGCCCTGAGAGATATTTTTCCTCAGGGATTGTGGTTTTAATGTAAAAAAAAAACAATCAAATTGACATTGGATTAACATTTATTTCAATAACTAACATTTATGGGGCCAACAGACCTAGCTATAAAAGCTCAAGCGTTATTTGGTTTGGCGTTTTTCGGCTTATCTTTTCCGTACATTCCCAATGGGAATATATGACGAGCGATATGCTGAAGTAGGCCAAGCCAAATAACGCTTGAGCTTTTATAGCTAGGTCTTTTGCCCCCCTTATAATATAACATTTTCTCTCAAGTAGACGTTTACTAGAAAATCACATAATGTATCATATTTTTTCAAGGATCCTTATGTGGCTTAACATTTTTTTTCTGTACAATAATAATAATAATAATTAGATGACTTGTATAGCGCCGTTTTTGTGAAAAATCACCTCAATGGTATTATATTGGAAAAAAAGTATTACTGTGATTTTGATTCCCATGGTTGTCATTATCGAAGAAGACTATTTATTTTAAATTATTTTTATTATTGTGCTATTCAATTCAAAATGTAAAACTTCAACGTTTTATCTTAGCAACAGCCCTACATTCCTTTAAACGCTTTATTATAGTGTAATCGTGCATCGAATCATATATTGCCAACACGTCGTCGCATCGGTACTCATCAAAGATGTGGAGTTAATATGATGCCACTAAAATATCTCAAGCGTTTTATTTAATCTCCCATCTTATCCAGACATCCTCAAAAGCTTGTAATAACACGGTGTGATAGAACAAACCCAACCATAGGCAGAGATACTCGAATAATGTTGTGTTTTTATCGTCATTCTAAATATTGCTACGATAAACCAAATATTTCCTTAGATACTACAAAATAGGTTCCCAACCTTTTTGGGCGTATTGCCCACTTTTCAAAAAGTGTGTTTTTAAATGAAAACCAAACTATGTAATACACTTTTTTTTTTAAATTAATAAGTGACAACCAACCAGGTTTCACTTATCTCAAGGTTCATCAGGGTTCATATTATATTAACTACATATAATTAAATTCAGACACATAATATATAAAACAAAATAATTCAACGAGAGAAAAATATACAAATGGTATACAGGGTGTAACAGGACGTACCCGAGAGATTTTAACCACCGATTCCTGAACTTATTTGGCGTAAGAAATGTACATGTCGTTTTGCTCTCCGACAATATATTTTTTCTATTAAAAACAAAAAGAAAATGTTTTTCAATCGCACGTCGCCAATTATGATTGGCGTAGTCGCGTACACACGTGCACATGGCGTGTGCACAAGAGAAAGGGAACGAACGCGCGAGGAAAAGAGCAAGGGAGCGCGCTGCCAACCTGTGGGGGGGTCGGCTGACGGATAGAGGGGAGGAGTCAGCGGGTTTTATACGCGATTAGTGACGGTGTTTGGAAAAACATAAATAAAAATTTTAATAGAAAAATAATGTCGCCGTAGAGCAAAATGATATACAGATTTTTTACTCCAAATAAATTCAGGAATCGCTGGGTAAAATCCCTCGGGTACGTCCTGTTACAACCTGTATATAGAAGAAGACATCTTATTAGTGACAGAATGAGATACAACTAGAAAAAACGGTTTGTTGATAAAGAAAGGATTATTTATATAACCGTTTTTGGGAGGAAATCACCTCAAAGAAACGAAAATTTTGCTAGGCCCAAAGAAAAAAAAACAATAAATGTCGTTGATTTAATTCTTATCGTTCGAAAAGTCACATCAGAAAGAAAAAATTGAAACGGAAACATCTAAACTGAATTAAAAGTAAATTTCAACAAAGAAGTGCTGAATTTGGTGTATACATTAGATATATATAATAATGTATATAATAAAGTCGCTGAAAACTTATCCATAACCTAGTCCCCCTCAGCAGAGGATCTCCAAGTGAGGAGGACTATGAATATAACCAACATCTATTATACATATATTCTCATAAAAATGTTAAAAAAATAAAATACAGTTACTAAATTTAAAAAAAATTGTAAAAACCTATGTCTATTGTCAAAAATTATTCGTATTTAAACCAGCCCGCATCTCACTTTTAACTCTTCTCGCCCACTGGTGGGTGATACTGCACAGATTGGGAATCACTGTACTAGAGAGTCATTTGGTAGACTCTGGAATCTAGAATGTGTCTTTCGTCGTATTATACACTATAAAAATAAAAGTGTGGGTAGAATAACGCGTGGATTATGGGTGTTCCAAAGCGTACAATGGTAGTTTGAAACGCCTTAACCAAAATCATTTTCCATGTCTAATAAAACTAGACATCATGGCCTTATTCCATCAAAGGGGTGACAATAATTGGGGCTCTTGGGCCTGAAAAAGTTTCAAAATATACCCACTGACAAAAAAAATTATCTTCAAGTAGGTAGTAAAATCAAAATAAACCAAAATGTTATTTTACAAGAGAGGCATCAGAGGTATTCAAAAGACTATCTTCACTTGGAACAACATTTATAATATTATTATATATATAACGAGAAAAGGCCCATACTGAAAACCTTGACCCAGTCACGGCACAGTAGCTGGGTACAAAATTGAGCGGGCCCTCTGTGTAGGCACACACTCCTTGCTTCATCCAAATTCAAACTTCAAATCCTGCAACGGGGAAAAGCTAGTTATATATAATTTGACGGTATGTCTAGGTACATATTTTCAATTGATTTAAATGAATTAATTTATTTCAAGCTTAAAGTATTCATGAAAGTATCAAGAAGGCGGATGTGTAAATTTTTGGCATAGAATTGTGACATGTTCCATTCAAAACGACATTTCTGGTAATTTTATTTTATTCGTGATTTTGCGTTTCCACCGTTATATCCACCTTGAACCTTCAAGCAGACGTGATCTCTTCATTATATTCATACCCCTTTATGTTATTTCTAGACAACCCACACGACAAAAAACTCTGGGTCCACTTTGTATTTCATAAACCGAGTAAATTCCATTTGGGAAGGTTCACAAGCAACAGTTCGTCTACGTAATATGATAAATAACACTATAGGAACAGTCCTAGGTAGTATAAACTACACCTGTCCGATTTGGCCGTATATCTTCCCTTATCTGAAAACCGGGGTATACAATATTTCACTGCTTAGCCTCGCCCAAGGCTTTCATTTTCGGGTGAAATGACATTGCTTGAGCTAAGGCTGTGATCGATGGGCCGTTTTGGAAATTATGACCAGATTTTAATGCGGAACATCCCAGAACACGGCCGATTTAATCACGTTAAAGACGTTAGCGTTCAAACGCCAGATATAATTAAAAAAATCATTGCTAACTTCTTTATTTCATTTCAGTTTTATATAGTTTCGTAACATTTTTCAGGGATGACACATTGTATTGCTTCTCATTGTTATATTATTTTTTTTAAGCGTGCTAATGGCGACTTTCACGAAAAAAATATTTTCGTATTACCGAAGGAGTTGACTATAATAAATTATATTTCTTCAGATTTTCCGTGGCTTTTAGTGAATTTAAGTAGAAAAACGATTTTCTTATGAAACATTAACCCACAAAAACTAAAAATCCTCTCTCGAAATCGAAAGATTCTTTTAGAATTTTGAAGACAACCTGTTTCAAAACCAAAATCGCAAAAAAAATATAGGTAAAAAAAACTGTAAACCGTATGTAAAAACCTTTTCGAAGCCAAATATTTATTGTGAAGGGTATACTCAAGGCCAATGTGTATTATAGGATTATAGCACGTGTGTGAACAAAAACCTTTGAGGATTTTTAAAAACTGTGCTTAATGCGAATACGATAATTTTGATACTGGGAAGCGTAAATAAGAACTACGCTTTTAAACTATTATTAATCAATATTGGACTGTACATTTATGCTTTAAAATACCACATATAATCACAATAAATAGCTACATTAGCACATATCTCTTAAATAAATGTTAAAGAGACTTCCTCAAACTTTTCCCATCATTGGCATTGAGGCAACGCTTAGTTAAAACATGATGGTAATTAAGATTTGGGTAAAACCCTCACCATCAAACATACTAATTTCGATTGTGTGTCTGTCTGTGATTGTGACTCTGTTTCTGAACTCGACTTTGTTTTAATGATTTTCAAAATACTTACACATTACATAATATTTTAGCAGAAAATTATTTAAATAGTCATTTTTGAGATTGGAACTGATGTGCCAAGAAGTCAGACAACCGCATGATTTTACACGGGTCTGCGCTAATGTATATTATATTACTAATCTTATAGTTATACATATATATATATATATATATATATATATATATATATATATATATATATATATATTATATATAAAAAGAGTACTTACTTACTGACAGTTCTTAAAATAATTATTTCTGATCAATTTGCCTTATGTATACATAACATAATTATGAGCAAAGAACCGTACACAGAAATATTAGATATTATTTGTACAATACATGGTTATTTTATTTGCGCTCATAGCGGGACCAAAATCACAAGGGAATATACCTCGACGGTTCCGCGAAAAGCGCGTATTTGAGAAGGTAACTTATAATAATAAATATAAAGAAACCCGTTTACTAGTGTATAAACAATTTTAGATTATCTTCTGTAGTTTTATGTTTTCTCGTCGCACGCGTATTTTATAATAAAATAATGCCTCATAAAAGGTAATGAGAATGGATTATACGTCATAAAGAAAAAAGTTTTAGTCATAGTAGTATTTATACTGGAGAAGAACGAGCGTGGCTGAAATAAAGTTTTTATATGTATAATAACATTTGCAATAATTTCTTGTATATTTTGGAACTTTTTAGATGTTTGCGTGCATGCTGGGTGAGTCTTTTCTTCTGCAAACATTGAAAAATGTTCCAATTTTATTCAATGTTCACTGATATCTATGTGATTATTTATTTATTTACCTATACCTACAACATTTTTGTTAGACAAAGTTTGAAACTCACTCGATAAAGCGTTTTTTATCTAGTGGTATATTTTTTTTAACTTAGGTAAGCATATCCAAAATGTCTGATTAGAAAAATGGTCACCCGCAACCCTTCTTAAGAGAAGGTGGTGAAGTTAAAATAATTATTTTTTTGTGTATTTTTGCAAGCTACCAGTTTTTTCAATGGTTTAAAAAGTATAGGCAGTTAGTATTTCCAATGGTAATGGTAGGAGATGAAAATATTAAATTACATTGTCGCGACACGAAGTACGAAAAAGAAAATAAAAGAAACGAAGACGAAAATAGGTTAGGATGGAGTAGCTTCGGAAAGGTTTCATATTTAACTGATTATTTAATAGAAAGAATATATAATGTAGAAATTTGTTTGTTTGATTGAGCTAGCAAAGTCTGGTATATACTAGATCATATTGTGTTTTATCTATCAATTTATTTGTGTTATTGTTTGTGAGTAACATTGTTTTGGTTTTCCCTCACCCCTGCCTCACCTCACCCTCGCTTCCATTGTTGCCACACCAGACGGCAAGTTTATTTATTTTAACTGTGTTATGAACATTAGATACTGTTTGTTAGTTCTCTATCTTCATGTAAATGGAAAACTGAACATCGATATACCTAAATCCGATGTAAAATTTCCTATATTACCTTATTGAAAGCGGAACATAAATAAAGCTCAGTTCTCGGGTTAGGCTAGGACAGGTTTAGGTAAAGTTAGAGGGTATATGAGGGAAACATAATAACAAGCCAATCATTTCATCTTGCGATGTTACAAATTTCGTCGAAAGCAGGTACTTATTAGACCACTGGTGTGAACCAATGCCTCTAGGCTTGATGTTATTAGACAATTTTTTTTTCTATTTTCCCCTTTCTTTTATTTATCCTCCAAGTGAAATCTTAACAACACAGAACCCATGTGAAAAAGTTATATTCCACACGAGACAAATCCTACCCTAGGAAGATATCTGATGGTATGTTTTATTTACAACTCATGCACCAAAATAGCGTGTGTATCTCAGTATAAAAATGCCTTTATTTCTACATTTTTCTTCCGTATTAACGTGTTGATCCTCGGGGGTAATATTTATTAAATCATAAATAATAATAAATAACTACAAATTCTGAATCAAATTTAGAGAAAATGATTAAGGTAGTTAAAATTTTTTCAGATGATATTAAAATGACTTTTGGTTTAGATAAATGTAGAACGATCCATATAGAGAAAGGCAAAATTATAGATGGAGATGAGGGTATATTTAGAAATTTCAAAATTAAAAGTATGAAAGGGGGTGAGGTTTATAAATACTTAGGGTACCCGCAATCGAATAGATTAGATCATACTAGTATTAAAAATGATATTAGGATTAAATTTCAAACTAGGATAAGAAAAATTTTAAAATGCAATTTATCTGCTAAAAATTTAGTAAAGGCAATAAATAGTTGGGCAATACCTCTATTAACGTACTCATTTGGTATAATTAAATGGTCTAATACAGATTTAGATAGCTGAGAACGATTAATTAGAACTACGTTAACAAAGTTTAATTGTCATCATCCAAATTCAGCTATAGAACGAATTAATTTACCTAGAAATTTAGGAGGTAGAGGTATAGTCAAAATAACTTCTTTAAAACAAAATCAGGTAGAAATGTTAAGAATTTTTTTCCATAGAAAAGCTAATAGCTCAGAGCTGCATAAAATAATTTGCAAGGCAGACAGAAATATTTCACCTTTAAATTTATACGACGAGAATGCCAACATTTTTATAAATACCAACCAGGAATTATTAGATTCCTGGTCAAATAAAATTATTCACGCAAAACACTTCAATTATCTCAACCAAACGTATGTTGACAAACTTTCGTCAAACAAATGGTTGAGTATTGGAGAGTTGAGCGCAGACATAGAAGGATTCATGCTTGCTATTCAAGATAGAGTCATTAATACCAAAAATTATAGGAAGCATATAATCAAAGATCCAAATCAAATTGATGATTTATGTAGAAAATGTATGGCTTTTCCGGAAACTATAGAACACATTATATCAGGATGTTCTATATTAGCGCCGTCTGAGTATACATTTAGGCAAAATACATTTAAAAATAATTCACCAAAGTTTGGTAATTAAACATAACTTGATTGACTGTCATAATATAGTACCATATTATGAATACGAACCAAATTCATTTTTAGAAAATAATTTCTTTAAAATTTACTATGATAAAACTATACTAACAGACAGACCAATTGGTCATAATAGACCTGATATTGTTTTACATGACAAAATTAAAAAAAATAACTTATATTATTGATGTAGCTATTCCAAATTTCTGTAATATTCAAAAATCTGTTTCTGAAAAAATAAGAAAGTATACAGATTTAGGAAATGAAATTAAAAGAATTTGGCATTCTCAGACTATAAAAATATTACCTTTTGTTATTTCGGCTACTGGCATTATACCTAGCTCTCTTATTAAAAATTTAGGCATATTAGATTTGTCAAAGAATTTGTATATAAAAATGCAAAAATCAGTAATTTTAAATACATGTAGAATTACGAAAGATTTTTTAAATATTTATATTGAGGGATCAGTAGGATTTATCGGTCAAATTAGGAATTCCACAGAGCCGAACCCTCTGATATGAAAATATCTGGAGACGGTGAATTATATTCCCATTTAATAGTTTGGTAGATTAACGTGTTGTTCTTGTATTGTTTTGTATTAATTATACTTATATAATACACTTGCATAACGTGGATTTACTAGATGATCATTTATATGGAAAAGTGTATGAAAGGGTTTAGTTTTTCCTATGGGAAAAACTAAACCCGTTCCTGTAAATCTGGTGAAAAAGTGTAAATGAAACAATACAACTTTGCAACTTTCGGGTGCAATACAACAATGCATACCGCTTGATGTTCGGACTTCCCAGGCACTGCAGTGCCTCCTCGATTTTCACAGAAGGGCGAGTTCCAGGATTCAAAGCTATACTAAGAACCAGGGTTGCAGGACTGAGGGAAAGAATAAACCACTCCAGAAACATTCTCGTCATGGAAACCCGTATGACCCCAGGATCGAGCATAGAAGACCATTGGAGAAAGACACTGGCTCCCACAATCTTAGATCCGATGGATTCCTGCGTTTCCGTGCTTTGATTTTACTTTTATTTTACTTTTATTTTTATATCTTTTTTTACGTTTCATATTTATAAAATATTTATGTTTTTAAATATTATATGTACTTATACTATCTATGGGATGTGTGGGATTGCACTCACCTCCCCACATTCTGGAATAAAGAACTTATTATTATTATTATAGCCTCTGATTTATTTAATTAAAGCCGACCGGTTTCGGAACAACCGTTCCTTCCTCAGGCATAAATAAATCAGTGGTTCTAACAAAGTTATATCGTTTCATTTAATTATAATGGATAATCACTAAGTAATAATAGCTAGTTTCAAAAGTATAAATACTTCACTTTAAAAAAAAATTGTGCCCAAATATGTGTCTTAACACTCAGAAATCACTTTTCAATGTGATTATTTCCTTAATGCAATCATAATAATAATAATAATTGGATAATTTGTAGAGCGCCGTTTTTGTGAGAAATCACCTTAAGGGCGCGCAATCATATATTATTTTTATTTCAAGTTCAGTTGGCTGTTTTTAGAAAGTTACTTTTATTCATTGTAAACCTATATAATACGTTACACGGAATACGGATTGTCTTGTATCCATATGTTATGATTATTATTAAAAAGAAATACAAAGGGGAAACGCTTGAGTTCTTGGATTTTTGTATCTCGATATAAATGGATTTTTTTTCACATTGAACACGGTAATGTTATAAGGGCGATTTTTTAAATTTTACTATTCATAAATAAAATAAAAAATTAATTTAAATTATATTAAATTTAATAATGTTATAATATAATATTTTACTTCATAAACACTTGCAGAAGTTAATAATAAACTTGATTACATTCGATTTACTTTAAAATTAAATGAATAACATGTACACAATAACAACAAATATAATGGGAATGAAAATGCGAACTGGAAGTGGTTGCATTTTTACTTAATAATTCCAACTGATTTTACAAAATTAAAAAAAAAAATTTTTGAAATCTCATTACACAAGACTATTCTATTATTTTTCTGCATCTAAAAACTGATTATCTGCCTTAGGTATATACAGGTTACTGGGTGTGGGTACTTAGAGTACTAGTATGTGGAACATACAATAATTCGGGAGTCGGGAATGGGTACGGAATAACCAACACCTCTGCCATAGGTCACCCCAAGTGGTTCGTTACGTTTGGTGACTTAGCAGGGGTTCCCGGGTTCATGGGGTGAGGTTTGTCTGATCTGGACCCACTGAACCCCAGATTCCTACCCAACCTTCATACCTTTTTCCTTCCCAGAACTTCTACTCCTCTTCTTCCTTTCTTTAGAAACACCCTAAGGGAAATTATTTTCCTCAGGGCCTTCTGTGTGGAGCTAATGTAAAAAAATGGATATATGCTAATCCTACCATTATGCATGTAGTCTGTAAACGAAATAAATAATGTCATGGCAGTCGCACACTTTTAAGTAGCCATTTGTATGAAGCATAGTTGGAGGGGCGCCATCGGTACTTCCTGCACAGATTATGCACACGCAGTGACAATAAGTCAAGTTGTTCACTGTTACGTCGTAATACGATGCGCATTAGGATTACTACGATTATGAGTAAGAGGGAAAGACACCCAGTCCCAGTGTAACGAAGATCATCTCATTATAATTGAATTTTCTTTGTTTCAGATAATATCCGTCATATCAGTCTTCTTCATCTGCGTATCAGTACTATCATTCTGCCTAAAAACCCACCCTGACCTCCGCGTAGAATACACAATATACAACTCCATAGTCTCCAACTTTACGACCTCCAATCCGAGCAACATCTCATCATGGACCTCGAGCGAACCAGAACGAAAGGTGCCGCTCACAAACCAAAATAAATCGCACAACAAAAGCTCAAACTCCACTATCTTGATGAACGTAACACATGGAAAACCGAAAAACCTGATGAGGATAAGAAAAAGAAATGAATACAGCACGTTCTACGGGAATCTCCATAGAACAAATCCCCACGATGGAAAGTTCAAGTATTCCGCTGCTACGGCGAACAAGTGGCAAGAGAACTATGGACAGCCTCACAAAGCATTCTTCTATGTTGAGCTCGTGTGCAATGTTTGGTTTACCATTGAGCTGGCTGTGAGATCCGTCGTAAGTACAAAATCCCTTCATTTAACTTGTCAAATTATGGGTAAATATGCATCCATTGCGATACGACAGTATTGCTGCTTCTCTTTTTACCTTATTTTCCTATCATGAACTTCATGATTACTAAATTTTATATCTAAACTATAAATATAATTTTATTAGAATTTTGTATTTATTTTTTTTAATGTTTCTTTATTTTTTGAATAGTAAATATAACTTAAATTAAAACAAATGACTTTGTATTAAACCACTAATATAATCACAATTAAAAAAAAGTAAAAAAATATTTTTTTTATATGTCATTAATACCCTGACGAAGAAACCATCGGTTTTAAAACATGAAGGTAATTGTGATTATATTAGTGGTTTAATACAAAGTTATTTGTTTTAATTTAATTCAAAATGACGCCACAAAGTGATTTTGCGAAGTTTGAAGAAGTAAATATAACATTTGTGGATTTTATGGCCGCCATACTAGACACATGCCCGTGTTATGGTGGCCATATTAATGTAGTCGTATCTGAATTTGGTGTAAATTTATAATTTCATTGTCAAGTTAATAGAAATAAGCACTAAATAGATAATTACGCTCTAGAAATGCCTTCCGTGTAGATTTAAATGAAAACCGATGTCGCCAATGACTTTTGGTTTTAGCTAGCACACACTAAATATACTAGAATCTGCTTTAAAAAGCGTTTTTTTAATTAAGTATTCCAAACCGACAAAATGATTGATAGAAACCCAAGGTGAAGACTTATGGGTGAAAGTAACGCATAAAAATATCATGATGTATATATGTGTAGTATATTTTCCTCCAAATACAAAATCAGAGCAATATCAATTATTTTATGACAAAATCATAAGTGAAAGTGCAAAACTATTATCAAAAAATATTATTATCTTCGGTGATTTTAACTTCTCGTCAGGGAAAAACCCAAGTGATATCTTTGAATATTTTTGTTCTTTTTATGATCTGACACAACTAAACACTGTTTATAACATTAATACCCGCATGTTAGACTTAGTATTAAGTAATATAAATCCTGAAAATGCTGTTATCCATCGCCATGATTCTCCACTAGTCAAAGAAGACATCAATCACCCTTCACTCTCATTCACACTCGATTACATAACAAAATCACATAAAATACATGACATATTACCTCCGGACATAAACATGGGTTGGATTTTCGACGAAAGCTCAGATTATACACTTAGAAATGCCTTAGAACAACACGACTGGAATCATTATGACTGCCTCGATGTAAACCTGGCTGTCGAAATGTTTTATAAGCAGCTTAATAACATTTTCGACCTTTGTTTAAAGAAAAGATCCACACATTTGCTCAGAGATGATAAACAATATCCAAAATGGTTTACTGGAGAGATCATTCACCGCATACGAGAGAAAAATAAAATGCACTATCTTTGGAAAAAAACAAAATCTGAACATGCCTTAATGAACTTCAAAAAAACACGAAAATTAATCAAGCAGTTAATTGGTCAGGCCTACACTGACTTTACACGAGAGGCAGAGAATAGTATTATAACTGACCCCACTCGATTTTGGACTTACATGAAAGATAAACGTCGCGGCTGTGACAAACTAAATCACATGAATTTTAACGAACATCAATATAACGGATATTCTGAAATAGCAGCAGGCTTCGCAAAATATTTTGAATCAGTATTTAGCGACAGTATTCCCAAACTTGATATTTCCTCTATAGCTTCTTCGTCACACAATGCTTTACCTATACAAATTCACGAAATTAGCGATGTCGATATTGTTGCCGCTTTTCATAAGCTAAAACCTAAATACTCTGTCGGCCCAGATTTTATACCACCCATCACACTAAAAAAATATTCAAATTATTTTATTCAACCTCTAAAGCACATTTTTAACCTTTCAATTCGTAATAATATCTTTCCTGAAAAATGGAAAGTAACGAAAGTCACGCCTATACACAAAAAAGGCAAAAAGTCAGCAATCGATAATTATAGACCTGTAGCTGTCTTATCAGCACCCGCAAAACTCTTGGAAACCATAATTTATTCACAAATATATAATCAAACAAAACATTCACTCAACGAGAATCAGCACGGATTTCGCCCTACTCTATCACCCTCAACAAACCTAATGAATCTTACTACATATATCAATAAATCTTTTGAAAATTTTGTACATGTCGATGTGATTTATACAGACTTCGAGAAAGCATTTGACAAAGTCGACCATGATATTTTATTAAAAAAATTGAGTGACATCGGATTCTCTCAGAATTTTCTCGCTTTCGTAGCTAGCTACTTACTCAATCGTCGTTAATATGTCAGTTACGGACACCAATTTTCTCACGAATACAAAACCAACTCCGGGATCCCCCAGGGATCAAATTTAGGACCCCTCCTCTTTCTTTTATTCATTAATGATATAGGCAAGACCATTAACTGCTCAAAATATCTCCTCTTCGCTGATGATATCAAACTTTTCAGAGCTATTAAAAGTTACATAGATTCCATTATTCTACAGAATGATCTTGATTCTCTTGTCAAATGGTCGGAACTGAACAAATTACCCTTCAGCATCCAGAAGTGCAATGTCGTTACATTTACAAGATCCAAAAATACATTTCTATTCCCCTACCAGATTAATAAAAATATATTAACACGGAAAAATGAGATTAGAGACCTTGGCGTGATTTTTGAAGCAAATCTCTCTTTCAAATCCCACATATTTGACATTGTCTCCCGCGCCAACAAAATGCTTGGATTTGTTCTTCGTAATGCGAGATCATTTACTAATGGAATTGCAATACGTCGAACATATGAAGCACTTGTTCGTAGCATCCTGGAATATAGTTCCATTATTTGGGCCCCTTCTGAACAAAACCATATCCTAGAAATAGAAAAAAGTACAAAAAAGATTTTTGCGTTACCTGTATATGAGAGAATATACGTACTATCCATTCCTTTATCCATCCTTGTTCTTAACAGGGATGCTCAATTTCAACACCTTAGAAGCCCGCAGAAAAATATTTTTAGGTAAACACTTTTTTAAGCTAATCTCTGGTATCATACTCAATCCGCCTATATTAAAAGAGGTTAATTTTTACGTCCCTAACAAGTATACTCGTGGTAAATCCCATGCACTTTTTTATGCTCCGAAAGTGAGGACTTCTACATATCAGAACGCGCCAATAAACAGAGCGACTCAACTGCTTAACGATTCTGCATTGACCATCGACATTTTCAATGTCACTTACAGACAGTTCAGCAACTATCTTTTAGCAAATGTCACTAAGTAGTAAAACTGCCCTTGTGTACTTTGTAATCTATAATCTTCTCTATGATATATATTGGTGTATAACTGTTTTATAGAGAACATGAAAAAATAAATAAATAAATAAATAAATAAATAAACATTCCTACCTACGTCAAAATTCAAGTAATTATGTTTTTACTACGTAGCAGATACGTATTCTAAGATAAACATTTCGTTTTTGAAAAACACAGAAAGAAATATTTTCCTCGTCTTTCATTTCTAAATTCGAGACGCAAAGTTTTCACCCAGAAATAATAAGAGGAATTAACATATTCATATTGTATGGGATGTTGTGAAAAATGCTTGTTTGATGTGCTGCTGCAATTCAAGAATGATCGTAAATCATAAAATAGCGTGTACTCAATATTATGGCGAATGAAATCCTCACACTTTTTATCATAAAAAAAAGAAAAATCTCCATGAGAAAGCGTTGATGTTTTCATAAAATAAAGCCTCCTTGTTATGATATGACCCAATATTTTACGATATATCTATCAAAGAGGATTATGCAATCAAACACCCTCCGTGGCTCAGGGTAAGTAATCCCGGCATCCGCAAGTTAATTTTATTTAAATGATTTGTGTTTTTACAATTTAATCATTTAAGATCATGCATAATATATTGCGGCACGTTCCAGAGTGGAAGATACTCTCAGTATCGCACTGGTGTAAGACCACCATTCAAAATTGAAACGTTGCTTAAAATGTCTGTGTTTGGTGACCAGATCTGAAAAGCCCGGTATTTTCTCACCTTTCTCCCCCCCCCCCATCTCCTCGGATCTCCTTCCTATCTCCACACCTCCAGCCTCACAACATACCCCGATTTAGGATGCCATAATCTCACTGGCTCAAGACAGGAAAAGTTGGTACTCTTGTGCGATATTCACATAAAAAACAAATAAAGTAGAACGAATTTCCAGTGTTTTCCTTTTGGTCAGACGAATGAAGCCCTTCTTCTATCCGATGCCCAAATAACCAATTCCGTTGACCTGTCAGAGATTTAGTAGCCGAAAATTATAATTCATTTTTTCTCAATGAATATACTACGTCCTATTGAGAAGTACTGGGTAGATCTAGATAATGATAATTTGAAATTTTGTGTAGCTTCGTTTTTGTGAAACTATACCTCAAGGGAGCTATACAAATAACACGCCCTAGGCTCTATCTAATTATATACGAAAATTCCCGTAAACAACTTAAAATTTCTTTAGTTTAAATACATGGTATTATTTAAGGAAACTATCAATATCGATTTATATTTTTTGCACATTAAGTACACAGATTTACAATATCGCAGACTGTGGAAAGTTTATGACTTTTTATTCGGCGGTGTACCTTTATAATAATATAAAGCTAGCTGACCCGAGAATTTAAATAAAGAAACTGTTTCTCCCTGCGTGTCCTTTTCCATTCGTCCCCGTTCCCTTCCGCCTCTTCTACCCCTCCCGCGTCACCCCTTCCACTACCGCGTTCCACTTTCTCCTTCCCCGTCACCTCTCCCGCTATTCCCCTCTCTTGATCCTTCTCGCATTCGCCTTTCACCTTTTCCGCCTTCCCTCTCCTTCGTTCCCCCTCCCGTGAACTCCCCTCTTTACTTACCTTCCGTCCCTCCCTGATTTTCCTCTCCCTCCCGCTTTTTTTCCCTACCGCTAAACTCCATAAAATACACTAATTTTTCAAACAACTCGCTTTTGAACTATTTCAATTTTTTTATTAAAATTTCATAACGCCAGTCTTGTTATGCTGCTGTTTGGGACGGAGACAAATCCAAAAAATTAAAGATCATAAAAATCGGTTCAGCCGTTGAGTTAATAATAATGGTGTAACTAACCCAACTTTGTTTTATTTATTAAGATTATATTTTATATATAGATGCATTTGTGCAGTAATATTAGTTCCACATGTGACTTAAGTTAAGTACTAATCTGATAGTCGAGCTAAGCAATGTGGGTGTTCATTTATACTATTTTTGGATATGATTGTCTGAAGATGAGATTTGAGTTTAGCTCTGAATTCCCTCGAGTTTGTAATATTTCTCAAATCGTGTGACAGTTTATTCCAGACTTACGGTTCTGACACTTTTAAAGCACGCTCACAGAACTTAATGTCTGGGTGTGCTTTGGTTCCTTCACATTTCCGATAGCTGATGACGCTGCTGACCTAAGGGTTGACTATCGTGAATCTGTATTTTCAGATACTTACGAAAAAATCGGTACATTAAAGCTTTTTGGCGTTACTTTCTGATAATCGAATTATTTCTAAATATTAAATTCTTTCTCTTATAAATAATGAAACAGTTAGGTACTTATCTGAATAATTTAAGTCTCATCCCGCTTAATTTTTGCCTCGTTATCTTAAAATAGTTCGGAATCGATTTTTCAGCAAAACTCCCCAAGGTTTTTTTTATTTTTATAGAGAAACCTCACAAGAGTCCCAACTGCTCCCTTCTGGAGCCAGTGAGACTATGGCATTCCCAATTGTGGAGAATGTTGTTAGGCTGAAGGTAAGTGGGGAAGGGAAGGAGATGGGGTAGAGGAAGGTGGGAAAGTACCTGGCTATTCAGATCTAGTCACTAAACACGGCCAAAGCCATTATTAAGCAACGTTTCAATTCTGAATGGTGGTCTTACACCAGGGCGATACTGAGAGTATCTTCCACTCTGGAACGTGCCGCAAATATAACATATATTATTTTTATTAATTAATTGTGAAAAACACATATTAATCAAATAAAATTTATTTGCGCACGCCGGGTTCGAACCCGCGGCCTTCCGAATGGGAGTCAAGTGTCTTACCACTCGACCACGGACAGTCGTCACAAGGTATCTTGCGCAGTACAGAAAATGCCTAACATGATTAAAATAACTTTGACAACCTAATCTAATTGTCGCTAAAAGTTTCTTTACAAACCTTTTAATACTGAATCCTTAAAATATTTAAATTATTGTGTTTTCAATAAAATGCGCAAGCATATTTTTTAGCGTTTTGTATTACCAATGTCGAGCATCTTTTTTGTATAAGTATAACTACCGTAAGTGTAGATACTAAAAATATGTGGGAATATATTGAATGGTTGTGCAAATATAATTTTGTTCATTCTTTCAATGTTTTACCCGGTACAACCTACACAATATTCATTGTTTATTCAAAACATCCGACTTCGTAGCTTTGAAACATCCGCAATTCTGGTGTACATGTGTATTTTTAGGAAATTAATATGATTTCATTTAAAAATACAACATTGGAGGAAAAACACTTTATTTAAATTTGTTTTAGTTGCAACTTGCTCTAATATCTTGCTGTAAAAACAAATATTATCTCTCAATAAAGCCTTAGAAGGATATTACTAGCCACAAACATCATATTCCATTAAAGGCTCTGAAATACGGAGCTGACGGAGCGTCCATACATTAGAAACATATTTTCAACTTTTTTTATCTACAATGCGGAGATATGTAAAATGTTTTTTGTCGTTGGAAAGAGAAATATTAATTATTCTCAGTTTGTCTCAAATATTAAATAGTCATTTTAAATACATGTAGAATTACGAAAGATTTTTTAAATATTTATATTGTGGGATCAGTAGGATTTATCGGTCAAATTAGGAATTCCACAGAGCCGAACCCTCTGATATGAAAATATCTGGAGACGGTGAATTATATTCCCATTTAATAGTTTGGTAGATTAACGTGTTGTTCTTGTATTGTTTTGTATTAATTATACTTATATAATACACTTGCATAAGTGGATTTACTAGATGATCATTTATATGGAAAAGTGTATGAAAGGGTTCAGTTTTTCCTATGGGAAAAACTAAACCCGTTCCTGTAAATCTGGTGAATAAAAAACTAGATACATAGATACAAACCTTAAACTTCTAGAAGTATAATATTACAAATTAGCGGGATTTTTTCAACAGTTGTTATGTTGGTAGATTTTATTAAAAAAATAGTAAAACATTAAATTCACAAACGCGTGAAATGTGCACGATTGTTAAAAAAAATTGGTGTTGTACTTAAGACAGAATATTTTGTAAGCATGTTTTTACAGTTCTTAACAAAACTCAAAACAAGACATTTATGTAGGTACATTCAAAATTTTACAATGCACTTACCAAAAATGTTTGTTCGTTTTTTTTACTTAGCAAATAATTTTTCTATCGTAATTAATTAATCAGACTAAAAATTATCTTTGAATAATAAAACTATAATTGTTTATTAGTTACAAATCACTCTAACTGAATTAATAATAAAAACCGTATTCACTAAGATATTCCACTTAGGATTATAAGAATAAAACACGCTTCTACGAAAACATCAATTTTCTGACAGGTGCAAACTAAACTTCTTATTTTAATTTCCAAAACTTTGAAATAAATTAAAATATATAATTAAAATACGAAAAATAGAGAACTGCCATCCAATGATCATCGGTGAAAAGCATTATCTCAGCTTGCAACTCACGAGTATTCGAACCACGGACAAGGGAGGTTAAATTTTATTCTAATTAATTTTAAAAAGTAGGTAAACAAGCGGTTAAAATACCTCGGAAGCATTCCGAAATTCCGAGAGAAAAAAAAAAGAAATGAAGCTAATAACATTTCAAAGCTTGAAGGGTTTAAATAATGAATAAATCATTTCTGATCTGAAACATCAAATGATAAAGCTTTTCGTTAACCGACTTTTAGCAGTAATAATGTAATTTCGGAGCTATATGTATAAGTCAAGGTGTAAAATACATTTTGAGCTGAATTGCATTGACCTAAAAAACCTAGATAGAAAATGCTGTGTAATTTACAAGACCCCGAAGCTCATTGCATTCATAAGTTCCAGCTGCTAACGATCATAAGATTTTAAAGTAGGAGATACTTTATTGAGGAGGCAGTCATTTTATGGTAGTTGTTGAAAAGGTACAGTTGAACAGTGAGTGGTAAGGCATAGTGTGCATTAATTATATAAACTAAAGAGTACTTTTCTTACAGGTGGCTCCAAACCTGATCCAGTTCATCAAGTCTCCAGTCAATGTAATCGACTTCATAGCCACTCTGAGCTTCTACATGGACGTGATAGTCGAGTCCAGCATGGCCCAGCGCGTCAGCGACAAGACTGACATCCTCGAGTTCATCTCCATCATCAAGATACTCCGACTTTTCAAGCTGACGAGACACTCCCCGGGGCTGAAGATCCTCATACACACCTTCAAGGCATCTGCCAAGGAGCTAACTCTGCTGGTATTCTTTTTGGTGCTGGGTATCGTGGTGTTTGCCAGTCTGGTCTTCTACGCTGAGAAGTTACAAGTAAGTTTTATTTACAAATACCCTTTACTTTTTTTTCATCTGCCGAGTACTTTCAGTTTGCCTGTGAGAGATTTCAATTTACCGCACTTTTCCGAGTCTGGAAATTGGCAGGCAACACGGAAAAATGAATGAGTTTTGTGACTGTCATAATTTAAATGACTTTAAAATGTATAGACGTTCTTTATTAATTTATAGATTTTTAAAATATTTACTTTATAAGCGATTACACGTAGCAGACAAACACTCGGTTTTTGCAACGCTACTATTTTTTAGATTGCTACATTTTTTTGATTAAGGAATTTGAAACTAATTATTATTAATTTACTTCGCAAATTCACATTTTGGCGTCATTTTTGATTCAATGAAAACTAATAACTTTGTGTACACCACTTATATAAGTGTTTTTTTAACGAAATTATTTGTTTTCATTTATTTATTAAATAGTAACTAAAACAACATTTTTAAAGTCCTTCATAAAGCTTATTGTAAAGTTATTGTTCTACCATAAGAAAAAACCTAAACTTAATATAGTGAAAATTAATATTAATTCTTGATTAATTTTAATAAAGGATATTTCCTCTAATATTATTATCTAGAGAGTGCTTCACACACATAAATCTACCTTCTTGGAATGAACGTTCTTGGCCTACCATGGTTAACATTATTTTTGGTTAAATTTGGACAAGTTTTTTTTGTGTATAATTAAATATGTATTAAATATGTATGAAAGGTCGGACTTAGTTAATAAGAAAAATTATATTGTAAATGAGAGCCGGGGAAATATTTTTAGATCAAAACTCTGAGTTAATTTTTTTATTAATAAATTACTAACTGTGTACTTCAACTAATTACAGCCTTCTCTTTGTTATGGCCTAATAAACAGTTACTTACAATATTGTTGAGTTATCTCTACTGTTGTATTTTTTACATTTACAAATTCAAAATTATAATTTCAGCAGACAAATGACCTCTACAGACCAACCTACCGTATTTATATATTCGCTTTTCCCTTTTGAAATGCCCACCTTAAAAATATCCCTTTATCCGGAAGCTTTTCCGCCAACACACTTTCTTCAATTACTGTACAATAGTAAAGTAAAAACATCGTACCAATATAAGCAAATATCATGAAAAGCCCTGAAATTGCTTGGTTTCTTAATAAATGAAATGGGTTGCCTTAAGAATTAATCCTATGTTTTTTAGGATCCCCTGATTTGAAGGTATTTCTTTGTTAATTTTGGATTTCTTTTTATAAATAATAGTCTTGTAAACTTACTGCAAAATTAAAAATAAATTAATGAAATGTTAGATACGTTTTTAGATTTTCATGGCCAAAAGCATTTTCGTTATTTGTTTTTGGGGTGTTATGCCCTGATGATGGACACTGCAACGCTGTCCGAAACGTCGTCTAAAGCAAACAAAAACAAACAACGAAAATACTGAAATATTGTCATATTTCATATTGCTTAATTGTTCTAAAGTCTAATAAATATCTTTTTAACGATCAAGCAGAAATTTTGTTTTCGGCATCAAACTCAAGAACGCGGCAGGCTTGGACGTCATCATAATTTCACAGCTTTTCTATGTAGGATTTGTAGGTCAATGCAATTAAATTCATAATTCATTTCTATCACAAGCGATAGAGTTCCGAAATAATAACTTAAAAAGACAAAATGCTTCCTTTATTGTTAAATTAATATTTTTCTATTCATAGGCATCCCAAACGGTCGGTCTTTAAATCTAGTATTTGTACTCGGCTTTGAGCAATAATTTGATTATCTTTTCCCTTCGAATAAATTTGAATTAAGTGAGAGTTTAACGAGAGGCTAATATCCTTTACCGAATTAATATACTGATCTATACGGGTAGAACGTTATTAAATTAATGAATGGACTGAGATAAGTGAGTTATTTTCCACCGCCTTAGACTCTCTCGCTTTACGGGCTAGGAAAACGCTCAGGAATCATTGAAGCAAGTCTGCTAGTTTCTCAGTGGAGCTATGGACTCATTACTTTTACCGAGTCCTCGGCTGTCGCCTTGCATAACGATTGCAAAGCAAGTTTCAGTCAGTTTATTAGGTACAAACAGAATCCAACTCAACTTTACTTGAGTAACGTGTCTTTTAAAATAGTTCCTACTTGCTTAACTACACATTGCAAACGATTTCTTAAAGTTGTGAATAAATTTATCGTTTCAACGATATTTTCTTCAAAATCCTTTTCTAATAGAATAATTGAAATCCTGCGACTGTTTTAAATAACATTATTTATGGGTTAACCTAGATATTTTAGATAGAAAGTAATTAAAATTTTCATCATTCGAGAGATGAAATTCTCGATTCTTGCTAAAATCTGTTGAAACTCAAAAAAAAGATAATATTTAAAAAAATGTTTTCCGTTTTTTACATAATTTATCTCATAGTAATAAACTACATCGTAGCCGGGGTTATTTATGCATCAGGTTGCCCATACTAATGGGTGAAGTGCTAATTTCCACTGAAATAATACCAGTAGGTACATTGACGGCCGGCGCACAGTGGGCTGAAAATCGCCTTTCATAGACATAGAGACTTGAATTTTCAAGGGTCTTTTTTTGGCTAGAAATGGATTTTGCTGATCATTACTATGCTATAAAATTTTGTATGAAGCAATTGCGTGTAAAAATGAAGTAGTTATCATTTTTTTAAGAAAAAATTGTATGGCATTGAAAATGTCATTAAAAATGAGGCTATCTCTGGAATCATAAGGTTGGATATTATATCCTAACACACAGATATACTACTATTTATTTTTATTTTTATGGCATACTTCGTATTGTGGCGCAACTTGCGCTTTTCTTTTAAATCCTCAAAGTTGAAAAAAAAACTTTTTTATGTTGATGATTCATTTTAATGCTTAAATGCTTTACATATGAGTATGCTTTGTCTAGTTTACAATATTTTATTGACACTATAAACCAAAATTTTTAAAAAAGCGCATGTTGCGCCACAATACGAATTATGTCAAAAAAATACAAATAAATAGTAGTATATCTGTGTGTAAGGATATAATGGCCAACCTTATGATTCCAGAGATAGCCTCATTTTTAATGTCAGTGCCATACAAATTTTTCTTTAAAAAATGATAACTCCTTCATTTGTACACGCAATTGCTTCATATGAAATTTTATGGCATAGTAATGATCAGCAGAATCCATTTCTAGCCAAAAAAAGACCCTTGAAAATTCAAGTCTCTACGTCTATGAAAGGCGATTTTCAGCCCACTGTGCGGCGTAGTCCAGCGGTAGGGCGTTGGACTCCCATTCCGAAGGCCGCTGGTTCAAACCCAGCGTGCGCGAATAAATTTGATTTAATTGATTTGTGTTATTTCACTATTAATTCTTTAAAATAATATATAGTATATTTGCGGCACGTTCCAGAGTGGAAGACACTCTTAGTATCGCCCCGGTGTAAGACCACCATTCAGAATTGAAATGTTGCTTGAAATGGCTTTAGCCGTGTTTAGTGACTAGATGTGAATAGCCAGGTACTTCCCCTTCTTCCTCTTCCTCGTCTCCTTCCCTTTCCCACTTACCTTCAGCCTCATAACATACCCCAATTGGGGATGCCGTAGTCTCACTGGCTCCAGACAGGAGCAGTTGGGACTCTTGTGAGGTATTCAATATAAAAAAAAATTAAAAAAAGATATTCTAGAAAGAAAGTAATTTAGATTATCATAAGTACTCATCATTCGAGAGATGAAACTCTCGATTTTTGCTTAAATCTGTGGAAACTCATAAAACAAGATAATATTTAAGAAAATACTCTCTGGTTTTTCCATAATTTATCTCATAGCAATAAATTCCATCGTAGCCGTGGTCATTAATGCATCAGTTTGCCCATACTGGAGAGAAGTGCTTATTTCCACTGAAATAATACTAGTAGGTGCATGTGATGATTCTCGATTGTAACTTTTCATAACTTATCAAGACAGACTAGCTGATAATCCGTCAGTATTAATCAAAGTAAATTTATGCAAAATTTGAACGATTGAAAAAACGGTATTATGCCAGATATATTTCCCCTTAAAAATTTACTAATTTTGTGAAGCACTCCGATGACAAAATAAAGCCCATTTGTTAAATTGGGTGATTTATCCGGAGTGGGTAACCGATACACTTTTTATCCGCAGGTTAAAATTTATCTTTTTGAATCATTATAAAAACGGGATATAATATTCTAGAGTTGGGGTTTTATTCCAAGGGGCTGGAGCCAGTTTGGGGGTAAACTAATTAGAATGTCCCACGTTTCAACAATTTTAGTACCATAACAAGAAAGATATTAAAGCTTGATTGATGGTGTACGTGCTAAAATTAATTAAATCTCTCTTCATATGACATTTATCCTAACATTTCCCAGTTTACGACCGCTCACACAAATCTGTATGTAAACATTAGATAACAGGGTTGTCGCTGAAATTCTAGTATTTCTTCAAAATTTGGTAGGAAATGGGTATGGGTACTGCCACCCCGGGAACCAATTATTGGTTCTGCCATAGGTCACCCAAAGTGGTTCCCCCATCTATTAAGACTTAGCAGGGGTGTCCGGGTTCATGGGGTGAGGTATGTCCGGGTCTTAGTGGCGGATGCGTCTGCCCACCAATTGCGTGACGGGTCAGATCGGGAGAGACTGAGTCTGGTTGAGGGAAGCCTTTTGACTTTTCCAGCAGGCTCTCTCGGAACATCACCTTGCACCGTAGTGCGAAGGATTGAATCATTCTTCCATCACTCCTTGACACACTGACCCCCAGATTCCTACCCACCCCTCGTACCTTTTTCCTTCCCAGAACATCCTCTCCTTCCTTTACTAAAAGCAACTTCCACACAGCATCCCCAAAGATGGTATGAATTATTTTTTTCGGGGCCTCCCGTGTGTGGCTATTGTAAAAAAAAATTGGGACACTTCTTTTCAAAGTTGGAAAAAAAAAATATTGTGAATCTTTTCTCCCATAAAAATAAAAGCTTTTCTCTCAACAGTATCAACTCAATGATATTTTTGTTAATAAATACCTATAAGAAAACTATGTTTCCATTAATTCCTATAATTTGTTGCCTAGAATTGCTCTAGCCATATTTGGTGACCATGCAGGTCTGAATAAGGGTTTACCAGTTACTTCCCAACCTTCACCTTCTTTATTTCATTTCCTTCCCCACTCACCTCGACCTCACAACATACCCCAATAAATTGGGGATGCCATAGTCTCACTTTCTGCGGACCGAAGACGGCAAATGCGACCCTATTATAATCAGAGCAGAAAGCAGAGAATAATAGAGCAGAACCGAAATAACGTGAAATATATGAAAAATTATGTTTATCATACATTCAAATATCCGACGTAATTGCGTAATAACCCTATGTAATTCCTTACATACTCATCCAGCGACACGTGAATAGAAATATAATATCGTTCTACAAAATAAGTGCGCCATCATTCTCACATAACTCATTATGCTTTACGGGAATTTATGTGTTCTTTAACAAATACATAAAATATAAAACAGATTTCATACAATATAATGATTATACTACAATTTGTGACTGGAGTACTTTTTGCTTTTAATTGAGTGGCAGTTTCAGCAAAAAAAACTAAATAAAAAATTTTGCCTCGAACAAAAACCACCTGAAGCAAATATGAAGCGAACCGAAAAAAATCGAATTGTTTTACCTCGTCAATCATATCTATCAAATTTGTTTCTACACAAAGGATAAATGTATATTTAATTAGCTGATACCCGGCATGCGTTGAAATGCCACTTAAATAAAGACATTGTTTCTTCATGTCTCAAATTAATCAATTTGAAACATTTTTTAAACACCTGCTCGCAGTTCCCTCTCACCCCATGTGTAGCGAAATTCATCAATTATTATATTTATAACAATATATTTTTATATACCTATACATATATTTAAATAGCACCAGTATTTTAATACTTTTGGAAGTAAACCGTTAAAATTTAAGAATTTGAACAAATCATCAAATTTTTAAGTTAATAGGTATTCAAGTTCTGTGAAAGTTCTATTAAAGTTCTGTTATTATAAAAGTACTTTAAAAGAACCGGTTCATAATTCCCCCCATTCACACAAGCCCTGCTTATTTATGGGGGTACATATAATATGGGTAAAGGGGGTAAATACATCTATTATGTAATTAATAATGGTATAAAATGTACACGTTTATTTTTTTATAACTACAATGCAAACGTCAAGTGTTAAACGATATACAAGCTATGTATATCCGTACGGTCAGTACCTACACCATAACAATAATAATAGCACTAAAAAAATATTGAGTTTTACATATTTCTTTATTACATTGACTCTATTTACAAAAAGGTTGCTCAGCTATACATTCAGGATTTCTCCCGGAAAGCAGGTGGTTTACAGCTGTGCCTCTAATATGAATAAATAAATAAATAAAATTAAATCAAATGAAATAATCAAATTTCAAATTAAAGCAATTAATATTAAAAATTTAAAATAAATACTTGCTCTACAAAATAAATACTTTCAATGGAAGATGCACCGAGGAACTAGCGTCATTGATCCCCTCGGCACCGGTGCATAGTCGAGAAACACGCCAAACGCTCACTCAACATATGTACACGGTTGACATTTATCACATGAGAACTGGGCGTTTTTACGACTCTTTCTTGAGTTTAACAGCTCGGCTGTGGAACGATTTGCCGGCCTCTGTGTTTCCTCCTTCCTATAACATGGGTCTCTTCAAGACCCATGTTTACTCCTTCCTCTCCTCGAAAAGACCCTACACGCAGCATCTTCAAAGATGACATAGGCCCCGAGGGAAATTATTTTCCTCAGGGCCTCCTGTATTGAGTTAATATAAAAAATAAATATATATATATACTTATATATATATATTATTATATACCTATATATATATATATACATATATATATATATATATATATATATATATATAGGTATATAACCACAAGCACAATTAAGTAACCCTTTCATTGATATCTTAGAAAAATCATAGATACATTATATCATTTACGACGTTGTGCGATTGACTGTGCAGTCAGCAACCATTCGCCGCAGAGCTTCTTAGCACTGCAACGATTTCGATATTCGAATAGAATGTGGTATTTCATATCAAAGTTTCAGTCAAATATAGCAGTTTTATGTCTGGGGAGAACGAGCAAATGATCTCTTTGGCATGTACTGTATGTATGCTAGTCACGGGACTACTACAGTCTGTCAAACAGATCGGCAAACACCGTTGTATTCATCAAATTGTACATTTGATGTCCCTTCCTTCTATTCGACATATTAAGAGTGTATTACCAGAGAATACCGGAAATTAGTCCTTTTTAAATCAAATTCCAGACGTATTTACTCTTTTTTACAACAAAAAAAAATTGATTTTGAAAGATTGTTACCTTATCTGGTACACGCAGTTTTAAAATTTTGAAAAACTAAGTGTATTTTTAATGTACTAAGGTTATACCATTGGTCGTTGGCAGATTTGTTCAATTTTCAAACTATAGATTCTATTAAAAAACACAAATTTCATTTCATATAATCATACAACGAAAAAAAATCAATACATGATCTAGTCAATACATGTTTTCAGAATTTAATTATAGTTAGATTAAAATCATTAAAAAATAAATCCTAGAACGTGTTTTGTGACAAAAATACCTGAGTTTTTCTATTTATTTAAAGTTTTACAAACTTAAATATTTGAAATAATTTTTACATACATATTTTGTTTAGAGATTTTTGAAAAATCATAAATACTTATGATTAAAAAACACTTACAAGCAGTACACGATATTTAATAATTTATCATCGTGCGTTTTGAGCATTTTTATTGCTTACTTGAATGTAGGCATATATTAAAGCAAGTTTTTAATGAAATAAATCGATAATAAATTTTTAATTTTTTTAATTTGATACGGGGAATAATCGATCTTTCTCATTAAAACCTCCCTGTACAGTTGCAAGATTTTTTTTACTTTTATTCTCAGCTGCTGGTCAATCGCTCTTAAGTATCCGATGCCAGTATAGATAGGTAACACGATATATGATCGCGTCTTGGGACATTGAAGCAATATCGGAAAAGCGCATTTTTAAAAAGTTGCACTTGTTTTGGATTCCCATTAATAAAAAAAATCTTTTTTATGGATTGAAAAGTATCGCGTGCTTTTGTGCCCAAGAGCAAACTCTACTTAGGTCACCATTTATCATATCCACTACTAGGTGAGCGTTACTTACTTTGAACGATAAATATAATTGTGTATCATCAGCATACATGTTCGAACCAGAGTGTTAAATAGATTGGACCATGTCAGCAGTATACAGTATAAGGCAATGGCTGTAGTATCGATCCCTCGGTAACCGTCGGGTTATCTTAACATTGGATGAATATTTTACAGCCCCTTTGATATCCCTGCAAACTGTGCGCTGAGTAATATATTTGAAGTAACTTTGAAACCATTTTATTGCTTTATAGTAAAAACCGAAGCAACGCAACTTTGAAATAAGCAGTATAATTTGTGCAGCAACTCAAATGTTTTAGAAAAATTCAGAAAATTCTGGTTGGTCAACTATTACGAGTAACTTTAATAATGCTAATAACATGGTGATCAGTCTGAGATCGATAAGATTAGAAAGTGATTTATTTTATCCGAAATTTGGTGTTCCTAAACCACTTTTTCACAATGCTAGAACTATACCTGTCCGTAATGATTGGTTAATAATGGTTGTTATAATAATTGAATAAATTAATCATTGTGATACTTATGTTATCGCAACCGATAGCGTTTGATTTAATATTATGAGTGTCTTTAGTCATTATAGATTCTTCAACTCTTTGAAGTGGTGATGAGTTTGATACAGAGCGACTTTGTGAATTATAACGCCGTTCGTTCATGAAGCTACTTACAAGCGACTCTAGCATCATGTGCGTAGAACCCGCCAGTATCCGCCATACAATTTTGCTAGTGTCCGTAGACGCCTCTACGCGCTGCACTAGCAAATATGCATGGCAGGTATTGGCGGGTGCTATGCACATGATGCTCAAGTCGCTTGAAAGTAGCTCCACGAACGGACGGCGTAATGAGTGAATAAAATCCACCACACAAAAAAGAATCTTTAAAAAAAATTACATGTTCGTAATATAAAACAGTATTTTATCTTATGACTACCGGTCACCTTAAATAATATACAAAATTATCTTACAAAAAAAAGGAACATATTTATTCAAACTTCAACCGCTGCAAGTTGAGTTCTGAAAACAAACTTAAACAATAAAACACTTTGAAACAAACCTATTTGGAAGCACTTTGGTAATTAAGTAACGCAGTAATAAGATGCTATGAAGGTTTGTGAAGGTTTTTCCACCCTACATTTTTTAATCAAAATGTATAACGACGTTCGAATTATCTCACCATCTATGTTTCTGAAGCAGAGACTTTGACTGAACTTCGAGCTCTGGTGCCATACCATTAAACCATTTCAACATGATTATTTACAGTGCGCAAATTTATATTTTATTCTAAATATCCTTAAAATGTCCATTAATCTGCTAAATAAAAAAGACAAGCGGATTTCCATATTATTCCGTTTTTATCAATTTCTAGCTGACCCGGCAAACTTCGTACCGCCTCAGAATCAATAAATGTTGTGTTTAATTTATTAGCTGAAATAAATTAAGTTTTTATAACTTTAAAATAAATAGGTACCTACTCTAAGTTCAAAAAATTAAATTGTGCCGTTGACTTAGCACGAAATGTTCGGCACACTACACCATTGACAGTTTGAATTGATTCAAATTATGTCGACCAACGCACATCATTTGAAAAGCCGTTCCATACAAAATATATGAAAAAAATAATTTTCTTCATAATTTCAGTGATTTTTCCCGATGTTTTAATAATTATTCTGTTAATCGGGACGGAGACAAATCCAACAAATCAAAGATCATAAAAATCGGTTCAGCCGTTCTTGAGTTATAAATGGTGTAACTAACCCGACTTTGTTTTATATATTAAGATTGTGCAGAAGGAAAACAAAATTCAGAAGTTTTGATTTTAGGTCGAGGTTGGGAAAAAATGTCTTTTATCGCATTTATGACAATGCAAGAACTTAACTCGTCGGTAAACACACATTTTTGTTTCGGCAAATAATCAATCAATTTTTTATTCCATATTTGGTTAATTTAAAAGAAAATGTAATAATGTTATGTACCTACGTCAGCTAGAGGCATAATAATTTTTCTAATTTAATAACGAGAAGTACAATAATTGTTTTGGTTCACATTTATTTCTCCAAAAATACTTTCACTTTACATTTAATTAAAGTTTATTTTAAATCATCTCTAAATAATATTGAGTTTTAATTGTATTCGTTAGATATAAATTTGCTGATTTTATCATAAGAATTTTGAACAAAAGCTTACGAGTTTTGATAAATAATTTATAAACATAACCATTCTTGGAAGCACGCAAAATATTAAATCAATAGGGGACTGATATTTTAAGATAGTGTATTTATCTTTCCTCGCTGATCTTGAGCAGACTTAATCTAAAGTACACAAAGACTTGACCTTTAAAATAACCAGCTTAAAGGCTTTCTTTTAATCCCTACTTTCAGAGTTTCAGAAATTTGAGAGTTAATGTAGGTAAAAGTTATAATTTCAAATTTGATTAGAAAAAGCATCTTAATTTATAATCTGATAAAAATGTTATTTCTTTTCATAAGATTCATTATGAACTTCATCCTAACAATTCAGTTTAAATATATTTATTATATTTTTTTTTCTTACGAGATAAATTCAGGATGTCCGAGTTCCCGAAGTATGTCTATTGTTTCCTTACTTCTAGTGAAGTAGAAGAAACGTTGAAATTCTATCTTACGGAAATTCATTACGCCTCTTCAATTCGGTGTCGATTACATTTCTAGGGATTATCTTTCTGTTCAGTGTGTTGTTATATCTATTACACACCTATTACGTAACGACCTTAAAGCTGGATTGTTTCACATAATTCAGTGTTAATATTCAAGACATTTTGTTTTAAAGAGTTTTAATTTTTCAATGTACTTTCGTTACTTAAATTTTAATTTTTTTGCTACCGGTTTCGACACATCCGTGCCATTCACCATCAAACTTAAAACAACTTAGCAATGTTTTATGTTTGCTTGTGAATGGCACGAATGTGTCGCAGAAATATTAAAATTTAAGTAACGAAAGTACATTGAAAAATTAAAACTCTTTAAAACAAAATGTCTTGAATATTAACATATACATTGCAATTAAGTAGATACATTGAACATTAAAACTCTTCGAAACAAAATTTCTGGAAATTGTTACATAGTTATTGCCCAAGAAATACAAAAATATAATATTCAAGTCCTGTGAAAGTTCTATTCAAGTTCTGTTACTATTTAAGAGCTGTGAAATAATCAGTCAATAATGAAATAAAAACAAAACTTAAATCTAACTTTCACGGTACTTTCAGTACTCAAATTCAGTGACCTTTCCATTGACCTTAGATTTTCGCTCTGTGACATTAAATTATTAATCAGGGATGTATAAATAATGTATGTTACGGCCTATGAAAAATTTACTTTTACCGCGGGCGTAAGTTTTCCTTTAACCGTGGGACAAAAGCGAATATAAACAGAATGGAATAAAAGACAGATTTTTAATGAATTGCTCTCTTTTACTCAACATGGCTTTGTTCATTTTCCTTTTTACTTTTACAACTGCAAGAGGATCTGGTTGGAAGACGTAACCCATGAAACATAATTTTAAATAATTAGTTAATACAAATAACCGACATAATGCAAATACGCCGCTTTCAACCAAAGCTAATAAATAATAAAGCAGTCAAAGGGGCATAATAGAGAATATAAAATCAATTGTGACTGTAATTATGTATTTGGGCCTTTCCATCAAGTACCTACTTAATAACTAACTTTTTAGTTGGGAATGGCTGACGAGCGTTGTGTGTAGTGCCAGTATGTTTGATTTTAATAATATACTCGTGTACTAAAATGTCTCATAATGTATTCTTTTTGAAAACACATTGTTTTTGAATGATTTCATTTTTAGAGACATCATTACATACACCTACCACTTCAAGTTAAATAAAATTAACATTTCACATGAAAAGGAACCCATACAATACCCATTTGTATTTGTGAATACTATATTGGAAGAAGAACCCACCTGTCAACGAGTGCATTTGGGACGCAATATTTTGCGTGAATTTTTTTTTAAATCTCATGTGATATTCCGACGAGATTTTTTTCAAAAAACACAACATTTTTTTACTGAAATAAAGAAAACGTCGTTCATTTTTTCTTTACTGGTGAAACTGTATTTTATCTATATAATATATTATTTCATCTCATCAAGTATTCATGGAAACCAAATCATCGCTGTCCGGAAAACTGGCCTATATCCACTTTGATTGGGTTAGGTTAGGTAGTCCTAAAAACGGCCTAACCTCCGCCCTTGTCCCCTGGATGTAGCTGTCAAAGGATGGAAAATATTATTCAAAGCCTTTTTGGACGTCAATAAAGCTTTGCCTATGGCGATTTATTTATTATTTATGGAACTTTTTTGCCTGGAGCTTTGTGAATCGCATTGAATCATTTATTTTTTACAGCTGCAGAAAAGCAAATCATTTAAAATATTGTAGAAAAAAGAAAACACACATTCAATATTCTCATCACAATTATTCAATTTTCTCTGAAGATTTCGCATGTTGTCTGAAATGGCTTTGACTGTAGGAAGTATATTTCAAGTACGAAATATTATACATTTATGCGGGTTTCAAAATTTCGTTTTTTGGGGGCATTTTCTGATATTCAATTAAATTAGTGAAAACAATATAATATTTTTTACAATCAAAATGTATTCACATTAAGCCGTTTTATTACGTTGATTTGAGTAAAAATCCTGTGTCACAAGACTCCATATATCGGAAAATTCTGTTTAACAAGTTATTTCACAATACTCATCCAACTGAGATTTTCTGTTTCTCTTTATTTTCTTTCAAGCGAAGAAATTTTAATGAATTTCAAAAACACTTTTAATATTTGGTTCTTGCATTTTATAATTCAATTTTCCTTAATTGCTTCTAAACCAGTAAATCATGATTGAAATCGGAACTACTGCAGATTCCTTTAATTAATTAAACGTGCTGCTTTGTATATTTTTTAAGGCATTCAGCATTAAATAAAAATAAATAATATTTGTAGAATATAAAAATAATTAAGTAAAATAAAATCAATAGAAAAATTGCAAAAATAACTCTGATTTTAATGTTTCATTTGATATATATTTTAGTCCTTTGTAGTGCAATATTTTTTTAAGTTGTAAGGATTACAAGTTTTTTATTATTTATTTATTTATCATTTTTTAACATTAAGTTCCGTATTTTTTACTCCAACCATCCATTTTCTTTTCTAGGTATTATATTAAAACAATCCTGGAATCTAAAGTAATAAGATATCTCAGTAAACCGCCTTTTATATAGGGACACGTTTAAGGCTTATTATAATGATAGAAATATTAGTTGCTAAGTTGCTTAGGAACGCTAGCCACGACATTAGTTTTGCATTTTTGCTCTCTGATTTTTTAAATTATATCAGATAGAAAATAATTAGCTTTGATCCCAAAACATATAAATATTTGAAAATAAGTATATTAGATAACCTAATAAATAAACTGCCAGTGAACCATAGGATATTTAGTTAAATAAATGGATTTTAAAATTTTCAATTTGTGAGGCCCCAGTAACCAAGGTAAACGACAATATTTGAGATTAATTTGTAATATATTTTATCAGTATATTTAATTATTTTATTTTGATAACATTATTCTAAAATATAATCTATTATAGATTTGTAATGTTGAAAGATAGTTTATTGAAATGTTTAATTAAATTTTGACAGATTGAAAATTATTTGACAGTAACTTGGTTACTGGAATGTAGTAGTTACTAAGCAAAACATATTGTCATTTCCTAGTTGTTTTGTTTTGACACATGTCATATGCAACCCCTATGTCATCTGATACAGATGAACAATGATAATCTTAGACCCCAAAAAACAAAAGCATGTATTCCTAGGCAGCATATGAAATGGACGAACGATGTCAATATGTTCATCGTTCGTTCATATTTTTATGTAACCAAGGTAGAAACAGATATGCTGTTGTATAGAAAAAAATTACGTTTACTTTTCTCAGAAAAATATCCGTTAGCCATAGTAAATGAACAAAGATAAGCAGACCAAAAACGGGCAATATTCAAAAATATTTACCCTATTTATTTTCCAACTAAAACAAGAGATGAAAAGGGGCAAAGGATTAACATGAATTGAGGGCCTTAGAAGCAAAAACGCCACTCTCCAAAAGTACTGTTTTCTGTAAATGACAAAAAACCAATCAAAGAATGCTTCGCATTTTTCGTGTGATTTTTTAGTAAAATCTTAAAAAGTATAATTCAAAGTGAAATATTATAATAAAAAATGGTGTATTAATGTGTTCATTGGTCATGTTGAATTTATTTTGAATTCAGGCTTGTGATTGGCTTTTGTGGAGAGTGGTGATTTTGCTTGTTAATCGCTGTGGAGAGTGGTGATTTTTATCCAAACCCTATTTTCATTTCGATTTTTTTATGATTTGCAGTTGATTTTTCTAATAATCTCAAAAACTACCTTGTAGCCACGGAAATTGCGCATAGATTGGCATTTATAACTCAATTTCGTCATTTATGGAGAGTGGCGTTTTTGCTTTTAAGCCCCACAATTGGAATATCACGGGAGACCTTTTCTCAGAAGTGGGTAGATTATTCCTGGTTATAATAATTAAAGTAAAATCCTTACCGGTTATAGAACGCAGTTAATTGAATTTTATTGTCGTGGAGTTCAGATAGTGAATACATGGAATATGGTGGCTTTAAATTACGAGCATGAACCACATTTAGATTTGAGTTTTTTTATTTTTTAAATATTTTAATTATTTTTTTATTAATTCTTACCTCTGGTGTTAATGCCACTGCGAAGTTATGAAAATGGTGTGTTTTAAGTATGAACATTTGATCGTTAGAAATGTTATACTGCGAGTAGAACATAATACCTTGACTTTTGAAATACTTTTGGCAAGTTGTTTATAAGCCCAGAAAAAATAAAGTATCGCGCCAATAAAAACGGCTTTACAATTCGAAGTTTCGTACTTTCGAACCACTTTTTGGATATGGTTTTATTGTATAAAGTGGAAAATTTTGATCTTTAGAAACTTAACCCTCTTAACCCTTCCGAAATTTGGCGTATTTTGTCAGAGGCTAAAAATATTCCCGCTTTTCAATAAAACCCAAATAAATGGAATATTTGTCAAAGTATCCGAAAACTAAAAACTGTTTTCGAAAGGTGATGAAACAGGTTTTCAAATTTTATTGTTAGAAATAACCGTGTAATTGACCATAATTTTGACCATAACCATAATTTTTTTGACCATAACCATAATTTTGTAATCAAGCTTGTCTTGATTCTCGATTTTTGCAAGCGATTTAAATTACTAAACATATACATCTATTGTTAAACGTAGCATTCGATACTAAATTAGTATTTTAAGGTATTATTTTTGCTCTTCGCTTAACCTGTTTCTTATAAGTACAAAATTTTATATTTAACTAAAGCTTCTATGAGGAATTCAATCTTAGCACTTTTTTCCTTTTATAAATAATTTGTCATATATAATTAAACATTGCAATATGAAATATGTTATGAACTAAACATTGTAATACGAAATTATGTTATGATCTAAATTTGTCATTTGACTGGCCTAAAACAGGATCCATTACTAGTTGGCTAGTCAAAGTTTCCGCATATGTTATTGTATAATCTTATGTGAAATAAATTTATTTATTTAATTTTTTTAATATAAAAAATTTGGATGAAAACTTTATAAAGGCTTTTTATTTAAAAATGGCTCATTTTACAAAAAACATATACATATTTCATTATACAAATGA
The DNA here is from genome assembly GCA_951813805.1 of Limnephilus auricula. Classification (NCBI taxonomy): domain Eukaryota; kingdom Metazoa; phylum Arthropoda; class Insecta; order Trichoptera; family Limnephilidae; genus Limnephilus; species Limnephilus auricula. The sequence continues at coordinate 37,012,145 of OX638388.1, forward strand.
AATATAAACTTATCTGTCACCTCACTTTTTTCATTTCATTTTAAAAAAATCTTATAAAATTTACAAATGTCCATAATTTTTATGCAAATTACATAGTTTTTACATAATACATAATTTTTTTTTAGATTTGAATATAAATAAATATATAATAAAGTGGTTAAATTTTAGATTTGAATACATAGCGTGTTGTATTCTCTTTTCGGTCTGTTCAATATTGTTTAGATTATACTTCTCACTATGATAGTAACGGAGACACAACGATTTCTATGAGACCAATGTGAGCTGGGACAAATTTGGTCTCTTGTTATTCACCGGTTGATCATTTAAATATTTTGTGCCTGAAATTTTCAAAATAAAATAAAACACACTTTTTGGTTTAGATATTTTTTTCTTACATAAATCAAAACCTTAAGCGTGAATCTCAACCTTATCGCCATCTACATACAGAGTGTTATTTTTAGCGGTCCGATTTCAAATATAACATAACGTGGTGGGTCGCCTACATACAATTATTTACCCTAAATAATTCGAACATAAGACATTTCGTTATAGAAAACTGTAAAAACGTAATTAATTGGTTTTATAACACTCAATGATTTTAATGAGTCTAGTTTTTTAACTGTTAATTCATGGTGGAATTCCATTGTATTAGATATGAAATTAAACAATTTTTTTTCACTTTGTTCCACTTGTTTATTTACACCAGGACCGGTTTCGTCCTACTACACCCATATATTTTCATATCTAACACCCAATGATGTTTTTTTGTTGCACAACCTCTCAGCCTTCGAATAAATTTCTACACAGTATTTATATTTTAATTTGCACGGTATGTACGCCTACATAGGATATTTTTATAAAAATATAATAATGTCATCGCCGAAGGGCTAAATATAAAAATATCTCTAGGCCACGGAAATGCGGAAAACGGAGTCGCTGTATCATTCTCCCAAGTTAAAATAACATGCAATGTAACCCTGCATTTCTGCACTAGATAAAAGAGAGGGATAATATAATAATAATAATAATAATACCCTGTTTTAATTGGATTACGTTGGTAAAAATGTCGAAAATGATAAAACCGTTAAATAACTCGATTTTGACAATATTTTTTGTAAATAAAGTAGGTTGAGAGACTGGTGGAGGATTATACATACCTAACTCCAATAAAGGCGGTTATTAGCCTAAGAAATATAACAATCAATTAATAGGGCATTTCCAGATATTACCGGAAATTAGTCCTTTTTAAATCAAATTCTAGACGTTTTGACTTTTTTTACAAAAAAACAAAATTTGATTTTGAAAGATTTGTTATTTTATCTGGCAAGTGTGCATTTTTTAAATTTTGAAAAACTTAGTTTGTTTTTAATATACTAAGTTATACCGTTGGTCGTTTATCTGTTTTGTTCAATTTCCAACGTAGATTCTATTAAACAACAAAAATTTCATCCCGATCATCGACCGGAGGGGACCCAGCAGCAGCGTTTGGGGCGCATTGGGCGACCTCTCCAGCCGGACTCTCCCGGCCCATCGCCTTGCACCGCAGTGGGTGGGATGGATTCATACGTCTATCACTCCTGGACACTCTGATCATCAGCTTCCTACCCACCCCTCATACCTTTTCCTTCCCAGACCTCCTTATCCCCTCATATATACTTTTTCTTTCTTTATAATTATAAAATCATGAACAACACAACGAATACAACTAACATCTTGACAGCGGCGAGTAGAAGGCGTCCCCGGTGCGGGTCTAAACTGTTGGTAAATTTTGCCAACATTCGCGGCCTGCACACAAATTTAAACCATGTACATCACCACCTTCTATCAATGCGTCCTAACCTTCTTTTCCTCTCTGAAACACAGATAGCTGAGCCTCCAGATGCCTCCTATCTGGACTGCCCGGGCTACGCCCTCGTTGGCAAGTTCAGACCCAAAGGAGGTGTCTGTCTCTATAGCCGATCTGACGTCAACTGTGTGCGTCTGTTGAATCTGGAAAAACCCAGATTCGACATAATGTGGGTGCGCGTCAATCTTGCCAGTACGGCAAGATTCTACGCGTGTTTATACCGCTCACCGAAACTTAGCGAATCAGACACATCCGAGCTATTCAAACATTTGAGCGAGACTATTGATGACCTCTTGCCCCGCTACCCTTCGGCTGAGTTTGTGGTTCTGGGGGACTTCAACGTTCATAACGAACCATGGTTGAAGTTCTAAGGACCAACAGACTCGGCTGGCCGACAGGCGGAATCCTTTGCCCTTTGCCACGGATTGAAGCAGATGGTTCAGGAGCCTACAAGGGTTCCTGATGTCCAGACTCACCGCTCCAATCTGTTAGACATATTTTTAACCACTGTGCCACACGGTTACAAGATTGAGGTCACAGCGCCTTTAGGATCGTCCGACCACTGCCTGGTGACGACCTCAATCCCTGTCAACTTCAGACCGCCAAAAGAAAGGCTGAAGAGAAAAGTGTGGCACTATAGGTCAGCAGACTGGTTCGGTCTGCGGGCTCATTTCAATGCTTTCCCGTGGTCAGCTGTCTGTTTTCGGACTTCGGATCCCTCAAGATGTGCCCAGGAAATTGGTGAAGTCATTACATCCGCGATGGATGGCTTCATTCAATCCACTGTTAAAGAAACTGGTGTGGGCTCAAAGCCGTGGTTCAGTCGACAATGCTCCGGAGCAGTTCGGCGAAAAAACGCGGCTTACCGAGCCTACAACACATCTAGAACCTCCGAAAACAGAGCAGCATATAACAAATTGGCAAAGGAAAGCAAGAAGATCATAAATAGGTCAAAGTTCAAGCACGACCTGCAGATCAACAAAAAGCTGGCTGCATGCCCGCATGGCAGCAGAGCCTTATGGTCACTTGCGGGCTCAATAGGTCGTAATTTCTGCAAATCCAGTCTGCCGCCTCTTACCAGACCTGATGGCTCACTAGCAAATACCGCCACCGAAAAGGCTAACCTATTAGGAAAAATGTTTGCGGATAACTCAACCCTCGATGATCGGGGTGCAGTCCCGACGTCGGTTCCTCACTGCGGTTTCTATATGAAAAAGCTGAGGATCCGGCATCGGGATGTGCTCCAGGTTTTACGAGGGCTTGATGTTAATAAAGCTAGTGGGCCTGACGGAATCCCCGCCCTGGTATTGCGGAGGTGCGCTGCAGAAATAGCTCCGATTTTGACAAAGCTTTTCAAAATGTCCCTGAATTCTGGCTCTATGCCCTCTGGTTGGAAAAAAGCGGTCATCCATCCTATTCCAAAGAAGGGTGACCGCTCCAACGCGGCCAACTACCGTCCCATAGCGATCACATCAGTTCTATCCAAGGTGATGGAACGTGTGATCAACGACAAACTGCTCACATACCTCGAGAAGAACAAAATTATTAACGACCGTCGTGCGGTGATCTTCTGGCGTATGTGACGCATGTTTGAGGGCGGTGCCTGGAACGTTTCGGTGAGACCCAAACGGTTGCGCTGGACATTTCCAAGGCCTTTGACCGGGTTTGGCACCGTGGACTTGTCAACAAACTGCCTTCTTACGGACTTCCCGCATCCTTGTGCAGGTGGATTGCCGACTTTTTGAGGGATAGGTCGATTCAGACGGTTGCTGACGGTTTCACCTCTTCCTCGCATTCGATAAATGCTGGCGTCCCACAGGGATCGGTTCTGTCTCCGACTTTGTTTCTGTTGCACATCAATGACCTTTTGACATGTGCACCAATTCATTGTTACGCGGATGACAGTACAGTCCATGATAGCTTTTTGTTTGACAAGCCCCCGAAGGGTGCACAAATTCCAATGGCTCGGAGGGCTTTGAAGTAAAGAATGGACGCTTACCTCGAGAGTATTTTCTCTTGGGGTAAGAATAATTACCATATAATGACCAGCTCAGATATGGGGGCTCCATCGAGGCCAGAGTTAAGTTGGCCTCTCAGAAACTGGGCGTACTGTACAGGGCCCGCAGATACTTTAATTGTACACAACTGCTAACCCTGTACAAATCGCAAGTGCGCCCCACGGTTGAATTTGGCAGCCACCTCTGGTCTGGAGCCCCAAAGTACCTGAATAACACCCTCGATACTGTGCAGAAACAGGCGGTCCGTTTGATAGATTCTCCCATCTTAACACACGGATTGCAATCTTTAGAGCACAGGCGTCGGGTAGGAATGCTATTCTTGTTCTACCGGTATTTCAATGGAAGATGCTCCGAGAAACTAGCCTCATTGATCCCCTCGGCACCGGTGCATAGTCGGGAAACACGCCAAACGCTCGCCCAACATATGTACACGGTTGACATTTGTCACATGAGAACGGGACGCTTCTACGACTCGTTCTTGTGTTCAACAGCTCGGCTGTGGAACGATTTGCCGGCCTCTGTGTTTCCTCCTTCCTATAACATGGGTCTCTTCAAGACCCACGTTCACTCCTTCCTCTCCTCAAAAAGACCCTCCTCACAGCATCTTCAAAGATGACATAGGCCCTGAGGGAAATTATTTTCCTCAGGGCCTCCTGTGTGGAGTTAATGTAAAAAAAAAAATACAACAAAATAAATCAATACATAATCGAGTAAACACAATTTTCGTAATTTTAATTTTACTTAAAATCATTAAAAAAATAAATCCGAGATCGTGTTTTGTGACAAAAATACTTCAGTTTTTCTATTTATTTAAGGTCTTACAAACTAAATTATTTCAGATTTTTTTTACACACATTTTAAAAATTATATATTTAAAAATCATAAATACTTCTGATCAAAAAAATACTTACAAGTACACGATATTTAATAATTTATCATCGTGCGTTTTGAGCATTTTTCTTGCTTACTTGAATGTAGGTATATATTAAAGCAAGTCTTTAATGAAATAAATCGGGATTAAATCTTTTATTTAAAAAAATTGATTCGGGGAATAATCGATCTTTCTCATTGAAACCTCCCTGTACAGTTGCAAGCATTTTTAAATTTTATTCTCAGCCGCTGGACAATCGCTCTTAATTATGTGCGCCATGTTCGCACTTCAAAAACTATGGTCAAGAATTGCCTAAAGGTATACCTTCGAAAGAAGTACCTTCCTACAGCACCATCGGCAATCGGTTTAATATAAGTGGCCATATTATACATCCATAAAGTGGCTCTTTTCATCAATTCATTATATTGTGAAGGAAGAATTTTGTTTTTTGAATCTTTCCTCTCAGAACACCAACTTTTTTCAAGAACATGGAAAAATAATTGCACACCGATAAACAGGTAGAGATCAATTCCTGATTTGAATTATTTTTCACCCAAAATAGATTAACTGCCATTTGCCGTGCACTTGACTAAGTACCTATAAGATTATATATACATATTTAAATACATTAGTGATACATATAGATATTATAGATAGATACAAAAACATCCAGCATATTAAAAAATTGCAAAGCAATGCTTTAAAAGAATATTTTTTAACTACATTTAAAAATGAAAATATGTAATCGTCTTGTCATTTCAATCAGTTTTTCCCTCTCTTTACTTGTTTTCTCTTGTTGTTTGTTCTACTTAACCTGTCTTTATTTTTATTTTTATGCTGTACTGAATGTAAAACTTATATTATGATATCAAAATACCTTTGAAAAATTGCAACTACTACCTCCTACCTATGAATTGTAAGTTCCTCCTGTCCTAAAATGAGTTTTGTAACTCATCGGGATTGCTCTAGCAAGAAATAAAAACAATAATGAAAAATACATATTTAAATCTCATACGTAATAATTATTAACTAGCCATAACAAAAATAGATTATATATTATGGTGCTTAACCAGAGACTATGTAGTAATAGTGTACGTTATATTTGATGGCCTCTGTAGTCAAGGGGTAAGGCTGTCGACTCCCAATCCAAAGGTCGCGAGTTCGAACTAAACAAATAATATACGGTATATTAGAGGCATGTTCCAGAATAGAGGTTACTTTCAGAATAACCTTGGTATTAGACCACCATTCAGAATTGAAACGTTGCTTGAAATGGCTTTAGCCATGTTTGGTGACCAGATTTAAATATCCAGGTACTTCCCCACCTTCTTCTTCTCCATATTCTTCCCCTTCTCACTACCTTCAGCCTCACAACATAATGCAATTGAGGGTGCCGTCATCTCACCGGCTCGAGAAGTAAGTAGTTGGGACTTCCGTACGGTATTCGGTATGTCTCTGGTAAATAAAAATACGATACAAAAGCAGGATATAAAAGGTGTATTTTCGTGCATGAGAGCCTCTTCGATTTTAACTATCATACCTGGTGTATGTACATTGAATATTATGCTGATTATTGGAGTCTATATTTATTTTTCCTCTCTGTTAAAATAACAAGAATATTTTATTTTTTAAATATAACTCCAATTGTTTCTGAATGAATGAATGTCACCATTGTTACGAATACACAAAAATACATTTTAGCCTTACAACTACCAACTTCCTGTAGCAATTAAAGTTTACGCACTACGCATTCTCACGCTTTATTTTATAACATTTTTAACGATTCCGACTAGGCTATGACAACCCTCCAATTTTCAGAGTCTGCTTCCGCCTGGAGCTTTGTGTGTCTTCCCCGGTCGAATCTACTTCCGGACCATTAAAGCCTCTAGCGCCTGGGGACCTTCCCTGGATGTACCTAACTAGACATTGTCTCATGTTCCGTGTAGGAGGTTTGCGAGAGCCCAGTACTTATGGCTGCTCTTATTGATGTTTCCCGATAACTTCAGACATTTCAAATAAACCTCGGTAAGGAATTCATCGTTTTGTAAGTCTTAGATGAACAAAAATAACATTAGAACGAGAATATGATGGCACTCGTAATTTAAATCCATTTTTTGTTTTGAATTCAACGTTAACTATTAGCTAGTAAATCATGTAGATTTTTATAATGTCACCTAAATTGTAGCTCCTATAAACCTTAATAACACACTTAAGGCCAGTTGTTCCGCAGAATTTGAACCAATCATTGCATTTCAAAGGGAATTTTCAAATTCTATAAAAGTAACTTTCAAGGTTAATTTTGAGAACGATAATGTGAAGGCACTTTTTGTTTGTTTTCCAAATGAATTATAAACCGTTAAGTAAGACAGATTTTTTATAATCTTAAATAATATAACTAATGAATATATATTACCTGATAACACACTTAGGGCAAATTGTTTCACAAAATATAAACAATCCATCAAAGTGAATTTTTAAGTTCTGAGAAATTTATTTTCAAGTTCTGTTAGGTCCTGTTAAAGTTGTATTCAAGTTCTGTTTTTATATCAGTTCTGTGAAGCAACTGGGTTATAATGATATAAAAACATAACTTTGAAATTTGATGTTGTTCAAATTCTGTGAAAGAACCCAAATTAGAGAAGAACAGTAATAATTATAGAATAGTACACCACACATAATAGGAGCGTTAGGTTCCAATGTAACTAGGAACTGATATCGGCCTGAAAAGGTTTAGGCGCTCCGCTGACGAGGCAACTGAAACCAAACTAAAACTGGCTGGTTTCTATGTCTTGATTGGTCAAAAAGCTTGTTTAACCATAGACGAAGAACAATCAGCTAACAGCTGGCAACCGGCCGGCCACGGCAATCAGCAGTGCAAGTCACGAGTCACTGCTTACGTTACCATTGACAACGGGTTTTTGAGTGATTGTGTAGTGTGCGGGCCATCACATTGTCATACAAACTCAGTTGCCAGGTGAGAGTTTTCAGTTGCCTCAGTGGGCGGATCGCCTTAATAGCACGTGTACACGTGTTTTAAATGTTTTTATCAAAGAAGATAATATATACACTCATAATGAAAATATGGAACAAAGACACACAAAAAGGGTTAATTACATAGTTATCTTCTTAAATATTAAAAAATACTTTTTAAATTTCTTAGTTATCTTAGTATATAAAAATAAATGTGTCTTTGTTTGTCTAAACCATTCATCCGATTTGTTGCGCGCATGCCCGCAAAGGTTTCAGTATATAATGTTGAGCTCTCGCGTTGTGAAACTATTTCCTACAGCATTCATCCGATGGCGATGAAACTTCGTTGAATCGGCCCCTGAGGAAATGCGGATATTTTGCACATGTCTTACAAAGAATTTAAGCATGAAATATTATTTAAGCCTTAACGGTGTGTACTTACGTGTAAAATTATTACCAAAATTTAAATTTATTTCTATGTCAAGTTTTTTTTAATTTTCTTTTCCGCTTTTTAAGTGTATTGGTTTTTGACACTGTTTAATGTAAATAAATAATAATGAAATAAATTATACCTAGGTCAAAAATTATATTTTCGGGTGTAACGTAAAAACCTTTGTTTTAGGCTTTGTATTTTAATATTGCAAATTTAATCAAAATCCTTGTAACGACGGAGTTTTCAATCTATATTGATTTAATTTCTCCTCAAGAATAACTTTACTTTGTTTCTAAGCATGAGACTTTGGAGTAAATTTCAATGAAATCTGATTGAAGACTGATTCGAACTCCCTACCCATTGTATTTAATTAATTTGACTTCTAATCAGAGCTGAGTTTTGATTTGCTTAAAAGATCCCCAAGTCGTCTGAAAATATACTAGGATTTTCATTTTAAGATCTTTCTTTCTGTTCAATTCTCTGATAAATTCAAATCAAAGTGATTAATTGTGAAAATGAATCGTGTTTATCGCGATATGTTTTATTTAAAACTCTATTTAAAATGTCTGATTCGTGTTTTTTCCGCTTTTTATCTTTTTAATGAATAAAACTTTTTTTTCTTTTTACATTAGCTCCCCACAGGAGGTCTGTGTAGTGTGTGTAGAGGGATGCTGTGTAGTGTGAGTAGAGGTTTCTTTTGAGGGAATGAAGGAGAATAAGTTCTGGGAAAGAAAAAGATATGAGGGGTGGCCAAGAATCTGGGCGTCAGTTTGTTTGGGAGTGACAAACGTATGAATTCATTCTTCCCACTGCGATGCAAGGCGAGAGTCCGGCAGGACAGGTCAATAGGTCTCCTTCAACCAGTCCGGCCCGCCAGGCAGTACGTGGACAGACGAATCCGCCGCCAAGACCCTGACAAACCTAACCCCATGGTTTCTGGGGTAGCGGTCCCATACCCGCCTCCGAAATTGGAAGTCTAGTCAAAAGCTAGAGAAAAATTTGCGATTAATAGAAGAGAAGAAACTACACACTAATGTCTGGGTACACACCTCGTTCTCTCTTATATATATTTTGTAAGTAAAAAGTACTTTTTTCGCTTGATCGTACCAATTGGCATATCGGAATGTCATGTGCTCTGAATATTCTTCACTTCTGTTTACGTCCATTTGCTCTTATACGTACAATGAAAACGTACCTACGAGTATTATGCTGTGCTGTATTTGAAATTCAAATTACAGAAATAGTATATTATTATCATCGTGAAAATCTATTTCTCACTAGAATAATACAAAAACGAACCATTCGCATCGGGGGCGGGTGTTAATCAAACAACAGATTTTGTCACTATTTAACAATTGTGGTAAATCGATTTCATAGCCACATTCAGGACCCTATTTTTGCTACAATACCCAACCAACAAAGGGGATCACTACTACCTTTCCATTAACCGCTAATTTAGTCATCCAAGTAGTGTTTTAAGTGAAATTCTTTGAGATTACTTGGAAAAGCCGCAGGGTTTTTCTGATTAAGGTTTATCGGGGTTTGAGGATATTGTGAATGTCTGTTTCCGAATTTCAGAGAGCGGTTGCAAAACCGCAATGGAGCCGTCTGTGATGGTTTTCTGATGTTGAATAACTTATTTAATGTAACGTGGAGATAGATTTAATTGGAGCTTTACGTAGCTAAAAACGAATTATTTAATGAAATTTCTCAATGTAATTTAACCATTATTATTTTCTGTTAAAACAACTTTTAAAATTAATTTATTTTTAAAATTATATTTATTTTCCTATATGTACCGGTAGTATAATATAAAAACGAGGAAATAATACGATTCTAAAATAATCTTGTTTTTCTCGTTAAAAAAAATTATATTTTCAAACATCGAATGTTTTGTATTATATATTTATTCAAATTTATTGTGTTACAAAAAAGTCATAATATTGATAATAATATTTTATTATTCCTGATGATTTCATAATTTTATTCAACCACTTTCGGTGTAGAAAGAAATTGTTTTGTCCCATTACTAGTTTTGTAGCTAATCTCATGCTGATGTCAGATCGAATGGAATGTAAAATACGATGTTACGCTGTGTAAGAGAGACAAAGCGCGTATAAAATTAAATGTTTTCGTTGGCTCTCTCGGGGCTAGAATCAAAAGGTACTGAGTCAAGAGCTACATTTGGTTCCTTTGAAAATGATATGGAAGCATTTCTTGTTACTTTTATTCTTTACTAGCTTCTGCCCGCAACTTCGTCTGCGTAGGATTAGTACTTCGAGTAATCTATTTTCTTTTCCTAGGTCCTTTCTATGTTTATACCAAAATTCTTAACCTATTTATTTAAAATGTATATAATTCTTGATTCGATTCAAAGTATTAGGCGAGTACTTCAAATTATTGAAGATTAGTACTTCGAGTAATCTATTTTCTTTTCCTAGGTCCTTTCTATGTTTATACCAAAATTCTTAACCTATTTATTTAAAATGTATATAATTCTTGATTCGATTCAAAGTATTAGGCGAGTACTTCAAATAGATTCACTAATTTAAATATTTTCTAAAATAGAATTTTGATTATACAATCATTGTTTTTCTAAATGTCATTCTCAAATTTTAACATTTTCTATTAAACAATAATTTTATTATTTTCAATATATTAAAAATAAATAGCTAGCATTATAAATTGTACCCTAAATGTTATTCTGATGTACGAGCTATATTATTGTAAAGTTTCATTAAAATCCATTCAGTAGTTTTTGCGTGAAAGAGTAACAAACATACAAACATACATATATTCATACAAACTTTCGCTTTTATAATATTAGTAAGATAAGATTCTATGGGTCGAAACACGTAGAACGCGGGTAAAGCAGTCGGCGCACGGGCGGCCGACGCCCGACAAGAATGTTTGTATGTAAACGTACTAAAGCGCACACAGTGAAGCCAGATTCAGATGTCGCGGAGGCGCTGGGCGCGGGTAGTCCGAAATACAAAACACGCTTTTTACGTGTTTAGACCCTACGACTGTAGCTTTATTTTAATACGGTTTTTTTATGATTTCAAGATTCTGTTAGAGCTCTATAAAAAAAATTTGCTCTCGGCTAAGACAATTTTATTTTCTATTTACACATCAGACGAATTTATCAATGTAACTGAACGACACCGTTAAAATAAGAATTATTATTATTTGTGTTAACATTTTGCTATGTGATTGTGAGATTTGTTCAGTATCGCGTTCGTCCTCTTCCTTTTCGTTCGTCTTGTTTGAAAAAAAAATATATATTAGAACAATTACATTACATACAATCTATCTCTGGGACTAGTGTACTGTAATATGTAGACGTTGCATCATTGTTAAACTAACAGAACTTCAAAAAAATTCCATTTAATAGGTCGCATTTCACGTCCCATTATCGTTACTTTTATGCAATTTCTACCATGAGGATCGGCAGCGCGGCCATTTTCATACAAAACTTAGTTGGGATTTGAAGCCAAAATACTCAACCAAACTGAAAAATTATTTTTGTAATAAATAGGTATATTAAATATCTAACTGGAACAGGAGCTACTTTTTTGTTTGCTTTTAAATGATGACGAATAGGTAATTAAAGAAATGAGTTTTGGTTCATTTTGGAAGCAACTTTGGAATTTTTTTGTGAGTTATTTTTAATTATTAAAAAAGATCTGCCTAATCCATGTTTTAAATATAATGAAAAATAAAATTAAAAAATGTTAAAAATGCTTCTCTTTGGGTAGTAATTTTAATATAAAACGATAAGTTTTTGTTCCGATGTAAATAGGTAATTTGTAATTGAAATTTACACCCATTAAAATTGTTTCTAAAAAAAAAAAAATTATAATTTTATACTTATTTCATCATATTTAAAAAAAATATATAGTAAAGTTATATTTTTTTTATATTTACATTTACTCGCGAATAATTGTCCAAGTAGCCTCTAAAATCATAAAATATGAAAATCTTCAATAGCCTATATTTTATAATTTCAAGCAAAAATAAATAAAGTAGGGCTCCGGTCCGAGATAGACATTTGACATACCTTTTGATTTGAAAAATAATTTTTCATTTTGGTTGGATATTTTGGCTTCAAATCTAAAACTACCTTTTGTATGAAACCGGCCGCGCGCAGCAATAGCCTTAACACATCGATAAGTGCTAAATAATGCCACCCATAAAGCCTTGCTTACGCTTTCTCGAGCTTTGTCAAAGAGTTAAAATTTAAAAAAAAAAAGTTGTGATTCTTGAAGTCATTAGATTCTAATAGTAAATGTGTTGCGTGAAATAAACTCAAAACGATGATCAGTAAAATCAGATGATAACTTCATATGAAGGCTAATTTTCAACTCCAAAGAGTATGATATAACCACGCCACCAATACTTCTTATATTTACTTTATCAAAGTACCTAAGTGAAGAGGATGGCTCAAGGTCTATTCGTATGATTATATAAACCACCCAGAAACAATGTACAAATAAAACTGATCGTAAAATAAACTAATCCTTATTAAGAAGCTTTTGAATCTTTATAGCGAATTTGACTTTAGTTCTTTCCAAATATATTTTTAAATGGGACAGTTTAGCCGCTGGAACGACTCGACTTTGCATTTGAAAAGCACTCAGTGATCATTAGCGCAAGTTTTATCTTAAATGGTAGCTTTTTAACTAACCAAGTATATTATAAACAGAGGCTCTGTTTTAATCAGATTTAAATTCACATTCGCTGAATATGAACCGCTTAAATTGTTCTTGAGATAAAAGCAACAAATCCCAAAAAGTTTCCAGAATTTTACCTTTGTTCTAACGGTTATTATCTTGTTTGCATGAAAATATCCTGAAATTCGATTATTCCTGATTTCATGGAAAACAAGAAACGGTAGAAATTGATAATTTAATGGTACGTATTTGATTGCATTGCAATTGTGAAATGTTATTATCGTTTATTCGGAAACGTTTTACGACCGCACAATCCGATTTTAATATTTTCAATAATTCTTTTTTTCAAATAACATGCAATTCATTACTCAATTTCCATGTAATGTTCCATTATACCTGATTCCAGTTTTCAAAATCCAATTTTATTCTAAAACTAGCTGACACCCGGCATGCGTAGCAATGCCGCTTAAATAAAGAAATTGTTTCTCCCTGCGTTCTTTCCCACCTTTTCCCCACCCTCGTCCCCTTCCCTCCTGCATTCCCTTTTCAACTTCCCCGCGTTCTCCTTCCCCTCTCCCGCTGTCCTCATTCTCGCGAACCTCCCCTTAACGAATTCCCCTCCTTTTCTCCGTCTTCCCCCTGCCTCGTCCTCCCTCGTGCGAAACAACCCTCCTTCATTCCCCTCCACCCCTCCCAGATTCATAACCCCTTCCTCCTCCCGCCTTTTTGTCACCAACCTCCCTCCTCACGAATTCCCTTTCCACCTTTTCCCCTCCCATCCACGACTCCTTCATTGCCCTCCGCCCCCCCCGGATTCAACTCCCCCTCCCGCATTTTTTTCCTGCTGCTAAACTCCATAGAGTACACTTATTTTTCAAACAACTCGCGTGTGCCCAATTGCAATTTTGTTTTGCAAATTTCATAACTCCAGAACTCACCAATATAGAAATATTGCTATATAGAAACCTTCACGGGCATGTCCACAACAAATCACCAACTTTTTTATCACAATCGTATAGAAAATATCTCAAAATATATCAAATCGCGAACTAAAGAACGTACGAAGTGAAAATAGTCATTAAGTTTTCTGAAATTATCCAATTTTCTTATTTTTTCTTTCCGTAAGAAAAAAGTATTATCCTTCTACAAAGTATTAGATAACTAAGGTAAGGTAAAGCCGTTCTGAACTTATGGCGTGACCAAGGGAAAAAGGGAGTCATTTTTATATATCTGCTTTTAATATTTTTTTCCAATTTTCTTTCGATTTACAAAATTTATGGATGTTTACACTGTCCCAACATCTTAGTTACATCGTTTTTGTTCCGCTGAGATTGCTAAGAAGCTTCTGATGAACATGTTACCCTGGAAGATAAATAATGTCATACATTGTGACGATGATACGAGTGGATGTCCAATTCTGAGGAAATGGTCTTAGCGTGTGATAGAATTCTTCTATCCATGGCCATGGCCTTAAGTGGTGATGAATATTGGAAAACAATAAAGTGCTTTCCCGAGATAAGCCTTGAAGCTAAATGTCGTGCGGATCTACGGCCATTTTTTGACCCGACATAGTTAGCAAACTTAGGGAGTGAACTAAGCGATATACCGTTGGATACTTGAGTTGGTAAGAAGACGCAGTGCGTCTAATTACTTCCGACAGTTACCTCTTTGATACTTGCTGAAAGTAACCTGGTTGTTGAAACTGAAAGTTGAGAACAACCCTAACTGCGTGTATAGTGAAACACATTCCACGTTTAAAATGAAAAACATTCTTCAAATAAACTTCTCGAATATACATGAACACGTTAATATAAAATTTAAAGTATGTAAAATTAATTTATTTAGTATTAAATTCTATAAATAACAGTATGTACCTACCTAATGTGAACTAAACCAGGCAAATTGACTGTCCTAAAACGGGCAACTTTCATAGTTGACGGCCGGCGTAGTCCAGCGTTAGAGCGTTTGACTGCTATTCCGAAGGTCGCGGGTTCGAACCCGGCGTGCGCAAATAAATTTTACTTAATTGATTTGTGTTTTTCCACAATTAATTATTTAAAATAATATATAGTATATTTGCGGCACGTTCCAGAGTGGAAGATACTCTAGTATCGCTCTGGTGTAAGACCACCATTCAGAATTGAAACGTTGCTTGAAATGGCTTAAGCCGTGTTTAGTGACTAGATCTGAATAGCCAGGTACTTCCCCACCTTTCTCTTCCTGGTCACCTTCCCTTTCCCACTTACCTTCAGCCTCATAACATACCCCAATTGGGGATGCCATAGTCTCACTGGCTCCAGACGGGAGCAGTTGGGACTCTTGTGAGTTATTCACTATAAAAAAAAAAAAAAAAAAAAAAAAAAAAAAAAAAAAGTCAAAGCTTCCTTACAATGTTTAACCACTCGAGCGCTTTTTGCCACATTATGGCACTATTTCTAAAATCTCGGATTGCTTTGTTACCAAAATGTGGCATTTTAAAAAAAAAAATTTTTTTATTAAAACGACTATATAATATATTGTACATTCAAAATATAACAAAATAAATATTCTCTAGATTCTTTAAAATGTTTTAAGGTTAAAGATTCAATTATATATTTTTTTATAAATCCTACAAATATGTGATAATGGACAAAATATAGGGAAATTCATCGGCTACATAGAACTATAATCAGTTTGTATGTCTCCATATTCAAATTCGGACGTATAATTTTTTTAATGTGGGCAGAAAATTTTCCTTTAGCAATCCGAGAAAAAATATTTTAATTGCTCTATCGCTCCAGTGGGTATCTATGTTTCAAATAAAAAAATTGAAAAATATATCAATACAATAAAATATATAAATTTGTTTTAGACCACTTTAATTTTAATTACACTCTACGGGTTTCGGAAGAACCCTTCCTTCGTCAGGAGAATATTAAAACTGAAAAAACCAGTATTAATATTCTCCTGACGAAGGAAGGGTTCTTCCGAAACCGGTAGAGTGTAATTAAAATTAAAGTGGTCTAAAACAAATTTATATATTTTATTGTAAATTATGGCGAGCCACAAAGTTAATGCTTATTACGAACATAAAAAATATATCAATTATTGATTCGGAAGATATACTCTTTATAATTATTGGAATCCATCTAAAATATTTAGTCATTTCTCAGAAACAAATCCAATTTAAAATCTCTTCTGTTATCTTACTTGTATTTAACGTTAATGCCTCTGTAATATTTTGTCCACCAAGAAAACGTTTACAAGAAGTTACGCCGCAATGTATTTATATTCATCAATATTTGAATAACGATTCTGCGAACCGTTAAAATCTATTTTCATGTAAGCTCATATATCCACTCTAAGAGTCTCACAGAATATAACGTTTCCGGTAAATCTTTTCAATCTAGTTATTAGCACATATTTGATATATTCAAGAGTGGTTACGTTATAAAAAAACATTTTCCTTTTCATAAGAATAATCTACTCGAATAAAAATATGTAAGGAAACAAACAATAAAAAACTTGTTATTTGGAAGTTTGATTCCGAGGTTTTATCAATTTAAATTTTAATCGAAATTTCAAAAAGCGTATCATTAAAAATACTAATTTCGGTTATGTGTCTGTCTGCTCTGGTTCAATTTAAGAGCATGCACACGCAAATTTGCATGCGCAATTAAATTTTATTTGAATATTAATCTTATTTCTTCCATCTTTGCAAAATTACTTTGCGGCATTATTATTATTTATTTATTAAACCACTATAATCACATGTTATAAGTTATAATATCTACAGGTTTCAAAAATTCATGTTATTATCCTGACGAAGAAACCATCGGTATTTTATTATAGTGATTTACACAAAGTAATTAGTTTCATTTAATTAAAATGATGCCACAAAGTAATTTAGCAAAGATTGAAGAACATTAATCATTTAAAATTATATAAGATATATTTGCGATACGTTCCAGAGTGGAAGATATTCTCAGTATCGCCCTGGTGTAAGAGAAAATCATCCAAAATTGAAACGATGTTTAAAAAACCTTACTCATGTTTGGTGACCAGATGTTATTAGCCAGATACTTTTCCAACTTCCTCCTTCCCATCTCCGGGTAAAGTTCGGTACTTGGGAAGCACTCCGAAAAAATAAGTTGAATTATTTTTATACTAACTTTGGGCTGGAAAATCCGAATCTGAAGGAATTAGGTTGGGGAGGTCAATATCAACTGAGTTACAGGACTTTAAAGTTTCGTACACAGGAACAAATCCGCAATGCATTTTTGACATATTGTACTGAAAAGTCAAAGTGATTCAATGATGCCAACCTCAGAAAATTGCAAAGTGTTGCCATTAAGCAATAATATCAATGTTATTGTGTGAATAGAATGTGTCAATCACTTTTTTATCACAAACCATGTTACACAAACCTAGCGTAGCCGCTTAACTACTTGAAAACTGGGATGTTTTTCTTGCCTTGACGTGAGCAGGCGCTATAAAGGGGGAACATCCTTTTGTATCACAAACCATGTTACACAAACCTAGCATATTATTTCTTAATGGCAACACTTTGCAATTTTCTGAGGTTGGCATCATTGAATCACTTTGACTTTTCAGTACAATATGTCAAAAATGCATTGCGGATTTGTTCCTGTGTACGAAACTTTAAAGTCCTGTAACTCAGTTGATATTGACCTCCCCAACCTAATTCCTTCAGATTCGGATTTTCCAGCCCAAAGTTAGTATAAAAATAATTCAATTTATTTTTTCGGAGTGCTTCCCAAGTACCGAATTTTTTCCCCATCTCCTTCCCCTGTCCAGTACCTTCAGCCTCAGCACATCTTAATTGGGGATGCCATAGTCTCACCGGCTACAGGCGGTTGAAAGCATTTGAAACTTTTGTGCGGTATTCAAGTGAAAAATTCTGATTTTCTTTGAATTTAAGCGTCATTTTCAAAATTTGACCTGAATATGTGATAAATACAGATAAGCAATAAAATAGGTGCCCGCTTCTATCCCGCATTGTCACGGGTCTGTGCTAATATTTTAATTCAAAATACCAATGAGTAATTAATAATTATTAATCTATACCCTAATCACCTAATTTTCTTACACTGAGCCATGACGTGAAGAATTCGTGTTTCAGAACACTTAACTACTAACTTTATCAATCCGAGGTGAAAAACACTGCGCTGTGTGTGAAACTAGTGACTAGCAGAAAACTTTCAACATCATCAGTGACCTTAGGTCTTACACACCCTTAAAGATTAAGGGGAGCGATTGCTCATTGCTTTCGTAAGTGTGGTAAAAAATAAATAGTATGCTTGTAACTTGTGATCCATCACCGCCGCGCTAAGATTTTTCTTCTTTGGCACTCGCTTTTTCATTGGCTTTAATCGAGTCGAAAAATTATATTTTTTGTAACATAATTTGGGAAAAGGGTATGATAATTGCCGGGAACCATTTATTGGATAACCAACGCCTTAACCATTGGTCATCTAAGTGGTTCGCTACGGTAGTGACTTAGTTTTTTGGTTCATGGGGTGAGGTTTGTTTAGTTCTTTGCAGCGATTTACCTACCTATTACAATTATTTCGTCTGAAATCGATGGCCTTCCGGCAAGCTTTTAATCAAGGGCGTCTGTGCGTCCGTTCTTAAATTCCCTGTCCCATTTTCGCACGTTTTTCGCGCTCATACACGGTTTTCCATACACTTCACGTAGCTGAGAATGAATGTCTACCGGGGTTTTGTTATTTGCATACAAAAACGAATTCCAAAGCGTAATTCTCACCTGGCGGGCGCGGCGAGTGGGAACTCCATCGCGAACAGCTGCCACGCCGAGATTAAGCGTTGCAAATAATGCAGCGTAGAGGGAATTTGGAGTGGAGAAACCAGGATATATGTCAGTGTTGTCTCGCGACCGTAGCACCTTGGAGACCTTATTTCACGGACAGCCCTCGTATTTACTTCATAATAATAAGAACACTAAGAATAACAATGGCTGCGAAGATACTCATCGTTCCCTGTAGAGAAACTTGTTAAATACGCGTAATCGGCCATGGTGCCAAGACGGGAAGAACCCTTCGAATATAATACGTTCTGGTTCGTGGCGTTAACCGAATCCTTTGTTATACCAACTCTTTTATGTCTACAAGATTTCTTCTTCATTATATTGGAACGTATATCGTCTTTTCGCACTAACAGGTTATACGTATATATGGCCTGTTAGTGGCTGAGTTAGCGTCCCATCCAGGAGTCGTGTATTCAATTCATCCAATCTGACACAAGCAAAATTTTTCGCTTAGTCTGATGGTAGTCGGAGATTTTCAAATGTCAGGTTATTGGAAATACAGGAATGTTTAAAAAAAAAAAATTTCGGTGTATCTACCATAATGAGTCCCAACTTCTCCTTTATGAAACCAGTGAGACTATGATATCCTCAATAGGTGTATATTGTTAGACTGAAGATAGTGGGAGGGGAAGTAAATAGGGAAGAAGACGGTGGGAAAGTACCTGGCTATTTAGGCATGGTCACCGAACCCGGTTACTTACACCAGGACGATACTGAGAGTATCTTCCACACTGGAACGTGCTGTAAATATGTTATATTAAATTAATAAAATTGTGAAATACGAAAAATTAAACCAAATAATTTTTTTGCGCACGCCGAGATTTGAATCCGCGTACTCCGGTTTGTTAGTCGAGATCCTTACTTCGTCCGTCTGAGGATTACTGAGGCCGTCGAGTTATTTTCAAACACTCAATTTCATTATTTAAAACTAAATTTATGCCTTTCCCTACACATTTCGCCATTTATAAGTTTTTATGAAGCATGAGTATAAAATATAATCGCAAATATTTCATTTAAATACACGTTAAATTTTATACATAACTTAAATAACTAAAATTTAATTAAATTATTGCACTCAATTTTATTGTAATAATTTTTTAAGTTTATACCCATCAATGCAACATTAATTAATGACGAAGAAGATTTAAAATTAAACTAAACATTATGATAATCAACGATCAAGTTTTTTAAAGGCGTTGTACCGGTAAGACGGAGATACTGGGATCGATTCTCAGTTGGGACTGTTACCTTTTTATTTTCAGTGTCTCGTTCTGTCTTATGTTTCGTTCAGATTTATAAGTATCTTCTTTTTCCATGAATACATAAGTATAGTTCTTAAAAACATTAAAATCTTTCGTGTGAATTTTTAATTATGAGTTTTAACTATGTCTACTTACAATGTTAAGAAAACTTTTAAGGTCTACTTTATGGATATAATGATTCATCTCGTATCTTGCGCCGGCACATAGCAGGCAGTGTATTCTGCGCAGAGGCAGTACAGGGTGTATAGAATGTATAGGGTGTAAGCACTCGGTACCAGCTGGCATTATGCTCCTACACGACTAGGCACGAATACACCATCGCTCCGCACCGCATTTTCTAAATTGCATGGCGTTGCACAAATGCATACTGCACACTGCACATTGCACGCTGCCCACCGCCCCCTGGCGCGGCGCGGCAAAGGGGGAAATGTGAATTTTGCTTTTAGAGCTACGTCATCGCGCCAAATCTATTTCCATGACAACGGAGAACAAAGGAACAATGAAGCAGTTACAACAAAATGGCGGAGCGCGTTTTTAAAATGGCTGAGCTTAGCAATTGTTGAATCGGAAGTGTTTTCCGTGAAAAGCGGGCGGCTTGCTTTGTTTATCTTTTTTGAAATGAGAATAGGTAATGCGGAGGCTGGTAAAGAGGTCAGGGATTTTGGGTAAAGGACTGCTATAAAGACGGCCTTTACGAGAAATACTGTTTGACTCATAAACCGGTACAGGAGAATATCGAAACAATTTAAATGCAACCAAAAAGAAATACAATTTTGATGTTGAAGATTTTTATTTTACATTATTGTCTTGTTACTTATAATTTATTTTAGCCTTGTGATTCACTAACATTTTTTAATTATATAACTAAGCAATTAACTATTTTACATTGACCAAATCAAAATGTACAGAAATTGATCCATAATTATTGATACCCAATAACATCAAAAATATATACATATACCTTTCACATTTATACTATCTACACACCATGCTGCGAACAGCAGCTTTTGGTAGCTGGCTAAAAATCGAAGGTTGGAGAATGTCTCCCGTCTCTTTTTTTCCCATGCGAACCCGTAACACTCTGTTTCACGTTGACTGCAAATTGGAAGAAACCGTCTGCCGTTAGTACCAACCGAGGAAATGAGATGGTGATATTGAATTTGTTGTGTTAATAAAAGAGACAGAAGACAACGTGAAACAGAATGTTACGGGTTCGCACGAGGAAAAGGGAGACAGGAGACAATAACCAGCTGCTAGCAGCCGGCTGTTCGCAGCACCGTGTGTAGAGCCCATTATTTACAAAATGGATCCAAAATTTCTAGAATGGTAGGTTATTTTTTAAATGATACCTAGTTGCAATACCTATGACTAAGCGCCTCCGCCCACTCAGGCAACTGAAAACTCTCAACTGCCAACTGTCTTTGTATGACAATGTGATGGCCCGCACATACACTATCACACAAAACCCCGTTGTCAATGGTAACGCAAGCGGTGACTTGCGACATGCTCTACTGGTTGCCCTGGGCGGCCATTGATAGTTGCCAACTGTCAGCTGATTGTTCTTCTTCTATGGTTAACCAAGCTTTTTGACCAATCAAGACAGAGAAACAGACGGTTTTAGTTGGTTTTCAGTTGCCTCAGTGGGCGGAGCGCCTTAATCACGTTCTTAATTTTATTTTGCTCGTTTAAATTGAGTTTTTTTTTCTCTTTTTAAAAAAATCTGTTTACCTCATAATTTGTAATTATTTTCTAGCCTGTGTTATTTCAAAATGGGTAGCTTAATGTTTTTTTTATGCAATCAAGTGTTTACTTTTTCAAAAAGTAAATCAATTTGTTTCCTGTATATTTAATGCGAACTTTTAGAATTTCCCCATTCCCGGTACCATGGTTGATGTCAGAAACATATTCGATTCCTCTGAGGATATTTTGGCTCAAACAAACCTTCGAATTTATAATGTGGATCTCTCTAGAACCAAAATAAAATTACAATGTCAACTCGAATTGATATTCGAGTTGATTGCGAGTGGAACTTATCAACATAAATCATTAAACTTTGCTTATTTAATTTAGAGTTTACTTCAAAAAGACGGTTGTGTGATTCGTGATCGTATTTCCACATTCCAAAGGAATATCCAGAAGGAACATATTTGAAAAGTTTATGACAAAGTAACCAAACTGAAACGTTGAATAAAACCTTTGAGAAATATGTCCACCAGAACTGCAAGATTGTAAAAATTGGAAGAAAAACTACGACGTAATCCGCTAAAAAGTCTTCGAAAATGGACGCAATCATCACAGCACCAGGTGGTGCTAGCATGTTCGATCGATAAGGATCGGTAGGGTGATTGTCGGTAACTTTTCATCGTTCCCTAGGACAACTGCAGATCGCTAACGTACAAAAAATAGTTGATATCGAATATATTGAGGACACTTAGTCATTGTGAACTGTCACCGATCTGCAGTTGCCCTAGGAAACGATGAGATCGAGAGATTCTGCAGGTCGAAATTTCCAGAACGAAAACGTTGGAACCAAAAACGCACTGTGTTTTCTTTTGCGGCACCATCGCCAGACATCGTTTCATCCTTCAAGCCGTTTCTGCAGCACTGGTGCCACGGTGAAACTCATACTCGTAAATAACGCGATATTTCAAGTTTTCCATTTTGTAAACTAAGTGACGCAAAGAAAAAAAACAATTAAGGAAAAACAAATGAATTATAATTTTCGAAACACAAATACATGAGTAAATAGCTGTATAAATTTGAATTTGGAATCCCTAACCAAAGAGAAGATATTTCAGATCAAAGTTGCCAATACGGCAAAACGCCAATTTCATATGTAAGGACCTAATATATCCGATTTTTTTGACGGAACACATATTGACTTATTATAAAAGTATAAATGAATATTCATTTCTATATAATAAATCAATCTCTTTTTAACTTTTCTAGGTTACTCCCATATATCATTGAAGAAGAAGATAAAAATAATCATCTAAATTAAAATATGAAAATGAACAAGACACAGAAAAATAATGAAACATAATAGTCGCAATCTGGGACTCGAACCCAGATCTCACGTCTTACATGGAAAAAAAACATTAGTCGAAGATAATATTGTTAATTCTGAAATTTGAAATATGAATTTGACAAATACGACAGTCTGATAATAGATCGCAGTGGCTGAATAGGTAAAGCGCCGTCCCGGTAAGATGTGAGATCTGGGTTCGAGTCCCAGTTGCGACCATTATGTTTTTATTATTTTTCTTTGTCTTGTTTATCTTCATAATTTAATTTGATTATTATTGTTGTCTTCTTCAATCATATATAACATTGATGGGAATAACCTTCAAAAGTTAAAAAGAGAGTTTGTAGAGCGCTGTTTTTATGAGAAATCACCTCAAGGACCCTTTAGTAGTCTGTAATTATTTATCGGTAATAATTAGAATAATACATTATACATCATGTTGCCAACGACAATGAAATCACCTGAATTATTCAAACATTATACTAAATTTAAGACTTTGAAATTAAATTATTTTACCTAATTTGTTAATGTTCCTGCCACTCAATTATACGGGGTTAAGTGATCAGGCTTAATCCAGGGCATTCATTTCGGCTTCAGCTTTGGTAACGATTCAATTCAAAATGTTTTACCAAGATTATTCTAAATGCGACAGTATTCCAGGAAAAACCACCTACGACAGCCTTACTTATTGCCTAATTTTATATGCGTAATCTATTTTACTATTCATCAAGCGATAAGGAATGACGAAATTCTTAATTTAAAATCAATGCTAAATTGTCTGATAAGTGATTTTAAATGTTTCAACGTCTTGACATTGTTTTTTTTCAGCATGTTTCAAAATTAGTACACGACTCCGGCAAACGTGTTCTATTTAAATTTAATATCATCAAATCTATTACCATACTGACTCAAGTGGAGAAATTCATCAAAATTCAACTAAAGATATCTACAAAAAAAAAATTTAAAAAAATAAAAATAAATAAATAAAGGAAATTGTTGAAATTGCTGCAAACCAATCCCAGGATTGAAACCAGAGAGAGAGAAATATATCTTAGGTTCATACAATAATAAACTGCAGTCGTTGACAGGTTTCAAAAATAAGACAGTAAAAAGCATAGATATAGTACTCCCGTAGACAGAAGTTTAGTTTTTCATAGAAACGTTCCTTTATGAAAATCATAGACAAGCCATGTGGTACTGGTGATATCTAGGCTTGCGAGCTATATGCGGATTAAGTTGCAAACCGCGCTAAACTCGATATTCCAATCAATTCGAGCTTAAAGTCATCTGATATCATTTGATTTCATTTTTCATTGAACGATAATTAAAACGTGTTCATATTATTACATCAGTTTCAATGCTGGTGTTAAAATTAGGGGTTGGGTTGAGTGAGCATGCCGAAATAATAATAGCCCTCATAAACCGGTACCTGCGTAGTTATGATTCTTGGCTTTGGGTCGAGTGGTTGCTGGTTCAAAATTCGGCAAAGTCCAGGTTAAATAACAGTTTTTATACCTGTGCTTTCCACAGAGTTTCCATTAGCCATCTAATTAGTTAATTAATGATTATTTTAAATTAAAAGAATTCATACTAAAATGTGTAAAATACAGTAATTTTTTATCCGGGAAATATACTCCATCACTTTTTAGATTTTTTTCCAATCACCTCACCGTAAATCTCACTTATTTGTGACTTATTTTTTCTCTGTAGATAAAGTGCATGTTATTTGATCATGCTTTTCGATTTGTCTGCCATTCATTTGTTGTAGCATTTCAAACCAGAGCGTTTAATGTATCTACACAATGAGTATCAAAATAACATCATATTAAGAAGCTGGACTTCGCACCACACGCAGAATATTTGGGTATTTCATTGTCTGTGTCGTTCTGTCCCGCTCTAAATAAGCAAACACACACTTATGATACATGCGAATGCGAAACGTGCGAATGGGACAACTGCCGTAAACTCTCATATTTCAACCTACAGAAATCGCTCGAAAAAGGGTTTCGGGAGAAATCATTTTTCTACACCCAAAATTTTCACGAAATTGTAATTTAAATACAAAAATATGTTTTTGAAAGAAGAAACTATGTCGGTATGATTTTATAATTTTAAAATTCTTTATGAGAAGTGAGTTAGCAGCACTTTTTCCTTAAATAATATTTTTCGACAAATTATACATGTTTCACAGTGAATGTTTACGTTAATACGAAACGCATCGAAAATGTTAAAACATTCCGACATAGCTTTCCCCTTCTGCAGAATTAAAAAAAAATCATTTCATGCAATTTTAAATGTAGAAAAGTGTTTTTTTCCCGGGAGTCCTTTTTGTATGGGCCGAAAAGCGAAGTCTATCGTCTTATAGTGAGACGCATGTGCCGGAAATCAATCAAACTGTAATTCGAGCACTCGCCTGCAACGAGCATTGCATTATCTCCTTCTGCAAGATTGCAGGTAAGGGTTAATAATTGTTATCTCTGCTGCACCGTACTGAATACTTAACAGATCAATCACGTAGTTAATTTCCAATTCTAATTGACATTCCGGAACGTCTACAGAAATACATCAGTTAAATAGAACTACAGTTTCACAGAAGCGCTCGCAAAGTGAGGGAGTGGAGTTGAAATCTGCGAACATAGCTTTGACGATTTCCTAAAACTAATTAATATATTGAGTGATTCTCTATATGAGTTACGGAGTTTGTGTTTTTAGAAACCCACAAAGGCTTTTTTAGTACTTAAAATAGTTTTATCTCATCTAAACAAACTACTCGGTTAAGAAAATATTTATTTCACCAATTGTGTAAACATTATCGTAGAAAATACTGGTCGTACGTATCTATCACGCCTTTCATTTCAGGGAATTAATAATGAAGAATTCCAAGGCAGATTGGTTTTAGCTTTGTATTTTTTCTATTAGTACCAAACATGTTTTAAATCATGTCAGTGCCGGAAGAGTATATACGACCATACCAATATCACCTGATCTGAAATTAGTCTATAGTGAATAACATTTTTTACATTAGCTGTACACAGGAGAACCGATAGAAAAATAACTTATTTAAGCACCTATGTAATCTTTGGGGATGCTGTGTGGATTTATATATTATATCAAACCAACCAAACCAAGCATTAGATTGGGGCAGCTCGTGACTTTTCAGTAAGATAAGTTAGTCAGATTTTTAAAAAAATGTCTCTGAAATAATTAATTATTTTCAAACTTTCTGTCATTTTTATTAAGTTTTTAATTAGATGGGGCAGCATTTGGGAGAATAATTCAAGAGAAAAACTTTAAAAAGAACTTTGCTATTTAGAACTCTGTGAGGTCGTCATTCATTTAACAGCTAATTTATTGCTTTTATTAAGAAATTAATTATAAGTGTAATTGCAGGAAATTGAAATTTGAAGCAGACCTCAAACAAGAAGCTGTTCACTTCGAAAATAAGATTATTTTTCACAGTGTTCGGGGTTTTTAAAAAGCGAAAATAATTATATACGAGTCGAAAACCTATGTCATGCAATATTAATAAATTGAATAATAATATATTATTAAATAAATAAATGTTTATTCCGGTATATGGGGAGGTTAGCGCAGTCCCACACATTCAATAAAAATACATATATAGAATATTTAAAGAAAAAGAAGAAAGCAGATGATTATAATTGTTAACGAAAAAAAATAAAATAATAATAAGCCTTTAGGGTACTGACTACATTAGGGGCTAGTATTTTTCTCCAGTGCGCGTCAATGCTGGAGAATGGACTAAGGCGGACTTTCATGACGAGAATATTTCCAGATCTTCTTATCCTTTCCCTCATTCCTGCCACCCTGGATCTAATAAGGGCTGGTTAACCGGGAGCTCGCCTCTCCGTAAACATCCGGGAAGCGCTGCAATATCTGGGGAGACCAAATATTATGCGAAAGACGTTATTGTACTACTAATATTCATATTATATTATGTTTCATTATAAATTATAATTAGAAACTTTATGAGTCGTATTGAGTTGTCAGGATTCCTAACGCACTTGATGAACGAAAATACATCTTAAGCCATACTTAAAAAGCAACTGAAACACCGTCCCTTAGTATGATTCAAACAATAACGCCTACTTAGAAAAACAAACAAAAAAATATTTTAACATTACTAATTGATGCAAGAAACTACAACGTACTGGTTCCCAAACTACTGGGGTGCTGAAAAGAGATACCTAGTGTGAGAGTTTTTTATTTTATTATTTGAGCATAACACAAGATTCCCACTGCCAAAACTAGTCCCACCACAGCCCACCTCATCATTTAATGTTTTGGGAGTGTAGATGGGTAATCAAAAAAGGGATACGGGACGCGTCGCACAATCCAGCAAAAAACCCCTAATCTCGATAAATATTTCGTAAAACTACCAATTTTACACTTTATTCTTACCACTATGCCACAAAGCTAATCTTTGAATGGCATTCTCAATGTATACTTATGTAGGTACATATATTAGTATCTGAATGGGGAGGCCAATTACAACCTTCAGCTATTCAATTATCTTCCCCTTAGCCATATCTCCCGAAACTCCCTCACAGTAGGGAAAGGAAGCAATTAACTTTGACCATTATTACTTTTGTCTGATTTGCACATGGAGTAAGTGCTATTCCCACTTAAGCAGGTATCTCAGCTTAATTTAACCATATCCTGACGACTATTCTTTATGGCAAATTAAATCATCTGTCCCTGATTTCCCGTTGCGTTCGATTACGTGACAGATTTTTTGTTTTTTTATTTTTTTTTGTAAAAGAAGGAAAAGATTCCCGGGTTACGAATAACCTGACAATATTTGAAAATCTCCTACTACCACCACAGAAAGCGAAAAATGTTACTTGTGTCGTGATGGAGGAGACAGGCGAGGAATTGAACATGGGACGCCGGGTGGGACCTAAACCCGGTAACCCCGTCACCGGCCAGGTATCGATCAATAGCTGCGGCTAGCCCCGAAATTCTCAATGGAGACCTCCCAAGATATCAAACAATAATGAAACGACGTAATATGTAATCCCACGTCATATATTACCTCAATACTTTTTTTTAAAATTATTTATTAACCAAAAAATACTTTAACTGCAATTTTTTTAATGCCACCTCACCAGGCTGAGCCTGTTCCGAGGTGGCAGGAATTTAATATTTTGATATCATTTTCTTAAAAGAAAGAATAAAATTAATTATTAATTAATTATTAGAATTTGGAAAAATAAACAGAAAAAGAAAATTAATTTATTACTTATTTGGTTATTTCTAATATGGTTTACCAATAAGCTTCCTTTCTTTAAATAGTTGATGTTGATGTATAAACGACCGGGCGGATGTTTAGTTTATTTTTCTATCAACATTAAAATCATTTACAACAATATGACATTAAATAATTTATCTCAACGAACTCTCTTCAAGCTCCTTATACGCCCTGGGATATTTTAATAAATGGAGTATTGAAGAATTACTCAAGAATTATCTAAGAATTATTTAAGAATTATCCTTACAAATAAGATTTATGCGTTTGACTTAATAATTGCAAAAAACCTTTATACGAGTATTATTTAACATGATTTCTCTTTTATTTCGTTTGTAAGATTGACGTTTTTATTCATGCTACCTTTTAATACAGCTCTATATACTAGTACTTAAGTATTCTCTTTTTAACCATTTCAAATTTATTTACAAGATTAAATTGAATTCAGTACCAAATGTACAAATATTTTTATGCCTCTTTTGAAAGTTCTTTTAGAACCGTGTTTTGACTTTAAATAAAAGGGGATTTTAAAATACTACATGATTTAGAGCATAGAAATAATGCATTTTAATGACGCCACCGTTTTCTTATCGAGTATCTTTACGAATATTTATTACAAAAAAACGTTCTCGGTTATTTGCATTCCATTTTTATGGATGAATATATTTATTTAAGTGGAGGAGAAAGAGTGATAGTAGTGGATAGAGTGTTGTTTAACCGACAGCATATTATCGTTTTTAAGGTGAGAACTATTGTGAGACCAAAAATAAGGGCAGGATTTAAGGACATGAGAACGATTAAGACTATGCCATAGTCAATTGGGAACTTTGTCGTATTGAAAAGAAAAACTGGGATAAGATGGTAACGATTTGGGACTGAGTGTTTGGACTCCAATTTAATTCTAAATGTTATAAGTAAACCTTGATAAACATCCACGCAATACACTCAAAAAAGGGATATCCTTTTATGAAACTCTAGTATTGTAAAGACCATGATCTTTTTCGAGAGAATTTTAACTAGATCGATCTCAATTTTGCTTTACTTTTAAAGAAGTGAGAAATATTTTTCAAGGGAAGTTCGAAAGTTTAATGTTACTTTAACTTAAGGCTCGGTAGTGCTGTTCAAAAAGAAGAAGAAGATTTTGTTTTTAAGAAAGACAAACATTCCCGAGTTACGAATAACCTGCCAATATTTTAAAATCTCCAACTACCACCACAGTAAACGGAAAATGACACTTGTGTCGTGATGAGGACTGAGCCAGCTGAGGAATTGAACACGCGACGCCTGGGTGGGAACCAAACGCGATCCCAACTCACGATGTCTCGTCTTAGCGGGAGAAGCCTCTCAACCAACTTGGCAATTGAGACCTCTTATTAATATTATTAATATTGACGACCGTCCGTGGTCGAGTGGTAAGATACTTGACTCCCATTCGGAAGGTAGCGGGTTCGAACCCGGCGTGCGCAAATAAATTTTGTTGGATTAATTGGTGTTATTTCACAATTAATTAATGAAAATAATATATGTTATATTTGCGGCACGTTCCAGAGTGGAAGATACTCTCAGTATCGCCCTGGTGTAAGACCACCATTCAGAATTGAAACGTTGCTAAATAATGGCTTTAGCCGTGTTTAGTGAGTAGATCTGAATATCCAGATACTTTCCCACCTTCCTCTTCCCCGTCTCCTTCCCTCTTCCCCTCTTACCTTCAGCCTCACAACATAATCCAATTGGGGATGCCATAGTCTCACTGGCTCCAGAGGGGAGCAGTTGGGACTCTTGTGAGGTTTCTCTATAAAAAAAATATATATATATATATTAATATGGGAAAAGAATAGTCGAAGTTAATATTGTTAATTCTGAATTTGAAACGAAAATTTGACAGAAATGACTTTAAAATCATGCAAAGCAATCAAAAATCATTTTTATGTTATACTTTTAGCGATGTAATATCATTAATAATATTCATGTTTGAATAAATGTGTACTCTTTTCTTGGATATTTTAAGGCTTCTTCAAACCAGATGTGCTATGTAAAGAATGTGACATAGGGTTCAATCAGAATAAATATCATGAATTTTTCTTTTGTAAATCATGGGACTTGCTGGGTTATCTACACGATTTCTTCTTTTTACTTATTTATAGGGGTTTGATGTCCTGGAAGAAATAGGTTGGGCAGGCAGTTGGATAGTGCGAGATTGAATCCACTCAGTGGAGTGCGTCCCAGTTTATGAGACTTTCACGGAGCCGTTGCTTGTAAACCCATATGGGAGCTCAGGTTCTCAAGTGCTGTTTTGTAAGCCTACGTGTGAGTGTTGGTTGGCATGTTTTGTTTTATAAACTCAATTGTTGAGTATTGATTTTCATGTGTGGTTTATGATGAGTGGGTGGCAAATCGAAAGCAATGAACAGGCCATTCGCAAAATAAATAAAAAGTTTTGTTATATATATATATATATATATATATATATATATATATATATTTTATTTTTTTTATGGTGGTAAATCTTTTTTTCAATTTTTGAAATCACTCTTTGAATAGTAAACTTGTGTATATTACGACAATGCATGGAACAACTACGAGAAAACTTGATATTTTCCTATGCAAGGGTAATGCTTTGTTTTATATTGATTAAACCCCCTTTGGTAAGTTCTTTTCCACAAGTGTTTTCAATACTCAGCCACGAGGCCTACAAATCATTGAAACCAATTTTTGGCCAGATTAACGTAATCTATCGTAAGCCTAAAAATCATCATTCCCTTTAAGTAGGTTATTAACAATTACGTACATCTAATAATTAATAATCACCGAAAAACAAATCTGGGAAGATAGAAGACTGCTAAAAGGATTCGTTTTATTGAATAAAAACAACCCAGATGATTTTATTCAATAAAGCGTTTTATTGAATAAAAAAACAGAAGTTGAATTTCATTTCTTTAATAATTTTTATCTAATTAATAAATTAATATATTATATTTGTCGATAATACGTAACGATAACTTAATAAGCAATTAAAGCATTTCTGATCGGTAAATATCCAGATTCTATCGAAGTTCGAAGTTTGACGGCCGGCGTAGTCCAGCGGTAGGGCGTTGGACTTCCGTTCCGAAGGTCGCGGGTTCGAACTCTGCGTGCGCAAATAAATTTTATTAAATTGATTTGTGTTATTTCACAATTATTTAAAATAATATAAATATATATGTATATATATAGTATATTTGCGCCACGTTCCAAAGTGGAAGATACTCTTATTATCGCCCTGGTGTAAATCCACCATTCAGATTTGAAACGTTGCTTGAAATAGCTTTAGCCGTGTTAAGTGACTAGATCTGAATAGCCAGGTACTTCCCCACCTTCCTTTTCCTCGTCTCCTTCCCTTCTCCTCTTACCGTCAGCCTCATAACAAAGCCCAATTGGGGATGCCATAGTCTCACTGGCTCCAGACGGGAGCAGTTGGGACTCTTGTAAGGTATTTACTATAAAAAAATAAAATAATAATAATAATACAAATTATAAAGGAAAAAAAATTAAAATGATTATGGCAAACCCTTCCTTTGTATTCCTTAACCTTTATTGTTAATCACATTTCGCGGAAAACTCACACATTTTTGTGAGGGTTAATCATTTATTTTATTTGAACCCTTTGCTGTTAAGGACCTTTGTACAAACATACGTTCAATAAAGTTCGTTTGGTAAATAAACATTAACTGATATTTATTTTGGGTATTTTAAAAATACAATAAAAAAATGACATTTTTAAGGTATTTATTTTAATTAAACCAGTAATAATATAAAGAAATTATTTTATATCACTCGTCTTCCCGACTTTGCCTGATTTTTCTTTTCTGTGCAATTTTTGTAATATTATAAAAAATATTTTCATGTATATGACATGCAAACTTATATACCAGTATAT
Source organism: Limnephilus auricula (assembly GCA_951813805.1). Lineage (NCBI taxonomy): Eukaryota > Metazoa > Arthropoda > Insecta > Trichoptera > Limnephilidae > Limnephilus > Limnephilus auricula. The sequence continues at coordinate 37,044,255 of OX638388.1, forward strand.
TTTTAATATCTAACTACTAGAACTTTTTAATTTTATTTTTTTCGTCCATATTAAGCATGTCTCCGTTTTCTAAATATTTTCCCTTATATTTCACACAAACAAGCGACCAGGTGACGTGAGACGACGTTACACACTCTCCATTCTCTTTCAGGGCGTTTTCGCAGGCTTAATAAACAAATAATAATTCAAACTTGTAGAATCAAATTATGAAAATGAACCTAAAAAAAAAAATATTCGTATTTAAGTTTGCATGTGAACATTGATTAAAAAATATATAAAAAGGACTCAACTTCCTTATTCAAGTAGGTATAATTACAGCAATAAAAATAAAAATAAAATAATTGATGGTTTTATATGAAAAACATCCCCATTCTTAGTAAAACCACAAAAAAACAGATTGTAACTCGTTATTTGAAGTAATCTATAAAATTAGTAGTACGGAACCTACAGATTAACTATTGTTTTCTTTCCAATCAGAGCTAACCAAAGAAGTAGCTAACTTTTTTATGTTTCTCACCCGATCTCCATAATTTTCCAACTTCTCGCTGAAAAAATAGGATTGTTTATTTCAGGATTGCTCTGGGATGGTCAGAAAAGTTTTTTCATGGAACAAACATTTGAACACTTTCCGGTAGAGCGAATGTTTGGTTAATTAACAAGTGCAAGCTGAAAGCGTGTTGTTTTTGTGCTTTCTGTGGGAATTTTTAATTCAAATTTCGGATAAACATCTAATGAATGAATTTTTCTACTTTCACATATTATTTGAAAAAATGCTTAGTTCATAATTTATCTTGGAGCTGCCATTTTTCACTTTAAACGATTTATTTTGCGTCATAAAAATTACAAAGCTTATAAATTTTAGATGATTTTTTTTAAGTATTAGATCCTCAAGTGGCTGTGTCAACTTTGGGCTGTGTCAACGGGACTGAAGTTCTTACGAACAAATTAACAGGGTTTCAATGTTTATTGACGGGAAAATATAAGAATAATTTGTTCGTATACGTACGAAATTACGTATACCAACAAATTATTCTTACATGTTCCCCCCAATAAACATTAAATTCTGTTAATTTGTTCGTAAGAACTTCAGTCCCGTTTTTAACCGTTTTTACGAATAAAATGATCGTATTTTAGAATAACATTTTTCTCCGTATATGGTCTTTTTAAGGAAAAGAAGTAGAGGAAGTTTCAGGATGGAAAAGTACGAGAGGTGAGTAGTAATCTCGGGGTCGGTGGATCCAGGAGAGACGGACGTTTGAATCCATCCCTCCCACCGAGCTAAAGATGGGTTAAGAGAGTTCTTTCGAGAACTCAAATGGTCTCCCTCAACCAGTTTCTCCCATTCCGGCCCGCCACGCAGTAAGTGGATAGACGCATCAAGACATAGACAAACAAACCCCATGAACCCGGGAACCCCCGCTAAGTCACCAAACGTAGCGAACCACTTAGGGTTACCTACTGCGTAGGTGTTGGTTGTCTAACAAATACATACCGACACTAGCCTTCCAATGTCAAAAGTTTGCAATTTTATTTCGACCATGTGCTTTGTTGACCCGTTAAACTAAATAAAGTATGGCCTTAATATTTCTAGCTTCTATGATTTTTTAATTATTCGAAAAAATATTTAATTGTTGAAACTCAACCATAACTGAGTTGGAATTGTTGGTAAAGCATTATTACCTAGAGAAAAAAACGAGTGTGCTTTAGACCACACGACTAAAGTACAACTTCTATAGAGAAGGAAAATGTGCGCGCGCACTGATCTCTCTTGCTCCTGCAGGATTTATAAAATTATTCAAGAACGAAATGAAATTACGAATAATCTTCATGCACTGGCTACGAGAGGAAGAGAGAAAGAATATGTGCGCGCGCACTGCTCTCTCTCTCGCTCCTACAGTGTGATACAGCCCATTCGCCTCGGCAGACACTTTTCGTTACGCTCTCGTCACGCATTCGCCAATTGATGTTCGTTAATTAAAACTACCTGCTACTAACTAACCATTTATGACTGTAGCAATATTTTGTTTATTTATTCACTCTTTTATACGCCATTGGGACTTTTACCTTGCGTACAAAAGGTTAACATTTTTTTACACGAGAGTTAGTAATAAATATAAACAATTGGTTGCAAAAAATATTTTCTTTCATTTACAGTGATTTGCAATTGGATGAATTAAAAAAAAATTAAATAAAAACAATAGTAAAGTGAAATTATCAGAAATAATGACGACATAAAAAAAATTGAAGTGTGTTTTAAACTTAGAAATTCTTACTTTGTAATTGTCGATATAATTTGTTTATTTCTTTGCTAAACTATATAAATTGGCGAGTTTGATGTACAATGTGTTTGTGAATGGTGACATTAAAATAGGTCCTTATGTCTTGTGAGACAGGACTCACGAAGTAGGAACTCTATATTATATTTATATTAAATCAATTTTCTCACAGCCACATAATTAAGACGTACTGAAATGAAGAAAAATGTTTAAGTTGGAAATTTCTCGAAATCAAGGTATTAAGACTCTTAATTTAAGAGACAAGATAACTAAAGGTCAGTGGCCCTAAAACATCTTGTGAAGATCACTGTAATTAATCTCAGTTACGCCGGTTAACACATTTTCTTAACGCGTAATGAAGACCAGTTCAAACATCTTGCTAAAACTCTACACACCAACATTAAACCAAATGACAAGGAGCAAGTATTTTTTTTTGTGAAACACAAAAACCACATCTCGTTTGTTGGTCCAAAATGACGAAGGTTTTGAAATATTTCAATACTTATAAATAGAAATTCTTTGGCAAACTCTAACACTCTTTTGAAACTTTCTAGACCTGGATTAATCTTGAAAAAATGTCACATTTAATAATTTTTTACTTTAATTTTTTTTTTTCAAGAGCTTTATGGGGCCAACAGACCTAGCTATAAAAGCTTAAGCGTTATTTGGTTTGGTGTATTTCGGCATATCGGTTGCCGTACATTCCCAATGGGAATGTATGACGAGCAATATTGAGTGAACGCATGAGCTTTTATAGCTAGGTCTGTTGGCCCCATTTTGAACCTTGTGTTATTTAGAATATTTTTGAATCTGTTATTTTAGAAATTGAGTGCGCCGGCCGTGTTTTTCCAGTTTCCTCGCTTTTTCCAGGTAATTTTACTGTAAAAACATGCCTGTGCAAAAACATTGTATTTTTTTTATATAATGCGAGCTTTGCGACTCGGTTTCGCTCTGGAATTGATTTGATCAAATACAAATCTATTTGACAATTCATATTATAATTCATAACTATTTAGCAAGTTATTTTCGAAATGAAAATATTTTTTTTCGCTTGAAGATATGAGACAAAAACCTTTGCAAGTTTTATGGCGTTAGAGCTCACCGTTCAATTGTTGCTCTAACAAGTATTCAGCTATATAATTTAGATTGACTTATTTATAAATAAATGAAACAATATAACTTAGTTACAACCACTGATTTATTTACTCGCCGACCGGTTTCGGAACAACCGTTTCTTCCTCAGTGCAAACATATAATGATAACAATTACAAAATAGTGGGTGGGTACAATTTATCACTAGGTATTGTGGTAGGAGTGGGGGCGTGGCTAGGAATTAATGAAGAGTAAGAGGGAACAGATTGGACATAGAAAAGCAAGAGATTTAATATTTTTTTACAATGTAATATATCATAGCATTTGGTAAAGAATAATCCTTATATATAAATTCAGCATAGTTATATACATACTAGATACATATATAGGAAAAAGCTTTTAAAGTTCTCGAGCAGATTGTTTTCATATTAAAAGGAGTTCATTCGAATCTGAAAGATTTTCCACTGTAAAAAAATTGTTGGAAAAATAATATCATATAATATAGATAGAAAAGGCACTTTAAACCTTCTTAGCATGAAGAATTCAATCCCCACTCGAAGCGTACCTACCTACACGTATTACAACCCCAAACAAAAATTATAACGTAAAATCATTTTCTAAATCCTTTCTTGTTAGACATTTTTTATTGCCTTTTAAAATAATAATGTTTCATGAACACGAGCACTCGAGAAGAGACGGTCCAAAGGTAATTTCCTCCATAATTCAATCGGCCCACAATTTACCGAAGTAAGCCATCAAAGTGACTGAGGGAAACGTTTTACCAAAACTCGTACTTCTAGTCTCCAGAGAGCAGGAACACCAAATTTAACAGGTAGGGAAAGCAGAAGATATTGCGGAAAATAAAGATTATCGTTATGTAACGAAGTTCTAGTGTTTGTTATTTCTTGAGTCTAGTTTTTTAACTGTTAATTCATGGTGGAATTCCATTGTATTAGATATGAAATTAAACAATTTTTTTCACTTTGTTCCACTTGTTTATTTACACCAGGACCGGTTTCTATTTGTTTTTAATATCTAAACGAGAATACTATGTTAGAAAGAAAAGAAGGCATGTTTCAATCGTTAGATAAAGTAAAACATACTTACTTCCAAAATATCTTCCCTAATAGAAAATTCGATAACTTACCATCATGCCGTTTCCCTATAAGGATTTGTGGATAGGATGGAACGATGTACACATCTCTTTTAACATTCTCATTGTTTCATTTACTTGTTTCGTTTACTCCACATGCATGTTTTAAATCGCATATTTTTTTAATACCGAGTTAACATCATTGACATTGCCCCATTCAATTGTTCCTTCCAAGTCTTTATGGGATGCACCTGACTTTTTCCATTCTCTTGCAAGTTACCCACTCTCCTGATACTTCTCTGTTCGTCCGTCTACTATCCACATTCACGCCACCAAAGTGAGCCTTTTCCTAATCTCGTTCTTTCCCACTGGTATTGACGTTGCATTATTTCCAGGCATCTACTGTAAAATATATTCAAACAATGGTGTAAACACAAGTAGTTCTCGGAGATTTTGTGTCTGCTGCACTCAGCCCATTTTCTACGTTATTTTTAGTACAGTAACACATTATTGGTATACAATATATTAGAGCAACTCTCTTATTACAATACTTGAAGGTTATTCCCATCAATGTAATATATCGTGATATTCTCTCAGTCACTTCATGGTAGTATAACCTCTTATGCGGACGATACAGTACTCGTTGAAAGTGATGATACATGGGAACTAGTAAAACAAAAGGCAACAGAAGACATAAATATACTTAAACACTGGTTTGATATAAATCTATTATCCCTAAATAGTGAAAAAACTCATGTTATACCATTTGCAATAAAAAGACATTCCCCAAAATGTTGATATAATAACAATAACAATATAATTATACATAACAATTTTAAAGATCACCACAAAAATAACTGTACAGTAAACTGTTCAAAATTGAAAATTGCGAACAAAATTAAATACTTAGGAATAACAATAGACAAAAACCTAAACTGGAAAGATCAAATCAACCTTACTGTTAACAAAATAAGAAAATTAATTTATATATTTTTGAAAATCCGAAACTTTCTCTCATTGGAAAATTTAACAACAGTCTACCATGCTATAGTACAATCAAATCTCCAATACGCTGTAGTCAGCTGGGGAGCTGCATACAAAACAAATTTACTCCCTGTTGAAATTGTACAACGTCTAATTAAAAAAATTATATTTAAAAAACCAAGAGATTATCCAACACACCTTATTTTTGAAGAATTTAAAGTGTTAAAATTCAATAATCTAGTCCAAAAAAATATATTAATTCAATTAATAAAAGAAAAACAAAATCACAGCTTTTTAACTGAAAGCCGCACTCAGCACAACAGCATTACACATACCTAGGAAAAAAATACTTCAAGAGTTTACCGGAAAAGAAAAGAAAAATTGAAGACGATAAATGTCTAATAAAAGCGATTAAAAAGCAATTCAATGTAAAAACAAATGAATGATGAATTTATCATCATAATTAACATATCTAACTATCTATTTATCCACGTATTTTTAAGTTCAAAATTCCTATTTAATAATTTTAAACATCATAATTAATTATAGGTACAAAATATTATTCATTCTGACACTCGCTCCTCTTTTAAACACAAGCGTCCGCTTCTATAGGAGAGACACAATCAAAAATCAAAAAAAAAATCTGTGAAAACTTATTTTTATCTACATTGTTATACCGTGTAAACTTATAATTTAATAAAAAAGAAAAAAAAATATCAAGAAGAAGATAAAACTCTTAATCTAAACGAAAATATGAAAAAGAACAAGACCAAAAAAAATATAAGATAACGGTCGCAAGAGACTCTTCTCTGATGAAATATTGTTAGAGTTTAGAACAATTTATCCTGTGAAATCCACCTGCTCTTAAAAAGATTTGTGTAAAAATTGTCATAATATAAAAATAGAATAGAAAACGAAACAAGTTCACTCTGAACAGGAAGCTGACGTTCTATCGATAAAATTTTTGTCAAGATATAATATGACTGTTTTTGACTTTGTATCGTCAAATAAGACTGCTTACTTTAAAGGACGAAAATCAACTAGCCAAACAATGAGAGCAGAAAGGCAGAAGATTGAAAGCTTTGGCCTGTTATAAGAACGTCTTTGTTTTATAAAAAAATAGATGAATTGTATTGCTAAGGACCGGATGTTGACCGGATCCTGACGACAACTTGCAAAGCGATTTTCTCGCAGTCGATATCTCAAACAATATAGCTTCTTAATACCACTCCAAGTTTTTCTGCTCAAGCAATGATAATAAATGATATTTTTTCTCTCCAAGAATAATGCTTCGGCGATAAAAATGAACATTTCGAGTGAGATTAGCCTTCTTTTGAAAAGTTTTTTTTTTTTTTGAATAAGGAATGAAACTCACGCGTGGAAGCGTTTACCGAAGTTTTTTATTTGGGCTGTTTTATTGTCTCCAAAATACTTTTGAAACGTTCTGGCGGATTTTTTAATGATTGAAACAGAAGATCATTGTAATAGAAGACATTTTTTTTGTTCTTAAGTTTTACTATCTTCAAACAAAAGCATTGATAGATACAATGAGTTTTTACAAAATTTTAAACACATTTTAAACAATTTGCAGTGTTTACCTATTTAATTTCTTTCGTCTTAACATTTATTTTTTATTTAAAATTTAGTGAGAGATTATTCAGTATGACCTATGCCTATAGTGTTTACTCATACCAGTATGAGTAAACACTATCAAATATATCGCGTACCCTACAACTAGAATGACGTAAGCTAAAATATGTCATTAATGACAAATTAAAACACTTTGTTTTTACCACGATAATCTTTATTTTAACACATCGACATGTTTCGAGAACGATGTTCTCTTCCTCAGGACATAAAATGTACTAAAACTAAATAATCAAGTATAAAGCTATGCGTGGGTAGAAATGAAAGTAGTGGGGGGAGGGAGGTGGTGAGGGGAGGTGCTTAGAAGATCAACAGGGAAGAGTGGGGAGGGGGGGGGGATTTGCTAACCATCTAATTGAATTTAACCATTCATTTGATATAAATACTGGTTTTAAAATTTTACATACTAACGTTAGTTGTTTTCAATTAGATCTTTTAGAAATTTTAGAAATTAGGAAAAATGTCAATAGAAATTAAATATTATTAATAATCAAAAAATCAATTTTGTGAATAACCCTATTTTAAACATATTTCCATTGTAATTTTTTGTCTTTGATGCTCTAAGCACCTTCCCTTTCCACCTCTCCCCACCGACCTCCCCACTCTTCCCTGTTGATCTTCTAAGCACCTCCCCTCACCACCTCCCTCCCCCCACTACTTTCATTTCTACCCACGCATAGCTTTATACTTGATTATTTAGTTTTAGTACATTTTATGTCCTGAGGAAGAGAACATCGTTCTCGAAACATGTCGATGTATTAAAATAAAGATTATTGTGGTAAAAACAAAGTATTTTAATTTGTCATTAATAAAATTCTGCCACAAAGTGAATTTGCAAAATTTGAAGAAGTAAAATATGTAAATTTGGAATAATGGAAGATTTGTTTTTTTTTCATTTTGGATGTAGAAACAAGAGCGAAGATGTTGATAAGTGTATTACAATTTGATATTTGTAATATAAGTAGTAGTAGACATGTTATGGTGTTGTTGAGTGCTTTAGGCTGGTTTGGACTAGGCTAGTAATTTAGTCGAATGGCGAGTTACTCACCACTTGACTATTTAAAATATGTACACATTAGTTTCGAGTATAGTGCATTAGTGAGTAGCGTTTTGGAAGATGATAAATGAGCTGATTAAGCGGATTGTAATGGATATTTTAAAAGCAATGGAAGAAGAAATTGTAAGATAAAAATAAACAATTTTTAAATACAAATTTGAATTAATTTATCAATTCCATGGGCACTCATGTTTTAAATATAGCATAAAGATTTTGAGAGTTGGTTCTTCGTTCCAACTAAACGACTTTACCTTTACTTTAGTTTACTTTACCAAATATTTGCGGCATCTAATGAATTCTACTAATACGAGTTCGAACTGGTTGATTGTGCCAGCGAGCCGTGAAACGTGGCTGGGAGCGCTATTTGCCCGAAATAATAGAACAAAATGGATTGACTCGAGTAAACCACTGAATTAACTACTCGACTAAATGTATTTTGTTTAGACACGTTTAGCTACTAAATTACATGCCACTCGAATAAATAAATAGCCTAGTCCAAACCAGCCTTTCGAGCTGCAACGAAGAATTCAAAAAACAACAAAGAGTATGTTGGTTTAATATATTTTACGTACTTCAGAGTAATAACGTACGTCGTTTTAATAAAAAAAAACTAAAACACTTGCAGAACATAATAACATTATTAAATTTAGATATGATTTCAGATTTTCAGGGCTAAAAGTATTTTTGTTATTTGTTTTGGGATGTTATGCCGTGTTGCACTACCTCCTTCTTTATTCAACGTTTTGGACAACGTTACCGTTAGAAGGAGGTTAACACAACACGGCCTAACAACCCAAAAACAAATAACAAAAATTATGAAATTTCATTTAAATTGAATTAAAAAAAAATAATAATGGAGTTCTACGAATTAAACACAAAAACAATTTTTAAATACAAATTTGAATTAATGGATCAATTCCATGGGCACTCATCTTTTAAATATAGCATAAAGATTTTGAGAGTTGTTTCTTCGTTCCAACTAAACCACTTTACCTTTACTTTAGTTTTAGTTAAAAACGACAGAGCAGTTGAAAGAGGCGATATATTATATTATTTGTTTAGTTTTCTGAATATGTTTGCAATGCACTGATATTTTTGAACTCATATCAACGGTGTTTTAGGTTTTTTTATATGTGAAGTGCACAATGTACGTAATGTGCAAGTTCTTTTTTCGTATGTACGTAATGTGCAAGTTCTTTTTTCGTATGTACGTAATGTGCAAGTTCTTTTTTCGCATATAAACATTATTAATGAGTGTTTGAAAAAGAAGATAAAAGAAAGATTTCTCCCCCTTTTTTACCTAGCATAAAAACTAAAAAGTTATCAGTTAATTTGTACTATCTCGGAAAGTACGCGCAAAAATAAAAAAAAAACAACACAAAAAAAATTGTAATGATGGAAGTTTACAAAAATAGGTCGTTTTCGCTCAAAATTTCGTAAAAAAAACATTACTACAAGAGTGATATTTTTTTAACATTATCTTCACACTGCGGGCCGAGGGGAGGTAAATTCAAGGTATGTCGGGTGAACGGAGAAAAAATGTATCCTAAAATACGATCATTTTATTCGTAAAAACGGTTAAAAGTTGGACTGAAGTTCTTACGAACCAATTAACAGGGTTTCAATGATTATTGGCGGGAACATGTAAGAATGACTTATTGGTAAATGTAATTTTGTACGTATACCAATATATTATTCTTACATTTCCAATAAACATTGAAACACTGTTAATTTGTTCGTAAGAACTTTGGTCCCGCTTTTAACCGTTTTTACGGATAAAATGATCGTATTTTAGAATAACATTTATCTTAGTGTGGGTATCTGGGAATCAGGAACAGGATGACGGACGAATGAATCCATCCCTCTCACGAACTACAGTACAAAGCGTAGAGAGAGTCCTGCTATAGAAGTCAAAAGTCTCTCTCAACTCCCTCAACCAGTCTCTCCCAATCCGGCCTTCCATGCAGCTGGTGGACAGATGCACCCACTGCCAAGACCCGGACAAACCTCACCTCATAAACCCGGGCACCCCTGCTAAATCACCAAACATAGCGGCACATGACCTACGGCAGAAGCGTTGGTTTTCCAAGAATCCATCCATCCATCGTTAAATCCATCTGTGCGTACTTCCCTAAATAAAGTGAATTGATTAACTATTACTACTGTACAAGTAATGCATGCAGAGACATTGGAGGGCCAAGTTTTGTTTTTAAAATAAATGTATCTTTCGTTTCACAAAATAAATTGGAGTCCTGATGAGTGCGGCTAATGAGGTTAAACAATCAAATTTCTTCACACAGACACTGGGAAAGTTGTAGATCCATTTTATTGTACATGCAATATTTTCGCCAGTTTGAAAAATATTGTTTTGGAATATTATAGCGTTTTTAGTTTCACATAGTATTTATCTAAAAAGGTATTTTATTTCCTTCTAGTCTTCAAAGCCTGCATCATAAAATAAAATGGACTTTTAAGTTGACGTTTTTCTACTCTTCTAGGCATCTGAACTTAAAGAACTGACTTATTTTGCTTCATGTAAATCAGAGAATGATCCTATTGCTGGAATCAGCCCTCGTCAGCTTCCATGCAAATTTTGTCATCTTGTTAATAGAATAATAACTTAAAACCTTTCTCTCCTTGTAAGACTTGTTGAACCGCATATTATATAAGTCACTAGGATACAGCAAAAATTCCATTTGTGTGGCATTTTCCCTTGAGGGGGGGGGGGTAAGGTTTTAAAACCTATTTAAAAAAAGTCTGAATGTACAACATGTCGAGAGTATTGTATAAAAATTTCAAGTGAATCGTAGCAAAACTAACGAAGATACAGCGTTTCAAGCGACCGGCCCTTTTCGATTTTCGAGTAAAAAAACTTTAAATCGATTTTCTGGCAAACAAATTTTTGAAGTTCGTGAAGTCAAAATCTGCTTGACCGATCCTTTTGAAAGTTTGTAAACTACATCTACACATAAATCAACAGGTAGTCAGGGGGAGTATTTTTTACCATTTTTTTCCATTTTATAATAACAAATTCACTGAAATTTTATGGCAAAAATCGCGTTTTTCAGTTCAAGATGCTGCAAAAGAAACCTAATTAAAAAATAGATAACTCCCTCTGAAATGTCTAAAAAAATCCCTATGCGACTTTTTGTTTCGGATGATCCGGTAACGAGTTATTATGTTCACCACATAACAACTTTTTTCGAGGCGGCTCCGAAGATTCGCTCTCACGGACTTATTTATTGATATTTTTATTTGAGAATTTTTTCAAAGATTCATCAGATATTATACTGCAAATTGTATATGAAATAAATAAACCAACAATATTCATATTTCCTAAAAAAAATCATAAAAATATGCCTTTTTTCGCCTTTAAGACCTTACCCCCCTTAAGAGAAACGGCTGCACCGTTTTCATTCAAAACTAAGCATTTTATGTGAGGCCAAAATACAAAGCCGGACTGAAATTAAAGTTTTGCGTGAAAAGGCCGCGCAGCCGTTCCTCTGAATACTTTTATTATTTCAACGGGATATAGCCAATGACGTTATATATGTATAGACGCGTGGTAGACATCTCAAAGTTGTAAGCCAAAGACAAGGCAATTGTATTTCGACACGATTTCGTAGTTTTAGTACTCAACTGCCACGCTTCGCGTAAGCACCAAAATGCCTTCGTATGTGAAGAGATAATGTTTCCATTATACGGCAAACACTAGTAAAAGCGAATGAATAACATTTCATTTGTAAATACAAACATATTATTTATTATGATAAAAATACAATTATTTCGATTGCTTTTGTTGATTGCCGTTATAGAAAATGAGAAAGTAAACTTGGCAACAATTAAGTATAAGAAGGACAATTAGAACAGTACAGTTAGTACACAGTTAATACAGTTTTACAGTTAGTTACAGACAATTAGTCCCATACAGCAATCCGTATTCGTCAAGGCTCCGTCAAAGAGAAGGCGTACTTATCGCGCGTCAAGGCGTTAAAACGTCCCGGACGTATAACGCTGCATTGTGTTGTACTGAACACGTAGAAATTGTTACGGCGCTTTAGTATTGACGCTTTGACGCCGCGGTAAGTAAGCCTCCTGTTTGACGGAGCCTTGTCTAAGCGAGTAAGCGTATCTTGGCATCTCAGAAATTTCTTACAATCAAACTTATTGATCAGTTTTGTAAGACGTAAGATAAAATATTGTACAATTAAAAACTGAATAAACATATTTAATACCCGTGATGTAGAATGTAGTATTTGGCATCAGAAATATGAAAACGCCACCCGATCCTATATCTATGTCCTTCTTAATAAATAACTTTTGAATTAAGAATTTACTGAAAACATACGAGTGTTTCTTACTTGACACATTGTATCTCGAGTATGTGAGACAACAGCTACTCTAGGTTTAATGTCATTGGATATAGCCATAATAAATACTGATACATACCTTAATCGCATCCACACATCATTGACAGTGTCCCTATCCACAGTCCCATGAACCCTAATGTAATCCCGACTCCTCCTTCAGCTCATTTCCTTTGTTGTTGCATTTATATAGGCGACCTCATTTCCCCAGTGGTTGGGAGTTTTTCTTTTCCCATCGCAGTTTAACAACCTTTTTTAATCAACATAGATACCGCACTTGCCTCGGCAGTTAGCTAAGTGCACTAATTTATACTTCTTTCTCTGGTGACTGGGAATACGATTCTCCCTCCTGCTGCTAATTGCCTCATTTGTTGACCTTTATATAATTTGTGTGCACGACGAACCGCTACAGCTACAGTTCTTATATCTGCATAAACACTTGAACGGCTTGCTTTAATTCAGGGCACTGATTTAATTTCAGGAGCAGGATATTGAAATTTTACGATGAAAAAATTTAATACGTATTCTGGTTATTCTTTCTACTAATCGCATTATCTACCAACGATTGGGTCATGAATCAGTGCACTATGCCTGATGCCATTCAAAACCTGCTATTGACAAATAATTTATTTACGGTTCAAAACATATGGAAAAGTAGATTTTCTCTCAATATCTTGGTGAGATACAAGCATTCAAAATCGAAAGGCTATTGAAATGGCTTTAACGTGTATACTGCTGACACGATACAATCACTGGATCTGCCCTGATGTTGGAGACTGCAACGCTGTCCGAAACGTCGGCTAAAGAAGGAGGTAGCACAACACGGCATAACACCCCAAAAACAAACAACGAAAATGCTTTTGGCCGTGAAAATCTAAAAATGTATCCGTATATGATACAATCTATTTATTACAGTGGGTCGCATATGTATGCTGATGACACACAATTATATGTATCGTTTGACGTAAGTAAAGATCATCCAGCAGTGGATATGGTAAATGGTGACGTAGGTAGAGGATGCACTTGGGCACACGAGGATGCATAGGAAAATAACTGTTGCTTTATCAATGGGAACTAAGCAAAAAATATTATGCATAAGGTATGGAAAACATGTTGTAAAAATTAATGAAACCACTATTCCCTTTTCTGATGCTGCGCGCAACCTTGAAATAAATGGTGGACGGTAGTTTAAGGTATGAAGAACACGTTAAAAAAGGTCACAGTGGTTTTATTCGAGGCTTCGTATGTTATATAATGTAAGAGCTTAAATTTATATATCAGTGAAATTACGTAAGATTATTACCGATAGCCTTGTTTTCTCAAAATTGGGCTGTGGAGACACAGTATAGTTCTTCCTTGTTTAAAAAAGAAAACAACAACAAGTGCAGCGAGTTCATTGTGCATGTGTCCGATATTGCCACAATGTTCCGAGATGCGAGCATATCTCACCTTACCTCTTTCAGCATAGGATACTTAATATTTCGAACAGAAGGAAGTTACGTCAAATATACAATTTGATGAATTCGAAGGTTCCTGCCTATCTGTTTGAAAGACTGCAGTGGTCCCGTGGCTCTCATACACACAGTACATGCCAAAGAGACCATTTACTCGTTCTCCCCAGACATATAACTGCTTTATATATATGACGATAGTTTCAGCTATTCATCATCAAAACTTTGGAATGAAATACCACTGTCTATTCAAATATTGACATGGTTGCAGTGCTTCAAGAAGCTCTGTGGCGAATGGTTGCTGACTGCACAGTCAACTGCACAACATCTCAATTGATATTATTTACAATTAAAGAAATACCTATTTGTATTAATGATTATATTAATTATTTTGATTTCAAAAAATTCTTTGCTTTAGTTTTAATTTTGGTTATTTAATTTCATTTTAAGTACGTATTATATTAGGGGCACTGCTGAAAATCAGCTACTTTTCGAGAGAAATCCTGAATGAGCTGAGCAGTGATCCATTTGTCATAACATAAATAATAACTAAATTAAGTGTAAATTTGTAAAAATCTATTGATAAATACATGTTTAGTTGGTATACGGTGGTTACTGACCCCTTATTATCTAACCTATCGATAGTAGCCTTATAATATTGACAAAGTTTTGTACATATTTAATGAGGTCACGCAAAATTTCCTCCCAATTCTATTTTCGTAAAAAAAGCACTTTGATTTGACATTAAAATCAACCGCTGCCATAAATCATTCAATCCGTCGCTCGAAATTTTCCAATTTATCACAAGCTGAGCATTTGTTCCGCGTGGTTATCTAAATACGTAACCCGCGGTAGATTTCCTCGTCGTTTTCCGGCTATGGAAAATTTACGAGGCTCGACAACCAATAAACAAGAGGGTGGTTCTTATGTCAATCGGTTGGTGCTTATTTTTAAGCTCTTGTTTCGTGGAATACATTCCTTGGTAAAGCTTCTAGCCGCGGTATGTATCTCTTTAAATGACACGCATATGTTAAAACACCCCTTATGAATTCATCACGGGGAGAAAGAAGTTGGTTGTGCTTAGGGTGCGTGCGTACCCTTGCAAAATTCAGGGTTCAGGGATTGTGATTAACATGTTAGCGAATTGAACACACCGGATATCGTGTTTTCAACCGTGTGATATATTTACCCTACTGTACTTAAAGCACTCACGCAAATACTCCCAAATGTCAGGGGGGTGATTCACGAAAATTTGAGTATTTTTTCAATTGGCTCTAATAAAATCGATATGATCAGAAGTTCATTTAAACGAACATACCGTTTCGAAAAGCACATTTTTTTAACAGTTTTATTCCACATTTTTTTAAACGATATTCGAAAATTGTTTAATTTTTTTTTATAAACAATCACCCTTGAAGTTACGTGATATAAGCATTAAACATAATGTATTACATATTTGTCTTCTGCAGTATACTCTCCCATAGATAATAGAAATCAAAAGGGGAGTTATGGCATGAAAACGTTAAGACTATCATAACGGCGAAATCAATAAAGTTTATACTTTTGGTGTACAAACAACGGCGGGGCATGCCTCATATTTGCAGTAGTAAGGGGTGAAAGATGATGGTAACACTTTTTTTCAAGCAGTTTCAAATCATGGCTCTTGGCCCAACTTGGTTTTCTGGCGTGTGTGTGTAGGTTCATAAAAGTTTTTAAATAAATAGTGTAAATATGCAAAATTACATAATCGATACCCTTTTCTTTTGCAGGAGCCTACCCAGAAGCTATACTTGAAAAATTACATGACTCATCATAAAAATATTTAAAATTTTGCAACACTTATAAAGTCCGTATAAATTCTTAATTTTTGTTAAATTTTCTTCCTTCGTAGCTTAAAAAAATAAAAAATATTGAAGTATTTTTGCACGTGCCTGAGATGGCGATAAGTATGGTTTACTGTCGTAAATTCGTATGTTATGTTCAAGGGCGCAACGGGTGCGCGACCCACTGGGCGTTCTCTTGTTGATTAATCGCCCCGGGGCTCACGATCAACACATCAGGGGACGTGACCAGGAGCCATTGAGGCTGCATTGTATTCCGCTCGTGTGATATTGACGCTAATTTGTGATAGAACAGTTACCTTGTCGATAAATTTAGTTTAAGACGTCTAAGCTACCTACAAAATACAATCACATAATTATTTGCTACCCGATTACATATGTCGTTTGCCTATATATTATAATAATATTATGTAAGCATGAATTAAAGTACATTAATCTTGAGTTAGCACACATCATCGTGTAAGCTTATACACGTCCACACAAAATAAAATATATAACAGACATTTCTATTTGGTAAACTTATTTATTATTTTTTTTTGTTATTAATTTTAAAGATAATAAATTACACACTTAAAATTAACGTATTTTCAAATTTCTTTTTTAAATTTAAACTTATTTTCAAAATGTTAGATATGACAATAACTGCATAGCTGTTTCTATGGAATTTGGCACAACACTTGAATTTTAAACGTTAGTTTCATTTTGAAAGGGTATGGGCGAAAAATGTATTAGCCTAGTCCTCCAACACCAAACAAGAAGAAAACATTAGTTTTTTTCATGTTATATTTTATTATTATTTCATACTCATAAGGGTCCCTACTTCTTCCGTCTGGAGCCAGTGAGACTAAGGCATTCCTAATTGAGGTGTGTTGTGAGGCTAAGGGGAATGGTGAGAGGAAAGAAACAGAAGGAGGAAGTATCTGTCTGTTCAAATTTGGTCACCAAATGTGGCTTTCTAAGCAAAATTTCATTTCTGAATGATGGTCTTACGTCAATGTGATACTGAGAGTATTTTCCAGGAAAGAAACAGAAGGAGGAAGTATCTGTCTGTTCAAATCTGGTCACTAAATGTGGCTTTCTAAGCAAAGTTTCATTTCTGAATGATGGTCTTACGTCAATGTGATACTGAGAGTATTTTCCATAAAGAAACAGAAGGAGGAAGTATCTGTCTGTTCAAATCTGGTCACTAAATGTGGCTTTCTAAGCAAAGTTTCATTTCTGAATGATGGTCTTACGTCAATGTGATACTGAGAGTATTTTCCATAAAGAAACAGAAGGAGGAAGTATCTGTCTGTTCAAATCTGGTCACTAAATGTGGCTTTCTAAGCAAAGTTTCATTTCTGAATGATGGTCTTACGTCAATGTGATACTGAGAGTATTTTCCATAAAGAAACAGAAGGAGGAAGTATCTGTCTGTTCAAATCTGGTCACTAAATGTGGCTTTCTAAGCAAAGTTTCATTTCTGAATGATGGTCTTACGTCAATGTGATACTGAGAGTATTTTCCATAAAGAAACAGAAGGAGGAAGTATCTGTCTGTTCAAATCTGGTCACTAAATGTGGCTTTCTAAGCAAAGTTTCATTTCTGAATGATGGTCTTACGTCAATGTGATACTGAGAGTATTTTCCATAAAGAAACAGAAGGAGGAAGTATCTGTCTGTTCAAATCTGGTCACTAAATGTGGCTTTCTAAGCAAAGTTTCATTTCTGAATGATGGTCTTACGTCAATGTAATACTGAGAGTATTTTCCAGGAAAGAAACAGAAGGAGGAATTATCTGTCTGTTCAAATCTGGTCACTAAATGTGGCTTTCTAAGCAAAGTTTCATTTCTGAATGATGGTCTTACGTCAATGTGATACTGAGAGTAATTTCCATAAAGAAACAGAAGGAGGAAGTATCTGTCTGTTCAAATCTGGTCACTAAATGTGGCTTTCTAAGCAAAGTTTCATTTCTGAATGATGGTCTTACGTCAATGTAATACTGAGAGTATTTTCCAGGAAAGAAACAGAAGGAGGAATTATCTGTCTGTTCAAATCTGGTCACTAAATGTGGCTTTCTAAGCAAAGTTTCATTTCTGAATGATGGTCTTACGTCAATGTGATACTGAGAGTATTTTACACTCCGAAACGTGCCGGAAATATGCTATTTAATATTTTTAATAAATAAAATTATGAATTAACATAAATTAATCTAAATAAATTTATTGAGAGTATTGCCACTCGACCACGGAGGCCGTCGGTAGTTCATGATGGGAGTAGAGAAAATCTAATATTATCCAGGTATTTTCAACCGGGATAAATGATTGGTCTATATTTTTTCCAAAAAAAAAATGAAATGTATATTCTAAAATTAAAATAATGCCTTTCCGTGAATATGTTTTGAGTGAGTAAAAGCTACAGACCCAATTTATGTGATTCCTTAGTTGAAATAATAATTAGACCCAGTTCAAGGTTCGTAGAAAATATGCATGATTTTTCTACTAGTCTTGGGCCCAGTTAAAAGATTAATTTTTAATTAAAATTATAATTACTGGCTCTCAATTTAAAATGTATCCAGAAATTTCATTAATAAATACCTCTGAAAATACCTCGTGCATAATATTTCGATTTACATCAATATTATTTACTATAACCGAAGTTCGTGAATTTCTTTCCTCGTGTAGGATTATGGAAACAACATTTTAAAAACAGTTTATTTTTACACCGTTACAAAGTATTTTAAATATATTTTGAACTGAATTTAGTCTTGGGCCCAGTTAAAAGATTTTTAAATTCAGTTCAAAATATATTTAAAATACTTTGTAACGGTGTAAAAATAAACTGTTTTTAAAATGTTGTTTCCATAATCCTACACGAGGAAAGAAATTCACGAACTTCAGTTATAGTAAGTAATATTGATCTTAATCGATATATTATGCACGAGGATAAATGTTTTCAGAGGTATTAAGTAATGAAATTTCTGTGTAAATTTTAAATTGAAAGCCAGTAATTACAATATTAATTAAAAATTAATGGTAAAGTCTGATAAGCTGAAAGCTCCCAGCTTTGAAATCGGCATTATCCCTCCAAGAATGAAAGCAGCTTTCTAATAATTTCTACTAAAGTCTCAATTTTCCATGACGCCAATCTAACGTCAGTTTCAAACAGTCTTCCAACAAACTAACGGATTTAAAGCTCAATATAATTCAGGCCCGTCTGTCTGTCTATTGTGGGAGCGCAGAGTCAATCAGGTACGTTAACTACGTCGTCAAATAATTAATTTTGTGGATATCACTTTATTTATACGATCACTCCAATCTGGTTCGGGATAATCATGTAATTTTCAAGGATTAATTGTGAAGCTGATAACCACTCGAGCGCTTTTTCGCACATTATGGCACTATTTCCAAAAGCTCAGATTGATTTGTTGCCAAAATATGGCAAATTTTCTTTTTTTTTAATTTATTAAAACGACTATATAATATATTGTACATTCAAAATATAACAAAATAAATATTCTCTAGATTCTTCAAATGTTTTAAGGTTAAAGATTTAATTATACATTTTTTATAAATTCTACAAATATGTGATAATAGACAAAAGATGGGGTAATTCATTGGCTACATAGAACTGTAATCAGTTTTTTTGTCTTCATATTGAAATTCGGAGGTATGATTCTTTTAATGCGAGCGGAATAATTTCCTTTAGCAATCCGAGAAAAAATATTTTAATTGCTCTGATAACGATATAATGATGAAGCGGTTAGTTAATTTACTTTGTACCAAGAGGTTCTTAGGTTCTGCAATTCAAAATACTTATAGATTTAAAAAATATTTGGAGGCAGGATGCGTGTCTCCTTTTTGAGGAGATAAATGGGCCTCCGGTTGATTGAGGAGATGACTTTAGGGGCCGAGTGAGAGTCTCCTATGTGAGGAGAAGTGTGGGCCTCAGGTTGGAAGAGGTGATGATTGGGCCTCCGGTTGATAGAGGAGATACCGGTGTGTCGTGATATCTCCGCGTGCTGTAGGTCGGGATAATAAATGCGAGGATGATTGTTGATGATAAGATGATGTATTTACATATTTACAGAATGTACAGTATTTTACAATTGCACCGTATTTATAAATCGCGTAATATTATTCCCGACCGAGAACCGCAGATTGCGAGGTTGAGTTGCTGGGCCGCCGGCTTGTTGCCGCGTAGACTGAGCGAGAACGACTGACTACTTGGATTGTTCGAGTCCTTATATAGGCTGGGACAAAGGTACTCGGAAGGTAGGTCAAACATGCACACGCGAGAAGTTTCTCGATACGGCTAGGCAGCGCTAAGTGTAATGTATGACAGGTCCGAGCTCTTTCCAGAAGGTGGTCGAAATTGAATTGCCTAGCGAAGTAGCAGGTAGGTGCGTAGTGTAGTGCCAATTAGTGCGGCGTAGATATCATTAGGTAAGCCGCTATATACCCCCTTCCCAGCGAGTAGCGTAAGGGAAAAATGTGACGAAGGAAGGCATGTTGAATTATGCAGGTCCGCAGTGGAAGGTGAAACTCAACGCACGATGGGCGGAGTGTTGAAATTGTGATTGTTGTCAGTTGGTGCGAGCTGAGCTGGTGCTGGCGCTGGTGATGAAGATCACGGATCTTCCAAATCCCCAGGCTGGTATGCATCACGGTGGGATGCGAGTTGGCCACATCACGGTGGGATGTGGAGGCTCGACGCACGATGGGCGGAGAGATGTTGAAGATATTGCTCGACGCACGATGGGCGGAGGTTGAGGTAGATGCTCGACGCACGGTGGGCGGAGTGTTGGTGTTGATGCTCGACGCCATGAGGGCGGAGTGTTGGTGTTGGTGCTCGACGCCATGTGGGCGGAGGTGTGGTGTTGGTGCTCGACGCCATGTGGGCGGAGGTGTGTTGTTGTTGCTCTACGCACGATGGGCGGAGGTTGAGGTAGATGCTCGACGCACGGTGGGCGGAGTGTTGGTGTTGCTCGACGCTATGTGGGCGGAGATTGATGTTGATGCTCAACGCCATGAGGGCGGAGTGTTGTGTTGATGCTCGACGCCATGAGGGCGGAGTGTTGGTGCTGATGCTCGACGCACGATGGGCGGAGAGGTGTTGAAGTTGTTTATTTATAATATTTACAAATGTACGGTATTTTACAATTGCACCGTATTTATAAATCGCGTAATATTATTCCCGACCGAGAACCGCAGATTGCGAGGTTGAGTTGCTGGGCCGCCGGCTTGTTGCCGCGTAGACTGAGCGAGAACGACTGACTACTTGGATTGTTCGAGTCCTTATATAGGCTGGGACAAAGGTACTCGGAAGGTAGGTCAAACATGCACACGCGAGAAGTTTCTCGATACGGCTAGGCAGCGCTAAGTGTAATGTATGACAGGTCCGAGCTCTTTCCAGAAGGTGGTCGAAATTGAATTGCTTAGCGAAGTAGCAGGTAGGTGCGTAGTGTAGTGCCAATTAGTGCGGCGTAGATATCATTAGGTAAGCCGCTATAAATATATATAATGTTCGATTATTTATGGGCACCTCGTTAAACGGTAGAATACACTTATCTTGGTGAAATATCAGAATGTTGAATCGAAATGGTGATTGTAATGCCTTAAGCCTTGTTTCTAACCAACCTATTTCGATTCCCGATACCCTCATTCACTTACGTCAGTCTATTAACATTCTGTTGTGTGGATATTCTCTTCTGTAGTATATATTTTACATGAAATTAGTGTAAGTATTACGGTTTTCTTAATTATTTGTTTTATATGATTACAACAGTAGAAAAAGCACTTAGTATTGATTTATGAAATAAGGAAAGATACAAAGCACCGGTCAGTGGTTCAGTGGGCATCGCGTTTGGGTCCCACCCAGGAGTTCCGTGTTCGATTCCTCGGCTGGCTAAGTCCTCCACCACAAAACAAGCAACATCTTCCGCTTAATGTGGTGGTAGTAGGAGATTTTCAAATGTTGTTGGGTTATTCGTAACCCGGTAATGTTTGTCTTTCTTTTAAAAAAAAAATATATATATATATATATAACGCACGAGCTAAACACGTGTAAATTTAATTAAAGAAAAATAATAACTTTGTTTACACCACTTTATAATCACAATTATCGACATGTTTCGAAACCAATGGTTTCTTCGTCAGGATGATAAGAATATCAAATAACAAAAGATACAAACAAGTACAGACTAATAACAAAGTTATTTGTTTCGTTTAATTAAAAATTGAAGCCACAAAGTGATTTTGCGAAGATTGAAGAAACATGTAAATTTATTTATAAGAAGTGTTTAACCTCTTGTGTAAACAAGAAGTGTAAAGATTTATTGTGTTGATAAGAAGTGTTTAAAATCGTGTGTTAACAAGAAGTGTAAAGAAGGCAAAAATCCAATAAATTGTTCCCAGACCGGTTGGCGTGTTTGTTAAAATTAATTTATTCTGACAAATTTATACTTCTGAAAATGTAAATAAATTCCCAAACAATTCAAATTGTATTCGGCAATATGAAAATGATAATATTACAGGGTAATGTTTATGAAATGTCCCCTCGTCGGTTGTATGTTTAAGTTTTTATGCAATAACAGGCTTTTCTGATATTTCCATAACATGATTGATAAAGTACCTATTTTATCTTATTCTATACCGAAAAACCCTCCTGTTTGCTAACTAAACATCTGAAATTGCAGGCATCCCCCGGAGCGTATGTAAAATCCCATTAATTATATTGTAATCAAAGGCTGTTTTTCCACACAACGTGAGTTCAAAAAGACTCCCCCGAAATGTAAATGAACATTTCGTAATGAACAATGATTTCAGTTAAATTAACACAGCAGAACTCTTGAAAAATTCATTTTTATTCGCCGGGATCGTAAAATTTAAAACAATTTTAAACTGTATTAATATGCGCGGGCGGCCCCTCATAAAAAAATTATAATGACCACTTTCACTGAGAATTTTGAAGGTGAGAGTTTGGAACAATTCCTTTGTTCTTTTTATCAGAGCGAAGCACGCTGGACGGGTTGTTCGGAAAAGCGATGGGTGGAATATGTATATTTTGTTAATTAGTTCTGTTATTGTCTCTTATGAACGATTATTATTATCTTTTAAGTAAATTGAATCACCTAAATTTACCTAAATATTTGGGAGCTTAATGTTTTACCGTCGTGCGTCGGTCGCGGTTGGAGGTATTTGAGGTTGATAACTTTTGGTATTTGAAATAATATCCTTTACAAAATAATGTGTACGGCATACCTATAGAATATTTTATTTAAATCTAAAAGTTAGAATAATTTGATTTGTTACCTTTTTTATTTTTGCTATTTCAACCCGCTGTCCTTTATAAATATAGTCATATAGATATAAATTTTTCCAAAATGTAAAAACTTTGCCGTGTTTGGTGACGAAATCATAATAGCCAGGTGCTTCCCCACTTCCCAATAATTTTGTGATGACATTGTCCCTATAGCTCCGGGCAGTTGGGACTCTGAGGCGACCTTCATTTTTTTATTTTCTGAACATGTACAAAATTCCATTAAGGCGGTGCTCGTCGTGGTGTTACATTCGGGTTTCTGGCCTGTAACAAACAAAAAAACTCCTTATGTAGATGGCGATAATGTTGAAATTCACGTTTAACACCAGCTAATTTTAATTAATTAGTTTTGATCTAGTCATGAAAAAAATACCGCCAAAAAGAATTTTTGTTTTGCGAAGCTCAGGCACCAATATTAAATGTTAATATAATCCAAACCAAAATCACATGATCTTAAATTAGTGGCTTCTTTGGATTTGCCAAAAAACATATTATGTAAAATGCATTTTTTTTTTTTTAATCAATTTTCAGCACATATATTACAATGGATTTCCGATTATACAATAAAATCATATTCGAAAAGGGTTGGAAAGTGGGAGATTTCGCGTCTAAATGCATTTTTTTGTGCCTGATGTGCAAGATGTGTGTTACTTGCAGTATTTAATTTAAGCATCTATTATTTTAATTGCCATGTCTACAAAATCTCATAATTTGGCGTAACTCCGCATTGCATCGCCTTATTCTAAAATCTAAAATAACATGTTTTTGTTTGTTACAGGATAATCCAGACAACCAGTTTAAAAGTATACCTCTGGGACTGTGGTGGGCCATCGTGACCATGACTACCGTGGGCTACGGTGACATGGCACCTAAGACCTACGTGGGGATGTTTGTGGGCGCCCTGTGCGCGCTAGCCGGCGTGCTCACCATCGCGCTGCCCGTGCCCGTCATCGTCTCCAACTTCTCGATGTTCTATTCGCACACACAGGCAAGTTAAAACATTCATTTATTTTATTTATAACTTAACGAGTAAAACCTCAAAATGTTATATTTAATGAAGACAATATTAGCGACACTCGATTGAAAATCTTAAACTGAAAAATCGGAAAAAGATACGGTCACATCTAGGAGTCAAAACCAGGACATTTGCCTTTCCGGAGCGGAGCTCCGCCGAGGCAAAGGTCCTGGATTCGATTCGTAAATGATACCGTTTTCTGATTTTTATGTTTCAGATTTAAGATTGAGTGTCAATTCATTATTACAATTTTCAACTTTATGACTAATAATAACTACTTATAAATTTTTCATTATTGATAAGGATAACATCAAAAACTGTAAATAAAAATATAAAGGCGAGTATGAGTACCGTCGCTCCAAACTATTTATTGGATAACTAACACACCTCTACCATAGGTCACCCCAAGTGGTTCGCTACATTTGGTGACTTAGCAGAGGTGCCCGAGTTCATAGGGGTGAAGTATGTCAGGGAGGCTAGCAGGAGTGATCGGGAGAGACTTCTTCTTCTTCTTCTTCCTTGCACTGTCCCAACTCATTGCCTAGGTAGGCTGTTGGGGTCGGCTCTCCTCGTTCTCAGGTTGTAGCTTCTTCGGTTCTGGGTATCGCTCTCTTCCAGGCCGTTTCTACTTAGAATTTTAGAGCATTGAGTCATCCAGGAGTTCTTTGGTCTTCCTCTGGATGACTGTCGATGAAGCTCCATAGACATTGCCTGCTTCACTGTGTGGTCTGGTGAGACTGGTTGATGGAAATGTTTTGACCTCTCCAGCAGGACTCTTTTGAAACATCGCCTTGCATCGCAGTGGGAGGAATGGATTCATTCGTCCGTCACTCCTGCACAAACACTGACCACCAGATTCCTATCCGCATCCTCGTACGTTATTTCTTTGCAAAAATTTCTCACCTTTATTTCATAAAAACATCCTACACCGCATCCCCAATGCTGACATAGGCCCTGAGGGCAATTAATTTAAAAATGGGAGCTAAAATAAAAAAATATATATATATTTGGAAGCGATTTTTACCCTTACGTTTAAAAAAATTGTACTAAGAACAAGGTCTGAATCGCTTAAGCCATTCTCGTTCTTGACGTAACGAAGTACTGCGTAGCGTCTAGCCTCTCGGAATAATTTTAATAAATTTTCTGTGATATGGCGGGCATGAAAGATTAACCGACAAAATGGCCGCCGCGTCAAAATATGGACGGAGTTGGTTTAGAAACTCTATTTATTATATTCATTGTTTTTTTATAAATTCATTGTTGAGAGAATAGATTTCAGGTATTATCAGAAAGATCGTTTTATCTACATTATTTTCATGTAATTTCAAGATAAAAGATATCACAAGAGAAATGTTATAAATATTGGATTCGAAAGAAATTCAAAGCGTCGTAATGAAAAAATATATTTTTCCTATGCTGGCTTTCCTATGCAGGTTAAACCGACAAAGATACAGAAATACAAACACAATTCGAAGGAGTTGACCAACCGTGCAGTTATAACTTTGCTTTTACATAGCTCAGTGTGCAGTAATCTCGAGAGTGGACCGCAGGTATGGGAGATTGAGAACAAAGTCTATGTACTAATAGTCGAGAAAATTCTTATAGAAAGTATTTTTTACGATACCTCCTACGAGAGAGGCTATTTCCAACAGCATCTATCTCGGGACTGCTGGGTATCTCTGCAGTCTTAATTCCAGGAGGGATGTCGCATTACTGTAGATGGCTTATTGAATGACTTCTTATCATAACCAGACATTCTGGCTAAAATAGGATTCTGTGCACTGGATAACTTCACGCGAGGCCGCCAACACAGGCTTCTGATTCTTCCCAGGTGTAGAACTAACTTACCAATGCTGATGCCCCGGGGAAGGCTTACTAGATTCAGAAAAAAAATCTGAGATTTCTCTACATGAGGGAGAGTGGCTATTACCTGTAGCTCTATCCTACCGACATTCTTTTGGGTCAATTAAATTTTGTTTGATTGATTTGTGTTTTCATAATTTAATCATTTGAAATAATATAAGGTATATTTGCGGCGTGTTCCATGGAAGATACTCTCAGTATCGCCCCGGTGTAAGACCACCATTCAGAATTGAAAAGTTACTTCAAATGGATTTAGCCGTGTTTGCTGACTAGATCTGAATAGCCAGATTTCCTTAACTTCATCTTCCCCGTCTCCTTACCCTCCTATCTAAACATCAACCTCACGACATATTCCAATTGGGAATTCCATAGCCTCATTGGCTCCAGGTGGTTGGGACTATTGTACGGTATTCACATTAAAAAAACAATAATAACTGGTGTGCAAGATATATGGATAATTTCCACGGGTCCTACAAAAAGATAAGGCTGAATAATTATTTCACCCTACGCGCACCTATGTATAACCTTTTTTGTAATATTAAGCTATTTTGTTCGTAATTTTCTTTGCAATTTATTGGTTTCGTATACTGTATTTTTCGCAGAATAAAAAAGATAACTGGGACAGTAACCCAGAAATTCCAGTCTTAACTTGTCTTTCATTGTCATTCTTTTTCCGTCATAGTATTTTTAGCCGCCATCTTTTTGGTATGATCGCATAATTTTACCCGAATTTAATATTTACAATCTTATCCATCACCATCTAGTATCGGATATATCCTTTCAGTACCAATATGGTTATAGGTTCTGGGTTCGATTCCTAATAGCCCCCGTTACTTTTTTTATTATTTTATATGACTTTGTTTCATTTTCATTGAGAGATGTTGATGTTATCTCCTTCAATAATTAAAAAAGCTTATTGAAGTTTAATCTTTTGTATTCTAACGATTTGTCTAGTTTATTTACTAACATCATACTTGCATGTTCACTGTTTTGCTGCTCTTACACGAGGACTATTCTCTCATGGCTTGGCCTATTTTAGCATTTGAGTGGATATGGTGAAATCGGCAAAACCACGCGTGTATATTGCTCATGTCAGGTCACCATTCACCGTGATCACTTTTAATTGATTGAAAATCTGATTTATTTCCACTTATAAAGAGCGATTGTGGGCGTCAAATGGAATTTCTAGATGAATTTTAAAACGAAGTGGCACTCGGGTGATAGCAACGTTGGATTTGCATTAAAATGTTTTTTCACTTACTTTACATAGTGTACTTTTTTTCATTAATTCCACACAGGCCTAGAAAAAATCGTTTCCCTCGGGGACTATGTCATTTGTGTTGGTTCTTTTTGAGGAAGTTCTGAGCCTAGGTCTTTAAGGAACCCATGATGTAAGAGAGAGGAAACATGGAGTTTAACTAAAATAGATTTAAATACTTTTATAATGCTTCCATATTCATATCATATATAGCATACCCATAACTGGAACTGGAACATTCCCAGAACTGATAAGATTGTTTATTTTAATGCAATCAATTTGTTTAAATTAATATCTACGTATTTAAATAAAAAAGTTTTCTTGACAAGTATAATTATATACATAACAAAGTTATATAAAAATATATATAACAAAGTTAATTTAAAATATCTCTGTCTCATACCGATGGCGTATGACGAGTAATTTTTTCCATCTTGAAAGCATCTTATTCAAAGACAATCATTTTACAAAAACCAAACGAGAAATGCTCTAGAAGAACCCCATTGTTATTACTTCGTCATAAAAGCTTTTATGACGAAGCTTTCATATCTCGTTTTTGCACTAACTCACTAACCAAAGGCCAATTTCATTCAAACATTCTTACCTCGGCACTTATTTATTTCTTCATTCTTATGCGTATATCTTTTTAGAGATAGTAATTTATTATTTCAATTCTTGATCAGATTTATCGTAATATTCTCTAAACAATCTTTCTACATCCATATGTGTATCCAAAGCATCTAAGAATCTTTTAAATTCTTATTCAATGAGAAATCAGCAACCAGGGGCGGCTCGTGACTTTTGAGTGTGCTAGAGCGCTAATATTTAAAATAATTCCATTACTAATGTTGTTCTAGTCAAAAACGATTTTTTTTTTCGACAATGGGTTTTTTGTACCAAGATTTTCAGGAAATTTCAATTTTGCAGAATTTCCTGAAATCTACACACAAAAATCGAAATTTCGAAAAAAAAAAATTTCTTCGGCTTCAACAACACCAATAATGCAATTTTTATTAATCTTAGCACTCTAGCACACAAAATGTCAATACGGTTTGGTACTAATTCAGTACCAAACCGTAATTTTCTGTTTTTTTTCTTCACAAATCGGTATATATTTATTTCATTACAATAAAAAAGCTTCAGGGTTCTCTTATATACGTTATACAATAAAATATATGTTCATATCTCAGCCCATTCCAAGCCTCACTCTCGACAATAATTCTTACAATATCTACTCATAAGAAACTTTGCAATTAAAATAATTTATTTATTTATTTATTATTTATTTATTTATTTATTAAAGAATTTTATACATAGTGTACATATTGTATAAATTAATAAATTAATTATTATAAATTAATTAGTGTGAAAGCATTTATCATCATGATTAAAAATCATAAAATGCTGTTTATGAGAAAATGTATAAAATGTCAATAAAAAATCTGATTTAACCCATTTTTAGATTCTTATACAAGCTCCTTTAATATGCAAAGGGTCACGAAAGAAGTAAAAGATTTTGATCGTGCCCCATTACTCCACTTCGTGCCGGCTCAATATTTCACGTTTTAAAATTTATCGATATCCTCAAACCCAACGTCATTTGTCAATATACTCCAAAGTAGTAACGATTTTTAAAACCAGCGCTCGGCGAAAACATTGAACGGAAATTGAATTACTCAAATCAAAAGTTTGAATCATGTTTACATTTCCCGCAATTCACCCTCGAACAAGGTTTGCTTTCAGAGCGGTGATCAATCAAAAGTTTTTTTCTGTTCTGAAGATTATGAAGGTATAACAAGGTATTTTATTCTCTTCGCTCGCTGCCTTCCTGTTGGCTAAAATCCACCCCAGATTTTCCACCCCTCGGACGTTTCAGGAGTAATATGCCGGAGGTAGGCTTCATTAATCTCTCCAACTGTATGAAACTTGTAAACTTCGACCTCACCCGTGGTGTTGATTTTTCAAGTTTTATTGTTTTACCGAGAGCAAAGAAAGATGATCAGCCTTTCATTAATTTTTCTTGTTTCGTTTCAGTCAAATAAAGGCAGCCACAATTTTTTTGGTTTCACTTTTAGTTTTCATCTGTTACGTACGATGTTTGTTCTCAGATACCTCAGTAGTTATTTAAATGAGATTAAATTTCGCAAATAAAGCGCACTTCAAAAGCCAACTCATAAAATAATAATAATAGTGTTCAACTTTTTATAGAGCTTTTTAGTAATAAAATCACCTCAAGGACGCTCTTCATTATTTTTAAGTTGATTTAAATTTTTTTTTTCATGAGAAAATAAATGTTTTTTGAAAGTTGGAATAAAATAGAACAGAATACAGCAAAAACTGTAGAGATAAGATTTGTGTGTGCTTACAGAATAATTAATAATGTCCGTCTTCCCTTTGCAGTCATTTAAAAAGCCTGTCCATTGATGTAGATAGAAATCTCAAGTTCTTTTGTGGACATTTTGGAGAATTTCTATCTTATTTACACACCGATAAATTAGAACAGAAAAGAACAAACAATTTTCACATTCATCTGTCAAATTGTTGAAGAAGTTATCCGTTTCCACGATGCCTTGTACATTTCCTTTCATCCGTCTTGCTTTGAATTGCCATGAAACGTCAGGAACATTCTCACCGCCCGACTGACTGAACTATGTTTAAAGAACCAAGAAAAATCTTGCTTTATTCTGCTGGTTATCTCGAGACTCCATATTTGTCCAATGAATAAGCACATATTGTTTTCTCTTCTCGTCGCACCGAAACCATCATCTGTGAAGCAGAGATTATGAATATGACGGATTGATGACGTGCTTTCAGCGAACTTTGAACGAAAGCTGCATATCTACTTAAGTGGGCACATTACCGACATAATATAAAGGCATTATTTTTTTTTAAACCGCTAACTTTAATATCATCTTATAGCAAAGTAAAAGTACGTTGAGGAAGGATTGTTCCAGAGAATTTGGACATTTCATCAAATTTCAAAATTCAAATTTAATTTTAAAATTCTGTAAAGGTTCTATACAAGTTCTGTTAATGTGTTTTAATGGGATTTTAATAGCAGTTGCTTCACATAACTTAAATAATAAAAGAACTGGAATAAAACATTCACATAACCTGAAAATGAATTTAGATGAATAATTTAAATGCTATGAAACAACTGGCCCTTAATCTGAAATTTATAAATTTTTAAGAAACAAACATTTTACCTTTAGATTATTGTTATGTAGGTATTAATTATCCTGCCGACTTCGTTTGGCTCAAGCTTTATCAAGGGATTTTTTTACTCAACAAAATACATAGTTTGGTAATCATATATATATATTGGTAGGGAGACAGGGGTGGGCTTATATTACAATAGAATAGTACAGATTCACATACAAAAAGAAACAGAACATAAGGCAGGAAGAAATTAAGAGTTGGTGGGAATTTTTTAGGATTTAAATTGAAATAATATACCTGAGCTAAAACTAAAGGGAAAAAAAATCCTTGATTATTAAAATATTACTTCCAGTATTACCGATTTTATTACGGTCAGCAAAAGCGTTGGTTTCATTTAATAATAAATCAATAAACTACAAAGTAATTAGTATCTACTAAAACCAAATATTTTAAAGCTTGCTGCCATTTAACATTTCTGGGACTTTTCCGCCATAATGAATTAATATATTAAAACTTTCTCAGGCGATGCTACAAATAAATAAAAAAATCACTCTTTCCACGATACTGGATGAAGAATTTAAGCAAATGAAAAAAAGACAAATTAGTGAATTGATAAAAAATAAAGTTTTATTCCAGCTTCAATTAAAAGGCGTTTATTTTATTTCCTTGTTTTGTGAAATCATTGAAATGAACCACGTTAATTTATTTATAACGAAGACCAAAAATTTTACAAATTACGTGAAAACATTTCACTTGAAAACTGTCTAATAGAATATTTGAAATGACAGCCTAAATTGCGCATTTAGGTTCAAATTTTAAATAAAACGGAGCCCGTATAATAAAATGCTTTTTAACAAACGCAAATGCTGGTATAACATTTTCAGGCATTAAAAAAGGAGCAGACGATCCCTTAATCCTCTGATTACAGTATCTGAAATCTGCGTATGGTTAAATTGTGCGTACTTTAAAGTGCCGCATTTCCCTTTGTGGATTTTTTGCAAAGCTTAATTTGTCCATTCACTTTTTCCGGCTAAACGGAGGCGTCACTGCAAATGACTCATGTTCGTTTGACGGGGACTGAAACGGAAGCCTCATAACACTCGGCGATCAGACATAATTCACATTATACCTTATGAAATATTCAAGAACCTGCGGAACGCCGCATTCCATTTAAGAGGGTATTACGAGAGAATATCCGAAATTAGTCCTTTTTAAATGAAATTCTAGACGTATTGACTCAAATCATAAATACTTATGATCAAAAAATATTTACAAGAAGTACACGATATTTAATAATTTATTATCGTGCGTTTAGAGCATTTTTATTGCTTAATTGAATGTAGGTATATATTAAAGCATGTTTTGAATTAAATAAATCGATATAAAAATTTTATTTAAAAAAATTTGTTACGGGGAATAATCATCTTTCTCTTCGAAACCTTCCTGTACAGTTACAAGCTTTTCTTAACTTTTATTCTCAGTCTCTGGTTAGTGGCTCCTATATTATTGTTTAATAAATAAATTCAATGTAAGCTTTTGAACAAAAAGATTTTCAAGACCGTAGGTAAAATTTATCCTTTTTTTAGCAGTAAATGTTAACTTTGACTTGTTTTGATGGAGAAATGTGTTATCCCTACTATTCTGCTTGTTTAGAACTACGCAGTAATTTGATTAAAGGAATCTGTCAATTCAGTCAAACAAGGAAGCGAGTGAATTATTCTATCTTAATGAAAAAAGTCACACAAAATCTGATTTCTTTTCTGCTTTCGTTATACCGTCCATTAATCAAGTTTTTTGTTGCTTTTGTGAATTAATAGGTATTGTCAGGTATGTATTGACCTTTCAAGTTGTACAAACATAAACAAGGATCATTCATCAAAGTCTAAAATCAATTTAATCCATTGTTCCACTTGCACACATATTGAACTTTTCCACAGACAGTGACGGAGATTCATTATTTAGCCGGAGCTGCAGACAAATCAATCTGATACGGTGTGCTCTCCTGCAGGTTAGGTAAGTAGACTGAAAGGCACTTTCATATTGGAAAAAAGACCATAAATTTAGAAACCTACCTGTCAACGTATTCGCAGGAAGTTACGCGGAAATTCATTTAAATTTAATAAGCCTTTGTGATCTTTCTGAGCTCGCAAGTTTGCAAAACGCATTTGATGAGTTAGCCACAAATGATTAATGAATATAGAACCTTTTATGGGATTGGTATTGTCGACTTTATTGATTTGTTTTATAAAATGTTTCATTTAAATATTGCTTGTGTTTTTAACTTTTGTTTTTGACTGTAAAATCGATGCCGGTATGGAGAGGACATCACGCCCAATTAGTAGTAATTTCAGGCTTTGATAACTCGGCTACACACAATTAAGGCACCACCAACTAGTTTTAAAAAGACAACGATTTTCGACTCTCCGGATTCGGCACGTATCCCTAAACTTAATCACATTCGATTCGAGTGAATAAAATGTGGTTTTGATGAGAAACGTAAACGTTACAATTCGTATAGGCAAGAGTGTTTCTCCAAAATTTAATAAAATAAGGGGATGTGAATTTTAAAAAGTTTGAAGGATTGATTTTTATAGAATTTCGCGTTACGTAAGGATAAATTACCAGAACCAGAATTTAAAAAACAACGGACGCAAAATTTGAACATAAAACTAGAAAGAAAATGACACCACCGGGTTCTGACCCAAAACAAACGCACAGTACCTACTGTCGTGAATACATTCGCAATGTATGTACATTTATACAACGTAAACCTGCTTTGACGACTCAGGCGGCATATGGATTTCGTTGCTAATGACATGGAAAGTGAAATATTAATATTATCTAATAGGTATTCAAATATTTTCAAAACCATACGTATCCTATTTCTTATAATGCTACCCCGTATTCAATAAACTTACGTTGTAAATTAACTAAGCAACTCAAAAATAAAATTAAAATAATTTTAATATACATATTATACCAATTCTAAATTAAAGAACTCTATTATAAATAAGCTATTGACGTTTTCACGAAAATAACTGCGGCATGGTCCGACACTGCCAATCCACAATTGGTTTTTAATTATGGTACTAAATTGTGGAGTAAAGTGCCGTTGCTCGTAAACAAAGAAGAGTTTAATTGAAGGTAGGGGGGGTAGTTTATAAATCTTGTTCACATAACTTGTGAACAGTTAAATTGAGAATCATTAAATCCGTATATCACAAAATAATGTTAAGTTTAGAAACGAATTATTATTCGCAGTTAGTTGCCTTCGAGTTTTCACAAAAATGTTTCACCGAATTCCCAAGACAGGTCATTATTGGGCTAATTCGACGTATATTTAGGTAAGTAGGGAGAAAGAAGGCAGTCGGTTGAAATGATTCTTCTTTTATCAAATACTTTTATTTCCCAATTTTCTTTCACATACACGTTGTTTTCAGGCTTTCCACCCTCTCTTAGACCCTTAGAGTTTTACCTCTATAAGTCGAACATACGTGAATTTTCCCTCCTCGTGATCCAAGATGTTACTCATGTTCAAGCGAACTAATTGAAAAAATGTTATATCTTTGACCCCTAAACTTCCGTCCTCGTTTTTGTCGTGATTTACATCACCATTTCCTTCAAGGCTTTGTTCTGTATAACTAAGGGATGAAGAAAATTCTCCCACTCAAATCACAGAACTCTCTGAAAACCCTTTGTTTCCCCAATTTAAATACTACATTAGAGTATTTTTGATGCATTATTTTATCAAATATATATGCATCTAATTTGTCTACGTTATTTACGACTTTGAACGCAAATCTACGTGACTAGTTATTACGTAAAGAGACTTCGTATCAACCGTTGTGTCTATTTTTTTTCATGATATTAAAGTCTAATTACATTTTGTTTGTGGTATCCCTGATTCTTTTGGATGGCGTTGCCGTTGATAATTGCATCTCAAACAGAATGTGTAGTTACTTTTAGTTATATAAATTTATTTAATGTGCTTTTAAATTCCCTCCTATACTGTGACTCAACCTCATCCTAATCTGTTTTTTTATTTTTAATTTAAACATGTTGATTGCTATCTATTTTTTTTGTTAGTTAGTTAGTGTGCAAAATGTGCAATTATGAAGTCATTTGGTCTGCTCCCGTTCGCCTGTCCTAGATTGTGGGTTTACATACATATATATAATTTTGTTTTATTTGGTTAGTACATTTTATAGATCGAATAGAAAACGAAGGCGGATATACTTGTTTGCAATGGCTTGGCACCTACCTCCTGCGTAACATTCGACTGATCGAATTCGAACTAAACCTTTCCGATATCACTGAGCGCGAATTAATTGGCTGGTGCTAAATCTCTTCAATGATTTTTCCGAGTTCCAAATCAACCCTTCCATGCTCTCCAACGGATTAGAAAAGCCTTCCTCCGAGGTCAAACGTACCCAAGCCCTTACTCCTCCATAAATTACGACTACTGGAAGCGAACCGGTTTCGTTTTCCAAACAATCATATACTCACGAGGTTTGTGACAGCCGGGTTTCCTACGTCCTTCAGCCACATCCAAGAGAAAATGTAAAAACGTCTAGTGGCGACGGGATTACATTCTCCAATGAATAGTACATTTAAAAATATATATTTATACATAATTTCTTTTATAACCTGCAATGTCCACCTTTTCAAATGGCATTACGAGGCCGAGAATCCTCAGTATCAGGGGCTGACACCACCCGGATCCAAGTATCCCGATATATACTTAATAATATAAAAATAAATAACACTGTACACATAAAATATATACTCCGCTCGTCTGTTTGGTTTTGGTTGATAATTTTTTTTTGATAGAGTTTATCCACTCTATATTGTGCAATTATTTACAATTGCACACCCCCTCTCCTCTCTCTAATATTTGTATAGAACATATTTATGACATTCTATAACATGGTCCTCAAACCATTTTAACCTCAATGTAATCATAACACTTTATTTTGTTGCTTTCTCTCATTCCCCTGAATTTGTTTATTTACTAACATAGTAAATATTTAATTTCCCACTTTAATTTCTTTGTTTATTTTTATTTAAATGAATTTTCATTTCGTACCCATGGCTAACAATCTCCATTATTTGCAATAGTTTTGTCTCCGATTGCTTGTTTGATATAATTCTTCCCTCCTCCGAGTGCAACCTCAGTAGTATTTTCCTACTATCCCGTGATTTTCCCAATGTTAAATGTAGATGTTGCTTGTAAAATAATTTTTCCTTTTTCACCTCCACTATTTGAAATAATTTTGTCTCCGATTGCTTGTTCGATATTAATCCCCTATAAAATGACATTCCCCATCTAGATTGATAAGTACCTACATAATTTTAATGGTAACCTAGATGATCCTTAAATACTTTATCCCCTGACCTACTCAACGTCAAATAATTTAAAGATGAGTCTATTACTGTACATTAGATTCATAATGTTCTCGACCTTGTATGTCATGGTATAATCCACCAAAACAAAGTTATGAAATTAAAACCCATTGCTCTACTTGTGTGAAATTTAATAAAATTTATAACTCTTATCTGATTGAGTGGTAATTATAATAATATTTCATATTATTTGATGATTTTTTTTTTTTTTTTTTAAATTTGATAACGTTCCTTAACCTTGGCTTTGAAGCTTAAATTAAAATATCGTAGTCCATGAATGTCAATATTTATTTAAAGGAAGGTCGTTGTTACACGCAGAAGGTCGCTTGGATTGCCCTAGGGTATGTTAATAATAAACATAAACAAACTCAGAATGTTTATGCATCCCGATCTCTTGACCTACTAACATACATATCACAATGAATGGGTTCAAGGTCAAACGCGTAGTTTTTGATCTATCCCAACCATCTGGATTAAATATCTAATATTTACTGTTTCCTTTGGTCCTGAAAAATGAACATATGATTATAATAATAATTGGAATTCGAATCCAAATCAATCAATTTAGGGATGATTTGATTTAATTTTTTTTCTTTTGAATTGTTTATAATTATGCTTATATATATATTACATATATATTTATATATATATTTTCAATATATAATTCTTTTTATACAAAACCATAAAGTACATAAATATCATATAGTCACCCGAGTTTTCAGCTACCCCCCATCTGTAAACTGGAAATGATTAATTATGGAAATAATTGACTTACCGAATTAAGACTCTTCCGTCGGGTGTACACGACAATCTTAATTAATTTTTCCTCTACCTAAAATGTATACATATCAAATATTTCAAGTGAAGACCCTTTTTCCTTATTTTAATTAAATTTGAAATTTGCAAAATTTTTATTATTAACTCTCCAAAAATTGATGTTAATTATTTAAACAAACACACAATTTTAATTTTTAATTTATTTTAAAGATGATGATTATTACCAAAATTGATTTTAATTATTTAAACAAACACACAATTTTAATTTTTAATTTATTTTAAAGATGATGATTATTACCAAAATTGATTTTAATTATTTAAACAAACACACAATTTTAAATTTTAATTTATTTTAAAGATGATGATTATCTCCAAAATTGATTTTAATTATTTAAACAAACACACAATTTTAAATTTTAATTTATTTTACAGATGATGATTATTACTATTATTTTCATTTTCTAAAACATAATATAATTCTTACTAATTTTTTTTTATCTATTTTTATTTTGCAATGAAGATTTGCTAAGTGTTTTAAATAAATTATAACCGTTAAAGATTTTATCAATTTTAATGAACTCTTGATTTCGAATAAAGACGATAAATGATCACTTTAATTAAAGATTTTAAAAGTTTATTTATTTATTTAATTTTATAATAACTTTTATTTGATTTATACACTTTGATATTAAATGTTATCACTATATTTATTATTTGGTTTTAAACCTTTTTTATTTTATTTCATTCATTTTAATTTTCACTAAACTCGATATAACAATTTCTCACTATTATATAACTATTATTGATTTTATTTTACTTTGTAACGTGAAATACTCTAAGTCACTTGGCACCTTGGATCTAAATTTTCTAAGTCCTCGAATATCAGAATTATTTTTAAATTCCAAACACTTATTTTACCACTTTAACGACGACGTGACGTAAGGTATATTATTGAGATCTCCCGACCGACAAACGACTACTGACTGAATTTTCCCTATGTACCCGTATAAATACCACATTGAGATCTAGAAGAGCCTAAACGAATTTTCTTTGATATCAAATAATGTTTCTTATCAACTCGTATATTGATATATATTTTTTTTCATTCTTGCTTCCAAGATCTTAGTACAGCCCATCATGATATGTGTCTCGCTCTCTCGTTCTATCAGTACCGAACCTACGATTCTCCATCAAAATGCCCAGATTCCTTTGTTCATCTGCACTTAGAAATTTATGTAAAATTACATAATTTTCTTGTTTTATTTTTAATAATTCGAGATAGGTCCATACTTTGCTTAACCCGTTTATGCCCCCTAAAACATCTACGCTTGTAAAACACGATTAATCTCATACCGAAATGTTTTCTATAAAATTTTCATGTATATTAGACATTGATTTTTCCGAATTTTAATGCCATTTCTATGAATAATTCCATTTGAAACCGTATTCACTCTATTTACGTTGTAAATTTGAACTTTATTTATAATGTCGTAATTTTCTATGAAATCCTGTCTCCAACCCATTGATATGTTATATTATCATA
The DNA here is from genome assembly GCA_951813805.1 of Limnephilus auricula. NCBI lineage: Eukaryota > Metazoa > Arthropoda > Insecta > Trichoptera > Limnephilidae > Limnephilus > Limnephilus auricula. The sequence continues at coordinate 37,082,379 of OX638388.1, forward strand.
TAAATAATTATCATCCAAGACTGTATTTATTCAATCACTTTAATTTGGGACTTTCACAAATAACCCTTCTCGTATCTTATTTTCTCTCTCGTTTTATCAATTATCTTATGCATTTATAGAATATCATTTTCCATGTCTATTTAAACACATGTTTTCAAGTAACTATACCTCTATATTTTGTATTGTCAGATAAATGTTTATGTCTTTTATTCAAATTTTCTACAAATTTCACCAATTCAACCCTCGAATTCCTATCAAACCGAAGACCCGCCCTTCGTTTGATCAGTTTTCTGTCCTCCTTGCTCATGTAAAGCGATTAAGTTTTTGTGTTGATGTTAAATTTTGTACGTACTTGGTGAGAACTCTGAACTAATCGCTTCCCCATTAAATTTAATATTTTTTGTATAATATAAACACTTCCATAAGGCCCATGTAAATTTTACGACAATATTCCAGCTAAATTGGTCTGTTATAATGTTGAAGTCATGTAACGAATATTCTTTGAGAAGAACAACACCCTCGTTGTATTCAATGTCAGCGGTCAACAACAATTCGCTATTCTACCCGTTATTCTGGACCATTTCACAGACCAAAATTACTGTTTTTTTTGTGTTTCATTCCATTTTTTTTTGACAGATTTACATTTACTATGCAATTCTCAATTCAACAACTCTCTTCCCAAACTCATCTAAAGTTTCTTCTTTGATGTACGTCACTTTGTAATAATTTTCTGCTATTTGATGATATTTGTTAATCTTATGAACCTTTTTTGAAGTGCACGTAGTTAGATGAAAGGTCTACCCGTCTTCCCAAGCACTTTTGGTTCCCTTTTTTTGTAATTTTTTATAATAAAATGTGAAAATCTTTCTCACCAAATCGTTGGTTCTTGATCGCTAAATTCTTTCGTGAGAACCGGACTATTAAGCAATCAATGACCCCCTCGGACACGTGTGCTTTTCTCAACCATAAATCAAACGTATAATTGATAGGCGTAAAGTTCAATTCCTTTGTCTGACTTCCAACACGCCCACATCACCATTTCCATTGGCTTATTCGATTTTTTATCGTTTTATGACACAAAACAAGATCTGTCGTTGGTTGAGATCCCACTCTTAAATGATTTGGCGTATTGTCTCACTCCAATGCATGTCACCTCTCTCTCTCCTTCTATCCGTAAAACAGTTTCCGCTCTAATTTGCAGCTTATTCGAGAGATGTCGCCCTCGTGATGGTTTTCTCAGTTAAATGAAAATCTCCAAACTCATTTTTAATTATTGTCATATAAAATAATTAATTAATTTCTTTGTGGAAAAACCTATCTCATCACAATTCCCTCCTATTGTCACAACCTCTGTGAATAGCGGTGTTCTACCTCCTTTTGTTTTTCTTCATTTCAGTTCGATGTTATTGTTCAATTTTATTTTCCGTTATTTACTGACGTTGGGACAAAACATAGGAAACTAGGCTTCCCTCCTCACCGTATAGATCCCTTTACTCCCTCCTAATTCTGTTTCTCCCCTCTTCAACTTTTCGTTCCTCCTCCCCTCCTTCTTTCTTTTGCATTTTTCTCTCTCTATCGATTGTGTAACAATCCCCGAATTCGAACCATATTGTATAATTTTCAAAATTTTTCTTTTCCGCGTTGATTCTACCTCTATGTGTAATTATAAGACAATGTAGTCATACAATATATATATATATATATATATATATATATATTTTTTTTTTTTTTTTTTTGTGAATTCAATCAAAATTAATATTTTTTTATATAAGATACTAATGCGCCCCGCGCCCGCGCAATAGAAGTGTTCCTCAATCCATTTTGACCCGGAACTCCTGTACAATGGTTCAAATCAAAAGATTGATATTCAATCCCACGGTTTTTATTTTTTTTTTTTTTTTTTTTTTTTTTTTATTTATTTTATTTTATTTTTTTTTTTTTTATTACCATATGAATGTCGGATGATTTTGTTGTGCAATATTAATGTTAAAATATTCAATTCGCACAATTCTAAATTCTGTCCGTCATTCAATAAGTGTACAAGTCATGTATCCCTTTTTCTTTCACTCATACTGAATCTAAAACCTCCCCATCCCATTCCATATCTATGAATATCTTTTCTATTATTACAATTCGTAAAATTTCCCCTTATTCTAAACTATCATGTAAAATTTTCCATTAACCAAAACCAAAATAATTCAATTTTCAATACCTATCTCTTTAAACTATAAAATTATCTTTTCATTTCTAATCTACCATTCAATTTTTCCCTTTTAGCCGAATCTAAAATAATCCGATTTTACCATTAGCTAACCCTATAAAATCGTAAATTTTTTTTTTTTCATTTCTAACCTAACATGTAAAAATTTTCATTTGCCGAAGCTAAATTAATTCAATTTACCATTAGTTAACCCTATAAAATCGTAAAATTTTTTTTTTTTTTCATTTCTAATCTAACATGTAAAAATTTTCATTTGCCGAAGCTAAATTAATTCAATTTACCATTAGTTAACCCTATAAAATCGTAAAATTTTTTTTTTTCATTTCTAATCTAACATGTAAAAATTTTCATTTGCCGAAGCTAAATTAATTCAACTTACCATTAGTTAACCCTATAAAATCGTAAAATTTTCTTATCTAAACGCATTCCTAATGCTTCCCCTAATCATTTAAAAAAAATTTTTTTTTTTTTTCGAAACATTTCTTGACAGATGAACCCCCTCCCTTCGCAAACAATCTCAAATCCCGTATTTTTAATTCTCTTACTTCTTTTAACTCCTGTACCCTCAATCCAATTCGTTCAATTTTAGACCTGTTTTTTGATTTTTGTCACTTGTATAATACCTCGCTAAATGTATTGCGCTATAGTCTCCTCTTATTTCTCGCGTCTCTGGATCTACTAAAGTATACGTGTTATGATAAGGAACAGCCGCCACTATATACGGACCTTCATAAAGTAGCGCGAACTTCTTAATTTTTCGTTTTAATAGACTTGATTGTGTAACCTTTTTAAGCTTTACTAATGTTCCTATTTCATATACTACCAACCTTTTATTTATGTTGTAGTAATGTTGTCTCTTTGCGGCACTATCTTTCATGTTTTTTAATGCCGCTGTTCTAATTGTGTCCAGGGCTATTGTTGGATTTTCACAACCCCTAGTATATTTATCTAGACTATACTGCGGTGGTATACCGAAAGCTATCTCGTTAGGTGTAAATCCCGTCGAACAATGAATTGAATCGTTGTAGGTCTGTTCTACATTATTTACAAATGTTGCCCAGTTTGTGTGACGCTCGTGACAATAGATTCGTAAAGTCCGTCCTAATTCCTTGTTAACTCTCTCTGTAATGTTTGGTCCCGGATTTCGTACTGATGTGTGTAAAATTTGAATACCTAGATGCCCCAAACTGCGATCCCACGATTTCGAAGTGAATTGCGACCCGTTATCAGTTAGTATTGCTTTTATCTTTATCGTATCGTTAAACAACCCTACACATCGTAATACGCTTTTTGTGGTAGCAGTCCTCAATTTGTATAACTTTACGAATCTACTAAAAGTGTCCTGTATAACAAAAACAAATTGTACTCCGCCTACGCTCGTCGGCAATGGTCCATATATGTCTGCCATAATCAACTCTCCCACTTCGCGAGTTATTATCGACCTACTGGGACCTACAGTAGGTCGAATTTCACGTTTAGCTAATTGACACAAATGACACGTCCTAATGACCCGTCTAATCTGTTTATTCATCCCAGGCCAAAAATACCTATTTTGTATGGCTGAACCTGTTTTAAATATCCCTCCATGCCCAATTTCTAAATGTATCATATTAATTAAATCCTCAGTTAAACCGCTAGGAATGGCTAACAATGTTTTATTCTTTCCCGTCACGTAATGTAATATTTGATCTACCAATTTATAATTTTTTAAATATCTGCTAACGTCTTTTGTAGGTGGCCCCAGAATCGGTTCATTTAATTTTACAAATATTTCCCCTAAAAACGTATCTAATTGCTGTAATTCCTTTATGTTTCGAAGTTGTGACCTAATCTGACGTTTTCCCCGTACTGTGAACGTGGCTACTTCTGGGCATACGACTTTCTCTTCTTGTACATTTGTGGCGTCGTGTGAATAACGAGACAAGACGTCCGGGCCTATATTTTCCTTCCCCTTAACATACTCTACCTTGAAGTTAAATTGATTTAGATAAAGTATCCACCTAGTTATTCTACCACTATACATTTTCCAAGTTTTCAGGAATGTCAACGCCTGATGATCTGTTCTAATTACCAATTGTACTCCCCTTAAATACGTCTCGAATTTATGAAGAGCATATATTATTGCCCACAATTCCTGCTCTGACGTGGTCCATTTTAACTCTGGGCCCCTTAAAGCCTTGCTAATAAACCCTATTACATGATGGTCTCCTTGTGCATCTAGCTGATATAATTCACCACCAATAGCAAATCCTGAACTATCCGTCTGTAAATAATACGTACTGTTTGGATCGTGATGGTGTAACATAACAGATTCTAAAAATGAAGCTTTTATCTGCTCAAACGCGTGTTGTTCTGTGTCACCCCATCGCCACATTCGATTTTTTTGTAACAAATCACACAATACCCTGGTCGTCTCTCCATATCTGCTCGCGAACCTCCGATAATAATTACATAAACCGAGAAAAGCCCTAACTTGTTTAATTTTCTTCGGTGCAGGATAGTTTTTTATCGCCGCTATCTTTTCCGGATCCATTTTTACTCCGTATGGTGTTATTATATGTCCTAGCATGCGCACTTCCGTAAATAAGAATTGGCATTTCTCGAGCTTACATGTCATGTTAGCCGCTTCTAACCTCTCGAGTACTGCTCCTAAATGTTCAAAGTGTTCTTCCTGACTCCCACACGTGTATACTACTAAATCATCGAGATAGTTCGCACAAAACTCCCGCAAGTCCGGCCCTAATATTTTGTCCATCGCTCTAGAAAAACTCCCAACCGATGTTTTTAATCCCTGCGGAAGAACCTTGTAAACGTATGATTTTCCATTGTAAACAAACCCAGTATATTTGCGACTTTCCCGACTGATAGGTATCTGAAAGTATGCACTTTGCAAATCTACGGATGTTATATATTTAACCCCATGAAACCGTTGAATTATTTCAGACGTTAAAGGCGGCTTTTCGATTTCACCACACATTTTCGAATTTAATAAACGAGCATCAAGAAGTACGCGCACCGTTCCGTCCTTTTTCATTGTAAACGTAAGAGGACTAGAAAACTGGGTCGCCTCCCGACTAATTATTTCCAAACCTTCTAACTCCCTAATTTTTTCATCCACCTTCTCCCTATATGCAAATGGTACTGGGTATGACCTTTTGACAAAAGGGGATTCATCTATCATTTTTATTTCGTGAGTATATAAATGCGTTAAACCAGGTCGATCTATAAACACCCTCCAATGTTTGTTTAAAACTTTCTCTAACCCTTCTTTTACATTTGAATCCAAATTTAAACCCGACACGCATGATTCTATCCTTCGCTTAATACATTGCATATCGTTTGATTCTAAATTATTTCCAATGTAATTTATCTTCCCGCTTGTGCAATTTGGACTCGTGTCGCTACTTCCCTTTCCTGTTTTTCTGCATATTACCGATGAAGTAACCAAAGTTATATTCTTTTTCCCATCTTCCGTTATGATTTTCAACCTTCTATTCTCACCGCACTTAAATTCAGCTGCATATTCATCCAGCCAATTAATCCCTAAAATGATCGGTCTAATCAATTTTGGTATTATCAAACATGGTGTATTTATGTTTAACTTCCCAAATCGCAATGGCACCAAAACTAACCTAGATATACTTTGGCTTTTATGTCCAACAGCCCCTTTAATCTGCATGGTCGTTATCGGCATTATGGGATAAAGTTCCGGATCCATCAAATGATTCTCATAAAATTCTTTAGCAATGCAAGTAATCTGACTCCCCGTGTCAACTAAACAATGAACCTCCGTATCACCTATGTGAGCTATGGCTTCCGGTAAAAGTGGTAAATTGCTACCCTTTTCTATTTCCTCGTAGTCCCTATCCTCAAAAATATTATTAAACCCTTTAAACTCCCTACCCCATTTTTTTTTGTTCATTTTTATACGCCCCCATTCATTACTTGTTTGTTGAAGTGATCTCACGCACGCCCCCACTATCAATCCTTCTTCCATTCTAGCTTCTTCCTCACTGTTAATTTTTCTTCTTATATTCTTCCCCGCTTTTATAGGCGCAATTATTCCTTGCCCATTCTTTCCTAACCCCTTTGTGATATCCCAATTCCAATTCATCATTATCTTCAGTGCGATGTTATGCCTCGGCGCCAATGTCCCTCCTCCATCTGTTTGAGTCGTATTCCTCAGGACCTCTGAACCGACCCGCTGAAGTTTCCCGAATTTCCCACGCTCCGCAGCTCCTTTCCACTGACTGCCATAGTAGTTGTAGAATTTTTTTCCTTCGGCGGCGTATTAGTCTTCTTACATTGGCTGCATTCTGCTGTCTCACCCACACTTTCGATGATATTAATTCTTCTTTTCATAGCTTGGTATTTCTCACGATATTTATCAGTTTTCTTGCTCTCTTCTACACTTCGTTTCCTAGGAAGTCGTTCCTCCGGTGAAAATACCATATTGTCTAACTTCCTGAGCAATTCTGAAGCTGCTATCTCGTCGCCCATCTCTCCTGAAAACCAAAGTGCTTGCGTTTCCTTCGGGAAATGACGCATTATTTCGTTCACGACATCCATTGAAGTATCCGGGATTTTTAAAGCTTTTGCCAACTCCCAATATGATGCAAAATGTGTGAGCATCGATGTACCCTTTGTTACGTCAAAAACCCCCTCTGCGAGACGACGTCGTACTGCGTTTTTCTTCACGTCTCCCCAGTAGTTTGCAAGGAAATCTCGTTCGAAATCTTCAATCGATTGCCATCTCTTACTATATAATTTCATCCAACTCTTTGCTTCTCCTTTTAAATTTTCCCGGACGACAACTAATGGATCCGTGCGTTTCACTTTCCTAGTGTATTCTTTCAAATCCTCCAAAAAACTGATCGGATTCTGATTCCCTCCCGAAAATGAAGGTCTTTCCTGTTGTGGTAGCATTTCTACCACTTGAAGTACATTCCTTTGCTCGATATCACCAACCTGAGCTGTTATTACTTCTGGCTGTGTTAATTGTCTCTCCAAGCATTGTATCTTATTGACAAGTGGTTCCAGAGCCGCTTGAATAATCTGGGTTACCTGTCCAATATCAACCGACGCAACCGTTGACGTAGGATTTTCTATCACCGCAGTAATCATTACTTCTTCGGCATCACTTCCCTGTGCACGACGTTTTCCGACCATTTTCCTTGGTATTTATAGTTTTTTTTATTTTTTATTTTTTTTATTTTTTTTTTTTTTTATGATTCTTTACGCACTGATAATTTTCTTATGATCTAATTCTTATGTTATATATATGTTCTTCTTTAAACTGTTCTTATCTATTATTTCTTAGAATAACCTTAGACTATTTTATATCTAAAGTTTCTTCTTTGTTTTGATTTTTCCGATTATATTTTTTTTCTTTTTATTTTTCCGATTATTTTAGATATTTTTCTTTTTTTCGATTCTTTTTTTTTTTTAAATTTTATTTTTATTTTAATTTTCTAATTCTTTTCTGTTTCAATTTTGTTTTCTTGATCCTCTTTGTTATCTCTTCCTGTAATAAAGGATGTCTCGCGATTAACTTCACCTTCGCTTTTTTCACGTACTTCTCCTTCCTGCCCACTCGACGACGCGGATACGAATGATGTTTGTGATGCGTGAGATGAAACTATAAACCGACCCACTTTCCGAGATCTCCGAAAAATCTCTTTCAGTTCCTCCTCGGAAGGCACATTCTCAGAATGCTTCATAACCTCATCTTCCTGATTTTCTGTATCCCCCACTTCTGTCTTTGAAACATCTTTGTTTTCCATTTTACGAACAACTAGAACTTAATCTTTTCCTTACCGTGGAACTTTCAAATTCAATCTAGAAAAATTTTAATTGACCTATTTATAAAATTTCCTCCCCAATTCTACCCTGTATGTCTTATCACACGAAATCTGTGTTAACGTGATCCGTTCATTGATACCGAGTTAATCTGTAAACACATCGAAAACTTCGATTGAATATTTTTATGTCACCTATATGTTATTTATGTTATTGTTTGCTATCTCATTTTATTTTATTTACGCTATTTTATTTTATTCCATTACATAAAAAAAATATCAAATGATCTAGTCTTCTATCTAATCTCAACTCCCGAGAAGCGTCATTTTGTTATGATCCAAATGTTTATTTATTCGTGTTTCATACCAAATACTTCTAAGCATCACATTAAATAGGGTTCATTGTTATTCATCCATGATTGTTTATAAACAAAATTTATCGGATCTCCTTATGCATCTCAAAATGTTCGACGTTCTGTTTTATATCAAATAGACTCAATGTCAAATGCTGCCAGTTTTCTTGTATTATATTGTACTTCTGTCGCATCCACCTTCCTTTTTCCCGCCATTTAAATTTATTGTTGATTAACAATACTAACTATACCTTTTTTTTCTCCTCTGTATATAAACATATATAGTATTTATATACAGAATACATTTTTATGTATAATTATTATTATTTAAAAAAAATTTCTATTCCTATTCATCAGTAAATCACGTAAGATTTCCATTTAACATTTACCTAGCTTGTTCGCATAACGATCGCAACCCAAAATAATTCACGTTTACAAACACGTATTTCATTTCCAATAAATGTACGTAATTGTCTTTGAAATGGCACGTAATGATCATTGTACTACTATTGTTAATTAAATTTAAACAATAATTATTTATTGTCTAAATGCCAATCATTTCTTCACGTTTTGCAATACCTATCATGGGAAAAATGTCGTCAATTTCGACTTTCCTCATCGAGATAAACTCCCTTACTTAAAGATTGAATATCCGAATAATCTTAAATCGGTATTTACCTATTTACAAATGTTTGACATTCATGCTTCTATCTTCTCAACATGATTATTTTCCAAACAAATAACGAACCGGTTGAACGAATATATTTCTATTCACTCAACAAAATTTCAACTCCATCTTTATTTTTTTTTATTTATGTTTATGTCATGGATTTTTATGTGATGATCCACAATCAACAATCAAGATACCGTCAACAGAATCGTTTTGAAAGATGCCCAAGTGTCAACAACCAAATTGCCTTTTCGTTTGAAGTTAAAGTTTGTTTATATTTGCTTGATCTCGCGAGACCCTCGATGTTTAATTCTATTATCAAAACATCAACTTCTAAATTATCAAATCGATGCTTTAATATTTCGATGTTCCCAATTGTTTACAATTCAACGTTTCGTTATCAGGACCTTTTTATGTTATGATTTTTTTTAAATGTAAACATTCCACATTCCTGACCTAAATATTTAAAATTTTATTGCTCTGCAGTTTATTTTAAGATCATTAACATTCTTGACCGAGATATGTCAATATCAACCTTCTTATTTTAAGATTTATGGCTTGGTTTAAAGAGGTCTTGTTATTGTTATGTAAACAAACCATAGTTGGCCTACAAATCTTTGTTTATTTTTCGTGCTTTATGATTGAATTCCGTTTTTATCAGCGTGAATTTATTTATTTTTATTTTAAAATCAATGTCAATGTTTTTTCCTTTACACTTTTGGTCAATTTTGCCACACTTTTTTATTTTTTATTTTTATTCTGTTCCAACGTAATTTATACCGTTTTATTTGTACGGATAATTTATTTTTAGATTTATTTTATATATTTTTTTAGACTTATTCAACGTTTCACTTTTCTTTAAATTTTTTTTTTAATCTGTTATCACTTCCATTAACTAAAATGTCCAAATGGTTACGTCCTATTTATTTTAAATAAAACCTATTTTTAAAATTCGCACTTTGTCGGTTTTTTTTTATTATTAATTCAAAAATTATTAATTTATTTATTTATTTTTCAATATATATATGTATATTTTTTTTAATTACACACTTGTTTGAAACGCAATAAAAACGGCAATCTGGAAACCACCCTCCTGGTCACGGCACCAGTTGAAATGATTCTTCTTTTATCAAATACTTTTATTTCCCAATTTTCTTTCACATACACGTTGTTTTCAGGCTTTCCACCCTCTCTTAGACCCTTAGAGTTTTACCTCTATAAGTCGAACATACGTGAATTTTCCCTCCTCGTGATCCAAGATGTTACTCATGTTCAAGCGAACTAATTGAAAAAATGTTATATCTTTGACCCCTAAACTTCCGTCCTCGTTTTTGTCGTGATTTACATCACCATTTCCTTCAAGGCTTTGTTCTGTATAACTAAGGGATGAAGAAAATTCTCCCACTCAAATCACAGAACTCTCTGAAAACCCTTTGTTTCCCCAATTTAAATACTACATTAGAGTATTTTTGATGCATTATTTTATCAAATATATATGCATCTAATTTGTCTACGTTATTTACGACTTTGAACGCAAATCTACGTGACTAGTTATTACGTAAAGAGACTTCGTATCAACCGTTGTGTCTATTTTTTTTCATGATATTAAAGTCTAATTACATTTTGTTTGTGGTATCCCTGATTCTTTTGGATGGCGTTGCCGTTGATAATTGCATCTCAAACAGAATGTGTAGTTACTTTTAGTTATATAAATTTATTTAATGTGCTTTTAAATTCCCTCCTATACTGTGACTCAACCTCATCCTAATCTGTTTTTTTATTTTTAATTTAAACATGTTGATTGCTATCTATTTTTTTTGTTAGTTAGTTAGTGTGCAAAATGTGCAATTATGAAGTCATTTGGTCTGCTCCCGTTCGCCTGTCCTAGATTGTGGGTTTACATACATATATATAATTTTGTTTTATTTGGTTAGTACATTTTATAGATCGAATAGAAAACGAAGGCGGATATACTTGTTTGCAATGGCTTGGCACCTACCTCCTGCGTAACATTCGACTGATCGAATTCGAACTAAACCTTTCCGATATCACTGAGCGCGAATTAATTGGCTGGTGCTAAATCTCTTCAATGATTTTTCCGAGTTCCAAATCAACCCTTCCATGCTCTCCAACGGATTAGAAAAGCCTTCCTCCGAGGTCAAACGTACCCAAGCCCTTACTCCTCCATAAATTACGACTACTGGAAGCGAACCGGTTTCGTTTTCCAAACAATCATATACTCACGAGGTTTGTGACAGCCGGGTTTCCTACGTCCTTCAGCCACATCCAAGAGAAAATGTAAAAACGTCTAGTGGCGACGGGATTACATTCTCCAATGAATAGTACATTTAAAAATATATATTTATACATAATTTCTTTTATAACCTGCAATGTCCACCTTTTCAAATGGCATTACGAGGCCGAGAATCCTCAGTATCAGGGGCTGACACCACCCGGATCCAAGTATCCCGATATATACTTAATAATATAAAAATAAATAACACTGTACACATAAAATATATACTCCGCTCGTCTGTTTGGTTTTGGTTGATAATTTTTTTTTGATAGAGTTTATCCACTCTATATTGTGCAATTATTTACAATTGCACACCCCCTCTCCTCTCTCTAATATTTGTATAGAACATATTTATGACATTCTATAACATGGTCCTCAAACCATTTTAACCTCAATGTAATCATAACACTTTATTTTGTTGCTTTCTCTCATTCCCCTGAATTTGTTTATTTACTAACATAGTAAATATTTAATTTCCCACTTTAATTTCTTTGTTTATTTTTATTTAAATGAATTTTCATTTCGTACCCATGGCTAACAATCTCCATTATTTGCAATAGTTTTGTCTCCGATTGCTTGTTTGATATAATTCTTCCCTCCTCCGAGTGCAACCTCAGTAGTATTTTCCTACTATCCCGTGATTTTCCCAATGTTAAATGTAGATGTTGCTTGTAAAATAATTTTTCCTTTTTCACCTCCACTATTTGAAATAATTTTGTCTCCGATTGCTTGTTCGATATTAATCCCCTATAAAATGACATTCCCCATCTAGATTGATAAGTACCTACATAATTTTAATGGTAACCTAGATGATCCTTAAATACTTTATCCCCTGACCTACTCAACGTCAAATAATTTAAAGATGAGTCTATTACTGTACATTAGATTCATAATGTTCTCGACCTTGTATGTCATGGTATAATCCACCAAAACAAAGTTATGAAATTAAAACCCATTGCTCTACTTGTGTGAAATTTAATAAAATTTATAACTCTTATCTGATTGAGTGGTAATTATAATAATATTTCATATTATTTGATGATTTTTTTTTTTTTTTTTTAAATTTGATAACGTTCCTTAACCTTGGCTTTGAAGCTTAAATTAAAATATCGTAGTCCATGAATGTCAATATTTATTTAAAGGAAGGTCGTTGTTACACGCAGAAGGTCGCTTGGATTGCCCTAGGGTATGTTAATAATAAACATAAACAAACTCAGAATGTTTATGCATCCCGATCTCTTGACCTACTAACATACATATCACAATGAATGGGTTCAAGGTCAAACGCGTAGTTTTTGATCTATCCCAACCATCTGGATTAAATATCTAATATTTACTGTTTCCTTTGGTCCTGAAAAATGAACATATGATTATAATAATAATTGGAATTCGAATCCAAATCAATCAATTTAGGGATGATTTGATTTAATTTTTTTTCTTTTGAATTGTTTATAATTATGCTTATATATATATTACATATATATTTATATATATATTTTCAATATATAATTCTTTTTATACAAAACCATAAAGTACATAAATATCATATAGTCACCCGAGTTTTCAGCTACCCCCCATCTGTAAACTGGAAATGATTAATTATGGAAATAATTGACTTACCGAATTAAGACTCTTCCGTCGGGTGTACACGACAATCTTAATTAATTTTTCCTCTACCTAAAATGTATACATATCAAATATTTCAAGTGAAGACCCTTTTTCCTTATTTTAATTAAATTTGAAATTTGCAAAATTTTTATTATTAACTCTCCAAAAATTGATGTTAATTATTTAAACAAACACACAATTTTAATTTTTAATTTATTTTAAAGATGATGATTATTACCAAAATTGATTTTAATTATTTAAACAAACACACAATTTTAATTTTTAATTTATTTTAAAGATGATGATTATTACCAAAATTGATTTTAATTATTTAAACAAACACACAATTTTAAATTTTAATTTATTTTAAAGATGATGATTATCTCCAAAATTGATTTTAATTATTTAAACAAACACACAATTTTAAATTTTAATTTATTTTACAGATGATGATTATTACTATTATTTTCATTTTCTAAAACATAATATAATTCTTACTAATTTTTTTTTATCTATTTTTATTTTGCAATGAAGATTTGCTAAGTGTTTTAAATAAATTATAACCGTTAAAGATTTTATCAATTTTAATGAACTCTTGATTTCGAATAAAGACGATAAATGATCACTTTAATTAAAGATTTTAAAAGTTTATTTCTTTATTTAATTTTATAATAACTTTTATTTGATTTATACACTTTGATATTAAATGTTATCACTATATTTATTATTTGGTTTTAAACCTTTTTTATTTTATTTCATTCATTTTAATTTTCACTAAACTCGATATAACAATTTCTCACTATTATATAACTATTATTGATTTTATTTTACTTTGTAACGTGAAATACTCTAAGTCACTTGGCACCTTGGATCTAAATTTTCTAAGTCCTCGAATATCAGAATTATTTTTAAATTCCAAACACTTATTTTACCACTTTAACGACGACGTGACGTAAGGTATATTATTGAGATCTCCCGACCGACAAACGACTACTGACTGAATTTTCCCTATGTACCCGTATAAATACCACATTGAGATCTAGAAGAGCCTAAACGAATTTTCTTTGATATCAAATAATGTTTCTTATCAACTCGTATATTGATATATATTTTTTTTCATTCTTGCTTCCAAGATCTTAGTACAGCCCATCATGATATGTGTCTCGCTCTCTCGTTCTATCAGTACCGAACCTACGATTCTCCATCAAAATGCCCAGATTCCTTTGTTCATCTGCACTTAGAAATTTATGTAAAATTACATAATTTTCTTGTTTTATTTTTAATAATTCGAGATAGGTCCATACTTTGCTTAACCCGTTTATGCCCCCTAAAACATCTACGCTTGTAAAACACGATTAATCTCATACCGAAATGTTTTCTATAAAATTTTCATGTATATTAGACATTGATTTTTCCGAATTTTAATGCCATTTCTATGAATAATTCCATTTGAAACCGTATTCACTCTATTTACGTTGTAAATTTGAACTTTATTTATAATGTCGTAATTTTCTATGAAATCCTGTCTCCAACCCATTGATATGTTATATTATCATATAAATAATTATCATCCAAGACTGTATTTATTCAATCACTTTAATTTGGGACTTTCACAAATAACCCTTCTCGTATCTTATTTTCTCTCTCGTTTTATCAATTATCTTATGCATTTATAGAATATCATTTTCCATGTCTATTTAAACACATGTTTTCAAGTAACTATACCTCTATATTTTGTATTGTCAGATAAATGTTTATGTCTTTTATTCAAATTTTCTACAAATTTCACCAATTCAACCCTCGAATTCCTATCAAACCGAAGACCCGCCCTTCGTTTGATCAGTTTTCTGTCCTCCTTGCTCATGTAAAGCGATTAAGTTTTTGTGTTGATGTTAAATTTTGTACGTACTTGGTGAGAACTCTGAACTAATCGCTTCCCCATTAAATTTAATATTTTTTGTATAATATAAACACTTCCATAAGGCCCATGTAAATTTTACGACAATATTCCAGCTAAATTGGTCTGTTATAATGTTGAAGTCATGTAACGAATATTCTTTGAGAAGAACAACACCCTCGTTGTATTCAATGTCAGCGGTCAACAACAATTCGCTATTCTACCCGTTATTCTGGACCATTTCACAGACCAAAATTACTGTTTTTTTTGTGTTTCATTCCATTTTTTTTTGACAGATTTACATTTACTATGCAATTCTCAATTCAACAACTCTCTTCCCAAACTCATCTAAAGTTTCTTCTTTGATGTACGTCACTTTGTAATAATTTTCTGCTATTTGATGATATTTGTTAATCTTATGAACCTTTTTTGAAGTGCACGTAGTTAGATGAAAGGTCTACCCGTCTTCCCAAGCACTTTTGGTTCCCTTTTTTTGTAATTTTTTATAATAAAATGTGAAAATCTTTCTCACCAAATCGTTGGTTCTTGATCGCTAAATTCTTTCGTGAGAACCGGACTATTAAGCAATCAATGACCCCCTCGGACACGTGTGCTTTTCTCAACCATAAATCAAACGTATAATTGATAGGCGTAAAGTTCAATTCCTTTGTCTGACTTCCAACACGCCCACATCACCATTTCCATTGGCTTATTCGATTTTTTATCGTTTTATGACACAAAACAAGATCTGTCGTTGGTTGAGATCCCACTCTTAAATGATTTGGCGTATTGTCTCACTCCAATGCATGTCACCTCTCTCTCTCCTTCTATCCGTAAAACAGTTTCCGCTCTAATTTGCAGCTTATTCGAGAGATGTCGCCCTCGTGATGGTTTTCTCAGTTAAATGAAAATCTCCAAACTCATTTTTAATTATTGTCATATAAAATAATTAATTAATTTCTTTGTGGAAAAACCTATCTCATCACACGGTGGACGTTAAGGGAAAGGAATTCACCTCGGAAATAAAGATTACAGTCCATTTATCTTCGCACACCCACTTTTCTGAAAGGAATTTTCTAGCAAACAAAACATCGCGATAAATTCATGAGTTCTGGCATTCTATAAAATACAATATTTTGCATTCTATGTATTCTGTATAATACGCGTACTATGCACTTATATAATGTGAATTCTCTCTGACGAAAAATGCTGCAAATGTGTCACTGTCACTAGATGAATGGAGGGATTTTAAAAAAGAGAACAGTACCATATTTTGAAATTCTGGAAGAAACATTATTTCGACATTCTTATACAAATAAATGTATTTTTCTCGGGACGGATGTTTCACAAAATTTTAACAATTCATCAAATTTCAATGAACTCAAAGTTTTGTGAAATTTTAATCCAAGTTCTGTTATTATTTCATCGTGAACCGGTTGTTTCACGTGTTTGGATAGTAATAGAACCTGAATAGGATTTTCGCAGAACTTGAATTTGATCTTTGAAATAGTTATATTCTCCTACTATGTCATTGTGAAATAATGTTTTACACTTTTTATGGTTCGGAATTCTGGACAGTAAGCCAACCATTAATAAAAATAGGACTCGAAATGCATATATTATGTGGATACGTCTAGTGACCAATGTGGATTGTAGAGTTTCATCGGATTAGCTAAATAATTGTAGTACGCGACAAAATGAAATTTCAATATCTTGTGCACATCGTGAGTTTGTTTTTGTTTGTTTTTTTCTAAAAAGAAAGACAAACATTTCCAGGTTACGAATAACCCAACAACATTTGAAAATCTCCTACTACCACCACACTAAGCGGAAGATGTTGCTTGTGTTGTGATGGAGGACTTAGCCAGCCGAGGAATCGAACACGAAACGGCTGGGTGAGACCCAAACGCAATGCCCACTCAACCACTGACCGGTCAAATGCCCACTCAACCACAAACCGGTTTAATCTAAATTAAATAATTATAGAAGACAAGGTAGATGAAGAATTGTGTGACAGGTACTGGAACAGCTAAGATTGTTCTTCGGGTATGCAACTTGAAACCAGATGGGTGATTTTTTGATCTCGTAGAGAGATTTTTGATCCTTTTCGATCGATAGTAGAGAGCACCAGGTAAATGTTAAATAATGCTTACAATGTTTTGATATTTGCATTTCGTCTTTAGTCAAGATTGTAGAAAAGACAGAGGCTTTTTTTGTTTAATGTTTAAGCCAAGTTTATTTATTAGAGACCACAAATTACTAATTATGCAAGGGAAAAGAAACTCCCGAGACATAATTTGGAAATTCCTCTCTTAACGACCTTTAGTCAAATTTAAACAATTTAGTAATTGAGCATACTTTAAATGATAATAACCATTAATTATTCAATCAATAAGGGCAAAGGTAATAAAAATAAAAACAATATTTTATTAATTATTAGTACTTACCCGTATAGAAATAATATAAATATATCGTAAGCGGCCTAATCACATTTTGAAATTGTTTTCAAAAGGCGAAACCGCTGTCACGTGTAATAATAAACACACAGCTTATAAACAAACTATTTTTATTAATTGAATAATTATATTATTAAATACATAACAGTAAAAAAAAGAAGTTCTAAAGGAGTTCTAGAAATTAAACTTGAACACAATAAATCAAATTTTTTTTTTTTCAATACTTATTTACATTTTTACTTGTTGTTATAATGCATATGGAATGTGATGTACAATACTCAATAATATGTAATCACTTCTTTATGTTTGCCGGTAGACAGTAAAAATCCAAAAGTGCCATCGACGTGTGCATTGACATCTCCCTAACTTTATAATTTAACTTAATGGAAACAGATCTTCAGAGAAATCCCATCAAACTGAAACATTTCAGAAAACTTTCTTTATTGGGTAAATCATTGAACTTAAGCTGCTCGGTAACATCTCTCGAACTTGTCATTTTGGTTAAAGGAAGCTATTGGACACTTTTTCTTGAAAAGTAAATACGGAATAAAATAAAGAGATAAATGAAAAGTAGAAATACATATTACATTGAGACGATATTATCTATTACAGTTAAAATTTAAAAAAAAATTCTGACAACGTTATAGTGTCCATTATCAGGGCAGATGTGTACTAAAACACATTGATGGACACTGTAACGTTGCCCGAAACGTCGGATAAATTAGCGTAACACGGCATAACATCCCAAAAATAAACAACAAAAATACTTTTGGCCGTGAAAATTTTAAATCATATATTTAAAGGTGTTTATTTGGACATTGTTAGATAGAGAGTGAAAAATAATGAAAGTCTGATTGATCGATTTTTTTTAGCCGAACCTACAATTTTATAAGCCAAATATTTTTTAACTATAGTTTTAATCTAACCTTTAGTTTTTTCCCAACCAAAAATTATGCAAAACATGTTCACTACAAAGATACGATGACATTAAAATTACACTTTTATTTTTAAAAAATTATTTGCATTGTAATCAAAATATTGGCCGATCTTCGGAACCGATTGGTTGTATTTTAAATAAAGTGGTATATGTATTCAACATAACATGCTTTAGCATTATGTTGCCTCAAAGTTGCTAGAAATAAACGATGCTATAAATATTTAACCTACGTTTATCTACCGATCAGATTCAACAAAGGAAGCGAAAGTCCTTTGAAGTTATTAAACTGAACGGAATAAAATGAAGAAAGGGGATGATAACACGGTATAATTAAATATTTTCCCGAAATAGATCAAAGGGGAATCTCTTAATTACTTGAAATAAATCTTTTGCGGCAATCAAAGGACAGATTGTTTTCCTTCGTCTCTCATTACAGAGACGGAAGTTTTAGTTTGGAAATCTACATCCAGACATCCATTGACCCGACCATGTAATGAGAAAACTAACTTACAACTTTACCCCTAAATTTACCATTTAAACTTCGTTGTAATCGAGAAGACAGTCCGTTTGTAAATGCGTAGATTTTGGTCGGATTTCTATTTAACGCGTGTTTGAAATAAATTTAAATCAGGACTGGTCTAGTTTGATTTTCATGTGTTACAACATAACATCCTGCAGCCAGTAATAACTATGGACGATCCGTTTATGGTTAATAAATGCGGATTGATGTTGGGAAGAGGATTTTTTTCTAATTTATTCCAGATCTCGGGAGGGGGGTGCACTCCATATAACACGTATAACTTATCAAATTACAAATAAAAATATTGCGTAGACATAAAACATAAAAAAGAAAATAAAACTAATAAATCAAAAAAAGAAACTGAAGATAAAGTTTTAAAAATCTTTATCACCAGGAATTGGCTCTACCGTTTATGAATGGGACCCTACTAGAAGTGCAGTGCTGCCATCACAAAAGCATTTTCGCTCGTGTTTAGTCGCGTTCCGTAGCTGATGATCCGTTTTCTGATGCTCGGAATACGAGAATGCGCCCTTCTTCAAACATCTCAGCGGCACTGCAATAACAGGACAGCCCAAAAAACATTCCATGAAAATTAAAGTTTAGAAATTTAAGGGTAGAATATACATGACTCCTGATAATTTACTAAACATAGATTCAGATCTTACTAATATTATAAACGTGAAAGTTTGTATGGATGTATGAATGTTTGTTCCTCTTTAAATCGAAATTTAATGAATGGATTTTAATGAAACTTTACAATAATATAGCTCATACATCAGAATAACATATAGGCTATAATTTATGAAGCTAGCTATTTATTTTCAATATATCGAAAATAATAATTATAGTTTAATAGAAAACGTCAAAATTTGAGAATGACATTTTGCAAAACAATGATTGTTAAATCAAAATTCTATTTTGGAAAATATTTAAATTACTGTATTTATTTGAAGTACTCGCCTAATACTTTGAATCGAATGAAGAATTATAGATATTTTAAATAAATAGCTTAAGAATTTTGGTATAAACGTAGATGGGACCTAGGAAAATAAAATAGATTACTCGAAGTACTAATCCTACGCAGACGAAGTCGCGGGCAGAAGCTTGTATTATATAAACTAACAATTCTCGTAGCCAAAATAATTCCGCTGATTTGTTTTTGTTTGTGTTAGTCTTATTACGCTTCCCCGTATGTGATAAAAACTGCAAGACTATCAAAATATTGGCACAGGAAAGCAAATATCTCAAAAACAAACAAAAAAATTATAGTCAAAGTCATTTTAAGCAACAATTCATCGATGATCTGAGAGTGTCTTCCCTCCTAGAACAAGATGCAAATCCGCTTTAATATTTTAAATATTTACGTGTGGATATAAACAGCGTAACGATTTTCTTTATCATTTTTATTTTTTGGTTAATAAGGCGGACCTAATCTAGTATGCTTGAACACAGCTTTTGTGTTATCGCAGATTAAAAAATAAAATCTGCTTGTCAATTACAAAAAGCAGGTAGGTAGACAAATATGTAATATAAATAATTTACCTATGTAACAAGAATTCATTTATAATTATTATGGGTTCAATAAATCTCAGATGAAATTCATTAAAATATTAAAATATGAATTAATTCATTAAATTCATTAATACCGAATTAATAAAATTTATCTCCAAAATTAAAGGCGTTTTCTTTTATTTTTTCGCTGACAATTTTTCATACAATACGGTGCGAGATTTTAATTATTAATACCTTGTTCAACCACTCATTAACACCTTTCTAAGGTTTGCATATTTAACGACCCGCGGCACTCGTAGACGGCGGCCGCGGTCATTATTTAAATACGTCCGGACGCCGTAAATTGTGCACGAAAGGTCCATGGCATGGTGAGGCCAACCACCTTGCGAAACAGAGGGTTGTAAATGAACAGAAAATAAAGAAAATATGTTCATGCCTAAGGACCACGCAGGGAAAGGCCAAAAAAGTTGATGAATTTATAAGAAAAACATTTAAATAAAAATATTCCGGACTACATATTCATTCGGGAAATCTTTAAAATCCATAAAAAAATATTTATTCCCGTTATATGTAAAAATTAATTTTGATAACATTACGCTACTTTCGCATCACTACGGGAAATAATTCAAAGAAAGGCTTTTATTAACTATTATATTAATATTGTTCAGTTTCACGACTTACGCCTCAATCTGATTTTTTATTGATTTAAATATGTGATATTGAAATATGTCACCAAAACCCGTATCCGAGGTTCTTAAATTAGTTTAAATGTTTGGAACAGCATTTATGTATGCAGCTATTAGTTAGAATGTTTAATAAAAAAAATGTATTGCAGAAAATATCATTGTAGTTTGGAAGGAGAGAAGTGATTTACACTTGGGAAGTATTGTTGCCCAAAATTTAATTTATTTTGATTTGTTGATTATAAACGCTCTGATGAGGTTTTATATCGGTTTATATTTCAAACGATTTTTGCATGAAACACAGATAACATTTTATCAAATTTCAAAGTTAATATTCAAGTTTTGTGAAAGTCTCATTCAAGTTGATTTGTTATTCAAGTACCGTGAAGCAACCGTCCCGAGATGAAATAATGACAAAACTTGAATAGAACTTTCACAGGAGGAGGAAAATTAACGAATACTTAAAATTCTGTGAAATAACATTTAGAATACAAATCACAAGAAACGATATCTCATTAAAAACGTAATTTTTTTTTTCTGAACCATGCATATACCGAATAATAAAGAATTTACAAAAAAAAACTATTCTTAAACGGAAAAGTGTGAACCCAAACATGATTTTAATTTCAATGACGAATGTTTTAACAATTAATTGTACCATACTTTCCTTATTTACACAGTTCATATATTATGTAATATTAGGTTTCTAAACTTTTATACAAATTAATCTAAAAGAAAATATGTGAAACAGCAAATCAAAAATATCGAGAGTTAATTGTGCTTTCTTAATGGGCTGTTAATGGTTCTATTGATTAATGATTTTCTATAAATAAAACGCCTGTCAGTGGCTTCACCCCAGTTTAATGAAAGGTTGATCAGTCATCCGCTGAAAATAAATATACCTGAAACCGGAAAAGTGTAGATAAAAATATAAAAATAATAATTAAGTGAATGCGAGTTGCGAAATAATCAGGTAAGTTAAGACGATAGACTTCGCTTTTCGGCCCATACAAAAAAGACGCCCGGGAAAAAACACTTTTCTACATCGAAAATTGCACAAAATGAATATATTTTTTTTATACTGCCTTCTAGAGGGTGAAAACTATGTCGGTATGTTTTCGAATTTTCGATGCGTTTCGTATTAACGTAAACATTCACTGTCAAACATGTACGATTTATCAACAAATATTATTTAAGGAAAAAGTGCTGCTAACTCAACTCTCCTAAAGAATTATAAAATTATAAAAAGCTACCGACGTAGCTTCTTCTTTCTAAAAAATATTTTTGTTTTTTAAATTTCAATTTCGTGAAAGTTTCGGTGTAGAAAAGTGTATTCTCCATAAACCCCTTTTCGAGCGATTTCTGTTGGTAAATTTTAGCGTTGTCTCATTCGCACATTTCGCATTCGCGTGTATTGTAAGTGTGCGTGAGCTTATTGTGAGCGGGACAGAATGACAGACGCGGGTATTCCGCGTGTCGTTCAAAGTCTAGCCCCTTAAGTTAGCCATTTACAAAACATATTTTTAAAATAAACATGGGTTATTTTCTAAATAAGGAACATCGTAAACCGCACAATTTTATATTGTGACATCACGAGCTAAAAAACGGATTACTTTATAAAAAATTCTAACTACGTTTCTAATTGTTTAAGTAACATTTTCGTAATCTTAATAGAGGATAAAAAAAAATTCAAGCCAATTTTAATACAAGTAGATGGCATATTAAAGATTATTTATTTGATTCTTATCGTCTCACTTAATTACATAATTGTTGATTATAAAAACGCTCCGTAATCGCAAATTCTAAAACGGTCCTAATTACAGAATGACTGGAACTGCGCTGCTGGTTGCTAACCAATAATAACTGCCATCGGAACCCGGGTTCCGATGCCTACAAACATTTGCCGGTGGGACGTCATAAACGCCTTCCGCCCGACCATATTGATCTGTCGGCAAACATACATCTCATGAATCAAAATACATATCGATCATCGAAATTTGACATGCTGTAAGGGACTAAATGATAATTGTTCAGGGAGCGAAATACCATTGTAAATATTTCAACATATTACAAATAATGTTAGGTAATAAATACCCTCCTTATGATAGGATGAAATTCGAAAATAAATCGGGGGTCTAAAAATGTATATGTAACAACTGACATTTTTAATGCAAGTAAGACTTCCAGATTTTTTTTTAACTACAGTTAAAAAGCACCTAATATGTATAAAATAATAATAGTTATTTTGGATTAAACATATTTTGGAAACAAATTAATTATTTGAATTTAAAAAGCTAGGCTTTTTTTACTTTCAAATATAATAATTAGATAACTTTGAAATTTTTAAAATTTTAAAACGTGTTAAAAGTCTAATATTTTTTAATAATTATGTATATTAAAAATACTTACATGTCTCAAATAATGTATTTTAGCATAATATGTATTTTCTTCTTATTATTCTTATGTAGTATTATTCTTATGTATTTTCTTGATATTAAGACTTAATTAATCAAATTGTACTCTTTGATTCTGTTCTAATTTATAAATATTTTTGTTTTATTTTACGATAATTTTATATAATTATTTTTTTGTAATAATAACTAATTAATCACCGATTATTGTATTTTTTTGTTCTTTCGGTACCTATGTATTTGTCCACTCTTATATTTATTAGTTTTCAGTAGGTATACGTCTATCCTAACGTTGAAACTAACGGTTTCCAAACATGTCGATTATTTTGATTAATAGTGGTGTATGTAAAGTATTTTATTTTCATTTACATGTATTTAAAATTACGCCAAAAAGTTAATTTGCTTATATTCAGTAATACCTTCAAATTAGTTTTATGTTTTGAAAACAAAGAAAATACCCTATTAGAATTTTAACCGACAGTGTGCAGGTAGGTATATTAAATGTACGTTAAATAATAAATTAGTATACAGAAACTGTTTACTGTCTGGAAGTGATTTGTTTTTTTAGCAACGCGGTGGAAAAGCAACTGAGCGCCACCGAGGCAAGCGGCAGGCGACAGGCGGCGATTTCACACGTCGACGCACTCAGTGTACATTGGGAATTTACTACGATACTATGATCCTTGTATCGCTATTCACATTCGTTGGAAAAACTTGCTTTATTTCCACTGATAAAAGGCTGTTGCCGGCGTCCAATGGAATTTCTGGGTGAATTTCGGGATAAAGTGACGTTTGGGTGATTGATTTGCAGCGCAATGTGCGACACTGTGTTGAATTGTTTTCATAAAGGTAACATGTGTTCACACAACAAAATATCAAACATGTCTCAGACGGATTTTGTTTCTACACCTCGCTCCCCGATATGCCTTAGGAATTTGCTTCAACACGGCTTTAATTATTATTAAATGTTCCAAATTGGAATGAGTATGTAAAATGTGGTTCCATGTCAACTCATAATCAACCCAACTCAAGACCTCTTTAAAAAGTCGTTTTTCGACAAAAGGCGTTTTTCGCCACAATATGGCAGTATTTTCAAAACCACAGATTACTTTTTGCCAAAATATGGTAAATATTTTCTAGATTGTGTAAAATATTGTAGTGTTATCGATTTAATAATATTTTTTTATAAATCCCACGAATACGTCATAATAGATAAATTACAGTTGAATTCATTGGCTATACAGAACTAATCAGTTTGTATGTCTCCGTATTCAAATTCGGATGTATGATTTTTTTAATGTTGGCGGAAAATTTCTTTTTGATTGGAAAAAGTTTTAAATTGCTCTGTCGCTCCAGTGTTACAGCTATGAAAAAAATAATTTAAAAATAGCCCATACCCTAATTTAACATAACCTATTTAACCATTTTTTTGTATATTTTTAACTCAGGTACGGGCCATACGTCATTCCTATGTCTACCTACGTTAAATTATCGTGAAAACAAGCTTATGTGTTCAAGCGGTTAACATAACTTTTCATGACTTATTGAGTGATTATTATTTTTATTATTTTATGACTTATAATTATTTTTCATGGAGGTGTTGAGTTGAATTCATTGTGAGTTATCTAGTCACTGTAATAGATATACATACAGAAAATTATGTTATCAATATTATTCAGTTATGCTTTTAGGAAACCTTGGCCAGGGGTGCTAGCATGGTGGATCGATAAGGATCGGTAGGATAATTGTCGGTAACTTCTCATCGTTCCTAGGACAACTGCAAATCGCAAACGTACAAATAACAGTTGATAGTCATTGTGAACTGTCACCTATTCGTTTGCGATCTGCAGTTGTAAACGATGATAACTAGGGAACGATGAGAAGTTACCGACAATCGGTCGGTAACTTACAGATTGTTTATACTAAGGACGTGATTTAGTTCACACATCCTTCTTATCTTTTAAACTCTTATTTACATTCAATTTAGTAGGATTTACTTATTGAACCTTAGAAATCTGATTTTAATATTTAATCATCGAAAAAGATAATATTAACGATATATTGAATAATATGACGGAATATACGAGCGTCAAGTTGTCATTAATTCACTTCCATTTGCAACCGTTACCTTTTTATTTTCTCTGTCTTCTATCTCATAGGGTTGCAGGTATAAATCATATATTTTTTTTAATTATTGGTACTTAGTATAGTTTGAAGGTGAAAATACAATGTTTTGACTAAATATCAATATGGCTTTTTTTACATTAGCTCCACACAGGAGGCCGTGAAGAAATTAGTTCCCCTCAGGGCCTATGTCACTTTTGGGGATGCTGTGTGGAGGGTTATTTTTAGGAAAGGAAGGAGTGGATGTGTTGTGAAGGAAAAAGATATGAGGGATGTGTAGGAATCTGGGGATCGGTGTGTCTAGGAATGCCGGAGGAACGAATCAATCGTTCGAGAGTCCGGCTGGAGAGGTGTCTAGGATAGGTCTCCCTCAACCACTCTCTCCCGATCTGGTCTGCAACGCAATTGGTGTGTGCAGGCGCATCCGCCGCCAAGACCTAGACAAACCTCACCCCATGAACCCGGGCACCCCTGCTAATTCACTAAACGTAGCGAAACACTTGGGGTGCCCTACGGCAGAAGTGTTGGTTATCCAATAAATGGTTCCCAGGGCGGCGGTACCCATACCCATACCTGCATACCCGGGAAACAACAATAAATTCAACTTAATAATAAATTGATTCCAGTACAATTCTGTTCCGTATCTACAGAGTACATTTTTTTCAAGAATTAGATATTTTTTTGGGGTGATCTGTTTTACGTTAGCTCCAATAGGAGTATCAAATAGTTTTAATTTGCAACATACACAAAATATCCCACTAATAATGGTCTGTTATACATGCTTCCGAATATCATTTTATTTTAAATTTGCATTATTTAATAGTTATGTTTAATTTATAATAAAGGTATTTTCCAAAAAAAAAATCACTTCGGGATAGGCACAACGTTGCAATATTAAACTCTATTACTATACAATGTTTTTATATACCTACTTACTCTAAAAAAGTGTGTATTCATTATTTTAATAAATGTAGTATCCAAGATCGTTCTTTATCCACCTGTGCCAGCAGCCCTAGTATATTAGCCCAGCGACCCGGCAAAAAAAAACAAAAAACGGTGGCTGTTCCAAGTGTTCTTTGTATTGTTATAAATAAAAAATACCAAATTCATGGGTTTTTATTATACTTATCATAAAATCAGTATCTAAGTCAGATGCAAAACTTAACACCCTTCCATAGAGCACTTAGCCAAAACAGGGATGATTTCTTACAAATTTACACATTTTCCGAAAAATTGTGTTTTTGATACGTAAATGTGTCAGTTGAAACACAATAATAAGTGTTTTTTCAACTGACACATTTAAAAAAATTTATCTATTGTTTTTTATGTGAAAAGCACTGTGTAAACGTATTTGCCATAATATATTATGTGATCTCACTACAAATTATACAATGATTTATAATTTTATTTCACGTTGCTGAATTTCCTTTTAACCTTGTAATTACCGCCACCTGTGCAGGCGCGCTCGAAGCTCCCCAAGAAGCGGCGAAGGGTTCTGCCCGTGGAACAGCCGAGACGCAACAACCGCGACTGCGCAGCTGTCTCCAACCGCAGGATGAACGCCATCAAACACAACCATCCGGCGGCCATTATCAAGGAAGTTCCCGTTCCGGGGCGAGTCGGTAAGTTGGAAAACCATTTTCTCAGTAACTTGGATAATAGTTAAAATTTTATTTCATAGATGCCATTATTTAAGAGCCAGATTTTATATAATTTATCAAATTTATTGAGTTTTTGTATTATTATATTTTGCATTTCGTAGTTTCCTGTGGCTCAGTTTTTTTGTATATATATTACATTAAGTTTCCTTCGTGTGGGCATGTTTTTACTTCTTTCAACACAGTGCACTTATTTCTTGGCACCATTTTAATTTAAAAAAATCAATCAAACGTAGGTTGAACCAATATGTTTCGGAAGCAATAAGTTCTTCTTCAGTTTCGAGTAAACCCAGACGAAGTAAGCATTGCTTCCGAAACATGTTGGTTTCTAAACAATAGAAGTGGTTATAATTAAGCGTTGCTTACTTTTGAATTTACCTTTTGTTTTGTTAGTTATCTGGTATTGTTGAGGGTATTTGAAATAACTTATCATAAAAATAAATATTTTCGTATTAGTAGAAACCTCGGCTAACTTATCTGATGTGTAGCCACTGTTCATAAATTTGAGTAGGTACATTAATTGTTAACCTCAACACAGGCTTGTCCTAGTGAGGTTAAAAATTGTATTTTAAACTGAAAACTAAAATGTGAAGAAGAAACAATAAACAATAAACATTATAAATAAATTTCATATACCAAAAATATAAGTTATCCCATGAAAAGTGCCTTTGAGAGATATCAAGAAGATGGTGAAATACCCCCGTAGTTAGTTATGTTATTATCAAGTTTCATTTAAATCATTTAAACTCTTTAACCACAAGAGCATTTTTGGCCACATTTTGGCCAATTTGCAAACACCCGCGAACGCCCGGTAGCCAAAATACGTCCAATTCGAAGAGATATTTTAAAACTCTTTTTTGAAATTATAAAAAAGATCCCGTTTATTGCGATCTGTGGATGATCACAACGCTAACTTAATAGTTTCACTGTTCAAGATATGTCTCGCATCTCTTCGTAATTGTTTGTTATTGACATTCTGCGAACCGAAGTTATTGATTTTTTTTTATTGATAATGTTAAAAAAATTTTGTTCGAATTTAATCTTATATCTTTGATTATCGACAAGGCCATAGACAACATACAGAGTCATAATATTTAATATTTACAAATAGGCACTACGTACCACAATTTTATTAATAATAAAATTATGGAATAAACGGTCAAATATTGGTGCATTCAATGGCTCTTTAACCATAGAGCAGTTCACACAAGGATGGATTGTTTCTCGGGGCTAAAATTGATCATATTGCAGAATATTCAAGTGGTTAAAGATTTGTACAAAAAACCTTTGAAATCTTTTTATGGTACGTGCATGTCAATTATTTATTTCATCATTTAGGTGTCATTATTTTTAGTGTTACATGGAAAATGCCGGCTTTATATTAGTGTTTTAAAAGCATTGCATGGAAATGAATCTTCAATATCCCTTGATTTGTGCATTACATCATTAAGTTGCATTTTGGTTCATTTCCTGTCTTACGGTCGTTGTTCCCATCAATCTGAGTTTCCGATCAGCTAAGTGATTTGTTTAGTAACGCTCGATTCGCCTGTTGATCGTAGAGTTCCGTCGGGAAGAGCGCATTTGAGGTGTGTCGAGCTAAGATTTCGGCTCAACAGTTGATCAGTAGGATTAAGAACAGCGATCGTTTTTATGGGTTAGTGACGACTTCGAATGAAAAAGCCTATCTATATTATGAAAATGTCATATCATCTCCACCACTTCTTTCAGCCTCAGATTTTCTAAAATTGAATTGATATTTTTCCATTGTCTCATTGCGTGTGGTTTTATTTTTCTGTAATGAATTACATACACTTTTCACATTTCTTCACAGATAGATAATGGGAACGATTGAAACCAAATAATCCCGAAATCTAAATAAGATGATAAAAAATCGAATTGAATGAATTCTTGAAAAGCAATGAACAGTTGCAGAAATACGATATAAAAAATTATTTCGGATAATGAAGCTTGAATTGTGGAGAGCTACCAATTAGCGACGCAAACCTTTGATGCATTTCTTGGTGCGCAGAATCTAGTGCACAAATAAATATGTTCAGTGTCTCTTAAAACGTTAGCTACATTTATAATTTTGAATTCACGACCAAATGTATTAACGTGATTTTTTTTGGTTATTATGCTGTGTTGCGCTACCTCCATCCTTAGCCAACGTTTCGGACAACATTTCAGTATACATCATCAATTCAATCAAATTACACATCTTCCCCAGTGATTGACACTGCACGGAGAAAAATTTTATTCTAAAATACGATCAATTTTTTCGTAAAAATGGGAGTGAAGTTCTTACGAACAAATTAATAGGGTTTCAATGTTTATTCTCACATTTTCCCGCCAATAAACATCAAAACACTGTTAATTTGTTCGTAAGAACTTCAGTCTCGTTTTTAACCGTTTTTACGAATAAATTGATCGTATATAACATATAAAACAACGAGAATAACATTTTTCTCCGTGTGTAAAATTGTCTGAAACGTTGGATCAAGACGGAAGTAGCGCAACACGGCTTAGTAACCGAAATTTTTTTCACGATAATTGGGTTCATTCTTTCAATTTCTTTCTCATTCTGAGGCAATCCGCGAATCCAGGGACTTCTGTGTTAATTTCAGATAGCTCAGGGACAAACCGTTAAATCCCCTCGTGTCGAATATTATTCGAACTTTTAAGATCTAAGTTACGTATTTTCAGGTGAGAATCTGAGCACGATGTCTTGTGTTACATTTACGATGCTACATAACCAAAACGTCATATAGAGATCTTAATTTATTTTGTATTTATACGTCTGGTTATGAACATTTTTGATGAAGAAATTTTATATACTGTACGCGCAGTGAGATTTTTGTATGCGTAACACATGTCGGTTCACACCACCGAAGAAGTGCACGAGCCGCCGCTGGTATTATTACAAATGTATACCTATCCAAACCAAAAAACACTCAGATTTTCAAAGCTCATTATATTGCTAATATAACATTTGCCGGTATACCGAAGGACTATGCGCGCAGCACAATCATGCTACCCTATCGATTTGGTCAGTGCGCGTGCGCCTACATAACGCATGTAACCTTCTATGGTTTACCATAGGCTTCCATGTACTTCAATGGACTTCCACGGGCTTCTGTAATTCCAAGACTTTTTAAAGTGTTCATGCCTGAAATGAAAATCGCACAGGTAGCACGAAAGTTACCTTGGGAACAACATATTCACGAAGTAACACGATCACGCAAGCTTTAGAATTTAATATTTGAGGTAGAATTTTAGGTTTTTATTTACTGGTTTTACTAGTTGGCTTCGCACGACTATTGTTAGTGTAAATTTTTAAACAAACAAAAAATACATATTCGTAATAAGCATTAACTTTGTGGCTCGCCATAATTTACAATAAATATTTTCCTGACGATGGAAGGGTTCTTCCGAAACCGGTAGAGTGTAATTAAAATTTAAAGCGGTCCAAAACAAATGTATTTTTTTTTATTGTAAAATATTTACGACTCCTTTTTATATTTAGTAATAGTTGACAAGATATTTCGATGCTGAATATTTCATGACAAAAAATTCTATGCAAACTGAAATTAGTGACATTGACCCAAAAATTCACGAGAAAATTCCGAAAATTTAATGATGCCATTTCTCACCGACGGAAAGTTTTTTGATTCTTTTTTACCTTTGCAGATTTGTGCTTTATAGATAACATCAGATACTTAAATATGAATTATTAATTACTAAACATAATGAGAAAATATCATTGAAGAATAAGATAACAATAATAATCTAATTTTTTGTAAATATAAAAATTTCTTTTTCATATTTAAAAAAAATTAGATTCTTTTTGTTATCTTCTTCTTCGATGATATATTACATTGATGGGAATAACCTTCAAAAGTTAAAAAGAGAGTTTTTTTTATTTTAAAAAAATTAATGAGAAAAACCTGAAATTGTAATATTTAATTTCATTTATTATAAATGAAGATAATATTAGCGAAACACTCAGAAAAAGATACGGTCCTATCAAGGAAACGAACCCAGGACCTCAGTCTTGCCGGGGCGGTGCAGTCGCTTTAAACATCGACCACACTAGAGCATCGCCCGGCAAGGCTAAGATTCTGGGTTCGTTTCCTAGATGGGTCCGTATCTTTTTCTGATTTTTCTGTTACAGATTTTCGATTGAGTGTCGCTAATATTGTCTTCATAAGTAGATATTTCTTTTGTTTTTTTCGATTTCGATACCAGATTTGCATTTTGCCGATTTTGAACCTGTACAAAAGCGAAGCTAGCAGTCCACA
This sequence comes from Limnephilus auricula, assembly GCA_951813805.1. NCBI lineage: Eukaryota > Metazoa > Arthropoda > Insecta > Trichoptera > Limnephilidae > Limnephilus > Limnephilus auricula. Next base: position 37,113,821 of record OX638388.1, read on the forward strand.
ATGGAGTACTGGTACCTACCCTGATGTATGGCAGTGAAGCATGGAACTGGCAGAGAAAGGATGAAAGTAGACTGAATGCTGTAGAAATGAGATCCCTGAGGCGAATGGGTGGTAAAACCTTGTATGATTGTGCGAGGAATGTGGAGATCCGAAAAGAATGCAAGGCTGATGTGATCGTAATAAGTAAGATTAAGAATGGGACGCTTTGATGGTTTGGGCATGTTGAGCGAATGAATGAAGAAAGGAGTGTAAAGAGAATTTATGACGCGAATGTGAATGGTAGAAGAAGCCGAGGACCCCCAAGGAAGACGTGGCACGATCAAGTGAATCAGATACTTGAGTCGGGCCATGTCATATAATAGAAGAGTATGTATGAGAAGATGTATGAATGTGAATAAACGCCTAATTGTATGAGCTTTCTATAATGTTTTTAATAATAATTAATAACAAATGAATAGTTATTATTAATTACTTTACATTTTAGAGAAAACATGACTGCCAATAACTGACCAAACAACTTAACGAAAAAATTAAAAAAAGATACATGCTTTTATAAATGTTATTCTTTCGTCAAATAATTTTTTTTTGTGTTTTCGTTGAATGAAATTTGATTTTATGATTTCAGGAAATGCCAATGGGATGAATGTGATAGGACTGGCCCTGCAAGGACCCTCTGTAACCCTGGTGCGGAGTCCTGCCAACCCGGCCCCCGAAGACATTGGTTACACTTACCACCACCCCCTTCAAGCTAGAGGACCAACGAGTATGTATATTTTCGAAAATTAATTTATATATTTTAATTGTTAATTTTAGTTAAAGGAATGCTTATTTACGATATCGAGAATTTAAAAAAAAATGTAGCTATCTTATCAGGAAGGTTGGACTGCCAAACATCGTTGTACCTTGGTGAATGCTCCATACATATTGTTATTTTTTACCGACTTTTAACATCTTGAACTCAAACCGACAAACCCGACTCTTCATTGAGATTATGTATTGTCTTATTAGTGCCTAAGTACAACGCCCTTCAGATGAATTTTCTCAAAAAAATGGCGCTATACAAATAATGCATTTACTATTAAGTAATTTTGATTCTTTAATTTATTTCTTAAGTTTTCGTTTGTCACACTTCCAGACTAATTTGGTTTCAAAGTTAACCTCTTTCAGAAGGTAGTTTTTATTTTTGTAGAATTATTTTTGTGAATAATTTACATTCTCTAAATGTTAATATTTACATATAAGATTAATGTTTTTGTTTGTGTAAATGTTTTCGGTATTTTCTTTCAGATTTGTATAATAAATCAAGAAGAGATATATTATATAGTTTCTCTTATAAAAGATCGCACAATTTGAAGTCCAAATAGTATTTTGTTCCTAAATACATTTTTTTTCTTGTACTAAGAATTTTAGAGGAAAAATGTAGTTCGTAGGAATATAATTAATATTTTTTAGAGTTTTGGGCTTACAATAGTCTTTTGCTGGGCGATAGTGCGATATATTATCGTCGAGAATCGATTTTCGTGATTTTTTTCATTTTCCTTAAGGAAAATTATTTGATGTCAAATGCCTCAAGTGTGTATTATAAACCACTTTAACGGTATTAATATGTCAGTTTCTTATGTTTATTTTAAATTTCACACAGTATTTAAGATATTATGTTTTCCTTTGGTAATGTTTTAAAGCTCACTAAATACCGCAACGAAATATTCGATTACAGAAATACTATCGCGTGAACGTGTGGTTACTTTATAATCGTGTAGGTACTAATAGACGTACTACATATATTATGTTACATGGTACATATGGTACCTACCTATAGTTACATTTACAATATGATAACTATATCGCTCGGCCAGTTAACACTAATAAAGTACACCGGTTTCTTTTTCAAAATTGTTTTACTAGAATTTTTAAAATATTGCATTCATTTTTGTCTTCATTATTTTTCAGACGAAATCATTTCTCCACCACAAACCATGTCACTGGCTTCCCTTCAGCCTCCTTTGCTAAACTTCCCCCCTCTGCAGCCCCGCCCGGCCACCACCGGGTCCATGGACCTCATGCTTCCTCTCCAACCAAAGCTCTTGCCGGGGTTCAACGTCCACTCGGCGGCCAGGGAATCCAAGTCAGAGCCCAGAAACACTGTATTTGAAGAAAGCATCAGAAACAAGCTGGAACATCTCAATGAGATAAACAACGACGCACAAAACCAAGACAATGAAACTTACAGTCAAAACGGTGATGCGATCTCTCCGCTTAGACAGACTTTTGGGGAACAAGCTATAGTTGTAGATTCCAACTATCTTTCTAATGTTTTAATAGTGGGAAGGGACGGGAGGGTGGGGGCGTTTGGTTGTGCTAGTGATATAAATGTAACGAATAACAGAGTCGACGAATACTCCGAATGTATTGAAACAGACAAGAGTGAGAGAAACAGGAGCGAGTCTAAGTTGTCGCATATATCCGAAGAGAACACGACCGACTCCTCCCAACGGGACCGCGACGTTTCGGAGCCGAGCCTAACCACCTCGGATCAACATCACCGAGTCCGCTTATCCGTGTCCCTAGCGGACGAGTCATTACGTAAAGTCTACATCAGTTCCAATTGTTCGGCCAAGAATGACATGAACGAAAACTTTTCCTCAAATCGAATGGACGAAGTCAATTCTAATGTATTTAGTGAACTCGGTAAATGTGATAAGAAAACTCCGGATGGTGATAATGTTAGAAAAAGCCGGATCCGTGATGCCCCTCCCGCCCCCAATGACGATAGTGATATTTCCATTAACGGTAGTTCTTCAAAGTTATGTAATCAAAGGATTAATTCTAGAAATAATTGAGCTCATTTTATCTTTGTTGTTAACGTTGATGTTTTAGAGATATTATAAACAAATATGCGATTAAAATTTGTTATTCTTTGTGTTTTTCTTTGAAAATTACTGATTGTTATTTAAAAAAAACTCTAAAATAACTCGAATCAAATTAAGCGTTATTGAAAATTTTAAAGATTTTTCCCTTTTGTCGAATCGCGATATAGAATCCACTCAGATATTTTTTCACTCAAAATATAGATATAAAATAAGATTTGTTTTGATCGATGTAGATAGCACTAAGATTTTATTTTAATATAAATTTCTATAGATAAACTATTACATGAAATATAATGATTAATTCTGCTTTTTAATCTAAAAAAATAATATCTGTCCGAAAAAAAGAAATATTAAAGAAAATATCTTAAAGATAAAATATTATTCTAACTTCAGCTTGTCCTAAATAGATATCTTCGATAAAAATTATATTTAGGAAATATTATTGTAAACTAATTAACCTATCTAATAAGTTTTTTTTTAAATAATTCATTATTGATATATTTGTTATTCGTGATGATACCTTGCTATTTTACGCGATGTGATAATTTTACTCATTTCGTTGAATTTATATTGGAAAATGAAAATAATATTTTAAGCTATGAAAAATATTTACATATTAGGAAATTTAATAAACTTGTAAATATATTAAAAATGTGAAAGTTCACTTATACCTTTCTCACATGTTAACAATATTATAAAATAAATAGATCCAAACATCTCCTAGCATGCGCTAAATAGAAAATATAATTTGTTTCTTATCCAAAAGTATATCATATGCAGTTCTTATGGCATTGGTAAAAGAGTTTTGTTTTTTTTCTATTATTTTTACTGCCTAATTTAAATACTCTGTATTTAAATTGATCAAAACTGTATTCAAGCAAAATTTATTTACTGAACTGTTTATTATTATTTAGAATTTATTGTACCTATTTACTATATATGTTTTTAATTTTAGATCTGTTAAAATGATTTTTCTTGGAAAGCATTGCATATTTTAATTGTTCCGTTGACGTAAGTATACATAACTACATAGTTTGCATATTGAAATGTTAAATTTGAATTAAAAGATTTAGAGTTTTTATACCCTGTAGAACTGTACCTGAATGTTAACAAGTGATGTCTAATATGTGTAAATATTATCTATTTATTTTAATTAAAATAAAAGAATTGACTCATTGTTCGGTGATTTTATTAAATCCTTAAAATGACATTAGTTTTACATGGAAAACCATTGAGAAAAATATTTTTACTATCGCATTAACATCGAAACGCACTTCATATAAAGTTGTGAAATGATTTATAATATCCGATAATTTTCTCGGGAATTGATAAGTGCATTAGTAATAAAAATAAAATCAATTTGTTAAGAGATTTTCATTAGAAACCTATATAAAAATAATATATTAAATCGTCAGTAAGTGGATTCCTCCACAATTTGACATTGCCTTCGGAAGGCAAAAGAAATAATAATAAGGCAAATAACAAGGCATAATAATAATTACATAGTAGAACTTTTTCCATAGGTAAACCGTTTTTTATAAATTGAATAATAATATATAGTTATCATAAAAAGAAAAATAAACTCATAGGTAATTCATAGTAAAAAAAACTGAAAATACATAAAAAATCTTCATTAAACCAACATATTACTAAGATATTTTATATGAAGTATGTAGCTAATCTAATAGCAAAAATTATACAACTGTGAGGGTCGGCGTAAGCTGGGAGTCATAATGTGTCGCGCTCGTGTAGTGCAGACGACGCAGGAAATGTATGGAATTGTACGACATGCTTCGTATAAGCCCATAAATTTCCTGCGTCGTCTGCACGTGCGACACATTCTGAATGTGTCGCGCTCGTGTAGTGCAGACGACGCAGGAAATGTATGGAATTGTACGACATGCTTCGTATAAGCCCATACATTTCCTGCGTCGTCTGCACGTCCGACACATTCTGACTCCCAGCTTACGCCGACCCTAAAACTTAAATATGATTTAAGTCTGTGTTCCCATGAAGCTCAAACATTTTTTCCACCAAAAAAAATATGATTAATTATGTTCAACACACTTATCGGTTTTACAAGAATTTTCCAACTGAAACATTTTTAGTATTAAATCTCCACCCTTTTATTAAATAACATCACCGGTAACCGTTATTAAAAAATAAAAATAAAACAGTTTTCATAAGTCACATTGTTGAATTATTGCCATAAATTAATAATTGCAGGTACAAAAATATTCTAGTCAATAAAAAATAGTACAAACCCATAAATGTTATCGCTCTAAACCTTACAAACAAGTGGTCGCCATAAAACGGGCCTAATCCAAAGGTAGACAATATTAGAAGTTAGCGAAAGATAAAATAAGTTAATGGGCCATAAAATATCTATTTAAAGTCCCTAAACTTCCATATGAATTGCTCCTAGCAGACAAAGCTTCTATTGTTTACATCGGCCTTCCCATCTGGTTGGATTCAACCGCCGATTTGGCAAGATTCCAACATAATTTAGTCCACATAAACTATGATAACATGTGCCATTGATAAACTAAGTAATACTACAAATGACACAATAACAACAGAATATGTGGGGTCTTGTTCGGAATTGTTATATGAAATTGGTGATTTTGGCAAATATGATTTTGATATTAACGAGTGTACACTTTTTATTTAAACTAGTGAAAAAGAAATATCAACCCATTTTCTTATCTTTTGAATTAACCTTTTTCTGTCTGTTTTTCTGACGGTGTTCGAGAAATGTTCTTATTTTGATATGCCAAAATAATTTATTCGATATATAAAACTGCATTGGTGTCGATAACAATGGATAAGTTATGAAGAGTGGCACATTCATGTGCACGTCACAATTTCTCACTGGATTGTCAGATGCAAAATCGCATATTTGTATAGTTTTCTCCTTTTTTTAAATAACAACGATCAAAATATTTGGCCGTTCGATTAGGAATCTATACATCTCTCCAAATTATTTTGAGAATGCACCAACAGATCAACGATAGCTTTTAGCTTCCGCGTGTACGCTTGCTTTTACGTTGATGTTAGCATGCCCTATTGAGAAAAGACATGGTTTATTCGAAGAGTAGGTACATTGTAAGTATTTGATTAATGGTTTGGAAAAATAAATCTATTTAAATGTCATGATAGTTAATTACGTACAAACAGACATTGAAACTTTACCTGAAGTAACTGATCCTTAAATCATTTTCAATATTTGCAATAATTTATTACTTAACATATATAGTTATTTACAATGTTGTGGACTCTGAATTCTGTCGAGTTTTTAATCATTAAAAATTAGAGTTTGGCAGTTTATTCCAGGCCTTAGGTCTTGATACTCTGTAAAAATGCTCACCGGACTTAGTAATTGGTATGCGTTTGGTTTATACGTCCTTCCGATAGCTAATGACATCGTATTGATGATATGATTTTGTTGTATTAGTGCTATATTAGTCTATGGAGGGGGAGGCTACCGTGCGGAACATCTGTTGGTGAGCTACAGGAACTCCTGGGGCAGCAGCATGAAGGAGAGGTTATAGGTACATCAGGTTGATGAAAGGGACGGCGGCGTACCCCAAAAAGGGCGTTAGTAAATAAATAAATAGATTTTGTTACACATAGTAAATTGGATTACTTGATGTAAACAGAAAATCTTTACAAAGACAACATGAGATAACGGAACAACCAACATAGCGCGATGCAACGACGATAGTTTTACAAACACAACAATAGATAAAATTCAATAACTTTGAGAGCTCTTGCGACTCATCTTACTGGAGTTTAATTATTCTACAAGAACACTTGTAAGTATAATTAATTCACCGAGAAGTGCAGCATAATACACCTACTCGCACGCTGGAGATTTTTCGCTTCCGATTAGTTATCATCATTTTGTACATCTTCGAGTTATCAATTATTTGATAATAGTCAGACGAATCATCAAAAATATGTAATTGTGGACTTTTTTAAAAATGAACTCCCCCCAAAAATGTGTATTACCTTCGACACCTACGTCGCATTTGGGGATGCTGTGTGAAGAGAGGATGCTCTGTGTGTTTTTTGAAGAGAGGAAAGAGTGAACATGATTCTTGAAGAGACCCTTGTTGAAGGATGGAAAAAAGGTAAAACCGGTAAACCGTTCTAAAGCCAAGCCATTGAACTGGAAATCGAGCCGTAGAAACGACGCATTTGGCTTGTTTCCCGAATATGCACCTGTGTACTAACGCAATAATCTTTGGTGCTTCTTCCATTTAAATGCCGATAGAATAAGAACAGCATTCCCACCTGACGTCTGTGCCCTAAATACGGCAATCAATTTGATATGATTGGGAAATAAAGTAACGATTTATTCCAAAATTAAACATTATAAATATATATGCCTGGCTACAGACCACTCTACACTGACTTCGTAGATTATTATTGCGTTTTAGTTATCCATCCAATAACATTGTCAGATCAAACACACGGCCATCTAATCGTGTTTCAAATGAAATCGACACTTTAATCAAATTAATTGAATCAATTTCATTTCAAATATAGCTTCAAAGGGAGCATTAGACGCTGTGCTTTGATCGCAAGTAAGGAATCTAATTTTAGTTCAGAACTAGAAGTTAACAAATTATATTGTATTTCGTTATGTATTCGTATATTTAATTGTGTTATTTTGCTAAGAATCGGAAAAGCTTAACAGTAAAAATGGCAAGTCGAATAAAGTAAGAAGTATGTTCCATGGTGATTCTCGAAAGGGGTTTCATCAGCGCTGCCTACCACTGATAAGAATTTGCGTTACGGTTTATTTAGACCAAGTTTTCAATTTTACAAATGAAATTGTTAAAAACAAAACTGAGCTTTAATCATAATTTTGTTAGTACATAATGTTTACTTTGGAATACCCCATTTACGCTTCTAATTTCCTTACTTTCTGTAAAGCTTATAAGTTTAAAAAAAAAACATAAACGTTTCGCTCAGTATATAAATTCATGTAGTGTGGGATGGAGAAATGCAGATGCGCATCAATGTATTTACGTAAGATGCTAGAACTTTAAATATAGACATTGATAAAAGCTTAAATGTAAACACCGGAAAATAAACACAGAACTCAAAGACCGTGCTTTTAAAAATACCAAAGTTTCAACATTTTCGCAATTTCGTGTTTATTTTAGACATCATTAAAAAAACAGTTCTAAGAATATGAGTGGAACCAAATATTTACAATGTGAATATTTTATTGATAAGGCAATAATGTTTTCTTTGGAAGTCTGGAATAGTTCCGAGTGAGACGAGAACGACTATTAATCGATGACCTCGTGGCACAATAAGAGCTAATTTTTTATTTGAGCCAGCAAAAAAATATCGGTTCTCATCTTAAGATAATAATAAAAAATAAGCCAAGAAGATGTCAAACAAAACTTAGGTAAATAGCTAAATAATAATGATGATAATGGATATAAGGTACTTATTATTATAATTTCCTGTCAAAGCAGAATTATCTATGATTTTGGAAAAATAGTTTTTAAGTGTAATATAATCCATTTTATTTTACCTAAATACGCCTGTTAAAATCTTCTATTATACGACGACTTGACTTAATGTAAAGATGAATGGTTTTATGGTGGAATATGATTGTTAATACGGAATATAAATATTAATAAATGGTTTTGTCCGCATAAAAACTCATGCTGACGAAAACAGACACCTTCAATATTGGACTGTATTACCAACACAATAACTTATATTGTTATTATAAATTGTGAATCTTATCCGGAGGTATCAATAAATTAATTTAAATTTCATCAAATGGTTCAAAAACTTTCTAGACTTTGTTTTACAACTTGGCAACACGATATCTCAAAAACAATTGACCTATTGAGCTTAGTTTTGGTACATATCCTCAGTAAACTGCTTTTTTAAAATAGAGAGCAGAATTGGGTCGATGCCATTTTTATAACACTACTAGCTGACCCGGAAAACTTCGTACCGCCTCAGAATCAATAAATGTTGTGTTTAATTTACTAAATAGGTACTCTAAGTTCAAAAAATGAAATTGAGCTGTTGACTAAGCACGAAATATTCGGCACACTACCCCATTGACAGTTCAAATTGATTCAAATTATGTCGACCAACGCACATTATTTGAAAAGCGGTTCCATATAATATATATGAAACAAATAATTTTCTTCATAATTATTTTTCCCGTGATTTTTTCCAACGTTTTAATAGCTATTCTGTTAATCGGGATGGAGACAAATCCAACAAATCAAAGTTCATAAAAATCGGTTCAGCCGTTCTTGAATTATAAATGGTGTAACTAACCCGACTTTGTTATATATATTAAGATAGGGTATAAAATCGAGAAAAAATCTTTAAAAAAAATTATATCTACAACTTCCGGAAGACTAAAAAATTATATCTACAACTTACGCGCACCATTTAATTAAATGTACAAAATCATAACCATATATTAGTGCTATTTTTTATATTACAAAATTTGCATACGTTCAAGTTATAATAAATAGGCAAATGCACAAAATTTGTAAAAGAAAATTCAAATGGTTTTGAAATTATTAAATCCCAAAAACTATCTCCAAAACAACATCTCAGAAATCAATATTTCCTTACGTCATTACATTTAATACGATAGTGTTGAGAGGATAATAATTTATTGTGCGCAGTGATGCAAAGCTGCGATGATCCTTTAGACATTTTTGTTGCTGCCTTTAAGTCTTGAAAATCTGTTGAAGTCCTGAATCCTCGACATCGAATTTGGGGTATGTATCCGTCCTTTATTATTTTCTTAGTACTGTTAATATAACCGAATGAATAATGCAAATAGACCAAGAGTTAAGAACCGTTGGAAAAATGAATCTTTCATAACGAGGTTGAATACAATAAGTTCAGTGAGCGTGCTTTCGGAGTGACCTAAATTCTGATCAGAACCTAAAGCCTAGAAAGGACTGCCACATGATTTAATAATGATCACAGACTCGACAGAATTTAGAGCAAAACTTAAAACTCACTTTTTCAGACGTTCGCGGATCGTATCATAAACCTTTCACATTAACAGCCTGTGGCATTGTAAATAACTAAATGTGTAAAAAATATAAGCAACTATGAAGATGTAAGCTTTTTAAGGTTATTACACAAAAAATATACAAAATATAAATATGGTCCCAAATATTCCTAGTCCTAAGCCTTCAAAAAATTAAATATCAACTCTGTTTTAACACTAATGTTCTAATCTTTAGAATCTAATGTAATATCAAATGTTAAATTGTACAATGTCCATTTAAAGTTGTATCTTCTTCGAACATACTCTTTCTAATAAAAGTGCTTCTATCGGAAGTTACCTGCTATGTACATAAATATGTTTTCTGTATCTTTTTGTAAATAATAAAATTTAATAAGCGGTAGTTGTTGAATGAAACACTAGTATATATTGAATCATTTGGCGGGTAGTGTAGCTCAGTGGATCAGAGCACCTGACCGGACTTCAGAAGGGCACAGATTCAAGTCTCGTCGGCGGCATGTATCTTTTCTCTGAAGATTTTTTTAATGTGGGTGAGTGTTTCAGGCTGATAATTATTGCTTATAATACTTGTTACCCTTTGTGCTATGCATAAAAATCTTGTCTTGAAACATTAGTTTATCAATTAAAAATAATAAATAAAATTAAATTTATTTTAAATTAGCTCCATACAGGAGGCCCTGAGGAAAATAATTCCACCAAGGGCCTATGTCATCTTTAAGGATACTGTGAAGAGGGTCGTTTTGGGAAATGAAGAAGAGGAAGGAAAGGAAATTCCAGTAAGGAAAAGGGTATTAGAGAGGGGTAGGAATCTGGGGGTCAGTAGGTCCAGGATCCATGAAACTATCTCTCAAGAGAGAGACCCCCGCCAAAGAGGTCAAATCTACTTCCTTAGGAACTCAAACTAAATTGTGCAGCGCTCTTGGGGTGATTTTTCACAAAAAGGGCGCTTTTCAAATTATTGAATTATTATTAAGGTGTTTGATTTACTAGTGCTTTGGTCACATGGATAGCATTCGTATGGAACAAGTTCGAATACCTCAGCAAATACCAAGAAACTACCCTTACAAATCGAGTTATTCAAAATCAAAACGTATCTTCTCTAACATTCTCTTTCTTTCTTTACTCCTGAGGTCACGGCTAGTGAAACTTATTCATTGGTATGATGCCAAAATATTAGGGAAGGGGGTCAAGGTTCCGTGAAACCTCATTTTTCGTGTCTGTAATCCATTTGAAATGTCGACAGAGTGAATAACCGTAAACAGGTAACATGAAATGAGGAATTTTAGGCGCTTTATTGTACTTTACAATGTCATGTTTTTTCTGCAGGTGTTTGACTGAAGTGTTGCGTAGAATTGTTAAAATCATCAAAAATACTATCGATTGTGACTGCCCTGCATTACTCTAGTTCAGTGATCTCAAATTTGGTTTGAATTTAAGTGTTATTTTCAAAATTGGAATTCTTTGTGTGGAGATTTAAGACAAGTAATAAAGTAGATAGTGCCTATCAATAATAATATAATATTTTAACAGAAATTTGTTTTAAACATATATTTATTTGAAATTTAGAACTATACTTCTTTAGTAGAGAGTCTCAAGGACGATGCTGTGTTTTTTTAAATACGATGTTAGAACAGCCCTTTATCCTAAGGGCCGGTAGTATTCGCCCAAAAAAGAAGAAGAAGGAAGGAGAAATACGACAATACGAATTTTGCAGGGAGCGCGCTAATATTGAAAATGAGAAAATGTATAATAAAACACGACTCGTTTACAATAGAGCAAAAATCTTTCTTCAAAACCTTAAGCAGCATTTAAAGAAACACTGTGAATTTTTTCATACATGTAATTTGTAAAATAACAGAAACAAACGCGTAAATAATAATTTAGGGAGCATACTTTGCGATTTTTTTTCTATCGAGGGTATTTTATGTAATTAACTTTTCAGCTCTACAAATCTTCAGATATTATCTTAAAAAATAACATGTATATTTTTTAGGAACTAAGGAACTTAGAGTGTTCAAGGGACATATGTTATAAATCGACAGAATATGTTATAATTAAACAGGCGAACTCTTCAACATTGGTTCTATGAGGTGTTAACAAAACACTTACAATTCGTTCTTATAAAATACACATACTGAATATTAACATTTTTTGTATTATTGATATTTATTATCTATGTAAGCTGTATAGATTGGAAGGCTGTGTGTACGAGACTAGAAATAAATAAATAAATCAATAATTACTGTAAAATAATATAATTACGATTATGATCTGGCTTAATTTGAAAAAAAAAAGTATTTAAAAAAAATTTACTATTTAAAAAAAAAATATAATAATAATTTTATGATAAGGTTGTAATACATTGTAAAATTGCTGGGCAATAAGTAAAAAAAATGATATTGTGGAACTGTTCCAGATACTAAAACACGTCATACAAAAATAACACCACTTTATTACGTAGACTTGAATGAAAGTTTATTTTTATCAATATCAAAAGAAATTTATTTGTTTTTCCCCTCATTATAAATTCTTTATGTATTCACATAAAAATATTAAGTGAGATCAACTCACATTATGAACGAGATTTTAAACAAGTCTCAATCGTCCTGAAATTCCGGGCGCGCAGGTATTCTATTACCATTTCTCCACACACAAAGCATCCTGCATATTTTTATCACTGGACGATAAAGGCTTGGTGGAGGCCCACAGACTGTGGAAGGAATAACTGAAATATCAACCCGGCTTGCTGTAAAATAAACGAGATTGAATTTTACCCTTCAAAAAATGACACATTATAAATACATAAAATACCTGATAAGAAATATACTGAGTCAACCAACGATAAAAGCTTTTTCTGATGAACAAATGTGGAAATAAACGTTACGTATTTTGAAATAGAAATTCCCAATTGTAAAAATTAACATTAATTTTAAACCCATATTCGGATGTGCAATAAATGTTATACTACATTTATAGATTATTCTTATAAAAGTACGATAACACATGATGACCAAATTTGAAAACCCAGGGTCTTCCCATCCTTTCGCTTCCCCATCTCCTTTCCTTCCCTTCTCCCTTCATCCTCCAACATACCCTAATTGATTTTATTATCAATTTTATTAAATAAATTACATATTTTGTTTTTCCACTATTTATTCATTAAACTTGCGGCACGTTTCAGAAAAGAATATTCTCCCAGTACGGCTCTTGTAAAACCACCCTTCAAAAATAAAACTTTGCTTGAAATGGCTTTAGCCGTGTTTGGTGATCCGATCTAAATAGCCAGGTACTTCCCATCCTTTCACTTCCTCCTCTCCTTCCCCTCCCCACTACCTTTAGCCTCACAAGATACCCCAATCGGGGATGCCGTAGTCTTACTAGCTCTAGACGGGAGCAGTTTGAACTCTTGTGCGATATTCATATAAAAAAGACAGTTGGGAAAAGTTGGGACTCTTGTGCTCTATTCACATAAAAAAAGTTATATGTGCAGTACGTTCCAGACCGGTAGATACTCTCAATAAATGAGATGAAAGACCACCGTTTGGAATAGAAAGGTGCTTGAAATGGCTTTTGTTGTATTTGGTGGCCAGATCTGAATAGCATCACATTTTCTTTCACCTTCCTTCCCCACTTCACCTTTCCATTCTATTCACCTTAAAAAATTACCCAAATGGGAAAGCCACACGGAGAAAAATATTATTCTAAAATACGATCATTTTATTCGTAAAAACGGTTAAAAACGGGACTGAAGTTCTTACGAACAAATTAACAGTGTTTCAATGTTTATTGGAGGGAAAATGTAAGAATAATTTGTTAGTATACGTACGAAATTACGTATACCAACAAATTATTCTTACATGTTCCCGCCAATAAATATTGAAACCCTGTTAATTTGTTCGTAAGAACTTCAGTACCGTTTTTACGAATAAAATGATCGTATTTTAGGATAACATTTTTCTCCGTGCATAGTATCTACAGTTTGGACTGAGCGGTTTTCACGTAAAAAGTTAAGCGGTCTCGATCCCTGAGGTGTATGTGTGGTAAAACCATGTATAATCGTGTGAGAAATGAGGATATCCGCAAAGAATCCAAGGCTGATGTAAGCGTTATTAGTAAGATTAAGAAAGTGACCCTCAAATGGTTTGGGCATGTAGAGCGAATGAACGAAGAAAGGAGTGTAAGGAGGATATATGACGCAAAAGTAAATGGAAGAAGAAGTTGTGGACGCCCGAGGAAGACATGGCATGATCATGTGAACCAGATACTTGAGTCGGGCCATGTCAGGAGTCAGAATAATAGAAGAGCATGTATGAAAAGATGTATGAATGTGAATGAAGCAAGGAGTGTGTGCCAAGACCGAGTTGTTTGGCGGTCAGTCCTCTCTGCCTACCCCTACGGAGAATCTGCGTGATGGTTAGTTAGTTAGTTAAGTTAAGCGGTGGGTACAGAATTTTTTTTTTTAAGTCCATATTTTAAAAAATAATTTTTATAATTGCAATTAATTTAAAAGCAATTCTACGGGCTAGCTCATATTTTGGAGGACTATTCGTGGACCAAACGACCATTAGTAAATTTTACCGGAGGAGGAGGTTTTCTTTCATTATTTCAATTAAACTTTGTGATAGGTCTAATGCTGAGGCCGCATCAGCGCCAATCGTCCCGAAGTAATGCGTGCCGATACTTCGTACGTTTGGAAAATTTGAAAAAAATAATTTGTTTACGTAAAAAATATTCGCGACGAGGTATATAGATAGATAATGGCCGGTCACATTTGTGCGTATTGTGTCATAGCACGAAGCTTCGTGACGATAGGCGCAGATGCGGCCCCAGCATAATGAAAGTGATTAATTATCGTTTTTTACACTTTACTATTAATTTTAAAATGGAGATTGAATAAACTAACGGACGACGTCTAGTATGTTGTATGTAGCTGGATTACGGGAATGGAGATAAAAGAAATGTGATCCCTTCCATTTTCAGCAGACTTGTTGCTACGCCATAAATTATGCCGGAAAGGGCGAAGAGAATCGTTGTGTGTGATAATGGAGGATCCCCCGAACTGAACCGAGTGGTAATGATTTCACGGTTAACGCGGTTGATCACAACTTTCAGATAGCTTTTCGTACCAAAATATGCTACGAAGGGATTTAATCATTGCTTGGTTTTCCAATTTATTTATCAGCTATAAATAATCTACAAGAACATATAAAATAATGTTTTGCCTTCGAAATGCAGAAATTTACTTTTCGAATAATAATAATAATATTTTAATAGTTTGTATGGTGCCGTTTTTGTGAAAAATCACCTTAAGAGGATGCTGTGCAATATTTGTAATATTTACAATCATTTACTATATTATATTTACAGATTAGACAAACTATTACATGTGGCTAAAAAAATTGTCGATCACAGGTACAAAACAATGTGTACAATGCATTTGTCCAATGAACGAGATGCTGCGTAAAAATGGGAATATATTATTTTTATTAGCAAACTTGATAATAACGACATATATCCAATGAAATTATAAAAATGCAAGACGCATTATATTTTTCTAGTCCAACAAAAATAGCTATATAAACGAAAGTACCCTATAAAGTATGTAAATTGGACTTAGTTCGTATCGCATCGATAATGTGTAACGTATATTCAATCAATTAATTCATCTAAACATCTTTCAAACATTTACTAAAGCCAACATACACATTTCAAATTAATAATTATTAATTAAAGAAATAATTTTGGGAAGCCTACTTTATCGCTCGTATGAAAGATTGTAAGTTCATTAAAATTAAATAATTTTACGAATTGCATTAGGAATACAATTTCCAATCACGAATCCATGTTCCGACATCTGAAATTGGTATGTTTAATGATTCGGTATTAATTATATTATTCGGGGAAATGTGTCACTTCCCTTTGAAGTAAATACGAGTACTTCGTAATATATCTCTACCATGAAATTATGGACTTGTGAAATTCGAAATTCACGGACAGCAGTGTTGTTTTTTTGACAGAATTATCGAGACACTGCTTGGAAGCTTTCGATATTGACTGCTTGTAGTAGACAAGTAGTCCTAGCCAGCTTAACCTAAATATTTCCACTTCATTTTTAACTCGGCATTCGGAAACTCTACATAAATGCAGGTATATTGAGAACGAAGTCAAAGTAAAACATGAAATATTATTGTCAACAGTGTTTTTAATATTAAATCGAGGAGGCCCTGAGAAAAGCTATTTCCCTCAAGGCCTGTGTCATATTTGGGGATGCTGTGTCTACCGTCCGTGGTCGAGTGGTAAGACACTTGACTCCCATTCGGAAGGTCGCGGGTTCGAACCCGGCGTGCGCAAATAAATTTTATTTGATTAATTTGTGTTTTTCACAATTAATTAATAAAAATAATATATGTTATATTTGCGGCACGTTCCAGAGTGGAAGATACTCTCAGTATCGCCCTGGTGTAAGACCACCATTCAGAATTGAAACGTTGCTTAATAATGGCTTTGGCCGTGTTTAGTGACTAGATCTGAATAGCCAGGTACTTTCCCACCTTCCTCTTCCCCATCTCCTTCCCTTCCCCACTTACCTTCAGCCTCACAACATTCTCCACAATTGGGAATGCCATAGTCTCACTGGCTCCAGGAGGGAGCAGTTGGGACTCTTGTGAGGTTTCTCTATAAAAAATAAAAAAAGGGTCTTTTTGAGGAGAGGTAGGAGTTAAAAAGAAATAAACACAGAAACCGACTAGTCGTTCCACAGCTGAGAAACTAAAGAACGAGTTATAGAAACGACCCCTTCTCATGTGACAAATTAATATTAACCGTGCACAATTGTTGGGTGCACATTTAGATTATTTTTCGACTATGTACCAGTGCCGAGGGGATTCAATTCAAGTGATGTTCGATCAAACTTGAGCGTTTCGATTAGTGTATAAGATCGAAATCGATGCTGCTCAGTTTATATATCAGTCCCTAGTAAGATCTTTAAAGTCTTATCGAGTAAAGCTATGGATAATCTTTGGGAACTCCAGCTCCATAACAATGATAGATAGACGTGTGTTACGCCAATGCAATCATCATCACGCAACCGCAATATCGTTTAAATCATAATGACGGCAAAGCGATGGCAATATGTGAAGTGACGACAATATTTAAACTGTGTCCCATCGACCTTATCTTCCCTTCCCCCGCCACAGTAACATTCACGATGTCATTATCCGATGACACGCGTTGATCAAACCTGCAAAGTAGTTGATAGGGAGGCGTAGGAAGAAAAGCGGAGACGGAAGTGTGGCGCAAACACTTGTTCGAACGCGACTGCGCACTGCGCCCGCGATACGCTACATAGTCCAGTTAACCGAGTCCCGCCCACCGTAGCGGGCGCGCGAATCGCACTGCCGAACTTCCGGCGAACTTTAATGAAAGCTCTGTCAAATTTAAGGAATCGGTGATTATTTCAACCCCCCTGAAAGTAATTCGCAAAACTACTGTGCTCTGTAAGGTCCGAATGTGCTCGGTTACAATTCCTAAAAAAATGTGAAGCCGCAAAGTGTTTTCGAAGTTGACGGTTAAGTTGCCTGCAATACGACTTGAGTTAATTGAATGAATAAATAACAAAGACTACTCAGATCCACGAAGGCAAAAGTTCACTCTCTTGTAAAGAAATATCGCCGTAATATCAATTCACAGTGTTGTCAATTGTCATTTTAAAAATAAAACCCATTTTGTAATCAAGTTAAAAATTACGAATATTAAAATATTCAGGTTCATTCGCGAAACTTTTTTTCAAATAATCCTAATTTGATAATTTTATAGGAATTCATTTTATTAACATATCTACGTTGATTTTAATTTCAAGTAAACACTACGTAGAATAATTTTTCTTATCGATATTATAACTCTTTTGTATGGCCTTAAAGTCCTTTTAGTAATCTTAAAATATGAGAGAAAATGATTATATTTTATTGAATACCCTATTATAGGTGGTCTGCATATTTAATATAGTGCAAAACGCAACCCTTAATAAGTTTATTGTTTCTGGAAAGTGTGATAAGTTCAAAAGAAAAATAAGACAACGGCCACAACAAGGAAAATAATTGGATACGTTATTGGGTAAGTTTATTTGTTCGTAAAACTAACTATTTTTTAACTACATGAACATGCCATTTGAAATCATGAAACAAATCAAACAATAAAGTTACGATTATTGTTCTTCTTAAAAAATAAAGACAAAAATTGCCGGTTTACGAATAACCTGACAATATTTTTAAATATTCCACTACCATCATTATATTTGGAAGATGTATTGTACAATTATGGATGACTCCGCCAGCAGAGGAATTGGTCGCCTGGTGGGAACTAATCGCATTTATCAACTCTGCCACCAACAGTTTGAAAGCACAAGTTTGATTTTTTTTGTCAACATATTAATGTTTGTTTACGAAGCTAGGTGACTAATTGACTATCTAGTATTTTACGCAAGCAAAATATATCTATAGACCCTTCACACATTATTTCCAATAAGATGACAAAGACTTTGAGTGAATTAGATATATTATTATCCCCAGGGACGGGCATCCAGCTAATAGTGGATTGAAATGATTTACTTAGTTTTGAATATATCCACTCGACGTTTCAATTAAGATTAATTGTATTGATGTCCATAATCGTTGAACATGTATAAAACATGTGTTATTTGAAACTAATCAAAAATTTGTTAAAATTCTGAAAATTTTCAGTCACTCACATTACTGAGGGTTTGGAATTCCGTTAAGCTAACATGAATACTTTTATCAGTTCAACGGGTCATGCAATGTACATATTGCTAATGCAAATGTTAAATATAACCGGAGGACAAACGCATTACATAAAAATGTAGTTTCATATATCCGAGAAAAACTGTTTAATGTTTGGTTACGCCCAACTGTGAAACGGATGTCACAAGCTCGTTGTCAAAAATTTGCGAAAGCGCCAACCAATCTAACGATATTGTAATGGTAAATAGCATGAGAGGGAATATAATCACTATATTTATTCTCTTTCATGTGAAAACATTCCACCTACTCATATTTCTTCAATTGTCTTGAAGGCAGGATGAAAATTTCAGAACTCGAGTAAATACGCAGTAGTATTTTTGGTTCACGTTCTCGAATGAATGAACATTGAGTTCACTTTGTTCACGAGTATTTAGTGAAGAATAATTAGTTTTTGTTTTATCCCATGTTAATCCGAGTGAATTAATTTTGTATCCATTTCTGAGGTCTTATGCCATTTTACTGACTTCCTCGAAAACCATATTTGACAAATTTCAACAAAAATAAAACATAAAAAGTATTAATTTCGGTTTTGGCTCTGTCTTTAAAGCCAAATTTACATTATGCAACTAATGACATGCATGTATCAAATAATTTCATGGCACTAAAAAGTTGGAATAAATTGTGTAAATTTAGTGTGCGTCACATTCATTACATTCTAAAGGGTATATCCCGTTTTTTTTTTCGAATTTACAAGAAATATCATAAACTCCAGTAAATGACTCGATGTGTCGGAACCCGTACCAAAAAAAAATAAGTAATAGATTAAAATTGTGAATAAAATACTCTTCAAAATAAAATGTCTAGAAATTGTGATATACTTAATTCCTAAGAAATACATTTTTTTTTTAATTTTCCGAAATAAAGGGGTATTTTATATAATAATATCAGATTTTGGAACACGTATTTACACTTTTAAAATAGTAGGCTGTGAGTTATTTCAATGTACGAATTTCCTTCGATAAAATTTCAACAATCCATAACGTCACATTACTTATTAAGTTAATCGATACCGATTGAAAAATCCAAGCGTCTTCTACGGACAGCTGTGAGAAGTGTGTGTACTTCATATAGTTTAGCGACAGGGAGGGAAGTAGGGAGTGGGAGGGGAATCGGGAAGGGGGGTGTAAAGGCGGGGAAGGTGTAAGGGGAACGTGGGAGGAAAAGATGGCAACGTGGAAATGTCCCTACAATATTTTCAAAAATCTTGTTTTTATCTTATACAGATAAATTGTGCAACAAGACACAAGGGATCAATTATGACGAAAACAGTAAGTATATTTTTCCCACAATGATGTTAAACCTAACAGATTTTCTAAATTATGAAAATGTTCTTTAGATTGTCATTAATAATTTGCTAAAATTTCCTTCCAATCTTCCAAAACACTATCAACCAATTTCGATATATGATTTTTGATAAACATTACTTACATTGCGTCATCCTGGCTTTATACGTCGAGCTCAATAAATTAGAAAATAAATAAGTTATTTAATCACAATTAGGTAAATCATAAATAGGAGGAGTTAATTAAAAATGCTGAAGTAAACGAAGCTCTCGATAATATTGCAGTATGAAACATCATCGATGAAAGTAAGATTCATATAATAAAAAATTTTAATACTTATTCCATGATATAATATTAAAGTAATTATTGAATCCCGATAACCGGGATCAATTGTTTTATATATAGTAGTCGAATTTACATAAGATTATTTATTTCCCCCAGAAAAATAAAGGGAGCATGTGAGAGGCGCAATTATAAACCAATATCTCGTCAAAATGTGTTTCACTATTATCGCGTGTAGTAAATTCAGTAGTTCCCGGTCGTTCAGTTTCGGCGTATTTTCGCTTCCTGTTTCATCTAAATGGAATAGTAAATTTTTCGTCAAATCAGTTCCAATGTTGACAATGGCAATTTAAATATTTTTTGTTAAAAAAAACTTAAAATAATTTCTCCAAACAAACACCTGCAGTTTTGAAAATGGATTTTAAATTTAAACCAAAAGTTCTAGAATTAAATGAGTTAAGCTGAATTTACATCACGCAACTAATTGCGCACAGGTTGTTTGATGACATTAGTTGCACTGCTAATTTCACATGTAAGAAAAATCGAAAATGACAAATCAACGCTCTTCACGGATCTTCATAAAGTATTCAAAAGAGTTTCACTCATTCGGAAATTACTTTCAGGATCTTCATATACTAATTCAGAGGTTAATTGCATTGCAACCATGCGCTTTCTTGATAACCACCCTCGAATCCAACATCATCTTTTTTTTATGACAGTCTTTTCTTTATTTTGTACATCGCCTTGCTTACAAAAACATTGCGCATTGTTGAAAAAAATTAGAATCATCGAATATGAACTCTTTTTACGACAAAATTACTTAAATAAAGAAAAATAAACTAAAGGTAAAAAAAACTTAAGAAATCCGAAGGTCCTGGGTTCGAGTTCCAAATGTGACCGTAACTTTTTCTGATTTTTCTGTTTCAGATTTTTGATTGAGTTTCGCTAATATTTTTTTCTTTAATTAAAATATTACAATTTTAGGTTTAACTCATTAAGTTGAAAAAAAAACTTAGTTTAAACATTAAAATATTATGTATCAATGTTATTTTAAATAGAAACCTTACAAACCTTAGAAATGAACAAAATAAATTGATATTTTTATAAGAAAACCTCTCTTTTTAACTTTTGTAGGTTATTCCCATAATTTGACAATTACGACAGTCTCATAATAGATCGCATTAGCCCAATTGGTAGAGGTGTATGTCCCGGTAAGACGTAAGGTTCTGGGTTCGAGTCCCAGTTGCGACCGTTATCTTTTATTATTTTTCTGTGTCTTGTTGATTTTCATATTTAAAAAAGATTAGATTATTATTGTTATCTTCTTCTTCAATGATAAAATAAATTGAATCGAAAATAATGTTAGACACAATAATAGCACCCTGTAAGTATGTTGGCCATATTTCTTTGTTATAATGACTCCTCCCACTGTCCCTCTCTCTCCTCCAAATCAACAATTAGTTTTAACCTTAGAAATAAACAAAAAAAATAATTTTGGTACAATATTAGCACCTTTGTTGACAATGTTTCCTTGTTATAATCCCCTCATCGTCTCCCTCTCCCCCAAATCACCACTCCCTACCATTGCCTAAAATCATCTAATCATTTCTGTACTTGTATAATTTTTTAGTTAGTTTTAATAACGCTACTGAATGAATAACAAATGTACAATGTCGATAAAACTCTTCAAAACAAAATCAAATAATATATTCAAAAGTGAGCCCACGTATATATACGCATTTATGTGTTTTTCTTGAACTGTTTGTTAATAACAGAAAAAATATTGCCGACATAAGAACCTTCCATCGGATCCCGTCGATTCCAATCTGTTACCAACTGAAATATACGAGCCTGGCGTGGAATATTTTCATACATTTATTAAAATAATGTTTTCAATTTGTTTCTGTGGGGGAACCCAAAATCTTTTCTCGTTTTGAAAAATTATCGTTTCGTCGTAGCCGCTTTGGTTTTTACACTCAGAAATAAGTACTCTCATAAACATGCGAAACACTGATAGAAATAGCTTTATTTGGCCATTCTCTCTCTTGGAAAAGCTGTTTTCATTTATTTGGAAATTTTTTTGATTAAAGTTTTGAAGGTAAAAGGAAAACATAATTAAGACCTGGAATTAGCAATTAAATAATTCAATTAAAACTTTTGAGGTGACCTAGATATATTTTTACTACCGACATCAATGTTTTATTCGTGGTGAAATGAAATGATCGTTAAACTGTTAATGTTTCTGTATTGAGTTCTACAAAACAAACATAATCTAACCTAATGATATATCAAATCAACTCGTAGCAATCTATTAGTAACAACGCTTAAAACTATGTAGTAAAAAAGCTAAAAACTATAAAAAAATTATGCGGTAAATAAATGCGGTAGATAGAACTATTTTTCCTGTATTGAGTTCTACAAAACAAACATAATCTAGCCTAATGATATATTAAATCAACTCGTAGCAATATTTTAATAACAACGCTGAAAAGTATGCGGTAAAAAAGCTAAAAACTATGCGGTAAATAAATGCGGTAGATAGAAATATTTTTCCTGTATTGAGTTCTACAAAACAAACATAATCTAGCCTAATGATTTATCAAATCAACCCGTAGCAATCTATAAGTAACAACGCTTAAAACTATGCGGTAAAAAAGCCAAAAACTATAATAACTATGCGGTAAATAAATGCGGTAGATAGAACTATTTTTACTAATGTTTTCTTTTGCGTTAATTTAATTAACTCGTATGAATAATCGCATTTATTAATTAAAAATTCCACCGCGCTTGATGCACAACAATTCTTTGTGTATAATGTATGTGGTATTTGGCTTTTACATATTCCTCTATTTAGCCATTGTAAACTGTGTATGTGTTGTAGGGTGGCCCGTGTTTAACCCGACCTCGCGGTCGCCGAGTTTGGTCGATAAACAGTCACCGACGTAACTACTGTATCGTGTCGTAAAACCTAAAGTGTAATTTATTAAAGGTAGGAGCGATCGATTCCTCCAAGGCGACGAACACTGAACACTGCCTCCCTGGAACTAGCGTGCATAAAGAGGCCGTGTATAATGGGCATAATGTCTTGTAACTATGTAGGCTGGAATGGAAAATGTCCTTGGGTTCAGAAAGGCTTTTCGTAATTCTTAAGCGCGGTTTTAAAATTAAAGTGACGTGGTGTACATACAAAGAAATAGTAATTTAAATAACATATTTGAAAAGGTAAGGAGGTAAGTAAGGTAAGGAGGCTATTTGAACATAAACCGTCTTTAAAACTAATGTTGTGAGGCGTATTTATAAATCCTATGCCGTTTCAGTAGCAGCTGCGACTGAAACTGGATAGCTTCTGTTGGGAAAAATTTGTGTGTCATGCAAACGTTGTATGTTGTGCCGTTTTCATCAACATTGCTTATTCAGTTGCAGGGACGGTGGCGTCTGTAATTATATAGTAGATTTTGTTTGTGTATCTACTGAGTTATATATTTATTTTTATTATGTTTTGTAATCGAAACGTATAGCACATATGAAAAAGGCTGATAAGCTTAACAACATGATAATTGTCCTCTTCTGATGATTACAATTTGTTTAAAGCTGAAACGGACTTAGAATTGGCCTTTAACGGGAACCTTTCATCTGTCAGAAAAACAAAATGGCGCTGAATTGCCAATCAATAACAATGTTTCATTTGAATTATTGTAATACAATCCACCCTAAGAATATTTTTAGGATTTATTGATGTATAATATATGTAGTTAGTTCATTTAGGCTAGGTTTAATGTAAAGTGATTCATAAAAATGACTCATAAAATAATAAAATAAAAATGAATAGAATAAATCAAATCGTTGGATGTATTCATAACGCCAAGAAAATAGCAAAAAGGTTTTCATATTATTTTTATGATTTATATCTCTAAAATATCTGCTGATATCTGAAAGGATCTTTTCTAAAAATAGCAGTTTGTTTTTTTAGTTACGTCAGCATTTTTCATGTTTGACAAAAAAGAATCTCATTTTGGTTTGATAATTCATTTCCTCACAAAACCTTAATGTTCTCCTAAAAATGGGTTCATTTTAATATGGTCATTTATAAAGTGAATAACTACAGTCAATCTTGCAGGGTGATATCGAGTAAAGAAATCACATTTAAGTAACCAAACTTTGCTCCCAATGGGAGCTGTTATATTAACTAATGGTAAGACGACGAGTTCCGTAGCAAAGCGATAAGGGAAGTAACCATCGAACATTTATTCAGAAAAAAAAGCAAATTACTGTAAAGTGGTATTTGAAAATAGTCAAGGATGGGAAAAGGAGGATATATTCAAACGAAAAAGTTAATTTTATCATTTCATATTATCAGAATGTGACAAATAATTTTTTTTTAACTGCTAGTCAATATGTATAACTTGAAAGCTAAAGCGTATAATAACCATGGATATCGCCTCCATTTTTGTTTTGTTTTGGGATCGATATGTCAAGTCCTTCTCTTAGTTATTTTGTTTGGTCATTGGTCCACTTCTATAAAACGTATGGATAAACCGTCAGTTTTTTCAAAGTCGCCAAGAACATTTATAAATAATTATATTAGATATGGTTACAAGTAACCAGTTCCTTTGTTGTATCTGAAACGACGATAAAATTTCTCAGGAACTGGTTATTTTTCGAACTGAGAAATCAGTTCTATAATGTAAATTATAAAATTAAAAAGAATTGAACATTTCTGAACAAATCTGTAGTATAAGCAAATATTGTAAAAATAGCTACATTACACGGAGATAAATGTTATTCGAAAAAACGATCATTTTAATAATAAAAACGGGTAAAAACGGGACTGAAGTTCTTACGTACAAATTAACAGGGTTTCAATGTTTATTGGCGGTAACATCTAAGAATAATGTGTTGGTATACGTAATTTCGTACGTATGCTAACAAATTATTCTTATATTTCCCGCCAATAAACATTTAAACACTGTTAATTTTTTCGTAAGAACTTCAGTCCCATTTTTAACCGTTTTTACCGTTAAAATGATCGTTTTTTCGAATAACATTTTTCTCCGTGTAAAAGATATTTGTGAACTTCAAGAGGAACTTGTTCCTTTTTCTCAGAATTTCTTTAGCCATCCATGGCTTTTTCTTATTGAGAAACCAGTTTTAAAAGTAACTGAATAAAGAAATGTTCCGCATTGGTCTCCGGTAACTGGAACCGCAGTGACAACCCATTTCATGTATCATCAGCTCTGTAATATATGTTTATAATCGTCCACTTTCAATAGCAGGAGGATTCAGTCCAGAAATAATCACGCTGTGCTAATTACGGACGTGATACGATAAATTGTAATGGAAACACGTTATAAATTAACGCGAATAAAGCTATTTTTGCAATCGGCTTACCAAACTTCAGATTATCGGTTTAGAATTCGTTCTATAATTCGCAAATTCTGTACCAGTGTAATATTTGTACTAACTACTGTTTTGTTCCCAAAAAAAAAATATTTTGTACATTTTTTATATTATCACATGAGTTTAAACTGTACGTAGCCAAAGCCATTGCATGAATGGTATTCCCATTTGGAAACGTTGTAAGGAGGTGCAGGGAGAGGTTCGAAAGTGATGGGGAAGTTGGGGGGTTTGTAATACAAGAGAAACCGAAAGTCGGGAAGTGCTTGACTATTCAGATGGGTCAGAAAATACATATTATAATTTAACATAAACTAATTTAACCAATACTTTGATTCTGATTAGTTGTCACAAAGTATCAATCGATCCTGAAAGTATCCTCATATCTGAAACGAAACGTAATTGTGTATATAGGATATATTATTATATTATATTATTAGGACATTCTTAGTCCATTATTAATTTTTTTTCATGCATATGTCAACAATTTTATTTTGCCAGTACTAACTACATTTAATTTAATGTTAATAATCAAATCAAATTGCTAAAACAACCTTTTTCATTTTGTCCTTTTCCAATCAAGCATGATTTGAAAAATTTGAATCAAATGCTTTGCTGTTCAATTTCAATGGGAAATTCAAAGTCACATTCATTTATTGGCTCCTTTGTGCCACGCTATGCATAGTTGATGGGCGAATTTAACACACCAGGCGTTTCATAAAACAGTGGGCATATTCAAATACAAGTTGTGTTTTTATTGCTTGTTGCGGCTTGTAGAATTTTGTTCACAGCACTTAATTCACATCACAATTTTACGATTTGCTGAAGTGATTCCAGAACCAATGATTGTTTTGTGTCAGTGTTCATTTTAAATTGCCGTTGCAATTGAATAGATTACCATTTATTGAAATATTTCACTGTACAATCTAACTTCTAATAATTTATTCTGACAATGTAACAGAAATGGGATTACAATCAATAATTCATTTATTCATTAGAAAACTAAAACCTCTGTTTTAGATCACCCCAAGTTTTTCTCTTTTTGGTAACTTGGCAAGGATGCGTTTGCCCACTAACTTCATGGCGGTCGGATTGGGAGACTACCACGCAAACGCCAGGAGAGGCCGGTTGAGGGAGACCATTTGATTTCTTCATCCGGTCTCTCTCCGGAAAGGATGATTCATACGTCCGTCCTGGACACTGACCTCCGGTTTCCTACCCACTCCTCATACTTGTCCTTCCCAGAATTTCCTCTCCTTCATTCTCTTAAAAATATCCTCCACACATCATTACCAAAGATGAATCATGCCTTCAGGGAAAATATTTTTATCGGGGCTTCCTGTGTGGAGTTAATGTAAAAAAAAATATATATTTTTTTTTTGCTTTGTGTATTTTAAAATCATTGAACGAAAGTTTAACACCGAACAGATCTGGCGACAAAAATGTTCCTGCTTAAAGTTTTGACAATTTTTTAGAAATACTTACTTTTTTCTTTACGAGTATTTCTTATTAAAGTCTGTTTATCAGTAGTTTCCTGGCAGGTAAGTATGTTTTCTGTAAAGTATGTTTTTTTGTAAACAATATATCTAGATAGAGCTTAAGAATTCATTATATATTGTACAGCGCCCTTGAGGTGATTTCTTACAAAAACGGCGGTCTACAAATTATCCAATTATTATTATTATTATTAAGAATCAGAAAAACTCTGTTTTTCATCTTCCATTTACCGTCGACAGCATATTTATTTATAATCTAGATAATGAATAATTTAATGAAAGCCTAAAACCTCGAAAAAAGATGATCGATGAACTTTTAGATAACTTTAGATAACTTTAACATTATCTTTGGCACGACTATGCACAGTTAAAAATGAGGCACATCGCTTGAAAATGTATTTTTACTATTATATTAAACAGTGCAGCATTATTCTGCATGGACGCTAATGGGGCCAACAGACCTAGCTATAAAAGCTCAAGCGTTATTTGGTTTGGCGTATTTCGGCATATCGGTTGCCGTACATTCCCAGTGGGAATGTATGACGAGCGATACGCTGAAGTAAGCCAAGCAAAATAACGCTTGAGCTTTTATAGCTAGGTCTGTTGGCCCCATAACTAGAACACCGAAGAGAAACTCGGCCGACAATAATAGAATATTTCTTAACAGTAGTTGATGTCGTCAGTACAAGAACTCTTCCTTTAGTGAAATGGCCTGCAGGTGGAACAAGATTTCCCCATTCATCCTTTCTACTTGAAGTAATCCATTACTTCAGTCCCTAATTCAACCCGTCTCACAAAGTTACCCAATTGGGTGACTGTTTTGATTACCCTCGTTCTACATTAGTAAATAAAATAAAATAAAAAATAAATAAGCCCACATTCGCACTAGACATGTATTATTTCTTTTTACTTTAAAAAAGGCATCGAACCCAAAAAATAGTTTAATATAAAAAAGGGCGTGTAGTCTTTCCTCATAAATTTATCATTAACTTTATCACCCTTCAAAAATCATTATCAATTTGTTAACGTAGGTATTATTCAATTTTTTTTTAAATTTATGTATGTATTAAATACACAGAAAAGGCTTTTATGTGTCCTTCGAGCTATAACAATGGCTTTTTATTTTTGGCTAAAGAAAATGAAATTTCAAGTTTTAGAGAAAAATTGTTATATTTCGCCAAATTAGCATCAAGTTTTATTATTTTTCGTGAAATTTACAGTCTTCGTTGTTTGTTGCATTGTTTTTAATTACGCCGACGTTTATTTATGTGGATATGCATAATAAGAATACAAACAGGGTAAGCTGTACCTGTCTCGGGGGAAGAATCACACACATAAATAATTAATAAATCTCATAAGCCGGGTCAAGAGAGAGGAATGTCCGTACGGAAAACGAGTGACCTAATTTTGAATTTACTTACATTCCTTGGACCTTAAACCAAACCTACCTTTTTTAAACTACGAAAGTTGTTATTTTACAATGAAAATTGT
This sequence comes from Limnephilus auricula, assembly GCA_951813805.1. Classification (NCBI taxonomy): domain Eukaryota; kingdom Metazoa; phylum Arthropoda; class Insecta; order Trichoptera; family Limnephilidae; genus Limnephilus; species Limnephilus auricula. The sequence goes on from OX638388.1 coordinate 37,142,492, forward strand.
AAAATTAAAACAATTTTATATTTATTATGTGAAATATTTTTTTATAGCAATGAAATGTCATTTTATTTGACGTCGCATAACGTAAAATTCCAGCATCTAAAAATTTATGTTATGAATAATGTGTCGTTTATGCCCTTTGAATGGCTCTACGCTATTTATGCTTTATATCTATTATATTTATACCTAGTATACTGAATCGATAATGATTGATAGGATAACTTTCAGTAACTTTTCATCGTTCCCTAGGACAACTGCAGATCGCTGACGTAAATACAACAGTTGATGTCGAATGTATTAAAGACACTGAGTAATTGTGAACTGTCACTAATTCGTTGGCGATTTGCAGTCATGCTAGGGAACGAGGAGAAGTTACCGAAAGTTCGTCGATACAAACCTTATCGATCGAGTGTGCTTGGGGCCCTGGTATCTAAATGGACATAATGTGTTAAACCTCCCTGGTATAGATCTAAAAACAAAATTTCACTACCGAAATAATTAATTAATCATCACTCAATTATTATTGTTCAATTTAAATTAGAAATTGCAAAGGATTTAAATATGTTTATTGCAGGATTTAATAATTACAATCCTTGTTTGGTCGTTTTGCATCGATAACCAAATAAATAAAATAATTAATCAGCTTACCCGGAAATAATCAAAAAAAAAAATACCTTTTAAATAGTTTATTAAATAAAATTAATTATGCACAGTAATGTTGTAATATTTTGTCCAAACTAGGTAAATGTAAAAAGAAGATTATATTCATGTATCAACACTCCTCACAGTAACATTATTCACTCTAGAACACATATTTGTCTTTGATGTTTTGTTATAATCAAATAACAAACTTTTGTATTCGCATCTTCCAAAGTCGTTGTTCACTGTTCATATTGCCAACATCAATCAACTTTCCTTACCATTGAAAGGGAAACTTTAAAGCTAAAGTAATTTGACTCGTTTGTTTCTGAAAACAAATCAGGACTGATTGCTCGAAGCAAGATGGGGACTAAAGTAATTCAGAGTATCCTGATTTAATTAGGAACACTTTCATTCAATTCCTTTCTAGTATTCATTATTATTTATACGATACTTTCGCTGAGAACGGAGACCTCTTTGATGTCTTTGAAATGCAGCAAATAAATTTTTCCCAGCTATTTTTAAAGTCAGTCTTTTATTAAAATGAACAAGAAAATAATAAACAATAAACAACACCACAATTTTATTTTTTTATTTTTTATTTTATTTTTTCGAATTTAAACACTTTTATTCATTTATTCTTTTAGGTCAGAGCAGTTTGAATTTTTTTCCTAAAATGGTTTTTATATTCCGAATAGAATGTTTAATACAATTTTAAATAGCCTTGTACAGCGTTAAAACACTGAATTCTAGGACACACATTGTTACTGAAAGCTGGAAGTTTATAATGCATATGTGGTGATGTAATAATATCCAATAAAATGAAGACATATCGACAAGCATAGACTAATGTTTCTATTCTGTAGATGAAAATGGTAATACATACAAAGTCTATATAATCTCTTAATGAAAAGTTTATATAAAGTCTTTTTTTGTATATGTGAACCACACAGGAGTCCCAACTGCTCCCGCCTGGAGCCAGACTATGGCATCCCCAATTGGGGTATGTTGTGAGGCTGAAGGAAATGAGGAGGGGAAAGAGATGGGATGAGGAAGGTGGAGAAGTTGGATCCACTATTCAGATCTGACCACCAAACACGACTAAAGCCATTTCAAGCAACGTCTCAATTCTGAATGGTGGTCTTACACCAGGGCGCTACTGAGAGTATCTTTAATTCTATATATTATTTTTTATGAATTAATTGTGAAATAACACAAATAAATCAAATAAAATTTATTTGAGCACGCCGGGTTCGAACCCGCGACCTTCGAGTTGCGAGTCCAGAGTCTTCCCCATCGAATCTTTAGATGAAAATGGTTAAATAAAGTCTATCTAATCTATAGATGAAAATGGTTACATAATGTTAGACCCGGAACACACTAAAAAAAGGCGATAATTAAAAAAAGTTAAGGGTACTATTAAAATTTTCGGAGGAACCTTTTTTTTATCTGACTACCGCTCGAAGTTCCCAAATGCTCCCAACCGCCTTGAGCCAGTGAGAGTATGGCATCCTCAATTTGGGTATGCTGTGAGGCTAAAGGTAGTGGGGAGGGGAAGGAGTTGGGGAAGAGGAAGATGCGACAGTACCTGGTTATTCAAATCTGGTCACCAAGTACGGCAAAAGCTATTTAAGCCAATCAACTTTTCAATTCTGAATTGTTTTCTTACACCAGGGCGGTACGGAGAGTATCTTCCGCTCTGGAACCTATGAATTTAAAACTAACTATCATGTAACAAATACACATATGTAACTGTCATAAAGAAACAATCCCCTGATATAACGAAATAAAACATAATATATTCGAGAATAAGTTGAGCGTATTTAATACGTGTTAAATACACTAAAAGTCTCCAATATAATCTTAATATATGAAGATAAATGTTTCTCTATTTATCTTGTACACGTACCTATACCGTTTATCCATTTGGTGATTTGTTGTACGCACCCCAGCGAAGTCTTTTTATAAATAATAGTGACGTAGGTGGCGCGCGAGTTGTTTGAAAAATATGCGTATTTCAAATAGTTTAGCGGCAGAGAGGAAAAGCGGAAGAGGGAGATAAATCAGGAAGAAGGGTCGAGGGAGGGAGGAAGTCGGCAAAGGTTGAAAGGAAATGCGGGAAGATGGGAACGCGGGAGAATGGGTGGTTTACGGGAAGGTGGGAAGGCGGGGAACGCGGAAGGAGAAGGGGATGCGGTAGGGGAATGGGAGCGGAAACGGGGACGCAAAGAATGGATACGGCGGTGATGGAGAGGTGGGGGACGAGAGAGGGGTAGAGGGAGCGATTGCAAAGGAGACATAGTAGCGGTAGGGGATAGCAGGGGTTAAATTTGGCAAAAAATGCATCGCACACGGACAGCTGTTTGTAGCCTTCTGATTTATTTTCGTGTACACATCAGAGAGATAAACAAAAAATATTATATATTCAAAAGCACTTCAATTATAAAATTTAAAACGCAAATACTTTTTTTCTGTAAGTGGGACATGAACTCATGCCGAATAGGCGCTAGTGTATTATTTAATGACAAAAAATTATAAAATACTATAAAAGACTTCCTAATAGAGGAGTATTAATGATGTGTTATTTAACTAAGGATCTAAATACAAAAATTATTTCGTGTTTTTTTCAAAAGACAATAGAAAATGAGAATTATAAAAATATGATATTAAATTATCGTGGTAGGTAACCAATTTACAAATTATTTCTAATAAAACTTATTCATACTAAGAATACCGTATAAAACAAAATAATACACACATTCCAGAAAATATATTATGTTCATAACATTTATGGATTTGATAAAAATGAAGACAAGGAACAAAATTTTCCCAATTTGAACACAGGATTTTCTCTTTGTAAAAACAATATTTGAAAAAATGACAAGACAGCCATAAAATATAATTTCACAGGGTTTATATTTAACCAAGAGTTATGTATCTTTTTGTTTGTTGTAATACGCCACTCTTATTTTATTTTACAGGGGATAGAGAAATACCGACTCGGGGAAAACAACCAACTTAATACGGTCAAGCAAGGAGACAAATTGCGATGAAGCCCTGGTTCGGCTCTCCTGGTGACTAATTTTCTCTTAATCTTTAAAGATTCTCAAATCTACTGAAACGTTTTCATTTTTGTAAAACAAAATCTGGCAGATAAAATACTGACACATACACGTGAATCTTACTAATATTATAAACGTGAAAGTGTGTATGGATGTATGTGTGTTTGTTACTCTTTCACGCAAAATTTACTGAATGGATTTTAATGAAACTTTACAATAATATAGGTCATACATCAGAATAACATATAGGCTATAATTTATAAAGCTAGCTATTAATTTTCAATATATTGAAAATAATAATTATTGTTGTTTAATAGAAAATGTCAAAATTTAAGAATGACATTTTGCAAAACAATGATTGTTAAATCATAATTCTATTTTAGAAAATATTTAAGTTAGTGAATTTATTTGAAGTACTCGCCCAATACTTTGAATCGAATCAAGAATTATAGATATTTTAAATAAATAGGTTAAGAATTTTGGTATAAACCTAGATGGGACCTAGGAAAAGAAAATAGATTACTCGAAGTACTAATTATACGCAGTCACGGGCAGAAGCTGCTATAATATAAAGTCGTGACTAATAATAATTAGTAGTTATTCTTCTGTATTTTTTTTTAAACAAAGATAAACATACTTGGGTTACGAATAACCCAACAACATTTGAAAATCTCCTACTACAACCACAATAAGCAGGAGATGTTGCTTGTGTTGTATAAACTGTTTTCTTGTATAAAATGCCCTTACAAGCTGAAATGATGTGACCAGCTGAAAAACGTTGTATTAACCTTATTTTTTTAACAGCTCCACACAGGAGGCCTCGAGGAAAACGATTTCCCTCAGGACCCATGTCATCCTTGGGGATACTGTGTGGAGGTCTTTTTAGGAAAGGAAGTACAGGAAGTTTTTGGAAGGAAAAAAAGTATGAGGGATGGGTAGGAATCTCTGGGTCCAGGAGTGATGGGCGTATGAATCCACTTCTCCCACTGCGGTGCAAGGAGGTGGGTCGAGAGAGTCCATCTGGAGAGGTCTAGATTAGATCTCCCTCAACCAGATCCGGCCCGCCACGCAATAAGACTAGACAAACCTCACCCCATAATCCCGGGCACCTCTGCTCAGTCACCAAACGTAGCGAACCACTCGGGGTGACCTATGGCAGGGGTGTTTGTTATCATATATCTCTTTGGAGCTACTTTACTATTTAGAAAACCAAATCTAAATATCATCTTAAGGAAATCTATAAAAAAAAATTTAAACGTCTTCATTTAAATGTTTTTAAAAAATATTTATTAACTGTAATTTGCACGGTAAAGCGTACCATTTTAAAAATAAATTGAACTTATTCGTTAAAAGTAATATTTAGTTACTGCGCAAATCTCAATTAACTGGTTGAAGTTTCTAAAGACGGTATCAAATCGAGAAATTCAAATATTTACTATACCGATTTCTTAGCTATTCAATCAGATTGTGCCAAATTATCTTAATCTTGATTGAAAGCCACCAAGTAAAAAACTTGAAGACATTTTTTTTAGTTAGGCTTCTGAAAACATTCCCACTGTCAAGTCAAATGAAATCCGTACAGCAGTCATATGACTATCATACATTGACTAAAGAAGTTGGTGGAAACTATCATATGATACTCATTTGAAAATAGATACCGAAATTATAATAATATATTGGTTTGTTGGGCTACTGAATACATTAAAAAATGTAATTTCTCTAAAACCATGCGCACAAATTACGTTATTACGTTTCTTTTAACTTACATCTAAACTTAAGTGACTGATTTTATTAAAATCGCGTTTCCAAATATTTGTTTTTTAATCAGAGATATTTCTGAATGATTGCTCGTGTACGTTTGTAATAAAATGATGGAAATTATTTTCGAAAAGCAATAAGCCCAGCGGTAGAACATTTCGTTCGTAGTGTCCATTTTCTTAAAATATTATTTATATGTATGTACGAAGTTTCCGTACAAAATAAAATAATCATTCGTCCGAATAAACATTTTATCTTTATCCTCATCGATAATCTGTACAGGTTTTAGATCTCTTAATATATTCAAGAAGGTAAAAAAGGTTCAAAACCCAATTATTGAATATTATAAAATGTCAAAGAATTTCATTTAGAATTTTAGCATGCTCCATCGATCATTCTATGACATTTTCATTAAAGTATAATATCATTTACCCGTTTGACCAAAAAATCATTATATACCCTAAGATGTAAAACTCGTCAATGTTAGTATACCAAATTTAAACAACATATTTTGGTACCTACCTAAAATTACACCAATATTATCACAAATTGCAGCCAAAAGTAAGAAAAATCTGGTCCTACAAGTTCATCATTCGATAATTATTTTTAAATCATATTTACTGTTTTTTCTGTTTTTTAAGAAAACTGAATGTATAAATATTATTAACCCAGCCATGGAGCGAGCTTTTTTTTTCAAATTGTCATTGGTGTATTCGGTGTTTGGTTTTGTTCAAAGCTGGTTTATTTTTATTGATGTTGCGACTACGGCGACTAAAACAGTAAATCAAACGCTTAAAATACTTAAATCGAAAATAATACGAAACGGGTACAATTAACCAATAAGCACTAAATTTAATAAAGCAAAAGTTTCTTTGGAAATACTTAAGGGTCTTTTAAAAGGTGGTTGAGAGATTTAAAGTAATGCAGGAAAACGTTCGAATATTTATTTCAATAATTTCAGTAAGTTATACTAAAATAAATATGTGACAGATCTCGTAAATTGATACCGATAATAACTGAAAATAAGTCACTGAGTTTGTACTTGAAGTGTTGCTCGTAGAGAAGTCGAGTTACTATGTATCTATCTGACTGTCCGGCAGACCGCACACGCAGCGTTTACGTAGGCGCTCCCGCGGTGGGCGGCTGTCTTTGGAGAAAGTTCCTGAAAAGTCTCCAGACTCTCAAAGGACAGGGTGTTATCGCCACACGTCCAGAAGATTCAAGTCTGCGTAATTCGATGATAGCGTAACTTCTAGTAGCGCAGTAATATTTAGTTTAGCAGTAGTTTTATAATTCGCGGCGCAGTTTACCGCAGAGCTTTATAAAATCTTTAATTCATTTGAATTTACCATCATTAACATTTTTTTATTTAATGTTTTTTTATTCAAAAGGCGTATTTAAATATTATGGTAAGAGTGTAGAGTGTATGCCGCATTTTATAAAACCTGGTCTCCCGCAAGTAGAATGTATTGAAAAAATATAAAACAACGTTTTCATATGTAAGTAGGCATTAAAAAGGCACATTTCATTATATCACCCACTATGGCGCATGTGCGCACAGACCCTTACTTACATTTTATGTAAGTAAGGGTGTATTTGTGAGGGTGCGTCAGGTATCATATGGGGGTGGGTCTGTGTGTGAACGTTCCGGAAAACATAAACGGCTGCTCAACATGCTGAAGAATTCTACCATGAAATTAATAGTCAAAGAGAGTTCACGGGGGAATTATTCAGTTTGGTGAGCACACATGAACGGCCATTGTAGAAAGCCGGGCGATATGCGGCACAGGATGACCGTAAAGCCAACTTGTGATGACATTAATTAAACGTCGCATGCATTTTTGTTCTGACAAATATGAACATACGGGATTTAAGTTGCAATGCTGCTTTCGTTTGTATTTATTATTATGCAATAACTTAATGAAGTAAGAAACCTTGTACCAAATCTACATTGGATCGAATAACTATTTCATTTTGCATCGTGAAGGCTATTGGTCTATTGCTTTGGTATCTATTGGACTACAGTCACGGGGGAAATGCGGATTGCCTTTGATCTCCCGGGAGCGGCATCTTAATTATATTTCGAAGACAAGAGCAGGCCACAATGATACCTAGAATGCGTAATCTTAATAGAATAGTAGAAATGTTCAAAGGTATGGAGGTAGCCACAGATATTAAATTCAGTTGAACGGTTAAACCTGCATAGTTCATCAACCATATTTTTACTTTTGCTATATTAAAAATTTATCTTTGAAAAATCGTTCGTCCGGTAAACGATCAAAAAATTACATAAGATAATTGGAACATTTATATTTCTTCAATCTTTGCCAAATTACTTCGTGGCAACATTTTAATTATATTAAACAAATTACTTTGTGTAAACCACCATAATCACATGTTATAATTATAATATCTACATGTTTCAAAACCGATGGTTCATTCGTCAGGATAATAACATGAATAAAAATAACAAAAGAAACAAACAAGTACAGACAAACAGAACAATAGACAAACATATTAAGTACATTGATATATTTTTTATTATTTATCACTAAGATACATTATTATTATTTCTTCAAACTTCGCAAAATCACTTTGTGGCGTCATTTTGAATTAAATTAAAACAAATAACTTTGTTTAAACCACTAATATAATCACAATCACCTACATGTTTCAAAACCGATGGTTTCTTCGTCAGTTTTTTCTTCTTATAATAATATAATGTCATTACTACCCTGACGAAGAAACCATCGGTTTTGAAACATGTAGGTGATTGTGATTATATTAGTGGTTTAAACAAAGTTATTTGTTTTAATTTAATACATTATTATTATTTTTATTTGCTCATTGTAAAAATGACATGTAAAAAAATGCCAAATATTGGCAAACCACACCTAAAGGGATAAGGTGTAATGCTACTTATTAATAATTATAAAATTATTAGTTTATTTCCCCATAAATTCTGTATCACCATGCAAGAAGTACAGAAATAATTTGTTTTAAAAACACAATTATATATTTTACTCCGTCACTGGTATAGCTAGTGTGCAAGCATACGATGGTGGGTACCGTTTTCGAGCGATAATCTGTTCATATTTCACTGTAAGGAGCTTTGCGACTACCCTGTAGAATTCAGAGTGGTATACAGGGGCGTAGGTGATCGCTGTGTTATAATTGTATTACTCCGATAGAGTCTCAGTGACCAGGGATGGGATTAGCTAACAATGCACTAGCTCAAACGTGACCAAATAATAAGAGAACAATTTACGATAACAAATTATTTAAAAGAGATTCGTCTTATAAGACTGTTAGGTAATTTTTAAATATGTAAAGAACTGTATGTCAAGTTATACAACGCTTAAATTTGTCAACAATGATGGAAAAATTTAAGGAAATTTCAAAATTCACAAAAAAAAGTGTTGAGAAGTTCTTCAAACTTTTTCTTCCAAAACACTATATTTCTACGCATTCCCATGAAAATTTTCTCACGCAAATACAATAAATACTTCCTTCCTTAAACCTCTGAAAACCAAAAAAGTTTTATTTATCAATACGTGGAAACCAGATACAAGTTCTTCAAAATTGGAGAATAGGTTAATCATATTGAGAATTTCATAATGTTTAGACGAAGAAAATTACATGGAAGAACTATATTGTTGAATTGAAGATAATAGCGATGGTATAAACCTACTCATTTTATTTTTTTATTTGGGAGACCAACAGTTTACATTAAAACAAAGCCATATAGCGTAAATTTACATTAATTGTACCATGGATTTCCACATGGGTATTATAAAAAAAAAAAAAGGTAACTAAGAAAGATTACATAAAAAGTTTATATGGGAACAGGGAGGTCGGCCTAATTGAATTTTAATATGTATAATAATAATAATATGCATAAAAAAAGGAAGCTCATAGAATGGTGATAGTAGTTGATGATGAACTATAGTCGTTATAATGTATCAAAAGATCGCCTGTGTGACTTTAAGGAGTTTGTATGGAAAGTGTGTACCGCACAACAAATGAAGGAGTTCTACTCAGAATTGGTGTTGCATCGAGGAAGGCTGACCCGGTTCGTTTGTTGGGAACTCGTAGTTGGATTAAAATACTACACAATATTTTTTTCTCCCTTTTACTGTGATATGGTAAAATTTGTTTAAATTAAAATTATGATATCTGGTTGAAAAATTAATTCCACATGAACTGGGAAAAACGGCGATATATTATGAATGAAAGCATTACGGGCTTGTGATAGAACAGGGAACGAAAACAATGTTTTTTGTGAAGTGAGTGATGGCTTACCTTACTCACGACAAGTTATTTCCAAGAGACATGTCCATTTAGAATCCGACACACATTCACAGTTCAGTCTAACAACATTTATTTTCGAAAATTCCATAAATTCCCAAATTCCCAAAAATTGTATTTATAATTTATAATAATATATTTTAGAATAATATTTGTAACATGTCATGTATAATTTTTTTTTTTTTTTTTTAAAAGAAAGACAAACATTCCCGGGTTACGAATAACCCAACAACATTTGAAAATCTCCTACTACCACCACACTAAGCGGAAGATGTTGCTTGTGTTGTGGTGGAGGACTTAGCCAGCCGAGGAATCGAACACGGAACGCCTGGGTGGGACCCAAACGCGATGCCCACTGAACCACTGACCGGTCGTAATATTTCGCAGGTGTTTGTTTATGATATTATTTTAACATTCAATGGTTTGTATATCCAAACCATTGTTTATGTTAAACAAACATGTTTTTAGCTGTAGAGACTTTGTGTACAAATTAGTTCCACCAATTTTGTTTTATGACATTTCATAAATTGCGGTAATGCCGAGAGCTCAGACTTCACTGAATTAGGTCACTTAAATCTAATTTAAACGAAAGCGAAAAACAAAAGTTTTACGTTTTTTACCGCCAAAGTTTTTCTATCAAGTTCCTGCCCTGTAACTTGAACTCGCTAAGTGATATCAAGGCAGGTAATTTTAAAAACTTCCGTCCACTCAGTTTGTTAGGAATAATTTTCTTGAGAGGTTTCCCTCCCGAAGGCAGATTATTAGTTTTTGCCTGAGTAAAGAGAATTGAAGGTTATCTGCAGGATTATGAAAAATCAGTATTCAAATCAATTGTTACCTCAATTTCTTTTTGGCACTAGTAGTATTATATTATAAATAACTAATTGTGAAAATATGAAAATATGAGCTAATTCTTATTTGTAAGCTTTTATAATGGTCACTTGATGAAATTTCTCCAGTCGTAAAGAATCATTAAATTCTCAAGTCTTTCAAAGTAAGTATTAACTCACCTTTGGCATTATACTTCTTATAAGTGAATACCAAAAGTGATGAGGTCAGTAAATGTAAAATCATGCAATGTCCAGTGTTTTCAATATAATGTCCTCCGCGTGCAAATTGGTATCTTCTCCAAGCATAAACTTTCTCATTAAAGAGTGTTTATCGAAAGTGACCGACCAGGTAAGTATGTTTCTGTATAAAATTGTAAATAATAAACATAAATATACCCTAAGAATTATATTATAAATTGTACAGCGCCCTTGAGGTGATTTCTCACAAAAACGGCGCTATACAAATATTATCCAATTATTATTATTAGTATTAGTTTTCAGTATGTTGTCATTATTTGTTAGATAATAAAATAATTTTTTTAAGAGTTCCTAATTTAAATCGTAGCAAACGTTTATTTAAAAATATGTTCTTACGTTAGTGTTCACAGGCTAAAAGGACGTGTCGAAGTATACCCGTTTGTTAACGACTCGTGGAAGATTTATTACTAGAACAGGGAGTTCAGAAGAACCACTCATCATTATCACATCGTTTAATACTTGGCAGTAAATCATTCCATATATCTTCAATCATACTTTCTGTTTGTAAAGGGCTCATTTTGCCATCAACTCGTCGATTTTTCTCACGTCGATCTATTTCTCATACATTGAAATCGATTTTAATACTTCCAGTAAACCCGTTACATAATCAAATTACCCACGTTACTGCTCTGTTTGAGATATAAAGGTTGTCCAGTTTAGAGTGGTTATAGTATCAAGTTTTTTTAATATAATGATTGTCCACGAGAGAGTTCGTACATGACGTCATCGCTCTTGTATCATTTGTCTTTTTCATTTTCATATAAGATGTGTAGAACGAAAAATATATATCTTACATTAACCACACTCTGGAGGCCCTGAGGAATATATTTTCCCTCGGGGCCTACGTCGTCTTTGGGGATGCTTTGTGGAAGGTCTTTTTGTGGAGAGGTGGAAGGGGACAATGGACAGTGGACATGGGTCTTAAACAGACCCATGATGTAGGAAGGAGGAAATACAGAGGCTGACAAATCGTTCCACAGGCAAGCTGTGGAACTCAAGAACGAGACCCGTTCCCACGTGATAAATCGTCGCCCGAGTGCTTGATTGTCTAAAAATAACCATTAGAAAATTCTACAGAAGTGCGAGGTTTTCTTGCATTACTTCAATTAAACATTATGATGGGTGTTTAAGATGAAGCTAGGTTAAAGTTCTCATCAGTTTAAACAATTTTAAGTAAAGTGAATAATAATCGTTTTGATACTTTCTTTTTACTTTTAAAATGGGGTTGAACAAGCACTAAAATGGTCGTTTGGACAATTAAACACTCGGGAGACTAAACGTAAACAGTGCACAAATTTTGGGCGCGCTTTTTACGTATTCCCCGACTATGCACCGGCGCCGAAGGGATCAATGACGCTAGATCCTCGACGCAATACTGAATTCAATTGAAATTATTATTTGATAAATGGTTCGCTTGTTATCGCCGATTATAAAATACACCTTCAAATAGAAGTGATTTCCATGTCGATATGAACGGAAACCGATGTAGCCACTGACTAAGTAAGTTTTGGTTCTATAAAAGGAACTGAAAATACTGCCTTACTTACATTTGATTTTGAATTTGCAGACATTTTTTTTATTTTTTATTTCCTGCTAGAGCAATCCCGATGAGTTAAAAAACTCATTTTAGGACAGGAGGAACTTACAATTCATAGGTAGGAGGTAGTAGTTACAATTTTACAAATATAAGTTATATCATAATATAAGTTTTACAGTCAGAACAGCATAACAGCAAAAATAAAGACAGGTTAAGCAGAACAAACAACAAGAGAAAACAATTAAAGAGAGAGAAAAAACGATACGAGTATATAAGATAGAACAAAAAATGACAAGACAATTACATATTTTCATTTTTAAATGTAGTTAAAAAATATTCTTTTAAAGCATTGCTTTGCAATTTTTTATTATGCTGGATGTTTCTGTACATATCTGGAAGCGAATTATATAGTGTATAGGCAATATAGTTCACAGATTTTATCCCATATTTTGTAGTGTGTGTTTGAGGAATGCGGATTTTATTGTTATTTCGAGTATTGTGGTTGTGGATGTCTTGATTTTAAAGTGGCTTATTGTTAGTGTGAGTTGATTGTTGGGTAATTTGTAGGATGGTGCTTGTGATTTCATGTTTAGGAAGGATTTTGATTGGAAGGATACCGGAAACTGAATAGATGTCCCTGACATGAGTGTCCCATGGAAGTCCATAAACATTTGGATCTCGAAACACGCCACATCACATTTTTTGTATACTTCTTTATCCTTAACTCATTTTTCTGTCTCCCATAATATTCCAACATTAACATATCCCCCCTTTTCATGTTAAAGATATTCAAGCTTTACAATAAGCTTTTTATACACATAATAAAAACATTTACTTTAATAAATAATTTTGTCTATCAATACAAAGCGAGACCTGGCTTAAACTACGGCAAGTAATGTTATTCCTAATTTCTCTGATTCTGAAAATAAATCAATGATTACAAAATGCGTATATGCTTATGTGTGTATATTTATTTGTGTATGTATGTATGTGTGTGTGTGTGTGTATATAAGTATGTTTGTAAATATGTATGAATTTTTCTTCCTAATAAATGATTTCGATCCTCCTTGTTTTTTATATACATATTTGTAATTAAATTTATTACTATTGTAACTGACCAATCATTATTACACAAAGAATATTGAGATGAATGTTGTGCTCACCTATAATTAGAAACATCATTATAACCATGTATAAATGTAAATTACTGTAAAAATGATGTGATGTATTCCAATGGTGAGCCAATAAATAAATTTTAAAGAATTTAAAATGAGTATTCTTTGATCTATAACGTATTTTTACATCTTTTGAAAGATCTAAATAAATTTCTGCAAAATATTTTTTTTGAGAATTTACTTGACTCCCCGGGTTGGGAATCATACTACTAGATATATATTTATGTACCAACATGTGAATTCATGCTAAATACTAATATACACATACATTTAACCTTAGACAAAGCATAACCATTTTTCCTACATGTCTCACAAAATTACGTCTCTTCTTCATAAAAAAAGATGACGAAAAGAACATTGTAAAATATTTTTTTAATTGGTTTTACAGAAATAGAACATTTCGTCAAATTTCAAATTTAAAATTCAAGTTTTGTAATTTTTTATCATGGGCCGGTTGCTTCACAATGCTTGGATAACTATATAACTCAAATAAGACATTCACAGAACTGTTATATTAAGGTTTCATGTTGTTTCATAGAATTTGATTAATTTCAATCAAATTTCACAGCTAAGTTTCAAGTTCTGTGAAATTTATACTTAAGTTCTTATTTCATTATGTGCAAGTTATTTTACAGAACTTAAATAATAACGGAACTTGACTAAGAACATGAAAATGAACATAATAATTTGATGATTTGTTCAAATTCTGTGCAAGAACGCTACCCCGATTTACATTTAGTTAAGAATTACTTGCATTGATAAGCTTTCGGATTCATTTCAGTGCGTCGTCAAGTCGAGATTTATTTCAGTGTAGAAATTCTGGGACTAACTATCATACATATTCCTCTTTGTCCGGAATACTAATGGAGGGAAATAATTATACGAAGTCAGTGGACATCTTCAATTTGTCACTAAACAATACATAATAATTATTACTGAGGCAGTTGAGTTATTTGCAATAAATACTGTACACTTTTTATGATCCATATGTAAAAGGCCCTAAAAAGGGCGTTAATTAATAAATAAATATGTTCATTCCGAGGAAATGGACGGATATCGTCGCCTGCATGCTTAATTGTCGAAGCGACCATTTGCAATTTTTACAGGAACAGTTTTTCTTTATTTCAATTAAACATTATGGTGTAAGGTGAAGCTATTACCGTAAAGGTAATAGGTCTCGTTAGTTTAGTTTTTTTATAATTTATATAATTGCCTTCCATATGATACTAAAAACAAAAAAAGTGTGTGTAAATTATTAAAAAAAAATATTAATTTTTATTCACAAACAACAATATAGTGAAAATTAATAATATTGTATGATAATAAATATAATGTAATTTAATCTATTGTAATGTAATTAATTCAAATTCTAGTAAATAAAGTGAAAATGTTTTTTTTCTGGAATTAAAACCTATAAAAAAAAAAAAAATTAAATAATTCTTAGTTAAGTGATTAATAATCGTTTTCAATACTTTATTTTTAATTTTAAAATGGAGATCGAACAAAAACTAAAATGGAGATTGGACAATTAAGCACTCGGGCGACGATATGTGCTTATAATTACTATTTCCAAAAAAATGTTTTATTACGAATACAAAACAGCCACTCGACTGGACGATAAATACCCATGTTTTAAGAATAGATTAAAATCTAAACATATTTATAGCTTGGTGTCCCAAAAATAATGGCTTTCCCGAAATTCGGTTACCTTGTATGTACGTACCCTAAACGAAAGTTTAATGGGTACATACAACTTATCGTATATTCTCCTTAATGTACATTTTTTTATCGTGAACGGAAAAGTTTTAATATGCTAAAATATTTTATAGGAGCTACCGGTAATAAAGTCGATTTATGGAGCACTTATTCAATACGATGATGGATATGTTTTATTTGTCAGGTGTTTCGCGTGTGTTATTGGGTGACATTGAATTCTATAATTGGATCAACTCGAATAGCACTCTCAATGCTTTTTGCGATCGATATGAAAGGTTTCTTTTTAGCTTTGATTTTATGGTTATTTCTTGGTTCATAAAAGGTTTAAGCAAACTTACTAGTAGAGCTTTTAAAATTATTAAATATTAAATTTGTATTTCTCTATAAGTAATATAATTTACAATAAAATATATAAATTTGTTTTAGACCACTTAAAATTTTAATTACAAAAAAATAATGTTTTAATATTTTCCTGACGAAGCAAGGGTTCTTCCGAAACTGGTAGAGTGTAATTAAAATTTGTTTTAATATTCTCCTGACGAAGGAGGGGTTCTTCCGAAACCGGTAGAGTGTAATTAAAATTTAAAGTGGTCAAAAACAAATTTATATATTTTATTGTAAATTATGGCGAGCCACAAAGTTAATGCTTATTACGAACAAGTAATATAATTCTTCAACGAATGTTATAATGGGATGGTGACATGTTATGATTGGATGTTATTGCCGTTTAGCGTCGTATATTTGATTATTATTCAATTAGTTCTCTTTTTTGGAAATTGTCTCATTGAACATTAAACCTTGGGTGACCTATGGCAGCATTGTTGGTTATTGGCGATATACATACAGTACCCGGTAGATTTTTTAAATTTATTTATTTTATGGGTATTTCTTGGTTCAAAAAAGGTTTAATCAAACTTACCAGTAGAGATTTTAAAGTTATTATTAAATAGTACATTTATAAGTAATATTATGCTTCAACGCGGGTTATAATGGGATGGTGACATGTTATAATTGGAAGTTATTGCCGTTTAGTGTCGTATATTTGTTTATTATAAAATAAGCTTTCATTTGTGGAAATCATCTCATTGAACATTTAACCTTGAGTGACCTATAGCAGGGGTGTTGGTTATCCAATAAATGGTTCCCGGGGCGGCAGTACCCACAGTACAATTTATTATAATTTATTTTACAATTTTTTTAAAATATATATTATATAATCATTCCGACTAGTGTAACCAGACTTCATCCTAACTTATTTGCAAATCTAATAAAGGTAAAGGCAGGTTTATATCTTTACTCAGCAAAATAATCTGCATATTTAATGGCGCATACTAGCCACTCGGGCTGGGCACGATAAGGGCCGAGAAAATAATCCTCTCCCTGAAAATCACCTCCGTAACAATTACCTCCGATTAACACCCAAGAGGAAAGCTTTTGGTGTGTTCTGATGTTTCATTAATTAAGTCTTAAGCACCTCGATGGTTTATTAATTTTCTTCGTTAATCTTATAATGTAGCCTCGGAGGAAACATCTTGTGTAGATTCATTATTAATCAAAAAATATATACGTCATTTTGTCCGACATAACTAATCGTCGTATTGGTTTATTGAAAATAACTACTGAATATTATAATTATTGTAGGATTTGTGAAACTGAAAGTATTTATAAAATATTAACCTCGGCATCGTTGCCTTTCAAAATCCATTACTGTCATTTTTCTTTGTAATGTGATGATTTTTTTTGTTGTTGTTGACAATTTTAGAAGGATGTTAGAAATTTACCTTTCAAATAAATACTGTACGTAAATTTGAAAAATCATGTTTTAAAGAATTAAACAATATATATATATTTTCGTTGTTTGTTTTTGGGGTGTTATGCCGTGTTGTGCTACCTCCTTCTTTAGCCGACGTTTCGGACAGCGTTGCAGTGTCCATCATCAGGGCAGATCCGGCAGATCCGACGGATCTGCCGGATCTGCCCTGATGATGGACACTGCAACGCTGTCCGAAACGTCGGCTAAAGAAGGAGGTAGCACAACACGGCATAACACCCCAAAAACAAACAACGAAAATGCTTTTGGCCGTGAAAATCTAAAAACGTATCCAATATATATATATATAATATACATAGGTAGGTCCACATTATCGCTTGTCTGAATTCACATTTCAATGTTGAAAATTTTAAAGGTTATTTGAGTTCACTACGCATGAATATTACGCATCACGCACAACATCACAGACAACCGAAATTAGTTTGTTTGATTATTTTCATTCTCTTAATGATAATTGACTTCAGCGTGATGTTTTTTAGTACGAGTGATCGAAATGTTTCAAATTTTATTTTTTAATCGACGTCGTGTAAATATTTTGAGAAAAGAGACATATGTATATTATAAATCCTTTTTACGGTGACTCTGGACTCCAGTGACATTTTTGATGTTTTTTATTTCAACCAAAAACTTTAAAAAATCAGTAGGTATTGGACAGTTAGGGAGGGGGGGTGGATCGTTGGTCGGTTACTCGGCTGAGTGACCAGTGATGACATGTGGAAGAAAAAAAGGATTAATTTTGAAGAAAATAATTTTGAAAAAAAAAGACGTCAAAAAAGTCACCGGAGTCCAAAATTTGATTCACAATTTTTAATCCAAATAATGTCAGGAATCACTGGTTAAAGTAAGTCAAGCACGTCCCTTAACACACTTTATAATAAACAATCTAAATATAGGTACTATCTTTATAATTTTGGGTGGATTTTATAAATTATTTATCTCTATCAAGTGCACAGCCTTCTAACGTAACTTTGTCAACTTCCCAATTAGCCCAACTGAGATTCACCTGCATATAGAGTCAAAGTGAAGAGCCGTTTCCCTGCAAATTGATACAGCAAAGGATGCTGTAAATAAGGTATCTACTCTGAAAGCAACTAGTTATTCTATTTGAGTAAACTTGTCGGCATGCATTTCAGTCAGTTATGAACGTTACATAATATTCAGGTGAAATGATGGCTTTCATGAATTAATTGCAAAACAACTTCAGATCAAAGGCAAGTAGATTAAAGAGGAAATGTAATGTTTGTACTTTGAGATATGTGATTAAACGTGGCTTCATATTGACTTTTTAAAACAAAACCGTCTTTTTATTGATAATTATTTAGTTTATGTAATTTTTTAAACAATGTAATAAATATTGTTGATTTGTGATTAGAATAACCTCTAGAGCAGAGGATCCCGACCTTATCTGGCTCATCGCCCACTTTACAAGAAAATGCCTAGCACGGTGGTTGAAAAATCCTCAAACTATGTCATTAACAATGCAATAAAATAAAAAATCATCCCCCCCCCCTCTCCTTAACCGCTCACTATTAAAAAAAGAATGAAAACACCCATTACCTGTTCAAAATACCATGAACAACCGGTTGATAACGTGATAGTTATTGATTCGTTGTTGCGGGTTCGATTCTCTATGCTTGAAACAATTTTAACAAAATAACAATAATTCTGATAATACATCAATAATACTGATAATCCACCAATAATACTGATAATCAATCAATAGTACTGATAATCCATCAATAATACTGATAATCCTTAAATAATACTGATAATCCATCAATAATACTGATAATCCATCAATAATACATAATACGGGCATGTGCCTAGCGTAGTAGTCGAAAAGCATGTAAAAAAACTGTACACAAATATTTCATGAATAAAGAAAAGAAAAATAGTGATAACTAACTAAAACTAACTAACCATCACGCCGTTTCTCCGCAGGGGTAGGCAGAGAGGACGGACCGCCAAACAACTCGGTCTTGGCATACACTCCTCGCCTCATTCACATTCATACATCTTATCATACATGCTCTTCTATTATTCTGACTCTTGACATGGCCCGACTCAAGTATAATAAATAGTAAGTAAATAGTGATAATCCAACAATAATACTGATAATCCATCAATAATACTGATAATCAATCAATAATACTGATAATCCATCAACAATACTGATAATCCACCAATAATACTGATAATCGGTCAATAATACTGATAATCGGTCAATAATACTGATAATCCATCAATAATACTGATAATCCATCAACGATACTGATATCCATCAATAATACTGGTAATCACTCATTGAATAATTGAGGGATAAAACCAAAATTCCTGAACGTTCTTGAGGAGAGTTTGTGTTTGAGGCGTTTTTTGTATACCCCTTAATTCATTGGTGTACCTTTGACTTATTTAAATTCATTAGGATTTTTTTTAAATTTCCATTGACCCCCATTTTAGCCCTTAATAACCCCCTTGTAGCCTTTACAGCCCCCATTTTCCCTCGAGACTATCATGGCTCTCCTAGATATCACCAACGCAGCCAGGGGAGTGAAATTATCCAAGTTGGGAATCACTGTTCTAAATTTACATTAAAAAGCCGACTAGCCAAATTAAAGTCAAGGCGAGACATTTTTTTACTTTACGGTTCGTGGTGTATATTTTTATTTGAAATACGAGGTATCATTAAGTATAATATGTTCATGTTGCGATTGAGATTTGAAGGTATTATAAGTTAATTCTGTCACACCGTAAAACTTGAAAGAATTCAAAAATATTACCAGAATGATTTCCCTATGAATAAATTTTATACTAATGAAATTGTCGGCAATAATGTTGTCGTAAAATGTGTATTTTCGGTGTTAATCCGAGAAACGATGAATTTTATCTCCTGTTCCGAACGATTTCACTTTATCGACATTTCAAGCTGATTTATATGATCTCCATATTATTTTATTCGCAGTAAATGACTTGACAAGTACTAGGAAGGTCCACCTAAATAACACATCAATCTCAATATAAATTTATCGACTGTAAATATTTTTTTATTTCGACACGTTTTAATTTGTATTGTTTTCCGAGAATACTAAATCGGTAATGTAAACTGTTTTGTTTACATTCGAAAATCTCATTCAAACATCAATCGTTCATCGATTTCATTATATTGATGGATGCAAATTGTTTTAGTCCTATTTAAACTCTTCCCTCATGACTGCATCAACCGTTGCAAAAAAATCAAAAAAATATTTTGACTTCTTCTTTTAATTTTTCGACAGAGATCGTAAGAGTCTAGCTATCCTTCACAAATCTTCACAAAATTTTCATTTGCTGTCGAACGCTGTCCTTTTTATGCAATTCAACGTAGATGACTATAATACATCAGAATTCGAAAGATTTAGAAGAATGCTATTTTGTTAATTACACAATTTTTTTAAATGAAAACCTGTGTTATCCTAGATAAGAATTATTTCAAACATAAATGCGAACTTTTTAATTATATTTTAAATGTTTTCGTCATAAAAAAAACTTATATAATACTTACACATAAGGTTTGAAACTAGTGGCATCACATGATGCCATCATGCTCTCTAAGGATGGTCTATGACAACTCTCATGGGACTGATTGTGCGAAAATTATTGCTTTGATAAGATGAATATTAACGCGTTTTCATTTAAATAATCAGTAACATTATCCTGCATAATAACATGTCTTATTCTTTTTATTCTTTCTAATTTTCATTTTACTGTTTTCTATTTTAAATTTTCTATTTGAATCATAATTTTTCCTATTTTCAAAATGTATATATTTAATCCATATGTTTAATAGCATGTCTTTTTATTTTTTATACTTTTTCGTTTTCCTGTTTTCTATTTTATATTTTCTATTTCTATTATAATTTTTCTTCCATAACTTTTCCTATTTTCAACATCTTTATATATTTAGTTCTGATGTTTACACTAGACATCACAAAGCAACTATATAACTATATTCCATTGGTCACCATGAAACAGGCAGTCGCCTAGTACGGTGATCTAATGCATCACATATCTTTATGTAATAATTATTAAATAGCTTGAATTTTTTTTTCAGATTTTTTTTTCTCAACTAAATGGCATTAGAATTTAACAAATATGAAATTTTCATACACAGGAGGCCCCGAAGGGGCAGTATTAAAGGAACCTGTGTGTCCTGATTTCACAGACCTTTTCCATAAAAATTATATTTAATATTTTTTTAATCAAAGAAGTTTTTATTTTTGTGTAGGTATTAGGTTCTGACTGATAATTTATAGTTGGTTCAAATAAAAAAAGCATTCTGTAATATCAAAAAGAAAAATAAAACAATAAATTTTGTTTACTTATTTCGAGATTTGAAAGGTAATGTGGCCGCATCGATTACTTATATGAGTGGGTAAAACATTTTCCTACAAGTGAATTCCGTAATCATATAGAATAAAGAATTCAAATAATTCTATGTGGGCCTGTTTTGTGCTCCAAAAGTCTCACGATTATCCGCTTATTATATATAAAACGAGTATGCCGATTTGCGTTTTAACATCATTTCGACATTCAAAGGGGGTTATTACATACGACGCCAGGCGAGTGAAAGATAGAAAGAGCACGTTATATATGGGTTGGTTTGAACCAAAACGTAAGTCAGTGGCGACAGGACTTCAGACAGGTATCGGATTCACAGATGCAACCTAATCTTTTTCTTTAAATTTTTTTTTGTTTGAGAATAGCTAATCTTGTCGCATTCAAATCGGTAATTAGCAATTCAAATTCAAATTTAATTAAATTGGTAATTAGCTGCCAAGTTGAATACACTGAATTTCACTAAACTTTTTGCGCTCTTTCCCAATTTTTTTGAAATGTTGCTATGTATCGTGCCATTATAAAAGGCCAATATTTATCAATCGGCACAAATGTTTATATTTTCCAACGTCATACAAGTTATTTCAACAGAGCTTGATTAGGTTTAAATCCTGTGGTACCTACTTCCAAAATTAACCGGGTGTTGTGTGTCTGTGATTTATTGTTGAAATTTATTTTAAATAAAACTGCTTACTTTAATAATACATATGACAAATGTTGTGGTTTTTGCAGCTACACTTGAGCAAATATAATTTCCATATTTTTTTCATTATGTGTTTCATGAACTAAAAGAAACAACATATTTGTGTATATGTATAAAACAGGTATTTATGTATCTACATAACCTTAAAAGGTCTTGTTATTTGTGTTAGTCAATTTCTGTTAAAAAAAACATTTTTTTCAAATTTTGCGTATTCACTATGTTTAGTCATTATTTATAAAATGAAACAGTGACTGTTTTTTCACCCCTAAATAAATTAAGTCATTTTTTAGTTGTGAAAACAAAGTTATTTGATTCATTTAATAAAATTATTTTATTTAGAAATGGAAATAGAAGATTTGAGCTAGATAAGTAGTAGTTGTATTGCTTGATGTGTTACTATGTTTTGAAAACATTGGTATTTCCTAAAAACTGGCACTATACCTTTAATTTAATTAGTGCTACCAATAGAAAACTTTCCGTAGCATAGATTTTTTGGCAGATCTTTTTGTTGCATCTAGTGTTGAAAACCAAAAATTTTAAATAAAGGAACAATTTTTTCTGTCTTCTTTATTCTGTGCAACTATAAATTTATTAAAGGGTAGCAGCAAAACACACGAACGACAAAAATTTATAAAATTTGCAACATTCTTTTAGTTGCACAAGTTTTGTCTAACCCATAAAGCTGAATATTCATGAATTTAAGTTTTTAACTAAATTTATATGAATTTTTGCAATTTTATGTTTATATTCTCGCTAGAAAAATTGAAATTATGCAGCTCGCAATTCATGTATCACGAAATGAGGTGTGGGTGAACGGTGAACATGCGTTTTCTGCGGGAGCCATTTATTAACTGTTTGTTTATTTCTATGTCAATTCAACCAACTTCATATCAAAACTACGCGTTTCCTGGCAATGCTTTTAAAATCAGGCAAACATACTCGTGCAATTTGAACCCATACTCGTGCAATTTGAAAAAATGACAGCATTCATTTTCAAATGTAACTTCATCGGAGTTTTATTCAAATAAAAAAATATATTTAAAGCAAAAGTTCGAATTATCCTCCAGGATTGCTTTGAATTGAAGCAACTTATTTTAGGAATTAGCTTCTTATTTCCTAGTGTATACAATCACCCTGTTACCAAACAGCTGTGTCCGGCAATTAGTGTTTTGTTCATTACTACGTAATACCAAAATGTTGAAGGTTACATCGTTCCTTGAACACTTGCATCATTTGTGTACTTGTAAACCTAAATTTTATGATAAATGTTTTAAATTGATTTGTTTTAAAGCTGAAAATTAATCGTTATGCAGGTAAATCTGAAAGAAATATAAAACGACAAATATTCTATGAAATTGTAATACAGGTCGCCAAGTAAAATCGGGAAAGAAAAGGCTCCCAAAATAGCTTAAAGTGTCCACAAAATGTTACTAGGGGTTGGAACGGCTAAGATCCGAATAAAGAGAGACGAGGGACCTCTGTTAAGGGAAGTTATATAAAAAATATCTTACGAGAATATTGATTCATTTTTTAAGAGCAGTTATGGCAAAAAATTGTTATCATTTTGTAGAAAGTGTTTATATCTTTCATTTTGGGTCAAAGTGATATAATTGAATAAAATATTAAAAAAAAACTTTTTGTGGAAGTGCTTTTTGTTTTTTTTTTTTAAATAAGTTCAGATATTTATAACATTATTTAATAATGTGTGCCTCACTAAGTGCTTTATCCGTTTTTTTAATTAACTTTTAATAATAGGTTTTATTCCGGGAGCATCATAAAATTTTGTCGAACAGATACAAATGTAATGTAATGTTTGTTATGCTCTGGAAAACCGACAAGAATGAGATTCTTTCGGAAGTCCATACGTTTTGTATTTACTCGAAAATAGCCCATTTTGAAAATATATTTTAAAGTAGTTTATTTTATGAATCCATCTATTAAAAATAAATTACCTAGTTATGAATACTAGTATGAGTGTTCTTCGTAAAATTAGTATTTTTAGTAAAATATAAGAAAAATTACATCATTCGCAACACGTTCTGAATCAACGCTGCGCCACAATAAAAAATATTAAACCAAGTTTTCTTAAATTTTCAAACCCTTTATAATGTATGAATTTCAGATTTTTTCATCCAGTGGCGCAACGGCCTTAAAGCCCGCTATAAAAGAAAGGTGGGTCTGCAATGAATATTGAAAAACTTCGTAGGCCAACGAGATACGGATGTGGGTCACAAACTAAAGATGGAACGGGACCGTATATATACATAAATAAACATTTTCCTCTGGGATTCGTTTCACGGCCAAGCCGAGTCTGTAAACCCTATGAATGAATGTATGTTGGTGTCGCAACATGGAAAATGTATTTTTTCTCGCTATGTACGATTTTTATTTTACGAATAATAACTTTTTCTACGTATTTATTAATGTTATTTGTGACAGCTGACAAGCAATTTTTCTCGGTGTTTTAATTCTTTGTTTTTATTTCCCTTGGGGAATTGTATCATTGGGGATGCTGTGTGGAGGTTTTTTTTTTATCCATCTGCATTATAATTATCTACATTTTAAGGCTCGGAATTCCGATTTTTTATCTGTTTATAACATATGTCCCATGAACACTTTACGTTTCTAAGTTCTAAAATAAAAATTAATTTAGATTATCTTCAAAAAAAAATTTTTAAGATAATCTCTGGATACTGTCGAGCCGAAAGGCAATCCCATAAATTTCCCTCTATACAAAAACATCGCAAAGTACATACGGTTCTGTTATTTAACTTATCATAGGTTTGAAAAAATTCACAGCGTTTCTTTACATGCTTCTTAAGAGTGATTGACTAGAGGCTGAGAATAAAAGTTTAAAAATGCTTGTAACTGTACATGGAGGTTCCAATGAGAAAGATCGATGAATTTCCGTATCGAATTGTGAAAATTATAAATTTAATATCAATTTATTTCATTCAAAATTTGCTTCAATATATACCTTCATTCAAGTAAGCAATAAAAATCCTCAAAACGCACGATGATAATTTATTAAATATCATGTACTTCTTGTAAGAATTTTTTGATCATAAGTATTTATGATTTTTTAATAATGTCTAAACAAAATAAGTGTGAAAATTTTTTTTTAAATATTTTAGTTTGTAAGACCTTAAATAAAAAGAAAAACTGAGGTATTTTTGTCACATAACACGTTCTCGGATTTATTTTTTAATGATTTCAACTTAACTAAAATTAAAATTTTTAAAACTGTGTTGACTAGAATATGTATTGATTTATTATCTTGAATGATTATATGAGTTGAAATTTGTGTTTTTTAAATAGAATCTATCATTTGAAAATTGAACAAATCTGCCAACGACCAACGGTATAACCTTAGTATATAAAAAAGACACTTAGTTTTTCAAAATTTTAAAACTGCGTGTGCCAGATAAAATAACAATCTTTCAAAATCGATTTATGTTTTTTTGTAAAAAAGAGTCAATACGTCTAGAATTTGATTTAAAAGTGACTAATTTCCGGTATTCTATATTTTAAGTGAGTCGTGTAATAATTATTAAAAAAATTCCCAATTTTCGCTTGAATATTATCGTTTTTAATATTAGCGCGCTATCTCTCACATTCCTTTTATCGTATCTCTCATTTTTCTTCATTTTGAGCGGGTACTACCGAGCCTTAACGCAGCATCACGCTCATTGGTCAAATGCATACTACATATTGTTTTGTATTAGTGACCGACGAACCGGTGGATGCATTTTGTTAGCGGTAATTTGTTATAATAGTTTGTCTAGTCTGTAGTGAGTAATTAGTAATAAGATGGAGCATTGAAGAAATATATTATAAATTTGCACAACGACCTTGAGGTGATTTTTCACATAATGGGCGCTATTCAAAAAATCCAAATTTTATTATTATTATATTCATTGTTAATGAAAGGCATGTTTCATTCTGTAAATGCAGTAAATAGTCCCATAGTTTATGTGCAGGAGTAGATTGTAGATGGCGAAGTTACTCATGTAAGTAGAGAATGTATATTGTGCTAACTATGACTAGCTACAAAACTTACTTAGAGTTTTGGTTGTTAATACTCCATTACGCCCCCGGTCAAATACAGTTGTGTAAAATATCGTTACTATTGTAGTGTGTTATTTAGTGGGATCATATACATATGTATTTTAATTGCGTGATAATTTTAATACTTCATTGTAATTTTTTTGAATTTATATATATTTTTTTTATTTCTTCATAAATTATTTTACATCATAATGTTCTTTAAACTATATATACCTGTGAATGGTAACCGACGAGTTCATCGAAAATTAATTCATCGAAATCAAATTCATCGACAACGAGAGATCAGGTTAGGTTAGGTTAGGTTATGTTGAACTCGTTTTCGATGAACTCGTTTTCGATGAACTCGCCGTGAACCCCTGTATACAATACATCATGATTACATCCATGAATTTAAGTCATATTATATTGTAACGTGTAACAAAAAAATTATAATCAAAGACTTTCCCTAAATCATTTATTTCATTGACTGAAATTTATAACTAATTTCGCAATGCTTGGTAACATTATCGAACGACAAAATGTGGCACATCCAGCTTAAGAAAGTTCGTATTTAATTTAATATATCTACTTGCTACAATATCCCACGAATACCCCATCCGTACACAGTGTGTAGCATCCATGTTAGTAATAATATATTTACCAACGTTAACTCCTAACGCTAGCCAATTCACGCCCATAATGCCTAACACGTCTTGTCTGACGCACATTTTCCTTCATATTGCACGTGTCATGTATGCGCGTTTCTTCTAACACCTTTAACACTAACGATGAAGGTCTCTAGGGATTTCCCTTTTCTGTCCATACAAGTTTTTTACCTTACCTTTTCCCCTTAACTCGCTGTAATTACTTTTTCCTCCTAATCACCTTACCACTCCCGAGAGTCTCGAATTTTTTTGAAACCCAGAAGATAAAATCACCATAAAAAAACAATGCTAGGCATGTTTACACTATTCCAACAATTAGTTTCTCTTAAATGACCGGTAAAGGGGTTGGAGCAATCTGCTAAGGTAATGGTTTTATTGAAATTATCAAATAAAACTGTTAATGTTATTTATTTTTGCAGCTGTAAACATTTGAACAAATGATATTAATACAATTTTTGTTCTTGAAGTTTTAAGTAGTGCCTCTGTTTTCCATATTTTAAATATGCATATATTGGATACGTTTTTAGATTTTCACGGCCAAACGCATTTTCGTTGTTTGTTTTTGGGGTGTTATGCCGTGTTGCGCTACCTCCTTCTTTAGCCGACGTGTCGGTGAAGTGTCCATCATCAGGGCAGATCCGGCACATCGTCGGATCTGCCGGATCTGCCCAGATGATGGACACTGCAACGCTGTCCGAAACGTCGGCTAAAGAAGGAGGTAACAACACGGCATAACACCCCAAAAACAAACAACGAAAATGCAATATATTGTTTCAATAGATTATAGTTCACAGATAAATTAATTATGAAATAACAAATAAATTCAAATTAAGTTTCCATGGCAGGGCTTTTTCCGTTGTTACACTCAAACGTTTTGTAATTATACTTACGTGAAACCAAAATACGTAATTAAGGTATCTAAATTTTTAAAAAAAACTTATGCTTCGTTTAATTACTGAGTTTTCATAACAAAGGAAAAACTACTGTAGAGAGAAAAAGACATTGAAAATTTCAATTTTTAATAATATTTATCTTTATACAGTTTTTTTATAGTAACATCGGATGTAACTTATATTTCAAGAAATTGTGAAACCAATGCATACTTTCATCTACGCCACTTCATCACACCTACTCTAAAATTACCTAGTGGATAAAAAAGGAATTCGCAATATCAATTATCTCAAATTCTTCATATATACAGATTCAACCCCCATACGTAATGTAACAATTCAAAATATATCTTTTTTCGATTATACGAGAATAAATTTCTGATTTTGGTAATAAGAACGTGATGTGGATATTTTTGAAAATCAAGTGAACTATTCCACCTGAAATACTCGCCCAATTTATGATAGGAAGAATACCCACACATTGTAACCTAACAACTCTGATATGTTGCCCTTCGCTGTTTTAGAAAACTGATGTCTTTTCTATAAATAAGAATAATATACCTTATGATTCCATACATGTTGCGGCTACACTTTCTTTCTATTTTATTTTATATTTTACTATACGATTTTATAGATACCTACATGATTTTCACACATACACAAGAGCCCCAATGAGGCAGTGGGGTGGCTTATGGCTTCTCAAATTGAGGTAGTGGGAAGGGAAGAAATTGGAGAAGAGGATGTTAAAAAGTTTTTATAATAGATTTTATGTGTACGGACGTGCGAATAAGCGATACTCCTCAGTTTTATGTATGATTGGATTACTAGTATGATTTGATTATAGACTCCAAATATTTATTCTGTCTGGGTGTGGAGAAAGTTCGAAGATGACTTCGTCAATTAAAAATGTCCCAATATCAGATAGATTGATAAATATCAAGTAGTTAGAAAAATTTTTGAGCACCACGTTATTTCAATGGAATAACAAAATAGGTTATATTATAATGAAGTTAAAAAGTTAATAATTTTGTTTGCACGTTTTACTACTGAAAGTACCTAATTAAAGCTACATGAATGATAATTTAAATGAATGTATTCAATTTACATATTAAAAATGTCAAATTAGATAAAGATACATTGTTTACTTGTGCTGAATACAAGAACTACGTTCCTGATTTCAGGAATTAACCACGTGACCATTGCTAAAAAAGGGTGTCCCACTCAAAAGTACACGCTTTTTTTGAACGGTAAAAAAACATGTTAAAAAACGTGCACATGGCAACACAGATTGTTGCCCAACCGTAATGTAGCAGTGATGACCTCTTGACTATCGATTTAGGTGTGCAATCGATAACGATAATGTCTCAAACCCGTTAATTAATAAATCATGAAAATATGCCTCCCCCCCCCCCCCCCCTTTCCCCCCCCTTAAAGTAAGTACTACCAAAAAAACTTAGAAAATTGCCAAATAATTGTTCTAGTTATATAATCTTCGAATAATAAGTTGGTCGTTAGTAACATACGTTTAAAAAAATGTATTGTTTTTGTTCACGTTTAACAGCTAGTTTATCGTTAATCTTTGAAATTAGCGTTGGCTTTTAGTTATAGTGATTATCCCAGAAAATAAGATAAGAAAGAATTTAGGTCCGCTCTTAGAGGCGAGTTTTATTCAATTATTTCTCCATGGGAAAAAGTTTATGTATTTCCCACGGGAGCGCTGCCCGCATCCATTCTCTGCCACGAAACAAAGCTTTTTCCTTCATCACTTGTTTTTTTTTAAGTACACGAACGAGGTTTAATTTTTTATGAAAGTTTGCCGGAAAGTTTTAATTTTTAAATAATGTCGTGGATTTTCATGGTTTAGTAATAGTTTATCAGATTTAAAAAAATATTTTTTTTTTGTGTTGACAGCAAACGGTTATACACGGCGAAGATTACAATTTAAAAGGCATGGGGACAGTTATGTGACATGCGTCAAAAGATAGTTGCTGAAATATCTGTAAGTGACATTGAAAATATCGATGGTCAATGCAGAATCGTTAAGCAGTTGAACCGCTCTGTTTATTGGCGTTCTAATAAGCAGAAATTCTCTCTTTTGGAGTATAAAAAAGTACACGGGATCTCCCAAGATTATAGTTGTTAATAGGGACATATAAGTTAACCTCTTTCAACATAGGCGGATTGAGTATACATAGTTCCAGAGATTAAAGCCGCCTTCCACACGAACGAAGCGAACTTCTCACGAACTTAGCTTGACTAGCAAACGTCAACTGCATACTAGTGCTTCCACCAAGAACGAGGTGAGCGTAGCGAGCCAAACGAGTTGAAATAAGTTCGAACGAGCCCGCTTGCGCACACCATCACAGACTATTTATTATAATATCATCAATTCAGTTGACTCTACTGCGTTTTTTCGAGATGGGGGTGTTTATTAAAGACGTTCGGCAATTTTAGTGTAAATGGGATACAACTAGCAAAGGATATCGTAATGTCGACAGAAGAATGCGGCTTGGAAAAACTATCATCGAGATGTAATTGCTGAAAACAAGAAAGTTTAAAAAAGGTTTTAAATTTTTTTTTTGTTTTTAACTAAAGTTTAAGTGTAATGTACGCGCGTCTCTCAGCGAACACGAACGGTGTAAATCAGTGTGCGATAAATAAATTGTAAAAGTGATTTAAAAGCAAACGAAAAACGCTCAAACTACTTTAAAATGGTGCAGTGTAAGAAATGTAAAAAATATGTTGCTAAAGACAGTGAATTGGTCAAATGCATCGACTGTAATGGAACCTTCCACAAACTATGTACAAACCCCGCCATTAACGTGGGTAATGCATTTATTTGTACAAGCTGTGAAGTACAACGAACAGTCAATGCGAACACAGATAACGCAACGGCCGGAGGCAGCGGGTCACAAGGCCCGAACCCAGAAAATATCCCAGAAATGAAACAAATTCTTAATGAAATAAATAATAAAATAAGCATAATGTACGTCATGAAAAAAGATATGGAGACTCTCACACAGTCAACTGAGTTTCTATCCAACAAATATGACGAACTGATATCGCTACATCTCGAATTGGGAAAAAAACTAAAAGAAAACGAAAATAAACTCAACGAAGTTATAAACAAAAACACATACCTTGAAAAATGTAATAGAGCATTAGAATACAGGATCCAAGAAATTGAACAAAGAGAAAAAAACTACAACATTGAACTGTTTGGTATAGAAATGAAAAAAGACGAAAATATTGAAACAACTATAAAAACAATTGCAAATAAACTAAATACGAATGGCGAAAATATTGAAACGGTTTGGAGACTTCCAAATAGAAAGGACTCAAAACAGGCAAATGTAATTGTGAAGTTCACTCGTCAATCTCATCGAGATGAATGGTTGCAAAAAAGAAAAAACATATTAACGAACAACGACATTTACAAGAACGGAAACAACGACCGAATATACATAAATGAAAATCTAACAAAAGAAAAAAAAGATCTCCTATACATTACAAAACAAAAAATGAAAACAAAATTTAAATACATTTGGGTACAAAATTCCAAAATATTAATAAGAAGTGAAGGGGATGGGAAAATAATCCATATAAGAAATGAGAATGACATAAACAGACACATTTAAAAAATATATATATCAAAACACCTTTTGACCCGAAGCACTTACTTTATCAGTTACTAAATCCACGTCATGGAAGATTCTACACAATTCCAAACTCACAAGTTTACGAAGTGCTATAATTTGGATAACTGGATAAACGATAAAAGCATCAATAAGAGGTTTGTGGCTATTCACCTAAATATAAGATCACTGAAAAAGAATTTTAATTCATTTATTGCACAAATAAATGACATTCTGCAGTTTATAGATGTAATTTTTCTAACGGAAATAAATATTAAAAACGAAATAATAACTATGTTCAATATACCAAACTTCATCTCGATTGCAAATACTAGAGAGAATAAAAGAGGAGGGGGATTAATGATGTACTTAAAAAACCATCATACTTTTAAGAAAACAAACATTTCTTTTAAAAGCTGCGAGACAATATCTGGAGAAATAACCACCGTTCATCAAGATGTCATTAATATATACTTGCAGTATATCGCCCGCCGAACAACAACAAGAATATATACTTGAAGGAACTCAAAGAAATATTACAATTAACCTCATCTGATTCAAATTACTTGTACTGTGGTGACATTAACTTAAATTTATTGGATACCAAAAATAGTGTAATTACAGAATACCAAAATCTACTCAGTGAAAATGGATTAGAAAATGTAATATTAGATGTGACCCGGGATGAAATTTTAAACGGTAAAAATGTTTATTCCTGTATCGACCATATTGCAATTCGTAACCGTAATAACACTGTATTTTCATGTATTGTTACTAACAAAATATCGGACCATTATATAACAGGAGTTGCGATAGGGAAAGAGGAACTTACAAAGGATTTTAATGAAAAAAGGGAAATTATTGATAATAAATTGGTATATTCCAAATTAAAACTAGTAAAATGGGGTAAATTATTACAAACTGAATGTCCCTCAGAACTGTACTATAATTTAAAAAATATTTTTGATAATATCTATGAATCCTCGAAAAAAGAAAAATCATTTAAAAATAATCATAGGCACAACAACCAATGGGTTACTGAAGAAATTAAGAACATGATTAAAAAAAGAGATTATCTTTACCGAAAATGCAAGAATAGACCTAATAACCCTGTTTTTCGTTTAGAATACACGCGATATAGAAACAAAACAAATAAACATATTATTAATATTACTAAAAACACATTTCACAAAAACGTAATAAATAGTTTAAACGGCAACCCAAGGAAACTCTGGGACGAAATAAATAACCTAATAGGAAAACCCAAACAAAATCTAGATAAAATAATCCTTCAACATATGGGAAGTCAAGGGGATACAAAATTTTTATGTGATAAATTTGCTACAACATTCGTAAATGAAATAAAAGACATAAGACATAACTGTACTAAAAAATTCCTAGATCGTAACACGTATACAACTCCTGCTAGTATGTCAATGAGATTTAGACCTGTATCAGAAAAAGATGTTAAAAAAATTATTAATGATATGGATGTTAAAAAATCAGAAGGCAATGATCAAATAAGAATTAAAGACCTGAAGTTAATTGCTGATAATATAATCCCAATATTGACTAAATTAATTAACCTATGTGTAAGTAAAAGTATTATGCCTGACGAACTTAAAACATCCATTATCAGACCTATATATAAATCAGGAAACCACAAAGATTTCACAAACTATCGACCAATAGCGATTCTCTCATGTATTGATAAAATTATTGAAAGAGCTATCTTTAACCAAATACAACTTTTTATAGAAAAAAATAAAATCATAAATCCCGTACAATACGGATTTCAAAAAGAAAAAAGTACTACACAATTACTGTCTAAATTCACTGACCATATAAATTGTCATTTAAATGAAAAATATTATGTTGGTATAATTTTTATAGACTTTAAAAAGGCCTTTGACACATTGGACCACGAAACATTATTAAGGGCAATGGAGGAATGTGGTATTAGAGGTCCTTTAAAATCATTGATTAAAAATTATCTATTAAATAGAAAAATTAAAGTTAAAATTGACGGAATTTTTAGTGATGAAATGTTAACAGATACCGGAGTAGCAACAGGGTCGATATCGGGGCCTACATGTTATATAATGCAAGTAAACAGTCTACCAAACGTAATAAAACGTTGTAAATGCTACATGTTTGCAGACGATACTTGCATTATATGTGCTGACAAAGATCCACTAAAAATTGAGGAAATTTTACAAACAGACCTAAATAACATAATTAAATGGTCCCATGATAATGACATTATTATTAACGCAAAAAAAAACAAATATATGCTTATACACTCACCATATGCAAATTGTCAGGAAAAGGAATTGCATATAAAAAGTCATTCATATGATTGTTTGCACACAAAAAACCAATTCCAGCAGTGTAATTGCCCGAATATAGAAAAAGTGTACCAATATACATACCTTGGTCTTACAATAGATGTCAACTTTAACAGGTCAAATCACATTGAAAATGTATGTAATAGATTAAGATCCATATTAGGAAAATTTTACCACCTAAAAAATTTTGTTAATAAAAATGTATTATACTGTATATACAACGCATTAGCAGAATCAATTATAGGATACGGAATAAATAGTTACGGATTAACGTACAAAATATACTTAAATAAAATTGGACAATTACAAATTCGTTTCCTAAAATTGATTTCAGGCAAAAAAAAAGTCCAGTTATGTGAAGGTGATTATAAAAAAGTGTTCTCCTTGTGTAATGTCCTCTCTATACACAGTAAGGTAAAATACCAATTAACGCTAGATGAATTCTGGAATACAGAATTCAAAAAACCTGTAAACCACAACTACCCTACTAGGCATAGAGAAGCACAAATGTTTATTATTAATAAATCTCAAAATGTATACGGAGATAGAACAAAAAGGCATAAAATTCCGGAAATATTTAACGCATTACCTGAAAATATCAAAAATGAGACATCTTATTCAAAAATCAAAACAAAAGTTAAATCTTTCTACCTCCGAAGAACATGAAATCAAATAATATAGTTCCTTTCTATTTTATTTTTTTTCTCGCCTTATGTTTGTACTGTATAAAATATTTTTACTACAACGCAATTCATAACCATTATAATAATTAGTTTGTCGTAATAATTAGTATTTAAGTATTATATTAGTATTTACTATGTAAAACTGAAAAGTATACTGAATTAAATAATTAGAAAAAAAATGAGAGATTTCTTACAATCAAACTGACTGATCAGTTTCGTAAGATTTGTAAAATAAAATATTGTAAAATTAAAACTGAATAAACATATTTAAAAAAAAAAAAAAAAAAGTTTTGTTGCCTCTCCAAAATCTTGGTTTTGTACGCTTCTTTCTTCATTGCATACGTGCAGTCAGAAAAAATCACTCTACCTTCAGCCTCACAATAAAAGTCGAAAAGTTAATTTATGAAAAAACTATGAGCTCTGCGACTAAATAAATACCTATATAAAATCTAAAGTTTTATAACTATATAAAAGATCAACGTTATCGTTTATAGCACATTCCAAAAAAATCCAGGAGAAAAATTGCGATATACGTAATTTTTAATTGTCGAACGAAAAAAAAACAAAAGGTCCTTGTGTCTCAGTCGATCGCCACGCGGCAATTGACTATATCGCATTATGTTCCCCTCGCACGGTGAAAAATTGCGAGTGATAGTTTTTGAGTTATTTCAATTGCACAACTTGTCCCATTGCTCAACTAGCCGTGCCCTACCCTTCCTACAGGGACTGAGCATTCAACAGCAAAATTACGAAGTCATTGCTGTCACTAAGTAAAGGTTACTGTTTAAAATAGAAGAATCACTATGTTTCTTTATTTGCTTGCGGTAAAACAAATCCGCAGTAACTACGAGTATCAACAACAATCGCAGCCATTTACAAACTGTCGTTGCTGTATTATTGTTTAATCACTTAACACCTCAAAATCCATCAGGCGCCCAGCCTTGTCACTCTATTTGGCCGTGAAAAAACGCCGACCGGTCCTGTCTTTTATTTCATCCACACGCAAATATTTTCTTGATGTCTATCTATATCGTACATAAACAATGCTTGAATATTAAGACGATACACTTCGCTTTTCGGCCCATACAAAAAGGACGCCCGGGAAAAAACACTTTTCTACATCGAAAATTGCACGAATTGAATATTTTTTATACTGCCTTCTAGAGGGTGAAAACTATGTCGGTATGTTTTCGAATTTTCGATGCGTTTCGTATTAACGTAAACATTCATTGTCAAACATGTACAATTTATCAAAAAATATTATTTAAGGAAAAAGTGCTGCTAACTCAACTCTCATAAAGAATTATAAAATTATAAAAAGCTAACGACGTAGCTTCTTCTTTCTAAAAATTATATTTTTTTTTAATTTTCAATTTCGTGAAAGTTTCGGTGTAGAAAAGTGCATTCTCCATAAACCCCTTTTCGAGCGATTTCTGTAGGTAAATTTGAGCGTTGTCTCATTCGCACATTTCGCATTCGCATGTATATGCGTGAGATTATTGTGAGCGGGACAGAATGACAGACGCGGTTGTTCCGTGTGTCGTTCAAAGTCTAACCTCTTAAGAATTTACTGGAAACATAAAAGTATTTCTTACACATTTTATCTTGATTTTGTGAGACAATAGCAAGTGTAGATGTATTGTAACTTCAGTAGTTGAAAATGGAAATTTTTACATTTAGTGTTTTTACGTTTAGTGTGTAAATTTTTACATGAAAGTGGAGTAAGTAATCTAAATTTATTTCAATATGAGAAATGATTATTTATTTTGCTTATAAAGTAACATCTCTCTAGTTACGTGTTCCATCTACGATACTTTAAGCTTAAAGCGTTCTCCACAAGTTAACATTACAAAAGCTTCCAATCTTGACGGCCGGCGTTGTAGAATTCAGCGTCCAAGTTTCCACTCCAAACAATGGCATGAAGTGTGCATACACTTCACCATACGATGGTGTATGTTTATCTTCTAATCTTTGTTGCACGGGAAACTTTCGTATTAATAAACGTTGCCTCAGCAAGTTCTAATATAATATGCTCGCCCTTCCACGTCAGAACCAAAGTTTTACCTAATTTTTTTTTTTTTAATTTCTAACCTTTAATCGTTTTTCTAATATTTTAAAGTGTTTTTTGGATTTAAATTGTTTCTTTTGCCAATAACCATAACCTGTTCTGTGTTCTTATCTGTAGAGCATATTATAATGATTACTTATAGTATTCAGCGACTGTTAAATAAAACAGTTTTTTTCTGTGTGTTTGGGGAAACTTCGAGCATCTCATAATGTTTGTTTTATAATTTAGATGTTATTTAAAACTGAGCGTAAATAAAAAAAATATTCTTGCTCAATTCTTCTTTTGATTATATTCCTAACACTTTGCCGGGAAATCTAAATAAGTTTCAGAGACTGATATATTCCAGTAGATTGCTGTATCTATTTCATGTCAATCGTGTCTATTTATTTGGACAATGTAGATGTTCACATTAAACAGTCTTGAAAGATTTCTTCTAATCTGAAAAAAATGTCAATAAACAATAAATTATTTTAGATGTTTAAAATAATTGATTATTTACGATACAGGATGAAAATATAAATCGTTACCAAGGCGGTATCTCCGCCTTACTGCTTCACGTGCAGTACCTATACGATAAAAAAAATTGTACTGGAAAGCTTTTTAGTATTTTTAAGAAAATTTTTGATTGTATAATTGAGCCCTTGCCTCGAATAATGTTGTATCCAACAATATTCTTGTTTCGAGAAAAATGGAAAAAACGAAAACGGTTATGTTTAATAACATTTTATAAAGGGCTATTAAATTAGAACTTATTGCAAGAACTTGTGTTGAATTCGTGGTAAAATGTTGTACATGAAAATTTCACATACAACATTATTCCACAAAACTATTTTTTTTTACTTTTCTGACCCTCAAGAAAGCACTATGCTCTTCTAACACCAATAAAAATATGTCGTTGATGCATTTGAGCTTAAAAAGCCAAAAAACCATATGAATAAATGAAACTATTTACAATCGAGATTTTGTCTGGAGATCAACATAGAGCATTATTCCACAATACTGTTTAAATGGCTAAAAAGCAGTCTTAACAATATTTTTTCTGGACGAATTCTACTTTTATGCATTATTCAGTTGAAGTGTATCTAGTTGAAGCCATAATACGGTCGTTTTTTCCATTATTCCCATGAATTATTATTTATTTTATTTATTTTTTTATTATTAGTATTATTACAATGTTAAGTTATGTGAAAATCTGTAATTGGATTTTATTTTTATTATTAAGTTATTTGTAATAGGTGTAAATAATCTGTTGATTTTCCCAAATAAATAAAAAAAAAATAAATAAAAAAAATTAAACAAAATTTCCGTGATTTCGATCAACGGCTTTGTACAAAATTCTTCCACAAACCGACTATTAAAATGCTGCCACATGCCTAAAAAATGTTCATTACCATAACCCCTATCTTAAAAGATGCGTAATAATATTCCCAACATTATTCCATCAATAACTCAACATTGATAGTTTTGTTGGAAACAACATTATTCCGGGCAAGGGCTCAATTAGAGAAAATAGGCACAATTAGGAAGGCAGGTATGGGTAATATGAGATAACTTCTTCTCCTTCCTTAAAAAGACCATCCACACAGCATCTCCAAAGATGACATAATCCCTGGGGGAAATTATTTTCCTCTGGAATTATTTTTCTCTCGCTAATTTAAAAAAATACCAAAATTCAAACGTTGAGTGTACTTTAGTGTTTTATGTTATCTATTGCATAATTGTGATATTATTTATTAAACATGATATCAAAAAGTACTATAAATTCATCCGTCTCATATTATTTCTTTCCATATTTATTGTTTTTTCACAGTCCCCTGAGGTCTATGCTCTGTCTATCTAAAAAACAAACCTACCCGAGTTTCTTCCTACATCCATCATCATCATCACCCTTCATGACACAAAATCATTTCTCTCGGTATTAAAATTAAAATATCCAATAATTTTTTAAATAAAAGTTTTTTTTTATTATTATAAGGGTTATGAGTACTAAATCCGTAATTTAATGTGTACATCACCCTTAAATCAGTTCTCGATAATATCTTACTTTTTTGTAGAAAAAAGATACCGCTGAGTATAAATAAGGTAATAAATTCAAAACTTCCACGATGCTTAAAACGATTGAAAATTTAAAAAATTTGTATGATACTGATTTTTTTTATTTAAATAAAAGAACTAACTTTCTTTACACCACTATTTAGTATAAATTACTAACATGTTCCAAAACCGTGTTTCTTTATCGTGATACAAAATATGCTATGTTGTTTTTATATTTTCTGAGTTAAATCGAGCTTCCACACTTCTAAGACATGCCTAATTGCTATGGGTACACCTTCATGGTGTGGATTTCCTTGGTATTATTTTCATTATTAACCTTTTCTCCGTAATTTCCGTATTATTTTCATTATTAATATCGATAATCTGACACTCCCGCAACATTATTCCTACAAGCGGTTTCGTATAAACTTCTTCTACATATCACTGAAACGAGTGCAAAACTTTTCAAAGTTTTTTATGATGATTTGAGAGATAAATAACCCCCAACCCCCTCGCCCGCATTCTCCATACATAAACAGTGTTTAAAGTCAGATATGATTTGGGATTTTTACGACCAAAAGAATTATCGCGATTAATTTTTGGTTATTATGCCGTGTGCGCGTCCTCCTTCATTCATTAACGTTTCGGACACTGTTGGCAAAAGAAGAAGGAAACACAACATGGTATAATAACCCAAAAATGAACCACGATAGTGTTTATACACTGAGTCTGAAACCGGCTGTTTGTTATTTCCTAGCCATCTATTTATATCTCCCATCTGATTATTTATCGATGCATGGATTTGGTGCGACGTAAATCACGCTCACTTGCCATCGCGATGTTAAATCAATCACTCAAGAGGAAGCTTTAAAAAGCTTTTAACAATATCAATATTCTTTCAAATTATAATCAATTGTTTATATTATCTATTTTTCACAATAAAAACTTTATACAGAAGGTCTATCTCATCATATTAAAATAATTCCAATAAACTACAAATTCTCTCAACATTCGTTTTACTCGAGCAGTGGAAAATAAACGATAATTTATTTGCAATACTTGTTGCTTATGAAGATACATTATCTAGTGTGCTTTACCTCAGTAGTCAAGGTTCATCGGTTTCACGCATTTGCCATCACATACGAGCACATAAATAACCTTCTTCCATAGATATGGCTGGTTTATCTTTGCTTTAATGTTTTTGCTGCTTTCACCAAGTTCCAGGATTGGGCAGAACGTTTTTCATTTCCAGCAAGAACAAATCGTTGGACCCATCTTTGTTTAAAGGCAGTGCGAAAATACGCTACTTATTTATGTTGGTGTTGCTACGTTTTCGTTTGGACAGGCATTTCTGTAATACAATGCTAACCGAATATGACGCAAGAATTTGTTTGTTGCATTCCTTTTTGTTTAGCTTCAATCACACAATTTTATCAGTTGGTTTTTTCGAGAAGTTTTTTCATAATCTCGTATTCTTTGTGAGGAAGATAACATAAAAATTATTGATGTGACTCGTGTTTTAGTATACGATTTACTGGCTATCTCTCTCTGTCTTGGCAGTTGAAGAAATCATAAGAAAACATAAATTGAAGAAAACATATTTAACATAATATTATGAATTATGATAATCAAATTAAGTTACCTGAAAGGAATTTATAATTAAAACAGGACTAATAAAAATAACAGGTCAACTGGCAATACATATTCATATCCCATACAAGATGGTTATGAGTATTAGGTGCTTCCACACCATTGTGTAAGAATGTAATATATTTCTGACGTAGTGTATTTCTGCGTCGGGAAAATGTTGAGATAGTTGCCTTTTGTGAGTTTCTCCCTATCCACGCCTTCTGTAATTTATCATCGGGAAAAGTACCTAATGGATTAGGGATGTTTATGCGTGGCACGTACTGACTTGGGGATCAATGCTTTCATAGAGTTTATAACACTTTTCTCAGGCGAAGGATACATTGATTTCTGTTTTTCCTTTCCGTTATTTATGGCAACAATTATTGGTTTCTTGTGGGCGTGTAAATTCTACTTTCTTATTTTTAATCGTTCAATTTATGGAACGCTTTGATGTATTTTTAATTGTGTTTTTCCGGTAGAAGTTTGTATACATAAATTATGACTTCAGTTCTTCTTTCGAGATCAATTATTAGAAAGTGTTGTTCTTTTATTTAATTGGCTTTCAGTTTTACAATTAAATAAAAAATAAACGATCACTTTTAAATAATTGTGTTTACGGCAAATCAAAGGCAAAACAAAACGAAAAGGCAAACGAGATCACAGAGGTACAAGGTTGAAAAGCTGCGATTTCATGTTTGTTTTTTTTTTTCAAATTTTTGAAAAGTATTAAATATAAAATCAGATTAATTAGTATTATGCATAAAATTATGTTAACGTTGACGGCCGGCGTAGTACAGGGGCAAGGCTTTAGACTCCCATTCCGAAAGTTGCGGGTTCGGACCCGGCGTGCACCAATACATTTTATTTGATTAATTTTTTGTTATTTAACAATTAATTAATTCAAATAATATATACAATATTTGCGGCTCGTTCCAGAATGGAAAACACTCTCAGTATCGCCCTGGTGTAAGACCACCATTCGGAATTGAAACGTTGCTTGAAATGGCTTTAGCCGTGTTTAGTGACTAGATCTGAATATCCAGATACTTCCCCACCTTCCTCCTCCCCATCTCCTTCCCTTCCCCACTTACCCTTCAGCCTCACAACATACCCCAATTGGGGATGCTATAGTCTCACTGTACAGTATTCTCTATAAAAATAAAAATAAATATGGGGTATTTCTAATTAAAATTTAAGATTTTTTGCAATTTCTCTATAAAAATTCCAAATCGGAACGAATGGAATTCTTCTTTTTTATCCATCCAACTTGTTGATGTACCTATTATGTATTCTCCTTCTTGGCCCTCGTGTAGCGGGCCTTATCCTGACGGATTCATTGAATAATAAGTCCATTTATTTATTTGGCCAACCCGCGCGCGCTAATATGCGTCCTTGAGTCCGAATTTTTCTAAAGGCGAAGACATTAAATGTTCACAAAATTCTACGATAAAAAAACTTTCTTTTCCAGAAAACAATTATAATAATAAAAAAAGAGTTAATTTTCGGTTCGTTCGTGAGTAGAATGAACCTTGGCTTGATGAGCAATAAACATTAAGAATCATCGCGTTCCTGAATATGCTTTTGCTAAATTGTTATTTTTAAAAGCTTTTTAGTTTGTTTTTGGTCATAGGCTTCTTGTCTCCCGTTCTTCTATTTGAGTCCGACACTACTTTATAAGTCATCAATTCATACCAACTAGGTCATCTCTGTTCCTTATATCAACCAAAACTTGGTTGCTAAATCTATATTGCTGGATGATTGCGTGCATTCGCCATCTAATCATTAAAAGCGATGGCTGAGAATAAAAGTTTTAAAATGCTTGCAACTGTACAGGGAGGTTCCAATGAGAAAGATCGATTATTTCCCGTGTCAAATTTTTTAAATTAAAAATTTAATGTAGATTTATTTCATTAAAAACTTGTTTTGATATATACCTACATTCAAGTAAGCAATAAAAATGCTCAAAACGCACGATGATAAATTATTAAATATCGTGGACTTCTTATAAGTATTTTTTGATCATAAGTATTTATGATTTTTCAAAATTGTCTAAACAAAATAAGTGTGAAAAAAAAAAGAAATGTTTAATTTGTAAGACCTTACATAAATAGAAAAACTGAGGTATTTTTGTCACAAAACACGTTTTCGGATTAATTTTTTTACGATTTTAATTTAACCAAAATTTAAATTCTGAAAACCGTGTTTACTAGATTATGTATTGATTATTTTTTTATATGATTTGAAATTTGTATTGTTCAATAGATTCAATCGTTTGAAATTTGAACAAATCTGCCAACGACCAACGTTGTAACATTAGTATATTAAAAATAAACTTAGTTTTTCAAAATATTAAAACTGCTGCGTGTGCCAAATAAAATAACAATCTTTAAAAATCAATTTATTTTTTTTTGTAAAAAAGAGCCAAAACGTCTAGAATTCGATTTAAAAAGGACTAATACCCGCTTAAACAATAATTTTTTATTTGTTTATCATTTTACCATTTTTAAATTATAGCCCTTAAATATTTCCGACAAGTAAATGAAATCCACCTAATAATTAATATTTTTACTTATGTCTAGAAAAACAAGTCAAGTAACTCCAGTGTAAACCGATCCTTTGCTGTTATTTTCTTCCAACGAGGGTTTTCTTCTGGCAATAATTCCGCTATTAGCGAACTGTCTC
This sequence comes from Limnephilus auricula, assembly GCA_951813805.1. Classification (NCBI taxonomy): domain Eukaryota; kingdom Metazoa; phylum Arthropoda; class Insecta; order Trichoptera; family Limnephilidae; genus Limnephilus; species Limnephilus auricula. Next base: position 37,185,361 of record OX638388.1, read on the forward strand.
TCTTAAACCTTTCCGTGAGAGGCGAAAGCCAAAATGAGATTATCCGAAAAGAAAGTTCCCAGGTCTTAATACAATTTGCGCAATTAACTTGTCTCTATGACCCCGGCGAAGTAATAACTCTTCCCTTCTCTCCGACCAAACCGCACAAGGACACTTTTGACGATAATATTATTGGAAAGACAAAACAAATTGTCACAGCGCGTCACGCCTAATTGGATTTGATAACGCTACATTATATCAGAAAATATTATGATACTTTTTTTAATTCCTAATTTGGGAAATTTATATAAGATAATAATAATAATGATATAATATATTTATAAGAACGAACTACTTTCTTTTTAAAAATTGATTACTTATAAATTTTTTTCTCGAAATTGATTACTTATTTATAACTTTGTACCTTCTTATAATTCTTCTATTTTATTTATAACTAACTATATGGTAGGTTTGGGATTGCACTATCCTCCCCACATCCTGGAATAAAACATTATTTTTTATTTTTTTTACGCACCACGCTTTTAGATCCGGGTTTAGTTTTCCCCATACGAAAAACTAAACCCTTTCACACACTTTTCCATAAAAATGATCATCTAGTAAATCCACATTATGCAAGTGTATTATCTTAATATATAAAACAAAGTCGGGTTAGTTACACCATTTATAACTCAAGAACGGCTGAACCGATGTTTATGATCTTTGATTTGTTGGACTTGTCTCCGTCCCGATTAACAGAATAACTATTAAAACATCGGAAAACATCACGGGAAAAATAATTATGAATACAATTAATTTTTTCGTATATTTTGTATGGAACGGCTTTTCAAATAATGTGCGTTGGTCGACATAATTTGAATCAATTCGAACTGTCAATGGTGTAGTGTGCCGGACATTTTGTGCTTAGTCAACGGCTCAATTTCATTTTTTGAACTTAGAGTAGGTACCTATTTATTTTAATTTAATAAAAGATTAATTTATTTCAGCTAATAAATTAAACACAACATTTATTGATTCTGAGGCTGTACGAAGTTTTCCGGGTTAGCTAGTATAAGTATAATTAATACAACACAATACAAGAACAACATGTTAACCTACCAGACTATTAAATGGGAAAATAATTCAACAACTCCAGATATTTTCATATTATTATATATTCTTTTAATTACTATTATTATGTATATTATTTTATATTTTTGTTTTTATTTTAGTTATTCTATTGTTAAACAATGATTAAAATGTTAAATTGTTGTGTGTAAGAGGTGAAATAAATTGAAATAAATAAATAAAAAAATATATATATTATAACTTTTGAAGGTTATTATTATGAAGAAGATGATAACACTATTAATCTAAATGAATATATGAATTGTTAATTCTGAAATTTGAAATATGAGATTGAGAAATATGACGTTTAAATAATTGGAATTGTAGAGGCGCCCGTCCGGTAAGACGAGAGGTTCTGGATTCGAGTCCCAGTTGCGAACGTTATCTTTTATTTTTCCGTGTCTTGTTCATTTTCATGTTTTCATTTAGATTCTTAGTGTAATCATCTTCTTCAATGAGATTTTATATGTATTTACGGCTAACACTTTACATATTGGTGTGTTAATAAAGTTTTTACGTTCAATTATGAATATTTTTGTGTCGCAATTGTACTTAAATACTTAAGTATTGTTTCCGTTGGACAAATTAATACTTTTCAGTTTCTCAAAAAGTGTGCCTTATGCCACACATTTTCGACCACCTCAATGTGGAATAACGCGAACACATCCAAATACTGCTTAAACAAAGCTGTGAAATACACCGCTTACATTGATAATGGCCAGTAATAATTTTCAATTATTCCATTCATACAAATTGAAAACTGCGTAGAGCTTCTTGTTTGTGTGGAGGCTACCCTGTATTCTGTAGGGCTGGAGAAATGCACGAATCTGCTCGTACTGCGGGTATAATACTTAAACTAATTCTATCGATACTAGTTAAGCTTAATGTAAACATATTCACTGTGATTGTGGGTCTGAAAAGACTTATGTAATTATACGAGTTATTTACACAGTCAGTCTGGATACAAAATATCATTGTGGGCGTTAATAATTTCTAATATAATGTAATAATATAAAAAGTAAGTAAATAAATGATCACAGACTAACAGTATGGATATTAGAGAGACGGCATGTGAAGTGTGCCCGCGCGCTCCAAGTGTGCCTTTTCGAGAATTCTACCCACACAGCTGACACCATGTAAAATGGCTGTTGTCGTAAAAATTTCGGAACGTATTAAACGGCCAAAAACCAGCAGCCAATGTAAGCCGTTTGGGTAAAATTCTCGAAAAGGCACACTTGGAGCGCGCGGGCACACTTCACATGCCGTCTCTCTAATATCCATACTCTTAGATCACAGATATTTTTTTAATGTGAATACTTCCCATGAGTCACAACTGCTCCCATCTGGAACCAGTGAGTCGATGGCATCCACAATTGGGGCATGTTGTGAGGCTGGAGGCAGTGGTTAACGGTAGGAGATGGGTAAGAGGAAGGCGGGGATATAGCTGGCTATTCAGATCTGGCCAGCTAACATGGCTAAAGCCATTTCAAGCAACGTTTCAATTCTAAATTTCAATTCACATATTTATTTTAAATTAATAATATTTTTAAATAACATTAATTTATCAAATAAAATGCCTGGTTTTGAACCCGCGTTCTCCGGAATTCTAGTCGATCGCGAAGGTCGTCAATTTTACAATATTATAACAACACACCCCACACCTGTATCTGTTTCTCTTTTACTCACATACATTTATTTCTTTCTTTTATTTTATTTCTTTTCTCCTTTTTTATTTCTTTTCTCCTATTTTATTTTTCTTCTAACATTCCATTTATCTATTTAAATTTCTAATTTTATTGTTTTCTCTTTTTTCCTTAAGATATTAAAATAAGATTAAATTCCTGCTACTTCGGAACAGCCTCAGCCTTGTGGGGTGGTTTGTACCAACGAAAAAATCTATTTGAAATATTAAATTATCGTGGTTAATATATTGTGGCTTTACAAAACTTATTAAATGTATTATTACCAATGATCCGTAATCTCATCCTGTAGTATTTTCTTCGTCGTCATTTCTTCATCCAAGCAGAAGTATTTTGATATCTGTAAGAGTATAATAGCCATTACGGCTTATGAAACATTCTTTGTCACATTTTTGCCACAGCTTTTTGATTCGTTGGTGATTTTTGATCGAATAATTTCCCGTCGATTTTAGGCTTTTTATTCTAATCGTAACAATAAATATAAATAAGAAATACGGATTTATATGTTTAGTGTTATTGGGATTTAAACAACCGCAATTACGCATTTTTTCTAAGCCAAAACATCCGCAAATCTCACACCTATTTATAAAAATTATATTTCAGTGTTTTGCGATGGGTTTTAAAAACGCAAATCAAATAATTTAATTGAAGAAGATGTTTAATCCTTTCATGAAATACAGTATTGATGTTGTTAATATAATTATTTGTTTTATGTCGTAAATTACTCGTTTACTCATTTTATCATAAGTATCATTAAATGCCTGCTAATGAATGTTATAATAACCACAGTTTTTTTATTCCAGAAATTTCAGAATTTTGTTATTAACGTTACGATATTCAGCCATCTGAAGTGCAAAATATCGCTCACATTTTACAAGGAAAAACAACATTAGAGACAAAATAGTGTTTAATTATTTTTTTTAATTTCCGATAGACTTCCAAATATGGCATTTTTTAACATCGTAACCTTATTTGCATAGGGTTCTAACATCACTTTACAATGGTAAGGACTTTGACACCAAAGAACATGTTCTTAGGTGCCAAAGTCCTTTCCATCGTAAGACGTAGTTAGAACCCTATCCAACCAAGGTGACGAAATCTGAACTTCATAAAATAAATTGCAGTGGACTTGTTTGTATTTTATTGAACTATAAAACTCTTTCCTAGTTTAAACCTTTAATGATACGTACAAAGACTTTATTCAAATAATATTTTTTTTAAACCTAAATACTTCACAGCCCATGTACTCAACGAGGGCAAGAAGTCAAAATGTACAGGTTATTTCTTATTTTAAAACAAATTTAGGACAGAAAAAATGTACAGCAAAAAAATACAGGATGTTAAGGAATGTACTTGACTTGAGTGATTTCTGACATTATTTGTATAAAAAAAAGTATAAATGAAATTTATGCCTCCGGTGACCATTTCATGTTTTTTTTTTTCAACTTTAAACATAAAAAATCAGTAGATATTGGGCAGTTAATGACCTGCGAGGAGTTGGGTGCTGAATTGGCTGAATGACCAGAAATTGTTAGGTTTTAAAAAAAAACATAAAAATGTCGCTGGAGACCAAATTCGCATTTACATTTTTTACACCAAAAATGTAAGGAATCACTGGAAAAAAGTCAAGTATGTCCCTGTTTAATAACCTACCAAATCAAACAAAAAAACAAAATAATTGTGTTTAAAAATAAATTTAAAACGTGGCTAAGAGAACTGAGTGATAATCAACTTGCAAACACTATGAAAATAATGTAAATAATACATCTGGATAATTAAAACAATAATATGAAAAAGCGATAAAAGGCTTAGAGCAGGAAACCCTAGTAATAAAGAAAGTCTTTGAAAACTGATAATATTCTTAAATGATATGTTTTATACAAAATAAAACTCTATAATTACCACATAAGTCATACCATGTACAAAATTAGCTTAAATAGAAACAATTATTTTTTTTAATATTTTATTTTGTGAAACCTTTTGATAGGTAGAAACCTTATGAAATGTTACTTCATATATGTTAAAACAAGTTTAATAAGAAAACTGTATTTTCCTGATTAATCACCAAACTTTAGTAACTAAAATAATATTTGCGTATCATTAAATTCATTACAGTGTGTTTTTCTATTATTATTCTTAACTGTTACGTTTTGTAGTAGTTATGTCAAACTTTAACATTGTCTTCAAATTTAAAAACCATGTAGATTCACGCTTGAATTTATGTTTTCCCTCCAAGAAAGCTATTTACGTAACATTTTTTCACATTATTCACATAAATGCTTCGGAAAAAGTTCGAAATAGCATTTTGTGAAAATGCTTCATGTTTTTGCCATTTGGGAACCTAGAATTAGTCCCGGTGGCGTGATCGACGCATTTATAAAAGACTTTACTCAACTTTATAAATGAGTTTCATGATAAAAGATACGTTCATACTATACCGCATAACTCTGGTATTGAATGATCCAAAGAGAACTTTACTTTATTTGGAAAAAAATATTAAAGATAGATAAAATCAAATAAATAAATTGTTTTCTTTAAAACATTGTTTTCATGAAGGTGCTTTACGTTATTTCAATATAAGGAGTAAATAAATTGTATAGATTATGGAGCTTTGAGGCTTTGTACACACGTACTGTCACATCACGCTATGAAATAAATATGTATAGTTATTGTTATCATTTCTAAGCGAATTGTTGTTGCGTGTGGTTTTGCAAGTGTTTTACATTGTAGTTTATTCATGAGCCAACTCGTTTAATCACGTAAAAACGGAGGATATCTTTTTATGGATCATCGAAACGGTAAACAAATCTTGTTTTATTATTTCAGAGGTCTGCTTATACCCATTATCATTAAATTTGTGATACAACGTTGTGCTTCTAACGTGAATGAAATTATAAAATTATCATTTTACTATTTTTACGCACTCCAATAAAAGATGATAAATCTCTTATGTCCCGCACGGTTCCCCGGTCTTTGGCTCTTGGAAAGTCATTACCTCCTGGTCTTTATTTATCCAAACGCCTGTTTCAAGCTATTTGAACTTCAGTAAATGCTCCCCTGTACGTGAATTTTTTATTCGGCATCGGCGCAAGGGTCACAGCAGGGGTTCATCAAGAACTCATATATCTTACATTCCCAGGGGATTAATTCAAAATGCAGCTTTTTTAAAATTAGGTACCAATATATGTAATTATTCCTTGTAGGGTATAATTCATGTCTTCAAAATAATATTATGTTTACTTTATGCTGATATATATAAAATACCTATATTTGGTAAATGCGAATCCATTGTGAAAAATTATTGGCAGTACAATTGCTCGAAGTGGTTGAGACTATAATATACCTAATTTGGGTTTGTTGTGAAGCCAAAAGGAAGGAATTCATATCAGATCACTAAACACGTCTAAAGTCAATTCAAACAATGTTTAAAGTGGGTTTATTTGCCACTTTTCTGTTAACCTTTACAAGGAGGATCGACGTCAATTAATATTTCATATTTTTGACAACAACAATAAATAAATCAAATGAGTGGTTTTAACAATTCATAAAATCTTATAAGACATGTTTCGGTGAAATATCTGTAAAGTGATTCTTCATATGTTGTATCTGCGTGTTGCTTCTGTGAAGTGTTTTGTAAAATTTTTCTTCATATATTGTGTCTGCATATTGGGTTGGGTTGGGTGTAACTTTTCATTTCGTTGTATGTTTTATTTAATAAAAACAAAAATATATATATACACACATTGACCAAGTTGTATAGACACCATGTAATAATTTAATTTATTCATATTTATTTTTATGTTAACTTAATGAGTTAAACCTAAAATTGCAATATTGGCGAAATAATAATATACAGGGATAGAAAATCTGGAATAAAAAAAAATCAGAAAAAGAAACGTATACATCTGGGATTCGAACCCAGAACCTTCGGCTTTCCAGGCAGATGCTCTGACGACTGAACTAATGTATTCCTTTCCGATTCAGTCATATTTAACTGTATCATCATACTTCGACTGAGAACTACTAACATTATTTTCATTTTCTTAGCGCATATTTTTTATCGACTGCTATCTTTATGAATGATTGCAAGATTCAAATCGAACTAAATGCTGTCTAGATAGAGTCAGAATTAATTTATCAATTTGAATTTAAAATGCGACATCTATTGACTTTTCAGCAAGTCTGGGATAAAATGTCTCGAAGTTGATATGATTAATATATACAGATTAATTAAAATATTAATTTATTAACCTTACAACTCGTATCATAATGTACTGTGTATGTACGTATTAATAAAAAAACATATCTACCATTTCCATTATTGATTTTCAATTAAACTTTTTTGATATGTTCAAAAGTTGAGTGCAAAACGACATAAAAAATTTTCGCCTCAATTAGACATTGTGTCAGGTATTCTTTGACATAATATAAACAGTAATAAAACCATTCGATATACATTAGGTACTCTCCAATACTTCAATGGGAAACACGTGAACTTATTGCAGAAATAATAATATACAGGGATCATAATAAATACTGTGTTATCTTTATGCCACTTTTATCTATTTACATTATTAGTTATATTACGAGTTCGATCGGAATATTTATGCTAGCACACGCCGCACATAGCACGCTAAAATATGATAAGGGCGCTAGCTTTATGGGTTCGACAACTTTATTTATACGCGCAAATTGGCTTATTCATTAGTTTATGGTCGTTATTAACAGTTTAAGGCAAATTGTTACGAAAATCGTATCTATGCGAGTTTCAGTACAAAATTTAGAGATTTAGCAATACCGAAATTCGTTTCAAAAATATTCCTTGTTCTATATTTTTTTACGATCGATGAAACGAAATTATATTCACGCAATACGTCTCAAAGTGGGCTAAGAACCGTTTTATCGCACTAAATAACATTTATTTCGTCCGCAAAAGGCGGTTTACAATAAACCTTAGCGTTTTATCATTCTCCGATATTACTTTTACAAAAGCATGGTTTTCGGTCACGCAAATGTGAATGGTTTCAATTTTGGTATTCGCGTCAGATGTTTTATAAAAATATATATTTATATTTCATTCAATGACACGACATAACATATAAATTCAATGCAATATCAGTTCAAAAACATTTAAAAACAAATAAATTACATTTAACAAAACAATATCTGAACAAATTCACATGTATTACATTCACAAGTATTACATTTATTATATATTATTACATTTATATAATTATATACGAGTATTTATATTTCGACTACCATAATACGGACATGTGTCTAGTGTGGTAGTCGAAAAGCATGTAAAAAAACTGTATAAAAAATATGTTACGAATAAAGAAAAAAAAAAAAAGTTCCCAGCCTTTGTGGTTGCGTGGTTACGATCCTTCGCTACGAATCCGGAGGTATAGGTTGTTCGAAATGGTTCGAATCAAGGAGGGCGTAATTGTTTTTTGTTGGTTAATTTGGGTTAATTCACAATGTATTATCTTATTTAATTATTTTATTTAAGTGAGCACTTAGGCCGCAGGCCCATTGTGCTATCCCGGTCCTAGTTCCCGTGAAGGTCTCTGTTTCTCCACCTATTGATTCTCTGGATACTCTTGCAGCGGTGAGGGTTTTCCCTTCTCATTATTTTGGTTTGCTGGAAGCTTTAAAAGAGATTCCACGAAGTTAGCCTCAACTCTCCTTTCCATTCCTTCTTAGTTTCCTGAAGGCTGACGTGGGAAGAGTTTATGGTTCTTTCTTTTGGTTTCTGAGGCCCCACGAAGAAAGAGTCCACGGAGGTGACCTTAGATCTCTTAGATTTCCCAGAGTTTTTAATTAGTCCAATATTCATCCCACGAGTATCAAAAGAAGTAGAAGGTCCACTCTAGCAGAGACCCGAGTGCATGGGTAAGGTCTAACTACTCCGAGATCTGATCCTGTTTCTCGAAGACACCATTCGTGACAGTAGTCCTCAGGTTCATTCAACCTGAACCCGGTAGCTTATACCTTGGCTTGGGATGGTTATTGCAGGTCGGGTTTTCGCTCCCTGAGCGATAGGTTCGCCACACGCTACGCTACAATTGACTTATAATATCTCATATATATTTCTTGATGTTGGTTTGACAAAGTTGTCGAATCCCTAGACTATCAAAGCACGTGAGGCGGAAAGCCCTCTAGGCCCGCTATCGCCAAACACTCCGCATTGAGAGCATTGTAAGGTTAAAGAGGTAGAAAAAACACAGCCACAAAGAGAGACAGTTTGTCGCGGTGGGGATGTTTATCGCATAGACAGAAGTTCCAGGAATAGAGAGACTGTTGTAATATTGTAGACTTCATAAAGAGCTGTCACATCTAGAGACCACTTGACATGTACGAGATACAGGGTCACTGAAAAGATCAATGATTTTAAAATTTATTGTTTGTTCTGGTCACTTATATTATTAAATTCATTATTGATAAAAAAAATTCAATAGGCCGCTCAAAAAGTTAAAGTCACGTTAGTTGATTTCATGGCCTTCACTTTGGCCTTTTAACAGCTTAATAATCTATTTATAGAGCACTGTAAATTTTGTAGTCATTTGATTAAAATAAACAGTCAGATGCTCGACTCTCATTCGTACAAAGGTCACTTGAAAAATGCCGAACAGAAACTTATGCTTTAATATTTGTGAGTCAATAAATGTAATTGAAATGTCTTTAATTATGTTGACCAATGATTGCGATGTTTCTAACATTTTTTTAACATTCAAATGAAACTAAGCAGTGAAGACTTTCCTCGTTTTACGTAAATCGTCCTACCTTTTCGTACTTAAGATTTATTATTTACAGTTTTTACGAAATGAAATCTACATACCCATAATTAAATATTCAAATTACACACCATGGAACAATTGAATCCCTGGAAAAATGTCTCGAATAAGTAATATTTACACATAATGGAACTTTTTCCCGAATTTATAATAATTTAAAACAAAATCCCGAATGTATAATAATTACACACAATGGAAAAATGTACCGAATTATTATAATTACACACCATTAAAACACTGTCCCGAATGTAAAACAATTACACACCATAAAACAATGCCCCGCATGTATAATAATTACACACAATGGAACCATGTACCGAATTATAATAATTACACACCATTAAAACACTGTCACGAATGTTAAATAATTACAGATAATAAAACAATGCCCCGCGTGTATAATAATTACACACAATGGAACAATGTACCGAATTATAATAATTACACACCATTAAAACACTGTCACGAATGTTAAATAATTACAGATAATAAAACAATGCCCCACGTGTATAATAATTACACACAATGGAACAATGTACCGAATTATAATAATTACACACCATTAAAACACTGTCCTGAATGTAAAACCATTACACACCATAAAAGAATGCCCCGCATGTATAATAATTACACACCATGAAACAATGTTCCGTGTGTATAATAATTGTTGTTATAGTATAATAAAACAAATTTAAAACTTTTTCCACTTTTAATTTAATGACCGTAACCGGTTTCAGCTTGTCAAAGCCATCTTCAGACTGGTTAAATAAAAAGTGGAAAAAGTTTTAAATTTGTTTTATTATACTATTATAATGGAATTCCACCACGAATTATCAGTTTCAAAAATAGAAATAATTGTTGTTAGTTATTTACGTGTGACAAATTTCCTGGTGTAATAATTAACGTCTTTATCTCATTGCAATTAAAATAAGCGCAAACACACAAGCACATTTTGTCAATATACACAAGGTACAAATACTGGGCCTGACTCGTGTCCTTTGTCATACAAACTAGAACCCTCAAAAAACGGCTGACGAAACCAGTGTATGACAACGTGTCTGTGTCTTTGTTCTTATTTCGTGAACTGTGTCCTTTGTCATACAAACTAGAACCCTCGAAAGCCGGCCATGACAACGTGCCTTCGTTCTTATTTCGTGAACTATAGATTATAATTTTTTTTAATAAGTTTGTACATAAATAAATAAATGTATAAAATTAACTGCGAAAGGTTTGCAACAACCCTGTGAAACATAGAACAAAGGCAGTTATTCCGCTTTTGACAGTCTATTATGGTTTGGTAAACGAGAGGGTATTGGAATTTTCTCCGAGTGTTTGTCCATTTATGTAAAATAAACGTTTGTGATTTAAAAGTGTCGTTGATACGGACATGTTTTCTTAGGAAAGGTATTCAGTCAGTTGCAATAAATAGTAGAAGTTCTGTAAACAGTAGAATTCGCGTCCACAAAAGCATGTTTCTAATTTGCTCTTATTTAATAAATAGAAACCGAAATTTCCTCTGAAATCTTTTGTATGTATGTATTTAAATATTTACCGACTAAATTATAATCCATAGAATTATTTGGCGTTTGCGGCATTTTTTTTTTTATATTTCAAATTAGGAATTACAATTTGTCCAAAGAAACGTCACTATCTCAACAACAAATATTTTTACAAACTTTCTTCAGACAGGTAGGTAACAAACTATTAAACAGCTCAATCAATGTTAGTGATAATTTGAGCGACAGGTATTGTCAAAGTAGGGCTCGCTTGAATAATAAAGTGGATGAAGCAAATTTGTAAAACGCAAATCAGTCAACTATATAGTCAAAGTAGCCCACCTAGTCATAGTTAGCCATCTAGTCAAAGTGAGGCTTTCTTAAATGGATAAAACAGATTTTCGGAACCGGAAACGAAACGTACCAAAAAAATTACAGACAGATAAAATGCCAAACGGTCGTGTTAAAACATGACTACACTGCGCTCGGTCAACAGAGCATTTTAAATATTAATTTCATCTATCAGAAAATTAACGTAAATATTTTACTCAAAGCCATCATTTCGAATTTCAGTTTCAACAATAATTGTTTTAAACCATTTTGACCCTTTTAGGTTCAGTTAAGTTCGTAAAACCGATATCACAATTATAAAAAAAAATAATTTTGTTTTTTATTTGATTTCAGATCCATCATGTAGGCTTTGCGCCACCGGTAAGCATTCATTACATTATTATTATTTTTATAATAACATTATATATATATATAAATATAGACATATATTAACATCCATGAAAATATACATTTAATTACATCAAAGTTGTCCGCTGTTCTGGGTTCAGACTTAATAATAGTTTTTGATTTAAATAAAATTGATTGATTTATTACTATTATAACCAACTATTTTTTCTGATGATGCAAAATTTTTGTGCAATATAAATATTTATATATTTTTTAGTTGGCATAGTACCGATTAGGTGGTAAAGTACCGTCTTCAAAGTACGAACCACTTCAATAAAATTATTGTAAAATGTGGTCTGTGATTTTCCTTGAGGCTTTAAAAAAGGCCCCCAAATTTAATATTCCTATTAACGTCTCCTTTGAACCCATTCACGGCTTAAGATATCCCTGTTCATAACTTGAGCAACGCTGGTTGCACTTCAGTTTGTATGAACATATTTCTAGTTAATTCCGACTACTTTGATCGTCTAGTTGATTAGTCATACATCTCCGAAAAATCAAAATTTGAGTTGAGTATGCAGTTATAAGTAAAAGAGTACCAGCTATCTGGTACATTACTCGGATTACTCATAAAGACCACTAAATCAATTATACCTAATGCAGAAAAACTTGTAGTGAATTAAATAAAATGTTGATGTTTTATAAATAGCATATCGTCGCCTGTCGCCTGCTTAATTGTCCAATCTACATTTTAGTTGTAGTTCAATCTTCATTTTAAAATTAATAATAAAATAGTAAAAACAATCATTAAGAATTATTTAAAAATACGAGACCTTTACCTTTACGGGAATAGCTTCATCTTAAACAGCTATCAAAATGTTTCATTGAAATAATTAAAGAAAGCCTCCTCTTCCTGTAAAACTTGCTAATAGCCGATTGGACAGTAATTAATAAGCTCTATACATTTTTTAAGTTGTCCCACTATAGTTTAGAAATGGCCCGGAACAAGACCGTCTCATATTTCGAGAGCTGTACTTTTTTTTTTTAGATATAACTATAACGATTTAAGATAAATTATTATGAGTCGGAAGATAAATATTTTTGTTGTTTTGTATGTTTAAAATAATACCAAAACTACCTTTTTAAATACTTATTTTATTCCATTTTTTTTTTTTAATTATGACAATTTTTTTTTGACAAATAGAAAGGTATTATTTTTTCAGATTGAATTAAGAATTTACGACAAAAATTTATTAAATAAAAAACAAAGCATTGAATAAAAATATGAAATACGGAGATTACCTATTTAGTTTTTAATCAGTACACCAATTTTTTTTTAATGATAATATAGAAATAAAGAAGTCACACATTGACGAGACGACAATGAGCATTTGCAATCACAGTGCGACCTCCCTGATTCTTCTGACACTACTTGCAGTTACCTAGAGGGAATGGGAATTTATGAAAATAAATTTGTATGACAATAAAAAAATGTTTATTTTAATAGTGTTACTATAATTTATTCTGGTTTTCAAAAGATTTGATATTTTGCATTAATTACTCCGGCACCTGTTAACTGAATAATAGGCTTTATTTCCATCGTGTGGTTTTGATCGTGCGTTACATTTACTAATTAATTCCCCGGATTAGTGATGTTTGTCCTAACTGTCATTTTGTCCATTCCACCCGTTGAATTGTTCAAATAAGCCGCGTGGCCGGAACAAATTGTTTTCTAGCCTCTGAATCAGCCAGTAATCCGTGGATCAGATTATTGGGGTTGTCCCTACTGTTTGCATAACTACCCCAACCCCCTCCCGCCCCTGCGTGGAACAGATTCTGTGGGCGGCAGAGACAAAAGGTTGACCGGTTGAACGTGACCGCTTCGTAGAGCCTGCAAAAATTCCCCTTTCAAAGTAAAAGTTTATCACATCCAAGAATTATTAAATTTTTAGATCTCATCTCATCTCTGGCTTGCCATTGAAGTAAATCTCGATAATTGTTTAGTTTTGTTGGTACGAGGACTGTCTGTATGTATTATCGATTAATCTTCTTTGTATTTATAGGGTATCTAAATAAGTGCGCAAGACTTGAATTGCCCGTCAGTTTGGCCAGTCATATTGTTTCATGATCAACAGGAGAGAGATGTGAGTTTATAGACATGGAGCAATTAACGACAAAACAACGCGTCCTGATAGTTAAACGTCATTATCAAATTTGTAAAAGTTCGATTCGCGCGTTCAAATGCGTGCAATATTTGGTCGAAATAATCTTCCTAATTCATTTACTGTGAAAAGAAGAATCGAAAAATTCGAAAGTAGTGGTTTTATTAGTGATACAAAGCATACGACACGATCTTGTAGAGGTCGTTTGAAACAAAACATCACTGCAGTTCGCAGTTGGCAAGATTGTGGCCGGGAGTCCAGGAACCTCGTACACAGGAATTAGACATCACAAAAGCCACTCTATAGCGTATTCTCACTAAAGACTTTGATGAGAATACGCAAAATTGCTTTGTTAGGACCAGTTGTTTCGGAAAATTTCACGTTTGAATTTCCCTCAAATCGACATTCACCGAAAAATTGGGTTGTTTCAACCTCCGTCAGAAGAAATTTCATCGAAAATTCCATAGGACCAGTTGTTTCGGAATTCCCTTCAAATTTGAATTTCCTTCAAATTTGAATTTCCTTCAAATCGTCATTCACCGAAAAATTGGGTTGTTTCAACTTCCGTCAGCAGTGAAAATATCTACTATAGAAATGTGATGTGAATGTGATCAGCCGAGTCCGGACGGTTAGCGAAATAATGGGAGGCGCATGCGCAGACGTCAAAAATGTGATTCGGCGGGGAACACTTGAATAAAATTTTCAAATTTATCGAACGTTATTTGGAGTTGAAACAACTTATTTCGTATTTGAAATATAGGAAGACGTGATTGCGTGTCAAATTTGAAATGAAAAAAAGAATCTTTTCATTTTTGAAACAATTCCATAAAATTTTCCTTGAAATTTCTTCTGACGGAGGTTGAAACAATCCAATTTTTCGGTGAATGACGATTTGAAGGAAATTCAAACGTGAAATTTTCCGAAAAAACTGGTCCTTATTAAATTATTAGATGTCATCACATCTCTGGCTTGCCATTGAAGTAAATCTCGATAATTGTTGGTACGAGTACTGTCTGTATGTATTATCGATTAATCTTCTTTGTATTTATAGGGTGTCTCAAGAAGTGCGCAAGACTTGAATTGGCCGTCAGTTTGGCCAGTCATATTGTTTCATGATCGATAGGAGACAGATGTGAGTTTATAGACATGGAGCAATTAACGACAAAACAACGCGTCCTGATTGTTAAACGTTATTATCAAATTTGTAAAAGTTCGATTCGTTCGAAGTGAAGCCCTGGTTTTAGACCACCGTTCAGAATTGAAACGTTGCTTTAAATGGCTTTAACTGTATTTGGTGACTAGATCTAAATAGAGAGGTACTTCCCCACCTTTTCTCTTTCCCATCTCCTTCCTCTTCCTACTACCTTCAGCCTTACAATATAGCCCATGTGGGGTGTACATAGTCTCACTAGCTCCAGATTAGCCAGTTATATTTGGAGCACTTGGATTCTTGTGCGGTATTAATATAAAAATAAAAATATTTATTTAAAAAACAATCATTTTCACTGATTTTCCATTTTCATTAAAACGTCTTCGTTAAAAGGCAGAACTGCTGCATTTAGGATATCACGAATGTGCCAAAAAAGAGTATTCATGTGCCAGCGAGGCCGTGGTGGCCATCTACTAAATGTGTTATCCCATACATAATTCCCAATTGTACACAATATAATTCAATTAATATTTTTTAAATTTTCTACTGAAAACCATGTTTTATTGAACCTTGAAATCTTGCGCTCTTATTGAGATTCCGTGTATGTCACTTGTAAAACGATTTTTTACCGAAGTAGTCGAAAAAATTATATTGCTTTATTATAACCGTGTTCTAATTCCACACCACAATACAAAAGTTTTAATAATAATTAATGTAATTTTTTTTGCAAAAGCGTTATAAAAAGTCGGCTCGGTTACATTTTAAAAAAAATTACTAGGTATAACGTGAAATTCCTTAAAATTGTGAATCTTTGTGTAAAATATCGTTAATAGTTTTTATTATTTTAATCCGCAAAAATGCTCGAACTACCAGGTGTTCTATGGGAAATGGATAATGCTCTGTGGCTGGAGAAAGTTGTAGAGGGCAAAATATATGCAAACAGATGCCTGGAAAGCACCGCTTCTTTCAGATCCAGAAACTTAACACAGTAATATAATGACAATGCTTCACCGGTGCATAATGAATACACGTTATACTTTACAAAATGAAAATTGTCCATTTATCATTCACGCGAGAACGGATACGATTTTTTTTATAAATCAACCAAGTTCCCTTTTAGTTGCCAGTCTGTTTCTGTGCCTCACTGTGTCACGAGTAGGTACGTAACTGTTGGTCGGAACCCAAATTGAATTATCGACCAGGTGGGTTATAACAATCAGAATTTCGTTGTTTTCCCCAGCATGCCATTTTTTTACTCGTTCTCCTCAGTTACCTTATTTTACCTACACATCAAATGACACCGCTTGCAAATGAATGAATCCACCATTAAATGGATTACTTCATCTCACCCTATTAACCCTAAATGGGAGATGCTTTGTTTGAACTCAAATTGCCGTTTATGAGAGCTGTAAGCAACACTACTCAATGCTAATAAACTTTTATAGAGAAAATGTGGAGTATCATTTCCCAAAATAGAACCTTTTATTCTATTTGTTTATTTTTTCTTCAAATAATAAATGCCATTATTTTTGTAGTTTCCTGTCAAATTTGCGAACTCTGTTGAAATATATAAAATACGTGTTAGCTTAGCTCTTTAAAATGAAACTGAAACACTTTATAATAAATGTAGATTAGCTTTTAAAAATTTCAGCATTTTAAATGCTATTTAAATTAAGTTTCTAATAAAAAATGATTACTCTGAGATAAAAGCGTTTTTATCGTAGATTTTCTCTGTCAAAGGCGTTCCTCAAGTAAGTTTGTAAATTAATTTGAAGTGAGTATAAACGAAAGCATTACGTTTGCATCCGCAAACCACAAAGCGAAATGAAATAATTTGTCGTAATACAATAATTCTCTTTTATTTCATTATAAAGTGGATTTTTCCAGTTTCCGTGGGAGATGAACCACAGAACGCACGAAACGTACCTTAATAAAACTCAAAAAAAATGTTGAGAAGATGAATTTCACGGACACGATTTACCCGCTTTACGAGGGGTTTTGGGTTAGTCGACGATCGTAAAGGGGGAAAGGAAACGGCCATTTCTTATTCTGTTTTAGCCAGACCAGTACTTAACTATAAAATATAACGCCTTTGTAAGCCCGATCGAAAATTTCCAATTACTTAAATAGGTCCCTTTTATTACTAAAAGCGATGAAATTGCAATTTTACGTCTTAATCGCTATTTAATTTCGGCTCTAAAATTATGTTCAAATTGATCGTGTTAACTGCTGCGAAAATATTTCTGCGAGTCCCAATGAAATTCCATTTGCCTTTACATACAGGTACCAGGGATGTAAATGGAATTCAGTACAAAATCGTGCTTCGGATTGAACAAATAATTTGCTGAAAAACTCCTTCAACGTTTTATTCGAACTTTCAATGCATAAAGGTAAAACCGTTGGCCAGCCAAAAGTTCTGCAATGCGATTATTGATTTAATTAAAATCTAATCATTTTTATATAATTGTAAACATTTTTCTTTGTCAGCTTTTGCTGTTTAAAATGAAAGTTCATTCAATGACTTTAAACGCTTGAAAACATTTCAATTGTTTGACATTTTCTTTTTGTAAAATGGGCACACTAAAAACAGGTTACTACTGTACATAGGTATATTTGTATTATTACAATTCTCAAATATGTTAGAACTTAATATAGATTCATAAAAATCTTCGTAAATTAAATACCTTGACTTTTTATAAAAACTATTTAACGGGGTTTATGTGATTTTTTTTTTGATACCACAGTAATCTTTTTCCCAAACTCAACCCTTTGGCACGAAATATGTCGCCATAGCATATGTTTATACGTTATTAAGAGAAGGAATATTTGAAATATGGGAACACATCATAGAGGAGAAAATCTATATAATGCTTTGATTTACGACAAAGTAGGGATTTTCTTGAAACGTGTATGTTTCACGGATTCGTGGAAGGCTAAGTAATATGAATACGTTCAATGGATGGATCTTCTAGTAAATAATCCAATATTATGGGGTAAATGAATCTCGTAGCATCATGTTTTTAGTTATGCTACTCAATCTTAAAGTTTAACTTTTCGAACTAATTCAAAAATAATATTTCTTCAAACTTCGCAAAATCACTTTGTGGCGTCATTTTGAATTAAATTAAAAGAAATAACTTTGTATTAAACCTTTAATATAATCACAACTACCTACATGTTTCAAAACCTATGGTTTCTTCGTCAGGGTAGTAATGACATTAAATAACAAAATAAACAAATTTATTTATTTTTTATAAATTTATTTTGTTATTTAATGTCATTACTACCCTGACGAAGAAACCATCGGTTTTGAAACATGTAGGTAATTGTGATTATATTAGTGGTTTAATACAAAGTTAATTGTTTTAATTTAATTCAAAAATAATGTGATTTAAGATTTTCACGGACTAAAGTATTTTTGTTGTTTACTTTTATTTTTGTTCAAAAATGGTTTTGATTTTTAAAATAACAATATATGAACTTTAAAATTTTTAAAATAACAAAATATAAAACTGTACATGAACATTCGTATTAAATGTTACATTTATCGGGTTCTTCATCAGTGTGAACTGGGTAACTTGTTTAATTAAATATAACAACTTTAATATATATATATATATATATATATATATATATATATATATATATATATATATATATAAATAAAGATTATTACAATTTACATTGTGATAATCACTATCGGTCCTAGTTGTAAAATTCGGTAAGCTTGCAATACTTAGTTGAGAGGAAAAATAAAAGCATCAACGTAGAAAATGCACTTAAAATTATATGTCGTTCTGTATTGATTTAAAGTACACTTAAAATCCTATTATAATTCATTGAAAAGTATCACTTTGAATGATTATTATTAATATGTACCCACGTCATTCAGGCACTCAGATAAACGTTGGCAACTGATTTGATGATTGGCCAAAATATATGTTTACGATATTGCGGAAACGCACGGTAACAAGGTTAAGACCGATATACATACATACCTGAAGTTAACATATTTTGTAACGACAGGGTTAAGGTCTCCTTGGAATGAATTGACAAGACTATGGTCAATGTTGTTTTTTTTTTGACAAGGTTTTAGTATTTATCTATTAAGGAGAAAACAGAGATGTAGACAATAAACAAGGATATATATTAAACAATAACTCGAAATTATTTTACATTATTTTATAGAGTGATAATATTTACATTAAATAAAAGTTTACATATAATTTCTCGAAACGTTTATAGGGTAAAACAACAACATAAAAATGATATTATATAGAATTTTTGTGTAAAAAGTATAAACGAAGTATGTCCAGAGAGAGAGATTAGTTAGACCCCAACACATTCAAAATAATAATAAATAATTTCAAAAGAAAAAAAGTTTAGTTTAAAAAATAGTTAAATGAAACAATATAACTTTGTTAAAACCACTGATTTGTTTAATTAAGGCCGACCGGTTTCGGAACAACCGTTCCTTCAAACATATAATGATTTAAATTAAAACAAATAACTTTGTATTAAACCACTATTATATAATCACAATTACCTACATGTTTCAAAACCGAGGGTTTCTTCGTCAGGGTAGAAATGACATTAAATAATAAAAGAAACAAACAAGTATAGACTAAAAAGAAGATTATATAATTGTGGTTAAATACAAAGTTATTTGTTTTAATTTAATTCAAAATGACGCCACAAAGTGATTTTGCGAAGTTTGAAGAAACATAATGATTTGACTATCAGAAAAGAGTGGGAGGAATAAATCAGTGGTTTTAACAAAGTTATATTGTTTCATATCATTAAAGAATAAGACAACAATATAATATACATATTTTTTTTTAATAAAAATCCGACGGTTTCATAATAGCGTGCAATAGCAAAACTGAACTAAGATGGACTAACTCGTATGAAAAAAGTTTTTTAAAAACTAAAAATGAATAAGACACAGAAAAATAATAAAATATAATGGCTGCAACTGGGACAAATTTTTTTTTTTTTTAAATTTAAAAATTTAAAGCTCAACAACTATTTTTAAAAAAAGATTATCATTGTTATCTTCTTCTTCAATGATATATAAAAATAAATTTTATTTTGTTTGTAGATGGATAAAAAATACACAAAACCTGTTTGTTTTAAGAAACCAGGGTGGATTTATAAAGTTGACACGTCCAAGATATATTTTCAGATACAAACTCCATGAAATACCAAAGTACAACGAAAAATTATTCTTTAATTTATTTTATGATCATCTGCTTTTGTTTGTGTGATATTTAAAAATGTCGTAGAATGACAATATAATTCAACCAATCCCTTTTTAATGGTTTTAGCAGTCGTCAAATTCAATTCTGGGGTGCTAGCATGGTCTATCGATATAACCCTATATCTATACTACATTGACAAAATCCGTCATCTTTGGTCACTTATCAATATGTGCTAGCACAGTCACCTATTGATAAGACATAATCCAACCGACGATTGACAAAAGCTCGCCAAATCGTATGCGATCTTGGCTGTGACCCTAGCATGGTCCATCGATAAAACCCAAGTATAGATATGAAATTCATTAAATTCGTTGTCTATGGTCAGTTAGCAATAATTGCGAGCACAGTGAAAAGATTATTCCGTTAGTCGGTAGATAAAGGTCACTGATTTTAGCGCGGCTTCCGTAGTGTCAGATAAGATATCAATATGCAGTTTTATTTAAATAATGTCGTTCGTTATGCAAGTTAACTGACTTATTAATAATGGAGGTTAACCTAAAAACCTCCTAGTATTTAAAGAAATCGTATATGCGATCCATAAACTTACATGCATTCATTTAAGACGAGATCAATTTATTCATTTTGCTTCGAGATACGAACTTTGATAAAATATGTCTTTGGATCGTATCAACTATTTAACTCCCGTCTAATCGCAAAAAGTAAATGCGAAGCGCCGATGTATATTAAAGTTAGTATTTCAATTCGAAATTGTCAATTTATTAGAATTTTTTTTATTTTTAAATAGCTCATTTGAAATTTAGTAACGTAAATTCATCAAAAAGGTGCCAGTGTTGCCATCTTATACCGACTTAGCATTTTTTTCCTTCCGATATCGGTTTCTTTAGCAACGGTGAAAGCGTGCTAGGACATTCGATATAAACGTCGGAACGGTATAATACAACGGAAGATGCAAATCACGGGTGTAAATGTTCGAAGGATGATATTTCAAAGATCTAACTGTATATGGGGCTAAATATTACTTCGTAAAATATAATGAACTATTTATTAGCGAGATCACCCAAAAAAGTTGATTATTTATATTGTTAACACTACTCAAAGCAGCATCCAAAAAAGGAATGCATTTTTCTTCGCCCATTTTGTTTCAAAATTCCGCGCTTTTATTGTAGAGTCCACTTTGGTCGAGTATGTAGAAATGACGCGTTAGCTCATTGTAAGTGGAGTGGTTCTAAAAGTTTATTTTAATGTTTTTGAAATGTGGATTTGTGTTTTTATACCTGAATTGAAAGTTTGCTCTTCTATTTTTACATTTAGTTTTGTACGCATGTGTCAGATCCTGCTACTCAAATTGCTGGAGAAAAATTAAATGAAATTCGTGTTCTTGTCAATTACACTGGATAAATTTTTAAGGACTCAGTGGTGCCGTATGAAAATCTATGCTTGACGAGAGCATTATAGAGTTCAAAGGATGTCTTAAGTTTAAGGAGTATATTCCATCCAAACGCCAACGATTTGGAATAAAAATATTTGTTTTGTGCAACGTGCAGACGGATATATTTTAGATGTAATTATTTATTGTGGTGAAGTGACGGATGTTACTGACGAACAATGTCTTGGGGCTTCCGGAGCTATTGTCACCACTCTGTTAAAAGACTACGTAGGTAAAGGCCACAAATTGTATGTAGATAATTGGTGCACTAATACAATATCATTTAAATTTCTGCATGACCACCAAACCTACGTATGTGGAACAGTTCGAAAAAACCGTTAACACATATCAAAATTCAATAAATCGAAGAAGGTGTAAATTGCCTCACATTATTTTGGTTAACTGATAGTATTAAAATGGCACGACAAAGGATAAATGCGTATTTTAACAACGCTTAACAAAAATAAATTTTAGAAGAGGAGAAATAATTTCAAATCCAAATTGTATCGAAGATTATAACAAAAATATGGGCTTAAGAGATGAAGCGGATATAACTAGTGTAAATGCCCTACGAAAATCAATTAAGTGTTACAAAAAAGTTTTCTTTCATCCTACATATTAATATTTACCGAATTCATACATAATGCCCAAAACCGTTAGTTCAAAAGATATTAGTTTTCCTGATTATCAATTAAGTATATGTTATAAGACAATTATTAGAAAAATATCATATTACGTCGCACCCTGAAGTTGGTCCACGTGCGTCACAAGATGTTCCATTACGGTTATCTGCCAAAATGCTGGCTAAACATATGCCGTGACCTATACCCGCAACGGATAAAAAACAAAAAGCTGTAATGTTTGCTCAAACAAAAAACAAGAAAAATGATATAATATATTTGTGGTGAATATAACCTGCCGTTGCGTATTTGTCCATCTCAACGAAATTCCATGAGAAAAAAAATAATAATTTCAAATCTTTTGTAAATAAAAAAAACTCCAATAAATGTGAAAACAGTTGGAGAATCGTTCGTTGCCTATTGCCCGTTCGTGCTAGCCGATTGTCAGAAATGTAATAATAATGTTATTTATTATGCTCACTTCAAATATTCTGTGTTTCATGCACCTAAATCGATCTTTAAAATATATCAAAACGGAAATTTGATGATTTTCATTTTGTTGTTAATGTATACTGATGTATACTAACCGCTAAGGTTTGAATAAAATAATTTGACATTTGACACAATATGTTTGACGTTTTATGTACATAGACAACATAGAAAATCTTTCCAGTGTTGCCAGCGTGTTTTACCAAACCTTTGTCTACCCAATGTCAGTCGTTATAATATTATCGGTAGTTGCCTCTGTCTATTCGATATTGTAAAGTTATCGATTTCATTGTGCTAGCACTCCTGGTCATCATGTGGGCACTTATCTAAAACATTAATCTTTTTCTTGTTGCCCATTTCTAATAAGCGGTGCATTATTATTGCCTAGTGATCTTTCAGCAAAGCTTTCTCATTGTTGATGATAAGTTATACACTCTGATTAAACAATCGTGAAAAATGCTAGCGTAAACTAAATCAACAGTGCTCTGAATCACTCTTATGTCAAGGTCTTACCAATAATTTTTAAATGCTGTAAAAAATATCTGGATGCTTTTAGATTCCAACACTAACATTAAACTTAATTTGGATATGTTGAGGCAATCGATGGATAAATATTTACTGCACGCAACACAGATATTTATTTAAACGTTTCCCAAATGGTTCCAAAGAGCTTAAAATATTTTAAGTCATAAATTGATGACGTTCATTTATGAAGAAAAAAATCCACAACAATAAATTTACTTTTTAGTTGGAATTAAACTTGCAAACCCCAACTTAGATTGGATGCTGTCTAAATATAAAAACTTATTTATGCCTAAAGTAATGAGTAGTCTGTTGAAGAGCCAAACAAATAAAATAAAATAAATAAAACCTTGATTTATAATGAGTTATGAAGTATTTTATATAATATTTTTGTTGAAACGGCAAAAGGAAACATTTTTTAAATTATTTATTGTATAAATGTGTATTATATTTTTTATTTTTCTTTATTCATTAAATTGTAAGTTACATGCTTTGAGAATTTTACGACCACCATGGCACATGCTCTTGTTGTGGTGGTCGATAATATTATTATTTAATTTATAAAAACACTTTTTTTATAAATCAATTCAGCTTTGCAATTTTATTATTAATTGACAGTTTGATAATGCCGTCAAAAAGCGAAATAGCTGTCACGCGCAATAATAATTTCACAGTAGAACTTGTTTACAAATAAACTGTTTGATAATGCCGTCAGAAGCCGTTAATAATATAATTACTAAGCAGACTTGTTTATAGACAAATTGTTTTTATAAATTAAATAATAATATTATACAAATTAATAAATTGAAAATTATTAATTTAATTATTATAAAATTTACGCACCAGACTTTTAGATCCGGGTTTAGTTTTTCCCATGGGAAAAACTAAACCCTTTCACACACTTTTCAATATAAATGAACATCTAGTAAATCCCTGCTATGCAAGTGTATTATATAAGTATAATTAATACAAAACAATACAAGGACAAAATTTTAACCTACCAGACTATTAAATGGGAAAATAATTCACCGACTCCAGATATTTTCATATCAGAGAGTTCGGTTTGGTGGAATTCCTATTTTGACCGATAAATCCTACTGATCCCTCAATATAAATATTAAAAAAATCTTTCGTAATCCCACATGTATTTAAAATGACTGATTTTAGCATTTTAATATACAAATTCTTTGACAAATCTAATATGGCTAAATTTTTAATGAGATAGCTAGGTATAATGCCGAAATAACAAATGGTAATATTTTTATAGTCTGAGAATGCCGAATTCTTTTAATTTCATTTCCTAAATCTGTATACTTTCTTATTTTTCAGAAACAGATTTTTCAATATTACAGGAATTTGGAATAGCTACATCAATGATATAAATTATTTTTTTTATTTTGTCATGTAAAACTATATAATAAATATATTATTAGTCTGGTGCGTAAATTTATAAAAAAAAAAATAAAAATTAAACTTGATATCAAAAAACAACTAAAATATATGGATATGAAAATTGATGTATAATCGAATTCGAGTTTATTTAATACAAAGTAGAGCGATACATTTTAAACCACAATAATATTTTCTACGATTTGACATCAAGAATATTCTCATCGATTCCGTTCTGAATTCCAATAAAAGCATAAAGGCCGGAATGTACATAGGCTGTATTGGTAGTGGTAGTGAGTTTGTTTGCACTGCGGCAGATTTGTTTGGCCTGATGGATTTCTGTTTGTCCGGTGGTTAGGCGCAGATGGAAAAAGGCAAACTCGGCGAAATCAAACACCCTCCATCCTTCAGATGCGGTACTTTGTATATCCTCGCGACATGAGCCTTCAAATCGAGCACGACAAGGCTTTTATGGATGTTCAACCTTTATTGCTGATACGGTGAATTGTTGTCCATTTTACGTTTTGGTGGATTTTGAGTAAACTTTACGAAAAATATAAGATGTATGTGCATTGGAACGACTATTAAATTATTTTAAAACTCGTTGGTGCTGTTTACGATTGTTAAAAGATTATTTAAAACAGACCATTTCGCCATTCAATCACACTTCTCTAAACTTATGTATGTTAATTACAGCTGTTTCACTTTACAAAAGTGTTGATAAACTGTGGGATATCGGGCGTATAAAGATATCGGGCTTGATAAGAACTGGAATTTTCCTCCACTCACAGCTTGGCTGTGGGATAACTTGAACTAACTCGTATGAAAAAAGTTCTAAAAAAAACGTTTTATTTGTGATAGAAATATTATTTATTATAACTGCACCATTTCTCACAAGTCGTTATAAAGAATTATCTACATAAAAACACTAAAGTTAAGAAATGAAAACCAAGTGACTTTCTTCCTCGAATACGGCTAGAATTAAAAGGCATTGAGGTTCGTTCAATTTTACATTCACGTTAGGTTCTAGGTAAAGTGACCACTTTTTACGTGACCAGTAGAAATTTCATTGTTCCCTGCCAGTTGTGACCGGTAACTATTATTTACCATGTGTATTATTTACTCCGCTGAGTATTTAATACGACTACAGTGAGTTTCTGAAACTTTCAGCAATCCATTACGGCTTACCATCAATCATTCTAAAATCTCTTAACTCCATTCAGCCTGACTTTTTCTTCTTATTACGACATGGACCACTCTGTGTTCATTGTACAATGTACAAAAGACTTTTTGGATGATGTTTTATTTATGAGTAATGAAAAAAATCATTACTTATAAATAAAATAGTTTCTGGCCTTACTGTAGCCTCAATGTTTTTCATAATAATCGCTCTATGTAACAATGCTCACATTTTTGCGGAGATCTGTAAAGAATTTTGGTTCTAAGAAAAAAATTTCGTCGAGTGCTTACACACTTTGTTCGTATCTCATTTCGTCACTGTTTTTACATCTTACGTTCTTGAAAGAAATATGTAGGAAGAAAAATATATTGTGTTTGTTTTTTTTTTAATGTAAGTAGTGTTGATTCTATATATAATTGCTGTAGACACAAGAAAAAATGATATTTATGTTAAGGTAATGTTAAAAAAAATCATTTAGGAGCAAAACTTCACCTATTACTTCGTTGCCTGGTAAGATCACTGTCTAAAATAACAGCAAAAGGACACTATCGTGATAGAAAGACAGGCAATCACAATAACATCAATTTCACGTTCTAAAACCATAAATGATAACTATCTAGTTGCACCTTTCTTCCTCTTTCCCAGTGTTGATAAATAAAATATAGTATCTGAATTATTGTCATAATGAATGCACTTAAGACGATACACTTAGAAATATCGACATTTCACTTCTCACTTCATCCTTCACAGCCATACCAATTAAATCAACTACCAGCAGCTTTCAGAGGAATCTACTCCAGAGTTTCTTCAGGTTTAAATCGAGATTTTCTCCTTGACTGTGCTAATTTGTGATATCCTTGTCACTTTGTTAAGCCCTGAACATCTTCGCGCACAGGAAATTGGCTTCTGTTTGAGGAAACATATATGGCTCACGTGAATGGCACAATAATAACTAAACGTATTATTAATCCGAGGTTGTAATGAATGATTTATAAGTTTATACATAGGTCCCTACAGAATTTCAGTTTACACAATTTGTTCATGTTGGCAGTGTTGGATTAATTATTACATTATATGATTTGCAACCTTGCGTCACATGTTAGGCGCCATTGTTGTTTTTAAATCAATATTTTTGTGCTTATAAAAATATTAAATAGATGTTATATAATAGTACATAAACATTGATATAAAAAGGCGTAAAACTAAATGTGAATTAATTTTTTTTGGTACACGGTTAATAAAACGTAATTCTGCCATTACACAAAATGAAAAAATAGTTAATCTGCTGAATTTCATTGAGCCAGCATAGGGGTTCAAAAAGAACGATGGAAAATTATATTAATTTAATTTGTAAAAAAATATTATATAACGATAATTTTCTAAAAAAAAAATTCAAAATCAACAATACCTACAATTTACTATCAAAATTAGTATACCTAGGGAAAGGATATCCTTTGTTTAAAACTGAAATAATAATTCGAATGAATAATTTTTTAATCTTTTTTTTTTTTGTAACATTTTCAATGTTTTAAAACTCTTGGTTTTTACCCTAAAGAGAAGAGTTTTTTTTAGCATTTCATTTCAATTAGCTTATTTTTATAAATATAAAGGACACAAAGGCCTCGGCCAGACTGAGGGGCTTGCGCGGTAGCGATAGCGGGCGCGAAATATCAATCGTATGTAAACGCCCGTTGTGGCCACTGTCGAAGGCGCGACAAGCGACTGGTGTGGACGATTTTACCTAGTACCGCCACCGCGCAAGGCCTCCACGTACGCACCAGTTTGTACAGTCAGGCCGAGGCCTATACCTTTGCAATTTTTAACAATTACTCTCAATTTGTTACGATCAATAGTGTCAATTTTGAGAAATCCAAATTTTAGTACAAATGGATGTATTCTCAAAGGTTTAAAAAAGGATAATACTAGATATAAAGTGTTAATTTTGTAATTAAATACAAAACAACAAAAAAATTAAGAATTGAATTTTAATATGATAACCCACAAATGTAAAACATACAAAGTATATTTTTGATAGTTATTTTTACGATGTTCGGCCGAGTTGCCCTACCTTCTTTTTTAGCCAACGTTTCGGACAACGTTACAGTGACCATCATTAGGGCAGATGTGTGAAATAATATATTCATATAAATATTTTTTTCATAACATATGCATCGATAAAGAGTCATTTAAAAATCATTTAGAATAATTATATCGAAACGCAAGGTCATTGCTTTATCCAAATAAGTTAAAACATTACCATCCTCAATTCTCCCTTCTAAATCAACTATTAGGCAAACCACCTAGATTACTTCTAATGGGCAAACAAATACCACAATCATTTGTAAACCGCGTTTTCCTGCCCAACTATTTGATACGGGATTTCCTTGTCACTGAATTTAGCCACATCACGAATAATTCAGAAACTGTTTCGTGTGTTATGGTATGTTTTAACAAAGATCTAATGTACTAAAATTCATTCTTAGGGCAAATTATTAATATTCAATCAAACATTAGTTCATTCTACGACCAAAAATTAAGTTGGCTTTTACTATTTTTATGATGTTGTAAATATTTTAATTGAATTTTTAATCCCTTTGCTATTTTCCATTTAAATCATTTTATTGCTTGGATTGCATGGTACAAATGTTATAGTTGACAATAGCTTTATTAAGAGATCCAGCAATCTATTATTCCGACTTTGTCAACACCGCTGCGAGCGGATGTTTCTACAACGACGAAGCCAAAAGGTATAAGTTTTCCATTTATTACAAAATGTTCTCAATGAGAGCGGCGCGAATAGGATCTCTCGCGGACGCGTCCCAGCGGCTAATGAAATGCGAGAATTTATGTGTTGCGAACTGCCATAAAAATGATCAAAGTGGAGATGGTAAATGAATGAAAATTATATACTTATTAAAATTATTTTTTTATCAAAATAATTTATAATTTTTTAATAATGTCTCAACAAAATAAGTGTGTAAAAAAATCTGAAATATTCTAAGACCTTAAATAAATAGAAAAACTGAGGTTTTTTCGTCACAAAACACGTTCTCGTATTTATTTTTAATGATTTTAATTTGACTAAAATTAAAATTCTGAAACACGTGTTTACTAGATTATGTATTGATTTATTTTGTTGATGATTGTGGGATTTGAGATTTGTGTTGTTTAATAGAATCTATTGTTTGAAAATTGAACAAATCTGCCAACGATCAAAGGTATAACCTTTGTATGCATATTAAAAATAAACTTAGTTTTTCACAATTTGAAAAATCTGTTTACCACATAAAATAACAATCTTTCAAAATCAAATTATGTTTTTTTGTAAAAAATATTAAATACGTCTAGAATTTGATCTAAAAAGGACTAATTTCCGGAATTCTCTGGTAAAACACTCTTAAATGTATTCTTTTCTCATTAAATGGGATTATTAGTGTAAAAATAAATTTCATTTACTGGCTCTTATTGGAGTATTACTAAACATGAAACAATGTAGGTATTCACGGTTCATTCTGCTATTTTAATTGTGAACATTTCGACGGTCCCGAAGAACAATGTCGGATCTGACAAAAATTGAAAATCGTTTTGTTTTTTTATTTATTGGCTTATCTTGTTAATTTAAAAGTCTATATTTTCGAATTTTTTAATGCAATGAGATGAAATGCCAAAGATCAAAACAACACTACGTTTCTTGATACCAAAAACAGTAAAAGTGCAGAAACGATATTTTAAAAAGCTCTACTACAAATCTACGAAATCGCACATCCGACATTGTTCTTCGGAACCGTCGATTTGATATATTGTAATAAAAAACAGTGTTTAGATCCATTCATTCACATTCGCTAAAAAATCTCTCCAATATTTTAATTTGTCGAAATATTAAGGAAAGTGATGATGTTAAAATTATGTACATTTTAGGTACATGCATATGTACTTTAAAAAATGTATATATGAAATTAAAAAATATATATTTTGTATGATAACATTAAATACTAAATAAAAACATACCCAACTTATAAAATAGTAATTTTATAATTATTTATAATAATGTGTGATCAGAATGTTAAATAATGTCGTCACCAAATAATAATAAACCCCATAAAACGCTTTCCCAGAAATAGCAAAGTTATTTAGCAGTCTATCATCTAATTAGTCAAATGCCACAGTATAGCTATTCTCAACATTATTGACATGTTATGCGCCTACAATAACTTAGAATTCCGGGAAATTGAAAACTAAATTGTTTCATCAATAATAATTATTCCGGCATATTCATCATCTTATTATTCTGGTATAATATTCCAATCTCTTTGTGTATTTCAATTCCACACAAGATCACGAGAATTCGTGTTGCCACTGGGTTAAATTAACGAATTTCAGGGAAATCATTATTCAAATGGGAAACATCTTTCCTGGGAAAAATAATATATTCCGAAGTTCGCATGATAAATATATATAATTAATATCTAAATAAATATAGATAATTGACATTTTGTGAACATTTTCAGGGGATGTTTTAATTTATTAAGGATTGTGTGGGAAGGTTTACATAATTATTATTGTTATTGGTGAAACCCCTTTTCATCGAAAACCATTAAGGTAAAATATTAACTGAAAAATATCTAAATTCGAAAATAAACAAAATACAATTTAAATTAATCAAATAACTCTGTATCAACCAGTATTATATAATCACAATTACATACATGTTTCGAAACCGATGATGTCTTCGTTTTTAATGTCATTACTACCCTGACGAAGAAACGTCAGGTAGTAATGAAATTAAAAATCGGTTTCGAAACATGTAGGTAATTGTGATTATATAATAGTGATTGATACAAAGTTATTTGTTTAATTTAATTCAAAATGACGCCACAAAGTGATTTTGCGAAGTTTTAAGAAGAAAAAAATACAATCTGGTTGGGGATTATTTTTTTAAAAAGTCTGTAAAAATAATTGACACATGAATACCATTAATTAAATGTACCTACCCCTAATGCAGAAAAGTACGTATAGAACTTACAGGCCTACAAGAAAAATGTGTTTCCAAACTACGTACTATTTATAAAATCAATAATTTCTTTGTTGTTTTTTATGAAATAATTATCACGAGTGCGCTTAACAACTCAATGTATCTATATCTGGATAATTATTAATTAATAAAGACTTATAAAAACTATTAACTAACAACTAAGACATATAACTAGCGACTTGCATCCAAGATGTTAATTATTCATATCTAAAAGTAGTCAATAGATGTATGGTGTAGGTATCTCTCTACTTATTACGTGCATATTATAGATAAAATGGGGTAATTTTCTCACGATGAAGTTGTAAAAAGGCGCCCAAACGAGTCATAATAATTATTATTTTTTAATTGATAAACTAACGTTTAAGACAAGATTTTTTATGCATAGCACAAAGGGTAACAAATATTATAAGCAATAATTATTAGCCTGAAACACTCATCCATATTGAAAGAATCTTCCGAGAAAAGATACATATCGCCGACGGGACTCGAACCCGCACCCTTTTGATTGCCGGTCAAGTGCTCTACCATTAAGCTACGGCGGGATACCTCCTACCCGCCAAATGATTCAATATATACCTAGTGTTTCATTCAACAATTATTGCTTATTACATTTTTTCACCTGCAAACAACCAACTTTATTTTATATGGGAAAGGCATGTAAGTGCTAACTCTCCCAATAGATGGCGTCGAGACATATGATGCCTACATTTTTTGGTGAAATAATTTAACTCGTCAAATATTAATTATTATTTTTTAATTGATAAACTAACGTTTAAGACAAGATTTTTTATGCATAGCACAAAGGGTAACAAATATTATAAGCAATAATTATTAGCCTGAAACACTCATCCATATTGATTCTTTTCTCGGAAGATTCTTTCAATATGGATGAGTGTTTCAGGCTAATAATTATTGCTTATAATATTTGTTACCCTTTGAGTCATAATAAGTTAGTTTTACTCTAATATTATGTTTTTTTCGAAATTTTAGATGTGCTAAACAAAACGAAGAAAATATCATGTGAAATGCATTCTCACATCTTGCGGCGCAAAACACAATATCCTGTCAGATTTCTATCAATGCTCCAATGTTTCCCTACGGATTCCAGCATCCAGAACGCTGTCTATTTATCTATCCTATGTGTATTGGGTGTAGTTAGGTATCAGTGTAAGGAGTATTAGTATACGATGTATAAGTTGCATTGTGTGTAATAGGATGGGCCGTTTTGGTCGAATTAGCATACGTAATAAATCTCGAAAATGGCACTTTCGAATTCTGATGATGTTAAAAATACTCCAAACAACGTTTTTATTCTTCTATCAGCGTCCTCTGCAAAAGCATTTTAAATTATTTCATTATTATTCGTTTTACATTTTTTAATTTACATACAGGGTGTCCGGGGGTAAAGTTCATTAACTTCGGGAGGTGGTTCTATATGATGGTAGGAGTAAAAAAAATTAACAACTTTTTTTCCCACATAAAAAGATGTACCTATTAAAAATCCTTAGTGTAAGATACAAACTTTTGTGTGATGTTGGTTGGTTGTGATTCACTCGTATCGTAACAGCTTAAAAAAATTGTGCTGGCCGCACACGCTGGAATAATTTTATCTTTTTACTAATAAAGTATAACGTTTTTACTTATACTGTCATGTAGAATCAGCTTCCAAAGTTAATACACTTTACCTCCGGACACCTGTATATATATACAAAAATATGTTTTTTTAATCTTTATTTAGATTAATCATGAACTAGAAAAAATACTAAGTAAACAAAATAAAAATACACATTATCTTTCAACAACTATCAGCCCACAATGAGCAATGAGAATTCTGCTTATAGCAACTGAATTTGAAATAAAGGATTCCGTTTTAAGATTCAAAATAAGGGCTTGCTTATAAAATATGTTGATGGTGTGATAAAGTTTTGCTGTTGCAGCGTAGTTGGAGATTGAATAGCGTGACTTCAGGTAGCTTCCAAAAAGAACTTCATTGATAAATTCAATTATGTTTCGGTCGTCCGGACAACAATGGCTCTCAGACAAAAGACCCGTCCAGATGAAGGAAAAGTGGATAACTTCCGATTTCAAAATCCTCGAAAAATGACCTCCAGTCTATTTCAATAACGGCGAGTGAATCGATGATGACGATATTAGAGAGTGGATTTGTCGTAAGTCAGTCAAGAGGATGTTCACTCTCACCTGCCACACAAAGAATGAATGTTGCTTCCATTTCAATCTCCAGGTTTTGTGTCCTGCCTGCAGGTTTGGCAACAATTCACATTCAAAAATTTCCGGGTCTGGCAATCTGACCAATGCACAATCGTCAATCCACGAATTCTGAAGGTGCCACACACCAAGATACGAATGTTTTATTTTACAAGTTAAATTGGAATCAATAAAAAGGTATGCATACAACTCGTTATTTTTTTCACGAGTGTGTCACATAACCTACGAAAAGTGTCAAAGCTTGTGGCTTCCTTTAGGGCTGTTTATGCTAAAAATATATGTAAATTTAAATCACAATCGAATATAACTTTCTGCGAAACCAGCAAATACCTAAAATGTTTTAGTATCTGCTTTAAAATTTTGAGTATAACGTAGCTCATCTGTAAATATGATTTTGAGTGGTACCGTGGAAAATAGTCCCGCCTACAAACGTGAATAATGTACCTGTTATCATAAAATCTTGTGTTAAATCATAATGTATTCTTAGAATCTCTCTAATTATCTCATGTTCACGGCACGCTTACGGGCCAAAGTATCGTCGAGCAATGTGGTTATTGTAACTTTAAATAGTCGTACGCAATTTCTGATCATAGCGATATCTCCAAAAATAAAATCTCCATACTTTACTTTGAAATCCCATCCTAATGTTTAGGTGTAAGGTATGTAAGTGTATGGAGTGTGGGTGAATGGTGGTGTCAGAGCAGTAGTCGGAAAGAATACACTCGGTTGCGCCAACTAAAGCACAGAGGGCCCAGAACGCCGCGGGCAAGGAGCGACATGCAGCCGCTCTTCAAACTGCCGAACAGGGACTCTGAAACTTCCAGCTGAACTTTTTACTTTTATTAAAATATGGATTTCATATTGTCGCTTGCGGGGCGGGCATCGTGCAGTCGGTGGAGGCAGTATATCTGTTTAATTTTTAATGGAAAACAATTTTTTTTCGGGGTTTAATTTGATTTTCGATTCATCTGTATTATCATATTTAATTAAATAAAAATAATGTTGAAACACATTTGTATGAAACCACATTTGCATGACACTTAAATTCCTACTAGCTTATACATTATAATATAAATTTTCACATGAAGCCAACACTTTGTGGGTATATATAATTACTTAAATAACTTAGTTTAAACACGTCTTATTGAGTAGGGTATTGGCAAGGGCTTAATGGTCAGGTTGAAATATTAAAAAACCGGTTGTAAAATATGACTGCATTGTATAAACAATAAACAATTCATATTAAATTGTCAGTAACTTTGTCCCGGGGATCATAAGTGGTAAAGGGTAAAGTGGTAAAAACGATTTGTTTCATTTTGATTTTATGGAACATTTCGAACTCACGACGTAAATTAATTGGCATGATTGAATGATCGGGTTCGTGTTAAAATTTTCAATTGAACCAACACATAATTCATGTACATAATACATAATCCGCTTATTGTTTAAGTTAGCCAACAGTGACATGACAATTGATTTCAAATTAAATAGATTATTCAAGTATTAAATCACTTATTTTCTTTAAACAGAAAAACAATTTTCGTTGTTTGTTTTTGGGGTGTTATGCCGTGTTGTGCTACCTCCTTCTTTAGCCGACGTTTCGGACAGCGTTGCAGTGTCCATCATCAGGGCAGATCCGGCAGATCCATCGATGTGAATTTGTAGTGTTAAGTGTGTGCTTATTTAGTTGGAAGCGATGCCGTGCCGTTAGCTTTATTTCAGAAGAAAGTGAACTACTTTGAAAGGGAAATTTGGTGAAAGCGCAGTATTTACGTTAGCCTGGGGCCCGTCCACGGAAACGTCCAAACAGAGCGGACGATTTCCAAGAGGATAGCAGAACACTTTCGTGCTTGTAAACTTGGCCATCCTGATAAATCGGCAATCGCCGAGCACTTAATTGAAACCGGCCATTATTTTGGATTTGTTCCTGAGGTCCTGGGAAGACCTAAAACTTATAGATCACGCCTGATTACGGAGGCAATTGAAATCTACAAAAATCCAATTAATATTAATAGAGACGACGGAGCTAAGCTCAACAGCTCTTGGTATCCGGTAATTGACGGCTACACCAAAGCTAATCGCAAAAAACCATGTCTAAGTATACTTTAATAACATATAATAATTCAATACAAAAGTATAAAACCATTTGTTTATACCTTGATATTGGCTACATTCGCTTCAGATTGGTTTTTTTCTATTTCTAGAATTCGCCACAAGATGACACTACTTTCGTTTGGAAATTTCGTTACATTTCTCCGTGGACGGGCCCCAGGCTAACGTAAATACTGCGCTTTCACCAAATTTCCCTTTCAAAGTAGTTCACTTTCTTCTGAAATAAAGCTAACGGCACGGTATCGCTTCCAACTAAATAAGCACACACTTAACACTACAAATTCACATCGATGGATCTGCCGGATCTGCCCTGATGATGGACACTGCAACGCTGTCCGAAACGTCGGCTAAAGAAGGAGGTAGCACAACACGGCATAACACCCCAAAAACAAACAACGAAAATGCTTTTGGCCGTGAAAATCTAAAAACGTATCAGAAAAACAATTTGTTTTTTCTGTCGTTAATTTGTGGTTTCATTTATCCGACTCTCGTCAGCTGTTGAGATTGTTTTCTTGGATAAAACAATATAACTACTTTCCCATGTATAATTTAATATTGTATTTTTTAATACAACAATTATATTTTAATGTATAATTTAATATTGTATTTTTTAATACAACAATTATACAGTATATCCAGAACATGAAAGGAAAATTTCACTTTCATGATTAAATATTAAAAATTGCAAAATGTCCTGCATTGGTTCAATAATAACTAAATGGTTGATTGGCTTGGGTAGGGAGGAGTCTGAAAAACTATTATATAATGTGACTTAAAACGATACATGGTTACCTATGAATGGCACATTTAGTAAAAACTTAGTACATAGGTATTAAGTAAAAAAAAAATAATAATAATTTAAATTGCATTTGGCACTTTACACATTTTGGTTCCTTAGAACAGGCAATCTGCCTAGCTAGGAACTAATATCGACCTAAAACAACGTAATAACACTTGTATTCATTTTAAATATATTCTCTTATTATGTAATATTATTTGTTATTTTGGCTTTAAATGTATCAAATGTAAATAAAATAAATAAATAAATGATGATGACGATATTGATAATCATGTTAAATAGTTATTACGTACCGAAATAGGATCGGGTGTATGTTCCTAATCCATATACTATCCTAGCAAAGAAGTAAGCCGCATTTAACAGTAAATCTTTCAGCAACTTATTTTCTTTTTCTTTTTGTATATCATATAATAAAAAAATACTTATGGCTCCGATGACAGTCTTGAAACGTTCCTACAATATATCAGTCAGCAGAACATTTAAACTGGTTTGTTTATAAGAAGTTTGGGCTTCATGCGATAAACTAACAAAGTCAATGGTTAATTTTAATAAGTCTGGGTCAAATCTCTATAAGTTCTCGTATATTTGGAATTGAAATAACCCAGAAATTACATATATTATTTCGCTGGAAACGATAATATTTTCAAATATTTTTAATGAATTCAATGAAAACTGACCTTTAGACTTAATAATCATTATTAACGTTTCAGAAAACTGCTATAAAATAATCTTTTTTTGTTATTTTGCTTGTTTTGTCTGTATTTATTTAAACCTACCGTTGTTTTTGTTACAATTTATTAAGTGAATGAAAACATTTATTATTATTTTTATCATAAAACTTTACATGTCTTATTTATTCAAAAAAACAACTATGAATTTAAAATAAATATATTTTCTTCTTCCCGTCACATTTTCACACACGCGACGGTTGTTGATGATTTGGCCATTCGATTTAATTATTGTCGTATATCAAAATATTAATATGGATACATAAACTGCTTATTACGGTTTAAAGCTAATGAATCCACCTAGATTTCCCCGTTTATCCCATATTTCTAGGTTATGCAAAAAAATTAAATTTATAATTAATAAAAATTCACCTTCCTAAATGTGAGTAGCCCTTGCTTTAGTGGGTATATAATATAATACCTTTATAATGCAGTACACTCATAGCGTATATACTTATAAATCGATCACTAAATATAATTTTAGATTTATTCACCAAACACGAATAAATTATTGAATGCAAGTAAAGAGATAAAATA
Organism: Limnephilus auricula; assembly: GCA_951813805.1. NCBI lineage: Eukaryota > Metazoa > Arthropoda > Insecta > Trichoptera > Limnephilidae > Limnephilus > Limnephilus auricula. The sequence continues at coordinate 37,222,730 of OX638388.1, forward strand.
ATTATGGGAAGGAGTTGAACCAGGGAAAGATTACCAAGCAGCGTTTGTCATCGGTAGAGGAACTCGAGATCAAATACTCAATATCCGACAACTTATTGAGAAATGTAGGGAGCATAACTTGCTAGCAATAATATGCTTCATTGACTACACCAAAGCATTTGACTGTGTACAGTGGAATCATCTGTGTGAAGTACATAAGGAGATGGGAGTTTCTAAACACCTCATAGACATCATTAGAAACCTGAATCCCGAAGGACCGCACGTATCAAGATCGACACCCAAAATTCGGAAACATTTAAAGTGAAAATGGAAGTACGTCAAGAGGGCATCCTTTCACCAATGTTATTAAATATATATGCTTAATACATAATGTGTAAAGCCTGGGCCAGACTGAACAGGCGGGTACTTGCGCGGGGGCCTTGCACGGCGGCGGTAGTACGTAAAATCGCCTTGTCGCGCCTTCCCGCAGTGCGGCCACAACGGGCGTTTACATACGATTGATCTTTCTCGCCCGTTGTCGCTACCGCACAAGCCCCTCAGTCTGGACGAGGCCTGATGTTCTTGATGGATGGAATGGTGGAATAAACATTAGTGGTAAAAAAATCTCAAATTTCCAATATGCAGTAGACACCACCTTTATCGCCTCTGCTGAAGAAAAAATTAAAAACCTTGTTGTTAAAAGAGAAGAAGAAAGCCGTAGTCTAGATTTTCTGATCAACAAGGAAAAAAAATGAATGGTGATCGATAGAGCAAACACCTTTGTAAAAACAAATAATGCTCTCACAGAGTTGCGCAAACGGTGAATGACTTTATATACCTGGTATCGTCTATGAGTGACGAAGGAGGTTGTGAATCAAAAGTTAAAAGAAGAATTTGCATGACAAAAGACGCCATGATTAAAATGCAAATAATATGCAGTGACAGAAGCATAACGAAGACCACCAATATGAGACTCGTCCGGGCGTTAATTTCTCCCATGTTTCTATACGGTGTGGAAACACGGACACTTAGAGCCAGCGAAATAAAGCGAATAGACGCCTTCGAAACGTGGTGCTTGAGAAAAATGCTCAGAAATACTTGGACAGCCAGACGCACAAAAGTGTCCATTCTATTTTTTGTATTTCTTGGGCATTAACTATGTAACAATTTCTAGACATTTTGTTTTGAAGAGTTTTAATTTTCAATGACCCCGCCCACTGTTCTCCCCTTCCCCCAAAATCACCCCTCCCACCACCCCCACCTAATAACATCTAATTCATTTCTGTACTTGTTTTAAATTTTAAGTTTAGTTTTAAGTTTGCTAGTGAATGACACGGATGTGTCGAAACCGGTAGCATAAAAATAAAAATTTAAGTAACGATAGTACATTGAAAATTAAAACTCTTCAAAACAAAGTGTCCATTCTACACTGAAAATAATGTTATTCTAAAATACGATCATTTTATTCGTAAAAACGGTTAAAAACGGGACTGAAATTCTTACGAACAAATTAACAGTGTTTCAATGTTAATTGGCGGGAAAATTTAAGAATAATTTGTTGGTATATATACGTACAAAATTACGTATACCAACAAATTATTCTTACATGTTCCCGCCAATAAACATTGAATCCCTGTTGATTTGTTCGTAAGAACTTCAGTCCCGTATTTAATCGTTTTTACGAATAAAATGATCGTATTTTAGAATAACATTTTTCTCCGTGTAGAAGAGGTAGATACACATCTATAATAAGCTTTTAAATATCTGCTTATTTTAAGATACTTTCGACACGTTGCTCGCCAAACCGAGGACTACAACTTGGAGAAACTCACAGTCACTGCCAAAGTGGAAGGCAAAAGAAGCAGAGGAAGGTCATCAAAGCACTGGAGTGACCACTGGCGTCCTGTAGGTCGGTATCCTTAGCTCTCCATGCAGCGCAGAACCGCGAGGACTGGAGGAGAATTGTCCATCATAGAAATTGGAGTAGGGGTCAGGATCCTCAGCGATGAGGAACCGATCTAAAAAAATACAAAATATACCAGGCATTCTTGTGGACACTGCTGTGGTTGCATACATCCTCGAGAAATTCAAAAACATACCGAAAATAGTAGTCATGCACAACGTCATAAAATATTATCTTTTCACCCAGAAACTTCCCTGAGTGTACCATAAAATGTCTTGGGAAATACAATGAGAATTTCGTTCCCCCGGCCGTGGCGCCGTGAAATATACCCTTACGTCAACCGCCCTCATTCGCCCTCCCTCGCCACCGCGGAGTATTGAAATGCAATATTTTTCTTGCATTTACAGAACGGAGAAAAGATTAAAGCGTGTGTTTTATTTATTTTTTAGCTGCAGGCAAAGAAATTAATTTTCATAAAAGAAAGGTATTTCTTTATTTACAATGATCGTGATAAGAGAATTGTGTATTATCTGGTTCTGAAGTGAATATCAAGTAATCATTTTGTTTAAAAACTTTTCACAGATATTGTATAACAATGGAATCTTATAACAATGGTCATTTTATTTTCACTGGCCTTCTTGCACAGTAATATAATATTTCAACAGAAAATTAATTCAAATGAAACAAATAACTTTGTATCAATCATTATTATATAATCACAATTACCTACATGTTTTGAAACCGATGGTTTCTTTGTCAGTGTAGTAATAACATTTTGGTATGTGGGATGATGTTGTATATCGGTGGTTCCATTGGTGGATCCACACGTGGACTCCAAACACGTTGATGTTACCAAAGGATGGTCGGTATTTAAATGAATACTATGGTGAATGTTTAATTCTCATTTATTGAAACCGACACACGTTATTTTAATATCAGAAGGATTTAACAGAGCGTACGCAGAGAAGCAACTCGACGACCGGGCCGTGAAACCAGAATCTTGGTTACTTTTGTAATGATGATGGTGATTACTGTTGCTTCCGTTCTTTGCGGGTACTATAATAACGACGTTCTCGGCAGGTACTATGTGTTTACGTCTGATGCTGCGACAATAATGTTGTATTTCTTGATTTCATCTTTTATATGTTAATTTGTCATTTGATTTTCAGCTTGCGTGAAGCGATTTGTTCTTGATTGTAATTGCTGGTTGCTGTGGTCCATTGTAAATTAATTATCACTGATGGATGTAGTTGATTGGATATCCTTAGGGTTCATAGCAATTTCGATAATGTGGCAAGAGGTAGGCAGTGAAAGACAATAGTTCATTTTCGAGAAAAAATAGTAAAAAATTATTTGAAAAAGATAATTTTTAAATTGGTGTCTTTCTTTCTTTTAACATCCTAGTTAGAATATAAATTTGTATTTGCTTTACAAGGAATGATACAGTGCAATTGTTAAATTGTAACATTAATTTGAGGTAGAACGAAAATTTAATAACTTTTTGGAATAGTTTTTTAGATGTCGGATGAAACTGTTGTACACTATTGAAGGGTTATTGATGTTTTAACGTTACGTGGTTGATGTTGCTGCAGGTTTAACACCGATTATGATGTAATCTCGCTGACGGAGCTGGAGCCGCGGGGTTCTGCACCACTCGGGCGTCGGGAAGATTGGGAAGATGGTTGTTCTGCACGGGCTGGTCTCGCAGCTGCGTTGATTCAATCATCATCTGCGCTGTCACGGGAATTCTCCTCAGGATCCTGTTCTCACGCCCCGATCGCTGAGTGCCTGCGCGCCATTGTAACTTCTTTGAGTCGGGGTCACCAATTTGGGAATGGTGGATGAATGGTGTTGATTACGGTTGCTTCCCGTACGCAAAGAAGCAACTCGACGACCGGGCCGTGAAACCAGAATCACGGGCACGGTGTAGAATCGTTCTCGAGTATGTTGAAGCGTGTAGAAGCATTTTCTAGCGTGTTCAGCATGTTGATATATGTTGAAGCGTGTAGAATCGTTTTCTAGCGTGTTCAGCATGTTGATATATGTTGAAGCGTGTAGAATCGTTTTCTAGCGTGTTCAGCATGTTGATATATGTTGAAGCGTGTAGAAGCGTGTCCGAGGTCCGAGCGTATAGAAGCTGGCTGGAGCGTGTTCTAGCGTGTTCAGCATGTTGATATATTTGTCGGGAAAATTTGTACGTAATTATTACAAATCTCCCTTGTGGTTTCCCGTATTGTTCCGGATATACGAGCACGGTTGAGGCGTTAGTAAGCCTTTGTTCCGAATTCTTCGTAGTGTTTGCCATTTCCAGTTGATTGATTTTTGTTGCCTGGCCTGCCGCGTGGAGTTGATCGCAGTATCTTGGTTGAAATTACTGAGGTCCCGGACTACAAAATTTACTCTATAAATACGATCTAAAGTCGCAGCATGTTAAATGATATTGATGGATGTTAAAAATATTAAAACAATGCTCACCGGGAATTCTCCTCAGGATCCTGTTCTCACGCCCCGCTCGCCGAGTGCCTGCGCGCCATTGTAACTTCTTTGAGTCGGGGTCACCAATTTGGGAATGGTGGATGAATGGTGTTGATTACGGTTGCTTCCCGTACGCAAAGAAGCAACTCGACGACCGGGCCGTGAAACCAGAATCACGGGCAATTTTACAGTCGTATGGCGCGGGGCCTTTTGGTGTTGCCCGTGCAGTAAAATAATTAAACGGCTATACAATGCGTACGCTACAACATGTTGTGATGGCTTCAACACTACGTTCGAAAGAAAAAAAAAGCATCTTCTTTATCGGAAGAGCTCATACAAAATTTTTCCCACCTAAACGAAATTTCAAATCGACTAAACTAGCGACCGCTATTGAAAAGGACAGAAAAATCACAATCTGAGAAGGGCTGAGGTAAATAAAGGTGATGACATAATGAAGGGCTCGAAGTTTTCAAATCGATACCACGTTTAAAATTTATCAATATTGAATGTAAGCCGACACTTCAGACCGTCCATAAATTTAAAATCCTAGAGCGTGTCGAAGAAAGTTTGTTTAGTAACAAAAAAACTTACATGGTTTTGAGGAATAAATGGGGTAATTAAGCCCAAATTACCACTACAGAATACAGACGGAGTATTGATAAAACCAATTAAAATTAACGACGTACACAATCTATGAATTAGTGCTATAGATCGAGATTTTTCGAAAGGTAAACAAAACACTCAGATTAAAAGTAAATAAGATTTACTTTTGAGTACACAAAAAATGAAGTCAAACAGGTACGTACTAGACTTTAGAGCTATTTGGAACGCATTAAGAAAATGAATTCTGAATTAATAAGGTGATATTAGTTATTACCAGACAAAGTTTTACGAATATTATATCTGATCATGAAAAGGGACGAAAGATAAAAAAAATAGTTGTAAACATCTACGGACGCGGAAAATGAATTATTTGCACGAAACTGCAAGGAATGTGGTGAATCAAGTAAATGACAGAAACAATTTCATGTCACCATGAGAATTAAGCCGAAATACTACTGAATTCAATTTTACCTGCCGCAAATTTTAAACAAAAATAAATGGGAGAGTGCGAGAGTGATAATTATTTCAGATGTAAAGTCACAATTAGCCGAGATAATTTACCGATTATTAAGGAAAGACCGATTGCAGAATTCTAGAAAAAGTTTAAAGCAAAATTGCATCAAAAGGGTGAGTTACACTTATCGGCGGCCAGACAAAGAAATAATTAAAACGGACATATTTAATTTTGGAGAGAGAGAGTCATGAAAAATAACATATCAATGAAAGTTGAAATAGTCTGAACTCTCAATTATAAAACGCCCTAACGAAAGACGAGATGTACGTCCTGAATCCACACCTGGCGTTTTTTTTAAGAAGATATTCGAAGGGCTGAATACCATGTGGCAGTGGCAGTAAGAGTCGGGGTCGAGGGGTCGATAGACGGCCGATGGAGAGTGACAACCGTTGATAGTGAAGTTTCTGAATATTTTTGTGTATAAATAATTGGTATCGTTCGTATTTAATTAATCAATATTATAAAAACGAGTGCTTTTGTGACTTCGTGAAGAACAATAGTTCGTGTACATAAATTAATTATTTGGCTTGTTAAAATACTCTATTGAAAATTAGCTGCAGTGAACGACAGTGCGCCGCGAGTGGATTAATTAAGTAATAAAATTAATTTGAATTATAAAAAACCAAAAATAATACTCAAAGTGAATGAAATACTTAGCTTCAGTGAACAAATTTTGAAATATAAAATTAGCGGAGTCAATAATAACGTACAAATATCATTTTCAAACTTGTACACACAAAATAATAATATCAAAACAACATCAAAATAAATAACCTACATACAAATGTCACCTTCGATCTTCCGCGAGCATAATAATAATATAAAATAAACTATTGCTGGTTTGAATCCCCCAATTTGAAATTGTTCAACGATAATAAACAATACCTACGCGCTTGTAGTTGCTTCAATATATCATAAAATCAAGATAATACAAATATTCAAAATAATATCAACAAATACCTACGTATAAATGTCATCTTCGATAATATTGTTAACAAATAATAATTAATAACCTACGTATTTTCTTAAACTCAAATAAAAGTGTGACATAGAGTCATGGGTGTTACTACTTCTGGGGACTAAATTACCGAATCATAGTGACAGGAAGGTTTTTTACTTTTAATATTTTCCCCACATGTACGTAATCAGGCTTCGTTCAGGTGAGTGAAAGAAACATTTTAATTAAATTACAGGTCGTACGTGGTCCCGATACCTGAGAGGATCTGCCAATCTACAAAACCAATGATAAAAGAAGTTATGTTCCAGGATATAATTGTGTTTTGAATATTATTCTCAATGTGTAATCACGAGATTTGTCCCAAATTAAATCTATTATCAATGTTGGTTCAACGAACTTATATTTTTTGCGTGCTAGAAAGGACGAGACGAATGCGTATAAAAAAGGGGCCCGGCCATAAATCGTAGCCGTACAGTCATCCAAATTAGAAGGGTTTTTTCTGAGGTATGCCGAGCCAAAGTGGAGTGACGGGAGCATCCGTACCATACTGGATATTGGTTCAAAAATGAAATTTGGAGAATTGAATTTAAACATTATAATTGTTTACTAACAACAATATTATCATGTCAAATTTCTTTCAGGCTTCCTTACAAAAAATGAAATCAACATTATTTCGGTAATGTTCTCTCAATCAAACCCTTCCAAAATCCCGCTTGACCTACGAAACATAGACTTCACGACTGGGGAATGCAATAGCGTCACTGCAATTATATCCCCACAAGATATGAGACAAAGAGGGCTTTTTTCTTGCGCTATCATGCGATAGGGGATGTCAACGTAACTGAGCATTCACGCGGGGTACTGGAAGCTAATCCCTTTCGCGGGGTCATGCAGAGTGAAAAGGCATGAAAGACAGAATAAAAAGAAAATGCCACTTGGAATGGTAGGGTATGATTCGCTGACGGAGGCGTTTCGACCGAAGGTATCCCAAGTTTTGCGAAGTTATGTGGAGGGGACGTCGGCGTGGTATTCCGTGAGAATAAGTCTGTAGCACTATTGCATACTACCAGTAGTGTCGACCTGAAAGCAAACATAGTTTTTACAAGGTAGAAGTTATGTCAGCTCTTGGAGGCGAGGAACGCAAGCCAATGATTATCCTCGTAGGAGACGAAAGGATCATCTCAAACGGCTCCGTACGCACTCAACGCGAGTAGAATCATGATAAGGGAAGAAATGGACATACCCCTTCTAGAATCAGTCGAGTTAAAATCAAATCTGGAGGATAGGAAGTCGGAATAATACTGGAAGTGACATGAGGACTCTGCGCGCTTTCATCTGGCGTGAAGGGACCCTTTCGTAGCAATGAAGTTCATGCAAGAGAACAAAATCAGGACTTAAGGACCATCCTAGCAAACGTAATGATTGAGTCTTTGTCCGGAATGTTGGTCACCAGTATCTATTTGGTTAGAGGAGGAGCCGACTTATTCAGGAAACAACATTTCCCAGATCCTCCTATCACCCCTCCTCACCTTCCTCTTCCCCAGTACATGTAGTGTATACTAATAACAATAATAACTTGACCATTTAGGTGCAGTACGACGACATTGAGAGCTTAGCAAGGAATCCTGGTATGTATGTCATAATTCACACTGTCCATGTCATGTTAATATAATACAATGTAAACCCATAGACAGGAAAAAATCGGGTAAGAAAACTACGACTTTGAATTTTATAAACCGGGTGACAATTCACTGTAGGATTAGCGTCAATGACACTCCGTTCAAGTTGAGAAAAGGCGGGTAATACGAGTATAGGTTTGAAAATAAAATAAAACAATCTAAAAAACGGGGTCAGTTTATCAAACGAGATTCTTTCACACTTTACTCCAAAAGAATTTGAGGTTACCACACACACTACATTATTTCCTCTACATGTGTATGTGTATTAATTTACACATTCAAATGTAATTACCGAATCAAAAAATCACACAACGTGGTGAATAGGAATAATGTACAATAAAATCTTAAATCTTATTTACTGTGAGAAAATCGCAGGGGTTTAAGGAAAAGTTAGGTGTAGCTAGATACAAGGGTATATTGATCGAAGGCCAAAAGATAAGGGTAGCGTAGCCAGTAGATCCCGACAGCTAATGTTAAAGGGAAAGAATAGAAAAACCAAGGATAGACGACTACGGATCAGTACAACGGGTGCCGGGTAGCCCCACAGGTACATTACAGGAGGTCCCGAGACCCATAGAAGTTAGTAAGGCCAGGGGTAGGTTCACTACAACTGGTGCCGGGTAGCCCAGGAGGGTGGATCGTCACAAATTAGTATCCGCGGCGGGTAGGGTGTCGAGACGGATCACTACAATGTTAATAAATGTTATTACTACCCTGACGAAGAAACCATCGGTTTCGAAACATGTAGGTAATAGTGATTATATAATAGTGGTTGATACAAAGTTATTTGTTTCATTTAATTAAAAATGACGCCACAAAGTGATTTTGCGAAGTTTGAAGAGAGAAAATTAATTTAATTATCTTTTTCAAAAATTTTAAAAACTATAATATCACTTGATTTTTCACGGCCTATTATAATTTTATAACTTTTTTGGAAAATACGTTAATAATTTATCTCTTTAAAAAAATAAACTTACGTTTTGATATTTATTTTCACTAATGTGACGTTTGTATTCATGTCGAAATTCAGCAGATTTTGGTATCAATAATTCCACAGACTTTGTAATAACTGAACTTAAAACTGCCCATAATTTCCAAAGCGCTGTCATTATTTCTGTTTACAATACACGCGCCCTTGTAATCTCACAAAATCAATCGAACATGAATAAATATGTACAAGGAGAACACGAAATGTGCGGTTCACATGGTATTTAAATTTACAGCTAATGCCCGTGGTGTTGCCTGATATGTAATATAGGACAGGGTGGTCGCCATGGCTACTGTTTTGCAAACAATAACCGTATTTAATGTACACAGTGACCAGATAGAAATCGGAGTACATGTAAGATCTTAAATTTTGAGATTTTGAAGGGAATAAAGTATAATAGAAGCAGAGAATTTAACTAATTTTACTTCCATTATTCAGAATAAACACTAGTTTTGCTTACACTATTTAGAATAAACACTAATTTTACTTTCATTATTCAGAATAAATACCAATTTTACTTTCACCTTTCAGAATAAACACTTTTTTTCTTCTCTTTGTTATGGTACCACTACAAGTAGTTTGAGCTCTTTGAGCTATTTTTACAATATGCGTAATTTCTGTTAATTTCTGCAACCGTATTTTAATCAATATCGTTTGATAAATTTTTGATAAATTGAACATCAATAGGGAGTTAAACATTAAATTTTCGATTAATTCCGTCACAATCGGAATCGAATTTTGGATAGAAAATGTTTCCAAGTTTTATTTTATGTATGATAAAAAGGAGATTCTTTCAAATTCTTTGTAAAAATTGGTCACCGATTCTGTTTGTTGTAGGTACTAAATAAACATATAACAACTAATCAAGTCTTTCTGCCTAGTATAGTGTCCATTTAGTTTTTAATTTTTTGCACAGTTTACCAATTTATCGTAGTGTCAAAAGTCGAGGGTAGATAATGAAATTGTTTAAAAGCGGTTTAATTTTTTTTAAATGATCTTCGGAAAATAACAAATCAGAGCAGACGTATGAACATCTCTAAATAAAATTTTTTTCAAATGTTTAGTATAATATTTGCTTAAATTACTTATTTTATTTATTAGCGTTATAAACAGTCTTTATAAATTCATATACGACAGTGATAAGTATATTTATGTAATTGACCAATAAAATAATGACATTGAAATTAAATACCATAATAGAAAAATACACAAAAATAAAATACTTTTATGCTCTTTCGCGTTTTCTCAGTTAATTTTATGAAACCTTTTAATAGAAATACAGAATTAATTTCTCAATTTTTATAATCTTTTACTCAATTCAAGGTTTTTGATTATGTGCTTTTAAAAGTTCACAGTCTGCCTTCTGCATCTCGTCGGGAAAGGAAAACGTACAAAGTAGATATACCAAAAAAGAAATTTATGTGGCGCCATATTGAATGCCTTTTGGAGTTGCAAGTCAAACCATACATATTTTTACTATAATAATGTTTGAATACATGTACCAGCCTTAAATGGAATCGGAGAACACAGGGTGCCAAGGCAATTCTATAACATTCTATACAGGTTGTTAAGGAACGTACTTGACTTACTTTAACCAGTGATTTCTGACATAATTTGGAATAAAAAATGGAAATAAAATTTCAGTCTCTGATGACTTTTCAGGTGCAATTTTTTTTTTTCAAAAAACTAAGTAATAAATCAATTTCTTAACCCACCCCTAACTTCCCAATACCTACTATTTTTTATGTTTTTGTAGAAAAAAACTCCAATAAAGTCAGCGGAGACCAAAATTTCATTCACAATTTTAAATCCAAATAATGTCGAGAAGGACTGGTTGAAGTAAGTCAAGTACGTTCCTTAACACCCTGTATACATTTTACTACAAGGGAATGTTTTATTGAAAGTTTGCCTATAAAATTTAGACCGTGATTCATTATTGTGTTCAATAATTTTAAAAATGTATTTTCAATTTCTAATCGACCCTTCTTCGGTTTGAATAAAATGATTTTATGCTTTGCCAGAAGCTCTTGCCGTTAGATAGTTCATGATCGCCGACAAATTGGAAATTTTCCACAAACATAAGTAGTTGCAATAATCCCAAACAGAGACCTTAAAATCGAACAACAATGTACCAAAACAATTTTTTTTACATAATCTCCCAGAAAAAAAATTCTTAGGGCCTGTCATCTTTGAGGGTGCTATGTGGAGGGTCCCTTTATGAAAAGAAAATTAAGGAAGTTCTGGGAAGGAAAAACGTATGAGGAATGGGTAAATGGGTTGTTCAGGAGTAAAAAACGTATGAATCCATCCCTCCCACTGTGGTGAAGGTGAAGTGTCCAGAGAATCTGGCTTGAGTGGTGAAAAGGTCTTCCTCAGCCAGTCTCTTCCAATCTGGGCCGATGCGCAGTAGGTGGCCAAAGGCGCTTCACCCCGTGAACCCGGGCACCTCTGCTATGTCACCAATTGTAGCGTAACTCGTTGAGATTGTGCATTTGTGAATGCATAAGTACATATCTTAGGTGATATTTATATGATTTCACCATGTTTGTATTCAGGAAACTCTCGTTCCGCTTTCAGCATGTGACCTTTGGAATATTATCCGCCATGAAAAATAAAACCGTGCCCTTTCAAGGCAGGTATTTTGTGACTAAATTACTAATACTCGTAAATTCACTTCACCTAATGATTCTTCCCAATTTATCTAATTGGCTAAATAATAAAGTAACGTTTTAATTGTCTTTAAAATTTTCGAAAAACTTTCAATGACATTCAAAAGTTGTTTAATTTAAATTGCAGGCGTACGCAAAGAACGTGTTTTTTCTTCATTATCTGGAATTATACTGCTAAATCTTAAATGAAACCACGTCCCACGCCCGGAGGCTGCCTTATTAATTCGGATAATTCTAGTCCCGGCTCCACATACGCCAGGATATTATAAACGTGAATATTTGATCCTTCCTAGGTCCGTGAGAATAACCCCGCATAGATTCCCTATGAATATTCAAGTCTATGGAGTGAAAATAGCTGCGCCACCCATTCCTGCGATTGTTTATTTCTACCCCGTTAGACTTTATGCCCTCCTGGTACAAAAAAAAATATTTCTATGCCAAACAAAGACAACTTTTTCAAATTAAAAAAAATTAATATGAACGTAAGAAATACATATAAAAAACATAGAAAAACAATATAAATAAGTAAATTTCTTACAAACAACTGCAGTGTTATAAAATTTAGAAAACCTAATTTAGCTGTAAGTCTACACAACCAGCTCGCAACGTAATTTCTATCACAAGCTTTATGTCTTTGAAATATCTATTTCTCTGACACAAAGTATATTAACAGATAAATTGTGTGCAATATAGTTGTATAATATAGTTGTGAATGAGTTGTGAATGATGAATACTTGGAGCAGGTATATGAGTTTTTATATTTGGGAAGTATGTTTACGAGAGATGGGAAGGCTGATAGGGATATTAAAAGAAGGGTGAATGCAGGTAACTCCATTAATGGAAGATTGAACGCCGTGGGAGCCAACAAAGAATTATCCACAATGGAGTACTGGTACCTGCCCTGATGAATGGCAGTGAAGCGTGGAACTGACAGAGAAAGGATGAAAGTTGACTGAATGCTGTAGAAATGAGATCCCTGAGGCGTATGTGCGGTAAAACCATGTTATGATCGTGTGAGGAATGTCGGGATCCGAAAAGAATGCAAGGCTGATGTGAGCGTAGTAAGTAAGATTAAGAAAGGGACGCTTAGATGGTTTAGGCATGTTGATCGAATGAATGAAGAAAGGAGTGTAAAGAGAATTTATGACGCGAATGTGAATGATAGAAGAAGCCGAGGAGGCCCAAGGAAGACGTGGCACGATCAAGTGAATCAGATACTTGAGTCGGGCCATGTCAAGAGTCAGAATAATAGAAGAGTATGTATGAGAAGATGTATAAATGTGAATGAGGCAAAGAGTGTGTGCCAAGACCGAGTTGTTTGGCGGTCGGTTCTCTCTGCCTACCCCTGCGGGGAAACGGCGTGATGGTTAGTTAGTTAGTTTGTGTGATACTTTTAGATTTTCACGGCTGAAAGATTAATCGCGATTCATTTTTGGCCATATTGCACTACCTCATTTTTTATCCCTGATGATGGACACAGTAACGCTGTCCGAAACGTTAGGTAAAGAAGGAGGCAGTGCAACAAGGCACAATACCTAAAAAATAAATCACTTTAAATGTATTGTGTGTTTCATGTATTAAAATTTTAAAAATCTTGAAAGTAAATTGTGGTGACTACTGACTAAGATTTTGTATAGATTAATTGTTAAAATATAACCTTTACGAAAATATATTCTGTGTGTTTATGTTCTCCGGGAATCAGTGGCATTCCTTTACTTGTCTTTTCTGATATTCACAAATTCCAGATTTCTTCAAATTCCACAGCTAAGATCGGTTTTGACTGTTACAAATTACGTACGCGCCGCAGTTTTCGATTACTTCGTGTTTTGGTGCGGGATTGCTCCTACAACACGCAATGCCTTAGATTGCCCCAAATTCGTTCCCATCTCCCACAAGAGTATCTGGCTGCTTTGAATGCCGGGCCACAAACTTGACGACAATGCGGATTATAATTCGGGTAAAAGGTTAACCCTTTTGTACTACAAGTCGTTTGGAGCTTATCTCCTGTATTCTTTGCCAGTCTCATTTCCATACCTCGAGCGCTTCTCTTACAATTTCAGCCATAGCATCGTCAACCTTGTCGTATAAGTTCACATTTGATACTGATCTCGCCGGGTTCAATTGGTCGTTGTTCTGCATAATCAAACCTTACAGTAGTAAGTGTCTACCTAGGGATACCAAGTGAACAGAAAATGAAAAGATTTTTCCGGATCTCCAACTAAGCATGTTACAGTTTCGGTTGTATTTTTGGCTCATTCTGAAATAAATATAATTGTCCAATGTTCACTTTTTGGGTATATTCATTAGTTCAAGCTTCATAACATTTTATTAGAAAAAATATCATTTTCTTATTTCCATCACATTTAAGGTCACAAAATGTTTTCAAACACCGATGAAATTTTGTAGTTTGCTTTTAAAACCTGTAGGCGTTGTTTCAATAATATCTCTTTAAAATATATGTAGAGTAGATTCAATTTGTGAGAATTGTTTTATACAATTGCGGTATCCAAGATAACACTTATAATGAAGTGTCGGTATATATATACTTCTTTCCATCTCATGTTCGCGAAGGGATTAGCAACAGTGATGGATTATCCTTCAGCGTCTTATTCCGTATCCATTATCTCATTTAGAAATCCTTTGTGGGAATTGGATTGCATAGCTTTTAGAATAACGTGGAAAATCTTTATGGAAGTACTTTCTGGTTTCGTAGTGAGCGCATGTACACGACCAAACATTATTCTGTAGTAATTGTTTACGCCGTAAAAAATCGAAACTCATAAATATTCTTTACGAAATCAAACTTCAACCTACTTGAATTTAAAAAAAAAATCACTTCCCTGACATTAAAGGTTTAATTAGGACCAGTTGTTTCGGAAAATTTCACGTTTGAATTTCCCTCAAATCGACATTCACCGAAAAATTGGGTTGTTTCAACCTCCGTCAGAAGAAATTTCATCGAAAATTCCATAGGACCAGTTGTTTTGGAATTCTCTTCAAATTTGAATTTCCTTCAAATCATCATTCACCGAAAAATTGGGTTGTTTCAACTTCCGTCAGCAGTGAAAATACTATAGAAATGTGATGTGAATGTGATCAGCCGAGTCCGGATGGTTAGCGAAATAATGGGAGGCGCATGCGCAGACGTCAAAATTGTGATTCGGCGGGGAACACTTGAATAAAATTTTCAAATTTATCGAACGTTATTTGTTGCTATTTACTGCTGACGGAAGTTGAAACAACCCAATTTTTCGGTGAATGACGATTTGAAGGAAATTCAAATTTAAAGGGAATTCAAATTTGAAGGGAATTCCGAAACAACTGGTCCTATGGAATTTTCGATGAAATTTCTTCTGACGGAGGTTGAAACAACCCAATTTTTCGGTGAATGTCGATTTGAAGGAAATTCAAACGTGAAATTTTCCGAAACAACTGGTCCTATCTTTATGCAAGTTCTTTAAACCTTTATTTATAATTGGAACAGTATTTTTTATCGTGTCATGTTCTATTTTTTGATTGATAGATATATACCAAACATTTAGGTGCTGGAGTGGGAGGTCAAAGGGAGTGGGGGGGGGGGTTATTGCGGGAAATCCAGCAATAACAGAGCGGTTTATTGGAAACATATCTAGAATGGGACTAAACGATAAATTAATTTGGTTATTCAATATATTAGCGTTATTATTTAGGGATTTTTTTAAATTTCAAGTGCTTCCAAGTTATCTAATTTTTTGCTTTTATTATTACGGTGAAGAATTTCAACCCCTGTGTCCTTATTAAAAGTATGATTGGTGGAAATAAGATGATTGGCAAACTCCGAAAAATGATTATTATTTAAACATCTTAAATGTTCTGTGATTCTAATATTTACATTTCTGGTTGTCTTACCTATGTAGAATGATGGACAATCATTGCAACATAGTTGGTAAATGCCTGAGTGGCTTAATTTATGATCTCTATCTTTAGTGTTTTTTAATAATTTACCTAAGTTGTTGTCAGTATAGAACGCGGGTTTAATACAAGGAGGCAATTTTTTTGTACTAAGTGAAGAAAAATTGGATATACATAAGATCATACGCCATTGAAAGGGATTTGTGATAATATTATTAGTTTAAGGTTTACCAAATAAAAAATTGTAAGTTGAAATGAGCTTAAGTTTCTTATTTAGGATTTCATCAATTAAGTGTGTGGAATAATCATTATTTAGAGCAATTTGTTTAATTTTAGATAGTTCAATTGTGAAATTAACAGATGATAGAGGGATTTTTACTAACCGGTGTACCATTGAATGATACGCAGAATGTGTATGTGTTACCGGATGGTTTGATGTGTTATGTATATCCATGAATGTCAATTTACGATAAATATTAAATTCAATACTATTATTTACTGAAGTTAGAATAATATTAAATAATTTAGGGTTGTGCGGGTTAAAGAGAAATGGGGGGTTTGAATTCAAAACGAGCCAACATATTCGAAAATAATAATATGGCAGCTCGAGGCCACGGGTCGTTTCTTTATCAGGAACGTGAGCATAAAAAATAAAAATTGAAGATTTCCCTAAAGATCGTAAAATGGAAAACCTTTGTTCAATTCTCACGTATTCTTATTCACATGCCATAATATAATTTGCCCAGTAGGAAAGTGTAAATAACGTTTTATTTTATTTAGGACAGAATAATACTATTTCTCTTTGAAGTAAGTAATACCGTTTTGTAAATGATTCTTGCGCCTTGATTTATTTAGTAGGAAAAACGTTTACATAAGTGACACAATAAAACACAAGTAATTTAAATCCTACACTCCGTAGTTCGTGCGGTTTCTAAACTGTTTCAAAACAAACTGAAGTATCAAAATGTTCTCACTTTGAAGAACATGGAATAGCAGTCAACACAGAAATGAGAAACAAGTATATCGTAAATAAACTGCAAAATGTGAAAAGATCAAGCAAAATGATCTTTAAAGAAACTTCTATCATCAAAGGCTTATTCAGTATCTAAAATCTTCTACGAAAATCAGCCGGTCTTCTTGCTTCGTAACCAAAACACTCCTACCGAAATCAAAATAAATAACTACCGGTACAATATCCTAAAAACGATTTCTAAGAAGATTTCAAACGAAGATTTCCAAACAAGAGATAGCTCTATCATCTGGAAAAACAAGATATTTTATCAAAAACTATGTTGAATGCTTCATCACATTCGTGTTGATCGTAATCATGGAATAAGCACTTTGATATTTTTTTGATATTATCGTGGTTTTTTTCTTTGAACAAAATGAAACTGTAATGCATGTTGACAGCATGAGAGGTAACGACTGTTTGGTCATCCAACTAACAATCTGGGGTAGATTTATGGAGATGGAGGAGAGGAAGATAGCACACCTCTTGACTAACCAACTAGTTCAAGTACCTACTGTTTTGCTTGTAGTTCCAGGCTGTAGTCTGCAGGGTATGTATTTACAGCCATCCTCCGAAGGGAGATGGCAATAGAAAAAAAATACTATAACTTTTTTCAATTTGGGAGGCAGGAATGAGTACCGCCGCCCCGGAAACCATTTATTGAATAACCAACACCTCTACCATAGGTTACACGAAGTGGTTCGCTTCGTTTGGTGACTTTGCAGGGGTGCCCAAGATAATGGGGTGAGGTTTGTCCAGGTTTTGGCGGCGGATGATCTGGACACACTAAACCCCAGATTCCTACCCAACCCTCATACCATTTTCCTTCCCAGAACTTCCTCTCCTTCCTTTCCTCAAAAATTCCCTCCACACAGCTTCCCCAAAGATGACATAGACCCTGAGGGAAATTATTTTTCTCAGGGCCTCCTGTGTGGAGCTAATCAAAAATGAAATTTGATGATTGTAGAATTCTGTTTATTTGTTGCATTAACTCAATATAGGAAATCCATGAGGAAAATAATTTCCCTCGAAGCCTATGTCATGTTTGGGGATGCAATGTAAAGCGTATTTTAAGTAAAGGACAGGAAAGTCTAGTAAAGGAATGATAGAAGGATGAGTAGGATTCTGGGAAGCAGTTTCTCTGGAGTCTCACATAAATTCATCATTCACACATTGGAAATGTCTCCCGCAACCGGTCTCTCCGCTGTCCACCTGGTGGGCAGACGCATCCGACACCCAGACATGTACAAACCTCACGAACTAAGGGACAGCCGTTATCTTGTTTGAAAGTAGTAAATTTTCATAACCCTCAAATTACAATCTTTTCATAGATAAAACAAAATATATGTAGTGGTAATCTTTGAAAAACGCATTCAAAACTAAACAAATAAATACAGAGACCAACAAATTCAGGAATTATCGTATTGTTTTAAATAATTGTTAACCCGGAAGGTTAATATTTAAACTTGACTTGGAAAAGATCATTATATTAAGCCAAGAATCGCTCTTCCGATAAATATCGTAGTAGAATATAAGCTACATTCACCACGTTAAAGTTTCTCATGTTTCCACTTAATATTCCCTTAAGTTTAAGTAATGATATTCCACCGTAAAATGGGACGCCTGAAATAGCTCGCTGCATTGAACACAGATACTTGTACTGGTCTGAACTTACATGTAGGTACTTTTACCCCACCAGAATAAATCGATTAAAATTGAACTATAAGTGATCAGCTTTGAATACCATGTTTGCCGAAAAACCCTCTTTATCGACGTTATAATTGCATTAAATAGAGTGGTTCTTTGACTTCACAATAAACCTTATTTAAATACTTTGAAAATGTACCTCGATAGCGGAGAACATCATCAAAACTAATTTATAAAATATCTTACCTTCAAATTCAACAATAACTTTTAATGATATTTCAAACTTTGCAACAAAGGCGGGCACTAGCTGATTTGACATTTAAGTTTCAAACTACAATCCTTAATTAATTTCAATATACCTTTAAGACATACACGCCATACAGCACAATTCTAAATAGTTAATTCCACAGGGTGACAAAACAAATGCAGCAACTAATTCGCCAATTAACCGTGCTCTTCATACATTCAATAATATTTTCCTAAATTCAAAAATGTACATTTTTTCAGATTCACTGCTCAAATTTAAAAGAACATCATATCAATTGAGGTGTGTAAAAGCAAAGGTAGCATTCTCCCACTTTTTGGGAAAACGGCAATAAACTTGTAAATATTTAATGGGATTTCACAGAAAGCCGAAAAAATTACATCAAATAGTATTTTGATGCCAGGTATTATTTGCGTTCTCGGATTTTGTTTAATGCAAGTCGATAAAAAGATAATTAACTTTTTAATCGGGAGATTGCTGCTTTTGCTACCAAGGATTGGAGATTGCTGGATTTGCTTATTACAACATTGGAGATTGCTGTGTCTGCTTCTAAACTTTTCAAAAAACCGCCATCTTTGTTCTAGGTTGATTGTCTTCAAGGAATACTTTATAACTCAATAAAGGCTAATTGAAGAAAAAGAACTTTTTTTAATATTATTTAACAAATTTAACTCCAAAAATATAATCTGGGGATACAAATATACTCACATACACACACACAACTACATACTACCCACATCACCCAGTAATTACTTAAAATGCATACCACCAACAAGACATTACAAAGAAACATATCATAGGCACATACTGTGAAATCTGTAAATTTGTTCGCTGTAATCAAAGTACTGTTTGTTTCCATAGTATAAAATAAGTAAATAAACCAGTTCTGTTTTTAAATGGAATTTTCGTTAAAGGTCAAATACGAGGCAAGGATCAAATAAGGCCGGATTGTTTCACAGAAATTCAAATGTAACATTGCCAATTTACTATTGAAAGGTTTCCGTTTCAGCTTTTGAACACAGTATGACCAGCTGAAGAGAACCACTATAGTCTTGTATAGCTGTTTGATAAAAAGCTGAAAAGCACCTGGAGTTGCCGTTTAACGGGGACCTTGCTTGTAAAAAAAATCGCGCAATGGCCATTTGATGACAATGTTACAATTGAATTTCTGTGAAACAACTGGCCCTTATTGCACATTTTTGTGTGATTCCTATTGCTTAACTACATTACCACCTTTTTGGTAATTTTATTTTCCTATAATATACGAGTGTAATTTCCGTATTTGCCAGCGAAGCGAATCTGGCGTTCGCCTTTTATACATAAAAAATCGATACCATGAAGTTTTGGTTGATTAAATATACTTTTTTCATCGCTTTTCCACGTCGCTTTTCAATACGGGTAAATTGAAATATTTATACCTGTAAATGTTGAAATATACTGTATATTTTTTAGAGTAATTCGATAATATTTACACTGATCACTAAATTGAAATGCATCACAATCGCGTCCCGTGATAATTGATTTGCCGCAGTTTTAACGGTTTTCCGATAAAATGTTAGGTGATTCAGAAATTGATTGCATTTTACAACTAGATGATATACGGCAATACTATGAAGCTGAAAAATTAAATCAATAAAATACAAAATACAATTAAACCTGTCAGAATATGCGACTGTAATATATTCCAGAGTGGAAGATACTCTCAGTATTGCCCTGGTGTGAGACAATCATTCAGAATTGGAACGTTGCTTAAAATGATTTTAGACGTGTTTGGTCTGATTATTCAGGTGCTTCCTCACCGTCCTCTTCCCCGTCTCCTTCCCCTCTCCACAATCTTTAGCCTCACAACAAACTGGGAATGCCACAGTCTTACTGGCTCCCGGCGGTTGAGATCAGTTGGAACTCTTTTGCGGCATTCAAAAGTTTAAATTACATTCAGATTAATTATTTTACATTCAGATCAAACTATTCTTAAAAAACTGTATGCAATAAAACCATGTAACCTTAATCCTGTAAATCAAACCATCAAATATTGTATAATGTCTTCCTTAATCTAGTCCTTAAGATATTATATTAATTATGGACTAAAAATTGTATATTCTTACATAACTCCTACACCAAGCTCAAGAGCCAGTTCTCTAAATTGGTGTAGAAACCAAAAAAATGATTTTTTCACCTTTTTGTTATAACTTTTTTATTATATTTTTGTTTTTATTTAGTTATTCTATTGTTAAACAATGATTAAAATGTAAAATTGTTGTGTGTAAGAGGTGAAATAAATTGAAATAAATAAATAAAAAAATAAAAAAAATAAGAATAATATAAACTTTACGAAAGTTATGCAATTCGAGAAACGCAAGACGAGGCTTGCGTCGACATGCGCAGGTAAATTTTATTTGTTTAAATTGTGTTTTTTCACAATTTACCCATATAAAAATAATATTTTTGAAAATTATTATAAAAATTATATTATATTTGCAGCCCGTTCCGGAGTGGAAGATACTCCGAATAACCCCTGGTATAATACTTACCACAATTCAGAATTTAAACATTTGCTTGTAATTTGTCGCATTTGGTGACTAGATCTGAATGACCAGGTACTTTCCGACCTTCCTCTGTCTCATATCTTTCTTCTCCGCACTACCTTCTGCCTCACAACATATCGCAATATGGGCAGTATGGACTGTTGTCGGTATTCACGGAAAACAAAAATTACTCCTTAACTTCTATTTTCTCTCCACTAACATTTTTGATGGCCATTAGCAATTTGAATCAAGTGTGGGAAGCGAACGATGATCTTAAATCGGTGGTATTCCTATTGGTTTCTCACACGCCATAGCGATGCCTCAACATTCTTACAGAGTCATCGTTTATAGTGACAAATTTAACGGAACCATTCTGTTCTAGACTGCCGAAGAAATAACAGATTAGCAAATCGCTTCTTGTTCGCTCCCACTTTCATATACGAATCTATATATATAAAAATGAATGCTATATAACGATAACTTCAGAACGACTTGAAAGATTGCGATGAAACTTTGGGGATTTGATGAACGCATGCCCGCGATGGTTATAGGATAGTGAGCTCTGGCGTTATGAAATTATTTCCTATACAATTCATCCGGTTGTGATAAAAATTTTGTCAGTTATTGTGAACATGCCCGCAAAGGTTTCTATATTGTGATATTTCTATATTGATGAGATCTGGCTTTATGAAAATTTGAAAAAAATGTATTTTATGGAGTTTAGCAGCCGGGTAAAAGGTAAAAGGTAGAGTGTTCGCGGAAGGGGAGACGATGGAGGGGGAAGGTTGAGTAGTTGGGAGGAGAATGCGTGAGAAAAAGAAGGACACAGTGGAAGAGGGGCGGGGGATCGTGGGATGGTGAAAGGGGAAAGCGGGAGGGGAAATATGCAGGAGGGGAAGAGGAGGTGGAGAACGGGGACGAATGGAAAAGACACGAATGAGGAATCAATTTCCTTCTTTAAGTTGCATCCCAACGCATGCCGGGTTATAATTCAGCTAGTTCTTTATAAATATTAAATTATGGTTCGGATGTAAAATGTTTCTATAAACTTGTAATTACAGTGTGAAACAATGCTTATTTTCTTTATACACAATCTATCTACATACATTCAGCCCCATACAGAGAACAGTTTGGGAGTGCGGAATTCATAAAAAATATATTTATGTTAACCGTGCAAAACTTTTTTGTTTTGTTCTTTTAACCTTAAAAATAGAAAGCTTTTGATAATTCAGAAAATCTTATTAGGGAGACCCTGGTCCCTACCCTAGTAGCATTGCATTAATGAAATGAAAATTAATTGCTCCCTATTATCCTTTTGTCTATCTTAGCGGGGTACAGTGGGACGCTTAATACAATAATATAATCCAATATTTACCCTCCATTAAGCTGAACAATTAATTCAAATGCCCACCTACTCGTACTAATTATACAGCCTACAGTCCTGGTCTTTAAGGTTATGAATCACTAAGTAGCAACAGATAGAAGCCTCAATTATTAAAGATCCAAATACAACGCATTATCAAGAATCTTTAGATCATTGATCAGGGTATAAATTAGAAACGCCTCATGATTATAAAAATCAGCCCTTAAAGTGGTTATTTTCCGACAAAATAAATTAATTTTATATTATACTAGCTGATACCCGGCATGCGTTGATGCCAATTAAATAAATAAATTGTTTCTCCCTTCGTGTTATTTCCTATTCGTTCCCGTTCCTCTTCCTTTTCCGAACCCCCCCCCCCCCTTGCATTCCGCTTCCACCTTCTTCGCCATCCCCTCTCCCTCGTCCCCTCTCCCGCGAAGCCCCTCCTTAATTCCCCAACTGACCCTCCCGCATACCCTTCCCCACAGTCTTTTTTCCCTGCCGCCACTCCATAAAATACACCAATTTTTCCAACAACTCACATGACCTATTTAATTTTTTATGCAAATTTCATAATGTCAGAGCTCACCAGTATATATATATTGAAGTATTCACTGGCATGTTCACAACAATCCAAAAAAAATTAATAGTAATCGGATGAAATTTTAATCGCAATCATATGAATAGTACAGGAAATAATTTCATAACGCCAGAGCTCACTATCCCATATGCGTATGCGCATACGTATGTATGCGCACATCATATTCCCAAAATTTCATCGCAATCGGATGAACGGTATGACCACGCATGAGGTACGAACAAACAAACAAACAAACATTTTTATAGTATAGATATAATAAAAAATTTTAATGATTTCGACGGTCCCGAAGAACAATGTGCGATTTTATAGTTTTGCAATAGAGCTGTTTTATGTTTCGTTTCTGCATACTTACGGTTTTTGGAATATGATATATTTTTGAGATGATACAAATATGTCATATGTAAATTAAAATTTCCACTAAAAAAACGTGTTAACACGTAGGTATGTACACCCGGATGAGCACCGTTGTGAGGCGAGTTAAGGGAAGGGCTGTAGGAAATGATCTATTTGTGCAGGTCTTGAAGCGGCCCGGATTATATGAAGCAGGAAAATCAGACGAAGGAAGCCGTTCCGCATACGAGCCTGTCGAAGAAACGACCCGTTGAATTTCATGCCCGTGTACATGTGCACCTGGGATCATTGCTGCTAACTCCTTAAAGGAGGTTCGATTAAAATATCTGTTGAACAGACTCATCATGCCCGCGTTGCGTCCGTACATTAGAAATGGTAACCGGTCTTTTAACAACGGATTGTCAATCAGATGGGCCGCCCCCCTTTACACAGAATCAAGTAATTTTATCAAATATTGTGATGCTCCAGCCCTGAGGGGCTCACTCACAATGCAATTCTTGTGCATACTTTAGATAAGTATAAGGTTAGTAACTGGTCACTATTGAAGAATCTGCTAGCCCGCTACTGCCGTGGTAACTAAAAACGGTATCGGTTCGCCCCTACAAATTCGCTCCAACAGAGAGGACGGAGGCCTGGAGACCATACTCATTCCCAATTATAAACATTTCCAGTCTAAACAAAGACGAAGTATTTTGTTGTGAAGAAGGCGTAATTTATTTCAAGAATCAATTACATATATATATATATATAATTTTTTTTAAAGCTATAAGTACTCAGGAAGAAATTTTTGGAAACGTTTTAGGTATAAAAATGAGGTGGACATTTTATTTTTATTTTTTTTATTTAAGTCTATTAAGGAAATATACAGTTGTGTAAAAGATCATTTAACATAAGATAGTGAACATAATATCAACCAATTAAGTTCCATTTATACATTTTGGTTGTGATTATTGATTAAGAAGTAGTTAATTACAAGTTATAAAAGTATATATTGTGAGAGAAAACATATTAAAAAGAAATAATAAACAATTCAGAGGTACAATAATATAATATAATATATAATGCATAGTTTTGATTTAAGTACATTGTAAAGTTAGTTTGACTTTAAAAGATTTAAGGGTACAATGGAAAATGTCAATATCGCTTAAGGCATTATAAGTTTTACAGATACGCCCGAGTAAGGAGTTTTGTGCGTATTTTGATTTAAAATGTTGTATATAAAATAGGGTATTCGATCTGGTATTGCGTTCAGGGCAACGAAATGCAATCTTTTCTAACAAGGCTGGGGAATCAATGAGGCAGTTCACAACTTTGTACAGAAATAGTACGTCAGAAAATTTTCTCCGTTTGTAAAGAGCAATAGGATTACACTGATGATTTTTAAAACGATACGACAGGTGTTTGTTTAGACATAAGCTATAGTTAAAGCATGTACTATATATATAAATACAGTGAATTATAATATTTACTAATTTCATTTTATAACCTTCATATCAACTAGCAGTAGGCTTAACTAGCATATTTCATATCAAAGTGATATCTAGCGTTTATTTATTCCTTCAAATTACTCCCGCGTTGTAATATCCGAGCAACGTATTTTGTACTAAGTGCCAGCTCTTACTTTGCCATACTACTGCGAATCGCAGGCGGCAGAACAAATAACCAGAATAAGGGAACATTACCTACATAAAAGCATACGGATGGAACGGTTTGTAGGGTGATTATTCCTGGGAGTGTTGTAATAATGTGGCAGTGGTAGGCAATCCGAGTTACAGTATTGGTTTGCGTTCCATTTCTTGTCGGAATCTAGGACACTGCTGTAGCGTACAGGTTAGGCATTTAGTTTTAACATACTTCCATTATGTCGTTAGTATAGTTAGTTATAGGTAGTTTTGTGGTATCCCAACAGATTTCAATTAAGTATTATATTAGAACAATATCATCTGACGCCGTTCGTGTTTAACCACTGGAGCGACAGAGCAATTTAAAACCCTTTTCTCGGATTGCTAAAGGAAATTTTTCCGTCCACATAAAAAAACCATGCCTCTGAATTTGAATATGGAGATATACAAACTGATTATAATTCTATATAGCCAATGAATTCACCTATCTTTTGTCTATTATCACATATTCGTAAGATTTATAAAAAATATATTATTAAATAGTTAACTTTAATAACTCAGGTACGGGGCATACGTCATTCCTATGTCTACCTACGTTAAATTGTCGTGAAAACAAGCTTATGTGCAAAAGCAGTTAAAACATTTTCAAGAATCCAGAGAATATTTTCTATATTTTAGCAACAAAGCAATCCGTGGTTTTGGAAAAAGGGCCATATTGTGGCAAAAAGCACTCGAGTGGTTAATGTAGATAAGAACGGTTCCGATGGTAGCCGAAGGCATCTGGTAGTCGGGCAGACACTATCAGGCTGGCGACTCGGATCTTTAGAATACAGCCTACTAGAGTAATGACGTTTTGTTCAGTTAAATATTCATTATAAACTTTACATTACGTAAAGAAATCAACTTGTAATCAGAACTAACCTCGATCTTATTTGTAGGTTTTCCAAAACATTTTCAGTGCTAGTAATCATGGGATTAACAGATACTACATTTACACTATGTGTAATGACTGTATTATGAAAGTGTTTTCAAGGTAAAATAATTTATTTTTTTTTCAAAAGAAGCAAACGACTTAGGAAAAATGTTAATAAACGCTAAAGACAAAGAGGATATTTTAAGCCACTCAGGCATTTACAAACTTAGTTGTAATGATTGTCCAGCCTTCTACATTGGACAAACATCGCGTAATGTAAAAATTAGAACAAAAGAACACTTAAGATCCTTAACTAGTTCAGGTTTTTCAGAGTTCGCAGATCATTTAATTGATAAAGATCATACTTTTAACCACGATTCGGGAATTAAAGTCCTACATAAGAGCGGAATAGGTTTAATACTTAACAATTTGGAAGCTTTAGAAATAAAAAAATCATTAAATTAAAAAGCAGAAATTATTAATAATCAACTAAATTTAACCTTCAGTCCAATTTTAAGTATGTTCCCCGTGTCTTCACTTATCCCCCATTCCCCTCCTCCCTCCAACAACTGATGCTCTGTCCCACTCTAGTATACTGTCCCTTTCGTTCACAACATTATGTATATGTAATGTGTACTTATGTATTTTTAGACATTATTATTGTAACAGTCCTGATGATGGTACGGAGGTACTGAAACCGGTAGACGAAAAATAAAAATAAAGTGACTTAAAACAAAGTATTTTCTTTTCATTTATTTAAAATAATTATTATATTCGATCCCTAAACACATATCTATGTAAGAGCCACTCGATTACTCTCACTAGAAATAAAAATAAATTCTTCTTTTCTTACAACTTGAACAACAAAGCATTACAATCTACATGTATATTTAAATATCTGAATGGTAAGTCAGTTTTTGATGCGACCATCGAACAAATTGTATAAAAACCTACAAGATGTTAGGTTTCATTTTAAAGATTTCAAAAGTAGGTACCAAAACTGAGGTCCACTGGAGTATGCTTCCACAATGTGGAATCCTCAGTATAAATTTAGTAGAAGGTGTACAGAATAAATTTTTAAAACATTTACGTAAGAATTACGTCAAAACTACAAATAATGTGTTAACTTTTCAAAGGACGTATATTGCCAATATTTCTTGTTTTTGTGTAAGAATTACATCAAAGCTACAAATAATGTGTTAACTTTTCAAAAGACGTACGTTGCCAGTATTTGTTGTTTTTGTGTTTAATTCGTAGAACACCATTTAATATTTTTGAAATTTAATAATATTATTATTAAGTTCAGTAGGTGTTGTAGTTATTTATTTTTGTGACAGCTTTTTTGGCTTACAATGTACCAGGCACACTACGCTTCTCCACATAGAAGCCAACAATACTAGTTCACTTAATAACTCACCAATCACAACATAATAAACCCGCTACGAAAAATTACTCACATTATTTATTAGTTGAGATTAAGAATCGTTCTCATCCCAGGCGAAATTATTAAGATATTATGTACGTTATAGGTAATTTAACCATGTAATTTTTTTTTTGTTATTTGAAATACATACTTATGACAGATTTACAAAAGAAAACATGTGTCTTAAAATCTAATTACAATAAAGTAGTTTGTTAACGAAAGTCCCCAATTCAATAGAGAAAACATTTCTCGTGTTTGAATATATATTGTCACTTGTAATGTATTGTATAATTGTATATATCTAACAGAGAAAGAAAAAACAGATGTCTAAAATGTTAGAATGTTGCCCTCATTTCAGTTTGTACACATGTTATGTTCAAAACGTCTAAATTAATTAAATTAAAGTTTTACAAATTGTAGTAATTTCGTGAATGATGAAGTGATTACTTTTCTAATACTAATAACAATGAAATTCCATTAATACCCCTGTTCTTATTATTTTTTGTAAACCATGAAATTATTTAAATAAACATATTTTTCAATTACCAATAATTACATTAAATAATGTGTAAAAATAACAACATAGCAAGGAGAGTAACGTAATGGGTCCGAAATATAAAATAAACTCTGACTTGTTATCAGAGCCACCCATAGACATATTATGAATATTCATAGGTGTGTGGAGCCACCATTGTTTAGGAACATATTCCAAAAAAGTTTGCCGGCCCTGCCTCTCTTGATTCTCGCTGGAGCTTTCTTTCACATACTTACCGTAATGAGTGACTTCTTAATACTCTTGCCTCCTATTCACAAAGGGATCTCGGATAATATTATATTATCAAATTAGCCCCCCGAGAAATGTGGCTGAGGGAAGAAACAAGACCTCCTATACTATAGTAAAATAGAATTATTTGTCTACTAATATCGTTAGCGTGGTAAAACCTACCCAAATTCTCGTCTCAGAAGATCAGAAACTACAAGTTTGTATATTGCATATAAATACAGTTTTAGGAGCACTTTCAAGTAAAAACATGCAACCTAAGGTTTATGGTTTTAATAATGTTACCAAGCTTTTAATGTTACCTGAAAAGTAGCTAATCATAGTGACATAATGATTTCATTTAATATTATAATTTGAAGGTCTACGCTTTTAATAATTCGAAGACGTGTTTATATTTTTTTTTAAACATTTAGGTGATTTGTGGATGTGGCAAGTTTTATGTTATAGCTTGCACTCCGGCCTCACGGTGTCGGTTTATTTTTTTATAGAAGTCAATAAAAATATATTTATGTCTCATATGTGTGCCTGATGAGATCTTCGTGCGGGAGCGGATTTATCTATCTATGATCTATGGATGTTACTCTAAAACTCACAATATTTACTGAATTTAAAAATAATAATAATTACTAAACGTATTTCGAGGTTCTACTGACGAGTTAGATATTATCCAAAGAATTGGTTTTTGGAACGTTTGTACGACCCTTAAATTTAAGGGTTGTATAAAAGTTCCTACGTACAAACGCATTAAAGTGGATTTCAGAATTTAACAGAGAAAACACATTTTAATCGAATTCAAATGTTGATATTAAAAATGTGTTTCGAACACTTGTGTAGAGCTAAATGTCATAATATATTCTAATGGCTAGGGTTGGGTCATGATGAAATTTCGTAATGTTGTTATATTTCTTTGCTTTGATATTAATAATATATTTTACCATCGTACTATTATGGCACCAATTTAAAATAAATGAAACAGATGGTTTTTATTGGAAATCATCATAAGATTTTGAGGTCGCGCCATTTCTCCCAAGGTTAGGAAGAAAGGAAAGAACGCACCGTATTTCTTCTTACAAAATCCTAGCTCCCTTAAAATATATCATACCTAACACAACACACCGTATTAGCATATTTTATCATAGGTACAATGTTGTTCTGAGACGATCGTACATTATTATGATATTAAATGATTTTGTCATACATATTATGCCTCAGGAAGTGGCACCCACTGCCTCTGAGATAACAGTATAACCTTCATTAGCAATGCATTCAGTTCCCGAACGTACTTTTAAATCTAGAATATAACCAGAAAGTATTTGTAAGATTTTTTTTAATTGAATTTCATACAAACTCTCCAATCGTGAATTCTCCAGTCTTTCAAAATAAATTTTAACAGTGACAGGGGTAGCAAAATCAGGCAATATCCAGAATTTTAAATATGTCACTGTCTAACTTTTCCAAGCATTTTTTCTGTATCTAGCGATTTGTAAATAAAAAATTTAGATATAGCCTAAGAATTCATAATAAATTGTACAGCGCCCTTGAGGTAATTTTTCACAAAAACGGATCTCTACAAATCATCCTATTATTATTATTTACAGATAAATGACACTAAAATTTCTTTTCACTATTTTAAAGTTCTAGTAATCATTCTGCATGGATACGTTGTTCATCCTAATCTCCAGGAAGAGTAGATATTCCTGGATTAATGCACTGCATCATCGTATACAGATTATGTTATATTCACAGTGACATTGCATAGCCTTGATAAACGTCGTTTGTGATAATAATCCACTCCGTAAATCTCATGTAATGCTTTCCTTGTAGCGAGTCGTGATTGCCTGTATGATACAGGCTCACTTCATAAACATACCGATAACATCTTGCATAGCTTTTTAAATATATACCTAATGTATCGTGTATGCATTGTTGCCGAATCTGAAAGTCAAAATTGGTTTGACAACTATTTCACGTCTAAGCAGGAAATCAAATCTACAATATCGTTGCGTATAAAATTTAAAAATACTATAATTTTGTACAAAAAATTTAACAACTAAATTAAATGTCGTGCTTATTTTTCAGATTAACATACTTAAATATTTTTCCTTACAGGTAGATTAAAACTTAGGTACTTACAGTAAGTCGAAAATGTTAAATTTTCAAACATAAACTCGCTTTTAAACAGTCTTACTTAAAAAAATTTAAATAATGATTTTGATGATGTGTCTCTTCAACGACAAAAAAAGTTTCAACTGATTGTCGGAACGATTCAGAACAGCGATAAAGTACGAACCAAAATTATTTTTTTAATTAGCAATTCATTATTTGAAAATTATATTTCTTTAGTTAAAATTTTTGACAGACTTTGTAATTGTTCAAGTTTACTAATGGTGTTATTATTAATATGTAAATTACTGATCGTCTTTTGTAAGTCAATGTTCCTATGGCAATTTCGTTCATGGAACTGTGCTAGCATTCAATAAAACAGTACTTTAGCATTAATAATACTTTATATTTTTTTAATTTTCCAAAAGTAGGTACACCTTCAGTTTATTGCTTAATAGTTATAAATATCAATTAATCGCCCGCCTTAAGGGTGGCAGGCTAATCAGGTGAAAATATTGATTAAATCACTATCGAGCGGAGGCGGGATGGGCGGATGGAGATGGAAGGGCGGGTGTAGTTTGGGCGGTCGTGTAACAACTAGGGTCCGACGAGGGCGGCTCTTGCAACCCTAAATATAATTATCGTCAGTTTGTTCGAGGTACAAACAAGTACTAATCCGCATTACTTTCATCAACTAACTTCTTCTATTAAAACTCTCACGGTTCTGGTAATATTTAACGTTACTTGTTCCGATTTTATAGAGGATCGATAACCAAAAGCGATTTTCAGGTAATGTAGATACTTTGCCATATTTTATTTCACGAAAATTTTGGTATTGTGCTAAATTTTGTGACGTATTTCATTCTTTCTTTGTTGGAAATTTGAATAGTTAAACTGATAAATATTAAAAACCAAAAATTAAGTCTAATGATCTTATCCATAATCGTGATTTATTTTGGGAATGTCATGCCATGTTGCGTTACCCCATTTTTTAAACAATGTTTCGGACAGCATTACAGTGTCCATCATCAACATCAACGTGACATAACACCCCAAAAATAAATCATGTTATTCATTTTTGTAAAACATTACGATTCTGTATAAATAGATGTACTATTTTTAAAATGCATTTTTTGTTGTTGTTATTGCAAATTTATAGTGTACACACAATTCTTCACAGTCCTGTAAATGTGAAACCATTGAACTGGTACAAACGTATGTATATTTTTGGGATAACTGTACCTAGACACACATATGAAATGCAATTTTCACGAAAGTAACATCTGCAAACACCGACGAGATATTGCTGGCCGAGTTTAGAAAATTTAATTTTTCATTCCCATAACTACATTAAAATAATCTATTAGTCACATAACACAAGATTTAGTCAAAATGAATGAATTTCAATTTTGAAAATTGCAAATAAATACGGTAAACTGACATTTGCATATCTTTACTTTGGCAGTTTAGCGGGTACTTATTTGAAAATGAAAAAATTGTGACATCTTTTCAAAGCACTTATTTGAAATTCAAATCGATCTCCAAGATTTAGCGCCTCCGCCCACTCAGGCAACTGAAAACTCTCAACTGCCAACTGTCTTTGTATGACAATATGATGGCCCGCACATACACTATCACACAAAACCCCGTTGTCAATGGTAACGCAAGCGGTGACTTGCGACTTGCTCTACTGGTTGCCCTAGGCGGCCATTGATAGTTGCCAACTGTCAGCTGATTGTTCTTCTTCTATGGTTAACCATGCTTTTTGACCAATCAAGACAGAGAAACAGACGGTTTTAGTTGGTTTTCAGTTGCCTCAGTGGGCGGAGCGCCTAATTAAAAGTAATTATTAAACTTAAACATTAAAAAAATGTAATCGAGCGCAAAACAAAAACAGTTTTAGTACTTAGAAATTCTCAAAAACCAAAACGGAAACAACAATACGCCGCATAAGAAGGTACTCATGATATTCGAAATTTTCGTGAAAAATTCGAATAACATAAAATTTTTAACGAAAATTTGTTCCCTGAAAATATTCCCCACTCAATATACTAATATTACAATAGGTACATTATAATAACAAGGTACCTACTTAATAAGAAATTTTCGTGAAAAATTCGAATATCCTCCATTCAATATCTAATATATAAACATCTCGTATCACGGTGTTTGTGGTTGCATTCTTCCAAAACAGCTGAACCGATTTTTATGATATTTTTTTATGTATTTGGTAGGTATGAGAATAGATCGTAAAATATATTTCATACTTCGAGTTCTGGCTTTATGAAATTTGCATAAAAAAATTGAAATAGGCCAAAGAGTTTAGCGGCAGGGAAAAAAGTCGTGAGGGGAGGGAAATCCGGGAGGGACGGAGAAGGATTAAGGAGGGGGAGTTAGCGGTAGGGGGACAAAGGAGGGGGGAAGGCGGAAAATGTGGAAGGAGAATGCGTGAGGGGGTCGCGAGAAGGGGGACGCGGGAGAGCGGAGGGGGAAGGTGAAAGTGGAACGCGAAGGGGGAGGAGTCGCGGAAGGGGAAGAGGTTGCGGAAGGGGAAAGGAAAGAATGGGAAAGGACACGCAGGGAGAAAAACTTTATTTATTTAAGTGGAATTTCAACGCATGCTGGGTATCAGCTAATGTATATTATAAAACTGACAAAACTTTAAAACAACTTTAATATTAATTTTAGATAGGTATATTATACCCAAGTATTAGAATGCTATTTTTTGCCATTTTCTAACTGTAATAATATTTATTCATGCAGATGAAATTTAATGGTTATTTAACCTTTTGAAATGTCCTACCTAGAACGCTGGAAAAGAAGCGGAGAAACACGAAACTCATATAAATGATACGCCACCTCGTCCTAAAACATGGAAACAAAGTAACGCGGGAACTCTCAAGGGACAAGAAAGAACACAATTTACTTACAAGATGACAGCTACACTGACAGGAATAACTCATACATACATAAGAAAGCTCTATAATATGTTAACGGCGAAACAAGTTAAAAGTATTCGCCGTGTCGTTTTGGAAAAAAACAGATCTTTGTAATGTACTTTCATTGTTTCTTGTTCTCGTTGTTATTTTAAATTTTCTAGAGCGAGCTCGGAAATACAAGTATAAGACTAATGGAAAAAACAGCCATTCTCAACTTATCTTCAACTAAGAATATATTTAAGGTGAATTTTTAACGTTCTCACTTAAGAGCCTTTGACCAGCGGCTGAGAATAAAAGTTTAAAAATTGTACAGGGAGGTCCCCTAGAGAAAGATCGATTATTACCCGTATCAAACTTATTAAATTAAAAATTTTATATCGATTTATTTCATTCAAAACTTACTTTAATATATACCTACATTCAAGTAAGCAATAAAAATGCTCAAAACGCACGATGATAAATTATTAAATATCGTGTACTTCTTGTAAGTATTTTTTGGTCATAAGTATTTTTGATTTTTCAATAATGTCTAAACAGAATAAAAGTGTAATATTTTTTGTTTATATTTTTTAGTTTGTAAGACCTTAAATAAATAGAAAAACTGAGGTATTTTCGTCACAAAACACGTTCTCGGACTTTTCTTATAAAATTTTACAAGCTATTTGTAAAATTTTTATCAAAGCAAATACCTCAAAATTAAAATTAAAAGAAAAATGTAAAGATAATGACAAATAAGGTTGCAACTAAAACACAGAGCAAAATACATAGATTATGTGAACAGAAACTAAAAATCCTCCCACATATAAATTGAATTTAAAATATTCTACAAAACAAATAAGTAGAAGCGTATAAGTTATTTAGGTACATAGGTCTATCTGTGTCTAGCAGAATAAAAGTGGTAGAATATACAACATTTATACTAATTAGTTTTCAGATGAAATATATCACCCAGATCAGAATATTTATTTCCGAGACTGTGAAGTCTCGTAATCTCTATAATGTGTGATGTCTCGGAATCGTAGAATTTTGCTAAGCTAAATAAAGATATGTAAGCAAAATTACATTATTAAATATTATTATCAATGCGGTTCTACCACTGCAGCAACGATGTCATAAAATTACTTTTTAAGACGTACTGCAATACATTGTGCACATTTATTTATTTATTTGCAAAAACAGTACAGAAACCAATACATTGCAAAAGCGGTAAACAAAATTACATATAAACTATTTACAAAATAAATTCATTTAAGTTAGAACCAAAATTATATACATAAGTGCACAGTTAAAACATATATAACTATATATCATAAGGTAGCTACCTAATACGTTATCCCTTTTTTTTATTTCTCTCTGTGGAATAGTTGTATACGTAATATGGGTTCACGGCGAGTTCAAAGAAAACGAATTTTTTTTTGAGCAATAGCCAGCCTTTTTCTAAAACTTACCGTATAAACACGAACCAGGAACCACTTGATATGGATAGAAACTTACTGAGGGAACTGGTAGGACTACTAACGGGACACTGCTATCTCAGGAGACACGTGCAGATATTAGGAGTGGAAAACACCAATAGATGCAGGAAATGTGAAGAGGATGAAGATACTCCAATTCACCTATAGTGCCAATGTACTGCCCTGGTGGGAACTAGGCTCACATCCAATGACAACCCTGTTGAACTTTATTAAAGGGACTGGGTTGTTGTTAAAGGATTCAGGTAAAATGGGAGATAGCACAAAGGGTCTAAGTGATCACGAGAACTACTCGTAAACCGTCTCCGCCTAAAAAAAACTGTATAAATAATTAACGACAAAAAGCGTACATTAGCGTCTTATTATACAACCGCAACATTTGAAACAGTGGGCAAAAATAGGCAATATTATTTTTTAATGTATTCAGGTGTAATATGCTATAATTAAGAATATTTATTTCTAGAAGATATAATATAGTATCGAGATGGATTAAAAATAAAATTAATATCATTTTCAAAAGTGGAACTGATGTCTCAAGAATTATATAACTTATATAACTTTATTGCCTACATAACTAATCATTCACGAAAAAAAATATATTATTAAAGAGTGGCTGCTGTAAATACTTTTTCGTGGATATCCTTTATTAACCATTCTGCAGCAATTGTCCTTGATCTAATTCGTTCTTAACATTATCTTTCGGCTTCACGAATCCTGCAAGCCTTTGTCCTTTTTAAATTAAAAGAGCAAATTATTAATTTAAAATTAAAGATAGTTTATTTGCGCACGTTTCAGAGTGGAACACACTCTCAGCACCACCCTGCTAAAACTCTATCGTTCAGAATCGTAACGTTGCTTGAAATGGCTTAAGCCGTGTTCGGTGACAAGATCTGAATAACCAGATAATTCCTTGTAGCCCGGTCAATGAAGATTTAATGTCGGAACTAATTCCCCGGAAGCTGAATTTTTCACAGATGATAAAAAACCTTTAAAAATGCTTATTTACAAAAATCCCCGGATTTCCCCCTTGTGATTTCCTCCCCACCCCCTCTTGAATATATTTTTCAAAGCCTTTCGGAATACGGAATACCCAACCATCACTGGCTCCAGATGGTTGGGAGCACTTGAGACTCTTGTGTAGTACTTACGTAAAATAATTGAAATACCTTCCTGGGATGTAGATGATAAATTGTTTTGTAAGGTAAATTAAACTTGCGTTCACTGAAATTTGATGAGGATGGTTTAAATTCATAAAGTGCCCACAACGGAACCTATGGTTAACCGTAATTGTTGATTTTCGATATTATGCAAATGTTCATTACTGCTCATTAGCCCATAATAATGCACGTTGTTCAATGCAATGAAAACCTAACCCGTGCTTATATTGAGTTTGTTTTATTATCCTTTAGAAACATACTAATTATAATAATGGAAAACAGTAAATATAAGAAAAAAATTGTATATGGACCAGTTTATTAAGTACATATCTTTAACATATAAACAAACCGGTTTCGATTCGACCTGAACTTTCATCAGGGTTTCGTATAAGCAAACTAAATTAATTACAGAGTTACAGCTACAGGTAACATAGAAAAGGAAGAAAGAACATCAACTTTGGTCGAGCGGCGAGGGGAGGGTGGGGACAAAAGAAAGAGGGGGTAAAAATTAGTGTAGGTAAGGGGAACATGTTTAAAATTGGGCTATTTGATAAATCTAATTGTTTATTTTATAAATTAAAATTATGGATTCCTATATTCATACGTAGATCTATCCCATTTCTATGTACGAGAAGGGGTTTATGAAGCGGCGAGGGGAAGGGGGGGGGTGAATTACAAAAGAAAGCGGGGGTAATAAATTTGTGTAGGAAAGGGGAACATGTTTAAACTGGGGCTATTTGATAAATCTAATTGTTTATTTTATAAATTTAATTTTTAGGATTTTATTTTATTGATTAATAATATGTCGACCTATCCCATTTCTATGTACGTGTAGCATTACCTAAAGATTTAAATGTGTTTCAATTTCTGAAAAACTCACACGTTTTAGATATCTCGTGTATTCAACCACCCTCATTATAACATTTCTTGCAGTTTTACTAATTTAAAATGCTTCAGGCCAAATCGAAACCAGTTATACTCAATGAAATGGTATTCAAACAAAGTAATTTTATTCTAAATATAATTATGTACTCTCAAAGTTATTGCCATGTGAAAAATTATAATTATGGTTAGGATTAAAATTAAATCCTCGTATATGTCCCCTTTTGCGCTATTTTCTGATTACCTTTTGAAAGTAATAACAACCAACGAAGAATTTTCTAATAAATTTCGGAATAACCATCAAAAGGTTGTGGGACAATGCGCTTTGAAATCTTTATGGCTTCACAAAAGCTCATTCAGTTGAATCATAAAGCACGTAATTTGATACGTCGTTCAATCACGTGTTCCAAAGTCGCGGATAAAAGCTTTAAATTTTACGTTAGAGGTTTATCTAAAATGACACAATACACTGATACAGATCCGATTCAGATTTTCAGAACATGCCCGAGTTTTAGATGAAAAATATAACATTTTCAGGCACAACGCAGATAACGAAAGACTGAAAGAATTTTTAATTCACTAATTTTAGTTAATTCCTCTGTTAAAACTTCAATCTGTAGTATGTTTTTGTGTTATAAAAAGAAATCTGGTAGATTTAGAGAAAAATTTTACTGTTTATGTTTTAATGAGATGTATAATCTGAAAGATATTTGAAAGAGAATACAACACGCTATATATTCAAATCTAAAAGTTAACCTCAAAATAATTCAAAATGTGAAGCATATCAGTAATTTTAGTTAGAAAAAACGTAAAGTGAGCCATTTTTTAAAGTTTTTAAAGTTTGCATTCAAAATGTTTATATTTAAAACTTTTATATGGTTATTTCTAATAATAAAATTTGAAAGCGTATTTCATCACCTTTCTTAAACAGATTTCAGTTGTCGCACAGTTGTTCACAAATATACTATTTATTTGGATTTATTTATTTTTTGGAAATATTTTTACAAGACTTTTCTCAGAACATCTGATCTAGTTATTCAACATAAATTACTTTAGTACTTTGACTTACTTTTACTTTAGCATCAATAAAATTCCTATACGTATATACCATTTAATTACATTTTAAAACTTAATATTTAGCCGAAAACATTTAGCTGAAACTAATTTTTACATTGCATTTTCTTCATGTAGGTTGGGACAGAGATGTAATGCCAAACTAACTTTGCTTTGTATGCACTCCTCACATCGTTCACATGCATGCACCACCCCATACCAAGATTTTTTTTCTCTTATACCGACTCTTGACATGATCTGACTCTAATATTTGATTCACTCATTTGTGCCTAGTCTTCTAAGATACCTACTGATTATTTCCTTCACTTGTTAGTAAGGAATTCTCATTACAATCCATAAGAGTTATTTTCTTTTTACTGTTCATTACGCTTGCATCGGTCACAAGCGTAATCTTTTCGGACCTTAACATTACTAATATAATTGTACATTTTTAAAAAGTATGTATAGTATAAATAAATGTGTAAGTCTCAGAAATTTAATATATCTCGTTTGGGTGTGTGGATCATTTTAGGCTTCGGTCTACTGTAATGCCTAGGAATTTAATTTCGGATTTGCTTTCTATCACTAAACACGAGATATTGCAATTATTTTGTTGTGTATTTGTCCCAGAGTGGGTTATAATTTGTATTTATTTAGGTGTTTCTTGTTTTTTTTTAAAGCAAAATTTTATCTGAACCACTTTTTAAATCATTGGTACCTCTGTGTCGATCGTGTTAGTTATTTGCATCCATATAGTAGTAGAACCGTGTCCTCTGTGTAGGAGATAATTTCTCCGTATTTAGACATATTTAATATATAATTAAGTGTGACTATTGTTCTACAGAACCAGAACTTCGTTTGAAGTTAAATCATTTAAATCATAATCGAGCCTCCGACCGTAGAGACCCATTAAAATCAAGATAACTTCAGCCATAATCAGGATTTCAGAAGTTTGTTTCCCTTTTATGACAATTTAATCATATTGCTTTGAATGTAGACTCCCTTTAACCAAACTTATTCAATTTTCTTCTACAATTTATAAGCCCATAAAGGACTTTAAATGCATGTGCCTCGGAGACTGATAAGCGTGGGTAATAAATTTATGCTAAATATGTCATTGTAATGTGCTTACCGTATAATTTATTAAAGGGAAGTTCTGAGATTGTACAGTTGCATACTTTGTTTTCCGAGTAAAACGAAAAAGATCGATGTTTAATTAAAAATTTAATAAATTAATATTGATGTAGGTAAACTTATGAAAAGGAGACGTTTGAGTGCAATTAACACATGACCGCTTTTTTTAACATACTTTTTTATTAGCTTAAAGCAGGGGGCCCTGACAAAAATAATTCCCCTCAGGGCCTAAATCATCTTTGGGGATGCTGTGTGGAGGTTCTTCTTAGAAAAGGAAGCTGAAGAAGTTTTGGGGAGTACGTCAATAAGTGAATGAATCCAAGCCTCCTACTGGGGTGCAAGGTGATGTTCCGAGAGAGTCCTGCTGGAGAGATCAAGTCTTCCTCAACCAGTCTCTACCGATCCGCAGTTGGTAGGCAGACGCATTCGCGCCAAGATCCGGACAAACCTCACCACGTGAACCCAGACACTCTGCTAAGTCACCAAACGTAGAAAACCACTTGGGGTGACTCTACCTACGTATAAAACATTATTTTTATTCTACTAAACTTCTATATAATATACATTATCAAGTACAATCATATTATCTATATTATCAAGAACAAACTTTTAAAATTACTTATAAAACAAATAGATAAAAACCAACTAGCAAAACAAACTAGAAATTCATTCAAATTTCCGTGAAATTTGTGAATGTTAATTTCCATGTTCTGGACAGCGGTGAATATTAGTTTATCAGAATTTCTAAAAAGAGAAGTCTGAAAAGTTTTCAGCATGTTTGCACCACATAGTTAATAATTCTTTTAATTAAAAACAGAGATGTTTCGGACATTAATAATAATAAAAATGTTTGGATGATTTTTATAGCGCCATTTTCGTGAGAAAATCACCTCAAGGGCGCTTAATTACCATGGATCCTTCAGAACAGTCAAATATAAATTACTTCAGTAACTATCATCTTGTCTATCTTGTAGGTACCTCTATGCCATGTAGTATTTTGTGGACTTTTTTTTTATGTGGTCGTGCAATTTTATTATTTTAAAGAGAAAAAAATTCTGTGTGAAATTGAACTCAGAAAAATGTGAGCAAAACCTGTAGAAGTGTGTTTTTTTTACATTAAACCCACACAGGAGGCTCTGAAAAAAAAATTTCCCCTCAGGGATTATGTCATCTTCGGGATGATTTTGAGAAACGGAAGGAGATTCGACGGAAAAAAATCCTGCTGAAGAGGCCAAAAGTTGGACCTTTTGATCCGTCCTTGTGGTGGGCAGATGCATCCACCACGAAGATCCGGACAAACGTAACACCATGAACCCGGACACCCCTGCTATGTCACAAACGCAGCGAACAACTTGGGATGACTTTTGATGGCTATCATTTGGGATGGCTTATTCTTCCTAACTTTTGACGAATGTGGTTGAAAATTTATTATTTTAAAAATAAAATAAACACTTATTTTACCACGAATATTTATTATTTTATATATCGACCGGTTTCGCTTCCACCAAGCTTCATCAGGATATAATAATAACTAAATACCAAGAGAAAGTGTATTTCTTAAACCGATTACCATTTATTGGTTCGTCTGGGGCCCTCGTTAAATTGGCGTCATCGGTTTTCTTATCCCTTTAGATCAAACTTCCGATTATCTGTTCAATGAATCGGATTTGATGTATAAAGAACGAATCTTTAAGGTTTCAATACTAACTTTGAAATTAATGTCCATTTCTGAAATATATAGCGCATGCGACGAAGTTTCCTGTGCCCGGCGTTTTGCCATATTACTATTTCCTGAAAGTTTTGCGGGGAAATTTCGAACCAACTGCGGCAACCACCCTCGCATTTTACCCTGAACTGCGCCAAGATCTACTCTCGCATTTGGCAACATTGGAAACGTGACAAGCAAAACCAGTACCAATATTATTTGCCATTTATGTGCATCTCAAACCTTCTCAGCTGGCTTTTCATCCAAAATTAATGTCTTAAATTGAATAATTCTCTTTGTTAACTGTAGGTAACAATAATAGAAAATTAAAATTAAAAATCGTAATAATTTTATCATAATTCGTAATACAGAAAGTTCTTTTGGAGTACAGCAAAAATTATGTAAAACATTTTTGGGTAATTTTTTTTTTTACATTAGCAAGACCTATGTCATCTTTGGGGATACTGTGAGGAGGGTTCTTTTTAGGAAAGAAAGGAGAGGATTTTCTGTGAAGGAAAAAGGTATGAGGGGTGGGTAGGAATCTGGGGGTCAGTGTGTCCAGGAGTGATGGACCAATGTTTCCATCCCTCCCACTATGGTGCAAAGTGATGTTTCAAGAGAGCCCTGCTGGAGAAGTCAAAAGGACTCCCTTAAACAGTCTCTCCCGATCTGGCCTGTTACGCAATTGGTTGGCAGAGACATCTCCCACCAAGACCCGGACAAACCTCACTCCATGAACTAGGTCACTCCTACTAAGTCACCAAACGTAGCAAACCACTTGGGGTGACCTATGGCAGAGGTGTTGGTTATCCAATAAATGGTTCCCGGGGCGGCGGTACCCGTAGCTGCCTACCAAATTGAAATGATATCTTTTATTTTTAGAATGGTCACGTAACCGGATAATATATGAAACAATGTATTTTACATAATAATTTAATTATAAACCAAATATTTTGAATATCTACAGTTGGTTTACAAAAATAAGTATTTTAAGTAATCAGACGAACTTCGGCTAAACATTAATATTTCAAAATAAGCCTCTGTAAATGGGTTATAGAATGATTTATTTCGGCAGATGCCAGAAAGCCATTTATGTGGCACAAACCCCCCAAATTACTGGCACGGAAAAACGACTTTTGATGCATAAAAATCTTTTTTCCAAATATACCTACTTTGTAGGACGCCCCTGGTCATAAAATATATTAATTTATGTTATATCTTCGGGTTTTTGTATTGTTAATATAAATTATTTATCAAACTTAAGGTGATGGACTAATAAGTCGGTAATGAAAAATCATGTATTTTGGTTTGAAAATTAGATGCTTAGAAATATTTTAGATTCTACAAATAAATACTGCGAGTAAAGTACATAATTTGCCTTTGAAACGATCAAGTATTTTTTTAATTAGTCTTTTTATAAGCCCGGAAAATAATAAAGTATCCGGCCTATAAAACTGATTTAAAGTTCAAAATCTCCTACTTACGAATAATTATCGTATAATGTGGAACGTTAAATTTTTTAGAAAATTATTATAAAACATTAAAATGTTTGTGCCTGAGTTTCGCAAAATAAAATAAATATCACTTTTTAACGATGTTTTTTTTTTTGAATAAATCAAAATTTGCGGCTGGTATTACACGGGATTTTAAACCATATCGCCGTCTACATAAGGAATCTAATTGTTAGGGGGTCTGATCCCGAATTTTAAATGAAGTTGCGCATCGCCGTAAGTTAGATAACAGACAAATGCACTTATGCACGTATCTTCTTATTAACTATTTTTGTAGGTATAACTATTACTATTCTTAAATCTATGTTATTCATAATTATATTTTTTGTAAAAAATCGAGTCGTTAAAATGACTCGCTCTCATGCCGTCGAATTCAATTAAGTAAACTTATCCGTAGAAATTCGTGCAGATACAGCAATGCACGGAGGATTATAAAAAGCATTGATATCTGTGCAAGGGTTAGCAGACTCTGGCTATGTTCAGTTAATATCTATATAACGGATGTGCCATACAGGGTTTCCACTATTGTCTTAAATAAACTTTCAGGTTTTTGTAGTATATGACGGTTTACGTTTGTACCATACTGGAGCTCGAACAGGAAAAACATTTTCGGATTTAAAAAAAACATCTAA
Organism: Limnephilus auricula; assembly: GCA_951813805.1. Taxonomy (NCBI): domain Eukaryota; kingdom Metazoa; phylum Arthropoda; class Insecta; order Trichoptera; family Limnephilidae; genus Limnephilus; species Limnephilus auricula. Next base: position 37,265,477 of record OX638388.1, read on the forward strand.
GAAACGTTCCGCCTTCCTTTGAGAACTGTTTGTTATTGAGAAAAGTTACTTAACCGTGAGTTTTAAGCGTATGTTCGTATTTTATGTTGGTCTTACTTGAATGTCTCAAGAAAATGTAGCTTAATATTTAACGTTTAAAATGTAACTTAATATTTAACTTAAAGTTAATTCTGCTGGAAACAAATATATCCAATTAAATTACGCCCGCAGACGAGAGTATTTAGTTCGAAAGTCAGTTAGAAAACTATTAAAAATTCATACTAGGTTATTCAAAAAAAGTCTTCCAACTATAAAGTCTCTTGTGCGCATCACTATGAATAGGGTGGATTTTTATGACCTGCAACTGTCTCCGCAACTAAAGTTTTTTGTCTGCGAGCGCCCTAAGTAAAATATATATTTTTTAAAGAGTGCTAATCCACAAACTTAACTGGCGATCAAAATTATAACAAACTCTTTTGTATAAATAATAATATCTTATATAACGTTTCTCGACTTCAAAGATAGATTTGTTGGTCTGTAACATTGGTTTACACAACTTTTTTTTTTATTTATATACAATAATGGCATGACAGAGATCGGTAGGAATTAACGAATTAACCTGGAATTTTTTTAATAATAAGACAAGGTTGGGAAAGGTGGTACCATATTCCGTCTGCATATAAAAAAAATATGATGCACCTATCAAATTATTATTTTTCATTTTCTATTTCAAACCAAAAGTATTTTTTTAATATGGCCAAATTTTTTTTATCAATTAGTGTTCTACAAATTATAGACACAGTTTACTGTTTTATCCTATTAAAATACGGATGAGTTTTCGATCCAATAGGATAGTGTGCAATTTATACATAATGTTAATTATGCCACGTATTTGCACTGTAATATCGTGGTATTTCAAAAGTGCATTCTCAGTTCTTTCATAAATGAGTTAAGTATGCTTGATATTTTCTTCTCGGAAAACGTCGGTGCATTTCCTTTCCGCTTTCGTTGTTTAAATATTTAATTTCGGTTTGAATTTTTCATGATTCTTTTTTTTTTAAATAATACTTACAAAATACACAAGCATGAGACCTAATAAAACCCTCAAACCTCAAACCCTCAACCCCCTCTGTCTTTATAACTTAGATAATATTTTATTAACTACTATACCCGGTATGAGAAAAATAGTGTTTGTGTTTAATTCTGTTTATTGAAGTGCTTTGGATAGACATTTTTTTTTGTTAGTCCATCTGGTGCGTGAACAAACAAATCAATAGTTTTTCCGATGCGTGGGCAGACCACTTAAGCCTCGGCCAGACTGAATAGGCGGGTGTGCTTGCACGGGGGCCTAGCGCGGTGGCGGTAGTACGTAAAATCGCGTATCGCGCCTTGTCGTGCCTTCCTGCAGTGTGGCCACGACGGGCGTTTACATACGTTTGATATTTCACGCCCGCTGTTGCTACCGCGCAAGTCCCTCAAGGCAAGGCCGAGATATCCGTATGAGAAGCATGGATTTTCCAAATTTACCAACTGCTATCCCCTAACGCTAATGTGTCTACTTAACAATCCCTCCCCTTACCCCTCCGTCACCCTAGCCCTGCGTGTCCTTTCCCATGCATCCCGTTCCCCTCTCTAGTAACCCCTTCCACCTTCCCCGCCTTCTCCCCTCTTGCATCCGTAACAAGATAACACTGGTAAATCTAAATGAAACATAAAACATAATAATAACAAAATAATTGTAGCAACTGGGAATCCAACCGGGGATCCAATCCTGTTGCGACCGTTATTTCGTTTAGACTTATTAGTATTATATTCTTCTTCAATGATTGATTAATGGGCATAAACTTCAAAAGTTATTCCAAAAAAATCGATTATTTTTATTTATAAAAAAACTCTCTTTTTAACTTTTGAAGGCTATTCCCATCAATGTAATATATCTTTGAAGAAGAAAATAACAATAATAATCTAAATTAAAATATGAAAATGAACAAGACACAGAAAAATAATAAAGCATAATGGTCGCAACTGGGACTCGAACCCAGATCTCACATCTTACGGGAATGAATGGAGCGGGCATTCGTTGACCACATGTACGGTGGTCTGGACCGCACCGAATTCACACATCGCTGACTCATTAAGGCCCCATCTATGCATCATATGGGCACAACGGCTATGTGAGCACCTTATCCTATTGATGGCGGACCAGAGTTTGCGAGGCAATGAGAACCCAGGCTCTCTCAGTGGGGTCTAGTACGAGATGGGCATTTTCGACGTTGGCCGATTGCCATTCAAGTTTCCTCCTGTCTTCTGTGGTGAGGGGTGATCGGAGGACTCTTTCTCCTTCCGTCCAGAAGGGTATTCGGGACTTGCGACTTATTTATCTTTTTATCTTATTTTTCTTTTTTTATCTTAGTTGCTACCATTACGTTTTATCATTGTTCTGTGTCTTGTTCATTTTCATATTTTAATTTAGATTATTATTGTTATATTCTTCTTCGATGATTATTTTTTTTTACTTATTTCCAAATAGGAAGATTAATCCACCTACATTTTTTAATTCACAAATTTGGGTTAGATACTCTTTCTGAAAAAGTTACTCAAACAAAAAATAAAATGAAATTATAGGTATTCATGAAATCGTGAAAAGCAAGTTGTATCCAAACTAATGAGAAAAAAACTTTTTGCATATTATTGTTTCAACTCGAATTTTCAACTAGTAAATGACAATTTTTGGTAACATCCTTCTTATAATTTCATATCAATACCTACGTCGTTTTAGACATTATATCTCCCTTTTGTGCTGAAACAAGTTTTTATTTAGTGAATCCATTTTATTTATTTTAAAAGTAAACCAACTTTAACTGGCAGCTTGTCTGGGCAGTAATTATTCCTCTGTTTACTCTTGTCAAGTTGTTTTGAATACACAAAATGAAATTAAAATATCTTTAAATTGACGCCGTCGTAACAGCCGCTTTATGCCTCTCTTAATAACAAAACAACTTTTCAAATTTATATTCAGACGGAGCTGACACTTAATATCAAGGAAATATAGAAAGTGAGTTTCTGTGTTAGATTTAAATTGATGTATATTTAAATCTGTAGCTGTCAGTTGTAATAAAAGTTCGATCTCTGAATTCGAGAACCACTTTTCTTACTTTTTTATTTTTCGTAAAAATCACTGAACATTTATATCAATATCTTTTGATCCAATTATCAATAGGGAGTCATTTTGTTATCTTCTTATGTATAAAAATTAATGTTTGTTTGTTCGTATCCTATGCGCTGCCATGCCATTCATCCGATTGAGATGAAACTTTGGGGATTTTAATATAATAATACACAATCCTATAACGATGCTCGCGATGGTTATAGAATAATGTGCCCTGGCGTTACGAAATTATTTCCTATACTATTCATCCGATTGAGAAAAAAATTTGGTGAATGGTCGTGAACATGCCCGTGAAGGTTTCTATGTAGCGATATTTCTAAAGTGGTGTGCTCTGCCTTCATGACAATTGCAAAACAAATTGCAGTAGGTCAAACGCGAGTAAAATGGATGTATTTTATAGAGTTTAGCAGCAGAGAAAAAGGCGTGAGGAGGAGGAGAATCCGGGAGGGGCGAAGGGAAATTAAGGAGGGGGGTTCGCCGGAGGGGGTTGAGGGAGGGGGAAAGCGGAAAAGGTGGAAGGGAAATGCATGAGGGGGAACGGCGAAAGATAGGAGGGGGGATTCAGGGAAGGTGAAATGGAAACGTGGGAGGGGAAGGGAGCGAGAGACAGGGGAAGAGGAGGCGTAAGGGGAATGGGGACAAATGGGGACAAATGGGAAAGGACTAATTTATGTATGTGGCATTGCAACGCATGCCGAGAATCAGCTAGTAAATTATGAATAATAAGATCTTCATCAATAATCGCAAATTCAGTTTACGATTGTTTTGGTAGATTTCTAATCATGCTTATTAATTAAGCATTGACACAAACAAAGTATTGACGTTGAAACAAAAGGCCAAAAACATCATGTAGATAATTTAGTTTTATTTGAATGAATAAAGTGTCTTGTCCGATAGGTACTATGTAAAACTTACGGAATGATTAAAATAGTATCATTATGCAATGAAAATGCAATTAAAATAGTATCATTATGCAATGAAAATGCAATTAAAATAGTATCATTATGCAATGAAAATGCAATTAAAATAGTATCATTATGCAATGAAAATGCTATTAAAATAGTATCATTATGCAATGAAAATGCTATTAAAATAGTATCATTATGCAATGAAAATGCTATTAAAATAGTATCATTATGCAATGAAAATGCTATTAAAATAGTATCATTATGCAATGAAAATGCTATTAAAATAGTATCATTATGCAATGAAAATGCTATTAAAATAGTATCATTATGCAATGAAAATGCTATTAAAATAGTATCATTATGCAATGAAAATTCTATTAAAATAGTATCATTATGCAATGAAAATATTATTAAAATAGTATCATTATGCAATGAAAATGCTATTAAAATAGTATCATTATGCAATGAAAATGCTATTAAAATAGTATCATTATGCAGTGTAATATAAATATCTCAGAACTCGGGAATTCAGCAGAATTAATGCAGTGTAAATTCTATTAGCGGATGAATGAACAGTCACTCAATGCTTAACCAACAAGAAAGCAGATAATACAAAGGAAGCGTTTTACCTACGTACACAAATAAAAGTAAGACATTTTGAAGCAGGATGGATAAAGGTTAATAAAACACCAAATTTTTTTATTATGTTCTACAAGGTTAAAATAAGACCATAGCACTCTCAATGAGGAAAATTTGTCAGACAAGATAACATAGAGGAAAAGAAGAATGCGAGGAATAGACTGTAAAAACATCTAAAGACTAAGTACTGTTGAAGCTTTGCATCCAGTTAGAGTTTTTCATATTTTCCACTAATGACTACTACTTGAAGTAAACTATCACTTAACCGCGCCATAAAAATGAAATGCTATAATTTATTTGTTTTAAAAAATCAAAACAGTCTCAACTGTTTCCGTCTGGAGCCAGTGAGAATATGGCATCCCCTAATGGGGTTGGCCAAATAAATAAATGGTCTTATTATTCAATTAATCCGTCAGGATAATGCCCGCTACACGTGGGCTAAGAGGGAGAATACATAATAGGTACATCAACAAGTTGGGTGGATAGAAACGAAGAATTCCATCCGTTCCTATTTGGAAATTTTATAGAGAAATTGCAAAAAAATCATAAATTTTCATTAGAAATTGCCCATATTTTTTTTTAGTTTTATAGAGAATACTGTACAGTGAGACTTTAGCATCCCCAATTGGGGTATGCTGTGAGGCTGATGATAGTAAGGGGGAAGGAGATGGGAAATAGGAAGGTTAGAAAGTACTTGGCTATTCAGATCTGGTCACTAAACACGGCTAAAGCCATTTCAAGTAAGGTTACAATTCTGAATGGTGGCTTTATACCAAGGCGATACTGAGAGTATATTCGACTCTGGAACGTGCCACTTATATATTATTTAAATTGAATAAGTTGTAAAATAGAACAAATTAATCAAATCAATAAAAAAATTTCACACGTCGATTTTTGAATCCCCATCGTTCTGAATGCTAGTCGATAGCTTTACCCCAGATCAGTTCTAATTAAAATATTTTTTTAATACTCGTATCAATTATAATCTTCTTTTAGTAATTCTGCTTTGTAAGCCCGCTTATTTTAATACATTTTAATAAAGGTTTTTGTACATACAAGTTTTGCTATCGTATTAAAAAGCACACAACGCGCAATATGCTAAAAACCCAGCAGTAATATTTACCTACTACAACTTTAATAATTCAAGCAAAAAAGGCGGCTTTCTGGCTTGAATTTACCAACAGCTTGAGTACGTTTAATAATTAAATCCACGCAGCCAATCGCCTAGCGCTCGCGCACACAGTACAGTGTTTGTACTTCGAGTACCGCATCAATAATAAATCTACATAATTTACGGGTTTTGTGGAACAATTTCCCTCGGTATTTTGTAGAACGCTCGCGTCTACACAATCTAGTTCCGAAGGGAAGTGCATTATACCTAAGTATTCGACTTCATGGGTTCATTGTAATTAATACATAATCAGATGCAAATAATTGCTAATATGCACGGAGAAAAATGTTATTCTAAAATACGATAATTTTATTCGTAAAAACGGTTGAAAACGGGACTGAAGTTCTTACGAACAAATTAACAGGGTTTTAAATGTTTATTCTTACGTGTTCCCGCCAATAAACATTGAAACACTGTTAATTTGTTCGTAAGAACTTCAGTCACGTTTTTACCCGTTTTTACGAATAAAATTATCGTATTTTAGAATAACGTTTTTCTCCGTGTGTGATTTCTAGAGTATTTGCCAGATTGTCACTACTAGACTCTCTTGTAAGATTGTTACTACTAGACTCTCTTTTAAAACAATGCTAGTTTAAAAGGGACATTCATTAATCTATTTGCCACGTCTAGTTACTGCGTCTTCTGGTGGCCAAAAGAGTACTTCAATATTGCATTTTGTTTTTGTATTTAATTTTTTACATTAGTTCCACACTGGAGGCCCTGAGGAAAATAACTCCCCTCAAGGCCTACGTCATCGTTGGGGATGCTGTGTGGAGGGTCTTTTGAGGAAAGAAATGAGAGGACGTTCTGGGAAGGAAATTGTATGAATCTGGGGTTAATTGTGTCCAGGACTGACGAATCATCAATCTGAATAGGAGGTATGAATCCATCCATCCCGCTGCAGTGTAAGACGGATCAAGAGAGTCCGGCTGAAGAGGTCTAGGTTAGTTCTCCTACAACCAGTTTCTCCCGATCCCTTGGGCAAACGCATTCGTCGCCTACACCTAGATAAACCTCACCCCGTTTAGCCCTGCTAAGTCACCAATCATAGCAAACCACTTGGCCTGAAATATTCAAAAATTTTAATAAGGATTACCTCTATGATTTTTTAACGATTGTTTAATCGAAAACTATCATATAGAAAAACATGAAATACTTACACAACTGAATGTGACTGTATAAATATTCACATAAACAGTCTCGAATTATATTTTAAAAAGTAAATTGGCAATTTACTAACATGAAATGTCATGAAGATTATATTTTTACTATATTGAGAATGGTTTTTATAAACTCTATTTATTATTCTCTGTTTACATCATGTTTTAACATTAATGTTTTATTTTTCTTATCTCTCTTTATATTTTAATGATAATACATTAAAAAATGATGAAAATAATAATTATATTTTAAAAAGTAAATTGGCAATTTACTAACATGAAATGTCATGAAGATTATATTTTTACTAGAATGAGAATGGTTTTTGTAAACTCTATTTATTATTCTCTGTTTACATCATGTTTTAACATTTATGTTTTATTTTTCTTATCTCTCTTTATATTTTAATGATAATATATTAAAAAATGATGAAAATAAAATATGTAATTTTTTTCGTATTTTCTCTCTTTCGATCCGCGTCGTCAAAATAATAATTCGAGGAAAATAAGTGCGTATCCCACGAAGTGCATTCCAAAAGGATTTTTTCTAAAAAATTATTATTAAAAAAATATACAAAATTTTAATTATTCTGAAAGATCTGTTCAATGTTATTTTGTAATAAAAAAAAAGCGGTAATTAATTTTTTTTTTTAAAACCCTTCTTTTTCGCTTTCCTGAACAAATTTTTGTGGTCGTTATTATTATTAACATAGAAAAACTAATCTTAACTGTGCCTTCTGTGAACGGGGAGTATTAACATTTACGCTCTTGAATAGGAATGGTTTTAGTTTTTCTTTTTATTATTCTTTTTTTAATATTTATGTTTTAATAACTCAGGTACGGGACATACGTCATTCCTATGTCTACCTACGTTAAATTATCGTGAAAACCAGCTTATGTGTCCAACCTGTTAATACTATTGCTAATTATTGTAAAAAATTGTACTTAGAGAAAAACAAATATGTGTGCATTCTGTGAACATTTTAAAGTGGATTATGAACTTGTACGCTCTTTACAATTTTAATCTTATAACTTTTTCATGTTAATACTTCGTAAATTTTCCAAAACAATAAATAAATAGAACGCGTAGTGATTTACAGAACGTAAATTTATCCAAGATTGCCAATGTTATCAAAACTCACAACAACGAAAATGCATGTTGCTTCAGGTTGCTACATGTTGTTAATCAGTAATCAGTAATCACCATTGCAGATTCGACGCAATATCGTCTGAAATTGCAACTTCACTTAGTACTGAGAAACCACAACATCACGTTACCCCGCTCTCCCTGGAAGGATCACGTTTAGATTTCGTACAAGGATGTCATATATATTGTAAATTTAGATTATAGCTATCACATCATTAGAATTTGACCTCGATACGTAGATTCCCATCAGTAACTAAGATAAGCATTAAAATGGGATACGATTTTGCTTAATTATGTATTTTAGTCAATACCATGTAACATCTTACTTCTTACTTCATACTTCAATATTTAGCTAAAACAAAACCCAAGGAAGGAAACTAGCGGCGAAATAAAAATGTTTAAGATTTTTTAGAGGCTAGAGTAATGCGTTCTGCTAATTATGTATCATGATTATATCGCAAAATGTACTTTTATCACGCGACGATTCCTTAAATACCCGTAATGTTTAAATAAAAAAATAACCTAACACAAAATGTTTATAGATTGGTACAATTAAATCATTTTAGAGAGACCTTTAAGGTAGAAAGATCGACGGTCGACGGGTCGACGTACGTACACATCGCTACGCCTAACAATGCTTAGCAACCATACATTTTCTATGAAAATGGCCAGACGCATCGCACGGTGCGATGCGTGTGGCCAATGTGATTCTAAAACATAAGTTTTCATAGAAAATGTATGGTGGCTAAGTAGTCCAGATATTATTAGGCGTAGCGATGCGTACGTACGTCAACCCAGTATGTATCTACTATAATGCGTTCTGGAAATTATGTATCATGATTATATCGCAAAATGTACTTTTATTACGCGACGATTCCTTAAATACCCGTAATTTAAAAATAAAAAAGTAACCTTACGCTAAAATTCTAATAGATTGGGTATAGTTAAGTAATTTAGAGAGACCTTTTGTGGTGTACGTGATGGACCATACAATAATTCTATTTTGTTAGTAAGTTAAAAAAATAATGATAATCCTCGCTAAAGATCCAGTATCTTCTGCACTCTGGGTAAGACCTTGGGCGTCTGTTCCAAACAAGTTCGAATTTTTTTATAATTTTGATACAATACAATAGTATGTCCTTTTTAAAATATTTCGCCGGTAAATTTATTTTTTAGGGAATTTAATATGCCACGAGGAGCACGAGGAACCTGATGCTTTGGACCATTCGGCCAATTAATTGAAAACATTTATTGAGCTCTCCATTATAATTACAAATTAATCAATATTATTTTTTCGTCATAATTTTGAAGTGAAAAATCTCCATAATTATTGGATATATTTTTAAATTATTTGATACAATAAATCAACATATTTTAACATTATTTAATAAGTAGGCCGCACTGGATACTTTACCCGCAAAATTCCAAAATTGCAAAATTCCACAATTCCACAAATCCATCATTTAAAAAAATTAAGTAAATAGATAAAATAAAATAATAATTGGTGATACAAAAAAAAAATTAAACTGAGATGAAATAAAATAAATATCAATAATAAAGGATAAATCATTATAAAGGAATACAGTAGGTAATCAAAATAAAAAGTTAAAAATCGGCTAATATTGCGAGGTACGGTTGAATATAATAAAGCATGTATTGTTATGGTATTGAGTGTTACGTAGACATTTTCTTTTCTTTTATATTATCTTTTTTCTTGTAATATTGCCTTTTTTGGTAAAGGTCGTTTAATTTTGCTTCGGAAATGTTTTTTGTTTCCCTCATTTTTTGCATCAAGTGAAGGATTGTTCGATGCTTTTATTGCTTGATATTTGTGGTATCTTGGTCCAAAGCTTGTGTGAGCTAAAAGTAAATCTATTTTTTATCCAATCCAAAGTTTTTTTAAATACCAAAAAGTTTTCATCTAGCACCCCACGGGAGGGTTTGCAAAATTTTATGTTGGCAAACGTTTGTTTTTGGTTAATTATGTTTGTTTAATACTTCTGGACTATCACCAGCAGTATTTTTACGCCAAGTCATGCATTTTGAAATCGTGCATTTTTTCCAGAACGTATGGTTAGCTCCATGTAGTGGTTACATACGTGTTTGTTCCTTCCACAGTCCGGATCACGTACTAAAAGTTCAGCAATTTTGCTCATTTCTATCACGTTAATATTTTATTCATAATAATCAGGAGAAAAAATTACTTGCAAAGAAGACCAATTAAGATGTTAGTCGCTGCAATTCTTAATAAAGTTAAACACTTAAAATCGACTATCTTACAAATGTCGTCAAATACTTTTTAGGGCTCTTTCATGTTGGTAGTACAATTTTTACATAATAGATAATTTTAGAAAAAATAATAAAAATAAAATCGCATTACATAAAAAATACACACAAGTCATAAAAATAAATAAAACTAAATTTGAAAAATCAGGTTTACAAAAATAGAAGATCTGTTTAAAAATAATGTTGAAATAAATATTCTGCATGATCCACAAAGCTCGTCAAGTTGATATTAAATAAGTCAATATCACATAAGTATTGATGATATACCTACCATAGTGTGAAGTCGTAGTATTGGAGAGTTGGAAATGTAGTTTATGAGTGCTGCAGTAGAATAGTGTATTTTGTAGTGTTGTTACTGTGGGTATTCATAAGTTTATGAGTTGCAGGAGTTCGCAGCAGTCTAATTTAGAGTTGAGATTTTTCAATAAAAAAGTTAACGTTTCGATTCTGAATGGTGGTCTTTCACTAGGGCAATATAGATGGTATGCACCTCGTTGGCTTCCTCATAGGGTTTGACGGTGCTTGGTGTCTAAATATAAACCCTGAGATATTTCAGAATTCAATTATATAGAGATAACAACAATACGATAGAGAGACAACTCCTACACCAGGCAACTTGAATCAGCAGAAATGCCAATGCTTAGATGGTCGGCAAGAGTGTCACTAAAAGATAAAATTAAAAGTTCACGCATTCGTGGTAGCCTGGGTGTCACGGACATAAACAGTGAGCTAGAGGAACGACTGAGATGGTATGGTCTCATAAAGCGGAGACCACCAGACCACACAGTGAAGCAGGCAATGTCTATGGAGCTTCATCGACAGTCATCCAGAGGAAGACCAAAGAACTCCTGGAGGATTCAATGCTCCAAAATCCTAAGTAGAAATGGTCTGGATGAAAGCGATACCCAGAACCGAAGAAACTACAACCTGAGAACGAGGAGAGCCGACCCTAACAGCATACCTAGGCAATGAGTTGGGACAGTTCAAGGAAGAAGAAGAAAAAATATGTAGAGATAACAAAAAATTGATAAAGGAGGCGATAAAGTATCTACCTATTGTTATGTAATTTTTTTGTTCAGAATATTAATTTAACTGTCATTTTTGAAACTGGTACTGATTTTACAAGAATTTAGATAATCCTCTTGGTTTGTACAAGTCTGCACTAGTATTTATAGTAACATAGTGAAAATGAAGTTATTTTCCAAACTGGAAATTCATGACATGTTACCACAACTGCGGTTTTAGTCACCAGTAAACTCATCACAAATATCAGCGGTAGTTACTGAACTCCGAGAGGAAAATTATTAACACGATCCTTCTAAACCTGTATTATTATTCCATATTTACGTGCATCGTTAAACCACTATTTTAAAATGATTTTAATATGGTGGTTTCGTAAAAATTGTAAAATTATATCATTAAAGATGTTAGGTTCTAAAGATCAATGAAGTTGTGGCCCACATAATGGGGTGGTAAAAATAGGTTTCAGCATTTTTTAGGCCAAGAATCGAGAATCTGAGTGAGTCCCAATTTTGATATAGACACTTCTCGCATTAAGGTGAACGGATGCGCGGCCCGTTTCGGCACGTTTCATACAAATGTTAATTTTGGTGTTGAGGCCAAAACACACAATGGAACTGAAAAAATATTTTTTAATCAAAATGTATATCAAATATCTAGTACTGACATCTGCTACTTTATGTGTGTTTTAAATTATAAAATATCGTTCATTAAATATATTCATATTTCATGATTTAATAGGAAGGTTGGGCAGTTATTTGTGAGTAAATATTAACCATGTAAAAAAAATATTTATTAAAACATTTGATGAAATATAAAATAAAAAAAATATACTTATATTAAAAGAAAGCATTTTCATGGTTGTAAATTTAAATTACAACTGACCTATTGTCGTAACAGAAATTTGTCGCATATAAAATAAAAATTTAAATTAGGTACTACCCGAAAACACTAGTTTTTTTCGATGTTTTTTATTTTATTTTTTATTTTATAATAGTTTTAATTAAGCGCCTCCGCCCACTGAGGCAACTGAAAACTCTCAACTGCCAACTGTCTTTGTATGACAATGTGATGGCCCGCACACTTCACAATCACACAAAACCCCGTTGTCAATGGTAACGCAAGCGGTGACTCGCGACTGTCACTGCTGATTGCCCTGGGCGGCCGTTGCTAGTTGCCAGCTATCAGCTGATTGTTCTTCGTCTATGGTTAAAGAAGCTTTTTGACCAATCAAGACAGAGAAAACAGCCGGTTTTATTTGGTTTTCAATTGCCTCGTCAGCGGAGCGCCTTACTCCGTAAAATTCCAAAGTTGCCTTCCAAATGAAGCAAAATTGTATTGTTAATTATATTTCATAATTTAAAATTAGAATAAATAAAACAACACACATCTGTACTAGATATGTAATACTTATAACTTATGATTTAAAAAAATATTATTCACTTTGGTTGGATATTGGCCTCAAATCCAAAATTAAGTTTTGTATTAAACGGGCCGCGCAGCCGTTCCTTTTAATCCCCAATCTGTACATTATAAAGTTATTTCGAAAGCATTTATATATCTCAACCTCCGAAGGCTTGCTTTGTTCCAGGTTTATGGAAAGAAAAATAGGAGTAAAAAAGGTTCCGTTCCAGTAAAAGTAATCTCAAGATAGTAGGCGGAATGAAAAAAATATGTATTTCCTCCAAAAAAAAGCACAAGAAAACTTTTTGTTTCGGAAAATACGAAGAAACAGGAAAAACACGCCAATGCTATGGAACCCTCTCGAAATGGATGCAGCTGTTATAAACGATTAAAAATGATCTTTTCCTTTTCCTAAATTGTGTGTTTATTTATTTTAAAACCCCAGAACAAATATGGTATCGGAGCCTTTTCTTTTAAAAAGCACTTTTCATGGGAGGTTGTTATTTTTACGTTTTCGAAGTAATGCTCAGGAATAACATAATTTATTTTTATTTCTATAGTGAATACCTCCATACCAATACCAACTGCTCCCGTCTGGAACTAGTGAGACTATGGCATCTCCAATTGGAGTGTGTTGTGAGGCTGAAGGTAAATAAGGAAGGGAAGGAGATGGGGAAGAGGAAGATGGGAAAGTATCTCGCTATTCAGATCTAGTCTCTAAACACGGCTAAAGCCATTTCAAGCAACGTTTCAATTCTTAATGGTGGTCTTACACCAAGGCGATACTGAGAGTATCTTCCACTCTTGAACTTGCCGCAAGTATAGTATTTAGTATTTTTTATTAATTAATTGTGAAATAACACAAATTAATCAAACAAAATTAAACCTGCGACCATCGGAATGGGAGTCCAATGCCTTGCCCCTGGACTACGCCGGCCGTCAATATTAATACTACCTAAAATATTGAGGCCCTGAAGTAAAATTTCCTCGGAGCCAACGTCATCTTTAGGGAAGCTAGATGGAGGATGAAGTAAGTGGAGCGGACGGTGAAAAGTATGAGAGGCAGTAAAAAGTAAAGGAATCTGGGAGTCATTGTATCCAGGAGGACCTTCGCCTTGCCGGGGCGAAGCTCTACCAACTGAGCTAATGTGTCCCTATACGATTCGGTCATATTTAACTGTTTTATACTTCAACTGAGAACTACCATCTATCTTCATTAGGTACTACACAAAAACTTTTCTTAACGCATATTTTTATTGGCTGCTATCTTTATGCACGATTGCAAGATTCGAACCTAAAATGAATGCTCTCTAGATAGTTTCTTGGATAAATGTATCCATGTTTACATAATATGCGACATCTATTGACTTTTCTGCAAGTCTAGGAGAAGACCTGTGCCCCGGCAAGGTGGAGGTCCTGGGTTCGAGTCCCAGATATGACCGTATATTTTTCTAATTTTTTTATTTCAGATCTTCGGTTGAGTTTCGCTAATATTGTCTTCATTAATTTTTTTTTTTTATTATTTAAACTTTTTTTGAAAATTTATTAAATGTTCACGATTCAACAGCGACCTTCTATTTTCCTAAGCAACGGATTCGCCATTAAGTGGTTTCTTTTGCCTTTAATTTGCTAACCTATATAGCATATATGTATGTTTATATGTATAATATCTAAATATATTAGTTTTCTACAAATATGTATTTAAATTTATTATCGTTCGCCTCGCCCGATCACACTTTTCGTAACGCACCCGTCACGCATTCGCCAGCTTACTTCCCAAGTCAAGCGTGTGTAAAAAATATTTTTCTTAAAAAATAATATGTAAATCTGGCTCGATTTGGAAGTGGTTTAGTATGGAATGATTTCTCCGGTTCACGGCGGTAATGGTGACATCCCATACGTGGGGGAAATACGAAATACAAGGAAACTTATTACTTTCGTATCTATCACGTGAAGAAATAGAGACACGTACAAGAAGATTATGTACAGATTAGACCTATTTGATATTGGCTTGGGTTGTGTTACGTGGTGCGGGGAGAGACTGTTAACACAATATATTTATATGTTTACGGTCGACCGAAAAGTAAACAGTTTTTATTTTTCACATTGGGTTTCTTAACAACATTCATAATTTAAGTTTCAAGAAGTGTACAAAACGTGTCTCGTTCTAGAGACATTAAAAAATAGGTTTCAGCAATTATCTTGTCAACTATAACAAGGGTAAATTGTGACGCATATTATTATACTGGCGCGGATCCGTGAAAAATCCCAGATTATTATGATTTTATGAATATTGTCAATTTTCTTCAAAATAATTCTATTTCTCATCCGTCAAAAATTTAAACAAAATTCATGCACATTTTAAATAAAGAATTATCATTAAAATAAAATAATGTTGGTATCTGCTTTATCACTTTTCTGGTATGATTTAACTTTTCATTTCCAATTTTGAAAATAAAAATTCGTTAAGCACAAATTTTTTTAATTACATTGCGTTAAGTTACCCAGGAATACGCAATGAATATTTCACAAATCAAAAACTTTGAGCGCTTTTATTATTACCGCGAAGGCCCGCGTAAACGGCTCAGCGACGGTAACGGCTCGCGGCATCTCATTTCTTTAATACGAGTGAGGGAAAGGAAAGAAAATGTTTTTTTTTTGCATCGCCTCACTCGTATTATATAAATGAGATGGCGCGAGCCATTACCGACGCCGCGCGCGCCGTACCGTTTCCGCGGGTCGTCACGGTAATAAAGCACTCAATCACAATTAGGGACTTCGATTTTTATTAATTATCATTTTTCGCATTTGGAATTTATTCATTCTGTGAAATTAGTATAAATTAGCGCATTGTCCTATCAAAAAAAGATTATCCGTAATGCATTGTAAAGATATCACAAAAAAAGATATACTCGAAGGCCAGCTGTATTTAAAAAAAAATCGCGCGAAATTATCTTCCCGGCTTTTGCTCAAATATCGTATAAAAACCAAGGAATTGTTTTTTTTGTGATTGTTTTCTATTTGCCAGATAATGTACCTTATTATTCATATATATTTCATAATAATATCGTTACAAGTTTTCCCAGAATAGCTATTTTTAACAAAAAAAATTATGAAAATATTTCCCATTCGACAAAAAAATGTTAATAATATATTCATACGAAAATGATCATTTTTTTTTATTTCTCTACAAACCTGAATAGACACCCTACATGAAAAAAACCAATTCAAAGGTGTTTTCGAAGAAGTAATGACATAAATACTTGTTTGAAAATGAAATGACAGTTGAAAACCGTTTGTAAACGTGACGAAAAGTTGACCATAGATATTTATTATAGATTATTCAGATGGGTTGGCGCTATGCGGATTTTTGCTATGTCAAGACCGAGAACGGCGCAAGCGATTCTGACCTTGTTCTTCATACAACTTCTTTATACATAAGGAAAAAAATCGCTTCAAATTTTTTTTTTTTATTTCGACCGGCGGCCACCGGTGGGCGAACGGCAGTCGAGAGGTTAAAATTAATATCCTTTGCTTTGCTCGGTGATCTTAATAATTATACATTCCTAAACAATTCTTTCCGCCACTTTCTCAGGCACAAACTTCTTCAAAAGTGTGGGTGTTGTAGTCCCATGCGCTTCAACCAACTAATAAAAAAACTGTCCAACAGTCTTTAGGCAGTGATTACGTAGGGTAAAGTAAAAGTTTAATTTTCAGTAAATCGCAATTTACGTTTTACAGGAGGGTGTGAGTTCCGAGGGTTCGACAATAAGACAATAGGTACCCTTCCCATGCCTGTGGTTACCAATCTAACAAAGTCCTTTAAAGGGACGTCTGAATCACCCGTAAACAATGTGCACGAAAGTCATTGAGGTTTGAGTCTCACTAATAATTACAGCACAATTTTGTTCTAGACCCCCAAACTGTGTGGGACCATTATACAACAAGTACGCTTGATAAAACCAATTTCCCGAGTTTCAATACAAACTAATGAATCAATTCAAGGCATATTATTTTCCAGAAATGATTAATCAGTATTTTTTACATAAGTCTTTTTTACCTTACTTACCTAGAAAAACCAAAAAACAAATAAAATTTGATTTTTATTAGAATAACTTTTTCATAACTTTTGAAGGTTACACGTTACACCCATCAATGTAATACATCATTGAAGAGGAAGACAAATAAAAAATCTATACGAAACATGAAACAGAATTAGACACAGTAAAACAGAAAAGTAACGGTTGCAACTAGGAATCGAACCTAGGATCTCCTGTCTTACAGGGACACAGCGACTTAACCATCAATTATTAAAAAAGATAGTTGCCAAAAAAAGGAGAAAATTAGTTGAAGATTATATTATTTCTGATTTTGAAATATGAGATCGACAAAAATGATAGAAAAATATAGGTTAAGTCGCTGTGTCACGGTAAAACCAGAGATCCTGTGTTCGATTTCCAGTTGCGACCGTTACCTTTTTTATTTTTCTATTCCTTGTTTTGATTAATCTTTCGTTTAGATTTGTTAGAAATATCTTCTTCTTCAATAAAATAATGTTTGCATTATTGTTTCGAAATATTATTATTTGACCAAGATCATCATCATGAACCAAGGAAGGATAAAAAACATTTAATGAATTTATATTGAACAGTTGAATTTATCTAGCTAGAAACTGATTTAAAGGTGATAAACTATACGCATTGTAATAATTAAAATCTTCCCGAATTGATGTAATCAATTATTATTGATTCAATATTTATTAAAAGAAGGAGTAGTCTTCCAACGGGCTGCTAATAAAGCTTTTTAAATAAATACGTTTTCCTGAATCAATAAAATAGAAATGGTCTTATTTCACCACTTTGAAGGATTTGGTCGTTGGATGATTAGGAAGTTCTTCCCCTGTAAAGTTCCAAATGTAAATTTGTTTTCTCAAATAACAGTTCTGCAAGGAATTGAATCATCCATGTTTTAATATCCTGTTAATCCTGTAAAAAAATAATGAGAATTCAAGGGATTTGTGTGGATTTAATAACCAGTTCTCTCAATAGTACGATCTTTTACACTTTTCTAGACTTCCGTGGAAGGACATTCTCTACTTAAATCCCCACGTAATTTTTAATGAAATGTATTTTATGTTATGTTCCCGGGATAAAAAAAAATCATTGCAACTTTCTGCAGCAAAAGTTCTCGGTTGGTTAACTGTGGACGTTATGAAATTGAGATGTTTTTTCGGTTTGGAATTTGTAGGTCTACGTAATTTTTTTCAGTTAGAAAATGTATCTGTAATGAGTTATTAAATTTTCAGCTTTATAAATAAGACATCGTTTATCACATTATATTCAATGACCACAAAAAAGACAAAATCTTTTATTCTCGTGTCCAGTAGTACACAATATTAAAATAAGATTTTCAGTGTAGCAGCGTATCTTATTGACTAACAGCTTTACTAAAAAAAAAACCCTCGGCGGCCGTTAAACGGTGTTTCTGTAGCACGTTGTGTAAAGTCTGTACATTTCGTTTTTCAAATTCTTACTAAACAGAATATATGGTTTTGATCTGACAACGTCGTATTTTACCAGCCTTACTAATAAACTTTCTGAAAAATTTTTATAATGGTCAAACAACCATGTATGAAGAATCCTTACTAATTAAGAACTGACAAAAAATTGTTCATGGAAAGATATGTACATTGCTTACACGGCCAAGGAGGGTAGTTTATCTGTTGTATATATTTGTTCCATTTGTAATTTTCAACGAATTTCGAATTTTTTTTTAATGTCCTATATATTTATTATTTTTTGAGATGTCATAAAAGCAAATACCATTTAAGAACCAAAATTTAATTACCTTTAAGATTTTCATATCTAAAATATACTTAAGTGTTTAAAAACTTTAGTATTTTAAGCTTCAAACATCAAGTTGAAAAAAAAACTACCCTAAACCTACCCCAAACACTTTCTATTAAAACATTGAAATATTTGGAAAAATTCAAAATTCAAAAAGCACCGTCCTTTTATTTAATGATTTTGAAATAAAACTGTCACCTCACTATTTACTCCTTCACACAATAAAAAAATATTAAAAAATCTTGAAATTCGCTTTTTATTCCCAAAAATGTACAATAAAAAAACTCACGTTTGAATATATTGCTTGCACATCTTAAGACATTCATTTCTTTGATACGTTTACTAAAATATGTATTAGACATTTTAGTCACCAAAAAACGTCACTTTCATAATAAAATATTTTTATAATAAAATAAAGATCTTAAAATGCAAATTATTTCTGAATATAACCTATAGAGCCATTTTCTGACAGTTCAATTTAGAATACACGACTTTTGCGTCACAATTTGACTTAAACTAACGAAAAACAACACAAATTAATAGTTAATATATTGAGAACAAGTATATTAGTGCAAATTAGTCATAAGGATTGAAATCATTAACTAAAAAATCATCTTAATCACACACACATTCGCGACCGACTTTTTTTCGTAGAGTTTGCATTCGCGGCTATTTTTTTTTCAGCAGGAATGCAATGCACAGGCGCATCAATCACACCACCTAGCGGATTATTATGAAAACTCCAATTTAAACAAGTAAAATACGGCGTTGCCAAATCTAAAGATTCACAAAAACACCGTTTAACATTCATTAATTACATGTTAAAACCCTTTCAAACCTGAGGCGAAATTATCTGATGACATTCTGAGAACATACGTAATACGTACTATAACTATGTTATTTAATTTAACATATCTTATAACTCGTTTCATAATGTACTGATCATATCCTTATAAAAAAAAAGCTAGTTGGCAGTAATTTCTGTTATTATGTTTTGTTTCTTAGCCACTCGAGCGATTGGTGCTCAGTTTTTGATTTGGCCATTCGATTTAATTAATGTCATTCCTCAAAATATTAATATGGAAACATATAAACTGTTTACTGCGTTTTAAAGCTAATGAATCCACCTAGATTTCACCGTTTATCCCATATTTGTGGGTTTGTAAAATGTGGTCCAATTTTGGACCGATATCAATCTCAGAAAAACAAAAGCGGTCCCAATTTGGACCTAAATCGCTCTAGTGGCTAAAATGAAGCTTTTAAAATATTTTGTTAATTCCTCGTTTATGATAATTGCGATGTCCCACGGCTATGTCTTCAATACTTTGGCTCATGATTTAGAACTTCTGTTGTGTGTCCCAATACATTTAATGCTGATGACTTGACAGTTTAAGTACAGTACATTTTAGCTTTTTGTTTGACAAGCCTCTAAAAGGCACTCATACGCCAATAGCTCAGAGGGCTTTGAAGCAGAACATGGTTTCTCCGATACAGTTTCCTCCTGGGACATGAACAATGAACAATTTCGTCAAATTTATTGTTTCACAGAGTAAGGCGTGTCTAATAAATACCAAAAAAGATCAATATGAAAATTTAATCCCCTCAAAGAAAAGAAGCGCTTCTAATAAGATTAACATTAACATTAAATTATTATAAGTACGTATTAAATTATTACTTTTATTATCTTGATAAAATTTCACTATCATTCGGTGAACTGTGATTCAGGAAAAAAAATCTGTTCTCAATGTTGAATACAGAGCTCTGAAATATCTTCCTAGAAGCTGAGCGCATTGAATAGAGGCCACAATTACTAGACTTACATAACTTCTCTTTACAAATCACAAGTCTTATTGATAAGTTTCATAGCCACTTCTAGTCTGGAATCAATTTATTCCTGAGAAAAAGACCTCGACTCGACTCAGATTCTATGAAACTTACCTAACTAAGCAAATAATGGGCTTAAATGAATCGTTAAAGATAAATGGGACTATTTAACGGTATTTCAAAGGTGTTTAGAAGAACAAGCGTCTTTGATACAGAAATGTAAGACAACAAGAAAACATCCATTAAATTGGTATTATTCGCATCAAAACTGTTTTTGTGACAACTTTTAATTTTAACTAAGAGACAAACTACAGAACCATGCGGTTCTTGGGTATCCTTTCTCCAACACAGTGGATATCTTGAAGACGTAGTGTGCCTGCTCCATTATTTTCTCAAAAATTAAAGGTATACATGTCTTCCAAAGATAACATTATCTCAAAACGGAACCTGAACATGTGCTAACAATTTCATGAAACTACACAAAACATTAATTCCGCGTTCGCAGTACAATCATACCGCCGTGAAAAGTTTTCATTCAGTTTCCACTCAGTCCGTACGTCCGTAACGTTAGGAAATTTTGAATTTTAGTTTTTCGTTTTTTTTTGTATATTTTTCGCCAATCAGCAACGGAGAATTGTTCCGCTTGATAAAATGCCGCAACACTCAGTATTTACCCGCGTTCAGCTACTGCAAACGAAATACTCGAATTGCAAGCCGAGTATTTATTTAACCATTCCACACTTTGTACTCCAGCATTTGGGATTTTTTTTACCAAAGAAATTAACGTTTCTACCATTTGAATTTCAGTGACAGTACCTATCTACTGCTACAAATTATGTTTAAAACTGGTATTTTTTACCGTAAAAGTGTACGTAAGGTCTCATCGGCAAAACAGTATCATCGGCAACAAAGAAATCTTAGAAAAAATATCATTCATGTTCCTGACAATTTTAATAACAAATTTTGTTTTGTGATACAGAGCTAATGAGCCATTTCAATTGCCTGTTGGTGGTTGGTATGACCTTGCCACGGATATCGACAATTTTCTTCAAACCGCTGATGAGATAAACCTAAAGATGTATGTTGTGAGCATTTGCGTGTGCCCGAAGTCAGTTCATTTTTACCTTACTTCGGAAGACCAAACATATTCAAAAATAATTTCTTGATAAGAAAATCAATTTTATTGGCTTCTCTGGGTCTTCGGAGCAGAAAGGTCTAATAAAATTTGGTGACAGCGATTTTATTCCACATTAGTATTATCTGATTAGTGTTTTAAATTATTTTATGAGTGTTTTAAAATTTATAAATTATCGGAACAAATTTATTTTTTCAGGAAAAACAGTAGCTTTGACAAATTTCATAAATTTCAGAAGTTTTATAAATTTAAGCCCTTTTCTTACCCCTATGAACCAGCCAAAGTTATCACATCATGTTATGTTATGGCATAGCAATTAGGTACCTCACATTTCCTGGTATACTTATTTTGACACAGCTCTATAAAGGACCTCAGAGTTTCTCCCTAGAGGGGTAGTTCAAGCTTTAAGTCACCAAAATCCCCTGTAAAGACCATTCGAATGCATATTGAATGAGACCTTGGAAGCTATTGTATGTAGACTTACAAAGTACATCGCCTTTGCTTCCACGTATTTGAACTGCATGAATAAGCAGGTACTTCGAAAAATGTTGAATGGTGTGGATTAAAAAATAAGTCCGTGTTTATTGTTCCGAAACTTCGCTTTTATATTTTACTTTTTGTCAAATGTATTCTTAAATTATAGAAATTTGTGGAATTTTACACGGAATTTCTTCATAAATTAAATAAATTGATATTTGAATCGTGAAAAATCATGGGATAGTCTGAATTCTTGACACATTAGTTGGAAGTTTTAAAATGACAATCAAAATATTATATTATAGGTAGGAACTAGTGTGTAGTGGTGAAAAATCACGGGATAATCTAAAATCTTGACAAATTGGTTTGAAAATGTGTTCAAAATATTATATTATAGGTTCTGTTTATTATATCATTGCTTGTCTGAATTCTTTATCATTCAGTCTCAATTATGAAAATTCTAATTAAATTCAAAGAAATTTTCCTATAATTGAATCAGATTTCACGCAGGAATGACGCACAGCACAGACACCAGAAATCAGAATGTTTCGTGAATGACGAATATGATTATTTACAATAAATTAATACCTAAAAGAGTTCACATGAAAGTACCTACTCTCATGCTCCGAATACATAATTAATATTAATAGAGAGCGATTCCTTAATTTTTTTTATTGTATTTTTATTTACATTTAAGTTGCATGTACATACAATGTCTCCATTGAAATCTTAATGCTAGGGGGCGTCCATTTTAGACAAAGGACTCATAATTCTAAAGAGTGTCTGTTCACTAGATGAGAATAGTCTTAATATAATAAATAAATACCACTGTCTATTATAATATCGACAACTTTGCAGAGCTTCAAGAGGCTCTACGGCGAATGGTTGCTGACTGCACAGTAACATTTTAATTTTTAATTAATAAAATTTACAATTGAAGGAATACTTATTTTTGATTTGATTAGATTTCATTATTTATTTTTACATTATTTATTTTGACTATATTTTATACTTGAATCGATTTTATTTTGAATTTAAATTGATTTTGTTTTGAATTTATTTATTATATTTTATTTGGATTGATTTTATTGATTATATTAGCTTTTGAATTCCAATTTACATTATTTATATATTTTTATTTATTTCTATTTCTATGTCTTTTTTTATTATTTATATTGTGTACGTTGATTTTGAGATTTGGTTTGATTATTTTTATGTAATTTAATTTATTTATATTTATTTTCTGTCTTTTATTGGAGGCACTGCTGAAAACCAGCTGCATTCCAGGAGAAATCCTGAATTGCAGCTGGGCAGTGACCTTTTCGTCAATAGAACCAATGTTTAATCAAAAATGTATATATTTGTAAAAAAAAAATCTATTGATGAATAAACGATTTTATTATTATTATTATATTGCGGAGTCTAGTTATATCTATTGATTTCCATTTGCATTACATCAGCTCATACTCAATTACATGAATAAGAACCCTTGTTTTGAGAAGGTAAATATGGAACAATAAATAATCACGTTTATTGTTTACCAGAAGCCCGGCCTGTTGACATAACTGATGACAGATAACAACCTGCAGATTGTACTTGACGTAATTGCAGTTGATTGGCCGTATCCAGCCTCCAGGTCGGGCAAACATGCGATCCAACATCTTACATGGCGTATCATAATCCCCGTGGAGGTTGTTCTACATCGCCCCCCTTGGGCAAACATTAATCTTAGATTAACAAAGGAACCTCTGCAAACACTCCGACTCATCTCCGAGTGTTTCTAGAGCTGGGGGCTTCAGACTAAGTCTGAAACAGGACTGCTACGTCAGCGAAACCATCAGAGATCATGTTTATTAAAGCTTATATATCTTTATATATAAAAATGTCGTGTCACAATGTTCGTCCGAGGTAAACTCCGAAACTAATTAACCGATTTTGATGAAATTTGGCTTACTGTGTGTAATTTGGTCCAATATAAAAGATAGGATTAAGTAAGTTAATTAATTTTTATCTCGATTATTGACCTAAATATTTATTATTGCGAATTAAATGTTTTTTATGGGACAATTATTTGTAAGTTCCATAAGTATCTGACAGATGGCGAATCTAGTGTCACAAAGTAATCTCCGAAACTACTTAACCGACTTTGATGAAAATTGGCTTACTGTGTGTAATTTGGTCCAACTTAAAAGATATGATAGTTTTTATCTCGATTATTGGCCACAATATTTAGTATTGCGAATATATGTTTTTTATGTGAAAATTATTTATAAGTTCTATAAGTTTCTGACAGATGGCGGTGTGAGTTAATTTATTGACACAACATTTGGTTATCTAGGTTAGGTAACCATCCAGTAGATGGCGTTGTGTTTCGTTAGCCACAGCAACGCGTGGGTGGGTCAGCTAGTTATTTATAAAATCTTCTCTGAGTTTGTGAAAGAACGTTGTACAGCTATTAGTGGTACCTAAATTTTGCGGGGTGCTTGTCGGTATTTTGGTTTTCACATTTGTTTGATTTTAAAGACCACAGATGATTTTAGTAAAAACGGTTTGAAGCTACGCTATCAAGGTTTCGATAATAGTGCAACTTGTTGTCAATAGATATCTCTGTTGTTACTTTGATTTATCAATAGAGCAAAATTAGTAATTTCTGTTTTATCTTTATTGAATATTTTTATAGTTTTATATTTTATTGAAACTGTTTCCTAATTTTTCAGTACATAATCAAATTTTCTATATTCTAATTTTGAGTTCCCGACGAACAACAGCTTGAGACCAAGAGGTCCATTTATATTATTATTATATTGGAATTGATTGAAATAAAAGTGGATTCTTAATAATATCCGTGAGGGATAATCTATATAATCGATTGAAAGATAATCTCATTATTGCCCTGGTCAAAGACCACCGTTCATAATCGAAAAGTTACTTTAAATGGCTTTAATAGTGTTTGGTGACTTGATTTAAATAACATGGTACTCTAATCCTACTACCTTCAGCCTCACAGTATACCCCTATTGGGGGTGCCATAGTTATATTGGCTATAGTCGCTTTAGAGCAGATATGACTCTCGTACGGTATTCACATTAAAATAAACTTAAATAGGTTAAATTTAAACATTATTAATGGCGACACTTTATTATATGTTAAAGTTATATATTATAGGTTATATTTGGCTAAAATAGTGTTAAGGTACCTATCTATAAGATGTAAAATGTACACATCTGTATTAGATCTACGTACATATCTGTACTAGGCTTTATGTACATAAATTAACGAGATTCTGTATAAACATTTGCCTTTTTAATTTAAAATAAGTAAATGAAAACATTTGTGGCTTCAAATATTTTTTTTGGGTGTAATTACGTCGAACTTCTATCATTTAATTTTTTCCGTATATATTGCTTACAATTTTATTTTTAAAATTCAATTTTTTTAATAAACGAACGATATTTCACCCTCCAATTATTATTAACGATTTTAAAAATTACGTCTAAAATTAAGTTTATTTACTTATTAAAGATGAGGTTTCTATTTGATTCACACCTATCGTGAAGTTTTGAAATGTTAAATATTATAAATTAAATTGAAGTATTGTTTAATCGATTATACTTATATGTTATATGAAAAAAATATAGTGGACAGTATGTATTACCTTTCCAAAGTTTAATAATGCTTTCAGTGGGCGTTACAGCTATTAAGCACAAAAACTTCATGTAATATACGCTTCCTTTCAAATTTAATTATTACTGAACTGTAACAATTTCTTTAAATTTACTTGCATTTCTTAATTAATGTTTGTTCGACAAAAAATTTCATTAACGAAAGCTATATCAATGGAGTATCTTGGTTATTTGTGCGCTAAGAGAAAACATTGAATTTAATCAGAACAGAATGGGCTTTAAAAGGAGCTTTTTAATTAAAATCTGATGGGAGAACGACGATTTTGTTGGTTTTCACTTTGCAACTGGAATCGATGTTTGAATTAAGCCAAAAACATCTTTGTAATATCAAATGAGTCAATTATTCGGCCCACCATAACGTCGAAATTATAATGTTTATAATAATCAGTATTAAATGTCATGTTAAAAATATGAATGCTTATCTAACTTAAATATACTTAAAACAAATGAGTGAATGAACTTTAAAACGTAACCAGATGGCCTTTGATTTCAAATAACAGTAAAAAAAAGATTTTTATTTTAGTGCGCGAAATTTTACAATAAATTTTTTTTGATACATTTTGTTTTTGTTTCAGAAAAACTTGCCTTTCGACCAAAGGCACAACATGAAATATTGGTAAGTCAATAAAAATACCATCAATATTTAAGTATTCCTCCATAGGTCCAATTCCAGAGAAAGGGTAGAGGGCATTAATAAATTAAGCATAACATGGGTAGTTTATGGACTTTAAAGATAGATGCACGCAATTAAACATTAATTCGTGCAACCCTTCCCTCGCCCGTGGGAGCCATTGGAAAGGGGTTAGAATACAAATTTCTACGGAGTCCATTTTAATATTTTCCGTGTTGGCATCCCTTTTTGGGAAAATGAATATGTGGATGATAATAACGGTCGTACGGTAAAATAATAAAAACGTATCCCCCAAAAGGCAGTTATTATTACTTGCCTCTTTCTGCGGAAATGTAACTCATCTAAAACTCCATAAAAACTAACGGCCAGCTGAAATGGTATTTTGACTATCAAAATATATGTATTTATTTTGTGTACAGTTTGGTATTTTACTAGTTTACATGTTTACAATTACAATCAATACGTTATAACATAGTTCTGTTATTATTCCATTACAGGCCAGTTGTTTCAGAAAACTGAAGTTATTACAGGAATTGAATAGAACATACACAAAACTTGGAAATTATCTTTGAAATTTGATGAGTTGTTTTGAGTAATTCTGAGTAGTTCAGAAAAACAATTGGCTTCAATATTATCGACGTGGAATGCAATGCAATTGAATCAGATAAAAAAATTTGAAGTTATTGGGATAAGAACACAAATTAAAAAGTATTTATTAAGATCAATGGTAAATTGTTAAGAGTATATATCGACGTGTTTCGTTGATATAACCGAAAGTCAGTTATGAATTAACCCGAGCTTAATTAGTTCCGTTGCAACCTGTTACGCAGATTATGGATTTCGTGTGACATGGTCAAAGCGTCGCATTACTCTAATCTCAAATAGACCACACAATACGTGCCTATTTCATATTATCTAATGCATGTATCAAAGCATTCGAGTCGTTCGATTTACTCGATGATTACTAAGGACCAGTTGTTTCGGAAAATTTCACGTTTGAATTTCCTTCAAATCGACATTCACCGAAAAATTGGGTTGTTTCAACCTCCGTCAGAAGAAATTTCATCGAAAATTCCATAGGACCAGTTGTTTCGGAATTCCCTTCAAATTTGAATTTCCTTCAAATTTGAATTTCCTTCAAATCGTCATTCACCGAAAAATTGGGTTGTTTCAACTTCCGTCAGCAGTAAATAGCAACAAATAACGTTCGATAAATTTGAAAATTTTATTCAAGTGTTCCACGCCGAATCACAATTTTGACGTCTGCGCATGCGCCTCCCATTATTTCGCTAACCGTCCGGACTCGGCTGATCACATTCACATCACATTTCTATAGTATTTTCACTGCTGACGGAAGTTGAAACAACCCAATTTTTCGGTGAATGACGATTTGAAGGAAATTCAAATTTGAAGGAAATTCAAATTTGAAGGGAATTCCGAAACAACTGGTCCTATGGAATTTTCGATGTAATTTCTTCTGACGGAGGTTGAAACAACCCAATTTTTCGGTGAATGTCGATTTGAGGGAAATTCAAACGTGAAATTTTCCGAAACAACTGGTCCTAAGAATACTAAGCAAGATTGTTTTACATGTTTCTAAATTAAATACTGTTTTTTTTTTTTATATTTCATATTTACAAGAAAATACAAAACAAACAAGTCAGATATGCGTTTATGTATGGAATGCTCTTTGTTACGTTTGATTACCTCGGAGGAAAGCGATGGGGCAAGAGAATTTGTCTGTAGAGATCAAAAGGTTTCCCTCTACAAGTATCTCCCGATTCGGCCTGAGACTTAGACTTAGACAATCCACCCATGAACCCGGGCACCCCTGCTAAGTCATCAAAAGTAGCGAAACACTTGGGGCGACCTATGGCAGGGGTATTGGTTATCCAATAAATGAATCACGGGGCGGCGGTTCTCATACCCACTTCCCAAATTGAATTGAATTGTTGGTTTTGTTTTCATTTTGTATTTTATATGGAGTGATGAAACCGCACAATCGATAGTCTGCCGTGCTCAAGGCTCTCGCAATCCGGAGGTCGTGGGTTCAAATCTCGGCGTGTGCAGATAATTTTTATTTGATTAATTTGTGTTTTCACAATTGAATCATATAAAATAATGTACACATATAGACTACCATTCAGAATTGAAACGTTGCTTGAAATGGATTTCGCCGTGTTTGGTGACAACATCTGAATAGCCAGATACTTCCCCTCCTTCCTTTTCCGCATCTCGTTCCCACCCCACTTACCTTCATCCTTACAACATACCCCAATTGGGAATTCCATAATCTTACTGGCTTCAGACGGGAGCAGTTGGGATCCTTTCGCGGTAATAACAGTAAAAAAAAGGTATTAGCCGCTTGGAGGTGATCTATGATACCCCTATTATGGGAACTTTGCAGGCTTAAGAAAATGGGAAGCTTTAAAGCAAAATTGATAACTATCTGGAAATTCAGATATAGTCAATAAACATAGCTTAAGCTATTTGAAGCAGCAATTCGTTTTCAAATTGTTAGAAATGTTGATAAAGAGATTATCTTCCACTCCGAAATGAAAATTCCAAGTCCCTTGGTATTTTTAACATTATTTTTCAATTTCAAAGGCCTTGGGTGTATATGGATAAGGAAGCTAATTAGAAGGTAGCCTTTGTACGTACATTTTTACTTTGTTCGGCTAAATTATACAGCTGTTTGTTTACGCTATCCAATTTGGTGGCGCTACGGGCGAGTAAAAACCCCGGAGTTAAACCGTAACAAACGACATGAGCTTAATCATGCCTTTTTGTGCTTTACAGAATACACATTGAGACTAAGCACTACCTAGTATACCTACACACACTGGATGAATCAGGAAACTTAATTTCATTGCACATATGATTATTTGCACACAAAATAAATAATCTCTACAGTGTAAATGCCCAAATATACATATCTTTGTCTTACAATAGATGTCAATTTTAACTGGTCAAAACGTATTGAAAATAAAAAAAATAAATACAAGAATAAAAAAAGTTAGTCAATGGATCGAGTCAAAAATAATCTTAATAAGGGCCATAAGGGGGTATTTTTTTAAAGTTGTTTCTTATATAATTTCATATTTATCTAATGAAAAAAAAATATTTAGTACTTTACGCTTATATCTTTTGTAACGTAATTAATAATTTTATCTTAATTCCAAAAGGTATCAAAAGCTTCAATGTATTTATTGCATATTTTTTCATATTCATAATATAAACCGATTCGTAGTAAAAATAAATCTAAAAAGTGATTTGGCGTATAACTTTATCTTAATTAATCTGCATGCCAGAATTGGTAACCAAAAATGTAGGGAATCCGCTTGCACAGCGTGACTATAAACTGTGCGACCTAAATTTTTAGTTTAGACTTACGGTATTCAATGCTTCGCTTGTTTGAAAGCACCATACTAGTAGCTTTTTTAACAGTCTTCGTCTGGTTTTAAGCCAGCGATGTCTGGGCTCTAAGCCAAAGATCTTAACGATGCCCTGGCTATCTTGAATTAAGATTAAACAACACGTTAGAACCTGTAGAACCAGCAATTAAATATGTTGGAAATTTTAAGGTACTTTCTCTCGGGCAATATAAGCAGGTTTTCGTGTATGTGTGAACCGAGTAACCAGACTGGTCAAATACTAACCAAATGGAACCATTTCGTTGAGTCATTCGTCATGCGTCATTGATCCCTTCGGCACTATTGCATAATCAGGAGACATGCCTGTCGCGTGCCCAGCTTCTGTATACGGAGGACATTATCGAGTTCACCGAGCTCTAAAGTATCTACAATAACTAGTTACTTTTTTATTTACCTCAATGCAAGTATTTACTCTCTGCTCTGCTATAGAAAGGGTCATCAATATCTCCAATTGTCATTCATCTCTACACAGCATTGACAAATATAACATACAAGGTTAAATTCGGCCCTAAGGTTTGTCTCAAAGCTAACTGTGCGGAATTAATATTCCACAAAAATAAAACATCAAAACGCATCTTATCAATGTTTCCGCGTAATCGACGATGAAAATATGCAATGAATTTTCCTCGTGTTTATATCTTATCGGTTTATCGACGGAAAGATCCTGTCAAAAGTGTTAAAATGATATTTATGACAAAATTTATAGAAGTTGAACTTGGTCAGTGGCATACTATTTTTAAGCCTAAACGACAATAATTTTTTTTTTCTAAGCTGTTTTGGAACCAGTTAAATATATTTTAATAAATTAATCAACTAGTAAAGAGGTATTTATTTTAATTTAATATTAAGTTTCTTCTTCTTCTTCGATGGCGCTACAGCCCATATCGAGCTTTGGCCTCCCGCAACATTCGCCTCCAACTCCTCCTGTCCTCAGCGGCTGACTTCGTGCAGGCGGACTCCAGCCTGTTTTCACGTAAGAAATGCTTCCGATTTGAGATTGTGTTATAGTTGAATTCTTAGGGTATTACTGTTTTAAAATTTATAAATGTGTTCAGTATATCTAGCTGAGCTGGCGCCCCTTTTATGATGTTTTAGTTCTTCCAGATGTCCTTCTTATTTTAGATTCAGTTTCTCAGTTGCAAACCATTAAAATGGCGACTACTGTCGTTATTTTTACATGACCCTAGATTATATTTCATAATGAGTATCATGCTTAACAATTTGAATACTATCATTCCATTGTGTGTCTCATTTTAAATAAATATAATTATATCAATAATGTTTAATGAATTCTTTTATTTTATAGTAATTTATCCTCATCTGAAATTTACGCACTATATCATTACAATTAGATATAAATGATTAAATCTCGATTACACACACTTTTAACAGTTTTTTTTAATTTAATAAGATTAGTTCACATCTTAATAATGTACATAACCTAAAACTATAGTGTTACAAAGGCATATAGACCAAAAACCGTTAAGTTGAAAAATGAGCTTTTACATTTTTGATACGTTCCTCTAAGGGTGGTAGTGATTTAAACGAGGAATTCCAAAATTAAATGGTGTGTCTTCCAAGAAATGGGAACAATCAACAATTTTGTATTTTATTCACAGAAGTAACGTACACGGTGACACACCGTACACAAGGGACGGAAGACATGAGGGGATAACAAGGGTCTGAATTAGATTTTCTAATAGCATCCAAAATATGTGTGTTTTGCTGTGACGAATGACGGTTCGAATGAATGAAAATAAATATCAATGGTAAATCAACTTCCTTTAATAACCCTAAAAGAAATTTCATTTTGGAAATCTCTGTTGAAATAATCTCATGCTTAAAGACTGATTAGGGTGATATTTCAAACAAAGTTCTTTAGCAATAAAATAAACGTGTTTTATAAAATTATCAAAATGTATACTTTAGTTGTGGTAAAAGATTTATAATTACACTCCCGGGCATCCAGACAATGCATTTTGGATATGTTAAAAATTTTGGATGTAAAAAAAGGCTTTCTGATCCTCTTTCCGCATATACGTAAGTACGTTATCAATGTTATTTATGCATTTGTTTTTTTTAGAATGGGCAAAGTTTTCGCATGTAAATCAAGGTATTTCTGTCGCGTCCCTTTTTGAGTAGGTATTCCTACATGATATTAAAACAATTTGAACTTTTCTTTAGGGTACTAATGAGTACAGAATTTGTTTGATGTTTGCCGTTTTCGTTGCCTGGTAATTTTTCAATAAGCGTGCCTTTATTACTTTTATTTCCCTTTGTTTATTTTTGTGTGTGTAAAATTTACATCCACATTTATTTTTTATCGGAACATTTCACTCAATAGAATTTATTTCAAGTGTTTTTGAAATCTATTGTTCTTTTACAAATGTGGCATTAACCTAAATAAAAGAGTACATATTTACATCGATTGGTTTCGAGGTAAAATAATGTACATTACAAATTGCTACTTTTCAGAAGACCGGAAACAAATAATATTTCCTGGTAAATTATTTATTTTTCACATTCGGTCCTGGGTTTCCTACCTTCCACAACATGCGTCTCATCGTGGACCAGATTCACTCCTTCCTTTTTACAAAGGGACCCTCCACACAGCATCTCCGAAGATGACACACTTCTGTGTGAAGTTAATGTTAAATAAAAAAAAAATCATTAACAATTCGAAATTTTATTTAATTTTTAATTCGAAAAACACATTCAATATATATGTAAAATTTGTGAAAAATTATAAAATTACTTATTCACGCGGCTTTTTCTCCTTTCTATATATTTTGCCAGTTAAATTGGGATAGTCTAAATCTACTAAAAATAATATCATATATGATTTATTTAATAGATACCTATTTTAATTAATGAAGATAATATTAGCGAAAGTCGATCGAAAATCTGAAACAGAAAAATCAGAAAAAGATACGGATACATCTGGGACTCGAACCCAGGACCTCTGGCAATCCGGGCCAAGTGGATAGCGCGTTGGCCCGGATTGCCAGAGGTCCTGGGTTCGAGTCCCAGATGTATCCGTATCTTTTTCTGATTTTTCTGTTTCAGATTTTCGATCGGCTTTCGTTAATATTATCTTCATTAATTAAAATATTATAATTTGAGGTTTAACTCTTTAAGTTATTTAGTTAAATATTAAAAATAATATATAAAAATAAAGATACCTATTTATTTAAATAACACAACTCACATGAAGTAAATGTCTTACATTTATTTTTCATAGTTTTAAAAATCTGTTGCTTTTAAGATGCAAATTCCATTAGAAAGAACTCCTAACAAACATAATATTTTCATTTACTTTACATGACTTTCCACTACCAGGAAACTGACACTGTACTGTAAACATTTGCAAATACAGAAAGTGCATGAAAAAGTTGGCAACCATCATTAACTCTGGGTAATTCCCATGAAGATAAGAACAGTGCCAACAGTAGAACTACACCCGCTGTATTTACACGATGCTACAAAAAGCAAGGAACAACCCCTCTCGTATTTGCATCAAGTTGTTGAGGAAATTGTTGGTTTAGATACCCCAGAGAACAATTCAACTCAAAGACCATGTAATTAGTCTGAATTGATTAAAAGTTATTGTTGTTTTAGTTGAGACGAGTGCTTCTCACTATAATATAATAAACAAATAATTTTTTTACAATGCTTCTTAAAAATGATATTATTTTTTTCCTAGCATTATTATTATACTTTATGAGTATCTTTCCATATTTGAGGAACAAAATTTTCTTCTGTAACGTTGCGCAAGATTTTATATAAAATAAATATTGTCCTTATTTTCAAAATTTTTAAATCGCCAGTGACCGCTAAATCCTCGTGTTTGCATTATAAAAACAATTTTCAATGGGTCAGAAAAAAAAAACAGAAATATAAAACCCACTCAAGATGAAACCCAATACTTAAGTATCGTGTAAGAGTTTATTCAAAGATGTATGCTTTTGTGAGGCTCAAAGGGTAGTAAAAGTTCATTTTTAAGAAAACACATACCATTTAAGTGTAGCGTGCGTAGAAAGGGATAGAATTTCAACGAAATATGACTACCACACATTATTACAAAAATTAAAACGATAGTATTTATTTGAATTATAAGATAATTTTAAAAATATAATATCATATTTTAGTTCATAAGTCATTTCTACGTGATAAGTGGATTTAAGAGTTCCAAGACAGTTGTTCCTCCGACAGTTGGCCCCCCGGCACGCTTATATAGAATTTGCAGTCGGTTTAAGGAAAATATGCATTTCCGACATACACAAAATATAAGAAATTGTCCTCGAAATGGTGTTCAGAGCGGACGTACCACCAAATAACAAAAACATAAAACAAATATTCATTTAAAAGCATCATGGAAAAATACTATATGATAAATAATTCCCTATATACTGTATATACCAGCGATTAAGTATAAAAAATCTAAACGTAAATAAATTCTTTCTTCAAACTTCGCAAAATCACTTTGTGGCGTCATTTTTAATTAAATTAATATAAAGTTATTTGTTTAATTTAAGTAAATAAATTCAATTAAATGAAACAAATAACTTTGTATAAACCACTATATAATCAAATGTTATAATGTCTACATGTTTCAAATTATGTTATTATCCTGACTAAGAAACCATCGGTTTTGAAACTTGCATATATTATAAAATAACATTTGATTATATAGTGGTTTATGCAAATTAATTTTTGTCATTTAATCAAAGGTTCTCCAAAGAATCGAAGGAGGAAGGCACCTGCTCAGGACCTTGTCCGAAAGGCGTGCAAGATGGATCGGGCATATAATACGACAAGAAGGCTTCTTGCATGCCATAATGGAGGGCATGACCGAGGGGACAAACTCTAGGGGACGCCCACGCCGAGAGTACCTGGAGGACCTGCTGGTGGACATGCGCCGCTCATCATATGCAGACTTCAAAAGAGCCGCACAAGACAGGGAAGAATGGAAGAGAAAAATAATGGAAATTGCTGCAAACCAATCCCAGGATTGAAACTAGAGAGAGAGCATCAAAATGTTGCCACAAAGTAATTTTGCGAAGGTTGGAAAAGTAAATAAATTCTTTTGGTCTCCATACCAACTTATTTTAAAGCCAATTTTAGGTTTGAACTTGGTAATAATGCACAATAAATTATATTTTATATAAAATAAAATTTCGGGTCCAACTGTCGGGTCAAACAGTCCGGTCACTGTATTTAAGCAAACATTTTCGTACACGATTCAAGAAAGAATATATCCGAAAGTCACAAATTACTAGTTCCGCTCTTGTAGTTGCATTGTTCCGTGGATAGCCCAGTGAATATTTCCGAGAAACCCATGGGAAGAGAAGTTTTAATAGTAATTTGGCGGAAACTGTAAGATTGCGGTTCCGCCATTGAATAAGGAATACGCTCGTTAATTAATTCATAATCCACAGGAACAGATGTGACAAGCTTCCGTTGAATTCATTAATGTTTCAGGAAGTTAGGTTGAGCTTTATGAAGTCTTACACAGTTCGTCAATGGTTGAAAATGTTGCACACAGAACTTCTTAATTAAACATGGAATGATTTGGTAGTCGGAAGCATTGGCCTATTACAATCGATCAAGAAAAATACCTTGAGGAAGACCTGTAATCCTTTTACCTACATCATAGTTTTTGTTTTCTAAAATGTGAATTGGAAAAGAGTATACGTAATTATAGTTGTTACATAATACATAGTTAAATAATAAAGTAATACTAAACAACTAAAATAACTTAAAAATACGAAAGAATAGTATAGTATTACGAAACAACTTATACTTACCTATAATTACGTAAGAATAGTAAAGTAATAAATTCATACGTAACAAGTATAATTTCGTAAGAATGTGTAAGAATGGTAAAGTAATACGTAACAACTATAATTTCGTTAGAATACGTAAGAATGGTATAGTAATCAAGTAATACGTAACAACCACAATTACGAATAGTAATAAAATAGTAAAAAAATAAACTAATACGTAACAACTATAATTACGTAATAACACGTAAGAATAGTAAAGTAATAAATGAATACGTAAAAACTATGATTTCGTAAGAATTTGTAAGAATGGTAAAGTAAAACGTAACAACTATAATTACGTAAGAATACGTAAGAATATAAAAGTAATAAAGTAATACGTAACAACTCAAATTACGTAAGAATAGTTTAGTAATACTTAACAACTTGACCGGTCAGTGGCCGAGTTGGCATCGCGTTTGGGTCCCACCCTGGCATCCCGTGTTCAATTCTTCGGTTGGCTAAGTTCTCCATCACGACACAACATTTTCCGCGTATTGTGGTGGTAGAAGGAGATTTTCAAATATTGTCGGGTTATTCGTAACCCGGGAATGTTTGTCTTTCTTTCAAAAATGAAAAAAATATATATAATTACGAATTACGTAACCACTTCCGAAACCGGCTGAAAGATTTTTTTTTTTTGAATGCCGCACAAAAGTCCCAACTGCTATCGAATACCTGAGCAAATCTTACTATGGAACCCTCAATGCGGGGAATGTTGTGAAGCTGAACGTACTGCCAAAGGGAAGGATATGGTGAAGAGGAAGGTTGGGAAGTACCTGGTCAATCAGATCTCGTCACCAAACACTGTTAAAACAACGTGTCTCTTCTGATTAGCGGTCTTGGTATCTACCACTCTGAAATGTTATAGGGTTTAAATAATAAAATTTAAAAAAAGTTGTAATAAAATTAGCCAAAAAATAACATTAAAAAGATTTAACCATCGAGTTAGTTTTTTCGAAGCAAATCGAAGATTTATTTGATTTCTCCGCATTCGCATTAATTTTGCAACTCACCGCATTCGAATGCGAATTGCAAACGCCCTTGGAAAGAACTGTAGAACTGTCCTGTTTTTTCTCTATATAAGATTTTTATGCTACCGCAATGTTTGTGTAAACTGGAAATAACATAATGATTATGTATTGTATGATTCAGTAAGTAAGCTACGTAATACAATTTTGAAAGCGAGTATGGGTACCGTCGCCCTGGAACCGGTGGAAGTGGTTCGCGACGTTTGTTTACTTAGCAAGGATTCCCGGGTTTATGGGTTAAGGTTTGTCTAAGTTTAGCCGTGAATGCGTTTGCCCACGTAATTCTCTTGACTCATGGCCTTGCACCGCAGTGGGAGGAATCGATTTAGACGTCAGTCATTTTTGGATACACTAGCCCTAGATTCTTATCCACCACTCGTATTTTTTCCTTCCCAGAACTTTCTCTTCTTCCTTTCCCTAAAAAGATTTTAGTATTTGTTGTTGCCTTGTGTGGGTAGATTTGCATTTGCGATTATTAATCCTAGATAGGATTTGGTTTACAGACAATACCAGGGCTGTAAACTAGGCTGCGTGTGTCGGATATTTATCAATAAAACATTTGGGTAAAACAAGTCAGGTATATTTACAGAAATACTAATTTTTAGAGTTAATTAAATGCGAAACTACCGGAGGGGAAACAGGCACTTGAACGTTGAAACAGGAATAAAATTCGCAAATCATGTTGTGTGTCTTTCTACCGTTATCGGTGATACCAATGCAGAAAATTTATAAAAACTAAATACATATTTATGGCTGTTAGCTACAAGATCTTTCACACAGTATCCCAGAAGATGACATAGGCCTTAAGGGATTATTATCCACAGAGCCTCTTGTGTGGACCTAAAGTAAAAAATAAAATGTGACGTCCATTAAAAGGGTATTTTATTCGGAAATAACAGAAATCAAATGATTAACAGGTAGAAAATGCGAAAATTCTTAGACTTGTAATGTAAAATTTATCTCGCTTTTATATAGTATAAAGTATATATAATATAATATCAGCGTTGTTTTGGTGTGAGCAAAGTCTAGCGAATCTGCTTAGCTCTCCCGTAAACCTCTCACCGAATTTTCAATCATCTTCAGATAATCTGTGCCCTTTGATCGAGTATGCAATTTCGTTTTTCCCCCTGATATTCCGGACTCGTATCTCACTTTACCCTATTTTCTTAGCAAATACTTCAAATGTGTCGTATAAACCGCGGGTAAACATTTATTTGGAAAAAAGCGGGAAAAATACTGTTTAAGGATATTTATTTGTTTACGGAGAGCAGTTTTCAATTTAGGTCTTGGGGTTTTTGATAGAATTGAAATGCAATAAATACCATTTGAATACTATTATTTTATTTTTAACTAACTAACTAACTCGGTCTTGGTACACACTCCTTGCTTCATTTAAATTCATACATCTTCTCACACATGCTCTTCTATTATTCAGAGATCTGACATGGCCCGACTCAAGTATCCGGTTCACTCTCATGCCATGTCTTCCTCGGGCGTCCACAACTTCTTTTTCCATTCACATTTGCGTCATATATCCTCTTACACTCCTTTCTTCGTTCATTCGCTCTACATGCCCAAACCATCAGAGGGTCTGATCTTTCGATAATCCGAGGGTCCGATATCGATATTCTGAAGGTCCGATCGATCGATAATCTGAGGATTATTTTATTTTGATTGCATAATATATAACTTGGACACTGCGTTGTTGACTTTTCTGGTATCGAGTATATGATCCCTCTGGAGATACATGCGACATCAGAGCAGATAATGAAAATAGCAAGACTATCAAGAAGTACTCAAGAAGTAGAGAAATGTACATCACTCAGCAATACCCCATTAACCATAGGTGAAATCTATAAATTGTTTATTACTTTGGAAATAAAAATATTTTACAAAAACAATAAAAAACCAATTAAAATATGCTAGAAGCAATGAAATAATCGACCTCCGTCTTAGTTTATTTCATCAAAAATTCAGAGATTTTTTTGTCACTTATTTTATGTAAAAAAAATATTTTGGCAAGTTCGAAAAGCCTTAAAACTACGAGTTCAATTGAATTATACTAAACATTACATTATTTGTACATTTATTATTATTTTGTACATTTATTATTATTTATGTATTGTTATTATTGCTATTGTGTAATGAAGATAAGTTTATAATACATTATGTTTTGAAATTTAGCTGGTTATTAGTAGATTAGTTACATTTAAATTGTTATATATTTGTGTTCTTACATCTTCTATTATTTTTTATCTAATATTTACAATATTGTATTTTTTGTAAATATGTCAGCCCACGGGTACAGGACCCTTAGTTTTTTTTTTACTTTTATTATTGTTATTAAAATTTTAAGTTATGTGAAAATCTGTAATTGGATTTTATTTTTATTATTAAGTTTTTTGTAATAGATGTAAATAATCTGTTGATTTTCCTAAATAAATAAATAAAATAAATAAATTATGGGTACGAATAATATAAAACCGTTTCCAGAGGTTTCTGTACATTACTTTATGGTATATTTTGTTTCATGGTGCTATTATTTTTTAGAAATAATGTAATCTCATAATTGCTTAACTCGATATCAAAGAGAGATCTGCCTTTATAATTTTGCGAAGAATGGACCTTCAGAATATTACTTTGCCCCTTCAAAATAAAGTGGACACTTGGGATAAGAGGCATAATGCCAGAATAAAATCCGATTGATTTTGCTTTACAGGCGTATTGATAATGATTAAAACGAACTCTGAGAACAAAGTGAAAGTTAGTACAGTAAGTACTTTGTACGCTAACTAATAGGTACAGTAAGTTCTGAGTAAGTACATTACGTGCTAAGTACACTAATAAACGATTCAAGAACGGTTCCGCAAAGAAGGACATGAACTATGAATCTCAGAGAGTGGACTAAAAAAAATGTTTCTTAAGAGTAAACATTAAATTATTCATAAACTGCTCGTTTGTAACACTTTTTCCAAGTTATGCTTTAAAATATTGAGGTGAATAAAGTGATTGTTTGCGCTAGATGGTAGTGATTAAAAGTGATGATTTTTTTTTATTTACTTAAAATCTAGCCTAACGTAACCTAGTTAACCAAGTTTTTTTCACCACTTTGTGTATTGTTGAGTCCGGCCACCATATATAACCTGACTTGTATTTTTATAATGTCATTGGATAGATTTCGTAATTTTTCAAGTTTACTAATATTCGAAATCTAAATTATTTATTTCGAAAGGCAATCATCTTGAGACAATATTTTTTTAAGTAAAAGTTATTTACGCGCGCTTAACTTGGGGGGTAAGCTGGCGAATGCGTGACAAGAGCGTTACGAAAAGTGTAGTCGGGCGAGGCGAACGGGCTGTATCACACGGTAGGAGCAAGAGAGAGAAGTGTATATTTTCTTTCTCTCTTTCTCTCATATGCATGAAGATTATTCGTAATTTCATTTCGTTCTTAAACAGTTTTATACATACTGTAGGAGCAAAAGAGAACAGTGCGCGCGCACATTTTCTTTCTCTCTAGATGTTTTACTTCAGTCGTGTAGTCCAAAGCACACTCGTATTTTTTTATAATTACTCTCAGCTGCACAAATCCTAATATTATAATATCCCACGATTTTTCACGGGTAGAGTAAATATATTATTCAAATGTAGTTATCATGAAGTTGTAGATAAATACCTCTAATAATATATTGGATTATTATTAACGAATAATATTATTCAATAAGAAAATAATCTTAATAAATCTAAACGAATCATGATACAGAACTAGGCACAGGAAAATTAAAAGGTCGCGGTCTCTTTTCAATAAAATTGTATCCTATTCAATGAATTTGTTTTTTTTTATTAATTTTTTTTTATAAAGTATTTTGCATCAATAAATTCCTTTGATTGGTAGTCAACGTACCTATACGCCACAAATTTCTAAACTCGATAAGAAAACACTGTTTGCGCATAAAATGATTTTACGACATATCGTCTCACTTAACTTTATCGTCCTCCGATTTTGCCAGTAAAATGCCATCTAACTTAACCTTACTCATCTCCCATACCCACCCCCTTTACCTGGGAGTACCTCTTACACTGAAAACACCAATCGTTCTCTTTAGGTGACGATTTACCATCGATAGGGCAGTTTATTTCAACATTGAGTGCAATTCAAAAAAAAGTAAGGGCTTTTAAAGGGTTTTTAAATATTTGTTTTTTTACTGAAAAAACTCCTCAAAGGTTGTAAGTATTTCTTTCACAGATACAGTGATTTTTTGTTTTTCCTGGATTCTTATTGAATTATCACTTTAAATTATTATTTTTATAAAATATTATTCCTCGTTGAGAAACACCAGTCTATAATATTTTAATAGTGAATAATATTAAACAACAAACTCTATTATACTTCTTCAAACACAGTAAACTTATTTTGTGGCAACAATATAATTCAAAATTAATAGAATGCTTAGTTTTAATCACATTTTTTGTTTAAACAACCGACATCTTTCGTAAACAACGCTTACTTCACCAGGGTTTACTTAGTTTTAAGTGTTGGTTTCATAATTCTATTAATGTCTCTTTCTTTGCGTCACAATCATTACATACATTTTGGAATGTAATGATTGTGACGCACAGTACGTAGGTATGACTACTAGAAATTTTAAAACTAAAATCAGGGAACGTGTACTCTGTTTACGAAATAATAACTAATCTGAATTATTTAATAGAGACAGGCCATAGCTTCAACAAATAAAAAACCAAATTTAAAAATATATACATAAATTCCTACTTTAACATGTGTGCTTTAGAAACTTTCGAAATAAACAAAAAAATCAAATAAAAAAAATATTTAGTTATATTTATATATACAAAATAATAGCACCATGTAAATCACCATTATCAACAATTTTCCCATGTATCCTAATCAAATCTAATCATTTCTGTACCTATATAAAAAAAAGTTAGTTTTAAGTGTGCTAGTGTCTCAAAACCGGTAGCAGATAAATAAATAAATAATTAACAAATGTACA
The DNA here is from genome assembly GCA_951813805.1 of Limnephilus auricula. Taxonomy (NCBI): domain Eukaryota; kingdom Metazoa; phylum Arthropoda; class Insecta; order Trichoptera; family Limnephilidae; genus Limnephilus; species Limnephilus auricula. The sequence continues at coordinate 37,307,254 of OX638388.1, forward strand.
TAGAAAATAAAACTCTTCAAAGCAAAATCTTTAACTCTTTTATAGTCCTTTTCATGCCGTATATTTAATACTAGACGGCAGCCGCACTGCTTTTACAGATATCTAGTACGTACGTCAGTTGAATTTGGTTACTTCTAGCTGATTTTCAGTCCCAAGTACTTGGTTAACCGGCATGACTCTAATATCACATTTAAACCCTGTGTACGCTGAGTCTTCGTTACGGATAATTCAAAAGGGGTACGTTGGGAGTAACTAGTGATCCCCTGCGCAACTAGACGTTCAAGAGCGCAACACCTGTTCACAGTTGATCTCAGCGGCATGATTTGTTGTTTTCCAATTTATCCTTGTGTAAAATTTCATGAATGTTATTTGCGCTACCGACATTCGCCATTCTAACGTATAATTATTTGAAAAAAAATTCCATTAATTACAAAGAAGGAAAATATATTTTTTAAATGCGTTATGTACATATATCTATTAAAACAAAGACACTATGAAATATCAGTATTATTTGCATCACTGGTCACATCGTCAGCAAAATGTCTTATTCCGGTCTTTTTCTCAGTTTCCCCTTTCAGCAGGTTTTTTTCATTACTAGATTGCTATTCGTATCTTCGTGATAATCTTTTAGATAACCACGAGAATTAGGAATTTACACAAAGATTGGGGCTTTTCCACGAGCTTCCTTTAAAATCTTTTTTTAAGTTAAGCCATTTATAAAGCCAGTCAGGTTTATCCATTAAAATCTTGCCGTAAGAAAACCAACATTTCCACCACAATGCTCTGAGAAACGACTTAGAAAACTGAATCCCTACAAGGTCCGAAGCCAAGCACCTAGATTCCTTACACGTTTCTGTCACATTTAAATAAAGCAATAAGATGTACCTTGATATGTCTTTTCTAGTAGGAAATAATATCAGATTCGTCTCGTGGAAAATCCTGTAAGAAACCTCCTGTATTTCACATTTCCTTGAGCCAAGACCAAGAAATAATCTTCTTAAAGTATTACTTGGAAGAAAATCCACTAGGTCTTCCTGATACTAGATCTTCGATATTATTTTTATTTGACGTTGCGCTCGACAAATCTCCACGCTCCTTAGAATTACATTTTTGTGTGAAGGTAGTTACTTAAAGGAGTAGCAGAGAAAACTCAGAATAGAAAAGCCAGTACTCTAAAGAGTGCCTGGTTATTAATCATTCACGCCACTCTAATTCTTTTTACTTGAAGTAAATATTTTATGCGAGTATCCCGCGAATAAATACATCGTCGATGAAAAATTTTCTGCAAGTCATTAATCAGGAGTCTCAGCGATAAACCATCTTAAATTGCGATAATATCATAAGACTTTCTGCCTCCAAATCAAAAGAATATGATTGATTGCTTCTATAATAATATAATTTGTCTGATTGAAGAGATAAACGCCACTCTCCAAATGATATTTAAGGTCAAAAAATTCAGCGCCTTATGCTTATATCCGATTATGTAAGTATTTTTAAATTCAACATTCAGTAATACTGTGTCACCCTGGTGAAAGACAGTTGTTGAAAATGGCTTTATGTATAGTGACCAGATTTTAATTGCTTGTCATACATACAATGCAAAAAAGGTATTAAAGAGCGAACGAGCCATTTTTTAAATCATCCTCACATTATTTTGAATTTACAAAATGTATACGGAATATATATTATGTATTTTTTTTTTTAAAAGAAAGACAAAAATTCCCAGGTTACGAATAACCCAACAACATTTGAAAATCTCCTACTACCACCACACTAAGCGGAAGATGTTGCTTGTGTTGTGATGGAGGACTTAGCCAGCCGAGGAATCGAACACGGAACGCCTGGGTGGGACACAAACGCGATGCCCACTGAACCACTGACCATATTACCATATTTTATTTTTATATTTTTTATTGGTGATGTTTTCTGTTTTTCTAATTGTTTGTATCTGTATTTAATTGTATGTAATTGTAGATTTTTTGTAATTGTATGTCCCTATTTGTACAATAACTGAGTTTTTATAACTGGATTATTCTCATGTAAATGCGAACATCTGTAAAAACCCAGTATAAATAAATAAATATATATATTTACATTATCTCCCCACAGGAGATCCTGAGGAAAATAATTCCCCTCAGGATGAATGTCATTTTTGAGGATACTTTGTGGAGGGTTTTGAGAAGAGGATGATAGGCTTGACTGTGAATTCCAATGAGCCCCTGAGTCTGACCTGGTGGTCACTTACAGCAAAGTCATTTATATTAAGAGGAATATAAACGCCAGAATTATTTGACTTCTTACTCCTTTAGCACTCTTACACTAGCATTTTTTTGGTATTATCTGCTCGGGGAAAGTAGCGCCAAAGTTTTTTTTTAAGAATAATTTTACAAGAATGAAAAAAAGTTAGTAAATGGAAATAGTCAAAAATAATCTTAGCCATAAATGGGTATTTTTAAAAGTTGTTTCTTATATATGTAATGAATCCTATTTATGTAATGAAAAAACCAAGTATTTAGTACTTAACGTTTATATTTTTCGTAACGTGATTAATAATTTTATTTTAATTCCAATAAACAGAGAAGCTAGGAAAATCTTCAATGTATCTATAGCATAATTTTCATATTCATAATGTAAACCGATTCATGGTAAAGATAAATCTAAATAGTAATTTGGCGTATAGCTTTGTCTTAACACCAAGCATGTCAATGGAAGGCATGTTGGTAACATTGCTTCCGTTGAAGGATACTATATTATCATTTCGTTCTTTTTTAGACGTAATCAGACATGATTGGGTCTTTGGAACATTAAATTCGACTAGGTATTTCTTACCCCAAGAGGAAACCTTCTCGAGGTAACCGTCCATTCTCTGCTTCAAAGCCCTCCGAGCTGTAGGAGTTTGTGTACCCTTTGGGGGCTGTCAAACAAAAAGCTATCATAGACTGTAGGTACTGTACGGCGTAACAATGAATTATTTAATAGATATTCAGCTAGATATGTGATTATATATATTTTTTTAAATATGCAAAATTATTTTATATTGTAAATACCCTTAAAAAACATTATTTTTTCTTTTATGATGTGATAGTTTTCGCATCTATTTTCGTGATTCGTGATTCATGATTTGATGAGTGGAAGATACTCTCAGCCAGGTACTTTCCCACCTTCCTCTTCCTCGTCTCCTTCCCTTCCCCACTTACCTTCAGCCTCACAACAAACTCCAATTGGGGATGCCATAGTCTTACTGGCTCTGGAAGGGAGCAGTTGGGACTCTTGTGAAGTTTCTCTATAATATTTTTTTTTAAACTCACATAAATATGTCGGTCTTCATTTCACACAATGTTGATTATGTTAAGTTATGCAGTTATGAATTGTTAGAACCAACCCTTAGCCAAAAACCATTCAGCAATTATTTTATCTAAGCGTCTAAATTTTGTTTTTGCTAGTATTAAATAATAAATAATATTTATTTTTTATACCATACAATACGTGCTCATTTTTTAACCTTTCCATAATTATAAACACGTTGTGGACTGCGTAGATATTTATAAATTCTAAAAAATCTTCACATTAGACATAGAATTTACTGCAATGCGTAAATTGAATCATGCAAGCGTTTTTCAGTAGCCCATATAGGTGGTACATTTATTAAATGATGCTGAATTTTTTGTGGTCGGTTACGAAACTGAAATTGTAAAATTAATTGCCTCGTGGAGTCCTCTATGTGTTAACTAAAAATTTAAAATAATGTATAAATTAAATAATGTATATATTTAAAATAATGACAACTCGGCGAACTGGCGCTTCATCACTCCTTTGAAAGGTGATATAAAGTGATAAAAAAAAACTATGTTAAATAGGTCACGTGAGGTTAGGTTACGGGTTTTGTTCATCAATTTTAATGTCTTTTCAAAGGGGTCTTGAAGTACCACTTTGTAGAGATGAAATAGAGACGGAACCATCAACATAGTAATGTTTGTATAAAATTGTGACTTTTTTGTGATAGTTACACGTAGAAGTCTATAATATCACATGCATATATTTCGTGTAATGGATTTATTTATAGAAATCAAGGAGAATAACATAATACTATTATTTGGCTCGCAAACAAATTGGATTTAGGTTAAAACCAGCAAAGTGTTGCCTATTATTAGGGTGAATTCACTGAATCATTGTGCCTAATGATTTATGTAATATGGCATCACCAATTTCACGTAAGATTAATTGGTACAATATACAAAGATTTGTTCTGTTACACAATTAACCCACTTGGCGGATACGTTGCCAATTAACGAACAACGCACTTATGTATACGAGTAGTTCACTTCATCCGCGTATACTGTACACCAAGGGTGGCCAAACCGCGGCCCGCGGGCCGCATGCGGCCCGCTGGGTGTGTACTTGTGGCCCGCGGAGCATATGCACACATATTTTTCTTTTAGTGTACATAAAACCACCAAAATAACATTCCAACGTGCGTAGTTCGTATCATATCTCATATATGGAAGTGTCTCAGTACATTAATTCACAACTATCGTGACAATTTCTTCTGTGGTATATTCATGTTAAAAATGCAATCACAACTTTAAACTGATTTTTAAATACACATTGAGAAACACTTTCACTCGTACACGTGTGAACAGCTTTTTGGTCGAATGAAGCATATTAAATCTCAAATAAGAACAAGAATCATTGATGAGCATTTGGAAAACTGTGTGTAGCAACAACATTAATCGTTATCAATATTGATGCACTTAGTTCTGACAAACAAAATCAGACGACTCACTAAAATGTATTATATATTATATTTATTATTTTGTTATTCGCTTTGTATTAACTAACTTAATTCTAATAAATATGTTTGATTCTCATTTTTGTAAGTATCTTTAAAAAAACAATATATTTCTTGTTTGTTTTGAATAATAAAAGAAATTTTGTTGTACGGCCCGGTAGGAAATCTCATTTCTAAAATCTGGCCCGGCTGCTGAAAAGGTTGGCCACCCATGCTGTACACAGACGTCGCGTCGTAGTTACCGCACAGCGTCGTAGCATCTACGTTCCGACCAACGTAGCTACAAGAATATACGTAGCGGGACATCGTAGTAATGTTGAAAAAAAAACTTGTAGTTGAAAAAAAGTAGTAATAGCATAACTAGCATCGTGGAAGCTTGATTCGCACAGTGGTGGGGTCTCTTTGTTACTTCATATACATCCCACACAACCCATATCATCCCTTAATAGAAGAACAATGGACCGAAAGGGATAGAAAACATCTAAAAGAAAAAATAAACTCCCCCGCGGCATGCTGACAATAAATTTAGTTCGCTCTTTTGGTATTCTGGAAATAAATTCCCCAATGAGGCCTGATATAGAAATGATAAAGTAGATAAGTTTTAATGCTACGGCGGCCAGTAAATGAGCAAATAATATTAAGTACACATTTTCTCCAAAAGTAATTTATTATCGTTGCTGTTTGAAAAGTTTCATCCCTGGAATAAATTAATATCTTTAGGAATAATTAACGAATTGTGTATTTTTTGGCTCTATTCACCAACTCGGAAAGGCAAAAGGATAAATAAAATTCTTGATTACAAATATATTTACATAATAATAAGAATAATTATTACTCTCTTTGCGAATTTGTACGACTTTTTTGAGATGCATAAAACTATCAAAACATATCTTTGAGGGTTAAACGCATTTGGAATTAACACTTTCATGATGACAGAATAGCGTGTTTTATGCTTTCTGTAATTTTTTTTTGTTTTAATTTAACTTTTTTCTTCCATTAATATTCTTTTTTACCGCCAATTCGTGGCAACTTTTTGATTTTTTTCGCAAATACTAAAACAACAAAACAATGTAATATTTATAAGTTGGTATAACTAACGCGATGTCTTTATATTTTAATTTTGCAAGCACACCTACTATCGTGGATGTCAAGAAGACAGCGCCCTCGTTTTTCGTCACTGGTATAAATTATTCTTTAAATAATAACCTTTTCACGAGTTACGGCCGCATTATAGATTTACAAAACTTACCGCTTCATAGATTTATGTAAAACCTACAGCTATAAAACCCTGCGAAAATATACACAAGAGAAGATATTATAAAGTAGTTCCTCGGAAATGTACTGGAGTTGAATAAAACATGTGGATTGGGGTCACCTACTTTAACCATCACAGGGTTATCATGGAGTCATAAAAAGGGCTAATGTAAAAAAAAAGTTTTCTGGAAATGGAACCATTTAATCATTTTACGTACTAAAAGCATTTTTTAAATCAAGGTTCTAATGAATGCTTTTACCAACTTCTACTATTTGTTATTTTAACAAGCTCTCAATTTGTCCATGAGGTGGAAAATGATACGTGCCTCCACATGACGCCGTTTTTTGTGCGCTAGCTAGTTTTGTTGTTACTGTACAAGAAATTGCTGAGTGTACCATGAACAGCACAAAGCACAAACAAGCAGTCGCTACGGCATCTCAACAATAAGAGAAAATTATTTGTAAGAAGAGCAATAAAAAGTAGTTAAAGGGGAAGGAGGGGATTTTCCATAATTAAAAGCATTTTCCGATCATAAAAAAATTCTGCTATATATTTCTATTCTCAATATTGTTTAACACGGCATTAACTTATAACATAATGAATATATTTTATTTCTTCAATCTTTGCAAATTTTGGCATCATATTATTTCTTAAATCATTTTAATAAAAAAAGGGTTAAAAAATTTTCACACAAACACAACAGATTTATTATTTGGTCAACTTAGAAATTTTAGAAATTAGAAAAAGTGTTAATAGTAAATTAAATATTATAAATAACCAAATATTTTTTTTAAATATCCATCTCTTAAATTTATTTTTATATTAATACTTACACTTATTATAATTTATTCTTGTTGTTCCAACAAACTGATTTTATTTTGTTAATTTTTAAATATTTTTTTTAATATATAAAATGTTATGTTAATACAGGATGTCCGCCGGCAGATTTCATACTTAAAAAAATTAAAATATGAATACAATGAAAGTTATTTATTTATTATCGCACATAGGAATAATGCGGATTTTAGTTCTTAAAAATCACTCTACTCAGATGGCGTCCTTCTAGCCGCAAACATTCTTGCAAAATCCGCATTATTCTTATGAGAGAAAATAAATAAATAACTTTCATTGTATTCATATTTTTATTTTATTTAATTTTTTGTTCTATAAAATCTGCCGGTGGACACCCATTATATTCTAAAATAATTTTTATGTTTCATTTTATATAAAAAAATATTTTTCGGTAATTAATTACCTCTTCTTCATATTTTTGTCTATATCTGTTTTTTTCTTTTGTTATTTTATACACGTTATTATCCTGACGAAGAAACCATCGGTTTTGAAACATGTAGATATTATAGTAAGTGATTACAGTGGTTTACACAAAGTAATTTGTTTCACTTCATTATATTTAAATTTATCTCAAGGTGGTACTTTACCATACACGTGATTCATTCAATAACTATTCTGAGGTTCGATGGAGCAAATTCGTCACAAATTATCTTCTGCAAAAAGACGTATTACTATGTACGCTGAAAGATTTTTAGAAATAGGTTTTACTCGTTATTTTGCTTATTCTGAATAAAATTTATCACAATAGTTTTATAATTACAAACATGACGTTTGAAGATAAATAATTTAACAAAAAATGTATGTAAACATTAATAAATTTTATATCATTGAAGAAGAAGATAACAATAATATTCTAATTTTTAAAATATGAAAATGACCAAGACACAGAAAAATAATAAAAGATAACGGTCGCAACTGGGACTCGAACCCAGAACCTTACGTCTTACCGGGACATACACCTCTACCGATTGGGCTACTCCGATCTATTATGAGACTTACGTAATTGTCAACTTCATGTTTCAAATTTCAGAATTAACAATATTATCTTCGACTAATGTTTTTTTTCTTGGAAACACGTATTCAAAGAATGTATTTTTTACCCAGATAGTGTCTCGTATAAATATATCCCATTTTATTTTTATGGAACACCTATTGACATTTTATAAAAGTCTAAATGAATATTCATATTTTTATAAGAAAAACTCTCTTTTAAATAATAATAAATAATAATAATACATAATAATAGGAATAACCTTCAAAAGTAAAAAAATAGCGTTTTTCTTATAAAAATATGAATAAGTGTTATGTTGAAAAAGCGTTGGAAAATATTATTATTGAACATTAAATTAACATATAATAAATAATTCCTTGCAAATAAAGTATAACCTTGGCCCCATCAAATAATACGTAAATTTAATTGATGTTCATTATTTTTCACATAAATGGGTTTGAATGGTAGTTAATAAATAATGAGCAATGGTTTTGAATTAGACGTCATGAGTTTAAGAACTTTTTATTGTATGAGCTGTAAGTAATTCACCTAATGAAACAAATAACAATAAGTATTTCCAAATAATTATATTAATTTTAAATAATTATTTTTATTTATTTTTTTATAAGAAAAACACTTACTTTTTAACTTTTGAAGGTTATTCCCATCAATGTAATATATCATTGAAGAAGAAGATAACAATAATAATCTAATTTTTTTAAATATGTAAATGAACAAGACACAGAAAAATAATAAAAGATAATGGTCGCAACTGGGACTCGAACCCAGAACCTTACGTCTTAAATATTATTATTTTAATCCGTTCCTTTTCGGATTAAAACAGTGTGTTTTTATTATTATAACTATTTATCGTATTCGCCTATTATTAATTTTCAATATACATATCTACATTCTAATCCGATGAAGAAACCTTTGGTTTTGAAACATTTTGATATTTTTTATTACACGCAGTGTGTACAAAAAGTTTGGTATTCTTATTTAATTTAATTACAAAATTTTATACAAACTTCTACAGCAAAGTAAAAATGTATTTACTGGTGTAATTTTGTACGTTTCTTCTTGCAAAAAAAAAAATTAAGAAATTTATTTTCAATCGAGATAAAATATCTCCATGATAATTAACACGTATAAATCCTTCAAAGGGGAAAATAAATATTTGACGGCCGGCGTGGTCGAGGGGTAACGCTATCGACTCCCAATCCGAAGGTCTCGGGTTCCAATCCGACGTGCCCAAATAAATTTTATTTGATTTCTTTGTGTTATTTCATAATTAATTAATTAAAAATAATATGTAGTATAATTGCGTCACGTTCCAGAATGGAAGATACTCTCACTATCAGCCTGGTGTAAGACCACCATTCAGAATTGAAAAGTTGCTTGAAATGGCTTAAGTCGTGTTTGGTTACCAGATCTGAATAGCCAGGTACTTCCCCACCTTCCTCTTTCCCGCCTCCTTCTTCTCCCTACCGCCTTCAGCCTCACAACATACCCCAATTGGGAATGCCATAATCTCACTGGTTCCAGACGGAAGCAGTTGGAACTCTTGTACAGTATTCATATTTTTTTTAAAACACATATATGTATATATACAGGTTGTGGTTGAAAACACAACCCCTAAACATGATACAACAAAATGGTGTAAATTCGTAAATCTACATATAATCTTATATCCTCATTCTCAAGAGTTGAAACTTCAAGAGCATGGGTCTCTCTTATTCTACATTAATGCATTAGTAAATCTGTTGGAAAATTTGAAGTAACGTTTCTAGTTAAATATTAATTATATTTATATCAAACACCCTGTGTTTCAGCATGTTGACGTCAATATTAAGCCGCGTTAGCACAAAGCGGGGATAAACCCTTAAGGTATTAACTTTCCGGCTTTGTTTTTGAAACCATCGTGTTATTCTGCAAAAATACAAAGACAACACACATTACGTACGAAGAATGTCAAAGGATCTTTGTATAATTCATCTAATATTTCAAATTTATTTTCGTTTTCACGTTCTGTGAATGTTCTATTCAAGTTCTGTTATTATTTCATCATTGGCCAGTTGCTTAATAAAAGTGAAATAATCACAGAACTTGAATAGAACGTAGAAGGAACGTGAAAATTAACTTGAAATATTTGATGAATTGTTCAAGATTTTTTAAATAAGCCATCCTTAGTTTTAACCACTATTATTATTATTTACAAGCTTCTGCCCGCGACTTCGTCTGCGCAGGATTAGTATTTCGAATAGCCTATATTCTTTTCCTAGGTCCCATGTATGTTTATACCAAAATTCTTAGCCTATTTATTTAAAATATCTATAACTCCTGATTCGATTCAGCGAGTACTTCAAATAAATTCACTCACTTAAATATTTTCTAAAATAGAATTTTGATTCAACAATTTTGTTTTGTAAAATGTCATTCTCAAATTTTGACATTTTCTATTAAACGAAAATGATTATTTGTAATATTATATGGAAAATAGCTAGCATTATAAATTAAAGCCTATTTATTTAATTATTCTAAAGTGTCATTAAAATCCATTCAGTAGTTTTTGTGTGAAAGAATAACAAACAAACTTTTGCGTTTATAATATAAGTAAGATAAAACCAAGATATTTTGTAAGGAATGCTTCGTAAGTGATTAAAAGTAAGAATTCTATTAACTTCGAATTAAAATGTTCCACAAAATAAATTTGCTGTGTTTGAAGAAGATAGCGTTTCTTATGAATGATATAACTTTTTTTATTAGCGATACTTGCCATTTACTTCCAAACCTTCTCTTCCTGTTTCCATTCCATTTCTCATCCCCTATTCCGCAGTCCTACACACTCCGGGCTAAAGGCTATTGTATGTTGTCATATTGTCTCCGGCTTTGTTGGAAAGAGATAGTGTCAAAATGGCTTCTAAAGCTTTACTAATTTATGTTACTTCTCTGGCCTCTGTTCATTAGAATACCCTCTTCGTCTATTGAATCATTTCAACATAACTTAGCTATACTGCTCGTTCGTAATTGAACATAAATACTGGCCCATTTTGTATAAAACGTAACGTTTTCTTGCGTAATCCATTGTAAGAAAAATTTAAAAGGCAATTGACATTTTAATTTCCTTTAAAAAAAGCGATAAATTCTGAAAAGATTTCATCTAGGTCCTGAACTTATCCAACGCCCGAGGAGGCGGTACCCATACCCGCCTCCTGAAACCGTTCTGAAAAATATTACGAATACGCTTACTAAATCATTATCAATTTTTTTTCTTTCTGAAAGACATATAAGATCAAGAGACAAATATCACACAATTATCCAATTTTTAAAAATTTCCTTTTCATACATGTTTTTCCTTGGATTAAAAAAAAAACATACCTATTCTTTTCCACTAAACTCATTTGCCACCTGAAAGTAATTAGAAAAAATCCCTCTTACCTATATTTACATCACATTTTCCAGAAAACTCGAATGGAGCCTTGGTTTAAACATGCCGTTAAAACGCGCATAAAAGGGAATAACGTATTACAGAGATTATTAGATCAGTACGTGATGGAAACAGAAACCTTTTTACAAATGTGCTAGTATTAACGTCTCTTGTTTGCTACACTTAATATTATGTGAAGTCGCACTTTCCTGACCTCCTCGGGGTTTTTTCCGGTTCGCACTATATTCTTTTTTACGTAAATTATTAGAACAGTGTTTTTTCCTTCTTGCTTATTGGTTCCTTGTTTCTCAGTAATAGAGCCACAATCCATTTAACATTATATGAGCGGTGAGGAACATACGAGTATGTTACGTTAAGAGAAAAACTACACAGAGGACAAATAAAAAATGGTGAAATTTTTATTGTGTCAAGAAACAAGGAAGTTTATTTTTTTCAAATATTTTTGTAGAAATCTGTTATATATTCATTTATAGTCGAGAGTCTGGCATTTTACTTTTTATATCTGAAGAATAAAATAAACTGAAAAAAGATATTCTATGTTTTAATAAATGTTTTCACTGAAAAGGGAACAAGTCGGTTAACGATGTGAATTTAGATCTCGATCCGCATGACAGCTAGCCAAGCGTCGATCAGTTGAGATTTTTAAATGATTTTAGTTGCAGAAATATCTTGCCATCATTTAGGATTACAAAAGCATTCGCTCATCAGAAAGTATGTTTTTAAGAAAACTTTTATTTGCATTTTGAAAAGGAAATTATTTAGTCTAGAAGGGATACTAATAATTTTGTTTAAATATATTATAAAATGGAGGCCGGATAAGCCAAACAGTGGGGCCAATATTACTGGATTGTACAATGAAATGTAAAATACTATATCGAAATAAAAAAATAAAACTTTATAAAATATATATTTTAAAGTTGTAGGGCTTGCTCTGTTTAGGAAAACATGTTAAGCCAATTTCGTTTATTCCAGCTTTATAAATGATATAAAGCCTTGAAATGTTCTTTTATTGATGCAATAGACCCCAGAGCACACTTTTATAACGTAAAATCCGAGTAGGCCTAATAACACGCAGGACGTAAAGGAGTCCATTCCACGGTTCATGATAATTATTTTTTATATTTCGGTTACATTTATACCCCTTGCCGTAAATGTGTTTCCTATAAAACAGTTCGTAACTAATTTAACCCGGCTTTTATTAGAAAATGAGTTATTAATTAGATGTTATGTGTTTGTTGTCAGTTATGCTGTTACTAAAAATGTTAATGTAGCCGTTTGAATAAACGTATGTTTATTTTTACTATGAAATTCAATTTTTCTTCTAAATGATAAATATAATTTGTAAGTGGGAACTTAAATACCTACCATCCTAAATAATAGATCAGATAATTAAAAAAAAAAAAACTTTACTGAATCACTAACCCGACGTGATTCGATTGACAGCTGATTCTATTTTCGTAATAACTTACTTGTTTTTTGCAAAAAAATGTATTTGTAATTTAAAATGTCTATTTATATATGTATATTTTCCACATAATGGCCACCGATACTATTAGAGGAAACGATCATCGTCTTGAAACCGGCACCGGAACTTAAAAAACAAACTTACAAACAGGAGAAATGCCAAACGGTCGAGTTAAAAAAGGTTTTTTCTACGTTTGGTCAAATATGTATATTACAGTACCTATATTCAAACACGAACATTTCATGGCAAAAAAACTTTTTTACATTATTTGTAACTAACTAGCCATCACGCCGTTTCCCCGGGTGTAGGCAGAGAAAACGGACCGCTAAACACACTCCTTGCCTCATTCACATTCATAAGTACTTTTCTATTATTCTGACTCTTGACATGGCCCGACTCAAATATCTGTTTCACTTGATCGTTCTACGTCTTCCTCGGACGTCCTCGACTTCTTCTACCATTCACATTCACATTTCACATTAGATTTTTTGTAGTTAACGAAATTAAAATAAACGTTAAAATACTAATCTACCCCGATAAAGGAGAGTGCAAGTCTATCCAAGCCATATGTTTGGAAAAAAAGTGAAACTCAATATGGAATATGACTACAAAAGTCAAACATTACAAATTTTATTCCCTTTTTATCTATTGTTTGAAAACAACGTTATTTTTATTTAAAGATTTTTATTTCTACATCATTAGCGCGGTTGTTTTTCTAAAAATACTGCCTTCCGTGCTGTTGATAAAAACAAAGTATCGTCACAAAAGGTCTGTATATTCTTACTTAAATAATAATTATTCATGAATTTCGAGGGGTGTTCCTTCGTTCGGTTTACTCGGGGGTGTAATTGAGGATGACGGGTCTGCCATTTGCGGTTTTAAAAAGTTACGTCATCCGAGATGACACGCGCGCCGGCTAATATGTTGATCCCTTTAAAGTTTCAAAATGAAGGATCAATTAAGTGCGGTTTTGCGGGGATGTAAACATTTTAGATATTTTGAAGAACACTTTACGGATAACCATGTTATAAACTAAGAATCCTGTGTATGGTATAAGTTCCAAGGGACTAACAACATAATTAAAATATATGACTTACTGATATGACTTACTTACACAAAGTCTTGAATGGTCATATTGACTGTCCAGCTCTTTTGTCATCAATTAATATTAGCGTCCCGAGTAAGAAAACTAGGGACAAGTCATTGTTTCATGTCGAAATTGCTTCAACTAGTCTCACGCAAAATCCTTTCTTATTGAGAACTTGCAATCATTATAACAAAAAATGTATCGATGCTGATATCTTGTCGTGTACTTTAAGCTCTTTCAAACATATAGTTAATGGAGCTTTATAATAACCAATTCATTACTAAATACTCGTAGATTAATTCATTGTAACCAAACAAAAAAATTGATACCATACTTTTTCATGTATTTTTTGTATTTGAAATTTAAAAAGAATGTAATACGGATATGTCTATATGCGTACAATATATTTTACAATTTTCTTTTTTTGTGAGTACTATCATTAAACTTTTATTTTACTAAGTGCTAAAAAAAAAATACTTAATAATTATTGACTTTTTTATTTATTATTTGGGCATGATGTGAACATTTATTTGTTATTGGATTGTAACCTAATTATTATAATGTATTGTTTTCTTTAATGCATGTAATGTTATTTATCTGTAAATGTTCCTAATAAAATAAAATAAATAAAAAATAAAAATAAATTTATGAATAAAAATTTTACGGCTTAAGATTTTTATTTTTCTACTGGGTGTCTTATTTTTTAAATGTTTTCTGAAATAGAAGAAAGATTCCTTATCTTTATCGTAACGAATACCCGTAATTTGATTGCAAGTTTACCCACAGTTTTCATGTCTAGCGTTTCTGTTCAATGCAACAACTCCCAGCGTCATTTCCATCATGGGATTTGGAGCTCTTAAATATTAATTTTACTGTCCAAAAAGTGCTTTGTTGTGTTTTTTTATTGTTTAATAAGGAAAAAATGTCAATCCCTAAAGAAACCGTAAGGGAAGCTAACAAAACATGATTAAAAATTTACAGAATCATTTTACTAGAATTTAATTAATGGGGTTCTGAGAAATATGTTTGGGTTGTTAAAAAAAACAAAACTTCTTAAACCTTGCTTTCAAGATACTTGAATAACTCTCAAATAATGTTTAGACTCGAACAAGATTACATTTTTTGTTCATTTTTAAATTATGTATAAGCTTATTAGCATTCGATACCAGAGTTCTTAGGCTCAACATAAATAGGTCATCAAATTTTTGGAAATATTTTTCATGCTATGAAGAAGGGTCTCTGTGTATATTATATTAACTTTGAACCGTCATTTTGTCTTCGATCGATACGGCGTTGTTTGATCTAAAACTTCTGTTTGCCGAATAGATTTTCAGGCAGAATGCAGTCGGTATGCCGTTCTCCACGAATAAATTTCTGATGAAATTTGTATATTCAACGGTGTATTCCCGGCTTAATACAGGGAAAAGGGCGGTACTCTGTTCAGAGAACCTTATAAATGGGCGCCCTGGCCTTTTGGATAGGCGTGCTTTGTATTTTGTTGAAAAACAACAACCCTTTGTTGCAGAGTATGTTCGAGAAAATTTCGTAAATTTACGTTAATTTGGCAATTTGTTTATGAAAAGTTTTTAATAAATCATGAACTAACAGAAATACGTAACAAGCTCCCATTATGAACTATCAAGTTATTTCTGTACAACCGACTATCGTTTTACGATACTTTAGAGAACTTTAAATAATGGAAATAAATGGACATGTGGCATGGAGCATGCAAACTGTCGACGTGCCACAATCAAACTGCATGAATTATCAATGCGATAATTCATGCAGTTTGAAAAAAATAAGATCGTTAAATCATAGGCTATGAAAACTCCTGTCACCCAGGTGTGAACGGATATTTTTGCACCGTAACCCAACAGAAAAAACGCTCTCTCTGATTCCACACTATTTGGTGGGACTGTCATCGAGAGGCTATGAGACAGAAGGTTTCTCCCTCTGATACCACCGTTCTCAAGAATATCTAATCGTAGATCGACCTAATCGTAGGTGAAATTAATTTCGTTGTATTTAACACACATGAGTTCTGTACGGCTGTTGTCGCAGTAGGTACTGATTTCTGGGCCATCTAGCGCTCGCGGCTCGCAAGCGAGTACAAATCAAAACGGCGTGTGCAGTTTTTGAATCCCGCAAAGCTGTGAGATAAAAAAAATACGGCTAAAATACCACGGAATTTCCGGATCCGGGATTGCAAACCCTAATCTTAGTAAATGCATGTTTATTTTATTAATTGTTTATTTTATTTAAGACATTTCTAAGTAACTGCATACCTAAAAAAAATTCATTTGTGTAATCTTTTCTACTGAAATATAATTTGTATTCATTGTTAATTTTCAAATAGAACAAATTAATTATTTTATTCAAATTTTAAATTACAAATGTGTCCAAAATAAGATTCTTAAGGGAAATTTCAATAGCCAAAATAGAAATTAAATTTTGTGACAAAATATTCTAGTGAGACTAAAATACATATTTCATTTTATGGTACTGATCAATTTCCTTAACAGAACTATTATTAATTAACGAATTTGAAATAGTTTTTCGCGTCCAATTTTGAAAATATTTTCGGTACAGGATAGAGAATGGAAACGAGATAAGGATAAACTTTAAAGCACTTAATAATTAAGTCTATCTTTTTTCGACACTTCTTTCTCATCATTTATCTCTCAAGCCCAAAGCATTCATCTCAACCCCTGACGTTACATTAATTCACTTCGGGCGACTTAGCATTCGCATATTGATTTATCTTTTACCTGCTTATTCACTGGAACAAAGGGACTTCGAAAAATACGATAAAAATGACATTAATTAATTTTGTGTAATAATTCAAGTGACGTTTATTCAAACTAGGTTCATTTAGGACCTGCTCAGTGATTTATTTTTTTTTTATTTTTTTTATTATTAAGTTAAAAGATATTTACATTTCACTTTCTTAACTTAAATACAAAGTAGAAAAATTAATTTTGTTGCATGAACTTAAGGTTAAATAGTTTTTTTTTAAATATATTTAATTTATTTATTTATTTTTTATTTTATTTATTTATTTATTTATATAATAATACAAACATACAATACATGATGATCCTTTGTCTGTCCAACTGGGAAGGATTCCCGTTTCAGGACAGCCAAATTGTGTTTTAGTACATATTTTATAAATTATTGTATATATAAATTGATATAAAAAGTAACTTTTCGATCCTTATCTCTCTTAAGTGTAAATAACCCTTTGGAAGATAATATAATAAGAATTAACATAATATTATCAATGGTATAATTTTTTTTACTAACTTTTTAAACAATTGCTAAAAGATAAAAATATTTTTTTTTTTGCATTAACATACACTTATTTAGTACATATTAGGTATGTGACATTATGTTAGCATATGTTCGCTCTCGACTCTCCCCATGTCCAGAAGCCAATTGCTAATCCATTTACGCAAAGTGCTAGCACTTTTCAATTTCCATGTATCGGGAATGAGGTTGAACACTTTAGGCCCTAAGTAGGAGTATTGTCTTTGGGCATGTGATGTGTTTGTAGTGGGTGGAACTACTGGATTCCTTCTTGCATGACGGGTGTTGTGGAGATGATAAATGGATGAATAGTGCTGTCGATGTTTTTGTGTATGTAAAATAATTTTTCTTATATACAGTTGCCGTACATCAAGAACTCGTATCTCTTTAAATAATAGATCACTGGGATACCTAAATGGTTTCTTAAGGATGACCCTTAGAAGTGATTTTTGTGCTTTTACTAAGGGATCAAGTAATGTTTTGGAACAGCCTCCCCATCCCAAGGATGCATATTCTAGCAATGAGTTACACAAGGCATGGTACATTTGTTTCAGATCTTTTATGCAAATAATATTTCTAACAGACATGAATAGATGAGTAAGTTTTCTGATCTTTGTGGAAGTCCAGTCTATATGTTCACCCCATCTCAGAGATTTGTCTATGATTACTCCAAGATATTTTATACTATCGACACATTCTAAGGTTATACATTTACAAGTGGTTCGGTCGTTACAGTGGTGTATAATGATGTTGTGTATTTCTTTTGGTTTTCCTGCTTGTGTTGCACTGAAACGGATGAATTTGGTTTTATGTAAGTTGAGAGTGAGGAGATTGTTATCTAGCCATTGTTTGACCTTGTTTAAACCTACTTCTGCTTTACTGTGAACAACATTCCAGCTTTTGTCTTCATATAATAAAACTGTGTCGTCGGCAAAGGTGATTATGTGGTCGGCAAAGGAACTGTTACATAGCTCATTTATATATATATTGAATAAAAGTGGTCCTAGCGTACTTCCTTGCGGAACACCGAATTTAATATTAGCTGGGTTGCTTATAGTGTCGTTAATAAGCACTCTTTGGCTTCTGTTTTCTAAATAGCTACACAACCATTCGAATAGCTGACCTTGTATACCAATGCGCTGAAGTTTATTCAACAGAATTTTGTGAGATATGGTGTCGAATGCTTTTGCTAGATCCAGGAAGAGCGCAATGCATTTTGTTCCTCTATCGATGTTATTAGAGATAATTTTTGTTAAGTTGGCAATGGCATTTTCAGTACCTAAACCTGGACGGAAACCGAATTGATTATTGGAAAAGAACTTATTGTTTTCTAGATATAGGTTGAGTCGATTCTTAACAATTTTCTCAATAATTTTAGATACAGAGTTGATCAAAGAAACCGGTCGGTAGTTGTTAATCTGTGATTTATCTCCGTGTTTGTGTAGTAGAATAACAATAGATTGTTTTAAATGATTGGGGAATTTTCCAGAGTTAAAACTTAAATTACAAATGAACGTTTTCGGTGATGCTATGGATGGTTTAATAATTTTTAACAGCTTAGATGAGATCTTATCAGGTCCGCACGCATTGGATGATTTTAGCTCGTCAATTATTTTCATCACTTCTTGTGATGTAGTTTGAATGTTATCAATTGAATAACCGAGATTACAGACAGGTATCTTAGCTAGATCAGTTTCAGTTGCGTTGATTTTATCGAGAATATTTTTTGCCAGTGAGATACCCACTGACGTGAAATGATTATTTGCAAAGTTTACCATCTTTTTTGGATCTGACGTGTTAGTATTATCAATGTACAGTGATTTAATTTCAGATGATTTATTAATTTTGGTTTTTGTTATATTACGAAATGCTTCCCATAGCTTTTTTGGTGAATAGTTATTTTCGTAAATAATTGTTTTAAAATAGTTTTCTTTAGTTGATTTGATTAAATTTTTACACAGGTTACTATACTTTTTATAGCGAGTTTGTAATATAATATTCTCTGGGCTCTTTTTCGCTTTTTTGTGGAGTTGGTTCCTTCTGTGAATTGATTTGACAAGGCCAGGGGTGATCCATGGCGTAAGTTTCAATTGTTTATTAGATATGAGTTTGTTACTAGTGTGTTTAGATATATAATCATGTAACTTAGTGATGAATTCCGTCATTGCTAAATCAGTCTCCCTTTGGTCTAGTACGTTTTCCCATTTTTCTGATCTTAAGTCATCAAGTAAATTGAGGTAATTTATTCGAGGTATGTATTTGATTTTTGCTGCGGTGGGAGGCTTATTCTTGAGGCAGAGAGCTGTAGTGTAGTGGTCAGTAATTGTGGTGTGGAAAACAAATGAGTCAATATGTTTAATTTTTTTAACGTTGATGTGGTCTATACACGATTTACTCGTCCCCTGTTCTCGAGTGGGACTGTTAATGAATGAACCCATTTTCAGTAAGCAGACATAGATAATCTTCGGATTGACGGTGGTACTCAGGAATCGTATTAATATTTAAATCGCCTAAAATTATTTGCCGTTCGAATTGTTTTGAACTATTGATGATTGATTGTAGGGAATTCAAAAAAATGACAATATTTTGGAAAGAGGGTGATCTGTATATTGCGAATATGCATAAGTTATTGTTCAATACAATTTTCATACAGTTTGCTTGTGGTAGTAAAATTTCTTCAACTTGTGCTTGCAGACCGTCTCTAGTGTAAATTACAATTCCACTGGATTTATTTAAATTTATGTTAGTGTGGTGTTCTGAGTAATTGTGAATTACTTTTGAGGTGTATTCTTTATTTAACCAGCATTCCGATAAAATTATGACATCGAAGGAGTTATTAAATTGATCTAGAAATATTAGGAAATCGTCAAGTTTTGATATGCTCCTTATGTTCTGATGGATGATTCTTAGACTGTAAGAGCCCCAATTATAGTTTTTTATTTTATTCAAATCATCAATAATATTCATGTTACAGAAAATACCTGAATGGTTACCAATATCACAGGGTAACTCAAACATAATTAAATGTTAGATATATCTGGAATAGCGAACAGTGTACCAATAACATATTAAAATTAAAATCTATTATTACCAGCATTCCGATAAAATTATGACATCGAATAGATAAATTGAAATAGAAAAATTAGGAAAATCGTAAGGTTTTGATATGCTCCTTATGTTCTGATATATAATTCTTATACTGTAAGAGCCCCAATTATAGTTTTTTTATTTTATTCAAATCATCAATAATATTTATGATACAGAAATAATTTATACCTATCTCCGTTTTTAGGGTGTCTGGAAGGAGATTATATATTTGATTAATATTGTCAGGTGACAGCTCATTTATGCGGAAAATAATTAAAGAAAAAACAACATGTCATTAAGAACATTTTTATATGGAGAAATAAAAGTTTTATTCTTGACACCCGAGCAATTGTTGTTTTTTTATAAACCTTTTGCATGCTCTACACTCTCGGTTAGACTACTCGCGATGTACTAGAGCGAGCAAAGGTAGAATAGACGTTCAATTTGCTTCGTGGATACTCGATACCGTGCTAATTCGTTTTTCCGTAGTGAAAAATACGTGAGACAAACTATCATCATGGAGGAAGTAATGACGTGTACAAAAATGAACTACACTAAGTAATAATACAAGAAACAACTGCGCCATACGAAATTTGAAGTGGTAGCGCCGGTAGGTATACCTTGAGATTTTTTTTTGTATTATCTCCACAAAATTTTCTGTTTCTACCTGGTTTTTAACCCAGATAGCCGTAAATTTTTTTATAATTTTTTGAATATTTTTTTTTGGTTCATCATAAAAAAAATCACAAAGTATTTTAAAAATATTTTTTAAAATAGTCATTTGATATTGTGGGAGGGTGGAGGTGTTCTAACTTTTTATCACCAAAATCAAGATCATTGAGGTCAGAATTGGCCTTTACTTGTAGTTGTATGCAAATTTAGCTTATTGGATCTCTTTCATCATCACTTTACTCCAGAAAAGAAAGTTTTTTGCACTGACAAGCAACTGAATTTTTTTTACAGAAAACACGTTAGACGCCCATAGCCCCACCGTACCAAAATTGGAACACAAAATTTTGGCTCAGAAAAAGAATTGTTAAATTACGTTAAAATATTTAAAAAACGTGTTTACATGTTAATATAAAACATATTTTTTCATAAACTCTTAAAATATTTTAATTCACCTATACTTACATTCTAAAATACGTGTTTTTCGATTTTGTGACGAGCAAACATTAATATTACTAGACCTGCCCTAATTCATAAAATGTATTATTTCCCCCTCCCCATATGGGTTCCATTTGGAGCCAGCTGGACTCGCGTACGGCTTCACGCGAATCTAGAAAATGTGACGTCATCATTATTTTGCGAACTAGCATCGAGCTCTCATCGGTACATTTTACAAAATAGCACGGCAAAAATGGTAACTTGTTCTATTAAAACGTGTAAAAATAGAAGTGAAAAAGAGAATACACCCAACTGTCGTAATACATTCCATTTTACATCATTTTAAGCTTATTCAGATCATATAATCAGTTTAATAACATGTACTACGACATCGCGATATATCTGGACAGGCATTTCTCGGGTGTTCTTGTCGTTGTTTATTGGGGTAAGTAAATTATAAAACATTTATAAAAGTGTCTTAACTAAATACAGCAACAAAATATTCGACTCTAAAAATAGCTACGAACTTTACTTTGCCTTATTTGGACTTCGCGAATTCGTTCAAACGTGGCGAGCTATTCGCCCTCCCTTGTAAAAAAGTCTATTCATTCAAAGGCTGATTTTATTTTTAAGAACTAAATGTTGATATTATAATGCGTGATGCCTATATACTGTCAGATTGATTTATTGACGAATCACAATCAACTCACCACTCTGCGTCCCGCTACAGTTGGTGTTTACCCCTGGCATGTATGTTCTCGTCTAGTAATATTTATATGTCTATGAAGAAAAACAATCCTCAAAGGGGTCAATGAGCCGTTGAACTTTTCATATCAAATTTCCGTTTCGATTTCAAACGATTTATTTAAATAAGTTAGGCTCTTGGGCTTGTAATTGATGTTTTCTCCAATCGTTTTTTCTTTCATTAATTTCTTTCAAGAATTATTCATTAAGATAAATGAAAATGTTTTCTATGAAGCAAATCCATCTTTTTGTTTGAAGTAATTCTAATAAAAAATTTGTTCTTCAAATCCTATGTTCAAAACAAATTATTCTTGCCCAATTTCTAAGTTTAATGTTTCTACAGATAAATTAATTTTTCAATAAGCAGCAAAACGATCAAACAATCATTTAATTTGCAGAATCATTTTATTTACAGAAAATATTAAAAATAATTTTCCCTCGGGGCCTAAGTCATCTCTGGGGATGTTGCGTGGGATTTTTTTTTAAGGAAAGAAAGGAGAAGAAGATCTGGGAAGGAAAACGGTATAAAGGTGGACCGGAATCTAGGGGTCAGTGTGTCCAGGAGTGACGGAGAGTTGAATTCACCCCTCTCACTGCGTTTCAAGGCGATGGATGAGTCGAGAGAGTCCTGCTGGAAAGATAAAAATGTTTTCCTCAACCACTCCCTAAAAGATCCGGCACGCCGTGGGTCGGCGCAGCCATTGCCAATACCTAGACAGTCCACATCTGCTAAGTCCAGGGCGGTGGTATCCACATCGCCAAGTTTGCTCATAAGTTGCCAATATATTTTATTTTATTATGTGCTTCTGTTGTAACATTTTTTTTCATCGTATTATGTTTTCTTTATTGTTATAATGTTAAGGTATTTACAAGAAAAATAATGTTTTGTAAAATAACTGTGATACTTTTCAACTTATAAACTGGAATGTAAAAGTCCATTAGGGCGTGTAAAAAATAAATAAATAAATAAGTTTTTTTTTATTATTTACTTATCCCTGAAAAATAGCTTGGTAATAGTTTGGTAACAGATATGATAATTTGTTGAAGTTGTCAGTAGGGGATGATTCCTTGTACATGAGATATTTGAATGTGAAGTGTTTGTTAATCCACAGACCAAGATATTTCTTTCCAGGATTTGCAATTTGGTTTATTGAAGGCTAGATGTATGTAAGTTTCAGGCTTTCTTTTTGCCAACCTTGAGGAATTCAATACCTGCTATGACTGTAATTTAATTCACTGTGATTGTATTTCCAGCCCAACGAGATTGATATATAAGATTTGATGCTCGCAATATTGGCTCCAAAAAGTATGCTATAATTTGTACCCGTTCATAAGATGCTGAAGCTTGAAGAAGCAGCGCACAATATAAATGAACTTCAAACACTACAGATAAGAGAAGGCGGAGAAATATAAGATAAGAGGGACTAATGAGAGCGGGTTAGGCGGCCCCTTAGCAGTGGTTTTATAATGCCCAAAGCCCTACAGATTTTACGAGTTAAGGATTACAAACCCGAATAAAGTTTAAAAGTTGTGGAGACATAAGTCACGGATTAAAATCTATTTTATGAAAAAAATTATATTCAATTAAAACATGTAGTATTACATACCTATTCTCAGTTTCGTCTTAGCAAGAAGCCACCAATCAGCTTCAAAATGGCGTTGATCTAAATAACCTGAGCCATTTAATTTTACCAAAACTTGTAAAAATAACAGCAGTTTGCTATTCGTAGAGACTTAACCGCTTGGGCACTGTAAATGTTTGGAGGAAGGAACTTGTCAAATAATAACGCATCTTCAAGAAACTTAAAAGGACTTGTGTTTTTATTTTCTCTATTCCCAATTACATTGTGAATATCAGGAAGACCAAACTACCCAAGAGAGAGCAAGGAGTTTATTTGTTTACTTGTCAAGAAGCTATTGTTGAGAGAGAGATAAAACCTAAAAAAACAGGCTATTTATTAAGTTACTCCTTGCTCTAAGGGGAATTTGCCCTTACTGACATCTATGGATAATTCTTCCAACTAATTATTCTAGTTCTCACAAAAAAACATACAAAATCTATTTGGAGAGGTGTGAGTCCTCGCGACTATTTAATCTAATTATAATTTATTTATATAAAATTATACAGGCACATAAGCTTGTTTTCACGACAATTTAACGTAGGTAGACATAGGAATGACGTATGCCCCGCACCTGAGTTATTAAAAGGAAGAATTAAATTACATTTAAAAAACTTGTCAGCCTTATTCAGTGTCTCAACATTCTTAGAAGTGTAGATACCGTAGACCTACTAGCTCCAAACAGTAAGGACGCTCATACGTAGGTATCATCGTCAATTTCAAAATTAGGGAATATAAATGGGCTTAACACTTATAACTCACCCCAGGAGCACATAATTGTGATGGATAATCCTGTTGAAAGACAGCCGATGATATTGATGTTGATCATGATTAAGGTTACCTTCATGTTGATGGATACTACCTTCAATAATCCATACTAATATCAACATGACACCTTCACCTATTATGCTGATAGCCTTATTTTGAACCGTGTAAACCCATGGTAAACGTCCAGTGGACGGTTTATCGAAACCCGAGTTATCTGAACCGGTGAGAAGTTTCGGACATTGATTGAGGCCATTTTAAGTTGCCGAGTTGCCAGTGGCTGGGCAGGTCCGTGGGTTAGGTGTCTGTCAGGACCAGGATCAAACTGCGACATCAATCTTATCCGACTAGAATTAATCGGACATGTCTTGGATCGCTGGACCTAAAAAATAATTGATTTATCTTGAAAGATGACCTTGATATTATTCGGTGGGTGCAATTTTTTCCAACTTTTTTCATGCATTTTAAAATAAAATACACAAACAAAGAATTTGATAAAAATTTTATCCCAAAAAGCAGAAAAAAATGGATTGCAAAATAATGGCAAATATTTGCAAACAGGTAGTATAGTTACATGTATAAAACTATTTACTTTGAGCATTGCTCCTCGTTCCACCTTCTAGCTAAGTTTATATATCCAAAGTTGTTTGCTTCAAACTTAATTGCTGTGACATGTGGTCAAAACAGGTTGTCGTTTTTACTAGTCACCGCAGATCTGTAGTACGTGTCTTTGGAAATATGCTTGCATTTATAAGGATCCAATAAAACTTTAAAAATATTAGATAACTAGCTTCTGCCCGTGACTTCGTATGCGCAGGATTAGTACTTCGACTAGCCTATTTTCTTTTCCTAGGTCCCATCTATGTTTATGCCAAAATTCTTAACCTTTTTATTTAAAATTTCTATAATAATTCGATTCAAAGTATTAGGCGAGTACTTCAAATAAATTTCCGTATTAAATTTTTTTCTAAAATAGAATTTTGATTTAACAGTCACTGTTTTGCACAATGTTATTCTCAAATTTTGACATTTTCTATTTAAAAATAATTATTATTTGTAATATATGTAAAATAGCTTTTTTTATAAATTATAGCCTGTATGTTATTCTGATGTATGGGCTATATGATTGTAAAGCTTAATTAAAATCCATTCAGTAGTTTGTGCGTGAAAGAGTAACAAACACACATACATCCATACAAACTTTCGCGTATATTATAGTGAGATAAGATTATTTAAACCGTTCAATTTCTAATTTCAAAGGGGAATTTAATAGTTCAATAACTATTCCTAGTTTTATTCTAAGAAGAAGACATAAAAATTATTTATTATTATAAAATTGACTAAAAATGACTATACAAGGGATGTTCTTTGTACATTGTGTCTATTCATTTGAAATATCCACTTGATACAACATTGTATACCTTGTATTGATTACCACCAGAGGCGGTCTTTCCCTTCGGACAATGGGAAAATGACCTCCCAAAATTATAAGATGACAATAAAACAATATTAGAAATATAATACAAATCAAAACAACAAACAACTGATATTATTCTAATTTATTTGAAAAATCACCGCGAGATAGCCAGCCGCGGCGAGTGTGACATCTAGCGTTTTAAGTAGAAGCTTTCTTTCCCAAGCACTCTGATTGGTTAGGTCAATTTATAATTTGTCCTGATGCAAACAGAAGGCAGTGCCCGATTTCATATCTTCTGTCTCTTTACGCGCCATACAATAAACGAAATGGCGCTATTTCGCCGACAAAAACATGCTTTCGCATACGAAGACAGCTTCGGTCAACACCGTGAGGGAGACAATGAATAAATGCTATGCGTTTGAAAGAGATGGTTTGATAAACGTAGGTTGAATTTGTATATTGCACGCCTGTCGCATGAAATAATGTAGGTACTATCTATTCTATTCTATTTGTTTCTTTGAAACAACTGAAATTGGTCTCATAGAAATCGGTAGATTGGTTCATTTATGTCGGTATGTCTCCCTCGCTATCATGTTTAGAAATATGATCTGAACGGCGTTAGAAAGATAAAATATCCTTCTTTACATTCAAATCTAAAAGTTAACACTTTTTAAAAGTTCACAAATTTTACACTTTTATGAATCCAAAGTTTCAGAGTTTCTGAAAAAAAAAATCCTTGAGAATTTATAATTAATTATTTTTACATGAAACAATATAAAAGTGAGGTATAGATAATGTTTATAATACATTTGTCTAATAAAATATGTATGTATTTATATATTTTTTCATTATCAGTAATTTTAATTAGAAAAAACGTAAGGTGAGCCATTTTCAAAACTTTTTTTGTATGCATGCAAAAATTTTATATTTCAAAAACTATGTTTATTTAGAATTATAAAATTTGAAAGCGCTTTTCATCATCTTTCTAAAGCAGTTTTTAGTTTTCGGATACATTCAGAAATATTCAATTTATTTGGATTTTATCGCATAACAGTTCAATTTGGGAGGCGGGAATGGGTACCGCCGGCCCGGGAACCATTTATTGGATAACCAACACCTCTGCCATAGGTCACCCCAAGTAGTTCGCTAAGTTTGGTGACTTAGCAGGGGTGCCCGGGTTCATGGGGTAAGGTTTATCTAGGTCTTGGCGGCGAATGATCTAGACACACTGAACCCCAGATTCCTACCCAACCCTCATACCTTTTTCCTTCCCAGAATTTCCTCCCCTTCCTTTCCTTAAAAATACCCTCCACACAGAATCCCCAAAGATAACATAGGCCCTGAGGGAAATTATTTTCTTCAGGGCCTCCTGTGTGGACCAAATGTAAAAAAAAAAAACAACGGAAATATTTCGACCCTCTGAAAAGATACTGTCGAGGCCTGAGGGGTTTGCAATTTCTTTAAGTAGTTCGACTCTCAAATTCGTGAGGTACCTACAAATGAATATTGATAATATCAACTTATACCATCACACTATCAAGTAAATTTTAGTTGTACAATTTTTTTCTTAATTGACCTTCCACTTCTGGACCCCTAGAGCCGCCTCTGATTACCACCCGAACTCGAATGGAACTTTCACAGAAAATGAATATTAACTTTAAAATTTAATGTATTGTTAAAGTCCTAAGAAAAAAATAAAGTAAAAAGATGACTATTAGTTATATGTTTTCGCTGGGTTTGTTCATCTATCCATATGAATTTTTTGTTACAACTGAATTACCAAATTTATTATTTCAAAATAATTTATTTACAAGTTTATAAAACCATGATATTTTTTTCTTATACACGACGAGAATTTATTCTGTATATTCCCATTATGAAAATAAAAAAAACGGGTGAGATATATAATAAAAACAGAATCTGAATAATAAGAAGATATCTACTTGATTTAGACCCCGCATTACAATATTTTACCGACATAGGTATTTAACATAATTCTCTTGAATACTTAAAGCCTTAAGCTCTCAATAAATGCATATGTTAGTATTTTTATCAAAATCTCTATTCAGATACAAAGTTAAAAAAGAAATTATTTGAAATTACCTCGATAGCAAAAAATGCAAAGTACCTATACTCCGTAAACTATCAAAAACACATATGTTATGAAAAAATGCTATTTAACTCAGGTGTCGAGAAATTTTTGATCAACTTTAAATAAGTCGTGTTTTATTGAATATTTTCACAATAGTCGCTTACGCCCATTAAGTGTGATATATTTCATTCGTATTCACAAATATCTCTTTCAAACCATATTTAGTAATCTTCATCTTCTTTTTAACGCTTATAACAGTGCCTTAAGAGCTGGTCACTCGAGATAGCTAAAGCATTTTCAAGAAAAGTATCAAATCTGACTGGAAATCTCTGTGCGGGCAATATCTCCAAAGAACTAAACCACACGTTTCAGACAAGAAGCAAATAGAAGCTCTTCGGGGCCAGTATCTTTTTGATGAACACATATGTCCTCAGGGCTGTCAATACCACCCAACACGGTAGCTCGATTTTTTACAATTCGATCTCGATGTTCGACCTGACCGGCTTTCGGGTTCTCTTGTGGTCCCTGTCTCCAAGCCATTTGAAAAAGAAATTTATTTTCACAAGATTGAATTTTGACTTTTGTAATCGTTATATCCATATGAACACTGAATAAATAATATTACATAACAATCGAATTTACCTTTTTTAGTGAGGCTTAACTAAACGATGCGTTAAGTCCTTATGCAGATGGCATAATGATGAAATTCGTAGTTACAAGTCGGGTGCCGCCTGTTTTAATTCATTGTAAAAAACATCTCCAAAATGCTTGTTTTATTGTATTGTATTTTGTAAAGTCCATGCATAAATATTAAAATGATATCCGGTCATTATCTAAAGAACTTAATTTGCCACATTATTCAATAAAACAATATCCGAAAAAGAGTTCTTTAAGTAAAATATTTTTTACTTCAAACTTTTTTTACGGGCCAGATACTTTTCTAGGCTTATTATAGGATATTTAAAAAAAATGTTCCATTATTTCGTAGGTGATTAGAAGTGTTCTCTTGGCAGTATTTTATTAAGGCATCCATAATATTTCTAAACGATTGAGTATTCAAATCCAAAACACGTGATTTTCCAAGTTTTTGCATTTCTTTACATGGAATCATATTAAACGCTAAATTTGGCTTAAAATCTCGCCATAAAAATGGTTCATTTATTTTGTTTCCAGATATATGATCCTTTAACACTCAACCGCTTGCTTCCTTAATATATTTTCAACTACCAGCACATTGGTATTTATAGTTAGGTACGAGATTGAGGGAATTCTTAGCATTGTGAAATTCACTGGAAAGTGTGTTAAGAGGAACGGCTGTGGGGCCGCTTTCATACAAAACAGCTCCTGTCCGAGATTGATATTTGACATTCCTTTTGATTAAAAAAATAATTTTCAGTTTGGTTGGGTATCTTGGCCTAAAATCCAAAACTACGTTTTGTATGAAACCGGCCGCGCACCCAATAGCCATTCACAATGTTTCCATTAAAAACCATTCATGGTGAAAAATTATACTTTATTAATGAAAAATAATCTCAATGTCCTGAGGAAGAGAACATCGTTCTCGAAACATGTCGATTTGTTAAAATAAAGATTATCGTGGTAAAAACAAAGTGTTTTAATTTTTCATTAATAAACTGGTGCCACAAAGTGAATTTGCAAAATTTGAAGAAATTATACTTTACACTTTTTGCCAACGTTATAACTTACCTCGGTGAAAAATTTTATCTTCATTCCACCTAAATAAATAAATAAAATATCTACCACCAAGTTTAAGCACAGGTATATGCAGATCATCTAAATCTGTATGATTCCCATACCAAAGTATGAGCAGGATTTGCTAATCCTCAATGTCCTGAGGAAG
The DNA here is from genome assembly GCA_951813805.1 of Limnephilus auricula. Classification (NCBI taxonomy): domain Eukaryota; kingdom Metazoa; phylum Arthropoda; class Insecta; order Trichoptera; family Limnephilidae; genus Limnephilus; species Limnephilus auricula. The sequence continues at coordinate 37,337,139 of OX638388.1, forward strand.
AGAACATCGTTCTCGAAACATGTCGATTTGTTAAAATAAAGATTATCTTGGTAAAAACAAAGTGCCACAAAGTGAATTTGCAAAATTTGAAGAAATTATACTTTACACTTTTTGCCAACGTTATAACTTACCTCGGTGAAAAATTTTATCTTCATTCCACCTAAATAAGTAAATAAAATATCTGCCATCAAATTGAAGCACAGGTATATGCAGATCATCTAAATCTGTATGATTCCCATACCAAAGTATGAGCAGGATTTGCTAATCCTCAATGTCCTGAGGAAGAGAACATCGTTCTCGAAACATGTCGATTTGTTAAAATAAAGATTATCTTGGTAAAAACAAAGTGTTTTAATTTTTCATTAATAAACTGGTGCCACAAAGTGAATTTGCTAAATTTGAAGAAATTATACTTTACACTTTTTGCCAACGTTATAACTTACCTCGGTGAAAAATTTTATCTTCATTCCACCTAAATAAGTAAATAAAATATCTGCCATCAAATTGAAGCACAGGTATATGCAGATCATCTAAATCTGTATGATTCCCATACCAAAGTATGAGCAGGATTTGCTAATCCTCAATGTCCTGAGGAAGAGAACATCGTTCTCGAAACATGTCGATTTGTTAAAATAAAGATTATCTTGGTAAAAACAAAGTGTTTTAATTTTTCAATAATAAACTGGTGCCACAAAGTGAATTTGCTAAATTTGAAGAAATTATACTTTACACTTTTTGCCAACGTTATAACTTACCTCGGTGAAAAATTTTATCTTCATTCCACCTAAATAAGTAAATAAAATATCTGCCATCAAATTGAAGCACAGGTATATGCAGATCTGTATGATTCCCATACCAAAGTATGAGCAGGATTTGCGCTTGCAGCTTGGGGCGACGCGACGGAGACAAACGACATAATAAAGATGGAACATTACCGGTGCGCGGGCGGTGACGATGATAGACGGGTTTGCTTCAAACGATCAAATAATTCTCGTAAATATTTGAGCACATTTTACTATGCATAATCTATGTGTTTGGAATGGCCACTTAAATTTTAAAGTGTTATTTTATCCACTGGAGAGACAGAGCAATTTAAAACTTTTTTCTCGGGTTGATTTTCTCAATATTTTTTGGTCGTCAATTAAAAAAATTCCACTCACATTAAAAAAATCATATAGGCCGGGCGCTACAGCTGGATGGAGTTGATTGTGGAAAATTAGAGTGCCACATTCTGAACATAGTTTTGAACTCAGAAAAGCTTGCAGATTATGATTCTGGAAGTTGCCACAAGGTTTATTGGTCGATTTTTTTTTACACCCCATCCCTTTAGCTGTCAAGTAAATGGACTGAATAAATGCTTTGAAACCATTTGAATGATTGTTTTAGTGACAATATCCATTTTTTTCGTATGATTAAAGATACTTACAGCTAGTCAGTTAAAAAAAGCATAAAAGTTAAAAATAAAAACAAGAATTGTTGAAAAAAAATTATTTAATACATAAAAACTAATTTGAACACATTGAATAACCAATTTTTTTAAATATTTTTATAATAAAACTCTCTTTTTAACTTTTGAAGGTTATTCCCATCAATGTAATATATCATTGAAGAAGAAGATAACAATAATAATCTAATTTTTTTTAAATATGAAAATGAACAAGACACAGAAAAATAATATTAATAGTCGAAGAAAATATTGTTAATTCTGAAATTTGAAATATGAAGTTGACAATTACGACAGTCTCATAATAGATCGCAGTAGCCCAATTGGTAGAGGTGTATGTCCCGGTAAGACGTAAGGTTCTGGGTTTGAGTCCCAGTTGCGACCGTTATCTTTTATTATTTTTCTGTGTCTTGTTCATTTTCATATTTTTAAAAATTAGATTATTATTGTTATCTTCTTTTTCAATGATAATCTTTTTTTTTATTTTGACAGTCATTATTAATAAATTTGCTCAACGGAATATAATTTAGCTGTAATTTTTTGCAAGAGCAAGCCTTTGTTTAACAAATTGTTGTTCATTTACACGGGTGGATCAACAATTCTGGCAATGGTCACTATTAATTTCTGACCGTAACCGGTTATTCAACCTAAAAGGCCATTATTTTATTTCTGACCGTTACCGGTTTTTCAACCTATAAGGCCATCTTCAGACTGGTACAATTATTCCTTAAACTATGGTTTATATAAAAAAAAAATGGACTACGGGGGTTTAGAAGGGTGGTATAGAGGGATATTGTTATTTAAATTATATGAATTTCCTGTATTTGTTGCTATGTCGTTTTGTCGTCTGCTATTTCGTGTTTAACGACTGAAATTCCAGTTATTTGGATATTAGGCTGAATTACAGACTACTTTAATATTTATTTGGGGAATGACTTACAAGAGTTATTTCCAACCCATTTTACTGTTGTCATGTAGGTATATGTTGATATCATATTATTTGTGTTAACTTAATCAGAAATGAATGAAGTGGAAAAAAGTTTAAAATAGTTTAAAGTTTAAAATGGTTTAGTACTCCACCTAAAATTTACGCTAATACTTTTCCTATTCAAATACAAAAACAAAACTCTCTTACAATACAACTACACTACCAGAACAATAACCAACGGACACTACAACGTACCTAAACTAGACAGCTCAAAGACAATTTTTCTTCCTAGCTCCTAAAATCTTTAACCTTATCCCTGAAAACTTAAAAACCGTGAGCCAACCCCATCCCTTTAAAAAACAAATAACGAGATGGATCCTTACACATAGAATACATTACAATTACAATACCCATTCATTTTACACTATATCAATTTAATCACCTTTCAGACAAAACATAAAATATCTTTATTTTCTATCTAACCAATATAGTATGTACAAGAATAATTAGTGTGATCTATATACTAATAATCCCTCAACTTATTGATTTTCTAATAATTCTCAAACTTCTTCATCTTCTTCTTGTAACCCAATCTAATTATACACTTTTTTTTTAAATTTTATTATTATAGAAGAATTGGATGCATAGTATTAAAAGCAGGCAAAACATAGTTTATCTTTACTCCTTATCTATATTTTCTACCTTGATTGCTGTTATTTATATGTACTAATAATTCCTTAAATTTCTCTTTTCCAATAATTCTTTAACTTCTCCATCTTATTATTGTAATCCTATCTAACTACATATAATTTTTTATTGCAGAAGAATTATGTGCATAGTATTAATTTATTAATGAAAATTACCAACCAATACTAATGAATGTATACCCCCAAACTGTAAAATTCACCCGCCATAACACAGGGTCATCCCTAGCATGGAGGGTGAAATATCACAATAAACTATATGTACTTTCGATAAATCGTGCATTTAAATAAATAAATAAAAATAAATAAAAGTTTTATATTTTAGTGAAGTTATTATTTTAATTCCTACTTTATAACTTTGATTAGAGGGAAGCCTAATGTTTTGATTTTTTAAAGATTTACCACAAAGTTTTACCACAAAAAAATGTATTCCAAATGTTTATATACAGAGAGAAAATTACTAATCTCTGAGCAAACTTTTGATTTAAAAATAAGTAAATTATTTGAAAAACATTTTTGTTATCGTAATATTAAAAACGAGAACAAGTGTTTAATTTCAACATTTACGTAGTATACCTTTGTATTTTACCAACGAAAAAGCAAGCTGACATAGAGATGGATTTATTTATTTATGCCCGAAGGGGAGTTTACGTAAAAGGCTGTTTAATTTAAGAAAAGGGTGTACACAATAATAAACAAACAAAATTGCTTACAAAATAGCGCTCATGGGATATTATGATACAAAATAAGCATTTATTTATTACAAAAACGGGACACGTATACCATTAATACTAAAGTTAATGGGTTACACGTATAATATACATAAGTAGGTCTCGGACAATTACGAAAAATAGATTATATTTATTTTCTTAAGGGGTGATTAATGCTTAGCTATGTAATTTGAAGTATAAATATCAAAATTATTATTTTATCACATAGAAAATATTTTTTTAGCGATTTTTTTACTCTCGCCCGTTCGATTAAATTCCAATTTGGCTCTCTGCCCGATTTAAAAAAAATATATGTCATACATTTTATTTCACATATCCAATGATTTATGTTTATACAGATAAAAGCTTACTCGTTACGCCTATTACAGCTTCGATGATAGTATTCTAGCCTTGCCCGACTGAGGCTCTTGACTATCTGGATGTCGTGGGTTCAAATCCGAAAAAAAAAAATTGGATTGATTTTGTGTTATTTCACAATTTTTTTTTTTTTAAATGGTATATTTGCGACACGTTCCAGAGTGGAAGATACTCTCAGTATCGCCCTGGTGTAAGTTCTTCTTCTTCCCCTTGTCGACAAGGCTCCTACATACGTCCCTGACTTGCGCCGATTGTTCGGCAAACAAACATAAAGCATCAAAGCTGAATGTCACCGTTTAGCCGGAAAAGAATTGGAACTAGTGAATGAGGTTAAAAAAAACGTGCTAGACATCTGCGGCATCGCAACAACGAAAGGGTATAAGAATACCATTCAAATTGTATCCTTGCTTGAAATGGCTTTAGTCGTGTTTGGTGTCTAGATCTGAATAGCCAGGTACTTCCCCACCGTAATTTTCCCCGTCTCCTTTTTCTCTTCAGCCTCCTTCAGCCTTACAACATACTCTAATTGTGGATGCCATTGTCTCACTGGATCCTATCTGTTGGGAGCAGTTGGGACTCTTGTGCGGTATTCACATTAAACAAAAATAATGGGTTTAGAATTTTGGGTGAAACTCTTAATGAATATGATATTAAGCTATACCCTTGTTACTAATAACTATCGTTGTAGAACTTCATCATAATTTTTTTTTTAAATAAACAGGCTACTATGACACTACCTAATTAAGAGCGATTGACCAACGGCTGAGAATAAAAGTTTAAAAATACTTGCTACTGTATAGGGAGGTTCCAATGAGAAAGATCGATTATTCCCCGTATCAATTTTTTTTTAATTTAAAATAAAACAATAACTTTGTATACACCACCTTTTATTTAAAAGTGGTGTATACAAAGTTATTGTTTTATTTTAAATTATAATGTCACATCACAAAGTAACTGCTTCATACGAACAATTTTTTTTTTGAATTAAAAATGGGGTATTATCTTTTATTTAAAAGTGGTGTATACAAAGTTATTGTTTTATTTTAAATTATAATGTCACATCACAAAGTAACTGCTTCATACGAACAAATTTTTTTTTTTAATTAAAAATTTTAAATCGATTTATTTAATTAAAAACTTGCTTTAATATATTATACCTACATTTAAGAATGCAATAAAAATGCTCAAAAGCATTATGATAAATTATTAAATATCGTGTACTTCTTGAAAGTATTTTTGATCATAAGTATTTATGATCTTTTAATAGTGTCTAAACAAAATAACTGTGTAAATTATTTTTTAAATATTTTAGTTTGTAAGACCTTAAATAAATAGAAAAACTGAGGCATTTTTGCACAAAACACGTTCTCAGATTTATTTTTTAATGATTTTAATTTAAATAACTCAGGTACGGGACATACGTCATTCCTATGTCTACCTACGTTAAATTATCGTGAAAACAAGCTTATGTGTCCAAGCGGTTAATTTAAATTAAAATTATGAAAATTGTGTTTACTAGATTATATATTGATTTATTTTATTATATGATTTGAAATTTCTGTTGTTTAAAATAATCTATCGTTTGAAAATTGAACAAATCTGCCAACGACCAACGGTATAACCTTAGTATATTGAAAATAAACTTAGTTTTTCAAAATTTTAAAACTGCGTGTTCCAGATAAAATAATAATCTTTCAATATCAATTTATATTTTTTTTGTAAAAAAGCGTCAATACGTCTAGAATTTAATTTAAAAATAATTAATTAATTTCCGGTATTCTCTAGTAATACCCTAAGTAGGAGAAGTAAATTACGACTCCATTTTTCTCTAGTGGCATTATCTTTATGAAGTAGTTATGAAATGGGGTTACTGAAGTACTTCATTGTAATGTAGTGTCACATATTTAATTAAATGTCCTCTGTTCGGACATATAAAAAAACGGCGTCTTCACCCAAAATTACTCTTTTCATATGAAACGATAACATCTTAATTATTATTAACAGTTGACCTTTTTCTGTTACGAAATACTCCGTAAAAATATAAGATTCTTTGAGAACATTTTATCTTTACCACCATAATAGGATTCTTTAGCCAGTGGCGTTGCAAAAATTCTAGTGGTCAGGATAGTCTTCTGTGGATCGAGTCTCGAGAGGGGCTACGGCAAAACATGGAATTCTTAAGAAATTGTTATCTGCATGAGTAAAAGACATTATTTCTGGAATGCACTACTTTTTGGAAGGCGAAAAGTTAGCTGTTTTTATTTTGATCAGGAATTGTCTCATTATGAAAGCTTACAGCAGATTTAAACTAACTAAATGTATGTACTTATAGTCACAAAACAGGTGACACAACACCTTACTTGAACACTCAAAGTACCTACACATTTTTTTTTTCAAAATAATATATAAATGTTACTTATTCCTAGACTCGTTTGGTGCATATATGAACAATTGCGGCGTTGTTATTGTGTATTTCTGTAAAAAAATTATTAGCACCATCACAATAGTTGTAGTGTTTATAATTAACGGGAAGTCCTACAAAGAATGCATAACCTTAGATGTTAGGCTCTGAAGGAACATATATTTCTTCAGGTATAAAATAAAAAAATAAAAACAACTCAAAGAAATTTTTTAATCTTATGCATTGTATTGCAATCACGTGTAATAGAGATGCGTAGGTTCAGCCGGAATGGGTTGTTGAACTCGCTTCATTTGCGGGAAGCGGATCCCACTTCGAGTCCGAGTTCGGAGGCGGAACCATGCGTCTCGGCACCCACTACGGCTCTCAGTAGGTACCTAGTTTGTATCAAGAACTCGGAACCTAGAATCACTATTTGAACTCAGGTTTTTTTAAAGGAACCACTCCTCGAAGGCCTCCAGCAAAACACGGAACCTACGCATCACTAGTATAGTACGGATCTAATAGTTAACAGGCTTTCTGAGTTGGTTACTACCTCATTGATTTCAGAAAATCTAAATTTTAACTTTGTCTCCGTACAAACACGTCGAATGCCTTAACCTAAGTATGACCTTGTCCTACACTCCCTTGGGACAAAATCTTATTTGACGGGTCACGATGTCGAGAGATATAATCTGTCAATATACCCCAATCTCAGCATTCATCGGGCTAGGTTTGGATTCCGCCCTTTTTTCATACAAACCTCTCCCCAGTCCGCCCCAAAGCGATATGATATTATTTCCCGTATTCATAAAGCGAGTTTATGGATCCATTTATTTTCTGAAAGGTTCTATGATAAAATTATATTTTAATAATCTTACTTTATAACAACGATCTTTTCCCAATTGCACGAATCCTTATAAATCTCATTCACAACTGAATTAAAGAAGTTTGCGAAAGCGAAATCATAACACAGGCGCATTAAAGTATTCAAATCAATCTTATTAGATTTATTACTATCCCTAATAAAAATATCCTGAACACATCTTTTTCAGGGTAGGTAAAATCATAATACAAAATTTATCGTGAATAAATAAGTTTTCTTATGGTAATTTTCAGGCCTATCAAATAGGGTAGGATCTTTAGTCTGAGTGAAAAATACCTTACTCTTATTTTAATCCCCCAGTTCAAAACTGCCATTCAGAATCAAAACAGTTAATGCTTTAACTTTAGCTATGTGGAGTGACCAGATATGAATACCAATGCACTTCTAATATGGACATTCTTACCCCAGCCTTAATTTATTTCAGTTTTAAAGCATTCTTCAAAACAGAATGTCATAATTCCACTAAAACGCCAAGTTAAGTAAAAAGGTGCTCGGAAGACTTCTATTTAGCATCCCATAGTATACTCATAGCTAGTACGACTATGGAACCTGTATAATGCCATTCGAAATATAAAACTAAGTGCTAATATTTCAGAAGAGAACTGCCAATAACAACCCCCTCTCAAGAGCACTTGTAAATTCAACTCTGAAATAAACACGTGATCCTGAAAATGACACTTTTCCGCTAACTAAAAAGGCGGGCATAATTTTTCATCTCCATTTTGACTCATATTTACACTATTAAAATGTTTCACGTTGCAAATACGACAGAAAAAGTAATAAATTATATATATATATATATATATATTTTTTTAATTTAATGGACAATACTAATTAAAATTAAAATACAATATTAAGTAAAGTAAGAATACAAAGTGAAGTATTTTATCCTAAGTCCTCCTCACTAGGTATTCCTGTTCCGAGGTAGACTGCAGGTTGTTGTATGGTGTTGATCATGATTTCCTCATCATTGTTGTTGGTTTTTTTTGGTTTCCACGAAATATAAATAAATAAAACAAAAAGTGTTTATGTTTATTATCTGTATATTGCGAGATAGATTCTTATACCACACAAAAATATATTAACAACGGCCTTAATAAACGCTGCTAGATAATAATTGACTAAAAAAACTGTTTTCATGTTTCGTTAATACAGTTTTCCCGAAGTTACTTACGCCACTTCTATCGGGAGGTTTATTCACCCTTACGGTTTATCAACCTATTTTATCATAACTCTATTTTTCTTTCTTCCTTGTTGTTTACTTAATTCTTAAAATATTCGATACAAAATCTGCTTATTTTTTCAAAAAAAGCTTTTCAATTCCAACGCCGATTAGCAGCCTTAACAAAGTATTAACACCGTACTAGCTGTGAAACTTGAATTCCTGGGGTAAGTCAAGATATTTAAAGAATTCAATTATAGCCCTCGCCGTCTCAGCGTAAGATGGCATACTTGATTTAAAAAGAATTTTAAATGCGACTCTGACGTCCTAATATCCTGAGGCTTTGCAGATTAAGGTTTTTACCGCAAGACCTCTTTATCCCGAAAAGCCTGGAATATTTATGTATCCATTGTGGGCATGTATCGCTGGCTGGTCATTACTGATGCCATTTCATATAACGATCTTGTCTAAATAATGAATGAAGCGGAGTATGAAACACGCTAATGTTTTATTTCGGGAAAGTAACGAGAGCAATCAGTCTTTGTCATTTCTGGGCGAGTACTGATTTGCTACATTTGTGCCCAAACAATTCTTTACGCCCTTTACGGAATAAATATTTTAATTAAACGTTTTACCTTTTCAAACTAATGTTTATTAATGTATTTATTACCGAAAAACCAACGTTTAATTGAATTATACATTTGTGTGCAAAAGAATTTTTTTTCAGGAATTCAATAATTTAAGAATTTTTCTTTATTATGATTAGATAAATGTGATGTAAATTGTAAGAAACTTGCACAATAATGTATTGATTCGTTCACATATTCATATCATGTAAATATATCACAAATAATTCAATTTTCTTGGAATATCAATAACTTTTGAAGGTTGTACCCATCATATATCAATATACCATTGGAGACGATAATACTATTAAAGGTAAATAAAACAGGAAACAGAACAAGACACAGAAAAATAAAAATGTAACGTTGCAACTGGGAATCGCACCCAGGATCTGTTATCTTATCAAGACCGCGACCGTTATCTTTTTAATTGTTTGTGTTTTGTTAAGATTTATTAGTATTATCTTTTAATTCAATGACACATTATATTGTATTAAAAAAAATATATAAAATGTCAACGTTACGTCGTTATTTTTTAATTATTTTGTCCCGTTATAATTCCTGTTTATAAACTTTACCTATTTTTATGCATCAAAAACACATTAGCGCGTTATTAAACCGTAGCAATGAGATTATTAATGATTGTACTCTCGTGGTTTCTGTTACATGTAGACGTTGTTCTATTTGTTTTCGTTTTTTAATCCTGCAGCACTGGGAATGTTCCGCATTAGCCTGGAACATGGACATAACCTTTTTGTAGATACTGGGGGTACACATAACACGATCCCTTGAAAAACTAATATGTTTATCCGGTAGGTAAAAACAAATGTACATGTCAAATGTTCAACTTCGATGTTTTGAACTAATTTTCTGGAGTTCAGGTTTTGCTTCTAAATTATCTGTATAATACCTACATTTTTTATTTGCTCTTATTAAGGTCGTTGACCCAGGGGGAAATATTCTCCCTCGGAGTCTATGTCATGTTTGGGTATGCTTTGTGGAAGGTCATTTTGGGGAAAGGATGGAGTAAACCCAGATCTCTAAAAGGCTCATGTTGTAGGAGGCAGGGAATCATAGAGTTTGTATTTATATTTATTTTTTAAACTTAAAACAGATCCATGCCATGTGTTCTAACATAAACATACATTTTAATGTACACTTTGCTTATTTCTTATACTTATTACAAACGTATTTATTTTTTTAAATATACTTAATCTATATACGAATTTTATTTTACTGATAATTCAACTATACATTAGAATGCCTTTATACAGTAAACAATTCTGCGTTTTTGATTTGTTAAAGTTTTTTGTCTAATGATTTCTTTCTGTTTTGTAAGGTAAGTGAATAATAATATGTTACCTTGGGGTTTATAAATAACCCCAAACTATAATAATACCTTAAAAATGTATTAATTAATATACTTTACGCGGACACAAATTATATTAAAAATGGCAATCGGCAACGATTGCCATTTAAAACAGAAGACACCAACCTTATATAGTGACTTCTGCGGCATAGGAAGCCTTCAGATGTTTTCCAGTCCAAGTTAGAAACACCAAGCACAAATTAATGATATTTTTTGATAGACACAAGTTAAGTTGTCAAGCTTATTCGACCACAGTAAAATTCACAATGATATGACAGTTTTGCATTTTTTCATGTCACAATTCCATTTCTATAATTTGGCCTTCAATAATTTTCTCTGGCCCAGTTGTGGCCATCTCACAGTTAACGAGAACAATACATTTTAATGTCTCTGAAAATCCAGAGATACTGCCAAACAACCGTTTTGATAATATAAATATTTTAAATTATTATTGAGATCAAACAAAATCATATTATAATGCCTAACCAGTAAGACTTTATTGTTATGTAGTTATGTTGTTATGTAGTTATAAAAATTAAAACCCTAATGAAATTTTTTAATAGTATTTCCAAAATAATTAATGTTTTCAGTTAAATTGAAAATTAAAAATATTATTATGCGTAGGTACTTGCCCAATAGATTTCGAAAGAATTCATTTGAATTGTCTTCCAAAGCGCAATTTTCATGGAATATTAACTAGTCTGAAAGTTTTTGTAGCATTTTACCTCTAAAAGCTAAACGCAAATGGCAAAATAATAATTTATAGAATACGAAACTTTACCATTGGCTTAGCTATCTTCTTTGTCCTTCTAAGTCATTGTTTCAATGCCAAAAGTACCAAGTTTATATGGAAAGCTGAATACTGTATTTCCTTAGCTTCTCAGACTTCACCTTCCCTAATGCAAAATAAATATATTTAATAGACAACAATGCCTTTTTGAACAAATTTAAGACAATTCGTACCTGGATTAAACCATTATTATTCGTAATAAAGCGTTTGGATTGAGATAGAAAGGGGAAAACGTTGATAGAAAGGGTGGCACTTAAACTTTCAAGAATTAATTAAGGCAAATAAATTGTGTAAAGTTATTACAAAACAATAAGCATTCTTGTTTCAAAACATAATTTTAGGTGGTATTGTGTTATTGTTTTAAAACTTTAACTTTTTGCGAGTCTAATATTTCACACTTATATTTCGTCTAGCAAAAATGTTTCTCGATAGAACTGTTGTTAATTCTGCAAACTCGATTTGAATTTCAATCAATTTGTGTTGATATTCCCTTGAGAAAATATCAAATTGTGATAATAATTGTTTATTCAATCGCGCCGGGGAAACCCTTCGATAGGCTCATCCCGAGTACCGGCTTTAGCCGTATAACGTACTTCGGTGCCTACCTATTAAATAATATGTAAGTTATTGGTTAACATTTTGGACGCAATAAAAGTATTATCAAATTTATGAAGGTGATATCTTTTGGCATATTTTTATAGTATAAGTTCTAGTGACAAGCCTATGATATTGTATCATAATATGTAAGTCTGAGGTGAGTAAACAATCCAAAGCTTGGTGGGCGTTATACCCTTATAAGTTATTTATCAATTAATTTGCGAGTGGACAAAAAATATATCAAATAATGGTCATCAGCACTTAAACTTTGATTGAAAATGGTCATTAACACCAACCCTACAAGGCAACCTCTTCTGCGTAGGCGGCATCTACATAGTTTCCACACATTAAATATTACCCGCACAATTGCAATATGTATAATATTTCGCGACAGAAACAAGTTAAGTCATCAACACAAGTCGATCCGACAACATCAAAATTCACAATGATGTGTCACAGTAACATTATTTGAAAAATTCAAGTTATTGTTCATAAGGACACTTGCTCGCCTTCTGTGGTCCTTCCACGGTTCAACAGGCACAGTATATTGTAATATTATTGATAATCCAAAGAGACCGTCAAACAATATTTTTTAATGAAAAAAATATTTAAAAATTATTTTGATATCAAACAAAATATGTATCATGATACCTAACCAGTTATTCAGATTAAATTAGATAAAGGAAACTATTTTGTTCTGAAATACGATTTAAGATTTTCACAGCCAAAAGTATTTTTGTTGTTTATTTTTGGGATGTTATGCCGTGTTACGCTAACTCCTTCTTTTGTTACGTATTTATCTCACATTGAAATGAAGATATGTATCATGTTTCTATATAATTATTACATTTATAATTACAGCATTCATTTAACGAAATAATGTGATTACAATATGATAACCCTTTCTTAAAATTTAGTATATTTTTTCTTGACACAATTTTGAAATTTGGTCATTCTTCTCCAGATATTGTTATTAAAAGGAAACTATCAAACTGTAAACCAAGCAATCTGGTACATTGAAAAGTAATAAATTATAATACTTTTTAATATATTTTATTCAGTTATGCTAATTAACATGGTATACTCCTTAACATGGTATCATTTTTGTGAGATAGGATTCACCTTGACTTCGTAGTAGTTGACAGAGACGGAAGATGAAGAGAGACAGAGTGTCTATTTAAGCCTTGCAGTGAGTAGTAACGCCCTCTGTTCCCAGCTAGCAGTTTAGACTCAATATACTGTAAATACTCGTAGTTATAATAAACCAACATTGTAAATCACCGTGTACCATTATTATAAATATCTTTAATCATTCAAAGATTAACAGTGGCGCAGCCGGTACAGGTTGTAATTAATCAAATTATAAAAAAGAATCACGCGGATTCACGGTACAAAAAAGTAAAAACGCGAGTCACAATTACAGTGTCCAATACTATTGTTACAAGTAGTATTTTGTCGGGTCGGTCGCGGGCCGATAGAAGTGGCATCTCCACGGGAAGGCGTGAGAGCTTCTACTTCTAACCGGAGTCACGGAGCCAGCAGCAGCACCACGGATCAAGGATCGGTGTTCCAGATCACAGGCGTGGTCTGGGGGATCAGCAGCAGAGACATCACGGGTCATAGGATCTAGGATCGGTGTGCCAGATCACAGGCGTGGTCTGAGGGGCAACCAGCAGCAACACCACGGGTCAAGGTCGAGGATCGGTGTCCAGGTCACAGGCGTGATCTAAAAGGGGAGTCATCAGCATCACCACTAGCCGAGGACCGGAGTCCTAGGCACAGGAGCGGTTCTTCAAGGAGAACTTCAAGGGTCAAAGGAGAGGAGTCTGGACCAGAAGATTAACTCAGGGAAGTCCTATTTTTTTTCTTATCTTTTCTTCTCTTTTCTTTTAATTTGATCACTGTGAGAGGGAAACATGGAGTCCAGGGGTTTGGGATCCTTCAGTTTGCGTGACGGTAACTGGGAGAATTTCAAAGTCCGTCTCGAACAGTACCTCCTAGTGCATGATGACAAATTTACGACAGATATTAAGAAGAGAGCTATTTTTCTGAATGCTTTAGAGGACGATAGTTTCTCACTGTTAGTAAATTTATGTATACCCAAGAAAGTAACTGAGGTAAAATTAGAAGAGTTAATTTCTAAATTGAGCGATTATTGTGGTATGGCTAAATGTTTTTTCGAAGAGAGGTCGAAGTTTTATTTAGCAAAACAATCGGTCAACGAATCAATCAAGGATTTTGCAGTTTGTTTAAAAGCATTATCAATTAATTGTAAATTTGGGAATAATTTATCAGAGAAATTGCGAGATTTCTTCGTTATCGGATGTAGACCGGGTAAAATAAGAGAGAAATTATTTTTGGAAGGTGAATTACACACTTTCGAAAAATGCGTTCAAGTAGCAGAGTGCATTGAACTTGTAGTTTCAAATCAAGTTCAAGGTCTTAGTGATAATATAGTAGCCGCGTATGGCAGAGTAAATAGTAACACCACACGAGTGTCGAGTAAAATGTATAGGCGGGATAGAGACAGCTATACAGCTAATCCTTCTAGATATAGAAATAATAGCAAGTCTCCAAAGAGAGTTTCGCCAGAGCGAGAATGCTTCACTTGTGGTAGCAATAAGCATACATCGGTAGATTGTGAGTTTAAGAATTATGTTTGTAATATATGCAACTCGAAAGGTCATCTAGCAAAACAATGTAAACGAGGTTCAGGTCGTAATAACGTTTATACTTTATTGTCAAAAACGGGCGTATATTCAGACGATATTAATAGTGTGGAACCATTTTATGTAAATATTTTATTAAATGGAATAATATTTAGGTTCATGTTGGATACTGGGGCATCATGTTCAGTATTATGCCAGGAATCGTACTTAAGTAAATTTAGAAACATAAAACTGACGCGGGAAAAAATCAGCTTACGGGGTTTCAACAATACTCTCATAAAAGTGGTAGGTACTTTCACTTCTACTGTTGAATTTAACAATAAGCGTCGGGATTTAAAGATTGTTGTGGTCGAAAATACATATTTATCAGTGCTAGGGCGTGATTTTATGGATATTTTTGATTTAGGAATTTCAGGAATTGTGAATTGTGTTAGTGAGAATACATTGAAGGATCGATTATAGTGAAATTTCCAGAAATATTTACGGATACGTTTGGCAAGTAAGTTGAATTAAAATTAAAACAAGTTGAAAAATAAGGTAGTGTAAAGTATCAGTGTAAATCCTTTTTATTAATAAACCTAGGGTTGTGAATGTGAAATTTTCAGTTAATTCAGTTAAAGAGGTTCAGGGTAAACTAGATTGAAATCGAATGTGAGTTTTCGGGAAGGCGAATTCCAGGCATTCAATATCGGAAGGGGTATAGGATTTCAGATCTGGGGATTTGCAGGAAGGTGTAAATCTCAGAACGATTAAAACACAAAGAAGTACAGAGTGGTGTATTTGTTTTTAAAACTGAAAATTGTCGCAGTCAGCATGGGACAACTTGTAGTGCAATTATTTTTGTAATTTAATTATAATATAATTCATAATAATAATAATTTATCAACTTATTTTATCAAATGACTAATAATATAATTTATTAATTAACCAACCGTTAGTGAGATTTTTTGGTAGGGACAAGAAGGTTCCTATAATTGCAGCATCAAGATTGCAACTTTATGCAGTGATGTTGGGTTCATTCAATTTTTTTAGATTGAGAATTAAAAAAATTTGTGGGCAAAATAAATTTCCAGTAGATTACAAAGTAAAATTGGATAATTTTTTAACAGATTACAGGAACACGGTTCAGGCAACAACGGGTTTCGAACCATCTGTATTATTATTGGGAAGAAAAATTAGAACGGTATTTGACTCTTTAATTCCAAAGAAATTGGGGGAAGGAAATAATAATTCCGGTTCTGCTCAACAGAAGAAAATTCTACAAAATGTTAAACAGAGTCAAGTCAATCAGAAAAAAAATTATAAAGGTAGAAATAAATTGAGTTTTGTAATAGGTCAGAAAGTAATGACCAGAGACTTTAGGTCTCAAGGGAAAAGGTTATAGGTCCCTGGCAAAATTGTTGATAAAAAGGGCAACAAGATATATTTCGTTAAGATTAATAATTCTGATATGGTTTGGAAAAGACACTTAGACCAGTTAAAGAAATTGCATATCTCTTGGCAGGAGGAAGAAAGCCCGAGCTTCTGCGCGTCTGACACAGGTGCACTATCAGCGGACGAGCTAAACCTCTCAGGGATGTTACGTAATAGAAGTGTCTCTAATTCTCTTTCTCCATGTTTCAGGTCCAACCCATGGCAAGGACGTTTGCGTCCAAGGTGATCGGTCCTCCACAGATCCGGAAGGGGAGAGAGGAGGGGAGAAGAGAAGAAGGAAAAAGAAAGGACATAAGAAAAAGAAAATAGTGATTGTTTATATTGTGTTTTTATATTGTGTTCTTATATTGTGTTCTTATTTATAATTAATTTTGTATAATGAAATATATAGCTAGGGGAGGCTTTAAGTTAAGTAGGGGAGGATGTGAGATAGGATTCACCTTGACTTCGTAGTAGTTGACAGAGACGGAAGATGAAGAGAGACAGAGTGTCTATTTAAGCCTTGCAGTGAGTAGTAACGCCCTCTGTTCCCAGCTAGCAGTTTAGACTCAATATACTGTAAATACTCGTAGTTATAATAAACCAACATTGTAAATCACCGTGTACCATTATTATAAATATATTTAATCATTCAAAGATTAACAATTTTAATTAGAACATGTTAAGGATACAACTTTTTTGAAATTGTTTTCAAAGCCGAAAAGCTAGTGGCATCACGGTAAATGCACGGCCGTACTACAGAACTGCCATTCGAATTGTGAATTGTTCTGAGTCGGGTCTCGTGTGACGTCACGAGACACAATTACATACGTTTTACCCAAGTTCACTTCGAAAGCCCATGATTTCAAATTCACGATCGATTTTATAATAACTTATTATAAAATTGTGATTTGTACAGACAGGGTCAGCAGTTGAAGGATATCCCCAATATACATATATTGTATATTGGGGATATCCTTATATACGTTTAATATATATATTAAACGTATATATCACGTCATTTATAATAAGTCAATTTTTAATGTTAACAACATTCTCAACTTCACGCATGCTAAAACCGGGAAGCGGTTTAAAAATAAGTGTTTAATATGTACCTGTGTGTTTTTTGTGTGATTAAACATGACGAAGTTGTTTTTCCCTTGAGTACGGCACTGTAATAGCCACCGCGTGGACGCATACTAATACTAAGAATTTCCAAAGAATTTTGTAATATATCTACATTCTACATACATTAAAAGGTTTGTATACTTCATTAGTTCGGAGCCAAATTGAGTATAACTCATCTATTGTGTTATTAACCGCATTATAAGTTCACTTAGATTTTTTTGAACAAATATAGCGCAAATTTTTAGGACATAAAAATTTAAAACTTAACACTTCGATTGAAAATATAAACTTGTCTAGTGAAAAATCTAAAATAATAAAGCTGTCTGTAAATACATAAATAAATATATTTTTGAAGATGTCGAAAAATTTATATTATAATATTTTTTCTGTGGTTAATAACTCTTTAAAAATAAAAATTCATTTCATCAAAATGAAATAAAATTATGAGACGTCCACATTCTACAATTTGTGATTATTCTTACTTTTTTGTACCGGAAGGTAATGCTTTTCTGGCGTCGAATATGGAAAGTCTCGTTTTAAAATTTGGCAATTGACGTCACATCGTTTGCCCGTGACATTGCCGAATTGATTACACCTCATCAAATGGGTATAACAAATCTATCGCATAACATGGGACGGTTTCCTGCAGCTTTCCACCCTTTCCTCAGTTACCTTTCCTGTGTCGGTCCATTAATAATCGTGAGTAACGATTGTCCTATCTACCATTAATCTCCCGGCATACAAGCGGGGAACAGTTTACAAATGTCGGTGTTATTGATTCATGGCTCTGGATAGTCAATTTTGCGTAATAATGAGCGAATCAATCAGACTTAGACCGTGTTTGGTTCGGTGGAAATTTATCCTCATTGGAATTCTAAATGGTGACTTCTCAATTAATGCTCCAGGAACAAGGCTTTAAAGGAAGGTGACAAATTGGTGGTAATGATGGTGTCGAGGCTTAGCCGTCAGTGACTTTGCGGGGGAATTAGAGGTTGCGAGTTCCGATCCTGTTAAAGTGGAAATCTCAGGCCATCAGTCCTAATTGCCATGTCTCTCTTTTTTACAATAAAAATATATAAATTTGTTTTAGACCACTTAAAATTTTAATTAAATTCTACCGGTTTCGGAAGAACCCTTTCTTCGTCAGGAGAATATTAAATGATACAAAATATTGACAGATATGTACAAAAAAATGTAGGGGTTTGAGTGGGAGGTTAACAAAGGGGGAGGGGTAATTGCGGGAATTCCGGCAATAACAGAGTGGTTTATTGGAAATATATCTAGAATGGGACTAAACGATAAATTAATTTGGTTAATCAATATACTAGCGTTATTATTTGGGTTTTTTTATTTAATTTCAAGTGCTTCCAAGTTATCTAATTCTATCTTTTTTTTGTGAAATAAATTTGAACTAACAATAAAATTCTTTAAATTAAGTCATCATATCTTGTTATTGAATGCTTTAAAAATACGTGTTAAATATTTTGATTATTATATTAACACCTCATTATGATATGTTTGCTCAAATGGCTTATTGTTAATAACTTATTTTATTGCATAAGTATTCCTTTGCCAGGTTGCCTAGAGAAAGGTTTATCGTAAAAAAACTAAATAAAATCTTTGGAAATAAATGTAAACATATTATTATTTCTAAATGTTATTGTTTGTATTATAAAACAGTTTAAATGTTATTGTTTTTATTATAAATGCAAGTATTCATTAACATTTTGGAAAGAATTAATTTAAAACATATTTATGAATCATTTACCTCAAATGCTATTAAAAAAACTCCCTTTCCCAAAATATTGAAGTCCCTCGTTAATTTAATTTCCCGATTGGCGGTGTTGCCGGGAGGAGATTTCAAAAGCCTTAACTGTATCATAAAAACCTCGAACACCTGAGCTTTGGCTTTCACAGTATTGAAAAAGTATATTATTCAAATTCAATGGTCGGTTCCTTGGTGGAGTCGTTTCGCCGATACCATTCGATAAAGTGAGAGTGTTTCCCCGGAATGGCTTTCTGCGCCAAATTAAAATGCCCGGTTTTGGCATTATTCCAAAATAAACTTTCAGATTCGGTAGGTAGTTAATTTAGTCATAACGTTAATCTAATTTGTAATTCGAAGGAACAAGTTATTTACTTTCTGTTATCTTTGTTTGTTTTTGTTAGGGATTGGTTTCTCGGGGGCCTAGTGTCGAATTCTTTCTTTCTAACGAGTCTCTTTGACTTAATTAATGGATTGAAAAATATCTACGAATTTAATAAGACCAATCAATAAGATCACTCTCAATCGATATTTTTTTAATGATAATTATGAATTGGAGGTGCTGGATTCTTTAGGCAGTAGAAGACTAAGAAAATTAGGGGGCGTTTAGGAAATCTACAGCAGCGACGGCAGGCAAATTTTATCTATAAAAATCCGATAGAATCTAGACACGACACCACTTGAGATGCGTTTTATGACTCGAATGCATGGAGTTACATATAGACGGTTAAATTACAGTCGCTTAAGCCTGTAATAATATGGATGCCGCCATATATTCCTTGTAGTCCGTGGTTAAGTTAACAAAATAAAGTTGTCTGTGATTTCCTTACAACATATGCGTATAATTTTTTTTTGGTCGATCGCAGCGATCCCATCCCTATCCGAAATTCTTGATCTCAAAAATAGAATATGGCTCACTTCCTATCTATCCTATTCATATAATAATAATGATTTTAAAAATTATATTTGTAATATCTATTTTTAAGATATGCAACAGATGGTGAGTAATATAAAAAGGTAAGTTAAAAAATACGGGGCACCTGATTTTTTTTTTAAATCTCAAATTTGGCGATAGTCGAAATAAGTTTGAGAACCTGTGGGTTGGAATATAAAACATTTACGTAGTTAAAATATATAGCTAAGTAATAATATTCGAACAGAAGACTTCTACAGAATAATTATAATAATAACTTACGTCTTTTCGAAAAGTTTAATGAATGTTAAGAAAAAAGACTCAAAACCTTAAGACTTCACGAACAAAGCCTCTAAACCTTTGAACTTCAAACTTTTTCTTCTTTGTTCGCAGAAAAATGTTGACCTGTGCGATGGGCGGCTATTGGAACCCAGCCTCTTTTCCATCCAACGCGCCGACAGCGGCTGTAAGACCAGTGACAGTGACAGTCGCAGTGACAGTGATAGAACCAGTGACCGTCACCGAGACAGCCGGAACCGCGACGCCGGAAGCAGTCGCCATGTTGGACCAGCGCCGGGTGCCATGCTCTTTCGTTAGAAGGGGGCGGCAAGATGACCCCCAGCGCCATCTGTAACCAATTACCTGGTTTATCAACTTAGATAGAGCCTTCGACAGAGGGAATAACTATTCTCAAGTGAGTATCAATATATTATTTCATGACTTTTTCGCATGAGTGCTTATCGTTAGTGGGTTAACTATGGCCCCCAACCAGCCGCGTCTCACATTGCCGTCACTCGCCTTGCCCTCTCTCCAATGCAAACTTCTACCATATTACCACCGTCTTAAAACTGACGTTAATTTGACAGGAAATGAACGCCGACCCACTGTATTTTTTTCATCGCAAATCAGCTTACCAGCCCGACTTTTAAACCTGCATAGTCTCGCTATGTTAAAGAAACATTGTTATCTTGAGAGTATTGTGTAGGTATACAAAGTTACCGTGTTTCAATTAAAATAATAATACAAGACTTAATACAAAGTTACAGAATTTCATTTAATAGTGTTAAATCACAAAGTTTCTAATTTACAGAGCTTTATGTCGTTAAATTGTGTGTTAAATTAAATTTATTTTTGGCACAGATACTTATGTAAGTTTGAAAATAAATTTTACTCAACAAAACATCTCGCAAATATTAACAAATTCCTAGAAATTTAAACAAATAGAGTTTGAAGACTAAAGCAACACAAATTTTAATGCCAAATGCTTACTTTCTTAAGAAATAATAATAATGCCTAATAAATAAAGAAAATTGTAGTAATCGGATTTTAAGGAAAGTTTGCTTCCTTCTTTTCTTCATCAGCGGAACTGTTCATAATGACAAAAATAACAATACTGCAGACTTACAAAGTCTGCAAAAATATTGAAATAATAAATATTTCATAAAATTTTAAACACAACTATGAAAAACTACATTTTAACAATCGTATCTGAATCGCACCTGCGTTTGTCTTTATGTTTTGACTTTTTAGAATTCAATAAACGAAAATCGGTGCACTTAGGTCGGCAAACCAGTGAATTATATAAATCAGAACATTAGTTGATAATGGTTTCTGGAGTTCGATACAGTGGACCTCTTTTTAGACCTCCTCAGAGTAACTCATTTAAAACCTTATTTAAACCCTCTTTATTGGATAACCAACATCTTTGCTATAGTTGCCATTGCCGTTTATTTGATTAATTTGTGTTATTTCACAATTTCATTGTCACTCGTGTAAGACCATCATTCGAATTGAAACGTTGCTTGAAATGGTTTTAGTCGTGTTTTGTGACCAGCCCAACCAGACTTCCCAACTCATCTTGCCCATCTCCTTCCACTTCCCATAACTTTCAACCTCACAACATACTTCAACTGGGGATGCCAAAATATCACTGGCTACAGACTGAAACAGTTTGGTTGGGTTGAGGGTATTCACAAAAAAATACGTCGCCCCAAAAGGTTCGCTACAATTGGTGACTTAGCAAGGGTGCCCGAGCTCATGGGATGAGGATTGTATAGGTCTTGGCGGTGGATGCATTTGCCATCTTACTGCGTGGCGGACCGGGATCGCAGATTGTGTGAGACTACTTGGGGGAGACCTTTTGACCATTGAGGACTCTCTCGACCCATCGCTCTGCGCCGCAGTGGGAGGGGTGGATTCTTACGTTCCCACACTGATCCCCAGATTCCTATCCAACCCTCACGTCATTTTCCTTCCCAGAATTTCCTCACCTTATTTTCCCTAAAAAAACCTCCACACAGGACCCCCAAAGATTACATAGGTACTGAAGGAAATTATTTTCATGATGTATCCTGTGTGGAGCTAGCGTAAAAAAAATTGAAAAACATATTTGCACAATCTTTTTATACTATATAAAAATTTGGATAGTATTTGACTTTTTAGTTTAGGATTACACGAATGAACGCCGATCTATAAGAAGAACATATTTATTTATACAGGAAAGTAAGCACAAATTGGCCTAGTTCTGGTACACGACACGGCCAGCAAACACAGTGAAGGTTAGAGGTTAGACCGCAGATGGATTTATTCATTCAAAACGTCAACTCACAATGGATTCAACCGATTTCCGTCCTTTGAACGGATTCAGATTAAAGTTAGACAGATTCTATGCAATTCAAACTAACCACTGAGACGGAATGGCTGGGCATGGTGCCGCATATCATTTGCTTGGACCTGGCGTGCGAATGTATTTCTCTACAGTCAGAAATTGCTCGTGGCATTATAGTATGAATTTCGATTAGTTTGAAACTGATTTGTAAGCATTGAGATCAAAGTACAGAGTCATTCATGGCAATTTGAATATGTGTTTATTTATTTAATACCAACTGTATAATTTTTTTTTATACGTTGGCTCCACACAGGAGGCCCCGAGGAAAACTCGTTTTCAATGAAAGGAAGGAGAGGAAGTTCTGGAAAGGAAAAAGGTACAAGGTGTTGGTAGTAATCTGGAGGTCAATGTGTTCAGGAGTGACGGACGAATAAATATATTCCTCCCACTGCGATGCAAGGGGAAAGTTCGAGAGTCTGGCTGGTCAAAAGTAATCCCCCAGTCTCTTCTGATCCGGCCCGCCATGCAGTAGGAGGTCAAACGCATCCGGTGCCAAGACCTATACAAACATCGTGCCATGAGCCCGGGCACCCCTGCTAAGTCACCACACGTAGCGAACCACTTGGGGTGACCTGTTGGTTATTCAATAAATGGTTCCCAGGGCGGCGGTACCCATATTCGCCTCCCAAATTACCCATACCCGCCTCCCAAAAACAATAAACAATAATTATTGCATGTCACAGTTAAATTCGAGAGTAAGCACAAGTATATATTATTACTAAATGAGGCACGTTAAAAAAAAGACGACAATCTCCACCATTGGTCTAAAATGAATTACAAGAAGATATGGCGATGGATAGAGAAACAAAAATACTATTGACAGCTACAAAGGGTTTGGAGCGTAAGGGACAGTAACCTGTATATTTTTAATACATGTATTTAGCTCTGAAACAAAAACGGCAATCTCCATTAAAAATTGCAGGGTACGAAACAAATGGAAGTATCCCTTTCGGCCAATCAGAGAGACGAAACGAATTCTGAATCCGAGTCCTGTTCAAAAAATAAGATGACTTTTGATTTTCCTCGATGAATATTTATTTATTCATCAATATCTATTTTGTCCCCTTCAAAGTAATCCTCTTCAGATATAATACACTTGTGCTAGCTTCTTTTCAAATCCTCGAAACACTTCTGATGAGCGCTTTTCGGTATGACCTTGAGCTCTTCCGGTGATGCGGTCTTTATCTCCTCAATTATGGCAAAACTCCATCCTTTCATGGGTCTTTTCAGTTTTGGGAACAGGAAAAATTCACAGGAGGACCTAGTCCAGTGAATTCGGTGGTTGAGGCATGATTTCGGTGTTGTTTTTGGTCAAAAAATCACGAACAAACAATGATGTGTGGGCAGGTGCACTATCGTGATGCAAAAGCCGTGAATTGATTTTCTACAAATCCGGGCGTTTTCTTCGTATTGCTTCAAAATATTTGATTGCATGAGCCAACCGATATGCCGACATCCTCAGCAACTTCTATAATAGTGATTCGACGATTGTCCGTAACAATTTTCTTCACTGTTTCAACGGTTGTTGACGTGCAGGTGGGCATCCAGGGCGGGCCTTCTGTGAAGAGCTTGTACCACTAAAAAATTATTTTTTTTTATCAAAGTAGACTTGCCAAATGCCTCAGTCATCATTTGAATAGAGATTCTTTGATCAATTTATTTTCCATAGCAAAAAATCGCCAAGCACACCAAAACACGTTTAACCTTTATATCTGTAAAAAACAAACTACACAGGCAAAATGACTGAAAATGTCAAAATATATTCGGGACATGTGTACCAACATAAATTTTTTCGAAAATCTAATGTACCTACGTAGACCGATAAAATTGAAAATTCACCTTATTTTTTAAACAGTAGTGAAGAGTACTAGTATTATTATTAAAAGATAACTAAATAATTAATTTACCATTTAATCGCAATAAAATATACGCAGAGTGTAACTAATAGAATCAATTAATATCCAAAATTGTGCTTTATTGTTCATTGCACGGCAAAAGAGCAAAAAAGTATTTTTTGTGTATTACTACCTGGTATACCTACCATTTCGTGTGTCATGATTGCTTAGAACCTTACCACAACGAGAATATTGGCTATTCAGTTTTAAAAAAACCTTTCAGCTTGAAGTATTTTTTGTAATCTTTATTGTTCACTTATTTATTTATTTATTTATTTTTATTTATTTATTAATTTTTTATTTTTTTTATTTATTTATTTAACGCCCAGAAAGCTTTTACATATTGGTACAATACATTTGATACATTTTGTTAGTAATAAAAAAAAATTGGTGCATTTTGTTGGTAGTAAAAAAAATAGTACATTTTGTTACTAGTAAAAAATACAAAAATAAAAGAGATAAAAATACAAGAGCAAAAACTGAAAAACAGAGCGATTAGATACTCAAATCTTTCAAGAAAGGCAAACAAATACAATATTTCATAGGTGATTCAATCCAATATTGTATTAGCTTTCCTTTCTTGAAAGATTAGAATTTTTTAATTGACAAAACTATTTGTTTATATAAATATTTCTTGTACACACGAACAATTAAATTTTCTTAATATTTCAAAGCCTAACTTGTAAAAAGCGTTTATAAGTCAAAAATACTCTACGAAAGCGTAGAATATGAATTCTTTTGACATTTAACTTAAGTGCAGTATAATACAATGCTCGTGACAAATGTTCTAGGTAATTTATTACGTGCGCAGTTTGCGCATAAAAATTCAGCTCTAAAAACATTTATTTCAAGCTATTTTAACGATACTCCGGGTAAACAAATTAACATCGCTTTATCAATGGTTTTTTTATTTATTTCGAAGAAACATTTCTATTTGAAGAGAGGGTTGTTTTTTTAAAGATTTTACCAAATTAGCATTTTTGTAAACAAGTCCTAGAGAACATGATAAAGCTTAATGTATCAAAATTACTTTGAAATTGTGCTAAATCTCACGATAAACTAATATAAGCAAGACGCTTTGGAAAACCGATATACACGGTGTCTGGAAACTGGTAGTGCAAGCGGAAAACTGGCGAATTACTTC
This sequence comes from Limnephilus auricula, assembly GCA_951813805.1. NCBI lineage: Eukaryota > Metazoa > Arthropoda > Insecta > Trichoptera > Limnephilidae > Limnephilus > Limnephilus auricula. The sequence continues at coordinate 37,362,723 of OX638388.1, forward strand.
GTATGGAGAACAGAAAAAAAAGTTATTTTTTCGATCTTAGCATTTGATTTTTTTAAACTTTTTTTCAATGCAAATAAAGGGTTAAAAAAAATTTGGATGTTGGGTCTACGCTTCGACCCTTATCTAAAATATGTAAACAGCTGCTAATAACCCCGAGCTGCTGATTTTTTAAGAATGTTGTTCTTAAAAATTCAAACTTTGGACTCGATTTACTCGAAAACGAAATATCAATTTAAAAGGATATATCTTAAAATGTCCTTGAAATATGAGGTAGATTTACCAGGTTCCCGCTTGTACTATGAGTTTCCGGAAACCTTGTATACCTACCATATTGTGTGTTGTAATTGCTTACAACCTTACCACAACGACAATATTGGCTATTCAGTTTTTAAAAAACCTTTCTAATCTAATCTAAATGTTCACCTCGGAAAGCAAGATATATAAATAAACATGCTTGTGTAATTTTTTTTTTTAGATTGGTGATATTTAAAAAAACTTACCTACTTCCATCATATAATTTTACTGCCAAAATAATGTTAAACTTTATGTTTGGATATTCTTTCTTAGGGTTTAAGGTGGATGGCAATAAAAGTCCATTCGATAACGATAAATTTGTATGGGTCAATATAATAAAATCAAATGGCCCATTACTATCTTCGCATCTGCAACAGAGGCAATGGTGACGGGACGTATCAGGACTGGATCGAATTTTCACAAATCGAATCCGAATAATTCAGGAGCCAATCACTCGCATCGCGGCTAATGCTGCCCCACAAGAACGAGTCTTGGCAACAAGTCCGTCCGATTTGGCACGGGACTCTAACCCCATTGCACAAGGGAAGTAGCGTGGAAAATGACGTGGGTCGCCCGTGGCGTGTTAAGCCCTTATTATGCATGCCACGCAGCTTAGGAGCGTATTATTTGCCCAGGGGTGGCTTATTGGTAACTGGCATTCGTGCGAGCTGTTTGCACGTTGGATTGGATCGAGTGCGAACCGTTATTAGAGTTTCAGGTGAATATTGGCATTTTTGATTTCAGAGCCTATACGATGTCCATAAAAGCAACATTGAAAATTGATTCAAACAAAAATTGAAAACCACATCACTATTAATTTTTTACTTAAAGTTTTTGGAGTAAAATTTCTTTAGGCGCATTACGACAAGTAACTCAGATCTCTTTTGGATGGAGGTAAAATTTTAAATCGGGAATGACGTTCGGTTATAGGTACAATTACTGCCATTTGTGTTTGAGTTATGTGTCTGTTATGTTGGTACTTGTCAAAACAGTCGTTTTTAAATTTAAATTTAGTTCCATAAAAATGCTTTTTCCAACCTACTTTATTTTGTATTTCATCATATAAATATCGTAGTTGTGGCAACAATGAGTGCGAAGCCTGGCAGCGAATTACAAAACGTCCAAGAAAACTCAAACGTCAGACGTCATCCGTTTATTTTTGTTTTCTAATGTATAAGGTAAGTTCAACGGGTTTTTGTTATGTTTTGTTGATTATTATGTGATTTAAGTAAAGATTTTAGTTGATCTTATTGTTTTATCTTATTTTTTACGATAAACATGGGAGATTGGTGGCCGATTTTCAGTAAAGACAAGTGCGAAATCCTGATGAATAACAGGTATTATAATAATAACCCTCAAAATCAAGTTTGAAGAATGTTAAAAATCACATATAAATAAATAAATAAATAAATACCTGCCACAACAGTCCAAGAAGTTTTACTTCAACTACACCTAAAGTTTAGGCGCAGTAAAAAAAATTATCCTAAATTTTTTGAGATACTTCAAGTCTAACTTTTATTACATAACAAGCGGTAATTGAAAAGCATCAACTTTGGTGAAACCTGGTTTACAAAAAAAATACCTTTTTTATGTGAATAGGTCGCATGAATCCCAACTTCTCCCGTCTATCATTAGGAGATGGTGAAGAAAAATGTGGGTAAGTACCTGGCTATTCAGACCTAGTCACCAAACACATTTCAAGCAATGTTTTAATTCTGAACGATACACCAGTCTTAAACCAGGGCAGTACTGAGAGTATCTTCCACTCTGACTAACGTAACCTAACAATGAAGATTTATTTTTAATAGACTAGCTACACATAGGAGGCCCAGATGAAAATAATTTCCCTCAGAGCCTACGTCATCTTTGGGGATGACGTAGGCTCTGATTTTTTAAAATAAAGGTAGGAAAGGAAGTTCTGGGAAGGAAAAGGGGTAAGAGGGGAGGGTAGGAATCTAAGGGTCAGTGGGTCCAAGAAAGACGGACGTATGAATCCATCCCTCCCACTGACGTGCAAAGCGATTGGTCGAAAGAGTTCTGCTGGAGAGGCCAAAAGATTTCCCTTAATCAGTCTCTCCCGCCACCTAGTAAGTGGGCAGGCGCATCCGCTGCCAAGACGTAGGCATTCTTTACACCGTAAACCTGCGCACCTCTGGTAAGTCCCCAAACGTAGAGAATCACTTGTGGTGACCCATGGCATAGGTGTTAGTTAAGGTCCTGACACATTTGCTTATTACAAGCCGGCTTATGAGTATGCTCTTTAATGAGCATGCTCACACAACTGTACACACTTGCTCATAAATGAACAGGCTTGGCTTGAGCTTTCTAATGTATGAGCATGCTCAAAGCCAACAATTGAACACACATGCTCTTTAAAGAGCATGCTCATGTCAAATAATAACTGTCATCGTATCTATAGAGACAATTCCGTTCGCCCAGAACACCTTATTGCTTGCAACTTGCAATGCAATTATTCATTATTTAAGAAAATTATAAGGATTATAAAAGATTTTATTTTATTAACGCGGTTAATCACAGGATACCATATTATTTGTCCCAGCTCTCAAAGGTCTCATAGAAATCGTTGTATCTCCCTTAATAATAATAATAATAGGATAATTTGTATAGCGCCGTTTTTGTGAGAAATCACCTCAAGGGCGCTGTACAATTTAAAATATAATTCTTAGTCTATATTAAAGTTTATTATTTACAATTGTATACAGAAACATACTTACCTGGTCGGTCACTTCCGATAAACACACTTTAATAAGAAAGTTTATGCTTGGAGAAGATACCAATTTGCACGCGGAGGACATTATATTGAAAACACTGGAATTTGCATGATTTTACATTTACTGACCCCATCACTTTTGGTATTCACTTATAAGAAGTATGATGCCAAAGGTGAGTTAATACTTACTTTGAAAGACTTGAGAATTTAATGATTCTTTACGATTGGAGAATTTTCATCAAGTGACCATTATAAAAGCTTACAAAAAAGAATTAGCTCATATTTTCACAATTAATTATTTACAATGTCACGGGCTGTGAATGTGAAAGTGAGAAGGTTTTGACTTTATGGATAAGACAGTCCGAACAGATGAGTTTTAAGTTTAGCTCTAAATTCCGCCGAGTCTGTAATCATTCTTAACTCATGTGGCAGCCTATTCCATGCTTTAGGTCCCGACACTCCGAAAGCGCGCTCACCGAACTTAGTGTCTGGTGTGCGCTTTGGTTCCTTCAACCTTCCGATAGCTGATGATGCTGCTGACCTGAGGGTTGATTGTCGAGAATTGGAATTTTCAGGAATACACAGTTCCGATAAGTAAGCCGGAGCCATTGCGTTAAGCGACTTAAATACCATCCAGCAGAGCTTGAACTGAATTCTTTCAGGACATTTGAGCCAGTGAAGATTTTTGAGATGTTCTGAAATATGGGAATATTTAGATACGCCGGTGATAAGTCTAGCCGCAGCGTTGAAAACGGATTGTAGTTTGTTTATTTGATATTTTGGGAGACTTGCATATATACCGTTGCGATAATCTAGACGTGAAACAACATACGAATTGACTAGTAATTTAGTCGCCTCTGTTGGCAGGTTTCTTCGCACTGCTTTAATTTGCCTCAATTGAAAGAACCCCGTGCTTACGGTTCTGTTCACTATCTTAGTGAGAAGTATGATTTAAATGGTATTGGAAAGATAATACAACACGCTATATATTCAAATCTAAAAGTAAACTACAAAAAAATAAAATGTACACCTTTTTGAAACCAAACTTTCCGATCAGAATTTGAATAAAAATTATGAAACTTTGTGAATTTTTTAAGTTTTTTTTTACATGAAATGACAAAAAAGTGAGATTACCATTTTTAAAACTTTTAAAAGTTTTCATCCAAAAATTTTATATTTATAAAATTACATAGTTATTTCCAATAATATAATTTAAAAGCATATTTCATCACCTTTCGAAAACAGTTTTTAGTTTTCGGATTCGTTAACAAATATTCCATTTATTTGGATGTTATCTCAAAGCGGGAATATTTTTGGCCTCTGACAAAAATCGCCAAATTTTTGAAGGGATAAGAAAATTAAAAGATCGATATGGGTTCGTAATCGGATCACTAGAAGAGCAAACCTTGGAGCATGATTAGTAGAAATGCGAGATGTCAACGGATATAAAAATCATTTACGAATGCTTCCGTAGTATTTGACGAGATACTCTCTAAAATTGCATACAAAAACGAGATACTCAAACGCGGAATGCTATTCCGAACTGAGATCGGATTGAAATGAGCATGCTCATAAGCCAGCCTGTCCACACATGCTTAGAGGCTTCCCCTTCCATCCGATAATCCAATGAGCATGCTCACAAATCAAACGTCTGTCGATTTGAGAGTATGCTCTTTTGGCTTCAAATGAGCATGCTCATTACTAGCAACGTCACTGACACACATGCTACTAGGTAGCAATTGCTACTAGGTAGCATGCTCTTTGGCTTCAAATGAGCAAGTGTGTCCGTAGCATTACCCAATAAATGATTTCTGTGACAGCGATATCCATACCCGCCTCCCAAATTGAAGACATTGACATAACCTTCCTGTAAATAATAAGGGCTGTACATAAAACACGATCCTTTGAAAAACAAATATGTTTATGCCGTAGGAAAAAAAACTTTACTTATCAAATGTTCAACTTCGATGTTTTTAGCAAATTTTCTTGAGTCTAGTATTTGCATCTAAATTATCTGCATTAATGCTAAGATGCTATTCAAATATCATCTGATTTTAATTTGCTCTTATTAAGGTTGTTGCCTTTTGTGTTTCTTCGTTTTTAACTCCGTATTCCTGAGGGAAATAATTTCTCTCTTTTTTGGTATTCACACCTGTCTCCCATGATATTGTTATATCCGTATTTTTATTCAACCATTTTCCGAAAATTCATTAAATATTTTGTCTTTTTACATAAATCGTGTAATATTTTTATTACCACACGGATCGGTTAATACCAGTTGTCATCAGGAATATGCGGATGCCCAACTGTACTAATATATATTTATGTTGTGGTAAAGTAACAACAGCTCGGTCGACACCAACTGCTGTGTCAAACGGAACGAAGGATTTGCTTTAGTTCTAAGGTATTACGTAGTACAGAATCATTGAATATCTGAAATCTGTAAGATGCAGCTCGGAATAACGCTCGTACTAATCACGTACATTTAGAAACCACGAATTGCAACGTCTTTCTCTACTACGTGTTCTAACAATATTCCCTTCGATTGCCATTTAAATAATCTTTTATTTGTCTTTCCTCATGAAACAATAAAAATACTTTTATTAAATGAAAACCAATAACTTTTTATACACCACTTATATAATAAGGATAACCCTTTGGTTTCGAAACTTGTCGATAATTGTGATTATATAAGTGGTGTACACAAAGCATTTTTTTAATTTATGAAGATAATATTTGCAAAACTCAATCGAAAATCTGAAACAGAAACATCAGAAAAAGATGCGGATACATCTGGGATTCGAACCCAGGACATTCGGCTTTCCGGGCCAAAAGAATCCGATAGCCGAAAAGTTCCCATGTATCAGTATCTTTTTTAGATCTTTCTGTTTCAGATTTTCGATTGAGTTTTGCTAATATTATCTTCATAAATTAAAATATTATAATTCGAGGTTTAACTCATTAAGTTAAAAATAAAAACAAAAACAAAGTTGTTTATTTTCATTTAATTAAAAATGAAGCCACAAAGTGAATTTGCGAAGATTGAAGAAGTAAAAAGACTTTTTTTATATGTAGTAAATTTAACATTTTTGGCCATTCTATAAAGAACTTCATTAGTTACCATTTCTCGTTTTGGGAGGCGGAGATGACCGCCATGGGAAACATTTAATGGTTAACCAATACCTCTGAAATATGTCACCCCAAGTGGTTCGCTGCGTTTAATGATTTTGCAGGGGTGCACGGGTTTATGAGGTTTGTCCGGGTCTTGGCGGCAGATGCCTCTGCCACCTACTGCGTGGCAGGCCGCATCGGGAGATAATGATTGAGGGAGACTTTTGACCTTTGGAATCCATGCACCGCAGTGGGAGGATTGCATTTATACGTCCGGCATTCCTGAAAACATGAACTGACCCCAGACACCTACCCCATCCTTCCCAGAACTTCCACTTCTTCCTTTCCTGAAAAAACACACTCCGCACAGCATCCCCAAAGATGGCATAGGCCCAGAAAGGAATTATTTTCCAAAAATATCTGTCAAGATTCTAGGGTATTTTGAGGATGCACCTGTACATCCACAAATCCGATGCATCTCCCGTGTTAATTCTTGGTATTGTCCAGGGATCCAAGACTTATAAAAGAATAGAGAAAACTTGAAAATTGTACCATTTTTTATGCCTACATGACTAACGTCAACTATTCCGCCTTCCGAGATACTGCAGTGCTACGGAAATGTTCCTGGAGGGGCGAGTGCACACTTTCAGAGCACTTCTCCGCCACCGCATGAGAAACTTATGGAGCAGACTACGCCAATCGAAGAATACAATTGTAGCTGCCATGACTTCTTGGGTGGAGTCCCCCCCGCAGGCCCTCTGGAGACGGTTAAATATCCACCATAAACGGCTGCTTGCATTCATTTATATAAAATGTTTTTTAAATTTATAATCTTATTTTAGTTTTTTAAATTTTTCATATTTTTCATGCTTATTTGTTTATGTTTTTTCGAAATATGGAATGTATTGCATTGCACTACCCTTGCATATATTCTGGAATAAAATAATATTATTATTATAAAAGCAACACAAATAGTTACATTAGATCTCAATAGCTTCGTACACAACGCACTTTAGCCGCTGCCAACTATCAAATGTCTCATTAAGCAATTGGGGATGCCATAGTCGCACTGGCTCCAGAATTGAGTAGTTGGGACTCTTCTAAGGTATTCACATTTAAAAAAACAATAATAAATTCAAGATCAAAGGATCAGTCCTTTTGTCACTCGCAAACTCCAGCTGTATTATTATTAAAAATTAGCCGCTGCGCCAAATAATTGCATGCGCATTTCTAGAAAGTCACATCAAATATACTGTCAGTCACAAGTCACCTCATGCGTTCCTTTGACCTTTTTGCCGCAAAGTGTGCAGCTGTTTTTGAAGAAATTGATGCAATATCAAGTAGTGGCGAAGTCTTGGGTCTTCTTTGTTTGCGACAAAGGGTCAAACAAACGTATAGGATGATTTGTGACCAGTAAATTTGTTTTAATTTTTTTACAAAGGCGCAAGAAATTGCATGGCGTAGGGAATAATTTTTATTACTAACGCAGCTTGGGTTTGAAAACGGGAATAGTAATAAGTAATAATAATATCATTATAATAGGAAACTGGATGATGCCGTCAAACGGGCTTTTTTACATTAGCTCCGCACAGAAAAGAAAATTCCTCAGGGCCTGTCATATTTGAGCACGCAGTGTGGACAGTTTTTTTAGGAAAGGGAAGGAGAGGAAGTTCTGAGAAGGAAAATTGAAGAAAATGTGTGGTAAGAATCTAAGGGTCATGACGTATGAATCCATCCTCCTGAAATGCAAGGAGATGGGTCGAGAGAGTCCAGCTGGAGAGGTCTAGGTTATGTATCCCTCAACCAGCATCTCCCAATCCCGTCCGCCAAGCAAAAGGCAGGCAAAATCATTCGCCGCCAAGACCTAGACAATCCTCACCCCATGAACCCAGGCACCAAACGTAGCAAACTACTCGGGGTGACCTATGGGGGTGTTGGTTATATAATAAATGGTTCCCGGGGCGGCGGTAAACGTGAAATGGGGCTAATCCTTCGATGGGAAGACTTAAATACACTAATAAAGTTACAATTGATTGCATAAACTTAATGCCCTATTTATTTATGCTTAATTTAATTTATATTATTGCACATTTAGAGCGGCGTGGCGCGTTGCGTCGGCGTCGTCGCGTCGTGGGCGCTTTCTCAAAATATGTCCGTTGATAATAAATAATGTCTTTGTTAATATTTTAATATTTTTACAACAAAACTATATTACGCCTTTCGTAGTTGAGTCGTTGAAAGCTACACAGTAATTGAGCCCTTGCCCGGAATAATGTTGGATCCAACAATATTCTTGTTTCGAGAAAAATGGAAAAAACGAAACCGGTTATGTTTCATAACATTTTATATTTAAAATACAATAAGCACGCCATTCTTAAGACTTTTAAAGGAAGAGTCGTGAAAATGGGCTATTAAATTAGAACTTATTGCAAGAATTTGTGCTGAATTCGTGGTAAGATGTTGAATATGAAAATTTCACATACAACATTATTCCACAAAACTTTTATTTTTACTCTTCTGATCCTCAAGAAAGCACCATACTCTTCTAACATCAATTTAAATATGTCATTGATGCATTTGAGCTTAAAAAGCAAAAAAAAACTATTTACAATCGAGATTTTGTCTTGAGATCAACATAGAGCATTATTCCACAAAACTGTTTCAATATAATAATAATAAAATAATAACAAAGCATTTGTATAGCGCAGTTTTGTGATGTTTCACTTCAAGTGCGCTTAACTATAACAAAATTAAAAAATAATCCTACAGTGCTTACAAAGTATTGAAAAGTAATTTACAAATAAAGAATATACAGTATACGAGTATACAAGGCAATAACAAGGGGTCAAAATTAACAATAAGAGTGCTGTTATAGCGTAGGACAATATTAGTAAATGGCTAAAAAGCAGCCTTAACAATATTTATTCTTGACGAATTCTACTTTTATGCATTCTTCAGTTGAAGTGTATCTAGTTGAAGCCATAATACGTTCATTTTCTCCATTTATTCCCATGAATAAAACCAATCTCCGTGATTTCGATAAACGGCTTTATACAAAATTCTACCACAAACCGACATTTGAAATGCTGCCACAGGCCTAAAAAATTTTTCATTTCCATAACGCCTATCTTAAAAGATGCGTAATAATTACAACATTATTCCATCAATAACTCAACATTGATAGTTTTGTTGGATACAACATTATTCCGGGCAAGGGCTCAATTATGGGAGCACAAGGTGGCTGAACGTTTTCCGTGCCAAGGGGTATTTGGCTTTCCATCACATGAGCCGACGGAAGCCCTCGTCTGCTTCCAACGTTATAATTAATCTCGGCATCAATCATGCACAGTGGAACACACTGAGAACACTTCACCTGAGACGTGTATTTATGGAGAATTTTGATTCATTTTAGATACGAAAACATAGACCTCATACGTTTAGAAAATGTTCTTATCTTATGTATTTTACGAAATTCGATAGCTTTTTAGGTCATGTTTTAAAGTACGTATTTTATATGTCTGCGGTTTATGGATAATAAAGACGATTTACTTATTAGACATGTATTTATACTCTTTACAAGTTAAAGGTAATGCGTCAGTAAGTATTAGACGTCTATTGAGATTTTTGTTCAAGGTTATGCGTGAAGTAAATATTAGACGTTTATTGAGACTCTTTACACGTTCAAGAATATGCGTCAAGTGAGTATTAGACGTTTATTGACACTCTCTGCATGTTCAGGAATATGCGTCAAGTAAGTATGAGACTTTTATTGAGACTCTTTACATGTTCAAGATTATGCGTCAAGTAAGTATTAAACGTTTATTGATACTCTTAACGCCGTTCTTCCATGGAGCTACCTTCAAGCGACGCGATCGCCGCTTGTCTGTGTTTTCCACACCATTATTAGTGTTTGAAAACGCCGCTAGGTGCTACACTAGCAAATTTGTTTGACAGGTAGCGGTAGCGTCGCTTGTGAATAGCTACGTGGAAGAACGGCGTTACATGTTTAAAATTGTGCGTCAAGCCAGTATTAGACTTTTATTGAGACTCTTTACATGTTAAAGTTTATGCGTCATGTAAGTAATAAACGTGTATTGATACTCTTTACATGTTAAAGGTTATGCGTCAAGTAAGTATTAAACGTTTATTGAGACTCATTGCATGTTCAAAATTGTGCGTCAAGTAAGGATTAGACGTTTATTATAGATACTCTTTACATGTTAAAGGTTATGCGTCAAGTAATATTAGACGTTTATTGATACTCTTAACATGTTCAAGGTTATGCGTCAAGTAAGTATTAAACGTTTATTGATACTATTTACATGTTAAAGGTTATACGTCAAGTAAGTATTAAACGTTTATTGATACTCTTTTCATGTTCAAAATTGTGCATCAAGTAAGGATTAGACGTTTGTTGAGACTCTTTACATGTTCAGGGTTATGCGTCAAGTATGTAAGCGGTTCGCTCATGGGGAAACTGAAACCAAACTAAAACTGGTCGTTGCTATATGGTTACAACAATAAATGAACCAGTTACAACTGCGCGTTGCTATGGTTTCTACCCAAAATTCTCTCATGAAACATGTAAATATTACGATATCAGTCATATCTCAGCTTGTTTCACCATAGAAGATGAACATTTCAGCTCTCACCTCGAAAACTGACAACAAAACGGGCTTATCCTTGGCACCCAGGAACTGGCGCGGAGCGTCGCCGTCCGCGACAACAAGCACTGCTTGCGTTGCCATTGATAACGGGTATTTGAGATTTTTTTATTATGCGGGCCATCATATTGACACAGGATAGCGAGTTGAGTTGAAAACTGTTTTTTTTTTCAGTTTCTCCGTCAGCGGAAGCGCTAAGTATTAGACGTTTATTGGTTTTTTACATGTTCAAAGTTATGCGTCAAGTAACGCGACAGATCTACCAACTGTCAACAGGCGTTTTGACCACTGCCAACATAACGGATACATAATAATCCATTTCGAGTAGATAATGACCGCACAGTTTTAAATCAGTTATGATACCAGCTTCTCGAATACACTATTCTTGAATGTAGTTCATTGATCGGTATGTCATGTTTTATGTAATGCAGAAAACAGATTTAAGATTCCATGATAGTTGATTTCCCGTCAATTTAGCTTGCTGAGGGTTGGTTTGTACTATGACCACAAAAACTCGTATTGAGAAAACGAGGTTTTAAGTTAAAAAAAAAAATTATTTTTGTTTCCTTTACTTCAAACTAAATGTTATACATTATAATATAAAATGCAAGGGTTAATCTATCTATTAAAACAACAACAGTATTGGTTGAATCTCTATTTTAATAAAAGCATCATCAAGAATATAAAAGGATACTTTTTATATAATGAATGTACCATGACCATATTTTATGTAGGTTTATATTATTATATCCATACTCGACGGGCGGAGATAGACCAAACCAATAGTAATTTCATCCTACGGGCACATTAAACAATAATAATTTTAAATTCACATACGTATTTAATAAATAATAATAAAATAAAAAATCTTAAAATCTCCATTAGAAATTAGAAAAATTAATACTGTCGTATGAATAAATAAAATGTACGGAGTAATCATAAACATTAGTAATTTTTACATTCACATACATAAGGTTTTAATAAACAATAGTAAAAAATTAGTATTGGCCAATGGACATAGTACACTCCAATCTTCATCTTTAAAAAGTGAACTTCAAAATGTAAGTTCCCCCTGAAAATTTGTTCTTTTGTGTGTGGATAAGTAGATAAAAATTTTAATAATATTACTGCATTCACAGTTTTAAAAAAAAAAAAAACAAAAAATGGACATAGTAAAAACCAACTCTCAGCAAGCGAATTGGCCTCCCGGCACATACAATATGTGTGTAGTGCAAAAAAATACGGTATACCTGCTTACACAAAATATAACAAGTGTCCACAAAGAGGTGTGCAAAGAGGATATACCGCCGAATAACAAAAGCATAACACATATTTTTATGCAAATGCATCAATGACAATGTCTATAAACTGTTTATTGTACCAGCGTTTGACTTACCAAAGTTCCACACCGTCAATAAATTCTATTAATATCCAAACCAACTTTTTATTAAATGTATTTTTGAAGTCGATTTTAGATTTAAAAAATTGGTAGGTACATAGTGCACAAAAAATTATAATTTTATAATTATTATAATTTCGGGGGCCAACTGTCAGGGGATCAACTGCCGGGTCACCCTTATTTGATAATGCTGCAAAAAAATATAATGGGGAAAATTTTCATAAAAATTGTAGATCTTTTTATTTCAACTGTTTTAATTTTTAATTTCCATTGTCCTTTCTGTCGTGAGAAAAGAAGCATTGAAACATTATTTTTGCTGTGAAAAAGGAGGGAAAACTTATTCAATAATCGCAAATTCACTTGAGTGGCACTTTGTGGTGTCATTTTAATCAATTGAAAACAAATCACTTTGTATACTTAACTTAATTAAGTAAAATTATCAACAATTATCAATCGTTTCTTCGTTAGGATAAAATGAAAATTAACAAAATAACAATTGACAAATAAGAAGGTAACTACAGGCAAAAAAACGCTATTTTATTCGTCATGTTTTTGTATTTAGGAAATTATTTGTCTATGCTTATTTGTCTATTGTTATTTTTGTTATTTTTCATTTAATCCTGACGAAGAAACTATTGTTTTCGAAACATGTTGATTCTTTTGATTTAGTAAGTAGTGTATACAAAGTGATTTGTTTTCATTTTTATTTTATATATTTTTATTATTTTTTATTTTTTTATTTTTTTTATTTAAACATATCTAGAGTTACAATACTTACAACTTAATATAAATATAACATTTGAATCACTCTCCTAATAAAGCAGTTGTTTGCGTTTAGGAGAGGACAAATATATATTTTTACATCTATTTAAATTACAAAATTATTATAAAAAACTATTAGTAATTTTATAAGAAAATTCATCGAAACTGATAAAAACATAGGTAAGTTATAAAATGATACAAATCAAAAAATACAGTAAAAGTAATAAAAAGGTAAGTTATAAATGATACAAGGAAATAATAAGCAATTTAATATGTAGATTATTATTCACATTATTCCGTGATTCGATAAGGTTGTCGATTTAGGAAAAAATAGTGTTAATGCTCGATTAAAGTTGAGTAGTAACTAACTACTAGAAGTAGATGATAATATTGGGACGGTAGGAACGGGAGGTACTTTCCCATTTCTCGGTGATATCCTGTTTAATGCAGCGCTCTGCATAACTTACGGGAAAGCAAGTAGGCAGATTTTCTTCGTTGAGGTTCCCCTCGCTCTTCCATTTCCTTATTAACCTGAGTGGCTCCTATTCACCAGTTCTTGGTATTTGTTCCCCAAGTTTTCAGGAACTTATCATAGTTTAGAAGTAGACTATAAAAGGGTTAATTGAATCGTGAATATCGAAGGTTCTTTCGAAATTCTCGGGAGCCGATCAGTCAGGTCGTATCTTTTGGAATTTCTTCGCTTGTGGCTTCGGCTTGTTTTATGAGATGTTTACAACCATGCAAAAGCTTTGAGAACCTTATTTAGTACAAATCAGCGGTGGTTCGTGGCCTATGTTGTCCGGCGTTTAAACGGGGATTAAAAAAGTAGAAATAAATTAATTCATCTATAAATCCTAAATGTTTGTTCTTTTCCAGAATATTATTATTTTCCTAAATCTAAAGAAATTTCATCAGATATCTGCACCAGCAACAAGAAACAATTTAGAGAGTCATTAAGGCGTCTATTGCTAATGACTTGTCGTCGGCAATAAAAAGTTTTTTTAGATTCGAAAATCAAAATATACGTGAGCTTCTATTAATTTTTTAATTCAAAAAAGTATTAACATTATTAATAAAAAAAACTTAAAACACGATGATTACAAAAAATCTGTAGATTCTTGCGAAACTCGGAATAAATTCGATATTAACGAACATCATTGGTGCTGGGCACTCAGGCAGCTAGCAAATTCTCAAGGTTTGCTGGTCTACTGCTCTGGCGCCAATAGTGTGTTTGTATGAACCTGAGAAATATTAAGAAAGGTCCCGTAGGTGCTAATTCATAACGCATCTATGGGATTTTGGAATTATTTCAGACTCGTTCTTGTGCGGTTTGAAATCCAACTCCATGCTAAAAATGGTGGATTTTTAGCATGGAGTTTAAATTGCGCTCTGTTTGTAAAAATAATATTACAATAAAGTCTCATTTCCTTACTTTATTATTGGAGTTCACTGCACAAAAGCACTTACGAGAAAACCGTCACCGCTTCATAGCCCTGCATAGAAATGTAATACAATATCTGTTAGAATTATAGTTAAACTATATTTGCAAAGTAGATTTAAACCTTTTGGCTTATTTTTTTTTTTTTATTCATGTAGATTGTAAGTCAATTATTGTAAACAAAAAATTAAAACTTATTGTAAATTAAAATATTATAATTTCTAACTTTTTTTAATTAAGAGGCTTTACTCCCCAACTCAAACATGAGAAATTTTTTCTCCGTTGAGTTGAGTAGTTTGTTAAAAAAAAATCTATTTGTAAATAGCTTTTAAGAACCAACTGTATTTATTTTTCTATGTAAATGTATTTTAAATAATAAAAAAATAAAAAAATATATATATATATATACGTTTTTAATGTACTCCCTTCAAATGTAAAAATGGGCCAAAATCATTGCTATCTTTTGATGGTTCGACTTCAATATTTTCTAGATTGTTCAGATTAAAACAAGCAATGTAATGTATAAAATCATTGAAGAACAAGATAATACAAATAAATCTAAAAGAAACATTAAAGAGAAACATAGAAAATAAAAAGGTACCTAACGGTCACAACTGGGAATCGAACCCAGGATATCTGTCTTACCAGGACAACGCCTTAAACCACAAATTTAAAAATATTAATTAACAAAATCATCATCAACTAATTTTTAACATATAAAACTTAATAATTAATTAAAATATTAATATAAAAACCTTATACTTTAAAAATATGTTTTCATTTCTGAAAATTCAATGATTGGTTTACATTTTCACAAATTTACAAATTTAATAAAACAAATCTTCGATTAAAACATGTTAGCTGAAGCTGCTAGTAACCGGATTGAATTTTGGAATGTGTGTAATTGCCTTTAAATTTTTCAATTTCGTACTGATTGCCTTTCCAGCTTAATCTGCGTGCCAGGAGATGTATTTTATTCACTACATTTTACTGCAGCCAATTAGCTTGAATAAAAACCCAGGTTTGATAAATTCTTTAAATGCATTCCAATTAATTCAGGAATTTATCCGTTTATTTAAATTGTTTGCTGCAATGACGAAATCACCCCGATTATTCGATTTCCGGGGAAAAATTCGTTCTACTTCTATAAAAAGTTTTGAAATTTATCGTTTTGAGTGGATATTTGTTCAAAATCCACGTATCTCGATATAAAATCTTGCCCGAAGAAGAACTGGCAAAGATGTATTGAAGGTTATGTTTGTATAAAAGTTTTCTTGGGGATGCATTCGCTTATTATTATGAATAATATTATACCCGTTTTGAAATTTTGTCATGTAATTAAAGTATTTTTAAACAGTGTCCTTAATCAATAACATTAATTTTGGCTGCCCGGCGTTACTATTGTCCGATAAAATTTGGGACTCTGGGATTTATTTTGTAATTGAGTGATTTTTTTTTCAATTAGACCGAAAATGTCTGAAAAATTCAGACAAGCGATAAAGTAAGTACCACTATATTTGGGTAAACCACAAAGGGGTCACGAGTCACGAATGCTCTGGGAGCCTGGAGCCAGTGAGACTATGGCATCCCTAGTTCAGGGATGTTTTGAGGCTGAAGGTAGTGGGGAGGGAAGGAGGTGGGAAAGAGGAAGGTAGGAAAGTATCTAGCTATTCAGATCTGGTCACCAAACACGATAAAGCAACGCTTCAATTCTGATTGGTGGTCATACATCAGAGAGATATTAAGAGTATCTTCCACTGTGTAACGTGTGGCAAAAATAGGTACTTCATATTATTTTACTTGCACTAGCCAGGATTTGAACCTGCAACCACCGGATTGCTAATCAAGAGTCTTACCCCTTGACCTGACGTCAAAGCAAATATTCTGATGAAATAATATTTGAACAGAAAATTATACGAATTGTCTTTTCAAAATTTCAAAATTGGTATTATAATATTCTGTGGTTTTTCATGGATTTGCGCCAGTACTCGTATAAAGGCCACAATACACTACTCGCGAAGTTGATCGAGGTTAATCGAATTCAATAGTGTAGAAACGAACTTCACTTCGCTTCGTGCAACTTCGCCTCGTTTCGTCCGAGTTACGATCGTTGTCGGTTTTTGCGCCGAGTCAAAGTTCGAAAACGATACGTCTCACTACACTACTCGGCTCACTTCTTCATTAACTTCGCGAGTAGTGTAATGGGGCTTTAAGAGCCGAATGTTCACGATCCTAAGATAAAACCAAAAATAGTATATCATTTTAATGGTGGCGCCTGGCCTCGTTTTCCTATGAACTTTGGCAAACATACTTTAAAGTCAAATGGAGTTCGTAGGTATTGTGGTTTTTTTTGATAGTTAGTGAGTAATCCGGTCAATGACTGAGTTGATATCGCGTCGTGAGTTCAATTCCTCGGCTGGCTAAGTCATCCATCACGACACAAGCAACATTTTCCATTTGCTGTGACGGTAGTAGAAGGTTTTCGTATATTTTCAGGATTTTCGTAACCCGAAAATGTTTGTTTTTTCTTTTAAAAAATAAATATTTTTCATTTTGTTTCTCTCTCTCTCTCTCTCTGGTTTCAATCCTGGTATTGGTTTGCAGCAATTTCCTTTATTTTTTTCTTCCATTCTTCCCTGTCTTGTGCGGCTCTTTTGAGGTCTGCATATGATGAGTAGCGCATGTCCACCAGCACGTCCTCCAGGTACTCTCGGCGTGGGCGTCCCCTAGAGTTTGTCCCCTAGGTCATACCCTCCATTATGGCATGCAAGAGGCCTTCTTGTCGTATTATATGGCCGATCCATCTTGCACGCCTTTCGGACAAGGTCCTGAGCAGGTGCCTTCCTCCTTCGATTCTTTGGAGAACCTCCTCATTTGTAATGTGGTCTCTCCAGGAAATTCCTAATAGTCTTCTATAGGACCACATCTCAAAAGCCTCTAGTCTCCGTTTATCTCTTTCAGATAGGCACCATGTTTCGCAGCCGTACATCAAGATACTCCATACATAGGTCTTGATGAGAAGTATTCTCAGTTTTAGGTCTATATTATTTGATTATATTATTTATTTATTATTATTCTATTATCTATATTATTTTGTCTCTACTACTGTGTATATGTAGCGTTATAATCAATGTGCATATCTGTTAGTGACTGGTTATTAATCAATCAACAAAGGTCGACATAAGTGACAGATTGTAGGATTGATTGACAGAATTACCTTGATTGACATGTCTCTGAGAAAAAAATATGACCAAACTGTGTAACACTTGTAATTTCAAACCTTTTTATTATTTTAAGGAGAATATATTATAACGCTTATGTGAATGGTAGAAGAAGTCGGGGATACCCGAGGAAGACATGAGAGGACCAAGGGAACCAAATACTTAGGTATGTCAAGAGTCCCCAATTCCCATTGTTTAAGACGCAATAACACTTTTCGCCTGAATACATTTAAAAATAATATAGCCTACTTTAGCCCTCTGACCCAGATGTGTCGACTATATAACAAGATAGAGTGTGCCGAAGTAGATATTTTCGTCAATAATGTGTACGGATTCAGAAAAAAGTTTTGGCGCTGTTAAAAAATATGTTTAACTAATTATATTGTGTCAATTGTCTCTCTTTGCATGCCTCTCGTGATTCCAATATCTCTTGCCTCTCATTGTAATAGATGTTACTTGAGGAGCTTGTATAAAATTTTGTATTTTTTATTATTTTTTTTTTTTATTACTTATTTTTTTATTTGTGATTTTTTTGTTTTTCTAATTGTGTGTATCTATATTTAATTGTATGTATCTGTATTTAATTGTATGTAATTGTAGATTTTTTGTAATTGTATGTCTCTATTTGTACAATAACTGAGTTTTTATAATTGGATGTTCTCACGTAAGTGCGAACATCTGTAAAAACCCAGTATAAATAAATAAATAAATAAAAGAGTCAGAATAACATAAGAGTGTTTATGAAATGGTCTACGAAAGTGAATGAAGCAAGAAGTGTGAGTTGTTGGGCAGTAATTGTAGCAGCCTCCGTGGTCAAGGGATAAGACTCTCGACTCACAATTTGAAGGTCGCGGA
Source organism: Limnephilus auricula (assembly GCA_951813805.1). NCBI lineage: Eukaryota > Metazoa > Arthropoda > Insecta > Trichoptera > Limnephilidae > Limnephilus > Limnephilus auricula. Next base: position 37,381,198 of record OX638388.1, read on the forward strand.
TTCGAATCTAGAGTGCGCAAATAAATTTTATTGATTAATTTGTGTTATTTCACAATTAATTAATTCAAAATAATATATAGTATATTTGCGACATGTTCCAGAGTGACAGATAACCATTCAGAATTAAAACGTTGCTTTAAATGGCTTTTGCCATGTTTGGTGACCAAATCTGAATAGCCAGGTACTTCTCCACTTTCCTCTTCCCATATCCTTCCCCTCCCCACCCTCACAACACACCCCAATTGTGAATGCCATAGTCTCATTGGCTACAGACGGAAGCCGTTAGGACTCTTGTGCGGTATTCATACAAAAAAGCAATGAAATCTCTCAAAAGCAGAGCATTTTAGTCATGAAAATGAAACAGCAATATCAGTAGGTAGCATTTATTTTCTGCTTGTAACATCATTTTCATCGAATTCTTTAATATTAATTAACGTGTCAAAAGTTATTTTTATCAATTCTTCGATAAATATTCCGAAGAAAGACTTGATTTCTTCGAATTTATATATTTATTTGTTTTTATTTCATACCCAAACAAGATTTCAGATAACAGTGAAAGCAATATATTAAAATTAATTTATACATCCTTAATAAATATTCATACCGAATTTCCACAATTAATAATAATACGATATCAAATTTCCTGGAATTTCCGAATTTCGGGGTAGGTACGCAATATGCATAATATTACAATGCCAGGTACTATTTAAATTCCGTCCAGTGTTTACAATCCCGGGTATATACTGTTTGATATTCAGGATGGAACGCTAGCAGATAGCCAAGTCACGATTCGTCATAACAGCGGCACCGTCAGTTGCCTGAAAGCACCTCCAGCAAAGGACGTTCTTTACTCATCGTGTCTCTAAAAGAGTTTTCCACTGTGTGGTGCATTCGAACACCATTTGAGAATGGTTTTGTAGCTTGGATGCAGCCCTGAATTAATAAGGACGATTTTATTTCCACCTTTACATATCTGGTGACGTTACGTTTTAGATGTACATTGTAGGATTAAACGACCGTCGGTTTAGGATAAATATGTTATACCTACTTCTACTAACATTAAATATAACCAAGTTTCCCCAAAGGAGTGTTTAACATATACATATTAAACATATTTCATAGACATATTGTGTATAGACTTGCCCTAAGTGATTAAAGCGTATTATTTCCCCCTCCTTAATACGGGTTCCATGGAACCGGCTGGGCTGGCGTATAGCTTTGGGTAAATCTAGAAAATGTGACGTCATCATTCATGTGCGGACTAGCGTCGAGCTCTCATCGGTATATTTTACGAAATAACACAACAAAAATGTTAACTTGTTCTATTGAAATGTGAAAAAATCGAAGTGAAAAAGAGTATAAGCCCAATTTTCGTATTACATTCCATAGGTAGGCATTATTTGTCTTTATTTTAAACTTATAATATGATCAGTTTTATCACACCGTGAAACATGCAGCGTTACCGATTCGAAATTCCCGGTCCCGTCGTGTGCACGTTGCTGTTTACCGGGGAAAGTAAATTATGAAATATTTGTAAAAGTGTCTTAACTAAATGCGGCAACAAAATATTCGATTCTCAAAACAAGCGAACCTCTTCGCTGTAAATGGATTACGCAAGTTTGTTCAAACCGGGCGAACAGCCATTCATTCAAAAGCAGATTTTACTTTTAAGAACTAAATGGTGATATTATAATGCGAGATTGCGAGATGCCTATATACTGTCAGATTGAATTATTAACGAATCACAGTCAACTCATCCCTCTGCGTCCCGCTACAGTTGGTGTTTACCCCTCTCCCTTATTTTCTCGTCTATATGAATATTCATATGTCTATGCATATTTTCATTCAAATGCATTAAGGATATAACTACTTTTCTATATACTGTACATACTAGCGTATAAGTAAAAAAAATCTACACTGTAAATAAATTCGTTTTATATCCATATCGACTTATTATAAGGTATTTTTAAAATGGTTTTTAGGTATGAAATTGGAAAATAATGCAGAAAAAATTATAGTTATTTAATAAAATTAATTTCGGAGGGGCCGACTGTCGAGGGATCTTTATAGATTAAAATGTTACATTTTTAAGTTTCCCCGAAAACAATTTTAGAACTTCAGTTTTGTATTTTTTTTAACATATCCATTTGTGATATCTTCTTCTGGACCGGTTTTAATCTGTGACAGCTATTTTCACATATATTTTTAATTTATTATTTATTTCCTATTTTTAAAATTTTATATGTTTAGAAGATATAGATGTAATTTCTTTTTATTATTCTATTTTTTACGTAATATAATAACAATAGTAACATGACACATTTTATGTTTTAAAAAAACTTTGTTTTAAATCGTTACAATTAACAGTAACACTACTAAAATTTTCAAAGAGAAGATATTTTTAACCAATTAAAAAATCATTTAAGATTTTTCAAGTAAAGCAAATTGAGATATAGAGTATATACATAAATGGAGTCCAAATCGATATACCATTACTTTTTTCCATATTAAAATAGGTGTCACCTCTGTACACGTTCATATTTGTACATTGAATTAATATCTCCGTATCATTATAACTTTGAGAATAAAATACTTTATCTAATTAAACATTACCCGTGCTTGACAGTTTCACCGCTGAAAAGTTTGTGTTCCTATTAAAAAAACCCAAGCTTTATGATATACAAGCACCGGTTAGCGTGACGAAGCTACGTGAGATTTACTACAGAATTAACTTGTATATTTAAATTTTTTTTGCTGATTTAGGACAATGAAATTATAATTGACGTTTCATAACCCGAATATGACTGTTGTTTTTTTACAGAATATTACCGTTATAAGCGAACTCGTGCAAAGTTATGGGGTAAAAAATAATGAGCTCTATTTTACAGTGAACCAATTTTTTAGATATGTATTTGTTTTTGATGGAATATTTCTACCAACCGTTTTCGTTATTTTTCATTTCGCTTTCATGATTTTTGAAGTAAAACTTCTTTACGCACGCTTGACTTGGGGAGTAAGCTAGCGAATGCTTGACTTAGAGCGTTACGAAAAGTGTGATTGGCCGAGGCGAACGATAATAAATTTAAATATTTGTATAAAATTAATATATGTAAATGTTTATTTTAAATATATATACATATAGATGGAGCTAAAGAAGTTTTACTTCAGTCGTGTGGTCTAAAGCACACTCGTTTTTTTTAAATATTTTTTATGTAACTATCTTACAAGAATTCCAACTAACTGCTCCTATCAGGAACCAGTGAGACTATGGCAGGGGGTATGTAGTCAGTATGAAGTCAGAAGAAGTGGGAAGGGGAAGAAGATGGGGAGGAGAAAGGTGGGGAAGTACCTGGATATTCAGATTTAGTCATCAAATTTAGCTAAAGCCATTTCAAGCAACGTTTCAAATGTGTGTGGTTGTCTTACACCAGGGCGATACAGGGAATATCTTCTACTCTGGAAAAGCTACCGCTTTAAATTGTAAAAATACAAATCGATCAAATAAAATTAACTGGCGCACGCCGAGATTTGAACCCGCAACCTCCAGATCGTTAGTAGATAACCTTGCCCCTCGACCAAGGAGGCCGCCAATCCGTCGTCGAACTGTGATCCTTCTATCAAAAATATTTCAGACACTTTTTTGTCTTATAAATTAATTCCATTTTAAAAACTCCAAATATGTAAAGGGAAGCCTCCAAAATAAGTATGAGATTTACAAAAGAACAGTAAAAAATATTTCTTCAATCTTTGCAAAATTACTTTGTGGAGTCATTTTAATTAAATGAAAACAATTACTTTGTATAAACCTTTAAAATCACAAGTTATAATATCTCAATTTTTCAAAACCGATGGTTTCTTCGTCAGGATAATAACATGAATAAAAATAACAAAAGAAACAAACAAGTATAGAAAAAAGAACAATGGTAATTAATTACCTAAAAATATCATAAAAAAAACAATTATATAAAATTAAGTATAAAAATTATTTTAGAATATGTTTAAATTACATTAAAAATTTTTTGAAATATTTTAAAATTATCAAAATATAATCAGTTTGTTTAATAACAAAAATAAATTATTATAAATATAATTATTAATATGAAAATAAATTTATACTTTGTTTCTTTTGTTATTTTTATTCATGTTGTTATCCTGACAAATAAATCATCGGTTTTGAAACATGAAGATATTATAACTTGTGATTATAGTGGTTTACACAAAGTAATTTGTTTTATTTAAGTAAAACATATTATTAAATGCCCTAAACGAACATTTTTTTAAGCTTAAATTGACGTAGCCGCGGATTTAGCACAAGTATCGATTTTATCATTACATTAGCGCTTGTGCGTGTTTAGCCTTACTTTGTACCAAAATAAACTCATAACTAACGAGCTATCACTGAGCATAACGTTATCGGTTTTGTCATTCTGATATAATCTTAACGATATCAAACCTCGAACTTGTGTCTTGTGATGTGTCTTATGCCCCGTATATAATTTCTAATAACATTCGAGGATACTCGTACCTTGCCACTAAACAGTTTGAGTAATGCGAGGCAAACAACTTATCTTATTATTAAATAATGGTTTTTTTATTTAAGTCTATTAATGAGACATACAGTTGTGTAAAAGATCATTAAACATAAGATAGTGAACATAATATCAACCAGTTAAGTTCCATTTATAATTTTTTGTTCTGATTACTGATTAGGAAGTACACTTACACTACTAGAAAAAAGAGTTATGTACTCGTATGTGATATTTTCCTGCATAATAAATAGCATGTCCTATTCTTATTTATTCTTCAATATTCTTTTATATTTTTATATTTTCAATTTTTATTATAATTTTTTCTACTATAATCTTCCATACTTTTAACATATATTTAAATATTTAATTCATATGTTAACACTAAACCTCACATATTAACTAGATTCCATTGGTCACCATGAAACAGGCAGTCGCCTAGTGTGGTGACCTAATGTATCACATGTATTAAAATATCTTAATGTTTTATCATGTATTCTATAAATAAATAAAAAATATAGTGTGAGTGAAAAAATATTAAAAAGAAAATAATAAAAAATACAATAATATAATAAATAATGCATAGTTTTGATTTAAGTACATTGTAAAGTTAATTTGACTTTAAAAGTTTTAAGGATACCATTTGGATAAGATTTGCAGATACGCCCGAATAAGGAGTTTTCTGCATACATCAATATGTTATCAATTGTTTTCTTTGTCGTTATAACCTACTTAACTCATAATATGAGATATAAGATTGGTTTACTTAACAATATCGCCGATATACCAATCGGTTTTGTCGTGTATGGATATTTCAATTTGGGAGGCGGGTATAGGTACGGTTAGCCCTGCCATAGGTCGTTTGCTCATTTAAGAGGTAATATCCAGCAATCAATTATTCGGTTTTTGTTAACAGCGCTGCGCGCGGATGTTTTTACAACCATGAAGCTAAACGGTAATAGTTTTAAATTTATTGCGAAATGTTGTCAAAACGAACAGCGCGAACAGACAACCTCACACGGCCGCGTCTCGACGGCTAATTAATCGCGAGAATTTATGTCTCGAATTGCCATAAAAATGATCAAACGGGAGATGGTAAATGAATGAAAATTATATACTTCTTAAAATTAATTTTTGATAAAAATAATTTATAATTTTTCAATAATGTCTAAACAAAATAAGTGTGTGTGCCAACGACCAACGGTATAACCTTAGTATATTATAAATTCACTTAGTTTTTCAAAATTTTAAAAATCTTTCAAAATCATTTTTTTTTTTTTTTTAAAGAGTCAATACGTCTAGAATTTGATTTAAAAATGACTAATTTCCGGTATTCTCTGGTAAAACACTCTTAACAGGGGTGCCCGGGTTCACGGGGTATGGTTTGTCTAGGTATTGACAGCGGATGCATTTGCCCACCTACAACGTGGTGGGCCGGATCGGAAGAGACTGGTTGAGGGAGACTCTTTCACCTCTCCAGTCATACTCTCTAGACTCTAGACTCATTCGCAATTTCATCGCGGTGGGAGGGTTGTATTCATTCGTTCCTTACTCCTGGACCCCAGATTTATACCCACCCCATAACAATAGAACTTTCCTCCTTCCTTTCCAAATAAAAACCCCCCGCACAGCATCCCCAAATGAAGAGGATGACATAGGCCTTGAGGCTCTTTTTCCTTGGGGGGCTTCTGTGTGGAGCTAATGTAAAAAAATTTCCAATTCAGAATTAATTACTTAAGCATAATTTTAATCAATTAAAATATTTTTTCGACACGTCTAATAATTGAGCGTAGTAGGTAGTCCTTTTTAGCGAAGAAATCAATTATGTAACATAAACATTAAAAAAATAATTAGGAACCTACGGATAACAAATATGCCAAACATTTTTAGTAGCTATTGATTTTTCAAAATTTATATTAAACTTTTTTGGAAATGTAAATCTTTGCCAACCATGAGTTGCATTATAAGCATAATAATACACACGTAACCAAACAGCAAAAAGCCCCACCGTCCGCTAATTTACTAACAATATAAAACCTCCCCATCCCCTGTTCCCGTTCCCCGTTCCCCGTTCCCCGTTCCCCGTTCCCCGTTCCCTGTTCCCCGTTCCCCGTTCCTCGTTCCCCGTTCCCCGTTCCCCGTTCCCCGTTCCCCGTTCCCCGTTCCCCGTTCCCCGTTCCCCGTTCCCCGTTCCCCGTTCCCCGTTCCCCGTTCCCCGTTCCCCGTTCCCCGTTACCCGTTACCCGTTACCCGTTACCCGTTCCCCGTTCCCCGTTCCCCGTTCCCCGTTCGCCGTTCCTTGTTCCCCGGTCCCCGTTCTCCGTTCCCCGTTCCCCTTTCCCCGTTTCGCGTTCCCCGTTACCATTTCCCCGTTTCCCGTTTTCCGTTCCCAGTTCTCAGTTCCCCGTTTCCCGTTCTGCGTTCTTCGTTCTCCGTTTTCCGTTCCCCGTTCCCCATTCCCCATTCTCCAATTCTCGTTCCCCGTTACCCGTTTCCTGTTTTCCGTTCATCGTTCGCCGCTCTCCGTTCTCCGTTCCCCGTTCCCCGTTCCTCGTTCCCCGTTCCCCAATCACTGTTTCCCGTTACCATTTCCCGTTCCCAGTTCCCCGTTCTCCGTTTTCTGTTCTCCGTTCCCCGTTCCCCATTCCCTGTTCTCCAAACGTCGTTCCCAGTTCCCTGTTCTTCGTTCTGCGTTCCTCGCTCCCCGTCCCCCATTCCATATTCTCGAAACCTCGTTCCCTGTTCTGCTCAAAGTATTAATATTATTATGTCGTAAGTTCTCGTGCGTCCGTACTAACATTATGATTAATTGATTGCTCCGTACAACACGCCGGAACGCTCTTGTGTGAACTATGTTCTCTGAATAAATTACATTCCGTTGACAGTTTTTGTACAGTAAAATATGTGAAATGAAAATTAACGTGGCATTTGATGAATTTAATAAAAATTATCATGGACAAAGAAATTCATATATGTTTTCGTGTGAAGGGCTTATCACTACAATAAATTACCAGGATTATATACAATATCATATTTCCAACATACCAGTTTTACAAGCAAACGTTACAAGCCTTTGTCACTGTATAAATGTTTTAGTGTGATTCGTCGTAAATTTCAGTGTAGTAAATCATTCAATAAAATTACAGAGGGGTTATTTGCAATAGCTAAAGAAGGAACTGATGAATTCTAACATGAATTATTGTTAATAACGAAATAAAGTGTCTGAAATTAGAAAACTTCGAGAAGTCTGGGATAACAGGGAATATATGGCAAAATCAATCAAATCAAATATTAAGGGGGACAACTGCGTGGCCCGTTTCAAACATATCTTAAATCAGGATTTGAGGTCATAATACCCAAACAAACTGATGTTGTTTTGTAATCAAAGGGTATATATCGCATATCTAGTACGGATATGTGCTACTTTATTTATTTGTATTTCAAATTATAAAACACGGACCATTAAAGAGTTTAATTTTTTTCATATTTTAAATACAACTTGAGCAATTATTTGTGGTTAATTGATTAATATTTAAAAAATATATGTTTTTACACTATTTACGATAAAAATATATAATAAAATGATTAAAAAATGTATTTTTTTATTCAAATTTAAATTACTAATGACCGATCGAAAAACACATTTGTCGTATATAAATTTAAGTTAGTAACCAAAAAGATACATTAATTTTTCAATGTTGTATTTTTTTTAAATAAAAAATCTCTCTTTTTAACGTTTGAAGGTTATTTACACCAACGTAATATATAATAATAATGTCCCAGTTGCCACCATTATGTTTTATTATTTTTGTTGTTCATTTTCATATTTTAATAAATAATATTATTGTTGTGTTCTTCTTCAATTATGTTTATTTGAAATAAAACAATAACGTTGTAACCACGATTTATTTATTTAATTTTTTTAATATAAAATATATGAAGATGCTTGTATTAAGCAAAACTGGTAGGTATTAAAAAAATAAATCGTGGTTAAAAACAAGTTTTATTTAGAAACCTTAAAGTGACTTTATACCAAAAAGTATTTTTTATTTTTAACACAGTAGATAGGGCTAAATGTTAAAACAAAAAAAAATCAAAACTACCTTCAAAATCAAGCAAAATTGAATTCTTTTAATATACCTATATTATCATAATTTAATACAAGAGTAAATAAAATAAGACATATCCGTACTAGCTATTTGCTTCAATAAGTCGTGCCTTGTCAATATTCAGAATGACAGAAGATGTATGAATGAAAATAAAGCAAGGAGTGTGTACCAAGACAGAGTTGTTTGGCGGTCTGTCCCCTTTGCCTATTCCAGTAAAAAACAATAAAATAAAAGTATTTTGGTCGTGGCTTTCATTACTAGTAAAAAATCTATTTGGTAAAAAATCTTCCTTTTAGTTTCTTCCTATTTTTTGTCTTAGTAAGGCTTAAGCCGGTCTACATTTAAAATACTGTAGTTGTTTTAAGAACAATGAACAGCTTGTTCAAATGCTACTGGATGTATTTAGTAATTTAAAGAACTCGTATAACTCAACGTAAAGTAATATTAGTAAAGCCAATGTCTATATAGTTTGGTACCGAATTTAACCAGAGTGCCTTCAAAACATTTATCCTTGAGAGATTGATGGATGAATATTATTCTACACATCAGCAAATCCGCCCCCGCCCCCGCTCTTGCGTTAGGGGGACCGCTGATATTGTGCATTCGCATCCTGCACAGTAGACCGCACTAGGGCGGCTGCAGTTCTCTCTGCTTGGATAGTCAATTACCAACATAGGGGTGGATTATATACACATTGCTTAGGAAGGGTTGAACAGGATTTGCATACAGTTTAGCGGGTAGGTTTGTAATAATTTATATTGTCAGAAATACTTTTTATAGTAGAAATCAGTGAGCAGGATACAAAATCATCTCTGTTGTAATATAATGTGGTGCGTTACAATTATAGTATTGAGATAAGGTGAGATTTATACTGATTACTCGACAGGTACACAAGAAGTTAGTTTATTAGTTACAAGATATAATTATTACGAATGTGACTGTTGACTAGCGCCTATTCGAGCTGAGAATTGGGGTGAGAGAAAGATTTACCTAATAAACACATTATATACTATGAACTCTTTCTATCTCGCTCTACTTCTGCTGCAGTTATGTTAGTTTCTTTTTAAATAAGACAATATCGTTTAATAATATTAATAAAAATAAAATAAAAAATTTGAAACAAGTGTTCAACGAACGTACTTGTTACCTACATAATGAAAAGGTAGCGCCCGATAATATGGAAAAATAAAAACATTAGTCGAAGATAATATTGTTAATTTTGAAATTTGAAATATGGCTGTGACAATTACGGCGGTTTTATAATCGGACGCAATGGCTGAATTGGTAGAGCGCCCCGGTAAGACGTTAGATCTGGGTTCGTGTCCCAGTGGCGACCATTATGTTATTATTATTTTTCTGTGTCTTGTTCATTTTCATATTTAAATTTAGATTATTATTGTTATCTTCTTCTTCAATCAAAATAAATTATTAAGAAACTGGAGATTTTTACAGAATACTTGAACAAAATGAGTTTGTATGAGAGAAAATGAGAAACCAAAACCAAATAATTTTATAGTCATTCATATAGTACATGTGTAGTAATAACATTCTAAAAAGTCAACACTGATGATTATAGGTAATAATAATAATGCATTGAAATAATATTATTGTTTAAAAGTATATTTCATTTTCAATATTTATAAATTCAAATGGACCGTTATCGCTTAGATATTATGATTTATATTATTATATTATGTGTGTAGGTTATTATAATTGTCGACGAATCAAGCGAAATCAGTTGATGCTAAATGTAATAAATTTCGTAATTTTACACAAGGGATCAGTTTGATTTTATATAAGGATTCACTTCAAAGCGGTCTTCTTAAAAAATAAGATTTTTTTTTATAATAACAATAATTGTATAATTGAGCTGAACAGCGGTAGCAATACTCCGTCTGCTATATAAAAGCATTCATACATTGACTTATATATTATAAAATTGAATATGTGATAAATATTAATATCCCCACATATAAATATTCTGAACGACAGACTAAGGAAACTAACATATATATTTAGATGTTTAAGAGATATTTTAAACAAAAAATTACTTAGAACCACATACTTCGCGTTCTGTCAATCAATTATGCAATACGGCATTATAGGATGGGGCGGTACGTATAAAAATCAAATACAAACAATTTACATATCACAAAAACTAATAATAAAAACCATTTTAAAAAAACCCTATTCATATTCGTCAAAACTCCTATTCGAAGAATTTAAGGTCAGAAAATTAAATGAATTATACTTTTACCATGCAACTTTACAAATTTATAAAGATAATATTCAAAATAAAACTGCACCCTTTAAAAATAACAAAAACCTTAGACAAACATCAATACTTCATATTCCGAAATGTAAAAAAACAATAGGGCAGTTAAATCATAAATATCTCGGAGTAAAATTCTTTAATTCATTACCAGAAAATATTAGAAACATGAATACCAATATAAAAGAATTTAAAACTCACCTTAAAAAGCACACTCAAAACCTGAACTAAATCATAACAAATAAAAACTATATAATAACACCCCTCCCCCATACACACAAGCCCTGCTTTTTTATGGGGGTACATCAAACATATATATTATATAATTAATTAGTGTATAAATTGTATTTGTAATTTATGTATCTTTTCTGAATTATTAATAAAAAAAATAAAAAAAATATAGATTAACATATTTAGCACTTGTACTTCTACTACGGTGGCTTCTGGGAAATTCTTCATGTAATATTTTCCATGCATGTGTATTTTTCCATGATTTACAGCAACATCCAAATTTTTTATCATAGATGCATAAAAGGAAGCTAAGAAATTATTTTACACTAAAGAAAAAAGTTAATTCAACTTTTGTCGTAATGCTTACAGGCGCGGGTAGATGTAATAAAGCGTCTGACTTAAGCTCTCTGTCACGTTTCACCTTAACGGATTAGCGTCACTTATAAATTCATAAAATTAAATTGACAACACTACGCGGGCGGATGTTTCTCCGGACATCCGTTTTGAAGTTTAAGCCTTTGATTAAAATACGACATTGCGTGCTGCGGAGATTTGATTTAATGAGATTTTTTATTTTGTTCGACACAAAGCATCATTTTATGCGTTTTAATCACGTTTGTGGATACATTTATAATTATCTGATGTTCTAATTCATTCGATGAGCTTTTATTAAATTAAAAAAATATATTAATGAAAAATAAAAACACTTTGTTTTTACCACGAAAATCTTTATTTTAACACATCGACATGTTTCGAGAACGATGTTCTCTTCCTCAGGACATAAAATGTACTAACACTAAATAATCAAGTATAAGGCTATGGTAGAAATGAAAGTAGTGGGGGGAGGGAGGTGGTGAGGAGGTGTTCCCCTTTCCACCTCTCCCCCCCCCCCCTCCCACTCTTCCCTGTTGATCTTCTAAGCACCTCCCCTCACCACCTCCCTCCCCCCACTACTTTCATTTCTACCATAGCCTTATACCTACTTGATTATTTAGTGTTAGTACATTTTATGTCCTGAGGAAGAGAACATCGTTCTCGAAACATGTCGATGTGTTAAAAGAAAGATTTTCGTGGTAAAAACAAAGTGTTTTAATTTTTCATTAATAAAATGGTGCCACAAAGTGAATTTGCAAAATTTGAAGAAGTAAAAAATATATTAGATATGAAATTAAACAATTTTTTTCACTTTGTTCCACTTGTTTATTTACACCAGGACCGGTTTCGTCCTACTACGGACATTTTCAGACTGGTAGTTGAAATTCTTATGCTACGGAATTTATAAAAACTTAGGCAGGGGCGCACAACATTGTCTCTATATGATGAATGTTTCTATTTTGTTAATTTAAGGTATTATCAGTTATTTTGTTAAGTTAAGATACATATAGATAATTATAAAGTTTATTATTAATAATATTTAATTAATAATGTTTAATAATAAACTTTATAATTATCTATATGTATCTTAACTTAACAAAATAACTGATAATACCGTAGCATAAGAATTTCAACTACCAGTCTGAAAATGTCCGTAGTAGGACGAAACCGGTCCTGGTGTAAATAAACAAGTGGAACAAAGTGAAAAAAATTGTTTAATTTCATATCTAATACAATGGAATTCCACCATGAAATAACAGTTAAAAAACTAGACTCATTAAAAAATATATATTAAAAAGGAGAATAATTAAATCTTTTTCGCAATATCGTATTGATATTGTTTCTTATTTGCACTAAGCAGGTATGCTTCTTAGTTACCACTTTCAAATTTTATTACGGGTAATTGAATTAACCCTGATGTTTCAATCAATCTTCCTTAAAGATTTAATCCTTCTTCAACTAATTGTACTCAGAATTAGTTATTCTGTCTACCCCTGTATTTAAGGGTAAGTGTTGCCAAGAGGGTTTGTTAACATTGTTAGCAGAATGTTCTTAACTTCCCATGGGCTTCTTTAGTATTGCCGAACCTTCAACTTGCTCAATTTTCTTTTAATCTTTTAGTGAGATGAATCATTTTATCAGTAATTCTTACACCTCATCACTTTTTTTAGTTTGTTGGATTAGCACTAACCTGACTTGGGCAGTGTTAGAGTGAGACAGAAAGAGTTTAGTTTTTATAAGCGGTCGCATTTGCTCTTCTCTTATTCAGACCTCAGATATCCTAGTCGCAGGCTTAGAATTTTTCCAACTTCTCCCAACCATTGGCATCCCTAATGAGGTATGTTATGAGGCCAAAGGTGGGAGTAAAATAAGATGGGTATAAGGAAGGTGGAGAATTTCCTGGCTATTCAGATCTGGTCACTAAATATGGTTAATTTGTTGTATTTTTGGAATAATATAATAAAATTATAAAATTCATCACGACCGTGACCGTCCCAAGAATAATGTCAGATGTGCGATTTTGTATTGTAGCAATAGAATTGTTTATAGTTTCGTTTCTGCATTTTTACTGATTTCGAGAACAATTAATATACCATACAAGAAAAATATATTTTTTCCATTTCATTTCATTTAAAATTCCGAATATTTAGATTTTTAAATCAACGAAAATAATATAAAACAAGCCAGCAAAACGATTTTAATTTTTTTGCATATCTTCGGGACCGTCGGATCTGTGGATTTCCCAAACAAATAAATTATATTGGAATCTGAATTTTGAGTGGGTTTTTTCACTTGTTCGCAGAAATGAATCTCATCAATATGGACGCGGAGAACCGCGTGGTGCTGAATGTGGGTGGCATCCGGCACGAGACCTACAAGGCCACCCTGAAGAAGATCCCCGCCACCAGGCTGTCCCGCCTGACGGAGGCGCTCGCCAACTACGACCCGATCCTCAACGAGTACTTCTTCGACCGGCATCCCGGAGTATTTGCGCAGGTCCTCAACTATTACAGGTAACTACCTTCATTTTTAAACTAACTGATTATCCATCACTAGCGAAGTCAGAAGTCAACAACGCAAATGCAGCAAATAACTCACCCAGAAAAGAGTGCTTTTTGAACTACAGCGATTACAACCACGAAAAATAATCACAATTTTTTAGCATGATAAAAATTATTTATAAAACTACTTAATTTTTTTATTAAACTTTAATTGCCTACTTGAAAACGTGAACATGTAAATCTTGATTTCAAAATTTCTCTTCAATTTTCTACACACATTTTTCTAAAAATAAGTATGTGAAAAAAATTATATTAATTATTAAATATATACTAATTCCGGTTTCTTTGCGTTCTGCATAATTCTAGTTCAATGAACTCAAATTTTCTTTGAATTTAAGTGTCTCTTTCAAAATTGAAACTGATTGTGTGAATAATTCAGACCAGACGGAGAAAAATGTTATTAAAAAAAACCATCATTTTAATAGTAAAAACGGCTAAAAACGGGACTGAAGTTCTTACGAACAAATTAACAGGGTTTCAATGTATATTGGCGGGAACATGTAAGAGTAATTTGTTGGTAAACGTAATTTCGTACGTATACCAACAAATTACTCTTACATTTTCCCGCTAATAAATATTGAAACCCTGCTAACTTCAGTCCCGTTTTTACTATAAAAATTATCGTTTTTTTTTAAATAACATTTTTCTCCGTGCAGCGGTAATACCTATGTAATATAATATTTTTAATAGAAAATAATTTGTGTCATTTTTAATAATTCAGACTATCCCATGATTTTTCACGTAAATAATATTGTTATTTTTAGCAGTTTAATGCGTATTTTAAATAAACAAAAATCATACCATGATAGCGAGCATTGAAAATTACTAAAATATTCATCTGATTTGCGTATTTTGAAAAGGAAATCTTTTTAGTTTTTATCTAACTACTAGTGAAAAGGCAACCAATTTGAATAATCGTGGTTATTATTTCATTCGATAAAGTTAAATGTTTAAGGGTGGTAAATTTGAATAAGCTATTAATATCCAAAATGCAAAGCATTATAAATAGGGATCGTCGTTCTACTTTTGGAACACAATATTAGATTCTAACTCCATTACCGCTGAACCGAATATCTTCTGCATTGAGGGGAACGGCTACGCGGCCTCTTTCAGTCAAAACTAAAGTTTGGATTTGAGGCTAAAATACCCTACCACTCTGAGAAATTAGTTTTTTAATCAATATCTAGTAAGGAATTGTGCTACTTTATTTATTTGTGTTTTAAATAATGAATTAACGACAATTATTTATTTATTTAATTTCTACGGTAAAATATACCATAAACAATGGTTACACGACACATTTAGAACCATAAGAAAATATATGCAATCATCTTAATATATAAAACAAAGTCGGGTTAGTTTCACCATTTATAACTCAAGAACGGCTGAACCGATTTTTATGATCTTTGATTTGTTGGATTTGTCTCCGTCCCGATTAACAGAATAACTATTAAAACATCGGAAAAAATCACGGGAAAAATAATTATGAAGAAAATTAATTTTTTTCATATATTTTGTATGGAACGGCTTTTCAAATAATGTACGTTGGTCGACATAATTTGAATCAATTCGAACTGTCAATGGTGTAGTGTGTTGAACATTTCGTGCTTAGTCAACAGCTCAGATTCATTTTTTGAACCAGAGTAGGTACCTATTTATTTTAACTAAATAAAAACTTATTTTATTTCAGCTAATAAATTAAACACAACATTTATTGATTCTGAGGCGGTACGAAATTTGCCGGGTCAGCTAGTTTTAAATAAATAATAACAAATTAACTGTAGCATTTAATTATGAAATGACATCAGAGATGTGAGCAATAGATACAAATATATACAAATTCTATAGTATAAATAAGGTAAGCTTAGATTAAATTAATATTGATTGAAAAGATATGATAGCATAGACTTCTTGTACCTATACTTTCCGTGCAGTTAAATATATCCGCTACATCGGCGTATCTATTACTAACTGTCATACTAGAATACTCAGTCCTGGTGTTGCTGCATTTAAACAGGACGTTATAACGAGTAGCTCTCGTAGGTATATGAAAGTCAATGAGGTTATTTAAATCGGGACTGTCTATACTGCCATTTACAATTTTGAACATAAATATTAAGTCAAATATAATTCTTAGATTTTTAATAAATTTAATTCTTTCATTAGGTAATTATAGTTCATGTTTTCAATGGGAATACTGAGTTTGAAATGAATGTGTCTTGGAAATTTAATTATAATAATAAAAATGTTTATTTGTCATTTTTTTACAAATTTATACATTCTTGTATTATTTAACATCAATTGTATTGACTAATGGGTAACTGCTCGACTATATATTCAAGTTTTCTCCAAATAAGCAAATGGTTTTCAGCAGTTCCTCTAATATAATATACATAATATAATATATTTATGTACGAATTAATAAAAATGATTATTTCTTCAATCTTTGCAAAATTAGTTTGTGGCATCATTTTAATTAAGCGAAACAAATTACTTTGTGTAAACCCCTATATAAGCAAATGTTATAATATCTACATGTTTCAAAGCCGATGGTTTCTTCGTCATGATAATAACATGAATGTTATTTATAATTATTGATAATTATTAAAAACAATGCGATTATAGTGGTTTACACAAAGTAATGTGTAATTAATGAGTTTTGAGACAATTTTTAATGAGTCAATGGTAATTATTGAAAACCACATTGCCCAAATAAAAATATAAAGTTTTAAAAATAATAAATTGCAATAACAGCTTTTTTGGTACGAAATTTTAAATTTAAATATGAAAAATTTGTTCCAACGTAAATCAGTCGATTGTAATTAAAATTTAAGCCCATCAAAATGCGTTTTAATCAATGTTTTTTATTTCATGTTTTATTACATGATTTCCTCTAAAATCGTGAAAAATATGGTCTACATTTTAGAATGTGAAACAAAAATTAATAAAGTAACACAGGTATGGCTACACCTATTGAATAAAAAAAATATTATGCAGTTTGTTCAAGTACTTTGGCCTCAAATCCAAATTTAAATTTTGTATAAAAAAAGGCAGCGCAGCCGTTCCTCTTAAAGAGTTTGTAAAGTACACATAGCCGAGCCCCATTGAGAAATTGAGAACCGCGGAAACCGTGGAATTTCAAACTCTTTTTTCCTAAGTGGAAAGTTTCAGGGAATACCTTGGATACAATTGATCACGGAGGAATCCACATTGTTTCATTTGGAAGTTTTATTAAATTGCAAAGCACTCACTGTCTTCTTAGAATATTTTCAGAGATATAAAACTGAATGCGACATACGAGACGTTCTCGGCAGTGTATCTACTTGAGTGACTCTTTTCATTCGCAGGTGCATTACGACGACAAAGATCTCTCGCCCGTTCCTACCTTTTCAAAATAGTACGATTTGTACGAAGTGTTTTCTCCGTAGCTGAAACAGGTCATAAGCATATTGGTGTTTGAAATACAAAAATGTTTCTTTTCCATTTAAAATATTGCTGTCCTTTTTTCTATTTGTTTAACCTCTCATTGAGAGTATGCGAATAATCACGATAGTCGAGTTTACGAATGTTTTAAATTTTGCATTGATTCTTAATTTTGGTCAATTTTAATCAATCCAAATTAAAACTGTATATTAACGTTGTTCGCTGTTGATAAAAAGCACTCCTGGGGATCCAATTATTTGCCTCCCTCTGTATACAATGACGCATCTGTATTGCTCTGAAGATGGTCAGTTGCAGAGAAGCCAAACCTGGTTGGCAATAAGTATTAAACATATAAGTGATGTAAACAAAGTAAAAAAAAAAAAACTTTTTAACTAACTTAAAGAGTTAAAACCTCAAATTATAATATTTTAATGAATGAAGATAATATTAGCGAAAGTCAATCGAAAATCCGAAACAGAAAAATCAGAAAAAGATACGGATACATCTGGGAGTCGAACCTAGGACCTCTGGCAATAGGGATACGTTGGCGCAGTGGATAGCGCGTTGGCCCGGATTGCCAGAGGTCCTGAGTTCGAGACCCAGATGTATCCGTATATTTTTCTGATTTTTCTGTTTCGGATTTTTGATTGACTTTCGCTAATATTATCTTCATTCATTAAAATATTATAAATAGAAAATTGTTTCATTTAAAAAAAATAACGTGGTTTCGCAGCAACGATTTTCTAATTTTTCATACCATAATGGTGAGCAATGATTTTTAAAGTGTTAAAATGTATTTAAAAAATTGTTTTTAAATAATTAAAAATAAAACTATTAACTACTAAAGTTAAGTAGTTAAGCTATATTCACGTGCAAAATATTGGTACGATGCACGTATTCGTACATTTCTTCTTAGTTTAGATACTTTAGAAGACACAAATTGCAGAAGTACAAGTACATGTTACAAAGTTTAAGTTAAGTTCCCTAAGCTGGGGCACAATACGTTGCAGGTTATATGAGCTTCCGCTACATTTTACAACACGCCCCTTTACAATATATAGCGAAAGTGCAGATCCTGAACAAACCCTAAAAGCACATAAAATCGTTGAAATATTATGTTTTCCGAACGTTACATAAGTTCAAACCAGCCACTTTTTACTTCTGATCAAAATTCTGAAATAAAACAGAATTTGTATAATCGTGACTGCCAAATATCCGGTTCTTGGTTTGGCTTACGTCTGGGTATGGCATTATTGAAAAATTACGACGGCAGCTTTCAGAATCGAAGAAATGTATTCCAGTTCAAAGACAATTCAATTTTCATTTTAAAACATGGCTAAGAAAGCTCAAACAGTGCATTACAGTAATTTTATTCAAGGACTGCATTCGAAATACTTTAACGTATTCGAATGAATGAATAAAATAACATGAAATGTTTCCGATGGCTTTTAAGTCGGTTGTATCCCAGAAATCAGGGGAAGTCAAAGTTATATCATTAAAAATCATTTTGTAATGAAATTATCTGCAGTATAGTATTTTTACACTTTGTTTCAATTTGTACGATATTCTCAATAGCGCCCTGACACCTTCACACCGTCATTAAAAATTAAAACGTTACTTAAAATGGCTTTACGGTTCCTTGACTAAATCTAAATTGCCAGATACTTCCCATTATTGTTTTATTCTTCTCCTACCAAACTTCCTTCTAGGTCATAATATTTCCCAAATTAGGATATCATAGTACCATTGGCTCTGGTTAGTTGGAACTCTCGTGTGGAAACTTGGCAAGGGATCTCCTTCCAGCTCAAATGAGACAGGCATAGAAAATACCGTTTTAATATTTGCTATCAAAATAAGTAGGGGAGGGTGGGGCGTGTTATGACGGGTGCAGGTTGTGACATCGGGTTCGACTTAGCAGCGCGAGAATCGCGCCGTTTTGTATGAACCCCGTACCGTAATTTTCTGTCAAATCGACTAAACATGACACAAAAACTACGTGGATGAAATCTAAAAGCGCTATAAAAGATTTTTGGTGGTATTGAGATTACAATACCTTGGCGTGTTCTATAATAATAAACGATTGATGATTAGTTATTGAGTTGTTTATTTATAAACTAAAACTTGTAGCTTAAAAATACTATGTTAACTTGTTGCGTAAAAAATGTACTATAGTAAACTGTATGGTTAGTAACTTGCTGACCAACTGACTGGCTGGCTGCAGCCGTGATTTATATAGTCGATGGTTGAGTTACTACTGGAAGGTAAGCAACACACGCAAATACGAGGAACTTCCGCGGAATTTCGACGCGGACTGTGTATTGTTGTAGTTCCAAGACCTTTCCGGGAAATGGCAAATAATAATTATAGTATATCTACGTAAATACTCAGATAGGTAGTGGTGTCAGGTAATGCCTGATAAGGTGATAAGATGGTTACGTAAGTTGGTAGCTACAGATTGATTGATCAGCTTCATGAAAAGGAATAAAAAATGTCTATTCGTGCATCAAGAGGTACGAGTTTGAGTCGTGCCACTAGCTTTAACAAACACAATGTGTGTCTATTCTATGATAACCTTTCTAATATTCTTGATAGGTTTAAGTTTGAATGCCAAGACATTTGGAATCTCGACAAAATAGGAGTAATGACAGTACGGACAACAAAAATATCAGCTGTGAAAGGAACACGGCAAATTGGAGCAGTGACATAGCCGAAATTTCTATTAGCTCTAAAATTTTAAAACCACTTATAGTATTTCCACGAAATAATAAATTAAAATGCGGTTGGAGCTGCTCATCCAAATGGTTGAATAACAGAGGAGAGCTTTTTGCTTTTCATTCAACACTTCTTTACAAAGCAAGTTCGATATGCAATGAATATCCCGTTTTGCTACTTCTTGGCAAACATTCATCCCATTTATGGTAGCAGTGTCGAACTATAATGGGGTGCATCTATCATTATCATCTCATACAACAGACAAGTTGCAGTCCCTAGACAGATCTCTGGATTTTTTACGGAATGTTAATAACATTGCAGATGCGTTAATGAAAGTGAATCCAGGGCCGACCATTACAATATGTAAACTGCCTGGTATTATTACACACGCTCTTCCACATGCTATCAGACCATATTATATAATGGCAGGATTTTCTTGTTTAATAGGAATATTTTCACAGATGAAGACTTTCTTCCATCGAAAGTGACAAATCGTGCTGAGGTGCCTTTAATAGGCTCCTCTTTAGTTTCAAGCAGTACAGCTGATCTCACAATAAAACCATTGCAAGACATAACAAATGCAGGTATTCCAGATATTGCAGAAAAATTTTTGGACCCTCAAGCATCGTGAGTCATAGAATACCAGAACCAAACGAAGAACGATCCTTCCAAAAAGAAAGAAACTTGCACCTTAACTAACACCCCGAATAAATAATCAGTTTGAATTGAAAGATAATCTTAGAAAAACAAAAAATTTGGAAAAAGTAGGAATAAGAAGCTATCTAAAAAACCAAGCACCGGTAAAAACAAAATGGGTAACTAATACAGAACTTTAGCCCGTTTAATCACAGGAGACCATATTTGTCCCAGCTCATATAGGTCTCACAGAAATCGTGGTTTCTCCCTTACTATCATAGTCAGAAATGTGATCTTAACGGTATTGGAAAGAGAACACAACAAACTATATATTCAAATCTAAAAGAAAACCACAAAAAAATTAAAATTTACTCCTTTCTGAAACCAAAGTTGCCAATAGCAATTTGAAAAAAAAATTATGGAACTTTGTGAATTTTTTAAGATTTTTTTTTACATGAAACGAAAAAAAGTGAGGTGACAGTAAGGTTTATAATTCATTTATCTAATGAAATAAGTATGTGTTTTATTTTTTTTTTATTGTCAGTAATTTTAGTTAGAAAAAAAAGTAAAGTGAGCCATTTTTAACACTTTTTAAAGTTTTCGCAAAAAAAAAAATATTTTAAAAAAATTCATAGTAATTTTTAATATAAAAATTTGAAAGCCTATTTCATC
The DNA here is from genome assembly GCA_951813805.1 of Limnephilus auricula. Taxonomy (NCBI): domain Eukaryota; kingdom Metazoa; phylum Arthropoda; class Insecta; order Trichoptera; family Limnephilidae; genus Limnephilus; species Limnephilus auricula. The sequence goes on from OX638388.1 coordinate 37,402,715, forward strand.
ACCTTTCGAAAACAGTTTTTAGTTTTCGAATACGTTAACAAATGTTCCATTTATTTGGATTTTATTGCAAAGCGGGAATATTTTTAGCCTTTGACAAAATACGCCAATTTTTTTAAGGGTTAGAAGAAAATATTTTAGATGTAAAAAAAATAATTTTGATATTCACATCTTCCAGTAAGGAAACTTACGACAGCGATGCAAACGTACGTAGATGATTAATGTATATTAATATCGTAGTAACCCATATTCTAATGATTTTTCTGGTGATCGATGGGCGAGGGGTATAAAATGTCGTAGATGGTGTCATAAATGTTGTGCCGGGGTGAACGAATAAATTCCCGACTTCATTTGACTTTTACTTCACTGGTTTAGATTGATATTAATTGATTGTCACTTTTTTATTACATTGTGATATTTTACAATAAATTTTATTTACCTGATGATACTTAATAAATTATCAGGACATTTTTTTGCCAATTTTATTAGGTACTTATTTTACCTAATTTTTTATTCGTCATAACCTGCCCCACCTTTGTCACAACTGAACCATGGATGGGGTTTGCAACAATCCGCTGGTTGTGACAAACCCTACATTTTTCCTTTGTTATCAAAGTCAATAATACCAAAATAAATAAGAATTATTTGGCAACATTATTTATTAGTTGTTTTACATACCCCACCTTATGCTAAAGAAAAACAAACCAACAAATAAGATAAAACAAAAGTCTAATTTGTATTGTAAAGTAGAGAAGATGGTGATGATTTATTTTTGGTGAGAAGCTACTAATCTTCTTGTGGAATTCTCAGTACAGGAATAATGTAATCATTGTTACCTCTGCCAGCCATGTGTGAGATAATTGTGTTATTTCAAAAACATCCTGCGGCATTGTTTCAGGAAGGGTGCTTGTTCTCCTACGAATTTACGTTCCCGTGTTTGACTTCTTTGAAATATTTGTGATGTTAATTGCAGCGGGGTTAGCTCGAGCAACAAATTTTAATATTCTAAAAGGGGTTCTATTTGACTTTCTTTATGGTTAATTGAACATCATCAATATTTGATAAAGCACTAAGAGGGGTATTAGAGACTACTTAATGTATTCACAAATTCGTGAAAGTTTGTGGAGCTTATTTTAATGGATGTCTGAAAGTTTTGTGAAAATTTTTTGGAACCTATTTTTTATGTATTTTCTTTCAAAGTTGAATTTAAATTCTATCGATTTACTTCGTAATACTAAATCACCAGATGTGATTAGGTGCTTAGTTTTATCGGCCTTTTATTTATGGCAGTTAAGCGCTGTAAAGATAGGGGTAGCTTTGAAGGCTTAGGGAAGTTGAAATGGGTAGACTGAATCCTCTTGAATAGTCATGGTGATGAAGGGTCTTGATATAAATTGGAAATACATATTATAATTCCTATACCTATATGTATTAAGGTAGGTATTTCAAATTAACGAATAATAATTAGGACCCTTTCAATAAGCATAGGTCTATTGAAAAGTGATTACGCCGGTACCCGATGTGGGTTTCTAACTAGATTCATTCGACTGTCAGTGATCGTCTTAACAATACCTATCTATCACCTGTGCCCAAGCTCGTAGAAACTACTAGTGTAATAGATATTCTGGGTTTGTTCCTGTTTATGATATCCTTACTAACACTTCTAATGAGACCTTGTATGTAAACGTTTGCCTAAATATTGATTTTCTTTTGTAGCGCAAGATGGGCTGGGAGGCAAAATTGTAAGAAAAGTATATAGTGGGGTGATTAGAACTTAGACTTAGAGGTGTTTAGCCTTCCGTTTTGGGCAATCACGTAAGTCTATTAGCAGAGCAGTTGATGACTTTCGATAAATAATACCGAGCATTACATCATCATTAGCTTGAAAAGGGGAATGAATTGCAGTATGGTTCAACACATCGAAACCTTACAATAAGATTGAAAAATGCTCAGAATTATTAATAAATTACTTATTTGATCGTAACAGAAATATTTAGATTATTACAAGTGAAAAACATGTTGTGGCAATCTTTTTTTGTAAAATAAAATTCTTTAAAAGCATCTCACCTTTTTCCATATTTTTTTTAGACGTTAATATATTATGACTACAATACAAACAATATCATTAAGGCATTATTCAAAATACTTTATGTTTAACCTTACTGTACATGAGGAACTTGTGTACAAACACTTATGCTAAAACGCCATACCAAGCATCTTATTCAATAATAAAGATATCCCTCTTTCGTTGTTAACTGTTAGAACAACACCGCAGCCACAACAAATGTCGCAAGTGAACACACATTTAAAATAAGAGTCATTTCCCTTTGTTCCTCGTATTTATGTCGACTTGTAATTTCCATTCGGATCGCACATAGTTTCCCGTGTCTGTTTAATTTCCCGCTAAAACATTTGGGCGGCCCACTGAAAACGAAATGATATTAATTCGTTAGGCGGTGAAATTAACCAGTGTAGTATTTCTGTGATTATTTCCCAGCCAATGCGAATCAAGGTGGTCCATGGCAAGGATAGGTAGTTAACCTTTTCGTGGAAGAGAAATGCCACTTGAACGAGGAAAAGTTTCGCAATTCCATCAGCTTGAGGGAAAAGGGCACCTTGTCTGGCGGGTTAACGCCTAAATTACATTTCTTCGCTCACCAGGCGAGTTCGCACGGCATCGTTAAAAATGTAAACTTTTAATCTTGCTCGAGATCTCGCTTCCCCGGGCAAAGAATCGCCATCTTTATGTCCTGAATTATGGATGGATTTATTTTTATTGTATCTTATGGCAAAGAAGATCATATTGTTCGGGAAATAGGTCACTCTCCGTCGGAAGAGAAAATTTTCAGAGATATGAGATCTTATTACGTCGTTAGGTATAGTTAACGGTAATCTTACTATAATATTATAAACGCGAAAGTTTGTATGGATGTATGTGTGTTTGTTAGTCTTTCACGCAAAATTTACTGAATGGATTTTAATGATGTTTATTTTATATAAATATTATTTATTAATATGTGCGTGGTTTTCCATGCCTCCTCACTAGACGAAGTCTGTTCCGGGTCGGGTAATTAAAATAATTGTTTATAATATATATATATTTTTTTTTTAATAATCTTAATGTATAAAACAAAGTCGGGTTAGTTACACCATTTATAACTCAAGAACGGCTGAACCGATTTTTATGATCTTTGATTTTTTGGAATTGTCTCCGTCCCGATTAACAGAATAACTATTAAAACATCGGAAAAGATCACGAGAAACATAATTATGAAGAATATTAATTTTTTCATATATTTTGTATGGAATGGTTTTTTAAATAATGTGCGTTGGTCGATATAATTTGAATCAATTCGAACTGTCAATGGTGTAGTGTGCTGAACATTTCGTGCTTAGTCAACGCCTCAATTTCATTTTTTGAACTTAGAGTAGGTACCTAATTATTTGAACTTAATAAAAATTTAATTTATTTCAGCTAATAAATTAAACACAACATTTATTGATTCTGAGGCGGTACGAAGTTTGCCGGGTCAGCTAGTATAATATATTAATTAGATAATTAAAACATTGATTCAATATGAGTCCGCTAAAATACGGCAAACTAGCAATGCCACAAATAATTGTATGGGGTGGGTTTTAAAAAAAATAAATTATAGTTAGTGACACCACCGCGCAAATTGGTTCTATTAAAATTCTCATTTCTAATTAGTCGACTTTTTGGCTTGCCTCCACTTTTAGAACTGGCCGGAAAAAGAGGGCTTCAGACAGCGAGGTATCAATTCTGTACGTTTAAAGTTGATTTGGATAGTGTAAGAGATCAAATGTTGAGTGGATATTTTTAAACGTTATATAAATCCTGAGCTACACGCATAGTTACCTATTTCTACCGTGTGTTACCAAAGTAATTTGAAATGAAAAGCATATACAAAAATTTTATGTCGGACTTTGACACAATTATCTCACAGTCTGTTTGGTTAGCAAGGCGATTTACGAACATTTTTAGACCTACATTACTGATTATAGATATACTTGCGTCAATAGGAAGCGGGAGTTGTTACAAACTTCAGTATATCAGTTTTGTAAACTTTTTGATGAAAATAATAAACACTTGTAATTATCAAGTTGAAATTGAGAATGAACCAACCCAACCACCATTCAATTAAGAAACGTCATGTATTTTATTGCCACAAGAAACCCACATAGCCCTACCCTATCAATTTTGGTTCCAAACAAAAAATAATTTTAAGAAGGCATAAAGTTTAAAAAAATAACTTTGTTTACGGTTTTTGTTACTGTAAATATAATAGCTTTTACGATTTAAACACCAAACAGCATTGTTGTTGTTATTTGATTAAAAAATTTAATCAAAGTTTGCACGTCGCAAAATTGAAAAACATGTAATTTAAAACGTACACGTGCCTTAAAATACTTTACCGGTGTTACTAATTTAAAAAACAAACACTTCACGACCGTTAAACGGTGTTTTTGTGAATGTTCAGATTTGGCAACGTTGTAATTTGACTGTTTAAATTGTTGTTTTCATTAATATCCGTAAGGTGGTGTATTTCCGCGCAAAAAAAGAGTCAATACATCAAGAATTTGATTTAATAGGGATAAATTTCCGGTATGCTCTGGTTTATACCATCTTAATGAAGATACAGTTTTTATATTAAACTAGCTGAAGTCCCCGGATTTGCCCAGGTTTTACACAGAGTTCTTCGAAATCAGATTTGGACAGTAATTTTCTTCTTATTTTTTTACGTTAAGTGTGCAAAATTTCATCGATAAGTATCAAAATTCTGCTAAAGGAATCAGAGTGTTTTTTTAATCTCAAATGTACAAAATTTCATCAATCTTGGATTAAACTGTAGACTTGTTTAACAAACAAAACCCAGGCCGCCACAGCCCTCCATTTTACATAGACCGGGCAATATATGTGAGGAATAGGAATAAGCTTAAAAACCTATATAGAGTAAAAATCAAATTATACCACTGCGCTATAGAAACTGTAATTGACGGGTCGATAGCATGACTAGAAGTGACGCATGCTTGCATTGAAAACATATTTTACATAATAAATTAAACGAGGCATCTAGCTTATGAAAGCTACGCTGAAATATGGCCCGAAGGAAAATCGATATTCTGAAAATATTGCTTATTATTTAATGTTGGCTCTGGTTACTAAGTAAGCACTCCATTAATTTGTAATATGTATGTGTTGGTACTTTCCACATATGTTCTCCTTAAAGACGCCTAATATCGTCCAAAATTAGGCAATTGCATATCCATTTTCATTTCATGTTTAACGACCTTCTATTTTAATTTCTTTACGTTCAGTTTATGAAAAGAAAACGTTTGAAATATCTCATTAGTAACCCTTTAATGTGACAAACCTTTACTATAATTCTATATATGTATGTACTTTTTCGGTCCCAATACATTTACATACATTTATTACATAGTTTGTACTGAATGTCAATGTCAATGCGTTTTTCTATTTTAATGCTAATTCCATTCCGAGATATCTTTCAAAAATTTTACTACGACTTTTAAGGTCGATGTGTTGATTCATTAATAATGTATTTTTATTGATATTATTTAGGCTGCATTAACAGAGAAATTGCTTCGCTCCTGGTCAATTCGCAATGTCACGAACAAAGCGTCTGAAGAATCTTTTTATGTTGTAGTGACAAGTATCATTCTGTTTTACTTATTATTCATTCTCGGGGTGTTTTTCATTGCTTATGTAAATTTAAAAGAAACAATTTAATTTATTAAACAGTTTTCATTTATGTCTGAGACTCATTTTAGTGACTTCACTTACAACGACTTGCGGTATTAAACGAACTATCAGAGCAAAATTTGTGCAAAGTCGCTCGGGGAGCGTTTATTATTCTGTTATGGTAATATAACCTCAGAAGTTGTAGTGCAAATCTTCCCTGTCATGGCGCTACCCTCCTTCAACCCTTGCATCCTCTGCACCCCCTAACTAGAGGGTGGGTGTCGCAGTAGCCGATGGAACCGAGGAGTGTTGACAGTGGAGGATTGAATATGCATGAAACTGTCAGCTCCCTACACGGTAAACATGTTGCTTTACATAAAGAGCAGTTTAGATCGCACTGCCTTTTTGAAGAAAGGACTTTACAAACTCTTATTATTAGCGTCCACCGAATTTTACGAAGGAGGAATATCTACGACGAGGGTGGTTGAATAATTTGTTGGGGAAAATTGGATTTGAGACGAGGCAGCCAACAAACCTGTCTTAGCAATATTGAGCTAACCAATATTGATGTTGTAACAACGTGTGCTGGGAAATGTTCAGACGGGAAGTAAAGGCAGCAAACGATGAAAATTAATGGAAAATTCTCACTTGCTCCTAAAATGTTTCTTGCGAGAGTCGTTTTTTTTTATTTATGAAGGTATCTTCTGAAATTCATTGGTTTTATTGAAGTAGTACTCAATTTATCATTATTTAATCTGGCTTTTCATTTGTTGTTTCCATTGAATTTTATGTGCAAGTGGATGAAAACATCGTATTTTTGGTAGAAGTAAAAAAAAATTTAATCAAGAGAAAATCCAAAGCTTCTGTCTAATCTAAACTCCTGGGATGATTTTTTTTTAATTCCCCCATTTTTTAAGAATTTGTGTTTTATTGTAATAAAGTTAGTTTTGGATTGAATTATTCATTTTATTAATTACTTATTATTGGACAATCTTCAGATTCTGGACATGTATAAAAGTAATTTAATTACTAAAGATTTAGTATATTATTTTATTTTTATGTCGATAGGTTTCGGTTGATTTCAACCTTCATCAGGAAAATAAATATAAAAATTAAGCCCGATTGATAGCGAGATTGATTCCGATCGCTGGGTAGGAAAGTTTGATCCTCAGTCAAAACTAAAAAAAACTTTTAAAACACTTGAAAATGGATTTAACTTTATAATGTTCATTCAAGGTATCCGAAACTACTTACCGATATTGATGAAATTTAGCTTACTGTGTGTAATTTGATCCAACTTAAAAGATAAAAATGCAAATTAACTCATATCGCCATCTGTCGGAAACGTATGGAACTTACAAATAATTTCAAATAACTGTCCCATAAAAAACATTTAATTGGCAATAATAAATATTGAGGTCAATAATCGAAATAAAAACTATCACACCTTTTAAGTTGGACCAAATTACACATATTAAGCCAAATTTCATCAAAATCGGTTAAGCGGTTTCGGAGTTTACCTTGGACTAACATTGTGACGCGAGATTTTTATATTATACTAGCTGACCCGCCTACGCGTTGATGTGGCTAACGAAATACAACGCCACCTGCTGAATGGTTATCTAACCTAGATAACCAAGTGTTGTGTGAACAAATTAACTCACACCGCCATCTGTCAGAAACTTATGGAACTTACAAATAATTTCAAATAACAGTCCCATAAAAAACATTTAATTCGCAATAATAAATATTGAGGTCAATAATCGAGAAAAAAATTATCTTATTTTTAAGTTGGACCAAATTACACACAGTAAGCCAAATTTCATCAAAATCGGTTAAGTAGTTTTTTTTTCAGAGTTTATCCTGGACTAACATTGTGACGCGAGATTTTGATATATGAAAATAGATCTTTTTTTTTATAAGTTCAAAAAAGATACATAAATTGCAAATAAATTGTTTACATTAATTAATTACATAATAGATGTATTTGATGTACCCCCATACATATAATATAATAATATTGTTAGTAAAAAAAGTCGCATCGTAATGCATGGTACAGAAAGATAAAGCTTTATAGTTCTACAAATATATTTTATGCACCCTCGAGACCTTCATACATGATATTACAATCTAGTGTCTGGTTTGAAATAATGGCTTCCTTTCGTGGGTTGAGCACAGATGAACGTTGTGTGACGTTATTATTTCACAGTATTTGCATTTTCGTTTTCTCTTCTGTCATGAAACTGGCACGTGAGTCGAGCTCACCCCCTCCCCCCACACCTCACCTCCCCTCACCGTACTGTCCCCCTTTGTCAAACAAATGAGGAGCGGGAAAAAATATAAAAAAAACATCCTCCCTACAGACACGAAGCCTTCTGAATAATGCAGTTAAGTAACTAGATCCTTTCTGCCAATTTATGTCGGCCTAGATCTTGAACTTAATTTTTAAAATGATAAGATTATTATATATTTATAATGATTTAGGTTACCTACCTCTGGCAAATAAAAAGTCATGTTTAGTGTTCAGTAAATCATTAACCTCATAATAAATTCGACTTGTATACAAAAACGAGACATTTTATAACGATATCGTTTCATAATTTAAGAGCCGAGTGGATGGAGCATAAACAGTGGTATTTGGAATACATAAAAATCTAAATTGATTTATATATTACTTTATTTTAAATGTAGTTCAAAAATTTGGTTTTATCTCACTTTACACACATATCTAATTTTCATTTAACATTTTGTTTCGATATGTCTAAACGGAGAGTATTCGTTAATAACACAGGCCGTATTTGCTACCAGCAACTTGATGGCAACCCAGCGTAATGTAAGGAAGGTTATATTTTCATTTATAAAACTTCTTTAAAGTCAATAAGCTTTTACGCTTTGCGGAAATCGAACCGGCAAGCCTTCTTCTGAATTTGATCAAAAGTGTAAAACCGATATAGGCCTCCGAATATTATATATTTTATGTCTCTGTAGAAGCCTCATCGTTGGTAAAAAAATATACACAAGATTCCAGCATTTTCAAAAACATCGTAATTCGCCTTGCTATCCAAACCGATTGTGAAATGATTTTGTCAAAGTCCGAAATATGATAATTATATTTTCTTTCTTCAAACTTCGCAAAATCACTTTGTGGCGTCATTTTGAATTAAATTAAAACAAATTACCATGTTTAAACCACTAATATAATCACAATTACCTACATGTTTCAAAACCGATGGTTTCTTCGTCAGGGTAGTAATAATAATAAAATAAACAAACAAGTATAGACTAAAAAGAACAGATTAAAAAGAACTATGGACAAAAATATTATAGAGAGAGGTGATTAATTAGAAATTTTAGAAATAAGAAAAAGTGTTAATAGTAAATTAAATATTATCAATAACCAAATATTTTTTTAAAATAGCCATCTCTTAAATTTATTTTCTTATTAATAATTATATTTAAAATTATTTTTTTTTGTTGTTTAAAGATCTTTATTATGTTTTGATAATTAATATAATGTAATTTTTCATATTTTAAAATAATTTTTATATTTAATTTTAAATAAATGTTTTTTACGATATTTTTAAATTAATTAATCACCTCTCTCTATAATATTTTTGTCCATAGTTCTTTTTAATCTGTTCTGGAGGACCTCGGGGGAATTTCATTCCGACTTGTCGTGTTTCTGTTGCTCTTCTGAATTAATTTTATAGCAGTGGCCCCTGTGGTCCAATCTCATTGAAAATTTGTCAAAGTGCGTGTTTTAGTTATAGCTTCATAATTTCATCACGAAAATTGATTTTGCATTGTTGCAACAGTGGTAAAAATGACAAAGTTTGCGAGTGAATTCAAAGTGAACCCAAAGGATTTGACAAAGGCATCATCACACCGATGAGCAAGATAAGAACCACTTCACTTTTATTTATATTCTAGTTGATGGGGAAGTTGTTTATGTTTTCATAAAATTTTAAAGCACTGAGCTCGGATAGCCATGTCACAACATAAATAATGCGTATCTATTCCACTTGTCAACTTAATAAATGTTTATTTCTTTCAGCATTTTGTTTACAAAACCAACACATCATAATAATATGGAAAACGGGGCTCCACAACCATTGGCGATGGTAGAAATATTATTGCATTCACGGAGGCGGGCTCTGGTTGATTGATTTCTACCATTTCAGGAAAGGTTGTGGATCACTGAGGTCTGTTAAACTTTAGGAATTCTTAAGAGACGTAGCTTAGGTTACTTGGTCGAGTACCCAATAATCTCACGATTACATTTTACATTTCAACTTCACTCTAGGTTGGTTTTTTTTATTTTTATATATTCAGTTAGGTAATTAACGAAAGCGCTGTGGTGGTTGACCGGACACTGGAAGAAGAAGCCTTGGAATCTGAGACAGAAATCACTTACCAGCAATAGAAAATGGTTATACATAGAACCTCCTCAACAAAATTAAGAAAAAAATCACATATGAACAAATAAGAAGATGTTAATAGCTGGCGCGACAGGAAGTAGTCAAAGTAGATTGGAACTTTTCTCCCGGTGGGGATATGGCGGGAAACAAATACAGAAAAGCAGCGGGAGCGGAAAGCAAGAAGCATCGATAAACGTGAAGTCAGTAATGGTAGCGGGAAACGCTTAAAGGGAACCAGGTTCCAATAAGCAGAAAGCAAGAAACAGCAAACAGCGTGAAGCAAAAAAGAAACTAAGAAGCATGAAATCGGAAGCAAGAAGCGGAAAGCACGAAGCAACGGAAAACGAGAAGGAAGAAGCAGAGGGAAGCTGGCAGCATGTGGCGGAAAACATAAAATAAATAAATGAGAAGCAAGAAGCACCGGTAGGCAACAACCAAAAAAAAACGGGAAGATGAACGATGAAGCGAGAAGAAATGAGAAGCAAAAATGAAAACAAAAGCTCAACCACTTCCTTTATTCCTGCCCATCCTACATTCCAATATTGGCTTATTAGGTTGCCATGTATACCGGCCGATTAAACTCCAACCTTTTTCACATCCTTAGAGCACGTGTTCCAGTCCTAACAAATCAGTGCCCCCTGGTGTACCGGTCTCACCGGGACAGGATTGCTCCTGGCTGGGGTGGTACAATCGTATCGTATCGTATAGTTCTTTTTAATCTGTTCTTTTTAGTCTATACTTGTTTGTTTATTTTGTTATTAATGTCATTACTACCCTGACGAAGAAACCATCGGTTTTGAAACATGTATGTAATTGTGATTAAATTAGTGGTTTAAACAAAGTTATTTGTTTTAATTTTATTATATTTTCGTTGTTGGTTTTCTGGGGTGCTATGCCGTGTTGCCCTACCTCCTTCTTTAGCCGAAGTTTCGGACAGCGTTGCAGTGTCCATCATCAGGGCAGATCCGACGATGTTTACGAAAATGCTTTTGGCCGTGAAAATCTAAAAAAGATTAATGACAAATTAAAACACTGTTTTTACCACGATAATCTTTATTTTAACAAATCGACATGTTTCGATAACGATGTACATTTTATGTCCTGAGGAAGAGAACATCGCTCTCGAAACATGTCGATTTGTTAAAAATCCACTCAATATTAGATCTTACACTATCCTAATCAACGTTGAGAATTCGTCGCTTCAGTTCGTTTTTATTCAAGTGGAGGAAAGCCAAAAAGATCGTCGTAATTAGAGATGAGATTTTAAATAGAACCAATTTGCATAATATTTGTGGAATTGCTTGTTTGAAATCTACATACAGGATATAAATGGTAATCAAAAAACTATTTAACTTCAGATCCAGAACATCCAAAAAAAAGTTAGATATGGAAACAAATCGGTTTACATTAAGAAAACTATATGAATATAATCTCCTTAATAAAAAATAAATGATATAATCATACATACAAACATGGAATTCATTCAAACCATCCAAATATACACATACTTGACACGACAACACATACATATAAACATACTCTACTACTGGGACCGAAATTATACAATAAAATCCCCCCAGACTTAAATATTCAAAAATTGCAAAATGTCCTGCATTGGTTCAATAATAACTAAATGGTTGATTGGCTTGGGTAGGGAGGAGTCTGAAAAACTATTATATAATGTGACTTAAAACGATACATGGTTACCTATGAATGGCACATTTAGTAAAAACTTAGTACATAGGTATTAATTAAAAATAATAATAATTTAAATTGCATTTGGCACTTTATACACTTTGGTTCCTTAGAACAGGCAATCTGCCTAGCTAGGAACTAATATCGACCTAAAACAACGTAATAACACTTGTATTCATTTTAAATATATTCTCTTATTATGTAATATTATTTGTTATTTTGGCTTTAAATGTATCAAATGTAAATAAATAAATACTATGGTAAGCTACCATTGGTTACGAGGGGGGAAATTAAAATATTTGCCTTTCAGACAACATTAAAATGAAAAGTCTAAGTAGATACATTTAAAAATTTATGATATTCTATGTGCTTAATCAACAAAATAATTGAAGTGAAAAATGTTGTTACATAATGTAATCTGAAATGTATTTATTTTGTTATTTCTAGTTAAATAAGTGATTTTTTATTAAAATCAACATGGAATTTAAAATATATGTACATTTTACATAAAATGTATTATGGGGTGTGATTAATATTTTAGTATACCTAATAGTTATTAATAAGATTTAATGAAAAAATTTAATATTTTTTGGGTTTTTTGTGTTTTTCGGGAGGTAAATATCAATAATATTTTAACATTATTTACATCTTTGCTACGCCAATAAGTAAGTATATAATACTTAATCATTTAGGTTTATCAAATGATGACGTGGTATTTCACTTTATTTCTCAATACGCCTAATTACATTGCGTATAATATACATACAGTATTTGGAGTAAACGATAATTTCGTCGAAATTAAACAAAAAAATTCTTCAACATGTCGTCATTGGGCCCTTAGCCGAGAAACCACCCAACCCCTTGTTATGAAGCGATTTTATTTTATTATTTTATTTCATATTTTATTTATCGAGTAGTTAGGTACTATCGTTATTTATTGTTAGTCTATCATGTTGGCGGCACTTATAGATTTTATTCGGCGCGAGCGTGGGCAGCCTGGGGGCGTTTCCGTTTCCTCACTCTGGTTTTGGAAGCGACTTTGTGCGACTCGCTTCGAAAACAACGGTCAATTATTTCTAAGTTTTAAAATGGCATAATGGAATCCTGAGGTTGGATTGTTATCATACGGGCGTAGAATCATGTCCAAGTTATCAATTAAAAGTTTCCTAGTAAACATCCGCGCGTAAAGCGAGATTTTTAGTTTCGGAAAGAAACTCGAAACATAGTGCCGGTCGGCTTGTTTTGTGGAAGAGTCTATTCCGCATTAATCGAATGAATCGCTCTATGTAAGACGGCGACACGCCGCGAGTAATTAATCCGCAGCGAGTGATCTCCGGTCGGGATTATATTTAAAACGGGAGCCGCCGTGCTCGAACAAAGTGCCGCTAAAATGATACGAGTCTCACATATAAATCTTCCGTTATAAAACGGCTGGAAGCCTGCATGGTCTTCCCGGATGCAAATGGATACAAGGGTCCCTTTCTACTTGGCGACCGAGACAGAGGACGTATCTTCTGGATGCCACGGATGTCGAGGCGATGATGTCACCGCGTGGAGGCGAGATGGGCCTCTCCTCTCTTCACCAGCAGTTCTTCCGCCGTGCTCATTTTATAGTTAAATTAGCATAGGGTAAATAGTACTATGGTCCCGGGGGTGAGTCCTTACCGTTATAATCATTATTATGTTTTTTAACAGCACAATACAGTGTCTATATTATTTACCTACCTTGGTTTTATTTGTAGAGAAACCTAATAACCTTTACAGGGATGGCATAGCAATGTATGACCCATGCTCTGATGATGGAGTACTTGTGCTCTCCGCAGATTGACATACTCTGACTTTGGTCAGGGTTTGGCGTCCAAGACTTCCCATTACGGAAGTCAAAGTTAATTTGCGGGCCACAGTGCCTGACATTGGCACACACCATCAAATAACAACCTTTTCAACAAGTCTCATTTACATTTATCCCATAACAATTTGGCGCTCATACGCGGTATGGTTTCGAGTTATGCCATTCCTGTAAACGTTTGCTTCGCCCTGATATGTAGTCTGTGTAAAACAATATTATTCATCTGTTCAGTGGGGGTGTTAATTTCGTTTGTTGATAATAAACGGTCGCTGTCATAACCTATAATTGCAGTCACAGTGATTTGAAATGTCAACAAATCACTTTATTCCAAGTCACCGGTCTTGTTACCGGCGTGACTTTGTAGTTAGATATTGTGCGCAATAATATTGCAGGTACCTTATAAATAATTATTATATAAACGTGTTAATTGGCATTATTCAATACCGCATAGATAGGCATGGTATATGTTTTATTAAGTTGTGGTGTTCTTGAATTAAATTTGATTTATAATCAAATTTCGGTTTGCATATCATCTTAGGTAAATATTAAAGTTATTAATATCTACTACCTATCAATTGGTGTGGATGTTTTCCATACGTCAAACTGACATTTATAGTACTTATTTGGAGAACATCGCACGCTAAATAAGACTGACGTGTATGCACTTTGTTTATTTCGCACATTAACAAATGCATGCACTATTATTGTGGATTGTGACAGCCTCAAGTTGTGAATATGTTTTATTTAAACTAATTACGTACGTCGTTTTGTTTAAATTACATAATTACGCACGTCCAATTTTATTAGCACTATACATAAATGTACTCGCGAGAATTGTTTTCATCTTTATTTGTTTGTTTTTGAAGTACCGTTTCATTAACATATAAATGACGAAAGAAGGCAGGAGTATTGAACAACGATAAAATATTCCTTATTTTAGTTTCAAAAAACAGGGTTGTCACAAATTTTAACCAACAAAAAACAGGGTTGTCACAAATTTTAACCAACAAAAAACAGGGTTGTCACAAATTTTAACCAACAAAAAACAGGGTTGTCACAAATTCTAATTAACATAAAACAGGGTTGTCAAAAATATTCTTTCAAAAATATTTTTTTTTATTTTTGGAAAACGGTTTTAAAAGTATTACTTAAAATAATAAATTCCCTTTTAGAATTCTCGGCAATTATTTGGGAATACCTAAGAGTTTTATTGGGGATTTATATATAAATATATATTTTTTTGTTTTTTTGTTTTTTTCTCTAATTGTAGCAAGCCTGCCACAAACCTTCACCATGTCTACCCCAATTCCAAATGTTAATAATGCCTCCAAGGAAGAACTAGTTAAGGAGTTAGCTTCGCGATCTATAGAACCGGAGAGCACCGTTCAGGCGCTGCGTACACAAGCGCGCGCCTTTAATAAAACAATTAAGAAATCATTAAACGTGGTTATGGAGGAAAGCGATTCGGATCTAGATTCAGATATTGAAAAAGATGAGAAGGTCACGGTTATTAAACATACCAAGATTATTTATAAAGAATCATCTTCGCGGGGGGTTACTAATTGGGATATTAAATACGATGGAAAAAGCTGCGTAAGAGATTTTTTGTTACTGGTGGAAGAGCGTTGTAGGACACGAAACATTTCGCATAAAGACTTAGTTAAATCTTTCAGTGAAATTTTAGACGGTTTAGCACTTCTTTGGTATAGATCAATTTATAGCCCAGACTTGGAGTGGGAAGACCTCTCCTGCTTGTTAATAAAACAATTTGAGGGACAGGATAAGCAATTGGATCTCGAAAATGAGATTTTCAATTTTAAACAACCGAAGGGAATGTCAGTTTTGGAATTTACTTTAAGACTGAAAGCACTTAACAATAAATTAGATTCTAAAATTCCGGATGTTAAACTGTTAAGAATAGCCATGAAAGCATTGTCACCTATGTATGCAAATTTATTATCATCTAGGGATTTTAATTCTTTTGAAGAATTAACGAGGTGCGCAGCTAAACTCGAGTCATTCACGGAGGCTTCAACGTCTTCGGCGACGTCGAAATTAGTAGAACAAAAAAATAATACAAGGGACTTTAAGAAGTTTACTTCGTTTGCCAACCAATATAATAAACCTTTTCACAATCAAAACGATTACAGGACATTCAGTAATAAAAATAATAATAATTTTAATAACAATACTAGGTATTTTAGACCTACAAACAATAATAATAATTTTAACAACACTAATAGGGATTATAGACCTACAAACAATAGTAATAATAACCATTTTGTTGCATCGGGCCCTCCAAAACATCAACCTAATTCTACTTTTTGTACCTTTTGTAAGACCAAGGGTCATTTAATCGCAAATTGCTGGAAAAAAAATGGCGATAACAAGAAACCACAAGTTGGGAGTATTAAGAATGAGAAGCATAGTAAGAATCCAAAAAACTAGGACAGAGTCAATCTTACCGCGCCCCTTCTTGTGCACAAAGAAAGAGGGAGTGGAAGCGTTGGCTCCGCCTAGTACAACAATTCCTTTCTAGCCCGTCTTCTCAGACAGTGGACGCACTGCCGCAGGGGAAGGATAGTATAGAGGATGACCGTCCTTATGCCGACATTTATGTCTTAAATAATAATTATAAAGCACTGTTGGACAGTGGTGCTTCCGTGTCTTGTTTAGGGGGAGATAGTTATAAGATATTTTTAGATTTAGGGGTAGAATTAGTTAAAGTAGATTTTAAGGTTACTACAGCAGACGGTACCTGTCAACCTGTTATAGGTTCCTTAACTTTGCCGGTGACGTACAATTCAACCACAAAGGAGGTTCTTTTTTACGTCATCCCATCGCTGACTCCTAATTTCATTTTAGGCGTGAACTTTTGGAGACAGTTTCGGATCGCGCCGGAACTGTTCTCAGAGGGTCGCGCACCTCAACATAACAGACAAATCAATGAGGTACGAGCAATTCGGCCTGCCTCATCTCTGACAGCTACAGAAAATAAAGCTCTTTCAGACATTATCAAAAAATTTGAATCCATCTCTTACGAAAACAAAGGGCTGGGGTTGACTCATCTAGTCAAACATAAGAT
Source organism: Limnephilus auricula (assembly GCA_951813805.1). NCBI lineage: Eukaryota > Metazoa > Arthropoda > Insecta > Trichoptera > Limnephilidae > Limnephilus > Limnephilus auricula. The sequence goes on from OX638388.1 coordinate 37,419,481, forward strand.
TCACACAACAGGCCCGCCTATTAAACAACGTTATTACCCTCTGTCTCCGGCAAGACAACGTCAACTTGACGCCGAAGTAGACGAGATGCTTAAGTTAGGGGTAATACGCCCGTCTCGTTCACCATGGTCTAGCCCAGTTTTAATAGTTCAAAAAAAGGATGGTACAGGGAGATTCTGCCTTGATTCCCGCAAATTAAATAACGTAACCATCAGAGACAGTTATCCTTTGCCTTATATTGCGCGGATTCTTGACAAACTTGGAGGTGCAAGGTACGTATCGTCAATAGACCTATCGAAAGCTTTTTGGCAGATAGCGCTAGAAAAAGACTCGTGCGAGAAAACTGCGTTTGTCGTTCCAGGTCGCGGACTTTTTGAATTTACTAGAATGCCGTTTGGGTTGAAAAATGCACCCAGCGAGCTCCAAAGACTAGCAGACGCCCTTTTTGGGCCAGAATTTGATGATAACGCATTTTGCTATCTAGACGACTTAATTTTGATATCTGAGGATTTAGATTCACATCTAAAACTTTTAAACCGCGTGTACGAAAGATTGAGAGACGCGGGTCTTACCATTAATCAAAAAAAATCAGAATTTTGTAGGGCAGAACTTAAATACCTGGGATACATTGTAGATTCACATGGTCTGCGCACAGATCCGGTAAAGATAGAGAGCATAAAGGACTTTCCGGTGCCTAAAAATGCGAAAGGCATCCGGGCTTTCCTTGGCCTCTCCGGCTACTTTAGACGCTTTATTAAAGGCTTCTCAAGCATAGCAGCTCCTTTGTCGAGGCTTACTGGTTCAAAAAACGGTGTCAGCAACTTCAAGTGGACACCGGAAGCCGAAAAAGCTTTTAATGATTTAAAACAAGCTCTTATAAGTGCCCCAGTGCTAAGTTGTCCCAACTTCTCACAACCTTTCGCGATCCACTGCGACGCCAGTTCGGTAGGAATTGGTGGGGTTTTGATTCAAACCGTAGACGGTGCGGAACACCCGATTGCTTATTACTCACGTTGTCTTAATAACCACGAACGTAACTATGGTGTCACTGAAAGGGAACTCCTGGCGGTATTGGATTCCGTTACTCATTTTAGGCCTTACATAGAAGGGGCGCACTTCACAGTAGTAACAGACCATTCTAGTCTAAAATGGCTGGGGTCCTTATCGAATCCAAGTGGTCGCCTAGCGCGTTGGAGTACTCGACTTTCTCAATTTACTTTCGACGTCGTTCATCGTAAAGGAACGCAACATATTGTACCAGACGTCCTTTCTCGTAAGGATCTTGCATTTATATCAGGAATAGACTATCGTTCTACGTCAGACAAATGGTTCCTAAATGTATGGCAGGGTTGCCAAATTTCTCCGCAAAGATTTTTAAATTTCCGAATTGAAGACAACGAGTTGTATCGTCACACGAAAACCCAATTGGACTTATGTGAGGACACCGCATGGAAAAGGGTCATTCCTCAAGAGGATAGGAAAAATATTATTTCAGACTCCCATGACTCCGTTCGCGCCTGTCACCCAGGAGTCTTCAAAACGTATAAAAAGCTACAACTTAGGTATTACTGGCCTAGCATGTACAAAGACGTCAAAAATTTTATTGGTCAATGTACTGTTTGTAAGGCGCATAAAATCAGTACGGCACCACCGAACGGTTTTTCTACAAACCCTAAGAAGGTAAACAGGCCTATGCAAATGCTTTCCTTAGACCTAGTGGGTCCATTGCCTCGTAGCTACTCCGGACATACAATCATTTTATCTTGTGTAGATGTTTTCTCCAAGTTTACTTGGTTATTCCCGCTGCGCAAAGGCACCGCGGGCAGCATTGTGAAAAACTTAGAGGAAAACATTTTCCTGGTACATGGTGTACCAAGGACCATTGTTTGTGATAATGGTCCTCAATTTCTTTCGAAAGAGTTCAAAGAACTCCTTAAAAGTTACAATATTCCTTTACCGTTTTACAACTCTCTTTACACCCCACAAAATAATGTGGTTGAGAGGTACAATCAGACATTAGGTACTGCCTTATCGATTTTAGTCGAATCAGACCATCGTAACTGGTCAAAATTTTTGCCACAAGTTCAGTCTGCAATGAATAACACCGTCAATTGCGCGACAAACTTTACTCCGTATTTTCTAATGCACGGCCGTGAGCAGATACTTGATGGAGATTTGCACCGTAATCCTATTCACGAGGGGGATAGCAACGCTCAAAGGGAAGCTTCACCTACCATATATGCACAAAAGTTGCAAGGTTTGGCAAACGTCTATGAGCAAGTCTCTGATGCTCTACTTAAGGCGTACAAAAAGGGGGCTAACCACTACAATTTGCGTAGGAAAAACGTCACTTATCGCGTTGGTGACATAGTGTGGAGACGAAACTTCGTACAATCAAATGCGTTGAATTATTTCTCCCAAAAATTATCCCCACGCTTCGTGCAGAATGTAGTGGTAGAGAAAAAATCAGACCTCGTTTATACTTTAGCAGACTTGAATGGCAAAGTGTGCGGCGACTTCCACGTAAAGGATATCGTCAAATTGGACAACATACCTATGTAGTCCCTGCACTTCAGTACCTAAGAAAGTCTGGCCATCTTTCTCAGGGACTGTTAGGTTTAACGAATTTTATATTATTCATTTTTCTATTATTTTTTTTTCAATGCACGGAACTTCATCCGGCCTGATCAACCGAGATGGAAGTTCCATGCGTTCTGATAGTCATTAGTCCTGTCTTAGGTTCTTTTCTAAGGAAATGGGTTATTTACTTCGCGGGGGTGTTTTGTAACATTGATGATGAGGGTGGTTTGTTTCATTACAATAACAACCTCAACTCTAGTGGCAATGCTCGAGTTGAGAATATATATATTTAAAAATACATATGTGCATGTATAAGTATAAATTTATCGATAGTATTAACGCTAAAACAGACGTAAATTTGGACGTCGACTGAACAGATGAATAAGCTAGGATTATTAGTTATAAGTTTTGTATCCTGAAATACACGGACATGTCCGCACTATATCTCGGTGTGTTTCAGGCATACCTTTTTTTAGGTTATGTTCTTGTTTTTTATTATGTATCACTATTTGTTCTCTAAGAGATTTATAAGATTTTACAGAAATTATAATGTGGAACGATGTGAACGATTCCACATTTTAAAACAACATAGGAAGTAGGTTTTTTTTGTTTGTATAAGATTTTGGTTGTATACTGTTATTATTGTCCTGAGAGACTTATAACTTTGTTATTATATACTCTGTGGTTGAACAACGGTTTACAGTGAAAACCTTAAAGTTGTTCTTTATCTACTGCTTACGCCTTCTATAGAGTTGGGCGTATGTATACCTATATAACTGCACTAAATTATAGATGCATATATCATTAACAAACCACACCTTCTGAAAAGTTGGTTGTTTTCTCTAAAATTGGCACCATCCGATGCGATGGTTGTATACTATTAATACTACTTAAATTAAAATAACATGGTATCATTGTTGATTAGTTAAGTATTGTACACCCAAGGACCAGAATAGGAGGTTAGTTAGGAATATCCTTCCAAAAGAAGATTGGTATTTTTATCCTAAAGGATGTAGAGTCAGTGAAGTGTAGATGGTGAACCCATCAAATATTTTCGGCCTACGAGAGGCAATTTTAAATTCAGTGATTTTTTTTCGGAACAGTGATGCCTAGTGCATTGAGTTTAACTTGTCGTATTTGGAGGAGTGATTTAATCATAAAAAATGTATGTTTTTAATTTTAAGACTTATTTTTTTAAGTTAGTTTAAGTGTTCTGTTCCAGATTATACGTCAATGGCAGTGTTCGGAAACAGACAATATTGCAATCACCCAGTTTTTTTCTGTGGTAAGGGGTGCTTGCTGTCCATTCACGTATCATCTTACAAGAAGTTGTTGTTAAGTTAAATGGGTTTTCTAGTTTTAAAGTTGAGAATGGTTGCATCGCGAGCCTACTGTCCGTCCCTACACGTTGGATAGGCGCGATTGGGATTGCGATGCACTCATTCGTCATAAGATTATTGTATAAGGATTATTATTTATATTTTTTTTTTTTTCTTCTTCTCTACCTCTGATAATTGTATTATGTGTTTCACATCTACTGTTTGTTTTATTTTTGTTGTTTTTCTTACTAGATACTCCTCGGGACCAACCTAGCCAGTTCAGGGCATGTTGAGGTTTTTGATAGTTTTGTTTGAGGGCAAACATTTTTCTGGGAAGGGGGGTATTGTTATGAAGCGATTTTATTTTATTATTTTATTTCATATTTTATTTATCGAGTAGTTAGGTACTATCGTTATTTATTGTTAGTCTATCATGTTGGCGGCACTTGTAGATTTTATTCGGCGCGAGCGTGGGCAGCCTGGGGGCGTTTCCGTTTCCTCACTCTGGTTTTGGAAGCGACTTTGTGCGACTCGCTTCGAAAACAACGGTCAATTATTTCTAAGTTTTAAAATGGCATAATGGAATCCTGAGGTTGGATTGTTATCATACGGGCGTAGAATCATGTCCAAGTTATCAATTAAAAGTTTCCTAGTAAACATCCGCGCTTAAAGCGAGATTTTTAGTTTCGGAAAGAAACTCGAAACATAGTGCCGGTCGGCTTGTTTTGTGGAAGAGTCTATTCCGCATTAATCGAATGAATCGCTCTATGTAAGACGGCGACACGCCGCGAGTAATTAATCCGCAGCGAGTGATCTCCGGTCGGGATTATATTTAAAACGGGAGCCGCCGTGCTCGAACAAAGTGCCGCTAAAATGATACGAGTCTCACATATAAATCTTCCGTTATAAAACGGCTGGAAGCCTGCATGGTCTTCCCGGATGCAGATGGATACAAGGGTCCCTTTCTACTTGGCGACCGAGACAGAGGACGTATCTTCTGGATGCCACGGATGTCGAGGCGATGATGTCACCGCGTGGAGGCGAGATGGGCCTCTCCTCTCTTCACCAGCAGTTCTTCCGCCGTGCTCATTTTATAGTTAAATTAGCATAGGGTAAATAGTACTATGGTCCCGGGGGTGAGTCCTTACCGTTATAATCATTATTATGTTTTTTAACAGCACAATACAGTGTCTATATTATTTACCTACCTTGGTTTTATTTGTAGAGAAACCTAATAACCTTTACAGGGATGGCATAGCAATGTATGACCCATGCTCTGATGATGGAGTACTTGTGCTCTCCGCAGATTGACATACTCTGACTTTGGTCAGGGTTTGGCGTCCAAGACTTCCCATTACGGAAGTCAAAGTTAATTTGCGGGCCACAGTGCCTGACATTGGCACACACCATCAAATAACAACCTTTTCAACAAGTCTCATTTACATTTATCCCATAACACCCTCACTCCAACACATATTTAACATTATATATGTAAATGTATGTACCTTTCTAACTATCTATTATAATTTCCATTTTATTATAAATATAATAACGATATTAATAGACACCCACCTATATGACAAAAATAAAATGGATAATAATTCATGTAAGGTATTCCCCAAACGAATATTCAAATAATATATAAACCCGAGGTTATGCTGATTGCTAATAAAAAAATTACTAAAAATTCAATCGTCGAAGACGACATAGCAACAAATATGGCATAAAAATCCGTATAATTTGAATAAAATCCTCGAATAACACCCCCCGTTAACCCCCCTTACCATTTCCCATATGTTATGTTATATATAAACCATAGTTTAATAAACAATTGTACCAACTGTACCAGTCTGAATATGGCCTTATTAGGCTGAAACCGGTTACGTTCACAAATATATAAAGGAAAAAGTGTTCAATTATTTTAATATATTATGATTATGGAATTCCACAAAGAGTTGTCAGTATCAAAAATAGAATTATTTTATTTTGTTAAAACTTTCCTTTGACACAGGTGATGGACGATGGTTCTGTTCAAACTTCTTAGTCTTGTGCAAATGTCCACTGCACAAGTTTCATAAGAACATAAATTACCAAACGCGTCGCTTTAATGGACGGATTATGGAAACTATTTATCATAAACTAGTGTTTAATAATATTTATTATCAATATGACCTGAATTCTACAAAGTCTAAAGAATTTTCATTACTAACAAACCATAAATAAATCATACAAATGCCTAATAAAATTTAAAATAATAATATTTCTACCTCATATTGATGAAGAAGCGAGTGTGAATGAACACTAAACATTTTGTGTAGAGATAACATGTCCATGCATTATTCAATTCACACATATTATTTTCTTAGTGTATTTAGAATTTTCGTTTTTTCGTGAATACCGCACAAGTGTCCCAACTGATCCCGTCTGGAGCTAGTGAGACTATTGCATCCCCAATTAGGGTGAGGCTGAAGGTAGTGGTGAAGGGAAGGAGATGGGAAAGAGGAAGGTGGGAAAGTAACTGGCTATTCAGATCTGGTCACCAAACAAGGCTAAAGCTATCTCAAACAACGTTTCAATTCTGAATAGTGGTCTTACACCAGGGTGATATTGAGATTATCCACTCTGGAACGTGCCGCAAATATACTATAAATTATTTTTAATTAATCAATTGTAAAATAACACGAATTAATCAAATAAAAATTATTTGCTCACGTCGGGTTTGAACTTGCGACCTTCTGATTGGGAGTCAAAAGCCTTACCCATCGACCACCGTACGTGTATGTAAGAAATAGCTTTCTCTTTGAAAAGTGCTTCTAAGAATATTACAACCATAATTATCTTCTATGAAGTCGTTTTTAAAAGTAAGCGAACTTTTAATCCAGCTAAATGCGGTTTTTCCTCCATTACCGTCTGTAAAGTAAAAAATAAAATATGTCAGTTATATCAAAGATCCACTCTCCAAAGCTGTGAAGGACAGCCAAGCAAAACATTTTATTTTTGAGCTTTCCCAAAACATCAAGAATTTCCTAGAAAATTTATGAAAGAGAAACTTTTTCTCCATGTCAAACTAGTTTCCAACAAAAATGATAGGTTGGTGGTATATGTATATACTTCATGTCAAAAAATCTGTGATATTTATTTAAAAAAAATACAATATGAGAAAAGACTAAAAGCAAAACAAAAGTTTTAAGTAAAATTAGGAAAGTCCAATTGGAATGTAAATATTCACATTGATACTGAATTTTTATTATCTATATCTTTTTTTCATTTTATATCTAGTGTAGTCTATTCTAAAACTACTAAAATGATTTTCTATTACCTAAGTACTATAATTTGGACTTCACAACATTGAGACAGAACCCATGAATTCCTGCAAGACTTACGTGCTTGTTGTAGTGACTCTAGCCGGCCTTGATGGGAATGCAGTTCAAATGCCTGAGAACTACTTTGTCGAACTAGAAGGAGTGTCTGAATATACTGGGCTACTCTGAAAGTAAACCGCAGAAATTTGGGTGACAGGCTCATGGCCTCAGTACTTACGGAAGCACTATATCGTCACCTTAAAGCAATACTGAGATATCTTCGAAAAAATCACTTTTGACATAAGTATGCAGTTTGATGTAAAATTGTGAGCTCTGCATGATACATTACTGGGATATTTTGAAAAAAAAAATCCCGAGTTACAAGTAAAATCTCAGTATTGAGATATTTCTAGATTTACCTACCTATACTTTGTCAAAGTTAGTATGAAAAAAAATAATTATTTATCTATTGTTACAATTTTGTGTTGATGTTAAATAATTTACCTCTCTTATACCATATCATTAATCTGCAACATTAGTTAATTTGATTCCATTAGAGCTCACGCAAACCGAGAAGTCCTATTATCTCAGTACAGCATTTTTCAAGATGGCTTACTGTTGCTTTAAGGTGACGATATGTAATATATACGTACCTGTATCAATAACTACAATAATATATATGATCACATATTTTATTTTAATGAATTTGGTTTAATTTTCAATCAGTTTGTTTAAAATGGAATAGAAGATGTTTCGAACACACTTTTCATCTTCGATTCAACAAATTCTCAAGGGTAAACCCGAAATTACTGAGTTCACTAAAAACTGACAGGTATTCCGAATTCACACTCGTACATTGAATAATTTAATATTTTGATCCGTATTTCGCGTTTCCATAACAACATCCCGAAAGCAAACCGATGTTTGGGAACTACATTCGCCATTCCTCTGGGGTTATCGAATAAATTGATTTCCTTGTTTTTCGAGAGTCCATCGTAGGAGAATCCCTTTCAATTCTTTTCTCCCAAAAATTGGATCTTACAGAACTAAATCGATTCGGTAGAATTGTTTTACTGCCTTTGAGAAAACACAAGTTGTTTGTAAGAGAAGATTATTTCATGAAAATAATTCTGATTTGAAAACAAACAAAAGTAAACTAATGGACATATTTTGCAACATTTTCATTCGAGCACTATGTTAGTACGACATGCGATCCATTAATTTGTATTTTTTTAACAAATGAAGTTATGCGTTATTATGTTCGAAACATTGAACCAACCTCCATAATTTATTCAAATTCATGGAAAAAAGTTTGAATACTTGAGTACTCACTATTTACAGTGAAGTTTGTTTGTACTTTGAGTGTTATTGAGCGTTATTTGGTAAACAAAGTTTTTTTATAATTAATAACGTGGACCTGGATCATAAAAACAATGTTATGCTACTCAAGGTAAAGTACTTATACCCAAACGAGCACATCTATTCCATTTGCAGATCTCGAAATAACATATTGTTTTTTATCCCTAATATACCCGTAGGTTTATCAATATTTAGATAATTTTCTCATTGATAACAAAAACTAATGTCTTGTACGTAAATTAAATCCTATATATAAAATAGTTTTAAATTTTACCGTGTCAAAATAATATGGGATCTATCGATGAAACAAAATCGGTAGATCCAAAATTATTTGGACATCGAACTTCACGATTTAAAAGCTATTTCTTCTTATAAAACATTCACCGTTCTGTCATGAATCTTGAATATCTGTATTTTACAGATTTATGGCAAAGATAGTAATATTTTTCCAGATCTATCTACCGCGGTAAAAAGTACAAGGTGGCTGAAATGGAAAGCGAATTTAAAGGACGATTTTTTTTTTTTTTTTTAATTAAAGAAACATTTAAAACAAAGAATAATACATACATATCAAATAAAAACATAATACAAAAACAGAGAAAAGATCCCAATAAACTACTTTTAAGTAGTTTGTCAATGGGTTCTTTTAACTTAATGGATTATAACAAAAAATAAATTAATTATTAAGAAATAATTGTTTACATTCATAAAAAATATATATTGTATACACTCATACCATAAGAAATATAGCCTAAAAAGGTGTAACATGATATAAAAATAATTAAAAAAATTTAAAAAATTATATAAAAATAAAAAAGAGGTGTAACATGATATTATGACGTTACATGTGTAACATGATTACATGACATTACTCTAACTAGAATTAAACAATCTTTGAATTATATGGATCAGTATAGGGAAAATTAAATTAAATAACCGTGCGACATGACACGAAAACATGAGAGAAGAAAAAAAATACAAGGTTTTAAGGGTTGTTCTTGAATTACATTAACCAGTAATTTCTGACATTATTTGTATTAAAAAATGTAAATAAAATTTTGGGCTCAGGTAACATTTATTTATTTTTTTCAACTTAAGAGGTTTACAACAGTTGGGGAGGGGTGGGGGGTTGGTTGGTTATTCGGCTAAGTGAATAGTGACGACCGCCACGAATGGAGATTTTTTTTGTTTGATTTGAAGAAAAAAATTTAGATACACGTTTAAAAAGTCACGGGAGACCCAAATTTCATTAACATTTTTTACTCGCAATAATGCCAGGAATCACTGGTTAAAGGAAGTCAAGTAGGTCCCTTAACATCCTTAACACCGTGAAAGGTTTTCAGTTGTCGCTTCTTCAACAGACTGAATGCCGGCGTTGTCGAGGGGCTAGATTGTCGATTCCTAATCCGAAGGTCGCGGGTACGAACCCGGCGTGCGAAAATAAATTTTATTTGCTTGATTTGTATTATTTCGCAATTGATTAAGGACCAGTTGTTTCGGAAAATTTCACGTTTGAATTTCCCTCAAATCGACATTCACCGAAAAATTGGGTTGTTTCAACCTCCGTCAGAAGAAATTTCATCGAAAATTCCATAGGACCAGTTGTTTCGGAATTCCCTTCAAATTTGAATTTCCTTCAAATTTGAATTTCCTTCAAATCGTCATTCACCGAAAAATTGGGTTGTTTCAACTTCCGTCAGCAGTGAAAATACTATAGAAATGTGATGTGAATGTGATCAGCCGAGTCCGGACGGTTAGCGAAATAATGGGAGGCGCATGCGCAGACGTCAAAATTGTGATTCGGCATGGAACACTTGAATAAAATTTTCAAATTTATCGAACGTTATTTGTTGCTATTCACTGCTGACGGAAGTTGAAACAACCCAATTTTTCGGTGAATGATGATTTGAAGGAAATTCAAATTTGAAGGAAATTCAAATTTGAAGGGAATTCCAAAACAAGTGGTCCTATGGAATTTTCGATGAAATTTCTTCTGACGGAGGTTGAAACAACCCAATTTTTCGGTGAATGTCGATTTGAAGGAAATTCAAACGTGAAATTTTCCGAAACAACTGGTCCTAACTGATTGAAGAATAATATTCGGGTTTACAAATATATCTAAGAAAGTTTTTATTTTTCTGTTGTACGAGTATATTTATATATTTTATTTATTGTTTTTAATCTACTATCATCAAATTTATTTTTTTAAACTAGGTACTCTCAGTAGCTTTTTAATATTTTTCTAAATTTTTATTATATCTGTGAATGTAAAGTATGGAAATGTAATTCAAAATAACAGCGTGTACAAATGTGATCTAAACCAGTCAATTTGACTATCCTAGAACGGGAAACTTTCCTAGTTGGACGGTCAAAGCTTCCTTACTCTGTGTATGTAAAAAAATGTATCTAACAAATAAATAAATAAATAAAAAATAAATAAAAAATTTTGACACGTTCCAGAGTGAAAGATACCCTCTGTATCGCCCTGGTGTAAGACCACCATTCTGAATTGAAACGTTGCTTGAAATGGCTTTAGCCGTGTTTGGTGACCAGATCTGAATAGCCAGGTGCTTCCCCCCCACCTTCCTCTTCTCCCTCTCCTTCCCCTCCCAACTACCTTCAGCCTCACAACATACCCCAATTGGAGATGTCATGATCTCACTAGCTCCAGACGGGAGCAGTTCGGACTCTTGTGTGGTATTATTATTTTAAAAAACGCGTGTTACACAAGATAACATATTATGTTAATCACATCCTTTTGACTATTGTTCCGCCATCCCGATATAATAGAATAATTGACGTAATGAAGACATTAAATGGGCATCACTTTATAAGGAATCTTACTTATATTAAAAATGCGAAAGTTTGTATGGATATATGTATGTTTGTTACTCTTTCACGAAAAAACTACTGAATGGATCTTAATGAAACTTTACAATAGTATAGCTCAAACATCAGAATATCATATAGGGTATAATTTAAAAAACTAGCTATTTATTTTCAATACATTGAAAATAATAATTATTGTTTAATAGAAAATGTCAAAATTTGAAAATGACATTTTGCAAAACAATGATTGTTAAATCAAAATTCTATTTTCGAAAATATTTAAATTAGTGAATTTATTTGAAGTACTCGCCTAATACTTTGAATCGAATCAAGAATTTTACATATTTTAAATAAATAGGTTAAGAATTTTAGTAAAAACAAAGGTGGGACCTAGGAAAAGAAAATAGATTACTCGAAGTACTAATCCTACGCAGACGAAGTCGCGGGCAGAAGCTAGTAAATAATAAAGGAATGTCGCTTCTTCAATTTCATAGCAATAATCTCTTTCTTCCAGAACGGGCAAACTCCACTACCCAACTGATGTCTGCGGACCCTTGTTCGAGGAGGAACTGGAATTCTGGGGTCTGGACGCCAACCAGGTGGAACCTTGCTGCTGGATGACCTACACGCAGGTTAGTCTAACAGTATTATCTCGCGTTATCCGAATTAGCCGGCAATGGATGAATGCAAACTACCTGATGTTTTTTTCAAGTGGTAAGTATGTATTGGCATTCGTGACAATCACCAAATAGCAGCGAGCTAATAATAGTAACTTTTTGAGTAAATAAGATCAAGTGGATAGTGTTTTACTGTCTAGAATAGTGACAGTGTTTTATATTGTTCTACTTTATTTATAATTTAACTGCATTTATAACTATATGGAACATTTATTATTATTATTTATTATTATTATTATATAATTTTATTTGAATGTATGCATCTAATCGTAAACATATTCCGAACTCTATCAATTTTAATCAATTTTTTAACTACCACAGTTAATTTTGCACACAAATTATTTTTTGCGTTCTTCGAATGAAGTTGTGTACGGCAATTGTTTTTGTTTTTCGATTAAAATTTTTTAGTACTTAAATATTATTTTTACGAAAAGTGGGATTATAAAACGTAGCCACGAACGTTTTTGAAATAATACTCATATTAATAATGTACGAATATGTACAATAATATAAACACGTACCTATTGTAAATAAAAATAAATCATAATATTAAGCACTTCTGTTTCTCTCATAAAGTTGTGATTGAAAATGATTTTCTTCGGTTTCTTTTTTTATGAAACTGTTAAGCCATTGCTTAAAATCACTTATCTTGGAAACTTCTGAAAAGGGTCTAAATAAGCCCTTTGGTTAGGCAGTACAAAAGGCCTCGATGGCATTTATCTCTTTATTTACACATCTGCTTTTGTATACCTTCGTCAGCCTACCATTAGTTCGTTGTTTATTTTTTTACGGGAATACGATAATACTTATACTACACGGAGCGAGTGAGTCTACGGTAATAAATGGTGTTTGAAGAACATTGGAAAAAGGTAAATCTGTAAGGTTGGAAGGGGGGAGTAAGTTTGGAAAGTATCTACCTAGTTATTATGATAGACTAATGGGTGGGACACCTAGATAACAGGGCAATGAATTAAATACTCGTTGATAGTACTGACGTAGTATTGAAGATATGATGGAAATGAGCTTCAAAAGTTAAAAAAAGAGTTTTTCTTATAAAAAATCAAGCACATATCACTCACTACCGCGACCTTTTCGATGTATTCAAAACCTCTCTATCCTTCATCAATTTAACAAAAATATTTCTGTGTTAGTTATATAAATAAATTATTAAATATTTTCAAATAAAACAATAACTTTGTATACACCACTTTTATTTTTTTATACTTTATGCCGACCGGGTTTCGCTACAACCGTAGCTTCTTCAGGGCAGAATAATCTCTACTAATATCTAACATATGTGTTATAATATATTCAGGGGATTGAAGAAATGGGCTGGGTTCCGCCGGTGCAGGACGTAAGGGACTGGGGGTTGGGAAGTGAATGTTCTTTGTCAATGTGGAACAACCTAAGTATCGGAATTCTAAGTATTGTTATGGAACGCCCTATAGCTAGTAGAATATACATAACATCGCCGAGTCCGGTTGGAACTTGCCACAGCGTTCCCCACCGTTTCCTGCATCCCCTACTTCCCCTCTCCTACTCGGCCGCGGCGTACCAACCGGCCGCCAGTTGAAAGCTACACCCGGCCTCGGACGGACGCACACGAGTTGAAAGTTGCTCTCTGGCTGAGACGCACGTAAACACGGTCGAGAATCACGCTCTGTTTCGGGCCCCCGCAGAATATGGCCGAATTCGCGTTGTACCGTAGTGTTAATTATTGATGATGTGCATTATAAATAACATCACATAAACCATGAAGACTGTCGAACGTGCTGGAAGCGGAGACCTTCGCCCCCACACATGTAAGCTGAACACCAGATTTCCCATTCTTTCCATGTGTCTGTAAAAATACGATAGGGTCCCGCGTAAAAACCATAACGCAGAGAGTTTCGATGCAGAGATCACGAGGTATAAACACTTTAGCTAGGTTTGTGTAACATGCATTCTTGTATAGCCCTGCACTGAAATAGCCTGTATACTGTGTTCTGAATTGTCAATATATGAATCTATTTAAACATATCTTGTTGTCAATCTGCTCCGGCAGGAGAATCTCGTAGAGTATTAATTCCCCAGGTGACCGAGGAGGATGGAGTTATGTAAGCATTCATTTGCGACCCACGCCTGAGATAGAGGGTGCCCATGGCTCCCGTTTGAGCTGGCTTTGGGGCTTGTTTGGGGTAGCTGGAGCTGACAATTGGCGACCAGAGAAACCCCGTAACAATTGGCACATAACGTGGGGCTCCAATTTTTTTTTCTATCCCGGTCGCTATGCGGAATGAAAACTTGTCGAGGTCCTCCCCGCATAGGAATTGTTTTGTAAACATTAATTATGCTTTTGTTGCTCAACACCCAGTGAACAGTAATTCTGTGAAGAAAAAAACCACAGAAATCTATGTGTAAATCGGATACATACATCGCAGTTGGAATAACGGCCATCTTGGACGCCCAAAAAAAGCACCAACCGTTTTGACCGCGAAATTGACTGCGCATGCGTAACCCCTTTGTTTAACGAGCCACGGTCAACTTCGCGCCAACATCAACGGCAAGTGTTCACGCAGTAGATACCTATTCTCTAGATTGCGCGCGCAAATGCATTGTCTCGCGCCAAAACCCAACGGAAAAAACCCGTCGAACAAAGCAGTTGCTGGTTGCTATGCGTTTTTTATAACCAAAACATCTCGCATAACCAAATCAAATTTGGCAATGAAAATGATTTTTATAAACTTGATTCTGGAACTACAATCATTTTGTGAATCCTCTGATTAGAAATCTCAAACCTACGTTTTTTCTGCACAATACACCAATAGGCCCACTTGTCTGTCAAACCGATACAGTTTATACCCCACCAAATGGACAAAACAATGATTTTTCTTCCCCATTCTATGTTGTAGGCACCGTAAATTTTTTTTTCAGCATAAGTGAATTGTGTTTTTTCCTTACATAAGTGAATAGTGAATTGTGTTTTTCCCTTACATAAGTGAAAAGTGAAATAATAATAAAACCCATGATTGGTCCCATGAATAAATAAAATAATTTTAATATGGTTAACGTATCAAATTCCATATTCAGTTATTCTCTTCCGGAAGGTTATCCCCTATTTGCCAGAAAAGTGCCTTTTGTGAATTTTAGTACTCGGTCTTTTGTTGTTATAAGAAGTCCTCGATTTGTCTTTTCTCTACTATTATAACATGTATGTCTTGTATTACATGCTTCAACCCCTTCGGAAAAGGTTAATAACGGCAACCTTGATTTCCGTACATAAATAACTACAGTTTAACGTAAATCATCAATGTTTTGTTTGATCATCGTTTTACAAACATCGGCACTCATCTCCAGTTCCGCCATAACCTGGTAGGTTTGCAACTGCTCAAAGGGTATGTAAAACCATATTTGGTCCCTTTCCTTGGTCTTCCTCACTGTAGGTTGCCACAACAAAGAGTGTGTAAAACTATAAGTCCGTTCTCGTTGTTGTCACATGGTGTAAACAGGAATGTACCCTGTCATCACCCCGCCCTTATAACATATGAAGTAACATAAATTGCTTACCTCCTTGTTATTCTATCGTACGCTCTTGAGCTACAGAGTTAGTTAATCTAACAAATCTTTATAAATTGTGTCAAAACGACCATTGTTAACGTTTATTGTGTTGTATTTAAACGTAACCATGTTACATTATAGGAGAGATCCTTAGAACATCCACCATTATAGGAGGGATCCTTAAAATACCTGCCGCGATACGAGAAGTTCGTCATAATCACTTTTGCTCATAGCTAAATGTTATTGAGTTGGTCGTGTGACATATTTGTCATGAGTACCGTTTTGTATAATCTGTTTTGGTCGTGTGTCATTTACTTGTCATGAGTACCGTTTTATGTATAATTGTGTACAACCCTTGCACACGAGACGTGGAGACGTTAAAATACTTACCGCGATTCGTGCGAACGACATAATATCGGCTTTGCCATCTTCTTTAAGAGGCATTGTATAAACTCTTTGACTTCTGTCTATAATTGAGTTATATCTTGCATGTATTTGCATATTTTGTACACTATACGTGGAGACGTCAAAATACTTACCATGAGTCGTGCGAACGAAATAATATCAAACCCTTTGTGTGCGATCTACGAGATGTAGTCCACAACCCTTTGTTGTTATTCAACGCCAATGCCCGTGGACTTCCTGTTTTTTTACTTCTTTGCAAAAAGGAAAGCAGCCCAGGAATATCTACTATCCCAAAAGGACTAGTTAGTAGCTTCACTGCTAACTATGGGGCATAGTGCTGTGGGAGTTAATCGATTGAGCACAAAACCACCTAACTCGTTGTCTGGGGAACGAATAAGAAAACCCCCAGGTTTGTGAAATTAGAAAGAGGGTCTGTCTTTTCTCACAATCATGTAGAAGTTTTTAAAATGACTCCTAATCTTTTGCCCAATACACGCGAAAGATTAGCCTCTTTGATATAAGGTGTATTCAAATTTCTCCTCATCCCTTTTTTAAAATGTAAAGAGTCAGGAAATCTGCTGGTTGATTATGTTTCATCCTCACATAGAGTTTGAATTGGAAATTAGTCCAGTCTCTAGCAAATTTCGTAACTCGTCTCCTTTCTCCACTCCTCCCTCCCATCCCCCATGTTCTCAGACTTATGTTATGAAGTGAAAAATCTGTCGTTGACCATATTTCGCCCTCACTTGGAGTTCGAATAGGTAATTGTCCGGTTATCTACAGGTTTTCCCCCTCAATCTCTGCATACGTCTCACCATTTTTTTGTTTTTCTCTCTTCTCAATT
Organism: Limnephilus auricula; assembly: GCA_951813805.1. Taxonomy (NCBI): domain Eukaryota; kingdom Metazoa; phylum Arthropoda; class Insecta; order Trichoptera; family Limnephilidae; genus Limnephilus; species Limnephilus auricula. The sequence continues at coordinate 37,436,331 of OX638388.1, forward strand.
CTACGAAACACATTCATGAATGTTGGATATGTACGATATGCACTTGGCGTACCGTCTGTCTCCTTTTGACAACCTTTATTCATGAATTGGTTTCCCTTTGCCGTGACTAGTTCACGATTCCTTGTCTTGTTCTTTGAAATTCTACGAAAATGTTACCATCTCATGTTAACATAGGCCATAGAGGGCCGGTTGTTTTTTAACCAAGACATATTGTCACCCGGCAAGCGCCAAGCCATCCTGGTAAAGGATAATGTTCATTTAATCACAATTTAGTTAGGAATCTCTCTCTTCGTCACTCTCTGGGTCGGTTGGTTAAAACCTCGTTTATTTCTTTATTTGGACACATTTTGTTTCTCTCCAAACCTTTTCTTCATTGGTCCCTAGGCAGGTAAACTTCAAGAATTTTGCTCTAATAATAATTTCTCCCGGATTTAAAAAGAAGCCCAGGCGGATGTCATCACCAACAGCCAAGCTGAGCTTCACTTCCTGACAGCACGCGCTGTGGTTACAAGGTCCCTCCTGCTGCCATTCTCTACGCATTTGTTTCTGAAAACAAACATACCGCCCATATGTATGTTGTTTTGTCATGCCACAGCAAGCTGAGTTGTCCCACTATACATTATGACACTCTGAACTACCTTTTGGGCACGCTAGCTCCTAGGTTTGTTCTTACTCTTGCTATCAATGCCAACTTTGTCGTCTCTTGCCTGTCATGCAGTGACGCAAATATCGTCCTGTGTAAACCATTATTACCTTGACCCTCCAGTATTCGCTGAATGCGTACCAATACAAGTTACCTTGAGCTACATTATGCTTCAATAACTATTATATACGATCCGTGTGTACCATAATAACACTTAGGATTCGTACTGGCATGCCTGCAGATACTGGACTCTTCTCTTCAATGACCTCTGTAACCATAGTCGCGACACAGCAACCACAGTCTCCATTTCGTGAACTTCAACGTCTTCGACAAAATCAAGTGTTTTCTAAGGCCTAAGTGTACTCCTGAGTGTTATCTCAAATGGGTCTGATTGCAGTGATAATGTAATCCTTAGAATCTGTGAAATCACGTCCTTTTCTTCGAAATTCTCCGAAACCAAACAAATCCACGCTTCACAAACTTAGCTCCCAGACCAATGAAACCTTAGAGTCACATTTTTTTCTCTGCTCTTGTACAAATGTATTGTTGTTTTTCAATTGCATAACCATGTACTGTTGTTTTTTCAATTGCATAACCATGTACTGTTGTTTTTTCAATTGCATAACCATGTATTGTTGTTTTTCAATTGCATATCCTTGTATGTTATTCTACACCATGTACTTTTCCCAAAGTTGTCTTTTCCAAACATTGTATGTACCCCTACCCTTTCCCTACAAACATTGTGACCTAAACTGTATGTTCTAGCTAGGCAACTCTCAAGCAACGAACCTCTCAAATCCCTGATGGAAGCATAAGAGGATTTTTTTTCCCTACAGCTCCATTGCCACGTCGATTTTTTTCCAAGCGCGGGGGGAAGTGTTATGGAACGCCCTATAGCTAGTAGAATATACATAACATCGCCGAGTCCGGTTGGAACTTGCCACAGCGTTCCCCACCGTTTCCTGCATCCCCTACTTCCCCTCTCCTACTCGGCCGCGGCGTACCAACCGGCCGCCAGTTGAAAGCTACACCCGGCCTCGGACGGACGCACACGAGTTGAAAGTTGCTCTCTGGCTGAGACGCACGTAAACACGGTCGAGAATCACGCTCTGTTTCGGGCCCCCGCAGAATATGGCCGAATTCGCGTTGTACCGTAGTGTTAATTATTGATGATGTGCATTATAAATAACATCACATAAACCATGAAGACTGTCGAACGTGCTGGAAGCGGAGACCTTCGCCCCCACACATGTAAGCTGAACACCAGATTTCCCATTCTTTCCATGTGTCTGTAAAAATACGATAGGGTCCCGCGTAAAAACCATAACGCAGAGAGTTTCGATGCAGAGATCACGAGGTATAAACACTTTAGCTAGGTTTGTGTAACATGCATTCTTGTATAGCCCTGCACTGAAATAGCCTGTATACTGTGTTCTGAATTGTCAATATATGAATCTATTTAAACATATCTTGTTGTCAATCTGCTCCGGCAGGAGAATCTCGTAGAGTATTAATTCCCCAGGTGACCGAGGAGGATGGAGTTATGTAAGCATTCATTTGCGACCCACGCCTAAGATAGAGGGTGCCCATGGCTCCCGTTTGAGCTGGCTTTGGGGCTTGTTTGGGGTAGCTGGAGCTGACAATTGGCGACCAGAGAAACCCCGTAACAGTATAAATTCTATATATATAGAATTTACACAGTGCAGGATTCTCAGAATTTGCAAACCATCTTATAGAAACAGACCATAAATTTAATAAAAATACAGGCGTAACGTTATTGCACAAAAACGAAATAAGTATCAGATTGGATAATTTAGAAGCCCAAGAGCTAAGGAAAGCCACAAACACTAATAGAAAAGTAATTAACAATCAAATAAATTTAAATAAAAGTCCGATACTTAGGTTTTTCCCCATTGACAAAGAACATTCACTTCCCAACCCCCAGTCCCTTACTCCAATTACGTCCTGCACCAACGGAACCCAGCCTATTTCTTCAATCCCCTGAATATATTATAACACATATGTTAGATATTAGTAGAGATTATACTGCCCTGAAGAAGCTAGGGTTGTAGCGAAATCCGGTCGGCATAAAGTATAAAAAAATAAAAGTGGTGTATAAAAAGTTATTGTTTTATTATTATAATGTCACATCACAAAGTAACTGCTTCATACGAACAAAAATTATTAAATAATATACATTTTAAAGTAATGATATTATGTGTAACTGAGATATATTATTATTATACGCTGGGCGTTTAATAAATAAATAAAAATTATGCTTAATGAAAAAGTAAAAATGCTTTCATTAAAACTCGTATTTTCAATCATCATTAAAATGTCGGAAAATAATTCAGTGTTCTAAAAACCTAACTGTAAGCCCGGCACTGAAGATTTTACCACTTTTCAGAAAGATCTTCGTGTTTTGCCTGTTTTCCGATTAAAAATCATTTTGTTCGTTCGCAGTATTGATGAAAATTCGTGGTTTATTGAATTTATTCTATTCACTTCAAAATGCTGAAATTACGAAATAATTAATTAGTGAATGTCGTGCAAGAATCCCAACTGCTCCTAACTAGAGCCACTGGAACTATTGCATCCCCAATTGAGGGAAGTTGTAAGGCTGAAACTAATTGCATCTCCAATTGGAGAAAGTTGGTGGTGGGGAGGAGAAGGGTGTGAGGAAAAGGAAGATGGGGAAGTCACCAAACACGAATGGAGCCATTTCAAGCAACATTTCAATTTTGAATTGTGGTCTTACACCAGGTCGATACTGAGAGTATCATCCACTCTGGTACGTGCCACAATTATACCATACCTTAATTTCATGAACAGAATTAATTTTGTGTACACCACTTATATAATCACAATTATCAACATGTTTCGAAACCAAAGGTTTCTTTGTCAGGATAATAAGAACATGAATAAAAATAACAAAAGAACAAACAAGTATAGAGACAAATAAGAAATAAATAAAAATACTATATCTTATTTTAAATGAATAAATTGTGAAATCACACAAAATTAGTCGAATAAAATTTACTTACGCACGTCAGGATTTGAACCCACGACTTACGGATTGCTAGTGAATAGACTTACCCTCGACCACGGAGGCCGTCACCATCGTTTATAGTAGTAATTTATAAGCACGATACAATATCGAGTTCTTGGAAATATAAGCCAGAATATATATGCAGAAATATATACTGAAATATATATAGGTATATTATATTAGATTAAGTATAATTTTATATTATGTTCCTATTACAAAAAAACCTTCTCTCTTCGTTACATAATCACTGACTGAATTGGTAAACTTTGTTTTAGAATCTAATCGAACAAATTTGTCAGCTTTGCCAAATACTCAACTGTTGCAAGCTTCAGTACTAGTTACAAATTCAAAGGCTTAACTCTCTGTCCGAGTTACTACCGCACATAAGAAGCCTGGTTCTCCCGGAGTGAGTTCTAAAAAACTTACTGTGGTAGTGCCGATGTTCCGAGACTGGGGTGACTTTTTCCTATAAATTCACTTCGACATTCTCGGTTCTGGAACATTGTTATTGGTCTTTGTTCTACTCTATTGGATAATTTACTGACCAGCTTTGGTTGTAGCAGAATTTATTGGCGGTGATCGGCTGTGGGCCTAGCGATAATTTATCAATCGTGTTAAATTTGAAAATAAATCAGTCAATATATACGTATATATATACATATTTTTTTTATTTTTTTATTAATAGGTATGTTTTGTTATATTGTATAAGTAATTAAATTAATCGATGCCTAACTGTCGTATGGATTTTTCTCCCCTCAGACTAATTTATTCGGTTTTCGGAACAACTCACATAGGTATCGTTGTGCCTCTCTTACTATCATAGTGAAAAATATAATCTAAACGATATGGGAAAGAGACAACACCACGCTATATATTCAAACCTAAAAGTTAACCACTAAAGAATTAAAATGTACATCTTCATGAAAACAAATTTTCCGGCAGCAATTTGAAAAAAAAAATTAAACTTTGTGAAATTTGTATTAATTATTTTACATGAAACGACAAAAAATGAAGGTGAATAATTCATTTATGTGGTAAAATATGTATGGGTTTTTATTTATTTGTTTGCGTTATCAGTAATTTAAGTTCGAAATAACGTAAAATTAACCCTTTTTAAAACATTTAAAGCTTTGCATTAAAAAAATATACATTTAAGAAATTGCTGGGTTATATGAAATAATAAAATTTGAAAGCATATTTAATCATCTTTCCAAAAAAAAATTTTAGCTTTCGGATACGTTCACAAATATTTTATTTATTTGGATTTTATTGCAAGGCTGAAATATACTGACCTACAGTCAGAATATTGTTCAGGGGGCCATACATTCGCAAATGTACCCGTTCGCTGTTTGTGTGACTTTTTACATACCTGATGTTAGTGATCAAAATGTTATTATTTCTTGACCTGTATTAAGCAACTGCATTTTTCACTCACATGTAGCTTTTTCTTAAAGATGTAGTAGCTATATAATATTATTGTTTTTATTATAAAACATGATCAAATTTGAGTTTTATATCTGAGAGTTTTCAACATATCTTGCTGTATTTGAACAGTCGACAATATATCGCCAACATCGCGTCTGGAACTTTGAGTATGAAAGTAAGAAATAACAGGAAATACATTACTTTTAACTGTTACTTTCAGTAAGCACTTTCAGAAAAACGTAACTTTATAATTGAAAATCAAATTCTTAGAATTTACCGGCAGAGTTCAGAGTCTATTGATCAAAAAATTCGTGTAGGAAGGCACCTAATACGTTTGATATTTTCCAAAATGGTTTAGGCACAAGACGATCCGCAAAAATTCCATTCCCTCCCAATAAACTTTAACCCTTCAAACTTAACCTTTTCTTTGAGGGAACATCTCAAGTCCTTGGAAAGCCAATAAGAGACTCCGTTCTAAGTTTGATTTGGCGGGACAAAGGTGTTTTCCCGCCATATTGGGGAAGTTTTTCAAGCGTGGCCATTGAGAGAGTTCCGAAGAAGTTTGGAGTGACTCTCTTTGGTTTTATTGTATCATATCGTGTCTGGCATTGTCGCAATCAACAGTGTTCAGTGTTCAACGGGCCAATGCAGGCCGTTTTGAGGTAATGACAGTAAGTGAAGCCAATTGGCGATCCGTGTTAAGTCTCAGTATTATTTCCGTAATATCGGAAGCAGTTAGACAGGATTAAGATCAGATTGTCAGCTGAGTAAAGATATTAGGTACTAATAAAATACAATAATGAACACGTAGCACGTTCTTTGAAGTTATTTGCTGGGATTGAATTACGGTCCGTTATTTCACAGAATTTGGACAATTCATCAAATTTCAAAGTTAGTTTTCAAGTTCTTTTATTCTTTCAGTAATGTGAAACAATTAGCCAGTTATGATGGAATAGGAGTACTTGAATAAAACCTTACGAAACTTGAAAATTAACTGTGAAATTTGGGGCTCAAATTGTATGAAACAATCCAGTCTCCGTGTTTAGTTTATGTAGAACGTTTGTTTTAATAATTGAAGCTCTCGAATTTTTTTTAAATGTATTTCAGAGGCTAGACTTTGAACGACACGCGGACCACCCGCGTCTGTCATTCTGTCCCGCTCACAATAAGCTCACGCACACTTACAATACATGCGAATGCGAAATGTGCGAATGAGACAACGCTCAAATTTACCTACAGAAATCGCTCGAAAAGGGGTTTATGGAGAATACACTTTTCTACACCGAAACTTTCACGAAATTGAAATTTTAAAAAATACATATTTTTTAGAAAGAAGAAGCTACGTCGGTAGCTTTTTATAATTTTATAATTCTTTATGAGAGTTGAGTTAGTAGCACTTTTTCCTTAAATAATATTTTTTCATAAATCGTACATGTTTGACAGTGAATGTTTACGTTAATACGAAACGCATCGAAAATTCGAAAACATACCGACATAGTTTTCACCCTCTAGAAGGCAGTATATAAGTGTTTTTTTTCCCGGGCGTCCTTTTTGTATGGGCCGAAAAGCGAAGTCTATCGTCTTAAGGATGTGAGTACAAGCAGGGTATTGATTTCATGAACTTTTTTATAGAGGAATTTAAAAATTCTCACGATGTATATCATTTTATTTTTAATCAGTATTTTTTTGAGATTATGGCTGAGGTTTTTCTAAGCGTACCTTTAATCGAAAACTAACATAATTATCATATTATATGATTATATGCAGATTCATTTAAAGAGATACGACGCAGTTAAAAGTGATGATGTATTTCGCGATGTCTCGGATGCATTCTCTGATGGTATCGTTAAAATATTATTGTTATTTTTATGTAGTTTTCAATGGTCCTGGCGCTATATAACTATGTCGTTTCTGTTATTAAAATCGGGACTTTATGAATTTCTTTCTTTCATAATCTCATAAAACATTTTTGCATTTCTTTCTTTTATAATCTCATAATTATGTGAAACGTCTAATTGAATGAGGTATGCCAGAAGTTCATGCATATTTAATAGTGTTCACAGCACTAACTTTTTGAATTACGAAATTTAGTTTAATTCACTGAGATTATAGTACTGTAAACATAATTATCTGTATTTATGGATCCCTTCGTCACAGGTGCAGTTAGAAGAAATGTCAAACGCGTAGACACAATGAAAGTTTGAATAATGGAGCTCTATTCAGATAGAGTGTGAAAAAATCGTACGGCCTCGCTTTGTAACCGATGACAACTACTGCAGCAATATGGAGACCGATCGTGAAACTCTATGAGACTCTCAAGCTAGAAAAAATGCCCAGTAGCTTTTTTCCCTTCATTTAAACATGTCACTAGGTGCAATATTTTTACATTCATATGTTTATAACTGGATGTGGAAAGATTTTTTACTTTTTATCGCTCCCATGTAGATAAACAACTCGTATAGCATATTCGCGGCACCTTCCAGAGTGGAAGATACTCCAAATATTGCCCTGATGTAAGACCACCATACAGAATTGAAACGTTGCTTGGAATATCTTTAGCCGTGTTTGATGACCAGATCTGAATAGCCTGGTACTTCCCCACCTTCCTCTTCCCCATCTTCTTCTCGCTATTAACTTCACCCTCGCAACATACTTTACTTGGGGATGCCATAGTCTCACTGGCTCCAAACGGGAGCACTAAAAAAAATTATAAAATAAAATAATAAAATAACATACAGGTTTCTTCGTGCACAATTGGCACATTCCTTGCTTCAATCACATTCATACATCGTCCCTTCGTATTCTTCAACTATTCTGACTCTTGACATAATTCGACTCAAGTATTTCATTTACTTGATCTCGCTACGTCTTTCTGGGGCTTCCTTGACTTCCTACCATCTTCTTTCACTTCATATTATATTGTGCTTATATGCTCCTTATTACTATATTCTATTTTATGTAGGTAAGTCGTCGAAAATGTTTATTTTTAGGTTCCTAAATCTGAATTTTTCTTACCTACCAATATATCAATCACAACAGAGAGCCGAGCTAACCCTTGCGCCAGCAATTCCGCCAATCGGGTCGCTCCATCGTAAAAGGAATTTTAAGACTTCTGAATATAGGGGTAATCTTTACACACGAATGCACCCTTTGATGACGTCACCCGAGACAATTTTCTTTGTTCCACGGGCCCAGTCAGCCGAGGCTAATGTGTTAAAGTGTATTCCATATCCATTTTATATTTCGAGTAGGTACCAAGTACTACAAAGAGACTTTATGAAAGTTTATTTTTTTGACTTGAATTTGCATTCAGTCGTGAGTTGGAGTCTTTCAAGTAGGTACTCCCCTTACAATCGTATGGAAATCAAATCTTTCTCCGGAACAAGAAAACATATTTGTATACCTCCTTAAATTACAGAAAACTTGGCTTTCAAATCGTGTTACGTAGTATCTATTAATTAAAAACTTCCGATAAATTCAAATTTATTCAAGTATTGTTATTTTGTCGTATTGTTTTAAGAGAAAATTTCCAGAACTTAGTAAGTATAATGTAGGGAAATGAATAAATGTTTTAATGAATTTTGTCGGTTGTTTCAAAGAATTTGAAAAAAATATATAATTTATAGCGCCTGCTCGCGTCAAGGCATGAAAAACATTCTAGTTTTCAAGTAGTTTAGCGGGTACGCTAGGCTTGTGTAACATGGTTTGTGATTCAAACGAAAGTGTCCCCTATAATAGTTGGACCGTATTTATTACTTTCGCTAACTTTGTCCCGATATTATGAATAATATCCGGATAAATTGATTAATTTATCACATTATCTAAACAATTTTGTTACTATATATAATGACCAGTCATTACGTATAATAGCTATTTCATCACTATAACTGTAACAAATATAAAGTAAAGAGCGTATTTATTGAAAAGCGCAGTGTAAAAATAACCATAAGTACAATATTTTCATTGAAATCTATGTACGTTATAAATTTTAAAACTTTTTTTACCCACCTACAAAACAAACTCATTTTATATTGTTTGACCAAGATGTTACGATTTAGCTTTAAATTAAGATCAATTATTGAAAAATAAAATCATAAAAGTTTTTTTTTACTTTGGACACAAAACAGCTTAAAAGTTTTGAAATCCATAATAATGATTTATATTTATATTTTAAATTGATTTTACAGCTAATGTGGGATTTCTTAAACCACAATCATAAAAATGTTGTTATTACATTTTAGTGTAAATAAAAATATTTACATCCACTAAAGGCTTCTAGGAAAACGTTTATTTTCCTCCTCATTTGAAATGATTTCTTAAAATTCATGAAAATCATTCACAAATTCAAAGCAGGTAAGTATATGTTGTACTCAGTTAAATCAAAGCAGGTAGGTACGTTGTACTCAGTTAAATCCTCCGTGAATCAAACTCGCATTCATCTACGCAAATTGTTCTCCCTAGAAATAGAAATAAAATTAAATAAATTGATGAAAAAAAAATCACGGCAAACCCCTGTTAGCATCATAGTGCGACATCTACCGTTCATCGAGTTCTCGGGGAATAATGACGGCAGATTGCATTTCAAATATCTCCAAGTCAAGTAATGAGCATTCCTTCTGGTTGCCACCCTAACCCCACCCTCCCCTCTCTCTTCTTCCTTCATCGGGTGAGAATATCTGGCGCCTTTACTGTGACATACTTAACTCTACCTCCGTTCAAGGGTGAATTTCTCCGTATTCGGATTCTCCGCCAAGAAGCGGTGGTTGGTAGCATGTCTCCATTATATATAATTATTTTACTGGTATTTAAAAAGCGTTCATTATTTTATATTTTATGAACTTCTTTTAATAGAAGCGGTCAGAAGAAGAACCATAACACCAAATGCTGAGTTATTCTTCGCTAAGCAATGATGGGTCGATTCATACATCCATTATTAATAATTTTACTGATATTGGATAACATAGTTTGATACATTATTCCGCCTTAAGAAACGGATTTAGAGCAATATTTACAGCCCAGGCGTCGGGTGGGAATGCAATCCTTGTTCTACCGATATTTCAGTGGAAGATTGAGCCCTCGGCACCGGCGCATAGTCGGGAAACACACCAGACGCGCGCGCAACATATGTACACGGTTGACATTTATCATTTCATTTTTTTTGAGTTTTCATTTGAGTTCAACAGCTCAGTTATGGAACGATTCCCGGCCTTCGTTTTTCCTCCTAAATACAACATGGGTCTCTTCAAGACCCATGTTCTCTCCAAGACCCATGTTCACTTTTTTTTACATTAACTCCACACAGGAGGCTTCTTGTGGAGATGAAAAATGGAGGTGTTTTGTGACAAAAATACCTCGGTTTTCTATTTATTTAAGGTCTTAACTAAAATATTTAAAAAAAAAATTTACACACCTATTTTGTTTAGACATTATGATCAAAAAATACTTACAAGAAGTACACGATATTTAATAAATTTATCATCGTGCGTTTTGCGCATTTTTGTTGCTTACTTGAATGTAGGTATATATTAAAGCAAGTTTTTAATGAAATAAATCGATATTAAATTTTAAATTTTAAAAATTTGATACGGGGAATAATCAATTTTCTCATTGAAACCTCCCTGTACAGTTGCAAGTATTTTTAAACTTTTATTTTCAGCCGCTGAAAAACAATTTTTATATACAAATTCAATACTGAGTATCTACCAAATGATGAAATGCATTCGCCATGGGGCCTTGAAAAAACCAAATTTGGAAATGTGTTTTAACTAAGAATATAATTTTGTATACATTTAAATATACTGGCAATTAAGTTAGAAGGGCAATATTGACAAAAAAATTAAATGTACTGGAAGTCCGTTACCACCTCATAATATTTAACAAATATAATAAACTCCACTTCTTTGGGAATTGTGAATAATGTGCATTTAAAAAAAATTCGTATTTAAAAACCCATTAGTAAAACGTGGAATAAAATGTATAATATATCATGTTTTTTGCCTCTCCTAAAAATATTTCAAATATGAGACGGTCATCAGACCAACGATATATGGTCGAATGTGTATTTTAAACGTAAATAATTGTTGAAATTAGTGATTCTCGAAAAAAATACGTATTATTTATGACCATCATTAATAACATTTATAGTTGCAAACGCAGAATTGTTTTGACGTTTGTGCGTTCACAATAGCATTTGGCGTGTCATGAAAACATTAATAAAATTAAACATTTTACTGCGTTTTATGAAAATCATGATACTGGTTAATTTGTCAGCAAAACACACTGCAAACAGTACTCAATCATGAAATAAACATCAATCTGACAAAACCACGAGAAATCCGATATTGTTTTTTTTTGTTTCAAACTGATAAGCATGACATGTGAAAAATAATCTAGTACAGCAAATATATAAAAAAACAAGAAAAAACACTGGATTTAACAAAAAATACATTATATTTTTTTAATTGGTAGACTAATGTTTAAGACTTTTTATGCATAGCACGAAGGGCAACAATTATTATAAGCAATAATTATTAGCCTGAACCACTCATACATATTGAAAAAATCTCCCTAGAAAATAAACATTAGTTTACCAATTAAAAAAATAATCAATATTTGACGAGTTAAAGTATTTCACCAAAAAATGTAGATATAATATGTCTCGACGCCACCTAGTGAGAGAGTTAGCACTTAAATGCCTTTCTCATATAAAAATAAAGTTGGTAGTTTGCAGGTGAAAAAAAAAAGTAATAAGTGATAATTGTTGAATGAAACACTAGGTTATTGAATCATTTGGCGGGTAGGAGGTAACCCACCGTAGCTTAATGGTAGAGCTTCTGACCGGCAATCAGAGGGGTGCGGGTTCGAGTCCCGTTGGCGACATGTATCTTTTCTCGGGAGATTTTTTCAATATGGATGAGTGTTTCAGGCTTTCTTTTCTTATAATAAAATACATTATAGTCACGATCTTATGAACACGTCAGCTTAAACGGCTAAGCTGTATTATTAGGATATTACTTTAAAAGTACGAGTATATCTGAGGATTTTTTTTTGACAAAATGTAACACCGCTACCGAGACTGTTTATTGGAGAAGCATCAACACCTCTGTCGTAGGTTATCCCAAGTGATTCGCAGCGTTTGGTGATGTAGCTGGGGTGCCTGGGTTCATAGGGTGTCGTTGGTTCGGGTCTTATACCGGGCGGCGGATATGTCTGCCCACCTGCTGGACTGGATCGAGAGAGATTGGTTGGGGGAGGTTTTTTTAGCTCTCCAGCCAGACTCTCTTAACCCTCGCCTTGCACTGCCGTCGGAGGGATGGATTCATATGTCCGACACTCCTGGACACACTGACCCCTAGATTCCTACCCATCTCTCATACTTGTTTCTTTTTTCTCCTTCACTTCTTTAAAAATACCCTCCACACTGTTTCCCCTAAGATGACATAGGCCGTGATTGATATTATTTTACTCAGGGTCTTCTGTGTGGAGCTCAAGTAAAAAAAAAAGTTGTTTTTGGATGGTTTTTGAGGCATGGAACTGCTAGAGAAAGAGTAAACCTAGACTGAATATAACAAGAAATTAGATCATTGAGTCGTATGTATGAACAAATCGTGTACGACCTTATTACGAATAAGGAGACATAAAAATGCAAGGCCGATGTAAGCGTAAAGAAACTTTGACATACATATTAAGGAGTATCAGAAAAATGTGATCTTCAAAAGTTGATCGAAGAAGAATTCGAGGACGTTCTAAAAAATACAAGATGCATTATGTATGTATTTTTAAAATATCAATTTGAGACCTCTAACATCAACATCCCTGTGTAGTAATATAGATCAATGGATAACCTTGCTTACATTTTTAAAATATCAGCTTACCCCTGAGGCCTCGAGTATATTTTATTTATTTATTTATTCATTTTCAACGCCCTTACGGGCTTTTACACAGTAAGTGTATGATATGGTATATACAGAGACACAATGTTTGGATAAAAAAAAGATCAACTTAAAATTTGAACATTACATAAATAGTATTTATGAAGGTAAATTAAAGTGAAAATAATATATTTTAGGAAAAAGAATGAGAGAGAAAAAAAACAAAATAGAAACCATTTTTTCAATTGTAGTCAGCATAAAAATGTAGGTTAAAATATATATTTTTTTAGCTGAATAATATGTGCTATAGAAAAGAAAGGAAAGGAAAGTTTTTACATTTTACATAGATAAAAAAAATACAAAAAATATATCCGACATCGTTATGTGATGCTCCAATTTTAAAAAGATATGCTACATAAAACTATCATTCAGGTATCTCTTAAAGAATGATAAACTTATATTTTGTAAGAAGTTCAAAATATTTCCGCTCTGCAATAAAATCCAAATAAATGGAATATTTCTGAACGTATCCAAAAACTAAAATGTGTTTAAGAAAGGTGATAAAATACGCTTAAAAATTTTAAAATTCGAAATTAACATAATTTTTTAAAATTTGAATGAAAACAAAAGTTTAAAAAATGGCTCACCTTACGTTTTTTTCTAGTGAAAATTACTGATGACAAAAAACAACACATTTCTTATTAGGTCTAACTTTTTATAAAGAATGTTATCGTCACTTAATTTTTTTGCCATTTCATGTTAAAAGAATTAATAAAAATTTCTTCATTTTTTTTTCCAAATTACGGTCGGAAACTTTGGTTTCATGAAGGCGTACATATTCATTTTCTGGTGATTAAAATTAAGATTTGAATATTAAGTGTAGTGTTTATTTTTCTAAAATTGTTTAGATCATATTTCTCACCATGATAGCAAGGGAGGTACAATGATTTCAATGATACCTATATGAGTTATTCCGAAAACTGAACAAATTAGCCCGAGGGGTTAAATAGCTCAGTTTGAAACGCCTAGACTGCGAACATTGCGTACGAAAGTGGGCCTAAATGTCCCATTTGCCGAGATGGCCCATCTCTCCCGTCCCACGGCCGGATTCCTCACGTCCCGCCCGTCCATCGCGCGGGAAAAGAGTTATCGGTTCCAATAAAGGCGGGATTTATGGTACAATTAAACCGCACTAGTAGTCCGAGTCCACGACATGGCCGCTGTATTGAATAAAATACGACAGATATCAAATCGTGATTGCTCAAGTATTTGTTCGCCGCCAGCGCTAAGATCGATCAGCTTTGTTCATGAACAGTCGTGCATCGTTAGCAGTTTGCAGTATGGTTACTCCATCCAGAGCTGTAATTATTATTGAGTTGGGTCATACTTCATGCTCCAATAATATAAAAATCATTTTTCCAGAATACACTCACAAAACACGAAAACGACCAAAAAATCATTATTTATTTATTTTACTTAAACGTGGAAATAGCAGAGAAAGGATAAAGTAGACTGAATGCTGTAGAAATGAGATCCCTGAGGCGTATGTGTGGTAAAACCATGTATGATCGTGTGAGGAATGTGGAGATCCGAAAAGAATGCAAGGCTGATGTGAGCGTAGTAAGTAAGATTTACGGCCGCTGTTCCCAATCCTACTAATCAATTACTAAGCCAAAATTTTGCCTTAGTAATTGATTAGTGCACAACTACGCTTTTTCCAACACACAAGTATCGCTTAAGCATTTATCTTAACCTAAGGAAGCCGGACTAGTGGATTAAACTCGTTTCGGCCGCCTCAGTTTTGGACTAGTTCTTAAAAGTGTCAACAGAGTAGAAAAAATACCGCGAACACAATGGTCGATGACATATCACTTTGACAGAAGACACAGTTTCGTACTCATTTCACTTCTGTTGTATTGCGTTTATCAATTATCATTTTAAATAATATGGATTGAGAAGTTCGGATGCGTGCGGAGCAGAGACGAAAAAAGGTTAATTTATGCGAAAAACTATGTCGTTTTCGAATATTCGCCAAGCCAAGTGTCAAGTCTAGTACCTACGGTCAAGCTTGACACTTTATTTTATATACGTTTGTTTAAAAAATATAAAATGTCAGTTTATGGATAAAAATATTTTAAATAAATTACGTGTATTAATAATAGATACAACAATTAACTCTATAATATTAAGTTGACTTCGAAAGTTCTTACTTTGATGTCATTTTATTGTCTATGAAAGTGGGCGAGGCCAGATAACATAAGATGTTTGGGGACAACATAAATCGAGGGCTACCCTACAAAATGCTTGGCTGATCGCGGCCTCAGATGAATCGATTTAAAAGTTAGAAACAGCGGCCGTAAGAAAGGGACGCTTAGATGGTTTGGGCATGTTGAGCGAATGAATGAAGAAAGGAGTGTAAAGAGAATTTATGACTCGAATGTGAACGGTAGAAGAAGCCGAGGACGCCCAAGGAAGACGTGGCACGATCAAGTAAATCAGATACTTGTGTCGGGCCATGTCAAGAGTCAGAATAATAGAAGAGTATGTATGAGAAGATGTATGAATGTGAATGAGGCAAGGAGTGTGTGCCAAGACCGAGTTGTTTGGCTGTCCGTCCTCTCTGCCTACCCTTGCGGGGAAACGGCGTGATGGGTAGTTAGTTAGTTAGTTAGTTACTTAAACGCCTAGGGCTTTTACGTATAATGCAGTATATGTGTTTCTAATTACAATGAAAATAAAGAGTTGACAAAATACAGATAACATAAAATATAAGAAACAAAGAGTTGACACAATTTAGGTGACATAGAATATAAGTTAAATGAAGTAAAAATAGTCAATCTTCCAATGTCCTCTAAGTCAACAATAATATTTTTTTAAATGTCAAAAATGGATGTTCACAATAATTTATGAAATATGTAGAAATACTTGGCAGTGTTGGCACATACGGCGTTTGAAGTTTGCCATGTTCAATTTGTTGCCAAATATATCCATACTGTTTGATTATTTGTTACCAAGACTATGTAAACGTTGTATGCAAACTATAGTTGGAATGAGATGTATTTATATAAAATGTAAATGTTTGTCTAGTTGTTTGTGTAGGTAGATGACGATTTATTAAATGCAGGAGTTCAAAAAAAAGAATTTAGAGTTTAATATATTTAATAAAAAGATTAGGTTAGGTTAGGTTAGGTTAGGTTAGGTTAGGTTAGGTTAGAAGTAAAATATTCATTATGGAATAGGTTAGTTAAAATATTCATTATCGGCATCATGAGCAACATCTACTCCAATACGTTTTACGCCGTCACTCCACCTCTTCCTCCACTTGTATATCGCTTGTTCTGGGTTAAGTTCGTTGAGATCAAGGTTTATTTTATTTATTTAGTGTCCATTTTCTTGCTTAGATCGAAAAACTCAACAACATGGTAGATTGGTGAATTCTATAACTCTACATAACTTTTTTACTAGACTTTTGACTTTTCAGCTACAAAAATTGTACAAAATATTCTGTTCAAATTTTCAAGGCGTTCCGCGGCAAATGTTCATGTATTTGCGCTTCTTTATGGTATCGGAAATGTCGATGACAGTCAGAATGACGTACCTGTCTGACATTTAGAAGTCACATAAAAATGCTCTACAAAATATAGTTTATATTAAATCCAAGTTTAGTTTCTTCTTACCCATATTTTCCGAATTTCATCGGCATAAACTCATACTCAATTCAATGCAATTTTATTGCCGGCAACCCGGGCGTTTATTGAGGTAATACAGTATTTTATAACTAGTAAGTTACCCGCCTCACTAGACGTTGTCTGTTCTGAGACGGGTAATAATTAAAACATTTAAAAAGATAAAAGGTGTACAGGAAAATAGTCAGAAAATAAACAGAATAAACAGAAAATAAACAGAAAAAAAGGTAATAATTAGAACATTAAAAAAGATAAAAACAGGAAAATAGTCAGAAAATAAACATGAAAATACAAGTTGCAAGAATAATAAATCAATAAGAAGAAAGAATAAATCTCTATAATTGGAAATAAAATAAAATAAAAATATTGGATGGGCTAATAAAGTCACTGCCTCCGAGTTCATTTACTGGTGGAATTGGAACATCGTTCAACAAATCTTCTTCTTTTCCTTTTTCTTTCCCATCTCCTAAATTCTTTTAGCTTAAATACATTTTCAAATATTGGAAGAGCTAATAGACCCACTGTCTCCTAGTTAATTTTCTCTTTTGAACTTTGCTCAACAGCATGAATTTGCTTTGCACGGCACACGAAAATATTGTAAATGAACATTAGTCATCCGTAAATCGTTGTCTACCAAAATTACGATGCAATTGCACCAATTTGTTTTGTATATTAATTTGGGGTTGGGTACGGGTACCGCCGCCCAGAACCATTTATTGAATAACGAACACCTCTGCCATAGGTCACCAAAAGTGATCCGGTACTTTTTAATTACCCCCCCCTCCCCTTTGCGGGGGTTCCGGGGTGCATTGGGTGAGGTTTGTCCGGGTCTGGGCAGCGGACGCACGTGTCCTCCTGCGTGGCGGGCCGGATCAGGAGATAATGGTCGAGGGAGGTCTTTTGACCTCTCCAGCCGGACTCTCTCGACCCATCACATTGCACTACAGTTCAGGAGATATATT
Source organism: Limnephilus auricula (assembly GCA_951813805.1). Classification (NCBI taxonomy): domain Eukaryota; kingdom Metazoa; phylum Arthropoda; class Insecta; order Trichoptera; family Limnephilidae; genus Limnephilus; species Limnephilus auricula. Next base: position 37,453,967 of record OX638388.1, read on the forward strand.
CGTACGTCCGTTACTCTTGGACACACTGATCCCCAGATCCCTACTAACTCATCATACCTTTTTCCGTACAGAACTTCTTCCCCTTCCTTTCCCTAAAATGACCCTCCACACAGCATCCACAAAGAATTTTTTTCTTCGAGGGCTTCCGTAAAATGTAAAAAAAATCCAAATATTCCATCAATACCCTATTCCGTTTATATAAACAGTTTATTTATATTTTTAATTTTAACTTTTAACTTAATGAGTTAAACCTCAAATTATAATATTTTAATTAATGATCTGCAATGAATTGCATTGCATATACTTGCAATCATACATAAAGATAGCTGCCAATAAAAATATGCGTTATGAAAAAATGGTTCTCAGTCGAAGTTTACTTTATGATACAGTTAAAAATGACCGAATCGGATAGGGATATACATTGGCGCAGTCGATATAGCGCGTTGGCCCGGATTGCCAGAGGTCGTGGGTTCGAGTCCCAGATGTATCCCTATCTTTTTCTGATTTTTCTGTTTCGGATTTTCAATTGACTATCGCTAATATTATCTTCATTAATTAAAGTTTATTTATAAATAAGTTTCGCTATGTAATTATTATTACGCGTGACAGCTTTGATAATGCCTTCAGTCACTCGTAACAATAATTACACAGCAGAACTTGTTTATAAATAAACTGTTTTATAAATTGATTAATAATATTGTTAATATATAAAAGAAAAAAATTAAATAATTTTCTACAAATTATATTTGTTAGTAATAAATAAATATACCCATAATGATGGAAGTCTGTAATATAGTAAAAATGGGAATTACGTCGAGTGGGTTGTTACCAACAAATTATTCTTACATGTTCCCGCCAATAAACATTTAAACCCTGTTTATTTGTTCGTAAGAATTTCAGTCCCGTTTTTAACCGTTTTTACGAATAAAATGATCGTATTTTAGAATAACATTTTCCTCCGCGCAGCCCATCCCCTACTACACGAAAGGATAATAAATTATATTATCACCTTTTTTTCAGGCATGATTCTTAAAAGATTGAATTATTTTTTTCTATTCCGAAAATTAAAAACAATGATGTACTTAATATAAAATGGAGATCTTAAAATAAATCTCCCAGATGAATGTTAACATTTTCCTGAAAACGTGACTGAATTATTCCAGTTTTTAATAAAATCGTTTACATGACCCCAACCCCGTTATTTTCAGAAAATCTCATTAGGACCTCAATTAATTAAACTTAAGGATCCCAAACTCCTACTTAATTCGCTAATGTATTCGCAAATTAATGGACTTTAGTCTTTAGATTAAAAAAGAAAAGAGCTAGAAAGTGAGAAGATAATTATTATAAAAAATAAGATTTGCAAAACAGAGTGACCTAGTTTAGAACTCATAGAATCAGCTGTTGGTAAATTCTTTTGAAAAATTCATGTTTATGCAATGTAATAACAGAAACTTTAAAACGTTTTATTTTCACAACATTTTATTGAACAAAACAACAATTATATTGTTGAGATTGTAGGTTTAGGAAATTTGAGGAAAACAAGGCAAAAATATATATTCCTGATCCAAACATGATCTCTTCTTCCTTGCACTGTCCTCATTGCTAGGCTGTAGGTAGGCTGTTGGGGTCGGCTCTCCTCGTTCTCAGGTTCTAGCTTCTTCGGTTCTGGGTGTCGCTCTCTTCCAGGCCGTTTCTACTTAGGATTTTGGAGCACTGAGTCATCCAGGATTCTTTGGTCTTCTCTGAATGACTGTCGATGAAGCTCCATAGACATTGCCTCCGTTTTATGTGACCATACCATCTCAACTGTCATTCCTTTAGCTTATTCTTTATGTCCGTGACACCCAGGCTACCACGAATGCATGAACTTTTAATTTTATGATGTACCCACAAAATACATATCTATTCCGATGTACGTATTATTTAGAAAGAGTTAATCCGTTAGAAAAATATCTCGTCATGTATGATTTTACGAAATAATAAACAGTCGTGTCGACCTTGAATGTGACAATAGAAGATAAAATCGACACTTGAAAGTGATAATAGAAAATAAAATAAATGTATGCATTTGATAAAAAAACACTTGCCACATATTAACTAATGTGTTAACTACTCAGGCATCAACCGTATTTTGACAGAGGGTCAAAATATTTCCACTGTACAATAAAATCCAAATAAATGGAATATTTCTGAACACATCCGAAAACTAAAAACTGTTTAAAAGGTGATATATATATTTTTTTAGACTAATGTATTATAAACTTTATTTTCACCTCACTTTTTTGTCATTTCATGTAAAAATAACTATTTAAAAATTTCCAAAGATTCATAATTTTTTTTTTCAAATTCCGATCCGAATCTTTGGTTTCATAAAGGTCAATTTTACTTATTTTGTGGTAAACTTTTTATTTGAATATAAAGGGTGGTGTTTACTCTTTCTAACACCGTTTATATTATATTTCTTACTATGGTATTAAGGGGACACGATTTCTACGAGACATATAATATATGTTTCGAAGAAATCGTGTATATTATGGGTAGTTCCGAAAAGTGACCAAATTAGCTTGATGAGTTAATATATTTGTTATATTTTTATTTTACAAAATTTCCTGTAGAACGACGGTCCATTATAATAATATACATTTACAATAAAAAGTTAGTATCGGTTTTAATTAATTGTTTTATTTAACTTCTCAATGAAATAAAATAGTACAAACTTCCACTTCCGTTCGAAATATAAAAGCTAAATAAATATACGGAAATTCCACGTAAGCTTCTTTTGTAGTCATATTTCATTCTTGAAGCTAACATTCAGTGATTTAATTTGCATACTTAAACAACGTTTTGCGCCCCTGGGTAATTTTTCACATAAAACGACGCAGTTAAAATTATCCAAATATGAATTATTGTAAAAACGGTAGAATATATTCGCTGATTCTCGAAAGAATCTAGAATTAACGCTGGACGTAAAACAAATCTCTTATCTATGTAAATAGGGGCGGAATAATAGGTTGCAGCGGTAAAGAAAACCTTGTCTTTTTACCTAAGAACTTTAGATTTAAATAAGTGTATAATGAATAATTTACTACTACGAATAAGATACTATTATTTCGTATTATTTCACAGAATATGAAAAATTCATCGAATTTCAAAGCTTAAGTTCTGTGAAAGATCTTTAAAAGTTCTATTATTATTGAAAGTTCATCATGGGCCGGTTGTTTTAGAATATTTAGATATTATGACAGAACTTCAATATTCACAAAACTTATTTTTTTATATAATTATTGCTTGTCTGTGTTCCAAGATTAAAGTCTTTTTTATAATTTGTTTTGTTAAATTCATGTTTTTCATGAAATACAATTCATGCAATTAATAGACGATATGAATAAGCAGTTATTGAAAATGATATTACTTTCATTAAAAAATATTTAAATTCTCACTAGCACAAAAAAAAACAAATTTAAACGGCTTAAAAAATTGATAAAAAATACATTAACCACATTTTGTAGTATAAGTCTAATATTTGTATAGATTACTAGTTTTGTTTTATATCTGCAACAATCCGCAGCTTGCAGAATTCAAACTTATTTGTGGACGGTCTAATGGTACGTCGTAGTTCTATTGCAAGATGCATGGTTGCTATATTACTTGATAAATGACGTTCGTGGCAGAGCATGCATTAGCAGAGTCGCTTGCGTTTCAGTGTGGCAACTAAATGAATATTACCAGTATTTTAAATCAAATTACGAGTAGTTCCTACATAACTCTAATTATGTAACCAGATCTTTCTGTTTACCATTTCCTTCTCCTTCTCAAACTTTCTTCAGTTTAATATAATGCCACAAATGGGATGTTGTAACACATTTGTTGGTAAAATGTTATTTATTGTAAGTAAGTTCACAGATCACATATAGTAAAAATAGTCACAATGTATCAAATCACAATAATAATTAACTGAGCAAGGGAACGGAGGGAACCTTGCTGATTAGTCTTCGGGAACAACAAAACTGACTCGTGCCGTTATGGTAACGGGCGGCGGCGACTGTGTTCTGCTTAGAGGGTCGTACCATAGGACGAAGCGCAACTAAGGCAGCAGTCAGGGTCTGGTTGGTGCTTTGCTCATGGAAGTAGAATACTCCTTAGAGGGTCGTGCCAAAGGACGAGGCGCAACTAAGAGAGTGTACTAGCCAAGGGCGAGCTGCAGACGAACTGGTTGAATTAGGGCGCGCAGCTCTTTATATAGGCCATTCCTTGTGGCGGGGCGTGGTTTATGGGGCGACTCGAGGGTAGGAAGTGCGCAGAAGGCGTCTGCGCAGCCTGGTTAGCCTAGGTTTGGGTGAGCAGGATGGCGCTGTACGGGGAAAAGAGATGGTGTAGTGGCAAGCGTAAAAACGGTGTGCTACAATGTTATAATCACTTTCGCTTCGAGCAGTTGCACTTCTTACACGGTGTCTCAAAAAACACCTCCAACATTTTTCACTTTTTCTTTTTGTTTTCATTCCGTACTTACTCCAGTGTACAGTGTACTTACCTCCTTTCACATTTAAAGAAACTTAACTTCCACTAATGATTCCTATACCCCATATTTTGTGCAGTTTTTCACTCATATTTTTCAGACTAACAGAATGTGACGTAAATTGTTGGAAATAAAATCTAGGTCATTTAATCTATTGATCTTTGGATATTTCACCTAATATTAAATGGTTACGTGATAAAAACGTATGATTCACACATCGTTAATTCCCAACGACCGTTAAATCTGCAAAATTTTGTCTCAAATGTGAATTATTCCCGTTAAATATTGTGGGCAGACGTAAAACTTTGACGCCTCACCGCCTACTGAGGGAGATTGTCATTTTACTGCCGTGATAATGTGACATCGTGTATAAATTATTACTTATAAACAAATCAAAAGTTTGTATAATCTGTACACTTGTGGTTTAAATATTTCCTTTTTCACTCGGATGAAGTTTATTTTTTTAATCACTGGAGCGACAGAGCAATTATAATATTTTTTTCTCGGATTGCTAAAGGAAATTTTTGCCGCCCACATTAAAAAAATCATACCTCTGAATTTGAATACGGAGACATACAAACTGATTGTAGTTCAATGTAGCCAATGAATTCCCCTATCTTTAAGAATTAAAAAAAAATATATAATTTAATCTTTAACCTTAAAACATTTTAAAGAATCTAGAGAATATTTATTTTGTTATATTTTGAATGTACAATATATTATATAGTCGTTTTAATATAAATAAAAATTTGACACATTTGACACATTTTGGCAACAAAGCAATCCAAGGTTTTGAAAATAGTGCCATAATGTGGCAAAAAGCGCTCGAGTGGTTAAAGAAATTTTCCCTTGAATTGCTCAAGTAGGTAAAGCAGCACACTGCTTGCGCACAATTTTATAACTCAACAACCCGTTTTTTCAATTAAGCGATTATTAATAGTTATTTCATTAAGGAAAATTCCACCATCTAGTGACGTTATAACCAGGGCATACAACCATTCAGGTGGGGAGGCGTATATAGGTACCGCCGCCCCGGAAACCATTTATTGGATAACCAACACTTCTGCCATAGGTTATCTCAAATGGTTCTGTAAGTTTGATGACTTAGCAGGGGTGCCCGGGTTCATAGGGTGAGGTGAGGGCCGGATCGGAAGGGACTGGCTGAGGGAGATCTTTTCACCTCCCATAACGTCGCCTTGCACCGGAGTGGGAAAGATAGATTCATATATCCGACACTACTGGAGATACTCACCCTCAGATCCCCACCATCCCCTCATACCTTTTTCCTTCCCAAAACTTCATCTCCTCCCTTTCCTCAAAATACCCTTCACACAGCATCCCCAAAGATGAAATAGGCCCTGAGGGGAATTATTTTTCTTAGGGCCTCCTGTTTGAAGCTAAAAATATTTTAAAGGTCATGGTAAAACGGATATTTCATTGTTTGAAAACCGTGAAGTGCGTTTATAAGTATAGATTACAAGTGTTCGAAAAAAGTGAATTCATTGGAAAATTTGCTAAAACTATTTAATTTCTAACATAATTTATAAGTGTCGATCGCTTTTTCATTTAAAAAATATAAATAAGAACTGCTTTATACAGATTATGTCGACATTGTTTGCCTACCTTCAGTCGTCTGTATTCAGCCTTGATAAGCCAAAATATTTTTTACGAAATGGTTAGCAATTTCCTTTCGCCGGATGTATCCTTTCCCAATAGGATATTGGTTACTAGGTCCACAAATATTCTTGATGTCGCCCTACCTTTTTGTGTAATTTATTTCTTGTTTTAAAGAAAACCATAAGACTTGCTGACCTATGTATATATTTTATAGGTCACGCAAAATTTTGAATCCATTACCTTATTTACTTTAAGTTCAATCAATAATCAAATGTCATCTTATAAATTTGGGCTGATATTTGAAGCTAAATAATACAGTTATAGTATAATAAAACAAATTTAAAACTTTTTCCACTTTTAATTTATTGACCGTAACCGGTTTCAGCTTGTCAAAGCCATCTTCAGACTGGTGAAAAATATTCTTAACCTAGGGATTTTATACAAAACATATTATTGAGGGGGGGAGGAGGGGGGGGAGGGAGGGGTGGTCTACAGGGATTTTATTCAATTATGGATTTTATTACATTTGTTGTTAAGTGGTCTTGAATGTCCAACTATCTAATTATTTTTTTGGTTATTCCCAGTAGGCTAATTACATAGGGTTGGTAGCTTACATACTTTAGTATTGTTTGGGAAATACCTTACAAGTAATGTGAATTATTAGCACCTAATTTTATTGTTGTCAAGTCTATTATTAATTATAATCTTTATTATATTTATGATGTTATGGATTTTTTTTTATTAAACAATTGATTTTATAAAGGGGGATACGTTGGAGTAGGATTATTCTTATAATGGACCTAATACAAACATAGTACATATTTTACTTGGAACATATATGATAGAAAATTACAATGGATACAATAGTGGAGATTTTGCAAATGATTCTAATTTCTTATTCATTACAAATATAGGGTCTACTTTTTTTGTTAGGCGGGTTATTTCTAATGATTCTAGTTTATCAAGTTTATGACCCTTATTACAAGTGTGGAGGACTTTAATATCTCTGTCTTTTTCAAACGAATGTTGGTTTTCTAATAGGTGTGACGCTACATTCGACAATTCACCTTTATCATTCACCCAATTTGTGAAATGTTCTTTTATGCGGGTTTTGAATGATCTTCCCGTTTGGCCTATATAATATGACGGGCAATTAGAGCAGTTCACTTGGTAAACGCCTGAGTTTTCCAGTTTTTCTCTCTTATCTTTATTATTAATTAAAATTCTCCCTAGAGAATTTACATTATAAAATGCTGTTCTACATTTATCGTTATTAGTTAATCGAGATATTTTTGTGGATATTTCGCCAATATAAGGAATTTTAACCCATTGTTTTGTGATTTCATTTTTATTTACGGGGCCTTGTGACATGATTGCTAATGTTATTTTTTTATTATTTTTCTTTAATAAACTATCAATAGTTTCCCTTTTGTATCCATTGTTCATTGCTATTGTTTTTATAATATTTAATTCATTCATTCATTTAATTCAAAAGTTTTAAATTTGTTTTATTATACTATTATAATGGAATTCCACCACGAATTATCAGTTTCAAAAATAGAAATATTAAATAATACAGGACGTAAAAAGAAGACTGTATTTTAGTAAGAACTTTACCGAAAAATTGTGGCATTTTTAACCATTACAAAAATTAAGGTGTTTCAAAATAATCGTCCTCATCGGCTAGATAAAGGAATAATTCACACTCATCTCTACGAAAATGATGTGAGGTCTTTAGCAAGTACTCCAAATATACTTAGTGATTTGATAGTTTCTTTCATTTAAGAAAAAACTTGTTTTTTATGATAATACCATAAACTTCGATTGAATTTGCTCTCGTTTTTTGTATACATTATACATGCAAGTTGAAGCGAATGTAATTTGGTTTTTGCGTTGGCAATTCTTTGAAGGCGTTGCCATTTATACACGAATATTTATTTATCTGTCACGTTCAGAATCCTACTATCTTCATATCACAAAAAAATACTGTGATTTTTAAGCCTCTAAGATTAACCTACTCAATATTTCATATAATGGCACACTAAATGCATTAGAGTATTAAATCGTCTAAAATATTAAATAATCTTCTTCATGATTCGTTAATAATTCACTTCGTGGTGTCATTTTAATTAGAAGAAAACAAATCACTTTGTATTCATAACTTAAAAGTAGTGAATACAAAGTAATTTGTTGTCATTTCATCAAATAATCTATTATTTTAGGATACAGCAGACCAACAAACTTAAACCTATAATCATCCCATCAAGCGTACATCCCACTAACGAGGTAATTTCATAACACCACTGAACTACTCGTTATCGAATTCCGTGTTCACGCTTCGAAGCGTTGCGTTGGTTGGTCGTCCATCTCGTTAATTTGGCTCACCTCGCGCCGCGCTAAATCTCTTTGTATGGAATCCAGAATTTAGAGTTCTAGAGCGTGAACTTTTCTAGAATCCTAATTTGAAGCACCTACCACAAAATGCTCTACACCATTGAGTTTTATAATTATGAAAACCTAAATCCAATTGTTTATATTATATTTTTTAATAGCTTTGCCCGCTAGAGGCCTTTATATCATTAATTTGTCTTTTTGCATTGAGGGAAAGCTGAGTACAAAAAATGTTAAGGGAAAAGAACCCTAAATATATGTAGGTTCCACGTAGTTTTGCAAGTGGGCTTAGAATGAAAATACATCGAAGTGTGTTCGAATCGTCTATTTCAAAATTTACCACTTGCTTCTTAATAAAAAGAAAGTTATGTTTACTTTATTAATTTCTTTAAAACTTCTATATCTCTTCTATGTTGTTCTTTGCCTTGTGTAGTCGATGATTACATAATATTGAATATAATCATTGTTGGGGACCCTTTTTCCAAACCTGATATCATTTTTGTGGTCACTAAGGCGAATCTCTGCATTATACATCACTGTGAAAATCATATGAGGAAAGCCAATAGTTGAATACATTTTTTTTTCAGGGTTAGTTATTCAAGACCCTTAATGCTATATTTGAAATCAGCATAACATTTTTTTCTAATTCCTTTTGTGACAAAGATCTCAAAAAAAATTATCTTAGTAGTAATTATTTTTCCACGGCACAATAAAAACATCTATCCATACGTACTAATAATTGTTATCAACATTGTATAAAACTCCCCTCAATCTAGCTGTCTGTTGTTCATTTCATTTTTCCATAGTTTTTCCACATTTTTCCACCATTTTGTGTTAATTTAAAAACCTTCAATCATCTTTTTGATGATCTGTTCTAAATTAGTTTTCAGAAAATTAATTTCAAAGGTAATTAAGAAGTAGAAACCATTAAATTAGGGATCTTAAATTGCCTCATTTACAACGGACGCCTTTGCTCCGTGTTTATATTTACCTTAAAATTTTGCGATAAATGTTCACTGTTAACTTTTCGCATATTTTAGGTGTGCGAGAATTTGGAAGTTGGAGAACAACTTTTTCGCAAATTCGTCATAAGGAAATACGACTTGCCCAAATTGCAGTAATTATATAATGTAATATTTCAAATCAGTAACTAAAAAAGAATGCATAGATCATGCCACTAACAATGAGGAATAAACATAATATTTATTTAACTACTGGAAATGTTTTTCTTTGACGGTAGGAACTTGTACGACTTTCATGGGTGGTTATTGCCTTGGGCTGTCATGTTGCTTTGATCGTACTTAGATTCGGGGTAGAGCAACACACGGAGTGTCATATTTGTTTGCTCTCCCATAAAGAGGTAAACAAATTAAGTTATTTAAGCCATTTGAAGTTTAGATCTGATAATTTTATAAATACGTTATCCTTTTTTAATGTCAGCTTTAAACGGGTGGAATGTCAAATATTCTCTTCCTACTTATTGTTGTATTGAAAAGTTTTTTTAGATCGTGTTAATTTTTAACATCACAAAATGGAGTTTCAAGTACAAAAAAATACATTTTCGAGCCTTGTTAAAGTTTAACCAAGGAGTTACAGAAATTAATTTAATGACTAAACTGCTCTACAAAATTGATCTCTTGATCTACAATTCACCAAATTTCTTTAAATAAAGAATCGGATACTACAAGAACTTTTGTGATTAATCGCTGTAATATCTCTTTTATTATCTCCAGAGATATTCGTAATATAATAATTACTGGGACCTGTAATTTCCAGTAACTATAGGATGTTTATTGAAAGACTTAGGTTATTTAAACCACAGTGACTGTTTATTGACGAATCCTAATGAACGCTGAAGGCTAATTTTGAATTGCGGAGCTCCTGAGCTCTAATGATTCCACCTTTGACACCTTAGGCACAACTCGACAAAGAGACCATGTGACCAAAGAGCTGAAAGTAAAATAATAACTAAATCATAGACTAAAATAATACATTAAAATCACTATCAATAAATGCAGGTGAATACACTTACGACGATAAGAAAAGATTTTTTTTAAACCGTACGTACATTTCCTGCAACCCAATATTTTAGAAATATAGAATTACGTAACTTCTAGCTTCACTATAATGCAAGTTCTATTATGTTCCATCAAACTTTAGATATAAATCAATCATCCTCGATCCGATCGGGATTTCAAAGGCTTGAAAAATTGATGCGACGGCAAGTTGGAAATATTGATACAAAGCCATACGAGTACAGTGAACACAGACAGAGCTAGTGCCAGATGCTATAACTGCCGCGGAAACCTAGTGCTGCTTTGAAATTCAATATCCCCGTGGCTCTAGTCGCGAAAAGCTATAAAAATAATGTTTGATGGCACCTGCTCAAAACGCTGGAAATGTAATTTAATTTTTGAACATCCGGCGGTAGCGAGCAAAGCCTTACTCATTCAACCTTCGTCACATTTGACCCACTCCATGAATCCAAAAGAGGGATGGTATAATTTTAGGGTTAAATTATTCTCACACAAAGAATACCACCCATTGTCATACTTTTATTGGAATATTTTATAAGAACATTGAAATAAAAATCACATTTCGACCCTTTTTTCAACTGTACGTTGACTTTTTTATACGAATATTACAATTTATGTATTGTTGATATTGTTTTGGTATTTATGAGACATCCAGCCTTGGTGGCCTTCTGCTAAAAAACGTTCAATCCATACATATAACGGTTAACAATGTATTGGCATCCGCAATATTGGAATATAGAATGAGAAAGGGGGTAAAGCGGTATGGGATGTTTCCGACAACACATCAAATATTTTAATTAAAGAAGATAATATTAGTGAAACACAATCGAAAATCTGAAACAGAAAAATCAAAAAAAGAAACGGATACATCTGGGATTCAGATTTTCGATTGAGTTTCACTTATATTATCTGCCTTAATTAAAATATTTTGAGGTTTAACTTATTAAGTTAAAAATAAAAATAAACATATCGAAGAATTTAAGATAGTGAAATGTTAAGCTTAGCATCAGCATATTATGTATTGCAGTATGATGCGATGATAGTATTCAATCTAATTTATCGAAAATCAGTATTATGTGTTTAATGATGATTTTCTGTTGAGTACTGAATCGAGACACAAGCAAAAAAAATATTGCAGTTTCTAGTTTAAATGTATTATTATTTGCAGGATGATTTAGTGATCTCTGGTGCAAATTTAAGTTAAAAAAATGTTTAAGAAACAACAAATTATTCGTTATATAATTTTTCGACAGCAAGATTATTATGATGTGTCTGACCGTAATGAAAATAATAATTTCGGTGATGTGTCTGTGTACCACCGGTTCAATGACCTCTAGAACTCGGATTTGCTTTGATTTTCAAAATTGGAACTGATTACACAAGACAAGCGATAAAATAGGTACCAAAATTATTGAAGATAATGTTAGCGAAAGTCAATCGAAAATCCGAAGCATAAAAATCAGAAAAAAAGATACGGATACATCTGGGACCAGTTGTATCCGTATCTTTTTCTGATTTTTTTGCTTCGGATTTTCGATTGACTTTCGCTAACATTATCTTCATTAATTAAAATATTATAATTTGAGGTTTAACTCATTAAGTTAAATAGTTTAAAATAAAATTAAAATACCAAAATTATTTTATTAATTATTATTTTTATACATGAATAGTGTATTTCGTTTGTTCAAAATATAGACAGCTGTCGTAAGTTTAATAATGGTGTTCATCTGAAAAGTTAATTTCTGCCCGCCTTTTGAAAGTAAAATCCAGTGACAAATATATATATATATTTATTTTTTTTAAATACTTTAATTTCAACTTTACAAAATTACAAATACAATATACCGTTATTGTTCACTGGTCTACGCCAGTTTAGAATAGTGTAGATAAGTATTTCTTAAACATTTTTAAGTATCCAGCATTGTTTTGTTATTGTTTTTTTGTGCCTAGTCGTCCACAATGAAACTGTGGTCTCATATCATGTTTCTATCAAAATGTCTTCGTTCCCATTATCGCATAAGGTTACGCGTATGTCAAGTACTCGCTTATAAATATCAGAAATTCATTAATACTTAGCAGCAATCTACCCGAATCAACCATTAAAGCCACCCCAAAGAGTGGTAGACAAAGGCGCTACAGTCAAACGTGAAAACTCACAACCCTTGTGCATTATTCAACTCGAGTTAAAGGTCAGGGGTATACCAACCCCTACTGCGGAGTTTACCAACCCGCCGTGTGCCGCTCGTAAGCAAGCCTTATTAAGTTACAGGTTGCTAGACATTAAAACCTATTCACTATCCAATTTAAAAAACTTTGTATTAGCATCCGGTGCATACTCTGTAACGTGCTTACTTGTTATGAAAATAATAAGTCTATTAAACGATCGAGTGAAATTTAATAAATAGTTTGTGATTTTTTTTAAAAATTAGTCCACAAAGGAGGCATCTTTGAAGATGCTGTGTGGAGGGTTTTTTCAGGGAAAGAAAGGAGAGGAAGTCCTGGGAAGGAAAAAGGTTTGAGGGGTGGGTAGGAATTTGGGGATAAATATGTTCAGGATTGATGGACGTGTGAAGACATCCCTCCCACTGCGGTGCAAGGCTAAGCTACAAGGCCGAGAGGGTCCGGCTGGAGAAATCAAAAGGTCTCCCTCAACCAGCCTCTCTTGATCCGGCCTGCCACGCAGGTGGTCGGCAGACGCATCTGCCTCCAAGTCCCGGACAAACCTAACCCCATGAACCCGGGCACCCCCGCTAAGTCACCAAACGTAGAGAACCATTTGAGGTGACCTGTGGCAGAGGTGTCGTCCAATAAATGGTTCCTGGGCGGCAGTACCCATGCCCGCCTCCCAAATTGTGAGTACCGCAAAAAACCTCAACTGTCTGGAGTCAGTGCGACTATGACTCCAATAGGGGTATGCCATGAGGCTAGAGGTAGCGAAAAGGGGAAAGAGATGGAAAAGGAAGGTGGAGATGCAATTGGCTATTTAGATTTAGTCGCCAAACACGGCTAAAGACTTATCAAGCAGCATCTCGATTCTGAGTGGTGGTTTTTGGCCAAGGCGATACTGAAGGTATCTACCACTCTGGAACATGCCGCAAATTTACATTACAATATAACTCGTTTGGAAAATGATAATTCATGGTGGAATTCCATTATAATATAATAATTAAACAAATACAAAACTTATTTGCACTTTAATTTATTGACCGTAACCGGTTTCAGCTTGTTAAAGTCATCTTCAGACTGTTTACACATTATATACACAACATATGAGGGTGGGGGGAGAGGGGTGGTCTACAAGGATTTTATTCAATTATATGGGTTTTCTTACATTTGTTGCTGAGTTGTCTTTGACAGTCGAATTTGTAATTTTTTTGGTTATTTCCAGTTGGTTTAATTACCTGGATTTGGGAGCTTACTTAAGTATTGTTTGGGGAATACCTTACAAATAATGTGAATTATAAACAACCTTATTTTAATGTTGTCGTATCAATTCTTTATTAAAATCGTTATTATATTTATGATGATATGGAATTTTTGATTAATCGATTCATTTTTAAAAGGGATACATTGGAGTAGAATTATTCTCATAATAGACCTAATGTAAACAAAATACATATTTTACAAGAATTTTTAGATAGAAATTTACTATATGATAGAAATTATAATGGATATAGGAGCGGAGATTTTGCAAATGATTCTAATTTCTTATTCATTACAAAGATATAGTCTACTTTTTTAGTTAGGCGAACATTTCTAATGATTCTAGCCTATTTAAAGACATAGAGAATATTTGATGTTTGACAGATATATGTAAAAATAATCCCATGCATCTCTTTAAAAACAAACAAGTACTATACAAAAAAAAAAAAGATTTACGCGAAATTCGAACAAAGACATATTGCAAGTTCCAGCACTTTCTTCCACCTTTGGTCAATCCAGTTTTAAATATCTTGCCACAAAAATATTCAACATGCTCCCAGAAAACATTAAACTGAGTCAAACTCAGAAAGCGTTTAAAAAAAAGTTAAAATTTGGATTTATTCTAACGATCGAGCCTATACTGGTGCCCTCATCCAAACGCCTTGTCATTGACAGTTATTGTTGTATTGTGCAAGCAATAATTAAAGTTCTCCGCACAGATCATAAATTAATATATAAAAATTATAAATACCTGATATTTCTTCATTTGGAAAGCATTGTTGCAACGGAAACTGCTCACGAATTACAGCTGCACTACATATGCACTTGAGATGGGCTGTAAATACGTTGAATGAAACGGAACGTTTTCTAGAATTGGATGATAGTATGTGTAGGAAAAAAACAAGATAGATACGGAAGGAAAAGGAGATACTTAATCACGTACCACTTTATCTCTGCGAAGGAGTGCACTAAACAATTATAATATAGTGAGTTTCACCGCGATACCTGAAGCTACCACAACAAAACGAATGAGTACTTTAAACGATATTAAGTACTTTCAAGATTGAAATTACGAGTACTTTGTAAAATTATGTACACTAAACAACTTGTTTCTAGGGTAGTCCCAATCCTTATTTTTACTTAAAAAGGTGATTATGTTACAAGAAAAATATTAACAACCTGCTCCGGCGATAGTTCAAATCCTTCTTCTGTTTTGAAAACAATCGCACCCGATTTTGCACTATTTTCTTGGAATTGTTCCAAATTTCAATTAGTTTTCCAGCAGGGTTGGGGAAAGGTTTGAACTGGATCCTGAAGGAACCAAGCATATTATTCTCATATCAATCAGTGGCGGCTCGTGACTTTTGGTGAGCTAGAGTGCTAATATTAACAAAAATGGCATTATTGATGTCGTTGTAACCGAAAAATATATATTTTTTGTATAAAGATTTTCAGGAAATTTTGGTTTTGCCGTGCGCTGCACAGATTTCCTAAAAATCTTCATACAAAAAACAAATTTTCGAAAAAAAAAAATATATATATATTTTTCGGCTACAACGACATCAATAATGCCATTTTTGTTAATATTAGCACTCTTGCTCACAAAAAGTCACGAGCCGTCACTGATATTAATACCAAACGAGTACTAAGACCGATTTTGCTTTAGAAACAATATTTTTTAACGTAAAATTCAGTGTTTTTTCATGATAATTCATCATGAAAACTTTTTAGCGAGTCATTACAGGGTAACCCCAAAAGGTTCGCGACCCCTCCTCTTACTCTGTGACGACCCCTGCTCCCGGCTAAGGCTGTAACAACCAGACCCCAGTCCATTAATCTTGCATCTTGCACGTACGGAACAATCCGTCATGTAAAATGGATTTATAGAGGTCATTTTTCCTAGAACTCACTTTACCCCGCTTCGACCCACTTCCAACTGTGCTTGTTAGGAACTCCGCTGTCTTTCTTTACACTTTATACTGGTATCAAATGTCATGGCGTGTTTTACTCGTATAAGAATTACATTACGGATGGAATCCATTATTCAAAGTGTTTCCACAAAAAGCAAGTGTTGGAGCAAGCGAAAAATTAATGTCATTTATTTTTTTAATATTTTCATTTCAATCGACCGTGTTTTCGATTATGTTAATTTTAGGGTTTCTCCATCGCATTTTATCGAGGTAAACGACGTCAAACATAATATTTTTTTTTTTTTCATTTCAACGGTTCCCGTTAATCAGTTATTCTCCCCCCGTTTCAACTTTTAATCAATGTTCAAGCAGCCATTAAGCATTTACAATCCATAATACCTGCCTATTAATTTTTTTTTTTTTTATAAATATTTTTTTTTTTTTGCTCCTATGAGGTTTTCATACCTTTTATCGTTTACTTAAATCTTTGTACCTTTTAATGATATCTTATACAAATAACTTTTTTTATTTTTTCTTTATTTCATTCTCACTTTAAACATTTTATTTTTACTTAATACTTTATAATTTGTACTTTATACTTTATACTTATACTTAATATCATATTTTTTCTCTTTATACTTATATTTTAATTTTACCTACTACTTATTACCTCACTACTACTTACTTTTTACCATTTTTTTGTTATATTTAACTTACATTTATACTGTTATTCTTCATGTTGTTGTACTGTTTATATGTTATGTCAATTATGTTAATGGCACATGTTGTGCCGTATATGTGGAAATAAATAAATGACGATTGGGCTTTTATGCAAGAATTTTGATCACAAATTGATCACACGCTGAAGAAACGGGCTGAGAATCGGCGATTAACGGGGATTGGTCAAATACAAAAAAAAATCAAACTTACGCTAAACATCTATCAAAGGAATAGATGATCGATTCTCTTAAATTATTACGTTTTTCTTTTTTTATTATCTACTTTACTTCTTCCATTACAATACTGATATGCAGATATTAAACTAAGTACAAACCCTTATCAAGTCATAATATCGGTCGTAAAGATTAGAATTAATTTGATTTATAATCCTCCGTGTAAGTGAAGTACGCCTCTATTAATAATAATAAGGTAAAGTCATTTGGTACCAACGAATCGTAGGTGGAGATCTAAGTACCTTAACTCATTTTCTTGGATTAATATTTCCCTGGTAAATTTCCTGCTGTATTTAATGAAGACTTTAACCTTTGGCGACTAATTATTCCCCTATCTACGTCCTTCCACAATACTTCATTTAGGGGGATAAATAATAGTATTATTAAGCGAGATTTAAAATTCCATGTTAATTATTTGATTTCCAATATAACTTTTTAATAATTATCAACGTAATAATCAAATATTTTTAAAAATCTTTTGTATTTAAGTGTATAACTTTTTTTTGTTCTTGCGTCGTGGAATAATTTTTTTTTCCTTTACACCAATTCAATAAAACAAGGTAAATTGAGAATAGCGTATATGTGAACAGCAAATTACAATGTACTAGAATGTTAAAGAGCCCCATATTATTCCGACTCGTGCAAATAAAGATGAGTAACCCTCCTAAATCATAACATGACTTATTCAACCTCCATTGCCGAACCAAAGTAGATATGCCTAAATTTTCTAAAAAAAGTTAATCAAGCCTTGCTCTTCAGAAGAAATTATCAAATGAAGAAGCATTTAAAAAAAATTGGATATCCTTTTTCTTAAACTGCAACAAAAAGTATATTCATTTTAGAATTTAATAAAATTAACTTCACTCTGCCTAAGAACTTATATGTGCTTATTATCTCTCTTTTATTTCGGACAATCGGAAATTCGGACTACTAGAATTGGCTTTGGTCTAAAATTTATGGCAATTCAAACTTAAACTTCTTTTGGTCAAAGAAATTTTTGTATTAGGCTCCAGTTATATTTTATAGCATTCCATAACATGTTAATTCACCTAATTCCTTGTGTAATATTTGTGAAATTATTTGTATTAGCGGAGGATTGTCAACATTCTCTTTCGTCTTTAACATTTTTAAATTAAAAGTACAATATATTATATAATTTATTTTTTTCACTCATCCGAAACACTATCTCATTAAATGTCCAGATAATCACTTATATCTTCTACTGGTAGATTGCATTTAGACGGTAATTCACTCGCAGAGATGGCGGATATAATATAATCAATGTAATCTGCACAATCTATTCACTAAGTCTAATATCATCAAAATATACTGTCTTTAATATAAAAATATACTTCATTCTTCAATCTTACTTTTTACATAAGCAAATTATTTACACCTGTACATATTGTCAAAAGACGTTACCTACGAAAACAATAATATATAAATACAGAATACAAACAATCCTAGGGCTTGAAATCAAACAACGTTATCCACAAAAAACACACATTTTTGAAATTAAAGTTTTTTTTTACTTAAAGCCCCCAGACAATTGGTGTGTATTTTGTAGGTAATGCTGCTTCACTTTAAGTTCCACAACAAATTATTTATTTATTTAATTAAATAAGTTAATTAGTAAAACCTCTAATTGTAATATTTAGTCATTTATGATATAACTTCTAGACTTGCAGAAAAGTCAATAGATGTCGCACAATAAAATAACAATTTGAAATATTTATCCAAGACACTAGAATCTAGATTGCATTCGGTTAGGGTAGAATCTTTCATTCATATTAGATAAAGATAGCATTCAATAGAAAAATGCGTTAAGAAAGTGAAGATAATATTGGTAATTCTTAGTCACAAAGTGTGATACAGTTTAAAATCAAATCAAAAAATATTTATTGTACACATCAAAAATACAAAGGGTTATAATACCTGCTCTAACGAATTTGTTAATTAGTTACAGCAGAGCTTCAACAAAAAAAAGTCCTGGGTTCAATTCCTAAATGCGATCTTATTATTTTCAAATTTTCATTTGAGAATCGCTAATGACGTCTTCAATGATAAATTGTTTGTTTTTTGTAGATAACATTGTTTGGCATTAAGCTCTCAATTTAAACATGTATCACTATAAAATAGTAGCGCAGGACATGCCTTGTCAAGGCTATTATATGATGAAGATGAGGTGAGGAAAACAAATAAATAAATGTATATTTTTAATCTTCCAGCATCGCGACACGCAGGAGACCTTGGCGGTGCTGGATCGCCTGGACCTGGACACGGAGAAGCCATCAGACGAAGAGGTGGCCAGGAAGTTCGGCTTCGAGGAGGACTACTTCAAGGGCACCGTGTCCTGGTGGCAGAACATGAAGCCTCAGATGTGGAGCCTGTTTGATGAACCATACAGCTCTAACTCTGCCAAGGTAAGATGCTTTTGTATTATTATTTGTATATTACTTAAGTGACTTAAGTGCATTACAGCCTTACTAAAAAAAAAGCACTCCACGGCCGTTAAACGGTGTTTCTGTTGCACGTTGTGTAAAGTCTGTACATATTTTAAAACAAAACGTTACTAATAACAAATCGAAAATAATCAAACAAAATCGAACAAATATATTAATTTTTCGGTTGGTCACCCTGAAAATTAGTCAATTTGCGCATGTGCAGTCCGCCATATTCTTTTCTAATGCGGGCGGCAAATTACAGTTTGACATATGAGGTTTCAAGTGCAATTTGTACAATCTTTTTATGGATAATTTCTAACCCAATCACCAATTCACTATAATAATAGTATTATTCAACACAATTACTATTATTTTTGTCAGTTTTGGTCCGTTAATAACGTCATGGTAGTAATTTAATTCTGTGAACATAAAAAATATAGGTTATTAATTCTAAAATTTTGTTTTTCCGATTGAGTTTAATAAAACTTCCATAAAAGTAATGTTATTTAATAACAAAAATGTATGGTGCGTGTGTAAATAAAAACAAATTATAGGAATCAAGGTCTAAGTTTTACAAAAATAACTTCAAAATGTCAGGTATTTTCAGTTATTCTTGGGGAATTATTAATTTAATATTTTATAATTTTTAATTGTATGAACGAGATAAAAAGTGAAGTGATAGTTTTGTTGCAAATTCATTAAATAACAGGACTGTGTTTTTTTAATTTCAAATATTCAAAAAATTTTCGACTTTTTAATAGAAAATGTTTGGTGTAATTTTTTTTTTTCAATTTTTTTTACGTTTGAAGTTTAAAATACTGCATTTTGTAAACAGTAAAGTGTATTTTAAAATACAAAAATCTAAAAGGTAATTTCATCTAGTTTCAAAAATGGTATTTGGTTTTACGATATTGTGAAAAATAAGAAATATATAGGACATTTAAAATACCTTAGAAAAAATTTGAAAAATACAAATAAAACAGATATGTACAACAGTTATTATTAACAACTACCCTCTTCGGCCGTGTAAGCGATGTACATATCTTTCCATGAACAATATTTTGTCAGTTTTTAATTAGTAAGGTTTTTTCATGCACGGTTGTTTAACAATTGTTAACTTTTTTTAGAAAGTTTTTTAGTAAGGCTGTTAGTCTATAAGTACGTAATTATTGAGATGGTATAGTCGTCATCCTCTTTTTTGTTTACTGGTAGTCTTCATAATGCCGTAGAAGTAAACTAATAGAAGTATAGTGTGGCCGTGTCCGTATTCTTGTGCCCGAAGAGGGCTCAATTTCCCTTACTTTTTTTTTGTTTATAGTGAATACCTCACAAGAGTCCCAACTGCTCCCGTCTGGAACCAGTGAGACTATGGCATCCCCAATTGGGGTATGTTATGAGGCTAAAGGTAAGTGGGAAAGGGAAGGAGACGAGGAAGAGGAAGGTGGGGAAGTACCTAGCTATTCAGATCTAGTCACTAAACACGGCTAAAGCCATTTCAAGCAACGTTTCAATTCTGAATGGTGGTCTTACACCAGGGCGATACTAAGAGTATCTTCCACTACTGAAATGCTGATTAAATTGATCGAATATTTTCAAATATTGATAATCTTTCTTCAACAAATAAACGATATTTCATTGGCTTGTCTGAAGCCTGCGAGTCCATAGGTCAGTAAATTAGCAACTCAAATCTCTTAAAACGATATTTTTTATCTCAAAACTACATCATCTGAAGGAATATATTTTAAACTTTTAACTTAAATGATTTTTGTATAAAACAAAAAGTTACTCAAAGAAAACGCAATTAGCGTGAATTACAAATAGAACATCTTCAAAGTGACCAAATTTACGGCATTCGGCTAAAACTTCCAAAGTTAAAACGATTATTCAGGAAAGCTTATAGACGCCATTTCTGTTTGAATTATTCCCTGTGTACAAGTTGTACTTGCTCCAAATTGTACGAGCCGAAATTGTTAAGTCGCCAAGAAATAACGCGGGAGGCACCGTGGAATTATTTCTCGTCGAAGTTTTAACTAAATACTATCTAACAATAATTAATGTGGTTGTCAATCTTCAGAAGTTAACGAGTGTGTTCAAAGTTTCCCCTGCGTACAAGTTAAAAACTTGCCAACATCATTGTAGACAAGAACTAAGAACAGCGGTTATGTTTAAAGTGTCCACATTTTGCGGCTGGTTTAATTTGCATAATTGATGACTTGGATGAGCACTCAATTCATTATGTAAAGTCTTCGAAGGAAAGTTGAGTGTGGAAATTGTATCATTACTTTTCATTGTTAGAAATAATCAGTGTTTTTAGGTGTCCAATTTGTAAATGACAAATTCTGAATTAATTCAATTTTTGTTATTCGTCTTTTGCCGGTGTTGGGCCCGTGAGTTTTGTGTATAAGATAAGTATATACATATATACAGGATGTTAAGGTACGTACTTGAGTTACTTTAACCAGTGATTCCTGACATTATTTGGAGTAAAAAAATGTAAATAAAATTTTGGTCTCCGGTGACTTTTTTATGACAATTTTTTTTTTTTACAATTTTTTTTTCTTCAAAACCAAACATTTTCTTTTCTTTCACATGACTTTATTGGTCACTCAGCCGAGTTAACGCCTCACTACTTACCCCACCTCCAACTACCCACCACCTACTATTTTTTATGTTTTTGTAGAAAAAAAAAAAGAAATGTCACTGGAGACCAAAATTTCATTTTCATTTTTTAATCCAAATAATGTCAGGAATCGCTGGTTAAAGTAACTCAAGTACGTACCTTAACACCCTGTATAAGTTTATGTTTCTTTTTATTTTACTGTAATGAAACAATCAAACCAATTTAATTTGAGTTCCAGAAGATTTCAATACATTTTATGAGATTTTTTTACATCGAATCATTTAAAACATAGAAAAGCAATTAAAACGTTTCAAATCTCACACGTAACGTGTGATTCGTGAATCACAACGGTTGTGAGTTTTAAACATTTGAAAATCCTGTCAAAAAACCGTGCAATATTTTTAAATTTTACATTCACTCAACACAGGAGGTCCAGAGAAAAATACTTTCCCTCAAGGCTTATGTCATCTTAGGGGTTACTCTGTGTGTGGGGTCTTTTCGAGGACAGAAAGGATTTAACCAGGGTTTCAAAGAGAAATCATTCCTCTGATGAGCTGTTGAACTCCAGAACGCGTTGTTGAATAAACCCGTCCTCATGTAAAAAAAATTACAAATGTTGGGCGCGTGTTTGGCGTGTTTCTCGACTATGCACCGGTTCCGAAGGGACGCTGGTTCTTATGACTACAGCTATAGAAGCTTTATTTTTACGTTTCTTTTGGTATATTCGGTATCGCAACGGAAACTCATGAAATCATTGAAATTGAAATTATTCCTTGTTTTATGTGAAAAAACCGATATCACAAACATAATTTGGATTTGCACTTCGATGGGGTTGAATATGCAACCTCTAAGCCCAAATTCAAAGATATTATTAATCTCAAATAAACATCATCGAATGTCGTTGATATTTTGAAATATTTAAATTAATGAATAAATCAGATCCCAAAAATTACCCAATGCAAATTGCGTTATCTACGGCTTTTTCACACTACGGCAGAATCCTTGAAGTAATTGGTATTTTGTCAGTCTATTGGTTTGGAAAATTACAGCCGGCATTCTTGTATAAGGTGTCAGTATAAATAAAAGGGTATAAATATCCCTTTTTACCACCGGCCAGACCATTAAAATACCGCCAGCCGATTGGCTGCGTCCGGTGAACTTGAAATGCCCAACGAGCGGGAAATTTAAAATAAGAACTGCCCCGGTGACGTCATTGGGCGCCTGTATTATTTTTCAATTAGAAGGCTTCACAGGCTATAATTATTATGGAGACGTTCTTCTTATTACGGGACATTATTTTCCACTCCATGCCTTAAAATATAAGATTTTGATAAGGGAAATGAAGAAATGGAAATTTGATTCCAGTTCAAAATGAAAATTTCCGAAAACTTTATAATATTCTCATTTATTCCTTATTTCGTTTCGTTTTCCTGGAGATAAGGCAACGCTTTTAAAATATTGTAAAATGAAACCAAATGCCAAAGCATAATAATCAATGATGATTACTTTATCGAAAATGGGCATTAATTTAATTATACCTCAGAGGTGTTCAATCAATCATCAATCAATCAATGTTCATTTTGTTGTTGTTTTTTATGTACATAATATAATACAAGAATGACAAGATGTATCTCCGCTAAATCATATTCATATGCTACCAAAATCCGCACATCAGCATCTGGGGAGCATCTGCAGAAAATTTACAGCAACCTATAATATTCGTAGACGAAGTTCTGAAACTCTGAAAATAAAATGAGACCAGCTACTAAGGAGATTAGAACAGACCGCATTTAGCAAACTTAGCCACATTCTCAAAAACAAGATGATACCTCAATACTAAAACCTACCAACATGTGTTTTTTGTAACATGCCTCACGTTTTAAGCGAAAACACAGACACTGACTAAGGACTTTCAGTCCCACAGAGAGTCTAACTATGTGATGCCTTCCAAAACAGAAAAACTTACTACTGGATTAGAAATAAAACAAGGTAGCTGACAATAGTCATACTCCAATGAGACCTTGTTGGGCATGTGATACGACCGAGAGATGGAAAAAAGAATTCAAGGTTCTACCAAATATTGCCATTGATGAAGAGAATAATATTGGCAAAGAACTACCACTAATCATCAAAATGGATGAGGGAATCGTATTTTAAAATCTAGTCCAAGAATAATGAAAATAAATGTACAATATTTAATTGCTTCTTACTACTGCTTCAATA
Source organism: Limnephilus auricula (assembly GCA_951813805.1). Classification (NCBI taxonomy): domain Eukaryota; kingdom Metazoa; phylum Arthropoda; class Insecta; order Trichoptera; family Limnephilidae; genus Limnephilus; species Limnephilus auricula. The sequence goes on from OX638388.1 coordinate 37,478,103, forward strand.
TTATTAAATTCTAATACATCGCTTAGATAATAATATTTAAGCTCACCAATAAAAAGGTGGTGAGGTAACCTATAAATCCATTAAATGTCCTTGTTTTTTGTCTATTCCTTACTGTTTAAAACTTATTCAGTGGTTATAGGAAACAACATCACCTTTTTGGATGCTTCAGTAAAACTTTAACGGAGATCATTTTACGTTTTTACTGAAAGTTCCAAGGTTTCGTAATATCCAACTTCATTACATATTTACGACGTCCAGTGAACGAAACTCACACGCTGGAGAAATAGTAACGAGTCATACAAATCCGTATATGGCCGCTATGAAATTTTATGAATATATATTTTTTAATGGCGTAAGACATTTCCGATACTTTGATTTTACGGATTTACTTTGAAAGCCGGAGATAAACATTTGCGGTTTATGTTTCATAAAATTCGTTTTGCCAAAAGTAACAAAGAAAGCTCTTTGTCTGTTTTCATGGTGAGAAAATGCTTTAAAATATTTTTTGTTTAGTATGATTAATTTAATGCTAAACAAACTTTGAAATTGTTGTAGGCATATCACTTTGCTATTTTGAATTATAAATTGATTTAATATTCAAACCTGCATGTTGCCACATAATATTTTTGACTACCTACTTTGAAACGAAAGTAGTTTTAAGTTATTTACTTTGTTTGACTTATATATTACTTTTCGTCTACGTGTTCATTCGTAGCGAAATTCCTTTGGGATTTTGATTAAAAACACGTTTTTCACTTTTTAAATATTAAACGTATTTTTAACAGATTTTTCCTTACTTCTCCCATTAAAAATATCTTTGCTAAACAATTAATTACCAGTCAAGATTCGCGTAGCATTTATGTGAAGACTGTCTGGCCAAAATAAACAAATGGAAAAATTATTTTATCTTTTGGAGATACGCAAGGTACATAATATATAATACCTACTTATAATTGAACCTAGTTATGCAGAAAGCGGTCAGCCAGAGAAAAAACTCAAACTGAGATAAATGCACCTTTTAATCTTTATTAAGATTGAATAATCTTTATTAAAAGAAAAAAAACCTACACGACAAATTGAATGGTTTTTATAACAATAAATCATTAATTATATATTGATACCAATTTCTTATAACTTTAAAGTAAATTCAGTTGTAGATTTATTGTGGTATTGGTGTTTTTTCAGGTCTGGCTGTTTTCTGTAGAATACATAAGCTCTGAAATCAATGCCTGGTTTTACTATATGAAATATTCACTCCGCAGAAAACAGCCAGAGCTACCAAAAACACTAAATATATGTAATTACAAGCGCCGTGAACGTTTCCTAGTAGGTAGATCAATGTCATTGTTCGAATGTTAGATATTTTGATGAAATCGACCAGTTGACTCTGGTTATTTTCCGCTAAATATGTTTTGAGAAATAGCCACATTGAAAGTATTTTGAGTGCCGTGGGCACTTTCTGCTGATTTTTAAGTGGTTTTTTCGCGATAAACCAATATTTCAGATGTTGATTACTATGTTTTTTTGTATGAAAGCGGTCCGGCTGGTTTTAGTAGAACGTAGAATTGACCTTACTCCGTCGGATGGCAACAATATCTTGTTTTTGACAAATTGTGAACTGGCTGGTTTCTACATAACTTCGTTCAATTATTACAGTGTTTAGCAGATTTAGAATTTAGTTCGTGTTAACTTATACAGTTTGTGGTTTTACATAATTATTATTTAAACATATTCGATATATTTTTGCCACGGTTACACCTACGTCGAATAATTAATAATTCTTTGAAACTATTGATTGGCATTTAACTGCCAGCTTGACAAATTACTAAATTTGACATATCTGTAGTGTGTTACTATGAGATATAACGCTGTCATTATGCACATTTAAGTGATATTTAATATAATTACACAATAATTACAGTGATTGAGCTTGAACGTGCTTCAACGGCCAGGTTCAGTACCTTGCTAAGTGGTTTGTTGAGCAATTCACAAAGACAATGCTTATATGGTACCGATTGTCAAATTATCTACATTATTATCTTTAATGAATCAATCGCATTCAAATGTGTTCACAGGAATTCAGTTTTCACGGATATAAGATTAACCTTTTGTAGTAAATATACTTTGAACTTTAAGCCTTTGTTTTAATAATGTTTTAACAATAAACCTTTAAATAAATGGTGATAAAATAATATTTTAATTCTTGGCCTGTTTTTGTAAATTTTCATCACTTGCGCTGTGGCAAGACAACAACTTACTTTAAGCTGTAATTCGGTTTCCAGAAAAATACTTATGCTATCCGACTTCCCTCCAGTATCAAAATTATTTTGGGGTTTTTCTTTTATTTAAAATAACGCTCAAATTTCATTTTAAAAAATATATGAAAACGAACCCCGATCAACTTGTTGGACTGCAAATACACTGACTATTACACCACCAACAACTTCAAAAAAGGTGGCAGAAGAACAGTATATATACTATATTTGCGGCACGTTCCAGAGTGGAAAATACTCTCGCCCTGGTGTAAGACCACCATTCAGAATTGAAACGTTGCTTAATAATGGTTTTAGCCGTGTTTAGTGACTAGATTTGAATAGCCAGGTACTCCTCCCCCACCTTCCTCTTTCCCATCTCCTTCCCTTCCCCACTTACCTTCAGCCTCACAACATACCTCAATTGGGGATGCCATAGTCTCACTGGCTCCAGATGGGAACAGTTAAGACTCTTGTGATGTATTCTCTAAAAAAAAAAAAGTCAAAAATGCTCCCAACCATCTGGAGCCAGTGAGACCACGGCATCCCTAATTGGGGTATGTTATGAGGCTGAAGGCAGTAGGAAGCGGGTGGAAATTAGTGAGAGGAAGGTGGGAAAGTACCTGACTATTCAGATCTGGTCACTAAACACGGCTAAAGCCATTTCAAGCAACGCTTCAATTCTGAATGGTAGCCTTATACCAGGGCAATACTGAGAGTATCTTCTACTCTCAAACGTGCCACAAATATACAATATATTATATTTAAAATAAATAATTTGTGAAATAGTACAATTTAATCAAATAAAATTTACTTGCGCCTCAAGGTCTATTAGTCAAGGGTCAACCACGGGGGTCGTCAAAAAAATAACTGAAAACGTAATTAGTTGGTATTTTTAATGTTACGTAGTTTAATAATTGTTATTTTAATATTTATCAGTCGGTTACCTAAATGCCAATCTCTATCGAGGCGAGATCAAACAAGGTTAGAAGTCTATCAAGATTAGCGCCGCCATATTGACGTGGCGTGGTGGAGAAGAGTGGCGGTGAAGTGGCCTCCCTTAGAATCCCTTACAGATTGATAACTCTTAGATACTCTCTTCTGAAGGGCATGTCTCATTCTCATCGATAATATACCAGGAGCTATAATGCCACGGAAGTCACTGAAAAAAAATTAGTAATGCAAATAATAAACAATCCCCCGCGTCCAAAGCCAAGGAAACTATTGCATCCCCAATTTTGTGGGGCTGGCGGGAATAGTGATAGAGAAGAGTTGGGAAGAAGAAGGATAAAAAGTAAAAATGTTGACGCGGAAAGTATCTAACTAATTCCAAATAAATTTATACAAAGGATTTGATTGGAATGGTTTTGTATGTTGGAAAATTCATTTTCAAATATTGTTACCGTAAAAGAGTTCTATGTGACTGTAGGCTTTATTTTTAATAATTTAAAGGGTGCCGCTGGTCGATGAGACCCTAGCCGACAGCGGAGAGCAAGATTCTCTATAACAATGCCGTAGGGACTAAACACACTTTATTTAGTAATTAAGGATATCAATAATAAAGCGATATTAATATTGAACAATACGTTAATGTATATCTTAATATATAAAATAAAGTTACACCATTTATAACTCAAGAACGGCTGAACCGATTTTCATGATCTTAGATGTGTTGGATTTGTATCCGTCCCGATTAACAGAATAATTTTTAAAACATCTGAAAAAATCACGGGAAAAATAATTATGAAGAAAACAATTTTTTTCATATATTTTGTATGAAACGGCTTTTCAAATAATGTGCGTTCATCGCAATAATTTGAATCAATTCGAACTGTCAATGGTGTAGTGTGCCGAACATTTCGTGCTTAGTCAACAGCTCAACTTCATTTTTTGAACCAAGAGTATTTATTTTAACTTAATTTATTTCAGCTAATAAATTGAACACAACATTTATTGAAGTTTTTTTAAGGTATTATATCTATTACGGTCAGCTAGTTTATTATAAAACAAATTCTTTAGTTATAAATAAAAAGATAAGATAAAATATACAGATTAGAAGAAGCTTACCCCGGGATCGACCATTTAAATAACCTATCAGTCTAGCTAATGTGATGTTATGTGGTGTGGTTATCGCCCATCCGTCCGAATTCTGGTGTTTGGTAGTGGTACGCGAAGAGATCGCTCCAACAAACGAATAATGCTGCGTTCTGGCGAGTCAGATCTCCTCGTGGATAATTGTAATTTCCAAATTCCCAGTCTACCTGGTCGTACTGGGGCCAGTAATCCTGTGGTCTTCAATCACTATTCAAATACTTCATGCACTATCGTGGAGGCTCGCGTATAGGTTATAGGCAGGATTGCCTCGAGATCCAGCAAGATATGTTCATAATAACGCAAAACGCGAGTACATTCGAATTTTATGGAAAATTTGTTTTACGCCATTTGAATACTCGGCGAAAGCCCACTCGTAAAAAGATCACTTTTCTTAAATGTTAATTTCAACATAATGTGAGTTGAAATATCCCCATTTACTTTACTTATGATTCTACATTTTTTAGAGATCGAGAGGTCACGTTTGACCATCGATGAGTGAACTGCTTCCAAAGAACCTCACCATACCCTCACTAATAAGTGACAAGCTTTTTCTTTCTCGTAAAAATTATGCATTTTTTTCTCTTGGTTTGGATATAAGAAAATCGCAGAATTTCCATATTTAAAAAGAAATCGTAGACTAACAAGAGGCAATTATTTTTTAATGAAGCACTTATGTTGTTGTGATAATCACTAATTTACTTATATTAAGTATATTACTTTATATCGGTGATATTTTGCCAAACGCCAATTGTGTTCAATATATCCAAAAACAATTATTAAAGCGTTATCCAAGTCAAGGTGACAGATTAAGATTTTGACTGTACCTGTACCCTTAGATTAAAGAAAACAATTTCCCTGACCCTTTCGAACGAAAAGGGTGATTGATTCACAGATCCGAAGAAGACCATTAGATAAGGGCTAAGGCCATCAATGTATTATCTTATTTAATAGACATAATATTATTAGTGTTTGTTGATTTATTCGATCCTCAGGGACCCTTGGTGAATTTTAATTGTATTTCAGATTAATCGTATCTACATTAACCCGTCGTTTTCTTAATGACAACGACCGTACACCGAGTCTATAAATTAATTTGTGCCTAATCAACGTTTCATCGAGGTTCGATAGGGTTCACGTTATTCGGGGTTACGGCTCCGTATCATGCATGAACTACGCATTGTTTGCTCATAAATTTAAATTGAAATTCATTAAACGTATTTCAATTTGGCTGGTGGATGTTGTATCATTAGTGAGCGTAAATTAAAAATAACTGAACCCTGCTGATTCAAATGTTTAATTTATTAAAAGGTATGATTGCATTTAAATTCTGTACAAAAAGGAAATGATGTTAGTGTTTCCCATTCTAGATAATTTAGATCAGAAAAAAAATATTTTCATCGTTTTTGACATATTATCTTTTTTCTATTCTCTGAAAAACTCTGCTGAGTTTGCATAAAGTTTGACTGACAAAATGCTCCAAAATTACGATTAGATGCGTTGGTGTCAGATGAATTTCATTAGCAATTATAGACAAAGCTTTTGCTCTGTTTGATTTGCCAAAGTGGCGGTAATTCTTTTCGCAATCGCAAAAATTCGATTTGAATGGTTTATATCTAAAAGTTTTCTTTTTTAGTATGGAGGGGGATAGAAGGGGTCATGTGGGTCTGCGAGCCAGAATAGGGCTTCAGACGTCTTATCAGTCCTGCCGGGGAATTAATGGAGCGGTCATTCGTTGACGTTCGGTGGTCTGCACCGCCCTGCATTCACACATCGCCGACTATTTAAGGCCCCATCTATGCATCATGTGGGCTATTGATGTTTGATTAGTGTTTATATAATTATGCCGCCACTTAAGAGGCTAGACTTTGAACCACACGCGAAACACTTGCGTCTGTCATTCTGTCCCGCTCACAATAAGCTCACGCACACTTACAATACATGCGAATGCGAAATGTGCGAATGAGATAACGCTCAAATTTACCTACAGAAATCGCTCGAAAAGGGGTTTATGGAGAATACACTTTTCTACACCGAAACTTTCACGAAATTGAAATTTAAAAAAATATATATTTATTAGAAAGAAGAAGCTACGTCGGTAGCTTTTTATAATTTTATAATTCTTTATGAGAGTTGAGTTAGAAGCACTTTTTCCTAAAATAATATTTTTTGATAAATCGTACATGTTTGACAGTGAATGTTTACGTTATTCGAAAACATACCGACATAGTTTTCACCCTCTAGAAGGCAGTATTAAAAAAAATATATTCATTTTGTGCAATTTTCGATGTAGAAAAGTGTTTTTTCCCGGGCGTCCTTTTTGTAAGGGCCGAAAAACGAAGTCTATCATCTTAATAGGCCGAAGACCGACAGGTCTCCCGGCCAATGGGAATCATTAAATATGGGGGAGCATTTAATATTGTCCCTGAATATCTCACTCAAAGGCGGATTTCTTATCTAAGGGTGAAATTCTACAATAACGTTCCTTTACAAAATACTATTATTTATCGGGGCTATTAGAGCTCTTGATAAGGCGCGTTAGTAACAGGATTTAAAGTGATGGTCCATAAAATCTCACTCCATACAGATGTAATAAATTTCAATTTATCGTAATTGGATTTCGTTTTGTTTTGGTGGTGAAATGGATGTTACAGCAAAATCGATGACGTGTTGCGATAATTGTTTAATAATTGGCAATTTGTTTTCAAATACCAATTCAGTCAAATTTATCCTTTCTCCGTCCTTATTTTTTCATCAAATATGATGTACCTATCCATTTTAATGGTTTAGCGCGACCTTTATTTGGCAGTGAGATATGTCGATCTTGGACCTCTTTTGTTGCTGACTTCAAAATAAACACACCCGTCATTTTATGAAATAAACAATTGTAAAAGTGATTGAGAGCCGAATTGACAAATGCATTCGGTTTCTACTCCGGCGAGCTCATGTGTTAAGTCCTCCATCATTGCACAAGCAACATTTTTCCGATTATCGGAATAATCGAAACATTTATAATATATATATTTTTTTTAATTAACTCCTAGCAGAAGACCCTGATTAAAATAATTTCCCTCAGGGCCTCAATATCATCTTCGGGAATACTCTGTGGAGGGTCTTTTTGAGGAAAGGAAGGAGAGGAAGTTCTGGAAAGGAAAAATATATAAGGGGTGGGTAGGAACTTCAGATCCAGTGTGTCCAGGAGGGATGGACATATAAATCCATCCCCCCCGCTGCGGTGCAAGACCATGTGTCGAGAGAGTTGCTGAGTCTGAGTCAGATTCAGCTGGAAATGTCAAAGGGTCTTCCCAAACCAGCCTCCCCTGATCTGACCCACCAAACAGAATGAACCCGGTTACCTCTACTAAGTCACCAAACGTAGCGAGCCATTTGGTGTGACCTGTGACAGAGGTGTTGGTTATATAATAAATGGTTCCCGGAGCAGCTGTACCCATACCCGCCTCCCAAAAGTGTGAATTATGAAGCTTAGATTTAATTTGTAGTTTTTTTTTCACACTAAAATGGTGCTCTTCAGTCTTTTCATTCAAATCAACGTGGTATCCGAGCCAGAACTTAGAAATTACTCGAATATCAGAACGTTCCGAAATAAGATATTTTGATTATGCACCTCATTATTTAGCGGTATCTAACCACGCGATGGTAAACAAAATCCTCACGCGAATATTCGTGCAACACACAGTGTAGGTAAATTAATTTCCGCAGCTAGCTACTACACTATATCCCTCATTCTCATTACTAACCTATTTGAGCCCGCATTACTCGATTGCTAATCGAAAAACCATTTAAAAACGTGAATTATTAAACCATTATTCTCGAAAAGTTTCGCAATATATTTCAGAGAGCATTTATCGTTTCTCAATTCAAATGATAAAGAATAGAACACCTAGACCGTAAATTACATTCCAGATGGAATTGTTCTTACTCTCGGCGGGAAATCGGGCCGGAAACGGAGGCTGACGATTGGCGAAGTTCTACCGTCCTCTGGCCTACTTTCCGTTTCCGGTGGCGCCGTAAAAAATATGAGTAAACGAAAATGTCACAAAGGCAGAGTAGAAGGCCATTTAATGCCTTTCAGCGCTGCGGAGCGTCAATATTGGATCGGATGTTATTTAGTGCAATCTGCAGATTTTTAGGTTTTTTGCCAATCGGTGAAAACAAATTCAAGCAATGAATTCTGGGTGGATTGGTAGGAGAATCTCGCCCAAATGATAGTTCATATTTTTGTATTATTAGACTGGTCAACATTGCGTTTGGTTCCAATTTGTTTCCACAATTTCTCGACTGGCTAAGTCTTCTATAACGACATAAGCAACGTTTTCCATTTACTGAGATGATATTAGTATTATCAGGTTATTCGTAACTTGGGTATACTAGTCTTTCTTTTAAAAAAATTTGACGCTCGCATTAAATATATTTTTTCTTATAATGACATAAAGAAGTAATCAATATTAGTTTTAATATTGAATTGTTGGCAATTAACTTGGAAATCAGATTACTACCATCCAAAAATTTTATCATTAATATTTTCATTGAAGAAGATGATATTAATAAATTTTAACGAAACATCTTAGAAAAAAAGACACAAAATAATAATTAATTAAGGTAATATTATTTTTAATATACTAAGGTTATACCGTTGGTTTTTGGCAGATTTGTTCAATTTTCAAACAAAACATTGTACCTATTATACAACTCAAATTTCAAATCATATATAATAATAAATCAATACATAATCTAGTAAAGACACTTTATAGAATTTTAATTTTAGTTTAATAAAAATCATTAAAAAGTAAATCCGAGAACGTGTTTTGTGACGAAAATACATCATTTTTTCTATTTATTTGAGGTCTTACAAACTAAAATATTTCAGATTTTTTTTACACAATTATTTTGTTAATTATCGTGTATATTTAGTAATTTATCATCGTGCGTTTTGAGCATTTTTATTGCTTACTTGAATGTAGGTATACAGGGTGTTAAGGTACGTACTTGAGTTACTTTAACCAGTGATTCCTGACATTATTTGGAGTAAAAAATGTAAATAAAATTTTGGTCTCCGGTGAAATTTTTGATGTTTTTTTTTTTTTTTTTTCTACAAAAACATAAAAAATAGTAGGTGTTGGGTAGTTGGGAGCGGGGTAAGTGGTGGGGCGGTAACTCGGCAGAGTGACCAATAAGGTAATGTGAAAGAATTTTTTTTTTGTTTCATTTTGAACAAAAATATTTTTGAAAAAAAAAAAAAATTGTTATGAAAAAAGTCACCGGAGCCCAAAATTTCCTTAACATTTTTTACTCCAAATAATGTCAGGAATCACTGGTTAAAGTAACTCAAGTACGTTCCTTAACACCCTGTATATTAAAGCAAGTTTTGAATGAGAAAAAAAATTATACGGGGAATAATCGATATTTCTCATCGGAACCCTATAGAGTTGCAAGCATTTTTAAACTTTTATTCTCAGCCGGTGGTCAATGGCATTTAAGACTGGAAATCAAGCAACAACAGATAAAAAAAATAAAGTTCTTGTATTATGATTTGTTTAAAAGTCTCTATGGAGTTCTACAGGAAAACTTGTCCAAATCACCATTCTCGTGTAAAAGCTGAATTACACTCAATCCACTCTCATCTTCCATGTGTTTAGAAACAAAGACTTTATAAGAAGCAAAAAAAATATCCTTAGAGGAAATTTTTTGTTTGATGTGTGAGACCTCCGTAATACGGTTATTTATTTGTCATATCCTAAGTGACACATTTATTAGCTTCCTGAATTAGGCCGGAGGAAACATTTTTAAGAGACGTAATATATAAATATTATTACCCTTCCTAATTTCCTGGGTTCACCAATAAAGAAATAAACAGATAGAATAGGCCACTTGCACCACATTTTTAAAAAAAAAATTCCGTTTTAGGAAAATACTCTAAGACATTCTGTATTTTTATTTTTTTTAATCGTATTTTTGAATCCCTGGCGATTTTTTGAAAATTTCAATCCGAAAAATCGGACCATTTTTAATAAACCGGAAGGACGGGACATAATTTTATGGGTGCAAAAAAACAATAATTAGATAGCCGAAAATCATTTAAAAAAAAAACTGACGAATTCCAAAAGCATGGCAGAGGAGCATACGAAGCATACCCAATTACAACTCATATATATTTTTTCCTTGAACCTCTTATTGATCATTAATCATTATATATGACTTTTACAATTTGGGAGGTGGGTATGGGTACCGCCGCCCCGGGAACCATTTATTGGATAACCAACACCCCTGCCATAGGTCACCCCAAGTGATTCGCTACGTTTGGTGACTTAGCAGGGGTGGCCAGATTTACGGGGTGAGGTTTGTCTGGGTCTTGACGGTGAATGCGGTTGCTTTGCGAGCTCGATCGGGAGAGAATTGTTTAGGGAGATCTAATCTCTCCAACCAAACTCATTTGACCCATCACCCTGCATCGCAGTAGGAGGGATGGATTCGCACATTATTCGTCACTCCTGGACACATTGACCCTTAGATTCCTACCCACTCCTCATACCTTTTTCCTTCACAGAACTTCCACTCCGTCGTTTCCCTTAAAAGATCCCCCACACAGCATCCCCAAAGATGACATATGCCCTGAGGGAATTTTTTTACTCAGGGCCTCCTGTGTGGTGTAAAAAAAATCCAAATCCAAATATTTTACATAAACCAAATTAAAAATAATTAAAGGGAAAGGTTTATCAACAATATGAAACATGCAAACAAGTATGAAGAATGTTCACATGAAATTTATTTAGTTGGTCCATACCTATAGCATTTAGTATGTACCTCTTACCTAGGTTGGATTTGTTTATGCAGTGAGATTATTTGGAATAGCTGAACATTATTATTCTTAAACATATAACTTGTTCTTGTGCCTCTTGTTTGATATTATTCAAATGTTGTGATTTAAATTATACTTATAAAAATGTACTTGTAAAATATGATTATAATACATAATATATTATAAAATTTGATTTTGTTAAAATCGGCACCATCACCGTTATTGTCCTAAAACGCCGCTTCGGAACGGCAACGGCCTGCACGATGTTCATTCATAACATCAGATCTGTCAAAACGTTAAACAGAGGTTATGCAGAGGTTCATTTGTGTGTCAAACCGAGTGCTTCAATATGAATTTTAGTTATTAATACTTAGAAAAGTAGCCATCATAAATGTTTCTAATTTCGGCACATTGTCAGACTGACTCTGAACAAATCCTATCCTATTTCAGCTATTGATTGCAATAATTTCGTATATAATTCACCGGTCAGTGGTTCAGTGGGCATGGCGTTTGGGTCCCACCCAGGCGTTCCGTGTTCGATTCCTCGGCTGGCTAAGTCCTCCATCACAACACAAGCAACATCTTCCGCTTAGTGTGGTGGTAGTAGGAGATTTTCAAATGTTGTTGGGTTATTCGTAACCCGGGAACGTTTGTCTTTCTTTATAAAAAAAAAAAATAAATTAAGTTTGGAGTAAAATTAATTTGACCCAGCGCATATGGGTCTCATAGAAATCGTTGTTTCTCCCTTACTACCGTAGTGAGCAGTATGATATAAACGGTATTGGAAAGAAAATACAACACGCTATACATTCAAATGTAAAAATTAACCACGAAATAATTGAAATACCTTCAAGAGATCAAAGTTTCCGACCGCGATTTGAAAAAAATGTTGAAACTTTGTGAATTTTTTATGATTATTTTTTACATTAAACGACTAAAAAGTGAGGTGGCTATAACGTTTATAATTTATTTTTCTAAGAAAATATGTGTAAGTTTTAGTTTTTTTCGTAACCAGTAATTTAAGCTAGAAAAAAACGTAAGGTGATCCATTTTGAAAACTTTTTTAAGTGTGCATAAAAAATTTTTATAGTTTAATATTTACGGGGTTATTTGTAGTAGTAAAATTTGAAAGCGTATTTAATCACCTTTCAAAAACAGTTTTTAGTTTTCGGATACATTCACAATTATTCTATTTATTTGGATTTTATTGCAAAGCGGAAATATTTTTACCCTCGGACAAATACGTCATGAAATGTCAAATGTGTCAAATTGCAAAAATTGCCGGAAATCAAAGTGTTGCTATATAACAAAAAAATATCAGTGTGGAATTTTACAAAATTAATTGAATAAAATCGGGGACGGGACATTTTAATTTAGTGACGTCACGAGCCCAAAAAACGGATTTATTTATTTAAAAAGAAAAAAAACTATCAATTTCTAAAAAAATTCATTATCATTTCCATAAGCTTAGTAGAAAAATCTATCCACACGATTTTTTCCAAGTCATTATGAGATCCGTGCAAGTGGCCTATTGTGATCTACACTGATTTGATAGAATTCCGACGTCGCCAAATTACATAAGATTTCTGCCTCCTAGACCCCAGAAAGGTCAATGAAATCGATTAAATTATTTTCTCGTCATGAAGACAATATTAGCGACTCAAACAAAATTTTTGAACACAACAATTAGAAAAAATATACTGTCGCATCAAGGAATTGAACCCAGGATCTTAGTAGGAGGCAATGTTCCTGAGATCAATTCCTGATTAAACCGTATATTTTTCTGATTGTTTTGTCAGAGTCGCTAATATTGTCTTCAATGATAAAGGACCAGTTGTTTCGGAAAATTTCACGTTTAAATTTCCTTCAAATCGTCATTCACCGAAAAATTGGGTTGTTTCAACCTCCGTCAGAAGAGATTTCAAGGAAATTTTTATGGAAATGTTTCAAAAATGAAAAGATTCTTTTTTTCATTTCAAATTTGACACCCAATCACGTCTTCCTATATTTCAAATACGAAATAAGTTGTTTCAACTCCAAATAACGTTCGATAAATTTGAAAATTTTATTCAAGTGTTCCCCGCCGAATCACAATTTTGACGTCTGCGCATGCGCCTCCCATTATTTCGCTAACCGTCCGGACTCGGCTGATCACATTCACATCACATTTCTATAGTATTTTTACTGCTGACGGAAGTTGAAACAACCCAATTTTTCAGTGAATGACGATTTGAAGGAAATTCAAATTTGAAGGAAATTCAAATTTGAAGGAAATTCAAATTTGAAGGGAATTTCGAAACAACTGGTCCTATGGAATTTTCGATGAAATTTCTTCTGACGGAGGTTGAAACAACCCAATTTTTCGGTGAATGTCGATTTGAAGGAAATTCAAACGTGAAATTTTTCGAAACAACTGGTCCTAAATATTTTTTCAAATTGAGATTTTACTGACTAAGTTATTCTAAAAACAAAATTAAATGTTTTTTTTAATTAAACCAATTTCTTTGTGAAAACCACTATAATTAAAAAATATATTTTAAAAAAAAAATCTGTTAATAATTGATCAGTAATAATTATTTTTTTCACAATAGCTCCACACAGAAGGCACTGATAAAAATAACATCCCCCAGGGCGTGGTGTCATATTTGGGGATGCTATGCGGATCTTTTAAATGAAAGGAAGGAGAGGAAGTTCTGGAAAGGAAAAATGTACGAGGGATGGGTAGGAATCCGGGGTAAATGGATCCAAGAGTGACAGGCGTATTAAACCACCCCTTCCACTGCGGTGCAAGGCGTAGGGTCGAGAGAGTACTACCGGAGAGGACAAATGATCTCCCTTAACCAGGCTCTCTCGATCCGGTCGCCATGCAGTAGTACTTAGCCAAGCACAAGACAAACCACACCGCATGATCCCAAGCATCCTTGCTAAGACACCAAACGCAGCAAACTACTTGGGGTGACCTGTGGCAGAAAACGTTTGTTAAATTCCACAAAGTGGGATATAAATTGACCTTACATCTGGACACGCCTTCAACAGGTTTCTATCGGTTTACTCTCGTCAGTGGTCCTAACAGAGCTTCACTACACGCTTGTCTACTTTTCCAACTACTATGACCACTATTAGACCCACCTCCAACTACTACCCCTCTTCTGAATTCAATTCAACCCCCGGCATAATAATATCATGAGATCGCCTTCACACGAGCAAAGAGAGAATGTTATATGGAAGTTGGCTGCAATATTTTTCGCACTGCCTACTTGCAGACAGAATAAAGGCAATGTTCGTAAAAGCATGAATATAAAATACATGCACCAAGTAATTTATTTTATTGTACAGAAACGATATCTTTAAATGATCTAGTAGAATTAATTTATGCTATGGTTAGAAGAGAAAAGAGCTTGGAATCATTCGAAAATATATCTTATTTTTATTTATTTTGTATTTCACGCCCTGCTGGACTTTTACATGTTATTTTTTTTATTAACAAAGTACATCTAAATAAGCATTACAAACAATTCAAACAAAAGCAAAAAAAAAAATATTACAAAACAGAATCTAAAACAAAATCCAAAATAAAATCATAAACAAAATCAAATTCAAAATCAAAAATAAAATCAACAACATAATCTAAAACAAAATCAAATACGAGTTAGATAATAGCAGGATACCCTACCATGCAAGATAGAGAAACAACAGAGTGGGATAAGTACAATTCGTAGATTGAGCCAAGGTAAATTAAGTGAAAAATTAAAAATATAAATTAAACTAAGTGCTATATTCACATACATATTATTGATCTTTTTTCCGATATACATCCTACTATGAAGTGTTTATACTTAATAAATTATGTATCAAACATATCCGCAACGTCCATATATTCATTTCCTAAATTCTGAATTCGGCGAATTGGAGTACACAATTGTGATTCCTTCTTGGAGTTTTCACAATAAAATAATATTGATCTTAACAGTTACTTATTGGTTGGGCATTTACATAATACTCACTACACTTACCTACATACATATACACATACATGAACTGCTGTACTTGTAGCTAGTATTGACACATTTCCTTCCTTCCCTTCCCTATAAGATCTGTCATTTTTTCCTATTAACCACAATCAGTTAACAATCGACCATCACCTCGCAAGCACCTCAACATCCGCATTTCTATGCCGCATCTACCGCTCTAAGAAGAAACATACCGCAAAAAAATATTACCGCTATAAAGTGCATGTTAAACCAGCAAAGAGAAGAAAGTGCCACAGTTTCAGTGAGTCCTTTCTATCCTCTCCTTTATATGTGCATATTTTTTACTTGTGCAGTGTCACACACACACATTTAAGGTCATTCGATATACAAAATTACACAAAACTCGCATCACTTATAGTTTTTTAAAGCTGCATCCGGAATTCAATTATAATATCAGCAGTACAAATAAATTTGTATTATCCCGATAGAAGCGAAGCTAGCAGTCCACAAAGGAGTGCTTATACCTTCCCTGATGTATGGCAGTGAGGTATGGCTGGCAGAAGAAGGATGAATGTAGACTGAATGCTGTAGGAATGAGATCGCTGAGGCGAATTTGGGGTAAAACCATGTATGATCGTGTGAGAAATATGGAGATCAGCAAATAATGCAAGGCTGATGTAAGCGTAATGAGTAAGATTTAGAAAGGGAACGAAGAAATGAGTGTAAGGAGAATATATATGGTAGAAGAAGCTGGAAAGCTGGAAGATATGGCACGATCAAGTGAACCAGATAGTTAGAAAAATAGAAGAGTATGTATGAGACGATGTGTGTGAATGAGGCATAGAGTGTGTGCCAAGACCGAGTTGTTTGACAGTCCGTCCTCTCTGCCTACCCTTGCGGAGAAACGGTGTGATGGTTAGTTAGTATTTCTTATTGCTAATACTAATTTGTAATTGAAACAATCGACCAAATACCCAATTCATACTTGGAGATATTGCTGAAAAGTAAGTTATTTGAAACACCTTTTGACTTTATACTCAGCAATTCATAGCAGAGCGTTGCCCTTAACATCCGTTTTACACTTCAGTCTGATCTTGTCTATTGTAATGTAAATCCTTATATTTCTACCCAAAACACGTAAAGAACCGCAGTGTTAAGCTATTGAAATGCTTGCCGAAAATCACAATTTACCAGCAAACATTGAGAATATCCCTGCCATGACTTTTGTGAGTAGGTCCGTCGCCAAGGCGATGAGAAGCCTGATAAATTCCCGGGGAAAAAACTGAATAAAAGTTTCCGCAATAAAAGAAAGCTTTCCCTACCCTTACCTAAACTCTATTTCCCTCCTCGAAACTTATTTGCTTCCATAACACTCCTCCCTCCATGCCTTTCGCAAACCCCTTGAACCCACCATTGTTGTGATTTTCTTTTCCCGTCCAAAATCTTGTCACGTGGTGCCAATTTGAGGTTCCAGGAACACTTCCAATATCCTTTATACAAGAACTGATCTATTACGTCTGCCTACGTGTTCGATTCCACCAATGTTACAGAAGGATCAATGCACCGCTGACAAGTCCCCATTGTATGCCATTTTTTATACAATAATAAAAAATAAAAATAAAATATAAAAATCAAATAATTTTTTTTTTAAATAAAATCTAAAATTTGCGACTAATTTATTGTATACTGAATAGCACTCGACGGGTGTGAATCTTTTCACCCCTAAATCGGAGACTTGTAAATAAATACCCTATAATAAGACGTGTAAAGCCATGTAGAATACACAGTTTCTAAAACCTCAGTGTTTTGGAGATCTTGCCATCCATATCAGTTAATTCAGAACAGAAAGGTTAGAACATCATTAAATTTCCATTTAGATTTTTCGGAAACAGGCGTCCACACTCAGCCACATTTGTTACAAAGCTGATTTGTTTCTGTGTTCTCCATCGCCAGCGTAGTGTTTAAATGTTTCAGAAACGTATTATTTGGTTTCAGAAACACGTAGAATTTGTATCTGAATCAGTGTTTATAAACAAAAAAAAATCGGTGAATACATGGCTCTAAATTTACATTTCAGACCATTTTCGCAGTACCTAGTGTGAGAGATAATATGAGTGGAAAAGTATTTAATACATGTTATTGCAGTGAAATTCCACCAAGAATTCAAATTTTCAAAGGCACCATAAATTTGAAAGGCATGAAAAAACTTTTATTAATTGCTCGTATAAAATTATTGAATTACAATAGCAATGTGTCCAAAGTTTAATTTGTAATTCATTTTACTCTTCGGGACGAACAAGGCTCATGTACAATTTCCAGTGTTTGTAACTTTTGCCGATATTAATAAAACTGCTCGAGACAAAAGTAATGTTAGGTTAGTTTGCTACAATTCCATATATTTTACTAACGATTGATAAACTTTAATTTACTTTAAAAATGTGTTTTATAACACGCCAGCTCTCCATTTATTTAATTTGACTTTTTACCAAATGTTTTTATTTAACAGTGGAAAGAATTAGAGAAATTTACAGAATCATTTGGAAAGGAATTCTTGTTGTAAATTTTAGTTTTCGAAAACAGCTCGGTATTATTTTAATTAAATTTAGTTTTCAGAATTAGAATATGTTTTCCTTATCCATGGTAGGGACCTTTTACTGAAATAATGAAAAGATATTCAGAAGGAGAAGGTCAAACTTGGATATTGAGGATAGCATTTCTATAATGGCGGATATAATATATTTTAAACCAAAGAGGCACCATATTTTCCTATTTATATTCTTTCTTCACAAATATAACCACGTCATTTAGTGAACGTGGTTTACCTATAATTGTTCTTCTAAAATCAATCAGATGGTGGAGAAAGGGTAGACGTTGAATAAAAACAGGGAAAATATTGTTGACACAAACCAGGCCATTTCAAACGATGCTTGGATTTTGAATGTTGGTATCATACCCGGGCTATACTGAGAGAATTGTTATTTTATAAACAAGTTAGAAAATTCTATGTTATCTACTGGGAAAAAAATCTATAAACAAGCAGCCTTTATCTTACGACCGGAGACCGTTTTTCACAGCATTATCTCTAACAGCGTAGGTTCGGATTCAATTACAATTAATACTGATTACACAGTATCCTCTTAGAGGTTTATCCTATTAGTAAATTTAAATAGTATTTGAACATATTCTCTCGATCCTCCTTCGCTCCTCTCATGGTTACCTGAACCAAGAATCAATAATATTTAAAAACCTCATTAGAAAAAATTTACAATACATAATTGTTAAATTATTACAACGCAATAAAATATTTTAGGTACCTTCTTCCATAATTTAAACCTGAAAAAGGTTATCAATGTTTGATGATTTTAAAAACCACTGAACATGAGTCCAAAAACCATATTGATTAGATACCTTTACCTTTAAAAACCAGACACGTATGTGATACCACTGAAAGCGCCACGAGACTGACATGATCCGCTTTAGCCCAACTATATTTATCCTACCTGAAAACCTTTTTCTGTTGAACTTTGGGAAGGGTCAGAGCTTTCAAAAGTTTTGTTTTTCATCAGAATTTATAAATGAGTTGTTTAAACATTCCAAAATGTTTCAAAATCTAAACGTCACTTATTTGTTTGGGAGATTTGACAAATAGACCACTTAACAAGATTGTTATTCAAACTAATGCTTTTCATTCCCATCAACACATTGTGCTTTGATAAAACTGGGTTATCAATTCAATAGCATTTCATTGATGAAAGAGACACTTTTCGGTAATGGATCGAGTATTTATATATTATTTCATGTGAGAACATTTAATACCTTAAAGTGAACTATCAAAAAACTGCGCAATATAAATAAACTATTACTAAGTCATTTGTGAATGCTCTTCCAAAATGTGACTAGCATTATCCAAATATTTTATTTTAAATATCGAGAATTGTATAGTTTTGCTAAGGCGGTTGGTTGGTGGCAACTAATTAGACATCCCGAAAGCTGATTATAGATGATACTTTTAAAAAATCAATAATTGAATATCTTTACACGCGATCTCTTATGACTTATGTGTAAAAAGGAATAATAAAAACAAATCTTCGGAACTAAATTCGTTGCACAAAAGATCAAACCCAACGTTTATTTGTTATGTATAGGGCAGGTGTGGCGAACCTAGGGCACGCGTGCCCGAGGTCGCAAGTTTGATAATTTTTATATTGTTCGAACGATTTCCGAGTTCAAAAAATTTTGAACTTGAATACTGATGAATCCAGTTGGTCGTGTGTATTACTAAAAGTGACGAAATATGAACCAGATATTAAGAATTTGCCATCGAATCTTCAACAGCAAAAATTTCATAATAACTAATGTGTATATTTATTGATTGCGACTTTATTTTTATGAAACTAACTCTTTTGTGATCTTTAAGCTGGTAAATGAAAGTCAGAAGAAAAACCTTTTTTTATGAAATAAAAATAAAAAACATTTTAGAAAATATTTGTAAATTTTTTTACTGCTTGGACACGCCACACAAATGAGAAATAATATTTGAGGATTTTTTATCAAGCGGACCCAAAAAGGTTAGCCACACCTGTATTAGGGTATTCCGTACAAAGTTCGTGACTCCGAATAGAGAAATTCAAGAATTTTTTTATCTTGTAAATGTGTAAGTTTTTCCAATTCGAGAAATTTATTTGAAAAATTAATCAATTTTTTGAAGGCCTTCGTGGTTAAGGTTAAGGTTCTCGTCTAGCAATCCGAGATACGTGGTTCAAATCCTGGAGTGCGCAAATATTTTGTTGTATTCATTTGTGTTATTTCACAATTTAATAATATTTAAAATAATATAAGGTACATTTGCGGCTCCTTTCAGAGTGATGATCTCAGTATCGCCATAATAATAATATTTGGCTAATTTATATAGCGCCGTTTTCGTGAAAAATCACCTCAAGGGCGCTGTAGCATAGTGTACAATCACCATTCAAAATTAAAACCTTGCTTTAAATGGCTTTAGCCGTGTTTGCTAACTAAATAACTAGATATTTCCCCACCTTCCTCTCCCCCATCTCCTTCCCCTCCCCACTACTTTCAGCCTCTCAGCACACCCGAATTGGGGAAGCCTTAATCTCACTGGCTATAGAAGAGAGTAATTGGGACTTGTGTGCTGTATTTAAATAAAAAATGAACGCCGTTATTAAACTAGAAAAATCACAAAATCTGTAAATTATTTAAACAAAATAAATACATATTT
This sequence comes from Limnephilus auricula, assembly GCA_951813805.1. Classification (NCBI taxonomy): domain Eukaryota; kingdom Metazoa; phylum Arthropoda; class Insecta; order Trichoptera; family Limnephilidae; genus Limnephilus; species Limnephilus auricula. The sequence continues at coordinate 37,498,473 of OX638388.1, forward strand.
CAGGTATGGAATTATTAATAAACAATGGTACCTACATCGCTTATCCGAATTATTCGTCCAAAGCAAATTTGAGTTTCAATAAAAATATATATAAATTGGTTTTAGCCCACTTTAACTTTTTTAATTAAATTCTACCAGTTTCAGAAGAACCCTTCCTTCGTCAGCAGAATATTAAAAACTGTTTTTTCTGGTTTTTATAGTTTTTAATATTCTCTTGACGAAGGAAGGGTTCTTCTGAAACCGGTAGAGTTTAATAAAAAAAATTACAGTGGTCTAAAACAAATTTATATATTTTGATTGTAAATTATGGTGAGCCACAAAAGTTAATGCTTATTACTTATTACGAATTTGCAAATTTCAGTTCATCGAACGTCAAAAATTTCACGTAGGAATAACTAACCCACATCATCACAGACAACCGAAATGAGTATGTTTGGTAATATAGAGTCTAGGAATTCTGTGGGAGTCATTTATTATATTTGTAAACGGGTTTACTCTCCACGCTTCAAAGCCTGACCAGGAAATTGCGATGCAGTGCGGTTGAAAAATTCCCTGTCGTTACCACGGCTTCTTTGTTCTAAGTAACACACATTTCAAAGTGGACAAAGCCGGTCACTTTGGATTAATGCCCCACTGTGCGGTGGGCGCCACTGCGGAGGGTCGGAAATAAAATCCTTTGTCATCTGATCACAATTATAAAATTTGAAACATTTATTTCTGTTGTTACCTTATTCTAGTCGGCTTTGGTAAACAAATGCGGCAAAAACTTCTGAAATCACTCAAAGCAAGAATTTTGCATGTGTATTTTTTGTTTTAATAACCGCTGAAAGCTTTTAAAATGAATAATTGCATTTGAATTTCCCTTACACTTGACCATCCATTAAAATACCCATAATGATAAGCGGCCTCCGTGGTCGAGGGTAAGGCTCTCGACTATCACTCCGAAGATCGCGAGTGTAAATCCAAGCGTGCGCAAATAAATTTTATTGGATTGGTTTGTTTTATTTCACAATTAATGAATTCAAAATAATGTATAGTATATTTGCGATACGTTCCAGAATGGAAGATACTTTCAGTATCGCCCTGGTGTAATACCACCACTCAGAATTAAAACATTGCTTGAAATGACTTTAATGGTATTTGGTGACCAGATCTGAATCGCCAGGTACTTCCAAACCTTCCTCTTTTCCAAGTCATTCCCCTACCCACTAACTTCAGCCACGCAACATATCCCAATTCTCATTGGCTCCAGACGTAAGCAGGTGGGACTCTTTTATGGTGTTTACTAAAAATAAAATTGACATTTGAAAAATAGATTTTTATTTTAAATTATGAATATAGTATTTTGGTCACTTCATTTTTTGTCGTAATTTTTTATGGCAATATCATATAACAACTCGTCCCAATTCGTTTATAAATTAATATTTTAATGCATTTTCATGAGCAAAACTATAAAAAATGGGCATGCATTTGATGCATTGGGTCACATAGGGATGCATTATATAATTATGTTAAATTGTTAAGGATCAACTTTCAGAAACTAATCGAAATATAAGAGAAAATGGACTGATCTCAACACTTATTATTTTCAATTTTAATGCTCTACGTTTTTCTGGCAACTGAGAAAATGACATATAAACTTATCGCTGTGAAGTAAAGTCAGCTCTTTTAAAAGTCAGCTTTCCCCAATTTTGAATCTAGTGTTGTAATATCACCGTACACAAATATATTTTAAGGTAAGTCCCTAAAATTTCTCCGGCCTCTGCCGTACAGCACGATAAATATAACCTGTTTAGCACCAACTGTTATCCACTCTATTCGTAATCCTTTTCCACTTTCATATTTTCCCCAGAACATATTGTTTACCTGCTACCCAAGTCCACCCTCTGGGTTCGTGTGAAGTGTTAATCCATGATAATAATTATTAATAGACCAAACTCTTTAGTGAGGGTGGGATTTGTCGGATAGAAGGGAGCTTTACCCGACACACCTGTGGACGATATAAGTAAAACTACAATCCCTATAAAACATTGGTCAGTTAGGAAAATTCCTTTTCTGGGGCGCAGATGTAGGGTTCGTCAGCATGATTTAATTATCAAACCCCTTTATGTAATACCGCGCTAGAGCTAGCTCGAACTGTTTAGCACTAAAGCTTTTTTAGAGATTGTTGTTAAGCTAAGGGAAGTAAGGAAAAGTTAGAGAGGGGGAAGGTTGCAAAAACTTTACTCTTTAGAATACAAATACAAACAATTTTTCGATTCAATCGATTGCTTAAATTCATGAATTCTAATGTTGATTCACGTCACAATGCGTTGCGCATCGCCTTGCACCATAATCCACATGTCAGTCACCCCTAGACAAACTCTTCCCATGTTTTTACCCATCACCCACTCCTAATAAATTTTCCTTCTCAGAACTTTCTCCCTTCCTACTCTTAAAATGACTTTTTAACACAGCATCTCCAAAGATGACAGGCCCTGAAAAATCTCATTTTTCTCTAGGCCTGCTGTGTGAAGTTACTTCTTGTTTCCAATACCAAGAATCTTACCGATCTACCAAGCAGGTCATAAATATCACCGAACACCAACCAAGTTGTTTTTAATTTCATGGAATTTGTTAAAAAATAACAATAATGAAAATAATAATTGGATAATTTGTAGAGCGCCATTTTAGTGAGAAATCACCTCAAGGGCGCTCAACAATAACAACAATGTGTTATTTTTAACCTTAACTCCGACTGTGGATCTTGTTTACTAAAAAATGTCTCCTTATCTGATATTTCTTTCAATAAATTCCACTTACTTTATCCTAGCCCCATTGGTCTGATATCTCCTTGAAAAGCCAAGCAAAGCTCTCCAGCGCACGAGGCTTATCACTACCCGTTTTGCACGCTGGTGTCAACTGTGACCGACTTCTGAAAACTCGACTCGCTTAGACTCTGTTCAACTCGACTCGGTTCAAAAATTCAATCCGCCGAGCGCCAAAAGCGTATCCAAAGCAACCGGTAAAAGAGTACAGTGAATCTGTAATTTTCATTTTTACCCTTTGTGACAGTTGTGATTTAGTTGACCTTAAACTTGTCAAAGATTTATGGCATTTCGGTATAGAAAATGTGCTTCTACAAAACTCTACGCCGAAAATTTATTTAATGTTTCGTTTTCAGCGCCATTGAAATCAGGACTTTTGTGCGTCGGTTTCAAGAAGAATTATTATTCTACAAAAGAACACGCCATTAGATACTTCTTTCCTACTTTGTTATCTATTTCTTTAGATCTTTTTGAGTGATCTTTGACGGAGTTAAGCGACCTTATTTAAATTTAAATCAGTTAGTAGGTTCCTAATTATTGAAGAGTCACAAAACAAAAAAGGTTAATATTATTTATTATTATGTTAGTCTTTGAGTAAAAGAAGTTCGCATCAATACAGCGAATAAACTTTGCCCATTAACCAAACATTCGATAGGAGTTCGTACCAAGTATGCTTTGACTTAAGGGGACCTTAAAGGTGAAGACAATTATTGGTTGTATGTAATATATACACCCAAGTACATATTACGGAAAAAAGTTAGACAATTAACAATATGTTTGCAGTAATGAGTATAAGACATAAGTGTTAAGTGTCCGATGACACCGTGTGGACTGTAAAACTAAATTATGTGGCGAAATTACGAGTGTATTAGATTGTGTTTTTAAATCGACAAGGGAGGAAGGAAACGAAAGGAATGGCCCTTACCTTGATGATGAGGTGACATCTCCCAGTTCTTCTTTATGATCACTTTCCAATGATGATGACCCGATGGTCTTCACGACAATTATAATATATTTATATTATTGTTATTTGCGAGATTTGCGAAATGCTTGTACAAGCTTGGTCGAGTTTTTCAAGATAACAACTGAATGTTTTTATTAAAAAAAAAGGAAGTGCAAAAGTGTTCTTTTTTCAAGTGTTTTAAATCATCTTCTTTGCTTCTTGGGTAAGGGCCTTGATGTGAAAGGAAGGGAATCACAAGGAAGGAATATTTGGTAAGGAACATGGGTATAATGGATTAATGTCCTAAAGTTATTTCAACACTAAACATTCCGCCAGCCTTGAGAAAATGTGATAATTTTCTCAATAATTGTGCATCAACGACACGAAAGAAAAAGAAAGCAAAAAAGAAAACGACAACAAACAAAATTAAATGGTAGAATTAATAACGAAATTAAAATTATAAACTAAGCAAAACAGATATTTAATCGATAGGTAGTCGATACAGTTTTACCACGGGACGTTTAAAAACACCCTGGGGAGTACATACCGAAACGACACGGATAATTCCATCAGCGCCGGGAAATAGTTCAACGACTCGTCCGACAGGCCATCGCATGGGGGCTGATTGCGAATCATCAATCATAACTAGGTCGTCAACTTTCAAATTAGGGTTTGTCGTAGCCCACTTGTTTCGTTGTTGAAGAGTGTGTAGATATTCCTTCCGCCAACGATTCCAAAAATGTTGAGACATTTGTTTCAATAGTTGCCAACGCGATAAACGATTCATTGGTACATCCACAAAATCTTCTTCAAGAACAGAAACGAGGGGAGCCCCAATCAAAAAATGGGCAGGAGTTAACGGGTCCATTTCAGATGGATCCGGCGATAGCGCTCCAATGGGTCGCGAATTTAAAATTGCTTCGACGCGAGTCAGAACTGTGGTTAGTTCTTCAAAGGTGAGGATTTGATCTCCCACAACCCGTTTCAAATGGGGTTTGGTTGACTTAATTCCAGCCTCCGACAATCCGTTGAAATGATGTGCGGAGGGAGGATTAAAGTGCCAGGTAATTGAACGAGTGACAGTTGCATACACAAGACGATGTCGAATTTCGTTACGAGCCGAAATTATCCAATATTTTAATGATATTATGGATTGCAATGCACGAGGACCTGGATGTAAGTACATACGATGGTAATGGTCTATTATTAAAGTTGTCAAATGACATTGCTTCGGTAAAATAATAGGATGTCGAGCATTTTCCGAGACCTGTGCATAACGAATACGACCACCGACTCTTAAAATTCCATTTTCATCGATAAATGGAGAGAGTTTTTGAAGTTGTGTCGAACAAACATGATGCGAATGTATATTGTCTATATCTTGTTGAAAATAAATAGTTTGAGCGAGCTTAATGCAACAAGCCAAAGATAAATTATTTTCTTTTAAAGAGAGTGGGGAAAATACGTTGAAAGTGCCAATTGATTTCGAACGTAATTTATTAATACATCGACGACACCAATATATAACACGTAATAATTTCGATAATGAAGAAAATTTCAGTAGAAACTCTTGGTCACAAGTTGACACATTCGTTACGAATGAGATCAAGTTTTTCGATTTGTATTCTGGTAGTTGTTCTGCGGGAATAGTTTGAGGTTTAACTAGTAACCATTCTTCCAAAGGTGATGATAGAAAGTTAGGTCCGTACCACCATAATGATGCTTCAGCGATTTCATTTGGAAAAACTCCTCGTGTTCCCAAATCCACGGGATTATCTTGCGAGGAAATATGATACCAATGTTCATACGGTATATTTTCAATTATAGCTTCAACACGATTTGCTATAAAAGTTTGCAAAAGAAACGAAGGTGTCTTCAACCATGCCAATACAATGGTCGAATCCGTGAAAACGATGATTCTTTCTATTTGAAGTCTATCTTTGTATACTTCTTTACAATAAGTCAACAAATTTGCCAATAAAACTGCTCCAAGCAACTCCAATCGTGGGATAGATGTCACTTTGATGGGTGCAACCCTTGACTTAGCTAACAAAATATGGCTCGATATTTCTTTGTTGTTAATTACAACTAAATATACAATTCTACAATATCCTCTTTCAGAGGCATCTGAAAATCCAACAAGTATACAACGACTTTGTAGACATGTTGTGACATAGCGATCAATTCTTAGATTGGCGAGGGATGGAAGTTCTGTTATGTAAAATGTTAAAGGATGACTAGGCGATTCTCGCCACAAAATACGTTGGAAACGGCGAGAGTTCTTGTCCATTAATATTTGTCTATACATTTGACGTATGTCAGCGGTAAATACGATTTTGTGTATTCGAAAATTACACATCAATTCGACGACGTCCTTTTGTAATTTGGGACCGACCAAAAGTATGTCGTTCAATGACATACCCGATGACGTTTTAGCACTTGCATCAAAAACAACCCTTAAGCGAGTGGTAGAACTCGTCTCCTTTATTATTCCATGATGAGGTATGAAGTAATTACCAACAATTGGCGATTGAGATGGTATTTCCATCATGTGTCCTAACGATAAGTATTCTCTCATGAACGAAATATATTGGGATTTGAAATCAGGATTTCGATCCAGTCTCCTTTCTAAATGCGTGAGACGTGACAATGCTGTGTCATATGATTTTCCCAATTTCTCCGGGGTTCCCTTAAATGGTAAAGATACAACGTACCTCCCATCTTTGTTACGGTAGGTATTTTCAACATATAATTGTTCACAACGAAGTTCATCAGGCGATTGAATTTTCTTCAAAAGAGGAACGTTTTCGATTTCCCAGAAACATTTAAGTTTTTCATCTATTGATTCCTCCATTGAAGTGAAAAATGAGTTAATAGAATGATTTGATGGTTTGACACTTCCCATCAAAACCCAACCTAATTTGGTTTCAATGGCTACAGGTTCATTTTGATTGCCAATTAATTTACCTGAGCACAATAACGACGCAAAGATATCACTTCCGAATAGGATATCAATTTCTGAAGGTATGTAGAATGTAGGGTCTCCCAATTGGAGTCCTGCGATGTGTGACCACTCATGCTCGACGATACGAGATGACGGCATATTTGAACAAATGTTATTCAAAATAAGAAAATCTGTCGTAATACCAGATTCCTTCGAGGCGACGGGACGAAATTGTGTTTTTATTAATCCGTTGGAATTAATTGTAGGAATGTTGCCAATACCTAGCACTGCAAGTGAGTGCTTCTTTTGACGAGGCAAACCTAAGCGTTTGACGCAATTCTCCGAAATGAAATTAGCCTGGCTGGCGCTATCGAGCAAAACTCTAGCCTTTTTGAAAACGCCATTTTTGTCCAATATTTCAACATAGGCTGTAGATAACAACACCGATGTGTTAGTTTTATTGTAAACCGTTGTCAAAGCAATTGGTTCCGACGAATTTTCTTGAGGTTCTGGATTTTCCAACATTTTCTTTGGAAAATGCAACAGGGTATGATGTCTTGCTTGACAATGCTTGCAAGAAAAGCGAGATTGACAATTTTTCGCATTATGTCTCCCTTGGACCAAACAATTAAGGCATAGATTATGTTCTTTTACGAATGAGTATCTATCCTTTGCAGAAAGGTTTAAAAATTTGTCACATTTATGAAGAGCATGTGGCGATTTGCAAGCAAGACACTTGATTTCAATATTCGATACAAACGAATTAACATTACTATTATTGCTCGAACGACTTTTAAAATTATAGGCCTTCGATGGAACTTTATTAACATTTTCCTTTTGTGTCATATGTTCCGGAATAATACCTGACGCCATTTCCTTAGCTAAGCATTGTCCCTCCAAAAACTGCAATAGTAGATCGAATGAAGGAATTTTTTCCGACTTATGTTGTAACTCAAAATCAATACGCAATTCTTTTGGTAATTTGCGTAGAACAATATGTAATAATATGAAACTCCATTCACGTACCGGAAAATTTAAAACTTCCAAAGCGGCAATGTTTTCTTTCAGCATTGAAATAAATTGCCTCAAATTGTCATGAGCCTTTACGGGCTGGGATGACAAAATTACCTCCACGTGTATATCAGCCATTAGGCGTACATTATCATACCTCGTCTTTAGAATATGATAAGCAATAAAGTAATTTCCTTCCGAAATCGGCAAATGTTTCACGCATATTAATGCCTCACCAGTGAGACTACTTAATAAATATTGCATTTTTTGAACGGAATTTAATGAATTATTTGAATGAATTAACGAGTCAAAAGTGTTAATAAAATTCATCCATTCTGTTGAAATTCCAGAAAAGACTATCAAATTCAACTTAGGTAACGAAACATTAGTCAAATTATAGTTCATTGTTTTATTGTCGATTGCAACTGTTGACTTTTCAGGAAACAGTTGGTTAAAATATGATTGTATTTCGTAATACATATTTTGTATCTCCGAATATTTCGATTGTAATACCGTTACATCAGCCTCATTCTTTTTTGTAGCTTCCAGAGATATATGAGCCTGAATAAAGTTTTCTCGTACAATTACGAGATCTGTGTAACGTATTTTGAAAGCATCTTTGTCAGATAAATTCATTGTTTGAATTGCTTTCAAAGCCGACGCACGAATACTCTCCATATCCAGCACTGACAATCTATATTTAATTGAATTGGATGCCATTTTTGAATATTTAAAACCAAAAAATATTCAAACCAAACAAAAAAAACAATAACAAAACTGCGTAAAAACTGTCACTTTTTACAGTTTACCTTGACAACGAAATCATAAACAAACTTCACTGCGTATCTATGGAAGCAGGGCTCTACGTTACCATCAGTTACCATTAACAGTGCTCTACGTTACCGACGCGACTTCAAACTGATGCCTACTTATCGAATGCTACCGGAATTGCAAACAAATCATGTCAATATGATTACCTAATTAATTATTAATCTTTATGCGTAATAATGAATTATTGTTGAAATAGCTTTACGACAGGAACGGAATTGAAAGGATGCGAGTTTAAAAACACAATCATTTGAATTGAAACGATATTCAATTTGGCAAATTTTTTGCTAAAAAACAACAATATGTAATTTAGCGGGAATGTGATTTATATCCGGCTACAAGGATCAAAATGTTAAGTGTCCGATGACACCGTGTGGACTGTAAAACTAAATTATGTGGCGAAATTACGAGTGTATTAGATTGTGTTTTTAAATCGACAAGGGAGGAAGGAAACGATAGGAATGGCCCTTACCTTGATGATGAGGTGACATCTCCCAGTTCTTCTTTATGATCACTTTCCAATGATGATGACCCGATGGTCTTCACGACAATTATAATATATTTATATTATTGTTATTTGCGAGATTTGCGAAATGCTTGTACAAGCTTGGTCGAGTTTTTCAAGATAACAACTGAATGTTTTTATTAAAAAAAAAGGAAGTGCAAAAGTGTCCTTTTTTCAAGTGTTTTAAATCATCTTCTTTGCTTCTTGGGTAAGGGCCTTGATGTGAAAGGAAGGGAATCACAAGGAAGGAATATTTGGTAAGGAACATGGGTATAATGGATTAATGTCCTAAAGTTATTTCAACACTAAACAATATATAATATTGTATGTAATATATACACCCAAGTACATATTACGGAAAAAAGTTAGACAATATATAATATTGTATGTAATATATACACCCAAGTACATATTACGGAAAAAAGTTAGACAATTAACAATATGTTTGCAGTAATGAGTATAAGACATAAGTATAAGTATATTATTTAACAATATTTTTGCAATAATGAGTGTTAGTTGCAAAATCGATTTTATTTAAATATTTATAGCGATTTAAAATATATCGTGATCTACTGAAAATTAAATGCCAACCTTTCATAATATCCTAACCTTCACATTATATAATTTTCCTTGAAATACAATGTAAAAATAAATGGGTTGGTAACGTTATCATTAACACAACTTTTTATTAAAATTTGCAGCCGACAGTTTTCCAATAGAGCACAAATGTTTTTCGTGTTTTAATGGTATTTCAAAACAAAATAAAAATGGTTATATTATACTGGAAAATAATTTTGAATAAATGTACATTGAATTTTTTTACACTAAGCAAAATATTTTTTAATTAAATGAAGAATTTTGTACATTAAACAGCTGTGTTTCTAGTAAGTTTGATTCTAATAATAATAAAGATTAGATTATTTCGACATCGCTATTTTTATGGGAAGATGACCTCTAGGGTGCAATAATGACTTAATTTATTAAACCCACAACCTTTTTAAGATTTATTATAAGTGACTTACAACTAATATGTTTAACTATTAACTTACAACAAGATTTATAATTGTTAGCAACTAACCACTGAGACTTAATAATAAAGTAGTGAATTAGATTAATATAATACATTCATGATCAATTGGGTCTTAATATCTTCATTTTAATTTTCATAAATATTAATCATCGAAATTTAGTTCTTTAATAGACTAGTAGTCACATAAACTTGGGCACCTTCTAGTCACGAATTTCTCAGATGTTGATGTCATCAGATGTTGAAAGAAGTGTAATTTTCATTTTTGAAATCTAACTTAACTATGTTTTTATTTTTGGTTAATTTAGTTATGAAATTTTTCCAGAAATTTTGGTGCTTAATTATTGAAAAAGTCGGTAATTTCTCATTTCCCAATACTGACCACTGAAATTCTTAAGTAATCGAAGATCAATTTTAATGGTTCAAAGTTTAAATCACAAAAACCATTGAAATGTGGCCTAACTTCTACGTTAAGTTCTCTCTAAATTCAACTGAACTTCCATACAACAAAGAACGAAAAGAAAACCGAAAAGATTTATGGATTTCAAAATATTGAGAAGGTGAGAAATTTTTGTCGAAGATATTCATAAAATTGTAAAGTTTTTCACTTCTGTTCCATTCACGTCTCGTTTCATCTTTGGGGTCGTGATATCGAATTTAATGAACGTCGTTTTCATCGAAGTGAACCTAATAAATAACGACGTCAAAGCGAGCTATCGCATCAATTATTCACGTGCATGTGTATTACGTACCAAATCTAATCTACTCGGTTTAACACGTAATATTCATGCCATGAATTTATTCCTTTACGTATTCCAGATTTAACGAGGAAAATTCAAAAAGTGAAGGCAATTTAAAACTTCTTTTAAATGTTGGATGTCGAAAACTTTGCCTCGTCAACTCGGTTAATACACTTTCTGACACTGACATCTCATTTTCTTTTCTTTTTTGCTTTACAGTTTTCTCGTTTTAAATTTATTTTTTTCTTTTAGATATTTTATATCAATTTTTATTTTCTTAGCACCACATTCACAACTTCTCAGAAAAGGTACCTACTCAATTTAAAAAAAAACGTTGGAAATATTATTTTAGTGAAGCTAACCTTAATTTATGAAAGCAATCTTCATAGATCATTTCCAATGAAAACTTTGATGCACCTGTATTTAAAGATTTACCCCTTACTTATAAACTTCTTTTTAATTTTTGACAACTGTTAAACAACCATTTACTAGATATAAACGGTTTTTCATCAGTTGTGCAAAAATTAAAACATGTTTATTAGTAAGGCCCTTAGTACCTTACATGGGCAGGGAATCAAAAGATGAACCGACGAATTTACGGACGATCTTTTTGCACTTGTTTCCCGAATATCAATTATTAATGACACTGCTCATATTGCAAAGATGAGATTCAATTATTTTAGGAAGAAGTTTCTCCAATATTTCTTTCTACATTTCGCTAACTGATTCCTTACGAAATTTCATTAAAGTATATTTCTAAAAAAACAGCACAATTTTTTTTATATTCAGCGGTTATTTCATCAAATACGAATAAACTGCTTTATTATAATATATTAGCGCTATATAATAAATTAGCGCTATTCGTCGAGTAGCTTATATTATTCGTTTCACCACCGCTGAGTTAAGCTATATGTCAAATAAATATCTTATTTTCCGCCAACTTAATTCTTTGATTAAAGTGATTTGATTACTCAACAGTTTACTAAGAGGTGGTGAAATATAATATTTACAATTCCCTTTACTCTACGGAGAAAAAGGTACCTAAATAAATACATTACAGTGTAAATAACATTTTAAAACTCTTTTACTATGTACCCTTATTTTTTTAAATAAACACGTACGTTACACAACAGTTTCAAACATTATAAATAACGAATATGAGTAAAACAATATTTTGACTTTAAAAAATATGTTCATGTGGATCAAAAAACGCCGGATCTGAATATTCATATATATTTCTATATTTTGACTCTCAGAATTGATAAATCCTTCTTGAAAGGTGATTTAAAAGCTATCTGTACTGTATAACTGTTCTATGATTGGTCAAACGAGATCTGACGTCAAATGTACTCAGTTTAGTATATATTCTTTCCAGTACTAAGTTTGTACAATGTAATAATTTAACATCTCTTTCTGTTATATGCGTACTTCGCGAATAAGAAGGAGAAATCGCCAGTTTTATCTTGTGTAGTTTTGTATGCTGATCTGAGGTTCTGAGATGATTTATAAATTTTTATTATTTATTAACCAAAAAATACATTTAAGTGCAATTTTTTTAGGTATACGCCACCTCACTAGGCTGAGCCTGTTCCGAGGTAGCGGAAATTTAATCTTTTTATATAAATTTCTTTAAAAAAAATAATAATAATAAAAATATATATATGTTTTATCGATTATTTTAAGTCTAATTAGGTTACTGTAATCTTCATAAGTGTCAATTGACACAGAAAACTATTTTTAAATATGTCAGAAAACGGATCGTTCATGGCATCTACATTTTTTTACGGCGATAAATTGCTTCGTAAGCTTTGTATTTTTACACATCGATACGATACAATAATAATGTATATTATCTCCTGACGTTTTGGAAGGTATTGTTAAATTGAAAGCGGGAAAATTGAAACTATTAACATATCGTCGCTCTAGTTCGTTTTTGTCCAACAGACCAGTTTTCGTGAAATTGAATTAAGTATGCCAATGTTCTCAAAAAGCCTTTACTTATACGATACTCGTTAAAAAAAATTATAAGCAATTATTTAAGGGGTTTTCAAAACGCATTTTGTCTTGCGTCCTTCAAAATGTATGTGCTTCTATCGTAAAAAAAGTTTAAAGTGCCATTTCTCCCGATCCGCATTTTGGTCTGTTGGATAAAAACGAACTGATGCGCCGATATGTATAATGCAACTCAAATAGGATCGCCAAGCGCCACCACGACCAAATTCACCAACAACCCAAAAATAATGTGGAACTCTTAAAATTTACGTAAAAGCAAAGGCAATAATCCCTCTGGCGAGAACACGTCGTGAACGTCGTGGGAGGGATCGATTCATACGTCCATCACTCCCGAACACATTGACCCGCAGATTCCTACCCACTCCACATATATTTTTCCTTCCCAGAACTTCCTCTCCTTCCTTTCCGTAAAAAGACTTTCCACAAGCATCCCCAAAGATGACATAGGTTCCGAGGGAAATTGCTTTCAAATGTATGAGCAAATGTAAAAAAAAAAACTAGTATTTAAATTTGGATGTGCATATTGATAAAAAAAATTAAATCGACTCAAATCTTTTTTACGAGTATGATAAATTTTTATATGGTAAGTCTATTATTTGAGCTGAACCTTGACCTCTACTTTGTATACTAATTTTCTCATTTCTAATGCAACATTGTGTCTGCAAACTTGGCAGAGTGAGTAGCAAATCCTTGCTCCGAGCCACATATTATATTACTCTTATATCGAGTCTAGGCAGCGTATTTTCGCGGTTGAACCAAATCGCGAGCGCGGCGAGGAATCACTTCAAAGAATAAAAGGAAAAGTCTGAGTTTATTTTTTATTCCTTCTTGGAAAAATAACCCCGTGCTTTATTCAAAATATTTCCATTCTCGTATTTTATGGTCTCATGAATATACAAGCATCTCCGGGTAAAGTGCATTAACTTCGATGATTATGTGTGTATAACTATGTAATATTTAGTACTAGAAAAAAAAATATTTAATGTAAATTCCTCGTATTAGAGTGTAAGTATGGCATTGTTAAATAAAACATCGCCAAAGGGAGAAACTCGAGGTGAGGGCGACTTAATAAAATAACATAAAAATTCCTTTTTTTCTTTTTTTTATATTCAATATTTATTAGTTGGGCATTTACACAGCTACACTTACATACATACATCTATACAAACCTATACACATACATGAACTGCTGTACTTGTAGCTAGTATTGTCACATTTCCTTCCTACCCTTCCCTATAAACCTGTAACTTTTTCCTGTTACCCACATCAGTCAATAATCGACCATCAACCTGTGAACATCCACATTATTTACCCGCATACGCATTTTTTCGCTATTGACCGCCGCAAAAAAAAAACAAGTCCCGCAGTGAGTAATTCTCTCCTTTTCCTTGTGTGCTTACCTTCTACTTGTGCAGTGGTTCAAACACATAACATACACATTTCAAGGTCCTTCGTTTAAAAAACTACACAAAACACGCATCATTTATTGTTATTTAATTTATAAAAATCAGTATATTTATAAATAGGATTTGTTTTAAATTATTATTAAGCAGAACTTGTTTATAACTTTAGAGAGTGTGATAATTTCCTTCAGAAGGCGAAACAGCTGTCAGGCGTAATAAAAATTTCAAAGCATAACTTGTTTATAAATAAACTGTTATAAATGAAATAATAATATTATTGAATATATAAAAAAATATAAAAATAAAATTGATTTCTACAAATATAATAAATGAAAATTCCTAACTAATCTTTTGTATAAAAAAAAATTTAAGGTAGGTATATTATTTTACGGTGCGATTTTCTTTGATTAGGTTAGTTTAGGTTCGGGCATGGCTTTTTAGCTTCTTTAAACTGAACATCACTAATTAAAATATGTACCTGTTGAAAAGAAGAACTAAAAACTTTATCGAATTACGCCCTACGAATGTTTAGCCTGGTCTGCTGTTTACATCAGAAGTTTGTTTTCCGCTTTCCATAATACTGTAGGATCGAACATGCGTCCGCTGCAACCAAATGTATGCAGCAGTATACTGTACGCTCGATATTATGAACTATCATCGGCCTGGTCCGGCAGCGTTTTTCCAAAAGCTATACCAGTTCAGACACGGCGGTGATTCAGACAAGGCATTCGCTGCTCTCTCTTTGCGTACACTAGTCTATATTATATAATTATGATTTCAATCGCGGTTTCGAGCTGTAATACCATCAGGTCGTTTCTCCGCAGAGGTAGTCAGAGAGGATAGACTGTCAAACAACCTGTCACAGTGGTATCGAACTCTAATACCATCAGGCCGCGGCTACCTCTGCGGAGAAATGGCCTGATGGTATTACAGATCGATGCTACGACTGAAATCATAATTATATAATATAGACTAGTGTACGCGATTTAATTACGAATCAAAATGTGCTGTTACTGTATTAACTTTTGGGAATATAATGCAAGCTATGTATTGTAAATGACTTTAATATAATATATACACATTAAATGCACCGATAGACGTTACACCATACTTACATTCGTCACCGTCACAGAAACACATAGCGTAGACAGAGCAGCGAATGCCTTGTCTGAATCGCCGCCGTGTCTGAACCGGTATAGGATTTGTAAATACGCGGACCGGCACGGCGCCGCGTAACGTTTTATAGGTCGACGTAACGTAGCCGACGTTAGGCGACGTAATTCACTTAAGTGCGGCGCTAGCTGATGATAGGGTTGGCAAATTGGCCATCCATCGGGCATCCAAGTGACGTAACAAGGCGTAAGTGGTAGTCAAACGATATTAATGTAATCCTGCCGCTTAAAGCTCCATTGCAACCTCTGTGTATGTAGCATTCGTCGTTTATGAGAAAGAGGGAGAAGTTAGAACAAAGCTATCAGCCGTACGCCCATAAACCAATACCTCTATACCATGCGGTAAACCGAAGGAGATTAGCTAGACTACCGTCTCATCTTTCGCAAAGATGCTGACCAGTTAGAAAACCCTTGGCACATATTGATAATCACCTTCCGCCAAGTTTACCCGGTTTACCGGCAAACTAAGTCGCCCATAAAACTGATTTATTTTGTAAGTGCTAGAACGGGAGCACATAACTTTAATACTAAAAGAAAGATCACCTCCAATCTAAAGGCAATTTGTAAAAATCTTGTAATTTTCAAAATACATTTATTAATTTATGTGAGGACTTTAAATTAAAAATTGTTAAATTTTGCACCTCATTTAGGGATTTCAATTTTTTCCATTTTTAAACCGTTTTTAATCATGATTTAACTTATCATTAAATTTTCGAATATTTATTATCATTAATGACTGTTTGCGCATGTCATAAGCGTTTTCCACTACAATATTAATATAGCATCATGCAAGGGGAAGTGGGCTAATGGTTATGATAAAAAGAGCGTGCACACAATATTCTAACCGAAGTGGAATATGAATACATAATAACACCTAGTATTTTTACAAACGAATTCTATTGTTAACTGTGTAAATAAATACGAGTTCATACATTTCAGCTTTTTGAACCTACCCTCTTCAAAAATATCGATAGGAAAGCTATTATTCCCTCGGTAATCTTTGTTTAAAAACTTTACGAATCCCTTTTGATGCGAGTAAGTATCTGGAAAACTTCTCTTGATCGTTTTACGTTCTTGAACTGGAACGGTGGGAATCCTCTTTTCCGTGGAGAGAACATTACATCGCTCGCCTACTTTATTCCTACACGATAGCGTTGGTCAAGTTTTACTATCTCAAACAAGCAGATTACAGTGTCACAAAGTAGAGTAATGTTATTTCAAACCAGCAGATGTCGCCAGCTGCTGGTAACGTAGTAACGTTAGTGCAAACCAACAGATGTCACTGTATACTTCTTGCCAGTTAAAGTGGCTTCGTGTGACATGCTTTTATATCCATAGCGCTGAACACTTGTGTATCTCGTGTTTTGAGCATCACGTCCACATTATTCCTATGTTTCACATATTCACGTCGTAAAACGTTTGTCAGATAATGGATCACCGTTTTCTCGTATCACGAATGTTCTGTTGATGTTGTGTTTAATGTCTCGTGACAGTGATCGATCAACGCCATCATTTCTGAAGCACCGAATATAGCTTTGCATTCTACCGTTTTCTTTAGCCGCGTACTCGAATACATAATACGCGATAAAAGGTAGATTAGAGAAGAAAAGTTGACGATGTAAATCAAAGTTCAAAAATTATGCATCATCAATTCATACTCAAAATAATTTTTAATCACAAAGAAAGTAAGATTCATGAATGAATTCAAACAATGAAAAAAAAAAATATCTTTATAGGTACACACCACTTTTCTTAAGTTTTTAAAGCCAGCTAGTAACTAGATAAGTTAGATTTTTTTTACAGAAATATTTGGATTTCACTTTTGGATGTCATTGGTTCGAAGTGCGAAGTTAGTGAAAAGGGGATTTATATTATGTTAATTTGATTCAAGTTTCAGACATAACATGATAGAAAATGAGTAGGGCAACCGACGAATATGTGAACCCACTTCTAGACCAAAGAGAGTGTAAAATTCAAGAGTCAAATAAGTATGCAGGGTAGGAAGAAGTGTAACACGAGGTTTACCGCGAACCTGCTTAAAATATGGACAAGGGTTAAAATTAATTGATTATTTAATGTCATCATCAAGGTTGAGGGTTGTCTTGATTTCGATTATTGCCGATTACTTTGATATTTATAATACCGTACTTAGTATCTGAATTGTTGCCTGTGTTATCATTATCATATTTGTGGTTTTCCTTAATTGGAAAATTCAGAAAACCTTCGTTTTTTAAACGCTCTGATAAGTTAATTTTTGACCACGATAAACGTATTACGAATTTCCAATTCGCATTAAATATTCTGATAGAGCTTAAACATCGAATTTTTTAGGATGTTTAAAAATCTCAAAAATATTATTCCTTGATAGTGGTCAATTATAATCTTATTTCTCTATTTCTCGTTGTTTGAAAAAAAATAACACATTACTAATTAATGAATACCTAGTAGTTACACATCTCGATAAAAAATATATTTAGCTACGAGAATTTATATATTATGAAACATTTAGGGAAAATAAATATACATAGGTATATTATCCTCTTATTATCATTTGACGACTTCCGTCGTCGAGGATTACGGTTCTATACTAGCAATCCAGAGGTGGCAAGTACAAAACGCGGTATGTGCAATCAAATTTTATTTGAATAAATTGTGTTATGTCACAATTTATTCATTAAAAATAATATATCGTATATTTGCGGCACGTATCGCTCTGGTGAAAGACCACCATTCATAATTGAAACATTACTTGAAAATGCTTTACATAATGACCAGATCTGAACAGCCAAATACTTCCATACCTTCCTCTCTCATAATTCCTTCACCTCTCTACTACCTCACAACATACCCCAATTGGAATAGTCTCACTATCTCTAGAAGTTTGGGAACAGTGGGACTGTTGTGCGGTATCCCCATTAAATAAAATTAATCAAAATTGTCTCCCACCAGGCAACCACAACAAGCCAACACACACAGTCTTAATAAATAAAATCAAAGGTAAATTATTCTTTTATTTTTCATACCATCATTAAAACATCCCTTTTCAAACTACCCCTGTGTTAAGAACATTCGCGTGAAACCTCGTTTGAAACACACATGTAACTTTTGAACCCTTCTGCCAGGATGTTGGTTGGGTGCTTGGGCCCAGTAATCCTGGGTATTTTATCCGTGATAAGGACTGCTGCCCTTGGGACGGGCTGTATTACTGGCATTAGGGTCATTACTGCCCGGATATGAGGCCCTTCAACCCGGCGTTAAATTTTTGCACCCACTTTCCTCATAACAGAATGCATCGCCACCAGAAGGCAGCGGGTGGGCCTGAAGCTACTGAACGATTCCAATTATCATAATAACTTTTTTATCTCGGCTGTGTTTTGTGTGTGCAAAAGCAGCTAAGGAATTACAGGGTTAATTCCCATTTTCGGCTCGCAACGTCATTTACATTATAAGTTGTTGAGCTTACTCCTCTAATAAGAACCATTTACTTTAAAAAAATAAGACAAGACGTCGTATTTACAATTTGTTCGATATGAAGATGTCGAAGGAAGATGCCAATATAGATATAAGCGAGGAGTCAATAAAATACCTACATAAATAAATTTATTCAAATCATTGAGGAATAAAATTAAAGTATTGGTTTTGATTTAGGGGTTAATCAAAATCAATATATTATAAATAAAATGAAAATAAATAACTGTGTTTTCACGACTAAATAATTCATAATAATCTATATGTTTCGAAACCAATCCTTCGTCAGGATTATAATATGAATAAAAATAACATAATAAACAAACAAGTAATAAGAACGATAGACAAAAATATTAAAAAGAGTGTTGATAAATTACTTAAAAATATCATAAAAAACAATTATATAAAATGAAATATAAAAATAATTGAAGAATATGTAAATATCACATTATATATTAAAAGAATTTTAAAAAATAAGAAAAGATAATCAGATTGTTCAAACAACAAAAATAAATAATCAATACGAAACTGAATTTAAGATATGGCTAGTTTAAAAAAATATTTGGTTTTTAATAATATTTAATTTACTACTAACACTTTTTCTGATTTAAAATTTCTAAGTTTGCTAATTGTAAATCTGTTGTGTTTGTGTGTAAAATTTTCAACCCCTTATTTAATGACGAAACAAAGTGAATATGCAAAGTTTGAAGAAATATATTATAAATTTAGAGATCCGATTTTGAATTTAACTCTTTTGTGGTGTACAGCCATAATTATGTTATTATCATTTTGACTGAATAAAACACCTAAGAGTTCAATGATTATAATGTAATGCACATGCAGCCATTTCTTTTTGAAATGTGTATTTTTTAAATAATTGAAATGTCTGCTGTCAGGACGTCTGGTGACTTTACGCGATGTTTTAAAACCTTGGAGGATATATACAAATTTATAAAATTACAAAAATAACAAAAAAAAAATTAAAATTATGAGAAAAATGTCACAAATTTAGTAAAAAACAGGTTGAGCGTTACACTCCCTCAACAAATAGCTGGAAGAATCTTATTAAAATAAATACTTCCACGAAAAACGTGTTCCTATATATTAAAACAAAAATTACATAGCTTCTTTACATGTGACCTGAAATTTCTTTGAAGACATAATACAGAAATTTTATGTAAATATTCGCCAAAAAAGCGTTTATATTAAAGAACTTTCCGTACACTGCTTCCGTGTAATAAATTTCTACCACAAAGTATATTTTATCAGAAATATATTTTCATAACTGAAAAACCGTCATTCAAATATATTTCTTTAATCTAACAGTTTTTACTTCACAAATTTTAATCTTTACATCAATATATAGTTCAAACAAGATTATTTGGGTTGGAATATAATATAAATGAAAAAAATAGTAATAAATTAGAACTTGGAATACGTCCCATGCAATTTAGATTACTTAATGTTTAAATTTATTATGTCTTCGGTTTGCAGAACTTGGCACTCTTGACAGGTTTTGACAATAATTTGTTTTGTTTTCTCATCTCAAGCTTTACTTCTTTGTTTGGTTATTTATTAGTAATCGTTTCATTTGACTTTGAGTGAGTGAGGGTTACGAGTCCGATACCCGCAGCGGGTAAAGCGTGTTGTTAATAAGTTTTTGAAAAGTAAGTTGGTTTAATAATATGTTAATTATTAAATTTGATATTTTTTACCATGACTACTTTAACATTACAATTATTAATCATTACAATCCAAGAATGTTTGGTATTTCTCTCTACCAAGAAAAAAATATATTAATATCGTACCATTCAAATAATACATTGTAGACATAATTAAATAGGTACTATCCGTAACAACACGCAACGAAACTGGTAAAAATGTAATTAAAAATTCCGCATTAAAACTATTTTCATATGCCAAACCCATTTTCCTTCGTTAGACTGCGCAGGGCCTTTGCTAATAATTCTGCATACCTACTTCCATACATATCAACCCACATGGCACACCTCCAAAAGGCCTACAAAGCCAATGCAGAGCACATCTGTTTTCACCAGCACTGTCTGCATTGCAAAACACTTTAATAATATATTATTTAAATCTCTAAACAGCAGCTATTTTACGTGCTTCCTGTACTGCGAAGCTTACTCTGAAAACTTTTTACCCAAAAGCTTTCTAGCGTAAGAGCGGGGCATCCTCATTATAGCTCCAAGTCACGGCTTATTAAAATAACTATACCAGTAAAATATACTTCACATTTTATTTGTATTCCTTTAACCGTGCCCTACAATGTACCTTCGTAGTTGAATTTTACCAAAATGATAAACCATTTGTTAGAAACCGTTGCGTGTTCGAAGTTGTTTTTACTCTCGGAACGCAATGCACATTTTCCAGAGGCTTCCTCCGTCGCGTCAATTAAAAAAAAATATTTTTTTAAAAAAAGTTTTGAAAAAGCTTTTTTAAACCGAAGGAGATTAAATGCAGTTTCTTTTAAAAAGTAAAGCTTCTGGTTTGAAGGTCATTGTCCTATTCTGATAATTGATCTGTATGCATGCGTATCGTAAATAAATATTGTGTTTTATGTTAGCGGAGCACAAGCATAACTAAAATACTTATTTGAAAAGGTGCAATTTTTATTATAAATATTTATTATTTTTGAGGCATCTATGACAAATCGGTTCTACAAAATTTAAAAGTTGAATAAAACAATTTCATAAATTACTTCTTTAATTTTCGCAAAATCACTTTTTGGCGTCATTTTTAATAGAATGAAACAAATAACTTTGTGTAGATCACTATATAATCACAATTATCGACATGTTTCAATTGATGGTTTCTTTGTCAGGTTAATAAGAACAATAAAAATTGTGATTATGTAGTGATGTACAGAAATTTATTTATTTCATATAATTTCATAAATGTTTAAGAGAAGAAAAATATCATCATTCAACCAAAAAAAAAAAGCTTTTAGGTCATGTTATGTTTTCTAACTCGTAAGTCTCTTTCTGCGGTAATGAGAAATTACAATACCGCATGTAAAATACAAAAACTTTCATTATTATAAGCAATAAATATGAGCCTGAAACGCTCATCCATATTCAAAAAACCTCCCGAGAAAAGATACATGCCGCCGACGGGACTCGACCCGAGGAAAAAATGTAATAAGCGGTAATTGTTGAATGAAACATTAGTATATATTGAATTGTTTTGCGGGCAAGAGATAAGCCGCCGTAGCTCAGTGGTTAGAGCTCCTGACCGGCAATCAGAAGGACACGGGTTCGAGTCCCGTCGGCGGCATGTATCTTTTCTCGGGAGGTTTTTTCAATATAGATGAGCGTTTCAGGCTGATAATTATTGCTTATAATAAATAAAATTGTTACCCTTTGTGCTATGCATATAAAATCTTGTCTTAAACATTAGTTAATCAACTAAAAATAATAAAAACTTTAATGTTCATTGTCGCATTACAAAACGTAATGTAATGATATATGACGATTACGAAAATTATATAACGTCATATATAGATATTACGTATTTCTAAGTGCATTTAGTTTTGAGAAACGTTTTCCTTTTGTAACATGAAACTGTTTCCATTTCTACACATCATATAAACAAACTGAAACGCCTCTGCCACTCGTTGCAAATGTAAGTACAATATATTGCGAGTATATTACCCAAAGTAATTTGTTTTTAGAACTAGATATTTCTGGAAACATGCTCAGAGCGATGCAAATTCTATCCCATAATAATTATAATTACCCTTGTTGTCGTATCGTGTTCAGCCAGTCTACTTCCTAGAGCTAGACTAACAACACGACACGATAATTTCATTGCAAGTGCGCGTTTGTACATCGTGTATACAAGATATGTTATGGCTGGGCAGAATACAATTCAAAACAAACAGCAGTTGTTAACAGCGAAAAAACACTTTTATAACATCAAGAGCATTTATTTCGATATTTTGAGAAAATTGCGCATTTTATTTTACATACAATTGTCACATGTATCAGCCGCAAGCAAGCGTTTCATCCTCATCTTTGGCTATTTACATATTAAAAAGAACAATAAAAACTTTGAATCTTTACGAATCGTAAAATTGTTGTACATATCCCTGGTTAGAAGCCTAATCGAACATAACTCAATAGTCTGGTCGCCCTTTTACAAAATTCATATCCATAATATTTAAGAATTCAAAGAAAATTTCTAACAACCATTTTCTTTACTACTGAAAGGTTCCAGTTAAATTTGGTTTTAGCTTTTGAACAAATTGTGATCAGCAGACGAGGAAAACTATCTTGCCATATTATTACAAATTGATGCAATGCTGAAAAGCATCTACACGGAGAAAAATGTTATTCTAAAATAAAAAAAGGGTAAGGTAAAAAGTAAAAGGGGTTAAAAACGGGACTGAAGTTCATAGGCACAAAGTAGCAGGGTTTCAATCTTTATTGGCGGGAATATGTAAGAATAATTTGTTGGTATACGTAATTTCGTACGTATACCAAAAAATTATTCTTACATTTTCCCGCCAATAAACATTGAAACACTGTTAGTTTGTTCGTAAGAACTTCAGTCCCGTTTTTAACCGATTTGCGAATAAAATTATCATATTTTAGAATAACATCTTTTTCCGTGTAGTTTAGGCGGTTAACGGAGACCTTTCAAATGTCAAAAAATGGCGCTGAATGGCGAATTTCTGCGAAACAACTGGACCTTATTATATAGTTTAAAGTACCTTTCACAAATTAATTCAAAGTAATTTAACTGTTTGTGATGTTGATTGTTTTGTCTAACAAATCTCTCACAAATGAATTAACGGTTTTCATTCTAAAGCAAGTTATAATTTGCTAGCCATTATACTAAGCCTGACAATGCCTGTTTCTAAAAATATAAGCGCCAGACGAGGTGAAGTAAAATAAAATAATTTGTTGAAAGAATCTATCAGTATCAGGTAAATTGTTTGAATCGCAAACCGCTAAAATCATTGGTTAACATTTTGTTGACTTATACCTTTATGGATTCGTGTTTCATGGACGTTGAGGTTTTATGAAGTGTTTAATCAATATCAAAAATAATCCACTTTCCATTTATTAGCTCCTTGAATCAAAACTATCTAAGCGTTTATTAGATCACGTTCACTGCGCTTATACCAGTCTTGCATTATTTTATCATCATTGTCCGTTGCAGATACGGATCTCTTTACACTTTGGTATACGTAATACTCCGTTCTGACTGGGCGAGTATTTTAGTCAAGTAGCGAGTATATTACTAACTAAACGTGTCCGAACACCACAATTTTAGTAGGTTGAATCCATTTGGTTCTATTTTTTCGGCAAGCTGAGTCCCCTCCACGTGTCCCTGCGCACTGACATGCGCAGTTCATTCGTAGACGGAAACATGCGCCATATGCGAAAATGCTACTCTATTTTCGTGTCCATAGTTTATTTATTTTCATCTCACTAATTTATTCTTCCACCTCTTCTAAAATAAGCATTACAATCAGTCTTTTTTTTATTGACAAAATTTTTGATACATTTTTTACAGGTAGGTACATACATAATAACGTCAATGAAGCGAGTAACAAAAAATCCCATAAAGGCGAAGCCTGTGCATGGGCATTATAATATGTGGGTATGAAAGCACTGGTGTTAAAATAAAAAGATTAAAAATTAAAGCTTAATTAGCGTATTTACTTTATTGCGTTGCAGCCCGTCATTTTGTGATGCGGCGATTACTAATGAACTCTACTTGACAGCAGTGCGAACACTTTTTGGTGAGTCAAGTAGCGAGTTACTCGCCACTCGACTTATTACTTGTTAGGTCCGAACAAGGCATACGTGTCGTAGTACCTAGTAATCCTTCTAATTTTTTGTTTATTGGTAGAAATTTATATTTCTGTATTTTTTTTACGACCGTGGGGTTTTAATATAGGGTACATGAAATGTTAACAATCTAAAATTATCACTATTATCAGAAATATTTAATAACTTCCTATCACACATTTCACACTTTCCGATCCCGAAAGCAGATCGTAAGCAGTGCGACTTTTTTGCACAAATTCGACGCCTTTAAACAGCTATAGAATAATGTATAGGTAAGTGTGTTATGTAGATACAGTATATCAAGAATGCCAATCAAAACCAAATATACATATATTTCTTTTTCCGATAAAAAATAAAAAAAAAAACGTAATAATTCTAATTACAAAATTTTAACACAGACGAAAATATTGATTCTATTCGATGTATGCATTTACATATTTTTTCCCTAAATTCGCACAACAAATTTACTTATCTAGGAGTTGGCCTCAACTTTAATTCGTTTTTAAATAAAAATTTAACTCTTCACACTAAGAATATTTACAACAACAAAAAGTGTAAGATATACAAAAGAGGGTTTCCTGTAGAAAAAAATACATTTCAAATACGAAGCATAAATTTAAAATGTTCATTTTTTATTGAACGTCTTTTCGTACTAAGAAAATGGTGAAAAGCACAAAAAGACTGTGGTAATCTTCACCTCACTTCTCTACCTGTGCCCTGTTCCACTGAACGGTATTGAACAGAACCCTGAACACCCCTAATGCGATGCCAGTCTGGCGTCACTCCAGCACGGTAGCAATCACCCGATCGTCGACGTTATCATGATTTGTGGCACTCGAGGCGGCGTGATCGGGCCCCGATACTCGACATGCCCTCAGATAACTGCCAGAGATAAAGGCAGGGAGATTTATGGATGAGGTGCTTGAAGACCTAGGTTAATCCAGGTATACCTGTGGCACGCGTACCTAAAGCTCTTATCGGTAAAATATAGTATATAAAGGTTTTCATGCAAATGAAATATCACAATAATCGACAAAATTACAAATCTTATGTACAGCTTTATACCAAGTACGCGGACGGGTTGTTTCACGGAATTTTGACAATTCATCAAATTCTGTTATCGTTCTGTTATTGTTCCATTAATGTGCTAATTATTTCACAGAACTGGAATAGAACTTTCACAAAACATGAATTTTAACTTTGAAATTTGATGAATTGAAGTCGTGTAAAAAAAGAGTCATTTGAAACAACTGATAACTGGCCCTAAGTATTCTACACACTATCACTCTGCCCCTGTTCAACTACCAATGCCGTCACGAATAATATTCACGCACTATGCATATATCCTTATTTATTTATACATACATTTAACAAATAATTACATTGGTTGACGTAGTGGGTAGTACAAAAAAAAGTTCATATTACACAGTAACAGGATGTAAAAAGATATGTAAGAAGGTTAGTAGTAGCATTTTGTGAACACCTCACTCGGAGAACCTGTGCTGAGGTGTTCGCATGTTCAGGATTAAGAGATATTCTGCCGACATAAGTAGAAACGCAGTATCCTCCTTGATATTGTCAAGAAGGGCACCGTGGTTCAACCTGTGTTGGCAGTATCGTAGACATAAAATTGGTAGAAGTTAAAGTTTTACAAATAATTTTCTTCAAAAGCAGGTAAGAATATTTTAGATTTTGTAAATAATATTAAGGTTATATCCTTATTACAATTACTTGATTTATAACCTAGAACTCGTAGTTAATTTATATTTGTAAAGTAGCAAGTTAGTTCTGATAAGAAATTAAATTAACCACGATCAAGAAATTAAATTAATTATAATCATTTACTTCCGTAAAGCTTTTGATTGCGTTTCACATTCAACATTATTTAACAAACTAAATAGTATAGGAATAACTTGCAAAGCTCAATCGTGACTAAAGTGTTATCTATGTTAAAAAACACGGCAGGTAAAAGTAAACATCAAACTAAATGAAATAGAAAAAACAGATTTTGGAATTTCACAAGGAACAGCATTAGGCCCTATACTATTCATATAATATATTAATGAACTTTTAAACTCCCAATCGAGGGAAATATTTTATCTTAAGCTGATGACACAATGATAAGTGTTGAAGAAATTTCTTGGAAAAGTTAAATTAATGCATAAAAATATCGTAAAACTATGGTTTGACGAAAACGTATTGTCGCTAAATGTTGAAATTCGTTTATTTTTTTACCTTTTAGCCTAATATGGAATATTTGAAACATAAATGTAAACATTAAAGTTCATGAAAGAAATTGTCTACATAGATAATATCTCTACATTAATCTAAAATCAAGATTTTATTTTATTTTAGCGTACTGTTGAATTTCTCTTTTCAATTCGTAAATTATATGAAATTTCTAATAATATTTTTATCGGTAGAAATATTGCAGAAACATCATTAAATGTTTGCAATCCCTGATCGCAGTCCATAATCATATAATTTTTTTATGCTTTTCCAATCTACCATAACGACTAAAACAATGTGTTTTCCAAGGACTATTTGTTTTCCAATTGGTTGGTTTCAATTGGTCTTATCTCCAAAGTACTGTGTGGTATCTCTGTCGATTATAATAATTCACGTTATTATATCCAGATGGCGGATTAATAATTACATTTTCTTGGACCTAGGAGTTTGTTAAGTTTCACTAAGGTTAATCATTATGAAATGTATTTATTTATTTATTTCCACATTTATCCAATGCCGGATTCACTTTGAACGTGGCAAAAAAACTATATTTACATAGTATGTTTCATGAATAATTCTAACAAGTCGTATTTGTGTTTTTCTATAAGATAAATCAATATATTATAAATTTTCAAACTAGATGCTACCAAAATGTTAATTTTATATAAGAAGTAGAAAAGTTTTTTTAATGTAAATATCGCAAAAGAACACCATCTGTTCGGAGCTACATGGACTATGGCATATCCAAAAGGGATATATTAGCTTAGGGAAGTGGGGAGGGAAGGAAGATAGGAAAGAGGAAGGTGGATAATTAAATGCCTGGCTCTTAAAATTTAGTCACCAAAAAAGATTAAAACCATTTCCAGCAACATTTCTATTTTAAACTGCATTCTTTCATCAGGGTGATACTCAGACTATGTATATAACACTCATGTATATGACGCGTAAGTAAAGTTATCAATCAAATACTTCGACTAATTAATACGAGTCGGGTTATGTCAAGGTCGGAATAAGAGAAGTATCAGACGATGTATGAATGTGGATGAATCAAGCAATCAATCAATCAAGTTTGACAGCTGGCGTAGTCCAGCGGTAGAGCGTTTGACTGCCATTCCGAAGGTCGCGGGTTCGAACCCGGCGTGCGCTAATAAATTTTATTTAATTTATTTGTGTTATTTCACAATTAATTATTTAAAAATAATATATAGCATATTTGCGGCACGTTCCAGAGTGGAAGATACTCTTAGTATCGCCCTGGTGTAAGACCACCATTCAGAATTGAAACGTTGCTTGAAATGGCTTTAGCCGTATTTAGTGACTAGATATGGATAGCCAGGTAATTCCCCACCTTCCTCTTCCTCGTCTCCTTCCCGTCCTCACTTACCTTCAGCCTTATAATATACCGCGATTGGGGATGCCATAGTCTCACTGGCTCCAGACGGGAGCAGTTGGGACTCTTGTGAGGTATTAACTATAATTTTTTTTTTTAAGTAGTTTGTGCCAGGACAGGGTTGTGTGGTGTTCCATTATCTCTGCCTATACCTGCAGAAGTTAGGTTAGGTTAGGTTATTTCTATCGCTATTTCTTCGCATAAAATGTCCAGTTAAAACGCCTGTTAAAACCTGTCTGTCTTAGTTAACCCCTTTTTGTAGCGATGTTTAATCATCATCAGCCTGCTGAAGTGTCGCTCTCCCAAAAGTTTCTATAATTGATGGTCAGATGCCACTTCTGTCACCGTTTCCAAACTATTTCACGCTAAACACTGGACAGCGACTCAACGCAAAGAAAGTTTGTAGAGCTGCAGAAAATTATAATGCCGTAATGCACAGATAGGGAATCTACCAATATGTTCAGCTTTATTGTACAAACAAGCTTTTCTGCCCGCGACTTCCTCTGCGTAGGATTAGTACTTCGAGTAATCTATTTTCTTTTCCTAGATCCCATCTACGTTTATACCAAAATTCTTAACCTATTTATTTAAAATATCTATAATTCTTGATTCGATTCAAAGTATTAGGTGAGTACTTCAAATAAATTCACTAATTAAAATATTTTCCAAAATAGAATTTTGATTTAACAATCATTGTTTTGCAAACTGTAATTCTCAAATTTTGACGTTTTCTATTAAACAATAATTATTATTTTCAATATATTGAAAATAAATAGCTAGCTTTATAAATTATAGCATATACGTTATTCTGATGTATGAGCTATATTATTGTAAAGTTTCATTAAAATCCATTCATTAAATTTCGATTTAAATAGTAACAAACATACATACATCCATACAAACTTTCGCGTTTATGATATTAGTAAGATAGTTTCAAATATTAATGTTTACATTCGACCGCATAATGTATTAGGTTAGCGTACATTTCGGTTAATTAAAACTCGTGACGTTATATTGAATTTCCTTTATTAGAATAAAGTATTAACTCATACATACATCAAAAACAAAAGTCAAAACCAATCAAAATTCAAATGCAACATTCGAACACTCTTGAAAAGTGACGATAATGAAATGTTTTTCTTACAAATACGAATATCAGTATTAGGTATATTATATAATAACAAAAGCGCTGTGTTCCAAATTCATATTTTCATTCGGCATAAATGATCAATACCCACGTAAACGTGCAACCAAACTTGTGAATTCGCTACAAATATCGGTTAGTAGGCGTCCGGCAAAAAACACCCGAAAAAGGGCAATGGTGTGAATGGGGTAGTTGGCGCTGGGCGGCTCTCAATAGGCACGCTAGGGGGTGGTTGGGGGCGGGCGGTGGGCGGCGAGGTGGGCGGCTACTGCCGTACCTCGTTCGACTTATCGATCCCGCGACCACGTGGCCGCCTATTTAGCCTCAAGTGTTCCATGTTGCTTATTATATAATGAGCCCATGTATGAAAAGCTAGAAAGTACGATACGTTCATTCTGCTGAGAGATCCGTGGTGACCTTTCTGTCCAGAGAAAAACCGTTCTATATTCTTTTTTAGAAGTTTTACAATATTTTCTGGGATAAAAAATCGAATCTATTCAGATCGATAGACTGTTCGGGGATCAGAGCACTCAACGATGTTCAAAAATACACAAAACCTTTTTAAATGTCTTACCGACGGTTACAATCATTAATAAAACTATAGGTGGGAATGGTGTGTCTGGTATTTCAGTGTTATGTACATTACTAGTGTTATTGATTCTTTATATATATATATGACCAACTCGATACATCATACACGTATGCAATTTGGGAGGCGGGAATGGGTACCGCCGCCACGGGAACTATTTATTGGATAATCAACACCTCTGCCATAGGTCACCCCAAGTGGTTCGCTACGTTTGGAGACTTAGCAGGGGTGCCCGGGTTCATGGGGTAGGGTTTATCTAGGTCTTGGCGGCGGATGATCTAGACACACTAAACCCCAGATTCCTACGCAACCCTCAAACCTTTTTCCTTCCCAGAATTTCATCTCCTTCTTTTCCTTAAAAATACCCTCCACACAGCATCCCCAAAGATGACATAGGCCCTGAGGGAAATTATTTTCCTCAGGGCCTCCTGTGTGGACCTAATGTAAAAATAAAAAATAAATACATATAACGAACATACAGCGTATACAACATACATACACTGCACATGCAACGTACATTAAATGTACTGGGAACTTTTACAACCATGTCCCTTTGCCCTCACTTCTATAGCAAATGTATATTCAAGGCCCAAGTTCATTCCATCACCTTCTCAAAGACCTGTGTGGATTTAATGCATTTAAATACGGACAACTTTGTTGAGGTACTTGCAGCTTTATTGCATAAATGCAACCAAAGCACTATTAGCTGGGAATTCCAAACCGCAAATATCCACCTACGGCTATGTAAATCCTCCTCACTTAGCTTAATTAAAACTAGATGCAATATATTATTGCATTCTGAATATAACGTTTTATGGTACCCACTCCACTTAATTAATACGATTGTACATATTAAATACCACCTGACTCACTAAATGTTTACCATATAAAAAAGATTCGCTAAAATGGAAAACATATTACTCATCACTTGCGAAAGATATTTCTAAATTGATAAGTGAAATTCAACAAGCTTTAAAAGGTACCCTGTGTCTGTATATTGCGCAGAGTCACGGTTCAAACTGTGGAACTTTAACTGGAAGAACGTATTGGCTGAATAAACTGAACTTGAATAAATTCTCTCACTTAATCATCTTAAAATTCTACTGAAATATATTATTTTCACTAAATGTTAATTATTCAACCTTAAAAAGCATACTCTAATGTGAACGATTATATTATAATTTTTCAATTGAGAATTATTAATTTCTACACGGAGAAAAATTTTATTCGAAAAACGATAATTTTAATAGTGAAAACGGTTAAGAACGGGACTGAAATTCTTACGAACAAATTAACAGGGTTTCAATGTTTATTGGCGGGAGCATGTAAGAATAATTTGTTGGTATACGTAATTTCGTACGTATACCAACAAATTATTCTTACAGTTTTCCCGCCAATAAACATTCAAACACTGTTAATTTGTTCGTAAGAACTTCAGCCCCGTTTTTACTATTAAAATTATCGTTTTTTTTCAAATAACATTTTTCTCCGTGTACGAACTCCTTATATATTAATAAAAGCAAGTATTTTATTTATAAGACCATTTTTGCCTCCGGATGGCAATATTCTCTGTATTCGATTTTGAGTTTCTAGGTATCGCCCCAGCATAATTTTTTTTTAATGTGATTAGTGGGGAAGGGAAAGAGATGGGGGAGAGGAAGGTTGGGGGGTACCTAACTATTCAGGTCAAGTCCTAAACATAAAGCCAGCAACGTTTCATTTCTGAATGGTGGTCTTACATCAAGGCGATACGTGGTCTTACATCAAGTATCTTCCACTCTAAAACCTGCCGCAAATACAGTACATATAATTTTAAATGAATAAATAACACAAACTAATCAAATAAAATTTAGTTGCTTAAACCCGCGACCTCCGGAATTCGAGTCCAGAGCCTCACCTCTCGACCACGGAGACCGTCATGTTTGTTGTGTTCGTACAGTTATCCCATCCAATCCATTCCAGATTTATTTTAAATATACTAAATTAAAAACTTTGTTTATCTATTTTTCGTTTTAATCGCAGCTTTCTTTGATAATAAATATATTTATTTTATCGTAAATGTGTTTGCTTTAAGTTTAAACGAATTTGCGGCATTTAACACCCAATATTAAATGAACTTCAATATCCCAACTAATTTCATATCGAAAGGATATTAAACTTTGACCTGTATCTGATTATAATTCACACTTTCCATTGTGTTCTCTCCGAGTATTTCAGGAACTAAACGTTCTAGAAATCCAACAATGGGATGATGTAGTAAATCAATTTATTGTGATAAAAATACCGCATACTCTTTAAAATTTCATTTTAAAGATTATGGGATGATGATTCTTTTTTTAATGATGAATTTTTTTGATTTTTTTTTTAATGGTGAATTTTTTTGTTTTTTTTTTTTAATGATGATTTTTTTACTATGGGTAATCAATACATACTTGGGTGATGTTGACATATTTAATATCAGATACGTTTTTAGATTTTCACGGCCAAAAGCATTTTCGTTGTTTGTTTTTGGGGTGTTATGCCGTGTTGTGCTACCTCCTTCTTTAGCCGACGTTTCGGACAGCGTTGCAGTGTCCATCATCAAAGCAGATCCGGCAGATCCGTCGATGTGAAATTGTTGTGTTAAGTGTGTGCTTATTTACTTGGAAGCGATACCGTGTCGTCAGCTTCAATTTACTACGAGCTGGTAGGTATGTCAGAAGAAAGTGAACTACTTAGAAAGGGAAATTTTGTGAAAGTGCAGTATTTACGTTAGCCTGGGGCCCGTCCACGGAGAAATGTAACAAAATGTCCAACGAAAGTAGCGTCATCTTGTAACGAATTCTAGAATTAGAAAAAACCAAGCTGAAGCGAATGTAGCCAATATCAAGGTATAAACAAAATAGTTTTATACTTTTATATTGTATTATTATAGTATACTTAGATATAGTTTTTTGCGGTTAGCTTTGGTGTAGCCGTCAATTACCGGATACCAAGAGCTGTTGAGCTTAGCTCCGTCGTCTCTATTATTATTAATTGGATTTTTGTAAATTTCAATTGCCTCCGTAATGAGGCGTGATCTATAAGTTTTTAATATCAACTTGGCGAGTTTTGTGCATAATGTAAAATATTTATTCCGGCACTATTCCTAATTTGATCTTGTATTTTTGTAAACCTATCTAATGGCTGTATTTTTCAATTTTTGTTCTTGTATTTTTATGACTTGTGTTTTTGTATTTTTGACTACCAACAAAATGTACCAAAAAAAATATTTACTACTAACAAAATGTGACAAGTGTACTGTACTAACATGTAAAACCCCTTTGGGCGTTAAATACATAAATAAATAATAATGTATTTCAGTTTTTCTTGTTTTGCTACCTTTCTATTCACGAGGTTTATTAGGGGGGTTCTTAATTATTATGCTTTTATTATTCAAATATTTTTTTCACTTTTTCGGCACCTAGAAATAAGTTTAATTTTATGTTAAAGCGAATTAATGGTTATAAGCGGTGTCACGAAAATTTTGGAATAAGCGGAAAACTGGTGAATTTAAGCCACATCTGGAGTCGATTTTTTGGTATAAGTTTTTTTATTATAGCTTTCGTTTATCAGTAAACTGAGTCAGTAGTTGAAAATTTTAATTCAAATTTAAAAAGAACTGTCGCTATCGGGTTAAAGTGGTAAAGTTTGTTGAAACCTACATACAAAAGTTTTGCGACACTTTGATTGCCGAATAATATGTATTTTTTTTTACTAAATGTTCATTTAGAAATAATTAATTTATTTTGGGTTCTCTGTGTGATGTACATTTACCGGTTTATCGCTTGTAATACGAGTTTCCGGTCACCGTGGGTGTAAATATTTATGATATTTAATTATGGTTAAGATGTTTTTTTGATTTTTGTAAAATTTACATACATTTCAAACAAAAAAGTTGCAATATTACATTAAAAAAGATGTTGAATGAAGTATCCAAACTTCAACAAATTGATTTTAAAAATTCTTTCATGCAATACAGAGTCCATTGCGCCTGAATTATATTACTCTGATTCTATAAAATAATGAGCATTCGATAATAGTTATATATAATTGGTGTAAAACAAGTAATTTATTTTTAAACATAAACAAATGTCAATCTTTAAGTTTTTCTAGAAATAAAAATCCAATACACTTTCAATATAATATTAACAATGTGAATCCTTCTATAGTAACATTA
The DNA here is from genome assembly GCA_951813805.1 of Limnephilus auricula. NCBI lineage: Eukaryota > Metazoa > Arthropoda > Insecta > Trichoptera > Limnephilidae > Limnephilus > Limnephilus auricula. The sequence continues at coordinate 37,532,706 of OX638388.1, forward strand.
AAAAAAAAGATCTGGGTGTCGTTTTCGATAACAAGATGACATTCGTCCCCCAAATTGATGCAATCACAGATAAAGCATTTAAATGCCTCGGATTCGTATTAAGACCGGCCAAAGATCTAATATATATTAAAACACTCAAAACGCTGTACATAACACTGGTCATAAGCATTCTTGAATATAATTCCTCTCTCTGGTCGCCTTTATTTTTTTTTTTTTTTTTTATTTATTTTTTTTATTTATTTAACATTCTTTTTTTTACATATTTGAACATTAAGTCCCGTTAAACTGATTTATATCAGTTTGTCAACGGGTTCTTTTACAAATAATTTTTAGGGAATTTATAAAATATACATTATATATACATACATTCACATATTTTTACATATATAAAATAAAGAGCAGAGGAAAAACGAAAGAAAGAAGAAGAAAAAAGATTATAAAAATGGAAAAAACATTAAAAACGAAAATTAGAAATACGGACGTTAGTACAAAAAAATTCTTTCACATAACCATTTTTTTAGCATACATTTTCTTCTGAAAGTCAATTCACAGTTTTTTATTGAATTTGGTAACATGTTGTAAATTATTGGTACGAGGTATTCTAGAGTTCTTTGACCGTATTTATTTAGGTATCTGGGAATAACAAGTCCATTGTTTGCAGTTAGTCTTGTATTATGAACATGAACCACTATTTTATTATACTCAGATTGAGATGTATGCTGATTCGCAATTTTGAACCACAATATAGCACGAACAGATAATAAATTCACAGAGTTATATAGTAATGATTTTGATACATCATGTCTTTGTTCGTATTCAGCTTTGTTTAATAATAATTTTACTAAGGAATATTGTAAATTTTGCACTGAAAGAAGATTTGTTTTTGTTGAATGTCCCCATGTAGTTATTCCATATCTTATTAGGGATTCTGCCAATGATAGATATATTATTCTAAGGGTATTCAGTGGAATAAAAAACTTCAGTCTATAAAGTTTGCTCACTATAGCTCTAAGCCTTGTGCAAACTTTTTGTATATGTAAATCCCATTTAAAATTACAATCTATTGTTAAGCCTAGATATACATATTTTGAAACAAGTTCAATACTTTTACAAGAGCATGGTTGTATTACAGAATTATGGATGCAATCAAAATCATGAGAAACAATTTTAGGAGTTATGGTGATATTGGCATGAGGAGATCTTATGTGCATAAGCTTCGTTTTTTTAGCATTGATTATTAATCCTACATCATGTGACCATTTTTGAAGAGTGACAAAGTCAATTTGCAGTAAAATACTCGCCATTAATAAATCCTCGTGTGAAATAACTAAGGCAGTGTCGTCAGCATAAACATAATGTTTTACATGAGAGAAAATCAATTTCATTGCAGTAACATATATAATATACAAGGTAGGGCCTAGTATGGACCCTTGTGGTACGCCGGCGAAAACTTTCTTTTTTTTGCTATAATGATCTAAAAATTTTACACAAATCTTTCTATTTTCAAAGTAATTAACAAATAATTTATGTAAGTTTCCTGTAATTCCAATTGCTTCAAGAGTTTCCAGTAATTTACTATGATCAATAGTATCAAACGCCTTTGAATTATCAATAAATAATACGAGTACATGTTTTCTTTTATTAAGATCATTATTAATTATGTTTGAAAAATCTTGAAGTAGTATATCTGTGCTCTTTTTTTTCTGGAAACCATATTGATGGGTATCAATAATAGAAAATTTTTCAAGGTACTTTATTAATTTTATAGATATATATTTTTCTAGGATCTTTTCAATCGCAGGTAAAATACTGATCGGTCTATAGTTTTCAATTTCACTGTGTTTACCACCTTTGTAGATGGGTCGGATGATGCTACATTTGAGGTCCTCTGGTATAATTGCCTCCGTTAAAATCATATTAATTAATTGAGTTAAAATAGGTCCTAAGATATCAAAATGTTTTTTAATATCAGACATTCTAATTTTATCTATCCCCGGCGACTGGCTATTTTTTAAACTTCTAACTATTTTTTCGATATCACAGAGTTTTGCTTGTGTTAAGAGCATGCTGTGTGGAAGTCTATGTGTTTGAATATTAAAAGCTTTTTTATCACATATAATATACATTCACATAAAATTGAAAGAATACAGCATAGATTTTTAAGGCATATAAATTATAAATTACGCATTCCAATAGAAAGTTTAAATTACAATAATTTAATGGAATTACTTAATCTACCCGAAATATCACAGCGAAGAAAAATCTGTGATGTTTTATTATTGTTTAAAATCGTAAACGGATATTTGGATAGCCCTGAACTAATGAATATGATAAATTATCAAGTACCCAATAATTACAACACAAGACTCCATGCTCCATTTAATATAGTTGTTTCTCGCACTAATTTTATGTTCAACTCTTGTCTTCAGAGATTGCATCGTGTGGGGAATGATACCTGCTCCGTAGATATATTTTTTTATAAAAGCCTCGCTTCATTTAAAAAATGTATCTGTATGCAAATAATATGCTACAATCCTATTATGTTATTGTAATTTCAGGTCTTATTATTTAACTTTCTATATTTTACATAAATATTTTGCTAAATTGTGTTATTATTATTATCTTCATATATTTATTTTTTTATTTTTTATGTGTAGATAAATTTTTATTCTTATTATTTTATTTTCTAAATCTCTTTCTACTAATTATTTCTTACTTATCTCATATAGAACCAACTTTCTAGTATTTAGCTAATTTGCATTAAATTTTGTTACATTCATATGTTTTGCTTTTTTACAATTATTACTACTGCATTTTTATATTTAATTTTTTTTTTTTAATGTTTCTTTATTCTTTGAATAGTAAATATATAACAATTGTGGAATTTATGGCCGCCATACTAGGCACATGCCCGTGTTATGGTGGCTGTACTGTAACCAATGTATAAAATTTTCATGTAAAGGCCCGTTAGGGCGTGAATAAATAAATGAATGAATAAATAGTTCAAATGGATAATAATAAAATATATCTAATCATGAAATGACTTGTGGAAATATCATCAAATTCGTATGTATTATGTTTATTCCTGGCAGTCCATATTGTTGTCAGAATCTACTAGAATTTAAAACGATTCGTTGTATTTCATAAATCATAAATAAAAAATAAACCTTTTATCTTCCATGAATAATATTTTTACTATATACGCTTTACTTTTACTCGGTGCGATTTTAGAGCATCTTTTCCATTCTTTTGAGTTTATCCGACAAATCTCAGCCTTTTGACAGTGTAATATGCCGCATATTCTGTAAATAAAACTTTTCATTTAATATACTTTTATTGTTTTACCTTTTTTTATTGAATGGAGCATTTAATTTTGTGAAATGAATATTTTTTTAAGATTTGCTCTTAGCATTTTTATCAATTTCTTTAAACCTCGTTCAAAAGCTAAGTTACGAACCTAGTTCATAAAGCAGAAGGTAAACATAATATATATTTTATGTAATTCACCAAAAATAATAGACTGATTACAATATGATTTCCTTTTAAAATATTACTTCTCTGTCGTAAATATAACTTTTCATGTAGATTTCACAAAAGTCACGATCTGTCAAAGATATTAAAATTAGTTTAGTATCATTGAATAATTTCCCACTAAAATGCGAAATTGCAAAGTATTCGCACATTCCAATATTAGTATTTTGAAATACAAATCCAGGCATCTCTCGTCTCATTAATAAATGGAAATAATGATATTAAGACGATAGATATCACAATTAATTCATTCCCAGATAAATTTGTAATTCCAAGAAGTTTTAGAGAGCATTCAGAACGGAACATTTCTGATGTCTTGTTTCCGACACTGTGTAGTAAAAATATCATCAACGTTTATTTAAACATCGATTAACAAACTTTAAGCAAACATAAATGTTAAAAATACATTGTTTCTGGTGTTATTTAAAATATCCAATAATAACAGTATAACCCTAAAACTATATTTTTAATATTAATGATGAAATTTTTATGACTTTCTACAGGTACATAACATAATGTAACGTGAATTAATTTATTTAAAGCACTGTGCTAAAAAATGTTGGCATGAAATATCATTCAATAATACCAAATTCTGTTGGAACGTACCTGTAAGGTACCGAGTTGTCTTTTTGTTACTTTATAACATCAGCTGCTTAATGTGCTCAATTTTCGTAGGATGGAATAAATAAATATAAAATGAATGGACACTTAGCATTTCAGAATCAACCAGTTCGTTTATCCGTAGATTTTGTCATTTCGAGTTCGGGTAAAATTACCCGAATACATGGCTAAATTTTACGTCTAGGTAGGTTTAACCGAAAAACGTTCCATTTATTATCATAAACAAAAGCTCTGTACCCCTGAAGTTGGTTCTTAGAGCCTTTAACTTTGCCCTTGAAAATTGATATTCTAAAAATTCTCGAGAACTTTATTCTTACATCAACAGCTTTAAAGTCTGTAACGTTAATAATGCCTTAGTCTGTAAAGTTCACGTATATTCTCAGATGCTATTAACATTTTATTCCTGTTATAAAATATTTGCATGTTTTGGTTAAAACTGTTAAAAAAACTAGGGAAAATCAAAAAACTAAATTTAATTACACAAACAATATTACCGACTCTCAATCGAAAATTTAAAACAGAAAAATCAGGAAAAGTTACGGTCGCATCTCGGAACTTAGCCTTGCTGGGGCGTATAATGAATAAAGTCAAAATAAAAAAATTATAAATTCATATGCATGTATTGTACTTCAGTTTACTCGGAGTGTGCTCAAAATTAGTTCTAGAATGATTGTTCCATCAGAATATTTGTTCGAAAATTGTCGAAACAACTCTGACTTTGACCGGTTTCTAGTATATTTTGATCTTCCCGACAAGTTGATATCTAGGTACACATACCCCTTGAGGTGATTTTCGCACAAAAACAGCGCTGTGGAAATGATCCAATTATTATATATTATTTTTGAGAGGATTTATCAAATTATTGTGAATTCTCATTTATTTTAACAATGCTGAGAAATCCTGGAAGAAAGAGGAATTGGGCCAAATCAACAACTTCTGCAAACAACTTTAGACAAAGAGAAAACAAAATAAGAACATTTATTATCATTTGAGTTTATCAAGAATATTTAATAGTATTTCTCATGAATTCAGAAAACAATCGTTTGATTTATTTCTCATTTCTTGACAGATGTAATTAAGTATCTACTTTTATTCATATTTGGAATTTTTTTGTTAAGTTTATTAAGTTCCTTAATATTTTTTTGTGTTTTGCAAATAAATAGAAAAAACTTCTTGTTTTTTTTCAATTTCATATCAATCCCATTTTACAAAACTTATTTTGTAAAATTTACTTTGTAGTTTTGTACCGTAATCACAAGTGATAATGGTTTAAACTAAGTAAATTAAATATTATATAATAAGACAACACACGTAAAATATGTCGAACAAATTAAACACGAGAGTTGGAAGATTTATTCTAAAAGTAGTGGAAAAAAGTAGGGGTTATTACAGCTTGAAAGCTAAGCTTCACAAAAAATGCGCACTGTATAATCAGAAATTTATTGTGATATTTTTTTATTTTTCCTACTTCTATTCCTATATTGTTTCAAAATTAATGATACTGACAAAAATGTAATAATTTGTGACATTTTATTGTGTTACTTTCAAATCCACTTTGACAAGGGCGGTGAAGGAAATCTTTCAAAACCAGCGGTGGACAGAACTATTCATTTTTATGATATCCTTCAAGCAGACACCGCTATTATCACGAAACCCTTAAAAATTGACTTTGTTTAAGAGGATATACATCAAGCCAAAAATGTGTATATTCTTAGTGTCCTTATATCACCACAATTATTGGTAATAGGCATAAAAATCGATGACAATCAAAGCCTGGAAACCGTCGGTTTTAGCGAATTTTTACTACACGGGATAAACTTTATTTTATCTGTATCAATTTTTTTGGTATTCATAATGTAAACCGATTCACATTAAAAATTAATTGAATATAGTGATTTCACGTTAAGCTTCGCCAAGGAAATTGGCCACGTAGGGCATTGAGTTTTATAATATTACTAGCATTACTGCTCATTACATCGTATGATTTTCTAAATATTTTTTTTTCTTATTGAATAATATTTCAAAAAAATAATATTGCATCTTGTCTTAATTTTTTTACCGAAAACAAAGTATGAACAAAGCTCCCAAGCACGGCATCGATGTGACGTTGCAGCTGAAGATAGTAGAATTAACCTAAAAATTCCAGGCAGAATGCATTCGCACCGTTTGTGAGATTTCAGTGAATTCAATCAACAAATTGCTTGAATTCATAATCTTGCTTCCCCAGTTTTTAAATAGCGTTTTGTCTTGTGTTTAGATGGTTAAATGTATTTTTCTATGCTTTCTAAGCGAAATGATGTTGTGAGTTTTGAGATGAAAATATATAATTGACATTCATAATTAAAAACCTATAATATTGTTATATAACTGCGAGGATGTTCTTTTCTTATGTTTTATTCTTTATTGTTTCAGATAATCGGAGTAATATCCGTGTTCTTCATCTGCGTGTCCATCCTGTCGTTCTGTCTGAAGACGCACCCGGACATGAGGGTGCCCTTCATCAGGAACGTGTCCGTGAAGACCGCCAACCAGAGCACGGGATGGGTGCTCGACAAGACGCAGACCAACGCGCACGTGGCCTTCTTCTACATCGAGTGCGTCTGCAACGCGTGGTTCACCCTTGAGATCCTCGTCAGGTTCATCTCATCACCAAACAAGTGTGAATTCATCAAGTCATCAGTTAACGTGATCGACTATATCGCGACGTTGAGTTTCTACATCGATCTCATCCTCCAGAAGTTCGCTTCCCATGTGGAGAACGCAGATATCTTAGAATTCTTTTCAATCATCAGGATAATGAGGCTTTTCAAACTGACGAGGCATTCTTCAGGGTTGAAGATTTTGATACAGACCTTCCGGGCTTCCGCTAAGGAGTTGACTCTTCTCGTGTTCTTCCTGGTGCTTGGTATTGTGATATTTGCGAGTCTGGTTTATTATGCCGAGAGGATACAGGCCAACCCACACAATGACTTCAACAGCATACCCCTGGGGCTGTGGTGGGCCCTGGTTACCATGACTACAGTGGGGTATGGAGACATGGCGCCCAAAACATACGTGGGGATGTTTGTGGGAGCCCTTTGTGCACTTGCTGGGGTAAGTTTACCGTTGTATATTATTCTTTAGACCCTATTTAGCTATTACTTTCCTAACCATTTAGTAGTGACCGACCGAAACAGAATTTCGGCTTCTGTTTTAGTTTCGGCCGAAACCGAAATCTAAATAAGTTTTTTTAAACACTCAGTACCCTGAAATTAGATGTTTTTATTAATAAACTTGTAGGAGTGCTAAATAAAATGCACACTGAAATAAAATATATCAATTTAATGAGAAAATCTGTTTAATTTGACCGTTTTTTTGTTGTTATTTAACCGCTTGGGCACATAAGCTTGTTTTCACGACAATTTAACGTAGGTAGACATAGGAATGACGTATGCCCCGGACCTGAGTTATTTACGTTATTCAGTATACGCTGTAGATAGGTATATACTACAACTTAATTCAAGAAATTACAACAATACAAAAGATCTTTAAAGATTATTGAAATAGAAATCGAAATAAAATTAAGTCTACCTATTAATTTCGGTTAGTTGAGCAATTTACCATTCTGATTGTAATAACATTCATCAAAAATCTACGAACAAGGGTGAAAGTTTTGCTTTGTTCAGGTAACTTCTAAATTATTTTTATGCTGGCTAGGCATGCGAAGAAGGGAATATGATGTACACTGTACAAGAAAGTGAGAGTGTGAGCATTGTGTGGGTTTATGTGTGTAGTTGTGCGATGGTGTGGGGTTGCTTTGAACACTTTTCTAGACGCCAACTTGACACACTTGACGTTTCACCCTCTCTTCTCATTTAAGTTTCACGGCGTTTTCAAAGTTAAACTACAAAATTTGCATGAAAACACACGCAAGACCTACTCCCACTGTGCATAATATTGTTGTAAAGTGGCAGCTTTGATAATACTACAAAGAAATACATTTTAATTTCGAGGTAATTTTCACAACTAACCTAAATAGATTACCATATGTTTTTTTAACAAATTAATATAGTTTGATATTAGGTTCGTACTTATGCGGTAAACGAAACATCTTTGTCATTACCGTGATATGAGTCTTACGGCCGTTGTTCCCAATTTATTTGTTTGTCTCGATTAGTAACGCTCGATTGATCGGATTTGCGTTGGGAAGAGCCTGTTTGTGCATTTGGGGAGTGTTGAGCCAAAATTTCTGCTCAAAAATTGATCAGTAGGATTGGGAACAACGACCGTTAATAAAAAGAGAATCTAGAATATTGAGTTGAATTATTATGTGTATTGTATTAACAGGACATTGGATTTTTTGCATATTTGAGCCTTTTCGGTCATTGGTGAATAAGCCTTTGTTGGTCGGTAGTGCATATTTTAGCATTTTCTTCTTGAAACGATTAAAACATTCCCAAATCGGTTTTAAAAGTTAATCCCAGTTTTAAATTCATCTACTTGAATATCACTCATGTTTGTTTGACAAGAATCTTGTAAATAAATTAATCCACTTCCTGACATCGGATCGAGCTGAAATTCGGCAGAGAGACTAGTTATCGATTATAATGCATTCCATTAACTTTTAGTGGGAATCATGCACAAACACATGGATAGAATCGCATTTCTCTTAAATTTGAAGAAATGAAAGCACAATACACGAAGTAAATATCGTTTTTAATGAATAATCGATAATCTGAATTTGGTAAGGTTGCTCACTTTAGGCATATAATATAGTTTTGCATTTTTTACCTTTTAGTCAATATTTTCAAAACAAATATAATGTAAAAATATGAAACAACTAAGAATCTATTGACAAAAATAACTATTAAAATAATATATAATAATAATTCTTACCCTTGGTGCTATGCATAAAAAATCTGGTCTTACACATTAGTTTATCAATTTAAAAAATAAACAAAAATAACTGTTTGTATTATTATTATCCTAATGGGTTAATATGAGTAATTAGTAATTTATTTATGGTTTAAATATTGTTACAATTTCTTTCTCAAAGTTCTACCCATCTGGCAACTAATGTAATATTATAATTTCTTTCTTTCTCCGTGTAATGTTTTAGTGTTTTGTATGTACCTAGTTTTTTTTATTTGTATTAAACTTATGCTTCTTCGCTAAAATTTATTAATGTTAACCTCAATACAGGCTATAATCCTAGTGAGGTTAGTTTTTTATGTAAAAAATAATTATAATATATGTATGGTGAGAAGATATAAATATATGAATTTAAAAAATATATTTTTTGTAGTGCATATTTTAGCATTATTAGTGCATATTTGCATGCATATTTTGCTATATTGGAGTACGTATAATTGTAATATTTATTTTTTACTTTTTGTAAATTCACAACGGCGTAGGAGAGTGAAAAGTGAATTAATTTGGTGTCTCATTATCGTCCATTATTTGATTCAAAACATGCAGGTCATAAAAATAACCGATAAAAGAAACTATTCGGCGGAAAATAGCAGCTGGCTTTAGAATGTAGGGAGAGATGTCACGTGTCGCTTAGCGGCAACTGCCGTTGTGACTTGTGACGTAGATACAGCCCGGGTCTAAAATCTAACATATTGGCAGATCTATGGTTAAACTGTGGATACACTTCCTTTATATATATCACTGTATTTTTATTGAAGAAGAAACAATAATAATTTTTTTTTAAATATGAAAATGAACAAGTCACAGAAAAATAATAAAAGATAGTGATCGCAACTGGGACTCGAACCCAGAACCTTACGTCTTACCGGGACTTACACCTCTACCAATAAGTTGAAAAGTGAGTTTTTCTTACAAAAAAAAATGAATATTCATTTAGACTTTTATAAAAAGTCAATAGGTGTTCCATAAAAATAAAATCGGATATATTTATTCGAGACACTATCTAGGTAACAAACACATTCATTGAATACTTGTTTCCAATAATAAAGGTAGCTGCCAATAATATGGAGAAAAAAACATTAGTCGAAGATAATATTGTTAATTCTGAAATTTGAAATATGAAGTTGACAATTACGATAGTCTCATAAAAGATCGCAGTGGCCCAATTGTTAGATATGTATGTCCCGGTAAGACGTAAGGTTCTGGGTTCGAGTCCCAGTTGCGACCATTATCTTTTATTATTTTTCTGTGTCTTGTTCATTTTCATATTTTTAAAAATTAGATTATTATTGTTAACTTCCTCTTCAATGATATATTTCATTGATGGTAATAACCTTCAATAGTTAAAAAGAGAGTTTTTCTTATAAAAATTTAAAAAAACTGTATTTTTGGGCTGCTCAGAAATCAAACCTGCTTCCTTCCGTCTCAAATTCGAACGTATCGCTACGCTATCTTTGTAATAAAATCCCCAAGGATATCATGGATACTTCATGGGCTTTGTATAGAGGGTATTATGTGTACAACCTGTGTTCAGATATTCGTGGAAGGGACCAGGTGCGCCTGAAGTAAGGTGTTGCTACCTAGAAATCCCGACTAAGAAAGGGGATGAATGATTGCGTGACGGAATTATAAAGCCGGTGTTGCCAGGAGTGAAATTACCCGAGACTCAACAATAAGATAACTGCATACCTGAGTATTCTCAAATTTAATTACATTTTTTACTCTCTGTGATTAAAAGTTTTCCCTTGATTCTTCGCGGTTAAAGCTGGTACATTGTAACATTGTAAAAACTTTGCCTAAGACGTTGGAATACTTTATTTGTGTGTATGTGTTATTTCTACAGCCGCATTCAGGCGGGAGTAAAAAATTCGCTGATCATTTAAAAATCGAATTTTAGAACGGCCTCGGAATAGATTATTCTGAAGCCCTATTCATAAGGGAGTGAAATTATCGGTGCTGTGCGTTTTTTAACGTGGGAGTTGGCAAACGGCCATTTTATTGTATCTTTTCTGTCGTTTGACGTACATATTTTGAGAATTCAATATTCTTATGTTTAATCGTAGATATTCGGATAAACGAAGATTGGAGTGCCAAATTGTCAAAATCCTTGGTTGTTCATTTAAATAAACTTATAACATTGATACATCAATAGTTGGTACTTAATGGTATAATTGGGTAAAAGGCAATTTGCACATTCATTTATATTCAGCTTACTTCAGTGGCGGGTACATATGGTGAGCGCGGGGGGCACCCCCCCCCCCCCCCCCTTGCGGGACCGCCAGCCCTCATGCTATTCGTTCGTTACTTTCGTCAGTCGACTCTTGAGTCGAGTTATCGAGTAGTTGTATTTTCCGCGTCATCGTATTTTATACGTTTATGTCTGGCACATTGATAGCTAACCTACGAGAAAAGTTGCGGCCTAATTTCTAGTGATCTCGATTATTCTGTCTGGCATTTGTTCGATAAAAGTCGCGAATATTCTACTGTTTGTATTTGTTCACACTCCATAGAAGTCTGGAAGCGAAACCGAATTTTCTCTAAACAACCGAGCTACATATATAAGGGAAGCAGAGTCGCTGCCAGGGAGGTGCCACCTAAGCAAAAAATAATACATACGAACAAATAATTCTCTCACAAAAACTCTGAACGACTTCATATACCTTGACTCGTCTTTACGTGATGGCGGAAGCTGTGAAATAGAAGTGAAAAGAAGGATTTGCATAACAAAAGATGCCAAATGCAAAAGATATGGAGTGACAGGGGCGTATCGAAGACCACCAAGATGAGACTCGTACGTGCTCTGATTTTCCGCATATATCTATACGGTGTGCAAACTTGGACACTTAGAGCCATCGAAAGGAAGTGGATCGAGGTCCTCAAAATTTGGTGCTGGAGAAAAGGCTCAGGATTCCATGGAGGGCCAGACGCATAATTGTGTTCATTCACAATAAACTTTCAACTGTCAGCCTAAAACGTATTTTAAAATACTTTGGGCACGTTGCTTGCCATACTGGCAACTAAGAGAAACTTATAATCACTGGTAAAGTGGAAGTAAGCACTTGAAGGCCACGGTCCTTTGCTATCCATGCAGCGCAGATCCACGAGGAGTAAAGGATCCTTATCCATCATGGAAACTTGAGTAGGGGTCACGATCCTCAGCAATGAGAAACCAACTGAAGTAGATGATGATGTTAAAATTGTTAAAAATTGGAGAGCTACTGTTTGGTCCTGTGAAATTTCATCAAATAAAAATCACCTTTTCTGGTTGTGGCTTTATATTCTGTTGATCCCGCCACATCTGCCATCTTGTATCTAATATAGCGGTATAATCCATCGCTATATGATTGCTTCTATAAATGAAGAGCTCCCATCTACTTATACCTCCATAGCCCGTGTGTATAATTTATTTATAGCCCGCTAGATGGAGACAGTGTAGCAGACTGAGCTTATCCGATAATTTTACCGTCCGTTCGCTTAGCGGTGAGAACACTAGCCATTTTATGATTTCCTCGGTATAAAAGCGGAAGTTTTAGATCTATCAGCAATTTGTTAATTGCTTAATTTGTTCATTTATTTTTTCGGCAGAATTATGTATTAATAATATGTATATAATTAGTATCTATAAGTATATTGTTCCAGAATGTAGGTAGAATAGTGCATTCCACACATCCCAAAATTTATAGACATACACATAAGTGAGATACGTTTTTAGATTTTCACGGCCAAAAGCATTTTCGTTGTTTGTTTTTGAGGTGTTATGCCGTGTTGCGCTACCTCCTTCTTTATCCGACGTTTCGGACAGCGTTGCAGTGTCCATCATCAGGGCAGATCCGGCAGATCCGACGATGTGTCGGTGATCACATGGTCGGATCTGCCGGATCTGCCCTGATGATGCAACGCTGTCCGAAACGTCGGCTAAAGAAGGAGGTAGCGCAACATGGCATAACACCCCAAAAACAAACATTGAAAATACAGATAAGAGTAAAAATTTTATAAAAATAGGCATTACTGGAAAATTTTAAGAAATATTATGTTAAATTTTATTACAACCTTTATAACGGAAAGTGCTTTAAAAGTCTCCAAATCTATATGTTTTATTAACTATGGTTGCCATTGACATTGACTCGGAGAATTTAAAAATGTAGGTACTCCCCCAATTGTTTTTTTTTTATATGAATACCCCACAAGAGTTCCGACTGCTCCCAAATATCTGGAGCCAGTGGGCCTATTGTATCCCGAATTGGGGTGTGGTTAGGCTGAAGGTAGAATGGGGGAAGGGGATGGGGAACTATTCAGATCTAGTCACAAAACACAGCTAAAGCCATTACTAACAAAGTTTCATTTCTGAATGGGGGTCTTACACCAGGATGATGCTGAGAGTGTCTTCCACTCGGGTACGTGCCTCAAATACATATAGCTTATATTATTTTAAATGATTTAATTGTGAAATAACACAAATAAAATTTTAAATCGTGACCTTTGAATTGCTACCACTCTACCATCAATTTTGATTTTGAACTCGAGATACAAAATTCACCAAATTGATACTCGTAGGAATTCAAATATTTATGAAAAGACTAGCCCAAATGTGTTTGAATTTGAGATACGAGTATCTACAAAATTCACCCAAATTATAATCCAATAAATTTTACCCAAAATATAATAGGGAAGAATAGTGGAAACGTACAAGTAGTAGCTGCACCTTAATAGTAGACAAATTCCGATAGGAGAGGGCAATCAGATGATGAAGAAAAGATTGACCAGTGCATTATATATACATTATCGTGAAATTAAATTAAACTTTTGCCAACAAAATGATTACCTACATATTATGTTATGTTTATTAAATTAAAGAAAAATTGTAGAACCGTGTAACAGCTTAGCAAAACTACTTTTTTGTTATTATTAAGATAAACATTTAAAAAGTGTACCTATGTTAAACCTTTATATATGTACCTATAAAGGAGTGCGCAGTACAGTAGCTCGAAGTACCCTAATGATAAATATTAACGAAACTTTTCTAGTACTGACCTATCATGCTTCGAATTTCCTCTCTCCAAAAACAAAACAACAACTTCTAAAAGAGTATTTGAGTATTAATGCTAAAACTTTTTAATAGATACTTGAAGTCCTTTAAACCTATGTAGATTCGCCAGAAATACAACCATCATCTGCTAGTTACTCAAATTACGAATTAATCATATAAGTATAATAATTTTGGTATGAAAAATACCAAATAATTTACCCAAACGAAAATCTGAAATGGCTGACACAACATCTATCAGTTCTCTCTAATATCTATCTAGGCTCCATCCGGCTGCGTTCCATGTGCATCTCATAAATAGTAATTGAAATCCATTATTGATTTATTGGCAGACTTAACCTTTGCTCTTTCTGCTGCAGAGGGAATATTTATATTGGCAATACAGCCTTCCTCACAGTACCCCGTGCCAATACAAACTTAGCCACACACCTTCATTTGAAAATACACGAGCACAACGCGCACCTCGGATGCAGTAAATTTAATTTGGGAAAACACGCTGAAAGAAATACATTATTGCGGGGAAGCGTACATTTCCTTCGTTTATTCGTAGTTGGTAAACGTTGTGGATATTGAGAAGTAAATTGCAGTTTACAAACGGATCAACAGGCAATTTTCAACTTTAAACAAAGGGATGTTGGATGAACAAACTACGTGGAGTTTGTTATATTTGGACTCATGAGATCACAAATATTTATTGAAATTATTAATCCGACTGACTGTTTACTAGTAATGTGAGACTAGTAGGTAAGATGATATAATATTATACAACAACAAAAAAAAACAAATATTATATATAATATATAGACCGGTCAGTGGTTCAGTGGGCATCGCGTTTGGGTCCCACCCAGGCGTTCCGTGTTCGATTCCTCGGCTGGCTAAGTCCTCCACCACAACACAAGCAACATCTTCCGCTTAGTGTGATGGTAGTAGGAGATTTTCAAATGTTGTTGGGTTATTCGTAACCCGTGAATGTTAGTCTTTCTTTTTAAAAAAATAAAAAAAAATCGTTGAAGAAGAAGATAAAACTAATAAATCTAAACGAAACATGAAACAGACGAAGACACAGAAAAAATGGCGACCGCAACCGAACCCAGGATATAACCACTCGGCCATTGTGATCTGCTTCAAACTCATAACAATATTATCAAAAGTTATTATATGAAATATTATACAAAATACAGAATGAAAATTGCCGTTGGTACCATTTATTGGATATCCAACACCATTGCCATAGGTCACCCCAAGTGGTTCGCTACGTTTGATGACTTAGCAGGGGTGCCCGGATTCAACAAGAATATTCAGGATCAGTTTCAGTGCTGGGAATCTGGGCTTTTATTACCTATATTGTATTTTCTTACCTGCCTAACTAGAAAATGTATATATTGAGGAAGGCATGAAATTACATTTATCATGTTACCGGAATATAAAGATGAACCATTTTATTGTATTCAATCTGGATACCTATCTATGTATACTTCCGCAACCGGGTAAAACAGAACAGTTATAAAACAGAACAGTTATAAAACAGATTATGAAATATGACAAAATAATAGTTAAGGTTAGGTAAGGTTTTTTGATCTTCACTTTAATGTTCTATAAACCGTATGGAACCGTATAAAATACATCTCATATATCAACTCCGCCAGGATTAGTGTATCGCCGCAATCCTCCAACACTGACGCTTTTATACGGCATGTTCCGTGTGCTGACGATAACACTGGCCGTGCCTGTCACAAATCAATAAAGTTACTTCCCAAGGATTTGACGATGACACAGTTTTGTAACTGCCAAAAAGCACACTTCTGTAATGGCTGAACAATGCACCTTACATCGCCGTTACCGTGTGGAAGACCGGATGTTTGAGTTAAAGCGTATTGTCCTTATGTATCGGCAACCATGGCTTTCAACCAATGGCTTGAAAGTTTTTTGGACATTTTGTTACTCTCCTCTAAAACTAAGAGTTTTAGTAACAATTTCAAGTTTGGTTTATAATACATAACAGAATTTGCTTAAAATAAACTTTCACGGGATTATTACTGTGTTATTGCCATGAAAAATAAATAAAACTGTTGGCATATTTCTACTTGGTTGCTAGTTTCAATGCAAACGTTCTACTGACATCTGTTGTTTATCTTTGAAAGCGTTATCTTAGCTAGCAAATCAAGAAAATTCAGATATCTATGTTTTATGTATGTATATTTCTTCTGCGCCTTAGTGTATCGCCGCAATCCTCCGACACTCACGCTCATATATTGCGTGTTCCAGGTGCTGACGATAGCGCTGCCAGTGCCCGTCATCGTGTCCAACTTTGCCATGTACTACTCGCACACGCAGGCGCGCGCCAAACTGCCCAAGAAACGGCGGAGAGTGCTGCCCGTGGAGCAGCCCAGGGGCCCCCGACTCCCAGGTACGATCTTATCTCATTTATTTCTTTAAATCTTTATAAGTATGGATATTTATTGATATATTATGTTAAATAACCTCAATTTCTTGCGATATTTAGAAATTCTATAGACATAATAAATATAAAATGTTGCAGTTTACCTATCTATATTATAAACCATGCTAGATATCCTGTGAAGCCTGCATAAATGGCTTTTGAAATATGTTCTTATTTTTGTTTTATTTGGTAATGTCTAGTCTCAGTGAAACAGGCTGGACTTTCGAATTGTGAGCTCTGTCGTAATGATATTTACACTTATTTTTTATTTGTCTAAAATGTCTAGACCAACGCCAACTATTTTCAGATCGCGATGAAATTTAAAGCGATAAATGTTGTTGCCAAAATGTAGTAAAATATTTAAATGAATTTAAATTTAAGCCATTTGCGCAGACTTAAGAATAATTTTAGGGGTGGAATTTTACTAAAGCGAAACTAAATCTCTTGATATTATATTATATCCCTTGGCCGTAGTACAAAATTAGGTTTTTTCACTCCGCCCCATCAGACATTATTTATTGAGCTGTTAATTGAAAAATATCGTACTCTTGTTGGATCCTTATTAAGTGAACGAGATCCTCTGAGAGATTTACATAAGTAATGCAAAGAATAACGTTTACAAACATTATATCATAATACATTATTTTATTTTTAGATAATGAGAATCTTTTTAGCAGTCTATTTATGTTCACAAGATCATTGGGAGGAATCTAACATCACGAACATCCATCAAATTTTATCCGAACATTTAAAATAGACTCCACAATCTCCCCATGCGCATTATTGAAACCGAATAAAGGAGATTAGATATTAAATTACAGACTATTCAGGGGGAATTAACTTTTACGAAAATTCGTATTCCTTATGGGAATTGCCGTAAAAGCATGTAGCAGTCAAAGTGGTCTCGGTTTTCATTTTCGGGATCAAATATTTAACATGTAAAGTCGACTTTAATTTAAAATCTAGAGAAGAAGACTAACATTATTATAAGATTATACAATTGCAAAAACCTTCAGAGCAACATTTAACATTGTACAAATGGTTTTTCGGCAGGAAAAATGTTTTACTGAAATGACGTTACTTTAATTTGAATAATGCGCGTATTTATGAGCGTTGCTCTTTAATTATTCGGTAGTTTATTTAAAATTACAGCGTGAATTAGTTAGCACATTGATTTCAATGATAATTTATTCCAATGTAATTGGGCATCAGATTTGCATGTGGTAACTGTATCTTGCTCTACTTGCTGAGCTAATGTAATAGTAGAGATGTTTTTAATCTCTTCGTGGTGTGTTAAATTCTATTTTAATAAAAGAATATGTAAAATTTGTCTTGAACTACTGTGTTCTTTTTTTAGCGAAAATAATATTCGGAGTAAATGAAACACGTGTTGAATTAGGAAGGAGCTATAATAGGAGAAGGGATTGGAACAGATAAGAGGTAGAACCCATTGTTATAAATATGGCATTATTAACAACTAACTAACTAATATTGATATTTTATAATCAAATCTTAATTTGAGAGGAAGGAATGGGTACCCTCGAGAACCGTCCATAAAATAACCAGCATCTCTGCCATAGGTCGCCCTACGTGGTTCGCTACGTTTGGTGACTTAACAGGGGTGCCCGGATTCATGGAGTGAGGTTTGTTCGGGTCTTGGCGGCAAATTCGTCTGTCACTCCTGGACAAACTGACCCCCAGATTCCTACCCTCACCTTTTTCCTTCACAAAAATTCCTCTCATTTCTTTCCTTAAAAAAACCTTCCACACAGCATCCGCTAAGTTGTAAATTGTGATGTAAATTATTTTCCTCCTGGAGTTAATGTAAAAAAAATAATAATAATATGTTCCCGGTCAATCGCTCTGTTCCCATCCCTCTGTGCTATTTCCTACTAGCGATGCGTAGGTTCAGCCGCGGAATGGGTTCTTGAACTCGCTTCATTTGCAGGAAGCGGATCTCACTCCTACTCCTTTTTTCAAATTAACCACTCCAGAACTCGGACCCGAATGCCTCTCCCACGCGCTCGGCAGTGTCGCTTCCCAGCACCCGCTTCCCCCCGCGTCCGCGTAACCCGCGCAAGTTCTCGATGTGTTGTCCGAGTCCATATGCGGTTTTGAGTTGCGAGTCCGAGTTCGGGGCCGGAAATATGCATCCCGGCACCCACCACTCAATAGGTACCTAGTTCGTATCAAGAACTCGGAACCTGGAATCACTATTTGAACTCGAGTTCTTTTAAAAGAAACCACTCCTCGGAGCCCTTTAGCAAAACACGGAACCTACCCATCGCTATTTCCTACTGCAACTGACACCGTCGATTCTCCCTATATTACTGTAAGAGTAACTTTTGAATGAACTGATTTTTACTAATAGGTATGTGATATAATCTTTGGTTTCAATAAAATTTGCAAAATATGTACATTTTACATACCTACATAAGAAACTGTTGCATTGATTAAATTTATTTTAAAATGCGCTGTTTTTACCTTGCTTCGGAGCTTATTAGCTTTATTTGTTATCATTAAAGTCAGATTATATACAGTTGCTAGTTAAAAAACCTATTTAAGGGTAAACTATAAAAAAATAAAAAAAACTTCTCATTCATAGTTAGCGCAAATTTAAATGTTTTTTAATAATCCTACGGCGACGGCACGGCAACGGTTTAAAAAAGTATATAACTTACGTTCTTACACACTAAATAAGAGCGAGACAAACGAAGTGCGTATGTCTGCTTCCCCAAAGAAGAAATGCAATCATTAGCAAACATCTCTCTCACTCGTATTAAGAAATAAGGCCCTGTGCCGTTGCCGAAGCCATGGAAATTTAAAATCAGCCATTATTTGCGCATGGACTGAAAACTTTTTTGTAATAGTTTTGACTATTTATTATAAAACAAAATAAATAGTTTTGACCTTTTAAAACTATTATTTCAAGAAATTTATTGTATTTGTATTTGTATGCCTTTCTTGAAAGAATTGCGTTTTAATACGGTCAAAACATAGAATAAATAATATAACACTAGAAGTATCTTAAGTATTTAGCACGTAATCCGTCACTCTTACACTTATCTGAAATTGTGCCGCTGTTCCATTTGAATTATATTATCATGAAAGACAAATATGTTTGGAAATATACACGGAGAAAAATGTTGTTCTAAAATACGATCATTTTATTCGTAAAAACGGTTAAAAACGGGACTGAAGTTCTAACGAACAAATTAACAGTGTTTCAATGTTTATTGGCGGGAAAATGTAAGAATAATTTGTTGGTATACGTAATTTCAAATTATTCTTACATGTTTCCGCCAATAAACATTTAAACCCTGTTAATTTGTTCGTAAGAACTTCAGTCCCATTTTTAACCGTTTTCACGAATAAAATTATCGTGTTTTAGAATAACATTTTTCTTCCTGTAGGCCGAAAATAAACCTATAATTGGATCACGAAACACGCCAACAAGGCACTGTTTATGTTATTCTTTGACAACAAACGAAAACAAACAATTCATCCAAAATCTAAATATTTAATAGCATCAGTTCTATAAAATGTTTTTGACTAACGTGATTAAACGCCATCTATTATCTACGAGCTGTTCATGAATAATTTTAACTTAAGTTAAGTATGTATTATCTTTTGGCGATTCTTCAGGATACCTAACCTTTATTTCCGGGTTATTCGTTTGGATTTCCTTCCATTTTATTTACAGAGGTTAAAACGAGGGAAAGCACTTAGGTACCAATATTTGATCTGGATAAAATTTAATGAACTCTTTATCACGTCAGGGTCCATTTCTGTGAAAATTAACTATTCAAAAGAAAGCCACTGCCTACTAGATCAAAATCGATATGCATTCATGAATCGATCCTCTGAGATCGAGTGTTAAGGTAGCTTCAGACTGTATCGACGTAATTACGCATCGCTACGCCAAACCATGCTTAGCAACCTTACATTTTCTATGAAAATGGCCACAGACATCACACGTCGCGATGCGTGTGGCCAATGTGATTCTAAAACATAAATTTTCATTGAAAATGTATAGTTGCTAAGTAGCCCAGATATTGTTAGGCGTAGCGATGCAAACGTATGTCGACCCAGTCTGAATCTACCATTATTCTACAAAAATATTATTTATTAAATCAGTAAGTTCAGTTACGGTGTTCGGAAGACTTACATTATTACTATACTTGCGATATTGAAATATTACATTTATGAATTCGGAAGCATGAAGCACGCTCTTGCACAGGTAAATCATTTTATAATGGATATGTTTGAATGTGCAAAAATTTATTTTTAATGTGCATACCGATAGTATGAAAATTTTCAAAAAATTGTATTTGCCCGCAAACTTAGTTATACCCAAGTTTGTACACCAAATATTATAATTGAATTTATAATTATTATTTTCACCTAGAACTAACTACCTTCTACTCAAACAATTATGTTTGATTTATTTAGATTCGCGATTTAGGTACATAGTCACTTCTTACAATTATATATTTTTTTAAATCTCTGCTATAATTTTTATACCTTACGAGCAAATTATACTCTTATTTATTCTGTTTTAATGGTTTGTAATACACACAATTAATATTACGAGTATACACGCCCACTTACTTTTTTATGTAATATTTTCATTCTTTTACTAATTATTTCAGACTTATATTATATTGTATAATATAATTTAAATTACTGTAATTCAATTTGTAAAGCTTTTATGTAAAAGCCCACTAAGGCGTAAATAAATAATAAAAAAAATTAAAAAAATCGTAAGAAGCAATTACTTTGTGAAAAGGCATTATTAGGTTAAATACGAACATTGGGTTAAATGTTGTGTTTGTTTATTTTTAAAAAAAATGTTCACATCAAAAGAACTGTCTTTTTTAACTTATTGGCTTTGGGTGATGCACTACTAAGCAATGCAAAATCATGTGATGTTGATTTGAAAATTAGATCACATAGAAATATTTTAGATGAGTTTTAGTCGAGTTTTTTTTTTCATTCTGTTATAAGCCCAGAAAAAAATAGTTCACCAAGTCTATAAAAACTGCTTTGAAGTTTAAAATCTCCTACTTAAGGACCCCTTTTGGGTTATGGTTTTTTTTTATAATGTGGAATTATAAAAATTTATAAAAATGATCGTTTAACTTTAAAATATGTGTGCCTGAGCTTCGCAAAAATAGAATAACACGCTTTTGGCGATGTTTTTTTCGTGAAATCAAAACAGGAGGCTGGTGTTAAACGGGAATGTTAACCCTTAAAGTTAGTTAACAGCCTAATCCCGAATTTTACGCGACGTGATGTATCACCTTTTTTGTACAATAATTTTTTTAAATTTGGATTTGAATTTGCATCCAAACTCAAGCGTTGAAAAGGAATGGTTATTTTATATCCATCCCGTGCACCACTAAAACCAGGGTGTCTTTATAATTATTTACCTGTACCTACGTGTTAAGCTATGTACAATGTACATCTTCCATTCTCCCATTACTCTCCTTTTCTCATGTCGCTTTTATCCTTTAACTTCCAACTTTAAGCGGGAGACACGTGACAGTATGAATTATTTAATCTGGGAGCAGCTCCGTTAGCTCTGGCTTTAGTCATACAAGGCTGTCAGAGATACTCTGAATATTATACGACCTCATAAAGAAGCTTTAAAATCAGTTTTTTTTTTGCCATTAACTGACATTTCCATTTCTCTGCAGTAGTAGGCAAAGAGGATGGAATGCCACAACACTGTGTCTTAATACACTCTCCTATCTTTAGTCAGATTTAGTAAAACAAGGCTGTCACGTATCTCTGAATAATGTGTATCGTAAAGAATCCTATCAGTTATATTTTCGACTAACTAACTAACTAAGTTTCTCTGCAGTGGTAAGCGAAAACGGTGATAGGCGTATTGTTTTACACTCATCTCATTCATACTCGCACATAAATACTATCTTCCCGACTCTAGAAATGACCAGTTTGTTGGATTCACTTAAACTTGCCATGTCTTTCTGGGGCGTCCCTGTCTTCTTCCATACGCTCACATATTTTTCTGCCTTTCTCCTCGTTCCGCTAGACATATTCAAACACTTTAAGGGTCCTTGCTCGCCTTTGACATCCATTGAGGGCCACTGGCGTCATTCTTTTTTAACATTTGTTTTATCTGTGACTGCTTTATATTCAGTGCACCATTCATTGAATTTCCTGCATTTACTCTTCTGTCAATTTCCTTATCAGCCTTCCTGTCTCTCGCAAACATAATTTCCAAATACACAAACTTATTCACTCGCCCCAAGCATTCGCTATTCTCTCTCTCCAACATACCGTCTGAGTACATAAACTCTTCGACTTACTCCAAACAAACAGTGAACAGAATCTTCTCTTTCAAATGCTATAACTTCGGGATTACTTACATTCATAATTAAATCATTCCACATATCTAAAAACTTGGTTCATCCAAGACTTGGACAAGTTAAACTGCAGCTCTTCCTTATCTGTGTAAGACACTCCTACTAATAGAATGATACTTTGAACCCAAGTATTAATTAATACACATTATTTGTAAAGCATGCGTTAAAAAATTTCATTGATCTTTGCAACAGAAAGCTTTAGGTAAAGAATTAAAAAGAAAGGGTAGTAATACTCTAAAATAACACAAAAAAATGCCTTTGGCTAGAAGGGTAAGTACTTAAGATTCACGGGGTATCAGTGAAATGCAATAACTTTGGATTACTATACTACAACTAAAATTAGTACATCATTTAAAATATTAAATTTAAGAAAAATTAAATACAGTTTTTCAATTTTATTGGAAAACTTTTTCTATAACTTTTGAAGGTTTTCATCAGAACTTTGTAATCTTAACTTTTGAAAAGATAGCAGCCAAAAATATGGGAAGAATTAGTTGAAGGTAATTTTTTTAATTCTGAATTTGAAATATGAGGTCGATAAAAATGACGTTAAAAATAGGTCCCAATGGCTGAGTAGAACTAATTTTCTGTGAAGTGAAAGTGAATAAGTTCTGTGAAGACTATCTTTGGTAGATTTTTTTCCTTCCCGAAATTTCCCCGAAAAGTTGAGGAGTGAAGCAGCCTAGCGTGCCGAACGGAGAAAGCGTGCTTGTGTGTTAAAAGATCTCCAAATGGTGGTAACTTACGCAAAGTATAACGGAAACTATTGCTTCTGAAAGTTTTTTTTTTTTTTAGTTATTATACTATCTTATCAAATCACCTGTGTCATTTGATTCCAGTCAAAGTCTGTGTACATCACGCCAGCATTCACCGTTCGAGAGATTCGCCTCGTCAGACTGCGTCACATATCAAATAAATAATAATCCTCCCTCCACGTCATTAAATCTCAAAGTTCATGAAGCAATTTGGTGGCGGAGCACCCGTTTAATATTGCATGATTCCATTTCCCGCCCTTAATTACAGGGCAAGCAGGTCCCGGGGGCCCGGCTGGGTCGATGACCGGGGCTCCGGGCGGCGGCGGGGGAGGCGCCGGGGGGCCCGGCCAACCCGGGGGAGGAGCCCCTGCGCAGCAGAACAGGAGGATGAACGCCATCAAGGCCAACCACCCCAAAGAGATGATGACGGCTAAGATGGGTATGGTTACATTTTTACTCTTATAATAATAATTATGAATTTTTAATTTTTAAACAAGACAAAAACCTTCCCAGGTTTCACGCCAGTAACCTGACGAATTTGAATTCCTTTTATACTTAAATTTGTTTATAATATTGTATATGGGTTACCGCTGAGAGCTCTGTTGTGGGTTACCTCTCTTACTCTCTTTGAACGTTGATAAAGAGAGACTTTACAATGGATCTATCAACGGAATGCCTTTAAAGTGTAAGGCCCAGTTTTTCATAGATAGGTATTCTTTTATAAACCAACTTAGAATAAAATCTTATTAGGTTATTAAAATTATTACATGTTAGGTTGGATTGATTCACAGAATTTGAACAATTCATCAATTTAAGTCTGTGAAAGCTCTATTCACGTTCTGTTATAATCGTATCATGGTCCGGTTGTTTCACAGTACCTACTTGAATAGGACTTTGGCAAATCTTTGAAATTAGATGGATTGTTCAAATTCTGTCAAACAACCCGTCCTTATTATTAGCAAAATAAATGACGCAATTCTTTTCTTGATTTGAGTAAAGTAGTAATTTTTTGTTAGTATTATGCCGTTTCAATTATATTTCCTGTATATAATATAAATATGCAGTTCTCTTCCCCATCTCTAAATCTCCTATGTTACAATATATCTGAGAACCAATGCTTTACATAAATTCGTTACAACTCGCGAGGCTTGTAGCATAATTTGAGGAAAGTTTAATAGACAACGTCCAAGGCGTGACCCCAATTTATACATTGCTTTGTAGCAGTGCAATTAACAATTCACTTGATATAAATTGTATAGTGCTTCCAGTGGCAGATGTTGCGATTAAACGCCAGACTTGAAATAACTCCACGAGATCGTTGAAGATGATAAATGCTAAACGCGAAAATAAGAGAAGAAAATGATAATGAAAAACCGGGCCTTATAATAATAATTTTTATTACACCACAAAACAAAAACATTATTTTTGTCAATATCGGCAGCTATTATTCATGTATAATTAAAATTATTAAACAAGTATTAGAATATTATTCTGAGGCGAAAACAGACAGTACCCTCGAGTTTTAAAATGTTCTGAAATTAGCGTCAAGAGACCTTTAATGACGAGACCAGTCACAAGACTTATTTAAAACATTCAATCAGTATTATATTATTACTTGTTAATTTTTATTTTAGAAGGTCTAGCACAACCACAAAATATGCCAAAATTGAGAAGATCAAGGTTTTTATCGACATTATCGGTGGTTAGTCGACCTTCGCTAGCATTGTCATTTTAAAAGCTGCTTAGTTTATTGCGACCGTTCGAACCCTAGAGAGTTATCGATTTGATAAATATCGTTTTCACAGTTGCACCAGGAAATTACAAAATATTGGCATCTTTTAATGGACGGAGACTTACGGGTATTTGAACTTGGGGAAACGGTTTTTTACGGTTATTTGCGGTTATTTTAGCCATTGGTCAAAACTAAGAGTACAAAAATAATTATCCAACACCAAAAAATTCATAAAAATGCATTTGTAAAAGAAACTTTGGCGTTTCTAAACGACAACACTGACTACGCTATTGATGAATCGGTGTTGCCAAAATAGGGCGATGTTTTTCCCGAAATTGATAAAATTGTCGATATAAAGCAAACAAACTAACGTTGACAGCTTAGATTGTCGTATCGATTCTGTTCAGTTTTAAATGTGACCGTTATTGTCCCCCCAGGCGCACTCTTAAAATAAGGAACCCATCATCAATTTGACTAGAAATGTTTTTGTGGTTCTGTTAATTCAAGATTCACTTAGTTTATTAGGTAATTCACATTATGGTACCCATAATATAAAATTTGCACTACAGAATATTAGTTACTCACTGTAAGTAAATCTTTTAGCAGGAAAGATTATAGTTGTATATTTTAATGTAAATCAAGTAAGTAAATTTACACTACTTGAGTAATTGGCAAATAAAGTAGGTATTACTAATACTTGGTTTAACCGCTTGGCTTAAGATTAACAACAGTTAGTCGGTGTGCTAATCAAGCTAGATTAAAGGCTTCATGCTTTCTTCATAATATAAGATCATAAATCCTGCATAAAAGCAGCTCCCCTGGACATAAACGTAATTATAGCATTAGGTATCATGCTTTTATATTAATTAATTATACCGATAATAAAGTACCGGAATCATAGACAAACAAAGAAAAATATATGAATCCACCCATAAAATAGTGATTTTTCACTGTAAATCCATTTTATAATTTTCATATTTCATTATCTTAGTACAATCAAATTTATTTTGATTAAAAAAAATAATTTATTTTTATATTTTATAATTACTTGATTACATATTATTTCACATTCTTAAAAAGACATTATTTATTATATTTCTAAAATAAAATAAATATTTTTCTATTCAATAATATTTGGGCAAATACTACAACTAGGAACTCCGAAGTCATTTTCTTCGAGGCTCGATATCTTAATTTCCTCGCCAATGTATGCCACAAACATGAAATATTTCTTTATGGCATTCATGTACGCCCGCATGTACGCCACAAACATGAAATATTTCATTATGGCATTCATGTACGCCACAAACATGAAATATTTCATTATGGCATTCATGTACGCCCATGTACGCCACAAACATGAAATATTTCTTTATGGCATTCATGTACGCCCATGTACGCCACAAACATGAAATATTTCTTTATGGCATTCATGTACGCCCATGTAATCCACAAACATGAAATATTTCTTTATGGCATTCATGTACGCCCATGTACGCCACAAACATGAAATATTTCTTTATGGCATTCATGTACGCCCATGTACGCCACAAACATGAAATATTTCTTTATGGCATTCATGTACGCCCGCATGTACGCCACAAACATGAAATATTTCATTATGGCATTCATGTACGCCCGCATGTACGCCACAAACATGAAATATTTCTTTATGGTATTCATGTACGCCCAAGTCATGCCACAAACATGAAATATTTCTTTATGGCATTCATGTACGCCCAAGTCATGCCACAAACATGAAATATTTCTTTACGGCATTCATGTACGCCCATGTATGCCACAAACATGAAATATTTCTTTACGGCATTCGTGTGCGCCCATGTATGCCACAAACATGAAATATTTCTTTATGGCATTCGTGTACGCCCATGTATGCCACAAACATGAAATATTAATAAATGGTATTGTGTTGTGGCATACATGGATGAGGAAATAAAGGGAAGGTTTTATGTGTTACTCCAAAAAGCTGATTTCGGAGTTACCCAGTTGTAGCAATTACCCCGCTGTGAATAATACAATGCAGAATTTCATATTCTACATGCATTTTAATGCAATATTTATACAATCACATTTTTACTTATTTTAAAATGATTTTATGTTTAACAGTTGCTTATTATTAGGACCTACGACAAAATAGAACTCGTCACTTTTATTGCTTGAAAAATACCTAATTTTCATTTTCTTGTAAATGTATAATTAAATGTACATAAATCGATTATACCTTAAGCTTTATTTCAATTTGAAGATGCATAATATAATTAAGTACTGTGTATGAAAATTATAATGTACCATTAACTATTATATCTGTTGCTTTGAAATGTTGTCTTAACAAACAATAGTCTCTTGTGTGAGTGAGACGATCCGATATTTTTCGTCGCTTTCATAAATCATGTGTTCATTGTTGCAATGTTGTGGTCCGGCGACTGTCCACAGATGGAGACCACGGAGAACTCGAGGCCATGATCCAAACCACCCCTAACCACTTCAAGCGCAAGAACCTGAGCATGCTATAACGGCCGCTGGGCCGAACCGCTTCTGGGAAGCTAGGCCCGCCGACACCCCTCTAGAGATCACCCTCACTCGCCCCTTCTCCCACCTCCCTCCCCCCCACCCCCTCACTACACCACATCCTGCCACCCCAATACTAACGTGACTGTGACGTCATCCCCTTGCACCGCTCTCTTATTTATTAATCCCTTAGAAAATACAATTTTAGTACCTACTTATTCAATTCTCACCATGTTCAACCACACTAAAAACATTCCCGTTTGTAAAGGTAAAAGAAACTGGCCCTTTGGACAGTTTTTTATAAATATTTCTAAAAGCATTTACCTCTTTTAAGCACTCTTTTGAGCAAAACGTTAGAAGCGCTCTTCGTTACGCATATTCCACATTTCAAAATTTAAAATGGATGCTCTTTTTGTCATGATAAAAATTTCATCACGGAAGCACTTAAATTAAGTAATTTAATCCCCTCCTCATGTTTTCCCACAACATTTAACACACTCATACAGCTTTAATAAACATAATGAACAAATGCTTTAAAACTCATTTTCTACATTTAATTCCTACTCACACGACATAATTTATTTCATTTAAACTTTACCAACCTCATCAACACCTTATCAACACCCACCGCAACCCACATTCATTGGATTGCTCATTAAGACATTACTTAACAAAACATTTCTGAAACAGACAAATTTTAAAATCATTTTAAATTGACCAAAACAACTCCTCTACCAATCCACCACTCCGCAGCCTTGTGTGTACTCCCGTAGAGGCTTTAGCAATAACAGCTTCCGACCGCCATCATTGCAGGTTTGATTTAATTTTATATCGTCTTGTTGTTCCTCTTGCATCTACCTGATCTGCTTCATGTTTCGCATTTCTTGGTGTTGTCTGCCCACTAGCTCATTGTTGCTTGTGTAGATTATTCTGTCTGAACATGTCTGCTACAAGCCTGCTTTGTTTGTTTTCCTGTATGCACAAATTTTTCGTATTTACTACTTGTTAGTTTATTTAAACTATAGTGGTCTAATGAATGATTTTTCAAATTAGATCAGCCTTTAAGTATTTTGCCTATTAAGACGGCGTTACCAACAATCAGTGCGAATCTTTGATTTGGACATTAAAAATTCTCCAACTTTGAGTGAAATTGTTCGCAATCAAGCGCCGTTTATACCGTCATTTTTAAGTTGGTAAGTATGGTCAAAAATATGGCCTAAACATAAAAGAATGGTATACATGATGCTTTAGCTACGTGAGCAGGATTACCTATCCCAATTGGCCGGAGTTTCTCGTCCATGAGATTGACTTTGCAAGTGTTTTCAGATGAGGTTCATCACAACACTAACTTCGGCAGGAACGGAACGAAACCTACAACTGTGGACGTTACTCGAAACTAAATGAACACTGGGTACCCTGTTGACTTAATAAGCATCTTGCTACAAACCAATTTAATACGTCTGCATTATTTATAAAACTAACCTCAGAGGATGCCATAGTTTACACAACCAATATTATGTTTCTAGAACCTAGTCAGTTTCAGAGAATAATAAACATTATAACACAACAATATTACACTAAAAGCAAATTTATTCATTCATCACCATCATGGTTTGTTTTCGTTTAATTATTTATCTATTTATTTAATCATTACTTTGTAAAGTGAGACAATCCTCGAACATTGACTACATTTAAAATAGTATTAACTTTTTTAAATAATTTTATAAATCATATTTATTTCTGTGGAACTGACTGAAAAAAATAGTGTGCCCCCTCCCAATATTTTGATTATTGTTTTGTGTAGTTATTAATTTAAATTTTTAAAGTGAATGTTATACCATTCCTAGTTACAAAAGCATGCGATTATCTGCGTTATTTAATTTCATTAACAATATGTTAACTTTGTAGTATCTACATACCTACCTATTATCTGAATTCGTGGGTGAGAAGTCGATTAACCCGCATGTGTTTAAGAATCAGAGTTATTTCTTTTATGTTTCCTTGAGTTTATTTAGTTTATCCTTTTTCTTTATGTTAGAATTTCGAATGCAAAGAAAAAAAAATCTGTAGCATTCGTAAAGCTTAAGAAAATTAGAACAAGTATCCGATTTGCATATTTGTCTAATGCGAAAACGAATTAGTTCGCTTTTACAGTTTTATCAGTCAAGTCTTTTATTATCATTATTTATTATACTTTTATTATTATCTTTTATATATATTGATAAATTTGTAGAGAATTTTTTTTTTTTTAAATTATTAACTTGTTGTTGTCTCGTGAAAACACAACCCCGCATGATGTTCACGGTTCTGTTGTAAGTTATTGATGTTTGGGCCATAGAATTGTGCATAATTTTACTCTTTATCTAACCGTATGAACATATATTATTTTTACTATCATCTGGCAATATATTTTAATATGTTTCACTCTTATATATGTATTTGTTTTTATCTTTTATTTTGTTTTTATTTATTCAATCGTGAAATTCATAATTTTTTTTAAAATCGAACTATGTTGCTGGGTGGCGGAAGATGACATTTATGGTATAACTTTTTATTTATAAAATTATAACTTTATATTTATAAAATCTTTATTTTAAAGTACAAAATACGCGAAGGGAATCTTCATTTATGGTATAACTTTTTATTTATAAAATTATAACTTTTTATTTATAAAATCTTTATTTTAAAGTACAAAATACGCGAAGGGAATCTTGTTGATCGTCAAAGATTGCATTTCGCAAATGGTGACCATTATTTTCTTCACACGTTGGTGTTTTTTTCAACACTTTTTCCATCACCTTTCGTAAAATTTCAGGCGTTATGGCAAGGATCTTATTGCGAATATTGCTTTTCAGTTGGGCGACGATCGCTAGCTTATTAACTTTTCAGTATGTAAAGTATTTTTACAAATAAGCCCCAACGACACCATAAAATTTCATAGAATTACAGAAGACTTCCGTAGTATAATAAAAATGCTATATATTTCTTATTTTTTAGGTTATATTTCTTAGTTTTTAAAAAATGCTATTTTGGAAACTAGGTAAAATTATATTTAAGATGTTTTTATTTGAAATAAACATGAACTTTTCTAAATAATAAAATTTTAAGTTCAAACGTGTTCAAAATGTTAACAAAAAAATGACTCGAAAATGTTGTAACGAATTAAAACCATAAAGTTCATTTTGCGCCACCCTGAATTTAATTTATTATTATTGACACTAATGTAATATCATTCAAGAAACAGCCCACATTAGCAAATCTCTCATATCGAATTTAAAGGTATTCTAACCTAACCTTACCATCCACGACTAGAAAAGATTGTACTGCCTGACATCTATCTTATTTACAAATAATAAAATTGAATTGTAGAAAAAGTATTTGTTTATAATTTCCTTATTTTTCTATTAAGCCATAATATGATATGTGTACAATGAATAAGTATCAACGTAGCTAAATGGGTGATAAGTAGATATATATACAGATGTAATGACCCTAAATGTAATTTTATAATGCGCTTACTAATTAAGTTGTTTGTTGGTATTTAGTGACAATGAGCATGATCCCCGGCGTGGGGCTGACGGCCAACTTGAGC
Source organism: Limnephilus auricula (assembly GCA_951813805.1). Lineage (NCBI taxonomy): Eukaryota > Metazoa > Arthropoda > Insecta > Trichoptera > Limnephilidae > Limnephilus > Limnephilus auricula. Next base: position 37,564,253 of record OX638388.1, read on the forward strand.
TCCAACGGCTACGAGCTGAACCCCGCTCTAGCCATGATGAAGGCCACGCAGTGCTTCGAGAACCTGGCCTTCAACAGCCGCCCCCAGGACGCAGAAGCCATCCTCATCAGCAAAGGTCTGATGGAGAAAAACGTCACGGAGAAAGGTTTCCTGGAGAAAACTGGCCCCAATCTCTCCGGCCTTGACAAAACCAACCTACTTGAAAGGGGTTACTTGGAAAAGAACCTAATAGATTCATCCTCTATGTTCGATCGGGAAACAACTCCACTTAATCAGCCTGAACCTGCTCTGAATCCATCCGATGATAATAATTCTGGCGATGAGGATAAAGACGAACTGCAATCCCTGGTTTCGTCCTAGTGCTCCTCCCACCGTAAACCTCAGTTCAAAAAGAGTGATTTAAATAAATATAATATTTTGGACCACAAAAGAGTGAAATAATTTAATAAACTAAATTAGCGATCAAATCGCAGCGCTGAAATGTACATTTTTATGAAATGATTGGTGGACCAGATCAAATTTAAAGTTTTAATATAACGTATTATTTTATCTGCATTCGATATAGGTTGTTAATAAAAAAAATAAAAGTGATACATAAAAAATCGTTTTAAGGCTTGTAAATTGTAGGAAAAATAAATTATTTAGCTTTAGCGTGTTACTCAACCAAATTATTAAGTAAGTATACTGGCTAATTAGCTTTTGACATTTTCACAATTTGACAAAATATCATGATAGAATATGAATGTTTTAATTTCAATATTATTATTGTTATATATTGCAAATTAATTTAGCAGCTTGTATTATTGATGCTGAGCACAACAGTGATAATATTGAAGATTGTTCTTTTAATGTACATAGATTTAACAGTTAAATAAATAAAATGCTATCAATTTAATATTTAAGTATCAACAATATACATATTATATAACATTGTTATATATAATATTAGATTTATACAAATGTAATTTAGGTTTACTTCGGAAACCAGTTCAGGACGTTGTCAATATAATCATTTTAAAATATTGTTGTATTCGTTTGTTCCAAAATGACATTCAAAACACAGAAAAATCTACCTTTGTATTCTCACACCAACCAATCATAAATATTTATCAGATCTGAAGCATATCAAGGCAGTACGATTCATCATAAAAATAATTCGTTAGTTTTAAGAATTCACTGCTAGACACTGTAGAAATCAACTATGTTAACTACGATTTGATAAATTAAAAATTATTTCAGTAAAACATCATTGGTGAAAACGGATGTAAAACAAAAGTGAAAACAGTAAAGAAAAATATAATACTAATAAAAATTTGAAAATGCACAAGACACAGAAAAATAAAATTGTAACGGTCGCAACTTGTCCAAGAAAGTGAGAGATCCTGTGTTCGTGTCCCAGTTGCGGCCGTTATTTTTTTTTGTGTCTTGTTCTTTTTCAAGTGTTCGTTTAGATTTATTAGTATTATCTTCTTTTTCAATGATGTATTACATTGATGGTTCTTTTTCAATGATGTATTACATTCCAAGTTTATTATTATAGAGTTATTCCAATAAAAATTCAAAGCAGAAATGCTTTGCATTTGTGTCAACTTGTATTTAAAAAAAACAAAGACAGTGACATAACATTACTCAAGGAACATTGATTGTCTAAAAACGTTACACACATAAGTATAAAAACAACTTTCACAATTACTTTTTCATTCAAAATTTTTATGAATTAAAAAAAACAATAGGTAGAAGTAAAATCCGTCATTAGACAAATTAAAGGTGAAAGATAAATAAATTCTTATTTCATGATCTCCATAAAATATATGATAATATTCTATTTAAAGAGCTGTACGCACAGTTTTTGGCTTTGTTGGTTTTATTCGGGGGTTCCGCTCCATGGATCTAAATTACTCAACTCTATCAATATTTTTTAAAACGTCTATGGTGTATTTTTAATCAAAATGTCGACGTTCAATGTTCCGCCCTTCTATGTAAATGCATGAATGAAAATCGAAGAGTTGTGTGTATTTATAATCTAACATTTTATTAAAAATAAAATATTCAAATTTTATATTTTTGGATAAAAACTGCTTTATTCTATTTCATAAACTTACATAAGGACATAGAGAAAGAATAATAAACCAACTATTTTTAAACTAGCAATATTTTCCCCTCTTCTTACCACCTTTTGAAAAAATATTATATGCTTAAACGAGTACATATATTACAAATATTGTTAACCATTTTATTTAAAATATTATTATTTACGCTCAGTTTATTATAATGACATTATGTATTGACATTATGTTTGACACTTGTACTCCAGTATTATGCTTTTCCCTAAGCTTAGAAATTTTGAAAACACTGAGTGAAATGTATTTTTTTAATATATTTTAGTAATATACATTCTCGCATATTTTTGACGTTTCATTTGAGAAAAATCTATTGGTAGGCAATAAATCATTATTATTTATTATCTATGAGGATGACTCGACGGTTGATCTCTCGACAGTTGGCCTCCTATAATTATTATAACATTCCAATTTTTGTCCATTATTAACCAATTTCAAACCTAAAATAGGCTTCTAAATACCTACCATTAGTTGCTGTGGATATTAAATAAATGTATTTACTGCGTTAATTATTTGTCCCTACACATTACATGTTGTATACATTATATAGGCAAGTATTTTTATTCCATACTGCATTTGAATAAAAATATATTTTATACTTTTGTTATTCGGTGGTACCTCCTCTCTGCACACCCTTTCGGGGACACTTACTTGTATTTTGTGTAAGTAGGTATACCGTATATTCCCTAAACCGACTGCATATTGTATAAAGTATGCCGGGGGACCAACTGCCGGGATCATCTGTCATCGAACCATCTACGAGTGTTTGTGTATGTGACCATGTACCTACACGTTATTCGATATTTCATGGTATTTATTTATTTATTAAAGCCCTGATGGGTGTTTACTTAAAGATTAAAAATCACACTTAAAACAACAGTATAAAAAAATTAAGATTTTTTATTTAAAATAAAGCATAAAATGCATTGTACAGGTTACAATTTAAATTTCATGAGCAAAGTGATTGTAATTTCTTCAGTGGATCATATTTACTGATAAATGTGCGCAGTGAAAGAAGCTGGATACTGAGAAAAATCATTAAAGATTTCTTAAGTGCTGTTTTTTTTTATATTTCCATTAAAACACTTAACAAGAATTATTAAGCCAATGTATATTTATATTTACATTAGTAGGAAGACTCTTGATGAAATTATGTTGACAGACTAGTATGAGTTATATTATTTGGAACTCCTCGCATCTACAACGGTAAGAAAAATAAACGCAATGGATAAGTGGGGCGAAGAATGATTTGGACCAAGAAGAAACTTACTTTTGTGATAATAATAAATAACTTTTGATATATAAGCTTGCTCGGTCCTATTCTACTTAAATACTTTATGGTTTGAGCCAGACTTGGTAAATTAAATCTGTTGACAATATTTCTACATTATCTGCTAGATTTCTAGTATTAAAAATATGTGTATTTTCTAACACTTTGTAAATAGTGGTGCAACGATGATAATCCTGCAAAAGTACGATTTGCGTTACACGGGCTACGCCAATGTCTATTGAATGTTCAATAATTTTATTGAAATGATCGTCAGCAAGTGCATATTATTTGCACTTGTCTGTATTTTACATATTAAATATGATATAAAATAACACCGGGGAGCATAACAGTCCGGTAGTTACATTATGATATTTTGAAATATCCGACTAGTGACCCAGAAAACATTTTAAAAAATCACTACAGGTAGATGTGATAATATTTGTGAGTAATCTGGGTATTGTACCAGATAGGGGGTACACTTTTACACATAACTCCTTACTTAATTAAACTTTTGATTTTTCGGAGTTGTGGGACTAATCAACTAGGCGATCGAATTTTTGAATATGTTTTCAGTATTTTGTCAATACCTATCTAAAATCAATATGTAACATTTTTTAATTAGATAAGTATATCAACCAGTTTTACTTTTCATATAAATCATCGAGTATTAGTTATCATAAATCCATAGTAACATGTTGTTCGAATTGACACTGTAAGAATCGTTGCATCACTATTTTCAGTATATAATTATGTGCAATGTTCATTGTCAATATGAACTTTTTTAATTAAAAGACCAAAATTTTTGTGAAAATAGATTTTTAATCTGCTTTACACGTGGTTTTCTAATAAAAAAATGTTTACCTTTATATTTATGGCAAGTTGTGTATCAATATTAATCATTTCAAGCGGATGCACATTATGAAATATCTAATAGATAGTGCTGCTTTGCTAACAACTTCAAACAAAAAAATAAAACTATCAAAACTCTGAATGTTTTCGAATCGTGCATGATATACTTGTATGTTAAATAGGTAATACATACTATATAATATATATATACCTATGCAATTTATAACATCACTAGCGATCTACTTAATTTATTTAAATATTTTCAAAATCGTAATAATACCTACTAGTTTTTATCACTTTGCAAGTTTTCAAAATTTGAATAAGAAACTTACTGCAACGTGACACTTGACCATAAATTTTAGACATATATGGAAATACTTTTCTGTCCAACACCAAAATTCATCAAATAATGCGTTACTGACCTGTGTAGTTCTAAAAGCTCAATTGCTTAAATGGGGATAATTAAAAAGAAGGTAAAACGCAACTTTAGTTCATTAATTATGTAATGATTATTATAATTTGCTAAGTAAATCTGTACCTATACATTTTGTAATGTGGAAAGAGTGTAAGTGAGTCTATACTCTGTACATACGAGTATCAGAGAAGTTGCTAATAGTAAAATGAATACGGGAGGGTAATTTATTTTTATAATTTAATTATAAATATTTAAGGTTAATTTCCACTTGAAATGTGAAAGCACCAGCGCACAAGGCAACTTTCTGCCGGTGTCTTATATGATAGGGAAACGATATAATATAATATTAGATGATAATGTTAATTTTCATTAATATTTTTAATAATGAGAATGATTCGTTTAGTGATATTGATAAAATATCGATTAACCTTTTTTTGTTATAAGTTTAAAAAATAATCTTTCTTTTTTTTTCTATCAAACGTAAATGAATTTTTAAAGTTTAACAAAGAAGTTTCAAAGCAGACTCACGAATTTTGTAATAATTTTTATTTTTACTCAAATACAACATATCATGGAATATTGATATTTTGTCTTTATCGAATAAACTCATTCGAATCGTTCTCTGAATGAATTTTGCACCACAATATTATTCTGCTTCATGTAAGGAAAAATGATTGTAAATTTAAAAAATGCATGCAATCTAATTATTATGTTTGTATGTATGAAGTACCAACAATCATCTAATGCAAATGTATTGCTTATCTTCCTTGAATATCTAAATATATAATATTCAAGTTACAAACTGTTTATAACATGACAACAATGATTATACTATTATGCGATTTGAAAATAAATTGATTTGAAATGTACTTGATTTTCACATTTGACTTTTATTTCTTAAACTGAATGCACATATTCTGCTATTTTTCTTTTGAATCTTTATTGTAATAAATATTATGTAAATTAAGAAAGCTTCCAGATTTTTAAATGAATTTTAGTTACACTGCATATTATAAAGACATTTTAAAAGTTGTTAAAAAATCCTTCGAAATTCCAGACAGTGTCATTCATACCTATGGTTTTTTTTATATAAATACCACACAAGTGTCCCTAATGCTCCCAACTAGTTGGACTCATTGGGACTATGGCAACACCAATCGTGGTGTGCTGTGAGGCTGAATGAAGTGGAAATGAAAGGAAAGGAGGGATAGGTTATATAGTACATACCTGCCCGTTAATACGGGTTTTCACACACATATTAAATACATTACCTTTCCTTATTCTACATAATAATATATCATCGGTTGAAGATTCCCTAAGGGCAGCAGTTATCAACCTTTTTGAACTTTTTTTACATTAACTCCACACAGGAGGCCCTGAGGAAAATAATTTCCCTCAGGGCCTATGTCATCTTTGGAGATGCTGTGAGGAGGGTCTTTTTGAGGAGAGGAAGGAGTGAACGTGGGTCTTGAAGAGACCCATGTTATAGGAAGGAGGAAACACAGAGGCCGGCAAATCGTTCCACAGCCGAGCTGTTGAACACAAAAACGAGTCGTAGAAGCGTCCCGTTCTCATGTGACAAATGTCAACTGTGTACATATGTTGGGCGCGCGTTTGGCGTGTTTCCCGATTATGCACCGGTGCCGAGGGGATCAATGACGCTAACTCCTCGGAGCATCTTCCATTGAAATACCGGTAGAACAAGGATAGCATTCCCACCCGACGCCTGTGCTCTAAAGATTGCAATCCGTTTGTTAAGACAGGAGAATCTATCAAGCGGACCGCCCGTTTCTGCACAGAGTCGAGGGTGTTTTTCAGGTACATCGGGGCTCCAGACCAGAGATGGCTGCCAAATTCAACAGTGGGGCGCACTTGCGATTTGTACAGGGTTAGCAGTTGTGTACAATTAAAGTATCTGCGGGCCCTGTACAGTACGCCCAGTTTCTGAGAGGCCAACATAACTCTGGCCTCGATGGAGCCCCCGTACCTGAGCTGGTCACTTAGAGTTACACCGAGCATATCAATGGAGGACCTGTTTGGAAGAATGCTACCGTTGAAGGAGACCAGATTGTCATCAGAACTTGCATACCCTTGGCAACTATTTCACCTAATTGAACACAAATTGCGGAAATTGCATTACTAATGTTGGACAACTGTTAAATACAATTCTTAAATGCACTCTCACTCATTGCATGAGTGAGATGCACTAGGCATATTAGACACCGGTATTTTTATAATTTTTCTATATACTCTACCAAACGAAAGATTTAATAATTTATTTTTAAAGTACTACATACTACGGAATTTATTGTCCCAGGTTGGGAATCGCTGACATGGAGCATATATCCGCTCAGGGTATCCCTGTTCAAAGGTTTAAGTACCTATCTTCTTGTGATTATCTTGGACCCTTTCCAAGCTTAACCAAACTAACCCCAGTTAGACTTAACTAATCGGACTATATCTTACCACTAACCATACTCGATCCTTTTCTATCCTAATCTGCCAAAGTTAGCGAGAATCTTTTTTACTAAATGTAGGTAAATACTTACCAAGATTATATGATCAAATAGAATCAAATTATTATTATCTTCCATGTCTCTTGCTCGACCTCTAGGCCTCTTTTCTCCGTGAGAGTTAGAGCCTTAATATAGTAAGCAGTGAATTATAATACCCCATACTCTATAAGTATATCTATTCATTTCTTATGGAAAAGGGTGACGTATAAATCTTTTTTTTTATGAAATAATATTATATTCGAACCTGTTTATAAATTTGAAGCTTCCGCCCTACTTCACGTTTTTAGTCATTGAAACATGAGAAAGTACATTTAAATAATAAAACATTAATATAAGCAGTAAGACTTATAATATTATAATTATTTTCTATAAAGTAAAGACGCTTTCGTGAAGGTTCCTGTATATATTGAAAAACTAATCGAAAGATTAGAAAGAGATTCAATTTCAAAGGCGGAGAAGGTTTTTGTATGTTGCCCCATTGAGGTAAAACTCATTACTAACAAAAATCATTTTTGACGAAAATTATAATTTTTCATTGTATGTTTTTCATCTATTTGTGGAAATGGTCAGTAAGCTCCTACTGACTTTAATTACTTAATTATTTATATATCAATGTTTAACCCGTTTCTAGCGGTATATGATAAAACTTAGAGTATGGGTTCAAGATAGATAAAATATAGCTTCGGGTAAGAAATTCTGGCCATCAGTAAATTCATTTTCATTTCATAATTTGTGCGCAACATTAATAAAATTTTCGTTATTAGTAGTCCATGGGTGATCTGATTAATTTACAAAATTGAATCAACAACTTTCATGGGTCACCCCACTGGCTTATTCCCATCACGTAAAGGGCGACAGTTTGATTTGAACCAGAAAATGAATAACTTCGACCTGAAATGTAAATTGCCTCACCTTAAGCCGAGATTACTATATAAATCTTTTTGGAGTTTCACTTGAAACCCAAAGCACGTCCGTGGTTTATTTTTAATTTTCCTCCCTTTGATTATTTGATAAAAGCCAGATATGAAAAGGCCGTGCAACAGTACAATTATTTACTCGCGTATAATATACGGTTTTGGTGAAATTTTATGACTACAATTACCAAAACTAGCTGCGAGTACCAAAATATGTTATAGATCGACAAACTTATCATAGTGAAAAATAATTTATTCCGTTAGCTAGTTCCTATTTTGATCGTCTGCACATAATAAAATGTTGAATGTGTGTCAATTTATAGTAACCCTTTGGGTGAGTTTAACACTGATTTTACCTCCAGGTTCACAAACAACTTATTTTCAATACTAGGAAAGTTTTGGGAATTTTCCGCTTTCTAAATCTAAATGTGAAATAAATTAATTATTATTATTGTTATTATGTACATAAAGTTATTTGTTTCGTCTAATTAAATTAATTGAAGTCATAGTTATAGCTACGCGACATATGTGGCGAAAAGTCACTAAAGTGATGAAAAAAAATATATATAAAAAGTTGTTTAAATAGGTTACGTTAGGTTAGGTTTTGGACTATTTTTCAATTTTTTTTCATAACTTTTAATGGCTTTTCAAAGGGGTGTTGAAATTGCACGAGTTATCATGGAACCGATTCTAATATAGATAGATCATAGGTCCCTGCATTCCGAGCACTACTCAAAAAACGGATCACCAGCTTTAGAAAGCGACTAGCCACGAGCGAAAACGGTCTTGTGATGGCAGCACTGCACTTCTGGCAGGGTCCTATTTACAAGCAATGGAGCCAAATCCTGATGTCATAGATTTAAAAAAAAATGTAAACTTTATTCTCATGTTGCTTCTGTATTATTTTTATTCTGTTTTCTTTTACTATGTATGCAGTATCTCACAATAAATATAAATTTTTTATTATTAATTTTATATGTTCTATGTATAATATGGAGCTCGTGGGATTGGGAGAGCCAAGAGGTTTTAAGAACGAGAGAGATTTTAAAATAATAAAAGAAAGGATATTCATTTGTCTTACATACCCGTCCTGTACAAGAGATTAGATCTAAATAAAAGACACGTGTTTTCTTATAAAATAATGAGTAATTATTTCAAGAATCAATTACAACAATCGGATTTTAAAATCACTTAAAAAATAGTTCACATTGACTCAACGGGCCAGTGGATTAATTTAGTGTTAGTGTTAAATAAAGTTACCAATGATGAACAGCTTCATTTAGCCTGATTAACGTGTAAAATCTAACCCTTAAAGTTTATTGTATCGTAATTTTGTAGTTGATAATGATAGCCTTTGCTTCTATCCCCATGGTGTGTAAGTATTTATAGACAGGCACGCAGTGGCATTCATCAAAACTTGCCGGGCCCCAGGCCATTCATTGCGTATTAATTCAGTAATACATTATAATCGTTTCTCATTCATATTCTGAGGCTTCCAAATTTCTGGAAGGTGAAAGGCATCTAATATAAAATAAAATAAGAAAAAAAAATTATCCATTCACAAATGATCATATAAAAAATGCATTTCAGAACTAAATGTGTGTTTCTTTCATCGATTTTAAACCGCCATCTTCCAGTTTGGCGATGACAACTCTAATTTTAAATATGTGTAGTGTGAGGCTAATGGTGGGAAGGGGAGTGGATAGTCTTTAGAAAGACCTGGTTATTCAGGTCGAATTATTTAACCAGATTCAAAATAGAAATTTTACAACTAAAGCCATTTTTAGAATCTACATCATTATGGTATTTCACCAGAGCGATACCGATAGTACCTATATCAGATTTTTGATATTATCTCTTTTTTTATGTGAGTACCAAACAAGAGTCCCAATTGCTCTTTGCTAACCAGGGCCAGTGAGACAATTGCATTCCCAATACTCGGTAATGTTGTGAGACTGGAGGGTACGGGTAATTATATGGGACTAGAGGAAGTACCTAGCTATTCAGATCTCGTCATCTAGGCTAAAGCCATTCCAAGCATTGTTTAGATTCTGATTGGTGGTCTTTCACCAGAACGATACTGAGAGAATATCATCATTATTTTGGGATATCTTTTGGGGAGGGGAAGTATATGAGAATAGGGAAAGTACCTGGTCACCATGGCCAAATCCATTTCAAGCATAGCTTAGATTCTGATTGGTGGTCTTTCACCAGAATGATTATGAGAGAATATCATAATTATTTTGGGATATCTTTTGGGGAGAGGAAGTATATGAAAATAGAGTAAGTACCTGGTCACCATGGCCAAAGCCATTCCAAGCTTAGTTTAGATTCTGATTGGTGGTCTTTCACCAGAACGATACTGAGAGAATATCATAATTATTTTGGGATATCTTTTGGGGAGGGGAAGTATATGAGAATAGAGGAAGTACCTGGTCACCATGGCCAAAGCCATTCAAAGCATAGTTTAGATTCTGATTGGTGTCTTTCACCAGGACGATACTGAGAGAATATCATAATTATTTTGGGATATCTTTTGGGGAGGGGAAGTACATGAGAATAGAGGAAGTACCTGGTCACCATGGCCAAAGCCATTCAAAGCATAGTTTAGATTCTGATTGGTGGTCTTTCACCAGAACGATACTGAGAGAATATCATCATTATTTTGGGGAGAGGAAGTATATGAGAATAGAGGAAGTACCTGGTCACCATGGCCAAAGCCATTTCAAGCATAGTTTAGATTCTGATTGGTGGTCTTTCACCCAGAGAGAATATCATAATTATTTTGGGATATCTTTTGGGGAGGGGAAGTATATGAGAATAGAGGAAGTACCTGGTCACCATGGCCAAAGCCATTTCAAGCATAGTTTAGATTCTGATTGGTGGTCTTTCACCAGAACGATACTGAGAGAATATCATAATTATTTAGGGATATCTTTTGGGGAGGGGAAGTACATGAAAATAGAGGAAGTACCTGGCCATTCAGATCTGGTCACTAAGTCCAAAGCTATTCCAAGCATAGTTTAGATTCTGATTGGTAGTCTTTCACCAGAACGATACTGTAAGAATATCATAATTATTTTGGGATGGGTATATTTTACTTGGGGGAGTTTCAGAACCGTCTGAGGCTGCCCTTGCTGCTCTGGAAGTCGCCACGCCATTGGCATAGGTATTGTACGATCGAGTTTTGCCCCATCCTATCCTCGCCGAAATAATTACAAAGTTTAACCGATACTACCCGTTACTACGTATCACATTCGCTTTGATTGGGCCCCCCAAGCAGCGAAACTCCGCACTTTGATGGCCGTGATAAACCAACGGCAACGCTGCCAGGTATCAGTGTTATAAAAACTCTCCCAATTTAAGGAGAGTACATATTAGATTAGTACCTTAGGGAGGTTTACGAAATTAGTATATTAAAGATTTACTCAGCTTTATATGTGCTTCGTGAACATTTTCGGTGATATTTACTAACAAAATTATAATCAATAAAATTATTTTGTCATAGTGAATAAGTAAGTACTAATTGCTATGGATCACTGAATATTAACAATTTTTGTGGGTGAAAGGAATGGTAGAAGGAAGAAGGATCACGAACAAAATAGAATGGTTCCATGACAACTCAGGTCAGTGGCAATTCAACACGCTTTTTAAAAGTGATATAAAGTCTTCAAAATTGTTGAAAAAACTTTTTAACACAGTTTTTTCATCATCCCTTTTCGCGACATTATATCACTTCTTAAAGTTGTGCTGAATTACCACTGTCCTGATTTTCCCGATTCCCAATCGATTATATTATATTAGTATACCTACTGCATCATTTTTTCGTTTCTCTCTCATATTTTTTTCTTTGTTTTATTTTTTTAATAAGCTAATTAATTTCTGTGAACTTTATTATTAAAACATTGTAATCCCACATTTTTCTCCTTTTTATGCGAGCTTTATTCTTAAAAAAATAATAATATCAATAACCTCTGTGACTTATATCTTCATAAGATTAATGGGGCCAACAGACCTAGCTATAAAAGCTCAAGCGTTATTTGGTTTGACGTATTTCGCCATATCGGTTGCCGAACATTCCCAATGGGAATGTATGATGAGCGATATGCTGAACTAAGACAAGCCAAATAACGCTTGAGCTTTTATAGCTAGGTCTGTTAACCCCATAATAAAGAAATTTAAAAAAAAATTACGAATTTTATCGCATTTGTTTTCTCTAAAACGCCACTTTTCACCATACGCACGCATACAATTTTATTCGTAAAAAGGGTTAAAAACGGGACTGAAGTTCTTACCAACAAATTAACAGAGTTTCAATGTTTATTAGCGGGAACATGTAAGTATAATTTGTTGGTATACGTAATTTCGTACGTATACCAACAAAATATTCGTACATTTTCCCGTCAATAAACATTGAAACCCTGTTAATTTGTTCGTAAGAACTTCAGTCCCGTTTTTAACCGTTTTTACTAATAAAATGATCGTATTTTAGAATAACATTTTTCTCCGTGCGTATCTAATCCCACGAAGTACTTAAAAATTTCATCTTATCTCACCTTAAAACTTTAATATAATCACCACATAACAAATAACAACGCACATCCTTATAACGATTCATTAAAAGGCTTCTTAGCCGCGACACGAGTATATTGCAGTGTCTGTGTTTCCCTCGCTATGTGGTGTATGCGGAGTCCTCCCCCTGGGGCAAACAGTAAGCAGGTGAGGAGGGCCGATGGAGGATAGAGCGCATACAGCCTCCCGCCCCCGGACACGGAAGGGGAGGCGCCGAGGCGCCGGTCCGCGGAAGCCTTCATTACCCGCACTTTGTCATACGTGCGTGCTAAGGGCTGTACACTATACCTGTACACTGTACTCTACAGATTCTTGCGGAACAAAAGATGTCTTGAAAGCTCCGACGTTAATGATGACGGCTTCTATTTCCATTCCGTCGTGTTTCGTTAACATTTCACGTCAGTTTGATGGTGAGATTTTACGTTTAGTCGGTTCAAAACAAATTTTACGACCTCCTTGAATTTTCCTTTTGCAACAATCTATTTTTAGCAATTTTTAAGGGGATGCCCGGCGGTGATTTTTTCATACAAACATATTCCCTATTTATCTCTCTGGATTTTAACCCTAGAGAAAATATTGTTTTTACATAAAATAGATATCAATTACTAGCGTGTCGGTACGTTTTGTTTTTTTTTTGATAACTTAGTTTTTATAGAAGTTATGACCTTCCAAAAGTCAATAAAATTGACTGGTTTAAACGCCGTCAAAAGACGTTCAGTATACAAACTAGACAATGTTTTTTTTTAAAGTAAAACGTACAGACATAGAATAGTTTTTTATTATGTTTTTTTTCCTAGTTGGTAAAAAAAAAATTGAAAATCAGTCCACTTTTGGAGGAGAAAAGTAAGGAATACAAAACCTCGATTTTAGATAGGTATTAGTAGCCCGAGGTGCATTGTCCCTTTCGCTCAATATACCGTGGAGTAAGAGCAACAGTGACAGCAACAATTTAGTAAAATCTATTTTTCAAATTTCTCCACCGCCGGGTTTCATGTTCATGAATTCATCATCACACTTTGTCTTTTTTATATACCTCCATCTCCAATTATAACATGACGTGTTTTTTTAAGCTCTTAATAAAAATTATTTTTCATTTTACATTATCAAACTTTATTGATAAGTGATAAGTTAAAGTTGTTACCCAGGTGCATATTTTATTTTCAAGCAAATTATGGGGCCAACAGACCTACCTATAAAAGTTCAAGCATTATTTGGCACTTTAGCATACGCTCGTCATACATTCCCATTGGGAATGTACCCAAATCCCAATGATTAAGTTGTGTTATTTCACAATTAATTGATTAAAAATAATATATAGTATATTTGTGGCACGTTCCAGAGTGGAAGATACTCTCAGTATCACCCTGGTGTAAGATCACCATTCAGAATTGAAACGTTGCTTGAAATGGCTTTAGCCGTGGTTAGTGACTAGATCTGAATAGCCAGGTACTTCCCCACTCCCTCTACCCCGTCTCTTTGTCTTCCCCACTTACCTTCAGCCTCGCAACATACAGTAGTCTCACTGGCTCCAGACGGGAGCAGTTGGGACTCTTGTGAGGTATTCTCTATAAAAAAATATCTATTTCGTATTTCTATGGTAACAAGATGTTTGTAATAAATTACTGTTTTCGGTAATCCAGTTATTGTTTACCTAATCAATTATTGTTTCCCTTCAAATTTGCAATCTGGAGATTCGGGACACTCTCCCGCGGTATCACTCAATAACTTATTTAATCTTCTTTCCTAGAGATTAATTTTGAGATGAAATAGATATTTAAAAGGAAACTTACAGTGTTTATTTATAATTAAACATCTTGTATTTCTAATATAACCTGCAATCTTTAAGAAAAATAATCGATAAACACGTTGAAATGCAGAACTGTCCCTAACCCACATACACTGAACGAGATCGTCTCGTTTATCCCAAATAAATAATCATGCAAGGCATCATGTTTTATTCATCTAGGAGTCAAACATGCGCATATCAAATCAAACTTTGGTATAAATGAGGCTATTCAACTACTCAAGTGATGCGGCTGACTGACAAAAAAATGGCGTTAAAAAAGTTCGCCCTCTGCTTCTTGGCATACTTTTAAAAGTTATTGTAAATAATTTTGCTTGGATTATCCTTTTTTATTTTATTTTTTTATTATTTATTCAAATTGATCAAAGAAATGACAAAAATATAAACTACATTCATTCCTACACCGAACCCCATTCTTTTTTCCATGTTTTTTTTTGTATGGCATTCCTTCAAATTTATATTTAAAGTATTTCGCTCAAATGTTAGCCATATTCACTATTTTTCATGTTCACTGCGTTTAATGATTTCTGATGGCCGTTGTTCCCAAATTTTCGATCGATCAATCTGAGTCTCCGATCAGCTAAGTGATTTGTTTAGTAACGCTCGATTCGCCTGTTAGTCGCAGAGTTGCGTTGGGAAGAACGTATTTGTGCATTTGAGGAGTGTTGAGCCAAAATTTCAGCTCAACAGTTGATCAGTAGGATTGGGAACAACGACCATAAATCTTTTTCCGTTTTTCACCCTTTTTACTCGTTAAAATCTTTTGGTTTGGTTAGAGGAAACTTTTACGTAAGGAAGGTAGGGTCCTACATTACTCACGTAGAAGTGTAACGGGTTTATTCTTCTGATTTTAAACTACGGAAATATGTTTTGATTTGTATACCCAAGTTGATAATTTATTCGTGTTTCAAGTTTTTGTGAAAAAGTCTGTCTTCAATATTTCAAAAAGAAGGTGGCTTGTGCGAGATTCCAAATCATAACTGATATAAAATTACTTTTTTGCTATATAAATTTAGATGAAACGGTATGGCAAACTACATAAAACTAGGGAAATAATGATACACGTTATTTAAAGTAGAATTTTCTACAATATCTGTCTAAGAACGGGTTGTTTCCCATAAATTCAGAAGTAACAATGTCATCATATGGGCATTTAACGGACTCTTTCAAATTTTAAAAAACAAAATGATGCTGACTGGCAATTTGATGACTTTTGTTACAAGTAAATTTCTGCGAAAAGAATGGGCCTAATAGCTCTTTATTATTGAAATTCACATTTGAGTGTTTATCTATGCCGAAACATTAGTACGTAAGATTTTTATACCGATTTATTTATTTATATACCAACTAATCACTTGTTTAGGAAGGTATGTCATATCTTTAAAACATTACTCATGATAACATTTATAACGTTATGTCGAATAAACAGATCAACTAAAAAAAATATAACATACAGTTTCATACTCGAGTACATATCGAGATAAGAAGCCCGAATTCCTGTTAGCATGTTCATTAGAATCGAACGTTTAACCTGATGAGTAGGATTTTTTTAATATCTCTTTAGCCGGATGCTTGACACAGTAATGTCGGATCAATTGACGGACATACATCAAATCAGGCGATTTGTTGTTTCTGGAAAAACCCTGACTTATAAGTTGGGATGGTCGGCCTGGCAGCAAGGCAGACTACCGGGATTTCCCGATGTGCTAACTGACGATAGGCAAAAACTTTCAATCCAAAAACTTACAGCATTTTTACTTTTGATTGGTTGCAATAAATCAGACACAGTATGTTATTCTGATAACGCTCATTTTCTCATAATTGTTACATTTAGATATAAAGATAGCAAGAAAGTAAAAGCTTTGTTAAAAAAAAAAGGGTTCATATGAACTGGTGACAACAGAATGTTCAGTGGAAACTTATTGAGTACAAACTTTTCATCGGATGTTAATTCCTCACATGATAATTCATCATGTCTCGAAGCGTCGAAAACTGATAATTGGGGTTTTAAACCTTATGTTAGGTTAGGTTAGGTAAGGTTAGGCTAGGTTAGAATAGGTTAGGTTAATGTGAGTTAGGATGTGATGAATTATCATGTGAGGAAGTATCGTGTCTGGATAAATTTACTACGGTAATTCAGACGCTGAGATCTCATAGTCCGATTAGACATGGAACCATATGAACTACACTCGTCGAGTTTTGACGCAAAAGTTTTTTATATCTATGAAAAATATTATATATCTATCTAAATCTCTACTTTATATATCTTTCTATGCCTATGTGTTATATATATATATATATATATATATATATATATATGTATGTTATATATCTATATATTGAACTTATTAAAATTTGGGAGGCGGGTATGGGTACCGCAACCTCGGGAACCATTTATACTAAGTTGTTTGCTATGTTTTACCCGGGTGCCCGGGTTCATGGGGAAGATTTGTCCGGATTTTAGCGGCAGTTGCGTCTGCCTACATGCTGCGTGGCTGAACCGCATTGGGAGGGATGGATGGATACACTGACCCCCAGATTCCTACCCACCTCTTGTACCATTTTCCTTTCCAGAACTTTCTCTCCTTACTTCCTAAAGAGACCCTACACATGGCACCTCTATTTTCCGTGTTGTAATTTTTGGTTATAAGATTTTTATGCTCAATATTATTGCAATAACTTTTTAAAGTTATACCCAATCTTAATCACAATCTTTATTAAATTAACCATGCCGACAAAGGACTCAGGCAGTTAAGCGGTTTTTATAACTAAGAATAACAATTAAATCAATATATAAAAATCAATGATTCTTTGTTTGTCCCTTAAGTGTTCCTAAATCATTCATCTGATTGTGATTAAACTTTTTTTAATTTGTTGTGCGCATGCCCGCGAAGGATTCTATGTATTATTATAATGGTGAGCTCTGGCGTTATGAAATTATTTCCTATACCATTCATCCAATTGCGATGAAACTTTTGTCAGTTGTTGTGCGCATGCTCGCGAAGGTTTTTGTATATAATGGTGAGCTCTGGAGTTATGAAATTTGTTAAAAGGTGCAAGCGGAACGCGGGAGGGAAAGGTGACCCGGGAGGGGAACGGGGGCAGGAACTGGGCCGATGGAGGAGCAGAGGGAGATATTTAAATGGATACATAATAGTGGTAGGGGATAGCAGGGGATTCGGAAGATACATGTTTTTCACACGGACAGCTGTGAGAAGTGGGTTTATGTCATATAGTTTGATGGCAGGGAGGGATGGAGGGAAGATAAATAAAATCCTGGAGGGTGGGAGGGAAACCAAGGAGAGGGGCAGGAAGGGAGAATTGAGTGGTGAAGCGGGGAAAGTGGAAGAGGGGGAAAGAGGGGGAACATAGATCGTACTAAAACTTTCTTTCTTTGAGTGGCATTGCAACGCTCGCCGGGTACTCGTTACAGTAAATAAAAATTAAATCCAGGTTTTGATAGCCAGTCTGCCCCTGTAGGTAGCACTTCGAGAGAGTAATTCGTCCGTCAGGGTTTTTTTGCCAACTAGCCTCCACACATGTTAGCAGTTATTCTCAAGTTATTAGTCACGTTCAGGCATAGAGATATTGCGTTCAGGCAGATAGTTAGCAGTCGTTGTTTCTTTCTTACTAAAAGAAGCGGTCACGTAACGGTTGATCTAACTTCATAACTACCAACAATAATGATAATTGTTAAATCATTCATTTTCCTATCATTCGTTTCTTTCTCAAAAGCAGTTTGTTTTGCTTTTTTGCCTCGTTATTTATTTGTATTGTTTTTGTGGTTGTAGGTAGGTAGTTCATTTTTGATGATTTGGGTGCAAATCAAATGGATTTAACAGTTAGTTCTTAAAGAATCTTTTTTTTTTCATTTGAGTTCCTAATTATGTTTGTGTCTTTTTTATATCTTATTACCTACATGTCTACAATTGCTGTACGCCTGGCCTGTATTTCCAATAATTAAGAGCAAGGCGTGCATGCGTAAAAATGTCCAACTTCGTTGAAAAACGATGCCAACCGTGGGACGTTTTTTTCGTTACAACAAAAGCAAATGCGGCCGAATAGGCTCAGTAGGTTGGCTGCAATAGGTACCCTAAGATGCTTTATAGTGTTTTTCATTCTTGTCGCTGGTTGCCTGGTCATTGACATAGAAACTCCGATCATATGCTTTCTAAAAATAAAAGTTCACAAGTCAAAATAAATATTTTATTTATTTTATAAACCATTATTTGAGATATTATATATTTAAGTTAACCTAGTGACCCGACTTTTTCAAAAACCCAGAGAAAAAATAAAAGCAAAGTTTTCTCTAAATTTTTAAACCAGCCTATCGGTACAAATTGTCATAATTATTTGTAATTACATGAGTAAATAAGACCGAATTATTATAAAAATAATAAAACTTAATTATCAAAAATACATATTATATAAATGCAATACGCCCTTATAAATATCTAACGTAATTAAAGCTTTTCATGACATATTATATTTGAGCTTTTTTAAATATTCCGTAGAGGTTTTAAAAATTATTAATATTCTGCTCGCATTTGAAGTTTTTGTTCTCAAGCTTCCTTTT
The DNA here is from genome assembly GCA_951813805.1 of Limnephilus auricula. Classification (NCBI taxonomy): domain Eukaryota; kingdom Metazoa; phylum Arthropoda; class Insecta; order Trichoptera; family Limnephilidae; genus Limnephilus; species Limnephilus auricula. The sequence goes on from OX638388.1 coordinate 37,583,289, forward strand.
TAATTAAAGATTTTAAAAAGAACTCGACGTTAAAGCAATCATAAGTTCAAGAATGTTAATTTGTTTTATTTTACATACCTTATCCTGTGCAAACCCATGGCAAGAAAGATGATAGTAAAGCTAAAATTCAACGGTGGTTAGAAAAAAATGACTGACGACGATGATGATGATTAAATAAATGGAGATTGGAAAATGGATGATAAATCAAATGGGGATTGTGAAATGAGTAATAAAATCAAAGATGATTAAGAAATGGACTTTGATGAAAATTACGAAATGGATAATCACTTTGTAATGGATGATGATTATGAAGGGGATGATGACTATGAAAAGGATGATGATTGATGATAAGGTGATGATTATGAAATGTATGATGATTAATGATTAGGTGATGATTATGAAATGGATGACGATTGATGATTAGGTGATAATTATGAAATGGATGATGATGTTTACGAAATGAACGATGAATATGAAATGGACCATAATGAAGACAATGCCTTTTTTTATTTTACTAATTTTGAAATGCGTGATAACTGTGAAAGATATGCTTATGGTTTTGAAAATGATGATGATTATGAAATTTACTTATAGTTTTTACGGATGGTAGTTATAGAATCGATTGGGTTCGTGAAATCGATAGTGGTTATGAAGTTGATTATGGTTAGGAAATGGATCATGGTTTGAAATTGATTACGGTTGTGAAATAGATAATGTTTATGAAGTGGTTATGCAATGGATGATTGTTATTTTTTAATACAATTTCAAATATGTAATATATGTTAATACAGTTTAGTTATGAAATTGATTATGCTTATGAAATAGGTGATGGTTAGTAGTTTATTTTAGTGATGCATTAGTAATGTTTAGTCCTGAATTAATTATGGTCATGAAATGGATGATGATTTGAAATTGATTATGGTCATGGAAATAGATGATAGTTTGAAATTGATTAGAAATGGTTATGGTCATGAAATGGATGGTGGTTAAAATTGATTAAAATTATGGTAATGGATGATAGTTTGTAATTGATTATGGTCATTAAATGGATGACGGTTTGAAATAGTTATGGTCATGAAATGGATGGTGGTTGAAATTGATTATGGTCTTGGAAATGGATGATAGTTTGGAATTGATTATGGTCATTAAATGGATGACGGTTTGAAATGGTTATCGTCATGAAATGTATGGTGGTTGAAATTGATTATGGTTATGGAAATGGATGATAGTTTGGAATTGATTATGGTCTTTAAATGGAAGACGGTTTGAAATATGAAGGTCATGAAATGGATTATGGTTTGAAAATTATTATGGTTATGAAACGGACAAATGTTATGAAGTTGATTATGGTTATGAAATGCATGGTGGTTATCTTATATCAACTGTGTACCAGTACCATTCAACTATGTAATAGATATGTTTATGGAAAGGATGAACACAGATGATTTGACAATGATCAACAGGACGGATCGGTCAGTGGAAATTGCAAGCTATTTTGGAAAAAATAACTTGTATAGAATGAAATGGATGATGTTTATGAAATAGATGGTTCTGATAAAATGGATGGTTATTATAAATTAAGTGATGATTGATGATTGACGATGATTAAAAAAGTGAAAGTGTAAGAAATAAGAACATAAAATATCCCTTCAAGCACAAGGCACTTGCTCGTACTTCAGACACATGCCGATGTTGGCTTCAGGGTTGGGTTTGGGCGCCGGAGGGCCGAACTTGATGGCCACAAAGAAAGGCGTGGCCGAGGTCTCGATCCTGCAGAGCGGGCGGGCCCCCGCGCGCCCCCTCTGCTGCGGCGGCCTGGGGCGACCCTGGCACAGACTGGGCCCGCAATGATACGGATCGCACGAGCCGGGACTGTACGATGTCGTCTGGAACAAAATAATATGTATTTTATCGGAATCTATTTAGCTTTTATCTCTTTAAAGGCAAACATGGAGGAAACGAGCTTTTCATTTCATTTTTCAATTTAAAAAAAAACTTGCAACAGATTACAAGTAAGTGAAATTCTTTCTTAAAAATCATCAATAGGGACGAGAAATAATTCTCAACTACCGAGGAATCGCACTTTTTATCCAAAAGGGAGGGGAATTTGCCAGAATTCGGGAAAATTGGTTTCACGGAGAAACAGAGCACAGGATATTGGAAGAAGTCTGAAGCTTTAGATCAGGAAGAAGTACCATGGTCAGCTTACCTTAAGACTGGCAATCGATATATGTTAGAATTTCTGTAGGATAATATTTTCTGGTTATACCGATCTGAAGAAGGGACATTACTTGACAGGGCTCTCCACAGATACTTATATGTATTAAAAATTGTGTTAAAAATAAGGAGTTGTTTGCGAAGAGTGACGAAGAATTTTGACCGTATAAAAGGAAGAATCCTGAAATTTGATGTGAAAATTCGACTTAGATAGAGTTGCCTTTACTTGACGGACCAAATCAGTCATAAAAATAGCAGATATGAGAGATGTATCAAAATTCGTTGATGCAAAATATTCCTTGTTACCAACTGAGGACATTCGGAAATCATAAAACTAATTCCGACTAAGACGAAGAAATGTATGGACTTGTACGACATGCTTACATTTCCTGCGTCGTCTGCACATGTCTCCCAGCTTACGCCGACTCTTATAAAAACGGATAAACGGCTTACAAAGTGTAGTGTATGGAAGCAGGAATGTGAATGAGTCTAGACACTTTGGAATCAAAGGTCATGGTAATGGGAAGATACTGCATAGCATACTATGCCAACGGGTCGCAGTTGAACAGGTCAAGCAATTCAAGTTCCTTTGTGTTCAAATGTGAAGTGATGACCGGCAAAATGGATATATAAATCGTAGAATAATTATGCCAAGTAGAGTGCTGCAAACTTTGTACAGACCAAATTGTCGAAACCAAGCTTTATTATTTTTTTTATCTAAATACCGCACAAGATTCTTGCACAATATTTGTATCTGTCTACCACACAACTGCTCCCTCTCGCCTGGAGCCAGTGAGACTATGGCATCCGTTAAGAAAATACAATATCTTGGACGCGAAGTGTACAGTTTACAGAATCTAGTCTTATAGTTAGAAGTAAATCTGGGTGTTGGACTAGTTTACTTTGCCTGCTAGGTATTCAAATACTTTTAACAATCCTACGCAAGTAAAAAAATGCGTCAATAGCAATTAAAAAGATTCGCCTAATCGATAAATAAAACATAACGTTTCGGTTCGTCTATCGTGAAACACTTAACACACGACTCGGGCGATTTATATTCTTAATAAAATGACCTAAATAATACTGGTCGAAACTTTGCCAATATACTTCCTGCCCATAATAATGAATAGCCCCCTGAAGTGTAATCTGTAACTTTATTCGAGTCGTTCGGTTCGTTTTAATTTATGGCAAAACGTTGGGAAGTAGGTAGGTGTGCGATTATTCTGAGTAATAATACATATAGATATTAGCGGCGAGTCTTTAAACTGGATCAATCGATGAAATCAGCTATAAAACTCGACCGCCAAACGACCAATACACAGTTATAGCTTATGTAGTTTCAAAGTTGCTTTATTAATTTAAAATAATATTACGGAGTTTTTTATCGTTAATTACCAGTGTATAATTTTGTAATTTGACTAACTAGGTTCGATAACTTGTTCCGGATACTGACTGATAAATAAAAAGCAAAGTTGGTGTTTTTAACAAACTGAAAAGCGATTTCACAATGTTATTGTATTTTAATTTGAATATCAAATAAGTTTTAAAATGGCAGGTCCAATCGGAAGTTAGGTATTTTGATAAGTAAAGAAATGTGAGGGAGAATACAAGGGGGGTGTAACAAATGCTTATCATTTCAAATCTACAAACTAAACGTAGTAAAACTTAATTTTTTTTTAATCTATTTTGGGGTGAACTACTTCCTCTTTTCTGAGCATCTTTTCGGACAGCTTTTCTGCGTCCATTATCATGACAGATTTAAATGATAGGCATTATACAGATGGACATATATGTATAGTTTACTGAGGCGGCCAAAGTTATTAGATGTATTGGTGTTAAACTTAATGATATTAAACGCTCGGGCCGCGGTCAATGAAATATTAATATGAAACTAGCAGTGAAAAACCCGCTCCGCAGGTTTTTGCTGCTAGGCCCTGCGGGCGGTTATTCGTTCCGCTTTGCCCAGTTTAAGTGTTGGTGACTATTTATAAGGCATCACCCTTTTGCAAAACTAACTACTATTAACATTAAACTACAGAATACTTATATTTAATAGGTATATATATATAATAGTAGACATTCTTACACTAAGACCGTGAATAATGAGAGGAACATAAATCTTCTTATTATTGAATGAAAGCGAAAAATGTTTCTTCTTCTTCATACTTTTTTTCCTTAAATATAGTATTATAGATGGTGCCACTGCCGTTGGCAAATCGCATGTGAGTAAGTGATAAGTGTGCATATTACGGCAGCAGCTCCGTGGAAAAAGGCACGTTCGCGGACGGGTCAGAACGGTTTCCATACAGTGTGGCGTTGGAGATTTACTCGGAGTCGGGTTCCTTAATTTGAACCGTACGGGCATCACCATATTAATATACTTCGACCTACAAAACTGTCTGCCTGAGTTCCTTTGGATATCATCGTTCACGTTTCATGAGTGCCTTTCGATTATTATCCCCGTCACATGGTATTTGGGCGAATAATTCAATTTTAGGACGAGGTGTTTCACAGAATTTGAACAATTCATCAAATTTCTGTAAAAGTCCTGCCAAGTTCTGTTATTATACGGTACTGTAATGACATATTATCAGAACCTATTTTTTTTACTTTGAAATGCGATGAATTGTTCAAATTCTGTGAAGAAATCCTCCCTTAGATTATGTTAATGAATTACTTTTTTTTTACCAGACTTTTAGGTCCGGGTTTAGTTTTCCCCATAGGAAAAACTAAACCTTTTCACACACTTTTTCATAAAAATGATCATCTAGTAAATCCACGCTATGCAAGTGTATTATATAAGTATAATTAATACAAAACAATACAGAACAACATGTTAACCTACCAGACTATTAAATAATGGGAAAATAATTCACCGACTCCAGATATTTTCATTTCAGAGGGTTCGGCTCGGTGGAATTCCTAATTTTACCGATAAATCCTACTGATCCCTCAAAATAAATATTTAAAAAATCTTTCGTAATCCTACATGCATTTAAAATGACTGATTTTTGCATTTTTATATACAAATTCTTTGACAAATCTAATACGCCTAAATTTGTAATGAGAGAGCTAAAAGGAATTTCTATTTTATTTACAATAATATTTTTGTCTAGACGCACACGTCACAAAATATAAAAACAACAAAACGTAAAAATCATCCAATGTAAATTAAAAAATATTATTATCCGATTTAAGAATTTGGAAACCGGGTGTGGGTTAATTTGAGAGGCGGATATGGGTACCGCCGTTCCGGGAATCATTTATTGAATAACCAACACTTCTGCCATAGGTCACCCCCGAGTGGTTCACTACATTTTGTGACTTAGCAGAGGTGTCTGGGTTCATGGAGTAAGGTTTTGTCTAGATATTTAAGGCGAATGCATTTGCCCGCCTACTGCAAGGCGGGCCAGAGCGGGAGAGACTGGTTGAGACCACTCCAGCCGGACATTCTCGTCCAACCGAGACCGCCTTGCACAAGTGATAGGAATGGATTTATACGTCACAACTGATCACATTGACCCTAAGATTCCTACCCACCTCTTTTCCTTGCCAGAGCTTCCTCTCCTTCCTTTCCCTAAAAGACCCTCCACATAGCATCCCCAAAGATGGCATGGCATGAGGGATATTTTTTTCCTCGCGGCGTCCTGTGTGGAGCTAATGTAAAAAAAACTGTTAAGATGATAGACTTCGCTTTTCGGCCCATACAAAAAGGACGCCCGGGAAAAAACACTTTTCTACATCGAAAATTGCACAAAATGAATATATTTTTTATACTGCCTTTTAGAGGGTGAAAACTATGTCGGTATGTTTTCGAATTTTCGATGCGTTTCGTATTAACGTAAACATTTACTGTCAAACATGTACGATTTATCAAAAAATATTATTTAAGGAAAAAGTGCTGCTAACTCAACTCTCATAAAGAATTATACAATTATAAAAAGCTACCGACTTAGCTTCTTCTTTCTAAAAAATATATATTTTTTAAAATTTCAATTTCGTGAAAGTTTAGGTGTAGAAAAGTGTATTCTCCGTTAACCCCTTTTCGAGCGATTTCTGTAGGTAAATTTGAGCGTTGCCTCATTCGCACATTTCGCATTCGCACGTATTGTAAGTGTGCGTGAGCTTATTGTGAGCGGGACAGAATGACAGACGCGGGTGTTCCGCGTGTGGTTCAAAGTCTAGCCTCTTAATACTCAAATATTTCGATGAATAACGACAATTACATTGTGGTAAATCTGGGCAAAACAAATATCTAAACATTACACAAACGTGCTTCTATACTTATAAGTGAAACATGCTTCCCATAATTGATCTTTCAACTCTTGTGACATTTCCATGAAAGTTTAAGTTATATTTGACTCTAAAGGTGCGATAGACGAGCACCGAACACATCAGGCAGTACAGGTGGCAACTTTGTAATTAAACGTGGAAAATGTAATTACAGCTTTCCGGACATCCCCTGTGAGAACGGCAGGATGGAGGGAAGAAATGTTCAATACTCCGTGACAAGAGTAAATGTACCTACTTTGTCCTATGTCCCACGTTAAAGCACGCCACTGCAAACAACTTTTCTTTTTGAAATAAATCACAATAATTAAATCGAAGCCTTTTGTAGCTTAACCCTTAGGCTAATTTGTTCGCTTTTGGAAACAACTCGTATAGGCCTTATCATGGTGAGAAAAATGATAAAAACGGTGTTAGAAAGAAAATGTCGCTTTATCTTCACACTTAAAGTTAACCACAAAGTAATTAAAATGTACTCGTACACCTTTATGAAACCAAAGTTTCCGCAACAATTTATAAAAAAAAATATGTAACGTAAAAACTTTTTTATGTTTGCATTAAAAAAACAAGCAGCGCATCAATAAATATAATTTGTTGTAAAAATAACATGAGAGCCAATGTCAAATAAAAGTTTAAAAATGCTTGCAACTGTGCGGGGAGGATCCGATGAGAAACATCGATTATTCCTCCGTATCAAATTTTTTGAATTAAAAATTTAATATCGATTTATTTCATTAAAAACATGCTTTAATATATACCTACATTCAAGTAAGCAATAAAAATGCTCAAAACGTACGATGATAAATTATTAAATATCGTGTATTTCTTGTAAGTGCTGTGTAAAACCTTAAATAAATAGAAAAACTGAGGTATATTCGTCACAAAACACGTTCTCGGATTTATTTTTTAATGATTTTAATTCAACTAAAATTAAAATTCTGAAATTGTGTTTACTAGAATATGTATTGATTTATTTTGTTGTATGATTATAAAGTTTGAAATTTGTGTTGTGTAGAACAATATTTCGTTTGAAAATTGAACAAATCTGCCAACCTACCAACGGTATAACCTTAGTATATTAAAAATAAACTTAGTTTTTCAAAATTTTTAAAATGCGTTTACCAGATAAAATAACAATCTTTCAAAATCAATTTATGTTTTTTTAAGGATCAATACGTCTAGAATTTGATTTAAAAGGGAATAATTTCCTGTATTCTCCGGTACTACCCTCGAGGCCGCCAACACAGGCTTCTCTGATTGTTCCCAGTTGCAGAACTAACTTACCAACACTGATGCCCCTGATGATAATTAACTTCCTCGCAGTAAATGTGGGTATTTTCCACATATGGTTTACGTCATGTTTAAACACGAAGTATGTGTAAACTTTTTTATCATACATGTAACCTAAAGTAATCATTATGCTAATTTTATTTGTTTTGAATGTTTTAATCGTTTTTGCAAGGTACTGGTTTTTATAGTGTTTTTGCAAATAAAAACTTTATTCACACAATGGTAAAGAAACATGCCAACGGGAGCTTATTATATTATATAACAATAAATAATGATAATATTGTTATAATTAATAATATTATTCTGACCGCTATCTTTTATTTTTCTGTGTCTTGTTCATCTTCATATTTTAATTTAGATTGTTAGTGTTATCTTCTTCTTCGATGGTATGTTAAATTGATGGAAAAAACCTTCAAAAGTTATAAAAAGAGCAGAAAAAGGGTAAAGTCGGATGCCAGAAAAACATGGCTGCCTTCTTAGATCATTTTAAAGGTTTTGTTTTTTAAAAGTGACACTTTTAGTTAAATGAAATAATGAGCAGGAGTTTTCCTCTGTTGTCCATTGAATTGGATAAATTTCCCATAAGGTGACAAATTTTATTTTGGTGTTCATCAATCAAACATCAACATAAAATGATTCTTTTTCAAAGTTTAAGACTTAAAAATTGAATTTAAAACTCCATGGTCCCTCCTGGTTTACACTGATCTACGAAAACAACATACCCCAAGGAATTCATCTCCGTCACACGGGGTGACAATGCGATCCCTGCACCCCTGTCGGCCAAATGATGAAGTTCCTTGTCCATAGTTCCCATATCCTGAATACCTCCACAGTTCGGGGATTTCACCGTTCTGGGTGGCACTCAGGAACTGCGTGTAAGGGTTCCAAAAGCTGGATGGATTCTGAAAACAATATTTGTCATTGATTAAAGATTTTATAAAGTCAACAAGTACTACAAAAGAATCGTAAAAACCGTGCAACAATCGAACAAATTAACCAAGCAATCAAATGCCAAAATAATACGCATTTTTAAGCCATTTGCTGTTCGGACCCTGTGGTGTGAGTGATGAAAGCTTTGAGGGAAATCTTCCCCTCACAGCTTTCAGCAAGAGTAAAATAAAGGTTGTAAGATCTTCTGGTTATAAAAGTTGGTTTAAACAAATTCAAGCAAAGCACGTCTCAAAAAGTATCAATCTATATCTCTCATTGGGACGAGTACGTTTTAACGTATACGATAAGAAATATTCTTACCACTTTGTCTTCATCAGATCTCGTTGCTACCGGTCCATCTCCTGATCCCATCACCTCTGCTGTATTTTCCAATGGCTCTCCAATCATTTGTGCTATTTAAAAAGAATAAAAATTATTGAAACATTTAGCAGCATCAAGAATTATTGTATAAAATCAAGTGTAAGCTAGGTATACCATCTTGAGTTTCACTGATATCTTGGTCGACGGGTTCACTTATGGATTCAGAACCCGGTCCACCAAATTGTCCTGGCATTACAAAAGAGCCAGGTCCATTTCCAAACGAACCAGGTCCATTTCCAAATGAACCAGGTCCAGTTCCAAATGAACCAGGTCCAGTTCCAAATGAACCAGGTCCAGTTCCAAACATTCCAGTATCGCCATAGCCTGTAATACAAATAAAATTATATTTCGAACCAAAGGATATTGTAAAATAAACGTAGATCTTTTTTGCAGAACATGGCTACGAAATATATTATTATTATTATAATTGGGGCTGCATTTTGTAAAATTTTTCTGATATTATCCAACCAACGGTAATAAAAATTGCAGAAAAAGTAGGAGGAAAAAATAAAATCGAAGAAATTGCAGAAAAAGAAGCCGCAGAAAAGAAACAGCGGGAAAACAAACCGCAGGAAAAGAAATATAAAATGAAGAATCAGATGAAGAAAAAATAGAACCAGAAGAATACGAAGAAACGGAAAACGATTCAAATAATTCTAGATAATCCCTACAACGAAATTAAAACTCCCAAATTATGAATAGTTAAATTAATATTACCCATGGCATACTGGTTCCCTTGCACCAGACTTGGTCCAATCCTGAAGCTCTCCTCGTCACATGGTTCATAGGCAATGGAGCACATGCCCTTGTTCTGCCTCACACAGGCCTTGTAGTTCTGGTTTGCGAGGTGACGCCCATTATCCGCAAAATTGAAGCTCTCAATAATCCCTGGAAAACGAGTTTCAGTCGGAATAAATACAGCTGTATAACCAGACATAAAACTAGGACGGGCGCTGCATGGCAGAACATGCAGCAAGGTGGAAAGTAATCGTACACTTATGAGACGTCTTCTCTATAACCAGCTTGCGGGATGAGGGAGAATTGGAAGTTTTTTATATTTAGGTAACTGGACGGTGTGGAGGCAAACAGACCCCACATTCCGCATTTCAACTGACATATTATAACATATTTACCTTGAATACTTTATAGTTTTAAGATAAACTCTATTCAGATGCAGAGATGAAAATGTAATTATATTATGAAATTCCCGTGATTAAAATCAAATTGCTAAGTATGCTTCAAAAACCATAAAAAAATATCTCGTTCTGTTATTTTACAGGTTATATGTATGAAAAAATTCTCAGGATTTCTTTATATTACATGCTGTATAACTCAGATCTCGAGAGATTTTTGCTCTATTTTAAATAAGCCTTGTTTTATTGTATTTTTCACAAAGTCGCTTACGCCTGTTCATTATAATAGTTTTTTATTATTTATATTAGCGTGCTCTATCATTCGTATTTACATATTTTCCTTTAAAACCATCTTCAGTAAACCTCCTCTTTTTAACCGCTTATAACAGAGCTCGGAAAATGAGGAAATCGGCAGGAATTCAGGTGGCTGCAAACGTATAAGCGCCGATGAAGTTGAATATTAATTCATTGAAAAGATCATTCGCAGTCCTCATCCTTAAACAACACGTTTTTTGCAAGTATGTTATTTTTAATTAAAGTTCCTCCCCATAAATTAAAATCTAGTATAATTTTCTAATATATTGTGAGATATTTTAGCGTGTTTGTAAATATGAAATGTTTATAATTACGACGAGCGTTAAGTGTATTGTACACAGCAGAATCTACAATTCTTTTTTATAATTATTCTACAATCTACAATACATTTTCGTGGAGTATCTCTTCCTCTCCTATTTATTAAAACATTTCTCCAGCATAATATAAAGCTGTTATTCTCCCCCAACATAAAACTGTTGTTTAACCCTGTTTTTCTTTACTGGATTTATTTACGTCATTTGGGCTTTTACAACGATCATAATACAAAAACAGTAGAAAAAGAAACAATAATATACAAATTACCTTAAATCATTGTATCTCTTCCTTTACGTTAGTAGACGGGAAACAAATTTTTTAAATTTCAAAAATAAATTTTGGTAATGAATAAACGAAAATATCAACTGAACTAAATTTATTTCCAAACATATGTGGTCTTTGGATCGGGGAGATAATGAAATAGTTAGTTTTCGACGGATAAACAAAGAACAACTTTGGAAGCCTTGTGTTACGATTTGGTACTCGGAATGTTATTAGTTTTGTTAAGTCCGGTGTGGCCATTAACTAATTTGAATAAAAGTACCAGATAGTTACAAGATAAGTCAGTTAAATTAAGTCCTTTCATCAATTTACCATAATTGATTTGTTCAATGGGTATGGAGAGTTTTAAATTTATAAATCTTAAAAATGTATGTTGAACTCTCTCAGTTTTTATTTAATGTGCGTTATAGTATGGGGAGCAAATAGTGAAATTGTATTCTAAATTACTTCTAACTAAGGCTAAGAGAATTTTAAATGAATGGAGTGACGTAAAATCTTTGACTGCTCTTAAAATAAATCCCAAACATTTCATAGCCTTATTAGTAACTTCACTAATGTGTGGAACAAACGTTAATTTTTCATGAAAAACTATACCCAGATCCTTGATATGAGACATCTTTTTAAGAGAAATATTGTTGACACTATAATAAGACATAATAGGATTTTTGTTTCTACATAAAGATATTTTTTTTATTTATTTATATATATAAATATATTACAAACAATACAATACAATACAGAATGATCCTTTGTATGTCCAACTGGGAAGGATTCCCGTTTTAGGACAGCCAAATTGTGTATTTAGTACAAAATATTCTTACAATGGAATATAAATATAAATTGACACTTATCAATATTTAAAAACAGTTCATTATGATTATACCAATCTTGTAAACGATTGAGATTAGATTGAAGGATATTACAATCATTGATGGAGGTAATCGTTTTGTAAATTTTTAGATCATCAGCAAACAGAAGTATGTTTACTCCATTAAAAACTTTTACAATATCGTAATTATAATACAGGTCCCAAATGAGAACCTTGTGGAACTCCACTGTTATTTGGTTTTGCTTTTCCATTCGTACTTTTATTTTTACGTTCGCTTTAAAATTGGAATATATTCAATAATTTCGCTTTAATTTAAAATTGGAATATATTCAAACATTGATGAAATATCAAAAATCAAACAGGAGTATGTTTACTCCATTAAAAACTTTTACAATATCATTGATAAATTTTTAGGTCATCAGCAAACAGGAGTATGTTTACTCCATTAAAAACTTTTACAATATCGTAATTATAATACAGGTCCCAAATGAGAACCTTGTGGAACTCCACTGTTATTTGGTTTTGCTTTTCCATTCGTACTTTTATTTTTTATGTTCGCTTTAAAATTGGAATATATTCAATAATTTCGCTTTAATTTAAAATTGGAATATATTCAAACATTGATGAAATATCAAAAATCATGAATGTACGTATTCGACTATTAAAGAAATTACTTTATTTGTAGTATAAAAGAAGGAAAGATCGTCGAAGTCCGTGAAAAGGAAACAAAATCTTTGATTTAGTTGAGGAACTCACACAAGAAAAAACATTTGATAAAAACTTTTAATGAAAGTGGTAGCTTTCCAACTTTCAGAACTCCAGCAAACAGTCAGAAACACATGTGCCAGAAATGAGCTTTTGAGGTTTATGCGCGTACAAAGTTCACCTATAATCATATTACGTCTAATAGGTCTCGCGTTAACCACCGAAGTTTGTGCATGCTTTTGTAGCTTTGCTTGTGAACTCGCGTAATTGTAGAATTAATGTGTTACATAAAGGTCGCGTAATGCTAATAGCGAGGTGGCGACATCCATATCTTACTGCCTCAATAACTATTTCATTCGTATTATCCATGGCATTATGTCCAACTAATTAGATTGACGGATTTTCACTATTATAATGGGAAGACTAGCGAAAGATTTCCCGACTGCGGAAATTCTTCGTGGTTCCGCAGCTCTGAACTACATTTCCTATTTACTTTTTATTTTTCTTCTTGCAACATAGCAATCACGATGAATTATAAATCTCATATTGGGACGGGAGCAATTTCAAAAATATAACTGGGAGGTAATACAATAAGCTTTCAACAATGGTAATATATTCATGTAAACTTAAAACCCTCTAAAATTGGTTTTTGTTTACTTGAAATGTTTAATTTGTGGAAATTAGCGGCTTGCTAGCAGCAACACTTCAGGAATTACGGTATATATACAAATATTGGATTAAAATAGATAATGATACGAAAAATAACTCAATTACCCAAACAAGAAAGCAATTCCAGAATTTATTTATGCTTTCATAAACGAATAAACAAGAATTACAAAATATACTATAATATGTACGAAGTACTAACAATAAACAGAATAATAAAGTTGGATGTAAATAATTATCTAGTTTAGAGTGTTACGGGAGTTCCAAAACTTTGTAGTTCCGCTCACTAGAAAAAACTTACGCGACCGGTCTAGCGTAGCATGGTGGGTGAAGAATGAGTTTTTTTTCTTTAAATGCAAGCTTTGAAACTTTATCCTGAAACTAGAAGCTATGCTTTTTAAAAACAGATTTTTTTCAGCAAATGCAATATTAAATTTATCACGCAGACAACTTGGCTGAGCGCTTTTTCACGGCTACTAAATCTCTGGAGGCTGAAGTTTAGCTTTACCATTTCGAGGAGATTAAAAAATACTGAATCTGTATTCAATAGTCATCAAGGAGAACAGGAGGATTTGATCTGAGTTCTTGAAACACCTCCGCAGCAGTTTGAAGTCGAAGAAAAAAATCTCCCTTTTAAAATCCCAGCCGAAGTTGTATTCACAGAACCACAGGTTATGTGGCTGCAATCGTGTAGAATATAGTTTTTTTTTTAATTTCAATTTATCTCCAGCACGAGGAACATAGTAACCCATGTCTTGAGAGTTTCATTTAGTCGGTCCACTCACCAGCCCGCAACGTCAGGATCTGTAGCACGGTCGATCTATAAGGATTGAATCGATAACTTTCGGTAACTTCTCATCGTTCCCTAGGACAAATGCAGATCGCTGACGTCAAGAAAACAGTTGGTGTCGAATATATTAAGAACATTTATTCATTTTGAACTATTATTAGAAGTTACCGAAAGTTATCGATACAATTCTTATCGTCCGACCATCTAGAGAGTACCTAGAGTACTCCGATGTCCTCAAGCATCATGACAGTCCGGAAAACAAAACAGGCCGATTGTCATATCCTATCATCAAAATCTTTCATGTGCGATTCCAAGATTTTCGTGGATATTGCAACAATTGCAAATTTAGTTCGCCAATGTCTCTTTACAAAAAGGTCTAAGATGAAATATTCGCGTGCCACAATTTCCTAAGTTCCAGTGTCTGTTTATTTCCTAGTGTTTGTTGGTGTAACGTACCCTTATCCGTGGTGAAGTACTGCGCGCAGTCTGCGGGGGCGCGCTGAGCAAAGGGCACCTGAGTGACCCTTATCTCCCACAGCCGCTGGAGGGTCCGCCGCCCCAGCCGCATCCTCATTGTCACGGATTTCACTTTGTTGTCTATATCGTAGTAAACTGCAAACAAGAGGCTCATGCTTTTATAAACATCTGAATCACACAAGAATAATATAAGAATCTTTTTTAATTACTTCCAAAAAATGTATAATATTTTAATTTTATTTGTAAATGCTACTATATACTATGTATAGTGTGTTTTAAATGTCACCTACAGAAATTTGGGTTGACAATTATGGTGATTTCTCCCATGAAGCCACCGTTATGCAATGGCCACAAAGTTTCGTACAATTTCTTATTCCTGTAATAACATTTTACGTTTTTTCCAAATGAAAAGAATATGGTACCTTTGAAGAATATGGTAAATTTGGTCAACGATGACTCACTGGTTAAAGTAAGTTAAGTGCGTCCCCGAATATTATAAAACATATTATATATTAGTATTAAAATATGTACAAGGATTAAATAATGGCTTTTCCAATAACGTGTGTTCGCTATTATGTCCTCTGCGCGCAAATTGTATCTAAATTTCTCTAAATAAACATGTTAATCTTATCTGATATTATTATTATAAGCAATATCAATTATTATAAGCAATATTATTAGCCCGAAACACTCATCCACATTAAAAAATCTCCCGAGAAAAGATACATGCCGCCGACGGGACTTGAACCCGTGTCCTTCTGATTTCATACGTGGAAAAATGTAATAAGCAATAATTTGTTGAACGAAACACTAGTATATATTGAATTATTTGGCGGGTAAAAGATAAGCCGACGTAGCTAAGTAGTAGAGCATTTGACCTGAAATCAGAAGGACAGGGGTTCGAGTTCCGTCGGCGGCATGTATCTTTTCTCGGGAGATTTTTCAAAGTGGATGAGTGTTTCAGGCTAATAATTATTGATTTAAATAATTATTACCCTTTGTGCTACGAATAAATAAAGTTATAAAAATTGGCGTATTTTGTCAGAGGCTAAAAATATTCCCGCTTTGCAATAAAATCCAAATAAATGGAACATTTGTTAACGTATTCGAAAACTAAAAACTGTTTTCGAAAATTGATGAAATAGGCTCTCAAATTTCTATATCAAAAATTACTATGTATTTTTTTAAATAATTTTTTTTATTGCGAAAACTTTAAAAAGTGTTCAAAATGGCTCACTTTACTTTTTTTTCTAACTAAAATTACAGATAATGAATAAAAATAAAACACATACTTATTTCATTAGATAAATGAATTATAAACCTTACTGTCACCTCACTTTTTTTCGTTTCATGTAAAAAAAAATCTTAAAAAATTCACAAAGTTCCATAATTTTTTTTCAATTTGCTGTCGGAAACTTTGGTTTCAGAAATGAGTAAATTTTAATTTTTTGTGGTTTTTTATAGATTTGAATATATAGTTTGTTGTATTCTCTTTCCAATACCGTTTAGATCACATTTCTGACTATGATGGAAAGGGAGATACAACGATTTCTGTGAGACCTATGTGAGCTTGGACAAATATGGTCTCCTGTGATTAAACGGGTTAATCATAAAAAGTTAAATGAATATACTTTATAAAAACGTCCAGTGGTAATCTGTAATAATATTATGAGTATTTTATTTTTATTGGAATAACTTTCGAGGGTTATACCCCTTAATATAATATATCATAATATTGTTAATTCTGAATTTGATAGAAAAAAATGACAGAAATATATATGGGTTCCAATGACCGAGTGCCCCGGCGCGATGACACCGGCGCTGTGCCCCGATAAGACAAGAGATCCTAGCCTCGGTTCCCAGTTTGGCCGTTCCCTTTTTTTTTATTTTTCAGTATCTTGTTCTGTTTTATATTTCGTTTACATTTATTAGTATTTTCTTAATCTTATATGATTTTTTTAAATATCATAAACTTATTTGATGAACAACTGTTTATCTTTGCCAATCTTTTCAAGGTAAAGGTAGGTCAGGTTAATACGAGCATGATCTGAAACTGGTTGTAGGTAATACTACTAGTACAAAACTAGGGTATCACATTACTTGCTGAATTTACTAGACATGTCACAGAAATCCGAGCTTTATCAACCAGGCACTGTCAAACGAAGAGGCCATTAGGCGAACATCATTATGTTATGATCGTACAATAAATAACAATTTATAAATACTAAACATCGACGTCCGTCCGTGGTCGAGTGGTAAGACACTTGACTCCCATTCGGAAGGTCGCGGGTTCGAACCCGGCGTGCGCAAATAAATTTTATTTGATTAATTTGTGTTATTTCACAATTAATTAATAAAAATAATATATGTTATATTTGCGGCACGTTCCAGAGTGGAAGATACTCTCAGTATCGCCCTGGTCTAAGACCACCATTCAGAATTGAAACGTTGCTTAATAATGGCTTTAGCCGAGTTTAGTGACTAGATCTGAATAGCCAGGTACTTTCCCACCTTCCTCTTCCCCATCTCCTTCCCTTCCCCACTTACCTTCAGCCTCACTACATACTCCAATTGGGGATGCCATAGTCTCACTGGCTCCAGAAGGGAGCAGTTGGGACTCTTGTAAGGTTTCTCAATAAAAAAAAAATAAAAAAAAAATAATAATAAAAAAAATAAAAATAAATAAAAAACATTATGTTGTTTTATTTTTATTTTGTTTATTGTTATTTTTATTTTGCCACAACGTTGAATTTCTTTTTTCTTAAACTATCGCTACTACCAAAGCTGTCATCCAAAAATTCTGTAATAATATTTGTAATAGAACTGTTACAATTTTAATTTTTTAACTACGTGTTTGAGTGCTTACGATCTTTGACTACGAATCCGGTCTGGGTCGCGGATTCGAATTCCGGCATGCGCAAGTAAATTTTGTTTAATTAATTTATATTATTCAATTTATTAATATAGTATGTAGGTATATTTGCGGCGCGTTTCAGAGTGGTAGGTACTTTTAGTATCGTTCTTTTGAAATACCATAATTTAGAATCGAAACGTTGCTTGAAATGGCTTTATCCGTGTTTGGTGACCAGCTGTTAATAGCCAGGTACTTCCCCACCATCATTTTTACCACCTCCTTCCCTCCTCACTACCTTTATCCTTACAACATAACCGAATAGGGGGATGCCATAGTCTCACTGGCTCCAGGCAGTTGGAAAAATTTTGGACTCGCATAAAAAAATAAAAAGCTTGTTACATTTATTGTATTGTATGTTTATTTTTTCGTCTTCCAAAGACATTCACAAATGAATGAAGAAATTGTTTCTTTCTTTGAAAAATTATAATACAGGTAATCGATGTGGCAATTTTTTTTTTATTTCCTGAATACTTCCACTTGTTTTTATTTTCAAGGGAACGGTGAAAAGCCATTTTAGATGTAGGTAATTTAATACTTGTATACATATATTTTTTTTTCTTCAAATGAGACATTTTGAAAATAACTGGACAAGAACACGTTCTTCGTCTACTCCCAAGAAGAATTTACTCCCCGTGTAATTTATTCCGTCTACATAACTGGATCTACATACCTCCGTCTACCAGGAATGAGAAATGTCTGGTTTTCATCATGACCTTTCTCTTAGATTTCATCTTAATTACAAACATTATTATTTTTTGCTTAACGTGAATCTATTTACCCTTTACTCCAGATTTAAAATAGGTGACAGAATATTAATAATTAATATTATTTTATGTTAATTATTTATTTTCCAAATTACGATCGCGTTATACCGCATGCAATCAAGTAATTTGTCAACAGGATGTTAGTGTTCAATTACAATGTTTGCCCAATTACAAGTGATTTTTTCAGTTACAATGTAAACATTTATAGATAACATTGAAGAAGAAGATAACAATAATAAATAATTTTAAAATATGAAAATGAACAAGACACAGAAAAATAATAAAAGATAATGGTCGCACCTGGGACTGGAACCCAGAACCTTACGTCTTACCGGGACATTGTTGTTATCTTCTTCTTCAATGATATATTACATTGATGGAAATAACCTTCAAAAGTTAAAAAGAGAGTTTTTCTTTAAAAAAAAAAATATTGATAATATTATTACTAATTATAATATTACCAGGTTACACAGACTTTCACTAATCACTACACATGACTTAGAATAAGACATCTCTACTTAGCTGATATCTGAAACTTATATCTGAAACTGTTTTCAGCTTATATCTGAAACTATTTAGTGAATCGAATAATATTTCTTGGTAACATGTTTTGGGCACATTATATTCCAGGGTTTGCTGTCCGTCTTTATTGTTATATTTTGGAACAAGCATTCCTTCATTCTTTCTGAAACTCAACCCCCTTACTCATAATAGCGTTATCCGCCGACTCATCCTTGGTTTTGTAAAGTTGGCCTTAAGCCTGGTTTAATGTCGTTTTGCCGTTTTAACCATGCACACTCAGTGATAATAAGCCAAGTTTTCCACTGTTACGTCGTAATACGATGCGTATTAGTTTTACTCATAGACATATGAATATGTATAGACCTGCCCTAAGTGATAAAAGCGTATCATTTCCCCCTCCTTAATTCTGGGTTCCATGGAACCGGCTGAGCTGGCGTATAGGTTCGCGTGAATCTAGAAAATGTGACGTCATCATTCTTGTGCGGACTAGCGTCGAGCTCTTATCGGTACATTTTACGAAATAACACGGCAAAAATGGTAACTTGTGCTATTAAAACATATAAAAATAAAAGTGAAAAAGAGTATAAACCCAATTGTCGTATTACCTTCCATATGCAGGCATTATTTGTCATTATTTTAAGCTTATTCACATCATATAATATTATCAGTTTTATCACAACGAGAGACATGAAGCGTAAGCAACCGAAATTCCCGTCGTGTGCACGTTGCAGTTTACTGGGATAAGTAAATTATGAAACATTTGTAAAAGTGTCTTAACTAAACACGGTAACAAAATATTCGACTCTCAAAACAAGCGAACCTTTCTTCATTTTATATGGATTACACAAGTTTGTTCAAACCGGGCGAACAATTCGCGCTCCCATGTAAAAAGGTCTATTCATTCAAAAGCAGATTTTACTTGAGCTAAATGGTGATATTATAATGCGTGATGCCTATATACTGTCATATTGAAGTATTAACGAATCACATATCGTTACCGTCAACCCATCCCTCTCCGCCCCGCCAAAGTTGGTTATTACCCCTTTCCTTGATTCTCTAGTCTATGAATAATATGTCTGTGATTTTACTACGATTATGAGTAAAAGGGTTATTATGTACATGTTTCACTTTCCTCTCATATTCAGAGTCAGATATATGCTGAATCAATAGTTTGTACCACATTATGGCATGTTCCGGTAAGATAAACACAGCTAAAACTATTTCAAGCAACGTTTCAATTCTGAATGGTGGTCTTACAACAGGGCGATACTGAGAGTATATTCCACTCTGAAACGTGCCGCAAATATAGTATATGTTATTTTTAATTAATTAATAGGGAAATAACACAAATTAATCAAATCTATTTGCTGGTTCTAACTCGCGACCTTCGGAATGGTAGTCCAAAGCCTTACCGCTAGACTTCACCGGCCGTAGGACATTGAAAGCTTGATGAGAGATTGATAAATACCTACCAGTATATTCAGATCAGATCACAAAACATTGCTAAAGCCAATTCAAGAAATATTTCGCTTCTGAGTGTTGGCCTCTCTTTAAACTGAGTAATTATTCAACTGTGGAACGATGTGGAAAAACATCATAAAACATTTATTTTGTGAAATAACCCATATAAATTGAAATTAAAAATATTTGCCAATGCCGAGATATGAACTCCTGACCTCTAGCCAGAGTCGAGAAGCTTTTCGCTCCACCACGGAAGTTTTTAAATCAGATTTACAGTACCATCGAATTATTCGAAAGACAATTTCAGACCAGTCTGAAACCGCACGGAGAAAAATGTTATTCTAAACTACGATCATTTTATTCGTAAAAACGGTTAAAAACGGGACTAAAGTTCTTGCGAACAAATTAACAGGTTTTAAATGTTTATTCTTACATTTTCCCGCCAATAAACACTGAAACACTGTTAATTTTGTTCGTAAGAACTTCAGACCCGTTTTTACGAATAAGATGATCGTATTTTAGAATACATTTTTCTCCGTACGGTCCTGGTGAAATTAAATAAGTGGAACAAAGTGCAAAAGTTATTTAATTTCAAAATCTAATACAATGGAATTCCACCACGAATTAACAGTCCAAAAACTACACTCATTATTCTAAAGTGCACTATAATGACTCAAACGAAAGTAAAATCAGTAAATACATTGTAACTTCTCGTAGGATTATCATCAAAGCTAGTATTACAGCTTACGGATCTCTCGACCTCTTAAATAATCCTACACCAAATATATTATGACATTCCTCCGAGCAATTTGGTGGTACTAGAACTCACCGTGTTGTCCGCTATTAATCCCGCAGAGCCTGAAGTCCTTGGAGCCGCCGCCAGACATCACGAACAGGTCCGAATCGCAGTCGCCAGTCAGTCTATTAGGCTGACCCTGTAATTACACACAAATTGTTCAATGCAGTGAACTGTGAGTGAACCGCCCGGTAATGGTCAGAATTTCTCTTTAGTTCAAAGGACCAGGATTAGGGATCTGTGTATTGAGTTCAGTTTGGTAAGGATGTCATGTCACTAAAGTCATTAAGGATAGTTTCCTGGACAGGTATACCTATGAAATGTTTCCAATAGCTAGATAGTTGTAGATAGATGTAGTACTGAAGTACAATTTTCCCCGGACCCGGATTTCAGATCCCAGAATTAAATCCATTTAGGTAAGGGGGTCACCAAGCTCATTAGGAAACTTTCTAGATAATTTCCTAGTTATGTAGGTGTCTATTTAATATTACCGATGAATAGATAGTCAGATGAAAGTAGCACACAAAGTATAAGGAAGAACACACGTAATACAGTGTAGGAGAGAATGATTCACAGGTCACCATTGCAATTTGTTTCCTCTTAGTTCAAACAACACAGATTTATCATTTATTTATAACCAAATTAAATAAGTTTCCTAGATGTGTACCCACCTACCAGTTATTGTAGATAACTACTAGATAGTTATTCCGAATTATTCCCGAGTCACTATCGCAAATTGTTTGCTTTTTAATGTAAAGGATTCAGATTTGTGATTTAACATTATATGAGTTTAACAAAGGTGACATCAAACTAATGAGTTTGATGCCACAAACTGATTAGTGTTTGATGTCACAAACTGATTAGTTAGAACCAGCTAGTTCCCTAATTAGGCACCAGATATTACTGTTATTTAGGTAGTTATCTCAATTGATGATTCTCTGTTCACCGAAGCAATTTATTTCCTTTAGCAGAGTTGACAACCAGTTCACTAGGGAACTGACTAACCAGAATACCTAGGAGTTATTGTAGATAACTATAATAGACAGTTATTGAGTGCTTGATTCTCGGGTCACCAATGCAATTTATTCTGCACCTGAAATTGTTGGCAGAGTGCATATCATTGGTGTCACTAAGCTCATACAGTAAATTACAATTGAGCCCCGCTAGACATAATTTGAGTCTAATGACACTAATGATGGAGAATGTTTCTGAAGTCACCCATGCAATTTGTTCTAAACAGTTTTTGATTTATATGCAAATGTCCTCATATTTCTAGGTTGTTATTTAGCCCACATGATAATAACTTTACTTACTCTGTTCACAGAGGTGAAATCTTAGTACGAAGGTTATAAAATTTTGTACTGTAGCCTAATGCAATTTAATATAAATATAACCGGCTTACTATGGGTGTAAATAAATTTTCAAAATAAATGGTAAAATTTATCATAACTATTAAACAAAAAATGGAAAAAATATCAAAATTGTGCTGACGTCGTTATTATATTTTATTTTTGTAATAATTGACGTAATTTTTTCGGTAAACAGAGTATAATTACCACTAACTCTAAAGATGCTAGTTATTATAGGAAACTAGAAAGCATTAAAGTTTAATAACATTAATAATTTACAATTACAGTGGACAGAATGCAATCGTATGGAATGTTCATTCATTTATTGCACCTGGTGCAAGTAAATTGCTTTTGCCACTTTTATTGCGTTCATTTGGCACGTGCGAATTGCGGAGCTTATTAAGTTAGAGCTGGTTTTATGTACAATTATTATTTGATTAGTATAATTTACATCGCGTAAGGGTTGATCGTTCCGAAACCATCTTATGAAACACCCTGAAATACGAAAAATTCACTGATATCATATTTCATTATTATCTGTGTCTTTTATATAAAGGCTTTTTTCGCTCAGTGTGACGTGCTTTTAATAAATATAAATAAAATCGAGCGTCTTGTAAAGTTTAACTTAATTATGTCCAAATAATGTCTGAATTAGTTCTAGCCGTGGTGTTGCTACAAAAAAATCGCATCATGCATACATACATAAATTGCCGAATATAATTATGACCGTCAGAAGGTTAATAATCTCATCACTCGCAGAATGTGCGATGATGACGATGTATATAATATAATGCTTAGTAATGAGTAATGACGATGTAACTGTAATGTGTCGATCAACAAATACTCAATTCGTCTCCAAAATAATATTTTTATTGGATCTTATTTTATATTATATTGCTGGAAATAAATACTATGATTTTGAACTAATATTTTATGGTCTGATGTTTTTATTAATGTAATCCATTAAATACATTTTAAATAGAGTTTCCTGTATGAAACGATGGTGATTTGAAAATGTCATGTACATGAGAAATTAAACCTTTTTAAGCTTACCGTAAAATATTTCGGCATTTGTAATTTTGTTTTAATTTTCCAAACCATAGACGTCCAGTGGGCCGTCCCAGACACAGCTGGATGAGGCAACTCCAGAAACTGTGTGAGGAGAGGATGGGTCTGCTATGGACGGATGCCGAACAATTAGCACAAGACAGGGACGTATGGAGAAGCCTTGTCGATGCAGTGGGTCCCCGACCCGAATAGCACAGGTGGAAGAAGATGACGATGATGATATATTTATTAAAGCAATTAGTATCCATCTCGATCTTATACAACTCCCTTAGAGTTCAGAGTCAAAGTTAATCAAAGTTAAAGAGGTTAAGATGTCTCACCAAATTGAAGTGCACAAAGTCCAGTCGAATTTGTGACGCCCCCTCCATCTTGTACACCGTCAAGGTACAGCTGTCCAGGCTCCTCGCCAGGCTGGGGAACTCGGGGGACACGAAGTACGTCAGGTTGTGCTTTATCTCCTTGCCGCAGGTCACCGTGACTGGGGAACGGGACAAATAACATTAATGGTTATATTGGCTAGGCTTCTCGCCAGGCTGGGAACACTGGGGAAACGAAGTATATATGATTGTGCTTTATCTTCTTGTGACTGGGGAACGGGACATATAACAATAATGGTTCTATTTTCCAGGTTCCTCGTCAGGCTGGGGAACTAGGGGACACGCAGTACATCAGGTTGTGGTTTATCTCCTTGCCGCAGTTCACCGTGACTGGAGAACTGGACAAATAACATTAACTGTTCTATTGTTTTGTCTCCTCGCCAGGTGGGAAAAACCTGGGACACGAAGTAAGTAAGTTTGTGCTTTATCTCCTTGCCGCAGGTCCACTGTGACTGGGGAACGAGACAAAAAACATTAATGATTCTATTTTCCAGGCACCTCGTCAGGCTGGGGAACTAAGGAACATGAAGAATATCAGGCTGTGATTTATCTCCTTAGTGTAGATCACCGTAACTGGGAAACGGGACAACAAATATATATATATATATATTTAATTATTTATTAACCATGATAATAAATAATTTTAAAAAATAATTAAATATTATAATATATACAAATACGTTTTTATACACCATCTACTAGGCTGAGCCTATTTCTATGTGGCAGGAGTCAAATGTAATTTTCATATCTTAAGCTTGGAAGATAAAATAAAATTGAAAATTTACATTTACGTTTACGTTTAAATAGAAAAATAAGAATGGAAGAAATAAAAATAATTGAGAGGAAAAGAGAAAAAATACAGGCGTTAAGCGTGTTGTTATATTGTAAAAGTACTGTCCGCAGTATACAATACCTTTGCTGGCTAACCAGGTGTGAATAATGTGTTTTGTGTTTAAAAGATTTACATTTTTGTGACAAGGTCTGTTAAAAAAATAATGTGAATTTTCACTTTTCTCGGGCTACGTTACATTAGATTTTCGAAAAAAAATTGTTATGTTGGAACACATGTCACCAACATACGTTGGCATTATCAGTCATTTGGCCTGTATAGTTTTTTTTTTACAGATATAAAGGTTAGATGTGTTTGATGTGCTTGTCGATTCTTTGCTATCGAAAAAAAAATAGATCAAAGAATCCCTTTTAAATTTTGAGTGAAAAATAAAATTAAGTGCTCCCACTTCTTTAAAATGATGACTGTGGTATTTGGTAAGTATAATTTAAGCAAAAAAAAAAATTTAAATGGTACAAGCTCTTCACAGAAGGCCTAGAAGATTGCCCGCCCTGGACGCCCCAGCACGTCAACAGCCAATGAAAACGTTGAAGCAGTGAATAAAATTGTTACGGACAATCGTTGAATCACTATTAGAGATGTTGCTGAGGATGTCGGCATATCGGTTGGCTCATTCAATCAAATTTGTTGAAGTAATACGAAGAGAACCCCCGAATTTGTGGCTTTTGCATCCCGATAATGCATCTGCTCACACATCGTTGCTTGTTCCCAAAACTGAAAAAACCCTTGAAAAGAACGGAGTTTTGCCACAATTGAGGAGATAAAGACCGCATCGCTGGAAGAGCTCAAGGCCATACCGAAAAGAGCTCATCAGAAGTGCTTCGAGGGTTGAAATAAGCGCTAGCACAAGTGTATTATATCTGAGGAGGATTACTTTGAAGGGGACAAAATAGATATTGATGAATAAA
The DNA here is from genome assembly GCA_951813805.1 of Limnephilus auricula. NCBI lineage: Eukaryota > Metazoa > Arthropoda > Insecta > Trichoptera > Limnephilidae > Limnephilus > Limnephilus auricula. Next base: position 37,608,915 of record OX638388.1, read on the forward strand.
TAAATATTTATCGAGAAATACAAAAGTCACCTTATTTTTTGAACAGCCCGTGTATACGAGTAATATTGATGTAGGTACAGTTGCTGTATGTTCAATACAGCACAGTCTTAAATAACTATTTTGTCAAGAATCCATGAGGTTTTTTGTAATACCAAACATGCAACCAAACATACCGTGAGTGATAAATGATTGGGATAATGCGTAGTATATCGTTTTTAGAGTCTTCATTGGCATTATGTTTCGGATGTTCTCAAAAAAAATAAACATACATAAGTATTTAATGGTTATATCGTATATCCATCATAAAAATGCGCAGACAACTCACATTGCAGAGGTCATGAATAAAGGTACTAGCGAGGGTAACGGTTACTAACAGTAGGAGGGAAAAGATTCAAAGCAAAAAAAAACATAAAAAAATATCAGTATTGAAAAATGTCATTATGTCGTGAGTCCAAATAGAAAGTAACGAAGGATTTATTAAAAGGTGTCTAAATACTTATTATTTCGATACCAAAAGGCCATAGTTCAAGCTATTCCATTAGTCAATGAGCTTAAAACCGGGGGCTGTTATTAAATGACCTAAATGTGAATCAACAAATGGAAATGGTTAAATCAAAGAAAGACAGCTTAGCTTACGTACAGACAGACCCCTGCGATGAAGTAACGCTCATTCATGGAGCACTTGGAACTGTATTAGATCGTTATCATCAAAATGGAATTTTAAAAAACTCAATAGAAGCACAATATTTTATTTTCAAACTGGCAAACTCATACCTAAGGAAAGTCCTGTTTTGAACGATGTGCTCAAAGTGGTCAAGTATGATGTATATTTATATTCACATGTATTATCCGTAATAAAGTAAGATTAAGAAAGGGACGCTTAAATGGTTTGGGCATGTTGAGCGAATGAAAGGAGTGTAAAAATGTGAATGGTAGAAGAAGCCGAGGACGCCCAAGGAAGACATGGCAAGATCAAGTGAATCAGATTACTACAGCCATGTCAAGAGTCAGAAAAATAGAAGAGTATGTATGAGAAGATGTATGAATTTGAATGAGGCAACGAGTTTGTGCTAAGACCGAGTTGATTGGCGGTCCGTCCTCTCTGCCTACCCCTGCGGGGAAAGGGCGTGATGGTTAGTTAGTTATGTATTATGCTCATTTTTTAAAAGTTTTTATTCAATTTTTTGATATCTAAACATTAAAAACTCTTGCTATCTCTGTATCATACAGTACATCATTTTTTTATGTAATGGTTAACTCTGGCGTTATGAAATTATTTCATATAGCACTGCGATGAAACTTTGGTGAGTGGTTGTAGGCACGACTGTGAAGTTTTCTATGTGTGATTATTAAGCTCTGGCGTTTTAAAATTTATTAAAAAAATTTATTACTTACAAAAAAAAATTAACGTGTGTATTTCATATAGTTTACCGGGGGGGGAAAGGGGAACGAAGGAACGAAAAGGAGTTCGCGGGAGGGGTGGCGAGGTAGAGGGGAAGGTGGAAGGGGAACGTATGGGAAAAGACACGCAGGGTAGCATAGTAGCGGTAGGGGATAGTATGGGATAAATTTGGAAAATCCATGCTTATCACACGGACAGCTGTATGTGCTCTGCTCACGCATCGGAATACGTTTTGATGTATTCGTGTATGCAACACACAGACAGGAAAAATTAAAAAAAATATTGTATATTATCTAAAAGCACTGCAATATACTGAAATAAGGCACAAACGCTTTCTTTCTTTAGGTTGCCTTTCAACGCAAGCTAAGTGCTCGCTAGTAAATGAATAAATAATGACATTGACTGAAGCCTCAGAATGAAGATATGCATAAACTTACATACGCAGCAAACCCCAAAGCCGTGCGCACAGAAGCCGCTGGAGGTGCCCCCTTTCTGGTGACAGCGGTAAGGGTTGAGACAGGTGCCAGAGCGCCGCCGATCCTCCGCGAGACATTCCGACTCGGTGGAGGGGTAGAAGAAACTTAGAACTGAAATAAATCAAAATTATTATTTCATTTTTTAGTTTTCAAAACATTTTTTTTTAATTCTAAATACTCTTGTTTAAATTATATTTTACAACTTTCTCACAAGTGCGGGAAGAATGTATGTTTTTTTTAATTTATGTTTTTATTTATTAACGCCTTGAAACTTTATTTTTATTTTATTTTATTCGGTAGACCAACAGTTTACATAAATAATAAAGCATACTAATATTTAAATCCATTAATTGTACAATTTACAGGTTTCCACATTAGTATTATGTATATGTAAGTGAAACGATTCAAAAGATTACATAACAAGTTGTTTGAATAGGAATAGGGTGAGGATAGGATGGGAGATGGGATAATTCTAGTTGAGGTATTAACCAGTGACTGCTGACATTATTTAGAGTAAAAAATGGAAATTAAATTTTGGTCTCTAATGACTTTTCAATGGCTTTTTTTTTCAAATTTCTTTTTCTTCAAAATCAATCAACAAAAAATTTCTTCCGCATGTCAACACCGGTCATTCAGCCGAGTAACCGACCAACCTCTTACCCAGCCCACAAATGTCAAACACCTACTATTTTTTATGTTTTTGCTGAAAAAAAAAGAACGATTGTCACCGGAGACCAAAATTTCACTAATATATTTTACTCCAAATAATGTCAGGAATCACTGATTAAAGTAAGTCAAGTACGTACCTTAACACCCTGTATATGCATATTATATAGTAGTAAGAATGTGCATATAACATAAAAAAGAAAGTTCATATGGTGGTGGCAGCATTAGATGAGTACTATATGTATGTAAGGTATCGTAAGATCGCCTGTTTGACTTTAAGGAGTGTGGTGCAGATGTCAAATTGTGTATAGTATGTATTGATAATGTATGATGCATTTATAAGTACATTATAATTATAATATAAACATTTATAATTATAAGTGTATATTACATAACACAATGAACTGATTTTTTTAAAAACCAAAGGCAACATTCTCGGGTTACGAATAACCTGACAAAATTTGAAAATCTCTTACTACCAACACAGTGAGCGTAAAATTTTGCGTGTTTCATAATGGAGGAATTGGCCAGCTGGGGAATTGAACACCCGACGGTGGAACCAAACGCGATGCCAATTTTCCGCTTACTGAGGTGGTAGTGTGAGATTTTCAAACATTGTCAGGTTATTCGTAACCCGGGAATATTTGTCTTCTATTTAAGAATAAATAAAAATGTTTTAATGATTTTCGTCAAAAAATCACCTCAAATATCCGTAATTATAAAAAAAATAATAAATAGGAAGAAAGTGTGGAGAGATGAAAAGAAATTATGAAATCAAGAAATACGTGGTCACTGTCATATTTTAATAAAAAAAAATTTAGAGGTGAAATCTATTTATATTAATTTACTAAGATAATTTATTTATTTAAGATAATTTATTTATTTATACTGGGTTTTACAGATGTTCTCACTTGCGTGAGAATAATTCAGTTATAAAACTCAGTTAATGTACAATAACAAAAATCTACAATTACATACAATTAACTACAGATACATTAAATAAATCTACAATTAAATACAGACACATACAATTAGGAAAGTAAACATCACAAAAAAAAATATATTCAAGCTCACTCAAGTAATATATTACAATGAGTGGCAAGAGGCATAAAACACATTAGAGGCATGCATAAGAGAGACAATTGACACAATATAAATAGTTATAATTTTTTAACAGCGCCAGACCTTTTTTCTGAATCCGTGCAATTTATCGATAAAAATATCTACTTCAGCACACTCTATCTTGTTATATAGTCGACACATCTGGGTCAGAGGGCTGAAGTAGGCGATATTATTTTTAAATGTATTCAGTTGAAAAACGTTATGGCGTCTTAAACAATGGGAGTTGGGGACATTTATTTCAATATTACTAAGACATAATGTAGTATCAAAATGGCCGTAAGTATCAAAATGGCCGTTAATTAATTGATTTCTCTTGTAAAATAATATTTCCATATGATCCCCGTTCTAATAACACAATTTTTTACATAATATACACGTACAAGCCTATAAATCGTAAAGAGATTTAATCTTCCCTCATGATGAAACGATTACGAAGAAATTATGTTTTCAAGTTTAAATCGATTTATGGTTTTCTTTCCCCCATTCAAACATGAACACAGCAATAACAGAAGCTGGTCAATTTCAGTTAGAGCTGTGAAAATATGATTGTCCTAATTACGTTTCTATTAAAACCATTTGAAAATAAACCGAGACTGTCTCTTTGGCGGTTTGTAATTTGCGCTGCATTGCGGCACGTTTTACCGATTAAAACTTTTATTTCTTTTTGCCCACGTGGCCAGCAAAATTTTCAATCATAACTATATTACCACACGACCGCAAAGACTGACCGCGAAATAGAATGATACAACACTTTTTTATTCAATACCTCTCTATGAAAGTAAAGTAATCCATAGCTTGATGAGGTCGTCAAATTAAGGTCAAATAATTATTATCGCTAGTTAGTGAGTTATTGTGTTTTAATTAATAGAAAATACTATCATACATCGCTCGGCTCGATAAGTTCGGCTCAGTTTTAATTGGTAACGGATTAATTGAACTGGCTTCGTAGGTACCACAAATGTACCTACCGATAATTTTATAATTTCTGCATAAACCCAAGCCTAAATTTAATTTCGTATTTCGTCGTTGATACTGCAATAAGTCTTATGTCAAAAAAGGGTATTTTGTTTTTTTGATGGACAAGAATCCAAATTCCTGATCTTTACATCATATCAAAACGATGTTTAATTACTCAGGTGCGGGTTAAATTGTCATCAAAACAAGCTTATGTGCCCAATCGGTTAAGAACAGTATTAAGATACCTACAAATTAAATGGCAATTTTTTATTTCTTAAGAGGCTAGACTTTGAACCACACGCGGAACACCCGCGTCTGTCATTCTGTCCCGCTCACAATAAGCTCACGCACACTTAAAATACATGCGAATGCGAAATGTGCGAATGAGACAACGCTCAAATTTACCTACAGAAATCGCTCGAAAAGGGGTTTATGGAGAATACACTTTTTTACACCAAAACTTTCACAAAATTGAAATTTAAAAAAAAATATATTTTTTAGAAAGAAGAAGCTACGTCGGTAGCTTCTTATAATTTTATAATTCTTTATGAGAGTTGAGTTAGCAGCACTTTTTCCTTAAATAATATTATTTCATAAATCGTACATGTTTGACAGTGAATTTTTACGTTAATACGAAACGCATCGAAAATTCAAAAACATAACGACATTGTTTTCACCCTCTAGAAGGCAGTATAAAAAAATATATTCATTTTGTGCAATTTTCGATGTAGAAAAGTGTTTTTTCCCGGGCGTCCTTTTTGTATGGGCCGAAAAGCGAAGTCTATATTAAGATGGTCTCACCATGGATAATAATCCAAATCGTCACGTGTCAGATGACACACAACGTATTACTGTATCAGCTACGATTTGTTTTTTTTTTTGGCATCGTGCAGTATTTTTAATTTTTCACTTCTTTAAACCTGCCAAAGTTTCGGGTAGACTTGCAGTGATTATTGCCAGATTGCCAGGGCAGATGTGGTAGCTGTAAGACCTGCCCTGAGGCCCTAGCACGCTTGCTCTATATCGATCGGTAGGATAACTATCGGTAACTTCTCATCGTTCCCTAGGACAACTGCACAGCGCTAACGTACAAACAACAGTTGATGTCGAATATGTTAAGGACACTTAGTCATTGTGAACTGTCACTTATTCGTTGGCGATCTGTAGTCATATTAGGGAACGATGAGAAGTTACCGATAGTTATCCTACCGATCGATATAGAGCAAGCGTGCTAGGGCCTCTTATGTTATTAACTGTGGGCTGTAAGGCTTCCGAATCGTTGATTAAAGGAGGATAAACAGACACAATTATGACCTCAAAAACAACCTGCATACTATTTATTAGACATGTTAAGGATATGTTAAGGACACTTAGTCATTGTGAACTGTCACTTATTCGTTAGCGATCTGTAGTCATTCTAGGGAACGATGAGAAGTTACCGATAGTTATCCTACCGATCGATATAGAGCAAGCGTGCTAGGGCCTCTGATGTTATTAACTGTGGGCTGTAAGGTGTCCGAATCGTTGATTAAAGGAGGATAAACAGACACAATTATGACCTCAAAAACAACCTGCATACTATTTATTAGTTATGAATTTAATTATTAGATGTGCCAGATGATCGATAGCCCAATGGGTAGGAGGCTTGACTAATATTCGGATGGATAGAATTCGCAGCCCAAATCGGCATACTCCATTTTCAGAACAAGTCTTCTGTATTATTAACGGCATTAAAAAATATATATTCTCTATTCACCATCTACGTTGGTGTTCTAAAATGCTCTAAACCATTTCTGTAATGTCATAATACTTATTCTTCGATGTACAAGTCCAAAGAACCCATTAATAATAAAAGCATTGACCATGACGGTGTCTAGTATGACCTGTATGAGGCATGAGAGGAACTAAACAGTCTAAACACGTCACTTTCACCTCGTCTACGAAACTGTAAGTAGGGCTCGGCCCTAATCAAAATACAAATTTAATAATTATTCATCACTTTTTGCTCTAGTAAATACGTAATGGTAGTTTTGCTATATTGCCACTAACTAAAACACTGAGCATTACAGTCAAAATAAAACATTTTCATTTTGGCTTGAATTATTCCTATTCTTCTAAAAATAATTATTTATATTAATTTTATATTTTATTTTCACAAATCAGTAAAGCCTGTTGCTTAAAATGTGTGGAAAGACTTTTACAGTTTATTTATCTGGTTCTGGTGTGCTAGCACGGTCGCTCGACATGAAGTTACCGACCGATTGTCGGTAACTTCTCATCGTTCCCTAGGACAACTGCAGATCTCAAACGTACAAACGACAGTTGATATCGAATATATTAAGGACACTTAGTCATTGTGAACTGTCACTTATTCGTTGGCGATCTGTAGTCATGCTAGGGAACGATGAGAAGTTACTGATAGTTATCCTACCGATCGTTATAAAGCAAGCGTGCTAGGGCCTCTGATCTACGCGCAACCCTCTAAAAACGTTATTTTTTTAGTTTTTCTATAATTATTGATTTTTAAATAGATCTAAAATCGCAAATTCCTAAACAGGTTGAATCTGGCTACGACGTAGGTAACGCTACTAACTGACTACTAAAACAAATGTCACCCGGACCCGGGACTGGGGCTGTCAAACTTTGGCCAGTGTCACATGTGACGTCACAAACGCCCGCATTGTTTTGTCGGCAAATCGAAATTTGCATTTTTAAACCGCTTTAGAAAATGTATTCGTCAAGTATTTATAGAACACATTTTTTTTCATTAATAATTGTTGATTTTAAAAACCATCTAAAATCAATAATTCCTAAACGAGTTGAATATGGCTATGACGTCGTAGCTGCTGAAACAAATCCCGTGGGACCCGGGACTCGGGTCAATGACCAGGTCAACGTCACACTGACCAAATATTGGTCAGTGTGACTTGTGACGTCAAAAAACGCCCTCCGCACTAATGTGTTGTTTTGTCTGCAAATCAAAAATTGCTTTTTTTAACCGAGTATAACTCGTAGAAAATTTATTTGTCAAGATAAAAAAAAAATTAAATGCTAATGTGCCCTATTCAAAATTCCCTATTATTGTGAATACCGGTGTAATTTTTTGGCCGGATTTATTCGACTGCAAATAAATTATTTATATTTTAATTTGGACAAAGCGTCATTGTTTGTGAATACCAGATTATTAATGGGATTAATAGTGATAAAGGAATAAATTATTCAGGAACTGGAGACCGCAGGACCCTTCTATTGTAAAACGAGTACCGAGTACCTACCTATTTTCAAACATTTGGAAACCAATTTAACTATTGATGCGAAGGAAATTATGAGGACCTTACCCACTCCGTGTTTTACGGGTACTATAATAATACTGTATGTAAGCTTTTGCCATTGGTATGCGGCAGCATAGAAAGTCTAAACCAAAAATCTTTTCGATGCTCTTATGATTTCTAGAACGGTATTAATTTTAAGGCGCTCCGCTGACGAGGCAGCTGAAAACCAACTAAAACCGGCTGTTTTCTCTGTCTTGATTGGTCAAAAAGCTTGTTTAACCATAGACGAAGAACAATCAGCTGACAGCTGGCAGCTAGCAACGGCCGGCCAGGGCAATCAGCAGTGCAAGTCGCAAGTCACCGCTTGCGTTACCATTGACAACGGGTGTTTGAGTGATTGTGTAGTGTGCGGGCCATCACATTGTCATACAAACAGTTATGAGAGTTTTCAGTTGCCTCAGTGGGCACTACTTATTTTTTTTTTTTAATTAAAACTTGTTTTTTTTAAGCGGTTTATTTATTACAATGGCAGAACTATATTATTAAAAAACTTTCTTTTTTAAATTGTGAATAATAGTTTTTTTTACTTTACATTCTATGTTTTCTTTTATAAATCACACAAGCGCGGTTAACTCGAAAATAACGTAGGGGTCACAATAAGTATCAACAATAAGTTAACTTTGAGTATATTTGATTCATATCGTTGATTATTTAAAAATGACCTCTAGATCGATTACCTATAAAACATTTAAAGGGTCTGGTACCAAGTACCAGATATAAATTGAAATCAATGAGTGTATAACACAGTATTTAGTTACATAGAGCAATCATCAATCAAATTTAGAAATAAAAAAAATAGAAATCAACCCATGATTAAAAATTAACCCATCATACCTGCAAATGGCCTTTATGGCGCTTACCTATAAAACATTGAGTGGGTCAGTGATATATAATGAGGAGTGGTGGCACATGTTATATTCCAATCATTTTCTAATTGTCATTAATTTCATTTCTTGGTATAGTTTTTTCGTGGGGGTATCTGGGTTATAATTAAAGAGTTTTTGAATAACTTTATTCTGTAAAATTTGTAAATCGTTAGTATATGATATGTAATGGGTGGGTTTCCCTATATATATATTATATAATTTAGGTGGAGCGGGATTAACTTAAAGTATAAGCCTCACTTTAATACTATTGGTAGAAGATGAGCTATTCCTATCTAGAATTTGTAGATTTCTTTATTATATTATATTTGTAATTGTTTATGCGACGGCGATATTCTTTTACGTGAGCTTAAGATCATGTAACCGTTTTTGTTTTTAATATTTATTGTTTTTTATTCCAATTGTTTAATACATTATGATCCATTTGAGATTGTTCTAATAAAAATTCAAAGTTTTTGCAACTAAAATATTCACCATTGAATAGGAGTGGCCCCAGTATGAACCCTCGAGGCACTCCATAGTTTATGTTCTCGAGTTAACTGTTTTTATCTCCTATGCTTTCATACCGTTTTCTATTTTTGTAATTAGTATTTGATGACTCACGGTATCGAAGGCTTTTTGGAAGTCTTCAAGAATTGCTATGACGTAGTTTCATACGTAACAGAGACGACAATATAACAATGTGTAATATCGACTTACCAAAATTTGATGCGTTAAAAATTTACCTCTTTTAAAGATAATTGAATGAACCATCATGGCACTGTTCTCCGGTTGTTAATCTTCTCGGATATACCTACTCGCTAATTTATTACGTGCAGGCTCATGAAATAATTGTTTATCTTTCATTTATTACATCGTTTATTTACGCAGAATTACGGTACAAGAAATCGGTGTGGTGAAACTGCAACAACAGGAATGCAGTTTATTTCCTTGTCTAATTAAATGCACACAACTTCTTCGGTGTCAGTAAGGAGATACGTTTCTGGGTTATCGGTTATCAGGATTTCACCAACGCATCAGTTAACCGGGAGAGTTGGTTATTTCTGCATCCCGTTTGGACGACATTCTTAATAGGTACCTACGTAACCTACAAACATATTCTCTTATCAGAGAAACCTAATTTTCCTTATTCTCTTAAAGCTAGGGCCTCAAGATCTAGGAAATACTTAAAAACCTCAAGACCTTTAAGTTCTTGTTCAGAAGGATATTTATAATGCTAAGAATATAAATAACCATTTAAAACTTTGGTTAGTAGCAGCAAGCTGTTTCAACAGGTTTTAAAAAATTCATGTGAACAGATTTTTCTACTTTAATTTGTCGCTTTTAGCTAGTGCAGATTAATTTTACGAAATTGCAAACATACCAACTAATAATTTATGATTTGATTTATTTATAAGGACTTAAGAATTTACCCTGTGATAGTCGATTAAATCAATGTTGCAAAGAAAATATTGAATTAATTAGACGAAATTGAAGAGACGAAACATTTTTTTATTTTTATTAATAATTCAAAAAGGTACATAAATTACAAATACATTTAATACACTAATTAATTATATAATATATATGTTTGATGTACCCCCATAAAAAAGCAGGGCTTGTGTGTATGGGGGGAAAAAAACAATTAAGGAAAAAACAAATGAATTATAATTTTCGAAACACAAATACATGAGTAAATAGCTGTATAAATTTGAATTTGGAATTCCTAACCAAAGAGAAGATATTTGAGATCAAATTTGCCAGTACGGCAAAACACCAATTTCATATGTAATGACCTAATATTAATATTTTGCACGTATGTTTAAATTGTAATTAAACATTAACATCCTGTTGACAAACTGCTTAATTGAGGTTTAACGGCTTTGTATGTACCTTTGAAAATAATTTATTTTTTATCACCGATACGATATTGTATGCCTTTCTTGAAAGAAGTGAGTTTTTGTACGGACCACACTACGTATTTATATTCCGTAATTATATGTGCAAACAAACAATTCACATACCTTTCATAAAGTGTTTCTACCATAATAATAAAATTTGCATAGTCCATGAATGACGAGCAGTTTATGAAAAATTTCAAGATCACCCATTTAATTTGACAGGTATTTAAAAATATATATACTATGAATATGACTTTTCAAAAAATTCTTCTTGTTTTATCTGGAAATTGCTGCAGTTTTGAAGACGCGAAGTATTTTGTTTGAGTTTTTAAGAATGAATATCTTAGAAATCCTATCAACCAAAAAAAAATCAAATCAATATGTTGATTTGATTTTTTTGGACGAAAAAGCCTCATTTCTGAGAAAACAGGAACATATTGTAGTAAATAATATTCAGGTTTATTTCCTTAAACTTGTTTCAACAACAATAAAAGTTTTTAAATGTATGGTTTTAAATTTCAATCATAAAATACTCAGGATTTTGTTTTTATGCGTTCTGTCTATTTTTATTTACGACTTGCAAATATAAGTCAACGAATTATTCGCATAAATTTAATCCGAATACTTTCTATAATTATTTACCGCTTTTAACTTGTTCTTTCAGAAGCCAACGCACCCATAAAATATGATTATTTACTACATGGGATTAATGACTAAACTTGATATGATCCGATGTACTTAAGATGCTTAACCCAGGCTAATTTGTTCGCTTTTAGGAATAGCTCATATAGATCTCAAAGAAATCGTTGTCTACATTACTGTCATGGTGCGAAATATGAACTAAATGGTGTTAAAAATACAAAACACCACGCTTTATAATCAAATCTAAAAATTAACCTAAGAAGAATTGAAATGCACAATCAAAGTTTCCGGATGCATTTTGAGAAAATATTATGAAACTTTGTGATTTTTTCATTAATTATTTTTAATGAAACGATCAAAGATGAGGTGATAATAATGTTTATAAAATATTTTTCTAATAAAAATATTTGAGTCTATATTATTTGTCTAATAAAATATTTTTTTAATTTTTCGTTAGGTGTAATTTTAGTTAGAAATAAAACGTAAGGTGGCCATTTTTATTATTTGTGTATGTTAGCATTCAATATTTTAATATTTAAAAATTATATGTTTGTTTCTAATAATAAAATTTCATATTTCAATATATATCAAAATATGTGTCTATATATTATTTGTCTAATAATTTATTTTTTTTTAATTTTTCGTTAGGTGTAATTTTAGGTAGAAATAAAATGTAAGGTGAGCCATTTTTATACTTTTTGAATGTTAGCATTCAATATTTTAATATTTAAAAATTATATGTTTATTTCTAATAATAAAATTTCATATTTCATCACATTTCGAAGAGTGTTAGTTTTCGGATACGTTCAGAAATACATATTACGTTTATTTGGATTTTATTGCAAAGCGGAAATACCCCTACCTTCTAACAGAATGTGCTCGAGGCCTGAGGAGTTATACTATTTTGTTTAGTAGAAATAATGACGCCCACAATAACACACAACGCAAAGTGCTCCATTTTAATAACTATGGGGAGATTTTTTGAAAACTGAAATTTTTCTGTTCATTCATTTAATTTCCAAACATTCCTGGGTTATGAATAACCAGATAATAATATGAAAATCTCCTACTACTACCACAGTAAGCCGAAAATTTTGCTTGTGTCGCGATGGAGAATTTAGCCAGTTGAGGAATTAAACTCACGACACCAACGATGCTACTCAGCCACAGACAGGTCGAAGGATATTGAATAAGTAGGTATAATACCTATTCGATTTTCTTAGATAACTAAGCCGAAGATATAAGTAGAATTATGTTATAATTTTGTCCAATGTTTCCAAATCGTTTTTAAAACACTAAACCCTGTAAATGTGATACATTAGTGCCTACGGATTTTTTCAGTTAACATAACTTGTTTTGAAAAGGGAGTGAGCCGGTTGGTAGGCACCTACACTAGCCGAGTTTTCTACCCACAGTATTATCGACCATCCCGTTGTAAATGGGTTTTATATGAATTAAAAATACAATTTATAGTGTTGTACAATCTACATAATTACTTCAAAAATTATAACAGTATTCCACAAAATTATACGAAGTGGCTCACTTTTGCCGCCTCATATAAATAATAATGTACTTTAACCTAGGCCTCGGATAACAATTTTACGAAAACCGTAGGTATTTCAGTATCCTCAGGAATGTTATCAGTCGGATTATATTGTCAGGGTTTCTACCAGAGAACTCTACGAACGTAAGTGTCTATCAAGCCAAGCTTAAAAAACAGCTAAAATACCAACCCTTATTTTGTGTTTCTTTAAGTTACCAACGAGAGAAATAATATGACAGTTAAATTAATATTGGTGAAAGGTATAAAGTTTAAGGTTGTGCAAAATTCCCGCGCAATTTTAAAAGGTAGGTACTTACTTTTCCCTTCTCTCCCTCTAGGTTCTACAGGAAAATCAAGATCATTTCCTTCATTTTTCCGTCGCTTTGCTGAAGCACCTCCGTGCAGATCCTTCTTCCCTGGTAATTTATCATTCCAAATGTTATAATCTCGCAGTTCCCGCGACTCACTTATCGGTGCGAAAAACAACACGGATACCAACAACAACTTCAAATTCAAACCGTTCCATTTGCTCCGTTTAAGCATTGTCTACACCACGAAAACACACGAAAAACGATATCCCGGAAAAACTTTGGTAGTTACCTACCCCGATTTTTTTGTTGTGAAAATTAAACTCATTATTTAAAAGGTACATACTTCACCAACATTTTTTTTTAAATATACTTATTTTTTTGCCAGAGGCTGACACATTGATACCATATTTTAAAATAAATGTTTCCGGCACTGAAATTGTTTGATCGCAAAATGGTCCATCCGCATTACATTTGATGATGCTGGCCGTTCCGCGTGCGCTTCGCGACTGCTCGCGGCTTTGATTTCGTAAAATAAAATTGCAAAAAGTTTTATTGGGACCATCACTGCTACACTTGCAGTTAGCGGTTCTTGGACCCGTCGCGTGAGCTGGGACCTAACGCGGAAGCCTCTGACCGGTTGCCCGTCTTTTCCCGGTAATTTAATGAAAAGTCAACCTGCGTCCGACGAACAATAAGAGGCGTAATGACTTGTTAATTTCGTGAAATGACCAGTCATCCCACATATTATTTTGTGGGTAGGTAGGTTACTGGAACCGTTTGTTTTCATTTTCATTAGAACGGTACCTTTTTGGGTCAGAAGTATTAGGGATTATGACGCGGTAAACCGGTTTACCGGTAAATGGCTAAGCTCTGTTATCAAATTTTTTGCCCGCAACTTTTTTTTTACCAATAACTATATAATTTTAAAATATAACGTGCGTTTTGAACTTCCGCGGCATCTGTAATATTTCGGGCAGGTAAGTAAAAAAATTCGAATAACCAGATAATATTTGAAAAATTTCTGCTACCGTCATTATAAGCGGAAGATATTACTCGTTCAATGATGGATGACTCAGCTAGCAGATAAATTGAACCAACGACGCCTGGGTTTTTCATTAAAAAAACATAAAAAAACTCCACAAAAAAAATTGCTGGAGTTGGCCTTAGTTCATCACTTTCGAAATTTTAAAATTATGGGAATTATAGAAAAAGAAAAACATTGATCATTGAAAATTTTTAATTCAATTTCATTCCTTTATAATTGCGAACGATTTATTTTATATTATTAGGTAACATTTTAAATCTAGTGGGTAAGTAGGTAATATTAAGCGTTCCTTACAACATAATAAAGGTGAGTACATACTGGGCCGACGTACGTACGCTACGCTACGCATTATGATATCTATTCTACTTAGCCACCATAAAATTTCTATCGAAATATATGGTTAAGAATCACACTGGCCACACGCATCGCAACGTGTGGCCAGTGTGATTCTGAAGCATCTATTTCCTAACTAAAAAGCTTTTTCGCTTGAGACAATTCAACCAACAAACATGCGGCTTGACCATTTACATTTTTAATGATAATTGGGATATACCATGATTTTCTACTAACTTTATTACATTACTACATTGGTTAATACCTATCGATAACAATTATTTAAATTCATTTCAGTGTCAATAATATAGAGTCAATAACAGTGTCAATAATATATTTGTAGGCTTTATACGATAATTGCCGGCTCGGCTTATATGAAGTTAATATTATGTTAAGATGAAGCTATACGCCAAATCACTATTTAGATTTATCTTTACTACGAATCGGTTTATATTATGAATATGAAAAAATATGTTTTGGATACATTGAAGCTTTTCCTACCTTTTCAAGAAATGGAATTAAAATAAATAAAAAATTCGCAGAGTTTTCTGGCGTTTATATTCCTCTTAAGTAGGGTATGGATTTGATCCTTAGAGTAGTTGAGTAACAGAGGCGGGAGAAGGGTAGGACAACCGGAACATAGGCGCAGGCGCGATATCTGCAGCGTCAAAAAATAAGGGCGCCAAAATCAGAAAGAAATAACCTACATACTTATTTAATTTAGAATTTGTTTTTAACGTTTGGTGTGCCAAGAAGTCGGCGATGTGTGAATGCGGCGCAGGGCAGACCACCGAATATGTGGTCAACGTATAGCCGCTCTAATCATTCCCCTGCGGGATTGGTGAGGTCCACAGGAGGACCTAGATGTCCACCTTTGTTAAAAAATAACGTTATATCACCTTAATTCGACTCCGTATCTTAATCCAGTGCAAAGATAATATGTTAAGTCTTCCTCGGGCGTCTCCGACTTTTTCTACCATTCATACCACGATGCAAATCCACCGGTTCTTTGATCAGCGATACAAAACTATATGTACAATGCATCTGAACAACTAGCGCGGTGTTGCCTAAAAATGTATATGTACATGTTTATTTTATTTTATTTATTTTTTTTTTTTTTTATTTTTTTTTTTTTTTAATTCACCAGATTTACAGGAACGGGTTTAGTTTTTCCTATGGGAATTTCATACACTTTTCCATATAAATGATCATCTAGTAAATCCACGTTATGCAAGTGTATTATATAAGTATAATAAATACAAAACAATACAAGAATAACACGTCAACCTACCAGAGACCAAATGGGAAAATAATTCACCGACTCCAGATATTTTCATATCAGAGGGTTCGGCTCGGTACAACTCCTAACTGAACCGATAAATCCTACTGATCCCTCAATATAAATATTTGTCTTTCGTAATCCTACATGTATTTAAAATAACTGATTTTTTCATTTTTATGTATAAATTCTTTGACAAATCTAATACGCCTAAATTTTTTATGAGAGAGCTAGGTATAATGCCAGTAGCCGAAATAATAAATGGTAATATTTTTATAATCTGAGAATGCCAAATTCTTTTAATCTCATTTTCTAAATCTGTATATTTCTCACCTTAAAGCATTAGTGAGATATCTTCGGCAGTTCGATGTAAAATTATGAGCTCTACACGATGCATTACTGGGATATTTTGTAAAAAATAAAATGCCATTAAAATAATAAAGTAAAATCTCAGTATTGAAATTTTCGGTCACTCAGAGCAACACTGGGATATTGATGTTGTCCCACTGATGCTTTCAAAAGGTAGTTGAAAAAAATGTAAAGTGTGCATTTATCTCGGTGTAATACCGAGATAAATTAATTGCCTCTTATTTTGAGAGAGATGGACATAATATACGTGTATGTAAGAATTGTTTTATGGCAACCTTAGATATAAGCAATAATACCATAAGCACTGCATTAAAAAAGAAAACAGACAGCTTCCTGCAAAAGGATTTGAGGGGGGTAGTCCAAGTTGTGATAAGACAAGCGATGATTTATTTGGTGGTGTTATGAATCACATCAACATCTTTAGTAGCGTGGAATCGTTCTATTTCTAAATATAGCCCAGTCAATCTAGACAAAAAACAGGCCCTAACTCGGACAAATTAGGGGAAAGCTGAATTTTTACAGATGGATAGTACTTTTTTTAGGGAGTATTTTCCAAAAAAGTCCCCACCCCTCCCCCGCTTGCTTCCCCCCCTGTCCCCGCCAAACCTTGAAATTGAAGAGTTCTATAAAATCTATTATATCTTCTAAACTATAATATATATCAGAAAAAAAAATTCATTACTGAACTTCTCACAAAATTTTCTAAAAATTATATAATTTAACTTTTTTTATTTTCTGCGTTAGTTTGGCCAGTAATAATGAGTTTGTTGTTAAAAAAAACTTTTTTTTGGAAAAATAATTTTTTTAACTTGAATATTTTTGTTGTCTGAGATAATATGAAAAAATACTTTAAACAAATCATTTGCCAAATTTAACAAGCTTTAAAACCGTGTATAACAATGTTTACTTACATGCTTTATTATTATCTAAAATAGTGGATAAGCGCTTAATGGCGTGTGCTTGCTGGCGGTAACACGGAGCGCGGGGCCGAGCGACATGTTATGTTTGTCGCTCTTGTCGCGTCGCTACTTGTTGTTTTAAGTTGAAACAAATAAATAAATAAAATATAAAGTTAGTTTGATCTCCTATGTCTTAAGGTTAAGGTGTGTGTCGGTTTTGTACGTTATATTGGACTTGTTGTGCCAAGCGTTAAGTGTATCAAGTTTTTCTGCGTTTTACCATCTTCATCAGGTAAAAACATTGAGAAAAACTTAATTAATCAGAAATTGACACACTGAAAATGTCTGAAGAGAACCTATTGTATATTTTTTTTTAAAAGACCTTACAGGAAATGTTGTTGTAGTAATGAAAGGGTTACAAATGCTAATTAACGCTATTTTTTAAATAAATGACAATAATCATGTAAAATTAACAATTTTAAATACCGCAACCGTGCACGTAGATTATAAATAAAAAATACAAGGCCTAGTAGTATTAAGGCTTTTATACATGTTAATTGTAGCCCGTCGACCAGTACACCACAGCCATTTCTACGGCATTTAGAAAATACGTTTAATTTCATGGAGAACTGTACCTATAGTTTGTGACAAAAAACTGTTTTTAATCATAAACTACCCCATACATATGTGTTTTTCGACAAAAACACAGTTTTTAATCATCAACTACCTCATTCATATCTCGAACAAATACATATAAGATAAACATTGATTAATGCTTGCAATACAATATATGATAGGTGTGCAAATAGGGGTGCAAAAGTAAAATCTAAACTGTTAAGTGATCTCGCTATCACGACATTTACAAGAAGTTCTTTAAAAGTAAACCAACTCAGTATGTAGGAAGATCTAAAGATGATAATTCAGCGAAAAATTTTCTTAAATTCTGTAATTTCTTAAAAAAATACTGATGAATGTCAGTTTACATAAGAGTAATTAAGGGAAATAGTAATAGACATTTGTGGCACTGATCTTCCGTACTCAGATAAATTTCTGAAAAAACAACTAATTGACTATTTTTAGGATCGGATGTATGCGCATATTTTGCATGTCTCGCTCAAGTTATACTAGATAACTGGTACAGAAACAAAGAAAAGATTGCAAATCTGCAACGTTTAAGAATTATACGTGCTGCCGCAGAAATAATCAGAGAAGATATTCAAAAAATGCCATTTCATTGTGAAATTTTATCCTGCTATTCCGGAAATCAGTCGTGGGGTGATGATTTATTTCCTGATACTCTGAATCTGTTCACGTCAACTGTAACTAAGAAGAGATTGTATGATATGTATATGCGAACATACAAAACAAAATTATTAAATTTCTTGTCATTTTATTAAACTTTAGCGAGCAAATAATTTTAAATTTTAAAATGTTAAATTTTCTCCACCCACACTCTTTCATTTATGTTTTATTAGTCAACCAATGTTTGACTCTTTTCATTAGTTTCATCATAATTTAGCTTTAAAACCCAGGCTAAATTACCTATTGACATTTTACAGATTACGTAATAGGTACAAAACCATGTAATTTATTTAAAATACCTTACAACTTATATTTAATGTACTGTGTAAATCTTATAAACAAATAAATAAATAAAAATAAAATAAATGATAATGGACCTGAAATTACGAGTAACCCCGCCACAATAGCATCTGCAGGCCAATTAGTATCAGACTGAATAGTACCAGACTCAACTGTAATATGTGACGATGTCTATGAGGTAGGGTTCAAAGCTATGAAGAAAATGACAGGGCAAAGTTTTTCCTTAGTAAAACTACACAGATCGGATATGGTTGTTACTCAAGCCAGTAATAAATCTGTCAGAGTTGGAACTAAAGAAGCTGTAATCAACCATCAGCAGGTATTCAATAGTATATTATACGTATGTGACAGTCCTGAAAAGCTCAAATTCTACTTTGAGTTTGAACTAACTTCGCATCCACCTTCTTTATTTGATGACGTTTCTTTAAAGAAAGGTAAGAAAGCTTCCATTATGAAAACATTTGACGATGGTATCGTTGATGTCAACTTTACAAAGGATGATTCTGCATTTATTCTTGATAGTTGATACTTATTAGATGTAGTAGTACTCTACTTTCCATGATATTACCAAAATATATGCTAATTATGTGTCTCAAAAGTATGGTTCAAATGTAATAATAGTTTTTGATGGTTACACTGAGAACGCTACAACAAAACAGCAGGAGCAGTTGAGAGGAGAACATCAATTGAAATTATATTTTCTTATGATACTGTCTGTACAACACCTCAGATAGATTTTCTCTCCAATTCTCAATAAGGAGAGGTTAATAGAAGCTGTTAAAACTATGTGTCATGCTGCAAACATACATACAGTAACTGCAAACGATGATGCTGATACGGAAACAGGGGTCAGGCGATTAAGTCTTTTGGTAGCACTGTAGTGGTTGTCGGAACAGACACAGATAAGTATTGCTAGTAGCATTAGCCCCTCCAACGGAAAACAAGCTTTTTTTGGAAACAATAGCCATTTCTACTAACACCGGTACAGTTTATTCTGTTCAGTTTCTTGCACATATGTATGGTGATCAAAGAAAACTCATATTATTGGCCCACGCTGTCACAGGATGTGACACAATCTCTGCTTTGCATGTTGTCGGAAAAATGAAGACTGTAAGTCTTATAACCACACCGACAGATTTGAAAGATGTGGCTTAGCGTTCCATTCAGCCACACGTGGAAAAGGATCTGCTCTTTGTATATGGTGAACGCTTTCGTTTGTAAGCATTGGCAAAATACAAGAATCTTAACGAGGCTAGATATTTTAAATTTAAGCATTTAAATGCCAATATGTCTCTTAAATCTAAATTTGATTTTGCACAACTTCCACCAACAAAGAACGCGGCCCGCCAGCATCTCCTAAGGACATTCCTCCAATTTAAACATGGCTTAGGAAATGATCTATCATCTAATGAATGGGGATGGCAAAGAAGAGAATTTAAGTTAACACCTATATCAATGACATGTAGGTACCGCGGCTCCAATTGAGCTTCTCATGCTGATTTCTCGTAACTGTAAAACCTCTTGTGATATGTGTGGCCACTGCAGTTACATACCTTCAAATACTGATGAAATATTTGAAGACGACTGTGATGTTCAGTGAATAATAAATCATATTCAGTAGTCCCTGAAAAGTTATATAATTTTTGTATTGTTATTCTTTACATACTTTTATTGCAAAGATTATTTATTTTTAAGTATTTTCATATCGTGAATCAATTAAAAAGTACTTAATATTTCAATTTGTAACCAAAATAATGCTTCCTAAGCACAAATCGGCCACTTACAACCACAGAGGGTTAGGCCTTACCGTCGCTTGCTCTCCGCGGCGCGCCGTGCCGCCCTGCGATTGATTCGGATTTTGGCCAATATTAAAGAAAAAAGTAGGCAATGTTATATATCGCTTTAAAGCTTATTAAATTTGGCAAATAGTTTGTTTGAAACATTTTTGCGTGTTTTCTCAAACAAAAAAAAAATTCACATTTTAATCAAAAAATTTTGAAAAAAAAATTTTTTTTCGTGACAATGTCATTATTATTTGCCAAACCGTAGTAGATATCAAAAAATATTTTATGTATTTTTTTTAGACAGCTTTTTAAGAAGTATAACGGTGAAATGTTTTTTCAGGTATATATTATAGTTTAGGAGATATAATGGATTTTGCAGAACTCTACAATTTCAAAGTTTGGAGGGGGGCAGGGGGGGAAGCAAGCGGGGGAGGCGTGGGGACTTTTTTGGAAAATACTCCCTGTAAAAAGTACTATCCACCTGCAAAAATTCAGCTTTCCCCTAATTTGTCCGAGTTAAATGCGTTCATTGACTGGGCTAATATCCAAATGATGTACAATTTGTACAAAGATAAGTGTGTCGCGGTAGGTAGTCTCTATGTTACACACTCGGTCTTGGCACACACTCCTTGCCTCCTTTTCATTCATACATCTTCTCATACATACTCTTCTATTATTCTGACTCTTGACATGGCCCGACTCAAGTATCTGATTCACTTGATCGTGCCACGTCTTCCTTGTGCGTCCTCAGCTTCTTCTACCACTCACATTCGCGTCATAAATTCTCTTTACACTCCTTTCTTCATTCATTCGGTCAACATGCCCAAACCATCTAAGCGTCCCCTTCTTAATCTAGATGTTACAATTCACTAAGGATGCACCGTCAGTTATCAAATACAAAACCACCTACACCGAGGATCCATTTAATCAGAGTATTATGGGGCCAACAGACCTACTAGCTATAAAAGCTCAAGCGTTATTTGGTTTGGCGTATTTCGGCATATCGGTTGCCGTACATTCCCAATGGGAATGTATGACGAGCGATATGCTGTATGTATACCTATATGAAGACCCCAAGGCAAGAAGTTGTTAACTTACATTGAAGGCATTCTGAGATATTTAGACTTTTGCGTTTTGCCTTATAATTTTTTACTTGAATGTCATATACAATGTACTGATCCTTCATGGTGTAGTAAACAAACCAAATTTACATTACATCTAGTAATATTAAGTAGTTTTGCAGTCTAAAAGTTAAAATAAACACGTTTTCTACAAAAAAATGTAGTTAACATGTTCATGCCATCTAGATATCTACAGGGATAGGTGAGGAAGATACAGAATTGAAAGGCAAGAACATGTTATATTCTTGTTGTCTTATTTAATCAAACAAATTAAACATTTTTTTAAATATTATAAAGTAACTAAATAATTATTATTATTGAAAAGAAAAGGTAGCAGAGCATATGAGAAATATTTTTTTTTTGAGACTGAAAAAATCCACAAAAAACCTCATCCAGGTATGGTAACAATTTTTGGATATCATTCCATGTGGCCGCATCGATTTCTTTGTTATATCTCACTTTTGATGACAGCATTGGAAGATTCTCTTCCAGTTTTGGTGTACTACAAGATTTAAGACTTTTTTATAATTAACGTAAGAATCACCTCTCATCCTAACTAACTAACTAACTAACGAACACCATCACGCCATTTCCCCGCATTAGTGAATTCGCCGGCCAAGTAAACTAGCCCCGTGTCATTGATGCTTTATTTACCTGGCAGGTTAACTAACTATCACGCCGTTTCCCCGCAGGGGTAGGCAGAGAGGACGGACCGCCAAACAACTCGGTCTTGGCACACAGTCCTTGCCTCATTCACATTCATACATCTTCTCATACATACTCTTCTATTATTCTGACTCTCTTGACATGGCCCGACTCAAGTATCTGATTTACTTGATCGTGCCACATCTTTCTTGGGCGTCCTCGGCTTCTTCTACCATTCACATTCGCATCATAAATTCTCTTTACACTCCTTTCTTCATTCATTCGCTCAACATGCCCAAACCATCTAAGCGTCCATTTCTTAATCTTAAATATTACGCTCACATCAGCCTTGCATTCTTTTAGGACCTCCACATTCCTCACACGATCATACATGGTTTTACCACATATACGCCTCAGGGATCTCATTTCTACAGCATTCAGTCTACTTTCATCCTTTCTCTGCCAGTTCCATGCTTCACTGCCATACATCAGGGTAGGTACCAGTACTCCATTGTGGACTGCTAGCTTCGCTTCTGTGGACAACTTTTTGTTGGCTTCAACGGCGTTCAATCCTCCATTAATGGAGTTACCTGCATTCACCCTTCTTTCAATATCTCTATCAGCCTTCCAATCTCTCGTAAACATACTTCCCAAATATACAAACTCATCCACCTGCTCCAAATATGCTCATCCTAGCGTCCCGCGCTATTTCTCTTGCTCGCCCTCTAAGCCCTCTGAAACAAATTAATAAGCATTACAATAAAAAATGCTTGACTTTTAGACAGAAAAACACTAAAACAAAAATGCTTCACCCACTTTCAAACTACTCCTAACCTCAAACTACTTTATGGACAAATTAAGATAATGCTAATGTTTTATACAGCTTACCTGATTCTGTGATCAATTGTTGACAGATTTTCACCATTTTTCACCTCTGGAACTCATTTTCAATGATTTTTAAATAAAAAACACGCACTGCAAAACTTTTGAAAACGAACAAGGTAAACGTCAAAGTGAGTGAATAACATGTTAACTACAGAAATCTCAACCAATGTAGATGGGAAGAAGTTGTTAATTACAGAATTACGGCAAGAACTTGTTATCTTCGTAGTTAACAAGTTCTTGCCCTAATTTTATCAACTTAATGTCACAGAAACACGTAGTTAACATGTTCATCACATTGATTTAAGCATGTTCTTGCCGTTTTTAAGCTCTGACATAGTGTTCATTGGAAAGAGCGTATGCGAATTAGTTTAGAGAGCATTCTAACTCATTTTTTACGAAAATGTAAGTTAACAACTTCTTGCCTTGGGGTCTTCAATATATATTATTATTTCCCAGTTGCGACCATTATCTTTTATTATTTTTCTGTGTCTCATTCATTTTCATATTTTAAAAAATTAGATTATTATTTTTATCTTCTTCAATGATATATTACATTTATGGGAATAACCTTCAAATTTTAAAAAGAGAATTTTTCTTATATAAAAAAAAGTGTTTTAATGTTTATTGGCGGGAAAATGTAATAATAATTTTTTGGTATACGTACGAAATTACGTATACCAACAAATTATTCTTACATGTTACCGCCAATAAACATTGAATCCCTGTTAATTTGTTCGTAAGAATTTCACTCCCGTTTTTAACCGTTTTTACGAATAAAATGATCGTATTTTAGAATTTATAGATAGATAATATAAATAATATAGCCGAAGTCCCCAGTGTTGCCCGGAATTTATCTATTTTATTTATTCTTTATTTATTTATTCTTAATATATTTATATTACAAAGGTATAGTTTATTGTCCTCCACGCGAGGAATTTACCTATGTTGTAGAGGACATTTTTCAATTGTAAATTATAATTTGTACATAGTAAAACAACAGTGGGCTAAGTTACAGTATGTAAAAAGAGAAACAATAAAATATAAAATGTATTTCTACATAGTTTCAACAAAATAAACGTATCTTGTTAGTTATGAGTGTGATAACAAAATTATAAATTCAGAGTTATAAGCTTATAAGGATTGTAGCCAGTTCCAAATGTGTTTTTGTATTCTGTATGATTATATGTTGGATTCGCAACAATAACATTTGGTCGTCATCAGTTGTTTGGTTTTGCTACATCTAAAAATAATCATATTCCATTTTTTTGTTTTCTGGCAAAAAAAAGTGTAGTATGTTGTGCCTTGAGGCTTCTTCTCCCTCCTGATCTTCCAGGAGTCACTTTTCGCTGCTGAAATCCAGATATTTATAAACTTTTTTTACAACTGTCATTTTCCATATTATTGTTGTAGTTGTTTTTTGTGTGTTGTACTTTTGTAAATAATGGAGGAAGATTTCCCTTCTTGACCCCCTTCAAAGCTTCCAGATCCCCCTCCTGACCTCCAGAAATTGAAAATGTAAACATTTCTGACAGTGAATCTGCCATTTTGATATCAACCAAAAAAAAGGAAACTTAGTCCGTCTTCCCCAATAAAACATGACTCGCCTTCGACTTCACAGTCCCCACCAACACATCCTCAACATCCTCCAACAAACTTTTATTCGTCCCATTCCCATGGTTCTTACATATTTTACGCCCAAAAAACTTAGCAAGGCAAAACCATCCATCCTCTCGAATTTAGTAAATTCCTATGAAACAGCAAGAACCTTTCAATTAAGTCTGAAGGTGTAAAAGCCGAGGGTCGCTTCCGAATCTCCAACGAATTTCTCTCAGGGTCGGCTGCAAATAGCTTCATCAAAAACATCTTCATACCATCTAATTCAAAGTTCAAGGCATATATCCCTATTTTCAACATCACTCGCATGGGCCTGAAACCCATTGCAGAAATTCTTTCTTCCCTTTCAACCCCCCAGCATATCGGCAATTCCATAAAAGCCAGGAGGCTAAATTACAAGGACTCCTCTGAGGGCATAATTTTCTGGAAGCCTTCCCAATCTGTTGTCATCACTTTCGAATGGCAATCTCCCATATATATTTATTCTTCAACTCATTACCGGTTGAAATGTATACTTATCCCACCACTCAATGTTTCAATTGCTGCCAAATTTGATCATACCAAAGCTGCATGCAGATCCCCACCCAGAAGTTTTAAGTGTGGAGAAAATCACCCAGCTGATCAATGCCCTTCTTCCTCCTCACCTAAATGTTTTAACTGCTCAGATTCAACTCTTCTTGCCCAGAACAATCTCGCCAAAAAAATGTTCATATTTCTTTGTCCTCTCTGAACTTGTCTTTTCTGCAGGCTTCTAAACTATTCCCGCCTGTCAAAAATCATTTGCTGAGGCTTTATCCAGCAACTCTTCATCCAACGCTCTTCCCTCCTCAACAACAACTTCTTCTCGTTCAACAAAATTCACATGTATATATAATGTAATAATGTGTATATTTTAAGTACCTGTTTAAATTTTCTAAAAAGTAATTGTTAAAAGAACCCGTTGACAAACTGATACAAATCAGTTTAACGGGACTAAATGTTTAAATAGGTAAAAAAAAGTTTAATAAATAAAAAATACAAAAACCCTACCTCTAAACCGACTCCTGGATACGATCAGCGCCAACACAATCCACTACTCTTAAATCCCAGTGGTTCATCTCTTTCAAATGCCACAAGTGGTTGTGCAATCAATTATATTCCATCGTCAATGAACTCTCTAAAGCTATCTGAAAAACTCTCCCAAGACAATTCTTCATTTATCCAAACCATTATATGCTTCCAATTGACCTAATTTCTTCTCAAACTAATCGACCGTCTAACGCTGCTTCTATTATTTCCACATTAAAATCATTTATTCAAAATGACTCTTCAGGATGTCCGAATACTTCAGTGGAATAGCCGAAGTGCTATTTCTAACAAATCTGATCTCCTTAACCTATTAAATTCAAACCTTATTTCTGTGGCTGCTATCTCGGAGACATGGTTTACTCCATCCACCCACACTAAAGTGGGTGGATGGAGTAAACCATGTCAAATCAACCAATCAAACCCCCCAATGCTGACTTCCAAATGGTTGCATCTAAAATAAAGGACACATCCTTTATTTCAGTCTATCTTCCCCCAACAGCCCACTTCAATAAATAAATTCGGTTGCAAATTGTAAGTCAACTAAGCCCTCCTTTCTTTATATTGGGCGACTTTAATGCTATAAAAAGTGTGTTGGTGTATTTTTTACTGGCGCAGCCCCAGGCAATAATGCCGCATTCCATTGTCGATTGTGTTAATGCGAGGTATATATTTTTTATATCATATATGTTTAGAATATTTCTCATGTTTTTGAAAAAGTCAACCAACTTAAATTGCCGATCTATCCCATTTTATATAACGGTCGAAGTATATACCAAGATATTAAATATTTTCCGTCTGTGTAATAGGGGGACAATCGCATGGGGTGCGGGTTAGTTAACTGTAATGTATTTTAAGGTATATGATATTGGAGGATTGGCCTTTCGAGTTTATGCTGGAAGTTATGAATTTAGTTTTATGTGTATTTAAAGTTAAAAAGTTAGAGTCCAGCCATTTTTTAGTAATATCTGCTTTTGTGGTTAGTGTTTTCCAGTCATTGGCCTTAAAGAGTAAAACAGTATCCAGCGCCGGTTCTACGAAATCTGGCGCCCTGTGCAGGAAGTACCGATGGCGCCCCCCCCCCCCCCCCCCCTTAACAATTTTTTTTTAAATTAGATAAAAAATTTATATACATATATAGATATACATATCTATAAAAAATAATAAAAAATTATGCAATACGTTCAAAATAAATTAATATCCCGCCAACAAGAATCAAGAGTAACTTTTCCAAGTGACCAGGCAATATCTATGACACTGGACAAAATAAGAACGTCATAACAAAATATAATATAAAACAGGAGGCAGTTTAAGTTCAGAAATAATAATATTCCGATCAGTTTGTTTAATTGGATTCCTTTTTATCTTTAAATGCATGAATATAAATCGAATTATAACCTAAAATTCTTACCTTGACTTGACAGACCTGTATGGTGCCAAATCGCGCGCGAACGTAAAATAGCTCAGCGAACGCCAACGAACAACGAAGGCATAAATTGTAACGAAGGGTATCCTTCGCGAGCAGCGATCAATGAACCAATCACAATGTTTGTTGAATTTCGAACGATACAATGGTCGTAAGAGACAAGAAGGAAAAATAGGTCTTACGTTCGTATGAAATATATCGTATTTGGAAAAAAATTCCTTGACGTAAGTCAAATCCGTATTTCGTTAAATTTTAACCATCGATGCGCGCGCATTAGGTTCACGCGTATGGAAAGTGAGTGTTGCTAGCGCATACTAATAATTCCGTATTACGAGTAATTTTTAAACGATTCGGGGAATATTTTAATTAAATTTTAAAACAATATTTATTTTATCACGGCGCCCCTTCGGAGTTGGCGCCAGGTTTTTTGCACGTTTTTGAACGTATGGCAGATCCGGCGCTGACAGTATCATCTGCAAAACTTTTAATTTCCCCGTCTATTTGGAGGTGACACGTGATAAATATATATAAGGAATGGGATTGGACCAAGCACGCTGCCTTGGGGTTCTCCGTAACATACTTGATCCTTGTCACTACATGTATTTTCTATTGAGTTATACTAGATGTGATTTCCCAAATAGCTTTCAATTAATTTGAGCTCTGTTCCCGTGATTCCGATATTTTAGTTAATTGAACAGGTTTTGATGGTGAGTTGTGTCAAACGCTTTTGCCAGATCTAGGAATATTCCAAGACATTTTTTACCCTGATCTATATGAGGAAGTCTGTTACTGGGGCTATGGCATGTGAGGTGCTCATATTTTCCCTGAATCCAAATTGATTGGGTGATAGTATATTATTTTTGTTGAGAAAAGTTAAAAGGTTATTTTTGATATGTTTCTTGAGAATTTTGGAAAATGTGAAGTCTTCAGAAACGCAACGCTTTACGCAAAGTTTTTCGAAATCAGATGTAGACTTCACATTTTTATATAAGCGGAAAAAGTTGCCTGTAATCAAGGAGGACTAAGATAGCAGATGATTGTAATTGACGCCTGGGTGGTGATCTGGCACAATTCGAAAGATTTCCATTTAAGAAAATACCAAAAGATTTCGTATTCCGAAAAATAAAAATAGAAAACAACTATTGGTTTGCCCTCCGACCTAGAAATTTTTTTGGGATGGCGTAGTCCACATTGTTGGAACTTTAAAAATACATCATGGCGTAGTTCCACATTGTTCCACAGGCTCCGAGATTGTTGAGGAATTGACGGCTGACGTGGTCGAGGGGTAAGGCTCTCGAGTCCCAATCCGAAAGTCACGGGTTCGAACCCAGAGATTAATTTGTGTTATTTCACAATTAATTAATTAAAAATAATATACAGTAGGCATATTGCGGCACATTCCAGAGTGGAAGATACTCTCAGTATCACCTTGGTGTAAGACCACCATTCACAATTGAAACGTTGCTTGAAATGCTTGACATGTTTGTTGGCCAGATCTAAATGGCCAGGTACTTCCCCACACTCCTCATCTCCTTCCCCTCCCCACTACCTTCAGTCTCAATGCTGTGTTTGTCTTTAATTAGAGATAGTATCAACCATGCTTATTGTAAGAGATTTGACGTGAATCACCGTTGACAAACCTTTAAATCCAAAAATCCAAAATTCAAAAATAAATCAATGACTTGCGGTATGTATCAATCGGTTCCATGATAACTCAACAAAGTGGCATTTCAACACCTCATTTTTCATCAATTTTCACTTTTCAAAAGATTGTCGAAGTTGTGTATTGTTTAGTTGTCCGATCTCCGTATCAATCATCAGTCATGAAGAGGTGTGGGTCGCAGGTGACACCTAAGGTCCTTAGAATATACTGTATACGTAGATACATCACAATTTTCTTTAGCCATAAAAAACTTGTAATAAATGTTTTTTTTAAATTGAGGTGTTTTGATTATCTCTACAGTCCCAAATCCTTCCCAATGATCGACCTTCTTTTGGCGGTACTTTTAGCGTAACTCCTGTAAACAAACTCCTGTAAATTCGGCCACTGACACCTCTTATTTAAACGTCATATTTTTCAATCTCATATTTCAGAATTAACAATATTATCTTCAATTTTTATAAGAAAAACTCTCCTTTTATAACATTTGAAGGTTATTCCCATCAATGTAATATATCATTGAAGATGATAACACTAATAATCTAAATTAAAATATGAAAATGAACAAGACAATACACAGAAAAATAATAAAAGATAACCGTCCCAGTTGCGACCGTTATCTTTTACTATTTTTCTGTGTCTTGTTCATTTTCATATTTTAATTTAGATTGTTAGTTAATCTTCTTCTTCAATGAAATTTCGACAAATTTTTTTTTCTTCATATTATTGGCTACCTTTTTAATTGGAATCAACTGTTCTATGAACTGGTTTGTAACCTAGATTTTATTTAAATGGAACACAATTTTATTCATATTTTTTTCATCATTTTTAATGACTTTTCAAAGGTGTTGAGTTAAGTTTTAATTTTCTTCTGAGTTGTCCGGTCATCCTTTTTAACTACGGACAACGATTCTATTCGATTTTTCCCAATATTCATGGGTTCCGTCACGCCATGGGCCAAACGCCGAAGCACCTGGCGCTATTTCTACAAACAGTTTACATTATGAATACCAAAAATATGCTTCAGATAAATTGAAGCTTTTCCGATGATTTCGCTTGAGTAGAATTAAATAAAAAATATTAATTATTATTATTATTTGGATACCGCCCAAGAGTCACAAATGCTCCTAACTCTCCGGAGCCAGTGGAATCATTGCATCCCCAATTGGGGTGTATTACAGGAAATGGAGAAGGGAATAAGTTGGGGAGGAGTTTGAGAGTGGTTTGAGTTTATTGAAAAACATATAAATTGTAAAATCTTGAATGGAAACGGTTATTTGGTTATCAAACTTCTTCTTATTCCTCGCACTGTCCCAACTCATTGCCTAGGTAGGCGGTTAGGGTTGGCTCTTCTCGTTCTCAGGTTGTAGCTTCTTCAGTTCTGAGTATCGCTTTCATCCAGGCCGTTTCTCTGTAGGATTTTGGAGCATTGAGTCATCCAGGAGTTGTTTGGTCTACCTTTGGATGACTGTCGATGAAGCTCCATAGACATTGCCTGCTTCACTGTGTGGTCTGGTGTCTCCGTCTTATGTGCCCATACCATCTCAACTGTCGTTCCTCCAGCTTACTGTTGTACATAGTCCAGCATTCGGAGCCATTATTTATCGCGGGTCTAACAATAGTCTGGTATATCTTTCCTTTAAGTTTTATTGGCTTTTTCGTGTCGCACAAGATTCCTGCTACGGATCTAAATTTAATCCATGGACTTCAAATGGCAAGTACAAATATTTCGTCTTTTTCCTGTTAATTTTATATATATATATTTTTTTTTTTATTCGGTTTTCAATGTTACAAAGAATTTCGCCCCCACACAGCGTTTTGTCATTATTTGCATTTGCGCAGTGAATCTTTTTTAATGTTTCAATTATTGCCAACACTAATTGCCCTTTTGACAACAGTGATTTTGAAAGCGTAGAGTACAGGGACAGATACTACCAATGACTAAACAAAATACCTAAGAGAAGGACATGGCACACCGATCCAAATACATGCCGAACATTCTGTCCAAGGTGTTGTACAAAAATGGCAGCCAAGATGAAACCAATATTTAATACTTATCGTATAAACAGAATAATAACTACGGAAACCGCAGCCATTTTTATACAACCATCTGGACAGAATGTTTGGTATGTATTTGGATCGGTATGCCAAGTCCCCTTTTAGACCACGTTCGGACCAGGCAATTATTTTAGTCGAGTAGCGAGTAACTCGCCGCTTGACTGACCAAAATGTTAGTACTAAATTTATGGTGTTCGGACACGTTTAGTTACTAAAATACTATCTACTCGACTAAAATACTAGCCTGGTCTGTACGGGCCATTAGAGTATTTTATTTAGTCATTGCAACAGAACCACTTATCTTTAGATTTCAGACTCAGACTGCTGAGGCAGTGAGGCTATATTCAATTATAAACTCAGCTATTTTAGAGCGCATGAGAGTCTGTGTTCCTGATGGCTGTCTAAGATAGCATCATTATAGATTATTCTATCTTCCTGCCTGTAGGACCAACCTACCAATGATTCTCCCGGTGGGGAGGAGCATATTGCTCCTGAACCAAATCTCTTCCGATTTTTTTTTGGCGTCAGCGAGGAGATGTTTGAAAGGGAAATCGTAATGATTCTCGAAAGTCTCTGCTCTTTGCCGTGATCTTCAATAGTGCATGATTTTTTTTTTAATTGGTTTTTTTTTGTTATATTTGTAAATTTTTTTTTATTTGGAAATATTGGGTGTGATTTATTGTATGTGTTAAATTTAAGGTTTGTAACATAAGAATATATATATTTTTTAAATATTCTTTTTATTATCTTCAAGTCATTGGAAGTAACATGGATGTTAAGAATTCAGAATCATTGTATTTCCAAAGCATTGAGGACTGAGGTTGGCAGGGCGGGGGTTGTAGACAATAATAAATAGAGCATTGTTTATCTAGCGATATTAATATATTTTGATAACTTTACATAGGTAGCATTAACATTTCATTTTTTGAGAAAATCTCGACAGCTTTAGCGCAATATAAAATTAGTGATTTTTATAGCCAATACCTTTACATTGTTATTAATATTAAACAGTTATTTGTACATTTCTTGCGAAAGTTGGTGTTGTAGGAAGAATTCTGAGGTAATGTGGAATTATGGCAGGGTTAATTGACCAGTTCCCAGTGCAGGGACAGTCTAGTGTTACTCCTACAAACACAACGCTCGTCTCTTTTACTGCTGGACTCCACTCACTCTCGCCTCCTGCTTCCCGGCAGCTACACTTACACTCATCACTGTCCACTGTCCACTGTGCTCGGCCATTCAGGGACATAACAACAGGATTACAGTTTGCAACTCTTTTTAATAAAACAGTAATAGAGGTCTTCAAAATTTAAAATTAACCTAAATACAACCAATTTGGTAACTCTATACGTACATTACATACAATTTTGACAAGCGAGACAACTCTCCCAGAATGGATACCTTTCCCTACCTAACTAAGGTGGACATGATGGTGAGGCAAGTATTTGCACACAGTGCCCAGTATTGGCACCGGTACACAGCTAACCCAGTGTTGCCATTGTTGCCAGTGTGCAGTGCACGGTGCACACCCTCCTCACTGGTCTACCAACTCTAGTTAGTTGCAAAGCATCATTAGCAGAGCTGCCAGCACATCATGCATAGACGTTAAGCATATCCATTACTTAAATTATAACCGTTCATTTCAATTCATCCATTCATTACAATATTCAAAAACCCAAAGCCTTAAGATAATAATAATTTATTATGCTCAAACTTATGGGACACAATAAGTAATGTTGATATAAATATAATAATATGTATGTATATTATGTTTTATATGGCAGTATTAGTTATCGTGATAATACATTGAATATCTTGCATTATTATATGTTTCAAACGGATATTATACATATTAATATGCAGAACTATGAGACTGAATGGAGACAACATTAAAATACCATCATCCATTCAAGATATAACATATTCTTTGAGTGACAAAATAAATTATACAACAAATTTTCCATGCTCGTCATTGGTAGTTGACATATTATGTAATTCATTTTGAAATATTATATATTTTACAAGGTAGATAAACTTATCATCTCTCGCGAATATATCGAATTCATCTCTTCATAAGTCGAATCTGGCCACTTTTCAGAAGACAAGGCAGCAATTTCACGCAATTAAGGTTTAATGTGATATTGTGGTTAAGATCATTCCAATACTTTTTTTAATAACTATTGCCAAATATTAGGATTATTTAAGTGGTGATGAATTCGCAACGATGTTATGTTAGTTTATGACCACTTTGTAAGTGAGAAACATTAACAATACGTCTTTAAACCAAACCATTTTCTATGAACATTTATATAAAATCATATTACATGGTGATTCCATTCTGAATGGCAGTATTTTGCAATTATACAATAATTTCTGCGAGGTTTCTCATTGGGAAAGGTGCATAATCCAGGAAGGTCACGAGGACTACGGGAGCATAACCTACTATAGACAGAAGAAGCAAAGGGGGAATATAAAGAGATGCAGTTCGCATGAATGGTGCAATAGTTACCGTGCAGAAACCTCTTGACTGTAACTAGTTGCCATTCGATCACTTTGATTTGATCACAAACCACCAATGGATCTATTGAATCACTTTTTCAGAAAAGATTCAATCATTCGATCGATGAGTGACGACCAGAGATCTGTAATGCCGGTCGAGCCGGGACCCGTAAGCTCGTGCAAGCTGCTTGCTACCTGTACGTAGACCATAGATATAGATTATACTACAATTTACCACTCAAGAATGGGCATCTCGATTCAATCCTCGAGATTGGCAAAGAATTGAGACGGTTGATATCTATAATAGGCTGCCATTGCGGTTGAAGTTACTGGAGACCGATATAGAACCGCATCCTTTTCCAAATACTTTTGGAACCGGTTCCTGATTGCGGAAAGGTTGATCCATATGAATATGTTTGGATTTTTGTAATTTTTTATTGCTTGGGGAAGGAAGTGGCTAGCATATCCCTGGACAAGGAACCAGGTCCTTCAACTACTTTTGTTTGGAGGCATAGTTCAAATGTTTCGCGTTATAAAATGTTCCAAAAGAAACGAGTTCCAGACTGTGAAAAAACGCCCGGTCTACACAATTTATACATTTTTGGTCTATGTCAACATGATGTACGGCGCATTTAACTCAGTCACTTCGCCAGTGGGTCATGATCAACCTGGGTCGTGAAAATTATTGATTGACACAGGACTAACAGAAACCACTGAGTGATATTGTAGGGTAGGGATACTTCATTAACCGGGATGTAGTACTTAAAATGATTTGTACCTACCATTGTAAAGATTCATAGATGACGATATTTATAAATGAGTGAAAATTTCTATACTTAAGAACACCGTACATGTTTCCTTACGGAACAACGAAGCTTAGTACAACAAGACAAATTACCGTAATTTCGTTGTGCTCAGTTTACAAAATGCCAACTTTTATTCTTAACGTACAAGTTTGAACATAAGACTACACATCGTGTTCTAAACATTACTTAAATGTTACTTTGATCTTAGACCTAACCATCCTCGGTATATGTACCTTCTAAAGATCTTCTGGAAATGTTCCAGGTGATTTTCCTTTTCTTTGTAAATTTAGCTATCTAGAAAGAGCTACACTGCGTGTATAATTTGCTATTTGCTTATTTCACCAAATACGCAGAATAACAATCAACGTGTTGACACATGAATACACAATTACTTTAGATTAGATCCTACATACATATGTATAACAAGGCTGTGCAATGACTTTTCAATCCATTCCAATTTCTCAAAAATTTAATCTACGTACAAAAGCCAAAATATGGAACACATTCATAGTGAATCAATGAATCTCAACTCGTCAAAATATGGAACACATTCATAGTGAATCAATGAATCTCAACTCGCCAAAATATGGAACACATTCACAGTGAATCAATGAATCTCAACTCGCCAAAATATGGAACACATTCATAGTGAATCAATGAATCTCAACTCGCCAAAATATGGAACACATTCACAGTGAAACAATGAATCTCAACTCGCCAAAATACTTAACAAATGTATTGTATACTTACTGGCTGAATTGGTAGACAAATCATACATTCATACATTCATAGCCTTCAACATTTGTATTATACTTTTGCAGATATATTACTTGACTTTCATACAAATAAATTTAAAAATAGACAACTAATGGTAATTGCCAGAATAACATAAAAGAAGAAAAATAAGAATAAAAATTAACATTCTTCCTTGACCAGCAAAATGCCATCATTGTTGGTAACCATTGATGTTTAATACACTTTTTTAATATTATTTTTGTCACTTGAAGTTAGAGCAACTGCCTGAAAAAAAACATTTAGCATAACCTGATCCACTGGTCTTTTGTATAAAAAGGCACAGTCAAATACAATTTTTCTTTAAATCTGTCACTCAAAAAGCTGTCGGCCTAACTTTTATTCGACGCATTCTGGAACGAGTACATGGAATCTTCTATTCCCATCATTAAACATATCTTTGGAATGCTCCTCAAAACCTACAAATAACATACTCAACAAAGTATGTTCATTAAAATTATTGTCTATCTCCGATCTCACTTTATGAGAAAAGATTTCAAAGATCAGGCTGCCAACCAAAATTAACGGAAAAATGCAAAGCGTCAAAACTTTTAGCGCAACAAGGCGAAAGCTTTGGCCTGCTCATTGGAATTTAACTCCTAAACTAATCAAGGTTTTCTTTATTCCTGTCTTGGTTACACGCGTTTAATGTGTACTAATCAATGGCATTGTGATAAAGATTTTGCTGCAATTTATCAAGAAAGTTAAATTATTGGATAAACAACAGTTGAAGAAAAGTGTATCTTATACATTCTAAGTTCCTTCCCTTTCACAACACTTGCTCTCCTCTCAAAGAATTTTTTATTTATGATGCTATTATTGATTTAGACAAACTCAAAACTTATTTCAATAAATCCTTCATCAATAATGGAATTACTTTATTGAACAGTGGTGACAAAATGACAGAAGACAATGACTAACACTTTACAAGTACATAATGATTAACTCAAGGTTTGGAAAAGATTGTTAAGCATTAAAAAATAAACTCAGTCTCTGATTATGAATCATGTTGTTGTTTGTTTTGGCATGCGCACATTCAAGAATTCAAGGCACATAATATTATGCAAAGATAGTTATTTCCCTTACTAACAACGCTGTGCTTCTTGAGCGTGCCATCTGTGATGAAGTATCATGGCTGTGTAAATGTGATACGGATAGGTGCCGATTGATCTATGGATGATTAGGGATATAAGATACAATGTGAAGTTATCTCAAACAGATGTAAAGTTGTTCTATTAGTAAGGGAACACTATACAGACAGCATTAGTTACACATTCATTATTTTCTTTACAATTAATACAAATTAACTATATAATCAACATTCATACAAACATAGGATATTTTTGGTGTTTCATACAAGTGTAGAGATGGATACTAGATATTATATATGTATATATTATACATAATATATATGTACTTCACATGGGAAGTTCCTTATAGGCGCAACATTTGGTTACCGCCGTATACGATTTATATTTAAAGTAACTTTTGATAACTAGCGCATATTTCCTGCGTTACAGTGACACTTACTGTTACATAAAAATGCTTTGTTCTCTTATAATCGATATAATCTATTTTACTTCTGAATTCTAATAGTAGTTTTCAATCTTAGAAAAATATATCTATAGTGCTTTATGTGTCTACAAGCTGCTATGGCGGCCATCCTTTCTAGCCCGATACTATAGACTTTCTTTATAAACTCACTTGGATACATTATATCTGTCTGCCACCTGAGTTTCCTGGCTGAATGTTCACTTGGGGATCAAACACGATACAAATAATTGTAGACCTGTGTATTTGAGAGAATATACAAACAATAGGAAACTTTTTATGACCTAACATCAAATTTACATTGATTGGGTAGCACCATTATTAACATGTAACACTTTATAATGTATGTATTATAATACATGGACGTTATCCGCACTTGACGGCTGGACAAGCCATGACAGAGTTCAACAATCCGTCAGTCTGTTGGTCTGTAGGTCTGTAGGTCTGTTGGTCTGTTCCATCAGGGTCTGTGATACTTGTGTGCCGGTGTGGTGCCGGAAGACCCCGCATCACCGCAGACCCGCCAGTTACCACCCGCTGACCACTGCCTACACTCCACTAACTCCACTACACTCTCCTAACCAACTAGGCTAGCTTTACTTACTTAGTACAGTACGAGGAATATATTACACATAAACTTTGTAATCAATCTATAACAAGACATACACTTACACAACAAAGGAACATGAAAAAGACTAAAAATGGATATTTCCCGCATCCCGAGGAATAAAGTACACACATTCTCTCAACATACTCAACATTAATCTAAATTAAAACAATTATTACAAATATTGTTATTTAGTGGAAATAGTGTTTTAACTGAAACGAGTCTAAGTACAATAATAAGTGTAAGGTGTTGGTTGGTTGATTGTTTGACTGGGCAGTATTTAGTAATAGTTCACTCGGGTTCAGACATGTTGGACATGTTCAAGTGCGACAGTGCGACATCAATAACAATAACAACAATGTCTCGTAGACACTAATATTTGGAATACAGCCATAATCTTAAGCTTGTTAAGTTTAGCTAATAAAGATTCCTTACGTTGGCACAGAAATGGTTTGGCATGAAAGGCCAGACGCCAGATGCCAGACGCCAAACGCCATGGCGCATACAATGCCCACCCCAAACATTACTCGCTAACTACAACACTAACAACCTACAACAAACTTATCTAGCATACTGGAAAGATGCACACTTAACCTTTGCATGTCCATTAAAACTATATTCATGACCAGAATAGTACATACATCACTAACCCAAGTTCTGCAGAGCCAACAACAGTACCAGGTTCTTAATACCACCAGGTACCCAATACCACTAGGTACCCAATAACACTAGGTACCCAATACCGCTAGGTATCAGCCACCGGGTTTTTATAAATTTAATAACATAACGTGGGGTGCCCTCGCTAATTTGCTACTTGCAAATCTTCTATTACTTTTCACGGAATTTTATGTACAAATGTACTATGTATTTTGTAAACAATTTAAATATATATTATATTACGGATACAATTTAGCAAAAAATGATGCTATGGTACAAATTCAATAATAAAATATGATATTTTTTATATGTTATAAAAAATATCGCCATAATATGAGAATGATTATTTGCAACAAAACTGTTTAAACTAAATGTGATTGAAGAACTAAAGATTTTAGAAAAAAAGTGACATTATATAAGCGTTGAATAAAAATCTATAGCCACAACCATCTACAACCAAACAAAAGCCAGCAATTACAAACATACAATGAGGTTAGTGTGACCAGTATGCGTATGTACAATTTTGCTATCTAAGCCAAAAACACCTTACCCTGCTTTCTTAATGTAAAACTGAAGCAGGAAAAAGCAGAGTATTAAAGTTTCAGAGAGAATTACCGGTGGTGTTTTCCCGTCAACGGTTCTATGAACAAATAAACCTAGTCAATCACATTTAGCCTCAAATTCGGCAAAGAATCAATATGTATGTATTGTAACACATTAAATAAAATATCTTTTGACGGTCCGGTGGCGCACCGAGTGCGGCTTGTTACAATGTTGCTCTCGGAGCGAACTCCACCATTCCAAACTGAACACATTCTGGTTGGTGATTCATAGATCATTTGCCCACTGCACGCTATCATTGTTTATTTATATTGAAACCCTAAAGGTGCAAATAATAATTACAGAGTGGTTAAGACTTCCGCAATGCAGATTCTCATTGAACTAAACTAAAATTAATGAACTTTTAATAACATAAGAATTACACGTTTTCTTAATAAAATCATGTTCTAAATATGTAGTGAGAAATCAGTATGATACGCACTGAATCTAACTCAGGTGCCAATTGTATTGTACGGTAAATAGTTAAATTTCCAACAGAAAGCCAAAAATTGGATGAACCATAAATATAAAAACACTGTGTAGTGCGAATAAGACACTACATAAAACAGAATATGTAAATATGTACTGGGATAGTTGGGAATAAGATTGCACTGATTTGTTCTAACAAATCCCTAAGTCCTTCAAACTAACGAAGTATGAAAATGTTCGCTATTTTGAAAACTGCTAAATTTGAAATCAACGAATATGATAAAAAATAATTTTATCATCAGATTAGTAGTACATGAGATTGCTTTGTTCAGAAAATATATATTTCATCTTTAGTACGGTTGCAGTAAAGCTCAGATTCTTCCCAATGAAAGATCTGTTTTATAAGAACACATAGATAAGTGGTATTGACAGTTGTTTGATTGTGGGATGACAATGTTCTTTTGATTTTTTCTCTTCCATTCGTCTCATATGTTCATTTGATTAAATGATATGCTTATATAAAATTGTGATATTAAAATGTATGATTCTGTTAAACACGAGTATCATTAAAAATAATCCTATTAGGTTTTAATAACAAAAATGTATTTTTTAAATTAAAATTATATAACAATTCTAAAGTAGCAAAAAACACATTATTTCCCCTTAGCCACAAATCAAAAAATTACATTTCTTTTTTTTAAATTAAAACAGGTATAAAATATAGTCTGATGGAATATAAAAAAAAATGTGAAAATTAATATCCATCAAAAAAACCTTTTTTATCTCCGGTTTCGTATTTGAAAACAACGAAGATAGATTTGTATCACTTTGAAAACAATGAATTTCTTTAAAATTCTAAAATTAACAAAGAATTCAAATACACATAATTGCAGGGAACTTGCACTCAATCCAAATATTCATAAAAAAAAACTTCAACTGAGCTGTATAATATATAACATAAAGTTTTTGAGATTATTGAAACTTTTCACTGTTTACTGAGCACAAACGAGGAAAGCTTTCTTGTAATTTGAAATATTATTATTATTAGCTTTAAACAAATTTTATTATTGATTCTAATAATGGTGAACCAACCAAAAAGAATGTGTACATTTTCATCGGACTGTGGATGCTTCGAGTGTTGGGAATGCGCGGTTTCAACTACTAAAATAAAAACTGACAACTTCAATCACAAAAAAAGTCTAATAATTTTTTACTTTACATGTTTTGGTTTTCATAGTATGTACGTCATTTTTGTACATCTCAAAATATGTTTGTAAATCAAAGCTAAATAATGAATTCATAATTGGAAAGTAAATTAAATAAATTAATTTGTATAATAAATAATACAGCAAAATATGTAGGTGTAAAAGCTGGAAAAATTACCAAAAAGTTGATAAAAACTTCCATAAACTGGATTGTACAATACAAGCATATCTCGTATTTAAAAAGTCAATTTTTTAGAAGCCTCCATATACATTTGATATTCAGTCAAAGGTTTCCAATTATCATCTAGTCGCTCGACAGATCCAATCCTCAAACTTCTAAATTCATTACCAAAAGGAAGAACTTTATATGAATAATCACAGAAACTACCATTTGGAGTGTTAATGTTC
Source organism: Limnephilus auricula (assembly GCA_951813805.1). Lineage (NCBI taxonomy): Eukaryota > Metazoa > Arthropoda > Insecta > Trichoptera > Limnephilidae > Limnephilus > Limnephilus auricula. The sequence goes on from OX638388.1 coordinate 37,649,469, forward strand.
AAGAAATATTCATAAAGTTGGAAGGTTTCATTTAGACAGGGAATTATTGAATTTACCTACATAACCACTCAAACGCTTTTTGCCCCAATATGGCACTATTTCCAAAACCACGGATTGCTTTGCTGCCAAAATATGGCAAATATTCTCTAGATTCTTTAAAACATTTTAAAGTTAACGATTTTATAATATTTTTTTTTATGAATCCAACGAATATGTGATAATAGTGGAAAGATAGGTGAATTCATTGGCTATAAAGAACTATAATCAGTTTGAATGTCTCCATATTCAAATTCGGAGGTATGATTTTTTTAATGTGGGCGGAAAAATTTCCTTTAGCAATCCGAGAAAAAAGTTTTAAATTGCTCTGTCGCTCCAGTGGATAATGTCATTATGTTAATAGATTAGTCGCGTTATTTGTTACTAGTTTCCTTTGAAAGCGTTTGCAGTCTCCATCTTTGGGAATTGTATTACAGTGAAACCCTCTTAAGAAGTTTTCCTGCTAAGTTTGGTTTTTCGGTCCCTTGAAGACTGAATGGACCAATTTTTTCTACTTATAAGTTTTTCCCGTCTAAGAAGTTTTTTTTTTCGGTCCCTTGGAAAACTTCTTAAGAGGGTTTCACTGTAATAATTTATATTCGTGCAAAATGGTTGGCAATAGTGCAGGCTTCTTAAACGGGATTAAATTTGAAATAAGTGAAAACCATTAACAGAAATGAAGGAGAAACACATTTCAACAGACAGTCACAGAGTTATGTCATTCAACCAACACAACTTAGTGACTTAAAATAATAAACTATAGTATCTTTCAAAAATGGCAATAATTTGACAGGAAGTTTTTAAAAATAATTATTTTAGATAATGAACAAATCAAATAAAAACAATAATTACAAATATAATCTCTACGAAAGTTGCTTGAAGATAAAATAAAACTATAAAAATTGTAAAATATGTAACAAATAAATAACAAATTAAAAATCTGATCTTCCATACCGGCAACTTAGTAAAACTATAAGAGTGGGCACAACTAACATAGCGTTGGACTCGACACGTCAGTCTTACAAGGTCTCGCTTCCAGCTCACTTACAACTTACTTTCATACAGAATAATGATTTTACTTTCATACAAACTCATGCACAGACATGCATACACGCATTCAAATAACAGCGTCCCCTGTCCACCCACTGCTGGTTATTACTAAATTAGCAAAAAAACATAAAGATTAACAAAATCCAATAATTTGCTTTGAAAGTGATACAAACACAAGAAATAAAGCCTCTAAAATGTAAAAAAAAAAAAAAAAAAGAATAAATTACTATTTGAAGACCTAGTTTTCTCGTATGTAACACATTTGTTAATATCACAATGTTATTTATAACAACATTCGATGCATAAATATATAATCAGTCTATTTTTAAAAGAGACTACCAGGAAAATAATATTTGGTAAATTCGCGACATTAATCGAGGATTTAAGAGGCTTGATACAAACTACAAAATGTAAACACACTGTTAATAATAATTAATGCTCCATACAAAATCCATTAAAATTACATGTCAGATATTAAATTTTAACTTAAAATAATGAACACTTTGTGTGAAATAATCTTAATAGGTAAACATTACATGGTCAATTCTCTGTGTGGGTCGCAAGTTATATACAACACGCACATTACTCCAACACCTACCCTTCATCTTCTGACCAAAACATGGAACACTAGTCTTACGCAATCATTTCTTCCTAAACTAACAAACACTCTCTTAGCAAAGCAAACAAACTGACGGAAAATGTAATAAATTGCCAGTGACGTACAACTAACAAAATGGTAAGTCATAATACATTTGGTGGAAGACACTCTCACTGTATTACGGTTACAAGCACTAATGAGCTATACTCACAGTACAAAACTAATACATATTACCAATACATATACACACCCCAAAGTTTCTCATTATTCTAGCTGCCGATAGTAGATCTTTTTAAGGAAGAAGAATCACTCGCGCAACATTCCACTCCAACATTATCAAAGTATTTTTATACAGTCAATTAATTTTTACTCTTAGCAACTAAATTTTTAGAGTTCTTGAGCTCTTCGCTTTTAGTAAAGTCAATTTCGGCATAGGTAAAGGCGGGGGTCATGGAGTGGGGGGTAATGGGCGGGCGTGGACTGCGCTCAGCCGGAGGGTCGTGCTCCAGGCTGGCGTAGTGCAGCCGCGCCTCTCTCTCCCCGGCCACCGAGCTGGGCCGAGAGCCTCCAGGAGTGCCCCCCACCTCGCTGCTCACCGAGGAGGGCCGAGAGCGCACCACCCCGGCCCCGCTGGCAGCCCCCGCCCCCGCAGCCGCACCCTCACTGTTAACACTGGGGGGCCGGCTGCTACAGAGGCTGCCATTACCCTTCTTACACTTGTTAGTATTCACTGAACTGGGACGAGACAAACTCACTTTCTGAAGTTGTCCATTCTGCGCCGCAATCAGGGTTTCGTACTCCTCGGTGCTATCTTTATTCCCCTTACATTTATTATCAAAATGTGTTCCAGCGAGCTGACGATTCAGCACCGACTCCACGGGCTTGGGAGAACCAGACTTGGTGCTTCTGGGCTCGCACATATCTCCCACAGTAATGGGTTTAAAATTGGCCATGATAGGCTGAGTGTGACTTATGACTAAAATAGGCTTCTTCACAGTCTGGACCTGGTTGATATTAGTGATGTTGATATTAGATTTTGTCAAAGGATTGGCCATCAAAGTTTTGTTAGCTGAAGGATTAGAAGACAAAATACCCTGGTTTTCCTTTGAATTAGCGTCTGTGTTTCTAATAAGACCGGTATTGGTAGAAAAGGCTGGCATAGATATCTTTCTCACCGTGATGGATTGACTGCCATTGGGCGGTTTGGCCGTAGAGAATGACAGGTCGAGGAAAGGTTGGTTGGAATGAGAGAATCCCATGGGATGATGAGTGGAGGATTCATCAACAGACCTTTGCTGCATCAACTGATGTTTTGATTTACTAACTGTTGCATCTGGATTCAAGCTTATATAATCAAAATCAGGCGCCATTGCGGAACCCTGGACCTTGGTTGCTTTATTGATAAGCTGCTTCATGCTCTTGTCAACTGAAGACTTGATTGCCGATTCATTGATCTCCCTTACAGTAGACAGTCTCCCGGGAACCATCTCCATATAAGCCGATACCGGCTCTAAAGAGTTGGCAATAGTTCTTTCAATAGAGTTAGTTTCCGATCCTGAATTTTCAATGTTGGAAAGGTGAGACAATCTAAGGGTCCCGCTACTCGCATCCACTGGACACTTTCTTCCCGGCATGATCTCTGAAACAGCCAGAGGTGCCTTGGGGGTGAAGGGCTTCATAGGGGAGCCGGGACTATTGAGGCTGAATGAGAATATAGTCTGAGACTGATTACCAACAGGCGTAACCAAATCCTTGGAGTTCCTTCTAGTATGTTTCTTGGTTCTCTTGAGACTGGAGAACGGACTGGGGGTCACAGGAGTCACGGGGGAGATTCCCGGAGAAACCTTTGGTGGAGTTTCTTTCTGTGCCTTAACCTCAGAGTTCTCACCTTCTTTCAATAAAGTGGCTATATTAAATATTGGACTAGCGCTCAAGGAAGCTTGAGACTTGGAGTCCTTGGGATTATTACAATTAATTGCTATCGGAAGGGAAGATATCCGATAGCGGTTATGTAATTTGAGAGCCTTAGCATTGCTCCAAGACATCTCCACATACCCATCTGGCGTGGAGGTCTGAGGGGCTATGTGTATTGATTCCATCGCAGATGTTATATCGCAAGTCAGCAAGGGAGGTGACTTAGTAATGGAAACTTTTCTAACCATTTCAGGAATTATCTTAGGGGTGGAGCTTCCTGGACCCGATGGCTCTGAAGGTTTCATTTCTACATAGCCAGCGGACACATTTCCCGGTGACATGTCCATGTATCCCTCCGTATCAGGAGACTTCTTCACAATGGGGCTGGGCTGCGGCACAGACAGGGTCAACTGACTGCTCCTGGAAGCACTCTGTGGGGGAGGAGGGGGAGGGGGCATGTTCGTCTTCACTGGAGGAGATTGTGTCCGATTTGTGAAATCCATTTCCATCAGATCATCCAAGGGCTCTGCAGAGCTGTGGATAGAGTTGAATGCATGCCGGGAAGGTGTCCCAACAGTTCCCGCCAACACTGGGGCACTAGATGATTTGCCTTGGTGTGTTTGGTGTGTTGTTCCCATTAGGTGCTGCATATGGCAGTGCGGTGGAGTTCCGTGGTTAAGTATCCTGTTGTCCTTGTGTGTTTTGGATCTGCTGCCAACAGAGAAAGCTCTCTTCCTTGCGGAATCAGAAGCCAAATGAGATTCTGGTCGATTGATAATTTTCTTTATGTGCTCGGGCCTAGAACCAACACTATAGGCTCTAGCAGGTCTATTCTCTTCATCTTCCTCGGATGGGGTGAAATAAGAGGTAACTTTCTCAAGGTGGAATTCGGAAAAGCGAAGATCAGTGGAGGGAGTCCCGCTGGTCACGGAGCATGTGGAAGCAGCTGGGGACATAGCGTGAGTTGTTCCTTCCTTGGAAGGTTCCATATCCACATAGCCGCCATCGTCAGTTTTGGTGGTCATTGAATTGTCCGGTGCCTCCTCTGCCAGAGATGATGTCCTCGAATGGTTTGAGGAGTTGCAACCAGCGCGGGAATGCATCCTATAATAAGTCAAATTAAGAGGAAATTAAAATCAACTCTCACTCGATCTGAAATAGAATTGAAACATAACAAGTGGTAAATAAATTTACAATAAGGAGCTCCAGTCATTTTTTTTCATTTCATTCACCTTCTAACTTAATTGCTTGTTTTCCGGCATATCATTGTTATCACATGTTACAAAAAATTTGGAGCCGTTGAATGCATATTCACGACGTATTTGTATGGATAACTAACTTGCATACATTCAGGTTAAATAACAGTAATTTTTTTTATAATATTTTAATTAATGAATATTAGCGAAAGTCAATCGAAAATTCGAAACAGAAAAATCAGAAAAAGATACAGATACATCTGGGACTCGAATCCAGGACCTCTGGTAATCGAGTCCCAGATGTATCCGTATCTTTTTCTGATTTTTCTGTTTCGGATTTTCAATTGACTTTCGCTAATATTATCTTCATTAATTAAAATGTTATAATTTGAGGTTTAACTCTTTAAGTCAAAAAGTTAAAAATAATTTATTTTTTTGACTTAAATGTCATTTTCATTGTTAAAATTATTTTCAAAGTTTTAATTTTTCCCCGCAAAGCCCACCAAAATTTGGTGAGGTAAGTGTGACGTCATAAGTACCTCAGTTTTGTCGGTTAACAGTAAGGCCGTTCCGGTCGGTATGAAAACCCCAAATCCAAACTAAATAATAAGCGAGAATTTAAAAAAAAAAGAATATTTTTCAAATAATTTGTATGCCGCAGTGGTGAACTGTGTGCGAGTCTACATACGCAAAATTGTTTGCATTCTTAATACAAGCTGCGGAAACGATTCATGAGGGAGCGGTCTGTTAGAACACGCCGACCAATCACAGTTGCTTATGGTTTGAATCGATTTCAACTGACAATTTTTCTGTGTAAAATTATACAGAATAAAACTTATATATTCAGAATCAGCATTTACTGATCTATAATATATACGTACAGAGTGTAACCGCACGTACCCAATGGATTTTTACCAGCGATTGCTGAGCATATTTGTAGTACAAAAAGTAAATGTCATTTTGCTGTCTGGTTTCAATCACACGTCGCCACTGATCACACTCATACACTGCGGGATCACGTGATACTCGCGCTGTTTGATGTGTTGCCGTGCTGCTGCAACTTGATGTAATGCCTAACTCGCTAGGCTATACCTGACTACTCAGTTGCGACGTGTCATGGAAATGTATTTTTATTGTTTTTAATTGAGAAAAAAAATCTGCAAAATGACATACATTTTTTACTTCAAATATGCTCAGGAATCAGCGATTAAAATCATACAGGTACGTACTGTTTATTACACCTACTCTTTATCTCTCATAACATCCGAACCGCGGGTTTAGCTACGTCACAAACCCGTATTAACCCTCCTCTTACCGTGCTAAAAACGTCCTTTGTACACTCAGTAAATATTTATATATTGTATTTATTTAATCCAATATATAAATGTATTGCGGAGGAATACCTAAAAAATGAACTCTTGTGTTTAATATATTCAAAGAGATAGTCCAGAAAGTACAGACCATGTCCCCTTAGCTGATAGCACCGGCAAGAAAGGTTATACCACAAATGTGTCAAACCGAAAGATAGAGAGTAGGCCCATGTACGTATTATTAAGCCATAACATTTTTCACTAGATTTCCTTTATTGACAATTCAATCACAAGCATAATCCTTTAATAGAAGTATAATCAATTAAATGAGAGTGGTACATACATTCTGGTAGGTTCCGAACTAGCTGGAGACATGGGCATGTAACCGCCAGAGTCCTGGGGTGAGGTTCCCGTAATGGGCACCGGACTGCTCATCTCTGGAAGCCCTCCGACGGATCTCTTTCTCAGTGAGTGGTCCTTCATGTGCTCTTTGATGGAGTGCTCCTTCTGCAATTGGTCCTTCATCAAGCCAAATGTGGTGAACCCCCTTTCCAAACTCTCGGAGAGACTCTTCTTTGTGTAAGTCTTCTCGCTCTCAGACAGGCACTTCTCCGGCTGCCAGAGACAGAGCGGGTCGTCTCCAGCTTCCTCGGGGATGCTTCTCTCATCAGGAGTGCGGGAGTTGATCAGACGGCCTATAGTGGTGTGGGGCATGTCATCCAGCAGCATGGTGTGGTGAGGGAAACTATCCGGCTCGTCTATTGATATGCTGGATCCGGCACTGTCAGTTGAATAGGCCCCTATAAAGAATGAGGTTGAAAATACTTCATCTATAATATTTTATTTACTTTTTCATTTGACTTGTTTGAAATATGGATTTTTATATTTCATGGATCTTAAATATATATAGATACAGTAGAATCCGGATATAAGACCCTCGAGGGACCGGCGATACTTTGTCATACTAACCGGACGACGCACAAAACGGCCGGATAATTTAAGCTTGTTTTTATGATACATATTAATGTTGTTGTAATTATTGTCATAATTACAATAAATTTCGCGGCCGATATCCTTCGCAGCCGGCTGTACAAATTGAGGTATTAGAAGTATATTTGTAAAAATATGTTATATTTCCGCATCCAAGCCGGTCCTTCCAGTTCATATATTAGAGGTAAATTCGTAAAATAGCACGTAATTTTTGCAAAAATCAAATTATCCGCCGGCTCTTAATTCAGATATATTTCCGTGTAAATCAATTTTTCGCGGTTGATTACCGCCGCGTCCGGTCCTTCACATTTAGTTATTGGAAGTAAATTCGCAAAAATACGATATATTTCCGCGTAAATCGAAATTTCGCATATAAAAATATACCTATAAAAAAATATATATACCCAATATCCATCGCGGCTGGCCCATGACATTTAGGTATTGGAAGCAAATTTGTAAGATTTTTCCGCATAAATCGAAATTTCGCAGTCGATATCCATCGGCCGGCTCTTGACATTTAAGTATTGGAATTAAATTCGTAAAAATTCAATATATTTCAGCGTAAATCGAAATTTCACAGTCGATGTCCGTCGCGGCCAGCCCATGACATTTAGGTGTTGGAAGAAAATTTGTAGAAATACAATAGGTATATTTACGCGTAAATCGAAATTTCGCTGCCGATTTCCCGTCGCAGCCGGCAGTTTAATTTCAGATATTCGAAGTTAATTCGTAAAAATACCGCATAATTTCCTCATAAATTAAACATTCGCTGCAGATTACCGCCACGGCCAACCCTTTAAATTCATATATTCAAAGTAAATTCTTAAAAATGCATCATTTTAGTAGAAACCGATCGCGGGGTGATGAGGTAGGCGGTTTTGTAGACAAAACACTGTGCATCATTCTAACCTAAATAGGTCGCTAGAGTGGTTTATTTATGGGTCGCTTTAAGCAGTTGGTCGCTTAAAACGGAGTCGTACTAAACGGATATGTTTTCCTAGTACCTAACTATGAAACCTAACTTGAGCTTGAGTTTTTGTCGTGGCTAAAAACGGTTAGCCGTTATAAGCGAAGTCGTTATATCCGGATTGTACTGTAGTTATAAAGTATAAGTATAAAGTATTTATTTATCAAAAAGAACAGGAATACATTATTATATAAACTATTACATATTTATTACATCCAGAAAATAACATGAATATATAATATAATATCATATTATTACATAGTAGTATTGGTTACTTTTATATTTTTCCTTTTTACCTTTTATTTTCTTACTTTTATTTTACACAGTAAAGTTAATAATATATTTTAGTGACAATAACATTCAATTAAAAAGTTAATAACATATTCATTGGTCAGTTAATAACTATAAGTTAATAACAATAAGATTGTTATAGGAATAATGTTATAATAATTGATGTCACTAGAGTAGTATCTAATAGGAGAAAAAAATAAATATGTATGTAAGAACGGTCATATAGAAATAGAACAATTATAATAAATATATTTGATGTTGTGCATAGCCTGCCTCACTAGGCGAACCTGTATTGAGGCAGAATTTTTAGTAAATTGTTTCTCGCATTTTGTCTACAGTTTACTTATAATGTATTCATATAATGTATGGTTCCTATAGTATAGAGCAATTACATTATATTAGTTACGATATTCATATTCACAATACATATTATGTACATGTACACAATATAAAAACAGCAAGATAATTATTACAATAACTGTCAATGACAAGGTGTTTGGGTGAGGGCACCAGTAAAGGGTCGATCATTAGAACATATCCAAATTTTAACACTTTTTTTGAATTCTTTTAGTGTTTGACTCAGTTTAATATTTTCTGGGAGCATGTTGAATATTTTAGTTGCAAAGTATCTAAAACTACGTTGGCCAAAGGTGGTAGAAAGTGCTGGAACTTGCAGTATGTCTTTGTTCGAATTTCGCGTAAATCTTAAGTTTATTTTTTGTTCATAAAGTTCGTGTTTGCTTTTAAAGAGATGCATGAGAATTGTTTTTACATAGATCTGACGAACATCAAATACTCTCATTATGTTGAAAATTAAGTCACTGTTTGTGGTTTGAGGAAGTTTGAGAATAATTTTGATAATTGTTTTCTGCGCCTTTTCGACAGGATCTAGGGCTAATGAAGTACCCCCTCCCCATGCAATGATCCCATACTCAATGATAGATTGGATGATTGCAAAATAAATCGTTTTCAGAAGTTGTAAGTCAAGAAAGTTCCTTATGGATCTGAAGAAGTGTATGGTTTTTCTAATTTTATTTGCAATGATCTGAGTATGCGGATTCCATTTGAGGTATGAATCAATGGTGAGACCGAGGTACTTCACTTGTGAAGTGCGCTCTAGACTGGGGCAGTTACTGCATTCATTGGAATTCGTACAGTTATGTATTTTTATGTAGTAATCATCATTAGGTTGGCCTGTAGTATTGATGCTTGATGTGACATATTTTGTTTTCATCGTGTTAAGGGTAAGGGTGTTTATATCTAACCATTTTTTAACGAAGTTCATATTTTTTCCAGCTTTTTTAAATACAGCTGACCAATTGTTGTCTTCGAACAATAAGACAGTATCGTCAGCAAAGCTAATAATTTTTCCCTGAATTTCAAGGTTGCAAAAGTTGTTAATATACAGTAAGAATAAAGTCGGTCCCAATACGCTTCCTTGTGGGATTCCACAGTCAGTTGAGCACTGATTACTAAGGGTATTCAGAATTTTTACCTGTTGTTTGCGCCCATTTAGGTAGCTTTTAAAGAAGTCTAACTCTTTGTCCGTAATGCTGATTTTTTCTAATTTTTTAATTAGTTTAATGTGTGATATTGTATCAAAAGCCTTGGAAAGGTCTAAAAAGATAGAGATACATGTAGGTATTATGTAGGCATACTGATGACAGCTCCGTTGTAACCTTCCGTCAATTTAGTTGTGTGTCTTTTTGCTTATGTATAATATATCAATCGTCCAGCCGATTAGTCAGACATATGCAAATACTAAATTTTGAGATAATGAGGAAAGCAATATTCAAATGCTACCCATAAATCAAATATTATTTACACGTGTTTGTGTTTTACATATTAAACATAATAATATTTATGTTTTATGACATTTTGAAATATCTTATTAATGACCCAGAAAACATTTGGTTTAATTCACTATAATTTTTTCTGTATTGTAATTGATTTGGTGGTGTCTATGAGTAATTTGAGTATTGTACCAGACAGATGGTACGCTTTTGAGTGCAAAATCAACTCAAATTTTGATTTTTCGGAGATGTCTGCCTAATCAACTGGATGATGGAATACATGACGTCACTAAAGACAAATTGCATTCCATTCTTTAAAACAGTTTTATTATTATTTAATCCTTACCCGAGTGGGGACTGAGAGGGCTGTTGGCGATGCCCGTGGGTGGCGAGTGACTCAGCCCGCGGGAATACATGCTGTGAGGGCGGGGGCCTCCCGCGACCCCGCCCAGGCCCACCCCGGGCCCCGGAACCGCTCCGGGGGCTTCGCCAGGCCCCCGCCGAGCTGATGGAAGGCTGTCGCAGCGCTCGCGCACCCCCAACGCCACGCCCTGCACCAAGCTCACTGAAACACCCAAACAAATGACTTATTCCAGAGAATACATTCATAAAACACTCGAGCTTTTATTTCTCTCTTTTTCCTAATAAAAATTATTATTAAAAGCAATGATAATATGAAAAATTTAACCCCCTGCAAATAAATTTAAATTTTATCCTTGAAGAAGATTATATTAACACACTTTGATCGGGAAGGGTATTTCTACCTTTTACGCCGATCCTACTTGATGCCTGGAAAGGCGTTGCTATCAAATATTTTCATACGATTATTGTACAAAAATGTCTTTGTAAGGGTCCCGATGCCTGGAAAGGCGTGGCTATCAAATATTTTCATACGATTATTGTACAAAAATGTCTTTGTATATGTATAAAACAAATAAATACATAAGTAATATAAATATATACATGATACAAGATGGGGAATCTTCTTATCCCCCTGTCTTTTATGTGGAAGAACACTTTATCAAAAGGAAGCTTACTATCTGGCGGCACTGGAGGTGCCCAAATTGTTATTTTTTTGGAATGATTTGTACCAAAGCGAAAAAGAATTTGTTTTGTAATGTAATAAAATATGTACATTTTTTACACATAATAAATGTACATATAATAAATAATACGTCACTAAATGGCCCAACACTGATTTTAACTTAGGTTTATAAAGTCGAATTACAAAGTAGGTTATAATTTTGGACAATACTTTTATATTTGGGGTGTGGTGAGCACAATATAAAAAAATCATTCAAATGTAATTTTATTTTCAAAGATATACATCGGTTGAAAACAAATTACATTTTCTCAAACGGGTACCTTGTTTTCGCCCGATCAAAGTGTGTTAATTGAGATTTGTTAATATTATCTTCTTCTGTGATTAAATATTACAACGAGGTTTATAAGCTTCGATCAGCTATTCCAATAAATTGAACTGTTAAATTTATTGCACGATATTAAGTTTTAATTAAATTTCATTTATCCTTTTTTTTTTATTCTGCTAACTGACTCTAGACCGGGTTATTTTTCAATTACCAATGAGTTCAAGTTTAAAAAATTCCTTAGGGTAAATTGCCTATTTCAAAAAAAATAAAAATTTTGGAAAATAGGAATTTTAATGAATGTATCTATATTCATTAACAAACTGTAATCGAGGTTTACAATTACAAAAACCCATTTTAAGAAATATCAGTTTGATTCATTGTCATTATAATATATAGAGAGAATTTAAAGAATAACAATTTTGCAAAACAAAGCCATGAGAATTATACTGGATGCTCAATAGATTAAACAAATATTCCAATTTTTTCAAATTAACAACAGGAAAAAAAAATGAAAGAAGAAGTTTTCGTAGATAATAAAATGTGTTACTACACATATGTTTATATTATAACATAATAGTATGTAACCATTGTCCATATTATGTACTATTGTTAAATAAATAAATATTCAAATACTAAAAAAAAAATTATATATTTAAATTGACTGTTGTAGTATTTTTAGTTAAAAATTGAAATGAAACAAAGTATGTATGAACATATTTGGTAAAAATGGGCAACTCTATATACACATTCAAAAAGCACCCCAAATGTTAGTATTTGATTAATTCATTAATGACAAAGGGTCGTTCTGCAGAATGAAGTTGGCAAAAACAAAATTCAAAACCCAACTAAATTAACATTTTTTATGGCTTCATTCTGTAAAACGACTTGCAAAAAATTGTTATTGAATTTGATGGTTAAAACTTATATCAGATTTTTAGCATCCTGGGAGACATAAAATTAAGCAGCAAGAAAAATACAATCTGCCAAAGAAGAATCTTTTTTTAATGCAATACAGATATATAAAAATTTATCTCTCACACAGCATAATACAAAAAGAAATTGCATGATATGTTCTAAGATCAAAGCATGCATAATCCATATTATCATGTTTACATAAAATAGTAATATTTATTTATAACAATATGATTAATAATTTGACAAAGATTAGCATTAGCATAAAGGCAATACAAAAATATATTTACATATAAACAATATAATTGAACTAATTTTGCAAGAATTGACATGCCCAATTTTTTTTTTTTACATAATCTTGTTTTTTATTATGAATAATTGACAATTGAAAGATTGCATAATTCCTTGCTAGATCCTCCTTATATACAGGTATAGGCGGGTAATGTTTTGATTATTTTCTGTCAAAACTAAACATACATTTTTAAATTTAAAGTAAAATACTTTTGTAATTGAATGTAAAGGCTATAAAAGCATTAAAAATAGTAAAGTGATGTAAAAGAAAGCTTGTAACAAGCATGATCTTAATAAAATATGGGTGTTACAACATGCAACAGAATATACCAGAATGTATGAGAAGAAATTATTGAAAATTATATTCCTATTATAAATTAATTATTTTTTACTTTACTTTCCTTTGGAATTTCATAGAAACAATTTTTTTTTTCATTTATATTGGAAAAACCTGCGTGAAGATCAATCTTTGAAGAGATTGTTTTTTTTTCAGTTTATTGTACACAAGAATGTTTTTTCAGAGCATCTTTAATTGAGCACAAATATTTCATAAAATATGTTTGTTAAAACATAAATACTATCTTAAATATGAAATACAATGTTTTTTTCCCAATAATTTTAGTTAGTGATTATGTAATATTATGTACGCATGCCTATATTCTAAATACATACAAGTATAGTAATACACTACTGACACTGTCTACTGATATTGCAAAGATACTGTTTATTGTTTATTGTTCAAATTGCTAGGAATAATAATGTCAACACACTGAAAGATCATTACGCCAGTCACCATTCTGTTACGTTGAGTCAGTAGGATAATAAGGCAAGTTACATTGAAATGATGCAAAGTTAAAAGAAATTTTCTTCCGCAGACGGAGATCACACAGATTTAAATTTATTTTTTTTCCTTATTTATAATGGTTTAGTCTAATAGTTGAACTACGAAATAAAGAATGAAAACATCAGTGAAGGTGATGGGGGCAATGTAGTTAGTCTGCAACATGCAAAGCACTTTATACTGCTCAGCGGTGCCTTGCAAAGATCTCTCAGTGTTGGTTTTCATTTATAAATAGTCCTCGACATGTGCATGGGGATACGTACGAGGAAATGTTTGGCCGACAGAAGCCATGCGGCAACCGGTGCTAGCGCGGCGAGACGTGGTGAAGGCCTTCTGCCAGCGCTTGCACCCGTTGGTAAGCCCCCGCGGAGGCTCGGCCAAGCGGGGCGCTCCCACCCCAGCCCCAGCTACTGCCCTCTCCTCGCCCGTCAGGGGCAGCGAGCGGGTGCGCTCGTGGACTACACTCAACATCGCGCCCTCCTCGCTCGTCTCGCCCGCCTGGCAGCCTGGTGAGGACAAACAACCGTCACAGCCACAACACACACATTTCACCTTCCTCTTCCTCATCCTCGTCCTTGTCCTCGTCCTCGTCGCACAACTGTACCTTGACCTAGGGCCAATCTTAGAGACGTCTCTGTATGCATTACGTATATACATTATATCCTAGTCATTGTATATATTCCGCTCAACGGAAGAGTGAAGTTATAAAGTACTTGGCGTTTTAGTTACTAATCCATTTCGATAGTAATAATGGTCCTCTGTCAGAATTACAATTGTGAAAGGGTTCCCAGTATAAATCTTGTATAGTCCCTAGCACATACAACGACGACTTTAAGATTTCCACAAACCCTACCACGAAATGTAATAAAATACCACTTATTTAGATGTCAATCCCGTCTGGATACTAATAATTCATTTCGCACCAGTTAAATCACACTAAAATTCACTCGTATTAACAAACAAATTGAGAGGGTGATCAAAAAACTTTTCAATAAAACAATATCAATGTTGTTATGTTGTGAAGGATGGATTTCATACAACTATGCGCATGGTTCGGTTGAAATGGTGCTGCTATCTGAATAAGTGATGATTTATTGCTGTGTGTAATGATATCCATTGACATGCTGGCTGATTATTTATTGGTAGAGACTTTTAAAAATACATCCTATCATTATCACTTAAGTTAGACTAGGAACCTCCTAGTGAATCGGTTGTGTAAATTCATCATGCAAAACTAATTCGTGGATTAACCTTCCAGCGGGCGCGCTGAGTAATTTCCCTCGAACGGGAGCTTGTCATAAATTTTACGTCACCAAGTTTTCTCCATGTAAATGGTGTTTACTTTATATAAATGTTAAGTAAATGTTTGACATTTGGTCTGAAGATAAGATGCTCTTTTATCATGGTCAATGCCAATTTTTTTAAGGAAAATTCTTCAAAGTTTGGAGCCTTTCCTGGACAGGCAAATTTGTATAAAATTTGAGCATTTATACCGCCAATATTCATTAGAGTGTAGAAAACTACACATGGCCATCTCTTTGTTATTCTAGAGACCGAGTAAGTGGCATTTTATCCACTGTTTCCACTCCGCCTTTGGGTTCGTTGTAGTCCAGTATTACCCTAAGCTTTCTAGTTCAGGCACATGTCATAAAATTTACGCTCAACAGAAATTTCCAAATATCAATGAATAACAAAAACTTCTAAGTACACCCGGTACGTCTGCAGTTTAGAGAGTCACTGACCCTCGAATAGCTCGAAACTCTATGCTTGCGACTAAGAGATGAAACTGGTGGAAGCGATGAGGTGCATTTGTCGTAAATTTTACGACAGCGTGCCCACTGGAAGATTAACACTGTAAATGGTTTTTAACACTGATGTTAGGAGCACATTTAACGCTAAATCACAAACAATCAAAACCTTTAAAAGCATTATAAATATTGAGTTAGACTGGGAACTTCCAAGTGAAACGGTTTTTTAAATTTTATCATGCAAAACTCATTCATGTATTAACGCTGCAAATGGTTTTTAAACGCCCATGTTAGGAGCACACTTAATACTGAATCACACACATTCAAAACTTTCAAAGGCTCAAAGCGAAGAAGGAGAAAAATACTTTCATTTAACACCATTATTAATTCTGTGCGGTCTGTATCACAGAAAATTAAGAAAAGATATCCTGCACAGAAAATTAAGAAATGGTCTAAAAATTATGTCTCGTTCCATGCAGCAAGAAACTTACTGAGAATTTAGATAGATCAGTGGAAAAAGGTAAAAACAGACAACTAATAAGATATGATATATATAGGTTATTTTAAAATCTGCTACGTATATCTGTGACTACCGGGACAATTTTATTTCCAGTAAATATAGATAAGGATGAGGCTATTATACATTCCTCAAGAGAAAAGCGACAGAATGGACGCTTTGAGAGTAGTTGCATAAATGTGAATATGTATTCATAAAAATAAAATAGTTATAAACAAATTTTAATGAAATATTGTCATTTTAAATATGACTGAATGCTGTAAGAAAGTAGTCACAGCCGACAGAAAATAAATTAATGTCAGTATTTTGACAACGCCGCTTCTATTGTCGTCAAATTAAGAAAAAAATATGTTACATGCAATTAATTTATATTGCATTTCTAAGATATATTGGTTTTAAAGAATAGATAAATATAAAGTGTAACATTATCAAAATGAATATTAGTATGAAGGAAGTGAGTATAATGAGAGAATGCGCATGTACATCAAATAGTAGCAGATGTCGCCAATCCCAGTTGACCGTGTGACAATGAATGACCAACAATCAGAAGCAACATGTATTGTAAGCCCGACAGAACACTGGAGCGCATCTGTAAAGTGGCAGGATAAAGGGATGGGTGCATACCGGAAGGTTGGGCGGCCTCCCCCTGTGCCCCTTGTGCCCCCGCCCCCTCCGGCCCGGGCTGCTGGGGGGCGCAGTACGCCGCAGAGGCGTTCTCACACGGGCTAATACACAAGCCCACACAACTACGTCCGCTGCAGAATGTGCTCTCTGCAAAAACAGCCATGTGCAAGCCCAACTCGTGGTCAATGTTTCAACAGACAGACAACACAACACATCCACCAACGCCACCCACGTCATACACTTACAGTTACAGTTAAACATTAATTCCACAACTTTCTTTCTGTGCTGCTTTCAATGTAATAATTTGAAGAGATCCCATTGAACGAAAACCTTCAAATCATTTTTCAATTTGTTTGTATTTGTGAAAAATACATTCCTAACACCTTAAAATGTAAACTAAATATAATATAGTGAGACTGCAGTTCTAATGTTGATATAGGATATGTTGTGCCCTGTAGGAATTGTGCCATAGAGACAAGAATGTAATATTATTGTCGATTCAGAAAACAATACATAATCAAAAATCTTGTCCTATTTTCAGAGAGGCAAATATGTCTGGTACAAATGTGGCTTGGAATGAGTTTAAAGTTTCCAAGTTTACGGTTATTCGTAAGTATAGCTCCATGTTCATCTTTAACAATTCCTCTGGAATTATCATTGTAAAAACTATTAATTTCCATAAAGACTAGTATTTGAACACATACATCAGATCAGATACGATTTAATTTATTTAATTTGTTCCTAAAATTGTTTTAATACGAAATTGAGAGCTGCTCAATGCGCGAACAGAAAATATAACTTATTATGTACTTATAAATAATTCTTAACAAGATTCAAAACATATTTACCAACACCTATCACAATAGGAAAAGAATGCACAAAACATTCAAAATAAATCACGGTGACACCACATGCCAAATAATATGAACATTTAAGTATCTTTATGGGAAATATTACAAATAATAATATGTAAATTTCTAATCTATGTACACTGAGAGAATTTTCGTCCGTTTGAAGCCCAAAGAGAACCATACCAGAAAATAGTTACACTAGAAATTTATGTAAAAGTATATTTACTGTGAAGTAATGTTAACATTGTTGGAAGAATGAAGAAAAGCATTAGGTATTGTTATATGGACTTGGTTAAATCTGCAGTATCTGCAACTAACTCCTTTTACAGAGAAATTGCATTTATCCAACAAAGGATTTTTAACAATGTGTTCCAAACCTAATTCCTTTGAGTAAATTATATGTGGAAAAGAAAATGCATTTCACAATATAAAAAAAAAAAAACTCAGATACAACGCAGGATAAAACATTTTTAAGTACATATATTTGAATTTCATTTTGATATCTTGAATGTATGAGTAACATGGAATCTTGGAAGTGAAAATTAACCCATTTCCCAACATCTGATCAGGCTGAAACTTGGCAAATAGATTGTCGGTGACAATGCATTTTATAAACTTTTGGTGGCAATCACGTACACACATGCGGACATATTTTTTCTGAAACTCGAAGAAATTAAAGAACTTAACCTCTCGGGGAATGAGCTTTTTCAAGAGTGTCCCGTGAGAGAGCAACATCGGTAAAAAAGTCAACTGCTCCAAATGTTAGGAACATTCTTGAAAACTGGTAGCAGTACACTTCACATTTCATGAATAAATCGCATTGGGCATGCGTTAGGCACACGGCCGTAATATTACAGCCATAATCCTTGGAGACTTTTTATTCTGTTTTTATTCTATTATTATTCTTTTTATTTTTTTATTAGGGCATGCGTTAGGCACACGGCCGTATTATTACGGCCATGCTCCTTTGAGGCTTTTTTATTCTGGCCATAATATTACGGCCATGCTCCCCGAGAGATTAATATATTAAACAAATATCGGCATTGCAAACTCGTGATTTGGCCTGGTTGGTAGCGCGGTGGATTCCCATCACTGGGTAAGGATTCAAACCGCATTAAAACCAAAAAAAAAAATTAAGTTTTAAAAGACATTTATAAATTGAGTTGGTAGCGTAGTGGATTCTGATCACTGGGTAAAAAAGTTCAAACGTCAGTCAGACAAAAAAAAAAATTTAAAGATTTATGAGAGATTTGTAATATATCATAATATATCATAGTAAAAAAAAAAAGTTTTTACGGGTTGATATTTTTTGTTCACCTTCTAAACTAAGAACCCTTTTTTTACAAATGTCGATTTCATAGTTGAAATCATTTTCAAAGTTTCATTTTTTGAAGCCCGCCAAAACGATTGAAATTGTGACATCACAATAAGGTCAGCCTCTCAAGGATCGGTATGAACGCAGCGGTGACGAGCATACGAGTCCACACAGCGCAACTTGGCACAAAATTGCTTGCATTCTTAATGCACGCGGCCTACCGATTCGTGAGATAGCGGTGTAAGTTCTGTCAGAACCCACTGACTAATCACAGGGCATTTAAGTCTCTTGCAGTTTTAAAATAATAAAACTTACATATTCAGAATCAGCATTAGCTGATATGAATGAATATACATATATTTAAGCCATAATATTTTTCACTTAAGGTCTTTATTAACATAATTTTGATTGTGAAATAGAAAATGCTAGAGTACTTTACTACCTTTTACAAAAAAGTCTATTTGCCAAGTACCTATGTAATAAAAACAGTAAATGCATAAAAAACACTGATAAAATTTAATTAAATTAATCACAAACATCAAATCTATTCTATCTAATAACTGATCTCGTATTTAAAAACTCTATTACTACAAAGGTGCATTAAACTACTGAAAATATAAAGACTGCACTCACTAAAATATCAGTCTATAAAATGAACACACACACAAAAGTTAATTATTATAAAGGAAAACTTATATAATAGTAATGCTAAACAAAAAATAATAATTTTAAATAGACAAGAAGTAGAGCTGCTTATTTATTAAAATAATAAATTCTTCAATAAGTGTACATAAAATAGGAAATTAATCACAATTTTAATTCAATTCTATTCGTTTTACTAAAAAAGCAGCTGAACTCTGAGTCTACCTGACAGGAAAAAATAAAAATTGAAATTAGAATGACAATAGTAAACGTACCACTGGAAGGCGAGAGACCATGGGACTTTGTCCCCGTGTGGGTCTGCCGACGGGACAGGACGGAGATGGGCTTGGACGCTTCGTTCGCTGACGAAGATCGCAGCCGGATGGGCCCCAGCTCCTCCTTGATATTGGCAGAATTCGACATGGCACTGCAAGATGAAATAGGATCAAAGATTTAGTAGAAATAGGTCTAAAATAAACAACTTTGTTGCTAGCACTGAAGAGATTAACCGATAGAACACATCATGTGTTGTAGGGGTGGGGCGCCATGTGCCCGGAGTAAACCCAACTTCTTATCTTTCTGACTTCCTGTGAAATTGTTCAAATATTTTCTAATGTCGAAATAATCAATTTTATTAGCCTAGGAGAAGAAAGATTTTATCATTATTTTTTTTATTATATAAAAGTTACACATGAAATCATAATACCAGCGTACGTATGAGATTAGGTGACATAAAGTAGAAACAAAATAGCTATATAAACATATAATTTGCATATTCGAAGAATTCAAAGTTCCTAAATTTTAATTTCATAATCGTGATTACGAAATAACCATATTAACTATACATATGTATTTTTTTTTATATCCTTAATTGTAATAACAGAAATGTAAACTATTTAACTAAATAAGGAAATTGAGTCCTTTTTTTATTTATTTTTTTATCAATGTTCGCATTCAAACAAATACTGTTTCTTTTTTTTTTTTTAAGATCTTTTTCATAACTAAATTAATTCTCCAAGTTTGAATTTTATTAAGCCCGCCAAAACTAACGGAATCCCAGCAGTAAGAGGCGAGGGTGTGTGTGATGTCATTTGGTCCCTGACAAACACGTTGCTTAGTCATTTTGTATGAAGATTTTTAAAAATTCTCTAATAAGGAATTCCAATAATTTTTTTTGTCAATGTTAACTGTCTATCAGAATTAATGGCATTTAACAAAAAAAAGAATTGATCAAGATTTCACAGTTAAATTAATTTTTAAAGTTAGAATTTTTGTTTTTCCCGCCTAAACTTTTCCCTGCTCGGTATTGCCAATGGTTGACAAGTGACAGTTGTTGTTTGTTGTCAGGCATTGTCAGGTCACCATTAGCGAATTAGCTGTGAGTTGGGCTTTATGTATTATATTTATTGTAACGTACAAATGAACACAATTAATTACCTGGAAGCTTTAACTCCGCGAATTACAACACTAATATTATCAGTGTTATTTTTTAAATATAATATCAACATATCAGAATCAACGATTGGTAGGTTGTCAGACTGGCCTTGAATATATCCGATTTCTGACATGGTGTGTAGTTTTTTAAACAGATTTTGTATTAGAATTGTATTAATATTATTATTTTGTATAGATTTGTATGTTATGGACACTTATTTAAACTAAAAAGACTCGTAAATCATAAACAAGATAGCAAGCAGTGGACAAAACTGTTTGGCCTATCAACCTCTCCTTCTGGTTCGCAAAATACGCATGTAATAGAAAGAGATGCACAATAGACATTCCGTTATGGTATTGTAGAGTGCTTAAATAAAGAATTAATTTTCTATGGAATTTGGCCAAATGTGGGGAAATGTCATCCGACATTCAAGAGGTTGAGATGTAATAAATAAATACAAATAATGTAGTTGTAGTGATACAACTGAGATGAATTATGATAAATTAGTAATTAGACTGAGATGATTATATAAATTAGTGATAACAGTTTTTGTTTTAAATTAGCAAATCACACATCTTAAGATTATCTGATCACAGTGTCAAAGCCTTGCAAAGTGAAAAGTATTGTGCATCTATGGTTTACAGTAGGGATGCTATCTTTGCAAAGTGAAAAGTATTGAACATCTATGTTTTTACAGTAGGGATGCTATCTTTGCAAAGTGAAAAGTACTGTACATCTGGCAGCCCAATACTGAAATTGGGTGAGGAGGGTTTAATTTTTTGCCAGTTTTTCAAGTTGCATAATATGCTACCATCATAATGCATACCAAAGCCACTTTCACTATATAATTCTAATCAGATCACATCAATCACACAAATAAAAAAAGACGAGAGAGTAGAAAGAATCACGGATGACAGCACAATGGGCGACCTTCTGTTGTAATTGCCAGTGGGAGTCGTGGAGGCCAAATCGACAAAGTGCAAAGATTTAAAGGGGAGTACGTACTGCAAAATGGTTGCATGCATGCTCTGCGCTATGTTGGGGTCCTCCGTGTGCATCCACAGCTCCCCGGCCCCCGTCACGCTGGAGCGGCCCACCTCCATGTAGAAGAAGCACTCCGAGTCTCCACATCTTTATGGAAAATAAACATTGGCATCAGTCTTTATAAATTAAACTCTATCGAAGCCAGGGTCAAGTTAGCCTCTGAGAAGCGGTGTGTACTGACTGTACAGGACCTGCAGATACTTTAATAGTACACAACTGCTGTTTGTG
The DNA here is from genome assembly GCA_951813805.1 of Limnephilus auricula. Classification (NCBI taxonomy): domain Eukaryota; kingdom Metazoa; phylum Arthropoda; class Insecta; order Trichoptera; family Limnephilidae; genus Limnephilus; species Limnephilus auricula. Next base: position 37,671,432 of record OX638388.1, read on the forward strand.
TACAATGAATTGTTCACCCAATTGCAAGTGCGCCCCACTATTGAATTTGGCAGCTACTTCTGATCTGGAACCCCAAAATACTTTTAAAAACCCCCTCGACTCTTTTTTGTAAATTCCTCAAAATAATAATTTTGAAAATGCGTGCAAATTATTCGGTTTGGGATTAGATGATTTGGGCATGTAGTACAAATGAGCGAAAAAAGGGGTGTATGTGATGCGTATGTGAGAATGGTAGAAGAAGTTGGGGACACTCGAGGAAGACATGGCACGATCAAGTGAACCTAACATAGTATCTGTGAATGTGACAAGGGAGGTGTGCCACTAAGTGTTTGGCGGTCCATCCTCTCAGCATACCCCTGCAGAGAAACGGCGTGATGATTAGTTACTTTTTTTTAGCTAAATCATGATCCAACTTCAGTTGACTCACTTGATACAACAACAATGATAAACATAAATTAGAAACCAATTTTTGAATACTTTAAATCCAAATATAGTTTTTGCACACACAATATTTGCAGTGGAGACGCCCCCCATTGTAGAGATAGGTTTGTGAAACCGTAATAATATTTGCTTTCTATTTTTAAACATTTGAAACCAACAAATGCAAGTATTTCAACCCTACACTAACACAAAAACTTGCTTTCGTAAATATTATGAATTGAATGAAAAAGTACCTAATCTGAATCATACCAATGATTGTTTGTTTGCACAGCATAATAATAAATATGTATACAGAACATCGGCAAAGTTCTCTTTAGGCAAAAAGTCAATGACACCACATAAATCATTAATCAAACACATTATGTAAGCACTTGTGGCTTCCAGGGATTTCCCTGGGGTCATTAATCACAAATCTTATTCAGAAGGTATATATAATGCACATAATAATCTACTCATTTGACTCTAGTCGGGACGTTACCCATTCCATATTGTTGCAGTGTAAAGATATTGAATTTACAATTTCATATAATATATGAGTCACGATTTTGGTATTGATAGTTAAGTTTGATGAACCTTTGAAATTTTTCTTTACAGCTGTCTTTATCAACATTGATAAATAAATAATAAAGTTATTCAACATAATAAGATAAAGTCAATCAAATCGGCTCTGAACTTGAACTACGATAACATGGTAAAGGGAGATGATATTTTTAACCCTTAGCAGCCGTATCATGATTCCGAGAAAGCATCAGAATCATAAGTTTTCAGTATAAAGGCTTTCCGTCTTTATAAACGCTGTGTAAATACTATGCGCGGCGCGTAAGGTCAGAATAGTGAAAAATCTGATTTATTACCACTGCGTAGGCTTAGGTAAAACGGCCTTATGTTTATATTAACCGTAACAATGCTAAACTGGCGCTTAAGAATCTGACAAGTTAGATGGCGGGTAACTAATTGCACTACTCTTCTCACTATTAATTATTCCCTATAAGGTAAGTACGTGTGCAGTTCCTGTTAAAAATTGTCCACACACATGTTTCCATCTTCTGCACACATCTTGAAGAAAGGAATGTGTCACCAGATTATTGCTTTGAGCAAATATGATAGGTTCTCAGGGTTCGCACAAAATTATGTCACATTGACATTATTGAACAAATACTTTATGAATTATCCCTTGTTTGAAGAGGTCTGTGTGTTATTTTATTTGTGTTTTAATTTTTTTTTTTGCTTGTATTGAAAAACCATAAACAGAAGTACTACCTCTTTTTACTGTGACTGTGTTGTGTACCTGAGAAACAATGCATTTCCTTCTGAGGCGATACATAATTTCAAGAATAGTTTGTTAGTTTTTTTTTACCTATCAGACTACGATATGAAAGAACATTATCGGGTAAGAAAATAGTTATTTTTATAACCTACATATTTATAAAATGTAATTTATTATTTCGTGATACAATAACTTGATTACCCACTTAATTTTATCCACGCATGAATCTTGCAAAGTTCAGTTGATGGGCCTCACACACAATGAAAAAATTAGAGGGAACCTAGCTCATGATTGTAACAATGAAAAATTCAGATAAAAAAAATCTAAATAATATGAAAATTATACATTTGTAATTTGGCAAGCTTTGAAAATAATATGACAATCATGTACTGGTAAGTTGATGAGTATTGAAAATAGTAGGTGAATTATGGCGGGTATGAGAAATCATGGCTGGTAATGAAATTCACAATTATTGGTAAGTTGGAAGTATTGAAAACAGTACGAGAATACATTAGTAAGATGGTGATTATTTTAAATAGCATGAGAATTATATTGGCAAGTTTGTGAGTATTGAAAATAGAATACGAATAATACCTCCGGATGCTGGCGAGAGAGTATTCAATGGTGTCGGCCGCCCGCATGTCATGGGGGGTGATGTAGCGGGGGTTGGTCCGTATCTTCACGAGGGACAGCGACTTGTCCCTCAGGCACAGGTTGTAGAGGCCCAGGATGCCCCGCGAGGCCCCCAGACCCTTCTTCTGGACATGCACCTGCCAGATATGCTCTGCCAGGGAAACAGTATTATAAGCTTTTCTATTAATTAACACAATATAATATTGTCACAGAAAGGTGATACCGTTATAACAGCCACTGCATATAAATACTTTAATAACTCAGGTACGGGGCATACGTCTTCCTATGTCTACCTACGTTAAATTGTTGTGAAAACAAGCTTATGTGCCCAAGCGGTTAATCAAGAGGAAACTTTTTTAGTATCTGGGTCCAGTGACTAAAATGTAAAATTATATTTTTGGCAATTACAGCATTATCACTTTTATGTTCAATTGTGTAGACGATTTTGTGACAACTGACCCCTCAGGCCTCGACCATATTCTGTCAGCAGGTCAGAATATTTCCGCTTTACATTAAAATCCAAATAAATTGAATACTTGTGGAGGTATTCGAAAACTAAAAACTATTTTTGAAAGGTGATGAAAATCGCATTCAAATTTTATTGTCAAAATAACCGTGTAATTTTTTTAAAATTTAAATTTTTTTAATGCAAACTTGAAAAGATTTAAAAATTACGTTTTTTCTAAATAAATTTACTGGTAGTGAAAAAAAATAAAAACACAAATTTTATTAGACAAGTTTATTATAAAAGATATAATAACCTCACTTTTCGTTGTTTCATGTAAAAATCAAATAATTAAAAAATTCCCAAATATTCATAATTTTTTTTCAATTTGCGGCCAGAAACTTTGGATTTATAAAGGTGTAAAGATCATAACCTCACTTTTCGTTGTTTCATGTAAAAATCAAATAATTTAAAAATTCCCAAATATTCATAATTTTTTTTCAATTTGCGGCCAGAAACTTTGGATTTATAAAGGTGTACATTTTAATTATTTTGTGCTTAACCTCTCGGAGTGAGAAAGTTCGGCACACGGCCGTAATATTATTTTTTACTTTTCTTGGAAAACTTTTTGATTCTGGCCTTAGGTACTTGTACGGCCATACTCGCCGAGAGGTTAACTTTTAGATTTGAATATAAAGGGTGGTATTTTCTCTTTCTTAACACCGTTTAGATCATATTTCTAACCTTGATAGTAAGGGAGACACAACGATTTCTATGAGACCTATATGAGTTGTTCCCAAAAGCGAACAAATTAATCTGACGGATTAAATGAAAAATATGTGAATATTAGTTTGGCTTTCGAAAGCATTTACAAGCCCCGATAAAAAATATGAACTTTTACTTTTTGAAGCAGCCTAATATACACACACAACTAATCAGAATATAATCTTATGTCATGTTATCAAGAGTACTTTAAAACAATAAAGTAATTATTCAAACCTATTGTTTACTTTTGACGTTCAAAGATAAAATATGTAAATAAGCTACGATCGAGACCTGCAGTGGTCGTACAGACCTCTCCCGTCCGGGCTCGTTAACCACACTCAAAGGGCTAAAAAATATATATTATATATTACACTTCCGGGGTTTCTCACCATCCTCCCAATAGCTTATCTACACTAATAACGAATATTATTAAAAATAAAATACTCACAGTGGTTAGAAAACTCGGCCAACTTATCCAATATATAGCCACTATTCATAGTTTCGAGTACCGAATTACAAACTCCAACTTTATAAATAAATAAACCGTAAATCGAAAATATTCGTTATTAGTGTAGAAAAGCTATTGGGAGGATGGTGAGAAACCCCCTTATAGTACACCCATTAAGTGGATAGTCCATATAATACACCCATTAAGTGGATATTAATTCTCTACAAAAAAAAATCTAACTGGAAAACCAATTGTTGCCGAATTTTCTGCTCACTCACTATCTGGCTAACATTGCAAAAAGATTTTCTATGAAACATCGTCGGCTCAATGCACATGGAAAAATGGAAACCTTTGAACCTTGAAGCGCTACATATTATTTTAATTTTGGGTACTCGGTTCATAGTTAAAATAAATTTTAATTTTCAATTTGATTTAGAATCTGCAAATTCATAATGAACTAAGGACCAGTTGTTTCGGAAAATTTCACGTTTGAATTTCCCTCAAATCGACATTCACCGAAAAATTGGGTTGTTTCAACCTCCGTCAGAAGAAATTTCATCGAAAATTCCATAGGACCAGTTGTTTTGGAATTCCCTTCAAATTTGAATTTCCTTCAAATTTGAATTTACTTCAAATCGTCATTCACCGAAAAATTGGGTTGTTTCAACTTCCGTCAGCAGTGAAAATACTATAGAAATGTGATGTGAATGTGATCAGCCGAGTCCGGACGGTTAGCGAAATAATGGGAGGCGCATGCGCAGACGTCAAAATTGTGATTCGGCGGGGAACACTTGAATAAAATTTTCAAATTTATCGAACGTTATTTGTTGCTATTTACTGCTGACGGAAGTTGAAACAACCCAATTTTTCGGTGAATGACGATTTGAAGGAAATTCAAATTTGAAGGAAATTCAAATTTGAAGGGAATTCCGAAACAACTAGTCCTATGGATTTTTCGATGAAATTTCTTCTGACGGAGGTTGAACAACCCAATTTTTCGGTGAACGTCGATTTGAAGGAAATTCAAACGTGAAATTTTCCGAAACAACTGGTCCTTAGTGTTTTTTTAATGGAAGATGAAAGGGGTTTACACCACATACGGAATTTATCTTTTCAAAAATATAACGAATTGATGACACTGAAAGGTTAAATTGTGGATTGCTCGTCTTTCAAATACTTAATGTGAAATTTTAAATAAATGTTAAATTCAGTGCAAATATAATTGTGAAATAACATTGTGAAAATATCATATCTATTTAAAATAATAATAATGAATGTCCAACATTCTAGGTCTACTTGTAGATAATTATGGTGTTGTAATATGTGCAAGGCAGAAAGTCGGCCTTGACCATCCCATTCATACTATAATCAGATAAGAAATGCATTGTTGTTGTTGTTTGTTATCATAACACAGTAATTGGCCGTCAGTAGAGAGAGAGGGATAGAGATAAAGAGAGAACGGGAACAGTACTCACGCCTGGGGTGCGGCAGGTTCTCCTGCGTGGAGCCGGGGTGCAGCAGCTCCAGCAACGCCGACAGCCAGTCTGTCAGGGTTTCCTCGTCATCCGCCACCACGCACAGACACTCCTCCCGCGTGTACATGGCGATCACATGCTTCTGGCGCGTGTCCAGACGCCGCGTGATGTTGAAGCAACTGTTGAGCGGGATCAACTTCTTGGGCTGGCCTTGCGACCTCCACTTCTTCTCGGAGTCATAGTACTCCAGGCGGGCCGAGTTCTCCGGGCTCTCCCGCCGCAGCACAAAGTACTTCTTCTTCATGGTCTTCAGTTTCTTGAGGTAGCCCCTCTTGAAGACAGCCGCCGTGGGCGACGCGCGCTCCGCGGCGGACATGGCGGCGCTCCTCACTTCACCTCGGGAACACACTGCGGCCGCCAGGGTTCTGTTTCATCGTCCGGGGTTTATTGTTTACAAACAACGGCGCCACTCGGAGCCCCGCGGACCTAGCAAATGTCAAACAACCCACTCGCCGATCGCCACTAATCGCAAATCACCTGTATGCGTCGTTAATTGATCCTGTGTGTAGGGTCTAGGACGCGCATTTAGTAATTATTATTATACGCGCATTCCTTCATACGTAACGATCGACCAAAACAAGCACATTCCAGGTCAATGAAAGCCAGGAAACAGTCATCATACTCTCAATACGTAAGTGAATGATATCTCTCTCACTCTTTTACGTCCGCCCCTCGCGTGAGTAGAAGTGAGATAGTAGTACACGTAGACGGCCAGACAGACGTACTAATGTACGTGCAAAACATTGCTACATGAAAGTCACGCTTTACTATTTTTCAAACTGTAAAAATGAGCAAACTGGCAATATTCACATTAGATGACAAACACGAAAACATAACTTGATCGATTATACTCGATAAAATTATATTACGCACTCGCAATAACTTAATTGCGTGTTGGATAAATGATCAGCAAGGTCCATTTCAGACGGATGAACAAAACAATAATTTATTACAACAGAAAGCATTTCAACACTTACGATGTCACGCGAATTTATTTAGCAAAACTGTTTTGAGTACCAGACAATCGTTTAGCATTACTGATAAATAGTCTCCAAATACCGAAATAACGCAGACACGCACTGAAAATACGTCTCATGAAAAACAGTGACAGATAAAAAATGTGCTCATGCTTTGAACCACCATCACTTCGAAAACACCTTGATATTATACACCAACACAATTATTTCACCCACTTTTCATGTGTCAACAAAGAACTAATTGCTGAAAACGTAAATACAACACCGTTGTACATTTTTTTTTCAGTAAAAATGACTGTTTTTACGCCGCCCGTATAACCATTCCATAGACGACATCAAACAACAGATAGGGAATGTCAGCGTTATATTTATAAAATGGCGCAAGAATGTCAATAAAAGTAAAGTAAGAACCTGAAAGAAAAGGATTCCTTTTTTGGATAAAGTTTATATATTTTTATTATGCTTCCTCATTTGGACTAAAAATCAATAATGTACGAGAATCTCATAAGAAATGGAAACAAATTAATTATCAGTCACCAATGTCCTTTTTTATCAGGGTTTTCAAATATTAAAACTAACAAAATTAGTGGACAAGCAGAACGCAGTAATATTACCTTTCCGTCTAAACAAAGGAAGATTGGAGTGATGTACCATTTTCCCACATTCCTCGGTCTTTGTGATTATTCAACCTCAAGTTGAACACCAAAAAATTCCTGTGGAAATGCATTTTACTTATGGAAAAATTTACTGTGCAAAATTTTGTTTTTAGCGATACCACAATGCTTCAGGATCCAAGGTGCTTTCCTAACTATTCACCCTGTCTCCCCTGGTGCAACTTGTGCCCCGCTCAGTGCTACCTTGTGGACCACATAGTGAAGGGCTTCCGAGGACTGTGTACCTTTTATGTGACACCTCACAAAAGCGCCCCTGTCTGTACAAATGTAAAGACAGGGGAACTATGTCGCCACCCGGTTAGACAGCATTGTTAGGCGAGTTAAGGTAGGGGCAGTAGGAAGGGATTTATTAATGCAGGTCTTGAAGAGACCCAAATTTTATGAAGAAAAACAGATGCCGGTAGCTCGTTCCACATACAAGCTGATTTACACAATAACGAGTCAAAGAAACGACCCATTCTTATAAAGCCAACATCAACTGTGAATGGGTGTTCTGCTTGTCTCCTTCAAGTTTCATCCACGTAAACCGGGGATTAATGCTGCTAACTCCTTAAAACAGGCTCCATTAAAACACCTGTAGAACAGACTCAACATACCTACATTATGTCTGTGCATTAGAGATGGCACTCGGTCTGTTAACAACAGATCGTCAATCAGACGGACCACCCTCCTTTGTATAGAATGAAGTAGGTTTATCAAGAGTTTTAGGGCTCCAGCCCAGAGGTGGCTCCCAAACTCAATTGATGGGCGTACTTGAGATTTATGCCAGGTTAGCAACCGGTCACTATCAAGGAATCTGCTAACCCTGCACAAGACGGCCAGTTTTTCATTTTCTCTTCTATGTATATAAAAAAAATATCATTATATAGTACACAGGTTTTAAATTACATTTGAAATAGCGTGAGCGTTTTGCTCATGCTATTTCAGTTTCGCCTTCTGAAGGCATTATCAAACAAAATATTAAAAGAAAGATGCAACAACAAAGTAAACAAAGAAAGTAAATATATATTTTTATTTTATCTGTAAATATTTACAAAACCTATTATATATATTTTTTATAGAATCTATAGTTCAAAATCATCCAAAAATTCTGTATTGATTCCTTCCAATAGTGTTTGCGCTATAATATCATCATCTTCCAAAGTTTCATCAGGATTATCCGGTTCATTTACACTTTTAAGGACTGCAGAACCTAAAATAAAGTATTGGCTGGTAATAGTTACTGACATTACTTAAAATTTGTCTCAATATTCACAATAACACAAAAACATTTGTTTTTATATTTCAAACCACTTAGCCACTGGAACGATATAGGTCCAAATTTGGATCACTTTTATTTTTCTGCGATTGATATCGGTCCAAAATTAGACCACATTTAACAATCCTACAAATGAATCGTTGGGTTCCAATATCCTCCCTAATGAATTTTTGTTGAAAATGAGTTGTGAATGCCATATTTTGTGTTTTCTAACCAGGAATGTAATTTCAAAATTCCTCCTAGTTTCTTTATAAATCGTGTTTAACTATTGACCTTCCAAAATTTTCAGTTCCAAAATACTCCGTAATTGAGACGAATTAGGGAGTATTTTGAATCAGAAGTCAGAATTTCAACATACTCGAAATGATCACCAGTTTCTTTCCATGCAAATTTTGGTCGTTTGGTTGATTTTTGTCATGTTTATTCTATTAATTTCTCAATAAAACAAAAAAAAATGGAATCTTGAAAACTCATCAGCTCACACGTTTTTCTTGATTTACTCAAAAGTATGAAAATCCATTAGGTAGGGTTTTGGAACACAACGATTCAAATATGGAATAAACCGTGAAATCTAGATGGATTCATTAGCTTTAAACCGCAGTAAAAAGTTTATATGTTTCCATATTAATATTATGATATTATGAACGAAGTATGTAATTTTAAATTTTTATTTTAAAACTTAACTTTTTCTCCACCCATACTCTTTCATTTTTGTTATTATTAGTCAACCAATGCTTGATTCTTTTAATTAATTTCAGCATAATTATGTTTTAAAACCCAGGCAAAATTACTTAATGACATTTTACAGATTTACTTAATAGGTACAAAACCATGTAATTTTTTTAACATACTTTAAAACTTATATTTAATGTACTGTGTATATATTATAAATAAATAAATGTATGAAGAATGAATTAATGATGAATGTAAGTAAGTCTAAAGTCATGGAGTTTGAAAGAGAGAGTACGAAAATGGTGTGCAGTATAGTTGTGAATGATGAATACTTGGAGCAGGTGGATGAGTTTGTATATTTGGGAAGTATGTTTACGAGAGATGGGAAGGCTGATAGGGATATTGAAAGAAGGGTGAATGCAGGTAACTCCATTAATGGAGGATTGAACGCTGTTGGAGCCAACAAAAAGTTGTCCACAGAAGCGAAGCTAGCAGTCCACAATGGAGTACTGGTACCTACCCTGATGTTTGGCAGTGAAGCATGGAACTGGCAGAGAAAGGATGAAAGTAGACTGAATGCTGTAAAAATGAGATCCCTGAGGTGTATGTGTGGTAAAACCATGTATGACCGTGTGACGAATGCAAGGCTGATGTGAGCGTAATAAGTAAGATTAAGAAAGGGACCCTTAGATGGTTTGGGCACGTTGAGCGAATGAATGAAGAAAGATGTGTAAAGAGAATTTATGACGCGAATGTGAATGGTAGAAGAAGCCGAGGACGCCCAAAGAAGACGTGGCATGATCAAATAAATCAGATACTTGAGTCGGGCCATGTCAAGAGTCAGAATAATAGAAGAGTATGTATGAGAAGATGTATGAATGTGAATGAGGCAAGGAGTGTGTGCCAAGACCGAGTTGTTTGGCGGTCCGTCCTCTCTGCCTACCCCTGCGGTAAAACGGCGTGATGGTTAGTTAGTTATATTAATTAAATCAAACGGCCAAATCAAAAACTGAACACCAAACGCTCGAGTGGCTAAGTAGTAAACTTGAGTTGTATAAAAAAAACGTAGACTGAATTCAACTAATTACCTGCATTAGTACTCTCTATTTGTGGACTTATAGAAGAATTCCTCAGGACTGTAACAGTATCTGATCCTAAAGAGATTGTTTCCATGGAAAATATCTTTGCCAACACCCCTTCACAAGAAATTCTTAAAGCATTACCATTTTTGGTAAATTGATTTTCATCGTCGCTGTATAAGCTAAGTATATTATTATTTGTGATATTCAAAATGATTTTCTTTGACGCTGTGCCCGTTGTAAAGACGGAGGTGTTTTTCAGAAGCATCACAGAATACTGAGGGGCCAAGTACGGGCCTAGTTGCTCCCAGGCGTCCCGGTGAAGTGTGCACTGGATTTCGGCTGAAACATAAGTAATGCAAGCCATTATAATATAACATGATCCTGAATTAATTCCTGCAGTACCAATAAAAGTACAGTACGCGCAAAACTAAAATGCCGACCTAAACTTGATACAATCCATTCTCGCGCAGGTTCAGTCACTTTATTGATTTTAGAATGACCGTAAGCGAAAGAGAAAGATGCGTAAAATACATGTTCGACAGAGAAAGGCGTGGGCAGGGAGGCATTCCGCTTTTCAGATCTTAAACTCGCCTATTATGACGATTAAAGTTAGGCGCTTACTATACCATTAAATATTAACGAATTTTTCTAAACATAGTGGTTAAGTTTTAACCCAAACAAAAATAATAGCTTTTGTGGAGAAATGTTTTTAGTTTCACACAACCAGTTGCAAGAAATAGGGATGCCGCTAATAGATCCATTGTTACCTCTACCTCTTTTTCATAAATGACTGATGAATTTGGGAGGTGGGTATGGGTACCGCCGCTCCAGGTACCATTTATTTGATAACCAACACTTCTGCCATAGATTGCCCCAAGTGGTTCACTATGTTTGGTGATTTAGGAGGGGTACCCGGGTTCATGGGGTGAGGTTTTTCTAGGTCTTGGTGGCAGATGCGTCTGCCCACTTCATTGGTTGAGGGAGATCATTTGGCCTCTCCAGCAGGACTCTCTCAACTCAGTGATGCCTAAAACTTGGGCTATAAAAATAGGAATCACATAGCAATATAACCAGACAATACAGTTGGTTGTCTTCCCCCGTACCCGTCTTGTCTCGCAGTACGATGAGAGGATCCTGCAGGGTGCGGTCGATGCTCTGGACTACTCCGGTCAGCAGAGGAACCTTCCGTCCCTCGAGCTGATGCGCTAACGCTTGGGCTTTGACGTAGGCTATTGTATACTGCGACAGGAATCGGGAGTGGGCTGGGTTGAATTTTGCATCATTCTGCATCGCTAGCCACGGACCTTCCTCAAACACTGTGGTGGGCAGTTGATTTTGGGAGCATGTATAATTCTAAAACAAAGAAAATATATCCATATTTGCTGTACATGAAAAGATGTTTAGATCTGTAGTTGATATTGGATTATGAATAGATTATTGCGTGTAATATTCACTGATTATCTTGTTTAATGATTCACCAATACAGCATTCCTCATGCATATAAATATGTTATATATTCATAGCATGGAACCTTGTGATATAGGGTACGAATGAGCTCCGTTTTAATCTCTCCCTCTTTACGACGGAGTTTTCAGCAACAGAACCATATTATCAGCAATGTAGGTTAATGGGGCAAGTAAAATTAATTAAAACATTACCTGTGAGGATTGAATCTTATCGCCCTGATTTTCTAACTCCCTTTCCTGTGAAGAATCTGGCAAAAGTCCGGCAGGACCAGGAAACTTTCTTTTTCTTTTGATTCTGTTGGTAGTTTCAGTTTCTGCTGTAGGGTGATGAAAGGCATTTGTCGCATTATTACCAAGACATGGCAATGGTCGTTTGATAGTACTACTGACAAATTGACCATTCAACTTTTCAATTAAAATGTTTGCATTCTTTTCCACAACTGCAGGTTTTTTTAATGCTTCTGTATTCATACATATTATGTCGCTCTCAATCATAGACAGATTCTCATCCAATATCTGTTGAAAAATTCAAATGAAAATTAGAAAGTCAATATCGTGCTGCTACTTGCAATTTTATGATTTTTTTCTCAAAACACCTACAAACACAATAACATTTTTTTTTGTTTGTAATGGATAAACCAACATAAGCTGTTTTTGACAAGGGCGACCGAGCGGGCAAGCGGTGGAAACCACCCCCATTCCAGCAACGCCGGGGATATAACATGTAATATTTTTTGTTCTAGTTTATAAATAATGATTCACTGGGGAAGAATGAACCCTCAAAATGTTATTTTTTTAAGCAAATATTGCCCATTACATGTCGAAATTGTGACACTTTTTCGAGGCTTATACATACTTTTACATACTCATAAAATACTTATAATGTGACGATCTTAGAACTAAAAAACATCATCACAAATGCAAAATGTTTCCTACTTACATCATCGAAGTCATCAGATTGGAACATTTTTTATATGCGATGATTTGTATTTTAAAAAGTGTGATATTTTCTGAATGAGTTGTTATTAGTTATATTATAATGTTTAAAATTGAAAAAACAAATAACAAGACGAGATCATTGTCATTATTTTCATATTTCTTCACTTCACATAGATAAACATAGATAATCATTTTGACATCGCGCGCTAAAAGTCTAGTGATGTCAATATTCGAAACATTTAATTCGATATATATCCGTTTCGAAATTTAGAAATAAACTCTCGGACTAGCGATGGGCACAATCGATGAATAATCGATGATTTACTCGATCTTTTTTACCATCGAATGATTTCGATTCATTTCCATAGAAAAATCGATTCTCGATTCTCGATGTCAAATTCATTCGAATGCACAGTCCGAGAGAATCGGTTTGAAATAGCGATGGGCACAATCGATGAATAATCGATTATTTACTCGATCTTTTTTACCATCGAATGATTTCGATTCATTTCCATAGAAAAATCGATTCTCGCTTCTCGATGTCAAATTCATTCGAATGCACAGTCCGAGAGAATCGGTTTGAAACGTCATCGAACTTGGAATCGATTCTCGCTTCTCGATGTCAAAATTCTTTCGAATGCACGGCCGAGACAATCGGTTTGAAACGTCATCGAACTTGAAATCGATTCTCGCTTCTCGATGTCAGAATCCATTCGAATGCACAGTCCGAGACAATCGGTTTTAAACGTCATCGAACTTGGAATCGATTCTCGCTTCTCGATGTCAGAATTCGAATGCATAGTCTTGAAACGTCATCGAAAGTGATTTTGCTTGTCAAACGAAATATTTTATAGGTACATGTTATAATCAACCTGATGTGTGAATTTTATATTATGAATAAATACTTTTAGGTAACGATTTACGTTTTCAGTATAGTTTATACGTAAAAGATTGCGATGGTGATAGCTTTCAACAATTTAAAAATGTTTAGTATGAGGTTATGTATCATCTATTTGGGTATTGTATATTTAATTTAAAATAAAACAATAACTTAGTATATACCATTTTTATATTTAATGCCGACGTTTCGCTAAAACCGTAGTTTCTTCAGGGCAGTAAATAATACTCTACTAAAATCAGCAAGTAGGTAATATGTTTTCATATCTGCTTTATATGACCAAATATATTTAATTTATTTGAAATTAACAGGTGTTTCTTAGTTTGTAATAAAAATGAAACGATTTCTATAGTATGAAAACTTTATTTAATGATAAACTACAAATATAAAAATATAAATACAAATAATTGCATACTAAAAGGTGTGCATAACCTACATGTTATTTAGAGGTTATTTTTTTAACAAACACGACATAAAATTATTATCTTCGTATTAAACACAGACACACTGTCAATATTATTAATGGGAATTTGTACCAACCGGCTAAACTAAATATCTTATTAGTAATTTTATTGTTGTGAGATGCCCACATATTTGAAATTCGTGGAAAATGGAATAACACTAATGTTGCCATCAAACAAAAAGGAATTTGCCAATTTGCCATTGCCAGGAAATAAAAACGGTGATTGAATTATTGTTGCAGTACTTACTTACTAATGTTGCGTTATTTAAACATGTTATTTAGAGATTGTTTTTGATCAAAAATGTCATATAATTATAATTATTTTCATATTATTAAACATACATAAATATTTTTAATGGAAATTTTTACCAATGGGCTAAACTAAGTAGCTTAACAATAATTGTTATGTTGTGAAATGCATACCAAAAAACAACAAATAAAATTACAACAAACAATAAGCGTTGCCATACATGATGCACCATAATAATTTTCGACTTCCTACCCCCCCCCCCCCCCCCCCCCCCCGTCACAGACAAAAATCCTGCCCCTGACCGTAGCTATTGCTCCCGAACTCCGAGCAAAAAATCGATTAATCATTCGATTATTGTGATGTCTCGATTAAAAAAAATCGATTATATAAAAGTTTCGATCATTCCCATCGCTAGTTTGAAACGTCATCGAACTTGGAATCGATTCTCGCTTCTCGATGTCAAAATTCTTTCGAATGCACGGCCGAGAGAATCGGTTTGAAACGTCATCGAACTTGAAATCGATTCTCGCTTCTCGATGTCAGAATCCATTCGAATGCACAGTCCGAGACAATCGGTTTTAAACGTCATCGAACTTGGAATCGATTCTCGCTTCTCGATGTCAGAATTCGAATGCATAGTCTTGAAACGTCATCGAAAGTGATTTTGCTTGTCAAACGAAATATTTTATAGGTACATGTTATAAACAACCTGATGTGTGAATTTTAAATTATGAATGAATACTTTTAGGTAACGATTTACGTTTTCAGTATAGTTTATACGTAAAAGATTGCGATGGTGATAGCTTTCAACAATTTAAAAATGTTTATTATGAGGTTATGTATCATCTATTTGGGTATTGTATATTTAATTTAAAATAAAACAATAACTTAGTATATACCATTTTTATATTTAATGCCGACCGGGTTTCGCTAAAACCGTAGTTTCTTCAGGGCAGTAAATAATACTCTACTAAAATCAGCAAGTAGGTAATATGTTTTCATATCTGCTTTATATGACCAAATATATTTAATTTATTTGAAATTAACAGGTGTTTCTTAGTTTGTAATAAAAATGAAACGATTTCTATAGTAAGAAAACTTTATTTAATGATAAACTACAAATATAAAAATATAAATACAAATAATTGCATACGAAAAGGTGTCCATAACCTACATGTTATTTAGAGGTTATTTTTTAACAAAAACGACATAAAATTATTATCTTCGTATTAAACACAGACACACTGTCAATATTATTAATGGGAATTTGTACCAACCGGCTAAACTAAATATCTTATTAGTAATTTTATTGTTGTGAGATGCCCTCATATTTGAAATTCGTGGAAAATGGAATAACACTAATGTTGCCATCAAACAAAAAGGAATTTGCCAATTTGCCATTGCCAGGAAATAAAAACGGTGATTGAAATATTGTTGCAGTACTTACTTACTAATGTTGCGTTATTTAAACATGTTATTTATCAAAATTTATTATTGTTATAATTATTATTATAATTATTTATTGTTTTTGACAAAAATGTCATATAATTATAATTATTTTCATATTATTAAACATACATAAATATTTTTAATGGAAATTTTTACCAACGGGCTAAACTAAGTAGCTTAACAATAATTTTTATTTTGTGAAGTGCATACCAAAAAACAACAAATAAAATTACAACAAAAAATAAGCGTTGCCATACATGATGCACCATAATAATTTTCGGCTTCCTACCCCCCCCCCCCCCCCCCCCCTAACAGACAAAAATCCTGCCCCTGACCGTAGCTATTGCTCCCAAACTCCGAGCAAAAAATCGATTAATCATTCGATTATTGTGATGTCTCGATTAAAAAAAATCGATTATATAAAAGTTTCGATCATTCCCATCGCTATCTCGGACACAGAAATAATGATAAAAAATCACAAAATCGTAATCTTTGTAAATCGAATTTAGATATTCTTTTGGGTACTACTTACTACTTATTAAAACTCCATCTAAATCAGAGAAAAAAATCTGCTCCAAGCCAACTCTTTGGAAAGATAATTATGAAAAATTGTTAAAAACTACTTTGTCAATACTGTATTAATCTGTTCATTATGGACTGAGCGTGGCGACCGCGACGTCCTGTTTCAACTCGACCGTTTTTCATTGTATGTCTGTATTTTTTTTTGTATGTTCCGTTTCCGTTTCAAGATGGTGGCCGTTTTAATGGCTCAGTAAAAATTATTTTTAAAATGTGAAATTGTGTTTTTTTGGACTTTCTTATTGTCATTTTTTTAACATTACATAGTTATTACGGTCTGAATAAATTTTGAAAAAAAATGTAATTGAGCTAGTGACATTTCCTTGGACAATGTATTGTATATGTGATTCATTATTTGATTTTTTTTTTAATGTATTGTATATGTGATTCATTATTTGAATTTTTTTTAATGTTACATAAAATATATGTGGGTATTTAAGAATCTATTATAAATCTTGGATTTCGGAGGAAATTTGTATTTTGATTTATTATAATAGAAAATTAGAAACATACTTTTTTGGACGCGAGGTCTAACTGTTCACAGAACTACTAGTTATTATTTGAAACTAACCTTTACTCCTAAAAAAGGAAGCAAACAAATTGCATAAAAAAGTCTTATTTTCTTTACAACAAAACATTATTATTATAAAAGGAATATGTTTCAAAGATGTAGGATGATAAAATGTGGAATTCAGTGCATACGCGGACGGTTCCGATCTAGCATTATTCTGCCTCGAATGGGCGATAAACTCTTCTCCGTAACATTGGGACAATTTCGGCATGCAATACATTCTAGATGTGCACAGCTCGCAGTTACTGCTCTGTAAAGGAAAACCGATCATATTAAAAAGTGCTTGATTTTAGAATCATAATATCTTAAGAATAATTTGTATCAAAATCTAGTAATTGTATAGTAAGTTAACCATTCTTAACTTGCCTTATTCCTTTATCAGTTATTTCCACGCATCCTGCTATATTTAGATGCTGCAGCAATTTATTGGATTTTGAAATGGCTAGCATGCACATATCACCCACTCGCGGAATACCCTCCAGGGAAATCTTCCTTAAGCTTTGAAATTTTTTCAATAAAAGTATTATGCATGAATCTGATAAAAAGGTACAGTGCGATAGATCAACTTCTTCTAAAGAATTCTGATGCAGTGTTAATGTTTCCAAAGCCCCCGTTGTAAGCCAATTGCATTTCTCTAACTTTAACACTTTCAGGTTGAGACTGTTTAATATAATAGGCTGCAGTGAGGTGGACGTGAGATTCTTGCATTGGCTCAAATTAACATTCACCAAGTGACTGTTTGCATCCAACAGTGGTACCAGAAGTTCATTTGTTAAAAAACTACTCTTGGCAAAATTTAAGACTCTTAAATTGTAGCAGGAAGACGATAACACCTGAAATTAATTCAAGATTTATAAGAGTGAAAAATGTTTAGGACTGAATTTAAACATATTATTTTATAACATAATATTTTGAGGGATGATCTGTTATCAGATGAGTTAATCGATGAAATATTATAAGAACTGATTCAGCCTTGCAGTTTCATCAATGAATTCTGATTTTTCATGCATTTTTTTTACTGGGAATTGTTTTATGTAATTATATCATGTTCGTTTAGTTTTCATAAATATTCAACAATCAGTGAAAGTGCCCACCTTGAAAGATTTGCCAGGGAAGGAATGATTGTTAATAATTTTCAATATTTTCATGTTATTGAAATACATGTCAATCAACGCTAAAAAGTCTTTCGATACACACCTCAAATTAAAGCAATCTTTTAACTTAAGCATGGGCATGATAATGGGTACAAATATATCATTCCATGGGATGTCTAACAAGCTAATTTCTTCATTCATTCTTGAGGAATAAAAGTGGACTGATATTGGAATAGAAAATATCTACACTTATATTAATCTATAAACTCCAATGCAACAAATTTGATATTCATCTCTTTCCTCCGTGTATTCTTTTTACGGAAATCAACGCCATGCATTATTTGGCATTCCCTGCAGATATGCACTTCTTCTTAATCACTTTCATCATAAATAAAATCATGTTTCAAATCTATTCAGAATGACAGCTGTCATTATCAGTGTTATTTGCATAGATGAAGACGTAAATATACCTATGATGATATCCGGTCATAGACATAAATTATGAAATTCATTTTTAATATAAAAATTTTGGCACTAAGGGCAGCTGGGTGACCATTGTTTTCTTGCTCATCCTGGAACATTTTCAACTGCATATAAAATAACGTCCAGTTCTTACCATTTTAATACTGTTGTCGAATCGTCTAGATGGTATCATAACTTAATGCCTTCGAATCAGATTTGATTTAATATTCTCGCAACTAAATAATTATAGTTATTGAAATTTGAGGTATGCCTTCCTCCTCCAAAAGCTAACGGCGGCCTTGCAATATTCTTTATTAGGGCAGATCTGTGAATTGTGGTTAAAACTGTGTTGATTTGTGGATTCAAATACCTCGTGAATCAAACACATTTCGAGTCCGAATTTTTTATGATAACCAGTTTTTAATAAATTAATAAAAATTCAATATCAGTTACGAACATTACATGCATATCTTACTACGTCATAGTCATAATTATATCAAAGAATCCATAAATAGTTTCTTTATAAATTTCAGAGTCGGTTTTAATCACGAAGGTAACTTCTGAATAATATCATGGACGTGGAATCTACGTGCAATTTTTTTAATTCCCACTGATCAAAACCCCATTTTCTTAAGAAAGTCTGATATAAAATGAGTTTTTTTAACTACCTTTAATATCCGGTGATACTCGTATTTCCTAAGTCTGTCTAAAATTAAATATATATATATATATATTAACAAAAAAATAATAATCCTTAATTAAAAAAAAAAAACATTGAAGCTCACTACCCTCAACGCAATGCCTAAAAATCGGATTCATAGATTGTAATAATGTCCAACACATCTGTCTACCAGTGAAATAGATGTAAATAATAGTGTTTCTCCCACAATGTATCAATAATACAAATCGAAAATAAGAGAATAAATTACCATCCTGATTTTTTTAAATTTTAAACACCAGAATAAACATTTCTGTTGGATGTATTACAAATTCGATTAAAATAATAGATCCTTGCATATTCTTCAGCTCCAGAATCGATGAACGTAGGATAACCAATTCTATTATAAAGAGATAAAAAAATACTTTGTATCAGATAGATAATAATGATAAGTATTTCAATTTCCGGAAATGCATTTTAGGAGGAATTTTGTTAAAATAAACAATTGACAACTTTTCTTCAAGCCATGTTTTGACGTAATAATATAAAAATAGTTTTTTATTTATTTTAAAATTAAAACCAACCTAAGAATCTATTTTAGGAACAAAGGTTAATATTTTGCGTCAAATAAGCTAAGAAAAAACTAACCTTAAAACTTTCACATCAATCACAGAAAAAAACTATTAAAATGCATTATTTTCCATTTCCGAAAACTGAAAACTTACTTCTAATTATTATGTCACTTCTACTAAGTGTTTTTACAATAAAAAATCGCGTGAAGTGTACATATACGAATCTAAACAGACTGATGATTGATATATTATTTAGGTACGAATTCAAATGTACGAGAAAATATAGATCGCGCCTTTGATGCAGTCTTACAAAAAATAAATAATTACAAAAGTGACTGTCAGCAAAAACTTCAGAGAATACAGAATAAAGTAAAACAACCTGTTCGTTTAGTTGCCGCAATTGTTACCGATTGTTTCATTGTTTGTTACATTGCGAACTTCATGAGCATTCACATGCGCAGTTTGGCGTTGTTTTAAAATACCATAAAGTGGCCTATTAACTAATATCGGGAATTTCTTATTAATTCTTGGCATCACTGTCAATATGGCCATCTTAATGCAGCCTTTTGTTAGTGTTTTCTGAATATGTTTTCTTAGATAATATCCGATAGTGACCAGTTGGTTAGTTTTAATCGAACAAATTTATTCGTTGATTTATTACAAGCGTTTTTTATTGTGTGACAATTTGTTAACTGACGACAGGTTTTCCCTGCTTGAAGTGGCACCTTGTAATCGGTATTACCGGGAAAAAGTACGTGATCCGGGATACGTTATATGGAATTACACATTGTTTTACTTTTCATTTAAGTGCAAAATCAATGATTCTAAATATTTTTTTAGTTTTTTTATGATGCAGAATCAGTGTTTAGGTTTATATTATGATTTGGAGTTGTTATGAGCGCGAATACATTGTACAACGTAAAATGTAGAATCCACAAGATGGCTGCCGACGGATGCTTACATGCCCGTTATGAAATTACAGTAAATTCGTCATACTGGTTTGTGATAGGATACTGATTGAAGTGCGTATTTTAATATTATTCGATGTTTCGCTAGACTAAAAGTTCGATGACAATACCAAGACTAAATAGTTTATGTCAACAAACAATATGATGTGCCGAAGTGTGGTGGGGAAGTTTCATTATGACTTTTGACATTTGAAGTTCGTAGCACTTTCCTGTATGACCCGCTAGAAGGGTGTTACAATGGGAGAACCGGCCGTCGTCGGCCGTGAAGAGTGGACGAAATGGATTCTCGAAGCCATAAGAAAAATACGCTCTCAAAAACAACGTCCCAGTGTTGAAAGGATATGTCACGCTATTCGCCAGCACCATAACTTTCACGAGGACGTTGTAGGCGAAAACCTGGACTACGCCGTTAAAGCTGGTTCCGTATTAAAAGTGTATAACAAAGGGCAGAGTTCTTACAAAGATCCCGGAGGCTGTCAAAGCAAAACATTGAGGATTGGCAAGGGAGTGGATCTGTGCAAGATATTCTCTCGGTCAGTGCGGGAACTGGGGGAGCGAGACGGCTCCAATGTAAAGTCAGTGGAGAAGTACTTGTACCAGACTTACAGTGTGGTGCTGGAGGAAGGCGTCGATCTGAAACAACTGCTGCGGATAGCTTCCAAGCGGGCCATCGCCCGAGGCTTTGTGACCCAGCATGGGAAGCTGTATAAGTCCACGGATCGCCCGCTCACTGGGATGTCACCTGTTTCCACCCCAACAGCTAAATTTAAAAAGGAAAAGAAACGGGCGGCTATGGAAAGCCCTGAATCTAAGGTATTCCTTTTAACATTCACTGTTATTTATTATATTTAGGAATTACCATGATAAATTGATCAATTAGGTATTTTACTGCACAATTTCCCTTTACCTGTGTGCAATCCAATTTATGGTATTGTTTATTTATTCATGCAATTGATTATGTTATATTTTTCTTTTTGTATCTTTTATGTAAATAGTAAAAACATAACAGTATTTAGTTCACAACATATCTCTTGTCAAACAACACATTTAGATTGCTTAAAATCATAGATATAGGTCGACAATACAAACTTGACCTCGTCCTCGAGATTTTGATGACTAAATTTTCATTCTAGTATTCTTATTTAAAGTAAAACAATAATTATGCTCAGTTTGTCGCTAATGTTTTGAAAAGGTCGAGATAATCGCATTGTTATATTGATAAACAATATTTTTTTTAAGACATTGTTATTAGCTATAAAATTTCCCTAACCATCACTGTTTATATTTGCGTACTCAATGCAAGTTATTAATCTGTTATATGTTATACGATTACTTACCGTAAATTACTTCATGCAATTTGTCTGCAGTCTTGATAATTTCCACGGTTATTTTTATTTATTTTTGTTCCGTAACCTTGATGGAATGTGAATTGACCTTGATTAACCCATAAGTATCCGAATCATTTAAAAAAAAATTTTTATAGAGAAACCTCACAAGAGTCCCAACTGCTCCCGTCCGGAGCCAGTGAGACTATGGCATCCCCAATTGGGGTATGTTGTGAGGCTGAAGGTATGTGGAGAAGGGAAGGTGATGGGAAAGAGCAAGGTGGGGAAGTACCTGGCTAATCAGATCTAGTCACTAACACGGCTAAAGCCATTATTAAGCAACATTTCAATGGTCTTACACCAGGGCAATACTGAGAGTATCTTCCGCTCTGGAACGTGCCGCAAATATAGTATATATTATTTTTATTAAGTAGTTAATTGTGAAATAACACAAATTAATCAATTAAAATTTATTTGCGCAAGCCGGGTTCGAACCCGGCGACCTTCCGATTGGGGGTCAAGAGTCTTACCACTCGACCACGGACTTCAAATTTACGGGCCTTACTAATAAAAGTGTTAAATATTACACCTATTATACATAAATTGTTGTTTTTCAGGTAAAAGTTAAAACACGTTTTTATGAAGACCCTATGTGTTTGTTTACCTAGTGTAATTAGGAGCTTACTAACCTAAAAGCCCATGTAGATGACCCAAAAATTTGACAAAATTTACGTGTTTGTCATTGAACATCTACCATGTTAAGTTTACCAAAAACTTTTGAAAGTTTTTATTTTATTTATTTATTTCTATGCTCTTACATACAGTTTATAAATATAATGACATTAGGTGCAAGTAAAAAAAAAAATATTCTTAATGAGTCATCTGTCGGCCTTAACCTCTAACTGTCATCCGACATTCAAGAGGTTAATATAAAACATAGTAGGTAGTAGAGTGAAATATGATTGGCAACTGTATGTAAATGGTTAAAACGAACGTAGTTATGTTTTGTGAACACCTCACTAGGAGAACCTGTGTTGAGGTGTTCGCATGTATTATTATGTCGTCATAAGTGATAGCACAGTATCCCCCTTGAGACTCTCAAGGAGGAAACCCTAGTTCCACCCGTGGTGGCAGTAAATAGTATATATAGTAGGTGTAGGTAGCTCTGTTGAGATAGTCATCATAATATTATACAGATACTATGTAGTAAGTTTAGGTAAGTTAAGCATTGTAATATTCTAAAGACGCAATGCAATACATTATAGTGAAAAGAGTACAGATACATTATACAAGATTTACAGATGCAGAACAAGAGTTAAATATCATGGTTTATACCAGTGTTTCTCAAACAAACGTCAGTTTCGTGTTTGACACCACCATGAAGAGTAATTTGAGCGAGAAAGAATTTCTTTTATATATTTCTCATTATAAAGGAAACACCGCTATGAAAAGAAATACAAATTTATTAAAAATTCGCTGTCCAAACATCACTGAAGAGGACATAAAAAAAAACTAATTGCATGCAACATACAAACGCAAATGCAAAACTACGTCATTCTTCACGTCTGCGTGACAAGCGAACATAAAATTTGACAAACAAGTTTGATCGTCTACAAGGGCCTTAAGAATTATTTGTAAATTTATTCCAACTAACTAACCATCATGCCGTTTCCTGCAGGGGTAAGCAGAGAGGGCGGACCGCCAAACAACTCGGTCTTTTTGTCACGACTTAAGTATCTAGTTCACTTGATCGTGTCATGTCTTCCTCGGGCGTCCACAACTTCTTCCATTCACATTTCCTTCATATATCCTCCTTACACTACTTTCTTCGTTCATTCGCTCTACAGGGTGGACCTTAACTGTATACCTAGTTTCAATTAACGAAAAATAAATAATTGTAGAACTTAGAAATGTTTTATCTATATTTTCAGAAACTACAATAAATGGAAATATTAATGACATCTAAGTTTTAAAAAATATATTGTTCAAGTGAGTTCCACTAGCTTGTTGACATTGTCTAAGGATTGGATTCGAAAATTCTCAAAAACACGTTGGGAAGTTGCCTGCGGGATGGCGTTAATTTCCCGTACAATGTCTTGTTTTAAATGATTCATTGTTGTTGGATTGTCTTCATAGACTCTTGATTTTAAGTATCCCTACAAAAAATAATCACACGGGCTGATATCCGGGCTCTGTGGGGCCCACTCAACTTCTCCTCGTGAAATGAGTTTCCTGGGAAACATCTCCTTCAAACAGTAGTGCTGAAACCAGATCCTGAAATTGTGACCTCGAAATTCTTGAAGAGCTGGGACCAAGAACTCCTCGATATGACGATAATTCTTAGTTCTCACTGTCTTAGCAACTCCTCTTTCATTTTCAAAGAAGTATGGGCCAATGATACCTCTAGCTGATATTGCAGCCCACACAACGACCTTCGGGCTATGTAACTGGGCTACGGACGTTGATGCTTTTGTCGGGGATTATTCTCAGACCAATACTGGCAATTTTTTTTATTAACATGGCTATTGATATGCAAAATTGGCCTCATCGCTGAACATTATGTTGAAAAATTGTCAAAACGTTGCAGCATCACATTGGCAAAATTAAGTCGAAGATCGGTATCGCTCGGCTTCAACTCTTGCGTCAGCTGAATTTTATAGGCTTTTAGATGTAAATCGTGGCATAAAATTCTGAAAAAGTGGTCCTCTTGATGCTTAAGGCTTGGCTTCTCTTGCGAGTTGATTGCTGTGGATTTTCCCTTACTGATTCTCTAACACGCTGAATAACTTCTGGTGGCTTCGGGTGGCCTTGATTCATTATTTTTACTGTTCAGCCGGTTATCTGAAACATTTTGATCCATTTCCGAATAGTCATTGCGCTTGGTGCTTGACCAATGTCTCGTAAACCAAAGTGGAGGAATTCAACTCACGATGCATGGTTGGGACCCAAATGGGATGCCAACTCATCCACTGATCGGTCAGACATCAAAGGGGTTGCGCTACTATAGGAAAGAATATTGTAATACTGTGATGTTTTTTTTTATTTTTGTCATTTTGGTTATAAGGGGTACGCGAGTTTGGGCTCTTCTCGAAGGGGTAGTCAGGAAAAAGAAATTGGGAATCACTATAGTCTATACGTCGGATATAGTATTATATTCAATGGTAACCGGATAAAACAGTAGTGACAAAACAGAACATGATAAAAAAAGTTAGGTTAGTGGTTTGTTGTATTTTCTTCAATGTTCTGAATTTTTATGGAACAACATTACTAATAATCCGATTTCCAGGTGGCGGTGGCTCCCCTGCAGCGCGCCATGCCCATCTGCTCCGAGTGCTTGGGTACGGAGGCTAGGAACCCCGCCGGAGAGCCCGAGGTGCTGAGTTCCTGCAGCCAGTGCAAGGCTAACGTCCACCTCTCCTGCCTCAACCTCAAGGACTTCCAGCTGAACGCCCCTATCTACAGGGTAATCCTTTTAATTATTTTATTTATTTACGTTATAAACAGTCAACAAAGAGTACTTAATGACTGTACAGTTTTTGGATTGTTGTAAACGGAAGTGGTGCCCTCTGATATTTTCATAAATAACCATTGAAGTTTTCAAACAGCATCCCCAATGGGAAAATGTAAAAAATAATAATTTACGAAGCTTGGAATTTCTCAGTTTCAAAAACTATACAATCTCCCAACCGTGATTGGAACCCTGAGCTCTGACCAATTTTCAGAGCAAATTTTTTTTACAATTTTCCGTGAAGAATTTTATTTGTTTGAAGTTTTCCAAGCTTCACATAATATCAAAAAGATAAATTTTCAACAGAAATTTTCTTAGAAAATTTATATTTTCCAGAATCAAACTTTCCCGACCTGGAAAATTACCAAACTCTAAATAACTAGATCATAAAGATAAATGTCTAAACAAATATAATGTTTTCCAAAGTCAAACATATAAATTGAAAAGAAAAAAATCTAACTTATGAATCCAACTTCATGTATAATGATATTCTTGTCCATGGTTTTTTTTTTCCGGTTAATTTGCCGCCACTGGATCGTCCAATATAATTTTTCCAAGGGACCGGCTATTTTTGGATTCGGTTCCTTTTGGCTTTTATAAAAATCGAAAATTTGAGCTGTGCCCATGAACAAAAAAATATGTCTAAAATGATATATTATATAAATGGTAATCTTGAAATTTCAGAACTCTCAAATCGATTTGGTTAAAAATTTCTATAGGGGAGGTTTATGGGGGAGAAACTGGAATTTTGTGTCAAAATACACAATTTCGGCGTCATTATTTAATTTCTTAAGTTTAGATTGGCAGTAAATTTCTTAGTTAATGGGAGTTTGTCACTTAGTAAAAATTAGTTGTCTTTCGTCCAGTGAATTTCAAATGAGCAAAGTTATATGACATCCATATATTACAATAGGCATTCACAAATGATTTTTATTGAGAAAAATGAATAGGTACTGTGTGATAAAAATAAAATTTTGCACATATTCTAATATTTGCTGCTGTACATACAAAGGGGCAAAACTCTACCACCAGGGAACGCTACCAGCGCCGGTTCTACGAAATCTGGCGCCCTGTGCAGGAAGTACCGATGGCGCCCCCCCCCTTAACATTTTTTTAAAATTCAGATAAAAAATTTATATACATATAAAAAAAATAAAAATAAATTTTTATGCAATACGTTTAAAATAAATTAATATCCCGCCAACAAGAATCAAGAGTAACTTTTCCGAGTGACCTGGCGGTAGCTATCTATGACACTGGACAAAATAAGTACATCATAACAAAATATAATATAAAACAGGAGGCAGTTTAGTTCAGAAATAATAATATTCTGATCAGTTTGTTTAATATGGTGCCAAATCGCGCGCGAATGGCAACATAAATAAACCAATAACGCGGCGAAAGCGACGAACTATCATCAAAGAGCAACTTGTAATC
Organism: Limnephilus auricula; assembly: GCA_951813805.1. Lineage (NCBI taxonomy): Eukaryota > Metazoa > Arthropoda > Insecta > Trichoptera > Limnephilidae > Limnephilus > Limnephilus auricula. Next base: position 37,698,268 of record OX638388.1, read on the forward strand.
AACGAAGAGAGATCCGTACGAGAAGCGATCAATGAACCAATCACAATGTTTGTTGAATTTCGAACGATACAATGGTCGTAAGAGCAACAAGGAAAAATAGGTCTTACGTTCGTATGAAATATATTGTATTTGGAAAAAAATTCCTTGACGTAAGTCAAATCCGTATTTCGTTAAATTTTACCATCGATGCGCGCGCATTAGGTTCACGCATATGGAAAGTGAGTGTTGCTAGCGCGAACTAATAATTCCGTATTACGAGTAATTTTTAAACGATTCGGGGAATATTTTAATTGAATTTTAAAACAATATTTATTTTATCACGGCGCCCCTTCGTAGTGGGCGCCAGGTTTTTTGCACGTTTTTGAACGTATGGCAGATCCGGCGCTGAACGCTACTAAATTGGACGAAGCCCATCAAAAAGCCGCCTGCAGGGCCTGACAGCAAAAAACTTTTACCGCTACATACTATTTGGGATAAAATGTATGGGCCCGATTTTTTATTTATTTTTATAGCGAACACCTCACAAGAGTCCCGAATGCTCCCATCTGGAGCCAGTGGGACTATGCCATCCCCAATAGGGGTATTTTGTGAGACTGAAGGTAAAGCGGGGAAGGGAAGGAAATGTTGAAGAGGAAGGTGGGAAAGTACCTGGCTATTCAGATCTAGTCACTAAATACGGCTAAAGCCATTTCAATCAACGTTTCAATTCTGAATGGTGGTCTTACACCAGGGCGATTCTGAGGGTATCTTCCACTCTGGAACATGCTGCAAATATAGTATATATTATTTTAATTAATTAGTTGTGAAATAACACAAATTAATCAAATTAAATTTATTTGCACACGCCGGGTCTGAACCCGCGACCTTCGGAATGGGAGTCCAAAGCCTTGCCCCTGCACTACGACGGCCGTCAATTGTTCCAATTAAACGGAATTGACTGTATTAGTTATCGACATCCACTGATCAATTATTCGTTTGTGAAAGATTAATCCCTTCCCTAATTAAAAAGTTAATATCCCTTCTATTTGGGAGTTAATGAAATCAAAAGTAACATTTTTAAAAGTAGAATAATATAAAACATTCTAGAAGATTTTCAAATTGATGATACTTTTCTTTGTTCGATACTTTTACATTAGTTTGCATTAAAATTGGGCTTGTGGCCAAGTTTTAAAAAATTTACGTGGGGTCACCTATTTCTCTTCACCAGTAATGTCGGTAGTTAATAATATTGTACTACTATTATACAATAATGAATACATACTACTTTATTATTATTGATATATGTATAACTTATTTTTATCCAATAAGTTGGTAGCCATTCTCATAACCACTTTCTCTGTAGATTTACCAAATATAGAATCTGAATTCCAGTAGGGACTGGGTGCTATTAACTGCTTTTACTCAATTTATTGTTGTTTTGCATGGGAAGTCTATTAGCTTATTGCACTTTCAACAATATAATTTTATACACTTTTTATTATGTTGACCATAAAGTAAATCATATATGTTAAATGTTACTTAGCCTAGATTTCTGCTAAGTGCAGAGTTTATAAAAATGTTTAATCACACTTATTTACTATAATTTATGAAAAACTATTGCAACAAAAAAAAACATTATTTGCTATGGTAAAACAGATTTCTGAACATATTTAACTTAGGGCGACGTTTATCTTAAATTGTATTTAACTAAAGGAATTTAAGACACTAAACACATTTAACTTAAATGCGTTTAGTTGCATCTTGCACCACGCAATTGGAGTGGCCATTTAGTTAAACGTCTTTAACGCGTCGATAAAACAGTTACGATGTTTCATTTTACTTAAAGTCGTTGCGTGATTGGTTTATTTATGATATGGTCATTGCGAATGTCAACATATTTTGAAGTTATGTTTTGGTTACATAGTGGATTACATATTTTATTTTGATCCAGTAAATGAGTGCCCAAATAAATATATCCCCAACGAGAGCTCTTAACCTCTCGACTGCCGTTCGCCCACCGGTGGCCGCGGGTCGAAATTTAAAAAAAATAAATTTTTGAAGCGATTTTGTTCCTTATGTATAAAGAAGTTGTATGAAGAACAAGGTCAGAATCGCTTGCGCCGTTCTCGGTCTTGACATAGCAAAAATCCGCATAGCGCTAACCCATCTGAATAATTTATAATAAATATCTATGGTCAACTTGGCGTCACTTTTACAAACGGTTTTCAACTGTCATTTCATTTTCAAACAAGTATTTATGTCATTACTTCTTCGAAAACACCTTTGAATTGGTTTTTTTCATGTAGGGTGTCTATTCAGGTTTGTAGAGAAATAAAAAAAAATTATCATTTTCGTATGAATATATTTTATTTACATTTTTTTGTCGAATGGGAAATATTTTCACATTTTTTTGTTAAAAATAGCTATTCTGGGAAAACTTGTAACGATATTATCATGAAATATATATGAATAATAAGGTACATTATCTGGCAAACAGAAAACAATCACAAAAAAAAACAATTCCTTTGTTTTTATACTATATTTAAGCAAAAGCCGGGAAGATAATTTCGCGCGATTTTTTCCAAAGACACCTGGCATTCAAGAGGTTAACTTTTCGAAGGAGGAACAATTTTTGGTTTTTAAAGTAATGGATATTAATTATTTGTATAACCACTGGAGCGACAGAGCAATTTAAATATTTTTTCTCGGATTGCTAAAGGAAACTTTTCCACCCACATTAAGAAAATCATACTTCCAAATTTGAATATGGAGACATACAAACTGATTATAGTTCTATATAGCCAATGAATTCACCTATCTTTTATCTATTATCAGATATTCGTAGGATTTATAAAAAAAATATTATTAAATTGTTAACATTTAAACATTTTAAAGAATCTAGAGAATATTTATTTTGTTATATTTTAAATGTACAACATATTATATAGTTGCTTTAATGGCAACAAAGCAATCCATGGTCGTGGAAATAGTGCCATGTTGTGGCAAAAAGCGCTCCAGTGGATATTCACATTATTTATTTGTTTTGATTTTTTTTTATTTCACAAAGAACATCTAAATGAAAATAACAATATCAAAATCAATTACAGAAAGCAAGAAAACTGTTTTTTTTTTTTTTATACGAAACATTTTAACTCTTGAGAAATTCAGTTTTATTATAGATATTTGCATATGTGTTCATCAATAAGACCATTTGCATGAAACTTCATAAAAAATATTTAATTTGGACACAAAATTGAACTTCCCACGGTAGTTCATAACTAGAAAACCCAGGGAATATATCCTTTTATAATGTTTATGATTTTTTAATAATTTTTTTATAAATCCTAAAGATATGAGTGATTATTTAAATAAAGGTGAATTCATTGGCTATAAAGTACGTAACTCGGTTTATATGTCTCCGTATTAAAATTCAGAGGTATGATTTTTTTAATTTGGGCAGGAAATTTTAAAAATGATCACTAAAATATCTTGAGCAATCTGAGAAAAAAAGTTTTAAATTGATAGATAAAGAGAAATCATTTGTGGATATTTGTCCCAAAGTAGTGTCTGATATTGTATTATGTGAATCAAATACTTGGCTTGGGTCATGTCAAGAGTCAGAATAACAGAAAAGTGTGTATGAATGAATGAAATAAATAGTTTGTGCCAGGACATTTTGCAGCAGTCTTTCCCCTCTGCCTACCCCTTAGGGAAGCTACTTGATGGTTATTTAGTGTCTGATATTTTGAAAATCACTTTTTTTCTGTCTTCATAACCATTATAATAATTACAAGTATTGTCCATTTTGTGTGCAGTGTTTTTAAAAGTTTGGTCTTATTTCATTTTATACCAGCTGCTCATCAGATTTTTAATGTATTCCGCCACCTCTGGTAAACTGTCGATTAGCGTATATTATTCTGTTGTTATCACCCGTCAAGTAGATGTCTGTTTTTACCTAAGAGTATGGATATTAGAGAGACGGCATGTGAAGTGTGCCCGCGCGCTCCAAGTGTGCCTTTTCGAGAATTTTACCCAAACGGCTTACATTTGCTGCTGGTTTTTGGCCGTTTAATACGTTCCGACAGCAGCCATTTTACATGGTGACAGCCAATGTCAGCCGTGTGGGTAGAATTCTCGAAAAGGCACACTTGGAGCGCGCGGGCACACTTCACATGCCGTCTCTCTAATATCCATACTCTTAGGTTTTTACCTATGATTAAAGTTACTTGACAAGAGGTTACTTAACAGAGGTGGTGAAATACCCCTTTGCTATTTCTGTTTAATAATGTTGTGTACTTGCCGTAGGCCGTATCCTGGTCGTGTGCTGAGTGCGACCGCTGCTCCGCCTGCCCGCCTGCGCCCGCTCCGCCCTCGGGCTGGACCCTGGGATGCTCCTCATGCGCGCGGCACTGGCACGCCGCCTGCGCCGCCCCGCAGCCCGAGCGGCGCGCGCCCCGTCGACCCTGGCGCTGCCGCCATTGCCTCGAGCACCACCCCTCCCCCGCCCCACACCCGCCATCTACACCCACCACCAAACAGAAGACAATCAAGCGCAGGTACTTGACCACTATTCATTCTAAATATACCCAAAATCGTCTGGCATGAAAACGTGGGGTTTGGAATTATTTTTTCCCGATAATGTAATAAACTATTAGAGTAATGATATATAATTTTTTTAAATGGACAAGTTAGACTACCAAGTTCCTAGGATGGTTCTTGAGCTCATAGTCTGAAGTCCTTGTTTCGTTAGGGCCAGAGTAAAATATGAAAACTCCTTTTTCATGTACAAATTCAACCAATTCTATAATTGTCATTATTATACCTTTAAATGTAGTTTATTTTGTAAATATTGTTTTGTAAAACGAATGTTTATTGTTTAGATTGTCGACGACTACGCCGAAGGCAAGAAGGAGCAAACAGGTCCTCGAGAGTTCTCCAGAGACGGAAGATGAGATATCCGAGGGTAATGATACAAATATCCCATCCACTGCCATCATCGAGTCAGACCAGCGCATGTCCAAAGAGAAACAAAAGTTTTTCAGACTATCGGCTTTTAATCCTGAGAAAAGGAAGCGTAATAAAGATGCGGTTTTGGCCACTTTGGATAGCTCCGATAATGTCGCTCTTAGGATAGGTAGAAACAATAATAAATGTGCACTCTCGTCGGACTCGGATACGTCGGACGACGAGAGGCTTCCTTCGCCCAGTAAGTCAGTCCCTAGTGCCACCGTGCCCAAACCCCCTGCCCCGACCCTGCAGACTCTCGTCCAAGATACTAAATTCAATGTTCCCCGTAGTAATTTTAAGTTGGCCGGTAGTGCATCGTTAAAGAAATGTGATAAACTGTTAATACCCCGCAAGGTGAGCACCAGCAGTTGGAGCAGTGAGAGCTCTTGCGATGAGAGCTCCGATTCCTGCAGCAGCGCCAGCTCTCGCCTCAGTTCGGCCCACAGTTCCCCCGTCCTCAGCAAGCCCCTGGCCGCCGTAACCTACAACACCACCTTCCACCGCCTCGGGGCCACGGGGGGCGACAAGTGGGGCTTTGCAGCCGAGGCGCAGAAGGAGTGTTCGCTGGTGCCGCGCAAACTGGAATCTGCCAAGTTACAGCTGTCAGCACTACCAACTGCTGACATTCTGACAACTCGAACCTTTGGCAGTTTCCAAGCACAACCTCGCAACAGGGACCGCCTGCTCACCACACTGTTTGACGGTCTCTCAGAGTTCTATGCTGTCCGGCACGGCTGCAGGGTACGCTCCAGCAGTAAAGTTGAGCAAACTATTGCGGAACGACTCCCTCCTCCTCCTCCTCCATGTCGGGAAGTGTTGAAAGAAACCAGAAGTACTTTAAAGAATTTGAATGAGTCCCTCAAAAGTGCAGATAATTCTCCTAGTAAACAAACGGAGTTGAACAATGACAGCTTGCAGTACAAGTTAGTGCCCACTAAAGATGAATATTTGAGCCGTGCCCCGGCGCCAGGAGTGTACAGCCTCAAGGAGAATGAGTTAGTTATTTGCCAAGACCCGGCGGACTTGAGATGCGACTCCACCCCGCCGGGGGCGCTGGAAGACAGAATAGACATGTGTCCCTCAGGCCTGGTGAAGGCTGCCGTGTATGCCAAGCGCCACGAGTTTGGACGAAGTGATATGCTCAAGACATTCAACCACCTCAACTTTGGAATGAGCGACTCTCCCTCGTTAGAGGGTCACAAGTATTTGGGTTCGGGGTTAGGGAGTGACTATAATTTGCCAACCACCTTTGAATTGAGAAAACAGCAGCTAATAGCTGACGTGAGCACGATCAAGTCTCCATTAACGCTTGTGCAGCCATCCACCAATCGGACGGGTAAGGACAGTTCATCCGCCACTCGCTCCTTCACCTTCCCTCCCCATTCCATCCCACAGGCTTTGGTTCATTTTATAATCACTCTTTTGTTAACATATTATTTTTACAAGTTGGAATATAATTTGATTCCCCAAACCATCGATATCCCATTCAAGATACAAAGTGCAGATGTATGCTCGCCCACCCTGGCAGAGATACCGTAACCGTAACCGTAACTGTAACTGTAACTGCAGTGTCCAGGAGTATTGATTCGACTGTTGATTCATTGTAACATTCAGCTGGTAACGTCTCTGTGCTATTTGATAAAATGCTCTTCCTGATGTGTTGCCCTGTGTTTTGCTAGCTAACATGGGTTGGTGCAGTATTCAACAGTTGGACTAGTTGCTTGGTGCACAACACAGCACAAGGCAACTGTACCGTTGAGTCCGCACTGCCCACTGCCTTCCCCCTCCCCTCCCTTGGCATGAAAAGGTAATTGTGTGGTGGATAAGTCCGGTACCAAATTGTCCCATCATTGCTAACACTTTTGGGGGATCTGTTCTTACATTCTGTTCTGATTGATGGCTGACTGGAACAAAATATACATTACTCGTAGTTTGATCACATTCATATACTTTTCCAGTTATTTTGTTCAAATTTCTCATGCCTGGTCTGACTAAAGCCATATATGTTATGTTGATACAGATTGATTTTCTAAAACTTGTATGATTATTCTTGTGGTTTAATTCTTTAGATTCCTTGTGATGGTAACTGGACTGTAACAGTATCCACACACTCACCTTTCCTCGCTTATGTTGGTAGCACTGCTCAGGTGTCGCAATTACATTCAACTCGGTTACCTTTTGTTGTATTCATTATATTCTATACAAAACATATTGTAAAATGTCTTACTTCAGCAGTGCTACAATATCACAATAATATTTTTACAATGTTGATGTATTGTTGTCATGTCTCATTAATGCTAAAGAAATACATATTCATTTCTTTCAAATTCTATATTAGTCTTTTAACTATCCCGGGAATAAACAATTTTTATTTTCTTTTACTTCAATGAAGTTTGTGATATTATTTATTGATATTTTATGTATGTACTATAATTCCGGTGCATGGAAATAATAAACTAATACTGAATGAAATAATATGACAAATTGGTATTAATGAGAGACAGTTTTGTAGACTACTCTCTTCTTGTTTTGTATTTTAGTGAAGGAACATTCAATGATGTTTGTGTTTTAAATTTGAAATAATGTTGATAAATTGCAGGGTGGCCCGTACCAGCATAACCAGGAATTGTCGGGAATTTTTAAATACGTACTTAGGAAAATCCTAATTTTTTTATTCATAATATAATACCTGATTTGGTACAAAGAGTTTCACAGACTTTGAATAATTCATCAAATTAATGTCAATGTTAATTAATAAGTTAATTTTGAATTTTATCTTTGGAATTTGATGAATTGTTCAAATTCCGTCCTTAGGGTGGGTTATTTCACAGAATCTAAGTTCTATTCAAGTTTTGTTATTATTTTCATTATTGGACAATTGTTTCACATAACACGAATAATAACAGAACTTGAAAATTAACTTTGAAATTTGAAGAGTTGTTATTCTGTGAAACAACCCTTCCTAAGAGTCCAGTAATGAGTAAATTAATGAAGTAATTTTGCTGCAGCCACCCTGATTATTGAACCGAAGTTTAAAATCTATGTACATTATACTAAAATAAATTGCAAACGTTTAAAATGCAATATTTCTTCACTAAATTGATAGCTCTTCATCAAATGAACATGCTTTATATGCAACTTGCATGAAAATAATTTTTAATCCACAATCATGCTTCCTACGTAAGTGTAAAATCACACCCACTGATGATACTCATCATCGACTAAAACTTATGTTAAAAGATTGTCTAATTAAATAATATCTGTATTTTTAAAAAGCAACATATCATTTTGAGAGTATGAATCGTAGTGTTAGAAATAAATGTGCAGTAGAAAACTCTGTACAAAATAAAAATCACCTTGATCCATATGGAATTATGGGTCACGGTGATATGGCATTTGGTTATAAGAACATTTGACTTGCGTGCAGAACGCGTCACATTGCCCCCCGGCGTAACTGAGAAGGACGTGGAGCAGTTCAAGGAGGCCCGGGCCATGGCGGCGCCTGCCACTCCCCCGGCTGCCCCCGGTCCTGCCACCGCCTCTGCACCGCCCCCGCCCACTCCTGCCACCCCCGGACTACCGGGACCCCCTGCTCCCCAGCCGCGTTGCCCGGCTGCCATACAGTTTGGAAAGTGGCACATAGACACCTGGTACTCCAGTCCCTTCCCACAGGAGTATGCTAGGTAAACTATCTAAATACTTAAACTAAATAAGGAATAATGCATAAATCGTCATGGCAAGTTAACATAAAATATATAAATAAATAAATTTAAGAAGTTTTGAACGGTCAGTGGCTGAGTTGACATCGCTTCTGGTTCCCAACCAGGCATCGTGAGTTTAATTCCTCGGCTGGCTAAGATGTGGTAGGAGTTTTTCAAAATTATTGTCAGGTTATTTGGTTATATATATGTACATATATATATTTATTTTTTTACGAATATTACAATAAATGTTTTCTAAGTAAATCCTCTTGGCTACAGGACAGTAGTTAATGGGGGTTAATCGTCATTCAATTACATATTTCTGTCATAATATATTACAAATTATCTTTAATTTATTCCAACACAAAAAATGTTTTGAAAATCACCTCACTTGACAGATCACTGGCGTATCTACAATGATATATTTTTTGCATAATATTGATCGTTAAAAACTAGCAGTGAAAAACCCGCTCCGCGGGTTTTTGCTGCTAAGCCCTGCGGGCGGCTTTTCATTCTTCTTCGCCCAGTTTAAGTGTTGGTGACTATTTATAAAGCATCACCCTTTTGCAAAACTAACTACTATTAACTTTAAACTACAGAATACTTATATTTAATAGGTAGATATATAATAGTAGACATTCTTACATTAAGACCGTGAATAATGAGAGGAACATAAATGTTCTTATTATTGAATGAAAGCGAAAAATGTTTCTTCTTCTTCATACTTTTTTCCTTAAATATAGTATTATAGATGGCGCCACTTCCGTTTGCAAATCGCATGTGAGCAAGTGATAAGTGTGCATATTACGGCAGCAGCTCCGTGGAAAAAGGCACGTTCACGGACAGCTCAGAACGGTTTCCATACAGTGTGGCGTTGGAGATTTACTCGGAGTCGGGTTCCTTAATTTGAACCGTACGGGCATTACCGTATTAATATACTTCGATAATATTATTGCAGTAGAATTTTTTTTGAACTTACTACTGTTACTGTTTCAGATTACCCAAGCTCTTTCTGTGTGAGTTTTGCTTGAAGTATGCCAAAAGTCGGGCTGTGCTGTCGCGCCACCTGGACAAGTGCTCTTGGCGCCACCCGCCTGCAACCGAGATCTACCGCTGCGGCGACATCTCCGTGTTCGAGGTGGATGGCAATGCCAACAAGATCTACTGCCAGAACCTCTGCCTGCTGGCCAAGCTGTTCCTGGACCACAAGACCCTCTACTACGACGTGGAGCCCTTTCTGTTTTATGTCCTCACCCAGAATGACGAGAAGGGCTGTCACTTGGTGGGATACTTCTCCAAGGAGAAACATTGCCAGCAGAAGTATAACGTGTCCTGCATTATGACCATGCCGCAATACCAGAGACAAGGATATGGACGATTTCTCATTCACTTCAGTAAGTATACTTCTAGTATTTACCAATTTCTTTGCACAAACTTATCGACGCTGGAAAAGAAAAATGGCTAAGCGCCATACAGCTGTGATATTAAGGATTAACCTATGTAGTAATCTATATTGTTTGTTTGTGCTTGTGTTCATAGAACATGTGGGAACCCTAGAAAACTTGATTTGATGAACACAAGCACATTTTTTGTGTAGGTTAATCTTTAATGTCATATCTGTATAGCGTTTTAGTCATTTTTCATTTACAGCATTGATATATATCTAAGCATATCTTCAAAAATGTATCTTCTTCTTATTTACATGCATATAATTAAATGGTGCCTTTTTTTCTAGGCTACTTACTTTCAAAAGAGGAAGGACAACCCGGCACCCCTGAAAAACCATTATCAGACCTTGGCCGGGTTTCATATCACGCATATTGGAAATCTATTGTTTTAGAGTACCTTCATGCTCATAGACACGAAGAAATAGTAATTGGCGATATTGGTCGTGACTCGGGAATGTACAGCCACGACATAGCCACCACTTTTCAAATTCTGGGTTTCATTAGACATATTCCAATGGATGACGGTTACAGGCTAGGTTTGTGTATCAACTGGTCGCGGGTGGATATGCACATGAAGAAGATAGAAGGGGCTCTCAGATTGAATATTGATCCCGAGTGTTTACGCTGGACTCCTCTTCTGATACCCACTGTCAACCCCTTCAGATCTGATATGGATGTTTCAATAGAAACTGCTGAAAAAGAAATCAAAGAAGCTGTCAAATCTGAGGAAGAGGTTGAAGAGAAAATAATCGTACCTAAAAAACCTATTCAGTGTGCCGCCAAAATTGTGCTCCAAGAAACAACATTAACGCCCAAAATTGACCAACACTCTGTTATAGAATTAACGTCTTCAGGCAGAAGAAGAACCAGACCCAGTAAATACAATGAGACCACCTTCACCCCGACCCCTGCAGCAACAGCTGTTAACCCAATCTCGGAACCTGTAGGTAAAAGAAAAAGGAAAGACAATTCCCTTGCAACGGAGGAAGTGCCTAATGGTGAGGTTGTCAAGTCAACAGTACCGGCAACAGCAACAGCCATTGAAGTACCTCCTCCTCCTCCTCCATCTGATGCCCCCACACATAGTGAGACAGTAGTCGATCCTCCTGTCAGTGATATGAGAAGTAGTCGAAGTAAGAGCTTGGCTAGACGTGTATCACAAAGAACCAGTGTTAGTGTTGAAAATACAAAAGAAAAAGATGTTGGAAAAGAAAAAGAAGTTGCAAAAGAAAAAACCAAAGCTAAAACACCTGCAAAGGCAAAGGTTTCGCCGGTAAGGCAGATTGAAAAGAAAGTAATTCCCGAGGTGAAAGCTGTTGCTGAAGAAGTCTTTTCTGATAGTCAAGATAGCAGTCATCATTCAGAGCAAAAATCAATTGTCAATAATAAAAATGTTATTCCTAAACGTAAGCGTGGTTGGATAAGAGGGAAACCCAGAAAGAAGTTGAAGACTTCATACGACAAGAAAAAACAAACAACCTTGACAGAAATGTTCAAGAAGAAAGTTACTGATAAAATTGATAATAAAGAAGCAAATGATACGCGATCTGATCTTAGTGAGTCTAATGATAGGGATGTGGAAAGTGCTCCTGAAGATAAGGTCATCAATAAGGAACCAGTCAAAGTAGATATTGACAAGCAGCGTCAACTATATCTCTCCATTGAAGATGTAGGACTTAAACCAAAGAATTCTCAATCAGAGTCTGCCAAGAAGAAAAAGGCATTCAAAAGGAGAAAGTCTGGTAATGAGAGTACGGAAGATTCATCCGCTGAGGCGGATGATGAAATGGAAATTGATGAGCCAGAGTATCAGGAAAAATCCAAATTTGAAAAAGAACTCACTCCAGAAGTCCAAGTTCCTTCACCACAGGAGTGTAGTAAAGCAGTTGATGTTGACAAAGATTCTACTGGCGATACTTCAAAAAGCCTGGACGATCAAGAGGATGAATGCAACAATGAAACCTCAGAGAAAGCTGATCCGACGGAAGACACTAATAAGACTGAGGGAGACACCAGTGACATTGTACCCACTCAGTTAGAGATATCAAAAGAAGACATTGCTGATTCTCCTTCTGGTGATTCACCCAAAACTCCTGAAAAAACAACCGAGTTACAAGCACCTACTGAAAATGTCATTGTTGCAAAGAGCCCAGTATTGAATATACCAGAGGTGAAAACACTCTTACTAGATGAGAGGGAAACAATAGTGATATCAGAGTCAGAGGATTGCAGCAATAGTCAATCAGAATTCCAAATATCCAAACCACCGGATTCTAGTGTGATTGTTACTCCGGAGAAATCTGGAAGTTACCTCTCAGAGAAGAGGTTATCATCTCCACTGTCACAGTCTAACATCGCCATGGAATTGGCCAAATTACCCACTTTTCAAATTAGTGATAGTTCTCCAGAAAAAATGAGCAATATTCCCGATAAGGAAACACCCTCAGCCAAGAAAGATGGCGGGGAATCAGTTCTCTCTGAAGTAATTGATTGTGATGCGGTAAATCAAAGTTATAAAGCTCCCGCAGTATTGGAGAATGAAGTAAGTATTGTGGATAATGCACCTGCTCCAAAGAGCATTGAGGCTCCACTAGAAGACAAGACAGGGAGCTTGACTTTGCCCTCCACTTGTTTGTCTAATGAAAATTCAAAGGAAGTTCTGAATGTGGATGCACAGAAGAATTTTTTTCAGTCAAGTATAAATCAGAAGATGTTTCCTGAAAATAGCATCACAAATGAAATTCCTAAAAAAAATCAAATGAAAGAACAGAGGCATTCAGATTTCATACCCGATTATGATCAAGTGATGGATGTTTGCAAATTGCCCGTTAATCCATCCACTGACCAAGGAAATCCCAATGTACGACCTGAAATTTCTCTACCTCCTCAAAATACTACTCAAGTTAATAAGGAATATCGGGCCCAGACAAAATGTGAATCTGTACCTGCACAAGCTTCATACATAGACAATAGTAACCTGAGCAGTAAGCCGCCATTTCAAACGGAGCCAGTAAAAACTATCCAAGACAATGTCGATCATCGTAAAAATATTGTAGATTCATTTCAGTCCTCAATGAGGACATCTCCAGAAGTGATTTCCAAGTTCAGCTATCCCCCTCAAGAAGCTCAAAGTTCCTGCATAAAGATGCAAACTCCAAGTGTAACTAAACAAAATTTCATTGAGTCAAAGGGACCAGATAAATCAGAAAATCAAATGGGTGTTTTAAAAATCAGTGGGACATTTCATTCTGACCCCGCACCCCTAGTGAACAAGATCATTCCTAAAATGGATGTGCCAATGCCCATAACATCTCCCGTGGTCACCCCACACATCAATGTGGTTCCTGAGCCCCAGGGAGGGGCCATCGCCAACAACCGCTACTGTGTAGACTACGGGCAGAAAGTATCCACACCCATATCCAGCTGCTCCCAAGCCAACGATCCTATGATATCTCACTCAACTTTAGCCAATAATCTGCCAGTGCAAGTGAATCGTGATGGGCTACATTTTGTAGTGAATCCTAACTTGCTGAATCCTCTTGCCGAAGAACATAAAAGTGACCCTCAGAATGTATCAAAACCAACTAAAAGTAAATTAAGAGATGTTAGAGTCAGCTCCTTGCATAATAAAATAGACAAACATGATCAAAAGAAAGTCACCAAGCCTGAAACACCTGTACAAAGTAATTGCCAAAGCAAAAGTTACTTTCCTGAACAAGATGAGGTAAAAAATATATCAGAAACTGTGCCAGTTTCCAATATAATTAACATTCCAACTGCCATACCAACAAGTTGCAAAGGAGAAACAAAAACACACGAGCCGCCTAAAAAGCAAGACTTCTACAAAAAAGAAAAAGCACCTCCAAAAGTAGCTGAAAAGAATACTAGTTTAAAACATGACAAAAACTGCCCCAAGCAAGATCAGAATGAAGTCAATAAGCTTTTACCAAAGTTGAAATATGAAAATGACTTAGTTGGAAAGGCTGAATACACCATAAATCAGATTCCCAATTATCATACGAGCCATCCACAATATCAATGGCCCCCTCACTGGGATCCAACTAGGCTCCATGGGACTTGGGAACAGAGTAGATTCTTAGAACATATTCAATCAAAGAATCCTGAGAAAAATCCCTACTTTGACAAATATCAAGGCTTTAACTTACCTCATTTGGAAAATATGCCGAAATCTCCACAAAAACTTCATCACAAATACGACCAGAAAGATTTCCACAATATCGCAGCCTACACCGCTTTATCTGCGTCGCCACTCTACCAACCCACTGGATTGGCTCAGCATTACAAGGAATCCAAACCGGTCCAAGTAAAGCAACCCGAGTGCAATCAAAAGACTGATTCCTGCAAAGTTAATTCCAGACAATCAAAAAATTCATCATGCCAAACCCAAAATGACAAAAATAAAGTACCCAATGCAAATGCTTATTCCAAAGAACAGCAGCAAGTGAACAATAATAAGCAATCCAACGAAGTGAACAACACAATCTGTAACAACCTCGCACAGAACTACGACAGACAGCAAAACCAGATGATAGCTGCCAACATAATCAACAACCAATGCAAGAACACCTTGGACCATAATCAGTTCAACCACAACAATGTGCCACATCACGGGAACACCAACACCAACCAGTGTGGCATTCCAGAGAACAAGGCCCGAGGAGACATGTGCGAGAAGAAGACCTCCCATCTGACTTGCAAGAAGGAAGACATTAGCAATAAGGACACACAGCAGCAGATGACACAGAAAGAAGAGATCTGCCAGTCTGTTAGTCCAGCCTTACCCTCACTCGGAGTGTACACACCTGACTCGACGAGCAACTCGGTGCACAGTGTGCAGTATGGAGCTTGCGAGCTGGACGTGAGCCAGCTGGGCTTGGAGTCCCCCACCAGCATAGCTTCGGACCTGGCCTCTCCCTGCTCCATGATGCACATGCACCCCAGCCCGCAGCATGCCCCCCACCCTCTGCACGCCTCTATACATATTCCACCCATCATGACGGGGAACCAGCCCAAACAGAAGAATGTACACAATCGGAATAGGTGAGTCAAGTCAAGCTATACTATGTACATGTCTTTATAGCTCCCATTGCCATCGGGCATTGTGCCATCTCCCATGTTTCACCATATATTATTCATTTGACAGTAGCTGACCCTTAACAGTTCCCCAGGGTTGTCAATGGGTGTTTGGCCAAGTTTCCTGTTTCCACAACATGATTTCTGTAATGTTGTATTTTTTGTTCAGGGGCAATGCTAACAACAGCCAGAACAGCAATCAAGTGAACGCCTCCACCGGCAACACCGTGCAGGAGAACGCCCAGAAGAACAACACCATGAGGGGTACGGCAACACCGCCCGCTAGGCACCGTACCACACCGCCCATGTCACACCAACATCATGGTGAGTTATTTACAAATTAAATGATATTAACTTGTTGAAAGCCAGCATACAAAAAATATCTTTTTTCAATACGACGTAAAATATTTGACAGTTCTCACCTTTCTTACGAATTCAATTTTTATAACATTTCTTTTGTGATATATTACAAAAATTACATCAAAATAATATAGATAAAACGAAATTCCGAATAATCACTCAAATCTGCTTTCCACAATTGATTTACATATATCAAAAACAATGAATAAATATAGACTTCGAATATGACAGCGTTCATATTATCAAGCGGCAGCCATTTTGTCCACCATCTTTGGTGCCCGGCGCGTCATTGGCAATTAATATGAATTATTCGGAATTGCTATTTCGTTATGTCAAGAACGAGAATGGCCCAAGCGATTCTGATCTTGTACAATTTCTTTATACATAAGGGGCAAAATCGCTTCAAAAATCCGGACCCGCCGGGGGGACTGCGGCCTGCGAGAGGCTAAAACAGCCTATCGTAAATTTTTTCAATCAACATGGTTATTTGTCCTTTTTCAGTGGGCGTAGTATCCCAGCAAAGCATCCAGGGGGGTGCCATGGCCTATCAGGCTATGGGCTACCTGCAGGGGCAGCAGAGTTTCCAGCAGGGGTCTGCTGCCGCAGCTCAGGTCTATCAGGGCCAGCGGCAGGCGTGCGCCGGACAACCTTTCTATCAACAGGTACGTCGCCAACAATATAACCTAACGTACTATAGTCTAAAATTGAAAATTGATAATTCTTCTAAAGAAGTTAACTCTGTGCGGTCAGTTCTCATGCTCTTTAGGTAACTGGTAACTCTTAATTGGTAACTTGACAATTTGACACATTTGTCTGTTCTGAAGTTTCAGAAAATTTCCACTTCACTTCTGAACTATGTATGTAGTTTGGTAGAAAATTAACCATTCATTTAGACTTTGTGTTACATAATATTTCATTACATACCTATCAATTTGAAAAGGGTTCATTTACAGGTGTAACAGCATGTACCCGAAAAATTTTTAACCAGCGATTCCTGGCCGTATTTGGAGTAAAAATATTGATTTCATTTTGCTGTCTGATGATATATATTTTTTTTAATACATATTTCTATCAACGCGATGGATCACATGATACACTCTCTGTCTTGCCTGTTACCGTGCTGCTGGAACGAGACGGAGTGCCTATTATGTGACCCAGTAGACTTTGCTCATCTGCCAAGTGGCGATGTGCGATAGAATTTTTCGTTCTTAATCACAAAAAATATTATTGGACAGCAAAACAACCTCTACGTTTTTAACTCCAAATATGCTCAGGAATAGCTGGTTATAATCCTTCGGGTAAATGCTGGTACTCCCTGTATACATTTTAACCCAGGCTGCCATCAACCACAGTATATACATAGTTGTAAATTATGAGAAAATAGTAAGGACGGTTTTCACATAATAATATGTATTTTGTTATTCTTTCTGAAAAATCCTGTGACAATAAGTGCATACCAAAAATTGTTTATTGTGGCAGATTGATGTGTTTTAATCTGATCTACACGGTTGTTGTAAAATGGAACTATGTATATCTGGACATATATATGGACTATATATACTCCTGGACACTAACCCCTAGATTCCTTCCCCCCCCCTCATACATTTTTCCTTCCAAGAAATTTGGTATTCTTTCCCTTAAAACGACCCCCACAACAGCATCACCCTAAGATAACATAGGCCCTGATGGAAATTATTTTCCTCAGGGCATCCTGTGTATGTGTGAATTTTCGTTTTTTTACAAATATTTGAATGTTTGTTCCAGGGTGCCGGAGGTCCGTCATGCTCCCTGGCCCGCCTGCAGCAGATGGCGGAGGGGGGCGCAGGGGGAGGGGGCGAAGGGGGCACCCCGCCCCACCAGGGCCCCACGCCCCCCGCCCCACCCACCACCCCGCACTATCACAAGTACTACGCACAGGCCCCGCCTGACTCGGGCCGCAACTCTAGAAACATTCCTGGTAATTGTCATATGATATTTTATACATATTCTTCTTCTCGTGCCCTGTCTGTTCAACGGACGTTGGCTATCATGTTGGCTATGCGGACTTTGTTTACTGCGGCCCGGAACAGCTCTACAGTAGACTGGCCAAACCACTGTCTCAAGTTTTTTCAGCCACTATGTCCTCCTTCTTCCAGGGCCCCCGTCTTCCGGCAATCTTTCCCTGCATTACGAGATGCATGATCTATCTATATATGATATATAAACTCTTCACGAACCTTCTGGCATCCAACTTCAGACAGTTTTGCAAATTCTTGGAGGCTCTCATCCATGGCAATTCTTTCCATCTATGTAACATATTATTATTCTTATTTTTATTTTTAACTTTTTAACTTAAAGAGTTAAACCTCAAATTATAATATTTTAATTTAATGAAGATAATATTAGCGAAAGTCAATCGAAAATCTGAAACAGAAAAATCAGAAAAAGATACGGATACATCTGGGACTCGAACCCAGGTCAGCGAGGTTAGCGCGTCGGCCCGGATTGCCGGAGGACCTGGGTTCGAGTCCCAGATGTATCCGTATCTTTTTCTGATTTTTCTGTTTCAGATTTTCGATTGACTTTCGCTAATATTATCTTCATTAAATTAAAATATTATATTATTATTCTGTGTATTTATTTATTTTTAAATTTACAATATAAATCCAAATTTTCCTGGGCATTTTAAGCATAATATATACATCTAATAAATCCTTGAAAGGGTTAATTACCAGAATAAGTAATAAATTCAAAGTATTTTTTTAGTAGTATAGTATACCGAACAATTAAAAACCGAGCCTGTTTGAATTTTCTGATTCCTGAAAATTGATGGATTTTCACAACATTTGAGAGTTTGATGTTTTGCGGAATCGTTTAGTATATCTGGAGATGCTAGATAGCACATAAATCCATATACAGGTCATAAGCATAGATATCTCCAATGTTACACATTTGTCTATGAATTTAATAGAGAAACATTCTTTTTTCTCTGCTACTCAGATATTCATAAAATATAATATTTTTCTACAAAATTCTAAATTTTTGAATCCAGCAGATTTCAGTCGCAGCCGGCCCTTCAAATTCATATATTCAAAGTAAATTCATAATATTCTGCATATTTTCCGCGTAAATCAAATTCTCACGACCGATTACCATCGCGGCCGGCCCTTGACATTTAGGTATTCGAAGTAAATTCCGCATAAATCGAAATTTTTGCTGTCGATTACTGGCCTCGGTCATTTAAATTCATATATTGGATGTTAATTTATCCGATTTACAAAATAATAATATGAATTATGACAATATCCAACTGCATACATCCACATTTTAGCGCGTTTTACCCCTACGGCCGTTTGTCTGATTCCAATTTACGAAATAGATTTTTTTTTGCAAAAATCAGTGTTTTTTTGAATTACACAAACAAATTTTCATGTGCGGATAAAAATAAATTTCTAATTACGAATTAACTAATTTCAAATTAAGAAATCATTCAAAATCACGAAAAAAAGTTTTAGGGGATTTTTTGAATAAAAATTTTGAATAAGGAAGTTAGTTGAGTCCTTTTTTTATTTTATCAATGTTCACAGGCAAACTTAAATACCAGTTTTTTTTTTTTTTAAAGTTCATTTTCATAATTAAATTAATTCTACAAGTTTGAATTTTATTAAGCCCGCGAAAACGGCGGCAAGAGCATAATACCGTGCGGCAGAGTTCGTGGCGTAACCCGGTCCTTGCTTGTGTGAAATATAAGGGAAAATATTTACAAAACCGGGACACGCTTAATATGGACGAAAAAAATAAAAAAAAGTTGTAGTAGTTAGATATTTACTAGTACTAATCAATTCAGTTACCGGAATTTCGAAATAAGTGCACTTTAATGGTTATTTTTTAAATTTAAAAACACGAAGTGTAATTTTTCAACGAAATTTGTTTTAAAACAGTTCCTAACATAGCGGTCGGAGAAAAATGACATTTCGTGTTTTTTTTTTTTTTGTTTTCGTCCATATTAAGAGTGTCGCGGTTTTGTAAATATTTTCCCTTATATTTCACACAATCAAAGACCGGGTTAGGTTACGTCATGAACTCTGCCGCACGGTATTATGCTCTTGCCGCCGTTTTCGCAAGCTTTAATAGAATTCAAACTTGTAGAATTATTTAATTATGAAAATGAACTTTCAAAAAAAAAAAACTGGTATTTAAGTTTGCATGTCATCTACATGAACATATTTTTTATAAGTCAAAATATTTTTCACTCAACTTCCTTATTACACATTTTTTTTTCAAATCATCAACAACTGCAGTTTATTTTTATGCGGGCTTAATTTAGGAGTTGATTTTTTCACTTACCACTTCACTCATTCTGGTGATAAGCGAGAATACTATTTATTGTAAATAGTATTTGTTTTGCCGGAGTCAGTACACTTTTCATGATATTATGATGCTGAAAACAAACTTTTCTTACAATGGATCTTTTAAAATTCCTCGTATGCCTTACCAAAATTTTTAAGATTATTAATTAATATTACTGTCATTCCTCAGCCCTCGATTTATCATCAAAGTCCACAATTAAAAAACTAGGCAATTTAGTAAATTTTGGTGAAAATTAGACTTTTTCTTCGATTGTTAACATCTTGTGTTTTCCATCCACCCACCCCTTCCATGTCAACGTCTTCCGATATCAGATTACTGGAGGTTTGGATTATAGCGGGTTCAGATTACTCAGACTATACAGTATTACTCAAAATATAGAATGCTTTATAAACTATCTTTCTTATTTTCCACAATAAAATAGTGTTTTTATTTTGGCTATAATCTTGTGAATCATTTGTATGGACGAACTCATCAAATAAAATAGGTGATTTTGCAGGGAACGTGGCCAGCATGCAGCAGCACATGCAGATGGCCGCCGCATCGCATGCATCTTCGCGAATGAGCCCCATCAATCCCAACCTTATCAGCGCGTACGGCTCCCCGCTCAACGGCTACCGCATGGGCCCTCAACAAGGGGGCCCCTTCCCCGGGGCTCCGCCCGCACAGTTCAACGCACCCACGCAGTTACCCAGTGCTGTGCAGATGATGGGACAATACCAGTATCAAGACCCCAGAGCCACGGTCCAACAGCAGAATGCCGTGTCTTACGGATATATCAACACGGGGCTGATGCAGTCTCTGAACACCACCATGAGAAGATCCTAAAGTATGATCATTGACATGATTGAGTGTTGAAGCATTCCATCGTGTTGTTTTTGTGGCTCCGTGACACCCACAAGGCACCTCACATCCACTGGTGACCTTGGCTCGTTTTATGTTGACTTAGACCCACCGTATGCAACCATGAATAATAAATACATACATACATTACCACTGTAAAAATATATGAATTCAAGTGATATTATGTATTTAGAGTTGCATAATGTGAAATTAAGACGTTACTAATAAATTTTCAATAATAGACTATTATGGAAAATTGAATGACTATAAAAGATTGATATGATTGTGAATATGTAGTAAGATGAGGCAAGGAAATTTAAAATTACACATTCATGATATTGACTGGAGGTTTAGATGGAACAATTTACTCAGAGGGAGACCTAATCTTGCTCACAATACCTGCGTCGTTGTATCGTTTCTTTCGCAACGGTCTACTTTCAGCTAGTTTCTCTCTGTTTGGACAATAAAAACACAACAAGTGTATCTCGAAAAACCACTTGAAAGTCGATAAATAATAATAATTTAAATAATTGGATGGTTGAAGGAATTTCTGTTAAGCCCAAGTGATATGATGTCATTAAGGTGGTAAATAATTAATAAAAAATACTCGAAGGCATAGAATAAAGGTGGGACAACCCTACTCGTGTCATATAATACGTACTTTGGGAAAGTGTTGCACAAAGCCATAGTAATTATTATTTGATTCACCGAACATGGAACCCTCCAGTATGTACAACGATAGTGAATTGTGTTTGTGAACTGAATTGAGTGGCAACTTAGACAGGTTATGTTAATTACTTTAAAAAACCTAGTTACTCTACCAAAATACATCTCAGCAGTTGTGATTGGTTCTAGTTTTTATAAGTGTCATTTTTAATTTAAATCATAACATTGTTCTTAGTTTTTTTACCGAATATACCAATCTCATATTATTGTATAAACATTAATCTTTTGTTTTATGTAAGATTATCGCATCACATTACTTTAATATAGCCAATAAGATGTTTATAATAATATATCCGTTGTTAATGTAAAATTTATCAAAAAAAAAAAGTGAAATGAATATTTTTTACATTTTTTTACTACACATAGTGTTTGCATATGGTAAAAAAAAAATGTACTACATAATGTTTTGTTTAGTGTTTGTTGTTAATGAAGAGAGTCATTCACTTGTTAGGTGCCTAATAGAATCAGAACAAATGATCAATAATACCTTGGATGTTTTATTTATTACATTATTTTATTTTATAAGAAGCTAATATATTATAATTGAACTCAGTATTTCATACTTAAGTTTGTGATTTTTATAATTTCTAATCATAATAATTTTCCCAGTTTGGAGGGTGGAAATGTCTGTACCTAAGTTAATTTGGAATATGTTAATATAATATTTTGTAACCAAATCAGTTTTAACCCTGTACCCCGACATGCCGCACCATTTAATTGTTTAAAGCGATGTTTCTTTTTAGCAGTGCAGCTCTGGTGTATCTAATATCTTATTTATTGGGTCCCCCTTTTCACATTGATGTAACTATTGTACAAGATCTGCCGACAGAGTATAAAGTTAATTGTTACTTATGAAAATATCTGTAAAATCTATTGTAAATAAGTCTAGCTGTAGCCGGTGTTATTACACAAAATATAATTTTGTGAAAATTAATCTCCTCTTTTATTTTATTCCGACATACCCACACACATATGCATCAAAATACCAATGAATAATAACACATACAGGTTCCCGCTGTTAGCTCGAGGTAAGCATTAACTTGTTGAAGGCTAGCTATCATATTATCAAGCGGCAGCCATTTTGTCCGCCATATTTGGTGCCCGGCGTGTATTTAGCAATTAATATGAATTATTCGGAGTGGCTTAATGCTATCCAGTAATTCGTAATGTCAATAACGAGAATGGCCCAAGCGATTCTGACCTTATTCTTCATACAATTTCTTTATACATAAGGGGCAAAATCGCTTCAAACATCCGGGCCCGCCGGGGGGGACTGCGGGCCTACAAGAGGTTAACTAGAGACATTGTTTAAAAATGCCATCACATTGTGAACCCTTACTGGCAATATTATTGTAAGGGTTTGTGAATTTTTTTATTGTGAGTAATATATATTCAAGTAAAATTAATGAAAACATTTATACAGGTGGGGCGGAGCAACTTGCTTATTTGAATTTGGCACCCTGAAGTGATGGTTGCTGCAAGTGAGTGGGGATAGACACATTCAAGAGGGTAGGGCATAAAGTTTTAACTCCGCTTGGTTTAGTTAGCATCATGGAGTGGACGATAGCGGAATGCGTGTTCCGCTGCCGAGGCATACTTTTCGCTCGATCATCGCCACACAGCTCCACCTTCGTCCACTCCATGATGCTAACTAAATCAAGCTGAGACAAAACTTTACGCCCCGCCCCTTCGAATGTGTCTATCCCCACCCTCGCTTCAGGGTGCCAAATTCAAATAAGTGAGTTGCTCTGCCCCACCCTGTATTTATAAAATCTGTTCATAAAAACAACTTCATATTTCCGTAACCTGGTACCTCCATGTTTCGCTTTTGCATTTTCTAGTTTCATTTCAGTGCAATATAATTTGATCAGAATTATTATCCCTTCTTTGGAAAGGGATTACAAAAGATCATATTATTTTGATTTGGTTGGATTTTCAGGCAAAGGGGTGGGGGGGGTCAAAATCCTCGATATACCATCCATCTTACAAAGTACATTCTGTTTTTTTTTTTATACCATACCTGACAAGGATTCTTTGGATAAAAAAATTAGAATTGCGTGACCGAGCTTCATGCTCACAAATAGTGCAATTAGAAATTTATCTTTGCGCTCGGAAAGCAATAATGGTTTTCCTTGAATTGCAACAGCAGATGAATCCGAACTCGAATTTTAAGTTGCGTTCAGAATACAAGACTGGTTTTAACTTAAGAGTGATTAATTTTTCTTGTGATTAAGTTAAGTTCAAAAGGTTAGAAAAAAAGCACAAATCATGTGAATAACCCAAACTAAGATCTAATAACCTATCTTATCGAGTCCCCAGCTTAAAATTATGTTTAGACGTGGAACAAGTAAATGGAAGCACGTAGTCTGGCAACTAGAATTTTATAACTGCAATTGGTGCTAGCACGAGAAAATGAAAAACACTTTTGAAATGCGTCGGCACATGAATCCACAATAATGAATCTGCAAACGAGTCCACTAGTAAATTTTAATTGTACTCGGAACATGTGAATGGTTTTCTTGCAGTTTGCAGCATATTAACAGTAGCACACCCAATGGGAATGTATGGCGAACGATATGCTGAAATAGGAGTAACCCACGGGAGTATAGCGCAAGTGTGTCGGGCCCCATTATGGTCTGCAACTAGATTAAATTTTTTTTATTTTGATAGAAAGCAGTCGTTTGGTGGTTTAATGATACAACATCATTGGATTCACTTTTTTATTTAAATGATATTTTTACATTTGATAATCAAGTTAATTATCAGGAACTATTCAGAAGGATAAATTTGTAGATAATAAAACACAACCAACCAAGGTGACGCGCACAACAGAACGGCGTTCCGATCGTTCTCTTTTGTTATATTAGCTGTCGCTAGGTTACTGATCCAGTGTTTTAAATTATAAATGTTTTTGGTTGATCAGTGCAATCTACACACTTCCCCTCCAGTTGTTAAACGATATAAGGGCAAAATTGACCATGCTTTGTAGGGCACATTACACAAACATGTCGCTTAATATTTTGTGGCCCAACCATATATATGAAAATAATAAAAAATTCTAAATTAAAAACTCAAATAGTTGTAAAACATGAATACAGAACTATAAGTATGGTATCTTCAAATATCTATATGGTAAACAAAAGTAGTATTTTTTAACTTAAGTTTAAAAAATTATGTCTAGGAGAATGCTTCGACTAGATTTATTTATGTATCTATATTTTAAAAACAAATGTTTTCATCTACAAACATTTCGTTTGGAATAAGTGTTCAAAGTAACTGTGACTATGACACAATATTGTATATCTAAAAATAACTGGATTCAATAAAACTTATATATTAGTATTTCTTAAAAATAAGGTACATGTTTATGAGACGCTATAAATTTTACAAAGCGTTTGATAATAAAATTTTTTTTTTTTTTTTTTTAAACTGTTTACTGGAGTGCGTTATTGATGAACTCAACATATTTATTAAGTTTTTTTGTAATTACAGTAAACTAGACTGGGTAGTGTATCATCCAGAATAGACATATTTGTTTTCATTAAAACTTATCGCTGTTATTTAAATAAATAAATATAATACATTTTATTATATTTAAACATTCACACGTCTACGTAAACACTTGAAAAGAATTATTACATAATATAAATAAGAAATTTCAACGACATGTTCAATCAGATGTGATTGCCATTATACATCTGAATGATCATGGTTAAAATAACTAAAAGTAAACATATTTTCACAGTAGGTATATGATTTAAAAACTTATTTTTTAGTTTAGATACAAAGTTTGTTTAGTAACATTAATATATCTCTGAGATTTTTTAATTTTTTTTTTTTTTTAGTATGATTTAGAGAAGATAATTATAATCGTAAAAAATAATAATACCTTTTTAGGTTTTGAATTGTCCCAATCTGTCTGGAAAATGAACTTTTCGACCAGATCTTGTGGTTCTGGTAATTTCGGGAAGTGGTTTAGGGAAAATTGTAGAAATTGGAACATTTTTTTCTACAGGAACAAAAGCAGGCTTTAGACGGTCTATCGTGACGCGTTTTGGTTTTCCTTTTACGGTAATAACGAATGTTTTCTCATCACGTTCTTCAACTTTGTATGGACCTTCATATGGATTTTGGAGTGGTTTTCTTCCACCATCGGTTCTGAGAAACACATGTGTAGTAGTAGGTAGATCCTTATGAACGAAGAATTTTCCTGTACCATGGATACTGGCCGGAGTCGATTTGATATCTTCGAACTTTCTTTGGAGACGTCCGACGTATGTATCGGGTTCTTCTCGAGGAGTTGCTGTGAAGAAATCGCAAGGTAATTTTAGAGTTCTACCGTAAGTTAATTCAGCTGGTGAGCATTTTAGATCTTCACGCACTGTCGCTCTCAGGCCTAGTAAAACGAGTGGAAGGTTTTCAACCCAATTCTGGTCTCCACATGCCATAAGAGATGCTTTTAAAGTACGATGCCATCTTTCAATCATGCCGTTGGCTTGTGGATGATACGCTGTGGTTCTCAAGTGTTTAATTCCAAACTTTTCTGTGAGTTTTTTGAAGAGATGACTCTCAAATTGACGACCTTGATCGGTTACTATGCTGTCAGGGGTTCCGTGACGAGCAATCCAATGGGTTGTGAGTGCAGTGGCGACTGTTTCCGCTGTCATGTCTTTCAGGGGAATTGCTTCGGGCCATCGAGTAAATCTATCAATCATTGTTAGTATATACTGGTACTCATTGCACTTCTGAAGGGGTCCAACTAGATCGATATGTACATTGCGAAATCGATCCTCTGGTAATATATACGATGCTAATGGCGCAACAGTGTGTCGAGAAACCTTAGCTTTTTGACAATGAATGCATTGTTTGACAAAGTTTTTTATGTCCTTTGCCATGTTAGACCAAACAAATCTTTGTTTAATTGTCTGTGTTGTTCCCGAGATGCCAGGGTGGCAAACATTATGTACACTTTCAATTACTTGATTTCGCATGCAAGCAGGTACAAACGGTCTGACGTGACCTGTTGATATGTCGCACCATACTGAAGTTTCAGTACCAGGCATCACCATTTGACGTAAGGCGAGGGCGGTGTCATCTTTTGCCTTCATAAATTCGTCATCTTGACACTGCGCTTTTCCCATCTGCCTATAGTCAATAGAAGTAGGACAATTAATCTCCTCTATTCGAGACAGTGCATCAGCTACTGTGTTGAGTTGTCCTGAAATATGTCTAATGTCCGTTGAAAATTGTGCTATATAATCTAACTGTCTTTCCTGGCGTGGAGAGCTAGAGGCACGTTTCTTGTTAAAGGCGAAGGTGATTGGTTTATGATCCGTGTAAATTATGAAATTCCGTCCTTCAATGTGATTTCTAAAGTATTTTACCGCTTCATAAACACCAGTAAGTTCACGGTCAAAAGTACTATACTTTCGTTGCGCGGGTGTGAATTTTTTTGAAAAGAATCCTAGCGGTTCCCAAGCGTTTCTGTTGGACTGTTGTAGTGAGGCTCCCATAGCTACGTCACTGGCGTCTACCATTATAGCTATTTTTGCATTGGGATTTGGATGTGCAAGTAAAGCCACGGTCGCTAAGTTTTGTTTGCATTCCTCAAATGCTTCCGTCAGTTCTTGATTCCAAACCAATATTCTCTTGTCATTTTTCTTGTAACCAGCAATGCAGTCGTATAATTTTGTTTGAGTGTTAATTGCATTGGGAAGGAATCTTCGGTAATAATTCAACATGCCTAAAAATCGTCGCAATTCCTTTGCTGTTTTAGGTAATGGAAAATTTATAACGGCTTCAACTTTTTCTCTAATAGGTGACATTCCATTTTGGGTAATTGTGTGACCCAAGAAGTTGACTGTAGGTTCGCCAAAATGACATTTGTTTATGTTTATTACTAGGTCATATTCAGCCAGGCGTTTAAGTAAAGAATCTAAATGTATTTTATGTTCTTCTTCATTTTCAGAAGCAATCAGAATGTCATCTATGTATACAAAGCAAAAATCCAAGTCTCTAGTTACCGCGTGCATGAAACGTTGGAAGCTTTGTGCTGCATTAGATAAACCGAATTGCATGGATGTAAACTCAAATAATCCAAACGGTGTGATGATGGCTGTTTTTTGTACATCTTCTGGTTCAACTGGAATTTGATGATATGCTCTGGTCATATCTATGGTACTAAAGATTTTTGCATTTGAAAGTTTGTGTGCAAAATCTTGCAGTTGAGATATAGGGTATTTGTCCGGGATCGTTTTAGCGTTCAAGCGTCGATAATCGCCAACAGGACGCCACTCTCCGTTGCTTTTCTTCACCATGTGTAAAGGGCTGGCCCAATTACTTTTTGATGGTCTGCAAATCCCTTGTTCCATCAGATACTTAAATTCTTTTTTCGCTGCCTCTAATAGGGCTGGTGATAGTCTTCGGGCACGTTCCGTGACAGGTGGTCCTTTTGTTTCGATGCAGTGAGTCACAGAGTGTTTTTTTGTATCTGGTATTTTCATATTAGGCCTCATTAATGTAGGGTATTTGCTCAAGATGTCACGAAATTTCTGTGACGAGGAAATTGTAGAGATACCAGATGTAGGTCCTTTATACGTTGTTCCTTTGATCATTAATTTTGTTGATTGATCTGTGATTGTTGCCTTTCGTAAGTTTACCGTTAGGTTAAAATGGTGGATAAAATCTGCACCTAGAATTGGTCTTGATACGTCAGCAACAATGAAACGCCATTTCAACGCACGGCGTAGTCCAAAGTCGAGTTCGACTGTTCTCGTGCCATAAGTCTTGATGGGGTTTCCATTGGCTCCATACAATGTAGTTGGGCAGTTGTCGGAAGTGATATTATTTTTGTTATACGACGGTTTTTTAGGCATTACTGAAACGTCCGCGCCAGTGTCCACCAAGAATTTTTGTCGAGTTTGCAGATCGTATACGAAGAGACGACATGTATTACTCGGAATCTCACATGTCCCTACTGAGAGGTTCCGCTGTCGTTTTCCGAATTTTTATTTTTAAAAGTACAAGGTTCGTAGCATTTGTATGCATGTTCTCCAAACCGTCTGTGGAAATAACAATATCCATCAGGATCTCTTCTAGGTGATCGACCGCGAGACCCAGACCTCGGTCTTCTAGCAGGATTCTCTCGAGATGAATTCTGATATGAATTATTTCGACGAGGGCTCTGATTTCGCCGTTCTCGGAAGGTTGAAAAACTGTTATTTTGAGATATTTTCAATTGTGACACTTCGTGTGTTAGCTCAGAAATTTGTTTTTGTAGCTGAAATAATATTGAATTTTCTATTTTCTCGGATCTTGATGTGCTGGGTTTGTTATGTTGATCCATTGCACCGCATTCTGTTGATGTATAAACATCTGTAATTTTGTCGGCAGCCAATGCCAGTTGGTTTATGTTGTTATCAGGAAGAGCTGACAGGATTGCCTGGACATGTTGGGGTAGACGCTGTAGCCAGAGTGTACGTACTATTGCACTCTCTGCTAATGTGGGTCCAGCTAGCTCCATCATATACCGAAGAAGTCCGGAGGGCTTTCGATCTTCCAGTTGAATGCCCGTTAAAAGTCGTGTAAGTCTTTTTTCAGCAGAATCTTGAAGTCTGTCGATAAGTGCAGTTTTCAGTTTTAAATATTTGTCTGATTCAGGTGGCTTCGTGACAATATCACTAACACATTGTAAGGTTTGTGAATCGAGTGCTGCGATGATGATATTGTATTTTGTAAAGTCTTCTTTCATACGTGAGTTTGAAAATTGAGATTCGGCTTGAACGAACCATAGCGATATGTTTTCTTTCCAACATGGTGGTAATCTGACTGAGACATGGTGGATGTTTGATTCATTACTAGTTCCGCTTGATGATTCCATTGTAATTGAATCTGTAATTATCTTGTTGCTTGATGTTTGTAAACTTGATTCCGCTGTTTGCTTCGAGATGAGAATATTTTCTTCAGTTGTCATGGCATTATTTCAGATATTGACAATTCAACGCATATAAGGCGGTTACTTTAAAAAAATATTCATCAGCAAAAAATTCGAAAAAACATTAAATTAAATCATATTAAAATATACATATTTAAAATTATCGATAATTTATCAAACTGATTTGGGGTACCATCTATGCATTTTTCTATAAATCATAAGTCAGATACGTGTGATATTATCTGAGGCGCAAACCTTTTGAAAATCTACTAATTTTAGAACATTTTTATTAATGTAAAATTATTTCAAATTATTTTTTAATAATAGAATAATTTCTCAAAACAGATAATAATCATTGACATTTAATTCAAATTTAAAATTTTGAAATTAGGTTATGTAAAAATAATAGTCTTTTGTTTAAACATTTACGTGACTTGAAACGAATTCCTAGTGGTCTGCTGTCTGTGATGATGTTTTTTTTTTTTCTCAGCAAAATGTCTCTCGTGAAGATAGATTCGCTTCGATTGGGTACTGCGTCATGAAGTCTCCTTGTTGTGAAGCTCCGCTGCGATTGGGTACTGCGTCATGAAGTCTCCGTGATGTGAAGCTCTGCTGCGATTGGATACTGCGTCATGAAGTCTCCGTGATGTGAAGCCCCGCTGCTTTGGTAGTCTCTATATGGTGTCAGCAAAACTCGTTCACCTGTGCAGCCATGGTCTCCATGTGCGATGATGGTCCCTAATTAAATCGCCATTTTCGATTTCTCTGGCCTCAGGATCCTATGCGTCGGTCGTTCTGACTGGTTTGTTGTGGTGCGGAAATTTAAAAAGAATTTTTTCGTATAGTTGTGTCTAATTGCGTGGAAGGTCGGGTGGTCACCATTTTAATGATACAACATCATTGGATTCACTTTTTTATTTAAATGATATTTTTACATTTGATAATCAAGTTAATTATCAGGAACTATTCAGAAGGATAAATTTGTAGATAATAAAACACAACCAACCAAGGTGACGCGCACAACAGAACGGCGTTCCGATCGTTCTCTTTTGTTATATTAGCTGTCGCTAGGTTACTGATCCAGTGTTTTAAATTATAAATGTTTTTGGTTGATCAGTGCAATCTACAACATAAAAATATAATTTGACATATTAATTGAAACAAAACAATAACTTTGTAACCACGATTTATTTATTTAATTTTTTAAAACTGACCGGTTTCGCTTGCATCTCCAGGGTATAAAATTAAACTGAATTTAATTTTATACCCGGTCGGTATTAAAAAAATTAAATAAATAAATCGTGGTTACAAAGTTATTGTTTTATTTCAATTAGATTTTTTAAATTATTAACCACGGAATACAAGGATGATTGTATATTTATTTAACTAACTAACATAACAAGTATTCAATACACCATGAAAGAAAACCATTCTCGCATTCTGGATGTTATTTTAAAATTTTATTTGCAATTCTTCAGCAGGCCGCACCAAAAGTGCTTACAGGCCACACCAAATGGCCTCGCAACCCGTTATTTCCCCACCCCTGCTTTGGATTAATACGTCTGTCGTTCCTAGACAACCATAATATAAAATCTAAAGTTTTTGCTTATGCAATGATGGAAGATTTAGCTTTACGATCAGTCCTGACCCAGGGCGCTGACAGGATATGAACACAGCGTTGGACCATTCAGCTGCAAGTTGGTGTAGGAAAAGGAAAATAAAGCAGAAAACATAATTAACTGTTTATAATTTATTGTTTTTGTTTTCTTGTATACTATCAAGATGGGAAGTCAGGAATTTGGAGCGCTTTTCAAGTTGCAGTCAATATTATAAATAATAAGGCCACTATCCCAGTATGTATTATGCATTCAATCAATCTTATTATGTTTTCATTATTAAAATTATCTTTTTTGAGCTTAAAAGCTTCTTAAAGAAAATTATGAGATTATGTTTCACTAATTTAAATATTTCTGCCTGTAAAAGTTGAAAATAACCTACAATAACAGCTAAATCGAAGGTTATTGCTAAACAGTTTCGTCTTCAGGTACATTTATACACTATCAAATAAGTACAGTAAGATTGTAAATGCCACACAATAAGTTATTGCTTGCTGAACAATATGCTAACAAATAATAATGTCCGGCTATGAGTGTGAGTTTTTATCCCTCCCCAGATATAAACATGATTGGTTCTAATAAGTCGCTTAGGAAGAGAAGTCAGGTTTTCCAGAGAAGGTACAGCCAGATCTTTTTATAATTTCTGAAGCGGCGTATATCCCGCACTTTACGCAGACTTCAAAAGACTTTCCTAAAACCAGCTGGGCGAGGAAACCTCCGGAAAAGGCGTCTCCGGCTCCATTGGTGTCCACAATCTTTTCTTTGGGCAGGGCAATGACGGGGATCTCGGTAACTACTCCGTTATACGCAAGGAGGACGGGTTCTCGTCCTTGGGTTATTATGACTACGCGATCTCGTATCGGGTTCTTCTTGGGGAGCAAACAAGTTTTCAGGGCAATGTCCTTCAATGACACTTTGTCCCATTTCATTTCTTGGGCAAAAGTTGACATTTCCTGCAACAACAACATTATTATATTATTATTTGTGAAACATAATCTTGAAATATTTTATATTTAAATATTACGGCAATGAAATAATACGTACAGTTTCATTTCCAAACAAGATGTCTACATAGGGCATGGTCTCCATTAAGGGGTCCTTGTAGAACTGGGATACGAAAGGAGCGCTAATGTTCATGACCATGGTGTAGTTATTGTCATGGGCATGTTGGGCCAACCTTATGATGGAGGGTGGACTTACAGCTAGGAAGAAACCCTGCAAATTTAAATAATCACCATTAATGAAATAACCTTGCAGTTTTGCACTTCAAAGTAGGTTACTTACTTAGATAATTCGATACCCACCATGCGGGGGCTGAGGATCATAAGTATAGATCATAAGATAGTAATCTTTTCAATTTGGGAGGCGGGAATGGGTACCGCCGCCCCGGGAACCATTTATTGGATAACCAACACCTCTGCCATAGGTCACCCCAAGTGGTTCGCTACGTTTGGTGACTTAGCAGGGGTGCCCGGGTTCATGGGGTTCATTGTCTAGGTCTTGGCGGCGGATGATCTAGACACAATGAACCCCAGATTCCTACCCAACCCTCATACCTTTTTCCTTCCCAGAACTTCCTCTCCCTCCTTTCCTTAAAAATACCCTCCACACAGCATCCCCAAAGGTGACATAGGCCCTGAGGGAAATTATTTTCTTCAGGGCCTCCTGTGTGGACCTAATGTAAAAAAAAAAAAAATCTTAAGCCTCCGCATGTACAAGAATAGCTTAACGGATGAAGAACAATTGAATTCAATTTCATTGCCGGCAACCCGGGCGTTGAACAATGGAGCCCCACTCGAGCAATTGAGATTTTACAGGTGTTCAGTGTTTGATTCAGCCATTCGATTTAATTAATATTAATATGGGAACAGATGAACTGCTCACTGTGGTTCAAAGCCATTCCACCTAGATTTCACCGTTTATCCCATATTTTTTTTATTTATAAAAACACCTACCTACATTTGGGTAGCTATCGCTCAAGTGGTTAATCAGTTGGGAATACACTAGTTTGGGTCAGGGGCTTGTGACCCTAAGTAAACCCCAAACTGCAGAAAAAGAGCAAGTTTACATCTCATTAAAGAGTGTAGATGAGTGACAATACTCATTGGTCACTAAAAAAATGTTTGGCAGGAGAAGCAAAGGAAGATCACCAATGAGTTGTACTGATCACCGCATCACAGGCATCTGGAATATGGGTATTTATGGCTCTGTATGCAGCGCATCATCATGTAGGGCGGAGTAACCTGTTTCACCAGGGCAATTGTGGCAATAAATAATGTACTTACTGAAGTATAGATAATCTTCGCCTGTTTGATGAGTTCCTGGTTACTGGGTATATCAAGATGGTGCTCGGTGAAGACCTGCGCCGCCGCAAGGTTTGCGCACAGTGAGCGTTGCGTGCCGGTGATCAAAACCGCACACGTTCCCGTGGGCTGCTTGTCAGTCACTTGGTACTGCACATTCACTCCATCTGCACTGAAAAATTGCAACAGTTGAGTTATAATGAGCCGCTTGCACAATGTTCAAACACAAATTCGTAAATGTATTTTTTTTTTTTTATAGTGAATCCTCACAAGAGTCCCAACTGCTCCCGTCTAGAGCCAGTGAGACTATGGCATCCCCAATTGGGGTATGTTATGAGGCTGAAAGTAAGTGGGGAAGAGAAGGAGACGAGGAAGAGGAAGGTGGGAGAAGTACCTGGCTATTCAGATCTAGTCACTAAACACGGCTGAAGCCATTTCAAGCAACGTTTCAATTCTGAATGGTGGTCTTACACCAGGGCGATACCAAGATTATCTTCCACTCTGGAACGTGCCGCAAATATACTATATAATATTTTAAATAATTAATTGTGAAATAACACAAATCAATTAAATAAAATTTATTTGCACATGCTGGGTTCGAACCCGCGGCCTTCGGAATGGGAGTCTAACGCCCTACCGCTGGACTACGCCGGCCGTCAAGTATAATTCTTTACTTCATTTTCTCTACGCTTCTCTACATGTTCTCTCTGTACACTTTCTTCATTCTTACTATTATTACTTAAGTTGTTATAGTTAATAGTAACCACCAGTGAAGCCTACTTGTTCTTAAAAATATCTCCTTATAAAAAATTATTCACAAGGTTTTTTCTAAGCCAATGAAAAATTAAAACAAATGGCTCATTGTCCAGTAATTTTATATCATAATAAGGAAGTTGAGTCCTTTTTTTATTGGTAACTTAAATACTAGTATTTTTTTTTTTAAAGTTCGTTTTCATAATTAAATTAATTCTACAAGTTTAAATTTTATTAAGCCCGCGAAAACGGCGGCAAGAGCATAATACCGTGCGGCAGAGTTCGTGACGTAACCCGGTCCTTGCTTGTGTGAAATAAAAGGGAAAATATTTACAAGACCGGGACAAGCTTAATATGGACGAAAAAAAAAAAAAAAGTTGTAGTAGTTAGATATTTACTAGTACTACTTAATTCAGTTACCGGAATTTCGAAAAAAGTGCATTTTAATGGTTATTTTTTAAATTTAAAAACATTAAATGTCATTTTTCAACGAAACTTGCAACAGTTCCTAACATAGCGGTCGGTGATAAATAACATTTCGTGTTTTTAAATTTAAAAAATAACCATTAAAATGCACTTTTTTTGAAATTCCGGTAACCCCCCCCTTTTTTTGTGCTCACATAATTAATGTATGCCCCCTTATCTTGTTTATATTCATATTGTATAAACTAACTCAATAAATAATTTATTTTTTTTTTAAATTAAAAAGGGATAAAATATATACCTTCATACATGCTTACTGTATTATTGTTCAACTTTTATAAATGCATTGACTACAAAACTATATTATTTTTCCTTATACTGATTTGCTATATTAACATAAATTATAATACTTAGTATATCTATATAGTAGGTATAAATGCAATGTAATGCTGTACCTCTTGATAAACTAACCACAGTGTCTAGATAAACAGGTTTTGTTAAACAATAAAACAATGGAATGTCAATAAATTACTGATTCAGCATCATTACTAAATAATTAACTCAGTGATTATATAAGAAATATTTTTTTTATAAATCATTTTCTTTTCTTTTTAAATGTGTTTATCATAAAAATGTTTAAAACTATTGAATTCTGGAAAATGAAAAATAAATTATAGACTTCATAACGAAGATAAAATTATGTTACAGTATTAAACAGTTCTGTGTACTTAGTTTATTCAGTAGATAACCTTTAACACTGTGATGCGAATCATGTCGTATTATGTAAAATCAATGTTAAGGATCGAGAATAATAGAATTCTTATGTAACATTTATTATAGTTGCTTGGTAATATTACTGAGTAACTTTTTTTAAAGAAGTTTTGAGATAATGAGGAAAGCGATATTCGAATGCTCACCATAAATCACATATTATTTACATTTTTAGTCCGTTTTATAGATTAAATGTGCTATAAAATAATAGCGGGAAGCGTAACGGCCCAGTGTATTAGTATGACATTTGAAATTTCCTACTAGTAACTTAGAAAACATATATTTTTATTTTATTTCATTATTAGTTTTTGTGCATTATAATTGATTTGGTGGTGTTTATGAGTAATCTTATTGTACCAGAAAGAGGGTACACTTTTAAAAATAAAACTGCGTAATCAACTCAAATTTAGATTTTTCGGAGATGAGATTAATCAAGTGAACCTATCAATATTGTCATTTATATAATATTTTGGTATAATTGTGAATTGTGTTTTTTATTAACTATTAAACCAATAAAAGAGTTGATATTATATATTATCAGGAAAAACGTTGTTTCAAAGCGAATTTAAATTTCAAAGTTATTTTCATACCACAATTCATTTTAAAGTTTTATCTTACTATCAAAAACAAAAGCTTAGTTTTTTTTATATATTACGTCCACACAGGAGACCCTGAGGAAAATAATTCCCTCAGGGCCTGTGTCCTCTTTGGGGATGCTGTGTGGCAGGCCCTAGATCCGGGCCTGCACGCATGTCATAAGTGTGTGTGAGTTCACTCAAACATCTCGACTCTCGGCCAATGATATATTGAATTTGTAAAAAAGGTCCGCGTATTGTATTGCAGTTTTTAGATCGCATTGTGCATTGCGTCGCAAGCGCGAGTGTGTCGCGACACCCGGGTGCTGAAAAAACCCTTTTGGTGGCTCGTGAGTAGGTGTCAATGAGCAGGTCACTCACGATCGACACTATTAGCATCATAGATAATAAATATTCTTGAATCTATAATGATTTTGTCACTGAATCTTATTGTCCCAAGATATTTTAAATAGAATCCATTAAATATTAGCTTATAAGATAAGATAGAACAATAAGATAAGAGATGTTGGTTGAGGTGACATGTCGCCTATTGTTAACTTCAACTTTTATGAAAACATTCTAACTTTAAAAATCTTCATTGTACAAAATAAAGTAAATAGAGAACAGTATAATGCACAATAGATTTAGCTTCTAGGTTTATCCATAATTATTTATTTACCTGTGAAAAATCACGGGAAAAAAAAGG
Organism: Limnephilus auricula; assembly: GCA_951813805.1. Classification (NCBI taxonomy): domain Eukaryota; kingdom Metazoa; phylum Arthropoda; class Insecta; order Trichoptera; family Limnephilidae; genus Limnephilus; species Limnephilus auricula. Next base: position 37,734,853 of record OX638388.1, read on the forward strand.
TTTTCTCGTCATGTAATTTTTAACAGCTACCCAAAAATACCCAATCGAATATCTGTGCTCCAGGTATTTTTATTCCTGTCGACAGGTTAGTTTTGATGTTTATTATTTATATGCATGCAAACCTGTGAAAAATCATGGATAGTCTGAATTCTCATCAGTTCCAATTTTGAAAATGGTAATTAAAATAATTCTCTGTTAAAAATATTACATTATTGGTAGGTTTTATCAATTCTCTGAATTCTCCAAACAAACACTTCCAATTTTGAAAATGACACTTAAATTCAAAGTAAAGTTTTAGAGTTCATAGAACCGGAGTTACAGACGGACAGAGTCTTAATAATTCATTAACATTGCCACATTTGTCATTTTTTAAATTATAAATATTGGGCAATTTCAAGAGTTCTTAGAAATCAAATATTTTATTATGTTAAAAAATTATCTACCTCAAGTAAGGTGGTAGGCATTTAACATCGCCAAGGTTGTTCAACACAATTATGTTTCTAAAAAGCATTTCTAATTGAAATTCAAGGTACTGGCGCTATATTAACTGTATGCATATTATCATAATAATGTATTATCTAATATATAAAAATCTCGTGTCGCGGTGTTTGTGGTCGCACTCCTCCGAAACGGCTGGACCGATTTTTATTAAATTTTTTATGTATATTTGGTAGGTAAGAGAATAGGTCGTAAAGTATATTTCATACCACAAGCTCTGACTTTATGAAATTTGCACAAAAAAATTTAAATAGGTCAAAGAGTTTAGCGACAGGAAAAAAGTCATGAGGGGGAGGGAAATTCGGGAGGGGCGGAGTACAAGGGATGGGGGAAGGCGGAATCTTTGGAAGGGAAAGCGTGAGGGGGGTCACGAGAAGGGGGACAGCGGAGAGCAGAGGGGGAAGGTGAAAGTGCAACGCGGGAGGGGAAGGAATAGCGGAAAGGGAACAGGACGAATGAGAAAGGATATTTAAGTGGCATCGCAACGCATGCCGGGTATCAGCTAGTTTTTATTATAAGAGGCAAATACAGGGTGTCCGGGGGTAAAGTGCAATAACTTCGGGAGGTGATTCTACATGATAATATAAGTAAAAAAGATAAATGACTTTTTTCAAAATTACAACTTTTTTTTTCCATACAAAAAGACGTACCTGTTAAAAATCCTTAGTGTAAGGTACAAATTTGCTGTGCGCCCGCCCATGATGTTGGATTGTTGTGAGTCACCCATATCGTAACAGCGTAAAATAGTACCTAGTACTGGCCGCATAAGACGGACTGATTTAACCGCTTGGACACATAAGCTTGTTTTCACGATAATTTAACGTAGGTAGACATAGGAATGACGTATGTCCCGTACCTGAGTTATTAATCGTTTTACCTAAAAAGTACCCCTTAAAGCTGGAATTTTGAAATAAGTCATTTATCTTTTTCACTTATATTATCATGTACAATCACCTCCCGAAGTTACTGCACTTTACAAAAATATTGTCTTCTTTCCAGAATTAATAAATGTTTTATTGATGTGAAAAATATGTATTAATTTAAAATACATATATAGAAAACATCTGCAGTTTAGAATAAATAAAATATCATGCAATATGGCAGATAATTAAAATATTAACGTGATGAAATGTTTATTTTAATTTTTAACTTAATAGGTAAAATCTCAAATTATAATATTTTAATTAATGAGGACACTATTAGCAAAAGTCAATCGTAAATCTGAAAAAGATCGGGTCACATCTGGGACTCGAACCCACAACCATCAGATTTCCGGGCTGCAATCATACATAAAGATAGCAGCCAATAAAATATGCGTTAAGAAAATGAAGATAATGTTGGTAGTTCTCAGTCGAAGTATAAATAGTTAAATATGACCGAATCGAATAGGGACATTAGCTCAGTGGCAGCAGCCCGGAAAGCCAAAGGGTCCTGGGTTCGAGTCCCAGATGTGACCTGATCTTTTTCTGTTTCAGATTTTTGATTGAATTTCGCTAATATTGTCTTCATTAATTAAAACGTGATGAATTGTATTAATTAAACTGGAGGTTCATACAACTCAATTGTTTAATATAATGTTATGTATTCAGCACAAAGTGAATAGAAGAGCTTTGCGGTTCAATGTGAAGTATCAAGTGTTTGATAATCTGGGACCCAAGTCGCTAATTACCTCTAATCACCACTAAAGAATACAATAGTTGTGTAATCAGCAATAATTATAGTGGCAACAGTGGCCACTTGCAATGATAAATATTGATCAAAGCTAATATAAATATACAGACAATGCTTCATTGTGTATCTTTGATCAGTAGAATAAAAATAAACTATGGTATTAGCCTACAAACATTTTATCCGTTTTCCTGTGGCTGTCCTATGCACTAAGCAAAACAAAACTAAATAGCATCAACACCATAAATACACAACTATTATAAAACAGCCCCATGGTAGGATAGTTCCAAAAGTTCAGCGCTTAAAAGGTTGTACACTTATGACTTGAAAACATCAGATTTCAGGACGGCCTCCATGAGTTGTGGGCTTTATAACTAAAGAAATACGCAATAATTATAGTGGCGTTTTCAATGCAATCATATGAGTGAGTGAGGTGTTCACAAAACATAACTCTCCTAGTGAGGTGTTCACAAAACATAACTCTTCTAGTGAGGTGTTCACAAAACATAACTCTCCTAGTGAGGTGTTCACAAAACATAACTACATTAGTTTTAACCATTTACATACAGTTGCCGAACATATTTCACTCTATTACCTACTATGTTTTATATTAAGAATATTTTTTGTTTTACTTCCACCTATTGTATTTATAAACTGTATGTAAGAGCATAGATATGAATAAATAAAATATATCCATATTATGTACCTTTAATACCTACCGTTAAAAAGCTTAAAAGCAGTGTAATTTTTATTCGCCAACTGCTATCTACAATCCATTAAAATTTTCATAAAATACCTTGCTCGTTCTTCCAAGATTGCCGAGTATTTATCTTTTCCCACACAGCCGAAGTAGGTCGTCACTTTTGGCTTCTCGAGGAACCATTGTGCCACGCGGAGCGAGTTCTGAACACTTCCTCCGGCGATGAACTCAGCATTGTATTTCTCAATCAGCTCGGGATACAGGGGCTGGTGCTGGGGCTCTGCCATGATGGCGTCATCAGGCTTCATGTTGTACTTGCTGAGGAGATCCTTGTCCACAATGGCGGAGATGTCCAGGAGAGGGTTGCCAATCCCCAGGAGAAGTCCTTCCCTGGACAAAAATACATTGTTTACGTTGAATGCTATTTAAAACTGTTGGAGTAGGACATGATACCTTCAAAATCCTGCTCATTGAAAAACAAAATATGCATAAATCTATAAACTTTTAAAGCAAATAAATTAAATCTTTGAAACATTATGAAAATTTACTTCCTTATTTAACATAACCTAAGGTAAACTATTTAAATATTTCATAGTTTAAACAAGTTTTTATTTTATTTTTTCATCATTTTTAATGACTTTTTAAGGGAGTGATGAAGTTGCACATTGTTGAGTTGTCCGGTCACCGTACCATCTTACCGGGTAATGTGTTTATAATATTTAAATTTAAAATAGTATACCTATACTCTAGTGGTTGCGTGTAGTTTTTTTTTCTTTATTTTTTCCCAATAATTTTACAACATGAGTGCATACATTAACCGCTTGGACACATAAGCTTGTTTTCACGATAATTTAACGTAGGTAGACACAGGAATGACGTATGTCCCGTACCTGAGTTATTAAAAAAAAATTACATAGGTACATCTAAATTATGAAACAAATATACGTAATGGGAACTAAAGGTAGTGCCCTGTGTGGGTAAAATAAAAAAAATTACTATTAAAATTAAAATATTTTTTTAAATAAAATAAAACGCGTGAAGCAAGTTTTACACTTGTGATGGACCCAGCTATAAAAGCACCAGCGTTATTTAGCTTGGCGTATTTCGGCATATCGCTCGCTGTACATTCCCATTGGGAATGTACGGCGAGCGATATGCTAAGCTAATAGGGACATAACATTACAAATACTTAAGGGATAATAATATTACTACTCAAGTTCTCATGATGAAACATTTTGTTGCAACATACTGCTTTATTTTTATCAGTTTAAATTTCACAAAATGTTTAGATGGTTCATAAGATACAGGATACTACGAAAAGGGTCATTAAATGTTTGAAAAAAAACACATGTTTCAGTCGTTTTTTAGTAAAAAGAAATTAAACAAAAGAATTGGAATTTTACTTCATTCATGAAAGAAAAAATAATATTTATAAAAATTGAGACACTTTATCGAAAGACAGTTCTGAAGGGGTTATAAAATAATGTACACACGTGTATTATTATATCTCAGATTCTAAGAGTTGTTTTTATAAAAAGATTTTTAATTTTATAAACTTACTTTAACGTATCCATTTTCAAGCTATAAAAATTTATATTATTTTTATGTCGAAAATAAAAATAATTATGCACGGAGCGTCTATCGAGCTAGACAGCGGACAGAATTCTGAAAATCTGATCTGATCCGAATGCTTCTGAATTTATATTATCAGAAAAATGACATTTGACATTTCTATTGAAGATGAATCATAGATAAAGTGTCATTTTAGTGATGGGCGTAAGCGAATATTTTTCGAAAGTTCGAAATATGCGATGGAACCTCCGATCACGGAAATGATCTGAGGATGGAACCGTGTGTCATGTCATGATGTCATGTACCTAGGGCTTTTAAAGTTCATTTCTTAATGGATGGAACATGGAACGAACTGAATATCAGCACCTGGCGCCTTTATATTACAGCATCCCAGGACACGAAATATTAAAGAACTCTTAAGGTCATAATAACCTATTTTCGACTCGGCACCGCCAGTTGGTTCCGTGACTCCGGCACCGGAGATTGGTTGTCACCTCCACCCCTCGGAGGGGCCGCTTAGGCTGCTTCGCTCAGATGCTTCGGAGATCAGCCAAATATACTCTAATCTACCAAATAGAATCACTTTGTTAACTAAATTTGTTTTTGTTCTTATCTTTTGCGTTTTACAGTAAAATTAGAAGCTTCCTAAATATAGTAGGCAGTATCGTGATGTGGATACTATTATTTAACAGCGTTAAAAAAAAAAACCGCATTATAAATATTATTCAGGATAGAGCTTTTGACTATCAAAATGTCTATTCGGTATTTTTATCGGTTTTTTGTGTCGTGAAAAGTGATGTAAAAAACATTTTTTTGTGATCAAGAGCGCTCGCATTTGATCATTGTTATCGAAACGTGCCTTCCGATAATACTTCTACACTAAACTTTCAGTTCTGTCATATCTATGGTGCTGTCAGTGTCAAAAATAAAAGAGATAGCGATAGATGCAAAATTGAGAAACTTGTCATAAAAATAAGCTGCAAATTGCGAATATAGAATCAATATAATATTTTAGTATACTGAGTGATCAAATTAGTTCTATACAGCTTGTGAAATTTCTTCCCGACTGCACAAATTTAATCAACCACCACAGCTTACTTCCGTTAAAGTTCAACAACTCGAGCAGAGATGACTACCCTAATCGAGTCGTACGAACAGCAATATTCCAACTTAACCGCTGACATTACCGCACAAATTGGGACATTGAAGCTTTCAAAATCTGGTAAAAAAACCTTACAAACTTTTACTACCCTTATTTGACAAACATCCTTGAAATAATTTTTAATTTTGTTTATTTAATGTATGATAATGTACAAGTCCGATCTGCATATAAATTCACCTATTGCACCTAGATTATCCATTAAACGTTGAATTAATAATATAATTATGTATCATTTGAAACATATGGTTGTTTATTTACTTCAATATGTTCACTATTCGTTTGTATGCTAACTCAAACATTGTAACGTTTATACTTTTTTTCCACAGATGACCGAAGAAGGCTTATCGCTGGCATTGAGGATCATTTTGAAGAAGCAAACGATTTGGTATTGAATATTTTATTTTATTTCATATTTCATTGATTGCAACTCACATATCTTTAAATAATATTGTTTTTCATATTTTCTATATAAATCACTCTGTCTGCATCTCCCACATTTGCATAAGATGTGTCCTGGGTCTTATTATGTCAAGAATTCATAATATCCGAAACAGTATTAACTTTGTGCCAGGTTGTTTGGTAATTTTATTGATTCTTGAAAAAAATATCCATGATTTAATGTTACTAATAATACTGACTCATTTGTTTATGTGTCATTTCCTTCCTTATTTCATCATCATCACAGTGCTACATCCCAGGTCCCAGGATAGGATTTGGCCTTCCCCAAAAATGCCCTCCGCTAGCCGTGGTCCCTCTCCAATCGTTCTGTTACAATTCCTTCGCTTTGCGTATCTATCCGCCTCTTCCGGGCACTATCCACTGGGCATTCTTTCAACATGTCCAGCCAATTGTAGTCTTTGGCACCTTCAGAATCTTATACTCAACAATTAGATTGCCGAGTTCACGGTTCATTTTAATTACCGCAGGTTTAAAGATCCTTCCTCAATGAATGTGCTAATGAATAGTTTTGCTGTTTGTCCAGTTAGAGCAATTAGAGATCGAGGTGCGAGGGTCAGGACAGAGCCACCTGATGACTCGAGTGCCGTGTTATCGCGCCGAATTAGCAAGGATCAAAACTGAATTCCACACCGCCAAACAGAGCAACATGGACGGTATTTCATGTATGTTTATGTTGTACAACCTGTTATATCTAGTTATAATATTATTCTATTATTATCACAATCCACTATAACGGGGGTCGGCAGACCGCGGCTCTTCTTTTAAACAGCACGATCGCGATGTGTATTCTCTATTTACGTACTCGTACTAGTACTGTATCAAAATATACATAACCATTGGAAATAATAGCTAGATGCCATCAACGCCCAATTCATTAACAGCATTGGATTTATTTGAAAATATCTCCATTCATTATTCAAAACGATGCTGTCATATCGTCGCTTCAGTTCGTTTCTATCCAAGAGACCAAAATATACATAACCATTGGAAATAATAGCTAGATGCCATCAACGCCCAATTCATTAACAGCATTGGATTTATTTGAAAATATCTCCATTCATTATTCAAAACGATGCTGTCATATCGTCGCTTCAGTTCGTTTCTATCCAACAGACCAAAATATACATAACCATTGGAAATAATAGCTAGATGCCATCAACGCCCAATTCATTAACAGCATTGGATTTATTTGAAAATATCTCCATTCATTATTCAAAACGATGCTGTCATATCGTCGCTTCAGTTCGTTTCTATCCAACAGACCAAAATATACATAACCATTGGAAATAATAGCTAGATGCCATCAACGCCCAATTCATTAACAGCATTGGATTTATTTGAAAATATCTCCATTCATTATTCAAAACGATGCTGTCATATCGTCGCTTCAGTTCGTTTCTATCCAACAGACCAAAATATACATAACCATTGGAAATAATAGCTAGATGCCATCAACGCCCAATTCATTAACAGCATTGGATTTATTTGAAAATATCTCCATTCATTATTCAAAACGATGCTGTCATATCGTCGCTTCAGTTCGTTTCTATCCAACAGACCAAAATATACATAACCATTGGAAATAATAGCTAGATGCCATCAACGCCCAATTCATTAACAGCATTGGATTTATTTGAAAATATCTCCATTCATTATTCAAAACGATGCTGTCATATCGTCGCTTCAGTTCGTTTCTATCCAACAGACCAAAATATACATAACCATTGGAAATAATAGCTAGATGCCATCAACGCCCAATTCATTAACAGCATTGGATTTATTTGAAAATATCTCCATTCATTATTCAAAACGATGCTGTCATATCGTCGCTTCAGTTCGTTTCTATCCAACAGACCAAAATATACATACCCATTGGAAATAATAGCTAGATGCCATCAACGCCCAATTCATTAACAGCATTGGATTTATTTGAAAATATCTCCATTCATTATTCAAAACGATGCTGTCATATCGTCGCTTCAGTTTGTTTCTATCCAACAGACCAAAATGTAAATCGGGAGAAATGGCGCTTTAATGTTTTTTTTTTAATAAAGCATAAAGTATAAAAATCATAATAATAATACATATTGTTTCAGCGCCACAGTGAAAATTTATTAATGTTGGGATTCTGTTTTACTCTAGAAAGTCTGCCGACCCAATACCGGCAGTAAAGCTGTTAGTATAAATTTAACTATGTCTTTTGCTCCGTCATCAATCTCCCAATCAATCTTTTGGGTGCTATCAGTGTCTTGATCAAATGCATAAGGAACAGAATGTTAATTGTAATATAGGTATTTTATTATCATCTAACTTTTACAAAATTTAAAATATGTAATTATTTGGATATTTTAGTGCAGTCCGGAGATGGAAATGATTACTATGATGAATGGAACGTATCCCAAGAGCAGAAGACCAAGCTTTTGGACAATTCTGACCGAATTGAAAAGACGGGAAAAAAGTTGACCGAGGGCTACAGCGTTCTGTTGGAAGCCGAACAAATTGGGGCAACTGTCCTCAACGATCTTAACTTGCAGAGAGAAACCATCCAGCGCTCCAGGAATAGGGTAAACATTCCTATTTTGTTTGATTATTTGTAAGATCCATCAGAAAAAACCATTCCTTCAAACTTCCAATACATAAATATATTCTTTAGTACTGTATGTACTGAGCGGGAATTAAACATGTGCCCTCCTGGTTCTAGATCTAATGCAGAGATTACTATGCTACAGTTATTATTGGTAGTTGGTAGACATGCAACACTATAAATGCTTAATTGTACATCAATAGCAGAAGGAATTCACATATGATTATTCAACTAAGTTCTTTTAAAGTTTCACACTACTTGTTTTCTTATTTACAGCTCCGAGAAACTGATGAGCAGCTGAGTAGATCCACAAGAATTATGAACAGCATGATAATGAGAACGATGCAGCAAAAATTTGTTTTGATTGCATTCATCCTGTTAATTGTCATCATTATAGGTTTTTCAATATATTTCTCTGTGAAATAAAAAAAATCTTGGCAATACCAATTTGAATATAATTGGCCTACAATTTAAAAAATAAATTGACACAAATTTTATTTTTACTTATGTATTGACTTGTCACATTTATTGAATTTAAGTCACAACTTATAATAATTTCAGTAAAAATGTTGACGCAGCTATGACCCAACTAAAATATTGTGCAAAACATGACTGAAGTGTGGAATTCAAAGATGAATAATCTATGTATTTAATAAAAAGCAAGCAAATAAATATTATATTGTTGTGTATAAATAGTTTTAATGACAACATAACCAATTAAGGGGCATAGAACAAGATAATAAGTGGTCTGTGTAGTCCCAATGAAGACATTTTAGTAAGGATGGATTGTTTTACAGAATTTGACAAATTCTTCAAATTTCAAAGTTAAAATTCAAGTTACTGTGAAACAACCGGCCCGTGATGAAGTAATGATAGAACTTGAATTTGGATAAATTGTTCAACTTCTGTGAAATAGCCACAAGAGGAGACAATCATGTTTTCATCAGGTTTGTCTGAATACTGTGTTGTTTGTTCCTTTTGAAGACATCTTGTGAAATTTCAAAAACCGCTCTTCACTGGAATTGCCTCAGCTAGCTTGTAAAAAGGACTATTAAAAAGCTGCATTCCTTTTATTAGAAAATTATGTACATAAAATATGCTAATACATACACGACCGGTCAGTGGTTCAGTGGTCATCGCGTTTGGGTCCCACCCAGGCGTTCCGTGTTCGATTCCTCGGCTGGCTAAGTCCTCCATCACAACACAAGCAACATCTTCCGCTTAGTGTGGTGGTAGTAGGAGATTTTCAAATGTTGTTGGGTTATTCGTAACCTGGGAATGTTTGTCTTTCTTTTTAAAAAAAAAAAAAAAACATGCACCTATACAATTTAAATAAATAGGAAAATAAATTTAAAATATGTATTTTTATTTCATGAATATATTTTCAAAACTGCATACATACAGAAATTTTAAGTAAGCACATTTACGATTGTACATTTAATTTGGTTTTCACACCCTCCTCAGCAGTAAGCCTAATTTTTTGATGACTCAATTTAAAACATCACTAAAGTTTCATGTGTCATTTATTTAATAAAAAGAGCTACATAAATATGTTAATTATCAACACAATGCATTACATACATAAGTAATCACTACTTTCAATTAGTTATTTCTTTCCTTGCTCAGAGCTTAAGGGCCTTACTAATAAAATTTAATACACATTTATTAGTAAGGGGATTAGAGTTTAGAGAAATGGCAATATAATCTGCTAAATGTCAATAAGTTAATTGAATCACATCATTGATAAAGTCATACTATTTTAAATACAATCAATAGGTAAAGTGCGTCCTCATGTCTCTTCGGGACTCGCGTCATCTGGTTTTTCTCCCAATGAACACAGCTTCATCTTGTAAACATTCAATTTGGAATCCTAAAAAAATATAATAAATTTAGGACCAGGAAAGATAAAAACTATCCCATATTGACTAGCTTTCTTCAGGAGTGAAAGGACTATTTGTGAAAATAAAAAAAAATCTATCTGCAGTACTGTGGACATACGATTTGAATTAAAAACTGTGCAAGAAAATGAATAAATAGTAGTTTTTACTGCACCTGGTCAGCCAATAATTCCAAGAGGTCATCCTGGTCACTCTTTAATCTCTCCAGTTCAGAAGTCTGCTCCCCCCGAGCCGTGTTAGATTCATTCAGCTTCATTTCTAATTCAGAATTTTTTTCTTTAAGCACACTGATTTTCTGTTCATAACTCTGAATTATTGTATCAATTTCGATTTCTTTTGCAACCAATGAGTGTGATTCGCCTATATTTTGCATTTCATATACATTTTGTGTAGCCGGCTCAAAATTGTGCATTGACAGTGAAGTTGCCATCTGCGCTCTTAACAATGTGTTTTCATCCTTCAGCTGAGTGTTGGATGATATACTTTCATTTAACTTTGCCTCGAGATCTAAATTTTTCTTGGCAATCTGTTCTATCTGCGTGGTTAGCTCTTGTAACTTGGTGTCCTGTTGTCTGATGAGAGTCTTGTATTGTTGCAACAGAGGAGCATCTTCCGCGCCTGTTGGGTTTGCCTCTGATAAATCAGATGGCTGTTGGACCATTGACAATGTGCCAATAATTACGCTTTCTAACCCTTTGAACAGTTTACAGAATTCATAGTCCAGCAGCAACTCTCCCATACTTTTAGCTCTGATCTGTGGTTGTTTGGCAGCTCTACTGTACATCTCATGCTTGGACACTTCCCCCAGCTTCCCGATGAATGTTTCCAGCCCGATCCTCTTCACCAGCAGTTGCTTAAGGTTGTCCTTGGAGTAAGCCTCCACCGAGTCATCGTTAAAGTGGACACACAGGGCCAACAGGAAGGCGCACATGCCCTGGAGGAGGTATTCGTTGTCGTCATGTTCGTTGGAGCAGATCTGCGCCACCAGATAGGAGACGCTGGAGGGGACGTTTAGGAAGGCACTCACTCCCGGAGGACTGTGGCTCACCCACATAGAGAGGAGCATTAGTAAGGCAACCTTGAACAGAAAATAAATATTCACTTTAACAAAATACTACATAATCGTACTTCCAAAAACATAATTTATTCCTAGTGAAATTTTTATCAATCAATCTTCTCAACATTTGACAGAAACTTTTTACTAAGTTTTATCCTAGAATAGTCTAGTCTAATTTTATTATTTAGCAATCTTTCGAACAAGCCCTCCATTGATATGCTTGGTGTGTAACTCTAAGTGAGCAGCTCAATCTGCCGCAGATCCGCCTAGCTGCCCACATTAGTGCGCATGCCTTTCTGCCCACAGTTTCCAGCTCAGTTTGGCATCTATGATGACTCCGAGGTACTTAACCGTGTCTGGAGGTTCTAACTCCTTTCCATAGAAGGTTTGATTGTTCCATCCCTCTAGTTTCCTTTTGCGTGTGAAGATTACTAGTTCTGTCTGGTCTGGATTGACCGACAGCCCTGTTTCTTCACACCATTCTTCCACTGTTGCCAGTGTTGATTGTATGACGCCTCTGGTTGTGTCTGCATCCCAACACCTTATTATGATTGCGATGTCATCCGCATACCCTTGTGTATAGAGGCCCCTGTTGTTGAGTTTCCGGATGAGGTTGTCCATTACTAGGCTCCACAGCAAGGGTGACAAGACCCCTCCCTGTGGACACCCTCGTGTCACCAGTACTCTGATGTTCACCTCACCCCTTGTCACCGTAAGTATCCGGCCTGAGAGCATGTTCTTCAACCACCTTCTGGTGGTTTTGTCGAGTCCATGTCTTTCTGCCGCTTCATCGATGGATTTATAGCAAGGCAATTGAATGCTCCCTCTATATCCAGGAAGAGTCCTACCACCAGTTCTCCAGTCGCCTGCGTCTGCTCCAGTTTGTACACCAACCTGTGCAGTGCCGCCTCGACCGACTTGCCTGGTTGATACGCAAATTGCAACTCATGGATGGGTTTTTTCCTCAGTGCCCCGTCCCTTATGTGTCTATCCATTAGCCTCTCCATTGTCTTCCGAAGGAAGGAGGTTAGACTAATTGGACGGATTGCGCCTGGTTTGTCGTAGTCGGTTCTCCAAGGTTTTGGTATGAACACTACTCTCATTTTCCTCCATGATACGGGGATGTATCCGAGGGCGCAACACGCCCTCAGGATCCTAGTCACCGGAAGTAAGATTGTATCTAGGCCCCTCTGTAGAAGTGCCGGAAAGATTCCATCTTCTCCCGCGCTTTTAAAGGGGTTGAACCCTACGATTGCCCAAAATCTACAGATAATATTTTATTTATTTTAGTACTGAAAAATAATACTAATAATGAGATTTTCGCTTACGCAAATTTTACTGTTATACCTATCACTTATAATAACCAAGTAATTACATTAACAAGAGTATTTAATTTTCATCTGATTTATGTAGGCCTTTGTGCACAGTAGGCATATCCGTATATTAAAAAGAGAGATACTGATGTGTGAGCAGTGCCGATGTACGTTTATCAAGCAAGTTTTAAGTACATTCCTATGATGTAAATACGTTTATTAGTTTGTAGTAAAAAGGTAAAAAAAATTGCATGGAATGATTTGTTATCCAAAGTGTTGGTTTTGCTTTTTAATGAATGTTCCAGTATTAGTTCGACTATATTACGATAACAAGTGTGACTCTCATAATTTACAACATTCTTGCATCTGTGACTACAAAAAGACACGTGCCTAGTTACTTTGGTGTATGAAATAATAATATTCATGGATCGAGTTAGGCAGGTACTCAGATATCAATTTTCTTGAACATCAAAATGAGTGTTTTTTTGTGCCTGCAAAAAATCGATAATAAAAATAACAACATTGATTAAATATTTGGATGAATTGTGTAGCGCCGTTTTTGTGAAAAATCACCTCAAGGGCGGATGTACACAATACATCAACGAATTTGAATATGGGAGGCGGGTATAGGTACCGCCGCCCCGGGAAAAATTTTGTGGATAATCAACCCCTCTGCCATATGTCACCCCAACTGTTCTCTACGTTTAGTGACTTAGCATTGTGCCCGGGTTCACGGGGTGAGGTTTGTCGAGATCTTGGCGGCCGATGCGTCTCCCCACTTACTGCATTGCAGGCCGGATCGGGAGAGACTGTTTGAGGGAGACCATTCGGCCTCTCCTGTAGAACTCTCTTGACCCATCCCCTTGCACCGCAGTGGTGGGGAAGGATTCATACGTCACTCCTGGACCTACCCACGCCACATACCTTTTTCCTTCCCACAACATCCCCCTCTTCATTTCCTTTAAAAGCCCCTTCACACAGCATTCCCAAAGATGACATAGGCCCTGGAGGAAATAATTGTCCTCAGGACCTCCTGTGTGGAGCCATTGTAAAAAAATTAATATCATATAATTTATTTATTTACTATCTAACCAACACGCTGTGTCACCTTACCCGGGCAACCCTGCTTAATCACCAAACGTGATGAACCACTTGAGGTGACTTATGGCAGAGGTGTTGGTTATCCAATAGATGGTTCCCGGGCAGCGGTACCAAAACCCCCCACCCAAGTTGAAGTGTATTCCTAAGGCGTCTCCGACTTCTTTTACCCTATACTATCGTGTCATATTCACATATTATGTGATAATAATATTATTATTACCTATCAGAAAACTCATAATACATACTTATTTAAAAATTAAAATTCTCGAAAAGGCACACTTGGAACGGACCGTCGCACATGCCGTCACTCAAATATCCATTGAAAGAAGAGAGATTTGTTCAGAGAGGGAAAACCAAAAAGTATGTGATCTAAAGTTTCCACTTCTAGACCATAGAAAGTACAAACTGCGGAGTCAAGCACGTGAATTTTAAAAAGATGAGAGTGAACAGAGCAATAATTTGAAATCAAAGTCAATCCTCTCATTTGAATAAGTGATGAAATTTATTTCATAGAAAAATTGTTAAAACCACTGTTTTCACGGGATAGCCCAGTAGGTACTGTACTTTAACTATGTACATTTAATATACATATCTACCTTTTCATTTGTAATAGAATGTACTGTGTATGTCTAAATAAATAAATATATTATTGCAGAAAGCAATCACTTTTGTGGTTTGACATATTAATAAAAATAAAACACTTGTTTTGTTTAACACCACGAGTTTTTATTAATTTATTTCACCGACCAGTTTCGCTTTATCAGGGTACAAATTAATATTAATTTTATCGTTTTGTATCTCCTATATTTATATATAAGCACACATTTTGTAGTTATTGTTTAGTATTAATTTGTACCCTGATGATGCCTGAGTAAAGCGAAACCGGTCAGTGAAATAAATTAATAAAAACTCGTGGTTTTAAACAAAACAAGTGTTTTATTTTTATTTAAATAAATATATGCCATATACTAGTTGTTAGTGAGAGAAAAAAGATGGCAATTCAACGTTTAGATTTGATGAAAGGTGCACACTAACCTTAGAATGCAGCTTTGTGCCTTGCTGCAATAAAATGGTGCACTGATGCAGCAGAGAAACGGGCGACGAGCCCACATTAGTTGCCAGCAAGACACGGAGCAGCTGTTCCTTCTGCGCCGGGTTGTCCAGAAGGCCGTGCATCAACGACACGGCCGAGAACCAGTTGGATAGGGCGTCTGTGCTGAACAGGCCGCCGCACAGCAGCTGCCCCGTGGTCAGCGTGGACACCTCGGCGGTCGAGGGTAGCAGCGTCTGCACCAGGTGTGCCTGCCCTATCTCGTTCTTGTACAGGAAGCATTCAAAGCAATATACCACCGCACATCTGCAAAATCCATTTGTTATCAATTACTTATTTATGTAGGCCAACATGATCCAAATAAATGTTATTTTTATTAATGTGTTTAGAGCAAACTTCCTATGTCGTATTAAATATTACCCTGTGATATCAGCTTGAATATGAAAGAATTTATAACCAAAGGAAGCAGCAATGCTTCGATGCCAAATAATAATTTTATGGGGTATTTCTTTTGTTTTTCTTTCTTTAATAACCTGACAATGTTTAAAAATCTCCTACTACCATTGCAGTAAGCGGAAAATGTTGCTTGTGTCGTGATGGACACGATTAGCCAGCCGAGGAATAGAACACCTGACCCCTGGGTGGGACCCAAATGTGATGCCAACTCAGTCACTGACCGGTCTACTTTGAGTGTTAAATTCACAAGATGTGATTTATTAGATAATAATATGTTTATACCTTAGAGAGAATGGTTGTTTTTCATTAACCATGGACATCAACAGCACCACTATGGCTGGTCTTGGTGGATTGGAGGGAGCCAAAACATTACTTAAATACTCCTGGTTGCTGGCGTTGCCCCGAATCACTTCCCCAACAGCATTGATGGTCTCCGTCAGGATGTCCGCTGGCACCCCACTCACCATCAGTGTGTTGCACAGCATCTCTAGCAGGTGGACATTTCGCATTATCTTCTGTGAACTGGATACGATCACCGCCGAGTTCAGCGGTGAGACCAGAGTCCTGACAAGCTGGAGCATACAGTGGACGTTGGAAGCCTTCTGCGGAGACCATCCCAGTTCGTCCATTGTATCGGGTGTACTGAACATAGGTAGCATGCGTTGGATGTAACTTCCTTCTTTGAAAAAGTTTTGGTTGCTTGCATTATTTTTCAGTAGATTAAGCATCAGAAGTAAACAGTCTTCTACGACTATGCCTCCATCGGAGAATCCTTCCGCTGCAATTACGTCAAAGAGTCGATCAAATGCATTTTCGAATGCAACAATTTTTTGTATATTGGCATTTCCCTTGGTAAGTTGAATCAATAACAGAAGCGCGTCATTTCTGACGACTTCTCGGCTGTCACTTAATAAATCCATTAGTTTAGAAACCCCCATGGGACTAACGAGGATTATTTCTTGGATATCTTTGGGTTTATTTTCTAAAAGGGAAATGAGCAGTCGCACCGTGGGGAGTCGCACTCGAAAGTCATACTCTTCCAGCATTTCTAAAATGAGTTTCACATTTTGTGGATTTTTCAGAAACATTTCGGTAAACTGCTCCCCAATGTTTGAAGGAATAGAAGGATTGTCTCTCTCTTCATCAAATTGTTCTTGGGATGTTATGTTACATAGTGTATCCAGAGCATAGCTGACTATTTCACAATCTGCTCTATCCAATTCTAAAACCTGGAAAAAATTTAAGCTTTAGAATGATGTAATGAATAAAATATATTATGTGAAAAAGCATTTCTTTATAATAAATGTAACCACTCTCTTTGGTAACATACATAAGAGAATTACAATGCGTTAGGTGGAGCCCAACTATGAAATTCATAGCGTATAAACTTATGAGCTGGTCAAAATGTAAATGTCAAATTGACATCAAGTTTGTGGTGCTGTCGATTTGACAAGTGCTCTTGTGAATATCAAAGCGACTCCCGTTTCAAAAGTTCGGTAATGGAGTTTTTAGCATTAATATGCACATAAGATACTTGCAGTGGTACCTGAAAATCAGTTTTGTCAATACACTAACTTTCAGGGTAATGTGCAGGCTCATTCAAAGACAGATTCAGCCATAATAAATTCAACTGATGTTGAAGTTAAACGATCATTGATAAGGGATAAGATGTCAAATAATAAAGATAAAAGAAGATCAGAGAGGAAAATGTCATTTTTGTGTTATTGTAAAACGTACATAAAATCTGTCATTGAAAAATCAAGCAGAGTGGAATTATTTCTATAAAAATACCAAAAATTTTAAGAAAATAAATATGCCTGTCTAAGCGTATCTAAACCTTGGGCCCCAACTTCTACCCTGTACTTCCTTGAGAGGGCTTTTAGGGCTCGACAGGCATCTCTTCGATCGTCCAGTAATGTGGAATTGTTTACGCGGTCGATTAGTCTTTCAACCTAAAATAAAAATCATACCACAGTTAAACATTGTACAAACGCATACGTCAATTTATGGGAGTTATATCATTTGATTACAGCCACGATATTTGTATTATGTTTTCACTTTGAAACTTACAGTTTCGGCACCAGTAGGTAGAGTCCCGGGTTCTGTAGCACCCAGGACGCTTTTCAAGCCGCTTTTAAAATATTCCATTTTTTAAATTATTCCCTAGGCGAAAAACAAATTTTTGAATTTTCCTTTGGGTCTATATTTGAAGATCAATGAAAAATTAGAGAGGTAAATATCCACGTCAGTCATCTTAATCTAAAGGACGACATATTGAATGATACCTGTTAAAAAATATTTTCCCGAATTGAAAAATATAATATTAATTTTCCCAACGCATACAAACTCAAAGTTGGTAAAAATATATTTTAGGCTTGCAGCACAGAAACCGCCGGCTAGATTAAAGCGCCATTCAGACGGTTCACTAATCGTTCATTTCCGCATTTCATTCGGCCTAGTTTACTCGGAATGACACGTCTGAACATGAAATGAAACGAAAGTGCCGAATACTGCCGAATGAAATCTTCAAGTGAACCGATCCAACAATGTTGGATATTTTCATTCGGCATCCTTCACTTGCGCGCGCATGAGAGCAAAGTGAAACGTCTGAACACCGAGTGAAATCTCAATCAGTTTGTCTCGCGTCCTGTACGGGAAGGACCATGGAAGGACGCTATCACATCGCACGCAAAACGTCAAAATGGTATTCGTTCGGCTAATTTGTTTGCTTTTGGGAACACCTCTCATATAAATTTTTGGGTCTCCCTTATTATCCATGTATTATATATATTTTTTAATATATGTAAGATAATTAATTTGTAGGAAAATGTTCGTAATAAAAAAAGTAAAATCAAATTGTGTTATTATGTCATAAAAAATAAAAAGGTTTATAAGACGAAACAATACTGTTTTCTTTATTTATTTTAATTTAATTGTGTCAACAAAATTGCGTAAAAATCGATGCATCTGACATGTTTTTCCTTAAAATTCGGGGCCGGACCGCGCTGGAAATCAAACGAATTCCAGCGCGGTTGACCTCGCTCGGCGACGCTGTGGTCGGAATGGACGAGTGAACGCTTATTTCTATAGCGCCGTCTGAACATGGAATGAAACGAAGATGGAAGATTAGGCCGAAAAAACATGGCGTAAACCTTCACTCGAGTGAACTGTCTGATTCCAGCCTTACGTAGATCTACGTATTTTAGGTCCTTCCTGCACATCTACTAACTTCAGTCCAGAATCTACGTATTTTCTTTCAAATTGTACAAATTTGCAAAATAAAATAATTCTTTAGGCTGAAGAAGCATATTTTCCATTACTTTACTTAAAAATAGTGGCGCCCCCGTCTGCCGGACAAAAAATGTGGCGCGGACTCCAACTAATGTTCCATTTCGTACTATGAATGAGTCCGCGCCACATAAGTAGTTTCGCAGACGGGGGCGCTAGTGTCCGTATAACTCCGATCCAAATTTTACACCGAATTCAAAAGACGAAATTTACGTGGTTGTGTGACGTCACAAGTCCGGCAACCAATAGGAAACTTTTATTTCTGTGGTTTATTGGATTGAAATTTTTTTTCTATTTTTAGAAAGCAGTCACATTGTGATTATTGTTTTATTTAAGCGCCATTCACATGGTTCACTAATCGCTCATTTCCGCATTTCATTCGGCCTAGTTTACTCGGAATGACACGTCTGAACATGAACGAGCGCGGTCCGGCCCCGAATTTTAAGGAAAAACATGTCAGATGCATCGATTTTTACGCAATTTTGTTGACACAATTAAATAAATAAAACAGTATTGTTTCGTCTTATAAACCTTTTTATTTTTTATGACATAATAACACAATTTGATTTAACTTTTTTTTATTACGAATATTTTCCTACTAAATGAACATAATAATCTTACATAAAATAATAATCTTACATTTATTAAAAAACATATAAAATACATGGATAATAAGGGAGACCCAAAAATTTATATGAGAGGTGTTCCCAAAAGCAAACAAATTAGCCGAACGAATACCATTTTGACGTTTTGCGTGCGATGTGATAGCGTCCTTCCATGGTCCTTCCCGTACAGGACGCGAGACAAACTGATTGAGTTTCACTCGGTGTTCAGACGGTTCCCTCTGCTCTCTTCCGCGCGCATGCGCGCGCAAGTGAAGGATGCCGAATGAAAATATCCAACATTGTTGGATCGGTTCACTTGAAGATTTCATTCGGCACTTTCGTTTCATTTCATGTTCAGACGTCTCATTCCGAGTAAACTAGGCCGAATGAAATGCGGAAATGAGCGATTAGTGAACCATGTGAATGGCGCTTTATGCTACGTAATTTTCTAGTCTGGCCTACGTCTTTTTCAAAATCCGAGTTGGCAACACTGATCTACCCCCTAGTTCTTCAGTGTCGGGAATACCAATATAACAAAATGACAGCTGGCCGCCAAACAAAGTATTGCGAAATTTTAATTGCAATATTTTTCACTTCCCCGAATGCAAAAAGTTGTCTTTTATAGTAATTAAGGTGAATCTAAAGGTTTTTTGAAAAAAATATTCGTAATAAGCGTGGCCAGTTCGATCAAAAGTTTACCCAATTACTGTGCAAATGGGGAGAAAAGAAAAAGTAGATGTAATTTTAGTGTAACGGCGCGGAAAAATACATTTTTCTCTCTGTTTCGAAGCTCACCATTTGGGCCGATATCCGGCCGGCCCGGGCACTATTCTTGATGGATGAATTTGGAATGGCGGGTAGAACCGTAACCGTAGATTGGTCCTCATTTTGCAGGGAGGTATGCATCCACTCATGTTGGTTGGTGCCATAAATGAACCAACCAAGTGGAACCAACCAATGGTGCTACGAAAAGAAAGAGATGATCGGCGGTGTCGGAGTGATTGTAGAAATAGACGAGGCAAAGATAGGCAAAAGTAAGTATAACCGGGTAAGAAGGATTAACGCATAAATAAACCAATCACGATTGACGGGAAGTAAGGTTTTGGTGGCTTCGAGCGCGAATCAAATGTTTTTATGTGATGTTCAATATGGCGTCGACGTCAAAACGGAGAATTACGTGTATAAAAGTTATGGTATCTTATGTGCATAATGCTAAAAACTCCATTACCGAACTTTTGAAACGGGAGTCGCTTTGGTATTCACAAGAGCACTTGTCAAATTGACAGCACCACAAACTTGATGTCAATTTGACCAGCTCATAAGTTATAAGCTCTGAATTTCATAGTTGGGCTCCACCTAATGCATTGTAATTCTCTCATGTATGTTACCAAAGAGAGTGGTTTCATCTATTATAAAGAAATGCTTTTTCACATAATATTATATTTTATTAATTACATCATTCTAAAGCTTAAATTTTTTCCAGGTTTTAGAATTGGATAGAGCAGATTGTGAAATAGTCAGCTATGCTCTGGATACACTATGTAACATAACATCCCAAGAACAATTTGATGAAGAGAGAGACAATCCTTCTATTCCTTCAAACATTGGGGAGCAGTTTACCGAAATGTTTCTGAAAAATCCACAAAATGTGAAACTCATTTTAGAAATGCTGGAAGAGTATGACTTTCGAGTGCAACTCCCCACGGTGAGGGACGCTATTCCTCAGGACTACATTAGAAAATTAATTAGGTCGATGAATACTCGCTTAAACTGTGTGTGCAGGGCTAGGGGTGGCAATACCCGATACTAATTTAATTATAATAAATCGTATTGTATGTATGTTAAATAAACCTTTTATTCCAAGTTTGCCTTGTTTATGTTTAGAGCATTTTCAGGATAATTCCGTTATTCAGGGTTTTTCGGCCTTTGGACCTTGAATATTATTAAATTAGCACATTTTCCAGTGCGCTACATTATCAGCTTTTATTTGGTACCATAATTTTTAGATTCAGGTGGGAAATTACATAGATATTGGATGCGCATGAAAAAATGCAAAGTAATTCGAAACTTTTCCTCTATATATATAAGACAATGAAGCAGTCGTCCCTCTCTGATGTGCACCTTCTGCGGCCGCTTCTTGGTCTTGAAGTAAAAGCTCCAGTTTGCTGGAACCTCTGCTAAAGTTTACAAACTGTAGATTGGCTCAGATTCACCTCGGCAGCTACTGAACGTTGACTACGCCCTTCTTGCAGGAGCTGGATGACAAGGGTAGTGCAACTCATGCATGTTGTAACGCGTAAAGGCTCACAAACCTGGAAACTCCCCAAGATCTGAAAAATCCTGGGCCAATTTTCATAGCTTTTTATAAAGCTAATAATATTCCAAGAAACATAATCACATTTATTAAATAATTTAGAAAAATCCGATTTATAAAAATATTGCGTGCACATGAAAAATGCAAAGTGATTCGATACTTTTGCTCGCGAGGTATAATTGAGAGGTTTTTCAATTCATCATATAATATTTACCCCACTCCCTCACGGGTCAGTAAGAAATCAACATAAACCAGGTACAGTAATAATTTGGGCAGTAGAAGTAGCAACACTACCCCGCGCAGGGGCGCCAATAGACATATTTCTGGTATGGGGGGCTCTTGGTATCACACTTTCTCACTGCACATGGTTTATGTAGATTCCTTACTGGCCCATGAGGGAGCCGCCTATAGCTAATGCAAACACATAAATTAATAAAATCCAATAAACACCACCACACGGTTTTTCTACGAATAAAACAAAACATCTTTTAAAAAAAACTTATATTTTCCAGGTGTACGTAAATATATAATATGTAGTCAGTCATTTATATTACAAATGGCACCATTTCTTCTCAAAACGCATTTAATAACATGTTACTGTCGAGGAAATTTCATCAAAGTCAACAAAAATACAAAACAAAGAACTCGTTAAACTAAGGAATTCTGGGGCAATTTCATTGGGAAATAAATGTAAAATATCTACAGTAGAAATGAAATGGTCAGTACAGGCATACGTATGCAGTAGGTGTAGTTATTAATACTATTTTATCTTTGTTTTCTAAGGCATCTTTCTACCACAATCATAGCGAAAAATAAGGCAATTTCTGTGAACGACAAATAGAATAGCATTCTTTTCCATAAGGCGTATTTGGAGTTGTATTTCATTTGGTTCAGTATTTTGTTTAAAGATGACTTAACAAATATTTTAAATTTTGTAATCAAATGTACACAACACGATTAAGAATGTTTTTTTATAATATCATAAATTTTTTTTCTGATTGCTTTCTGTCACAAAACTAGTATAATATTATTTATCAAATGCTGAAGTGCAATATTGGAAGCTGCCAAAAAATTGGTTGTGTAAAACTTGTGGTTACAACTGGATTGAAATATAAATATAACATTTTGAATCACCCTGAGAAATAAAACTTGTTAAAATATACAATGATTAACTGATATCTAAATTTTCCATGAAGAATACCCAAATGACAATATGAAACACCTTAACAAACAAAAAAAAATCACCAGGAGTGAGATAATGACTAAAATAGTTTTAAATAAAATTTATATACACTTTTTGCACTGTACTAAATTAATGTTATATAATTAAAGGAAACTATGTACACATCCTTCACAGGCACTGTCTTATATACAAGCTCGTAAGGCTCAGTGTCATCACTTAATGCACTCGATTAAACCAACTTTACGGGGGAGTCCGTGTTCAGCTTTGAAAGTGTCTTTTTGACCCTGAGGGCAGTTAACCTGACAGGGGGGTTGGGGTGCCAACACTCCTGCATCACCTTGGCCAGCGTGCACAGGATGTCAGTGGACTCCCAGCGCAGGGGGATCTGAGGCCGAATTTGCTTCACACACACAACCAGGTGCATATCTTCAAAGGACGGATCACTCGGCACGCAGTCGTGATAAGGCAGGGCGTAATCCTCTGCACACTGTATTTTGTCTCCTGTTGCACATCTCCTGCACATCTCCCAGAGCACGAGCCCGAAGGAATACATGTCTGCCATTTTGAAGGCATCAAAGTGAGTGATGTTGAGCGTTTCATCTAGAACTTCTGGCGCCATGTATCTTCTGGTTCCAACTCGAGTGTTGGGTGCTATGTCCACTTCATTTCTTTCGGCCACGTATCTCACGGCCAAACCAAAATCAGCTATCACACACTCTCCATTACGCTTGACGAGAATATTTTTACTTTTAATATCTCTATGAGATATTGCCGGCTTTCCTCTGGTTCCAAATATTTCTATGTGAAGGTGCGAGAGTCCGCTAGATACGGAGTACGCCATGAGCATCAAGGAGGCGGGGTCTAATACTGTCATTTGTAAATAGTCATGGAGGGATCCCATCTCGTGGTAATCTGTTATCAGAAGCATTTGAGTCCAAGAGCCGGTACCCTTTATGTCAGCGGCAATGAAGCCTAGGATGTTTTCGTGTCTCATAAGAACTGTTTGATAAATCTCTGTTTCTCTGAACCAGGAAGCTTCTTCCGTGGTGAAGAACACCTTCACTGCAACTTTCTCTCCTCTCCAGCGAGCGAGCCACACTTCTCCATAGCGGCCCTTTCCCACGGAAGCAACCATCTGAATCTGCTTGGCAATTGTGCGTTGGACCAGCAGAGGCAGTCCCGAGCCGGAACCGGAGGACTGATCGGTGATGGAAGGTAGCGGGGGCCCCAGCCCCTCCAGGAGTCTCTGCTTCCTCCGCTGCATTCGGCAACGTCTTAGGAGGTACAGCACCACCACTACCAGGATGGCTGTGAAGGCTGCAAGGAGTCCAACACTGATGATGAGGGCCGAAGCACCGGCGTGGAGATTCACTACTTCCGGGACTGCAGTAGTTTGTTCACTAAGCTTTGGTAACATGTCCTTGTTGCACAGTTCTGTGTTACAGCACAATATTGATTTTCCTTTTTCGTGTGGAACTTGAGAACCCTTACACTGCAAACAAAACAAATTATAATTATTATTAATTAACAATTAAGAAACACACTAACATGTTTGTCTCTGCAAGAGATGCATACTAAAGTGAAACTGGGCAGCAGCGACCCAGTTGAGATAGATATATATATTTTTGAGGTAAATCATTAGATAATGACTAGACATCGGATTTTATGCATTTGCATATTTGCATATGCAAATGCATATAACTCTTTAATTACTGCGTTAATGCATATTTTAGGTTTTTTTCCCAATCGTGCATATTTCGTTGATTTCATTGATCAATTTTACAGTTCTGAGGCCATTGCAATTCAGTCAAGCAATCTAGCATTTGAAGATGCATCCATTAAATATAATATCGCTCTCAACTCAACACATTACCACAATTTACCAAATGCCATAGAATAATTGGAAACAAAAAACCTTCCTCTATTTAAATCAATAGAAATACTGGAAACAATTATCAAACTTGCCAACGCCCTTCCTAATTTAATATCAGAAAAGATTTGTAAAAAGTTAAGACGCTATTTTTATTAAAAACCGGAGTCTTGAAGACATGAAGAACATTGCCTACATCAACGGCACAGGTCCATACCCTGCCTAAACAGGTATCTCCAAAAATGGCGCCAAATTTTAAATCTTGTCCAATGACGTCAGTTGACATCGAGAGGTCATTTTCGGCGTACAAATTAATACTACGTTTCAAACGTCACAAATTTGCAACCGAAAATTTGGAAAAATACTTAATTGTATATTGTCACAAAAACTATGGATAATTTTAAGAATATTTAGCTGTTTTTGTACTGTCTTTAATTAAAATACATAAAAATAAAAATGGTTTTTTGATTTTGCACTGTGCATATTTTGGGCATATCAAGAGTTTTTAGTGCATATTTCGGCCTTTTTTAGTGCATATTTGCATGCATATTTTGGCACTTTGTTAGTGCATATAATCTGATGTCTAATATGTGTAGCATTTGGCAACCATCACTATGTGTCTATTGGTTAAAATGTAAGTTAATAGAATTGTTTATTACCTGCATGAAGCCAGCCTCGTCGGGGGGCAAGCAGCCGTAAGAGCGCTCCAGCTCCCAGACGCTATCCTGTGTGTCAGACACCTCCTCCACGGCGGCGAAGCACGCACCTCCCGGCCGCGCCACACATGTCCCGTTACCCGCGCCATGCGGACAGTGCCCGTCACAGTAGCAAACCAAACCACCGGCTGCAAAAAACACAACACATTCACAGTTAATAAAAATATTCAGTAAATCGAGATGAGAATGATTATAATTCATATTTTGCTATATTCTCATTTCATTATAGGTAAAAAGCCTTTTTAGGCATACATTTAAATTAGTTAATTCATTAAATAATTTCTTCAGTGGTTGACACTTTATTTGAGGTTTTATTAAAATACTGTAATCTATCAAGATTGGGACCACAAAAAAGGTTAAGAAACAACTCGTAAAAGAAGATGGTATCAAACTATTTTGACAATTATCACAGAAATTCGAAATTCAGAAAAAGAATTATTTATTTTATCATTCAGATATTGAATAAAATCAAAAAGAACAGTCTTTACAGAAGTTATAATACGGCAATTTTAAAAATTCCAGAAGCTTTTTTTTTTGAATCAGGCAATTCACCGTAAGGAGAGTGCTTTGTGAACTCCAGAGGCTGAAGGCTACAATTACAGAATGTTGTTCATGATTTTCAAGCACATTAATTGTGTGAATTGCCAAGTGATCTCCCACATTGTGGCAAAACACTTCGATTTAAAAAAATTTACTCCTTCAAAATGGGATTTGAATAAGACAAACAGAGGGAGGGGTGTCATAAACAAATCAGAAACGTTTACATATTTTTCTTACAGTCGTATTTTAAAAATTCACTGAAATTATCTGAACATCATCACCCTTACATAATGCAAAGACAAAATCTAAAGAAAGCACTGAATAAATAATCTTATTAATTTTATCTTAGGCGATCCGCCCACTGAGGCAACTGAAAACTCTCAACTGCCAACTGTCTTTGTATGACAATGTGATGGCCCGCACACTACACAATCACTCAAAAACCCGTTGTCAATGGTAACGTAAGCAGTGACTCGCGACTTGCAATGCTGATTGCCGTGGTCGGCCGTTACTAGTTGCCAGCTGTCAGCTGATTGTTCTTCGTCTATGGTTAAGCAAGCTTTTTGACCAATCAAGACATAGAAACCAGCCAGTTTTAGTTTGGTTTCAGTTGCCTCGTCAGCGGAGCACCTTACGCCCATCGTTCACGTAGCTACTTAGAAGCGACGCTACCGCTACCTGTCATACGATTTTGCTAGTTTAGCGCCTGGCGGCGTTTTCAAACACTAATAATAGTATAGAAAATACAGACGAGCGGCGATCGCGTCGCTTGAACGTAGCTCCATGGAAGAACGGCGTTACAGTTAAAACAGTTTGTGCTGCAGATTCCCCAATGCACAAATATTTATTTATCGAAAAAACACCACTATCATTTGCTTGCAAACCAGATTCAAATTGATACACATTATGAACGCAATTGATATCATGAGTTTAAGGAGGGAAAGCCAAATATTATATATTTTGAAAGAATATATTGTAATAGAGTAGCTTGATATAAAACCATTTAAACACTACCTTTAAAACCTTTTATTTTAAAGACAAAATCAAAAATCTAATTATCCGCCAAAGTCTTGTGGACAGCGTGATGTTTGTTTGCCTTAATTATGTTAATTATAGAATAAGATGTTTACCCCAATAAACGGTAATGTAAATAAAACCAAGAAGAATAAACTGATGAGCTTTACAAATAAAAATTTAGCAAGATAAACAATTTATATGTATATTTATTATGCAATCTGCAGTAGATTTACAATATTGATTATATTCTTACCAACGGATTGAAAAAACATTTTATTTGTTTTTGAACTATGTAAATGCCAGGTGGTCGGTGGGTACAGCTTATTTATGTATAACTTTATAAATATTATTTTTCTAAACAGGACTGCGACGCAAGACAACTCCTATTTTGACATAAGATGCATAGATAAAATCAAACTGAAGGTTAGGGATGGGTAGCGATGGGCACAATCGATGAATAATCGATGATTTACTCGATCTTTTTTACCATCGAATGATTTCGATTCATTTCCATAGAAAAATCGATTCTCGCTTCTCGATGTCAAATTCATTCGAATGCACAGTCCGAGAGAATCGGTTTGAAACGTCATCGAACTTGGAATCGATTCTCGCTTCTCGATGTCAAAATTCTTTCGAATGCACGGCCGAGAGAATCGGTTTGAAACGTCATCGAACTTGAAATCGATTCTCGCTTCTCGATGTCAGAATCCATTCGAATGCACAGTCCGAGACAATCGGTTTTAAACGTCATCGAACTTGGAATCGATTCTCGCTTCTCGATGTCAGAATTCGAATGCATAGTCTTGAAACGTCATCGAAAGTGATTTTGCTTGACAAACTAAATATTTTATATGTACATGTTATAAACAACCTGATGTGTGAATTTTAAATTATGAATGAATACTTTTAGGTAACGATTTACGTTTTCAGTATACTTTATACGTAAAAGATTGCGATGGTGATAGCTAAAAATGTCTATTATGAGGTTATGTATCATCTATTTGGGTATTGTATATTTAATTTAAAATAAAACAATAACTTAGTATATACCATTTTTATATTTAATGCCGACCGGGTTTCGCTAAAACCGTAGTTTCTTCAGGGCAGTAAATAATACTCTACCAAAATCAGCAAGTAATATGTTTTCATATGGACGTATCCAAATATATTTAATTTATTTGAAATTAACAGGTGTTTCTTAGTTTGTAATAAAAATGAAACGATTTCTATAGTAAGAAAACTTTATTTATATATTTAATGATAATATTTATATATTTAATGATAATTTGTTTGATACGAAAAGGTGTCCATAACCTACATGTTATTTAGAGGTTATTTTTTTTAACAAAAACGACATAAAATTATTATCTTCGTGTTAAACACAGACACACTGTCAATATTATTAATGGGAATTTGTACCTACCGGCGAAACTAAATATCTTATTAGTAATTTTATTGTTGTGAGATGCCCACATATTTGAAATTCGTGAAAAAAGGAATAACACTAATGTTGCCATCAAATAAAAAGGAATTTGCCAATTTGCCATTGCCAGGAAAGAAAAACGGTGATTGAAATGTTGTTGCAGTACTTACTTACTAATGTTGCGTTATTTAAACATGTTATTTAGAGATTGTTTTTGGACAAAAATGTCATATAATTATAATTATTGACATATTATTAAACATACATAAATATTTTTAATGGAAATTTTTACCAAAGGGCTAAATAAACTAAGTAGCTTAACAATAATTGTTATTTTATGAAATGCATACCAAAAAACAACAAATAAAATTACTACAAAAAATAAGCGTTGCCATACATGATGCACCATAATAATTTTCGGCTTCCTACCCCCCCCCCCCCCCCCCCCACAGACAAAAATCCTGCCCCTGACCGTAGCTATTGCTCCCAAACTCCGAGCAAAAAATCGATTAATCATTCGATTATTGTGATGTCTCGATTAAAAAAAATCGATTATATAAAAGTTTCGATCATTCCCATCGCTAGGGATGGGGCGCTATTTGAAAGAACGTAGGGATTAGGGATATTTGGGGCTATTGAAATGAGCAGTATTGTCCGATATTTATATTAATTATTATCTGCAAAAAGGATATCGGGTCAATCGTAACTTCTTTTTTAAAATAGAAGATTGCATAATGGATTATGACGAATGAGTTAATTTTGAATCCGATAGGGAAATATGTAAATGAAGAATACAAAATTATAAGATACTATCAACTCTTCGGTTAATCATCTTATCGTAAAAGGGTATATAAAAATGTGTCAATGATTAAAATTAAAATAGAAATGCGATATTTTGTGTGCAATTACGATTTATTGTATCGTGTTATTGTTATTTTATCTTATCAAGCGATTATTAGGAAAAATGTATTCGAACCGATTCCAATTAATGTTATTAAACAAGAAGTGTGAATCATAATGAAAACTACAAAATAAACCATCATATAAATCATTCACCCTTGTTTATTATTAGTATGGTAAAATATTTCAAGGTAATCTAATCATTATTTAAAATACACAAATTCACATAATTCTGATAGTCATGTAAAATTATAACCAAACACATATAATCAAATATAGTAAATCCACAACACACATTTCTGAATATTTCAAAGGAACTAAAGAACTGAAATTCCTGTTCAATATTACAGCAGTTGTTGATCTTTGATGTCTGAGAAGAAACTGAAGTATTTCTGAGCGCGCAAATATTCCAGCTAAAAGGTCGCCGCGTCTGTGCATTACATTTAAATATCATTCATAAATGAGCGCAGTTGTCAATTGTACTGCACGAGATCTAACTTTATATACACACAAACAAGTCACACGCCTACGTACATACCGGGTTTCATCGCGGTCTACACTAGAGAACCGCCTGCGCCTGTATGGAGCACGGAGAGCAGACACAACCACCGCCACATTAACAAATTACTGAAATCTCGGCGCCTTCCTCGAAAGATCTTTAGCCGTATTCCGCCATTATACACACATTCGATTGGAAAATTATCGATTTATAACTGCACTATTCAACAATGTTCGCTTTGGTTGACACAGCGGATTAGAAGATGGAATTTTGTTTGTTATTTTAAAGTTTGGATGAGCGCGCGCGGAGACACGGTGAACAACTGCACGGCCGACAGCGGGCGGCCGACTGGCGCGAGAGGCCGCCCGTCCGGCGACACAGTGCGCAGCGCCGCGGTTACCCCGCTCTCCTCCGGTCCTCTGTCCGACAGTCCAATACTCCGTTCCCGTCCCGGCTAGTCAGTCAGATAGTCAGCCAGTCAGCCAGCCGGCCAGCGTGTACCCGAAAAGCACCCAGGGATTCAGTCTATTCAATTCACTGATTGACTGATGGATGGTCAAAGGGTTAAAAGTTCTACTTGACTGAGTTTACTCGGTTCGGAGTCAGTTTGCATCCAATATGCACCCATGATATTATCCAAGGATAAACGCATTCAATTCCGCACTTTAATTTTAAGAATGTTACAATGAAAAGCAAATTTTATATTTTTCAATTCGATAAAGTAAAAAAGTGCACAATTTCTATTTTTTCTAAACTTACTACCTATGTATGAGACAACATGAGCAAAGGAGAGACCAGAAAGGCCGAGAGGAGACGAGAATATCTAATAAGAGGCAAGAAAATACAAGTAGAGCCAAGAAGAGACGAGAAGACCTAAGAAGCTGTAAGAAGATGCAAAATGAGACAAGAAGAGACAAAAAGTGGCAAGAAGATACAAACAGAGCCCGCAAGAGATGATAAGAATCAAGTAAAAGACAAGAAGAAGCTAGAAGAGCTAAGAAGAGGGATGGGTTGATCCAAGAGGTGGCAAGAAGAGACACGTAGAGGCAAGAAGAGGCGAGAAGATCCAAGATGCACGAAAAGCCAAGAAGAGACATTAAGATACAAGAAATAGCAAGAAGAGCCTAGCAGAGCCCAGATAAGATGAGAAGAATCAAGAAGAGATAAGAATAAGTAAAAAGGAACAAGGAGAGACGAAAGGATCGGAAGAGACAAGAAAAAGCAAGAATAGAAAATAAGATACAAGAAAAACTACGAAGCGACAGGAAGATCCAAGAAGAGCCTAGAAGAGGCAAGATGAAGGAAGGCATGAAGAAAGGAAATACAAAATCATAACGCTCAATCCATTCCTTTATTCCTGCCCATCCTAAATTCCAATATTGGCTTATTAGAGTGCCATGCATACCGGTCGATTAAACTCCAACCTCCTTCCTATCCTCAGAGCACTTGTTCCTAGTCCTAACAAATCAGTGCCCCCTGGTGTACCGCTCTCACCGGAACAGGATTGCTCCTGGCTGGGGTGGTACAATCGTTTCGTATCGTAACTTAGTACCTATGTATAAAATAACGGAGGTAAAATAAATCTAGGTAGGTGACCAGGGGATTACTGATCACCCGTGGCCCGAGCTTATTGCAAACATTGAATATAAACAACGATAAGGGGAGACTGATTAGTACTGATTACAGTACCTATTCTATATTTATTTATGGGTACATGCTACACGCCGCATTCCATTGGGTGACGATTCGCTAATATACCTACTAACTTTCAGAGATAAAGAAAAAACCTAGTGCACGTTTGAATAAAAAATACACTGTTGAATATTTAGAACGCTTTCGATCAAAAAATGTTGTTCGGAAAATGGAATATTTATATAATTTATATAACAAAGATTTGATATGTATACGAAACTACAGTTTTATTCCCAAATTGACGAAATTTTGCTCACTCTTCAAAACAATTGGGGGTGCGGGAATGGATACCGCCGCCCGGGGAACCATTTATAGGATAACCAACATCTCTGTCGTAGGTCACCAAATCGATAACTACGTTTGGTGAATTAGCAGGGGGACGAGTTCATGGGGTGAGTTTTGTCTAGGTCTTGGCGGCGGATGCGTCTGCCATTGCGTGGCGGGCCGGATTGGGAGAGACTAGTTGAGGGAGACCTTTTAACATCTCCAGCCGGACTCGAGTCATGGCCTTGCACCGCAGTGGGAGGGATGCATTCATACGTCCATCGGTCCTGGACACACTGGACCCCAGATTCCTACCCATCTCTCATACACTTTTCCTTCCCAGATCGTCGTCGTCTACCTTTCTTAAAAAAATCACTTCACACAGCAACAATAAAGATGACTTAGGCCCTGAGGGAAATTATTTTCCTCAGGGCTTCCAATATGGAGCTAATTTAAAAAAAGGAAAAAAGATGAAGAAATAAAAGAAGAACGTCACTGTCTATCTGATTTTATTTATTTATTATTAATTTTCAACGCCCTGATGGGCTTTTACATAATAAGTATATAATACAGTGATATATATGAAATACAATGTTTAAATAAGAAATATAAACTTATAGCAATGAACATTATAAAAATGGTAGGTATAAAAGTAAGTAAAAAATACTATATTATAATAAAAGAGAAAAAGTAAAAAAATAAATTAAACTAAAACCAGTTTTTAAATTGCAGATTACATAAAAATAATAATATTTATAGTGTAGGTTAATATTAGAAATTTACAGATGAGTAATACAAGAAAAAGTTAAAAAAAAAAAAAAAAAAACTAAGTCCGGGCCACGCCGGAGAGTTCAGCTAATTATTTAATATTCGATGAGTGACGACCACAAAAGAATATTATTTTCTTATTGATACCTACGTGGGAAAAGCTGCAATATTGTAGAAAATTATTGTATCGATTGTCGTTACATATAAAGTGATGTATGTACATTGTACATATTGTACATGCGAGCAAGCATGTAACGTGAGCTTGGGCACCTACCTACTATAATTATGCACATGCGCATATTGCACATAACACACCATGTTAGGTGAGTGAGAATAAACACCACACAGAGTGCAAATTATTGTAAGGGGGCCCAAAGACCGGACTGAAAAGGAAACCGAAGGCAACATTTTTTACGATGAGCGTCTTGAAGTTAGTCAGTTCGACACACACGGATAAAAAGAAACATTGTTCAGGAGAAATTATTTAGAGGTAGAAGAGACAGAACGAGGTAGTTTGGCGTTTTGGAAATCCAACTGATTTTTTTATACTTTCGAGAAGGCATAAAGGTAGCGACAGACTTGCAGCTCACATCAAAAAGTTATTTATAACACAATAGCGCTCGCCATACAATCCCATGAGACCCGCCAGACGTAAAAAGATGATGCGCTGTGATCGCGGTTTGAATCTTCGCTAATCGGAATTATTTTTCGTATTCGCTAAAGTGGCGATATCAGAAAAGTTATGCGACCCCCTCTCTACCGTAAACAGGAGAGTGGGTCATTTTTAATACACGGAGCATGCACGGAGCTGTCAAGTTAACATATCCAGTACAAAGAAATGATATTCTGTCGACCGCTTCCGATTTCAACTGACCCCTTCTCCTGCCGTAGGAAGGAATATTTTATAACGTAGTGTGTCGGTAGAAAAGATACTTATAACGCAGTATCTTTTTGATGTGAACTTCGCGTTTGTCGCCCGCTTCAAACTGGTGTTAACCTTCTTTTCAAGCTTTAAAAAAAACAGCATATTTGTGTGATCAATGTGTATTGCGTAGGTGCATATTACAAAATCAATGTAATACCTACGCGACAAAGTACTCGCTAGAACAAAGGCTTATTCGGAAGTAACAAGTAACTATACATGTACGAGTAGGTATATTGTTAGTTAGTGAAATACTTTTCATCATTGAAGAAGAAGATAACAATAATAATCAAAAAAATTTAAATATGAAAATGAACAAGACACAGA
Source organism: Limnephilus auricula (assembly GCA_951813805.1). Classification (NCBI taxonomy): domain Eukaryota; kingdom Metazoa; phylum Arthropoda; class Insecta; order Trichoptera; family Limnephilidae; genus Limnephilus; species Limnephilus auricula. The sequence continues at coordinate 37,768,700 of OX638388.1, forward strand.
AAAATAATAAAAGATAAAGGTCGCAACTGGGACTTGAACCCAGAACTTTAAGTCTTACCGGGACATACACCTCTACCAATTGGGCCACTGCGATCTATTATGCGACTGTCGTAATTGTCAACTTCATATTTATGATGATTTATTTATTACATTGATGGGAATAACTTTCAAAAGTTAAAAGTTTTTCTTATAAAAATATGAATATTCATTTAGACTTTATAAAAAGTCAATAGGTGTTCCATAAAAATAAAATCGGATGTATTTATCCGAGACACTATCTAGGTAACAAATACATTCTTTGAATACTTGTTTCCATTAATAAAGGTAGCTGCTGCTAATAATATGGAAAAAAACATTAGTCGAAAATAATATTGTTAATTCTGAAATTTGAAATACGACAGTCTCATAATAGATCGCAGTAGCCCAATTGGTAGAGGTGTATGTCCCGGTAAGACGTAAGGTTCTGGGTTCGAGTCCCAGTTGCGACCGTTATCTTTTATTATTTTTCTGTGTCTTGTTCATTTTCATATTTTAAAAAATTAGATTATTATTGTTATCTTCTTCTTCAATGATATATTACATTGATGGGAATAACCTTTAAAAGTAAAAAAAAAAATAGAGTTTTTCTTATAAAAATATGAATACTTTTCATCAATTATTTGATGCTTTTTTCTTTTTGCCAGTCGTTTTAGGCGCCCTTCGGATCCGGCGCCTGGGGCATATGTCGAGGTTACCCCACACTTCTTCCGACTCCGGAAGATAGGCTTATTTCACAGTAAAGCCAGGGACATACACAGCGTTAAAAGCGCCGGCGTTATTTGGCTTGGCCTACTTCACCATATCGCTCGCCATACATTTGCGATTGGAATGCATGGCGAGGAATATGCTGAAATAGACCAAGCCAAATAACGCTAGCGCTTATAACGCCGTGTGTGTCCCTGGCTTTAAGTAACAAGCGCGACAAGCTCGTTTCATACGCATCTCCTTTTAGTTATCCAAATATATTATCATAATAATTAATAATATTCTTTAAGGAAATTTTATAATAGCACCTACTTAAATTCTCAATTAACCTGCCAGGCCAGTTCGCTACTTCTTTGTTCCATGGTAGGTATAAAGTAGCTACCAGCTGCGACCTTCATCACAGTTACAGAAAAGTACAAAAATATAGCTTCGGAAAACTGTTCTGAAAGTAACCAGAGTGGCTTGAATTAAATAGGCTGAATATTATGAATCAGTATGGAATGGCGTCATATTAGGTGTGGTACCTAATATAATGGTTTCTGTAACACCTCGCTAAACCCGCGCGAATTATTCGTATATCTTTAGCAACTATTTAATTACAATCGGCCCTAATCGACGTAGATAAAATTTATAGCATTCAACAAAACCAGAATGAAAGTTGTTCCCGTTTAACACAACAGACCTCACGATTTGCCTGCAGATAACCATCGCTAAAAGTTGACAATTCAAAAGCGATTGAATATAATGATATTCTAGTACCTAGGTCTATATGCAATCTTTAGGAAAAAAATTGCGTTTTTATGTGTAACATTTCGGATTTATTTCATAACAGGAATATGGAAATAAACAAGAAGACTATTCTAATAAATTTTATGAAAACTTTAAGATAGGTACGGTAGAGCGGGGCTAGTTGAAAATGATTTTGCTGATTTGACCCCAGACTCTTATGGATATTTTTGTTTTTTCAACTTATTAAGATTGTTTCATTATCTGGCTTTATAATGATATTCATGAATTGATGTAATACGTTGACCTTATGCAAGATATTTTAATTTTCACGGAAAAGGATAAACGGTTCAACTTGCCTCATGGGTGGGGCTAGTTAAACCACCCTACAAATAGTGTAAAATATTTATTATCATTCACACTTATGGTTTAATTAAACAAATTATGTTATTAAAATAAATGTATTGAAATAATGAAAGAATACAGAACAATTTGTGTTCAACGGCGCTATTCTATGATAGACGACGGACATCCATAGGGGCCAACCCAAAAAAAATGGTGATAGTTGAAGCATAGTTAATTTGTTTTTCTTGTTCTGTATAAAATACTTGTTGCGGAGTTTTATATCCCATTGTCTATTTGGTTTTTAAATTTAGTGTTAAATTTCATCAATATGCTACGTTTTACATCATTTTGTTTGGCTGCAGATCAGATACTCTATTTTTGATGTATATAACACTGATTCTGTCACTTTCGTCAATTGAAAAAAAAGACAGTTCCAGATTCAGCTTTCCTGGATTCGTCTTTTTTTGTAGATACGCATCTAGAAAGTAAAAAAGAAAACGGTGATATTAAGGGGCCGCTCTGCCAAATTCTACCGATTTCTTACATGTTTTCCTTAAACGTTTGAAGTTTTTAAGTTCTTAAAAAAATATATGTTATTCTTTAAGATAGTATCTATACATTCCTCACGCCGAAATGGTAATTATTTGAAATTCCCTCGATAGAAATAAATCGCAAAGTATGCTACGAAAATTATTATTTACATGTTTTTCTCTGTTATTTTACAAGTTATATGTATGAAAAAATTCACAATGTTTCTTTAAATGCTACTTGACACACCCCCCACGAGTCTTTTATTAAACATTTTCACAATTTTCGCATGAATTTTACGGTTTTTAATGTTAGCGCTCTCGCTCCCACGTTCGTATTGTCGTATCTCTCCATCTTCTTCTTTTTGAGCGGGGTAACGCGGCCTTAATGTGTTGAAGAGCGAAATAAATACGTTACAATTTCAGTGAGAAACCGGAATGGGGCAAGTTGAACCAAACGGTTCAATTAGCCCCGCCAATATTTTATTCAAAATTCTATCGAATAACTCATATACCCCTAAATGTAATATGATTGAACTTTTTTCCTTGGTATCTATTTTCAAAAAAGTAATCGAACTTCTTTCTTTGCTTTTGGAGCAAAAATCACACAAAATCCCTCTGTACATGCTATGAACACTATGTGCCTAGAGCCTAGATAATGATTGATGAGGAGGTCCCCACACCTTTAGCTTGGTAAAACACGTTCGGCATTCTTTTTAAGTCTTTGGGTTTCCAAGATATTGGCGTGGCCCAACAAGCCCCTTGGTTCAACTAGCCCCGCCCAACCCTACTGTTTACTTGGTCAGCTGTTACAATTGCATAATGCCAGTTGGTCTACTGCTTTAAATCGCGGTGCCGTCATCCTGAAAATATTGAATCTTGATTTGATAAGATTATCAGTTTTCGCTGATATCATTGTTACCAATGCCATCATAATTATAAATAGAATCAAAAGTTCAGCTTTGTTGCTAACTCTGCCTTTGTAGACAAAAATGATAACAGTGATATTATTATTGGAGTGATGCTACGTGCCAATTTCATTAGCCTAACCCTTTCATTCTGAACTTTCCGAGTAACTCGGCAGACTGCATCGCGGAGCAACTCGACAGAACTAACACCTACCATGCAAGTTTAGATGTTTCTACCTAGTATCTCGTCAATCTTCCCCTGGGTTATCGGTTGGAAATTTAGAAAAATGTTGAAATTTCCGACGAAAAACCTCTTCTGCGCACATCATCCTATCTGTCTTTATTCTCTATAGTCTTCTTCTGTGTCAGGTTTAGTGCTCAGGGGCCCTAGTACGCTTGCTCTATAACGATCGATAGGATAACTATCGGTAACTTCTCATCGTTCCCTAGGACAACTGCACATCGCTAACGTATAAACAACAGTTGATGTCGAATATGTTAAGGACACTTAGTCCTTGTGAACTGTCACTTATTCGTTGGCGATCTGTAGTCATGCTAGGGAATGATGAGAAGTTACCGATAATTATCCTATCGATCGTTATAGAGCGAGCGTGCTAGGGCCTCAGGTTTATATGTAGAACTCAATTTGGGAGTACCACCGCACCGGGAAGTATTTATTGGATAACCAACACCCACGCCAAATGTCATCCCAAGTGGTACGCTATGTTTGATGACTTAGGAGGGGTTCCCGAGTTCGAGTGAGGTTTGTCTAGGTCTTGGCGGCGAATAAGTTTGTCACCTACTGCGTGCAAACCGGATCGGGAAAGGAATGGATGAGGGAGACCTGACCCAGACCTCTCCAGCGGGACTCTATCGACTCATCACCTTGCACAGCAGTGGGAGGGATAGATTGATTCATACGTCCGTCACTCCTGGACACATTGACCCCCAGATTCCTACCTACCCTTCATATCTTTTCCTTTTTAGAACTTTCTCTCCTTATTTTTGCTAAAAAAGACCCTCCACACAGCATCCCCAAAGATGACATAGGCCCTGAGGGATTTTTTTCCTCAGGGACTCCTGTGTGGGCTAATATAAAAAAAATCGTAAAATACAGAACAATTAACGAACCATTCGAATCCTAAAATTAAATTTTAGGCCGAGATTACAAAAAGCTCTACTAGCGATTTCAACGCGCACTTTAATTGTTTCTTGAAATAGATCCTTGTAGCTATTTGCCGTTTGCAGTTTTCCCATGTAGGTATATAATTCGATGACTTTATCCATCGTTGACATTCTGCAATTACTATGCTATCTTCTGCAAATCTAATTTATTTTATTGGCCTTCCATTACAAACCATTGCAGTAGGTTATTCAACTGAGATTTATGCTTTCGTATAGATCACATCAATAACGACAACGGGCTTTTTTAAAATTGGCTTGCCACATATTTGGTATTTCTGCCAAACAATATTTATGAGGCAACATCATCACAGATGTTCATATTAACATATCAATATCATTAATGTATTCAATGCGATATCAATTACCAATGGAATCGAATCGCCTATATAGTGAGACAGGCATATTATATATTCATGTTATCTTTTTTATGAAAATATAATTTTTTTTAAATCGCAATACGGAGAACATGTGAAGCACTTGTTCGAAGAATCCTGAAATTATTGCTCCTATTATTTAGACTCTTCTGAACAAAACCATATTCTAGAAATAGAAAGAGTGCAAATGAGGTTTATGCGTTATCTATACAAGGTGATCCCTGAGCTTATTTGGAGTAAAAAAAGTAAATAAAATTTTGGTCTTCGGCGACATTTTTGATGTTCTTTTTTTTTTTTTTCTACAAAAACATAAAAAAACAGTAGGTGTTGGAAAGTTGGGAGCTTGTTAAGAGGCTGGGCGGTTGCTCGGCTGAGTGACCAGTGACGAGATGCGATATTTTTTTATTTTTTTTTGATTTTTCGAAAAAAACTTGAAAAAAAACGTCATCAAAAAAGTCACCGGAGATAAAAATTTCATTTACATTTTTACTCCAAATAAGCTCAGGAATCACTGGTTAAAATCTCTCGGGTACGTCCTGTTACACCCTTTATATGAGGGAATATTCATACTATCCTGTCCTTTATCCAGGGTTGGGCAAAATAAATGCTTTACTGTAATTAAAATAAAAATTGCAAAATAATTGGATAGCTTTAAAGAATAGTGAACTCTGTACTTGGATAGCTTTAAAGAATAGTGAACTCTGTACTTTTATGGTTTAAAAAGCTGACTAAATCTAACTCCATTGTCGATATCTGTGGTTGATCACTGTCCCTGTTCACAAAAACAATAAAAAAGTACTGCTACTCATGGGCATTATTTGGTAACCGACGAGTTCATCGAAAATCAATGCATCGAAAGCAAATTTACAAAATACACAAAAAAAGGTTAGGTTAGGTTGAATTTTAGTTAGTTGAACTCGTTTTCGATGAACTCGTTCCCGATGAACTCGCCGTGAACCCATTATTTCATGTTTTTTGTAATTTGCCTCCAAGGCGTAAATTGCAAGATTTTGAATTATTTGCCCCTCGTCTGATGCTTTCTGACAGCTTTTTGTAACTAGGGTGTAACATGACGCCAATATGGCTCCATTTATTTCAGGCAACAGTTTAAAAAACTTATCGAATCTTCTTTCTAAGCAAGTAATTGAAATACAAATACCAAATACGTATTTCAATTACGAGTAATTCAAATACTGCCCAACCCTGCCTGTATCCTTCCTTATTCTTATTAGGAATGCTTGATTTCAACACCATAGAAGCCTGCCGAAAATTATTTTTAGGTAGGTAAACATTTTTAAAGTGAAAAGTCTGGAACCGTACTTAATCCACATATTTAAAATAGGTTAGCTTTTATGTGTCTATCAAGAATACTCACATGCACTTTTGTATGCTCTGAGAGAGAACTTTTACCTATCAGAACGCGCCAATCGACAGAGCGACTAAATTCTGCATTGACCATCGACGTTCAGCAACTGTCTGAAAATGTATAATATTGGTATTGGTGTAAAAGGTATTTCGCAATCCACTCATTCCTGTTGAGATAAAACTTAAAAAAAGCGTTATTATACTAGGTACCTAATGGAAAACTGTATTTTATTTAAACTGGGTAAAAAAACGAAAATAGAATGATTAGCTTCACTAAATGAACATATTTATACCATAAAACAGAAAGAAGAAAAAAACTTGTTATGAATTAAAGAGAGGTTGGTAAGTATTGAACATTTGTATTCTCGGCCAATAAACCTGCTTTCCTCCAAAAGGCACTCCTAGAGAGACGGGAGTAAAATGGGCTCAATATATTCTCCAATCATCGAAGCTCGGTTGTGAATATGTGAATGAGAATGACTTGTTTCTTGTTTCCATTAATTACATCGCGTTCACACATGATCGGATCGGAGGCAGCGCTTTGTAGTTCCGCGGCGCGATCAATCAAATCTCCTCGACCTGAGACCTGAGACCTGATGCGATATTGCGATGGCCGCTGACTGTTTGCTGTTAATGCCTCGGTGGCGCTCTCAGCTCAGCTTGGATAGTGCTGATTGCCGACTTGCCGATTTGCTGATTCGCTCGGTGCGAAGCTGCCAGGAGCTGTCGGATTACCGTTTATGGACCGGTGTCGGTGAAAATAAACGGCCAACGAATGCACAATGAAGTGAGTAAAAACATAATATTATCTACCGCTGATTGAAGATCTATTGTAATCTATCCCACTTCTTATAAACGGTGTTATTTTTAATCAAAGAGAGATTACATAGGAGTGTAGAATTCTCTGAGCAATGGAGGCAACAACATCGATGTATTTATTGTGATGGGTGTCGGGAAGACGCATGCAGTCGTTGACGATGCTCAAGTGGTAGGTCGACCATCGAGGATTTATCTAAAATCGTCAATTATGTGTACTACAACTCTAGAAAATTAATCATTTCACTGGGTACCTACTTTACAAACTGATATCAATATAACACTTTAGCAGTAATTCCAAACCCTGCAGCGCTACCCACTACCCAACGTCCACTGGAGTTCAACATTTTTTTTCTATCAATTTTTAAAACACTTTAGGCTTCTTAGGTGATTATGATAGTAGATATTCTGAATATTATTCACGGATCTGTCATATTTTCTATTAAAAATGCCTGCCCATTGGCCCAGAAACTAAATCCAGTAAAAAAAGATACAATGTAACATTATCTACTATTCATTTAACAATAACGCAATTGACAAATTTATATCTCATGACTCGTGGACAACGATAAGAACAATGATTACATTGATTACGAATCAAAAATGATTTTTTTATTATTTCGCAACACAACCAGTTTACCGCCAAATTATTACTAACGGGACAATAGATATCTATCGATGCATGAAATCCTTAATTACATTTTACGTAATGAGACGTAAACCGAATGGCAAAATGCATTAAATATTACAAAGCCACGGGCCACCTTGCAAATTAACACAAACGTGGTTCAAACTAATAGCAATAGAATATTATTTTGTCTTATTCAACTACCGCCTGGTATCTCTTTCGGATAAAATCTGTGCCTAGGTATAATATTATAGTAATTTAGTTATCTTATAAACGGCGCAAATAACGCTGTTAGAGAAGTTAACTACGGGACTAATCTAGCTAATGGTGACCAGGTGCACAGAAAGACGAGAAAGATAAGTCCCACTTCAGAAGAAATGATTATTGACCATAGGATTTTTAAAAAATACGACAAAGTTTCGTAAAGTATGTTCTTCCTGGGATTATGGATGGTTTTGTGTAGACATATATATAAATAAACGTGCATCTTTCTAAAACTACCGGCTTATGAAAAATCAACGAATTTAGGTAAGAAAGTAAAAAAAAAAATAATGTTCATGAGGTATTGACACAAAACAAAACTCGCAGTTTTCATCGTTCTGCGTAGAGTCGAACTGCGAAGTTTTGCTTTATTGGGACGAATTTTATAATCCCGATGGAAACTCACAAATAAAGAAAATAATTATTAAGAATTATGTTTGTTTCGATTTTTAGTATAAAAATAAGTCCTATCATCAAAGCCCACTCTGATGGGACAAGTCAACACAGTATGGGCGTATTTCGCAGTGATAAATTTTAGAAAGCTGGCTGGGTGTCTGTTTACCCACTCCGGAACATGTGCGCTACATATGTGAGGTGGTGGGAAACTAAACGTGCGAAATAGGGACAGAATTCTTGAAATTGTTTTTCACCCTCGTAAAAGGTACTGAAGCGGCTATCAGAGAGAAAACTAAAACATATTGTATAGGGATAGTCCCAAATTGTTAGGATATAATTTTTGGGAGGTGATTTCCAAGGACCGTTTGTTTCTCAGAATTTGAGCAAATCACTAAATTTAGCAAATCACTAATTTTTAAATTTAAGTTAATAAGTGAGCAAATCACTAAATTGAGCAAATCACTAATTTTTAAATTTAAGTTAATATTCAAATTCGGTGAAAGTTCTATTCAAGTTTTATTATTTACAAAGTACTGTGAAACAACCGGCACACGGTGAAATAATAACAGATTTTTCATAGAAGTTGGATTTAAATTTGAAAGTTGATGAATGGTTCAAATTCTGTCAAACCCGATACAACCCGTTCTAAGTATGTGAAACAACCAAGAAATCGATCTTAAAAAACAATCATTTATAATTTCAAACGTGTAGTTAGTAATACGTTTTTAAAACTGTTATTGTGTTTTATTAAATTGCGAAAAAAAAGATACCCAATCATAAAGACGTTTTAATGAACACTCGATCAGTAACAACAGTAATAAAAAATATAAGACAATCGCGATGATTGTATATTGTGTTAAAGACACCATACAAATTGCGGATTCTTCATAGACCATCTGTCTTCGGGTAGGTATGAAACTGCCCATGGATCGAGAGATCCAAAGCATTAATCACAATAGTTTTATTAAAAGGAAACTTACAAAAAAAAAACAAAAATACGATTCACAGATCTGAATTGAAAAAAAGCATTATAATATTCCAGGCTCTATTGTTGGCGTTTCCTTTGGAGTATTCACAGGTGTTGTGAGACTTTATGGACGAAGAGAATAATGCCCGCTTTGCTCTGCAACCTGGCCGACCCACGCCTCCCTATACCTCGCACTCGGCTCTCGAATACTGTCATTCTACGGTACACCTACCTTCCATTGTTCCGGAGTCCCACTTGCTAGCCAAGTGCACATGAATTATCGTAGGTATTAAGGCATTCATTCAAACGTTTTATTCTTTGCGGGACCAATTTATTCTTTGCCTTTTCACGAAAGCCTTTACAAAGCTGACTGAATACGCTTTTAGAACTTATTGCAGTTGCGGCCGATTGTGCACAGGTAGTGCGACAGAACACTTGTATTTATCTATCGCAGAAATTATTATTAGCCAAAGATTTGTTCGCATTCAATTGGGAGCTTAAAGGGTGGCATTATGGTTTATTTTGAGCTTTTTGATGCATTGAGCTTTGCTGAGTATCTTTGTCATTGAGTTCTTTGAATTGAAGTGTGAGCTGCTGCAGGTACGCCAGGTACGTAGTATATAGATCACATTTACTTGCTCAACCCTTCACCTTTCCTATAATACACATATACATACTTGCAGACATATCGTAAAAATATTTTTTTATTAATGTTTCGTACGCCTTTTTTCTTCCATTTTATTGTTTTATGTTTAAGTCTTTAAATTGAATGTTCAATTTGTTTTATTACAAGTTGATGTTATATTACACAGATTTGTGAGAGGAAATGCAGGTACGTTCACCGTCGCCAGTTTATGGTAGTAAGTAGGTTAATCCGGAGGTTTCTCTCTGGGAGCCTCCCACACAGTAGGAGCATTTGTCGTGTGCATGTACGGGGTAACGTAGACCCGCACACTGCACATGTTAGTGCAGTCAGGATTTGCCGGTGATTTCCATCATGATTGACATCCAAAACTAATCACAATAATATTTAGATGATTAGTATTTGTTTTTTTTTTTTTTTTTTTTAAATCAACTAAACAAAGGAGACCCGAGGAAAATAATTTCCCTCGGGCCTATGCCATTTTTGAGGATGTTGTGCGGAGGGTCTTTTTAAGGAAAGGAAGGAGTGAACCTGAGTCCTGAAGATACCCATGTTGTAGGAGGAAGGAAACACAGATATAGATACGGTACGATTGTACCTCCCCAGCCAGGAGTACTCCTGTCCCGGTGAGACCGGTACACCAGGGGGCACTCTGAGGATAGGAAGGAGGTTGGAGTTTAATCGACCAGTATACATGGCAACCTAATAAGCCAATATTGGAATTTAGGACGGGCAGGAATAAAGGAATGGAATGAGCGTTAATTTTTTCCTTTCTTTATCCCTTCCTTCTTTTTGCATCTTCTCGGTTCTTCTTGGACCTTCTCGTTTCTTCTAAATTCCGCTTGTCTCTTCTTGCCTCTTCTTGGCTCTTCTTGCTACTTCCTGGATGTTTTTGCCTCTTCCTGTCTCTCCTTGATTCTCCTTGGCTCTTTTTGTCTCTGCTTATCTCTTCTTGGATTTTCTCTTCTCTTCTTGACTTTTCTTACCTCTTCTTGGATGTTCTTGTCTCTTCTTGGTTCTTCTTCTCTCTCCTTGCCCATTCTTCGCTTTTCTTAAATTACCTTTGTTATTATTGCAACTTCTTTCAAATTCTCACACATTGTTGGTTCGTTTTGGTTTTTCATTTTTCTTGTATCCAATTGTTCCTTCTTGTTTCTTCTAGTCTCGCTTTGTTTCTTCTTGTCCCTTCTTATCTCTTCTCGCTTCTTCTCAGCTTTTCTTAGTGTTTCTTGCAACCAACATCTTCTCGCTCCTTCTCGGCTCTTCTCGGTGTTTCTTGCAACTTCCTGCGAAGTTTAGTCGACCGGTAAACAAGGCAACAATGGCGGGAATAAAGATTTTGATAAGGAGTTTTGTCATTTCTTGCCTGAGGAAGGAAACACAGAGCCCGGCAAATAATTTTCGTTCTCATGTGACAAACTGAGAAATGTAAACTGTGTACAAAAGTTGCGCGTTTTTCCTGTTTCCGGACTGGGCACCGGTGACGATCAACGGCGCTAGTTACTCGTGCATCTTTCATTTAAGTACCGGTATAACAAGGATAACATTGTGCTCTAAAGATTGCAATTCGTATGTTAAGATAGGAGAATCTATCAAACGGGCCGCCTGTTTCTGCACAGAGTCAAGGGTTTCCCAGGTATTTTGGGGCTCCAAGAGGCGGGGCTGCCAAATTCGACCGTGGGGTGCACTTGCCATTTGGAGGTGGGTTAGCAATTGCGACTATTAGTATCTGCGGGCCCTGTACACTACGCCCAGCTTCTGAGAGGCTAACTCAACTCTGGCTTCGATGGATGACCCGTGTCAGAACTGGTAGAGCGCCTATTTTGTGAAAAATCACCTCGGGTCGATGAAAAGGTAAGTTGTGCAATGCCAGGTGCCTAGGAGAATATAATAGAGAGGTTGGTACTCGGGCTTATTAAACTCCCGCTGGTAGCAATTGGCAAAGCGTGGGCATTAAACATTCTGCGAGATAGAATACAACTACTAATAATGGGCTAACGAAGCATTTTAATTAACTGCTTTATGTTTTTGCGTGGTAGAAGAAAAACATTTTTTAATTATAGCTTTCATTCACATTTTGAAAGACACCAACGAACACACGACGACTTGCGCAGAAATATGGAATGTAATACAATATTTTGTATTTATATTTTTATTTTTAACTTTTTAACTTAAAGAGTTAAACCTCAAATTATATACGGATTTTCGATTGACTTTCGCTAATATTATCTTCATTAATTAAAATATACAATATTTTGTTATTATTTTTTTTTAACAGAGAAGAATCTTCCTACGTGAGGTGTTGTCAGTTATCATAGGTATATGAAATAGTTCTATATTATAAGATGTAGTCCGTGCTGAATGTGTAGTGGAGGGGGGTTAAATGAGATGTCCAATTGGAATTAATTGAATCAAAATTTATTCTTATCAAATCGCGATCGAAATAATTTTTTTTTGTCTTGATCAAAATCATCTAAAATCCGGTAGCATATTCGCGATGAACTAAAATGATTTTCGTAAGAATCAAGATGCGAAGATCATAAATAATTGACATTTAACCAATTATAAATTATAAATGTTTATTTTAATTAATGAATATAATATAAGCGAAACTTAATCAAAAATCTGAAACAGAAAAATCAGAAAAATATACGGATACATCTGGGACTCGAACCCAGGACCTTCTGCTTTTCGGGCCTTTTGGCTAGAAGATATACGTTTTTTTTATTGTAAAGTTCATAAAAAGAAGTCAGAATATATACTTTTTTTTTTTGTAAAGTGTTCATAAATTAGCTCTTTATCCAATCGATTATTTATATATAATAGATAAAATAACACTAGAAGTATGCCTTCTTTAGAAATTTGGGTAGGAATCTGGGGTTCAGTGTGTCCAGAAGTGACGGACGTATGAATCCATTGCTCTTACTGCGGTGCAATTCGAGGTACCCAGAGAGTTCTTCTGAAGAAGTGAAAAGGTCTCCCTCAACCAGTCTCTCCCGATCCGGCTGCCACGCAGTAGGTGGGCAATCGCATTCGCCGCTAAACCTAGACAACCATATGAACCATGTGATCATGTACCTAATATTAGTGTATCTATGAATATTTTCCCTAATATGTATGTATATACTTTCATCTACATATATGGATGATTATACTTAATATAAAATCTTATGAATCTTGGCTACCATAATACGAGCATTTGCCTAGCTTGGTAGTCGAAAAGCCTTGTAAAACAAACCTTTAACAAACAAAATGAATAAAGAAAAATTAAAAAAAAAAAAAAAACCTTGGCTCCAAACGTAGCGAACTACTTGGGGTGACCTATATGGCAATGGTGCTGGTTATCAAATAAATGGTTCCCGGGGCGGCGGTACTCACCTTCTAAATTGAGGAAAAGAAAAGCAAAACGAATGTGCCACTGACTTAGTGCATTTTGGTTCTAGACCACTTAGCACGAGGCCTGTATCTCTTACTGAAATTGTATTTTGCTATCCCATCTGCATTTCGTAATCATGATGAAACACAGTTTTGTATGAAAATATATGCTGAAATCAGGCCTATAATTGGATCACGAAACACGCCCACAAGGCACTTCTTGAGTTTTTATAAATCGTATTGTAGGATTCGTGAAGTATTTATAAAATATTTACCCCAGGATTCTTTAAAAAATCCAATAGCCTTTAAAAAAAATATATATTTTTGTTGACAATTAGAGAGACGATTAGAAATTTACTTTTCGAATGAACATTGTTAGTAGTCTTGCAAAATCACGAAATCAGTCAAAAATTCAGACGAAAGAAATAGAAATACAGAACTATCAAAAAAAGATAAATTCTGATAAGAGGTAGATTCCTACTCTATCGCTTGTCTGAACGATCAGTTCCAATTTTTAAAATGGCATAATTTTAAAGCGTATTTGAATTCATTGTGAAATATTTCAAGTCGGAGTAACTAACGCATTTCGTAATAGACAACCGAAATTTGTTGTTTTTAATTTATTTAATGTTCACTTGTTTAATCCATGGTAGGTAGATATTATTGTTTACATTTCAATTTTTTTATTGCAAATAGTAAGTATGTTTGATTATTAGAGGAGATGTACCGAATATGGGATAGCTTAGGTAAAAAATTTATAATTAATTATATTTAAATCTTTTATTAAGTATTACACATTAAAATCATTCGAAAAATAGTTACGTAACTTAAAATGTCAACGAAACATAAAAAAAAACACACAAACGTCTTCATTTTAAACGAAAAGTAAAAACATAGAAAAAACCAATGTCCAAAAAAGTGCTCCTATTATGGGATACACCGATTTCGATGCAATAATCACATATAAAATCAATATTATCTGCTCCCGAACACTCAATATGCCACCAATGGCGGTGCCATATTGGTGCTGGCTATACATTGGATCCACTCTTTGCCTCTGATATCACAAATCTCATCGGACTCATCATCACGAGGTTGGATTGCCGTCGGAATATCTTCAGAATAATGGGATAACAGCGACATACTCGTACGTGACAGCTCAGAAGAAGACGTAGAGTCGTATCGTAACCTCCAATGGGTTTCTTCGAGACTTATTTTTTCACCTGGACCCCAATTAACTAGCCTCCACTAGTGTCAAATATTTTCGTGCCATATTTCACAACACCCCTTTTCTTCTGCAAGCCTTCCAGCTCAGTTTTATAAGGAGACGCGTTATTATGCAAGCTTTTCCTGCTTTTCTTCCTCTAGTGGAAACCGTCTTTTCTTGTTTGTGTAGGGCGTAATTATATGTGGGCTTATGAGGACAGGCTTGGGTCAGCAGATGGAAGTGACGTGCTAGTTGGAATACTGATTGAGTTGGGACAATCATTTTCTTGGTCCTCATTTTCTAGGAAGTCCTCTCCCTGAATATATTTCGGTTGATGGGGTAAATTCCAATAGCATTGAAACCGTTAACGGCTAAAGCTGCACATTTTATTTTCAGATATGCTTTTCAAAAACATTTCACGCTGTCAAAGGCTTCTGTTCATTAGAAGCCTTTGCCGAATTTCTTCGCTGTAATATGTCTTTAAAGCTCCTATCACTGCCTTATCGAGGGGCTGCAGTTTGAGGGTAGAATGTGAAGGTATGTACAGAATGGTGACATGATGCTCAGTGTATGGATCAATGCTGAGTGTATGGCTGTAAAGTCCGTCAAGGTTTTAGTTTCGTATATTTGATGAAGTGCTGGAACCAGTCCGTAAATAGTTCTGTTTGGATAGGTAATCCAGCAACTGTCGCCTGAAACTCGGCCCAAGACTGAATTTCGTCCAAGCGCAGCTTCCGTGGCATCTTCTTCAGCGGGCGGCTTTCTGATATCTCATGGTCTTCGATTCTTATAGCTTCCATGGCTTTTATCAATTTTTCTGTGTTCCACGTCTTCCGCTATTTCTTTTCCGATATTTTGACCTTCGTGTAGGCCAAAATACAAACTACAATAGCAAAAAAGAAATTTAGTTCTCCTAGAATTTCATATTAGAAACACTGTTCCTAATATGAGATACTATTCCATATTAGGGTCTTCAAGAAATCCCATATTTGGAACAAGATCAATACAATCAAATATATTCATAGAATAAAATCTACTTGTATTTAACTTCAAAACATTACGAAAACATAAAAGTTAAATAATAATTTTGCTGATCAGTGAAAGATTAAGAATTTTGTAAAGAAAATTTTTTGAGAAAAAATAAAATTAAAATTACGTAAATATCATATCGGTGAGGCGCAAAAACTTAATCACTCTCTCAGGCCCATGTGGTGTGGCCGGCGTCCGGAAGAGTACTGACTTGTTCAAGGTCGGTAGGTGGGGAATGGGGAACGCCGGGTTATAGAGGCTTTTCTCCCTTAAATTTTGAGAAACACCACTATCCCATATTAGGGACATATGCCATATTCGGTACATCTCCTCTATTAATAATAAAAACGTACATTAACTTCTCTTCCAAAATTTGGCGTTTTTTGTCAGAGGCTAAAAATATTCCCGCTTTGCAATAAAATCCAAATAAATGAAATGTTTGTTAACGTATCCGAAAACTAAAAACTGTTTTCGAAAGGTGATGAAATAGACTTCAATTTTTATGATTAGAAATAACCATGTAATTTTTTTAAATATAAAAAATTTGGATGAAAACTTTAAAAAGTTTTAAAAATGGCTCACTTTACGTTTTTTCTAACTAAAACTACTGATAATGAAAAAATATAAAAACACATACATATTTCATTAGACAGACGAATTATAAACGTTACTGTCACCTCACTTGTTTGTCGTTTAATGTTAAAAAAAATCTTTAAAAATTCACAAAGTTTTATTAATTTTTTTTAAAATTGCGATCGGAAGCTTTGGTTTCAAAAAATTGAGGTTTACTTTTAGATTTGAATATATAGTGTGTTGTATTCTCTTTCTAATACCGTTTAAATCATAATTCTCACTATCATAGTAGGGAGACACTATAGATTTCTATGAGACCTATGTGAGCTGGGACAAATATGGTCTCCTGTGATTAAACGGGTTAACAACATAAAAACCTATCTTTAGAACTTCAAGAAACATTAAAACCACGCTTAAAAGCTCAAGTTTTCCCTTTTGATCTTCAATTTGAATCGGTGAAGAACGTTGCACAGTTAGTTATTTGCGTGATTTAACGATCTCTCGCAGCAGCGAACTGGAGATAAATCTCTATCGATATCAAACAAACAACATAAACAGAAAGTCGTATACAATACGAGCGCTAGCATGAGGCACGAGATTCAATCGTGCCAAGTCGGAGGCTGCCCCACAGTGGGCGGAACGCAGAGTTCATAGCCGCCCACTGCGGGGAACTGAGATCGCGTTGCCGGTTGAAGTACTGAAGTTACTCGGTACCGGGGCCAAGTACCAGGAGACTAGGAAGTGGGGAGGGCGGGGGCGGATTGCAGCCAGCCCGGCCTGACACGGGGGCGGTTGAACAACTCGCTTGAGGCTTCATACAGCCTGATGGATGGTACTTGGTGTGAATACGCTTTGATTGATGGAAGATAATGAATGATAAATCATAAATGTGTACCTGATTCTAATTTTAAAAGTGTGGACATGTATTGAGTATGACGGAGACGCAATATCAACCTTATGTTCCAAATAATGGCATGACACTAAAAAAATTGTGTAAATTGCACAAATTTAATGTCACAGTAACCATGGCACCATCAACATCAAAGTTTCTTTTTCTGCAATGTACAATGTTGTGGTAGGTAGGTAAAGAAAAGACCACGACGGAAAAAAAGACGATGTTGAATTCGAAAGTGGTTATCAAGAAAGCGTCTGGATGCAATGCAGTTAATCTCCGAATTAGCAGATGAAGATCCTGAAAGCTAAAAATACTATTTTCGAATGCGTGATATCTTTTTAATACTCAAGAGCCATTGACCAGCGGCTGAAAATAAAAGTTTAAAAATGCTTGCAACTGTACAGGGAGGTTCCGAGGAGAATGGTCGATTATTCCCCGTATCAATTTTTTTAAATTAAAAATTTAATATCGATTTATTTCATTCAAATCTTGTCTTCTTATTCTTTTTTTAATTTTTAATTTTTTAATTTTTTTTTAAATGGTTTTAATGTCCACTCAGAATGATTCTTTGTTTTGCGCCTGTTTTATACTATATTTTAGTTTTAATGTTTTTGTTTTGTCCTGTGCTATAATAGCACCGTTACTTTTTACTAATATTGTCCTATGCTATAACAGCACTCTTATTGTTAATTTTGTTCCCTTGTTATTGCCTTGTATACTCGTATACTGTATATTCTTTATTTAAAATTACTTTTCAATACTTTGTAAGGACTATAAGGAGCACTGTAGGATTATTTTTAAATTTTGTTATAGTTAAGCGCACTTGAAGTGAAACATCACAAAACTGCGCTATACAAATGCTTTGTTATTATATTAATATTATTTTAATATGTATATACCTACATTCAAGACATTCCTACGTCAAGCAAAGTAATAACTTTCGTTAATTTTCATCGTTCCCTAGGACAACTGCAGACCGCTAACTAACAAACAACAATACATGACGTCGAATATATTTCGAACACTTAGTCATTGTGAACTGTTACTTATTCGTGGCGATCTGCAGTCATGCAAGGGAACGAAAGAGTTACCGAAAGTTATCCTATCAATCCATATCAATCGACTGCGCTGGGGGGCCAGCAATACCTTTACTATTACTTTCGTCCTTTTTAATATGTATTTAATTAATATTAATTATTATTATCTAATTTTTTTTTAAAATAAAGACAAACATTTCCGTGTTACGAATAACCCAACAACATTTGAAAATCTCCTACTACCAAGATGTTGCTTGTGTTGTGATGGAGGACTTAGCCAGCCGAGGAATCGAACACGGAACGCCTGGGTGGGACCCAAACGCGATGCCCACTCAACCACTGACCGGTCATATGCACATATCTGTATGCATGAGTATTTCTCGTAATTGTTTTATTTGTAACTCAATAGATATAATAACATCCATACAATATGTAAAACTGTGAACCTATATAATACGCAAAGAAATAAATTTAACAATAGGAAGACCTTTATTATTAAATTTTTATAAGAAAAACATTCTTTTCATAACTTTTGAAGGTTATTGCCATCAATGTTACATATCATTGAAGAAGAAGAAACTTAACCCAGAACTTCTCGTCTAACCGGGACGGCACTTTATCCAAATCAGCCATTGCCACCTATTATAAAACCTTCATATTTGTCAATTCGTATTTCAAATTTTTAGAATTAACAATATTATCTACGACTATTTTTTTTTCTCCATATAATATGACGGTTTTATAATAGGTGGCAATGGCTGAGTTGGATAAACGCCGTCCCGGTAAGACTATAGGTTCTGGGTTTGAGTCCCAGTTGCGACCGTTAACTTTTATTATTTTTCTTTATTATTACTTTATTCCTTTTTTAAATAGCTTTAAATATAAATTAGATATTCCTGCATTATAAGCATATTATTTTCTATTGTAAAATAACCACTTATAAATTACCACGATTCTAATCGGCATAAGAATTTATTTCTTATCCGGCCCCCAAGGTTTTCAAACAAATCAATCCGGCCCTTTTCTCAAAAAAGTTGGTGACCACTGATTTAGACCGATAAATAATACACTGTAATTTTTTTAAATGGCTCTACGTACATGGAACAGTCCCAGTTCAGTGATTTACAGAAGATCAGATTTTGATGGAAGGCAGGCCGATTCGGAAGTGAGCATACATTTAGAAAAGTTCATTGCCTTTTCATTCTGCAAGGATCCGCCTCGGTTCTGGTTCATACAATAATCTCAGAAAGAATACCCACGCAAAAATGATATGTTAATATTAACCGTTCGCAAATCCATCCAAATGATAGGTATATATATTTTCTAATCAAACAAATCCGCTATCGGATCAAAAGATCGAGACATCTGACTATGGAATACGGATATGTTCTTCTGTTTATCGTTCGGCGATCTTGTGTTTGGGTTCGGATGTTTGAGTGTGTTTGGATTTGGTGTCCAGCCCACGACCCACGCATACCTACAGCTGGTAGGTAGATTGGTAGATCTCTCTCCCTCTCCAGTTAGTTGCCGGTGAAGCGGTGCAGTCGCTAACGACGACATTTATATTCATGTTCATATTAACACATGTCTCATCATTCGAATGGGTTTCGAGAGGCAGTCAAAGATCTTCCGCACATAAAGCATAAAGATTTTACACCCGTGGGCAGACCGGAAAGCCAACGGACAAACAAATCATCTTTGGTACAACTACGTACCTGTTCGTACGAGTGTGCATCAACCATTCATCATAGTGCTTGATAGTTGATTGATTAATAAGGAAATAAATATATTCGATTGAAATGTAATACCGCGACCACAATTTTGTTTTGCAGATAGATAACTAAATTTCACGCCACACGTCATGTCTCCGCAAAACACAAGCCTACAGATAGGATAGAACGCCATACGCTGTTTTTATATCATGTCCTGTGTCATGCTCTTAGAGTAAGGTATTATTTTCGTTCCATAGCTTCTCAGGACGTCTCTGATTTTTACAATCACTTTCAAGTCATTCGTTTTCCTCGTACCTACTACTTTCTTCATCCATTTGCTACACATTGCCGTACACATTGTTCAAACCATAATAGCTTTTTTATCCTAAGATTGCATTGGCCTTTACTGTATACGAATCTTCTAATTAGTGTTAAACGATTTAGGGTCTCATTTCTACTGCATTTGGTCATCGTCATCAGTCTTACATCTGACAAATTCATGCCGTTCCTACTGTCATACATCAGGGATGGTTAGAAGTTAGAACTCCGTAATAATTATTATCTTCCAGTCTCGCATGATTCGACATTTTCCACAACTTATTTTTGATTTGTGACATGTTTCATTCAGTCGTAGGTATGTTAATTTATTGCCCGCATGTAATCTTGTGTCAATATTTTTGCAAAATACGATTCAATTATTTTATTATAGGTTTGACAGCTCAAAACACCTCCACAAAATAAAATAAATCAACTAATCCACAAAAATCTGCCCAGATGGTAGAATCTGCAAGATGTTCCCAAACGTCTGTAAACGCACACAGACGAAGAGACACGCATTCCATTCCTGAAAACTACGTCCAGATGATGGCTTTACGATTTCGGTGAAATATTAAATATTTTCGGTTAGATAATAAAATTATTTTTACAAACACATAATAATATTTGGTCGGTCGGGCGCAGTGCATAAGTTTTTGTAAGCAGATCTGTCCAAAGGCCGCCCCAGCCTCTGAACAGCAAAAATTATTTATAACAGCTGTCACATTTGTAAATTGGAAATGTAATTTATAAAACTTCCAGACGGTAGATGAATTTAATTACCTTCTGCTTTCTGGTGTGGATCGAGGCATAGGAAATTAAGTACTATAAATATTATCGCGAGCCAAATTCATTCATTGACTACTATATACTGTAATGCTTGCATTATGAATTAAATAATTATAGTATTCTATGGGTGATTATATGATATTTATGTAAAAGCAATAAAGAGATAAAGTGCCGCAATGAATTCCAGACATTCTTATAAATTTGGTTAACCACAATCAAACAAATGAAAGGTTATAGAATTTTACCCTCTTTTGTCCCGTTTTTAGTATTTATTAATTTATTACTATTATATTTATTTATTTTATTTATTTATTATAGATAGATACAAAAGAAAGTACAGATTACATATTAGGAAGCTTTGCCTGTCCAACTAGGAAAGTTTCCCGTTCCAGGACAGACAAATTGACAGGTTTAGTTCATATTATTCTTTAAGAAATGTACATAATTACATAACAAAAACAAAAGAATAAAAAAAAAATTAATTTCTCTGAAACTAAGTTGTGTAATGATTAATGAAGAAATAGATAAATATATATGCACATACATTTTTTTGTGATGTAGAAAAATTAATCTGGTAGCATATCATATTCTATTCGGATTTACCGAATTAACCTGGTAACATATAATATATTCAGAATTACAGAGTATGAGATAAGTAGGTAAGTTGGTAGTATTGAAAAGTATAAACCAGGTACGTGATAACAGGATGTAGAAATTATAAAAAATTTACAACATAAAAATATGAAGTTATGTTAGGTTACGGGTTTAGAAGTGTGAGCTTATAATACATAGTACATTTAAATTTACAATATTAGATATAATTTATGTATGCAATAATATATATGATTTTTTTTCTAAGCGTTGTAACTACGATGTGTAATAAATTATGTGCAATCGTGATTTATTAATATATTACTAATGTCATTGTCTCGAATGATTATCTTGGGATGGTACGATGCTCTGTAGGAAACCCGCTTGCACAGCGCGGATGTAAACTGTGCGCCCTAAAGTTTAAGTTTAGACTTACGAAATACAATGCTTCCTTTGTGTGAAAGCAATATGAAACAATACCTACATGATTACTAGCGCCGTGAAAAATCGCAGGAAAATGAAAAAACATATAAATAATGGTTTCCTTAAACCTTGGTGAGCTTTAACGGCAGCATCGCGTTAATTGCTCAGATACGTTGTACATATAGTTTTGTATCACTGATCGAAGAACCGATGGATGCAATGTTTTAGCCGTAGGTTTTTTATGTTTGTCTACTCTGTAGTTAGAAGTAAGATTGTAGAGATGTATTGAAATTTGTACAGCGCACCTGAGGTGATTTTTCACAAAAACAGCGCTATACAAGTCATCAAAATATTATTATTATTATTCCTTGTTATGTGTTTTTAACGATTAAGGTCAATGAGCAATAAATGTTTAGATTAATAATTAAATGGATTTAACCAATAAAATTTCTGGGATCACGGTATATTGTTCTTGCCGGCAGGTTCACGTTTATTATTTCTGTGCTCCTAGTATTTTGTTCCTTGTCGAAAGATTCACGTTTAGACGTTTATTATTGAATATATATACCTAGCGCCTTGCGCAGACCCGTGAAAAATCTCGGATATTATGAATTATGGACAAATCAGTCCCAATTTGAAAATGACAATTAAAATAATTTTCTGGTAAAAATATTATATTATAGGTTGGTTATATAGCTTGTCTAAATTTTCCAAAACAAACACTTCCAATTTTGAAAATGACACTTTGTTCTTTGAAGCAGGCAGTGACGGATTCACAGCCGGAATTAGCATTTTTAATAATGTATTTTAATAAAAAAATTATATTTTGGTGTCATTGTAGGTTGTACATTTTTTTAAAATTTTAACGAACACTCTTTCCCTAAACACAAGAACCAGCTTACATTAGGAAAGGATATATTATATAATTAAGAATGCACAACATTGTAGACTGCAAATCTGTTGACCATATTATGTAAAAAATAATACAACCTAATAAAATAAAAAATAAATATCAGAATTAT
The DNA here is from genome assembly GCA_951813805.1 of Limnephilus auricula. Classification (NCBI taxonomy): domain Eukaryota; kingdom Metazoa; phylum Arthropoda; class Insecta; order Trichoptera; family Limnephilidae; genus Limnephilus; species Limnephilus auricula. The sequence continues at coordinate 37,791,553 of OX638388.1, forward strand.
TTATACAAAGCACAACTGTTTATTTTAATTCAATTATTTATAGGTGGTTTTAGTCGATAACCCAGAGCTATGCTTACTGAATGTCATTTTGCTATGCGATGATATTTTGTTTCAATTAAAAACAAATAAAAATGTTTCCAACACACGTTGCCACTGATCACACTGCTAATCGTGGCGACGGGATCACGTGAACCGCGTTCTCTCTCCTTTGTTACCACGCTGCAGGGTCGAGATGCAGTGCGTAACACGTGATACGTGCAAAGCTGACTGCACCCAACTACTCAGTTGTGACGTGGATGGAAAAAACTTTTTTTTTCTTTTTAATTAAAAAAAACACCGGATAGCAAAATTACATCCACTTTTTGTACTAGCCCAAGAATCGCTCGTTAAAATCTTTCGGGTATGTGATTGTTATAGGCTCTACCTCATTATTTACAGATACTTAAGGTGAAGACATGCGGTAAAATGCAAAGTGGTATAAAATCTTGTGTATTAGTTTTGAAAATTTGATCGCTTAGAAATAATATAGATGCTTCAATTAAATACTGTGAGTAGAACACATCTTGGCCTTTGAAGTGATCGAGTATTTTTTTGATAAGCTTTTTAATAAGCTTAGAAAAAAATTATGCGTCTAACCTATAAAAAATGGTTAAAAGAGAAAAATCTCTTACTTACAAATCCTTTTTCTGGTGTTGTTTTATTGAATAATGTAGCTAATTAAGTTTCTTATAGAGTGATCGGAAAACATTTTAATATTTGTATCTGAACTTCACAAAATAAAATAAAACGTGCATTTTGGCGACGTTTCTTTTCAGTGAATAAAAATAGGCGGTACCCAACGAATTTGTAAGTGCGAATTTCATCCTTATGCCATGTACAGAAGGATTTTAGCCCGTCGCTCATTCTACGCCCAGAGCCCGGGGCCAACGGACATGCCTTAGTCTATGCGGTGCTTCGATCATTAAAAATATACTTGCGGAATAACAAAATACTGTTGTTTGCTAGAGATTAGGGTTTTTATTGGTAAACGCCAAAAATCGTTCGCTCCGACCGATTCCGAATGAGTCAAGGACTAGTGGATCATCTTAAATGAAAAGGTTTACATTGGACGAAGTAAGGTACAGAAAGTAGACTGTGCTATAATTTTTAGGGTGTAGGTTCAGAGTATATCTTTTAAAAAATATAATATAAAATAGCACATATTAGAGCGAGAGCCTTGTAGAAAGCAGTATGTATGTAGGCACATAATTGCCACGATGCGTTTCAAGATGGCCGCGGTAATTTAAAACGTCTGGTTGGTGCCTAAGGTTATCCCTGTCCCGGCTAATAGAGGGTTACCTAACACCCTAATGCCGGCCATTATAGTAAATGCGCACTTAAGCCCAAAACACAGCTACCGGAATGGGCGCCAGAATTAAAAGTGTTGGTCGAAAAAAACACTAAACTATTTAAATTTCGATTATTGTTATCCAAAATGTCCACCCTGAGCGGGGACAATGGCAGCCATTATTGACAAAAATATAAATCAAACAATTATTAGAGAGAAGCATAATTACATGAATTCACCCACTTAAAAGCCCATACAGCATTATTTTCAATTTAAAAAAGAATTAACATCTTTTTAGTTTGTTTATGCTGTGATTTAAAATGAAGAAGGAAATGCTTACCTGGTAGGTAGGTCCTCTTGACAATGTATGTTAATATTGCCCATATTGGGTATTCCAGTTATAATGTCTGTCACGATTTTCACAAGAATAATAAAAAACCGGTCAGGGAAACCGCAGCCACAACAAACAAGACGTCCATAAAGTAGAAGAGGCCAACTCGTTGAAGCTGTGTGAAGGTATTGTATTAATTCAAAACTTATTAAGAGGGATGGCTGCGCGGCCTTTTACATACAAAACTTATTAAGAGGAGTAGCTGCACAGCCTTTTTCATACAGAACTTATTAAGAGGAGTGGCTGCGCGGCTTTTTTCATACAAAACTTATTAAGAGGAGTGGCTGCGCGGCCTTTTACATACAAAACTTATTAAGAGGAGTGGCTGCGCGGCCTTTTTCATACAAAACTTATAGAGAAATGGCTGCGCGGCCTTTTTCGTACAAAACTTATTAGGAGAAATGGCTGCGCGGCCTTTGCCATACAAAATTTAAAATTGTATTTGACGCTAAAATACTAAATAATATCTAGTGATTGAAAAAAAAATCAGTTTGGTAAAGTATTTTGGCCTCAAATCCAAATTTAAGTTTTGTATAAAAAACCCGCGCAGCCCTTAGAGAGGGACGGTTCGCTTCTCATTCTTTATAGAAACGTTGTTGAAAATGAATTTATCCGTGTTTAGTGACCCGATTTGAATAGCCAGGGACCTTCTCATCTAATTTTGGTCTACACTCTCTTCAGCCTCAAAACTTACCCCGATCAGGGGTGCTAGCATGGTCGATCGATAAGGATCGGTAGGATAATTGTCGGTAACTTCTCATCGTTCCCTAGGACAACTGCAGATCGCTAACGTACAAACGACAATTGATATCGAATATATTAAATTAAGATACAGCAATAAGTATGAGGGTATGATGACAGGCAATTATGTTAAGATAAGCATGTTTATGTTGCACATAATAAGATAAATCCTAGCAAGCAATATTTGTACAGCGCCCTTGAGATGATTTTTCACAAAAACGGTGTTTACAAATTATCGTATTATTATAATTATTTTACTACTGGTGTAGAGTAGGTAAATACCTAGAATCAGATGGGAATTAAAAGTATCAGACTACCGGCTTTAGTTTAAGAGGAAACCCGGTCGCCAAGAAATTTGAACAATAGTTATTTTACCAAACTTCTGCAGTCACTGTCGCTCTTACTCCCCCGAATACTGAGCGAAAGGGAAAACTGAACCTCGGGCTGATAACACCTAAATAAAATCATCAAAATCCAGGTTTTGTATTTCCCATTTTTCTTCTCCAAAACTGGACCGATTTTAAGATTTCTTTTTACTAACTGTATTATTAGAAAAAAATACTCTATGCATGTACGTTTTGCCTTTCTTAAAACACATTAATTAGTTTGTATACTGAATGTCTGTTGATGGTGTTCAAACCAGGCAATTTTAAAGATTTTTGGAGGGTCATAACTTCTATAAGATGTTACTTATCAACTAGAGTCAAAATCCAGAGACGAAATTATTTTGTAAGGACAAAACGCCGCCCAGCTTCCTCTTAAGGGTTTTTAATAAGTTATTCTATTTCTCTTTCCTAAAGGAGCATTATCATCTGCGTCCTGCGGTAATAACGAATAGTGCCCAGTGAATGTAAGGTACCGTATTATAGGAGGCAATAAGAGCCCTGTTTAGTTAACAGTGGAGAACGCCACTGTTCTGAAGTCTGTTCACGACAAAAACCCATTTCTTATGTTAAATGCATCGCAAATGATCACGTCTTATCCATTTATGTCGCACAGAGAAATGTTATGTAGTACACTGTATAAACTAGCTTGGCAGTGGCGCAACGATCGTCTGGGCGGAATAGGCAGTTTCCTAGGGGGCAGAGCCCCGAAAGTAACAGTTCACAATGACTAAGTGTCCTTAATATATTCGATACCAACTGTCGTTTGTACGTCAGCGATCTGCAGTTGCCCTAGGGAACGATGAGAAGTTACCGACAATCGGTCGGTAACTTCATATCGATCGACCATGCTAGCACCCCTGGTGGGCGCTTTGGTTCCGTCAACCTTCAGGTATTGCTCCTACGCCACTGCACTGGTGCGTATTATATTAAATTATTTTATCATCCTTAACTTAATAATTTCTAATTGAAAATTATATTTATTGGTATTCAACGTACCTCCGTCACATTCACCAGATCTTTGGTATCGATCGTGATACTTATTTGATTAAATAAATATTGTCATAATAATAATAATAAGTGAATCTGAAAACATTAGCGTGCTGCCAAATTGGGCTGAATTAGAATGAATCAAAATTATACACGGCGTCCGGAAACTCGTCGTACAAGCGAGAAATTTACGAATCTACATCTCATTTGGAATCGATTTTGTGGTAGGTATAATTTTTTTTGATTTGAACTTTTTAGAATGCATTGTCAGAAGTTCAAAAAAAAATCGGTCTCCAGGGGGTTAATTGTCATAAAATATGAACTTTGTATGAAGCCCTACAAAAAACTGGTCAGCCATCAGGATTGGTCAATATCTAACTAATGTCCTAAGAATTATTGTTTTATTCATAATAAAAACTCTCTTTTAACTCTTCTCTTTTGTAATATTTCATTAAAGAAGAAGATAACAGTAATAATCTAAATAAAAATACGAAAATACGAAAATGAACAAGACACAGAAAAATAATACAAGATAACGGTCGCAAAAGGTGGCAATGGCTGAATTAGTAGAGTGCACGTCTCGGTAAGACGAGAGATCTGAGTTCGGTTTTATTATTTTTCTGTGTCTTGTTTATTTTCATATTTTAATTTAGATTATTATTGTTCTCTTCTTCTCAATGATATATGGTTTTATTACTTATATGGAGTCATATTGATTGGAATGTTTAGAATAAAATGTAGGTATAAAGGTGTAGTCAAGAATTAAATCGATATCACTATTAAACGGAATAATTATGTAACAAATTTTAAGTATAAACACAAAGAAAATTATGTGTTTCCTTATTTGCGCACAATTCATCGGCGAGGTCATCAATGCAACAAAGGAGGTGAAATATCATTACGATTATATTATTACATTGTCAGCTGCCATTATTATTTGTATGGGAATGTTATTTTACCAAATTCAGACATGGAAATGCAAACGGGTCTAAGAATTCAATTTGCCTTGCAAGTAGATACAGGAAGTATAGCGGTGTAGAAAATAGATAGCCCGGTCGGAAAGTGCGCGGCTATCATGAAAGGCGAGGGGATGCATTGTAGCTCGGACAACATGCGGCATAAGCTAAATAATAGCCGAAAGACATGTAACGAGATACCAGATGGTCAGGAGTCAGGAGGAGAGGCCCGCAATACCCGCAATGCCCACTACGGACTACGGACACGGAGACACGGAGGAGGGTAAATAAACCAGTTGGCTGCGGTAATAAGATTAGCGAAGTAGGATTGACAGTTATGAACATCTTATGGCTATGTGGGACGGCCAACTGCGCGACTCGCAAGTCACGGAGGAAGAGGCACGAACGCCATTTATAGGAAAACTTTCATAGTGCTCGGCGCTCCACCAACACTACCGCCGTGACAGATTTACGCTCAGCAAAGAGGACTCGTGAGTCATTTAGCCAACATACATAGAGCTAACGAGTAACGTTTAATTACACTGCTAACGTGATGTGATAAAGATCACGATGACTTTCAGATAGCTGTCGGAGAAGAAGTAAGTGTTCTCGATTCTCACTTTTCACATACAACTAATCAAAGTGTCAAAAAACCAAGTAGCGTGTCAAGCACGCGGCATTTGCTAGAATTAGAAGGTGCGGAGAATTGCCAATAAAAACAAAATTGCAAGATAAAGGAAGTCGCGTAAACACGAATGTATCGTCTCTGGGAAACAGAGTTATTTATAGTGACAAAAAACAAGTGATAATCCGAGAAAAAGCGCTCGAACCGACGCCATTCTGTCGGACAGACATCAGCATCAGACATCATGAATATCTAACAGGCAGCGCGGGCAGATCCATCTCTCGACAGGACAATGGTGGAACGGGATTTATGCACAGTCTCCGAGCGTCGAGCTTCGCCTTCGAGTCCTCGATACCGCAACTTACTGCGACCGCTTTCAACACACAAACAGCCCGCCTCTCCCGGTCCTCGGTCCTCGGAGCCTTGCACCTTATAAAAATGATGTGCCCGCAAAGCCAAGACCGTATTAGGCAAAGACGCATTCGCTTCGTGAATAAGGAAATTCATCGCGCAGATGGAAATATCGAATAAATAACGTCAGCCGCGGTCCGAGATATTGCGTCTTGTACGCTGAGTGTAAAAATGTCAGTATGGCTTTGCCCTTTTGCAGAAGTTTTCGATTTAGGTATCCGCACTTCGAAAGGGAACCAGGAATGGACTAAAACAAGTGCGTTGTGTTTTGTGTTATCATTTTCAGTTTATCTAAATGCCAGGATTGTGGGTGCGTAATAATATATATTACCTAAATGTGCTCAAACATGAATTATCTTTAGTCGATGATGACAAACTAAAAAATACAATTTTTTAGGCACGACAGAAACATTCGAGAAAAAAATTAAGTAACTTGATAACTTATCGTTAAAAATCCCATAATATTTTATGTATGTTCAACATTCGCATTAATAACAAATTATTACCTAAATGCTATGTAAATATGTACCTAATAGTTATTGCAAATTAGAATTCCAGAGGAAATGTCAACAAAACGAAAAATTATAATATAATTAAATTTACTAATTTATACTTTATACGCATTTTAAACACCTTTTCCCGAAAATTAGATATAAAAAATATCCATAAAAACGTACAGACTCATCACAAGATTTTTAAAACAGGCAGGTGACATCCTTAAAATAATCAACCGGTAACCGGAGAATGGAATAGAACATAATTGTTAATTAAATATTTATTTTATTTTAATGAATTCAAGCAAGATTTGTTAACATAGGTACTAGATATAACCTAACACTTAACTTCTTGTTCATTGAATAGCAATTTATATTTGATTTATTCAATCAGACCAATAAAATTGATTCATTAAAACTCTCTGGACGTCACGCAGAGCTGAATGATCTATGACGCGTGATGTTAGACTTTGCAAATCGTAATATTACTGCGGGACCATTGTGGGACAGGTACATACAGACAACTATGACATTTACTATGAAGATTTCAACGGGCATATTTTGTTATGCAGAACAATGAACACTTGTTTGTTGTCGTGATAAAATATATGGCTGTTTTTTACAGGATTGTAGGCACGCTGTACGTAGGCGGGTAAACAATATTTCGAGACGGAATGAATTATTGAGGATGAGAATTATTACTGGAATTAATCAACGACTGTCTACACAATAAAATATATATATGACCACATAATTGTAACAATGTAATAAAGTAAATTAAGAGACAAATATACTGCGTACATAATATGTATATTAACCTACAACCGTTATAATAACTACATTGAGAAAAGAGAAAACAAATAATTAAACATTTCGTCGGTATTGTATAAAACCTGTATGAAACATGTTGAGTTGTCAGGGCTGGATGTACGAATTACAGGTTGTGACTTTTTCGGGTATTTTCACCAATAAAATCATGTGTTTTGTCAATTTATTCGATTCTGCCAAGAAATCTTAGGTTAATTTGAAAAATCTATTATGTTGATTTTTTCTTATAATTTTAAATTCCTGATCATTTTCAATTTTCCCTGTTTCCCTGACAGACAACTGAAATTCCGGACATGTCAGGAAAATTCCTGTCATCTGGCAGGAAGGTACTATGCTTTTATTGTATTCAAACGCCATTTCCACATTGCTCCAACTGCCAGCCTTTTCATAACCTCCCTCTTCTTCTGCTATTTTCCCACCCAACCATCTTCCCTACATAACATATGTATGTCAAAACAACTGCTTTACTTTTGTTTATGCTTAGTAGGTACCTACTAAAACATTGATGTGATGAGCAATCTGCGGCCCTACTATACGATACGATACGATTGTACCACCCCAGCCAGGAGCACTCCTGTCCCGGTAAGACGGGTACACTGATTTGTTAGGAGTAGGAACACGTGCTCCGAGGATGCGAAGGAGGTTGTAGTTTAATCGACCGGTATACATGGCAGCCTAATAAGCCAATATTGGAATTAAGGATGGGCAGGAATAAAGGAATTGATTGAGCCTTATTTTGTTTGTTTGTTTTTACCCTTCCTGTCTTCTTTGTTCTTGAATCTTCTTGTCTCTTTTTGGTTCTTCTGGACTCATGTATTTTCTCGCTTCATCTTGGTTCTTCTTGCTCTTTTTGTTCCTCATTATTCATCGTTCTTCTTCTCGACTCTCTTAGTTTCTTCCTACATCGTATTACTAAAATAAAAATTTATAAATAAATAAATTACTTCATCCTGCCTTCTACAGGACTTTCTTTGCTCTTCTTGTTCATTCTTTCCCTTTAATTCTACTTATTTGCGCTTCTTGCCTCTTTTTGCTTATGTTTGTCTTTCCTTGTTTCTTTTTTCCTCTCCTTGTCCCTTTCTTTTTATGTTTTTGTTTTTTTTTTTGTTTGATTTGACTCTTTTTGTCTTAACTTGATTCTTCTTGGTTCTTCTTACTTCTTCTGGCTTCCTCTCGCTTCTTCTTGACTTTTCTTGGCTTAAAAATATTTTTAAAAAATTGAGGTAAAGAATATTCAATGGTTACTATTCTTTTTCGCAAAGGGGTTTAGCGGAAAACTTCTTCAAAAAAAGTCTTATTCAAAATAATAAGAATTTTCTTACAAATTCTTGAATAGACAAAATTTTGTGGTTTGAACCTGAGTGTAGAAAAAAATTCACCATCACATACATCACAGGGCTTTTTTGTGATTTACGTTATATAAAATACCAAAAGTTTTCTTCACTAAATTTCGTTTTAAAAGTTTTATAATCAAAAGTTGCCCGAAATGGCAAGTACCGAGGTAATTTGTATGTGCTTCATTATTTCAGAATGATAAAACATTAATTGATTTTGCCTTAGAGATATAAAATTTTCGGCGCTTCTGTTGCGCTCTATGATATCGTCTTATTAAAAAAAATACCGTTTTAGAAAATACATATAGCTTTGCGACACCACCGACTGCAAACTTAACAATGTCGAGCTGAAGGTACCTTAGAGTATTGTACCTTAGTTATTGTTACTCTGAGGAAGGTACCCTACCAAATGGATAAATTGGCCCCCCGGCTAAAACATTTGATCATCACTCTACTAAATGGAACATATTCAAATTTGAAATGTTATGAGTTTGTTATCCGAGTTTTTTTTCTGTAACCAGTACAGTGTAGAGAAAAACGAGGTTCTCGCAAGCGTTGATCGATCGAAATATCGAACAATAAGCGAATAAAATAATAATGTAAAAGCCTTCAGGTCTCTTCGGGGGGTCAATTCAATTATTAACGGCTATCGTAAACCGCACTATTTGTAAGAAGAGTTCTCACAGTTTATATTATAATATTGTCCCTTGGCTATTAGCGACTGTGAAGCATGTACCAACCTATACAATAAGCTAAACGTGAATAGGTATACAGGAATTTGTAAGACTACTATTCAGATGAAATACAAAAGATTGTATATCGTATACCTTGTATATATTGTATACCTTTCTTATGCGTTCCGTGACTATGATAGCTTCATGAAAATGTTACCGTTTTACAAAACACAAAAGTTATCATTTTTTTTTTTAAATAAATGTAGTTTTTATTGGCTAGAAAAATACTCTTAATATGAAATGGATCATAGATGTCCGATCATATGTGTTGCGATGATATTAGCTCTTTAAACAGAAAATCATTAATAAAGTCCGAAGTTTGTACCTATATTTTGACATGCGGCAGTCTAACAGCAAGGCTTCAATGTGATGTATTGTCGATATTGGAAGCTACAATTTAGGTTAAAATTTATTTTAAAAACTTATTATTTTGCCAGAGGTGGAGTGTTCACAAGAGAGAAAGAGTGAGTAAGGCCAACGTAACGGCTGGACCGACGATCTGGGAGTATGTGAGTGTTAAGGGGTGGCGGACGATCAGAGGTTCGGAGGGCCTACGGGCTGACTGGAGAGACTGCAGAGGAAACCAGAAGAGAGAGGAGAGGATCGGTAGAGTTAGAGGGGAGGAGGACCGGGAGATTTATAGCGCGAGATGTGTCCCAAGGGATAAGGGGCAGCGCCTCGGTTAATTCGGCCAGACGGCCGCCATGGGAACCCGCGGGGGAGATGGGCCAAGAAGGCCATAAAACAAAAACTACAACTCTTACATAAAAGGTTATAAATTTCCAAATAAAGTAATAATTTGGACTATGAAAGTAATTATTGCGGTATATTTGCTGAATTCGCAGAAGATGCATAATGTTATACTCGTATGTTTCATAATGAAATTAAAAGGCATTAAAAATTATGTAGTTTTGTGTTTAGAAGATGGATTTAATGACGATTTAAAAAAAAAGATATTGGTTGGTGCAGAAACAATTTACCGATATCGGTAGATTAATAAAAAAACGCATTAAATAAAATTTTGAAATTTATTTTATGAGTTTGTTTAGATTGTTTGTTGACGATCACTATTACCAGAATAATGCAATTTTGAAGATCAAAATGAAAATTTAGTTAGTTGGTTAATTAGTGTTAAATAATCTGTTATTAAATAGGTACGCTATACAAATAATCGACAAGTACCTACTGCTTGATAACATAGCACGTTCCGCACCGAAAATATTGCAGTTGTTGATTCGATAAACCAGTTTGTTGACGAATACATTAACTTCATCACATAAGCGCGTCGTGTTTTACTATAATTGAGGTCAAAGTAGATAATTCAGTGACAAATTAAACAATGCGATAGCAGGATGGAAAAAGAAAACAGATTTCGAAAGTTCCCGATAGTTCTAAGATTTGCAGAGCGGTTCTTAGCCACATCTTTTATTTTTAATATTTGTGTTGATTCTCCAAATTACATATGTTATTATCTTCCGAGAAAAAAGATGACTCATCACAATTTATCATCAAATCAATACAAACAATACAAAACAATAAACAGTGTTAATCTCAAGTGACTTACCTGTAAGTATGGTCCTGTATATTTTCTAAATAATAAAAAAATAAAATAAATAAAAAATATAATACATGTACATTTTTAGGCAGCATCGCGTTAATTGGTCAAATACATTGTACATATAGTATATATTGTACATATAGTATTGTATATTTTGTACATATAGTACCGAAGAACCGGTGGTGGATGCAATGTTTTAGCCATAAGTTTTTATAATGCTTTGTCTAGTCTGTAGTTAGAACTAAGGTTTCAGGAATGTATTAAAATTTATACAGTGCCCTTGAGGTGATTTTTCACAAAAACGGCGCTAAACAAATCATCCAAATATTATTATTATAAATTTCACAAATTAAGGAAAATTCGAACTAAGTGCACGTACCCAAAAAAATCTAAAGTAACGTCAACTGCACCAATCGCATAAAATCACATAAAAATAGAATTAAGTATAAAAGGTAACGGTAAAAATAGAAATATTCCGAAAATTATGCTTACATTTTCGAGTTTCCTGGAATACTGGTTTGGTTTGTATAGTTGACCTAGAAAGCGAACATATAATGCCAAAACCTTAATGACAGAAACCGTGACACCACAAAAATATAAAATATTTCTAAAATTACAAGAAATACTACTTTCATCATTTTACCCCGTGGTTTGTCATACCTCGTGATCCCCCGGCATCCCCGCCGCGCCGTACCTGGGCCTAACAAAAGACCTAACACCTCTGGAACCTTGGGTCATCTCCATCTCAGGGGGAGACTGGTACAATGCCAGCTGCGGGCATCGGGCGGTGGGAAGGGGGAGGGAACAATGGCGGGAAGAATGCGGGAGGGTGTCAAGCACCATGTTCGATATATTTGAATTTGGAAACTCGGTTCCAATTACGAATTCAAATCGTCATAAAAATGGAACATAAATAATACGAAAGACGTTAACCATTTGAAACGGTGAAAATCGTAAAAAACAAATACAAAATAAACATTCTTCGAAGCAGGTATGTACTATCCTCTAATTCTCTGGGTTATATAATATAAATATTTATCTATTGATATGTAAATGTGTGATATCTTTGTACATATTCAAAATAAACATAAACAGAATGTAATATGGGATGAACTTGCGCATGCTAGGAATCGTCAGAAGAGATAATAGAGAAATATAAATGAATGGATAAGGAAATAAACAAGAGAAACCGAGATATGTAATTGAATACGTCAAAAAGATTAAATGCCAAAGTAGGACAGAATCTCAGAGTTGTAGACAACATATGGACGAATTTCGTCATACAGTAGTGTCCAATAGGAACAAAAACCATATTTAGGGAGGAAATGATCACGTTTTAAAGCATTGAACCAAAGGAAGTGGAAGCAACTTGATTTGGGAGGATGAGGGTCATCGTTTAGCATTGAACACATAGAGGTTAAATAATACCATAAGAACTAATAACGAACGAACAATCGATATACATACTATTTGAAAATGTTAAAATTTTATTTATTTTTCGTGAAATATTCCTACCCAAATTTGACCGAAAAATAATATTGAAATAAAAAAATACCTCTGGGCGGAGGTTATCAACTCCTGTGAAATGTTCTAATCGCTCGGAGCGTGGAATAAATGCTACCTGCCATAAACACAGTTGTCGGTTTTATAAAAAATATTTTTAATTTATTTTCCATCTTTAACTTTATCTAAACGTTTCTAATCCACGGATATCGAATTTTGGCATTCAGGGTGCAACAAAGCGAAAAACTATTATTATTAAAAAAAAGCAGTAATATATATTGCTGTTCGTTGCTATGACAATTTTTGATTTAATGTATTTACTGCAAAAGAATTCCATTGTTGAGTCACAGCGCCCTTTAGCTGATTTTTGACAAAAACGGCTCCATACAAATCATCCAAATATTATTATAATAAATGTTTTAACCATATTTTAGACAACAACAAAATAGACTTCAACGCATCTACGCAGCAGTCGTACAATAGGGTACTTACGTTTTTTTAGCGCTTAAAAAATTAAGCGAAAAATAACGATTATTACGGTATTTTTATTTTATTTTTATGTTGACGAATAAATTTTCTACAGCGAGTCAAAGTTTCCCATTTTTGTAATATATTTTAGACATTTTAGACGTGTGATGTCATAAGCGTTGCCTGGCTTTGAAAAAATTCTGACAGTAGTAGGTACTTTGTTTGTTGAAGTGTGCATGTAGCGTCGTTGCCAACCACGGGCCGTTTCGGTTTTGTCAATTTTCATGACATTTTTAGTAGGATGATTAAAATCAGAAAAATGATCTTTAAATATTCCATACATTTTCAACCGAATCCCCCGTTTGTGAAAAAACCCTATTGTTCGAATCCACGAATTTTAGGATCAAAGAGTTATAGGTTTGAATTTTTACATCACAAAAAGTTAAAATGTAAAAAAGTAGGTACTATTGATTTGGTATTTCACCCGAATTAATATACTGACTATAAATAATATCCCATTAACTCTAATCGGGTCCAATACAAGATTACCAATAAAGGTGTCGGGTACAAGGAATGATTTCGTAATAAAATATTATTAGATATCTATTTGAAATTTATCAACTTTTATAATTCACAATCAATGTTTTTATAGGTATGTAGGCTTCTACAATTCCCAGAATAATGCAGAGATTATTTTTGTAAAATACTTGTTGTAAAATACCATATAAAATATATCGAATTTCGAGTAACGAGCGGATATTGACGCTTCGCAATTAATAGGTTTGTTATATTATAAAGTTATCAACGGTATCAGATGATTCGAGCGTTTGATACAACATGAGATTATTCCTAACATTGGACATGGAAAACAGATAATTAGTTGTTTTTTTATTATGGAGTAAAACAAACATCGGTTCTTTAGAAATCGCAATTACAAAATTACAAAAAATGTAAACAATTCATCAAATATTTGAAGTTAATTTTCACGTTCTGTGTAAGTTCTATTCAAGTTCTGTTATTATCATTATAAACCAGTTGCTTCATAAAACTGAAATAAGCAAAGAGCTTTAATAGAGCTTTCACTGAACATGACAATTAACTTCATATACTGATGAATTGTTCAAATTGTGTGAAACAACCAAAAAACAGCCTACAAAATTTAAAAAGTGATTCCTGAAAGTACCTTAATAATTTCCGGTACAATCAAATTCCTGCTTTTTCGGGTTTGTTGCCGACCCTATACCGGATACATGAATTAATCTTTTGGACAAATGAGAATTTTATTCATGAAAATTGATAAATTACGGAACACCGAAGATAAATAAGCAGGTAAGACTATTAAATTTCACACACAATCAATACTGTTTACCTTGATGTTTTATATAAATGGCAGGTCAAGACAATTTGCGTTTTAGTTTTTCAAACTAACGTAAAATTTTATAACTATCATAATAATCCCGATAATATTTAATACCGTTCTGCGCCTCCATTCAAGGTTATCCGAAATAATCAACGTTAATAAACCGATACGTACTATTATTTCTGGGGTACTTAGGCAGGTAAAACGTTAAATTTATAACGTACCAACACCTACGAAAGATTTTGAATTTTCTTTCAAATGAATAAAATTCGTGGTCCCGCGTCCAAAATTTTATTCCCCGAGCATTCTACAAACGTATAATAAAAACATAAAGTTAAAGTTACGACTGAAAGGTCTGGCATAAATAATTCCTTCATTATTCACCTGTCGTCCTTTATAAATCTCTGAAAGTATCTCACGGCTCACGGCTACGAAAGGCCAAGTTTAAAATACATACCGGGCCATTACTCAATTCCAATTTCATTTAATATTATTGAATTAGAATTTATGATAAATAACGTCTTTAAACACAAATAGTTTTTTCTAAGAAGTACATATGAGATCTATCTGCAGAGGTTTTTTTAAATATTTATTTTATTTACCGGCAACTAATTTTGCGGCAGTTCTTTGGTCAGTCATGCACGCAGATTAGATTTTTAAAACTTAACCTCTGGACGTCAATTAGATAAAAACACGTTTTAAATAAAAATAAATTGACAGTCGCGTCGTATTATGTATTTACGAAAAGTGGAGATAAACACAGTGAGTAATAATTACTACGGAATAAAATAATGTGCCAGGAAATCCGGATATTGTAAATTGATATCAAAATAAGCCATCTCCAATACCGAGGCAGTAAATATCACGAACATGATAGCACGTGCGTAATTACTTCAACTGTAAAGAATTGGTTTTGAAGGACATAATCGACAACGAAATTTCGAAATGATCGTTTATTGCACTAACGAAATAAAAATAAATTTGAACAATCATAATCGATGTTTTTTGGAAAAAAAATGTTGCTAGGATCAAAATACGAGCAGTTTTTCGACCTTTTATAATTCGTGATTATTGTTAGAGAATTTCAGCGTTTCGGAATCAAACGTTTCGTTCATGCAAAAAAAAATAAGAAGCCAAGAATAATGCCTTTTATTTTTAACATTTCAAATAAATACACAACAAAACATTTGATACCAATTATTAGAATGAGAATGTCATACCAAAGAGAGATTCTTTTCAGAATCTCGAGGTTACCCCAGTCAAATCTCTTCTCGCGACATAAAATATGTTGACATCCGGAATGATTCTGTTCAACAAGCCGTGAAAATAAAGTCCCGGTGAATATAGCAATTTGTTGGTTAGAGTGAAAATAAATTAAATCTCAGTGAGAAGGGATTTTGGATAAACGAACGATCTTAAAAAAAAAAAAGAATTCTCTTCTTCCGATGATTACACTTTGGTGGGAATATATGACACAACAAAGCCAACATCACCTTTAATTAAACTGCTCATCCTTTACTTACACCGAGACAGCATCAATCCAATTAAGTCAATTTATGGACGGGATATTCGGGTTCAGGTGGTGTCTGGGAGATGAAGGAGAATCTAGTGTTGCCACTTTAGCCTGTCTGCCTTATCTTCTTAGACCGCGACCAATAAAGATAATTACAGATCGAAATCGTAAAACACTTCCGGGAGATCAAATTTGAGGAGGAATTACTGATAGAAATTATTTTGAGAGATTTTGTAGTGCTACTGTGGAATGCATTAAATTTGGGTGTGTTTAACCGTTTACATAGCTGCGTAATACGAAGTACGACTCATCACGTTGAAAAAAAAAAAAAAAAACGGCCACCCTGCATCATGCTAATTTATTTGCAATCGCGATCGACAATGAATTTTTTTTTTTTTTTTTTTTATTGGCAAAATTTTTGATACATACATTTACAAGTAGATACATACATAATAACATAAATGAAAAGGTAACAAAAAAATCCCACAAAGGCGAAGCCTGTGCGTGGGCATTATAATATGTGGGTATAAAACAGTGGTGGTTAAAATAAAAAGATTAAGAATTAAAAATGTAGTACATATATGTGCAGAGGTAATTGATGTTGCAGGAATTTCTGTGATTGTATTTTTATATTTAGATGTGGATATATATACATATATATATATGTACACACATGTACATACACATATACACATGTATACATACTCATACTCATACATATATACACATGTATACATACTCACATACATGTATACATACTCACACACATGTATACATACACATACACGCAATTTTATATATATTTTTTTTTTAAATCTAACGATTCGGAAAGACATGGCATATTTTAGTTATTTAAAATGTAAACAGTACAAAATTATAGGAAAAAATTATTTACTTCCTTATTTTTTAACCAACTTTTAGTATATTTTTTATATAAGTTCAAGTTTTGGCATGTGTTGATGGAATTGGGTAAGGAATTGAACAATTTTGGGGCAATACAGTTAATGTGCCTTTGGGCCAGCCTGGTTTTGCAATGAGGCACTGTGTACATGCAAGTGGTGAGTCTTTGACTAGAGCGATTTGGGTTTTTATCGAAATTGTTAGGACGAGTAAATATAAATTTGAGACATTGTAAACAGTAGATCTGCCTTAGTTCCATAATTTCAGTTTCCTGAAATAACTGATTAGTGGGATAAGTTTTGGTCTTCTGGTACATTATTTTAATGATGGACTTCTGGGCAGTTTCTAGAGGTTTCACATGGTTATTGTATGTTCCTCCCCAGGCGATTATTCCATAGGTAATGGATGAAAGCACCAATGCATCATAAACAATTTTCATGGTTCTTATATTGACAATATTGCTCATCCGTTTGAATATGTAACTTAGGTATCTCAGTTTATTGACTGTTTTCTCTAAATGGTAGGTCCATTTGAGTTGGCAGTCTATAGTTACACCTAAGTACTTAGTATATTTTCCTAATTTCACATCTTCGCAGTTTGGGCATGTAGCAGGGTTACAATTTATATTATGGAACTTCAGGTTAAGATTATTTTTAGGGGATGACTTTAGGGAATTATAGAAGGGAATACAAATGGTTTTATCAAAATTTAGACTGAGAAGGTTTCTATCCAGCCAATCTTTGACTATTGCAATGCATTTGTTGGCTTTAGTGGTTGTTTCTTCCCACGTTTTACCTTGTACTGTTATTGCAGTATCATCTGCAAAGGAGAGAATTTTACCGGGTATTGCAATATTGCATAGGTCATTGATGTAGATTAGAAAGAGAATTGGCCCTAAGACAGTTCCTTGAGGAATGCCATGTTTTGCTAGATCATAAGTGCTTAAGCTTAACCCTATTTTTGTGCATTGTTGGCGATTTAATATATAGCTTTTTAATAGCATGAGACTTTTGTTTTTAATACCAACGTTTGATATTTTCTTTAATAGGATTCTATGGTTGACTGTGTCAAACGCTTTCTTTAAGTCCAAGAAAATGGTTAGAGTTTTAGTGCTATGGTCTAGATTTGAGTATATGTTTTTAGTTAAACTAAAGACAGCATCGTCGGTGGACAGGTTACTTCTAAACCCATATTGATTAGCTGAGAGTATTGAATTAGAATCTAGAAAGTTCATAATTTGTCCCTTTAAGCACTTTTCAAAGATCTTGGATAATTGTGAAGTTAAGGTTATTGGTCTGTAGTTGTCTGTTTTACTTTGGGATCCGGATTTATGTATTGGAATAATGTGAGCGAGTTTAAAATAATTAGGGTAAATACCGAGCCTGATGGAGTTGTTGAAGATGTGACATAATGGGATGATTATATGTTTTTTAATTGATTTAATTGTGATGTTGCTTAAGTTATCGGGGCCATTTGCAGATTTCTCTTTAAGGTTTTCAATTTGTTTAGAAATTTCAAGTTCTGTTATTTCTTTGAATGTAGATAGCTCAGGGGTGGGGTCATTAGACTCTGGAAGGCCGGGAAGTATTTGATTTGAGTGAATAGAAAGACTGGGATTATTATCTATGAGGGTTGAGGCGATGTTTGTAAAGAAGTTATTGAAATTGTTTGCAATGCTCTCAGCGTCTTCTATAGTTGTATTGTTGTCAGTGATGATTTTTTGAGGAATTTTGTTAACCTTTTGATTTCTATTTGAAATTTCGTTTATGACATGCCATGTTTTTTTTGAGTCGTTTTGAGCATTAAGTAGTTGTGTAGAGTAGTATTCCTGTTTTCGTTTTTTTATGATTGTGTTTAAGTAGTTTCTAAATAAGATGTATTCTTGCCGTTTGGTGTGAGTCTGCGTTTCGTTGTTTAATGTGCAATGTTTTTCCTGATTTTTATAGATTTTAAAAAGTTTGTTTCTATGCTGAATTGAGATTATTAGTCCGCGCGTGATCCATGGTTTTATGTGTTTATGTTTACTTTTTGGTGGTGCTATTTGTTCTTGACTTTTAAGAATATATTCATGGAGTAGTTTGTAGAAGGTATTCAAAGCTGAATCCGGATTATCATTAGATAGAACTGCGATCCACGATTCTTCGGTAAGTAAGTTATTTAAAGTAGAATAATTGATTTTAGTAATTATTTTGTTAGAGTTATTTGGGTCAGTAGAGATGGGTGAAATTGGAGTATGATGTCCGTAGAAAGTGGGATAGTGGTCAGTTATGTCAATTTTTAGTGTAGCGGATTTATGTTGGTAATTTTTATTTGATTTTATAAATATGTGATCGAGACATGTATCGTTAGGATGGTTAGGTCTGGTGGTATTGTTTATGTAGGATAGGTATCCCGAGGAATACAAAACATTTAGATATTCGTTCGCGATCGGATTTAGTATGGCGTTTTGTATATTTATATTAATGTCACCCATAAAAAATGAAAAATCAAAATGGTTTGAGCTATTATTGTTAATAAAAGTTTTAATTTCGTTTGCAAACGGAATTGTGGATAGAGAAGGAGAGCGGTATACTGTCAAAATAGAGTATTTTTTTCCTTTGGAGGTGAAAGTTACATGGACAGCATTTGAATATTTGAAGTTTGGGTTTTCAATGTTTATGTTAGATAATGAGTGTTTATTGTAAAATATGGTGATGCCATCATGAGAGGTATGTCTAGCCGGAATTGAAAAAGAAATATAGTTTGGTAAGTTGAACGGGATACATTCGCGCATTTGCGTTTCAGTGAGTGCTATAAAATCAATTTGGAAAGATAACGAATTTAAAAGGATACAGAATTCATAAAAATGTTTCCTGATGCTTCTGATGTTCATGTTTAATATATTAAAAGATGTTTCGTGAAAAAATGTGTTTACGTCTTCAATATTATCACTTCAATAGATTCGATATTCAGATTGACAATGAATTTATTGATCGAAAAAGAGAAGTAACAAGCCGTATGTGGCGAACCATCTTCTCAATCAAGTAAATAATCATTATTATTGCCAACTCCTCTAGATAAAATAATCATCAGGCCATAGTCAGGCGCTATAATCGCCATATTCCAAGATGGAATGAGCAATAATAAGCTGTACCTTAATCAAAGCTAGCTCGTTAAAACCGAATTGACAGAAACACGATTCGCCTTAATTAAAAGTCAACCGTTTTGATGATAATCCGCGATGCGGGACACCTAATGTGCCATTTGCGGCAAAAGGTAAGAGTGATGAATCGAAACGTGTCGGCAACAGTCGTCTGCGGCCCATGTGAGCGCAAATCATTGGACAGACCAAAGCACAAAATGAACACTCGTCAAAAGACACCTAAAAGAGTAGGCGATAGAATCAGCCCTATGTCTTATAGGCTTATGTCTAGAATTAATTGCAAGAATTATATACTGCATTCGTAGAAATAATTCAATGGAATTGGACTTATCCAATTGCAACTATTGATTGCCGTTCAGAACCATGGGAAAAATGTAATGCATCTAGAAAAAGTGAGTAAATGTAACGACATAAAAATGTCGACAGAGGTTCCTTACAAGGAGTTTTCTCAGTAACGCTGAAGCCTACCTTCACGTTAAATATATTCTCGGACGAACAAAATAAATGACGCAACTGAAAAAGAAACAAAAAATAATACCGAGACAGTAAAAAAAACTACAAATCCATTTCTGACACCTTGATGCCCAAAAAATGAAAGAACCCCTTCGGCGTCCATTCAATTCGACGAGCCGTCAGTCGTGGTGCCACAAAGCCTGGCTGGAGAGAAAAAACGATCGAACAAAACGAATCTATGAATTATTTAAAAAGGGCGAACGCGGGTATATCCAGGCATAGCGAGATGGGCCCTTTTGGAACGAAGGATCCTCGTCGCCGAGCCCAACGAATTCATAATACCCTTCGCTGTGTTTGGAAGATGGCTATGAAGTACTATGCAACAACCTTCATCCGAGACAAACTGATGTATCTTGGGATGCGCAAGGACAGAGACCCGACTGTTTTATATTTCCTGTAAAACTTGCAATTAAAAGGATATTAATCTAACTTATGTAATGTCCAGAACTATCAAAAACTACTAATAGCTAACGACGCTAGACCCCCGCTGAAATATTTTATGTATTTCAATTAAATATATGGTAATATTTTATTGGACACCTTTTCCATCTATTTTTACTGATATTATTATTATTAAGGAGTGAACTAATTTAATATTAAAGTTATCACATCAGAAAAGCTTAGATTTTATTATATCTGAGTATCCACCGCACAAAATTGGATGTCAAAATTTTGTTGGTAAAAATAAAATACTTATACTAATAATTTGGTAGAAGGTAGTCACTTTGTAGTTTGACATATAAACAAGGAAATTTATTTAATGTATTACTACCGATCGGTTTCGCTTTAAGCATCATCATGGTACAAAATTAAACTGAATATTATAACTGAAAATATAATAATATTATATTTTATAACTGCGAATAATGTTAAATCGTTATATTCATCATGCAAAAAATTGTATTAAATGGACAATCAGGTATCTAGTTACAATAATTGCATTAACGTGAACAAATATTATTTATTGAAGCGCGTAGGTACCTACGGATTGAAATAAAAATCCTCTAAAATATTATTTAATATGTGAATATAACTTCTCGACATTTTTTGAAATCAAAATTCTAAAAATAATAATGTGATCTTAGAATTTGTCAAAATTCAAGGAATTTAATTTTAGATACAGAAAGGGTTATTCGGCATGGTACCTACCTACCGACCAATTTGGCGTTCGTTCGGATATGTGTTTATATAGGTATTTAGTTGATTGCAGATTTTGTTGAGGTTGAGTCGCAAAATAAATTAGTAAATACTGAGAAATTAGTAACAACAAAGTATGTAAATATTAGTATATTGTGTACTTAGTCTACTTACATAGTATGTTGTCCATTCTGCGTGGCGCCAAGCAAGATTTGCTGCTGACACTGAAATAGGTTGGTAAACAACATTACTTGTGAGAATAACTATTTGTTCCTAATACCTGACAACCTGACACACGACACGCACACACGACATAACGCACAACACACAGCCGAGCCGTGACGTTCACAATTTGTACGTTTAGATTTCATTAAAATATATTTTGCGATAATTAATTTAAATATTATTTTGTGAACAAGGGATATTCTTCATCCGAAGAACAACACTGACACTGAAAAAAAACAACGCCCTGGTTTGTGTGCGAACTGTGAAGACCCACAACCAATTATGTACTAAATAAAATAAAATAAAATAAAATACCATAGGACTTGGCAAACGGTTATACAAAAAAGGCGGCTAAGGTGGAACCAATAATAATTATTACTTATCATATACATTAAATAATAACCATGGAAATCGCCGCCATTTTTGTATAACTTTTTGGACAGAATGTTCGCTGTGTATTCGGATCGAAAATTGTGCATCACGTGTGGATTAGGCCTAGAGGGGAATGAAAATGCGCCGCTTACACCCCAAGGTGGTGTGGAAATGAGTTTTTTTTTAGCCAAAACGCATATTGAAGTATTCTTTGAGGCGCTCTTACGCCAAAACTATTGATTTTACAAAAAAAGTTGTTAATACATAAATTGTAGGAAATTTTTCTCTAGTTAATCTTGTATGTAAAATGTTTTTATCCTAAAATCAGTCGGAAAGGAGATATTGTCAAAAAAACTGCTATTGGGCGCAATTTTTCCAATATGGCGGCGTGAGCGGCAAAGATACGAAGATGGCAAAGTTGAAATTCGGAAAGAGCACATCGAAATCTATGAAATTACCAATTTTCAAAATGCCTGGAAAACTTTCCAGGTAAAACTACCAAAAGATTATACTATGACGGCTCATTCGAAAGGTAAATTTCTGATCCGTCTCTAAAATTGACTGTTTTTTTTTTTAAATCAATACAATTCTTATACAATTATAATATCCCGCGTTTTTTTTACTGGTCTGTGCTAATTATTTACATATTACCTCTTACTAATGAATACTCTGTTATGTAATTAAAAATAAGCACACAGAAAGCGCAAATAATATCTTACCTTAACATCAAGTTTTTTTAAATATTAGACATAGATAATAAAAATAAGAAAATAAAACTAGGAATCTTCGGTGAATATTAAATTCCGTAATATACATACACAGGTACTAGGTACCTACTATAAGCATCATTGAGGCAAGGATATTTTAATGGCGTCACTAATATTATGGGAAATAAGTCTATTAAATATTATAGTTTTTGTAAACTATCCGTTGAACCGAAACCGGATAGTGATAAAAATTAATTATTATTAATAGTTAAGTGGCAAAAAAGTTGGTTATTAAAATAATTTGCCGGCTAACTGTTCAATTCTCGGGATGTATCATTGTTGGAGATGTTTCTTCAATTCAATATTCAATAATATCGCTATTAAGTAGCGGTAGCCCTGCGCACTTATCTTTCCAGACATGTGAGGCGGCGTGGGATTGTAAGGGAATAAGTTAAAAAGTCGTAATAATAATAATAATTGAAAAATCTATTTCTGAAAAAGTAAGAAAATATATAGATTTAGGAAATGAGATTAAAAGAATTTGGCATTCTCAGACTATTAAAAAAAAATACAATTTGTTATTTCGGCTACTGGCATTATACCTAGCTTTCTCATTCAAAATTTAGGCTTATTAGATTTTTCAAAAAATTTATATATAAAAATGCAAAAAGCAATCATTTTAAATACATGTAGGATTACGAAAGATTTTTTAAATATTTATATTGAGGGATCAGTAGGATTAATCGGTCCAGTTAGGATGATACCAGAGGGACCTCTGATATGAAGTCGGGAATTATTTTCCCATTTGGTCTCTAGTGGGTTGTCATGTTGTTCTTGTATTGTTTTGTATTAAGTATACTTATATAGTACACTTACATAGCGTGGATTGACTAGATGATCGTTTGTGGAAAAGTGTGTGGAAGGGTTAAGTTTTTCCTGTGGGGAAGATTTAACCCGGACATAAAGTCATAAAAACAAATAATTGGATAATTTTTTGATCGCCGTTTTAGTGAGAAATCACCCAAGGGCGCTGTACAATTTATTATGAATTATTAGGCTCTATATAATAATAATCGTAATTTAAGAAATATAGAAGTGTCTTTCGAATGAAAAAAATAGGCAACCATCACAATACCTACTACATAGGAATACCTATGAAATTGTCGGATTCAAAAAAAAAATTAATGGACAACTTTTGTTCCTTTAAAAAAATCCTGGTGCATTAACTTCAAGTTTCTTATCTTACCAGATTTCATTAATTAAAAAAAATAAATAAAAATCAAAACATCCAACTAGCTTAAAACCTGCCAGAATATGTGTAGTAACTATGTAGATAGTCTAAACTAGATATATTATGGTCGGTTATAGGGATAACTAAATCACTCAATATAGCCCAAAAAAGTTTTAAAAAAGTATCTGCATACTCCACAGTACAACATAAACACTCAACCAGAGCAATAAGCCAAAAAAGGGTTATTATACATCTTTTGGACAGATACATAGTAAATTTCATAGTACGAAACTATGCAATGTCCTACCAATCAAACAAAATTAAAGAAAATAGTATATTTAAAACTAAAATCAAAACATGGCTGAGAGAACCGAGTGATAATCAACTTGCAAACATTATGAAGAAAATGTAAATACATCTGGATAATAAATAAAATAATATATTTTTTAAAACTAGTGTTATATAAAAATATTTAAAGAACAGGAAACCCTAGTGAGGAGGACCGTGAAAATGTGACATTATTCTCACACATATTCAATAATTAATAATAATATAATATGTAATTACCACTTAATTCATGTGTCAGACCACACTCTATATGCGCGCTATACTTTGCTCGGCCTATTTCAGTATAATATATGATAGCTGAAATAGGCCAAATCCAAAAATGCTTGCTACTTAATAGTTATAGCGTAGTCTGACAGCACCTTAAGGTTCTAAGGCTGGGAATTCCGATTTTCTATCGATTCATAACTGATGACCCTGGACCATTGGTCTTTGGTCGATGCCCTGGTTGAAGTTGTAAAAAAAATGTATATTATTTTTTAAGATAATATTATCTACATAAAATTCCCTCGATAGAAAAAAATCGCAAAGTATGCTCCGAAAATTATTATCACGTTTGTTTCTGTTATTTTACAAGTTAGTATGAATTCACAGTGTTTCTTTAAATGCTACTTGAGGTGATGAGAGAGATTTTTGCTCTATTGTAAACGAGGCGTGTTTTATTAAACATTTTACCGATTTTCACTTGAATTTTATTGTTTTTAATATTAGTGCGCTCCCTCCAACATTCATATTGTCATATCTCTCCTTTTTCTTCTTTTTGGGCGAGTACTACCGGCCCTTAAGACGATAGACTTCGCTTTTTGGCCCATACAAAAAGGACGCCCGGAAAAAAACACTTTTCTACATCGAAAATTGCACAAAATGAATATATTTTTTTATACTGCCTTCTAGAGGGTGAAAACCATGTCGGTATGTTTTCGAATTTTCGATGCGTTTCGTATTAACGTAAAAATTCACTGTCAAACTTGAAAGATTTATCAAAAAATATTATTTAAGGAAAAGGTGCTGCTAACTCAACTCTCATAAAGAATTATTAAATTATAAAAAGCTACCGACGTAGCTTCTTCTTTCTAAAAAATATATATTTTTTAAAATTTCCATTTCGTTAAAGTTTCGGTGTAGAAAAGTGTATTCTCCATAAACCCCTTTTCGAGCGATTTCTGTATGTAAATTTGAGCGTTGTCTCATTCGCACATTTCGCATTCGCATGTATTGTAAGTGTGCGTTAGCTTATTGTGAGCGGGACAGAATGACAGTCGCGGGTGTTCCGCGTGTCGTTCAAAGTCTAGCCTCTTAAGTCATAATCATTTGCAAACGTGGCTTAAATTAATAGAAACTCGTAATAAATAATGCATATAATTATGTGTCATATTGCACACAATATGACACGCATTAATTAACAACTATAATAATGAATGCATACTTTTCTATTGATGATTGATGGGTAGTTAGTTGCGTTTAATAGTTAGAATTAATTATAAGTTATGTTATTAGTAATTAAAATTATCGTCACCATTTATAACTTGTTATAGGTTTTAAATGGTTATGAATAGGTAGGTATAAGATACAATAATAACAATAATTGGATAATTTGTAGAGCGCCGATTTCGTGAAAAATCAAATCAAGGGCGCTGTACAATCTATTATGAGTTCTCATATAGGCTGTATATAATTTTATTATTTACAATCAGATATAAAAACATACATAGTAGGTACCTCTAGAGGTAAAATCATATATCCCCTTATGTTAGTGTCGGATTAGAAAAAAAAATAGTTTTCGTTAGGTTTTTATTTTATTGTGTTCATTATAAACCGCTTTTCAAGTGATTTTCTCAAAAAACGGTGCAATGAAAAAAATTGTTTAAGTTGAGTTCTTAGCAAATTTTTTTGTCAATTAACTTGCAGAAAGGATTAATAATTAAAGAAAATAATCTAATAGAAAGATATATAAAAAAAATATATTTGTTTGTGTGTTCGTACGTTATGCGCATACTCGGGATGGTTATAGTATAGTGAGCTCTGGCGTCATGAAATAATTTCCTATACTATTCATCAGCGATATGCGGGAGGGTCTTGTGGGGAATTCAAGTGGGAGGCTTCGCGGGAGGGGGAACGAGGTAGAGGGGAAGGCGGAGAAGGTGGAAGCGGAATGCGAGATGGGGGTGTTCCCGAAAAAGGGGAGAGCGGGAGAGGGGAGGGGGAACTCGGGTAGGCTGAAAGGGGAACGCGGGAGGGGAAAGGGACGCGGGAGGGGAAGAGGAAGTGGCATCGCAACGCATACCGGGTATCAGCTAGTATTTAAAAATAAACGAAACATAACTCGGCATATATTTAATCTACTGAACTATTCAGACCTAATTATTTCATTCTAATGTTTTGTTTATTTCATTATGTCATTTTTATCGATCTCATATTATTTCAATTAAAGAATTACCATTTTTACTTCAATTAATTCCCATGTTTTTTTGGCTTGTTTATATTGGAATTAATTATTGAGGATACTGGTAATTCTTAAATAAATAAATCGATAAAATGACACAAAATAAGCAGGTCTCAAAAGCTCCCGATAACAGTTTAGATTTATTAATCCTTTAGATTTTTAATATTATTTTCTTCATATGGTTTGGGCATGTAGAGCAAATGAACGAAGAAAGGGGCTGTAAGGAGAATATGTAAAGCAAATGTGAATGGAAGAAGAAGTCGGAAACATCCGAGGAAGACATGGCTCCAGTGAATCAGATACTTGAGTCGGGCCATGTCAAAAGTCAGAATTATAGAAGAGTATGTATGTGAATGAGATAAAAAGTGTGTACCAAGACCAAGTTGTCTGGCGGCCCGTCCTCTCCACCTACCCCTGCGGAGAAACGGCGTAATGGTTAGTTATCTTCTTATTCAATGATTAATATTACCTACATCAATGTATAGGTACTTAACCTTAAAAATTAATCCAATACTATTTTGTAATAATTTAATTACCGGCAACCCGGGCGTTTATTGAGAATAAACAATCTTACATAAACAAGTAAGTTACCCGCCTCACTAGACGATGTCTGTTCTAAAATCAAAAATACTAATATTCATGAAAGTGTCGATAAATAAAGTATCCTCTATAACCGTGCTCCTAGAATGAATGCGGGATGCAGCGAGCCGTGAGGCGCCATCAGAGATATTCCGTATTACCGAATGTAAAATGGGTCTGCCAACCGAATCACAGCAGAGGACCCGTCCCCGGCTCCTGGGCCCGGCCTTATCTGGTATGGTGGCCTCTACTCTCTACTCTCTACCCGATACCGGGCTTCATCTCCGCTCTCCGAGATGGAGTCCAGGTTGCTTCAGACCGCTTCTGGCTGCGTAAGGCAGGTGGCAGGGACGGTGGGAAAACAAACAACGAAACTTAGGTGGGTTAATTAAAATAATCACGGGAGATATTTGATACCGTGAGAATTAATTACTGGAATGATTGTCTAGGAATATTTGATACATTTGGATGCTGTCAAAAATGAAGATGTCGTATAAATAAAATAAAACAATGCCTTCCATACAAACTGGAATGGAAACAAATATGCCACTGAATTAGTACCTTTTAGTTCTAGACTTACACTTGTCTGAAATTGTATATAGCCATCCCATTTGAATTACGTAAAAACAGTTTCTTATGGAGATATAGGCCCAAATTGAGCCTATAATTTTCATACATCGACATCCCATTTGAATTTCGTAATCATGTTGAAACACAGTTTCGTATGGAAATATAGGTCCAAATGTAGACTATTGGAATGCTTGTCTCGGAATGTTTGTTGGTTTTCGATTCTGTCACAAATGAAAATATCGTGTTTGTTTTACTGTGGGTCAATAAAAAATAAAAATTGAAACTTAAAATTAAAAAAAATAATTTAGGAATTCTATAAACCATGAAAAGTGTACAGCATAGAATAAAAATAATGTAACACCAGAAGTGCCTTTCATACAAATTGGAATGTGCCCCCGACTTAGTATCTTTTGGTTCTAGACCATTTAGCAGGTGGTCCGTCTCTCTTACACTTGTCTGAAATTGTATATCGCCATCCCATTTGAATTTTGTAATCATGGTGACACACAGTTTTGTAAGGAAATATAGGCCCAAATTGAGCCTATAATTGGATCACGAAATACGCAAGGCACTTCTTGTGATATTCTTTAATTCTATGTTGTACAAGATCCAAAACAACAAGAAAGTATAAACATGTCTTTAATTGGACGGGAATTTCGAAGCATTGACCGAAATTTCAAAACAGTTCAGCGGTTAGCAATTTCGACGAGTAAACACAAACAAAGGTATCCGGTAGGAATTTTCACTTTGCAATATCAGCAAAACATGAAATGAGTCACTAATTATTTGCAGTCACTCATGGGTTTTGCAATTCAGGCTGGGGAATTATCGATTAAAAAGATAGCAATGCGGAGTTGAATCTATATCTACCTACGTAACTATAACTAGTAGGTCTGGGAACAAGCAGTTAGTAGACCTCGCGTCCTAAAAAGTACGTTTCTAATTTTTTTTATTATTTAATAAATCAAAACCAACATTTCTTTTGTGAATCATAAGATTTGTAAGTAGGTAGGTACCTAAATAATCACATTCTTAATTATAAACCATAAATATATCATGTAATTTTTTAAATATTTCAAAAATGGAATGATTTAATTTGTCCAAAGAAATTTAACCATCTCAATGACATTCTTTTTTCAAACATTCTTCAGGCTAGCAGGTTCGATAATATTGATTATTGCCATTTGAAATAGGGCTAGAAGTAGGAACCATAAATAAACCATTACGAACCACGATCATGAGAACGCTGCGGATAACTCGAACGGGATGAAAATGTAGTGTCCAACAAGGCCATCATCTTGAATCGGAACCGGAACGTAACAAACAAATTTGCAGCTAGACGGAATGCCAAATGGTCGAGTTAGAACAGGACTTCAATAATTTATTATTGGTAAGAAAATATTGGTGATTTTATATTAACAGTGTGATGAAGAGGTCAACTACGAAGTTTCTTACTAGCTATGTGGGTACCTAACGTACCCAAGAGTATGTACAGATCGACATACTTATCTATTCAGTAGTTTGCGACGGTAGATATTGTGAATAGGTAAAAAAAACAGTAATATAAAGAAAAATCGTTCTTTCGATAGTTCCTCTTAACCGCCTGCAGAGATAAGCATGTTCGTCTATAAAGTACCTACGGGAAATGAGTGATAAATAAAGAGCATTACAGATGACGTCAAGCAATAATTTATATTGTAGTTATGCACTACACTAAGCTATAAGTGAAGTAGGATATGACGTCACGGTCCATACTTGAAATTGATTGATCGGTAACTATCATAGCTGAACTAGATGCTGAATGGGATGGAAACGATTTCCCGAGAAAAACGAGCGGATTCTAAAAGGTACATTTTAGCTTAGTAACCGAAAAATTTCATTTAAAATT
The DNA here is from genome assembly GCA_951813805.1 of Limnephilus auricula. NCBI lineage: Eukaryota > Metazoa > Arthropoda > Insecta > Trichoptera > Limnephilidae > Limnephilus > Limnephilus auricula. Next base: position 37,821,221 of record OX638388.1, read on the forward strand.
TGACGTGATTTTGTGTGTGTGAGTGCAGCGTAGGTGCCTAAAGCTCAAAAAATGCTTTTCTGTGATATTCTTACAAACTTTACCAACCTTCAATTTTATAAAACAGTTTGAATGCATTCAGGTAAGATGATGTATATTGTAGATTATATTATGTGTGAAAACGAAGATCTTTGCTTCCCAGCCTTCCTCTTCCCCATCTACTTACCCCCCCTCCCCCGCTCCCCTCCTTTCAGCTTCACAACATATCTATACCAGAAAAAAAAAATTGGGGATGCCATAGTCTCACTGACCTCGGAGAGTTGAATTCTTCTGTGTTTTTCACAAAAAGGCAAGTTTTGAAGTTTGTTCGAATAATTTCCTCTTCGAATACCCTTTCTTATCCATTTAAAATAATCTTCAAACAAAAATAAAAAATTCACAAAGTTCCAAATGTCTCGCTGCCTCCATTTTAACGGTGGTATTGAAATTTCACCGTGTTTCCCTAAAATAAACTGAACGAGCCAACAAACACGTAGAAAGAAAAATAAAGATCACTAAAATCTGAAATGTACCACAAAATGGTCAGTGGTATTGTACGCTCAAATATTTGAGGCCACATAACCCGACAAGGACGAATTGATATCAAGACTGAAATGTGCATCGCAAAAACGGTCCTGCGGACTGAATGATGAAAGGACAGATTTATTTCCTCGTAATCCAACATGGCCGCAGAGTGAAATGGTTTCGCGAATTCTCGTGTCCAACATTATTGTTCATATGTTCATGTTTATTTCTGCCTGAAAATAGCGCACTGCGTTAATAAAGTTCATTGCGAAAAAGACACTTGGTATTTGTCGTTATTGGAATTCAAAGTTTATCTGAAAAATAAAAAGGTTTCTAGATCTAGGTTCACCAAAACGACATAAAAAACACTCCAAGTTATACAACCACACTTGGACAAAGAAACTACACTTTGCAACAAAACTCCACAACATCCTTTCCCAAGACAACTAATTGAAAATGGTAATGAGTTAATGAGTACAACTCAAGAATAAAAATATGGCTCGAAGAGGTCAATGAAAAAAACCTAATAAAGACACTAAAAACTACACAGAAGACAAATAAATTATAATTAAATAACTTTAGTCCGCCCCGGCACAGGACTTCCTAGTGAGGAGGACGGAGGACTAAGAAATACAATATCTATAGCTACTTAAATTCACCACGCTAAAATAATAAAAAAGGTAATATTACTGTATTGAATAGGCTTTGGTTTATTTTACAATCGGCTGAAATAATTACTGTTAAGACGCTAGACTTTGCACCACACGCGGAACGTTTAGATATTTCATTGTCTATCATTCTGTCCCGCTCAAAATAAGCTCACACATATTTACAATACATGCGATTGCGAAACGTGCGAATGGGACAACTGCCGTAAATTCTCCTACAGAAATCGCTCGAAAAAGGGTTTAGGGAGAAAATATTTTTCTACATCCAAACTTTCACGAAATTGTAATTTAAAAACAAAAATATGTTCTCGAAAGAAGAAGCTATGTCGGTATGTTCTTATAATTTTGTAATTCTTTATGAGAATTGAGTTAGCAACACTTTTTCCTTAAATAATATTTTCCGATAAATTATACATGTTTGACAGTGAATGTATACGTTAATACGAAACGCATCGAAAATTTACTGACATAATTTTCACCTTCTAGAAGGCAATATAAAAAAATATTTATTTCGTGCACTTTTAGATGTAAAAAAGTGTTTTTTCCCGGGCGTCCTTTTTGTACGGACTGAAAAGCGAAGTCTATCATAAGTGTTAAGAGCTTTCAGAATTTTGAACATCCCAACATGTAATTATTACCTCGAATTGGAATTGGAATTGATTATTTGCAGTTTTGTGATTGAAGTACCAAGGGTTTACTATTTTTATTTCCGATTATTATTATTTCTTGTCAATAAGAGAATACCGTGGATACCTACTTTTCAATCTGCCTTTTCTAAAACTAATATTATTCTTGTGGGAGTCGATCAAAACGCCGAACTATCGCTCAGAAATTAGATAATAGGACGAAGACATAGAAAGTAGGAAAACACCTTCCAACAAGAGTTGACAAAATTGCTGGCCAACTAATTGTCGTCTCACGTCTAAACTGAATCGGCCTTACTAAAAAAAAAACACTCCGCGGCCGTTAAACGGTGTTTTTGTGAATCTTTACATGTGACAACGCTGGAAATTTTACTTGTAAATTGGAGTTTTCATAATAATCCGCTAGGTGGTGTGATTGATGCGCCTGCGCATTGCTTTACCGCTGAAAAAAATAGCCGCGAATGCAAAAGTTAGTCGGTCGCGATTTTGTATGTGATTAATATGATGTTTTCGTTAATGATTTCAATATTTATGACTAATTCGCAGTTATATTCATGTAATCAATATATTTACTATTAATTTGTGTTGTTTTTCGTTAGTTTAAGTCAAATTGTGGCACTAAAATCGTATGTTCTAAATTAAGCTGTCAGAAAATGGTTCATAGGTTATGTTCAGAAAAAATTTGCATTTTAAGATCTTTATTTCATTATAAATTCTTGAAAGTGATGTTTTTTGGTGACTAAAATGTCTAATACATATTTTAGTAAACGTATCAAAGAAATTAATGCCTTAAGATGTGCAAGCAAAGTATTCAAACGTGAGTTTTTTTATTGTAAATTTTTGGAAATAAAAAGCGAATTTCAAGATTTTTTTATATTTTTTTATTGTTTGAAGGAGTAAAAAGTGAGGTGACAGATTTATTTTAAAATCATTAAATAAAAGGACTGTGTTTTTTGAATTTTGAATTTTTCCAAATATTTCAATGTTTTAATAGAAAGTGTTTGGGGTAAGTGAGTTTTTTTTTTCAACTTGATGTTTGTATCTTAAAATACTACAGTTTTTAAACATTTAAGTATATTTTAGATATGAAAATCTTAAAGGTAATTAAATTTTGGTTCTAAAATGGTATTCGTTTTTACGACATCTCAAAAAATAATAAATATATAGGACATTAAAAAAAAATTCGAAATTCGTTGAAAATTACAAATGGAACAAATATATACAACAGATAAACTACCCTCCTTGGCCGTGTAAGCAATGTACATATCTTTCCATGAACAATTTTTTTGTCAGTTCTTAATTAGTAAGGATTCTTCATACATGGTTGTTTGACCATTGTACAAATTTTTCAGAAAGTTTATTAGTAAGGCTGGTAAAATGGCGACGTTGTCAGATCAAAACCATATATTTTGTTTAGTAAGAATTTGAAAAACGAAATGTACAGACTTTACACAACGTGCTACAGAAACACCGTTTAACGGCCGCGGAGTGTTTTTTTTTAGTAAGGCTGAAAATGTTTAAGCCTTCCTAAATACCAAACTCCAATAGTCAGTATTAGTCCATTAGTCGTTTCACCAATACGGCTGTACTATATAAATTTGAACTGATACCAAGAAATCAAAAATTTTGCACATTTCAGAACGACAGCCCTCGAAACATTGAAATCTTCACTCTCACAGTTGTACCTACTGAATCGTTAAAACTTTGCTGTATGGTAGTAAAATCCATTAATGTATTAGTCCCGCCTTATATATCTGAACTCTGCATCACTAAAATAACCAATTAACGACAATCAACACTTAGATCAGCAACGTCATCAGCTATCGGAAAAAAAGGAACAAAAACTGTCTAAGTAGCTGGCCTATATATTGTAACGAAGTCCTTTTAGAACTAAGAATCGTTTTATCATTCAATCATAAATGTTAAGTTTGCAGTGAAAAAGAATCTAAAAGCGTTATTACACTGAGCTTTTGGTATTGAGGAATGATGTGAAACCACAGTGTAAAACGGAATACTATGGTGGAGGGAGGAGAAAAGAGATGATTTTAGTAGTGGGTAAATGGATCTTCACATCATAGAAATTAACACAGCTAAATCCGTCTAAAGCAAAGTTCAACAGTTAAACTTTCTAAACGGTGGTTTTTCACCAACTCATCTGGGTTGTATTGAAAAATAAATGATTTTTTAAATAAATTGTAAGTTGGTATATACCTCCTACCTCTGTGACCTTTTTTTACATTATCTCCAAACAAAAAAAACCCTCAGGCCCATGTCATCTTTAGGGATGCTATGTGGAGGGCGTTTTTATGGAAATAAAGGCGTGAAAGTTCTATAAAGGAAAAAGGTAAAGGGTTCGTAGGAATATGGGGTTCAATGACCGGTCAGTGGTTGAGTGAGCATCGCGTTTGGGTACCACTCAGGCGCACCGTGTTCGCTTCCTCGGCTGGCTAAGTCCTCCATCACAACACAAGCAACATCTTCCGTGAGGTGGTAGGAGGAGATTTTCAAATGTTGTCGGGTTATTCGTAACCCGGGAGTGTTTGTCTTTCTTTAAAAAAAATGTGTTCAGTAGTGACGAACTTATGAAACCATTTATCCCAATGCGGTGCAAGGCAATGGGTCGAGAGAGCCGACTGGATAGGTCAATAGATCTCACTCAACTAGTCTCTTCTAATCCGCCCCGCCACGCAGTAGATGGGCAAAAGCATCCGCCGTCAAAACCTACACAAACCTTACCTCGTTTACCCGGGTAACCCGGCTAATTTATCAAATGTAGCAAACCTCTTGGGGTGACCTATGACATGGAGTGTTGGTTGTTCAATAAATTCCCGGGCGGTGGTACCCATACCCACCCCCCAAATTGAATATAACTATGAAATAAACTCAAGTATTTAAATTATTTTTTATTTGCACTAAGCCGATTTTTTTGCCCGCGACCCTGGGCGCGAAGCCAAACTTATCTCCCCGTTCTGTTTTATCGGCCGATGAGATCATCAAAATATGACAAACATCAACATAAGGCAAACAAAAACACAATTGCAAAAAGCCCAGGGGTAATTTTTCACAAAACGGACGCTCTATAAGTTATCCCGCTAATATTAAAATGTTTGTTTCCGCAGGATCATCGTTACATTCACACACAGCATTTTCTCCTTGCCGGTAGTTGGGAGTTGGGACTATGTAGGTACACGTCAGATGCATAATTATTTATCTCGCGAGAGCCTTCATCTGAGATTTTTTCTAATTCTTCCCGCTTTCGGTACATAATACATCTGTGTACCAATTAAACACGACTAATTCGTGGTGGATGCCCGCCGCCGCGCTGACGCCACCCATCGGAGGCGAGCTGTAACTAATGCATAGACCAAATTTTTCATTACGGATCCAAAGTGGAGGTGACGGGCGCCCGAGCCATCGGAACCCTCGTCAAGTATCCCAGGCGCCACTGCAAGGATCGTCCCCGTACAGGCAATACAACCACCAAGCCTGCCCACGAGTAAAAAAAACAAACACACCCAAAACCTAAAAACTTCATTCAGTTGGCAGTTTCTACTCTTGGTCTCCTGTTGCTTGAATTTTATATACACCCTCAAGCCGTGTTTTGGAACCTTCTTTATGTAATGTGTTCAGCGAGAGGTGGCTCTACCTGAGATCCTCAAGGGTTGTATTACGGACGGAAAACGGAATGCAGAAATCAATTTATACTCTAAAATTTGTACTGAAAGCAGGAACATAAAGTTCGCCTAATGCTAATGAGGAGTTTAGGGTCAGCACTAATTTAGCACTTAACTGCTTTAGTGTCGGAAAGGTTTTTAGGGAGGGTTTTATATTTGTCTACAATAATCATAATAAATGAACGAGAAGGGTATTTGAACTTAAAAGTACAAAATAAAAATCCTCTGCTATTATTGCAAAAGTTTGTAAAACACAAATCTATAAAAATAAATTAAACATTGATAAAAATTACCGTGGATCTCTTAAGGTAGATATTCAATTTATTATAGATGCAAATAAGCTACAAATTATTAAAAAAAGAAATAGAACCGATATTTACATATTGAATATTTGACTATTAGTTGAGTATCAAGTTTCGGAAGGTGTGCCGATAGGTAGACAGATTCAAGTGAAAAACCTCTGAATAGAATATTATTAGTCAATGGCTAAATATGGAGCCATTTTTGTGGAATATAACATGATTAATTAGAAAATTGCTTAAAACTATTATACCAAAATGACGTAAAACAATTGCGATAGTAAGATGTTGTGCGTATGTCTATTCGCTGACCTTTTCTCATGTGAGTGAGAAGGCGAAGTCAAATAAATGTGACTAAATATGTACACACTCAAAGATGAGAAATCGATAGAAAAAGGCATATGATGGAGAAACTGCAGTGGTTACCTGCTTTACCAAACAAACCATATTGTAAAATATCATCCAGGATGGATCGCGTAACCTCTGCAGCTCTAAGGTCATAATATGATAACAGTATATGAGAGGTAGATAACGATTTGTGAGATCAGGTTGGTATCTAGCTGCTAAGAAGGAATCTGAACCTGTTTGGACTATTTATAGAAGACGTACCTACGTTGAATTTATAAGATATTATGTATATTGCAAAACAATAATCACTATAAGTACGACTGTTAATGTTCCATGCGGGATTTCACACTCGGGGAAAGCAACCTAGTATCTGAATATGGTGGATAGAAAAAACTATAACGTATTATTTGAAACCTATAAAGCATTCATAAGTTTTTTAGCATTACGTACACATTGGAACAACCAGACGATTTCGAACGCTCTAAATTTTAGATTTAAATAAATATGTTATGTTCTGAACGTATGTACCAACTACCAACCAGAAAATCGATTGAAAAAAAGCAGTTTGGTTGGTAGTAGAAGTTAGTAGTGGGCAGCAAGTAGATTATCTTTTTCTACGAAACCATAGGAACGCAACATTATGAAAACTGATAAGTACCGAACGACCGAATTATGTAAATCATAGTTAAATAACGAATAGCAGCCATACAAGTGGTACCCACAATAAATAATACGATTTTGAAATTACGACACTTAAATAATATTGTAACTGCGAAAACTTAGGCGCCCCTTTATTTAAAAAAATTATAACCGATCGAACGGCATAAAGAAATGAGTAAAGAGCGAAGGTAAGGCAGAAAACTGATTATCTGAAGTCTCGGATCCCAGGCCATCGAGTGTAGAGGGTACACAATGGACCTGTCGATCAGACAGTTCCAGCTGAGGTATTAGTGGCCAATTGTTAGGATCGAGAGTGATACTCTGGCAGATAGCAGATACAGATTACAGCACATGCCGATACTTTAAAGTTTAGAGTTTAAAGTCCTAGAGTCAGGCCAAAGTCGAGTATCATTCTTCAACGTCTCGAGGAAATAATAATATCCCGGGCTAAATCACGCGCCGTCAATCAGCTTTCTATACAAATTGTGAGTCCACGTTTTAAACCGGAGAATACAAAAGAAAGCTTTTTTATGGATCGCAGAGAAAAAAATAATACCTACGCGTCGATAACATTTTTGACGTATCCTTGTGGAATAATATATCACAACGGTCAAAGATATTACTGAGAATTTCATGTAGTAAACCCCTATTCGATATTACAATACCAATAAGGGGTAGAACCTACGTCCATTGTGAATTTCAATAGCACACAAACATTATATTATTATGTATCCTTCCTTTCTTCATTCGGCTTACAATGTTTTTCAATACGGAGTGCGAGCACCGATGTATATTATGTTCATTATGGTCAGAACCGAAAAACCGACAGAAAATGAAATAAATAATTGTAGGACTACAATCTTCGCAAAATCACATTTTTGGATTTATAATTAAATGTAATTAAATTTAAAATTTAATAAAAGAATTTCCCACATTTTTAATTAAATGAAACAAATAACTTTGTGTACAACCTATATTATAATCACAATTATCGACATGTTTTTATTATCCTGATGAAGAAACCGTTGGTTGGAAACATGTCGATAATTGTGATTAAGTATATAAGTTTTATTTTTTTTAATAATAAAGTGAAAACCTTTCCGAGGAAGTTTTCTTAAAAAAATATATATTATGTAAGTGATGTACACAAAGTTATTTGTTTCATTTAATTATACGAGTATACCGAATTATTGTGTAATTCTACCAATATCCCGTTGTACGCACCGTGTTAGGTGTTGGGTCAAATGGCATCTCTTGAATAAAAAATATGACCACTTGAGGGGTCGTAGATTGAAAATCTACCATCAAGTAAATACGCACAATATGTTTTAAGGTTTTGAACCAAAGCATCATTGAATCATTATCATTACATGGTTTATATTATATTTTAAACCATCACATGGTTATTATTTTATATTTCACACCATTCAATGGCATAAAGATTAAAACATATATTCCTATGTACGTAGTGCATACTATAACAGTCAGGATCCCAAGACAGTTGATCCCTCGACAGTTAGCCCCTGGTATACTTATATACAATATGCAGTCGGTTTAGGGAAAATACGGTATACTAATTAAGTGTATCTGAAGGGGTGTGCAGAGAGGATGTACCGCCGAATAACAAAAGTATAAAACACCCTTTTATTCAAATGCATCAAGGATAAAACTACTTGTCTATATTATGCTCTGTATCAGTGTTCACCAATATACGGCCCGCCAAACATTTTCATCAGGCCTACCAAAATTTTCTGCGAATAAATAATTCGTATAGGATATTTTACTTTTATAGAATTTAATTATTTGGTTGTGAATTTAAGGCAGCCGTATTTCAACTCATCAATCGGAATTTGATTAGGTAGTGGATAGTGAACCAAAGGTAAAAAAAGTTGGGTAATTAAGATAACAAAAATAAGATAATAAAAAAAGGATAGTTCAGGCAAAATAGAGGCCGAATCGCAAATATTCAGTGCACACATCGCTTGATTATCGTGATAGCTTGAAGTGTAATAGTAATAGTTTTTAGCAGTGATTGCCCTAATTGAGGTTGTTTCTAAAATTTAGATTGATATTCATATTTTGCCCTATTATTATAATGCCCTAATATAATGATGTCAAAGAAAATGAAACTAGACGCCGAGTGTCACGTATTTAATAAGCAGTGGTCAATACGTTATTTTTTGTGAAATACAAATGTCTAATTTGCAATAAAGTGGCATCTGTTTTAAAGAATATAAATTAAAAAGACAGTACACTGCAAAACATGCGTCAAAATATGACATATTTCAACATGCACATATAAATTAATATTCTAGTTGGATTCTAACCGGAATAAGAATTTATTTTCCATCTGGACCCCAAATTTTCAAAAAAATCAATCCGGCCCTTTTCTCAAAAAAATTGGTGACTACAGCGTAAAAGAAGAAAAAATCGACAATGTAAATAAATTCGTTTGATATCCATACCAACGTCGATTTTAGTATTGAAATTGGTAATAATGCACAAAAAATTATTATTTTATAATAATACATAATTATAATTTCGCGGGGGAACTGTCGGGCCACATGAGCCAGGGCCGTCTTCAGCGTTGTAGGCCTCCGGCAAATCATTACTCCTTAGCGCATCACCTTACGCACATACCTATAGTTATAATACTTATAATATTAATACCTCCGATTATTTAAAGTTGTTAAACAATTAAAATCTTTATATTTATGTATTTTACCTGCTGGCTATTTCTGTGCTGTGATAACGATTTTCATACAGTTTAATTTGGCGGTCATCATTTGACATCTCTGTTATTGTTTTACGTAATTATGACTATTTTGTAGTATATAGCCGGCGTAGCCCAGCGGTAGGGCGTTAGACTCCCATTCCGAAGGCCGCGGGTTCGAACCCGGCGTGCGCAAATAAATTTTATTTAATTGATTTGTGTTATTTCACAATTAATTATTAAAAGTAATATATAGTATATTTGCGGCACGTTCCAGAGTGGAAGATTATCTTAGTATCGCGCTAGTGCAAGACCACCATTCAGAATTGAAACGTTGCTTGAAATGGCTTTAGCCGTGTTTAGTGACTAGATCTGAATAGTCAGGTACTTCCCCACCTTCATCTTTCTCGTCTCCTTCCCTTCCCCACTTACCTTCAGCCTCATAACATACCCCAATTGGGGACACTCTTGTGAGGTATTCACTATAAAAAAAAAAATATGTGAAAATGTTACATGTTTATTTTGTGATATACCATTGTTTATATACATTGATAAGCATACTATAACAGGTATTTATTACAGATTGTGAAAGTGAAATATTATGCAATATAAGACAAATGACAGATGCTTATGTGATCTATGGTTATGTTCAAGGTGTTGCCATTGTTTGAAAATTTAATACGGTACCAAAACATTATTTCTGCTTTGACAACTATCGGCATGAAATCTTCAGTATGAAAACAAAGATTTATCGCATGGGTCCCGACATAATTTCCAAATTATGAGGATCGGGTTGAAAAAAATATGAGTGTGCTTTAGACCACACGACTGAAGTAAAACTTCTAAAGAGAAAGATAATCTTCATGCACTAGCTATGAGAGGAAGAGAGAAAAAAATGTGCGCGTGCACTGCTCTCTCTTGCTCCTACAGTGTGATACAGCCCGTTCGCCTCGCCCGACTTCACTTTTCGTAACGCTCTCGTCACGCATTCGCCAGCTTACCTCCCAAGTCAAAGAAGAAGTTTTACTTCAAAAAAACCTCGTGTTAAACGTTTTGTAAAGAAGTTAAACGTTCATAAGACAAGCCAAGAGATCGTGAACCTGCCCAGATTGCCCTCTGCCTGAAGGCGGCACTATACAGCTCGTCTGTAGACCTCCAACTCTGAGGGATGTTTGTAAAGCTAGACTATTGTGTACGTATGCATATAAATGCAATAATAATAAATTATAATCGCACTCTACGCCATTGGTATCTAATATTATCTAGTTAACGCAATAATTTATTTAAACGCTGAGTAACTAGCTAACTACAGCATCAAGACTTTTCGCTCTTCAAGTTATTAACCCTTCAGATCTCGGCCATATCCTTTCGTAACCTTACCTTAGAGAAAATTTCAGCTTTGCAAAAAAAACTAAATACTTAAATGGAATATTTCTGAATGTATCCGAAAACTGAAAATTGTTTTTTCAGTGGTGATAATATGCTCTCGAATGTAGAAATATACATATAACTTGCGAAATATTCAATTTTTTAAAACATTTTTTTTTAAATGGCTCACATTTAGTTTTTTTTTTATCTAAAAATACTAATAACGAAAAAACCGCTTACATATTTATTAGGCAAATGTTTTATAAACATCATTATCACCTCACGTTTTTGACGTTTCATAAAAAAATTATGAATAAAAAAATCTCTGAATTTTATAAATTTTTCTCAAATTGCTATCGGAAACTTTGGTTTGCTTAGAGGCAGTGGTGACTCGTGACTTTTGTTGAGCTAGAGTGCTAATATTAACAAAAATAGCATTGTTGATGTCGTTGTAGCCGAAATTTTTTTTTTTTTTTTTTAATTTCCAGGAAATCCGTGCGGCGCACGACAAAACTGAAATTTCCTGAAAATCTTCATACAAAAAATAATTTCTAAAAAAAAAAATATTTTTTTCGGCTACAACGACATTAATAATGCCATATTTGTTAATATTAGAACTCTAGCTCACCAAAAGTCACGAGCCGCCACTGCTTAGAGGTGCACATTTAAATTTTTCTATGGTTAAACTCTAGATTCGAATATAAAGCGCGGGGTTTTCTCTTTCTAATGCCGTTTAGATCACATTTCTCACCAGGACAGTAAGGGAGATACAACGATTTATAAAAGACCCATGTGAGCTGGGACAAATTTGGTCTCCTGTGATTAAACGGGTTGGGAAAAGACTGGCTTCTAATCAACCTCACCAAACCGGCAAAAGCTTTAAGCTCTCTGAAGATAAATCTTTTTCGCGTCCTTTGAAAAGGCCAGCATGAAATAACGATTCTAGACGGTTATTATTTCCATTTCTCGAATACAATAACAATATTTCCGAAGCCAGGGAGCACGAAGGCCCGAGCCAACCCCGACGGTAATCTGGCATCGGCGTGGCCGCGACCAAGCTTCGAGCTTTGTGAAAAACTTCTCGGAATGAAAATAAAAAGCCATTATGCGCGGCGCGGACTCCGAATCGAATAAGCTCCGAAGGGATCTCCATACAAAATCATCGCTACGCAGAGTTATGCGCATATAAATGTCCAGGTAAGGTCTGGCGCGAGAACCAGAATACAATAGCCGCAAACTCCGAAGCAATTTGAAATATTATTATGTTTTCGATTCCAGATCTCATTATTGCATAAATCCTATCCTCTCAGCGTGGCGGGCTGGTGTGATTTTATCGCATAACACGTTCGATATTAAAAATACGTACCCCGGTGATTTATGGTGGGTAAGATCGTAAATGGTCTCACAAGAAAAACGATAATTTATTTGTAGATATTTAATAATAATAATAAATTAACAGGTAAACGACTCATAGATTCAATCTCCCTTTAACATACATGTATAGGAAAAAAATAACATGAACCGATAAAAACGGGAACTCGAAGGCACCCAGTACGATTTTGGTGTATCTATTTTCAAATGATTCATTTAAGCATAATTAGTTGGAAAAAATCACTATGCTTCAATTTTTTCATGAAAACTCATACGCCGGGTGATCTTTTAAAACTTAGGGGGCATATGTGAGCAAAAAATGGGGGGGAGGGGTCCAGTAAAATATCATCAAATCTCATTTAAACCGAGGGAGGGGGGTCAATAAAAATCCCACGTTAACTTTAAAAGAATATTATATATTATTATAGAGATAATAAAAAATATTAAATTGTTTCACTTCTTTTGAAGTGTCCCATTTAGCACGCTGATAAATTGGCCGTTATGAAAAACATTTATTTCGAGAGTAAGAAAAGCATCTCAAGCGAGGAGGGGGGGTGGGGTCCCACCAAATCTCATGTAATCTCACCAAGGGGGGTGGAGGGGTCTAAATTTAAAAAAAATATAGCTCACGTAATTAATGTATGTCACCTTACATACTGTAGAGGACATATTAGGTTATTTAAGGTTTTATTTGTCGATGTTTAGTGTCTATGCTCCTCTAGGCGACATAGTAGCGTAGCAGGTTAGAAATTTATGAAATGATAGAAGATTGTAGATACCCATTAAAAATAACGCTTCAAATTTTTAAATTAAAATAGTATACCTATTTCATTTAAAAATGTGTTGAAACACATTTTTTATAATGTGTTCATAAATTGAAATCGGAGTAGGCATGTTGATATTTATATTACATATAAATGTATTTCGATGTAATCTTTCTAGGGATCTGAATTAGATGTAGTCTGGAGTAAAATTGCTGTCCCGGTGCATTGACAATACATTAGGACTTTTAATGTTATTGTTCTGAAATTGAAACCACGTCAATTCAACATCTCGTTTTCTTGTGCAGTTTCGAGTTACGGCGAGAACTGTCGAGAAAAAAGAAGAGAATAATGTTCGCGCCAATAAGAGCATAAAGACAGTCATGGAGGTTCGTGTTTCCTTCCAAATTCTTGGTCGTTATTCCGAAATGGAGGTTAGCGGAGGTGCTGATCACTGGATCGCAGATGGCAGATAGGCCAGGGCTGGCTGCTGACTATATCCCACACTGGTTGTTTGAAGAGACAATTATAATAAATACTGAATTGAACTGAATTAGGAAAGCAGTTGATTTAGTTAAAAATAATAATTGGATAATTTATACAGCGCCGTTTTTGTGAAAAATCATCTAAAGTCGCTGTAAAGTTTATTGTGATTTCTTAGGCTCTATCTAATTTTATTATTTACAAACGGATATAGTAAAACTTACTTACCCGGCAGGTCACTTCCGATACACACATTGATATGAGAAGATTTAGTGGCAAAGGTAGACAGGTATTTTATATTGAAAGACTGGAGAATTAATTATCTTTAAAAACTTTTTTAAAAAAAGTTTTTATTGTTTACATTTTTACTCAATTGGTTATTTACAATTTCACGGGCTATGAGGATGAAGGTGAAATGTTTTTGACTTTATGGATACGACTGTCTGGAAAGGTGAGTTTAAGTTTAGCTCTAAATTCTGTTGGGTCTGTGATCATTCTTAAATCATGTGGCAGTCCATTTCAAGCTTTAGGTACTGACACTCCAAAAGCACGCTCACCGAACATAGCATCTAGTGTGCGCTTTGGTTCCTTCAATCTTCCGATAGCTGATGTAGGCTGCTTGTTAGATAAATTGATTGAGGAAAAAATACGACTGTGTTGAAAGTCTGGAAGACCAGATTTTGACGCTTTTGATTAAACTAGCTTTTGCCCGTTGCAAGGCAACTAATTGGTTAAAGCACTAAGCGATTTGACGTTTGAATGTGGATGAAGCAAGAAGTGTGTGTGTCTACATTTTTTAAAAATTAAATATTTAAAAAAAAAAATCGATGTTTGAATGTGGATGAAGCAAGGATTGTGAGAACTACTCAAAGGGTCCTGTGAGTTAATCGCTCAATTTTGTACACCCGCTACTTAGCCACTTTGGTCGCCCTGGTTAAGGCGTTCAGTATGGGCCTTTTCTCGCAAAAAGGGGCCTAGAAGTTTACGGCTCAATTTTTTCACTAATAAATTGTTTCTAAATTATATGATATGCACTCACTTTTCTAATAACTCCCGTTACACCTATTTAAATTTTTTGTATGAATTTGATAACGCCAAATCTCTGCATTATATAAAGAAAACTTCGCGGGCTTGCGCACAATAACTCACCAAAGTTTCATCGCAATCGGATGAAAATTATTGTTGATAATTTCATTACGCTAGAGCTCATTATTATATTTTAAAACCATTTCGAGCATGCACACATCATATCCCCAAAGTTTCATCGCAATCGGATGAATAGTATTGGAAATAATTTCATAATGCCAGAGCTTATTCTTATATATAGAAACCATCCCTAGCATGCCAACATCGAATTCCCAAAGTTTCATCTCAATCGGATGAAAAGTAAAGGAAATAATTTCATTACGCCAGAGCTTACTTTTATGCATAAAAACCATCCCAGGCATGCACACATCAAATCTCCAAAGTTTCATCTCAATCGGGTGAATAGTATATGAAATAATTTGATAACGCCAGAGCTTATTATTACGCATAGAAACCATCCCGGACATGCACACATCAAATCCCCAAAGTTTCATCGCAATCAGATGAATAGTATAGGAAATAATTTCATAGAGCCAGAGCTTACTATTATGCGTAGAAACCAACCCGGGCATGCACACATCAAATACCAAAAGTTTTGTCGCAATCAGATGAAAAGTATTGGAAAAAAAATCATAACGCCAGAGCTTACTCTTTTATGTTCAAACCATCCCGAGTATCCAACATCAAATTCCCAAAGTTTCATCTCAATCGGATGGAAAGTATAGGAAATAATTTCATAACGCCAGATCTTACCATTATGCGTAAATAATTTCATAATTCCAGAGCTTACTATTATGCGTAGAAACCAACCCGGGCATGCACACATCAAAGCTCAAAAGTTTTGTCGCAATCAAATGAATAGTATTGGAAAAAATTTCATAACGCCAGAGCTTACTCTTTTACATAGAAACCATCCCGAGCATGTCAACATCGAATTCCCAAAGTTTCATCTCAATCGGATGAAAATTAAAGGAAATATTTTCATAACGCCAGAGCTTACTTTTATGCATAAAAACCATCCCAGGCATGCACACATCAAATTTCCAAAGTTTCATCTCGATCGGGTGAATAGTATATAAAATAATTTCATAAAGCCAGAGCTTACTATTATGCGTAGAAACCAACCCGGGCATGCACACATCAAATCCCAAAAGTTTTGTCGCCATCAGATGAATAGTATTGGAAAAAAAACCTACCTAACCCTCAAACAAAAAATATTTGTTCAACAAAAAACCATCTTATCAAACTCAATTTTACTGCAGCAAAAAAATTACACAAAGAAATTCTTTAACAATATCCGGCTACCCGTGCACACGTATAATTATTTTTATTTTAAAATTGAATAATGTCCAAAGTAAACGAACGAATCCTGACCGATCTATTTTTCGATTTATATGCATATAAAAAATCTGTAGCACTGCATCGAACCCACCTAATTTATAAAAAGTACCTTCATACATACCTACCTACCCAGAGTACCTGTTCAGTACTTAGTTCCTACCTACCTGCATATCTACCTACCCCCGTGTACACCTACATTTTTTTGGAAATATCCATCTTTGGTTACTTTTTTTTATTTTATATCATATTTTTTTTGTGATTTAAAGGAAAGAAGTTCTTACTTAGAGTAAATATCGATATTTGAATTCAATGCAATCCGCATGCCTACTGAACTCCCTGATTGGACAGTCGAAATGAACGACAGGGTCCGGCAAAATTTCCTCACTCATTATTACAAAAACCAATCGATTAAAAAAATGATTTTTTTTTTAAATCGACTCTTTAATATTTTTTTATGGAAATGACATCTTTCAAGTATCCACCTTTTGATGTCACGGACGCCATAACTCTTTTCGTAATCAATAATTATTAATAACGATAAATGTATAGAAAATTAGAAAAAAAACTTTGCATCTTATTTAGATAAATTTTAATGCGCCGCAAAAACGTTGGTCGCAAACGCAAGACAATATTTTCTAAACAAAAAAAATTAAGGAAAAAATCATGAGTTTTAATAAAAAAATTAATCAGTATATTTCGAGCGGAATTTTTTTTACCACCCTGTTTCTGAATTTGAATTAAAAGACCGACAAACTGCAATCGGCATTTTTCCAGAAGAAACGCATTTAGTACCTACCATCTTTGGTGATTTCTCTTAATTTCAAACCATTTATTTGTAATTCGATGGAGCAAAGTAGGTACCTACCCAGTGATTATTATTATACCAATCCACCTGACCAGTAATATTTTTAAATCTTGTATAATTTGTTAGCGGATTTTTCATGGATTTTTTTGTAAAATGTCAAATTTTTAGCTCGATATTGTGGAATATTTTCAATGGAATGCCACTAAAAAAACGGTTGAATAAGTTTTCGAAACCTTTTGCCATTGAATATATCAAAAAACATTTACGCCAGAGGCCGTCATTTTGACGCAATTTCGTTTGCAAATGAAGGATTCTCAAATACGCCAAAGCTCAATTTTTTTAAAGGCTAAAGTCTAATTTTTTGTTCAGGCCCTAGCACGCTTGCTCTATAACGATCGGTAGGATAACTATCGGTAACTTCTCATCGTTCCCTAGGACAACTGCACATCGCTAACGAACAAACAACAGTTGATGTCGAATATGTTAAGGACACTTAGTCATTGTGAACTGTCACTTATTCGTTGGCGATCTGTAGTCATGCTAGGGAACGATGAGAAGTTACCGATAGTTATCCTATCGATCGTTATAGAGCGAGCGTGCTAGGGCCTCTGACCTACCGCAAAAGCCGTGAGGATCTTACGCTAAAAAAATTCGCTGGGTGGGTAGGCCAACGCCTCTGCAATAGGTCATTTCAAGTGGTTCGCTATGTTTGTTGATTTAGAAGTGGTGCCTGGGTTCATGAGGTTTGTTCTGGTCTTGGCGGTGGATTCGTCTGCCCACCAATTTCGTGGCAGACCAGATCGGAAGAGACTGGTTTAGGGAGACTTTTTGGGTTCTTCAGCAAAGCTCTCTCGGAACATCACCTTGCACCGCAGTGGGAGGGATAAAATCATTCGTCCGTCACTCCACACACTGATCCCCAGATTCCTACCCACCCCTCATAACTTTTTCCTTACCAGAACATCATCTCCTTACCTTCCTAAAAAGAACCCTTCACACAGCATCCCCAAAGATGACATAGGCCCTGAGAGGAATTATTTTCGTCCGTCACTCCACACACTGATCCCCAGATTCCTACCCACCCCTCATAACTTTTTCCTTACCAGAACATCATCTCCTTACTTTCCTAAAAATAACCCTTCACACAGCATCCCCAAAGATGACATAGGCCCTGAGAGGAATTATTTTCTTCAAGGCCTCCTGTGTAGAGCTATTATAAAAATTAAATAAACTTCTCTTTTCCCGGTAGATTTTCCTAATTTTGTTTTAAATTAGTCGAGTAAGATCCATAGTTTATGCATAAACATTCACACGAAAAAGCCCGCCCTTAGGATTGTGTGTATTGGTGCATATAACGATGCAAAACGTCACTGAGATACATCTTTTTGCCAACCTGAATATATTTAGATATTCTTAAATCGACTCAGATTAACCGGTTATAAAGGGTTTGGTCATCCAACAAATGATTCACGGGGTGGCAGTACCAATGCACACCACCCACGCCGAATGATATTATAATAACACTATTGTGCACTATTTAAAGAAGTACCTACACCATTAGGCAAAAAAAATGTTTTATCCTGAGTTATTTAAACAGTTTTATTCATCATGTTAAATTCTCAATATTTGAAAAATAACGTTCCCACCCAAGTAGGTACCTACCCACTGGTAAATTATTTTCTATGATCTCGGCAGCCTGAACCGTTCGAATTTTATTTGTCTTTACAAAAGTACCAACCCAGCAATTAAAATCAACGTTATGTAGCTGGCCGGTAACGTTTAACCTGTTTTTATTTTGCATTTCTTCATAAACGTCAGAATTTTTTCAACTTTTGAAGATGTATCCTGAAATAATTTACATGAAATGTGGTAAATGTAATGTATTATTGGAGTTCGGAAATCTATGGTTTTCAAAATTATAGAAAAACATCTTATCCACATATGCTATTTTTGACGTAATATTGATATACATGAGACTCGTCGAAATGTCAAATTAACATGCGAGACGCCATAGAATAATTTTCAAAAATGCCCCAACATTTCAGTACTTTGAAGGTCTGACGATAAATTTTTCCTAAAGCATTTTTTTACTGGCTACGAACATTTTAACAGTTTTTAACTCGGATTTTTTTTCGTAAACGTCAGAAATTACCGACGTTTGAAAACGAATCCTGACAAAATTTCCATGAAAAGTCATAAATATAATATATTATTTATGTTCCAAAACCTGTCGTAGTCGAAATAATACAAAAACATCTAAGCCAGGTATCTTTTTTAAGTCGCAATTTTGATTTACCTCGAGGCTCGTCGGAATGTAAAGTTTTGAGGTGAGACGCCTTATATTTAAAAAAATATACACTTTACGATTTTAGTACTGAGGCTCTTTCACAAATTTTTCGTGAAGGTCTGACGATAAATTTTTCCTTTTTTGATGGGCGAACCTGGCGGCTGGAAATACAACTTTGAATTTCTTCGTCGAATAATGAGCGCTTCTAGTTTTCGCCGCTAGGTTTTCATACATCAGTTTTATTAGCAGTTTATTTTTTTTGCATCAGTTTTTTTATATGAAAATTTGCAATTGGTAAAATTCTGGCTGAATTTTTCCCATACAAATCAGGTCTGAAAAAATCGTATGTATTTTTATCCACGGTCGATGTCTCGCGAAAATCAGCTTTGAGGTCGGTTAAACTTGAGGGGCAGAGTGGTCGTTTTTCGCAAGACTGCGATTGACTTAAAATCTGGTGGTTACGAGCATTAATATATATACTAGCTTTTGCCCGTTGCAAGGCAACTAATTGGTTAAAGCACTAAGCGATTTGACGTTTGAATGTGGATGAAGCAAGAAGTGTGTGTGTCTACATTTTTTAAAAATTAAATATTTGAAAAAAAAAATCGATGTTTGAATGTGGATGAAGCAAGGATTGTGAGAACTACTCAAAGGGTCCTGTGAGTTAATCGCTCAATTTTGTACACCCGCTACTTAGCCACTTTGGTCGCCCTGGTTAAGGCGTTCAGTATGGGCCTTTTCTCGCAAAAAGGGGCCTAGAAGTTTACGGCTCAATTTTTTCACTAATAAATTGTTTCTAAATTATATGATATGCACTCACTTTTCTAATAACTCCCGTTACACCTATTTAAATTTTTTGTATGAATTTGATAACGCCAAATCTCTGCATTATATAAAGAAAACTTCGCGGGCTTGCGCACAATAACTCACCAAAGTTTCATCGCAATCGGATGAATATTATTGTAGATAATTTCATTACGCTAGAGCTCATTATTATATTTTAAAACCATTTCGAGCATGCACACATCATATCCCCAAAGTTTCATCGCAATCGGATGAATAGTATTGGAAATAATTTCATAATGCCAGAGCTTATTCTTATATATAGAAACCATCCCTAGCATGCCAACATCGAATTCCCAAAGTTTCATCTCAATCGGATGAAAAGTAAAGGAAATAATTTCATTACGCCAGAGCTTACTTTTATGCATAAAAACCATCCCAGGCATGCACACATCAAATCTCCAAAGTTTCATCTCAATCGGGTGAATAGTATATGAAATAATTTGATAACGCCAGAGCTTATTATTACGCATAGAAACCATCCCGGACATGCACACATCAAATCCCCAAAGTTTCATCGCAATCAGATGAATAGTATAGGAAATAATTTCATAGAGCCAGAGCTTACTATTATGCGTAGAAACCAACCCGGGCATGCACACATCAAATACCAAAAGTTTTGTCGCAATCAGATGAAAAGTATTGGAAAAAAAATCATAACGCCAGAGCTTACTCTTTTATGTTCAAACCATCCCGAGTATCCAACATCAAATTCTCAAAGTTTCATCTCAATCGGATGGAAAGTATAGGAAATAATTTCATAACGCCAGATCTTACCATTATGCGTAAATAATTTCATAATTCCAGAGCTTACTATTATGCGTAGAAACCAACCCGGGCATGCACACATCAAAGCTCAAAAGTTTTGTCGCAATCAAATGAATAGTATTGGAAAAAATTTCATAACGCCAGAGCTTACTCTTTTACATAGAAACCATCCCGAGCATGTCAACATCGAATTCCCAAAGTTTCATCTCAATCGGATGAAAATTAAAGGAAATATTTTCATAACGCCAGAGCTTACTTTTATGCATAAAAACCATCCCAGGCATGCACACATCAAATTTCCAAAGTTTCATCTCGATCGGGTGAATAGTATATAAAATAATTTCATAAAGCCAGAGCTTAATATTATGCGTAGAAACCAACCCGGGCATGCACACATCAAATCCCAAAAGTTTTGTCGCCATCAGATGAATAGTATTGGAAAAAAAACCTACCTAACCCAAAATATTTGTTCAACAAAAAACCATCTTATCAAACTCAATTTTACTGCAGCAAAAAAATTACACAAAGAAATTCTTTAACAATATCCGGCTACCCGTGCACACGTATAATTATTTTTATTTTAAAATTGAATAATGTCCAAAGTAAACGAACGAATCCTGACCGATCTATTTTTCGATTTATATGCATATAAAAAATCTGTAGCACTGCATCGAACCCACCTAATTTATAAAAAGTACCTTCATACATACCTACCTACCCAGAGTACCTGTTCAGTACTTAGTTCCTACCTACCTGCATATCTACCTACCCCCGTGTACACCTACATTTTTTTGGAAATATCCATCTTTGGTTACTTTTTTTTATTTTATATCATATTTTTTTTGTGATTTAAAGGAAAGAAGTTCTTACTTAGAGTAAATATCGATATTTGAATTCAATGCAATCCGCATGCCTACTGAACTCCCTGATTGGACAGTCGAAATGAACGACAGGGTCCGGCAAAATTTCCTCACTCATTAGTACAAAAACCAATCGATTAAAAAAATGATTTTTTTTTTAAATCGACTCTTTAATATTTTTTTATGGAAATGACATCTTTCAAGTATCCACCTTTTGATGTCACGGACGCCATAACTCTTTTCGTAATCAATAATTATTAATAACGATAAATGTATAGAAAATTAGAAAAAAAACTTTGCATCTTATTTAGATAAATTTTAATGCGCCGCAAAAACGTTGGTCGCAAACGCAAGACAATATTTTATAAACAAAAAAAATTAAGGAAAAAATCATGAGTTTTAATAAAAAAATTAATCAGTATATATTTCGAGCGGAATTTTTTTTACCACCCTGTTTCTGAATTTGAATTAAAAGACCGACAAACTGCAATCGGCATTTTTCCAGAAGAAACGCATTTAGTACCTACCATCTTTGGTGATTTCTCTTAATTTCAAACCATTTATTTGTAATTCGATGGAGCAAAGTAGGTACCTACCCAGTGATTATTATTATACCAATCCACCTGACCAGTAATATTTTTAAATCTTGTATAATTTGTTAGCGGATTTTTCATGGATTTTTTTGTAAAATGTCAAATTTTTAGCTCGATATTGTGGAATATTTTCAATGGAATGCCACTTAAAAATCGGTTGAATAAGTTTTCGAAACCTTTTGCCATTGAATATATCAAAAAACATTTACGCCAGAGGCCGTCATTTTGACGCAATTTCGTTTGCAAATGAAGGATTCTCAAATACGCCAAAGCTCAATTTTTTTAAAGGCTAAAGTCTAATTTTTTGTTCAGGCCCTAGCACGCTTGCTCTATAACGATCGGTAGGATAACTATCGGTAACTTCTCATCGTTCCCTAGGACAACTGCACATCGCTAACGAACAAACAACAGTTGATGTCGAATATGTTAAGGACACTTAGTCATTGTGAACTGTCACTTATTCGTTGGCGATCTGTAGTCATGCTAGGGAACGATGAGAAGTTACCGATAGTTATCCTATCGATCGTTATAGAGCGAGCGTGCTAGGGCCTCTGACCTACCGCAAAAGCCGTGAGGATCTTACGCTAAAAAAATTCGCTGGGTGGGTAGGCCAACGCCTCTGCAATAGGTCATTTCAAGTGGTTCGCTATGTTTGTTGATTTAGAAGTGGTGCCTGGGTTCATGAGGTTTGTTCTGGTCTTGGCGGTGGATTCGTCTGCCCACCAATTTCGTGGCAGACCAGATCGGAAGAGACTGGTTTAGGGAGACTTTTTGGGTTCTTCAGCAAAGCTCTCTCGGAACATCACCTTGCACCGCAGTGGGAGGGATAAAATCATTCGTCCGTCACTCCACACACTGATCCCCAGATTCCTACCCACCCCTCATAACTTTTTCCTTACCAGAACATCATCTCCTTACCTTCCTAAAAAGAACCCTTCACACAGCATCCCCAAAGATGACATAGGCCCTGAGAGGAATTATTTTCGTCCGTCACTCCACACACTGATCCCCAGATTCCTACCCACCCCTCATAACTTTTTCCTTACCAGAACATCATCTCCTTACTTTCCTAAAAATAACCCTTCACACAGCATCCCCAAAGATGACATAGGCCCTGAGAGGAATTATTTTCTTCAAGGCCTCCTGTGTAGAGCTATTATAAAAATTAAATAAACTTCTCTTTTCCCGGTAGATTTTCCTAATTTTGTTTTAAATTAGTCGAGTAAGATCCATAGTTTATGCATAAACATTCACACGAAAAAGCCCGCCCTTAGGATTGTGTGTATTGGTGCATATAACGATGCAAAACGTCACTGAGATACATCTTTTTGCCAACCTGAATATATTTAGATATTCTTAAATCGACTCAGATTAACCGGTTATAAAGGGTTTGGTCATCCAACAAATGATTCACGGGGTGGCAGTACCAATGCACACCACCCACGCCGAATGATATTATAATAACACTATTGTGCACTATTTAAAGAAGTACCTACACCATTAGGCAAAAAAAATGGATTATCCTGAGTTATTTAAACAGTTTTATTCATCATGTTAAATTCTCAATATTTGAAAAATAACGTTCCCACCCAAGTAGGTACCTACCCACTGGTAAATTATTTTCTATGATCTCGGCAGCCTGAACCGTTCGAATTTTATTTGTCTTTACAAAAGTACCAACCCAGCAATTAAAATCAACGTTATGTAGCTGGCCGGTAACGTTTAACCTGTTTTTATTTTGCATTTCTTCATAAACGTCAGAATTTTTTCAACTTTTGAAGATGTATCCTGAAATAATTTACATGAAATGTGGTAAATGTAATGTATTATTGGAGTTCGGAAATCTATGGTTTTCAAAATTATAGAAAAACATCTTATCCACATATGCTATTTTTGACGTAATATTGATACACATGAGACTCGTCGAAATGTCAAATTAACATGCGAGACGCCATAGAATAATTTTCAAAAATGCCCCAACATTTCAGTACTTTGAAGGTCTGACGATAATTTTTTCCTTAATAAAGCATTTTTTTACTGGCTACGAACATTTTAACAGTTTTTAACTCGGAATTTTTTTCGTAAACGTCAGAAATTACCGACGTTTGAAAACGAATCCTGACAAAATTTCCATGAAAAGTCATAAATATAATATATTATTTATGTTCCAAAACCTGTCGTAGTCGAAATAATACAAAAACATCTAAGCCAGGTATCTTTTTTAAGTCGCAATTTTGATTTACCTCGAGGCTCGTCGGAATGTAAAGTTTTGAGGTGAGACGCCTTATATTTAAAAAAATATACACTTTACGATTTTAGTACTGAGGCTCTTTCACAAATTTTTCGTGAAGGTCTGACGATAAATTTTTCCTTTTTTGATGGGCGAACCTGGCGGCTGGAAATACAACTTTGAATTTCTTCGTCGAATAATGAGCGCTTCTAGTTTTCGCCGCTAGGTTTTCATACATCAGTTTTATTAGCAGTTTATTTTTTTTGCATCAGTTTTTTTATATGAAAATTTGCAATTGGTAAAATTCTGGCTGAATTTTTCCCATACAAATCAGGTCTGAAAAAATCGTATGTATTTTTATCCACGGTCGATGTCTCGCGAAAATCAGCTTTGAGGTCGGTTAAACTTGAGGGGCAGAGTGGTCGTTTTTCGCAAGACTGCGATTGACTTAAAATCTGGTGGTTACGAGCATTAATATATAACTAGCTTTTGCCCGTTGCAAGGCAACTAATTGGTTAAAGCACTAAGCGATTTGACGTTTGAATGTGGATGAAGCAAGAAGTGTGTGTGTCTACATTTTTTAAAAATTAAATATTTGAAAAAAAAATCGATGTTTGAATGTGGATGAAGCAAGGATTGTGAGAACTACTCAAAGGGTCCTGTGAGTTAATCGCTCAATTTTGTACACCCGCTACTTAGCCACTTTGGTCGCCCTGGTTAAGGCGTTCAGTATGGGCCTTTTCTCGCAAAAAGGGGCCTAGAAGTTTACGGCTCAATTTTTTCACTAATAAATTGTTTCTAAATTATATGATATGCACTCACTTTTCTAATAACTCCCGTTACACCTATTTAAATTTTTTGTATGAATTTGATAACGCCAAATCTCTGCATTATATAAAGAAAACTTCGCGGGCTTGCGCACAATAACTCACCAAAGTTTCATCGCAATCGGATGAATATTATTGTAGATAATTTCATTACGCTAGAGCTCATTATTATATTTTAAAACCATTTCGAGCATGCACACATCATATCCCCAAAGTTTCATCGCAATCGGATGAATAGTATTGGAAATAATTTCATAATGCCAGAGCTTATTCTTATATATAGAAACCATCCCTAGCATGCCAACATCGAATTCCCAAAGTTTCATCTCAATCGGATGAAAAGTAAAGGAAATAATTTCATTACGCCAGAGCTTACTTTTATGCATAAAAACCATCCCAGGCATGCACACATCAAATCTCCAAAGTTTCATCTCAATCGGGTGAATAGTATATGAAATAATTTGATAACGCCAGAGCTTATTATTACGCATAGAAACCATCCCGGACATGCACACATCAAATCCCCAAAGTTTCATCGCAATCAGATGAATAGTATAGGAAATAATTTCATAGAGCCAGAGCTTACTATTATGCGTAGAAACCAACCCGGGCATGCACACATCAAATACCAAAAGTTTTGTCGCAATCAGATGAAAAGTATTGGAAAAAAAATCATAACGCCAGAGCTTACTCTTTTATGTTCAAACCATCCCGAGTATCCAACATCAAATTCCCAAAGTTTCATCTCAATCGGATGGAAAGTATAGGAAATAATTTCATAACGCCAGATCTTACCATTATGCGTAAATAATTTCATAATTCCAGAGCTTACTATTATGCGTAGAAACCAACCCGGGCATGCACACATCAAAGCTCAAAAGTTTTGTCGCAATCAAATGAATAGTATTGGAAAAAATTTCATAACGCCAGAGCTTACTCTTTTACATTGAAACCATCCCGAGCATGTCAACATCGAATTCCCAAAGTTTCATCTCAATCGGATGAAAATTAAAGGAAATATTTTCATAACGCCAGAGCTTACTTTTATGCATAAAAACCATCCCAGGCATGCACACATCAAATTTCCAAAGTTTCATCTCGATCGGGTGAATAGTATATAAAATAATTTCATAAAGCCAGAGCTTACTATTATGCGTAGAAACCAACCCGGGCATGCACACATCAAATCCCAAAAGTTTTGTCGCCATCAGATGAATAGTATTGGAAAAAAAACCTACCTAACCCTCAAACAAAAAATATTTGTTCAACAAAAAACCATCTTATCAAACTCAATTTTACTGCAGCAAAAAAATTACACAAAGAAATTCTTTAACAATATCCGGCTACCCGTGCACACGTATAATTATTTTTATTTTAAAATTGAATAATGTCCAAAGTAAACGAACGAATCCTGACCGATCTATTTTTCGATTTATATGCATATAAAAAATCTGTAGCACTGCATCGAACCCACCTAATTTATAAAAAGTACCTTCATACATACCTACCTACCCAGAGTACCTGTTCAGTACTTAGTTCCTACCTACCTGCATATCTACCTACCCCCGTGTACACCTACATTTTTTTGGAAATATCCATCTTTGGTTACTTTTTTTTATTTTATATCATATTTTTTTTGTGATTTAAAGGAAAGAAGTTCTTACTTAGAGTAAATATCGATATTTGAATTCAATGCAATCCGCATGCCTAGTGATCTCCCTGATTGGACAGTCGAAATGAACGACAGGGTACGGCAAAATTTCCTCAATCATTATTACAAAAACCAATCGATTAAAAAAATGATTTTTTTTTTAAATCGACTCTTTAATATTTTTTATGGAAATGACATCTTTCAAGTATCCACCTTTTGATGTCACGGACGCCATAACTCTTTTCGTAATCAATAATTATTAATAACGATAAATGTATAGAAAATTAGAAAAAAAACTTTGCATCTTATTTAGATAAATTTTAATGCGCCGCAAAAACGTTGGTCGCAAACGCAAGACAATATTTTCTAAACAAAAAAAATTAAGGAAAAAATCATGAGTTTTAATAAAAAAATTAATCAGTATATTTCGAGCGGAATTTTTTTTACCACCCTGTTTCTGAATTTGAATTAAAAGACCGACAAACTGCAATCGGCATTTTTCCAGAAGAAACGCATTTAGTACCTACCATCTTTGGTGATTTCTCTTAATTTCAAACCATTTATTTGTAATTCGATGGAGCAAAGTAGGTACCTACCCAGTGATTATTATTATACCAATCCACCTGACCAGTAATATTTTTAAATCTTGTATAATTTGTTTGCGGATTTTTCATGGATTTTTTTGTAAAATGTCAAATTTTTAGCTCGATATTGTGGAATATTTTCAATGGAATGCCACTAAAAAAACGGTTGAATAAGTTTTCGAAACCTTTTGCCATTGAATATATCAAAAAACATTTACGCCAGAGGCCGTCATTTTGACGCAATTTCGTTTGCAAATGAAGGATTCTCAAATACGCCAAAGCTCAATTTTTTTAAAGGCTAAAGTCTAATTTTTTGTTCAGGCCCTAGCACGCTTGCTCTATAACGATCGGTAGGATAACTATCGGTAACTTCTCATCGTTCCCTAGGACAACTGCACATCGCTAACGAACAAACAACAGTTGATGTCGAATATGTTAAGGACACTTAGTCATTGTGAACTGTCACTTATTCGTTGGCGATCTGTAGTCATGCTAGGGAACGATGAGAAGTTACCGATAGTTATCCTATCGATCGTTATAGAGCGAGCGTGCTAGGGCCTCTGACCTACCGCAAAAGCCGTGAGGATCTTACGCTAAAAAAATTCGCTGGGTGGGTAGGCCAACGCCTCTGCAATAGGTCATTTCAAGTGGTTCGCTATGTTTGTTGATTCGTCTGCCCACCAATTTCGTGGCAGACCAGATCGGAAGAGACTGGTTTAGGGAGACTTTTTGGGTTCTTCAGCAAAGCTCTCTCGGAACATCACCTTGCACCGCAGTGGGAGGGATAAAATCATTCGTCCGTCACTCCACACACTGATCCCCAGATTCCTACCCACCCCTCATAACTTTTTCCTTACCAGAACATCATCTCCTTACCTTCCTAAAAAGAACCCTTCACACAGCATCCCCAAAGATGACATAGGCCCTGAGAGGAATTATTTTCGTCCGTCACTCCACACACTGATCCCCAGATTCCTACCCACCCCTCATAACTTTTTCCTTACCAGAACATCATCTCCTTACTTTCCTAAAAATAACCCTTCACACAGCATCCCCAAAGATGACATAGGCCCTGAGAGGAATTATTTTCTTCAAGGCCTCCTGTGTAGAGCTATTATAAAAATTAAATAAACTTCTCTTTTCCCGGTAGATTTTCCTAATTTTGTTTTAAATTAGTCGAGTAAGATCCATAGTTTATGCATAAACATTCACACGAAAAAGCCCGCCCTTAGGATTGTGTGTATTGGTGCATATAACGATGCAAAACGTCACTGAGATACATCTTTTTGCCAACCTGAATATATTTAGATATTCTTAAATCGACTCAGATTAACCGGTTATAAAGGGTTTGGTCATCCAACAAATGATTCACGGGGTGGCAGTACCAATGCACACCACCCACGCCGAATGATATTATAATAACACTATTGTGCACTATTTTAAGAAGTACCTACACCATTAGGCAAAAAAAATGGATTATCCTGAGTTATTTAAACAGTTTTATTCATCATGTTAAATTCTCAATATTTGAAAAATAACGTTCCCACCCAAGTAGGTAAATTATACCC
This sequence comes from Limnephilus auricula, assembly GCA_951813805.1. Classification (NCBI taxonomy): domain Eukaryota; kingdom Metazoa; phylum Arthropoda; class Insecta; order Trichoptera; family Limnephilidae; genus Limnephilus; species Limnephilus auricula. The sequence continues at coordinate 37,850,196 of OX638388.1, forward strand.
ACTGGTAAATTATTTTCTATGATCTCGGCAGCCTGAACCGTTCGAATTTTATTTGTCTTTACAAAAGTACCAACCCAGCAATTAAAATCAACGTTATGTAGCTGGCCGGTAACGTTTAACCTGTTTTTATTTTGCATTTCTTCATAAACGTCAGAATTTTTTCAACTTTTGAAGATGTATCCTGAAATAATTTACATGAAATGTGGTAAATGTAATGTATTATTGGAGTTCGGAAATCTATGGTTTTCAAAATTATAGAAAAACATCTTATCCACATATGCTATTTTTGACGTAATATTGATACACATGAGACTCGTCGAAATGTCAAATTAACATCCGAGACGCCATAGAATAATTTTCAAAAATGCCCCAACATTTCAGTACTTTGAAGGTCTGACGATAATTTTTTCCTTAATAAAGCATTTTTTTACTGGCTACGAACATTTTAACAGTTTTTAACTCGGAATTTTTTTCGTAAACGTCAGAAATTACCGACGTTTGAAAACGAATCCTGACAAAATTTCCATGAAAAGTCATAAATATAATATATTATTTATGTTCCAAAACCTGTCGTAGTCGAAATAATACAAAAACATCTAAGCCAGGTATCTTTTTTAAGTCGCAATTTTGATTTACCTCGAGGCTCGTCGGAATGTAAAGTTTTGAGGTGAGACGCCTTATATTTAAAAAAATATACACTTTACGATTTTAGTACTGAGGCTCTTTCACAAATTTTTCGTGAAGGTCTGACGATAAATTTTTCCTTTTTTGATGGGCGAACCTGGCGGCTGGAAATACAACTTTGAATTTCTTCGTCGAATAATGAGCGCTTCTAGTTTTCGCCGCTAGGTTTTCATACATCAGTTTTATTAGCAGTTTATTTTTTTTGCATCAGTTTTTTTATATGAAAATTTGCAATTGGTAAAATTCTGGCTGAATTTTTCCCATACAAATCAGGTCTGAAAAAATCGTATGTATTTTTATCCACGGTCGATGTCTCGCGAAAATCAGCTTTGAGGTCGGTTAAACTTGAGGGGCAGAGTGGTCGTTTTTCGCAAGACTGCGATTGACTTAAAATCTGGTGGTTACGAGCATTAATATATATACTAGCTTTTGCCCGTTGCAAGGCAACTAATTGGTTAAAGCACTAAGCGATTTGACGTTTGAATGTGGATGAAGCAAGAAGTGTGTGTGTCTACATTTTTTAAAAATTAAATATTTGAAAAAAAAAATCGATGTTTGAATGTGGATGAAGCAAGGATTGTGAGAACTACTCAAAGGGTCCTGTGAGTTAATCGCTCAATTTTGTACACCCGCTACTTAGCCACTTTGGTCGCCCTGGTTAAGGCGTTCAGTATGGGCCTTTTCTCGCAAAAAGGGGCCTAGAAGTTTACGGCTCAATTTTTTCACTAATAAATTGTTTCTAAATTATATGATATGCACTCACTTTTCTAATAACTCCCGTTACACCTATTTAAATTTTTTGTATGAATTTGATAACGCCAAATCTCTGCATTATATAAAGAAAACTTCGCGGGCTTGCGCACAATAACTCACCAAAGTTTCATCGCAATCGGATGAATATTATTGTAGATAATTTCATTACGCTAGAGCTCATTATTATATTTTAAAACCATTTCGAGCATGCACACATCATATCCCCAAAGTTTCATCGCAATCGGATGAATAGTATTGGAAATAATTTCATAATGCCAGAGCTTATTCTTATATATAGAAACCATCCCTAGCATGCCAACATCGAATTCCCAAAGTTTCATCTCAATCGGATGAAAAGTAAAGGAAATAATTTCATTACGCCAGAGCTTACTTTTATGCATAAAAACCATCCCAGGCATGCACACATCAAATCTCCAAAGTTTCATCTCAATCGGGTGAATAGTATATGAAATAATTTGATAACGCCAGAGCTTATTATTACGCATAGAAACCATCCCGGACATGCACACATCAAATCCCCAAAGTTTCATCGCAATCAGATGAATAGTATAGGAAATAATTTCATAGAGCCAGAGCTTACTATTATGCGTAGAAACCAACCCGGGCATGCACACATCAAATACCAAAAGTTTTGTCGCAATCAGATGAAAAGTATTGGAAAAAAAATCATAACGCCAGAGCTTACTCTTTTATGTTCAAACCATCCCGAGTATCCAACATCAAATTCTCAAAGTTTCATCTCAATCGGATGGAAAGTATAGGAAATAATTTCATAACGCCAGATCTTACCATTATGCGTAAATAATTTCATAATTCCAGAGCTTACTATTATGCGTAGAAACCAACCCGGGCATGCACACATCAAAGCTCAAAAGTTTTGTCGCAATCAAATGAATAGTATTGGAAAAAATTTCATAACGCCAGAGCTTACTCTTTTACATAGAAACCATCCCGAGCATGTCAACATCGAATTCCCAAAGTTTCATCTCAATCGGATGAAAATTAAAGGAAATATTTTCATAACGCCAGAGCTTACTTTTATGCATAAAAACCATCCCAGGCATGCACACATCAAATTTCCAAAGTTTCATCTCGATCGGGTGAATAGTATATAAAATAATTTCATAAAGCCAGAGCTTAATATTATGCGTAGAAACCAACCCGGGCATGCACACATCAAATCCCAAAAGTTTTGTCGCCATCAGATGAATAGTATTGGAAAAAAAACCTACCTAACCCTCAAACAAAAAATATTTGTTCAACAAAAAACCATCTTATCAAACTCAATTTTACTGCAGCAAAAAAATTACACAAAGAAATTCTTTAACAATATCCGGCTACCCGTGCACACGTATAATTATTTTTATTTTAAAATTGAATAATGTCCAAAGTAAACGAACGAATCCTGACCGATCTATTTTTCGATTTATATGCATATAAAAAATCTGTAGCACTGCATCGAACCCACCTAATTTATAAAAAGTACCTTCATACATACCTACCTACCCAGAGTACCTGTTCAGTACTTAGTTCCTACCTACCTGCATATCTACCTACCCCCGTGTACACCTACATTTTTTTGGAAATATCCATCTTTGGTTACTTTTTTTTATTTTATATCATATTTTTTTTGTGATTTAAAGGAAAGAAGTTCTTACTTAGAGTAAATATCGATATTTGAATTCAATGCAATCCGCATGCCTACTGAACTCCCTGATTGGACAGTCGAAATGAACGACAGGGTCCGGCAAAATTTCCTCACTCATTATTACAAAAACCAATCGATTAAAAAAATGATTTTTTTTTTAAATCGACTCTTTAATATTTTTTTATGGAAATGACATCTTTCAAGTATCCACCTTTTGATGTCACGGACGCCATAACTCTTTTCGTAATCAATAATTATTAATAACGATAAATGTATAGAAAATTAGAAAAAAAACTTTGCATCTTATTTAGATAAATTTTAATGCGCCGCAAAAACGTTGGTCGCAAACGCAAGACAATATTTTATAAACAAAAAAAATTAAGGAAAAAATCATGAGTTTTAATAAAAAAATTAATCAGTATATTTCGAGCGGAATTTTTTTTACCACCCTGTTTCTGAAGTTGAATTAAAAGACCGACAAACTGCAATCGGCATTTTTCCAGAAGAAACGCATTTAGTACCTACCATCTTTGGTGATTTCTCTTAATTTCAAACCATTTATTTGTAATTCGATGGAGCAAAGTAGGTACCTACCCAGTGATTATTATTATACCAATCCACCTGACCAGTAATATTTTTAAATCTTGTATAATTTGTTAGCGGATTTTTCATGGATTTTTTTGTAAAATGTCAAATTTTTAGCTCGATATTGTGGAATATTTTCAATGGAATGCCACTAAAAAAACGGTTGAATAAGTTTTCGAAACCTTTTGCCATTGAATATATCAAAAAACATTTACGCCAGAGGCCGTCATTTTGACGCAATTTCGTTTGCAAATGAAGGATTCTCAAATACGCCAAAGCTCAATTTTTTTAAAGGCTAAAGTCTAATTTTTTGTTCAGGCCCTAGCACGCTTGCTCTATAACGATCGGTAGGATAACTATCGGTAACTTCTCATCGTTCCCTAGGACAACTGCACATCGCTAACGAACAAACAACAGTTGATGTCGAATATGTTAAGGACACTTAGTCATTGTGAACTGTCACTTATTCGTTGGCGATCTGTAGTCATGCTAGGGAACGATGAGAAGTTACCGATAGTTATCCTATCGATCGTTATAGAGCGAGCGTGCTAGGGCCTCTGACCTACCGCAAAAGCCGTGAGGATCTTACGCTAAAAAAATTCGCTGGGTGGGTAGGCCAACGCCTCTGCAATAGGTCATTTCAAGTGGTTCGCTATGTTTGTTGATTTAGAAGTGGTGCCTGGGTTCATGAGGTTTGTTCTGGTCTTGGCGGTGGATTCGTCTGCCCACCAATTTCGTGGCAGACCAGATCGGAAGAGACTGGTTTAGGGAGACTTTTTGGGTTCTTCAGCAAAGCTCTCTCGGAACATCACCTTGCACCGCAGTGGGAGGGATAAAATCATTCGTCCGTCACTCCACACACTGATCCCCAGATTCCTACCCACCCCTCATAACTTTTTCCTTACCAGAACATCATCTCCTTACCTTCCTAAAAAGGACCCTTCACACAGCATCCCCAAAGATGACATAGGCCCTGAGAGGAATTATTTTCGTCCGTCACTCCACACACTGATCCCCAGATTCCTACCCACCCCTCATAACTTTTTCCTTACCAGAACATCATCTCCTTACTTTCCTAAAAATAACCCTTCACACAGCATCCCCAAAGATGACATAGGCCCTGAGAGGAATTATTTTCTTCAAGGCCTCCTGTGTAGAGCTATTATAAAAATTAAATAAACTTCTCTTTTCCCGGTAGATTTTCCTAATTTTGTTTTAAATTAGTCGAGTAAGATCCATAGTTTATGCATAAACATTCACACGAAAAAGCCCGCCCTTAGGATTGTGTGTATTGGTGCATATAACGATGCAAAACGTCACTGAGATACATCTTTTTGCCAACCTGAATATATTTAGATATTCTTAAATCGACTCAGATTAACCGGTTATAAAGGGTTTGGTCATCCAATAAATGATTCACGGGGTGGCAGTACCAATGCACACCACCCACGCCGAATGATATTATAATAACACTATTGTGCACTATTTAAAGAAGTACCTACACCATTTGGCAAAAAAAAAATGGATTATCCTGAGTTATTTAAACAGTTTTATTCATCATGTTAAATTCTCAATATTTGAAAAATAACGTTCCCACCCAAGTAGGTACCTACCCACTGGTAAATTATTTTCTATGATCTCGGCAGCCTGAACCGTTCGAATTTTATTTGTCTTTACAAAAGTACCTACCCAGCAATTAAAAACAACGTTATGTAGCTGGCCGGTAACGTTTAACCTGTTTTTATTTTGCATTTCTTCATAAACGTCAGAATTTTTTCAACTTTTGAAGATGTATCCTGAAATAATTTACATGAAATGTGGTAAATGTAATGTATTATTGGAGTTCGGAAATCTATGGTTTTCAAAATTATAGAAAAACATCTTATCCACATATGCTATTTTTGACGTACTATTGATACACATGAGACTCGTCGAAATGTCAAATTAACATGCGAGACGCCATAGAATAATTTTCAAAAATGCCCCAACATTTCAGTACTTTGAAGGTCTGACGATAATTTTTTCCTTAATAAAGCATTTTTTTACTGGCTACGAACATTTTAACAGTTTTTAACTCGGAAGTTTTTTCGTAAACGTCAGAAATTACCGACGTTTGAAAACGAATCCTGACAAAATTTCCATGAAAAGTCATAAATATAATATATTATTTATGTTCCAAAACCTGTCGTAGTCGAAATAATACAAAAACATCTAAGCCAGGTATCTTTTTTAAGTCGCAATTTTGATTTACCTCGAGGCTCGTCGGAATGTAAAGTTTTGAGGTGAGACGCCTTATATTTAAAAAAATATACACTTTACGATTTTAGTACTGAGGCTCTTTCACAAATTTTTCGTGAAGGTCTGACGATAAATTTTTCCTTTTTTGATGGGCGAACCTGGCGGCTGGAAATACAACTTTGAATTTCTTCGTCGAATAATGAGCGCTTCTAGTTTTCGCCGCTAGGTTTTCATACATCAGTTTTATTAGCAGTTTATTTTTTTTGCATCAGTTTTTTTATATGAAAATTTGCAATTGGTAAAATTCTGGCTGAATTTTTCCCATACAAATCAGGTCTGAAAAAATCGTATGTATTTTTATCCACGGTCGATGTCTCGCGAAAATCAGCTTTGAGGTCGGTTAAACTCGAGGGGCAGAGTGGTCGTTTTTCGCAAGACTGCGATTGACTTAAAATCTGGTGGTTACGAGCATTAATATATACTAGCTTTTGCCCGTTGCAAGGCAACTAATTGGTTAAAGCACTAAGCGATTTGACGTTTGAATGTGGATGAAGCAAGAAGTGTGTGTGTCTACATTTTTTAAAAATTAAATATTTGAAAAAAAAAAAAACGATGTTTGAATGTGGATGAAGCAAGGATTGTGAGAACTACTCAAAGGGTCCTGTGAGTTAATCGCTCAATTTTGTACACCCGCTACTTAGCCACTTTGGTCGCCCTGGTTAAGGCGTTCAGTATGGGCCTTTTCTCGCAAAAAGGGGCCTAGAAGTTTACGGCTCAATTTTTTCACTAATAAATTGTTTCTAAATTATATGATATGCACTCACTTTTCTAATAACTCCCGTTACACCTATTTAAATTTTTTGTACAAATTTGATAACGCCAAAGCTCTGCATAATATAAAGAAAACTTCGCGGGCTTGCGCACAATAACTCACCAAAGTTTCATCGCAATCGGATGAATATTATTGTACATAATTTCATTACGCTAGAGCTCATTATTATATTTTAAAACCATTTCGAGCATGCACACATCATATCCCCAAAGTTTCATCGCAATCGGATGAATAGTATTGGAAATAATTTCATAATGCCAGAGCTTATTCTTATATATAGAAACCATCCCTAGCATGCCAACATCGAATTCCCAAAGTTTCATCTCAATCGGATGAAAAGTAAAGGAAATAATTTCATTACGTCAGAGCTTACTTTTATGCATAAAAACCATCCCAGGCATGTACACATCAAATCTCCAAAGTTTCATCTCAATCGGGTGAATAGTATATGAAATAATTTGATAACGCCAGAGCTTACTATTACGCATTGAAACCATCCCGGACATGCACACATCAAATCCCCAAAGTTTCATCGCAATCGGATGAATAGTATAGGAAATAATTTCATAAAGCCAGAGCTTACTATTATGCGTAGAAACCAACCCGGGCATGCACACATCAAATCCCAAAAGTTTTGTCGCAATCAGATGAATAGTATTGGAAAAAATTTCATAACGCCAGAGCTTACTCTTTTACATAGAAACCATCCCGAGCATGCCAACATCGAATTCCCAAAGTTTCATCTCAATCGGATGGAAAGTATAGGAAATAATTTCATAACGCCAGGTCTTACCATTATGCGTAAATAATTTCATAATTCCAGAGCTTACTATTATGCGTAGAAACCAACCCGGGCATGCACACATCAAATCCCAAAAGTTTTGTCGCAATCAAATGAATAGTATTGGAAAAAATTTCATAACGCCAGAGCTTACTCTTTTACATAGAAACCATCCCGAGCATGCCAACATCGAATTCCCAAAGTTTCATCTCAATCGGATGAAAATTAAAGGAAATATTTTCATAACGCCAGAGCTTTTTTTATGCATAAAAACCATCCCAGGCATGCACACATCAAATCTCCAAAGTTTCATCTCGATCGGGTGAATAGTATATAAAATTATTTCATAAAGCCAGAGCTTACTATTATGCGTAGAAACCAACCCTGGCATGCACACATCAAATCCCAAAAGTTTTGTCGCCATCAGATGAATAGTATTGGAAAAAAACCTACCTAACCCTCAAACTAAAAATATTTGTTCATTTACCTACGTAATTTCTAAAAAAAAAAAAAACATTGCAATTTTATTACTTATCAAAAAAACCATCTTATCAAACTCAATTTTACTGCAGCAAAAAAATTACACAAAGAAATTCTTTAACAATATCCGGGTACCCGTGCACACGTATAATTATTTTTATTTTAAAATTGAATAATGTCCAAAGTAAACGAACGAATCCTGACCGATCTATTTTTCGATTTATATGCATATAAAAAATCTGTAGCACTGCATCGAACCCACCTAATTTATAAAAAGTACCTTCATGCATACCTACCTACCCAGAGTACCTGTTCAGTACTTAGTTCCTACCTACCTGCATATCTACCTACCCCCGTGTACACCTACATTTTTTTGGAAATATCCATCTTTGGTTACTTTTTTTTTATTTTATATCATAATTTTTTTGTGATTTAAAGGAAAGAAGTTCTTACTTAGAGTAAATATCGATATTTGAATTCAATGCAATCCACATGCCTAGTGAACTCCTGATTGGACAGTCGAAATGAACGACAGGGTCCGGCAAAATTTCCTCACTCATTATTACAAAAACCAATCGATTAAAAAATTGACTTTTTTTTTTTAATCGAATCTTTAATATTTTTTTATGGAAATGACATCTTTCAAGTGTCCACCTTTTGATTTCACGGACGCCATAACTCTTTTCGTAATAAATAATTATTAATAACGATAAATGTATAGAAAATTAGAAAAAAAACATTGCATCTTATTTAGATAAATTTTAATGCGCCGCAAAAACGTTGGTCGCAAACGCCCGACAATATTTTCTAAACAAAAAAAAAATAAGGAAAAAATCATGAGTTTTAATAAAAAAATTAATCAGTATATTTCGAGCGGAATTTTTTTTACCACCCTGTTTCTGAATTTGAATAAAAAGACCGACAAACTGCAATCGGCATTTTTCAGAAGAAACGCATTTAGTACCTACCATCTTTGGTGATTTCTCTTAATTTCAAACCATTTATTTGTAATTCGATGGAGCAAAGTAGGTACCTACCCAGTGATAATATTATACGAATCCACTGGCAAGTAATCTTTTTAAATGTTGTATAATTTGTTAGCGGATTTTTCATGGATTTTTTTGTAAAATGTCAAATTTTTAGCTCGATATTGTGGAATATTTTCAATGGAATGCCACTAAAAAAACGGTTGAATAAGTTTTCGAAACCTTTTGCCATTGAATATATCAAAAAACATTTACGCCAGAGGCCGTCATTTTGACGCAATTTCGTTTGCAAATGAAGGATTCTCAAATACGCCAAAGCTCAATTTTTTTAAAGGCTAAAGTCTAATTTTTTGTTCAGGCCCTAGCACGCTTGCTCTATAACGATCGGTAGGATAACTATCGGTAACTTCTCATCGTTCCCTAGGACAACTGCACATCGCTAACGAACAAACAACAGTTGATGTCGAATATGTTAAGGACACTTAGTCATTGTGAACTGTCACTTATTCGTTGGCGATCTGTAGTCATGCTAGGGAACGATGAGAAGTTACCGATAGTTATCCTATCGATCGTTATAGAGCGAGCGTGCTAGGGCCTCTGACCTACCGCAAAAGCCGTGAGGATCTTACGCTAAAAAAATTCGCCGGGTGGGTAGGCCAACGCCTCTGCAATAGGTCATTTCAAGTGGTTCGCTATGTTTGTTGATTTAGAAGTGGTGCCTGGGTTCATGAGGTTTGTTCTGGTCTTGGCGGTGGATTCGTCTGCCCACCAATTTCGTGGCAGACCAGATCGGAAGAGACTGGTTTAGGGAGACTTTTTGGGTTCTTCAGCAAAGCTCTCTCGGAACATCACCTTGCACCGCAGTGGGAGGGATAAAATCATTCGTCCGTCACTCCACACACTGATCCCCAGATTCCTACCCACCCCTCATAACTTTTTCCTTACCAGAACATCATCTCCTTACCTTCCTAAAAAGAACCCTTCACACAGCATCCCCAAATATGACATAGGCCCTGAGAGGAATTATTTTCGTCCGTCACTCCACACACTGATCCCCAGATTCCTACCCACCCCTCATAACTTTTTCCTTACCAGAACATCATCTCCTTACTTTCCTAAAAATAACCCTTCACACAGCATCCCCAAAGATGACATAGGCCCTGAGAGGAATTATTTTCTTCAAGGCCTCCTGTGTAGAGCTATTATAAAAATTAAATAAACTTCTCTTTTCCCGGTAGATTTTCCTAATTTTGTTTTAAATTAGTCGAGTAAGATCCATAGTTTATGCATAAACATTCACACGAAAAAGCCCGCCCTTAGGATTGTGTGTATTGGTGCATATAACGATGCAAAACGTCACTGAGATACATCTTTTTGCCAACCTGAATATATTTAGATATTCTTAAATCGACTCAGATTAACCGGTTATAAAGGGTTTGGTCATCCAACAAATGATTCACGGGGTGGCAGTACCAATGCACACCACCCACGCCGAATGATATTATAATAACACTATTGTGCACTATTTAAAGAAGTACCTACACCATTAGGCAAAAAAAATGGATTATCCTGAGTTATTTAAACAGTTTTATTCATCATGTTAAATTCTCAATATTTGAAAAATAACGTTCCCACCCAAGTAGGTACCTACCCACTGGTAAATTATTTTCTATGATCTCGGCAGCCTGAACCGTTCGAATTTTATTTGTCTTTACAAAAGTACCAACCCAGCAATTAAAATCAACGTTATGTAGCTGGCCGGTAACGTTTAACCTGTTTTTATTTTGCATTTCTTCATAAACGTCAGAATTTTTTCAACTTTTGAAGATGTATCCTGAAATAATTTACATGAAATGTGGTAAATGTAATGTATTATTGGAGTTCGGAAATCTATGGTTTTCAAAATTATAGAAAAACATCTTATCCACATATGCTATTTTTGACGTAATATTGATATACATGAGACTCGTCGAAATGTCAAATTAACATGCGAGACGCCATAGAATAATTTTCAAAAATGCCCCAACATTTCAGTACTTTGAAGGTCTGACGATAATTTTTTCCTTAATAAAGCATTTTTTTACTGGCTACGAACATTTTAACAGTTTTTAACTCGGAATTTTTTTCGTAAACGTCAGAAATTACCGACGTTTGAAAACGAATCCTGACAAAATTTCCATGAAAAGTCATAAATATAATATATTATTTATGTTCCAAAACCTGTCGTAGTCGAAATAATACAAAAACATCTAAGCCAGGTATCTTTTTTAAGTCGCAATTTTGATTTACCTCGAGGCTCGTCGGAATGTAGAGTTTTGAGGTGAGACGCCTTATATTTAAAAAAATATACACTTTACGATTTTAGTACTGAGGCTCTTTCACAAATTTTTCGTGAAGGTCTGACGATAAATTTTTCCTTTTTTGATGGGCGAACCTGGCGGCTGGAAATACAACTTTGAATTTCTTCGTCGAATAATGAGCGCTTCTAGTTTTCGCCGCTAGGTTTTCATACATCAGTTTTATTAGCAGTTTATTTTTTTTGCATCAGTTTTTTTATATGAAAATTTGCAATTGGTAAAATTCTGGCTGAATTTTTCCCATACAAATCAGGTCTGAAAAAATCGTATGTATTTTTATCCACGGTCGATGTCTCGCGAAAATCAGCTTTGAGGTCGGTTAAACTTGAGGGGCAGAGTGGTCGTTTTTCGCAAGACTGCGATTGACTTAAAATCTGGTGGTTACGAGCATTAATATATATATATATATGGTAGATATAACCTACATGTTGTGTTGAAAATTACATTATTTAAACTAGGTCATATTGGGATACATAACTAGCTGATATCCGGCAGGCGTTGCAATGCCACTTAAATAAATAAATTGTTTCGCCCTCCGTGTCCTTTCTCATTCGTCCCCGTTCCCCTTACGCCTCCTCTTTCCTTTCCGCGTTCCCTTCCCCTCCCGGGTTCCCCTTTCACCTTCCCAGCCCTCCCACTCCTCTCTTCTGCTGTCCCCCTTCCCGCGAACCCCCCCTTACGCATTACCCTTCCATCTCCTCCGCCTTACCCATCTCTCGTCCCCCCTCCTTAATTTCCCTCCACCACATCCGAATTCCCCACCCTCCAGCATTTTTCCCTTCCGCTAAACTCCATAAAATACACCTATTTTTCAAACAACACGTGTGCGCTTTATTTCAAATTTTAATGCAAATTTCATAACGCCAGAATTCATTAGTAGAAAAGAAACTTTCGCGGGCATGTTCACAACAATTAAAAAAAATCTTAATCGCAATCGGATGAATAGTATAGGAAATAATTGCATAACGCTCGAGCTCACTATCCTACAACCATCGCGGGCATGTGCACATCAAATCCCCGAAGTTTCATCGGTATGGCAGCGCATAAAATACGAATAAATAAACAAACAATAATTTTTATGTGTATAAGATAAATAATCTTGTATACGGGACCATTTTTGTGGAACCTTTACTTCATAATATATGTCAATGGTGCTTTATAAAACTAGCAAAACTGTGGTACTCTCCTATAAAAGTAGATATTATTAATGATTTCAATTTAGAATTAAAATAAAGCAAACTTGAAGCATCAGTAGTCGCAGATCAAACACATAAAGCACATTTCTTTCTTCCGCCCTTTAAGTAGGTAGGTACTATACCAAAAAAATATTAAAAAATAATAATCAGATTACAAGATAAAGCAGCCCTGATGCATTTTGTCTGGAGATGTGTACGCGTGAAGTCTCTAGCCTGCCCCGACCAAAATGCCGGCGCGGAAAAATGGATTCAAAAAGGCCGAGGAATAAAAGTATCGAATTGCTTACATTCGTCGCGGGCTGGAAACTAAGCGACCCTAAACCTGTTGAAGAGCGGAATGCATCAGTCGCTACACGACACAAAAAAACACCCACTTCGGCACTCTTTGATTCCAAAGATTTATAGGGTGGCTTGTACCTCGTCTGAGGAGGAGAGTCAACCCACAGAGTCCAGTGTCAACTGTCCCAAAGCCTTCGTTAGTGTCAACCAAACATAATATTATTATTGTGACCTGCGAGCTGACTGCGGTGTCCATGACTATTTATGTTTTTATCAATTGATCTGGAAACTCGATCTAATGCTTCGATATCGCCCACAACGGTCAACACTTGGCTCATTAACTCACTATGGATGTGCTCTGCATTCTAGTCTCGAGTTTCCGAGATTGGGATCCTGTCCCCAGTCGTCATTACGAATAAACAACAAGGATCCAGAATAACTTCAAAGCAGACAGTCGTTTAATCCGGTACATTTTAGGTTCGATGTTTCTGGAAAATTAAAACTCAAAGCTCGTTCATATGATTTTTGCGAATTCATTTTGAATTGAACATTCTACCGTGATCGGATTGCATAAAACTGTTTATAGGTAAATAATAATAATATTAACTGTCGCTTTATAAAAAGTCACTGACCTATTAAGGCGAGCAAAACAATTTTCACAAATACGCTAAAAGTATCTACTTACTTCAGATTCAATGATATTAACAAAACCAATTTGTAGTCATATTAATTAATATATGACTAATCAACGCGATGTGCCTGCCTGTCCATAACGTTATAAATTCAATTGAGTCATGAAAACTGGTAATATAATAAAAAAAAAACAAATAAGTACAACATGTATTTTTGTACTTAAATTATTGGTAAGGTATCGGATTTTTTAATTGTCCAGGAGAGAGGAAATTATAGAATAAGTACTAAACTTTATTGGTTCCCACTAAATGGTTGAATATTATGTACTTTTTAAATGTTTTAGTTTTTTGTTACCATGCGTCAGTTGTCGGTAATGGGTACACAATCTACATCTACATATCCAAGGTAGCAAGGTATTGTTTCAACAAAAACATATTTAAAATGATATATTACATTGATGAGAATAACCTTCAAAAGTTAAAAAGAGAGTTTTTCTAATAAAAATATGAAAAACATATTTGACTTCTGAACAATATGAGGATATTCAACTTTGGTGACTAACTTCTTCAAAAATATTGTCTCAGGACAATCGTCTTTACACCTCCGTTTGTAGGTTTCAGAACAAACATTTAACATACATCATTATTATAATCAAAAGCTTGTTTCCAATGATACGTCTTCAGTCGAGGGCACACTCCACTTTCCTTGACCATATATCAGGATAAGGCTTCAGACAAACATAAACAATAATAGAAAACCTCCCCGGAAGAAGGATCTATATAGTACTTTGGTCAAAAAGTGATTTTTTGGTGGAATATTGATCAATAAAGCATTACTGGACCTTTTATCTTTTTTTTAAATACTAAGTTGTTATAATGTTTTGTCTAGTCTGTAGTTAGAAGTAAGATTGTAGAAATATATTATAAATTTGTACAGCACGGCGCTATACAAATCATCCAATTATTATTATTATACTATCCAAGATGGTCGACCATCACAAGGTCGAACTATCTCTGACTATCATAGCCATAAACAAATGGAAAAACGGATATACAATATTTGAAAAATTGGAAGGATAATGTAAGTAAGATTAAAAGGAACCATTGGGAACAATATGTTAGAAGGAAAGGTGTAATTAACAGTGAAATGGTTTATAAATTGGTTAGTGGAATAATGATAAATATATGTTATACTTATCTAGCATGTACATATTATCTGACATTTTTAAATTGTACTTCGTTCATAGGGTGTCCGGGGGAAAGTGCATTAAATTCGAGAGGTGATTCTACATGATACTGTAAGTAAAAAATATAAATAACTTTTTTTAGAAATAAAAACTGTTAGGGGTACCTACTTTTATGGTAAAAAGATAAAATTAGTCCGGTGTGTGCAGCCAGCACTATTACTTTCCGCCGATACGATACGGGCCAATCCCAACTATCCAACGTCGCCACAATCGCGTCCGGCAGGCTCACAGCAAATTTATCGGGTAAGTTTGTACCTTACACTAAGGATTTTTAATAGGTACGTCTTTTTGTATGGGAAAAAAAGCTTGGAATTTCGGAACAAGTTGTTAATATTTTTTACTCCTACCATCATGTATGAATGTGAATGAGGCAAGGAGTGTGGGCCAAGACCGAGTTGTTTGGCGGTCCGTCCTCTGTGCCTACCCCTGCGGGGAAACGGCGTGATGGTTAGTTAGTTTTATCATGTAGAATCACCCCCGAAGTTAATGCACTTTACCACCGGACACCCTGTATATCCCAAAAACTTTTATTTTTTTATAAATATGAAGATGTAAACTGGTATTTGCGTCTCCTAAACAAAATTGATTTTTTTATATAAGTTCTTCCGGGGAAGTATTCAATTATAATAAGATTATGTACTTGCTTACTTTACCAGACAAAGAAACTAAACCTGTAAGAACTGACTCGCTGCTAAGTATCCAGAATTATCCAGCAAAAGCACGTCCGTGTCAGCATCCGAGGGCGAGTAGGGCATGATTGCCTTTCCCGAGCCAGATCATGTGTTGGATAATAACCTCTAATTTATAAATTCACAGTTGTACGTTGTTTACGAAAAACCATAAAATCAGAGCCACAGATCTCCCCAGCAACAAAAAACAGGTTCAAGAATAAATTACATAGTTTTTCGACGGTTTACGAGGATCGGTGTAATGTTGGTTGGGTACATAACACTAGGTACGACGGTCCACCATATTATTCTAGACGGGTAAAGGCGGTAAAGGTAAGAAATAATACCGAGAAGCGTGAAATTATGAGGTTCATGATATAAATGCTTATACAGGATTAACTACGGACGATAGGACGTGAGCGCGGTTAACCGAATCCTCCACTAAAAAGTGTTGGGGTGATTCAATTTCTTGAAATGGTGCGGTTTTACTTGGAGTTTAAAGTATTCTTATCTTCTTGTATTTATATTGTAATAAACTATTTTTAATTAGATTTAATAGTCATGAATCGTAAAATGTGCCGGAAACAATAATTTATTAAATATTATCTATGACTGGGGGAATAAATGCAAGTTTTTGGTATAAAAATTTGGTGACCGGTCTACTCAGTGGAAAAGTGTATGAATATTGAGTACAAACTTTTCATCGGATGTTAATTCCGCACATGATAATTAATCATGTCTCGAAGCGTCGAAAGCTGAACCTTAGATTAGGTTAGGTTAGGGGAGGGGGGGGGGATGGAAGGGTAAGTTTATGTGAGTTATGATGTGATGAATTATCATGTGAGGAATTATCGTGTCTGAATAAATTTACTATGGGAATTCAGACGCTGAGATCTCATAGTCCGTTTAGACATGGAACCAAAGATTTAAGTCATAGCTTGAGAGTATTATTTGGCAATTGCTTACAATAATGTTATATGTAACTAATATGAAATAAGTTATGTGTCATAACGCCATAAGTAATTATTTACAGCTATTAAATATTTTTTAAAAAAATTGATCAAAAAGTCAGTAACTAATTATAAATTATATTATTAAATATTCACAATTAGATATTCTTGTTTATAAAAATACAATGAAATTAATTCCAGCGTGATTGGGTGGATGTTCAAAACAGAACATGTCATCTATCTACCTGAGTTATTACAGGTGGTGGGTTGAAATTTGCAAGACGTGCATAGATATATCTGCTAATAAATTATCACCAAAGAACATTATTGCATTCACATATTACAAATCATAATAATATTATTATGTTAATACGTGAGTTCTTGAAAACGTAGTAAACATAATTATCGCTGGAAGTTTCACAGTGGGTACATATAAGTATCATATCAAAACGAAAAGCTAAACTGACAGAAAAGATATGCAAAATCAAATAATAAAAATATATCTTTGGAAAAAGAAAGCCTCTACCATCGTACCTGCGAAAATATAGTAGGTATTGTGTTAAGGGGTTATTTAACTCAAAATGTTAAAAAATTTAGTTATCTGTAGTTTCAATGCAGTTGTTGTCACAATATTTCTTTTTAAAGATTCGACTGTCCAGATAAACAAGAAAACGTAAATTTCCGTCAACAACAAAAAACTCATTACATGCCCAATGCGTAGGTACCTAAATGCCAGCGCATATTCAGACACATTCCACCTGATATGTATGGATCTAGGGTTCTACGTACGTCTCGAGAGTTAATTCTTTCTCCATGTTCGCAGTTCGCAGACCAAAGTGATGGGAATAGAAGACCAGAATAGATCCGCGACGGTCTGGACAGACGTCATTAAACCCAATGAGATCACGAGAGCAGACGACAAGAGAAGTTAGCTAACGCTTTGGCGAGGAATCCCGCCATAGCTTTGGCAAAATGCTGAGACTAATTATTATGAAATTGCTGGACGCACTCGTTTGTCATCAATTGTGTTATTATAACACTCAGATAGACGCAACTAGGTGGGATATTATTAACTAATTATCATACAATTCTCTCAACGGGATAGGCAGAGCTAATGAAACGCCACACAACTTTTCTTTGAAGTCACTCCTTGTTTTATACAAACTCGCCTGTTTTCTCCGACTTTAATCATGATCCGGCTCAAGAAATATAGTTGATTCGATCGTGCTCGTCTTCCTGGGAGATCCCATCTTCCATCATTTTTTTTATTTTGTCCTCATTCGTCAACCAACTTTTTTTTGGCTTGATAATTTTCATAACTTTATATAAATTTCGCTTTATTGGCCGTTTGACCTCTTCGGCTGAGAATTAAAGTTCCAAAATGCTTGCAACTGTACAGGGAGGTTCCGATGAGAAAGATCAATTATTCCCCGTATCAAATTTTATTAACAAAAAATTTAATATCGATTTATTTCATTCAAAACTTGCTTTAACATCCAAGTAAGCAATAAAAATGCTCAAAACGCACGATGATAAATTATTAAAGATCGTCTACTTCTTGTAAGTATTTAGGATTTTTCAATAATGTCTAAAAAAAATAAGTGTGTAAAAAAAATCTGAAATATTTAGTTTGTAAGACCTTAAATAAATAGAAAAACTGAAGTATTTTCGTAACAAAACACGTCCTCGGATTTATTTTTTTAATTATTTGTTTGAGTTAAAATTTAAATTCTGAAAAGTGTCATTACTAGATTAAGTATAGATTTATTTTGTTGTATGATTTATGATTTGAAATTTGTATTGTTTAATAGAATCTATCGTTTGAAAATTGAACAAATCTGCCAACGGCCAACTGTATTATTAAAAATTAACTTAGTTTTTCAAAATTTTAAAACTGCGTGTACCAGATAAAATAACAATCTTTCAAAATCAATTTATGTTTTTTTTGTAAAAAAGAGTCAATACGTCTAGAATTTGATTTAAAAAGGACAAATTTCCGGTATTGTCTGGTTGTACCATCTTAATGCTTTCTTAGAAGTGACAGATTATTTTTATTCCCCTTTCTCCTTGGGTTGTTTCTTTCGCCCTTTCAACGCTTCAAAGTATTTTAAAATTAGATTATTGGTCATTTTTGTTAAAAAAAATCTATTACAACCGAAACCACCAAATTCTAGGATTTTTTGTAGTACGTATCCTACTTGTAATATAATCATAATAAACTTACAAACGTTTGCGGTTTATGATAATAGCAACATTATGACGTATTATCAAAATACGAATAGTGGTGGTATTTCTTGCAACTATATATTTTATAACTTATTTCGCAAGGTGTTAAGTTATTTAATTTTATAAATACTAATTCAAATGTCATTTATAAACATTGAGGTTTTATAAACATGTTTAGCGCATAACTTGCCAGTGCGTCTCACAATCTAAAGTAAACATTAACTTAAACAATGGACGCACCTTCGATGTATTTTAAATATCCACAATCACCGCGATAAGGAATCCATAACACTCTCTTATCGGTAAATAATACATCATTATCAGTTTTATCACAGACTTCAATAGAACTGTTAAAACACGCCTAATCTAAACGTTTCCGCTCGTAATAATAATAGTATTAATTAGGAGAGTGGAATCCGTAAAATAAAATTAAACTAAACAAATTAAACGAATTTGATAAAAAATATATCGTACGAATATTATATATATTTAAACTTGTTAGATAAATCTGAGAGAGGTTTTTCTATTTAGAAAACAGCCCCCCAACAATCCACAAAGAATGTTGCTTAATTTTTGTGGTCGCTTTGCAGATTTTATAGCAATGTCGCCGTTCCATCAATAATAATATCTAGTTATCTACAACGCAAAATCAATAAAGTAGTAAACATAAAACTTATTATTTTTAGTAATGTAATGAAAACAAACAATAAATAAATAGAGAGTAGACGATGAACCGCCCCCAACAAAAATAATAAGGGCACGGCTTTAGAGCCAGCCCAAGGTGTGTCGGGATAAACGATCAGATAAAAGGAACGACGAAAAAACTGGTGAGCGATCCACTGCAGGTGCCTGTGATTGTAGCGAGCTAGGCTTCTACTACTAAACTCCTGAGGGATGAGAAACCTTCTACGTAGGTACTAGTGATGGGAAATAATAAATAAATAATAATATTTTGATGATTTGTACAGCGGTAGACGAAACATCGAATAATGAAACTCGTCGTTCGGACCCCTATTGAAATATTATTACGATCACTGAAGTAATCTAACATTCTAATACGAATTTCTCAAATATACTATATACTACCTACAAGAAAATCATTTAAAAGTGGACACTTTTTAATATATTTGTGCACACCGATAATATCAAAAGATTTCCCAAGACAAAGTGTTCAGGGGTTTTATACTACAAAAAGTGTACAAATCAAGTCGCGGACCTTATCGAAGAGACGTGTAATTAATCAAGATTTGATTATAGGTAATCAAACGGAAATTGGCACTCGATTTCTAACAGGATTGCAAAATAATTAATACGGTATGAGTTATAGATACCAGATCCCTATGAATTATGTATAGAAAAATCCTGAATCAAGTATTGAGCGAACATTCCCGCCGTGGTGATCTACCATCTTACAAGGGTATCGATATTATTTTTGAATATGCTTTTTATCCTGCTTTCTGAGAACCGAGAACCCTTTGGGTAATAAATTATAATTACGTCTAAAAAGAAAACGAGTTACAAAACGATTTTTTGTGGCCGATTTAGAAATAATAACAAATAATAATAAGTGTTGGTGGAGGCGAGATAATAATAATTTATAGCATCGGGTTGGGTTGTTGGCTGGTTTGATAAACTGCCTATAGACCAAAGGTCGAAGGTTCAATCCGGACAACTCCAGTCTCCAGTTATGTCAGAAGAGTTATGCCGGCTACCTGATGCTCCTGATATACCTCGCAACGTTGGCAGTATCCATTGAGTTACACTATTGTCACAACGAATAATTAATTATTCATCACATCACCCAAAGCAATTTTTGTGTAGGACATCTTGTCCTTCTCATCTTCATTTCCTTATAATTGTCCTTCCATACTTACGTCCCTATCTTGCGCTTCTTCGGTGTCCTCGATTTGATCATAGCACGGACCTTAGACCTGACTCCACTTTTCGTAGTCTCTACATTTGTTTTCACCACCTTTTCTGTCTGGGAATATTCTGGACGTCTTCCTCTGGAACTGAGATAGAATACTGCACGATACACGATAGTTATTTTGCTGGCAACAACAGCAACTGCCCAAGCCACCTTGTTAGTAATCTTCGGCTTTCTTCTTCGGTTGTGCCACTGTAAATCACGCTCAATGAACTCTAGAACTTTTTCTTTGAAGTTTCATTTGCACAATTGAAAATGTTTGTTTGGAGAATTCAATAAAGTACCTACATACAACATAATATTTTAAACTGAAAAAATATTTCAATAGCCACTTTCAAAATTGAAAGTCATTAGTCGAGAATTCAGACTATCCTCATTAGATGAGAAACGAATCGAAAAAAATGGTTCCACTTTTTTACCTCCAATTAGTCGTCTCCCAATACTCTAACGCCGAACGACCGGAAACTATCGAATCCGGTCCCCGCGCACTGCTACTCGCGTGGTAACAGTGGAAGACATTTCCACAAGATATTATACGCAATAACGCCTCTATGACTATCCCGTGGTATTTCACGGGTCCGTGCAATGGTGCAATGGTCCAGTAGATTCCTAATGCTTTCTAAATAATGAGTTTTCTAACTCAGTTCAATAAGCCTTTTCAAGAAACTCATTTCGGTAGCCTGGACGAACGCACTATTTTTTGTATCATCCATATTCGAAGTCCTTCCCAAGTCAGAGTGAGATGATACACCGATTATAACATTGCCAATTTAGTATTGACATTTGCAAAACAATACAGTCGTGCCGCTAAGGGCTCTTTTTTAACCATAAGGGCTCTGTTTAACCAAACTTTTGTTTTATACATCGTTTATGAAAAATAAGGAGAGGTTACGCCGGAGCTTACGTCGGATCAGCGGTACCCCTATAGATCTGCCTTACTTGGCTGATGATCACCGAGGTGCTTAGTCGACGAAGAAACAAAGGTGTTTCGGAAGACATGAGAGGAGGTGGTGCCTCCACGCATCCCTACCTCCCTGGCGAGTACCTACCCACGGTGCCTGGTTTTTACTAACTGTCTACTGTGGCCAGACACTTTTTATCCAATCTCGTAATCCCCAAACACCCCGAACTTGAGATGATTTACGTTCCGATGGATGAGATAAGAGGATTTAAAGTACGATGGGTTTATAGATACGGCTAAGGCCACTCCTCCCGGCTTAGTGGATCGTTCGACCAAAAAAAACACTTCTACATTCGAGTTGCACAACACATACATTTATATTGTACAAGCATTCTAAAGTGTAGTCTTAGCACAATGCTTATAAATACAGGTGGGTAGTTACGCATGCATTGTAATATGTACCTGTCAATAGATATTTTTCTTATGTCTCCTTCAGGTGTGGTTTTATGCCTCGTCTTTTCATTTCAGTCTTGAATCTAAGACCAAAGGAACTACTAATTTTCTATAGTACTTTAGTTAGAGTGAGTAGGTAAGGTGGGTAGCTACTTTGGTCAGCAGGTATTTATCAACTACGACTATTTTTCCTAAAGAACTGCCAATGTAACTAATAATTTCACACGTAGCTCCCGCTTTAAGTTGTGAGTCATTGGTAGAAAATTTTGTTCGGCAGTTTTTCTGTCAAATGTATGAATATGTTGTTTTTCTTTATAACGAGAGCTAATGATTTCGTTGCATTATTTATTGACTAACAGAATGTGCATTCTCACTGAAACAGAATAATTTTAAAGCTTGTTCTAGCGGCCAAAAGCAACTCGCCGACCCCACAAAAGCGGTTGACCACGAGTCCGTAGTCCGTATATGGCCCACAGACCATAATCCAAACTCATTCTTTCTCGCATCAAATACCAGATGAAGATAATCGCCACCAGGTAAAACATGTTTAAAAACGTAGGTCAGCCGATAATGAGAGTAGCAAATAGAATGGTGCTTTTGGTTAGTTGGTGGGATTTAGCAAACGTTTTTCCGTGTGGTCTTCAGCAGTCCGGCCGTCCACATGGCGATCGCTGAGAAAGGCTCGCTGGATATGCGACAGCTGCGTCCATGGCGCAATCGTGGGTAAACATTGAAAGATCGGCCCTTTCTTCTGGCTTGTGCTTCTGGGACACATGGCGCCAAAACAAAATACGCAGCTATTATCAATCTACTATCTATACGCTCATCTCACTTATTTCTAATCCGTATTCCGTATCTCGTGGTATATGTCTACAGGGCTGGAACTGTTAGGATTAGTATAGTATAGGTACCTGGTGTTAAGAGACGTACTTGAATTACTTTTAAGCGGTGATTTCTGATTACTAAGAGTAAAATATGTAAATGAAATTTTGGTCTCCGGTAGGTTTTTATGTTTTATTTTTCATATTTTTTTTTCAAAACCAAATATTTTTAACTTCCACATGTCACCACTGGTCACTCCGCTGAGTACCCGTCCAACCCCTCACCACGACCCTAATCCAAAGCCTGTTGATTTTTTTAATGTTTGAAAATAAAACATCAAAAATGTCACCGGAGATGAATTTACATATTTTACCTCAAATAATATCGAGAATCACTGATTAGTAACTCTGCTTTTTGACAATATAATACTATGAAGTTACCTTCTTTATACTAAGGAAAAAAAAATGTTGGGGGAAGGGTTAAAGATAAATAGAGTAAAGGTAAATATTATTAATATGACACAAATATTGTCATCAGAAAGCCACTTATGTGTTTAGTATTTATTGTAGGTACCATCATAATACAAAAAATATTTTTTAAAGAAAGACAAACATTCCTGGGTTACGAATAACCTGACAATGTTTGAATATCTCTTACTACCACAACAGAAAGCGGAAAATGTTGCTTGTGTTATGATGGAGGACTTAGCCAGCCAAGGAATTGAATATGCCTGGATGGGACCCAAACGCGATGCCAACTCAGCTACTCAACAATCACTATTTTTTTTAAATTGTTTTCTAAAGATTACCTCGAGCTATGACAATTTGAAGAGAAGCCCGATAAAACTTAATCAAACTATATTTTGTATTTATTAAATAAAAAAATGTAACATTTGTATTAATTTATTGTAAATGTGAAATAAAACTCTTCAAAACAAAATGTTAATCAAACTATTTTGCAGAATTCATTCAGACAGTAGAATCTTTCTACAACTAAAAACCATGGAAAACTAAATTTGGATAAAAAAATCTGGACAGTGTACTTAAAATGGTAGGTAATAGTTTCTGTATCGCTCATCGTACTATTTATATTTAATTCAAACATTTCACATAATTACACACAATTAACAATGGTTATTTTCACTCATGTAATAGTAGTAGGGGCCAGTTGTTTCACAGAATTTGAACAACTCATCAAATTTCGAAGTTAATTTCTACTCAAGTTTGTTGAAGCAACTGGCACAAAATCAAATGCTAAGGCGCTCCGCCCACTGAGGCAACTGAAAACCAACTAAAACCGGCTGTTTTCTCTGTCTTGATTGGTCAAAAAGCTTGTTTAACCATAGATGAAGAACAATCAGCTGACAGTTCTCAAATGCCCAGGGTAATCAGCCGTGACAGTTGCAAGATGGTCGCAAGTCACCGCTTGCGTTACCATTGACAACGGGGTTTTGTGTGATTGTGAAGTGTGCGGGCCATCACATTGTCATACAAAGACAGTTGGCAGTTGAGAGTTTTCAGTTGCCTGAGTGGGCGGAGGCGCTTGAATAGAACTTGAATATAACTTTCACAGAACTTGAAAATTAACTTTGAAATTTGATGAATCGTTAAAATTATCTGAAAAAACCTGTCATTAGTATTAGTAATAATAGTTTTTAAACATAAATTATTAAATAATACAAAAAGGCAAAGGTTGAAATTTAATTACATTAAAATGAAAATGTATCAGGATTACTTACATTAATTACCTGAAAAATAATTTATGTATTTTTATTTAGTCATTCGTAAAATCTTATACTACACACTGCTTACATGTAGATTTAAAGGGAAACCAATCGTCGCCTGAGTGCATTGTCCAATCTGCATTTTAGTTTTGGTTCAATCTTCATTTTAAAATTAAAAATAAAGTATCAAAAATGATAATTAATCACTTAACTAAGAATCAGACTAACGAGATCTTTACCTTTACGGGAATAGCTTCATCTTATACACCTATCATAATGTTTCATTGAAATAATGAAAGAAAACCTCCTCCTCCTGTAAAACTTGCAAATGGTCATTTGAACAACTAAGCACACAGGCTACGCAATGTCACCACTGACTTAATACATTTTGGTTCTGGCCCATTTAGCATGAGCTGTCTCTCTTACACTTGCCTGACATCTATACTTATATCGTCAACCCATTGATTGAGATTAAAATTTCATAGTGATGAAACACCGTTGTGTATTTGAATTTTTAGCAAAGAATGGTCAGACTTTCGATTAAAAAAAAAAACCAACATTTAATTTCTTGCGTTCTTCTGTATAATATAATCCCAAGAGAAGAGACAATAAACCTTTATGAAGAGATGGCACCGTGGATCTCAGCGTGATGAATGACCATAATAATAATATAATCTCACAGAATACGTTCCAGAATAAGGCCTGGACCACTCAACCATACAACATATTTATTATGTATTAAGAAAAAGGTATTTAGTACAGAGGTGCAAGTACTTCATAAATAGCTGATAACATAACAATAATATTGCATAAAGCGCAGTTTTGTTGCATTTTCAATTTTGCAATTTTTTGCATTTGCAATTTCTAACCCCATTCAGAGGTCACATTTTTAAAATTATTCATGTTAGATTATCCAAATTACTCTCGGTCGCAATTATCTTGGATAATCAATGCTTTGCTTGTATAAACATTATGTGCTTTCACAATTGCAGCACCTCGATTAAAATAATGTGGAATAAAAACTATGTATCAGCATTCAAAATGTAAAACTTTGTTTTATTTTGTAATTAATTTATCTAGTACAATATTTCCATGAGTTTTATGCACCTACAGATTCTCGTAGTTTAAATCATATTAAAATTGATACAAAAGGCATAAAATTTTGTACCTTAAAATTATTTAGTAGATAGGAAATATTTTTGAACTTATTTTACTTTCTAGGTCGGCCTGCGTTTTTCTTTCCTCCACCTGATGGTTTATCTTTTCCAGTCACCATTGGGTGAGATTCTGTTGAACTTATTTTGATGGGAATATCGTAGAACTTCACCTTCTTCTTTTTAGGTGGGGGAGACTTTTCTGGAGATTCCACTACGGCTACCTGAGTGTCTACTGTGGCAGCCCACCCGTCTTCGGGGTCTTCAATCTCGGGTGCTATGGGAAGGAAAAGGAGCATACTGTCTCCGTCTCCCTCTTCGTCTGAACTACAGAAGGCTGCTACAGGTTCGCAAGTCGTTACATCCACTTCAGTCTCTTCGTCGTGTTCATTTTCTCCTTCCAAATTAATGGATTTATCTTCGTCTGTTACGTCAAACTCTGATTCTCTCTCCTCGTATTCTACATTCTCATCCAATTCTTTAAAATCAGGAGCAAAAGCCGACCAGTTCTCAACCTGATTCTGGGCCCAGATAGACACGACTCCCGAACTGATACTTGTGATGATAGGTCTGACAGGATGCCACACTACATCCAGAAGAAGCTCACCCTTTGTGCCATGTAATATTTTAACTAAATTTCCAATGGACTTTTCCCATATGTATAGAGCATGCTGGCGAGCAGACCCAGCGCAGATGTACTCTCCGTCCCCAGAGAAACAGCATTTCTTCCAAGTTGTCTTATTCACTAAATCTTGTAACTTTTGGATTGGCTCTGGCTCACCATTCTTCCCACATTTCAAGACTTCCCGGGCATTGTAAACTCTAATAACACGATCGGAAGTATTAACTAAAAAACACTCCCCTCTTCTGGCAAATTCGATACTTTTTATTCCTGTTGTGCTGGATGTTCCAATTGTAATCCTAAAACTCGCCTTAATGTCTAGAGATTGAGAATCTAATATAAGTATTCTTCCTTTAGCATTTCCAGTATATACATTGTCCCCTCTTCTATCGAAAGAAGCTATAATGTTAACATCACCATCTTCATCCAGAGGTAGTAACTTATAGTCTCCTTCCAGGTCTAACAAGAGTGCCGCATGCTTCATGGGACACACTAGGAATCTTTTATCATTTCTTGGATCAAATTGCACCCTAAGTATGGGTGTTGGGAATCTGTAATGCTGTTCACATTCTCCAGTTAGAACGTCCCAAATACAGACGTTATGGTCAGTGGAGGCGGAGAGGAGTTTTTGGCAGTTACGGGACCAACTGAGGCTGCAAACCGGATGAACATGGGCAGAAATAGACTTGGCGATACCTCGGGTGAGAAAGTCCCAGATGAATATCCTTCCGTCATTGCAGCCTACCGCAAGCAGTGTCCCTCGCTTGTTGAAGGCGCAGGTGGCTGCCAGCGAAATGGAGTCCAAAGTCCCATCAAACTCCTCGGGGTAGTTCTGCCCAAAAGATTCCAACAACTCGAGATTCATCTTGCTTTATTGTAGAATTGTTTGTTACAATATATCTACAATAGGAATAACTTAAATTAACAAACACGACCACGATGATTGTTATATTTCCAAAAAAATGAAAGCAAACTAACAGTCAAAATGAAACTGTGAAACTATAACATAAGTAATAAAGCGTTATTTATTTTTTAACGAAGTACGTAAAAAAAAAAGAAATTGTAAACATAAGTACATAATATTATCTCATTCAATAAGTAGCTCATTAGTAACGTCATTCGACTTTTGGTAAACGATAGGTCTCTGGAGAATATAAATTTATTCTCTTTTGTAAGTGTTTTAGGTTATATTATGTTGTTGTAGAACAGAATGTTACTGAATGATAATGGTATAGAATAATTACTAAAAAAATAGTCAACCTTTGCCTTTTCATAATAATAGTGTTAAATTATTAGTAGATAAATAAATTATAGTCAGTGAAAAACAAAAGTATAAGATGACATTTCCATAACAAGGGTGTAAGTTGAAATTGGTAAGTATTTTCAACAACAAATTTACTCACCCATAGGAAAACGTTGTCCCCAGTAAGTTAATCCATAAAACACACTTTTATAATAATTTAAAATTAGCGCAATTACTATACTTTTTTAATATTATCAATCTTCAATCTTCACAATAAAGAAAATGGTAGCCATTTTGTACACAAACAATAATGTTGCCCGGTTCCAAAATTCAGGCAGTACCACATCTTTAGTAAAGTATTCCATTCACATATAATATTTAGATGATGTAATTTTTAGCCGTCAAAAATATAAAAAGGTAACGGATTATTATAAACATGCTCAAATAGAAGGAGGAAGCATTGAGTTCAAATGATTAAATGAAAATGACTCACGACTTCTAAACATACCAACATTTTACAAATTTTGATCATTACTATTATTTATTTAGTAAGAAAGGCAAAAATATTCGTTTAAAAAATTTTCACACACAACCCAAAATACTAATAAAAAATAACTATCATAAAACGGATAGATCTTCCGAGTTGGAAAATCAAAACTTTATTACAAGTAATGTTTTTTTTTTCGAACAAAAATAATGGGCCGTTTTCTGAGTAATTCCAAAATATCCACGAGATGGCAGCACGGTCGTTACCGGTCCTCCTGTCATCTAAGCTGTGGACCAAATCTATGGACTGACGTCTTTCAATGATCTGTCATTTCGATAGCTATTTGCAATTTGTTTTCCGACAAGTTGGCTTATTTATGAGTTTAGCCAAACCTAGTTTGCTATATTTGTAAGTAAAATGCACAAAAAATACGGTCAGTGGACTATTTTCCAATTGAAGGAAGAGTTGAAAGGACATAATGCCAAAACTTTTGGTAAAAAAATAATTCTCGTAGAAAGGTTAGTAAATACACCACTATTGCTTATTTGTATTGCCTACGATAATTTCTTTTCTAATTTATCACTAAAAGTTATTATCATAATGCGTTTTATTTAAGACTCGAAGACTATGATAAACATCATAATTTCAATCCTGCTGGCGTTGCGGACGAAGATGTCTTGGAAATGGTTACGCCGAAGCCAGAAGATTTTCAAGACATCAACATGGCTTCCAATATTCCAGCACTGACGCGGGAAGAACTTCATAAATTCAGTGTTTCCTGGGAAAGTTTGAAGAACACCGACAAAGCGGTAAGTATGTGAGTGCTGAGTGTTCGAAGTGCGCATGAATATGGCACAACCGATATTTTAGGAAAGTGTGCTTCGTAGTACAGGAAACATCTTTCTTATGCTGTCTATATACATTATAATTGTAACACTTTACATATGTAGCTGGCGTATTGGCACATTGCAAGCACGCATCAAAAATCGTTGTTCAAGCATGCTAC
Organism: Limnephilus auricula; assembly: GCA_951813805.1. Lineage (NCBI taxonomy): Eukaryota > Metazoa > Arthropoda > Insecta > Trichoptera > Limnephilidae > Limnephilus > Limnephilus auricula. The sequence continues at coordinate 37,879,097 of OX638388.1, forward strand.
AAAATTTTCATACACCGAGGAAATATCATGGTGCGCCGATAAAAGCGGAATATCTGCAACTAAAAAAACAGCAGTTGTCTCAACAACAGCTCCTTGATTTTGATCCTAGGCCTACTACTTGCATTAAGTCTACTACTTTCCGTCTTGTGTATATGTAAGCACTTGCATACTGCTACCTAACACCATACGCACGGACATTGGAGGTCTAGCTTCGTTTTATTAAATGTAGAATCGTTCTTATACAAAAAAAATTGCATCCTTGCGAGAGCCTTGAAGGAGTGACCTTATGTTACTTATACCAGGGCGGGTAAATAGTGGACAACCTCCAATGACTGTATAGAATGTAAATAAGTAGTAATTAAATACATGTCATCCAAATATAATTATTGGAAAAATAATATCTTGGATATTTTTAATATAATTATTTTAAATCAAATAGGATTTAAAATATTTTACTAAGTGTATCTATTACTATGCATGGCAGCTGTTTCGCCTTCTGAAGGCATTGGTTTGACAAACTTACTTGAAAATATTTATGTTTTTATTCTACACTAGTTGCATATTTAATTTGCTAATCTTATTTTCTTTATTTTAACAGGTTGACTGTTCACAAAGTTTATCACGCATTGACCGATGTTACCACAACCATATAATATTTGGATGTAAAAAAATAAAATAAGTGCCAAAACAATAAATAATTTATGTATAATGTTAACTATTTGCTGTACTGATATGTTCTTCTATGTGTATAATGTTTGTAAATGTTTTACGACATATTTATATTATGGCTGTAATCTTGTTCTTTTCATATTGACCTCGAGAAATAAAAGAAAGTTTTTTTAAATTTATTTATATATTTGTTAAATTATTTTGTGTTATTTAGTACAACTAAACAACAATCTTTTTTAACCACGGCAGTAGCTGTCGTGCAAGGTCTCAGAAAACCATGACAAAACTGCACCGACACCCACACTTTATTTTAATAAAACAAATATAATAACAATCGTTTATTTCAGAATGTTGCGCAATGCAATACTATCCATATTTTGAAATAGCACAAATACTGACAAAATAACAATGCATTCATACGTAGAATGAAACAGAAAAAACGGTATATAAAAATAAATCCAAAAAAAATATGCAAAATCCGTTCATGGGGGATATTTGACAGGCTCCCATTTCCAGAAGGAGGGACTCCATCTCCATCCAGGCAACCATGGCAGTGATGATGGTATTCTTCGACTGACTGGCGTAGTCTGCGCCATAAGCTTCCCCTGCGGTGAAACAAAAGTTTATTTTAATATATACAGGATGTTAAGGGACGTACTTGACTTATTTTAAACCAGTGATTCCTGACATTTTTCGAAGAAAAAATGGAAATAAAATGTTGGTCTCCTGTGACTTTCAAAATGTCACATTGAACATCGAAAATGTCACCGGAGACCGGGAAATATGACTTCCACTGCCACGTCTTCTAGATTCACAAGCAACGCCGCTTCATCTTGTGGTTTTGGTTTTGTAGAATTTATATATGTTTTTTCACGTATCAGACGCCTTTCCTGTCTGTTTCTTAATTCTAAATTACCTACTTCTACTTTTAGAAGAAACTACACCTTTCAGTAGCTTTTGCCTTTACAGTACATCTGAAAATAAATTAGGTTCAAACTTCCATCCTTGCATGATATAAAATACAAAACGGTCTACGTTAAGAAATAATAATAATTTGATTTTTTTCCTAAAACACTCCTACTGAATATTAAATTACAATCACAAGATACACAGACATGAGACGAGAAATGAAAGCAAATTAGATCGCCAACAATGAAGAATCAGCCGCCCAGAAATCTCGTGCCAGACAGTTTGATAACCGTGTAATAAAATTATTGCAATAATTGAAAATATGGTTAATTTATAAAAGGGAAATAAGATATTATATCTACCATAATTATTAATGTTAGCTGTGATTGAGTACACTTATATTTAAAGGTACGTTTGTCAAATAATGTCAGCTGCGAAAGAAGGCAAAATTTTGTGCATTCTTTGTCAAATGTTTATTTACGTGTTCATTATACTATACAAGTACTCTATATATTATATTGGGGATTCAATTATAGTAAGATATTAATTAAATGAGTCATGTAATTACTGTTATGGTTAATATTATTGAATACACAATATGTGTCCCTGAAATGAGCTTTACAGACTACAGAAGTACGAGTCGGTGCCCCCGGTGCCCATTTGGAACGCCTGATGGAATGATTCCATTTCGCTTTCAAGTCTCTATCTTTGGTAAACTCGTGCCCACTCCTATTTCTACACATTAGAACACTACAACAGGTTGAAGGCATTATTATAATATTTAAAAACACTAAATTGCGTCAAACGGCCTAAAAAATGTATGGGATCTGACAGTTAAATAAAATAGTTGGACCGGTAGGACTATGAACGAACCTAGCGGCCAAAATCGTGCGAAAACGGCCCATTAAATGCTTGGAATGAATGGCATGCAAACTATTGTCTTGTACATTTATTCATCAAAGAAATATCAGAAAGCTTACACCTTTACCTAACAATTTTAAAGAGCTTAAAAAATATTTTTGTAATACCTCTAAGAGTCACTTATTATCTATGTGTCACTTATTTTGTACTTGTGAACTTGTAAGTATTACGTAAACATGATTATATATATATATATATATATATATATATATATATATATATATATATATATATATATAATTAACTACACATTTAATAATATTTATAATGTCTTACCGAAGACTGAATTAACTTAGTTAAACTATACATTTCTTTAAAAAGTGGCGATAATGTCTTCCACACTAAATAAAATAATTCGTACAAGTACAAGAAAGAATATACATTTTCCAAGATGTCATTCAGTTTAAATGTAACCATGCCTTCATCATTCCACGTTTTATTGGAGGCACTGCTGAAAACCAGCTGCATTCCAGGAGAAATCCTGAATTGCAGCTGAGCAGTGACATTTTCTTCAATAGAACCAATGAGTAATCAAAAATGTGTACCTATGTTGTAAAAAAAATCTATTGATGAATAAACGATTTTTTATAACAGCTTTTACGGTTATATTATCTGCCCTGACGAAGGTGTCGAAACCACTTTGGGAATAAAACTAAAGCATTTAGGTTAAATGAAAATAAAATTTAAAAAATATGTACGTCACATTTCACGATAATTTAACGTAGGTAGACATAGGAATGACGTATGTCCCGTACCTGAGTTAAATAACTCAGGTACGGGACATACGTCATTCCTATGTCTACCTACGTTAAATTATCGTGAAAACAAGCTTATGTGTCCAAGCGGTTAACGTTTTTCATGGAAAAGTTATACTTTTATCAAAATAAGTAATTTAGGTTACTATGTTTGAGTTGAGAATTGAGAATAGTTTGAGGTTTTCTTCTCTGTAACGGCTTTTGGCGATAATTAGTTGAAATCTTTTTCGAAAATTAAAGAAAAAATCGAGTATTTTTTGAAAACTGTACAATGTTCGTCTATATATGGCTGATTTTATAGTTCGTTTAAAATAGGTACTAAATACGAAAATTATTTGGGAATAAAGTTTACTACGAGTGGCATCACTGTTGCTCACCCTTGTTTACTTCCTTTTCCGTGCGCCATCTGACAGGCGAGTGATTTCTTTTAAAATATTTCCGTAAAATCTTAATTCATCGTCTTTATTTAATACTAAATTAAAGATTTATACATTTGATGCTCGTCACCGTTAGGTTGTGATTAATTTTTATTTAATATTTTAGGTTCAAGATGGTTCAACGCCTAACTTTTAGACGACGACTGTCGTACAACTCCAAATCCAACCAGAGGCGCATGTAAGTAAAAATAACCTGTCAACAATATTTAAAAGCTAGTTTGTTACTTTAATACGAAATATTTATTGTAATTTTCACCCTTTGTCTCGAAGAATTGTCCGATATATTCACTTAATTAACCCTTTACGCGGTACCTACATCCCTTTCCTAACCTCCTAAACGTCAAACATACTATCTTTACTTTACCGGTTTCTTGGATGAAACCCTTATTACAGTTTATAATGCTTATACATTAATTTTGTCTTTTCTGCTGCAGGGTGCGCACTCCTGGTGGAAAATTGGTTTATCAATACCTGAAGAAGGTGAAGAGGGTGCCGAAATGCGGTCAGTGCAAGGAGCGCCTTAGAGGAATCACCCCCGCACGTCCCATGGAGCGCTCCCGCATGTCGAGGAGGAAGAAGACCGTCACCAGGGTTTACGGCGGAGTCCTGTGCCACAAGTGCGTCAAGGAAAGGATCGTCCGGGCTTTCCTTATCGAGGAACAAAAGATTGTTGTCAAAGTTATGAAGGCAGGTAGTGCTAAACCTAAGAAAGAAAAGAAGTGATTTGTAAGTGACTCTAATAAAATCTTTTAAGCCCTATGAAATAGTTTCATTTTTTTAGGTTAGCTTCCTGTCAAAATAAAGTGTTGTGCCAAAGTTTATCTGTACTGCGATCGGACGTTGCTTTAAAACAGTTCATTAAGAGTCCAGTGACAGTTCAAAACCACCTTGCAAAAGCTGTGGATACAATGCGTTTTCACGATTTGTCTGAAATACATGACAGTTTAGTTTGGGCATCTGCACTAGTGTTGATTCTGTAACCATTCGAGCTGGTTACTGATTTTTTAAGATTCACGTTCACCTGCCACTGTCACTGCAATTCTTGGATATGTATTTTATATTCCATTGACACTTGATGAAATAACATGGTTTGAATTCATAAGCTTTGCACCCTACCCTGATGGCCACTGAACAATTAGAAGTTGCAAAACCTGTTTCAAATGTTCATGTCGAATCTACGGATGCCATTGTCTCGCAAATCAGTAATCAAAAGTCTAGTGGATTAAAAGTTATTTGGGAGTCATTTTTGAGTACCTCTTATAAACAAACATTGAAGTATCTCATCAGTGTGAATTCAATGCTTTATTTAATGGCATATGTCGGCAGAAGTGAAATTACATTTCTCATAAATACAATAATATTTTGACAATTTGTGTAGTGCTGTTTTTTTTGTTTAAAAACCGCCTCAAGGTTTTAATAACCCTATCACACCTGATCTCTAATATTTCAAGTTGCGGCCAGCTTCATCTCCTGGACTATGGTCAAATTAGATATGCGGATATGGATTTACATTAATTTTTTTATGTCTAACCCACATGCAATTACCAAACATTGCATAAATTACCTTTGTATTCAAAAGGAGAAGAAATTATGGTGAAATGAACCTCTGAGCAATATCCAGCCTGTGTTATTCGAGCATCCAGATTTCAGCCATGTTGATGTTGGATTGGAGTTTAAAAAAAGAAGTTATTTGATGGGGCAGTTGTATATTCTATGTGTCACTGCGGACTCCAGTTGAAGTTGAAAATAGTATTATGGCAAGTATGAAATTTGATAGATTTCTGGTTTGTACAGGATGGTCCAGAATGGAGTACCTAGTTTCAAAAAATCACTGTATGCCCCCAGAATGAGAAGAGGGGTGAGGCAGGTGCCGTTAGGTCAGGGGAACAATGCCATTTTTTTTAATGACCATGTTGTGGTCAGGTAAGCACTGGGGCTTTGTTGTGGAGACATTTAAATCATAATGACACGTGTTCCTCTTGCAGGTGAAGGTCTGAGTGTAAGATTTGCCTTACATTCTGGATGATAATCTAAGTGCAGCGGCATGTTTCCGCGTGGATCGGGTTGGAGATTCTTCAATTGACGCTCTTACTGCTGCGATGTTTTCGGGTGTTCGCACACTTTTAGGTCACTCAACTGTTTTTTTAGGAAGTGCAGATCCTGTCAACCATACATTACTGATCCATTTACGAATGGTTTTAGGATGAGGAACACTGCCATTACGATTTTACCCAAAACAGATCTGAAAAGCCCTCTGCGTAGCCACAAAGCTTTTCCTGTTTTTAAAGAACATCTCTACAACAAAGCACCACCTGACCACGGTATGGTTACTAAAAAAAAATGTTGTTTTTCAACCGATCTAACGGCACCCGCCCCGCCCCTCTATTCAGTCTAAGGGGCCTACACCGATTTTTTGAAACTAGGTACTCCATTCTGCCCCACCTGTATAACAAAGTTTTGAAATGCACTTTATTATCCTTTTTTCCAAGGAGGACAACGTAAATTTAAAATCAATATTCATTTTAGTTCTTACTAAGTACCAATAGCGAGCTGCCTTTGGTATGTAAATATTAAGGCGAGTCAACTACAAATACACATATCCTTTTTGTGAGTGATTAGGTCGGGACCACAACGTGGCCCTGCCCCAATGTTTTGGTTTTGTTGGATGTTTTGAAAACATTTTGTCGCTGGAGACCTGACTTCAAGAAGAGGCGTCAGTACTAAGCAAGATCTGAACAATAAGAAATTGTTGGTACAGTTCTACCATCTCCAACTTTTTTGTCATTGTTTTACTGTTTGAGCTTTGGACCATCCAGGTGCACCAGCACAAATACATAGATGAAGATTTTATCGATCACGTCTGTAACTTGTTTTCGCACCTAAGCAAAACTGCAGATCACCAACGAAAAAGCAGCTTGACTAAAAATATGCTTAATTAATTTATTTAATGCCTGTAGGGCTCGAATACAGGGTGTATCGGTATGTACCCGACAAACTTTAACCAGCGATTCATGATCATATTTAGAGTAAAAAATGTTATGGCGACTTTGCTTTCGGTAACGTTTATTTTCAATAAAAAAAATAAAAATTGCACACTCCGTCACTGTCCACCACTCCACTCTACCCCACCTCGCTACCTGCACCTCTAACGCGATAGACATCGCGGCGGTAGGCGGGGTAAGTGGAGCACGGATATGTGGACAGTGGGGAATTTTTTTATTAAAAATAAACATTACCGGAGAGCAAAGTCGCCATAACATTTTTTACTCTAAATATGATCAGGAATCCCTGGTTAAAGTTTGTCGGGTACGTGCCGATACACCCTGTATATCGGTAAATATAAGAAATATCAATAGGTTCAATAAATACTTTTCATCTTACTTTGTATTTACATTATCATGGAATCACATTATCTTCATATCTCAATTTACATTATCAGAGAATATATGATACTAATGTGAATGGTAGAAGAAGTCGAGGACGCCCGAGGAAGACATGGCACGATCAAGTGAATCAGATACTTGAGTCGGGCCATGTCAAGAGTCAGAATAATAGAAGAGCATGTATGATAAGATGTATGAATGTGAATGAGGCGAGGAGTGTATGCCAAGACCGAGTTGTTTGGCGGTCCGTCCTCTCTGCCTACCCCTGCGGGGAAACGGCGTGATGGTTAGTTAGTTAGTTATCATGGAAATTTTACATAAATAGACAATCAAGAGAAAAAATGACAATTTTTTAAATATAATATCAGCCATCAACCAATGTTCTTTTCCACATTCAGAGTTAAACAATTTCACTAAAACCTCTAATGCCTTGTTCGCACCTGACAAGTAGTAAGTCGAGTGGCGAGTAACTTGCTACTTGACTCACCGAAAAGTGTTCGCACTGCTGTCAAGTAGAGTTAATTAGTAAGCGGAGCATCGCAACATGACGGGCTGTAACGCAATAAAGCAAATACATTAATTAAGCTGATTGTAATGGTTAATTGGAAGAATAAATTAGTGAGATGAAAATAAATAAACCATGGACACGAAAATAGATTAAAAGCCACAAAAATAAAGAATTTTAGAGTAGCATTTTCGCTCCAACGGGACGACATATCGCGTGTGTCTGCGTCTATGAATGAACTGCGCATTTGAGTGCACAGGGATGCATGGAGGGGGACTCTACTCGCTGAAAAAAATAGAACCAAAATGAATTCAATCTACTAAAGAGCTGACAAGCCTACTCTACTAAATTTGTGGTGTTCGGACACGTTTAATAATAATAATAATTTTTATTGATTTCTTACATATTACAAATTTTAATTTATTACATATAAGGAATAATGTCATAATATGTAAAAGAAATTTCAAGGATTGTAGCAATTTTAAAAAAATCGCAGGCAGTGGTAATGATTTCGTCAATGTGGAGACTCTTTCAAAAATCGAAAGAATTTCCCTTTTGAATCTCTCCTCACCGATGCCAAATATATCAATCTCGGAGGAAATTTGGTAGCCTTAGAATAATCTATGCTGACTCTGTCTAAGATATGTTTAGTTACTAATATACTCGCCCAGTCAGAACGGGGCATAAGATAGTGAGTTTTTGAGAAAGTGTTCCAAAAATTAAGACTTTTGAGCTCATAAATTTTTTAAGTAGTGAAAAATCAAACTTGGTTCTAAAAATACATATATGTGACTGGATCTACAGTCAGATACTTTCCTACCCTCTGTCTTCCCCATCTCCTTCCGTCTTCATTCCCTTCAACTTTACAACATACCACCCCATTTGGTGATGCCATGGTCCCACTGGCTTCAGACAGTTGGGTCAGCAGACTGAAGCAGTGTTCAAATAAAAATAATATCGGTTTATAATACAATACTCCAAGCATTATTTATTCTATGATATCAAGTATATTTTGTGAAGTTGTGCAAGAAGTTTAATCGATGATATTTTTTTATTTGTTTTGTAAAAAAAAAATTCATTAAATTTACTAACAAAATGATTGTGATATGGCTCTGCCTTGTGGCAGCTTTGCAAAACTACTTTTTTATTTTTAAAATTCTTGTAATATCAATGTTTTATGATAACTGATAACTAAAATAAAATAAAAATTATAATATAATTTTATTTTTCAAAATTCATGTGTTGTCTGGTTTTTTAAAGATTTTTTAAAGTTTTATTTTTTAACTGTTTGAATGCATATCGTGGATATTTCGAAGAACGAATATCTATCATAAATTGCGTGTCATCGATATATCGACGATATGGTACGCAGTATATCTCTGGTAATCTGATGGTGCGCTGTGTCCGCGGTGTTTTGCTTTTCGCTTCTTTAGTGCTTATGTATATTTTTAAATCATGCTAAGTTTCCTCGACAAATAAAAAAAAGAAGTAATAAAAATCTCAATATTTGACCAAATTATGATTTTTTATTTACCATCCCAATTTTTCTTTTTTTCCCTGTTTTTTAACACAGTTATTAATTATTATTGTTATTAGTTATTGCAATTTTAGTACATATTATGAAAAAGGCTTAGCATACAAACGGTTAATATTATGTACCTAGAACAGAATTTTGATAAATTTTTCCGAAGGATAAAATAATACCAATTTGAATTTTACCATTTTCTACGTCTATAATATACTCAACAGCAGATAATTTAGTTGTCTACCAAATCCTAATATAATTATTTTTCTAAATCTGATGTATAATGAAAAAAAATATGATCACTGAGAAAAATACGTTTTAACTCAAAATATGCTCAGGAATCGCTAGATAAAAATTCTTCAGGTAAGTGCTGTTAAACCAGAATGAGCTTGTTTTAATCTGAAGAAACAGAGAAAAAAAGCTTTTTTTTGTTTAAAAAAACAATTATCAAAGAAGAATACCTATGTATGATATGATTTTAGATTTTCACGGCCAAAAGTATTTTTGGGGTGTCATGCCGTGTTACGCTACCTCCTTCTTTAGCCAACGTTACAGTGTCCATCATCAGGGCAGATGTGTGCACTCCTTTCTTCGTTTATTTGCTATACATGCCTAAACCATCTGAGCATCCCTTCTTAATCTTACTCATTACTCCTTACATCAGCCTTGCATTCTTTACGAATCCCCATATTTCCCTCATGATCATACATAGTTTTACCAAAAGTCCACCTTGGGGCTCTCATTTCTACAGCATTCAGTCTACTTTCATCCTTCCTCTGCCAGTTCCATGCATCAATGCCATACATCAGGGTAGGTACCAGCACTCCATTGTGGATTGCTAGCTTCTTTGCTTTGGACAATTTTTTTGTTAGCGCCAACCGCATTCAGTTCTACATTGCTGGTGTGACGGACGTACTGATGTAGTTTTTGTCATTTTATATTTATGTTATTATGATTATTGAGTCTGTAACTTCTATGTGGTTTTAATAAATAAATCGTCGGAGTGGGGGTAGGGCGAGGAGCGCAGAGAGTGTTCTACCAGCAGGGGCAATGCACTCGGTGTTGCTGCCCGCTATATATAGGGCCCGTTTGGCCGTTTTCAAGTCAGTCTCACTCTACCAGCCGACACGACAACATCTCTCCTGCCCTGCCCGTTCTACCTCGCTCCGACTTTACTTCTACTTGCCTCTTTCCTTCACTGACCATCGCTTTACCCTGGACCTCGGATTACCTCACACTCTTTGGACCAGACCCAGCTTCGTCAAAGGAACAGCCACTAGGACACTCGGACCAGCGCTACAGCGGCAAGCATTCTCCCTCCACACGTGGTGAAGGGAGCTACATTTGGTTCCTCCGTGAATCGGGACCTCCAGCCTAATTATAGTTCTTATGTACCTCACCCCGTCTGGTACAGCTGGAGTTACCTGCATTTACCCTTTTTTCAATATCTATCAGCCCTTCCATCTCTCATAAAAATTAACATTCAACCATATTATTTACGATCATCACTCACTTCTTATATTTTGTATCCTTTTTATTTAACCTTCCGTTGAATACAGCCTATATTTAGATTTTTTTTCTTCTTTTCTTTATACCTAGTTATCTTTTTGATATTGTTTATTATCGTATGTTTCATTTTGATATCGATTATATAATACGTCGAATAATCGACGTATTCTTTATCCACAACATAACACCATTCCCCCACTCCACTCTCATTCCCCCCCTCTCTCCTAAAATGCTCCTCGTACTTGCTGCTCTCATTTCTATTTCACTATTTTACCAGTATAATATAATATCTCGCGTGTCATTCATAAAACTCTTCATTTATTGTATACTTTTTCTCTCATCTTTACCAAAAGTATTTACACTTATAGAAAAACTTATATAATTCATGATGATAACTATTATGTATCAAAACTGTAGAGGACTACGGACTAAAACAGAAATATTTCACAATAATATTTTATTGAATGACGATTGTCACATATTCGGTATTACTGAAACTTGGCTTATTAATTCTATTTTAGATCCAGAACTAGCACCAACAGAATTTTACAGCGTTTTCAGATGGGATAGATCTAGTAACATTACAATTAATAGTATAAACAACCAAGAAGATTCTCGTCGAGGCGGAGGAGTGATGATCATAACACGTAACAATCGTATATTATACCCTTGGAACAATTCATTTCCTGTCAAAATATCTTCATTTTTACATCGCTAGGTGGCGGTGATAGTCCCTTCTCGGACTTAAAATGTTCAACATTTAACATGCGTATATTGCCAACGTCCGTTGGACGGACAGGGCACGAGAAGAAGAATGGTTTGGAATTTCGTGGTTCACATTTAAAGTCAATTTAATGGTGTTTTTTTATTTAACTTCTAAATATTCAGCCTTTTAAACTATATTTTATAGAACTCATCATTACGATTACTACAGTAGAACCCCGTTAATTCGAAATCCATGGGACACCAAAAATCTAATTTCGAATTAACAAATTCCCACGTAAATCGAAATTTTATGAAAAAATAAATTATAAACAGTCGCCGAAAATCGAGTTCTTCGTTCGAAAATTTAAATTCGGGTAGGTTCTTCGGAGTAAATTCGTAATAATACGACTTATTCCTGTGAAAATCGAATTTTCGCAGCCGTTTACCGCCACGGTCGGTCTTATATTCGAAAAAATATATACCAATATATAATTTTTCCGTGCAAATAAAATTTTCGCTGCCAATTTCCAGCCCTTTAAATTCCGATATTCTAAATAAATTCGTAAAAATACGATATATTTCCGCATAAATGGAAATTTCGCGGCCGACATCCTTCGCAGCCCGCCTTTTAAATTGATATATAAAAAGTATATTCGTGTTATATTTCAAAGCCTAAATCGAAATTTGGCAACCGATTTCCGTCTCTCTCTTCTAATTCAAAAATTCTAAGTAAACTCGTAAAAATACCATATAATTATCGCGAAAAAATATTTTGGTGCTCGAATCCCGTAGTATCCGGCCATTAATTCAGATACCTACTCGTAGTAATTCATAAAAATACGATATATTTCCGTGTAAATAAAATTTTCGCTGCCGATTACGGCCGCGGCTGGCCCTTTAAACTCAGAAATTTGAAGTAAGTTCGTGAAAATACGATATGTTTTCGCATAAATTCGAAATTTCGCAGTCGATATCCGTCACAACTAGCTCTTCATATTCAGAATTCAAAGTAAATTCGTAAAATTTCGCATATTTTCCTCGTAAATCAAATTCTTACGACCGATTGCCGTCGCGGCCGGTCCTTGACATTTAGGTAAATTCGTAAATATACCACATTCCACTGGAAACCGATTCCGATTTACAAAATAATAGTACGAATTAGGACGATTTCCAACCGCTTAAATCCACATTTAAGCTCGTTTTACCGCCATGGCTGTCTGTCAGATTCCGATTTACGAAAAATATCTGATGATTATCATAATTTTTTTCGTGTAATTCGAAAATCGATGTTTTTCTCGAATTACACAAACAAAAAGTGTGCGGACAAAAATTAATTTCCAATTAAGAATTAAAGAATTTCGAATAAAAAACATTTTGTATGAAATATTTTTTTGAAAATGTCGAATTATCTACGCATTTTTCGAATTATCGGGGTTCAAATAAACGGGGTACTACTGTATACATAATTGTTAATTTCCTTAAAAAGATTTTGGTCTGTTTCTCAAACACCGTGTACATTCAACTTCATTGACTTCATTAGAAATTTTAAAGATAAAAAATAAGTAAGTATTTATTTCCAAACACTGTGTACACTGCCCAACAAGACATAACATAAAAAACGTTCACTCACACAAGGTCAGAGCTCGTAAAGACAATGAATTCTTACATATACTTGTAACTGAAAACAACACGAAGATAGTAACAAACAATTCGGAATACACTGAACGCGAACACCCTTTCAAACATAATATTTCTTGCATTTGAAAGAAATGTGACAGTTTATGTTAAAAATTACGTAAAAAAAGGGAATTTGTGAGTTCTGACTGTTTTTCTGGCTTCTTAAATTATTGCAATGTTTCAAGTAAGTTCCTTTAGATCTTTTACACCCAGTAATAAAACATTTTGATGGCATATTGTAAATACGTATGCTGTGAAACACGGAACGTACAGTTTCACCTCTGTTCAACGGGGGCTTCTCTCCCGGAATGGCAAGAAAGCTGTTGAAGTGTTGTAAAATATGGTGAAATTGAAGTATTTATTTAATTGTTAATATTCACAGATATCATAACGACAATATGAACCCGTACCTTGACAGATATGTGTATTACATACATAATTTAAATTAAAGACATTGTGTAAAATCATTAATTATACCATAGTCATAAATCGAAGTTTGAAAAGTGGGTTGTATGGTGTATCAATGTTTTTATTTTTTATGGTCGAATGCTTACATCATTTACAAAAAAAAATCCGCTGTTTGAAAAATAATAGTCCATTAAATAACAACAAAAAATATGAAGTCTGACAATGTCATACGAAAGGTAGTAATTCAGCTGTTTTAGAGGGTCGTTTTGCTGCAAATCACCTTTTTGCCCTATAACCTACTCTTAACGCGTACCCTCGCGAAGACTTAATCTGCAATGCTGAATGCATCTGGGTAACTATTCCTCCCTCTAACTCTACCTCCAAACGTACTATCCATGTAGCCTGTGTTTATCTGCCACAGAGTCAAGGATATGAAACTGCGCTCAGTTCATTTCTTTGCTTACTTGCTAACGTAAAAGATCAATATCCCGATGACATCTTACTTGTAATTGGAGACTTTAATATGCCCACCGTAACATGGAATGTACAAAACAATGATTCACACTTGACACCTGAAAACTTGAACACAATTAGTTCCTCACTTGCTGACACAATCCATTATTCTGAATTAAACCAGTATAATTACATAAAAAATGCAAATAACCGAATCCTCGATTTAGTTATCTGTAATGTGGAATGCAAAGTATCTCGCGCACACGATCCTCTTGTCAGCGAAGACTCGCACCACCCATCACTTAAAATTATGCTACAAATCGATACACTTCCTATTATTCACGCCCCACCCAAAGAAATTTATCAATTTAAAAATGCCAATTACGATTTAATTAACCAACATCTGTCAATGACAGACTGGTCATTTACTCGGGAGAATGCAGATGTCGACGTAGTAGTCGATTCTTTTTACAACATTTTAAACAAAACCATTAACCAGTTTGTCCCTAAACGTATCATAAAAAAGAAAAAATTTCCAAACTGGTATTCAGCTCATCTAATTAAAATCATTAAAGACAAACAAAAACTTCATAAAAAATGGAAATCCTATAATAATCCAGTTGACTACATAGAGTTCTCAATCAAACGTACGCAACAAAAATACTTGCAGAAACATTGTTATAATCAATACATAAGTTCAGTTGAATATAATATTCTTATAAATAATAAACAACTTTGGAACTACGCTAAAAACAAAAGTAAAACAAATGGCATTCCACAAATCATGCACCTTGAAGACGAGTCAGGCACTGGCGCTCATCAAGTGTGCCAATTATTCGCGAAACATTTTCAGTCCACCTACGTAAACGATAATGACACGAATGATCCGAGTATAAACAATAGTTTTACCTATATGAATAATCATAACCCGATTGGGAACATAGAAATAAACAATTTATTGATCAAAAAATACCTGAAGAATTTAGACATTAATAAGGGTGCTGGCAGTGATGGTATACCGCCATACTTTGTCTCAAAATGTGCCAAAAATCTTTCATACCCACTAACTAACATATTTAGAATGTCACTAGAAGCAGGAAAATTTCCTACAAAATTCAAAGAAGCAACTATAATCCCTATTCATAAAACAGGTTCAAAAAGCAACATTGTAAACTATCGCCCAATCTCAATTCTAACAGTATTTAGTAAACTCTTTGAGAAAATTGTCTACGATCAAATTTATACAACAATTGTTCGCAACATACAAAACCAACAACACGGATTTCTACAAAAAAGATCGGTACTAACAAATTTGGTAAATTTTACTGAATATTTAACGAGCAATATGGACAATAGAAACCAAGTAGATGTAATCTACACTGATTACTCTAAGGCCTTCGATAAGGTAAACCATTTCATTCTAATTAAAAAATTAAATCAATTAGGCATCCATGGTGACTTACTTCGGTGGCTCACTTCATACCTTCGGAGTAGACTTCAATGTGTATCAGTTGAGGGAACTAAGTCCAGCTTCTTTTTCGTGCCCTCCGGTGTTCCTCAAGGTTCTCATTTAGGGCCATTATTATTTAATGTTTATATTTACGATATTCACAAATGTTTTTTACACGCCAATTACCTAGCATATGCAGACGATAAAAAAATATACCTAGTTATAAAATCAATCGAAGATTGCATTAAACTTCAAGAGGACCTAAATCGTCTTTTTGACTACTGTGAATCAAACAAACTTGTAGTTAATACCTCAAAATGCAATAAAATAACATTTACACGTAACAAAAATAAAATTCCCTTTATGTATACATTAAACGGGACATATATCAAAGAAGTAGAATCTATCAGGGACCTTGGGGTAGTACTAGATGTTAAATTAAACTTTATACAACACACTGATGAAATCATTAACAAAGCCAACAAAATGCTAGGATTTATCATTCGAATAACGAAACCTTTCCGCAACCTTAAGACTCTATATTCCCTTTACACAGCGTTCATCCGTCCCCACTTAGAACACTGCACACCGATTTGGACTCCTTTTTACCAAGCTCACATTGAAAGAATCGAAAAAATTCAAAAAAAGTTTTTTAAATACATAAATTATAAAAAAAAAATAAACTTCTCAAATTACACCGAATCTATTAATTACCATAACTTCGACTCCCTTCATACACGACGTTTAATTTTTGACCAAATCTTATTATTTAAAATTCTTAATAATGGCCTGGACTCGCCAGAACTAACCAACTTAATAAATATTCATATTCCGACAAGATCAACACGGCAATCCCATTTGTTTCATTTGCCTACACATAGAACTAACTTTAGAAAAAATTCACCAATTCCCCGTATATGTGCACAATATAACACAAAATTTCAAAATATTGACATATTTAACAATACACTTCACAAATATCGATTAGAAGTAACACGTACGATCGAAAATTAATACAAGAGTGTGGAATGTATTCGGAGCATCTCCTATCCTCATCCTATATTCCTCTTCCTCTCCTTCTCACCCAAAACTAATTGTATGTAATAAAACTCCATCTCCATTCAACTTTAACATAGGAGACTTTTTTGGCTTGACTTCATTTAACAATGTATATATTTATCTTTATATTTTATGTATAAGCTGTCTGTCTCTTACCAATAAATAAATAAATAAATAAATAAACATACTTCCCTAATACACAAACTAATTCATCGTTCACAACTACAGTAGAATCCATTCTGTGGGGGTGGAGAGGTTGCTTGAGAATTTCAGGAATCATAAAGTTGATGGATCATCAGTCAAAATTCCGTCAGACACCCGATGTAAACCATCCATTCTGTGGGGGGGGTCCATCGGCCAGAATTCCGACCTATAATTTTTTAATTTTATTTTAAATATTGCGCAGAACCCCTGACGTTGCTCAGGGACCCCCAAATCAATTTTAATTTTCCACGTACCCCTGAATGATCACACGGAACCGCTGGGGGTCCATACGGTCCACTTTGGGCACTTGAGCTTATATGACTTGGGAGCTGTACTCACAGAAACTTAAAAAACTCAGAGTTAGTTGTAGCACGGGGTCATTTGTACCTGTAAAATCACCTTTCGAAAAATCGGTACAACTATCCCCGAACGGTCGTTTTAAATTAAAATGCAAAATTTTGATTTTTCTCCACTCACCAACGCTTAAAAACCTGTCTGCTATATTCTTCAAATTGCAAACATTCACGCTCCACTTCTTCCCGCGGGACTGGCTACAAGACCGCATGCCATCACCATCGCATGACGACACATCATAAAACGCACTTAATAATAATTGCATTACATTTATATAGCGCAGTTTTTATTATGTTATTATTATTATTTATTTTTACTTATGATAGTTATTGAGTTATTCGCCTTGGTGCTGCTGACGGGGACAATTGTAGCACGGTCTCTCCCACAACCTGTAACCTAATTAATGAAAATAATATTTTTTTATTACAGTGCTCTCTTTTTGTAACTTATGAAGGTTATTCCCATCAATGTAATATTGAAAAAGAAGATAACACTAATAATTTAAATGAAAGTATGGAAAAGAACAAGAATGTTTTATTTTGCTATGTCTTGTTCTTCTTCAATGATGTAAATAACTCCATAAAGTATTTGGGATAATAATTGTTGAAATCACCTAACAATGTTAATAGATAACTATAGGATATTATTATTATTTTATATGTCTTATAGTTAGTTATTTTATATGTATTATAGTTAGTTATTTTCTATGTCTTGTTCTTCTTCAATTATGTAAATAACTCCATAAAGTATTTGGGATAATAATTGTTGAAATCACCAAACAATGTTAATAGATAACCATAGGATATTAGTGTTAATTTTTTTTTAACGGTATGGAGTAGGTAAAAAAGTTGATTGCAAATACAATATCAAAAATGCCCCATAGTTCATTGTTTCATGAGCAATGAGCAGAACTATATTTATTTTCTGAACGATGGCAATTTTTTTAATTTCCGTTTCCTGTCGCTACTTTGGCATGTGCGCCATTTTGCGGTTTTGTCTATCGGCTTCGGTGGCGTCGCATTTTTTCGCCTGCCGCCTAAAATATATGTAACTGGTGAAATATAGTTGTAATTAGTATATTGTAAGGTTTTGTTATAAGCTGAATACACCAGGTAAGTACAACTTTAATGTTGCCTTTTTATTTTTGTTTATTATCTTTTATGTTATATTATGTGGATTGTCGATTGTTATGTCGCTATGGCGTCATAACTACGTTCAATTGTTTTTACTTAGGATTCTTGTTATCCGACAAACTCAAAGAACGTGTTCGATTGTATATTTCAGACTAAACATGCCGGGTGCCGGTACGTTCAAAATCTTCATCGGAAATCTTTCCGAAAAAACGACCGCAAATGACCTTCGACCGCTCTTCGAGAAACACGGTACCGTCGTGGAATGCGATGTGGTCAGAAATTACGGGTTCGTTCACATGGAAAATGAGAGTGTCGGGCGCGAGGCTATCCAGGGCCTGAACGGGCAGCAAGTGCACGGCCAGGTGATCAAGTGCGAGGCCGCCAAGAGCCGGCGGGCGCCCTCCACTCCGACTACCAAAATCTTCGTCGGCAACCTGACGGACAAAACCCGCGCGCCGGAGGTTCGCGAACTGTTCCAGAAGTTCGGCACCGTCGTCGAGTGCGATATCGTGCGCAACTACGGATTCGTGCATCTGGATGCTTCGGGCGACGTTAACGAGGCTATCAAAGAGCTCAACGGCATGATGGTGGACGGACAGCCCATGAAGGTGCAGGTGTCGACCAGCCGCGTGAGGCAGAAGCCGGGCATGGGCGATCCCGAGCAGTGCTACCGCTGTGGCCGCGGGGGCCACTGGTCCAAGGAGTGCCCCAAGGTGATGGGTCCTGACCGCAACGGCTTCCGAGAGCGCGCCTTCGGCCGAGATCCCTACCCGCCGCCGCCACCGCCGCCCCCGCCCTTCCTCCGCGATCGCATCATGGGCGGCTTCGGGGTACTCTCCTTACCTTACTTCTGCCAACTAAACGATTCGCTTGGCGCGTAAATAAAAACTTATTTCATGTCGCATAGTGACACAAGTCACCTTAACTTTTTTTTGTGTCGCAGTCAAATACGAGACTCTTGTGCGCTACATTTTGGTAGAAATAATTTTTTATTTATTTATCCATTCACCGAAAACTTGTATCATCTCTTGGTTAGGCATAGAGCCATCTGCATCGTTTGTCTATCTATCTCATTTCCATGTGACATCAACTATCACTGTTATCCATTAACCTCAAGCGGACCAGTCCGTACTGAATATCTCGTCAGGAGTCAACTCGTGAGTTTGGAAACACTCCTGCCATCTTTTTATCAAACCACTTAATGTGTACTTTATTCATCACTGTGTTTAGAGATACAGATGGCGGTCCATGAACTAGAACTTATCTTCTGAGATTGTCTGTTGTAGAGATGATAAGCCAATAAGTATGTCTGGTTTCTGCTGTTCCTGTCCATTTACGAGTATTATCTCACAACATTTCTACTTTTTACAGCTTTTCTAATTTGGGTTTGATTCCCGGGTTTACTTGTTTGTATTTGTTGTACCTTGCCCTTAGTCCTTTATAAAAGGTTTCTCGATTTTTTTATGTTTTTCTCCCGTTATAATAATTGTTTGACTTTTAGGATGCTTATGACAGCTACTATGATCGCTATGACTCATCGCGTGACATGTTCGAGCGGCGTTATTCCGGGCTGGGCCGTGGGCTGGGAGGTGGTGGCGGTGAGCGCGGAGGCGGCCGTGGCGGGGAGTTCATGTCCCCCCCGCTGCGCCGGGAGCCCCTGCACCTGCCCCCGCTGCCTATGTCACGCTCGCTGGGTGGAATGAGGTCCTCCTACGATGGCATGTTCAGCCGCCGCAGCCCGCCACGTGGACCGCAGATCTCAAGAGGGTATGTCTAGTCTTTTCGCTTTGTGTGTTTTCCGACTGGAGGTCAGCATTCTCAACTGCCTCTCTGAATAGAGAGACTGTGCTGTTCGTTCATAAGATTAAGAATAAGGAAGTTGAGTCCTTTTATTTAATTATTTTTAACAATGTTCACAGGCAAACTTAAATACCAGTATATTTTTTTTAAAGTTCTTTTTCATAATTAAATTAATTCTACAAGTTAAAATTTTATTAAGCCCGCCAAAACGGCGGCAAGAGCATAATACCGTGCGGCAGAGTTCGTGACGTAACCCGGCCCTTGCTTGTGTGAAATATAAAGGAAAATATTTACAAAACCGGGACACGCTTAATATGGACGAAAAAAATAAATTTTAAAAGTAGTACTAATCAATTCAGTTATCGTAATTTCGAAAAAAGTGCATTTTAATGGTTATTTTTTAAATTTAAAAACACGAAATATCATTTTTCAACAAAACTTGCAACAGTTCCTAACATAGAGGTCGGTAAATATTTTCCCTCATATTTCACACAAGCAAGGGCCGGGTTACTTCACGAACTCTGCCGCACGGTATTATGCTCTTGCTGCCGTTTTCGCGGGTTTTAACAAAATTCAAACTTCTAGAATTAATTTAATTATGAAAACGAACTTAAAAAAAAAAAAAATACTGGTATTTAAGTTTGAATGTAATATACATGAACATATTTTTTATAAGTCAAAATATTTTTCTCTCAACTTCCCTATTCTGCTCGTATTCAATAAGCGATTAAAGGTCATAATTTTTATTCCAAAGCCTCTTAATTCATAATCGATGAGCAATTATTGGACCAGACAACCCATCAAAAGCTCTTAGCGATTAATTTTCTCAATTAATTTATTTGTTTATTATCTTTCCAGTATGTTCGAGGATTTCAGCCGTGATTCCTTCGATGATAGAAGGTAAATATAATATTTTTTAATAAATTTAAAGATTTATTTTTACTACATCCTGTGGCTTCCATAAATACATTTATTATGACTATTGAATGTATTGCTTTTGTGTAAGAACTGAAAATTGTTTTGTAATAATACTTACTCAAAATATATTGATAATACTGCAGTTTCCGATTTCACTGCGGGAAATCTCTCTTTGGTATCACTTGTATTTTTTTCAAATTTTATGGTTGACCATGACACTGAATGTGAAATGATTGTGTATTTTTTGCACATTAATTTGTTTCGTTTGATGTTAATTTATTTTGTCTTGTTTTATTCCAGACCTGGACTGAGGGGACCTTCTCCCCCGCGAAGATACGCCCCCTACTAAAAGAACAGTGAAATGTTCCATAAGATTTTATAATTTATTTAAGTCCTGTGAATGTCTAAACATAATCTATTTCTTCTACTATAGGACAACACTAATGTGGCATCAAGGTATCTGAATATTATATAAACCAAGATAATTTCATGGGTAAATACATCACCTCCTATAGCGTATACTACAACCGCATTGTGTACATTTTTGTAGAGTAAGTTACATTGGGAGGAAGTAATTTGGCTAGTGCCTCATTGCTCTGTGTAAATTATACGTGCTTTGATTTGGATGAAATGTATTCATGTTTCAGGATATCTTTAAAACTTTCTATAAAATAATGTCTAAAATGTGTGTACAGCTTTGGGAGGTCTGTCTGGGGTCTAAAGCAGACTCGATGCTGTAACGTAATGAATGATTGTGTGTTAGGTATTGTTGAGAGTGGAATTGTAGGAAATATTTTTCAAATAAACAAGTCCATCTAAAACTGTTTTGTTATATTTATTTGTATCCTGATAATTATCTCCTGTAAATCAAATTTTAATAATTTCAATTTCATTAAGATAACGTCACTCACTTTGTAACACCGCATAGCCCATTTTACACAGGTTTTCAGGAGGAACAAAAAAAAATTTAGGGTAAAAAGTTAGTTGCAGTGTAAAACATGTGTTCTTAGCGAGATATTCTGTTTAACTTTCTTCAAATAATAAAACTAAAATAATTTTAGTTTTATTATTTACTTGTTATTAAATAGATTTTATATAAATGTTTACTAATCTTACTAATAATAATAATAAAAAAAAAATATTTGTAAGTACCAATTGTTTTGTTACCAAACATAGTATAAATGGAGCGGTGATAAGTCAAAACATCTCTTTGTCAATTCACGCAGGCGACCATGCGCGCATATTTTTACAAGAAATCATGTTTTTGAGATATGCTGTTTTTTTTTTTTTTTTTTTTTTTTTTTTTCTCTCTTTTTTTTTTCTTTTTCTTTTATATATTCAATAATATTATTATTCAATGTATAAAAACTAAAAACAGTTTATTATAAACAAGTTCTGCTTCGTATTTATTATTAAGCGTTACAGCTGTTTCGCCCTCTGAAGGCATTATCAAACTGGCCATTACCAGTTTGATAATGCCTTCAGAGGGCGAAACAGCTGTAACGCTTAATAATAAATACGAAGCAGAACTTGTTTATAATAAACTGTTTTTATACATTGAATAATAATATTATTGAATATATAAAAGAAATAAAAAATTAAAATGGAGTTCTACAAAATAAACTTAATAACAATAAATATGCTGTGTTATAATGTGAGCGACAATACGTTATTGGTAATTCAGTGTCGCCTAAAAAAAAAATGAAGGTTTGAGTTTTTTCCCTTTTTAGATACAATATTACTCCTGTGAGACTAAAAAATATAATAATGTTTTTCATAATATTGCTTTTTAAGACTGCTGGGGGTTCTTTGGGCATCGCAATTAAAACTAACTGCAGTTTTTGGAAATAAAGGCTGAATTTGAAAAAATCAATGCATAGGTCTAAACGTGCTTGGAAGCTAGTGGGACTGTATTTTCAATTTGGGAAATTTTTGAGTTTGAAGACAGTGTAAAGGAGAAAAGTAGGTTGGAAAGTGTTTATCTATTCACATCTAGTCAGTAAACACAAACAGCCATTTCAATCTTGATTCTGAATGTTGGTCTCACCAGGGTAATACTGGGAGTGTTGTCTGATGTGCAACAAGGTGTACGTATTTTTATGCAAATTATTTTGCTTGTGGCGTGTTCCGAGCCTGTGGCCTGCGACCTGCAAGATCCTGAACCCAGAAGTTTGCCACTCTGCCACGGAGGTCATCAAATGAATGTTGAAGATGAACAAAACAATACATGTATATTTTTTTACATTAACTCCAAACAGGAGACCCTGAGGAAAATAATTTCCCTAGATTATCTTTGGGAATGCTGTCTGGAAGATGGGGTCTTGAATATACCTGGTTGTAGAAGGGAGGAAACATAGAGGCCGTTAAATCATTCCACAGTCGAGCAGAACTCAAGAACGAGTCTTAAAAATGGCCTGTTCTCATGTGATGTAGGACGTGTTCTAACTGCACCGGTGCTGAAGGGGCCAGTGAAGCTAGTCACCTCCTTCCTCTTCTACACCTCCTTACCCTCCCCAATACTTTCAGCCTCACAACAAACCCTACCCTTGGGGATGCCATAGTTTCACTGGATCTAGACGGTTGGGAGTATTTTATCCAAACGCATTAATTTTTTTCCTCAGAGCATCTTTCATTGGGATAGTGGTAGAACAAGAACAGCATTCCCATCTGTCTCCTGTGCTCGAAAAAGGCAATGCAATCTGATATATAGGAATATGTCCAATGAACTGCCCGTTTCTGCTATTTCGAGGGTATATTATACCATCTCTGCAGTTGGGGGTGTCACTGGTCCTACTGTTCCATCTTACATCTGATGGCAGGTCGCTTGCTGAAGATTATTTTTACTATGTCCACAAAAACTCTTTTCGAGAAAACAAGGTTTGAAGTTAAGATTTTTAGCGTTTTACTACGGAGATGGAATAAAAGAGATATTCAAAATGTAAGTTCCCGCTGAAAATTTCTGTTTTTTGTGTGTGGACATGGTAGATAAAAATACAATTTATTATTGCAATCAGGAGCTTAAAAAAACCCAAAAATGGAGATAGTACAAACCACTCCTCAGCAAGCTAGGTCCCCTTCGCCAAAAGAATGACTAAACAAAATACATGAGAGAAGGACTTGGCACGCCTACACAAATACAAACCGAACATTCAGTCCAAATGGTTATACAAAAATGGCGGTGGTCCCCATGGTTATTATTCAGTTTATATTATAAGTAATAAATATTGGTTGCATCTTTGCCGCCATTTTTGTATAACCATTTGGACAAAATGTCTAGCTATTTTATTTAGTCCTTTACAAAAACACATACACAATTTGTGGATGGTTAGGTATATATGCCACTATTTTTTTTTTGCTTTCCGTGGCCGCCAGAAAATAAAAACCTTGCGACCCTGCCCGTATTTGAGGAAACCGGCTATTATGAGAATGAGAGGTTACAAGGGAACTATCAGCTGTATTGTGTTATTTTTTGCAATTATGGAATAAAGGTATGATATTGATATTGGGATTCTCCGTATTCTTTGATTTGGTCACTTACTATTTTTTATCAAATAATATAAAACATTTGAAGGGGATGTCTAAGAGAAGCTATAATTTAGTTGTTGCTACCCTAAAAATTAAGATTCCATCAACTAATAGATTATATTTATTGTTCACACCCCTTTGCACTGCATGAGTCTGCAAGCTCAACCAAATCCATCTTTATTAGTCGGCTTTGGGAAAAGGCATCTTTCAGATAAGGATATTGAAAAAAAAACTCTTTAATTGCCTTTCACATGACGGTAATAACGGTTTTCTTTGTTTTTCTACTGTGGATTGAGTCTAACTCGACTATACAAAACTTCTCGTTAAAAATTCATTTATTCAAATTAGATTTCAAAACAAACAAAAAAAAACATTTATTCGTGTTGTATTTACAAAATAAAAAAATCCAATTTCTTTTGGTCCTGTCAGTATTATTTTTGAGACAGGTTCCTGAGCAGTAAATATCGGTAAAATATTTTTCAGGTTCGAAAACACTGAACATTATGATCGTGTTTGTTTGTTCTGTTGGTATCTCTGTTTCATATTAAAAGTATTTTTCCTTTTCGGCAGGGGGGTATAACTCCGATCCAAAACTTCAACCGTAACGAAGATGCGAAATCTCCATGACTGTGTGACGTAATATCTGTATGGACCAATAGGAAATTTTTGAATTTCTATGGGAAAAACTCTTGACAACTGAGCGCTATAATAATATCAAAATGGACGCTTGCAACGCACATTCACACCAATACGTTCGACGCAAATGTGAAAATACTTATATAAATTAATAAATATCAGTGCCGTGTGAAGTTTGCACACTTGAATATATTGATTACCCGATTTTGAGAACATTTTGCATGTATTTGAGGCTAATACTACATGAAATGGCTCATTTCGAGATCGAGTGCAAAATGCGTATTGGAAAGTAAAGCACTGTCCACCAAACTTCCTAAAATCAGACACACCATCCTCGTGAAAACAGGATTTATTGACCAAAGTGCAGGTACAAATAATATTGATTATTTATATGAAATTCTAAGCTCATTTCGTACTGTTATTTTTCTAGTTGAGGAGGCATGAAATATCAAATTTTTATCATAATGTGAATAATTGCAGCCATTTCATAATGTCGAAGATACATTCATTTGCACAGTTTAATCCTGTTTTCACTTATTTATCTTACTTTGTTTTGATATGTCAGATGTGTTTCATGATGCTCATTGATGCACATCTAAAAGCAATAATTTAGCAATTTAGTGATGACATGATTGTTGTAGGTATGCAGGACAGTAACGTTGTGGTGTCGTGTCAAGAGATTGGGGCCTGCACAGGAGAACCAAGGAAGAGTACTCCATGGACTGGACGCGACAAGAACAAATCATTCTCAGTACGTTTACTTTTCTATTCTGTACTTTATATTTGCACTGTTTTTTATATTTTTATTAGTATTAATAAATTTGTTCTTATCTTTCAGTGGGATCTGAACTGACAAAACTCAGATAAATGCAGATAACTTCATTAATGTAGGACTGAATGACGTTGGCGCTAACAAAAAATGTCCAAAGAAGCGAAGCTAGCAGTCCCAAATAGAGTGCTGGTTCCTACCTTGATGTAGTGCAGTGAGGCATGGAACTGGCAGAGGAATGGCAGAATGATGAGAGT
This sequence comes from Limnephilus auricula, assembly GCA_951813805.1. Lineage (NCBI taxonomy): Eukaryota > Metazoa > Arthropoda > Insecta > Trichoptera > Limnephilidae > Limnephilus > Limnephilus auricula. The sequence continues at coordinate 37,905,058 of OX638388.1, forward strand.
AGACTGAATGCTGTCGAAATGAGATCCCTGAGGTGTATGTGTGGTAAAGCCATGTATGATCGTGTGAGAAATGTGGAGATCCGCCAATAATGCAAGGCTGATTAATGTAAGAGTAATGAATAAGATTAAGAAAGGGACGCTCAGATGGTTTGAGCGAATGAACAAAGAAAGGAGTGTAAGGAGAATATGTGAAAGGTAGAAGTTGGGGACGTCCGAGGAAGACATAGCATGATCGAGTGAATTAGATACTCAAGTCGAGCCATGTCAAGTCAGAATTCTAGAAGAGTATGTATGAGACGATGTATGAATGTAAATTAGATAAAGAATGTGTTCCAAAACTGGGTTGTTTTCTACTACCTACCCCTGCGGAAATGGCGTGATGGTTTGTTAGTCATTCTTGTATTTTCTGTTTCTACCTGTTTAAAATAAAATACTAAAACATATAACTGTGAGTTTTCATTTTTGTTCTGAGGGAGCATTTTGATGTTTCCACATTTAAAAAAAATAATATTTTAGGCTGGTGAATTGCGTAGATACCGAAAGAGAACTATATTGTCTATGGTCACACCCTTTTTTGGGTTTTCCTCTATCCTTGTCGATGGTGTGTGTGACGTCATATCTATAGGGCAAAAAAAAAAGTATCAAATTATTGCCAAGTCTATGCTAGTCTATGGTTAAATAGCGTCGAAAGTGTCTCTATACAAAAAGCGGGAAGTTATCAATCTATAGATTGGTTCATTTATGCTTTTCGGTGTCGTCAGTGTGTCTAATAATTAGTGTTTTTCCGGCGATATTTACTTTTATGTCTTCAATAAATGTGTGAATGATGTTTTAGGTGAGTAAAATGATCACTTTTCCATTATAACTTTGTGTATTATTCGACTTGTGACGTTAAACGTGGAACGTGTGCTCATCGATATTTATTATGTATGTACTACTTGAATTTGACAGCATTGCTCTCAAGTTTTTATGTTTTTCAATAAATTTTTATTCGATTACCAACTTTTTGACTCTACGCACAGCAATTTCGTTATGCCAGATTTCTTATTTTTTAAATTTCAACATTAAATGTAGTATGAAATTTGCAGATTCTGTACAAAAATTGAATTGTGCAAACAATGTAGGTACTCAATATGTCAAAAAGTTATAAATACGGTTCTATAAGTCATTCTGTAGATAATTAATTCACATGGGATCTTCTGACATGTTATTTTTATAACTGTCACAACATTATTGATAAAGTTTTGTATACAACAGAGAATAATGTAAAATATACGAGTGACTATTATTAAAATAAATTTGATAACATTTGTGACAGTTTGAAAACTCTAGGAACATAATTTTCGTTGTATGCATCATACAATGTCTGTCTGTACCCCACAAACGATTAATTATTATAGAATTATAGAACAATAATAAGAACTCACAATCCGCTAAAGTTTTTGTCATTCTCCTAATATTTCTTATTTTTAATTATACATGATATTATAAAAAACATTATGGTCTTCAAATATATACACTGAATCGGTATTTGTGTATCAAAGTATTATTTTTCTTTAAAATTATTGCTGGAATTGATTGTTTAGCGCTGGCATGAAATGGTACAACAATTATGAAAATGACACTAATTTTCCCTTCTCATAACTCGTTTTGTTGTTTGCTAAAACATGGTGCCAAATGGTTATTTATCAGCATAACAGACAATTCTTATTTATATCTTACCCTTCATTTCAGAATATGAACAATGTTTGGGTTCCATTGTACTTACCGTTGGAAAAGTGTTACATACTATTGAGTCTATTAAATTCCTTATCGTGATCTTATAATTGATTTTGGTTTTTAAATCTTTGTGTGTAAGAATTAATTGGAATATAATATTTTACATTTGCTTTTTTTGCCGTTAATTCTAGTTTTAGTAACATTTGCATAATCCACGTTAGATATTTCTTGTACTTGAGCTTATATTCCACCGTCAACTGGTTGGACTACTTTAGACAAATCTCTGTTCCATTATTTATTGTATTACATGGTAAGATTGCAAGCGCCTTTTCATGATATCCTTTTATCCTCCATGGTCTCGAGCATGACCATCCGATAGATCTCAATAACTTGTGTTGTCTTCAAAATGTATTAACTCTTCTATTGTATTTTGTTGTAAGGTAGGTAGGTAGCTGAAAACTCCCTATAGGTAGTATTATTTATTGTGAGGGTATGAAGTAAGAACATTGGAAACTCATAATATTATGTGCTATAAACCAAGCCCTGCTTTTTTATGGGGGTACATCAAACATACATATTATATAATTAATTAGTGTATAAAATGTATTTGTAATTTATGTATTTTTTTGAATTATTAATAAAAAAAAATATATGTATATATTATTTGACATCTTTAACTCTGCACCACACTCCTTAAAGTTACACAGGCGATCTCACAATACTTAATAACTATACGTACTCATCTAATACTACAACCATCGTATGAACTTCTTATTCTTTTTTTTCTTCTTTTTCTTTCTTGTAATCCATATTTTTATTAGTATGCATACTATACCTCAACTAGACTGATCCCACTCCCCCATCCTACCCTCTCCGCAAACCCTTTCAATCAACTTTTTTTTGTAATTTTTCATTATCATCTTTAAAATCATTTCACTTATATACAATACCCATGTGGAAACCTGTAAATAGTACAATTAATGTAACTTAATTAATTTTGCTTTTATAATAATATATATAATGTTGGTCTCCCGAATAAAATAAAATAATTTTATGCATTACAAAGTCAACAGTTTAAATAATATTATGTTATTCACATTTAATAAATGTTATTACTTAGAGTCAGTTATGCATAACTAAGATGTTCAGAATCAATTGTATTTGTATTTCTAAGAAAATTGACTTAGCATGCCAATTTTTTTCTGCAAATAGAGCAGTGAGATATAATATGGAGCTACAAATCCTACTACACAGCTAGGTTGGCTTTGGATTTAATATAATTTGAGGTAACTTAATATATTGTGGTATAAGTTCAGAACCTAAAAGAATTGATTTATAAAACTTTTTGAAATTTGTTAAAAAAAAAATTTGTACAAAAAAAACATAAAATCAGGCTTCTGTCAAAATTAATCAAAATCATTTCTATGCTCTAGGTACCTATATCAATCAGTTTAAAATGTGTATTACATGTCGTACTTTAAAAAATTACATTAAATATTACCTTAAACTCTTAGAAATTGGATTGACTTTTGAGTAGTTTATATTCTAATTTTCCTATTGTACATATTGTTGAGCAAGCAACCACTGGCTTCCTTGGTATACAGTTAAAAACACAAAAAATTCCAGTACATATTTTTTACAAATAATAACTAGCTGCTAAAAACCCGCTCTTGCAGATTTTTCATCGGAAAATGATTGTGCGGAAAATGAGTATGGATTATTTAATTAAAAACATTTATCATTGAAGAAGAAGATGACAATAATAATCAAATTTTTTAAAATATGAAAATGAACAAGACACAGAAAAATAATAAAAGATAATGGTCGCAACTGGGACCATTATCCATATCCCAGTTGCGACCATTATCTTTTATTATTTTTCTGTGTCTTGTTCATTTTCATATTTAAAAAAATTTGATTATTATTGTTATCTTCTTCTTCAATGATATATTACATGGGAACAACCTTCAAAAGTTAAAAAGAGAGTTTTTCTTAGAAAAAAAAAAACAACATTTAGACTGATAAATTTGCCTTTAAAATTTGGTTTTTTAATGTTGGAAAATTTTTATTTTTCTGAAAAAAATTCTTCCAAAAGAAAATCGGAAAATTGGTCGGAAATTTTTTATAAAAACATTTATCTTTTTGATTTTGTTATGTGAAGTTTTCTAAATGTGTCATGCTGGAAATTTATGATCTTCCGGGATGATCTGGGGTTTTTTGATTTGATCCGGATAAAATGGAAAATGGGGAAAAAAGCTTGGAAAACAGGTCTTGGGAAATTTCAAGTTTTGTAAATTTTTCTTTGTGATATTTTCTCTGTTTGAAAACTTCAACGGTTCTTTTTGAAAATAACAGAGAGCGTCGCTTCCCTTTACAACATATAACTTATATTATATAAAATTAATTAAGTGCACTAATTTCGGTTTGATATGTAGATATATATTCCTGCATAATGAACTCAAATTTGCTTTGATATTTTAAAAATTGCCACTTATGATTTTCTGAATTTCGACAAGCGATAAAGTAGGTACCTACCCACCTATAATCAGTTTAAGTGATTTAATTTCCAATTATAGCATTTTTTAAATTTATTTTTTAGTGTATATTAATATTTACCCCTGATTGATGCATTACCATATTATAACACAATAATATGGTAAAACCGTCAACTTCATAATATTTTGAAAATTCTTTAATGAAATAACTCAATTAAAACGCATTTCAGATATTATTCGAGTTACCGTGTTGAATCAACAAATAAAATAATAAAAAATGCTGCATAAAACTGCATTATAAACTAAAAACGATAATTTTTCACTCAATTATACTAAAGTCGATATCGAACGTGACTCTTCACGAGTCTGCGCTAGTAACAAATAATTTATTTTGAAAAACAGTGAATTCAACAATGTATAAAATACACCTTATTGATTTTTCGATCAGCTACATTGACCTAATGCCTAATGAGTTTTCTTAATTTACATATTTATAAAACGTCACAATAAAGTAACATCATGCCCATCTAAAAAAGTATGCCCAGTTTTGGGCATTTTAAAATCTCTCACTCAGCAAAGCTGTGAGTTGTGAGTCATGCTCAAATAACCTGTTTTTTGTAATTTTTTCTTAATTTATCCTCCGTGACTAATGCGTTGTGCATGGCGTGATAGATAAAGATGCCCCCAAATATTTACGCGTTTTTACAACTTTCGGTAGCCTGTGTAAAATAGGTCACCTTTGTCTTTATCGCCATGACTAACGATACGAAATGGTGTCGATAAAAAATTCCCACAAATAATATTATTATTGAACCTAAGATAACTACTTCTGATGACTAACTGCGATGGCTGAGTGGGAAGCAGTTTGGCCTACGGAACTTGACGAATGTGAGTTCAAATCCCAGTTGTAGTCGAATATTAAATCATGTAATGTCATGTCTTTTTTGACTTGTTTAGTTTGTGAACTCAATTAATTACAATTTGATTTAAACATTTGGTACTAACTTGGGTATATCCATCTAATGATGTTTCCCGGGCGACCCTATCAATCTAACAGACCAGTTATACAAGCGTACAAAGAAAACATAAAAACTCCGACGGTAAATACAAGCTTTGGACAAAGACACTACCAATATCATGCTATAAAAGCATTGAACAGTCCAACACTTGAAAATAAAATTGAGGAAAACAAAAATAAATTCCGACACAAAATTACAAAATGGATTAAAGAACAAAAAAGACAATATTATCAAAATCTCATAGCATAAAATAATAATACATAATAACACACAAATCTAATATAAAACACAATCACCCACAAACACACAACACATAATAAACCTTATATAATATTATTTATTTTTAGTTTTACTTTAATTTTAAATCTCTATGGTTAAGTTTAATTTATCTTAATCTTAATATTTTTTTTTCTTTCTTCACCAACATTATATAGATATATATTTTTAAATGTATTGTGTATAATTTTTTTTGTATGTAAAATGTAGGCCTCAGCACTGGTAAACCACCCAGTGAGGCCAACATTATTGAATTATATTAAGAAATGTAAAAATATTGTATCAAAATAAAAAAATAAGAAGAAAAATTCAGAACTCTTTGTAGGTGGTTGGACTAATAATTCAGATGTATTATTTATCAATGTATTGACAATCAATCAGTAATCGAACGAGTGATCCAATATAACATTAATTATTAAAGTAAGGAAAATCATTTATTCCCCGCTTCTCATTATGTTCAGAAGACCTAAATAAGACCTAATAAGACACAAATTTAAATAAGTCAATAGCAGTCAACTTCATTATTAAACCATAAGGAAAACATTACCATTTATTGTAAGGAAAACAGATTTCAAAAGTACCCCAAAAAAGAGAGTAAGTATATCGTCACAATTACTTTCTCAGTAAATCGGTTTAATTGGTAATAACTAATAACTCATTTTATTACTACATAAAAAATTGAAATTGAACGGGGGTAAATAGAATGATATAAATAAGTCGCCCCGACGTGGCCTAACCACAGTTTGAAAATTGCCTTACAAAAAAAAAAATACTTGCAGAACTTAATAATAACATTTTTAAAATTTGTTTTACATTAAATTTAACAAAATGTATATTATTATTAGTGCCGCAAAAAAGGCTAATAGATTTATTTCGAGGCCCGCTATCCCATCCATACAATCAGTTATAACGGTGGAAATGTTATGAAGAAAGTATATGATCGTATTTGATGTATTATTTATTTCCGTAGAACAATGTTGTCACTTGATTGCGTACCACAATTTTAAAAATAAAAATGTATACTTATTTTAGTTATCCATAATAGGTTTCTTCGGCCTCCATAAAGTTCCATAGCTCTTGATGATAGACGTCGGGACCGGAAAATAGTTGCCCTGACCTTAAAAATTTCTGATAACAAAACTATTTAAATTTCATAACACAGAGCCCACAGTTCGTGGCATTACTGCTTCATCTACGTCAGATTTCTGCTTATTTCGGCAGTAGCTATTCTGGGATTATATAATATTCTTTAAAAGTTATTTCAGGTGATCGAAAACCACCATTAGTTGATTATTCTCGGGGTACCATTTGGGCTTTGTCGAAGTTTTTCACTGTGAGACTGTGAGAGTAGAAGAGTGACGGTGAAGCAAACTCTATTTGAATGTATTTATTTTTATACATAAAATTAACATAGGGAGATGTCTAAGGAACTGAAAAGAAAAATAAATTATAATAACGAGATACACGGACACGGGACGAGAAATTCAAAGCGAATTAGTTTGCTAACAAGAAAAAAAATTAAGCACCCAGAAATCTCTGATGTACCAGGCCGTCCAACTTTATAACAAAATCTCGAATGAAATTGCTGAGATAGAAAATATTAATAATTTAATAGAACAAATTACTTTGTGTAAACCACTGTAATCACATGTAGATATTATAACATGTGATTATAGTGGTTTACACAAAGTAATTTTTTTCATTTAATTAAAATGATGTCACAAAGTAATTTTGCAAAGATTGAATAAATATTAATAAGTTTGAAAAAGAATTAAGAAAGTATGTCTACCTCAAGCCTTACCAAACGACCTTAGTCAAACTTAATAAATGCTGGCGTCGCACAGGGATCGGTTTTCTCCCACTTTGTTTTTGTTGCACATAAATGGCATTTTGACATAAGCATCAATTTATTGTTACGCGGATTACACCATTACATTGGTTACGCGCGGAGAAAAATTTTGACTCTCTTTTATCAGACCATATTTTATAAAACATTCGTTTAGAAATGTATTATCTAGTTGCCCTGATATTATTACAACATGACGATACAACGAAAAAATACGTTGTATCAACAATGTATACGTACGAAGTTTGTTCTAATAATTAATAATAATAATTTATTCTTACATTTTCCCGACAATAAACAGTAAAACCTGTTAATTTGTTCGTAAGAACTTCAGTCCCATTTTTAACCGTTTTACGAATAAAATGATCTTTATGAAATAATTTTTGGATTAACATTTTCTCCGTGCGGGTCGTTTATTTATGTGACTCGTTCTTTAGTGAAACAACTCGGCTGTGAAATGATTTGCCGGCCTCTGATTTGCCTTCCTCCTACAACATGGATCTCTTCAAGACCCAGATTCAGTCCTCCCTGTTTCTCAAAAAACCCTTCACACAACATCCCCAAAGATGATATAGGCCCTGAGAGAAATTATTTTAGGGCCTCCTGTTTGGAGTTAATGTAAAAAAGCGTATTATCGTATATAAGTGTCTTATCTACGATAATACGCTTCTTTCCTGTCGATCCTCTGTATAATATTCACAGACGTGTACAAGTACAAGGCTTCTATGCAAACGCAAACGTATTTTCCTGTCGTCTCCTGGGATATAAATTCGTATCGTGGTCTCGCTTATTTCCAATACATTTTAGTTTGAAAAATATTTAGATGCTACATTATACGACATGCAATACGTGCAAAAGTTGGATGATAAAAACCTTCGCAGGTGACTAAAGTTTGTCATTTTATTGCTACGCCGAATGGGGTATTAATGTTTTTATAGTCCGGGTGGAAAAACTACCCAAATTTTAAAATCATAATATGTAGTTACTATTTTTCACGTCGTAGAACCACAATTTAATAGGGGTTGGGAATTTGTATTTTGACAATTAAATGGATGATTTGAATGCTTGATAGCGTCTGACCGAAATGACATTAGGAACAAAAATAGCGTTGCGTTGACCTAGAAATTTCAGATAAAAGCCGTATGCTGATGTTTCATTTTGTTTTGTTTTTGTTTTGTTTATTTAGATGTATGCACATTTTTTTCATACATCTAGTAAGAAAATACAATAATACAATTTAATTAATACAGTTTAAAAAATACAAATTAAAAAATACAAATAAAAAAATGAAAATTAAAAAATACAAATTAAAAAATACAATTTAAGAGATTAATTTAAGATTATTAATTTTTTTTTTATAATCTAATCAATGATTGTTTTTAATATATATAGCACATGTCCTACGAAAAGTGCTAAGGTTTGAGGCTTCCTTAACGGCATTCGGTAGTTTATTATACAGTTTTTGTCCTTTATAAAACACGCTATTTTGGGTGCACGAAAGCTTAGTTTTGGGAAGCCTAAAATCTCTGCATCTTCTCGTAGGATAATTATGAACATTTTCGTGATACATTTTTTTTTTATTTATTTTTTTTTTATTTTATTTATTTATTTACCTTTTTTTTACATATATACATTATTTATTGAATGTTTTGGCTGCCCAACTAGGAAGAATCCCGTTTTAGGGCAGTCAAATTATACATGTATTCTTAATAAAAGAGGATTACAATGTAAAGGTAATTGATGTTTGCATTGCATAGTATAAGCCTAGATACATATATTTTTATAAATATAAATAACCAAGAGAGGAGAAAGAATATAATAAAATCAATTATCTGCTGCTTTTTGGCATACTGATTTAAAGAAATAGGTAGGTACATACATATAAATAAACAGAAGATTAGAACATAAAGGCAAGTTTTACATAAGATTAGAACATAAAGGTAAGTTTTACAATGTTTTTCTGTTTTTTTTGTTTTTATTTATTTTTTTTAAAATTTCTGTTGTTGTTTTAGGTTTGTGTCTGGTGTAGTAAAAGTTCACTCTCTTTTCTCCCTAATTGATAAAGCCAAGTAGTGGTCAGTTTACGAAGAACACCTGTGCTTTCCTTTTTCCAAGCATCAGGCATGAAGTTGTATAGTTTTGGACCTAAGAATGACAAGTTTCTCTGAGCTAGGGATGTTTTGGTTGTGAGTGGTACAATTGGATTTCTCCTTGAGTGTCGGGTGTCGTGAGAGTGGTTAATAGATGGGTAGAGGTGGCGTTGTTTATGGGTGTTTAAAATTAATTTCCTCATGTACAGTTGTCTAACATCCAGAACTTGTAACTCCTCAAACAGTGCATCGCTGTGATATCTGAATGGTTTTTTGAGGATTACCTTTAGCAAAGATTTTTGAGCTTTTGCTAATTTGTCCAAAACTGTTTTTGTACACCCACCCCAACCTAAGGATGCATAGTCTAGAAGTGACCCACACATAGCATCGTAGATGAGTTTAAGTTCTTTTTTACGTAAGATATTTCTGATTGTTATAAACATGTACGTAAGCCTTCTAACCTTTGTGGTAACTAGATCTATGTGTCCGTTCCATCTAAGATATTTGTCAAATATAACACCCAGGTATTTTATACTGTCCACGCATTCTAGTTTATAGCAACTACAGGCAGTTGAGTCAGTGCATGTGTGTATAAAAATATTATATACTTCCTTGGGTTGGCCCGATTCTGTCGCACTAAAACGTATAAATTTAGTTTTTTCCGAATTAAGAGTCAATAGATTATAGTCTAACCAAAGTTTTAGCCTCCTTATTCCATCTTCTGCTTTGCAATGTACATCATACCACGTTCTTCCTTCAAATATTAAGACAGTATCATCTGCAAATGTTATAATATGATTGGAAAAATTGCTGTTACATAAATCATTTATATAAATACTGAACAAAATAGGTCCTAAGGTACTCCCTTGCGGTACACCAAATTCTACAAGAGCCGGATCACTATCCGTATAATTTATTTTAACTTTTTGGTATCTGTTGGCTAAGTAACTACCCATCCATTTGTATAGCTGTCCCTGAATACCTATAGCCTGTAGTTTTTTTAGAAGTATTTTATGCGATATGGTATCGAAGGCTTTGGCAAGATCTAAGAAGAGAGCGATGGATTTATGTCCCCGGTCAATATTGTTGGAGATAATATCCGCAAGCTTAGCAATAGCATTTTCTGTTCCTAGACCTGGCCGAAAGCCGAACTGGTTATTAGATAAAATCTTATGACTTTCTAGGTAGAGACTGAGACGATTTTTTACGATTTTCTCGATAATTTTTGAGAATGAGTTGAGTAGAGATATTGGCCGATAATTATGTATTTCCGATTTGTTTCCATTTTTGTGAATCAATATAACAACTGATTGTTTTAAGTGGTTTGGAAAGGTGCCTGACTTGAAACTAAGATTACAAATATGTGCAAGAGGACTTGCTATAAGCGGTTTCAATACTTTCAGCAGATTTGAGGAAATTTTGTCTGGCCCACAGGCATTCGTTGTCTTAAGCTCATCTATCATTTTCATGACTTCATTTTTCGTTGTTTGTATTTCGTCTGCTTTAAGATTATGAAAAGTTGAAGGTATGTTGGCTAATTCGGATTCAGTTTTCTTACATTTCTCAAGAATTTTATTTGCGAGAGAGGCTCCTACTGAAGTGAAATAGTGATTGGCAAAATTTGCCATCATTTTGGGGTTAGTAGTACTTGTGTTTTTGATATCTAATGAATGTATGAAAGACGAGTTGCTATTTTTGGTTTTGGTAATTTTTCGAAATGTTTCCCAGAAATGTTTTGGAGTTATGGTGTTTTCGTAAATATATTTTTTGTAGAAATTTTCTTTAGTTGAATTAATTAGTTTTTTACACAAGTTTCTATATTTCTTATATTGTATTTGTACTAAAATATTATCTGGTTGACTTTTAGCATTTTTGTGAAGTTGGTTGCGTCTGTGGATAGATTTTACGAGACCAGGGGAGATCCATGGCATAAGTTTTAATTGTTTGTTCGGTATAACTTTGATAACAGTGTGATTAGATATGTAGTATTGTAATTTTGTGATAAATTGCTGCATTGCTTGGTCAGTGTCAGTCTGATATATTACATTTTGCCACTTTTCTGTACGCAACTCCTCAATTAGACCGCTGTAGTTTATTCTGGAAATAGATTTATTTTTTGCAGGAGAGGAAGGTTTATTTCTTATGCCGAGCGCTATGGAATAATGATCTGAAATGGTTGTGTGTATGACAAACGAGTCTATAAAGTCAATTTTTTTAACGTTAATGTGATCCAAACAGGATTTACTTATGCCTTGTACTCTAGTGGGGGTATCAATTGTCGGAGTGAAAGCGTTTTCTGTAAGAAAACACAAATAATCATCGGATTGACGATGATTGTCTAGAATAGTATTAATATTCAAGTCTCCAATGATTATTTGATGTTCTGGATTATCTATGCTGTTAACGATAGAATGGAGTGAGTTGAGAAAGGTATCAATGTTGTGGAATGATGGTGATCTATAGATTGCAAAAATGCATAGGCTTTTGTTAAGCACAATTTTAAGACAGTTAGCTTGTGATAAAGTGAGTTCGTCAACTTGCGTTTGTATACCGTCTCTGACATAAATTACAATACCACTAGCTTTATTTATTATCCTGGTTGTGTGGTACTCAGTATAATTTTGTATCTCTTTGGAGGTGAAGTATTTATTAATCCAGCACTCAGTCAAAATTAGCATATCAAATGTGAAATCAAGTTGGTCGAGAAATACGAGAAAGTCATCAATGTTGGTAATACTTCTTATGTTTTGGTGAATAATTTTCAGACCGTACAATTCCCAATTATATTTATGAATGTCTTCAAGATTATCAATTACATTTCTGTTACACGTGAGCATGGTATCGTCGTGGATATCAAAAGTTACTTGAATCATTTATATTTCTTTTTTTTAAGCTATTAAGATATTTTAAGTATACCGACAATGATAAAATTTCAAATCTTACATATGTGTGTGTGTGTGATGTCAGTTGTAAGTAGTCAAAATAATAGTAGTTATGAAAACAAACATGTGATAATAATCGAAGTATTCCTAAGTAAGCGAACACAGAAGTATTAGTAATGGAGTACATAGCAGAATCGGTAACATAATAATAATATAATAAAAAAGCAAACCTCAAGAGTACATTTGGTTGGAATGACTTGGTGAGTATAATCACAGGACATAATAATAATGACAATAATAATAATAGAATCTTCATCGTATAATCGTTGTCGACATTAGGTACATTGTTTTTGAGATAATCATAGGGAAGCCAGCTTGTTTTCATCAGATATAAGAATTGCGCCTGATCCTGTATCTCTCCGCACGTAAATCTGTCCCTCTTTGATCCATGCAAATTGGTATCGTTTCTGTTTTGCGACTTGGCGAGTTTTATACCAAATCTGATTCGCCCGAAATGTTAGCTGCTCCGATACATAGATTGGCAACCGGGGGCCGGCGAGACCGATATTTAAATATTTACTATTCAGATAACTTGGCAGCATATTATTTTAATTATTTCATGAGGTAAAGAGTTCACAGTTCGAGAGTTTCTGCTACTTTAGCCCAAACCCATAGACATCCATTACGACCTTTTTCTGGAATCCTCTCCTGTCAGAGATTGAACATCAAGACAATCTGCGCTCTACAGAACTGTACTCGTATACCATTCAGGCCAGTGTCGAAATCAATCAATCAATCAAATTAAATATTATAATTTAGTTTGTACATACGTGGAATTAAACATTTAAAAAAAATACATAAATCCTGATCAGAAATTATTTAAATATAATTAATTTAAACCACCGATCTTAAAATAATTGGCGGTGTAGAGTTCAGCATAGTTGCCTTTCAAGCAATTGATCGTGGTTCGATTCTTGGCCGTGGCAATTTTTGGTTTAAATTTTAATATTTTATAAAATAAACCTTTTTTGTATCTCGTGATCTTTTACTGGTCTGCACTATTTTGAATTGTTACATGTATTCTCTATTGTTAGTATGCAATATTATTTACTTCCTATTATGTTATTTGATATTGCTGGCTCCAGAAGGAGCTTATGGCATCCCCATTTAGGGTATGTTGTGAGGCTGAAGGTAAGCGGGGAAGGGAAGTAGATGGGAGAGAGGAAGGTGGGGGAAGTACCTGGCTATTCAGATCTAGTCACTAAACACGGCTAAAGCCATTTCATGCAACGTTTCAATTCTGAATGGTGGTCTTACGCCAGGGCGATACTGAGATTATCTTCCACTCTGATCTTCGCACAAAAAATAAATAAACTTTTAGGTATATGAAATGTGAATGAAGTATTTCTCAAGGGTCCTCAATTTATAAAATTCGGTTATTGTTATATTGCAGTGCTTTCGTATTACATTAAACGTAAACCTTTGTGTTTATGTCGCATATTTCACATAATAATAATCATAACCAAACTTCATTCAATTATTATTGAATACGATACTACTAGTTGTACGATATATGTTTAGCAATAGCCAACATTTATCTAGCCCGTCACATTGCAATTCAGCGAATTCTATGTACAACCGCTCTCGCATAATAATGTATCAGACGACGGGCTGGTAGGGTGGAGGTAGGATGGTTGGTTGGTTGGTTTGCTGGGCTGGTTTGAAGTTTGGCGGGAAGCTGCTAGCCGGCTTGTCAATGCGGCGTCGGCTTCTACTTCCTGCCGGCGGCGCTGGCATCGCGACGCGTTCCGATCGATACGTATTGTTCCGCGTGCGCATTATAGCGACGCGGAACTCGCTTACACCCACCAGCAAAACTACCCCACGCGTAAAAAGGATGAACCATATGTATACAGCGATTGCGAATTTACAATCTATACAACTCTGAGAGTTTCATCATTTTAACATAGTGCCAGTACTGTTATGTTGGTGACGTTGTAAGCCCCGGGAGGCTCGGCAAAGAATCGAAGGCATTTGGCCAGTGTTTTGATGCCTGGCCGGCAAAAAACCTCAGATTTATTTCGATTCAATATCTGAAAGTATCTCGATGAAGACATTTATTATAGATTATAGTTGGAGTTAATATTTGGTTAAATTGCCTTTTTCTTTGCTAGCAGGATTCATGGGGAAATGACGGAACTTTTTCAGGTTATGAAACGGAAGCGCCGATTCTCTGTTCAGAAACGCATGATTTGTGGATTTTCACGTACGTTGCTACGAAATTACGTGGAAATATCCATGTATTGACGATTATTAAGTTAATATCACATATTATTATAATAATAATGTCGTTTGAAGATTACTAGTATCAGTTATTGCTGTCCTATTGTTGAATCTTTGTCCGAGTATTATGTAGTTACATTTGCGTAGATAGTACATAGGTTGTTCATTGCATACTATGTATATTACGGATGTGTGTGGTTGAACCTTGAACTAATTTATTAGAAATGTGGTGATTCGAATAAAACCCAAGGCCGATGTAAGTGTAATCATAAAAGGTTAAGAAAGATACGATTGGATTAAGAATTAAGCGCACTGGACGTGAAAAATCGGTGATTTTTATAATTATTAGATAACAAGCTTCTGCCCGCGACTTCGTCTGCGTAGGATTAGTACTTCGAGTAATCTATTTTCTTTTCCTAGGTCCCATCTACGTTTACACCAAAATTCTTAACCTATTTATTTAAAATATGTATAATTCTTGATTCGATTCAAAGTATAATTCTAGTACTTCAAATAAATTCACAAATTTAAATATTTTCTAAAATAGAATTTTGATTTAACAATCATTGTTTTGCAAAATGTCATTCTCAAATTTTGACATTTTTTATTCAACAACAATTATTATTTTCAATATATTGAAAATAAATAGCTAGTTTTATAAATTATAGCCTATATGTTATTCTGATGTATGAGCTGTATTATTGTAAAGTTTCATTAAAATCCTTTCAGTAAATTTTGCGTGAATGAATAACAAACATACATACATCCATACAAACTTTCGCATTTATAATATTAGTAAGATATAGTAAGAAGATTTTTACATTTGAACGGATAGACGGAGAATGGAAGGTGGTTTGGGTGAGGTTTGTCCGGGTCGTGGCGGCGGATAGAGATGCAGGTTGAGGGAGACCTTTTGCCCTCCTCCAGCAGGACCCTTTCGGAACACGACCTTGCACCGCAGTTCGAGAGTTGGATTCATACATCCGTCACTCATGGACACATTGACTCCCAGATTCATTCTCACTCTTTGTTTTGAAGAGTTTTAATTTTCAATGTACTATCGTTACTTAAATTTTAATTTTTCTGCTACCGGTTTCGACACATCCGTGTCATTCACTAGCAAACTTAAAAGGAAAACTTGTGTCGAAACCGGTAGCAGAAAAATTAAAATTTAAGTAACGATAGTACATTGAAAATTAAAACTCTTCAAAACAAAATGTCTAGAAATTGTTACATAGTTAATGCCCAAGAAATACAGAAAATCATACTCACTCCTTATACATTTTCCTTCCCAGAACTTTTTCTTCTTACTTTTCTAAAAATATCCTCCACACATCATCCCCAAAGATGACACAGGCCTTGAGTGGAATTATTTTTCTCAGGGCCTCCTGTGTGGAGCTAATGCAACAAAATATATATTATATCGCGTTAGTGAATTGAATAAGATATCGGGTACTTCCCAGGAAGACAATTATGGCACGATTAAGTGAATATAATATAATTAAGTGAATATAGCCCAAGACGGTTCATGACAAGAGTCTGAATATTTGAAAAGTACGTATGAATCTTCTTCTTCCTTGCACTGTCCCAACTCATTGCCTAGGTAGGCTGTTGGGGTCGGCTCTCCTCGTTCTCAGGTTGTAGCTTTTTCGGTTCTGGGTATCGCTCTCTTCCAGGCCATTTCTTCTTAGGATTTTAGAGCATTGAGTCATCCAGGAGTACTTTGGTCTTCCTCTAGATGACTGTCGATGAAGCTCCATAGACATTGCCTGCTTCACTGTGTGGTCTGGTGGTCTCCGTTTTATGTGACCATACCAATTTAAAAAAAAAAAAATTAAAATACCATCTCAACTGTCGTTCCTCTAGCTTATTGTTTATGTCCGTGACACCCAGGCTACCACGAATGCGTGAACTTTTAATTTTATCTTTTAGTGACACTCCTGCCGACCATCTAAGCATTCACATTTCTGCTGATTTTAATTTGAATCTGCGATGAATATTAGTTTAATATAAAATGTGTGCTAAAACTGAGTTGTGTTGTGGTGGTTCAGCCTCTGCCTGTCCCTGTAGAGAAATAGCATGATGGTTAGTTCATTATTATTTTCTGCATAATTTTTTTCAATTAAAATAAAAACCATAATGAAATGAACAAGGATAAAACTATAATTTTTATTTTTTTTAATTTTATTTATTTATTGAATCTATATCATAAGGTTTACATTTTTTTTTGGCCTTGCCTGTCTCACTAGGAACTCCTGTGTCGAGACAGACTAGTTTACAAATATTTTCTAATTATAATATAAAGTACATTTTTCAATAAAGCAAAAATATTTGACAAAATTTTCAGGTTGGTAGGTATAATAAAGTTTCATAAACTATAAAGCAGGTTAATTTATTACGCAGGTATTTTGCGTAGTCTTATCAACGCACGCACGCTATCACCACTCTCAAACGAATTTATTTTTATATTTCCGGATATTTTTTATTATAACAGGCGGGACCGCCTTGTCGCAGGAACCCCCCTGTGTCCCTGTTCCGTAGCCCCCAGCTTCTATAGTTATAGAGGGTTTGAATTTGATTCAAATTCTCAGGTGCTTGTTGTCTTCCAAGTATGATGTGATAGAACTACATTGCCGCATTTCCCGTAAAACCCTTCCGAAAAAAAAACATGAACTCACAATTCGTTAACCCACCATTTCATTTTTTTTATGTTTTTCTTCGTTGAGTCAGCTGTTTTAATGTGAATTGCCTATTTACCAGGTTATTCAAAAGCTGACGATTATTAAAAACACAAGTTATTCGAATTTTCTGCCTGCGGCGCAAACCACCTTCATTACTTGTTCGTTTGTATTCATTAGACGTAAGAAATCTTCAAAGGCTTGGCATTCCGGATGCAGAAAACATTTGAAGTTAACGTTTGCAATCCCATTAAAATATAACGTCGAATTTATCAAATATAAAAAAACATAATTTTATTCGAATTATATATTTTATTTTTTATATTAAATATTTTCGTAATACCTAATATATTTTTTTATCGAAGTTGTATTAAGAATAGTTATTTATACGCATGACAGCTGTACTATCCGACAATGCCTTCGAAAGGTCGTCATACGTAAAAATAACTATACCTATAGGGATGTGGATCCGGTTTACAACAAGGTGGTGGTCATTTCATCACTGATTAAACTTCTTATTTTAGAATCTAAGTACTTAGGACGAGAGTGATCGTCATTACCAAGTTAAAAGTGTGCGGTTAATAAACCGATTGTTAAAATAACCACGGCAGTAAAGCAGTTTCTGAGGAGGTTTCTATATTATAATATCGATTACATTTTAAGACGCGAGTTTTGAGTTCCCTCACAGCAACAAGGGTGGAGCGCCCCGCCCTAACTTTTGTGGTTTCTTCTCTATTCACCACTTCTTTCACTCCATTCCCCTCCTCCACCGTCACACTCACCTTCTTCTTTTCCTCCTTGACAAGGTGTCAAGTCCGGGAGGAACGCGTATGCGGCATGATTTCCTAAGAAACGTTAAGATGATATTCCTTATAAGAGAAAGGCAAGAAAAAAAAACCGCATATTTTTATCCAACCTTACTTCAAAGTCAGGTTTGGGAGACAGCGCTTTGACGAGAATACCTGTGTTTTAAAAATTAACAACTCCAGAAGGAATGTATTCATGTTCTTTACACCACTGAATGGGTGTATGAAAGCATGCCTCCTACACAATAGAGTCAGAACATTAAAAAATCGTTCTTTAATAAAATAACTAGTTAGTGTAGTTTTGTACAGGGTTGTACAAATATGAACAACGTCCGCACGGAGAAAAATGTTATTTGAAAAAAACGAACATTTTAATCAATGGCGGCTCGTGACTTTTGGTGAGCTAGAGTGCTAATATTAACAAAAATGGCATTATTGATGTCGTTGTAGCCGAAAAATATATATATATATTTTTTTCGTAAATGTATTTTTTGTATGAAGATTTTCAGGAAATTTCAGTTTTGCCGTGCGCCGCACAGATTTGCTGAAAATCTTCATACAAAAAATAAAATTTCGAAAAAAAAATTAAAAATATTTATCGGCTACAACGACATTAATAATGCCATTTTTGTTAATATAAGCACTCTAGCTCACCAAAAGTCACGAGCCACCACTGATTTTAATAGAAAAAACGAACATTTTAATAGAAAATACGATCATTTTATTCGTAGAACGGTTAAAAACGGGACTGAAGTTCTTACGAACAAATTAACAGGGTTTCAATGTTTATTGGCGGGAACATTAAGAATAATATGTTGGTATACGTAATTTCGTACGTATTTTACCGCTAATAAACATTGAATCACTGTTAATTTGTTCGTAAGAACTTCAGTCCCGTTTTTAACAGTTCATTTTTCTCCGTGCGACAGTTGAATTTGTTAGCCATTTCCAGACTGCAGCCCTTAGGGGGCATACCTACATTAATTACGTAAGCCAAAACAAAAAGTAGGGGGGGGGGGGGTCCAGTAAGGTCTCACCAAATCTCATTATATCGAGGGGAGGGGGGGGGTCAATAAAAATGTCACACCAACTTTAAAAGAGTATATATTATCATAGAGAAAAAAAAAATTAAAAAAATGGTTCACTTCTTTTGAAGTGTCCCATTTTGCCCGCTGAAAAAATGGCCATTATGAAAAACATTTATTTCGAGAGTAAGAAAAAATCTCACGGTGGGGGAGAGGGGGGTGGGGGGGGGGTCACACTAAATCTCACTTAATCTCACCAAGGGAGGGGGAAGGGGTCTACATTTTTTCAAAAACTGCGCACGTGATTAATGTATATCCCCTTAACACTGCAATTTTAACAATCCGTTGTAAAATCGGTGTCCATCTCTAATGCGCAGACGAAACGTAGAGTCTGTTTTACAACTATGTATTTCAACCAAGCTCTTTCGGAGGGACTAGCAGCGTCGTTCCCGCACGCATTAGTGCACCTGCGAGGAAATCGGTGGATAAGAGAGGAACTCGTTCACAGTTTTGGCTGCAAAAGAACGGGTCGTTTCTTTTTATTTCTTATTTTGTAATTCTTCCCTCATTCAATTCCAATTTTTTATTTATTTATTTAATATCAACGGTATAAAAATAGCATAAACAATAATTGCGTACCACAATTAAACAAGCATAATAATTCAGGTGTCACTAAAAGGATATTATCGACAATGGAAATTTGAAATGTTATAAAGGGCAATAAATCAAAAATGCGTTAAATATGTAATTTTTTTCGTTTTTTTTTAGCTTTCGTTCTACGTCGAAATATTTGTAGGAAAATAAGTGTGTATTTTTCAATGTGCATTTTAAAAGGATTTTTTTCTTGAAAAATTAAAAATAAATTAAATACCGTTGTAGAAGAAATTTACAAAAATATCAAGTATTTTGAAAGATCTATTCATTGTCATTTTATAATAAAGATTCCAAATTATAGGTCTACAAAATATCAAATGTTAAGTATTCTGAAAAATCAATTCATTGTAATTTTATTATAAAAATTCAAAATTATAGGTCTACAAAAACAGGAGATACAATTTCATGAAAAAATAAAAAAAAACTTTTGAAAAAGTTTTGCTCTCCTAAACAATTAACATTTTGTCCTTTACAGCAGTGTCACGCAACCGGTGTGCTGTGAACCAATTACAGGTGTGACGCGGTCAAATACACACGATGAATTTATTTTTAATTACAATATTGTCTACTCTTCAAAATAAAGTATAGACAAATATTATAACTAAATGGAAGAAAGAGTCGCAAAAAAGATGTTTAGAAATGGGCCAAAGGACCAACCGTAGAATAATATCCTCGCATTTCCGACAAGGCCATCCTAACACTACTTCCATTTTCGACGACATATTCATGTGAGCAAAGTTTTTCAACCCTTGTATTAATTAAAAATGATAAGCGGTCATGCTTAAAAGGTCTTGACCAAGAAATTCGGGTTGCGCTGTTAAACCACGAGCAGAATATAAAACTTTTGTGTTCATTGCAATAAGCGAAGGTATCACGTTAATAAAATTAGTCATTATTTATGTTGCATAAAAGTAAATATAGTATAGTTTTATGTATGTATATTTTTAAAATAAAAAACGAAAAAATTATTGTAAAATTTGTGTTATTTAATATTTATATATTATAGCTTTTGGTGTGCCGCGGAATTCTAGAAAGAATTTATGTGTGGTAGGTGAGAAAAAGTTGCGGAGCACTGCTTTACAGCGTTTCAAATTTCCTTGATCGATATGATAATATACGTTATTGGCAATGTTTTTAATTACCCTGCCCAAAGTTTAAACTATGGGGAGGGATGGAGAAATTTCGACTACCTAATTCCTTCAAATGAATTTTCTTGACATTATTATGAATAAAACTTAGAATAATCACATCGAAATATCTCCATTATTTTCATCGCCCCCACGGCTACTAGCTGAAAAGTAGCTGTGCCTATTTATTTTTAATATGCTGTATTGAAGGTTTTTAAAAGGAAATGATGAAGAGGATGTTCTGGGAAGGAAAAAGGTACGAGGGGTGGGTAGGAATATGGGAGTCAGTGTGTCCAGGATTGACGGACTTATGAATCCACCCCCCCCCCACTGCGGTGCAATTCGATGGGTCGAGAGAGTCCGGCTGAAGAGGTCAAAGGGTCTTCCTCAACCGTCTTCTCCCGATACGGCCACGCAGTTGGTGAGCAGACGCATCCGACGTCAAAACCTGGACAAACCTCGCCCCACGTATCCGAGCACCCCTGCTAAGTCACCAAACGTAGCGATCCACTTGAGGTGACTTATGGCAGAGGTGTTGGTTACCCATTAAATGGTTCCCGAGGCAGCGATACCCATACCCGCCTCCCAAATTGAAAATTGAAAGTTATGTGAATTGTAGACTGAAGACCTATCAATAACGTATTTAAATCTAACACCATATTTGAATTATCAACCCCAAAACAAAGTCTTTTAAAAACTCAGAGTTAAGTTTTATTTAAAAAAATTATTAATTTTATTATAAGGTGATTTTTTGTAATAACGTCGTCTTTGTGTGTGTTTGTTTTGCGAAGAATTGGTGGAATTGTTTGCTGCAGGCACAATCAATCATTGACCGGTCTATAGAAACCGGGCGGTTACAACTTCTCTTTATGCTACATGCATCGGTTATGAGAAAGAGGGAGATGTTGCATCGGATCTATCGGCGGTACGCCTTTAGCGCAGTTCCCTGCACTAGAAACGACCGAATACAGTATGAATGTAAAAGTCTAATAAATCCTTTTTCAACAGGGAGTAGAGTGCTTTGTTGACAGAGTGTGTCTGTATGAGCGCGCACGTCATTCGCTTTAGGCAAAAATGCTACTCTAAAGGTAAAACAAACATTTTTAATCGGTACAATAAAGGCTGCAATAAAATGCACGTTAGTGCTTATTCCTCTTTGATGACAGTTTTGAAATAAAATACCGACATTTAAAATCTACGATCTCGACATTTAAAACTCAGTTTCTGCAATACATTGTTTTACGTGTGTAATTTTCTGACGCGAATAATTAATTTGGGAATGAAGATGAGTACCTCAAAAACAGAGGTGATGGTTATAGGAAGGGACCAAACTCAATGCAACATACTCGCTAATGGGACTCAGGCTGAAACAGGTGGACAGGTTCAAATACCTTGGGGTCGAATTCTCCAGCGATGGTCGGCAAGACGGAGAAATTGATCGAAGAATAAGTGCGACAAGCAGTGTGTTGCGTCCTTTCTCAGCTCAGTGATAAGAAAAGCCGAGCTCAGCATCAAGACAAAGATGGCAGTGTTTAAAACTGTATACCGCCCGACGCTCACTTACGGCCACCAGATATGGATGCGAAACGAACAAACACGCTCTAGAGTCCAAGCTGCCGAAATGAGGTACTTGGCAGGGGTTACTAAATGGGATCATATGAGAAACTCGACGATCCGAGATGATCTAAGTATTGAACCACTGCTACTCTTCATAGGAAAATCGCAATTGAGGTGGCTTGGGCATGTACTAAGAATGTCTGATGACCGAATTCCGAGGAAGATACCGAGTGCGAATCGCGAAAGCTTTTTTTTTTAACGTTTATTCAAATAACCTATTCATGTTTTACATCAGACGCGAAAAGATGGTTCTGCCAGGGACGGAGGTCGAACAATCAGCGCAAGACAGGGACTTATGGAGGAGCCTTGTCGATGCAGTGGGTCCCCGACCCGAATAGGACATGGGAAGAATATGATAATGATGATGACGAATAATTAATTCAATAATCAATTTTGTTAAGTATTAGGTAGATATACATATTTTCTTGCGTATTATATATTTTCCCCATACTACATAAAAATACATTTATTAACAAAAACTATAGTTTATAGTTTTAACTGTATAGTTAAAGTATGGGGAAAATAAAAATAAAAACACAATTATTTCATTTTACTCAAAATGAAACGAAGTGGAGATTGCCGCCTTTGTTATAACACGCCTCTTATATAACGAGTATGTATACAGTGGAACCTCTTATAACAAGCATAATTAGTTTCGGAATTTTAATCCTTATGTGAAACATTCGTTAAGCGAAACAATTTTTCCCATATAAATTCAAGGTAAAATAAGATATTGCGTTCCATGCAAAAAAAAATGCTCAATTTTTTTTTAACGTTTATTCAAATAACCTATTCATGTTTTAAAAAGGATCATTTAAAATCCCACGATCTATCTCACAGTGGAGAAAAACTTTTTGTATGTTCCGTTTGCAACTATTTATGTTCTATAATGGGGAATTTAAAAATCCCTCAACACAGGCTTGTCCTAGTGAGGTTAAAAATTGTATTGTGAACTGTTATACCTAAAATGTGAAGAATAAACAATAAACAATAAACTCGTTATGCGAAATGTCGCTCGTTAAGGGAGCATTTCTTTTCCAATCTGTTTTGCTCGTTTCGCGAATTATGCGAATTACTCATTATGGGAGGTGCTCGTTATGAGAGGTTCCACTGTATATATATATAATTATATATATATATATTTTTTTTTAAAGAAATACAATCATTCTCGGGTTATGAATGACCTGCCAACAATTGGAAATCTCCTACTACCTCCACACAAAGCCGAAAATGTTGCTTGTATCGTGATGGACGACTTAGCCAGCCGAAGAGTTGAAGAGTAGTGGGACCTAAACGCGTTGCCAGCCACTGAATGGTCATCATAATACAGTGGTGCCTCGCATAACGAACGCCTCGCACAGCGAACGCTGCACACAACGAACTTCCTTTTCGTTCATTTCACGATTCATACAACGAACTTCGCTTCACACAACGAACTTCGCTTCACACAACGAAGTCGCCCACTTCACACGATCACTGCCGATTTATTGCATCCTTCCGCGCAGGCAGTCGTTAGTCACTGAGCAGTACGCTTAACTTACGCACGTGTCGCAGCAATCGTTCATCATTACAACGAAGTCGCCCGATCTTCTACGATCACTGCCGATTAATTGCATCCTCCCGCGCAGGCAGTCGTTAGACTCGTTAGTCACTGCGTAGTACGCTTAACTTACGCACGTATCGCAGCAATCGTTCTTCATTACGAATTAAATCGCACACGTATCACGGCAGTCGTCCTTTTAAGATAAACTCAACATTTTTTTTATATGATGGGTTCTAAAAAAATTTATCTTTTTTTTATGTCATCTTACCATATTTTATGCTACAGAACGAATTATTTTTTTTAACATGTATTGTTATGGGAAAACGCGTTTCACATAACGAACTTTTCGCATAACGAACTTGCTCCTGGAACGAATTAAGTTCGTTGTGTGAGGCACCACTGTATATATTTCGTTTTCAGCGAAAAACTCGTAAAATTCACGAAAACTGGAAAGGAAGGCGATCAACAATATTATTTCTTATTTATGGACATGATTTATGTTGATATCTTATTTTGTACGCTGTTTATATTATTTATGGGAAATTCTTCATCGTAAATAAAATTCTCTGGTTTCTTCCTTTTACACTTTAAAAGTGTAACATAGCAAAAAGCTTTTGAGAAGTCAAGTAAACTTGTTATTTTTATTTTATCTTAATGAGTAAAACCTCAAACTATAATATTTAATTAATGAAGACGATATTAGCGACTCTCAATCGAAAATTTTAAAGTAAAAAAAGTCAATCATAAAGATAGCAGCCAATAAAAATATGCTTTAAGAAAATGAAGATAATGTTGGTAGTTCTTAGTTGAAGTATGACACATTTAAATATGAGCAGCTCAGTGTTAATGTCCTGGGCTCGATTCCTAGATGTTGCCGCATCTATTTCTGATTTTTCTGTTTTAAATTTGCCTTTGAGAGTAAAGTTGTTAATATTGTCTTCATTAATTAAATAAACTTTTGTTTATAATTTCATCTTACTTGTTCAAAAAGTTGTAAGGTTTCTATTTTCTTGTTAAATTTGAGCTAATTTTCCACAAATGAATAATAATTATCTGCATTTAAAATATTTCAACTTGTTTTATACGCTTTGCTCATTATCTCACAATGCGGGTCTGTTTCGTAAAAGTAATTAATAAAACAAGAGTTCTCCGCCGCATTTGTGTAAAAGTTTTAATTGTGCGCCCTTTCGCGGTGTCGGTTTATTATATTTTTCACCGCTGTGCTAATACACCCTTTCTGTTATTGTACTGTACCCTGCTGGACTAGAATAACAGGATATCGTACGTACAACATAGTGCACAACTGCTCCGAGTACAATCCCATGGAGTCCGCGCTCCGTGATGTATCGCTCCCGATGCTCTCCAATTACTGAGCTCAACAATAAAGATGGGATGATATCAAGCACTAGCCACTATCCACTTCCACATCCGACCACCCTTTTACTCACTCCCCAGTGTACAACATCTACAAAATATAAACACGCAAGAAACATATACACTCAGAAGAGCAGTGAATTTTCGCGGATGGTCGCTGCGATATCACGAAGTAACTTACGGATATGAATGTATTACTGAATGTGCATATCAAACCATTCAGTGATGTTTTATACGCCACACCAAATCTTTCTTTATATTTCAGATTTGATTTTGATGCTTTCGAGGTCGCGGTTATAAGGTATAAGATTATTCCGGGACAAACTTACGCCGAGATAATAATTTAACTACTTGGCAATAAAACCCGGCTAAAACCGTCTGAAAATATGCCACTTTATAAGTTTTATTTTTGCCTAGGTTATGGACTAACTTATCCAAGACACGTTAAAAGTTATGGTCCATTTTTGCTATAACTTATCTTTTTTTAAAGTAATGGATTTTTATATCACTTTTTTACGAATTTATCAATGTAAGGTTTTACGTGTTTCTTTTGCCTCCCGCTAGAGTTCCGTAGTTTTCCCGAGACTATTAGATGGTACTCGAGATAAATTTGAAGGATTTTCGGACATGTTCAATGAGGATATTACTAAGGCTTAAGTATCGAGGGATCTGGGTCACGACACATTCTTTTGTCTTTTTTTGGGATTTTGTTATCCCTTTCATCTATATCCTCGGGTTTTAAATATTCTTCTCACACAATACCCTTTGTTTTCTTATGATGGAGATGGGTCATCTTAAATTCTTTGCCCGAACCGTATTTTTTACTTGAAAGGATTATTTATATCCCGAAAGGAATAGTCTTTGTTTCAGATGTTGGTTTAGGGACAACCAAAATATTGAATAATTTAATGAAAATTTCATCTTATCTTTAGGCTTCAAAAGTTGTAGGGGAAGTGGTTTTCATCGAGAAGTTGAGTGTAAGCACATTTAGGGGGTAATTATGAAACCGTATCATAACAGGAAATGATGTACAGTTGAAGTTAGGCCCGTCAGCTTCGCCGCGTGCGCCTGAGGGGCGAGTTTGATGGCGTTACGTAGTTAGAGCTCGCGAGCTAATCGAATCGGAACATCGTTTCTCCCGGGCACTTTATAGCCTTAAGTTTTCGCCAGCGGTTACTAATGTTAAGGGCGGTTAGAACCCGGTTTGTCACTGTCACAGTCACAGCGGCGGAGACAGTGCGACAAACGTCTTGAATATATGTGTGCACAGACCACAGTTACTTAAAATATTTCCACGTAAAATCCATCTTACAAAAGCAATTCGTTTTTATTCATAAACTAGCTCACCAAGCGCGCAAACTTCGTACCGCCTCAGAATCAATAAATGTTGTGTTTAATTTTTTAGCTGAAATAAATAAAAATTTTATTAAGTTAAAATAAATACCTACTCTAAGTTCAAAAAACGATAGTGAGCTGTTGACTAAGCACGAAATGTTCGGCACACTACACCATTGACAGTTCGAATTGATTCAAATTATGTCGACCAACGCACATTATTTGAAAAGCCGTTCCATACAAAATATATGAAATAATTAATTTTCTTCATAATTATTTTTCCCGTGTTATTCTGTTATCGGGACGGAGACAAATCCAACAAATCAAAGATCATAAAAATCGGTTCAGCCGTTCTTGAGTTATAAATGGTGTAACTAACCCGACTTTGTTTTATATATTAAGATAGTAACAACGTACTTAGCAATTGCTTTGGAAATTGGATGATTTGTTGATAGAAAAGAAAATGCCTATGCCTACGTTCATGCCTTATCTTTATTTTTATAGTGAACACCCCACAAGGGTCCCAACTACTCCCGTCTCGAGCCAGTGAGACTCTGGCATCCCCAATTGGGGTATGTTGTGAAGGTGTAGGTAAGCGGGGAAGGGAAGGAGATGGGGAAGAGGATGGTGGGGAAGTACCTGGCTATTCAGATCTAGTCACTAAACACGGCTAAAGCCATTTCAAGCAAAGTTTCAATTCTGAATGGCTGTTTAGTATCTTACACTCTGGAACGTGCCGCAAATATACTATATATTATTTTAATTAATTAATTATGAAATAACACAAATTAATTAAATAAAATTTATTTGCGCACCACGGGTTCGAACCCGCGACCTTCGGAATGGGAGTCCAAAGTCTTGACCCCTGGACTACGCCGGCCGTCAAAGTCATGTGACTTTGATATAAAACTTAGATATTATAATAATGTCTGTTTTCGTCTTTTGTCCGTTTACGTCCTGGGTTATATGTAGGTATATATTTTTTCATCTATGATATATTCATTATGGAATCCATCAACTGCAAAATATTCATATTCCACGTATTGTATCAATAATTGAAGATGTCAAAAAATCGGGATATCTTTTAAATTGCGAAAATCTACTAAAAAAATAATTCAATTTAAAATTAAGTAGTTTAGCGTAAATTTCGTTTCTCTGCCATTCGCCAGGCCTTCGCCGCACTGACGTTCCAAAAGCAAAACCAACAGCATTTAATTATAAAATTCCATGCTTTATAAATTACTTATTTTTTTCATAAAGAATACAAAAAACTTGCTTACCTAATTTCCGATATTTTTTTTCGATTTCGTCACCCCTGGGGCTGCTAGAAGTTTATGATTGTATAGTAAGCGCCAAATGCGTATAGTAGTAATGCTGACCTGACGTTGGTACAGATATCGTAGCAATACGCGATTTTAAGTTCCGAAATGCGGCATGCCTCCCCGCCCACGTCTTTCTCTGTCGCAAGTGTATTTTACGCACCTTTCTTTTCTGCTTACAGTCATTTTAAAGTTAGTAAAGTTACTGTACCTGCGCGTATACCTATCGTATCAAGTTCAGGTCGGCATTTAAGTTTGACGTATCCTTACCTTTGCCCTGTACTCTTCTCCAGATAACCGAGCATCCTCCTCCGTTAATCGCCGTGCAAACATCTTACTGTGGCCATCTACGGTCAAATCAAATTACTTGTGAATTACGTACGCGTACCTCGTTGTACTTTATTTTTATAATAAATTCAATATTAACTTTCAGTTATTTTTAGACAATTCAATTATTAAAGTAAATCGCAACTCTTGCCTGCGTTTGCCCATGAAGATTATTATTTCTCTATGTATGAAGAACATAAATGTTTGAATATCAGGCTGGAGAAAATTAGAAACACATTCGTCCATTACTATTTTTTATCATCATTTAGTGCTTGCCAGCGGCTTTCCGCGGAAGCAACTATTTTTCTTGATAACACCTCACATAATTATTTGAATATTTTTTTCTTTTTTGCTTAAAGTTAAATTTTGTTCTAATTTAATATTTATTTAAGTAAATTTATTTCTAAATTACAACGAAAATAGGCCAGTTAGGTTATTAACACTGGTAGCTTTAGTTTAACGATTATAAGTAAAGCCGATAATAAAGTACAGTTGGATCGGTTATTTGGACCACAGTGCGCCGTAGTCTCTACGCCATAGTGTCTACGCTTACCGTATACATTGTCGCGCTACACACGAGTATCTTTTACGACACAACGACTGCTTAGTAGACAGCGGGAATTTTCAACCATACAAAGAGTACAAGTTAAAAGAAAACATATTGGATTTTATTTTACCCGCCACGATTAATTTCCAACTTCTCGAGTAGGTATTCTATTTATACCTACGTGATAAAAATCGGAGAATGAGAAAAGTTTTTTGTAGTGAGAAATCTTAAAATATATATTTTTGGGTAAAAATTTTACCAGTTGTTTTCAGAAGGAATTATTTTTTCTTGGAATTATATTTATTTTTGTTTATCCTCCCCCTAGGCAGACTACTTGATGGACTGAAATATTTTTCATTTTCGCCAACCCTTTGTATTTTCGCCCGAGTCACGCGATAGGTTTAAATTATCGTTATAATTATTTTCTCATTTTCGTGTTTAGACCCTCGATAAAAAATACACAATATTATTCGGGTTGAGGGTGGCGGTTGTACACAGGGTGTGATAGTACATACCCGAAGGATTTTAACCAGCGATTCCTGAGCATATTTGCAGTAAAAAATGTTGGTGTTTTGGCTGTCCGATAATATTTTTTTCAATTAAAAACAATAATAATATTTTTCCACCACACGACGCAACTGAGTAGTCAGGTATAATCTAGCGGGTCACGTGATAAGCACTCTTATCTCGTTCCAGCAGCACGGTAACACATGAAACAGCGCGCGTATCACGTGATCCTGCCGCAACGTGTAGGAGTATGAACAGTGACGACGTGTGATTGAATTTTATTTTTTTTAATAGAAAAAAAATTATTATCTCACTGCAAAATTTTTTTTTTGTACTCCAAATATGCTCAGGAATCGTGGTTACAATCAATCGGGTACGCGCTGTTACAACTCCCTGTATATGTAAATGTATTATAATTTTCTCCCTTGTTCGTTTTCGAGTGCTTTATTTGCCTATTTAAAAAATAGGCGAATATATAAACGGCGAATTGGTTTACGGATGTCCGAAAAAAGGGTTCGTACTGTGTAGATACTACTGGATGTGATGCGAGAAATTTATTAACTAATTTAAAATATAAATTAAGTATTGTATTTTGCGGGTTTATTATTATTTATTTTGTACACTATGCAAATACAGGCGGCTTTATTGTTCTCTCCTTGGTCGGGCGTGCAATATCGAAATGGTGTAATATGATTACGATTTGTGCTCCATGAAGCAAGCAATCGTTTGTACCTTTCTACTTATTTTCGTGTTTTATCAGTCGATATAGTAAAATTGTGCTCCATGAAGTAAGCAATCCTTTGTAACTTTCTACTTATTTTCGTGTTTTATCAGTTGATTTAGTAAAGTTGGCGAGCTTTTAGTAGGTTGTGTAGTGGGAATGTTCATTGATCGGGGGCCGCTGACGTCACGCTCTTCCCTAGGGCGGACTGCTTGACGTCACGGTAGTGTCGCCATCCCTTACCCTGGCGGGAGGCCCGGTGGGGGGAAGGGAGAGGTAGTGATGTGAAATATTTGACAGGACCCGGCGCTTTCTAATAATATCCTAGGAAAACACGAGCTCCTCTCATTCAACAACACAAATTAGATTAAATAAATAATGGCTCTTACAATTTGGGTTAGGTACTCGACCGGTGTTAAGATCGCAATGAATGAAAAAACCAAGCAAAAATTAATTAATTATTAAACTTTTCTTGTGCTGTTTTCGGGGAAAATCAGCTTAAGCTCTTTTCCACGATTAAACGCCGTTTTAATTTTTTTTTATCATCACTTTGATGTATTTATCCACATAACATTATTAATGTCATATTTATACTGCCTGACTTCAGTAATTTCAGTTGCCCTTTACCGCCATTATTTTTAATTGATAAACATGACTTTGAAGTATCCTAGCTCTCTGGGAATTATTTTGTTCATACTAACAAAGTATGCTTTTAGATTTTCCAGAACTTTGTAGAACAACAATGTGTTGAATAAATTTGTTACTAAAATCCACTTAGCGATTGGAAGTTTTGATCGGCTGTCTGGGTAGGATGTTTTATAAATAATTCAGACCAGTGGCGGCCACATGTCACCAACTTTTGTTTTAAGTTTTAAATCATTTTCCCTAAACAAATTAGGGGTTCGCTATCTGAACCCGAATAAGTTAGTTTACTTTGTATTGATTTACCTGTGACGTGCTGTGACCCCTTTCCGGTTTTTGACATTTTCAGGGATCATTTTTTTTTCTTTATTGGCAAAGTATTTGACAAATTCCAACTATTGACGTGGATAAAACAGACTAGGAAGTTTATTAAGGTAACCATTTCAGATTGTTAGCTACACTTTTTTAAAACAATGTTGAAATTAGATTTTTTAACATATTTTTCAGGTGTGCTATTAATAAGGTTTTCTGTTAAGAAAAAATCTACAATAAAACTCTGTCCGTCATTGGTTCTCCGTAACAGCCTTCCAGCTTTCCCTCTCGCGTGGATCGAATATCTATTGCCTGTTTGTTTTTCGTGTGAAGAGTTATCCCTCGCCGCTATTTGGAATCTGCGTTCATACGCCATTACAGGATTTTATTTTCCCTTCGACTTCTTCAAAAGGAGTCTCAAGTTCACTCGAGCAAAGAGCATTTTTGTCCATCTAGATTTTATGCTAGCTGGAAAATGGTGAAAGAAAAATATTATTCTGAAAAATATTGTCATAACAGAGCATGAAACGTTTTGCTCTTTGTGCAATTTGAACGGTCAGTTTTAAATAATGTAATATCTCCACACTACGAAATTGGACAATTTTTTTTGCATTGTTGATAAGTAATCAATGTTGGTTGACGTTAGTGGAGCGGTTTAATGACTGTGAATTCTGACCATACTAATTAATTCATAAAGTACACAAAAAATATCATTGCTTTTTTAGTACACCTCTTAGCCCTGGAAATGTTCGAGTTATTCATTTCAATTATATGTCCAAAGAGGAAGCTAAACATTGCTATTTCGAGATACCATTACATTATTAAAACGTTTCGAAAACGACTGTCTCGATTGAGCCTGTAATACTTGTCTTTGTATTATTTATTTTATCGATTTTTCCCAATCACATATTATTGTTTTTTGAGGCATCAAGAATAGGAATTACAGATCGATGAGTAAAGTTACTTTGGAAAACAATAACCAGGTTATATTAGGTACTTATTTAGTTTTAAAGGTGATTGCTATTTATTTCGAAATCAAAGACACGTACGTTTTTCATACTAATGTCTCATTATAAAGAAGGGTCATGAAAATGTCATTTAGGCATCACAAATAACATCGTTAACCTGCAATAATTAATGACTACAACATCGCAATTTGTAGTATGTAACCTACGTTTCTTGCAGTAGGAAAGAGTAGACTATGCGGGTCGTGGCATTGTTTACATTTAAATAATTTATTTGTGTTTAATAATTAAATAATAAATATTCTATTTTATTGGAATAAGTTTTGAAAAATGGATAATATTGTTCATTCTAAATTTGAAATATGAGATCGACCGAAATGAATAATTCCCAATGGCTGAGTTAGTTAAGGCGCTGTTTCCCGGTAAGAGATCCTGTGTTCGAGTCCCGGTTGCGACCATTACCTTAATTTTTCTGTTCTTGTTCTGTTTTATGTTTCGTTTAGGTTTATTGGTATTATCTTCTTCTTCGATAAAATAATAAATAATTTTAATTATTATTTCCCATGATGATACTTTAAAAAAATGAATGCTTTATTTTTAAAATAGAGTATTGTACAGTGAATAAAATAATAAATAATTTTAATTATTATTTCCCGTGATTGATGCTTTAAAAAATAAATGCTTTAATTTAAAAATAAAGCATTGTACAGTGACATTACTTTACGGTGGTAATAGATGCATTATAATTATGCTTTCGTAATGTCGGTTGTATTCTTTACAATGTAATAATAATACTTGTCTAAATCCTTGGATCATCTAAGGGGTTTCGAAGGCTAGAAAAAAGTTAGTGTAGCTCGTGATTGAAAAACGAAATTATAAGGTTTTATCTACAAGGCGTACTGAAAATTGCACCAAAAATTGTTCTGCTTTGCATACAACTCTGCAATTTTTTTTTTTTTTTTTTAAATCCTTCGTTCAAGCACGAGCTATATGTATATACTAACATAGTAACAGAAAAAAAAAATGTTTTCAAATTTCTGATTAAGCTATCATGAGTTATGTGTCCACCGCAAAGACCCCTTAATCTCCGGAAACCAGGTCCCCACCAACTGAATTTTTAAAATTTTTGGATGAAAATTTTATAAAATATAGTTTAAAAGTTGCACTTTTATTATGCTTAAATTTTTAAATATTTATTATGATATAAATATAAAGAAAATGTGCTTTTTTCTAACCTTCGAAAACCATGTAACCCCTTAAAGCTGGAAAATATCTCAAAACAATATTTACTTTTTTATGATTTTTTTTATGTAGTGGATGTTTGTTGTAAAATTAATTATTTAATCATTCTGCAGCAATTAAAATCATTGAGAAAAAATATTCACTAAATATTTTATTCTCCATTCATTTCCATCTACATTCCTGTATGTTCTGTTATTTTTAATTAAAACATAATTCCGAGTGAATAATGGATGCGTTTATTTACCTGAAATGATTGTTTAACAGTTTCAAGTTGGCTCATCTCCGAGCGGAACATTATGAATTAATTCACTAAAGAGAGCCGTTCCGGGATAAAGTAAGCAAAATTTGCATAAAATCGCGTTTAACTAGCCGAGGAACAAACATTTTGCATTAAGTCGAGTGAAAAAGGCTTATCAGGCATCACATTGTCTTGTTGATACTATGTCACGGAGAAAAATCGATTTTGACCCTCACGATAATTTATTAGGCCATATTTATAAAACATTCGTTTCGAAATGTTATATCTAGTTGCTATGATAATAAAACATGACGATACAACGAAAAAATACCTTGTACCAACAATGTACAAGTACGAAATTTGTTCTACTAATTAATAATAATAATTTATTCTTACATTTTCCCGACAATAAACATTGAAACCTGTTTTTTGTTCGTAAGAACTTCAGTCCCGCTTTTAACCGTGTTACGAATAAAATGATCGTATTTTAGAATAACATTTTTCTCCGTGTAGCTGATACCCGGCATGCATTGAAATGCCACTTAAATAAATAATTTGTTTCTGCCTTCGTGTATTTTCCTATTCGTCCCCGTTCTCCTTCCACCTCCTCTTCCCCATCCGCGTCCCCTTGCCCTCCGGCGTTCCCCTTTCATCTTCCCCGCATTTCCCGTTCCCTCTCCCGCTGTCCCCCTTTTCGCGAAGCCCCTCCTAACGAATGCCGCTATCGCCTTCTCCGTCATCCCCTTCCCTCATCCCCACTCCCGCGATCCCCCCTCCTTAATTCCCGTCCGCCTCTTTCGCACCCCCCCCAGGCTTTCTTCCCTGCCGCTTAACTCCATAAAATATACCCATTTGTCCAACAACTCGCGTGACCTATTTAAATTTTTTTAAATGCATATTTGAATGCATATCGCCAGAGTTTACCAGTATATATAGAAATATTTGCGGGCATGTTCACAACAATTTAAAAAATTTAATCGAAATCGGATCCAATTTTTTATCGCAATCTCAAGAATAGTATAGGAAATAATTTCATAAAGCCAGAGCTATCCTATAACCATCCCGGGTACGCGCACATCATATTCCCAAAGTTTCATCGCAATGGGATGAACTGTATGGCCGCGAATAACATACGCACAAACAAACAAACAAACATTAATTTTTATATATTAGATTTAAATCGTAAGTGCTAACCCACTTGGTCGTACATTTTCCCTTGTGTTGTACATTGATACATTTTTCGTATGTTTACCTTTTTCTTTTGTATTATGTTCGATGTAGTAAAATTTGGATGCAATAAAAATATTATAATTTTTCGTACCTAATCTTTATATAGCACTTATCGTATTATCCGATTTTCTATATCTAATCAAAAAGTTAAGCGAACCAAACTGCGAAAAGTTTCTCCTGAGAAATGCTGGTATGATTTATTTGCCAGAAGTCAAGTCAGAAGTCTACCCGGAAAGTTGAAAGAGTTAAAATTTAGTCTAGAAAACATATTTGTTCATGGCGCCTTAAATTCACTTTAGTTGTTCGTTAAATAATATCCACTTTTTTTCAATAAATTTCATTATTTTCGATTGGACTAAGTACTTCTGTTTTCTTTTATTTTTTTTTATATTTCTGACAATGTTTTATCCCAAAACGAATAATTTATAATATAAAAATTAATGTTTGTTTGTTTGTTCGTACCTTATGCGCGGCTATACCGTTCATTCGATTGCGATGAAACTTTGGGAATATGATGTGCGCATACCCGGGATGGTTATAGGATAGTGAGCTCTGGCGTTAAAAAATTATTTCCTATACTATTCATACGATTGCGATTAAAATTTCATCCGATTGCAATTTTTTTTTAAATTTTTGTGTACATGCCCTTGAATATATATCTAGGTACTGATGCGCTCTGACATTATGAAATTTGTATAAAAAAATTAAATAGGTCACGCGAGTTTTTGGAAAAATGGGTGTATTTTATGAAGTTAGGCGGCAGGAAAAAAAAGTCTAAGTGGAGGGGTATGAGTGAGGGAATGCGTGAGGGAGGGGGGGGGGGGTTATTTAATAGCAATCGGATGAAATTTTAATCGTAATCGTATGAATAGTAAAGGAAATAATTTCATAACGCCAGAGCTCACGATCCTATAACCATCTCGGGTATGCGCACATCATATTCCCAAAGTTTCATCGCAATCGGATGAACGGTATGGCCGCGCATAAGGTACGAACAAACAAACAAACATTATTTTTTATCTTATGGATAACTGTTTTTTATGAGATTTGTGCGAAGTATGTTGATGTTCTTTTTAAATTGATTTTTTTCGTACCTATATATGTATATTTATGTATCGATGCGGCGGTTTGGACGGCGGCCACCCTTACCAGACCGTTTGAATATTCATAGGACGATTTTATCAATAGTAACTTTGTAAAGATTCCTGAATTCGGGGTAAGCCGCTCCTAACACCAGAGTAGACCACCCAAAAGCTTAGCAAGGATATTCCTAGACACGGCGAACTTCGCTGATGCTACTTAGGAAATTGGAATATTTATTTGACGGGAAACTTTTGACTTCGTTCAGTAAAAGTCCTTTCTAGAAAATAATTTAATAAAAAAAAATATGTGCTCTAAATAATTGTGTTTTGTTTTTAAATGAGGCGTAAATGTTCAAATAGGCAATACACAACAAACCCTCACTATTATCACGTGAGACAAGTTGGACAATTCAGGATATATTTATTTTTAGATATCTGTATAATTTTGTAATAATACATAATTTGGGATTCTACTTTTCAAATTCGCATGTTTTTTCGGAAAACCACCCAGAAAGGAACCTATTTCTAATTTTGAAAAATGACGAGAAGTTAAATTTACAAATTATGTTGAATAGAATATTCGTAACGCATATTTATTTATCTTCTTTCGGTTTGGTTAGTGTAGTAAACTATTTTGATTGTGGGTTATTTTTCATTCTCTATGTATTTAGTAGGGCTTGTAGAGTACCTCCTAAGGGATATAATTATGTTCTCGGCTGATGGAAATAAGGCTTTTATTTCCAGTCGTGTAGATTTCAATGGGCAATCGTTAAAACACCGCAGGTAGTAAAATCTTCCTGCCTGATCACGTGATGCGACTGCTCGGGTGTGTCCGTATTTGTAAAAGTGAAGTAGAAACACGCACAAACACAAGTGGCTTCATTAACCCCCCGGGTCCCGGGCTATGGAATAATGAGGAAATCCCAACCCCTGTCGGGCGCGAAAGGGTTGAAGGTTTTTACTGCAGAATCCGAATTCATAACAAGTCATGTTTCCAGTTGTGTCGGTGATGTCAAGTGGACACGAAGAGCTGTCGGAGTTTGTCAAGAGGTCGAGGCCTGGAGAGAATATTGCATTATTCAGTCGCTGGGAGATTCTGTGATGCTTTGTACCAAATTTTATCGATCTTAATTTTAATGCTTATAATCCTACCATTAAGAGGTCTATTGTTGAATCTTTCTATTGCAAGCATCGTTTATATGAAGAGATACAGGTTAGTACAACCACTGACAGGTAATTCCTAGGAACTGAATTCAAACAAAACTGATGTCTTCAATTCACTCAAGACCTTTCAAACACAGAAAGCCAATGAAATTGATTATTTTTGGTTCGAGAAAGAATTGATCACATTTCATCCATAGTAAAGGATTTTTCCCATGCAACTTCACAACACACTTCTATCGGCCTATCCTCTCACCACTCAAAAATTTTAAAAACAAAATTTTCTCAGGAAATCATCCAACGTGAGTGCGCACTATGTTTTGTTATCAAACGGAATATAGATATGAACTCATCTGCATGAATGGGAATAACCTTTTAAGGAAAGTGCATTCCTTGGCAGGGATCGGAGTTCGGGGTATTTCCTTTCGGTACGGAGTTGAGCCACCCCACCTGGGCCCGAGGGCGCCCCAGGTAGGGTAGGAGGGGTTGCCCTGCCAATCCCGACCCCCGCCCTTAGCCAGACAACCCTTCCGTTTGCTGAACCGGCGATAAACTTAAATCCAAGCTTCGTTATCCTTTCAAATTCCCTACGCTGAAAGAAGAGTACCCGCCCGCGCATAATTAACCCGCGTTACAGACGCAGACATTGCACGCGGAAACAAATCGAAAAGAATGTGAGATCGATTATGATCGTTTTGCTTCTAAAAAAACAAGTTTCATAATATCCAAGGTACAGACCTTTTCACCGAGCATAGCTTATGCAGAAAAGTAATTTTATAGTTTACCTTCTGTGAGTATCAAACGCGACCCGCCCAACTGCCAGTTGAGCGTCTTACCCACGGGGTTATATACAATATTATACAATTATTTACTTGTTACTAAGCGACTCCGCACGACCTTCAAAGATTGATAATTTTGTGCTACACTCAATCGTGTATTATTTTTGAAAACATTTAAAATTTATTTATTTATTTATTAGATATAAAAAACTGCAATTTAATTTTGTATTCGGATTCTATGTGGGTTCAATTCGAGTTGCAACTGTTAACTTTTTTTATATTCTGTGTCCTTCTTCAATGATTAAATTATTTGCGAATTTCAAATCTCCATAGCTCATGATAAAAATTACGCGCTGTGTTGAAAATATTTGCATTGTTCTAGAATTCTACAAATTCCAGCCAGAAAAAACTGGACGAATTTCATGATCCCAAAATTCACCGTTAAAGTTTTCGTGCTTCAAATATTAGATTACTGCTTTATTGATAGGTTCTATTATTTAAAGAATACCTGATCTCTTCCTATACCCTATTCACGGAAATAAGTCATTTCCAAAACAATTTCTTGAAAGGATGGAACCAAATTGTGAAGACATAAAATGAATACAGACTATCGATTTATTCGAAATGATTTCATAAATGATTATACATAAATATTTACTCTGCATAATAAGATATGTATGTTTTAGATTAACATTCCGCTATCGTTGGTACGCTTTTGCGTCTAATTTATCCGTCGGCATCTTCTCGGCGAAAAAATTGCTTTAAATTTGATTTATTTGAAATTCAAATATTCCAATTAGTTTCTCGTTTTCGATATTGTACATTGAACTTGTAATTCAAATTTTTCAATTAGTTTTCCATTTCAGAATTCTTCTTATTTGTTTTTGCCTTTTTGAATTTCTATTTCATCAGAACGTTCAATAAAAATATCGTGCCTAATATTATTTTATAATATATTATTCAAATTTTATCGGCTGATACGTCGAGAATGCAAATATTTTTTTTGCATAATATCTGCCTGAATCAATAAACTCGGGAAAAGGGAGGGGCAAGGAGCATGAAAGATTGAATTAATGCATATATCAGATATCTCACAGATAATGTGGTGATATAAGTGCCAGTAAAGGAACCTCACCTGACTCGTAAGGGCTTTACTGAATCGTGTGACTGAAGATGTTTTATTTATTACCATTTGGATATGGACGGCAAATTATTTGCTGAATTGATATTTAATCATTTTCATTTTGCAATATTATTAATGTTTTTGATGGTATTAATTCTATTATCATAATATTGCGTTTAAAACACTATTTACCACTTATCTGTTTTTGATCGGACCCTGCTACGGGCATTTTTAACTTTGCTGGGACATTTTTAGACGTAAATTTTATATTAGTATTTCAATGTTATAATTCAAAATATATTCTTTGTAAATTTGTAATATAAGCAATACTATAAGTGATTTTTCTTTAATACTACAGGACATCTTTAGACTAGTAAAATTTGAACTTATGCTTGGACATTTTTAGAGTTGTAAATTTTGAACTTATATATTCAAAGGTATAAAAAGAGAGTTTTTCTTATCAAAATTGAATATTCATTTAGAATTTTATAATAAAATAAAATCAGATATATTTATCAGAGACACTATCCAGGTCACACATTTGTTCTTTGAACACTTGTTTCCAATGAAAAAGGTAGCTGCCGATAATAATAATTAAAAAAAAATAGTCTAAGATAATATTGTTAATTGTAAATTTTTTTAATATGAATTGACAAATATGACGGTTTTATAATAGTTGGCAATGCCAGAATTGGATTAAGCACCGTCCCGGTTAGACGAGAGGTTCAGGGTACGAGTCCCACTTGCTACCGTTACCTTTTTTAATTTTTCTGTGTCTTGTTCATTTTCATATTTTAATTTAGATTATTTGTGATATCTTCTTCTTCGATGAAATATTTCATTAATTTTAATAACCTATATATAATTTTTTGTTGTCCCCCTCTGACCCCCCCACCATACGATTTTGCAGAAAAATATAGACATGTCATTGACGTATTTTTGATGTGTCACTGCCATCTGAAACTTTAAATAGAGAAAATAATATAATATATCTGTTTTAGGTACGCTAAAAGTCGGTAGTAGAACATCGTTCCACATGCCATAATAATTTGAATTTAATATTATTTGTCTGCACGTTCCCAACCAAAAATTATAAATACCGCCATTGTCGTAGCCGTTTTATCGTTCGTAGTGAAAATCCCATCAACACATGGCAAAGGCTTTACAGGTTGTTGAACCAGGCCCGCTGGCGCTGGTGCCATTCATACATGCCTCTCGTAGCAGCCACCCTTTGTTTATTTTATTATTTTGCCCCTACGGCCGACGTCCACATAACGAACATTGTATGCCGGATCAGTATGCAGATTATGGAGGCATATTCATAAAATTGAAATTACACGCGGTAAATTCGTTTGCGGGCCGGCCAAATTGTGATATCTTTGTTATGTTGTATTTGTGTGATGTTACTTTGTTGAATAATGTCAGAGCGCCCTTACGACCTTTTCGTATGCAAAACGCACTAAAACATTCTTTTACGTGTATTTATTTTGCTACGAGGGATTATTTTATGATGGGTTGGTTACTGTGATGAATTTTATCTTATATATAAAAATCTCCTGTCACAATGTTCGTCCGAGGTAAACTCCGAAACTACTTCACCGATTTTGATGAAATTTAGCTTACTATGTGTAATTTGGTCCAACTTAAGAGATATGATAGTTATTATCTCGATTATTGACCTCAATATTTATTATTGCGAATTCAATGTTTTTTATGGGACAATTATTTGAAATTATTTGTAAGTTCCATAAGTTTCCGACGGATGGCGGTGTGAGTCAATTTATTGACACAACACACAACAATTGGTTATCTAGGTTAGGTAACCATCCAGTAGATGGCGTTGTGTTTCGTTAGCTACAGCAACGCGTGGGTGGGCCAGCTAGTAATAATATATAGGCTTTGTTGAAATTTAAAAAAAAAATGTTGTGGTTTTTAAATTGATGTGAAGCAGATATGATTTTGGATATTCCCGGCCAAAAGTATTTTCTTTTGAGGTTTAACTCTAAGTTAACGGGCATGTTCACAACAATTAAAAAAAAATAATATAAATCGGATGAAATTTTAATCGCAATCGCATGAATAGTATAGGAAATAATTTCATAACGCCAGAGCTCACTATCCTATAACCATCCCGGGTATGCGCACATCTTATTCCCAAAGTTTCATCGCAATCGGTATGGCCGCGCATAACCTACGAACACACAATCAAACAAACATTATTTTTTATATA
The DNA here is from genome assembly GCA_951813805.1 of Limnephilus auricula. Lineage (NCBI taxonomy): Eukaryota > Metazoa > Arthropoda > Insecta > Trichoptera > Limnephilidae > Limnephilus > Limnephilus auricula. Next base: position 37,946,252 of record OX638388.1, read on the forward strand.
TCTATTACGTTTAAAACGTTCCGCATTTCATTACTCTATAAATCGAGCTATTTTGGATTTTCCAGTATTATGTTCTTGACGCTTAAAACAACGTTTTTTTTGCATATTTTGCATATATTTGAAATTTGCTCAAGCTAAGATTAATGATTGCATTTAAAATTAGCATTTGCATTTTAAAAATGTATAAATTTATTTATGAAATGGGACAAATCGTCAGAACTTTCCTTCTATTTCGTTTTACAAAATTTAGATTTATGTTTATTTCATAAATAACGAATTAGATTTTTTCAGTATGTTATTGTCTCGCGCCAGAGAGGTCGTTATTTAACGAAAGCGTAAAAGGAAATGGGCTTTTCGCTATCTGATAACTGTCACCTTTTATTTATGACCAGTGGTTTATGGGAGCCTTTGTATGTTGCGTTTAAGAAAATCGACATGGCGCCTTATTTATGGAGGTCTCCAGTGTTCGAACATCGATAATAATAATTTTTATCGTATAGAAAAGTTTATAAACGCAAACTTTATTTGACATCTTATTCTCCTTTCCCTTTGAGGGTTGAGTTTCATGACGTCGGTCAGGCTCCCCCAGATGTCACTATTTGTTTTTCATTTTTCCTTTGTCACCAGTTTTTATTCTTAAATCATTTTTATTCGAAAGTAAGGATGAATAAAAGTTGGCTTAGATTTCATTTTAATAATATTGTTTCTCGTTTCAGCGCCATCAAAGACACGATATTTGGCCTGTGTCTCATTGAGCTTATCATTAAACGCTTATAAACTAAACTCCTCAGCGTTCTTTTATGCCAATTTCCTTTACTTTTAGTACTTTGGCTCTCCGTCGTAAAGGATCGCAACATTAAACCTAATGACAATGTGTACAGAATAAACGAAGTCCTTTAAACTGCTCCGGGAAAAATACCTTGATGGCATAAAAAGGTACATGCTTAGTATTGCTTAGGGCATAAAATGTACCTCGCCGGGACCTAAGTGTTAATGGTGTTTCCAACAAAGACTTTGAGAACCGTAGATTCGTTTGAGAAAATAACCACTCGAGACAAACTATTTTGGTAAGGCAAGGCTTGAAGAGGTTACCTAATCTCACGGTACGGCGGCCTAACCTGGGAAATAGTTGATTATTCTAAGCACAGCTCGAGAAATGGTATCAAACTTATTATTAGAATTCGACAACTTGGCCGAATACTTTATCTTCTATTTCGCCACAAATTCTTTGTATATTAAAACATTGATATTTTCAATTTTTTTTAAATTATATATGAGCCGGGGTGGAACATATATAAATATTCATCTTTTGATGAAGTACGCCTACTCTGTTTCTCTGTGATTGATATGCTTAATTACACCCGTGGGATTGATGTGAAGTAAATCTGATCTTCATTTCTATGAAATATTAATTCTCCTGGATTTATATATATAAAGTTTTTATTTGATTGGTTTGATAAGATTTTATATCCCATTTATGATAACATTACAGTCAAATAAATAAATATCTTATTACTACCCACCTAATATTATTACTTCGTACATATTATGTTTTTCACAGAATTCATTATTTTTACAGAACATCGAAATTTAACTTTAATCTTTGTGTAGAACTAGCCAACTTTAGAACCTTTGGATTAGAAGGAAGGGGCAGAATTAAGTCACTGATTGACAAATCACGGGTAATTTGTTCCAATTTTCTGTCTACCATCCCTATTCAGCGTTATTTCTTCTTTACGAATAAATCTTTTTGTTCGCGTAATTTATCTGCGCATAAAGGTGCTTACTTTTGTTTAATTGCGCGTAAATGGCTAAGAGTGGTAGCTAATGGAAGTTATTAAATAAATTACACTGGCACTTTTTCTGTCTGTAATTTGTGTTTCAGGCCCATTTTTTCAGAATGATACGTCATCCACGTAATCTTATATTCAGGAATGTAATTTTGAAATTCATAAATAATATATTTACATTTGAATAGAAAATACAACATGCCAACGTCCGTCGCGAACGCTCGGAAAACTTTCTGCCCTCTAAAGAAAACGAATATTTTATTTTTTCAGACGTCCAAATATAATATTATGTGAATGCTCACGGTTATTATCCTTGGTCTACGTGTAGGTTTCGCTTTCTATGCTTGAATTTAATTCACAACTGACGGCGATGGCAAGAGATGTGATTGATTAAAAAGTGTCATATTTCTTCGTCAATATATCATTTTTGACGACGAATCAATCACATATTATCTGTATCAATCAATTACCCGCCCTCGGTGTGTTTGGCGCCAGGGCAGGGGTGAGGGGTGGTGGCAGCGATCTGACTGTATCCGGTACAAAGGGCCGCAGCGGGCCGACCTGCCAGCGTGCTAATGCAGATCGGCCGATCCCGATCCACCATTGTTGCAGACTTAATTGTGCGGTGTTTTCCACGGCGAGGGACGACTTCCCCGTAAATCAATGCAGAACACGGGCGACACCGAATCCTTTCAAATCCCCTGTCCGTCCACACCTCGCCTGTTCGATTTCTCGTTTTTTGTTCTGCTCGTTATAACTAGGCTGTGCGGTGAATTCTCAACTGAGATTTTGTATCGGCCGTGTTATGTCAAAGGCCAGTTTAACTTTAGGACTAATTACTGAAAACTGACAGAATTCTTTTAGTCGGGAGGCAATAATAATTTTTAATCTTAAACAGAAATGTTTTAACTGTTTAAATTAGGTAGTTAATAAAATAATTAATATCCCCGAAAACTTTGTTATCTTAAAATTTTGGGTACTAAATTACTTGACTTGACTTTAATTGTTTTTTCACTTGCCACTGATATAAGAACCCATTTGAAATAAATATTTGTAATTATGCGACATAGATGCCTATCGCTATCTAAGTTGAATCTAATGATACATCTGCTACGCACACTAAAAGTGTTTTTATACCTCGTTTCTAGCTTCGTACAAAGTTTCTTATTATGCAGTTTAATGACTGAACACGATTTTTCGAACACGTTTATTTTTGAATTAATGCATTTTTTGTTCCTTAAATTGTTTATTTATACATTATATAAAATCAAACATTATTGTAGAGAACAATATAAATATATGTAAATAAGGTATTAAGTTACGTACTTACTTTAACCAGTCATTCCTGAAAATTAAGAAGTAAAAAATTTAAATGAAATGTTGGTTTCCGGTGAAAATTTTCATTTTTTTTTCCAACTAAAAATATAAAAATCAGTAGGTATTGGACAGTTAGTGACAGGGTAAGGGGTTAAACGGTTACGCGGTTACTCGGCTGAGTAATCAGTGACGGCATGTAAAAGATTTTTTTCGCTCGATCTTAAATATATATTTTTTTAAAAGCGTCACAAATGTCACTGGAGACCAAAATTTCATTTACATTTTTTACTCCAAATAATGTAAGGAATCACTGGTTAAAGCAAGTCATGTTCATCTCTTAATACCCTTTATATATGTAAATTAATGTAATTAACAAAGAAATAGATTATAAGTATATGTATGTACAATCATTTTCTTTATTCGTGTTTAACATCTAAGTACATAAAAAAAATCCCTGGCAAACCTGGGATTTGTTAAAGGCAGCATAATTTTTTATTGTAATATACCTAATATTGAATAATTATTATTGTTATTTTTTTAAAATTGATAAACTAATGTTTAGGACAAGATTTTTATGCATAACACAAATGGTAACAATTATTATAAGCAATAATTATTAACGTGAAACACCCACATTGGAAAAATCTCCCGAGAAAATGCAGAACACGGGCGACATCGAATCCTTTCAAATCTCCTGTCGGTCCACACCTCGCCTGTTCGATTTCTTGTTTTTTTTCTACTCGGCTGTGCGGTGAATTCATTTGAGAGCATTTGACCGGAAATCAGGACACAGGTTCGAGTCCCGTCGGCGTCATGTATCTTTTCTCGGGAGATGTTTTCAATGTGGATGAGTGTTTCAGGTTAATAATTATTAATTTTTAATCATTATTATTATTTTGTCATTTTAGTTTCTAGAATGATGTCGCAAAATGCAATGGAAGCGATAAAGCTTACGTAATCTGCCTTGATGTGATAAAATAAATTTGAAGTATTACGTAAAATTAGGCATTACAAAAAGTCGACAAAGAAGCGTATTTTATATCTCCCCTTTGTTCGCTAACTCGCCTGTACGATTTTCCCAATTGCTTCCAAGAATTATGTTTCTCTGCAGTATGGCCGAGGTCAGGACTCAATGTATGGGTTATACGTGTCTGTCGGTGATATTCATTTGATACTATCGCTGTTGTGAGTGCCCTTTGTTGGCCCTTCTTGTATAGTTGGTAGTTTCAGCAGAGCATGAAAATGATTTTATATGAAACAAATGACACTCTCGCAGCACTGGATCTGTTTCTTCTCTGGAAAACTCTGCCACTGTCCAGTGGCGCCGTAATCTGCTCGATTGAGGGTCTCAACCTTTTTTCTGGCATTTTTCCAAAGCTCCCCCCTCCTCCCTTTGTATCAGCTGTGCCGATCTCCCCCACCCTTCCTCCCACCCGTTCACTGGGGTAGAATGCTAAAAGCTCGCTTAAGTTTGAACCCAGTGTAATCAATACTCACGAGAGGCTCTTGATTCCCATCACAATGGCTTATTGCACCGGAGGCTGAAAGCCTAAAAAGGGTTTCCTACCCTGCTATAATCGTACTCCAATAGATTGACCATACTAGATTTGGATCTGTTAACTTTAAATAGTATTTTATTTGTTCGACGCGAAATCTCGGAAGTGGAAATTAATCCTGACATCCGAACGGGCTGATACTCGGCAGATAGACTCGTTGTCGATGCATGACAATGCATTCTATCAATCATTGGCAATCATGCACAAACACACAGACATATACGCAGTTTTCTTAAATTCAAACAAATTAAAGCACTTAATTTATGAAATAATAAATGTCGGTTTAAAAAAAAATCGAATTTGGCAAGGATGGTAGCGCGGTTGATTCCGATCACTGAAAAGGAAGGTTCAAACCTCAATCAAAGCGAACTATTTTAATATTTTTTTATGTTTTGAAGCACTTGTTTATTTACATTAACATGTATACAATGAAATAGAAAATAAGCTGCCCTAGTTGAGGCTTGGAATTCCGATTTTTTACCGATTTATAACATGTCATTTGATCACTTTACCTTTCTAAGTTCTAAAAAAGTATATGTTATTTTTGAAGATAATATCTGAAGATTTGTAGAGCCGAAACGTTAATTACATAAAATTCCCTCGATACAAAAAAAATTGCAAAGTATGCTCTTAAAATTATTATTTACACGTTTATTTCCGTTCTTTTACAAAAAAATCACAGTGGTCTTTAAAGGCTTCTTGAGGTTTTGAGATTTTGCTCTATTGTACCTAAACGAGTCGTGCTTTATTAAACAATTTCCCGATTTTCGCTTGAATTTTATTGTTTTTCATATTAGTGCGCTCCCTCCAACATTGTTATTGTCGCATATCTCCTTCTTTTTTTGGGCGGGTACTACCGGCCCTTAAAACATTGTTTTGTTATCCGTAGTTCTTTTAAATTTAAACTTTTGTTTAAAGTAAATATCAAATGCAAATAATAAATATAAAACATTGCATATGGTGGATCTGTACTTCCTCGAGGACTCTGTATGTCGGCACTTTCCGAAAATTCGGAAAATTCTCCGAACTTCAACAACTAATGTGCATAATTCATAGGGAAACACACACATACAAATTCGAGTGCATCCGTGGAAATTGGATCGGTTGCAGGCTTTACTTGCAGAGATAAATTTTGCAACGGAAACCTTACTTCTGCGAAATCCTCCAGCGCTGGCAATACTGTCAACGGCCGCGGAGTGAAAAATATTCCACCGAAACGCTTTTAGCCATGCCGTACACGGCTCACGGCTGCACCGCCTGCTCTACTTACCACTGTGTGTCGCATCCATTTCCCTTCATGTACTGATATGACTGCAGTGTTTCATACTACTCTAAAAGGTTTTGTTTATAAGTTATAACTATACACACGAGAACCTTCTAGAATTCAGTTGAGGTTGGGAACATAATTCAGTTGTTTATGTTTATGTGCAGTATTCACTTGATTTTTTGTTGTTGTTGTGAAAATCGCTCTAACTCTTTACGCTCTTTACGATTTTAATGGAATAATAACAAAGATATCGTACTTCCTTCAAATTTTTCGAGAACATAAATATTTGTTATTTCTCTTTTTTTTTATTACATTAGCTCTGCACATTTTTTTATTTATTTATTTTATACAGTTTACAAATATAAGACAAAAAGTCCCGATAAACTACTTTTTAGTAGTTTGTCTAACGGGTTCTTTACATTAAAGATCTTATTATATTGATGTAATAGTTACATTTTTCCAATTAACAGAAATATAATATTTTTATAAAAATATAAAAGAAAAATTATGAAAAACATAAGTTACAATTTTAAAGTGTTTAGAATAATATGTCATTGTAAGCTAATATAAATAAATTCTTTCCGTAAGCCAAGTCTTCAGTAAATTCACCAATTGTGTGTTTTGGGCACAGTTTTTAATTTCAGCAAGTAACTTATTTAAACAGCTGGGAATCATGTAATTCAACGTTCTTTGTCCATATTTATTTGTATGCTTAGGTACAATTAGTCCTTCATTAAAGTTAAATCAAGTATTATGGTTGTGTTCCAGCCTGTTTATGTATAAAGGTTTATTTATGTGCTGAAATATAATTTTGTACCACTGAATTGCTCTTACTGAAAGAATTTTGAGACTCTGATAAAAGTATGGAATATTATGCCTTTCTTTGTATAAGTTTTTTTCAGCTAATAATTTAACCAATGAATTTTGCACTGATTGAACGTGGTCTATATTTGTTTTACAAGAAAATCCCAAGCTGTTATTCCATACCTTATAACAGATTTAGCTAGAGATAAATAAATAATTAGAAAATTATTTGCAAATACGTGTGTTTAATGTGTGTGAGATGCTATGTTATTTTATACTCACATGAGTTATTTACATAAGAATGTACTAGATAATTTAAATGAGAATGCTTTATTAATAAGTCGGAATTAAAGTAAGAATGATGTGCGCTGTAAATGTTTTGGTTATTTATTTTTGGGGTGTTATGCCGTGTTGCGCTACCTCCTTCTTTAGCCAGCGTTTCAGACAGCGTTACAGTGTCCATCACCAGGACAGTGTGGGACATAATACATACATTCAACAGGATAGGTAGCGCAACACGGCATAACACCCCAAAAATAAATAACAAATACACTTTTGGCCGTGAAAAAACAAAATCATGTCTGCACTGTAAATGATATTACCTATAGTGTTTAGTGAACACCTCACTAGGCGAACCCGTGATGAGGGGTTCACGTAATCTCATTCTAATAATATAAATTGATTGTCTGTTTGTGAGGGTCGGGCAGCGTGGATTTGATTTGTATTAGACTAAAGAGCAAAAAAGGCATTTTATATCTTTGAAAAATGAAACTGTATTTCACAAGTAACCTAAAAACATAACCAACTCTCTCTTTAAAAATAAAATAGTCAAATTTACGAACATACAAAACAAAGAAATTGCGACTAACATGGCAACAACCTTTTTATTACTACTACTCATACATTCATTAGTTAATTTCAAATCGTTCAAATCTAGGCGAAATTACCTACTAATATTCCATGGACGTAATAGGGTACTATCTTTATCCTTTATATATAAAAATCTTGTGTCACAATGTTCGACCGAGGTAAACTCCGAAACTACTTTTTGATGAAGTTTGGCTTACTGTGTGTGTAATTTGGTCCAACTTAAAAGATAGGATAGTTTTTATCTCGATTATGGACCTCAATATTTATTATTGCAAATTAAAAAAAATTATGGGATAATTATTTGTAAAAGTTTTTGACAGATGGCGGTGTGAGTTAATTTGTTGATACAACACTTGGTTATCTAGATTAGGTATTCATCCAGTAGATGGCGTTGTGTTTCGTTAGCCACAGCACCGCGTGGGCGGGTAAGCTGGTATAATATATATATTTTTTTGAGACTGCCAAGGATTTACCTATTTTTTAGTGCGAATACCGCACAAGAGTCCCTACCGTTTGGAGCCAGTGACTATGCCATCCCCAATCGGGGTATGTTGTGAGGCCAAAGGTAGTGGGTAGGGAAAGGGGATGGGGAGAGAGGAAGGTGGGGAAGTATCTGTCTATTCAGTTCTGGTCAGCAAACACCGCTAAAGCCATTTCAAACCACGTTTGGTCAGTTTAATGAATAGTGAGTTAATTGTGGAACAGCACAAATTAATTAAATAAAATTTACTTACGCATGCAGGGATTTGATCCCGCGACTTCCGGATCGCTAGTGGAGAATCTTACCCATCGACCACGGAGGCTGTCATACACAATGTAATTCTAAAATATTCCTATTTTATTATCTCTTAAGTAATATTTTTTATAGGAAACATGAATTCCATGTCCCTAGACGGCGTGGGAAGTCGATCAAACATCTGGAAAAACAAATCGAGGAAAATTGAAATTTGTCGTGTTTTTATTTCACCCACAAAAACACATTAACACTGTCATACGTGAATGAACTATAAAAATATCAATTTCAAAAAATGTAACCCTTTTTTTCTTCTGAATAATAATGGCGTTACGTAAAACTTTTCAGTTATTTTTACATGTGGTTCACCACTCAAAAATCCCCCAGAAAATCACTGAGTTCTGTTAACTCAAGCAATGATTTATCTGTTAATTCTATACGGGTAATATGGAAAATCTCTAAGTTTTCCAGTAACAAAAATCCTCGACCTGTAATATTTTTTAATTCTATGAAATACATACCAAAATGTCTGTAAAATGTGCGGTTTCAAAACCAGTGATGGCATTTTCGAACGTTTTTCCTAAAATTTCATTACGTATTTCATTGGCTGAGCGTAGCGAAATCCGATTTTAACTCGACCGTTTTGCATTTCGTCTGTCTGTAAATTAATTTTTACGTTACGTTTCCTGTTCAAGATAGAGTCTGCTTTAATGGTTCAGTAAATAATCTTTTTTCAAAAGTGAAATCGTCATGTTTTTTTACACTTCCTTATTGGCATTTTTAAATATAATGGTTTGAAGAAAGTTTGAAAAAATAATTGTCATTGTGATGGTGACGTTTCTTTCGACAAATTGTATAATTCATTATTTGAATTATTAAAACTGTTATATAAAATGTATTGTTTTTAATTAATTAGGTAAGTACTGTCCCCCCCCCCATCCACTGAATACCGAATAGGGTTTTGTATTCCACCGTTTTATCCTCCAAAACTAAACTGATTTTAATATTTTTTCACCAACTGAATTAGAATAAACTATTGTCTGTACGTTTAGCATTTTTTAAATACTTTGTCAAACTTGTATACTGAACATCGGTTAATGGCTACTAAACAAACTAAGCAATTTGAATGTTACTTGGACCATCATAATTTCCATGAGAATTAACTTAGCAAAAAAAAATTAAACGTAGGGACATTCCAGTGGTTGATATCTATATAGTATTAAAAAAATATTTGCAGTACTATAAATATTTAGTAGGAATTAGGGAATTATAAGGTTGTATGGACAACTAACATCAATGAGCGTATTATCATATTCATTAAAACGTCCGTTCCTCTTGAAAGCTTACAGGCTAAAAGCTTTTTTCCTAGAAACGTTATACATTTTCCAAAGTACGGTTTGAATTTACATCTACACAAAGTGTGTATTTTTTTAGTGTTGAATGTTCGATCCTCAAGCGCCCCTGCCCTGTGTATTCGTGTATTAAATAGTATGAACAAAGGGCTGGGCTCATTCTCCAAGCGAATAAGCACACAGATTATATTATGTGGATGCGGTTCAGGCGTATTGAAGGAGGGTCGGTCGGTCGGCCGATCTCTTGCGTGACTAGGAATTTCCACCGGGGCCTATCGGCCGGGAAACCTGCAACCCGTCGAATCGAATCGACCCAAAACCAAGAACAAACTATGACCACTGTTCTTGACATTCTTGATGTCCGGGACTAAATTTTTTTATTTTATTTATTTATATAATACATGTTACATAATTGAGACATCTACATAAAGTTGATATATTAAATCACCATACTAGGCGGCTGCCTGTATCATGAAATGGATGCGAATTGTCTTTTTAGTTTGACTTTGTAACCGATTGATGAAATTATTTTATTTTTGGACGAAAATACCTACCTTCTAGGTATGTGTGCGAAAACGCTTTATACCCACTATATCATTTTCACAGATCTTATTGAGTATGTTACCCCTAGAAGACCACCATTTGCAATAAGGCTAAAAGTAATCAATATTATTCTTCTATTCCTCTTAAATTATTTATTAATATTTCCATTTATTTTTCACTTAGGTTGATAAAGTAATTGTAATATAAGTTCAGTAAATAATTTTTCATTATACTATAATATATACCCTATTTCTCTTCACAAAAGAAGAAAAAAAATGACACACTGATTCTGTATAAGATTGTGACCTGCCTTATTGACTCACCAGTACTTTTGGAAAGTATTGCACTTCGTTGCCCTAAACGCAATACCAGATTGAATACCTTATTTTAAATACAAAATTTCAAATCATAATACGCAAAAAAACTTTTTGCTTGGGCGTATCTGCAAATCTCACAATGTTTAAAAAATATTGATATTTATCACTCTAGGCACCTTGGAATGTTTAACCCCTCAGGCTGGTTTTGGTTCGGTTTTCGGAACAACTCATAGGTCTCACAGAAATTATTGTGTCTCTCTTATTATCATGGTTAGAAATATGATCTAAACGGAGTTAAAATAAAATGCTTTATATTCAAATCCAAAAGTTAACCTTAATATAATTATATTGTACACCTTTATGAAACCAAAGTTTCCAACCGTAATTTGGAAAAGTTATGAACTTTGGTAATTTTTTATTAATTATTTTTAAATGAAGCGAATAAAAGTGATTTGGCTATAACGTTTATAATACATTTGATTACTAAAATATGTGTTTTTATTTTTTTCGTTATCACTAATTTTAGTTAGAAAAGGCGTAAGGTGAGCCACTTTTAAAACGTTCTTATGTTTTCATTTAAAAAAAAAAATTATTAAAAAAATTATGTTTATTTCGAATTATAAAATTTGGAAGCGTATTTCATCATCTTTCAAAAACTTTTTTTAGTTTTTGGATGCTTTCAGTAATATTCCATTTATTTGGATTTTAATGCAAAGCGGAAATAAGGGGTTAAGGGTGTATTTTGTTTAAGATCTGATTATTATTATTGATAAGAACTGTAAGAGATTGTAGAGATTGAATTTGAAGAGATGAAGGATTGCTAATTTAGCGTAGTCTAATATTTGTCATAACGTCTACCACCAGGAAAAGTTTACTCATATTTCATACGATTGTAAGGAGAAAAATAAAATAATAAATGTTATTTTCGATATATTTATCAAGAATTTCCACTCACAGACAAGATTAAAAACGGACAATTGACGGAATTATAGAATTTTCTTTTAATGCATCTATTCCAACAATGCCTAGTTCTTTTGTTGTGGTAAGCCCTTTATAAAGCGGGTAGACTTGTAGGCGAGGCTCTGTATTCATTGTACGATGCCTGTTACTAACGTTCCACCCAGATCATTAAGCCAGACTTCCATGGCCTACATAGTTATTGTTAACGTACGGACTATATGAACAGTATCGACGTCGGTTTCTGAAACATTTCATTAATCGCTACACAAAGCAGACCTTTCGTACTATTAACAATTCCAGTATAAGGTAGGCAGTCTTAGGTACTGCCAGCGACTTGACTTTTTTCTGATTGAATTTTTTTAATGAATTATTTAAATAAATTAAGGATGAAAGGCAAACATTATTGTTTTGTTAGATCTCGAATTAAATCAATGCTAGGCTAAAATAATTCAGAAGAAAACTTAATTCAACAACAGTTCAAAAGCGGATTTGTTATTTAGGTCTCATTTGTAAATACGATATTTTATACACACCGATGCTAAAATTCTTAAACATTTATGAGTTTGTTATACATGGGCTTTTGCGTGTAAAACTCTGCTTCAGATCTCGTACGATCTTGCCTTTATTTTCTCAACTCAGTATTTGCTATTTACTACATTGTTTTGCAATGTAAGATGAAACTATAATCACGGCAATATATTTTCTTTACTGGTTTCCATCAACAGAAAGAGTCGGTGGTTTGCCTGATCGATGCCAATCTTAGATTTTACTAATTTTTTCTTTCGGACACCATTAAATTCCTAAGAGGAAAGTGTGTTGAATTTTCGATGAGATGACATAAGAAAATGGACATGCCGAAAAATCTAACTAACCATCACGCCGTTTCTTCGCAAGGGTAGACAGAGAGGTTTGACCGTCAGACAACTCGGTCTTGGCACATACTCCTTGCTTCATTCACATTCACACTTAGTCTCATACATACCTTTTGTTATTCTGAAACTTGATATGGCCCAAATTATTTAGTTCACCTTATCGTTTCATGTCTTCCTCGGGTGTCAATGACTTAGGCTGTGTGTGCATGTAACAAAACGATGAACGTACCATGATTATGGGAAAGGAGCGAAGTAACTGCAAGTGGCGTTTCGCGCCATTTACCGTTGCTTCATTCCTTTCCCATAATTCGTGGTTCGTTTCGCGTTTTATTGCACACATGTATACGCAGCTTTATGCCTTCCACATTTGCATCATTGCAGCATTCTCTTTACACGCTTTTCCTCGCTGTTTCGCTCTACGTGCCCAAGCTACTTCAACATCCTTTTCTTAATCTTACTTATTCTTTGCGGGTCTCCACATTTCTCACATTTTTTGCGAATCTCAATATTTCTCACACGAACATACATGGTAAATTCTAATTGAGGCAATTCCTCAGGGATCTAATTTCTACAGCATTCAGTCTACGTTCATCCTTCCTCTGCCAGTGTCATGCCTCACTGCCATACATCAGGGTTGGTACCACAGCACCCCATTGTGGACTGCTAGCTTCGTTTCTTTAAACATTTTTTTGTTAGTGCCAACCGCGTTCGCATTTGTCCTTCTTTCAATATATCTCTTATCATCCTATTCATTTCTCGTAAACATAGGTACTTCCCAAGTACACAGAATCGTATTCTTCATATACAATTACCTATATTGCACATTGGTTTCGTACTTTCTCTTTTGAACACCATGACTTCATCAAACCGACACAACCGTTACCACTCGACCGTCCGTGGTCGAGTGGTAACAACACTTGACTCCCAATCGGAAGGTTGCGGGTTCGAACCCGGCGTGCGCAAATAAATTTTATTTGATTGATTTGTGTTATTTCACAATTAATTAATAAAAATAATATATACTACACTTGCGGCACGTTCCAGAGTGGAAGATACTGTCAGTATCGCCCTGGTGTAAGACCACCATTCAGAATTGAGACGTTGCTTAATAATGGCTTTAGCCGTGTTTAGTGACTAGATCTGAATAGCCAGGTACTTTCCTACCTTCCTCTTCCCCTTCTACTTCCCTTCCCCACTTTCCTTCAGCCTCACAACATACCCCAATTGGGGATGCCATAGTCTCACTGGCTCCAGACGGGAGCAGTTGGGACTCTTGTGAGGTATTCTCTATAAAAAAAAAAAAAAAAACCCATTATTCTTACATACTTCGTTTATCCTCGACATAAGAGACTGTAGTTCTGCCAAACTGTTTGAATTCATAACCACCTCTCTCAGGATACAACAGGCAACATACTTTCAGATTACTTCCGGAAATCTACTACTATGAAAATCTACTCCTTATAATTCTTCAGTATATTATATTATTATATATATTACTTCCGGTTAAACGTTAAAAGTTAAAACACTGCTGAAGTGAGCTATTTATCATAAAATATATATTTTATTTACGATATTTTCTTTGCGTCACGTGATTATATGTGAGAATTAATATTTTTTTATGTTGAAAGACACAATAAATCAAATTTTGTTGTTTGATATTAGTTATTAATCGACGGGAAGCTCTTGAAATTAGCACACATCTTTGAAAATGTGTATGTAATTGATATCTACTTAATGATAATGATAATGGTTTAAGTTGATAAGTCTACCTTATTTCCCCTATGTTGAACCCTATTTTAATTACCTATAAACAAATTCAAGTTGCATCTAGTCTTCCGAGTAGGGTTATCTCAGTTCTCTTGAAAATGGCGGATTATTTTCTCTTAAGTTTCCAGCATATCCCGAGGAGTATTAAACTGCTTCTTCGACAATTTCACCATTTCTGTTATCTTTCCCCATTACTTCTGTAAAGCTTTCCACGAATCCTGCCGGTGAGGATTCGCTGATCACTAAAAAGTGCTTACTCTGGTATCTCCGCCGTAGCCAGGGGTTGCAGAGGAGACGGGGAGATGGAGAGACGAGGAGATGAGAAGATGAGGAGTCGCCGGTGCTAACGACACTCGCTGAATTCGCGCCTCTGTCCAGATAGCGGCCGACGCGTCGCGACGCATTCCGTCCCCGCAAATAGAGTTTCATTCACAAGCGGCGACGGGCGTCCTTTGCGCATTCTTCTCTCGTATGGCGTGTCCCAAACTGCACTGCATTATTGCGCTAAATAACATATCGATTAATTTGTCTACCTTTATTTTATCGATCTAAACATGTTAAGAATTACAAAGAATAATGAACAATATAAAACGCTGCAGTTTAATGGATTATGTTTAAAAAATAATTATACCAAAAATCAAATCAATTTCAAATTTTTTTTAGTCCCCAAACAAAACTTTTTTAGTCCGCAAACAAAACTTTTTTAGTCCCCAAACAAAACTTTTTTAAAGAGTTAATCTTTTTATTACGCGTACGACTTACAGGTAACCTAGGAAATACATAAATTTCAAATATAAGTGTATTAAAATACTATGTGCAGTGTGTGTAGACGACATTAAACATACCCCGCTTACTAATAAACGTGTTTTAAATTGTACACAACTGATAAACAACCGTCTAGTCTTCATTAATGGACGTTTATCGGTTATGTAAAATAAATTACGCAATTTCTAAAATTAGATTTGTTTTATGAATAATTTATTTAGCATGAAAAACACCCCAATACTGATTTTATTATTTAATCTAATAAACATATTTCTCTTGTTTCAGGTAAGACACCTTTGTATAAGATATCATCTGCATTACGTGGAAGGTAAGTATTGAAATGTAGATTATTATTTATGTATGTACGAGTACTTAGCCATTCCCCACACATTTGATTAATCGATTTAAAATGGCGTTATTTCCTTATAACAATTTCTTACGAATTAAAATAATGAATCCTCGGAACATCCTTTATAATCATCATATCACAGGCCGTCTGCAATCAAATCAGACCGCTTGGATAAATCACGCTGATTGATGTCCTCTCGCAAATTAATTGTGTAATTTAGGTGGCAGAATCCTGGCCATCATTAGTATCTACCGACTAACTACCTACTTAATAATATATTTTATAAAATTAAACTGCATGGTCTGTATATTTCCCGACGGGAGGTGTTGTATTGTATGTATACTATACATATATACCTGTGCCTGTGTTTTAGTACATTCCGCGGGGGCGTTTGTTATGTCTCGGCCGCAAGAATTCATACCAGAATGCAAGTTTTATGGTATGCATCGACCTTACTTATAAATGTGAGCATAATACTCACGTTTTATATTTTCTTCATTGCATATCTAGTAACGGATTCTCGCTGGATACTTTCCATTTTTACAGTTAAATATCACTTTGATCACGCATACGCGAATTATTTATTTTGCTGTGATTATGGACTATGAGTATTTTCGGAATAAATTCACATTATGATTTTTCTAATTTTTCACGGACACACTCCCTCTTGATCTCAGTGCATTAAATATTCTTCATAGATCATAAAAATGATCAAATTTAACCGGTTTTTTCTTACGATTTTTATTACAGCGGTGATGTTTGCCAAAATCGTTTTAACACAGTTTTGCAACTATTCGGTTTTGAGTTCGGCTTTCCGTAGTATTCTCCATATGTTAGGTAACGATAGTACATTATAAATTAATGTACATAATAAAAAACAAAATGTTAGATGCCTCCTTGCTCCATACTCCTTGCCAGCGGGAGTGGAAGAGAGGTAGCCAGACCCATGAAATGGTCGCGTTTGATATGTCCGCGTAATTAGTGAACTTGTGTATGTAAGCCGAGCTCTTGTGTCGTGGAAGCCCATTATGTCGCCTTGAAAAATGTCCCAAATTTTTAAGACAGAAACATGAAAAAACTTGGCACCGGCTCTGTCTGTCACTGTTGGCCGCCATCCCGTCTGACGGTATTTACCTACCCACACCTTCTTTTCTATTCATTCATCTGTCTGCTCGTGTCTGTGTATGTGTCTGTGCCTGTGCCCAACTGAGGAACGCAGCCACTTCTTAATGTCTTCGTTGAAATACCTGATCGTTACAGCAAATTATCTTCTGTAATAATTTATACTGGGTACATTAACTACACCCAATAAACCAGGTGGAATATATGGGAGAATGTGCATTCCTGAAAATACATTCATCCAACGTGTAGACTCGGGACAGAATTATCCCTGTAGATATCTAAGTACGGGATTTATTTTATTACCGGAATCAAACAAGTGTATTATAAAATAACTTCGTAAAACAACTGACTTATGAGCGATCAACCGCGAGCGATCGCGTTTAATCCGTGAATAGTTTATATCGTTTTCGTTTGTCTCGGTCGTCGGCCGGAATTATTATTTGCCTCATCTCCGTAAACATATTCACTCGACACCTCAATAAACTCGATACGTCAGAGGGGCGAATATCTCATGCGCGCGCGAAAAAGAAAACGCGAAGTTTTCGCGGGTTATCTGTCAGTTAGGCACGCCCGGCTGTTGAGGGCAGGGCGCGGAGAGGGAAAGCGGCGCGGAGGAGATGGACGCTTTGCGCCGCGGAGTGCGCACGCGCGCCGCGACGCCGGTAGGCTCGCCGCATTATCACAGATGCGTTTTCCGGAAATTAATTTTAATTAATTTCTTATTTTTATGATAGCTTCGCGATAACGTTTTATGATATTCAGGGAATAGTGATGTGCATTCAAAATTAATATTTATTTAAGATTTTGATTCTTATCTACATTTTTTATGATTTCATGTTGTAACCTTGGAAGTATTTCATGAATGTAATTTTTAAAACTTTTGTTATGAGCATTGGTCGGTGGTAGAAAATTTTCAACTTAAAAGCGAACTTAACCTACTCAGTAAATGTATTATTATACCGTTGGTTATTCGATTAAATACTAATTCGTAATTTAAATCCAGCTGGTATTTGCATACTGTCTGTAGAGTTTCCTCTAGTACTGTCCCACGTGCTGGGGTTTGCGGGGGCAGGGGCAGGGGCAGGGATGGTGGCAGGGACAGGGAAGGGACGGGGGCAGTCAGTACCGCGCGGCCCCCCGACCGCTCCGCACGCGCCGCCGCTCCTGACGCCCTGAGTTCACCCTCACCAAGCAGGAGCAATACTCACCCTCACTTTATGTTTGTGCCCCTTCTTTATAGCTAATCTATAACTTCGCTGTATACCTTATCGAATTCGCTTACTTTCACTGTGCTTTCATTGATGCATCGATTTGCGTAGAGAAGCTTTTGTCGGTTACATACTTCTTGTGTACTACTCGTATCTTCCAGTGTCGCCCGGTTTGTGTTTTCCGTCTTCCGAGAGGATTATTGGTCATTTCCATCTGCACAAAAACATGTTCTTCCGTAGTTCTTAGTGCTATTTGAAAAGCTTCATCCATTTTACATTATATCATTCCGCTGCGCTCTTACGTGTTTAGGTAGTTGTTTTAAAAGTTTTCTGTGCACGCTGCTTAAGTTTCCGATATCAAAGGTACCTACTATTTTTTATGACGATGCAGATTTTCGATAGATGTTTCCTTAATACTAGAACTTGTTACAATTTCAGTTTACTTTATGTTTTACTCTGTAATTAGGTTTACAATTTTCATCGTATACTTGCGCTCGTAGTAATTAGCGAAAACAGTCTTTTTTGTTATCTCATCTGGTTCAGTTTTGAAGTTCATGTTATTTTACTGCTCAAACTGAAAGAAAATAATTTTATATTATCGCTTTTACGCTTTCAGTTGCTTGCATTATTTAAACAAATTTTATCAATTTTATTGCTGCTAAATAAACATAAACACAGGTAATCTATGTGTATCTTAGGCAAACTTGTTATATTTCTATAATTTTATATTATGCTCTGTAATATTAATGTAATGGATATAACGAAGGCTCTTTCGAGAAGTAACTTTATGAATGTCAAGTGTAATGGATTCTTAGCTTAGTTTGGCGTTTCGGCCTAGAAAATTTCTGAAGTATATAAGAGTTTGATTGATGTTCACGATGTTTTAAATTGTGTTACTTATGGTAGGTACACAACATAATGTGAATTTTAAAATTAAAATTGTTCGTTTTCGAGTTCTTAATCAGAGAAATTCTGCACATATTTTATTCCTCCATGTCTTATATAGTCGGTATCGATTTTTTCCTAATTCGTTTGTGTTTCAAGGCTGCCGCACTATTGTTCGGTAATACTAGAATCTAAATGAAGTTTACGGACCGGACCGTGTTATCTGAAATGTCCGTTCAGCTAAACACATAATTTAATTTGCTCAGCAATAAAAGCCCCGTTATATTTTACGAGCGACGGTGGAGGACCAACACCAACAGTCAACACTGGATGAGAGATTCGGAATTTGGAATATAATCTAATCATTTTCAGTAGCTCGCGTCTCGTATCTCGAATACTTTGTGTATAATGTGTGAAATGACATATTTATGATTGTATCAAAATATTTCCTGCCTCGTTGCGATGCCGGTTCAACTCTCGTTAGTCATGCCTCATTCATTTTTCTCCTCTTTCAGGCACATTTTCCTTAATGTACATATATATTTTTGTTCTTCATTTTTATCTATTCCATTGTGTTTAATTTATATAGGCCAAACAATTTGTAGACCATCTTGACAAATTTGTAAATGGGTAATTAGTGTATGTTTCCTGATTTGTTGATTTTTTGCGCGATATTAAATACCTACTACGGTAAGTATTGACTTTGGTGAAACGTTATTAATACGCATAATTACTGAAAACAACACTTCGTTTCAAGTTAATTAATGTAAGATAAAATATAAAAGTTACCGGAAATGAAAATAATGCATTTCCTTATATTAAAAAAAATCAATATGGTTCAAATTAATACAGGATAATTTTCCGTTTTTAGTTTCCGGCCATGATAAATTTATGACATTAGGCCAGGCATACTCAACCTGCGGCCCAATTGAAGATTTTTTGGGGCCCAAAATGAAGTTTTTAGTTTTTGTTTTTCTTTGTTGAGTGGCCCTCCTAAGTTCAGTATTTTTTTTAGCCCACCAATTTATTTGGAATGGGCACCACTGCATTAAACAATGGTGCCAACTTAGTTTTTAAAATGATTTATTACTAAACCTTTTTTGTGTTTAATACAAAGTAGGTTCTTAGATTGGGCATTAAAAAAATTTAAATATAATTTTTTTTTTTTTTTTAACTAGCCAGAAAACTTATTTTGTATAAATATATATCACCGTCTATCGGAAGTACTTATACCGGTTTACATTTATACACGCGTGTGTCAAGATCGACACTTAATAATCATACACATTTAAAGTTAAAAAAAGGGATGCGTCAAGGGTGCATCATTTTACCAATGTCATTTAATATACATGGTGAATACATAATGGGTAAGGTTCTTGACGGGTGGAAAGGTAGAAAAAACTTTGTTGGCCAAAAAATCTCAAATTTCCGATATGCAGATGACACAACCCTTATCGCCTCTCCGAAGAAGAAATGAACCACCTCCTTGCTAAAATAGCGGAAGAAAGCCGTAATCTATGTCTACCGATCTACAAGGCCAAAACAAAACGAATGTTAATCGCCGGGGCAAACACCTTTGTAAGAACAAATAAAGCTCCCACAGACTTAAAAACGGTGAACGACTTTCTATAGAGTCGCCATGAGTAAAGAAAGACTCCTTGAGCATAATGTAAAAGATGTGGAGTGTCAGAGGCATAACGAAGATCACCAAAGTGAGACTCGTCCGGGCGTGTATTTTTCCGTATTTTCTGTACGGTGTGGAAACTTGGGCACTTAGAGCCAGCGAAAGAAAGGTGATATGCGCCCTCAAAATGTGGTGCTGGAGAAAAATGCTTAGGATTCCATGGACAGTCAGACGCACAAATGTCTCCATTCTGGTAGAACTAGGGCATCCACAATATGCTTTCAACTATCTGCCTATTTTTTATTATTTTTTTACTTTTTGTATAAAAAAATTGGCATACAATGGTAATTTGTACCCGCTAAGCTACTGCAAGTAGCTTGTCAGCAGGAGATTAGTTCCACAGAAAATAATAATACAACAATAAATGAAATAATCATAAACGCATTAGCTTAGTAAATAAATACATACATAAATTACATGCCTACAAACATAGTTTTATATTTTATAAAACTTATAATTAGATACTTTTGACACGTTGCTCGCCAAACTGAGGACTCCAACATGGAGAAATTGGCAAAGTGTAATTCAGAAGAAGGTCACCAATGCGCAGGAGTGACCAAGGTATGTGTGTGTTCTCTGGTGATCGGTATGCGTGACCGCAGCCCTCCACGCAGCGCAGGACCACGAGAAGTGTAGGAGCCGTATCCACAATGGAAATTGCAGTAGAGATTAGGGATTACGATCCTCAGAAATAAGGAACTGACTTGAGAAGAAGAATATACTAGAATTTTATTTATTAGATTAGGTTATAAGATTTTCGCTTCACTACCATATATTTATTACTCATTGATTATTGTGTTATGGCACCATTTTATTTGTTTTTTAATGTTGGCACTACCATCAAATTTTTAATCGAGGGATAATGAAAGTTAACAAAATATTACTTTAAACACATTATTTTATAATTTGGGAGGCGGGAATGGGTACCGCCGCCCCGGGAACCATTTATTGGATAACCAACACCTCTGCCATAGGTCACCCCAAGTGGTTCGCTACGTTTGGTGACTTAGCAGGGGTGCCCGGGTTCATGGGGTTCATTGTCTAGGTCTTGGCGGCGGATGATCTAGACACATTGAACCCCAGATTCCTACCCAACCCTCATACCTTTTTCCTTCCCAGAACTTCCTCTCCTTCCTTTCCTTAAAAATACCCTCCACACAGCATCCCCAAAGATGACATAGGCCCTGAGGGAAATTATTTTCCTCAGGGCCTCCTGTGTGGACCTAATGTAAAAAAAAAAAAAAAAAAATTCCATTTCCGGGAACATGAATAGTTCTTTCTTACAGTAATTAACTAAAGTGAAGTGTTATTTTTTGGTAACTATTCGTATTGAACGTTGAACGTGTCACAATAGTAAATAAATTCCTTACAAGGAAGGTATTGTTTAAATAACTTATTTCGTCCCTCAATTTTATAGGTCATTGACTATTATTAGTTGGTGCATGACTGACTAAACATTGTGAACTTGAAAGTGATCATCTCACTGTGCTTCTGTATGGCTTCCGAGTGATTCAAGAAGGTAAGTTCCTTTATGACTGGGTATCAGTAGCATTATGTCTCACTACGTACATGACTTATTATCTAAAATCAAAGTAATGTATTCATTTAAGCCTTACAAGTTTTAAAGATCCTCATTAACATTTTTGCAGAGGAGTTTTCTGTAAACCTAAGCGGGAGTGTATCCTGTCTCGGCACCCGATTGGCGGAATCGCCGAATCGGTAGCAAAGTTCAGGGTGTTCGCGAAGTAAATGTTTATCTTAAATAAGTTTAATGAGGAAAGTTGGAGAGCCCTGCCTTTAAGTTGCAGCGTACACTATTTCTCTCCCGATGGAAGTAATTCTATACTACCTACCTAATTACATATTTTTTTATTTAGTCATCTTTTTAGATCACTCATGATTATTTGCTTTACTATATAATCTTGTACGTGCATAAATGAATGCTCATAAATGTTTTTATTTCTTTTGAAAATCTATGATTATTATAAATTACAAATTTATATTGAATTATCATTGTTACTGCACGGCTTTAGGTAGTATGTGTGAGTTTGTAAATATAACATGTATTTTTATCAATATTTGTTTTGTCTAGTAATCAAAATTAATGATAAGGCCTTCACTGGTGCACTCACCCAAATTCGAAGTTATTGATGTAACCAAAATATTGTGTGAATATATTTACTATAATTTTTGTTATTTATTTTTGGGGTGTTATGCCGTGTTACGCTATCTCCTTCTTTAGCCAATGTATGCTAAAGAAGGAGATAGCGTAACACGGCATAACACCCCAAATTCTTTAGCATACATTGGCTAAAGAAGGAGATAGCGTAACACGGCATAACACCCCAAAAATAAATAACAAAAACACAAAAATACTTTTGGCCGTGAAAATCCAAAATCATATTTACTATAAGTTTATATATGTTCGTAGGTAATATATATTAACTTGCAAAATGATTGCCTCCACTCAGGCTAGCCTAGTGAGGCGGGTTATGAGAAACCTGAACATGAACTCATTAATTATACTTTTCTATTCTTTACTTATTACCAACCATATAAATTATTCTCTGTCGCTAATTTTAAGGACTTATCCAATTTAACCAATGAACACATACACACTTAACATCTATTTTTAGTTATAGTTGCAAATTTCTTACAATAAGGATATATTATTACATTATATCCGATGAAAATAATGCGCCGTTGAATGTAAATATTGTGATAAATGAAATCTGTCCTAAGCAGGTAATATCGTTTCACAACGATTATTATTAATAAAGTATATACTACCTTTATAATACACTATCATAATAATAGGTACCTACGTTTTGAGCGAGGTTATTATAAACCTTCCGCTACCCAATGATCTTCTAAAGAAATTGAGTATATATTTTCCTTGTACTAATAATGATTATATTGATTACCTATATATGGGTATGACGTGCTGATCAACTCAATTAAAATGTCGTGACACCTCTACGGGTACTTTATTAGCCGACATTTGGCGCAATCATTTTTCATTGTTATGACAACGACTTTTACGTAACTAATTGAAAATAATTTCCTTATTTAATAAAATTCACTAACATGTTGAAGTACTACTGGCTCAGGTGTAGGTAATGTCTGTGAAACACCACACGTCCATTGCGTTGGGTGCCTTGATTATATTATATAACTATATTATATAACTATAACTACTTACATAAGATACGTACACCCTACTAATTATACAGAATAGATCCATCCCTTTCCCTTCCCTCCCACCATCCCATCCCCACAGGCTAATGTAACTATGTTTCTTTGTTTACACTAAAAAATTATGATACTTCAATGGAAACCTATAATTGGTTAAATGATTTACCCACGTTTATTATACTTTATAAAATGTTATAACTGTTGGTTTTCCAAATAAAATAAAATAAAATTATGTCGTAAAATATTACCTCGCCAATATGGCAATAATAAAAACTAGGTCCCATGTCGCCGAATCTTTAATGGTATATATTTATACAGTAATGATATTTACCTTTGCTTGGTGATTTGGTTATATTTTGCCCGCCCGCCGAATATAAATCCTTTGATATGAGAGTATCCTGGGTTTGCATCGGCTTTTGTTTCCCTTTGTATCGCTGATTCCATTCTATCCGCAGGTATTAAATGTATTCCCTTAACAAGGTAAAGGCTGTGAAAGCTTCGGCTGTATGTGACTAGTGACTAGCAACTGGCAACCATTCTCTGCAGTATTCTGTATTCTCATTCCTTTGCCCATCCACCACATACTTGCCTGGAGCGTTTGTTAAAAAATATATTGTTTAGTTATTTTTTGTTTTTATTTCAATGTTTTTCTTTGTTGCAATTATTTTAGTTTAATTGAGGATACTGCACCTTTGCAGTAGATTTTATACCTTTTTTACCTTTAATAATGCAAGTCATATGTATACCTACATTTTTTTTGTTTTTGTACCCACGTCAAACGTTAAAATTAATCTCAACTCATGACATTGGCCCTTCTTGCGAAAATTACTAGTAATAACAAGCCGCCTAACTTACTGTAGGTAGCGATACCAAAAGCCTCGATAGAACATTTAACGTATCAGAAATATATAAAAGTGTTAACAATCCAGTGTCAGTATTTCAATCTATCGACTTTACTACCCATTTGATCCAGCTCTCTCGGTTATTATCACCAAAAGGACCATGATTTCCAATCCTAGAACGTTGGTGCAAATACATAATATTTAAAGTAAATTTATATTGAACTACTTCTGATTTATATAAGATTGTTTATTATTTGTATAACAAACTGACTTTGTACTTAATACTGTATCGCAATCAATGTGTCTACGGGACTATTATTTGGTAATATTTGTAATATTCATTTCACAGATTCTGTATTATTAATATCACAAACGTTTTGGTGGCTTTGCTATAGCTATAGATATAGATAGAGCAATATAATATAATAAAAGCTGTCGCATCACAATGCAGAATATTTTACGCCGGTAAATATAACTTCCAATTATTGATGACAAATATAAGATATCCGGTTATCTTTTATGACGTACAAGAGATAAGTAGCTCTCGATTTGACAAATAAAATTGATTGACTCAATGTGAATTTGCGTCATTTCGACTCACATTACTTTTGATTAGCCGTTTTAAATCATTTTTATGTGCATTGGTCTCGCGACTTCAATACACCTGATTTGTTGAATATCATTTAATAGAAGTCAGTCTGGAATTGATCGTCTCGTAATTTCTTCCGACTTGACTACAATATGTTCACATTAATTTAACCCCCCTGAAGGCTTGTGTGTAGGGTACCTGCTATCTGCTGTACAGTTGACCCTGGCGCCCGGGGTACCTAAATGTCTACCCGCCATAAAACCACCCCCCAAGGAATGTACTTCCTCCGTCCCTTATTTGATATTCCTTTCCGCTATGGCAGCGAAAATTCTATTGACTGTATTTTTTTCATTTTCGTATTCATCCATCTTTGTCTTGTTTGAGAAAATTAGAATTGTTCTCTTTCAAGAATTTGGTTCGACAGGATTCAACAATAAATATGCTAGTCCCAGGGAGACATCATACCTACGTAATCGACGATCGTCCTAAAAGTCGCCCATACAAATCTTCATTCTCATACGTCAGAAGATACTAGGTCTTTAATCATACTCTTGTAGATATTTCGCGAACGTATTTTTCTATCGAATTGTATAACGTTTATAGTATTGTCATTTATAAAAACAAATAAAACTAAGCTTTATTTCGTAAAACGTTCAAATTGGCAATCAGATTCGCACAGGGTGGTGTAGACATTTAACATTAATTACATACTTACTCGTTAATAATGTTGCCGTAAAAAAAAGTGATATTATCGTTATAAAGTTTATATAAGTTCCTGTCAGGGACGACTTATTTCTAGATTTGTAACGCCGTCCGTTCATGGAGCTACTTACAAGCGACTCGAGCATCGTGTGCATAGTACCCGCCATACAATTTTGCTAGTGTTCGTACACGCCGCTACGCGCTGCCCTAGCAAAATTGTATGGCGGGTGCTATGCACATGATGCGCGAGTCGCTTGTAAGTAGCTCCATGAACGGATAGCGTAATACTGTAGAATAAGGTGACCATACAATTTTTTATATTGGAATTTTTAAAACACTTAAAATGTATATTTGAATATTAATATATCTCTGGTTATCTTTTTGTGAAAATGTTATTTATTTATTGACGCCCTATTGGGCTTTTACACATAGAATACAAATTTATTTTATAACAACAATATAACCTAAATAAAAAAGATTACAAAATATATAAATAAAGCATAAACACAATATAATAAATAAGAATATATCTAATGCTAAATCCACATGCATAACTTTAGAGAACTCGTAGGTACAATTCATATACCTACGAGCAACAAAAAAAGAAGAAAAAACAGTCTAAACACATTAATTTTTACTTAATTACTCGTTGTTTGCATCTAGAATATGAACAATTAAAAATAACAAAAGAAAATCGAAATAAAATAAAATGATTTCTCATTCATTATTAACATTTAAAAAGTGGTGAACTAATTTAGCATTAAATGTGTCGAAGTTTAAATTAAATATGTCAGCGACATCTGTTAGTTCATTGCCCAACCTATGTATTCTTTCCATCACAGAATTTATAGCGAAGTTATTGTTGTAGAATAAAATATTCCGTCTGGTATATTTTGGGGGTATATGTATAGATAGCAAATTTATAGCGACAGGGCAAGTCCAACCTTGAATGTACAATTTTATATAATAAAAGGAGATCAGATATTTTTCGCCTTTCAGATAATTTCGATAAGTTAAGTTTACTGCGTAAATTGACATAATTGATTTCAATAATAGGATTTTTAACGAATTTTTTGTTTCTTATTTGTAAAATTTAACTTAACTTTTAATGAATATGCTCTGAACGGCTCTATACTAATTAACAAAACAGAAGTCAAAGATTTAGGAGTGCCATTGGACTCTAAACTTATATTCATATCAACTCGGTAACATCAAAAGCCTCAAAAATGTTAGGATTCATTCTTAGAACATGTAAAAAATTCAAATAATGAAGCAATGAAAATCCTATATTTTGCATATGTCCGCAGCTTACTAGAATACGCTTCACGAGTATGGAACCTGCAATACAAATCATATATACACAATCTGGAACGTGTTCAAAATCGTTTCCTGCGATTCTTAGATTTCCGTAGCTATCTTCCACACTTAAATCACCAAGATTCGGCCACGTACTTCAATATGTTATAATAATAATAATAACATAAAATTTGTATAGCGCAGTTTGTGTTGTTTCACTTCAAGTGCGCTTAACTTTAATAAACTTAAGAATAATCCTATAGTGCTCCTTACGAGTCCGTTACAAAATATTAATAAAAAATCATTATTAATAAAATACAAAATAGAAATAAAGAATATACGGTATACACAAAACAAAAGTAGAGAACAACATTTTACAATAACAGTGCTGTTATAGCACAGAACAACAATAATAGACAATAACGGTGAAGGACAAAGCAAGAACTTTATAACTAAAATATTATATAAAACACTAAAAAATAATACAGGGTGTCCGGGGGTAAAGAGCATTAACTTCGGGTGGTAATTCTACATGCTTCTTTGAATACACGAAACCGAACGATTTTCAATTTTGTAGATTGCAGATGCATGGCAGATGCACTCCGCCTGGGGCAACCTTCGTAGCCGATGTGTTTCCCAAATGGGTTGATGTTTCCTAAGTCATAATCGTTTCCTCCGAAGATGGAAGTTGGTCTGTGCGGCTTCAGTCTGCGGTGTAGACAAACGACTGCAATCATACTCAAAGTTGCTCGATTTCTTAAACTGAGCGTTAAAAACCAGTACGTACTCTTACCTTTACTTTAATATTATGTCGTGCAATATTAATATCGTTATCTGTGCAAGTAGGGGCGGAACATTCATAAACAGAGTTATTCGGTTTTTAATAAAGTCAATAGTCTTTTGTGGACGTTTAAGATTCGTTACTAATTCCTTAAATTTAGAAGTTTTCCTTTAATTTGAAATTCTTGGTCAGAGTCAGGACGATTTATTTTGTAATGAATAATTACTGTAGGTTCGCTTTTTAACAAAATTTGTAGAAATCTAATTTAGACAATTGGGGGACTAAATTATGTGGACCGTTGATGCTGACCAATTATTGATGATCCATCTTCAGCTTCTCCGTATGTTTGGATACTTAAATTTCGCAGTGACATAAAAAATAAGTGAAGATAACTTATCTTAACAATATTAAATTAATCAACATTTTTAATGCTTTACTTTATTTGTTTATTGTTTCATTAAAATCAATGTACGAAATATCTGCAGGCACTTCTACCATTTTCTTTGGGTTAAAAAGACATATTTATGCATATCCGTTAAAATCAAATATCTTGTAAAAACTATTTATTCACTCATAGAAATATAGTTAAGGGACCGAAAATTGAAGGTGGATAATATTCATTTGTTACGGGCGTATTTCGAAGACAAGTTTTATCGCTGAACTCACGTTTGTGTGTTTGGTTATTTCTAAATTGTGGTTGCAATCTTCAGACTACTCAGCTATGTACATGACAGGCGCTTGAAGGCATGGCGGTCAAATTGCCATTTTTTTAAAATATGATTCCATCATTAAAGGGTAGCGAGGGTTGAAATATCTCCCAGGCACGAAAGTCTTCCTCTGTAGCGCTGCATTTTCCGAGTATCCTTTCGGTGCCACCAAACCATAATAATCGTAGTTAGAAAATGACTATATTGTGTTAATGCATTTTGGCTTTCAACTACACGCCAGCTATTTCGTTAGCGTCCGTCAAGCTTGTTGTTTTTTTTTTCTTGTTAGGTATTTTTATTGTTTACTTCCGAGTTGTGGAGTCCAGCGTCTAGAATGTCTAGATAGCCAGCGTGGAATACTAGGCATGAGGTAAGGGGCTAGTGGGAAGAGATAGAGTGCCCGCGGCTAGTGGGGCTAGCAGAGCTAGGGGTGGTGACTTGTAACCCTAGTGGGTTGTTTAGGCCTTGCGGCGCGGCCACACTGGAAAATGTTTTTTCAGTAAAGGGTTTTGACATAAGGCATACTCGCATCTCATTACTTACTATCTTGGCTTTTAAGTACCGCTTTTAAAAAAAGTTTGAAGTGTTTCCTACTGCGCTTAGTCATTGAACATATTTGTGCAATATAATACACGAGTTCATCCTTTGTGCCACCAAATCAATTAGACGTACAAGAAATATTATTTAAAAGCTATCGGTTGTATATGTAATTATTTTATTATTAATATTATGTAATTTGACATCAACACTCGGCTGATTACACATGCTCAATACAAATAAATTATTATAGTAGCTTATCTGGTTCCTAAATCAACATTCAAATAACGAATAATGCTATTAAGAGCCATTGACCAGCGTCTGAGAATAAATGTTTAAAAATGCTTGCAACTGTACTGGGAGGTTCCGATGAAAAAGATCGATTATTACCATATCAAAAATTTTAAACAAAAAAATTACATCAATTTATTTCATTCAAAATTTGCTTTGATATGTATGTACCTACATTCTCAAGAAAAGCATTAAAAATGCCCAAAACGCATGATGATAAATAATTAAATATTGTGTACTTGTAAATTTTTTGATTATAAGTATTTGTGATTTTTCAATAATGTCTAAACAAAATAAGTGTGTAAAAAAAATCTGAAATAATTTAGTTTGTAAGACCTTCAATAAATTGAAAAATGTAGGTATTTTCGTCGCAAAACACGTTCTCGGATTTATTTTTAATGATTTTAATTGAACTAAAATTAAAATTCTGAAAAATGTCTGTACTAGATTATGTATAGATTTATTTTGTTGTATGATTATATTATGATTTGAAATGTGTGTTATATAATACAATATTTCGTTTGAAAATTGATCAAATCTGCCAACGACCAACGGTATATATAACCTTAGTATATTAAAAATAAATTTAGTTTTTCAAATTTTAAAAACTGCATTTACCAGATAAAATAACAATGTTTCAAAATCAATTTTTTTTATAGAAAAAGAGTCAATACGTGTAGAATTTAATTTTAAAATTACTAATTTCCGGTATTCTCTGGTAATACCCTCGTAAGTCGAAATTTCTAAAAAATAATTTTTATGGTTCTTAATTATTGTCGAGCCTGTGGTGAACCTACCCCTGGCCTTACTAACTTCTATGGGTCTCGGGACCTCCTGTAATGTACCTGTGGGGTTACCCGGCACCCGTTGTAATGATCCGTAGTCGTCTACCCTTGGTTTTTCTATTCTTTCCCTTTAACACTAGCTGTCGGGATCTACTGGCTACGCTACCCTTATCTTTTGGCCTTCGATCAATATACCCTTGTATCTAGCTACACCTAACTTTTCCTTAAACCCCTGCGATTTTCTCACAGTAAATAAGATTTAAGATTTTATTGCACATTATTCCTATTCACCACGTTGTGTGATTTTTTGATTCGGTAATTACATTTGAATGTGTAAATTAATACACATACACATGTAGAGGAAATAATGTAGTGTGTGTGGTAACCTCAAATTCTTTTGGAGTAAAGTGTGAAAGAATCTCGTTTGATAAACTGACCCCGTTTTTTAGATTGTTTTATTTTATTTTCAAACCTATACTCGTATTACCCGCCTTTTCTCAACTTGAACGGAGTGTCATTGACGCTAATCCTACAGTGAATTGTCAGCCGGTTTATAAAATTCAAAGTCGTAGTTTTCTTACCCGATTTTTTTCTGTCTATAGGTTTACATTGGGTTATTTTAACATAACCTGGAAAGAGTGAATTTTGACATGCATGCTAGGTTCCTTGCGAAGCTCTCAATGTCGTCGTACTGCACCTAAATGGTCAAGTTATTATTGTTATTAGTATACACTACATGTACTGGGGAAGGGGAAGGTGAGGAGGGGTGATAGGTGGATTTTTGGGGGATGTTGTTTCCTGAATAAGTCGGCTCCTCCTCTAACCAAATAGATACTGGTGACCAACATTCCAGACAAAGACTCAATCATTACGTTTGCTAGGATGGTCCTTAAGTCCTGATTTTGTTCTCTTGCATGAACTTCATTGCTACGAAAGGGTCCCTTCACGCCAGATGAAAGAGCGCAGAGTCCTCATGTTACTTCCAGTATTATCCCGACTTCCTTTCCTCCAGATTTGATTTTAACTCGACTGATTCTAGAAGGGGTATGTCCATTTCTTCCCTTATCATGACTCTACTCGCGTTGAGTGCGTACGGAGCCGTTTGAGATGATCCTTTCGTCTCCTTCGTAGGATAATCATTGGCTTGCGTTCCTCGCCTCCGAGAGCTGACATAACTTCTACCTCGTAAAAACTATGTTTGCTTTCAGGTCGACATCGATGACAAATACACAAATGATCGATTGTTTGAATGCCGCGCCAGCGTGTCAAGTCAATACAAACTACACCTTCCTCCTCACGTGCAATTCGTATCTTTGACACCGTCGAAGGAATCAAAATCATTCCTCAAAGAAACAGTTGTGGGCTGTTTAATTCAGAAAATGTTTGTGTACCTCACCGAGGAAGTGTAATTTCGCAGGGCAAATATGGATTGGTGGACTGTCTGATCTTGTTGTTTGCAGTGGTTTTTTATTGAAGGTACTGTCCCCTCGTGTAAGGAATTAGGTAAGGTTACCCATCTGTTCAGAAAGGTATGAAATGGGAAAAAGGGTTGAATTGCGTAATCTGAAGGTTGAAGACTATCTGTCTTATGATTGTGGGTCCAATGGAATCCTTTAAAATTGAAATTTAAATCTCTATAATATTAATAGCGTAATCGATTGAGGGTAAGTATATGTCTGTTGGAATCATAATACTAAACCGAAGTTGAATACATTATGCTGGTTCGTTAACCTCTGGCGGAATGTGATACCCGAGAAATGTTTATATAAGGCCCATTTAATTGTTTGTTTATAAAACATTTGGTTTGGCCTACTGCCCTAGATCGGAGGATTCTGATTTCAAGGTGAGGTACCTCTAATATATTCATGTTGGATCTCGATAGTGATAATAACAATAATAAGATGATTTACAGAGCGCCGTTTTAGGGAAACTCGTATATATTTGCATTGTATTTATTGAGGTGAAGGTCACAGGTGACGAAATGACGTTAGTGCTAGGTATATTTGAGATGACCTAGTTCTGGCTGTTAAGTACCGTTGATAGGTAAAATCTATGGTTAGGTATTTCAAAATGACCTACTTCCTGTATAGGTACTTGGATGGATAACCTATATTCTCAGTTAGGCATTTTCGTTTTATTGGAAGGTGAAGGTCACAGGTGACGAAATGACGTTAGTGCTAGGTATATTTGAGATGACCTAGTTCTGGCTGTTAAATACCGTTGATAGGTAAATTCTATGGTTAGGTATTTCAAAATGACCTACTTCCTGTATAGGTACTTGGTGGATGACCTATATTCTCAGTTAGGTATTTTTGTTGACCCAATTTCTAGTTAGGTACTTTGTGATGCGGCTGAACATACATCACGCTAACCTGTGGAAAAACGATCTATAAAATGTTACATTTTGTTAGTGTCAATCATGCTATTTCGCAAAAAAATCGTAGACACGTACAACTGCTGCAAAGCTCTCCGGGGTCTGGAAAATGTTTAATATTGAGCACTTACCGAGATCTCTCCAAATTACCAATTTTCCACTGGGAATACAACAGCTTGGCAATATTTCACTGTGTTTATCTTACCTTAAAATTACAAAATTTGTGAATTTAATTTCTCAATATTTCTCCCTGATCTAAGAAAATATAACTATTTCTAAGTGACTACCTCCTTTGATTACATTGTACTTAATGTTCAAATTCTAAAGTTTTCTAAATTGTGCAATATCCCTTTCCGTACTTTTTATGACATTATTTAAAGTTATCTAACGTGAAGGATTTATTTAAATTTTCGAACAAAAAATGGAGTCCGTTTTCCTCTCAAGTCCGTTGTAGTATATTTATTTAAATTTATTTAATTCGTGAACTTAATCCTCCTTCCTTTATTTTTATATCAATAATAATGCACGATGTTTACTGTTGATTTATTTTAATTATTTGGGATTTTTCTCTTTTCAATCACATTTAAATAATAACCGCGAATAATTTTTAATTTTCACATAATTTTATCAAATTAGATAATTATTATTTTCCCGAACGCCTTCCTATTTCACAATAATAACCGAACTCTGTCTATCAATACTTTGATTATTATTTTATTTAAACTTTAAAATAAACTTTTTCTACACTTAGATGTACGCACTTTAATTTAAACACTCGGATTTATTTTAAACTTTATTTTTAGGCACTGTTTAATATTTATAAAACTAATCACTTTTGTTATTTAATTTTTAATTTTTATATATTTTATAAACTTCACTGAAGTGTTGAACATTTTGGGGCACGATAATCTTTTTGTTTACACTCACAACACCCTTTATTTTTTTATTTATCACCATTTTTATAACTAAATTAATAAGGTAATTATTTCCACTAAAACTTTTCCGTTTAAATGCAAGTCACTTTAATTGTTAGCACTAATAATTATTATTTAATTCAACTCTTTTACTTTCACTTGATAAGAATAAAACCAAATTCTAAAGAAAACTCTAAGTGTTGAAAATTATTTTGAACGAATTTATAACAACACTCTTCAATTATGTAACTGGACTTAGAACTTTTGATCTGTAAATTTCACTTTGAAAGTTAGCCGTACGTATGTCGCGTTATTGTAGATAATCCTTCCGTTGTCGAATCAACTGTCATTCTGAGCTCGTCATCAGCATTTATACCTCCCTCAATTCCAGAACATCTTAACTCCACTTGTCCTGGCATAAAATAATGATTCCTATCAACTCGTAATTTTTTGAAATGGACACATTATTATCGACTGTCTTGACTTAAGTCATTTTGTTTCGTGAAGAAATATTTTTTAGTTGCAACCCCCCTAGCTATTTCAGTCACTCGCGGAATTCGGATCCGGACTGGTAAATATAATCAACTATTCGCCCAACCTTTCTGAGAATACAGATCAAGTGGATATTTTATTTATACATATAAAATTTATTTTGTAAACGAATATGTCCATGATCGCGGACACAATGCGAGCCTGTCACTGGGTGCAAATACGCTATTTTCCCGTTGATTGAGTACATCTCTCTTCACTTTCAAATTTTTTGATCCAAATTTTAACTGAAATACCTTCAGACTCTTTCAACTTTATAATCGATCATTTAGTTGCACATTTTTCCTTCGTTTTTCGCTGAATTTTACAGCAAAAATGGCTTTCGCCATGCCCATCTATGTATGTATTAAATTTCTTTCTGAAACCGGTAGAATACCTATATTCGTCATTATGTGCATTCTATTCACCCTCGAATCGTGCTAATTTCGATGTGATTTAATTTTTTGGCACCATTTTCTGATTTTAAAAAGGGTTTCCGTTCTATAAAACATTTTTCCCTCTTTCCAAAGTGATTTGCCATGTATTCAAACGCTTTCCAATAATTTAAGGGGAACTTAATTTTGTCAAAGCATTTTTTCTTCCATTTTCTTGCACCTTCACTACAAACGTATCACCAATTCGACCCCGTTTAAATGTCATCTTTAATTGTTTTATTCAAAGTACGTAAGTATTTTGTTTCACTCACCCTGGGAAAAGCATTAATATCCATTAAATATCTATGTTTATCATTCGATTTGTTTATATCCCAGGACTCCGCTATCTCTGTTTACGTTACGTATTATTTTAATGTGTTTCCTCTGTTTAGATTATCTCATAAGACCAATGTATTTTTTTACGACCTCTAAAGCTATAAAAGGGTCCTTAATTGCTAGAAATCATGTTCAAATTTTGATGTGTTTATGTTTTGAATTCGTCGGCGGCCGATAACCTTTTATATCCGAGTTTCTCCCTTGTTAAATCACATGTCTATACTCTGGTTTTTCCTTTAAATTTCATGGTTCCGTACGTCCAACCATTTCCTTCTATTTTCCAACAAAATTGGCTGTCGGTTTTCAATAATATTATAACCCTCGCATTAAGATTAAAGCTGTTTTCAGTGTTTTAAGCTATCCGCCATCTGTCGATAAAGTACGAATTTTCCTTGATTTTCTTTTCGATTTGCCGTTCCTCTCGACTCACTATACCATATCAACTCTCATAATTGTATATTTCCCGTTTTCTGATTTATACAAATCTTAGTTCGGAATTCTCGTTCTGTCTCGCCTTTTACGTCAATTTTCACCAATGTTCGTAAGTTTTTTAACACCTCAATCATTGTGTGTAACTTTTCCTTTATCGTACTGACGCATTTTATACATCTGATTTTCATAATCATTTTACGTGAACTTTTTTTGTCATCTCGGAGGCAGTTTCTTCCCGTACTTCAATGGTTAATTATCCCTCTACTGCACTCGTATTGTAAACATTTGCTAGGGTCATCGTTCCGAATGCACTGATCGTGTGACTTTGTTTATTTCTCCGGGCATGAACCCTTATTCGATTTTAATAAATCTCAAGGTTGGATCCATTAGTTTCTTGAATTATGTCTCAAGTCCAAAGTTCAAAGTGGTCTTTCATATATTGTCACGCCTCCTGTTTCTTGATTGGATAAAACTTTTCTGTGAGACTCCACCCTTAAAGTTTTAAATATCACGTTTTTATTTATCGACATCTTTCGATGGAAGGAGAAATCACCATAATCTTGTTGTTTTACAGATCTCTCTAATAGTTTGTTGATTTATCGCAGGTGTCGCTATAGTGTCCGATTTGAACTTCGTTTGGGTGGGAAAAAAAATTGTATGAGCTTTTCCGATGAAGAAAATGCTTTTTTTTTCTCTTTCGAAAGTAATGTTGAAGTCGTCACAGCCCCCCTAGAGTTTTAATCCAGCGGTAAACACGCCTCCTAGTGTTAGTCGGTGGAATTGGAACTCACCATAGGTCATTTAATTCCTTCAATTTTCTATTGATGTTCCGTACCCCTGATCCTCGCTATTAAATCTTGCATGGTTCCGTTCCATTTTCTTCATGTGTTATTCATTGAAGCTAGTTCCATTTTCCGTCGGCGATGTATTCGTACGTTCCTACTTGTACAAATCTTTCTCTCCTCCTTGCTCTCCTACTTCCCCCCTAAGACTCTACTCCCTCCTTCCTTTGTATCCTTTTCTCTCATTCTCCTCTTTTTTTTTTCTTCCATGTTCTCACTCCCTCTTCTCTCTCTCTCTTTTTTCTTCTTTGATTGTTTAACAGCCTCTGAATCTGAACCAAGTTTGTATAATTTTCAATTGTTTTCTTTTCCGCGTTGATTCTACCTCTATGTGTAGTTATAAGACAATGTAGTCATACAATATATATATATATATATATATTTTTTTTTTTGTGAATTCAATTAAAATTAATATTTTTTTTATAAGATACTAATGCGCCCCGCGCCCGCGCAATAGAAGTGTTCCTCAATCCATTTTGACCCGGAACTCCTGTACAATGGTTCAGTTCAAAAGATTGTTCCTCAATCTCGCGGTTTTCTTTTTTTTTTTTTTTTTTTTTTTTTTTTTTTTTTATTTTTTTTTTTTTTATTCCCTTGATTTATTCATTTCTCGCTCTTTCCCTTGCACACGTCTTCATTCGAATGTTGCTCCCCTT
Source organism: Limnephilus auricula (assembly GCA_951813805.1). Lineage (NCBI taxonomy): Eukaryota > Metazoa > Arthropoda > Insecta > Trichoptera > Limnephilidae > Limnephilus > Limnephilus auricula. The sequence goes on from OX638388.1 coordinate 37,982,654, forward strand.
TTTTTTTGTTGTACTCCAAATTTCGTGAACAAATGACGCAGTCTTAATTTTGTATTTGTCTAACTTTAACATTTGATTTTTTTTCTTCTTGGCCTAAACCTACGTTATGAAATCTTTTTTTGTTTTCCTAATTCTACGTTACATGTTTAATCTAATAATTTTCTAACCCTACGTTTCGTTTTTTTTTTTTTTTTGTTTCTTGTAATCTGCCTAACCCTAAGTTACATTTTTTTTCCATTCCTCCTAATTCTACATTATATTTGTTCCATTTCGTTAAAGACACGTAAAATTTTTTTTTTTTCATAAGCAACCTAAACTCTAACATATCTAAATCCAATAACCACTATATCTACCTCTATTTCTCCTCCCCCCCCCCTAAGCAAAAATATTCCCTTTTAACGGCTAAACTCCCCTTTATCTTATCATTCTTCCAGCATAACATGTTAATTTACGAACTATATCTATTTGAAATTCCTTATACCCTTTATTTTCCTATTTTTTAATATGCCTATATCTCTTGTCTACATAATTATATAGAACTCTAAGTTTTCGCAATAAACTATCCCCTAAATTTAACTTTCTCCTGTTCCCCTTTTTTTTCCTCAATCAATTTCTATCACCTATATCCTCTTCTGTTGTTTTTCAGTTTCATCGAAATAATATCTAGCTAGATGTATAGCACTATAATCGCCCCGTATTTCTTTTGTTTTCGGATCCACTAGTGTGTACGTGTTACAATATGGTATAGCCGCGACTACATAAGGACCCTCATACAATAAAGCAAATTTCTTTATTTCCTTTTTCAATAAACTAGACTGAGTGTGCCTCTTAAGTTTCACAAAAGTCCCTACTTCATAAGTGACTAACCTATTCCTTATATTGTAAAATTGCTGTCTTTTTCCGGCGCTCCTTACCAAATTTTTTTGTACCGCATTCCTAACCTCTTCTTCTGTTAATTTAGGTATGTTACTTTGACGCATAAATTTGTCTAAGCAGTACTTCGGTTGTTTCCCAAACACGACTTCATTCGGTGAAAAGCCAGTTGTACAATGTACGGTGTTATTATACGTTTCCTCAATGTCTTTTAGAAACATAGGCCACCTGGTATGTTTTTCATGGCAATATATTCTAAAATTTCGTCCTAGCTCTTTGTTAACCCTTTCCGTGATGTTTGGCCCAGGATTTCGCACAGAGGTGTGCATAACTTTAATACCTAGCCTCTCCAAACCCTGGTTCCACCTCTTCGAAGAAAATTGGGACCCGTTGTCCGTTAACATCGCCTCAACCCTCACCTTTTTAACAAATAGTTCTACGCACTTTAATACTGTACCCGTGTTAGCTACCTTTAATTTATTTAACTGGATGAATCTACTGAAAGAGTCCTGAATCACAAAAATAAATCTCACTCCCCCTATACTCTTCGGAAGCGGCCCATATAGGTCCGCCATTGCTAACTCTCCCACTTTTTGTGTTATAATTGACCTGCCAGGCCCTACTGTCGGACGTATTTCGCGCTTCGCCAATTGACAAAGTCGGCAAGTTTTAACCATCCATTTAATTTGTTTACTCATTCCCGGCCAGAAATATCTACTCTTCAAAGCTTGACCCGTTTTCAATCCGCCTGCATGACCGATTTCCTGATGTACAAATTTGATTAGGTCTTTAGTTAAATCGCTAGGTATGGCTAATACAGTCCCATTTTTCACCGTTTTGTAATATAATGTCCTGCCTTTTAATTCGTAATTTTTCAAATACCTAGACGCCTTTTTTGTGATAGTCTTGCTAGGTTCCCCTTTTAAGTGCGCTATTAGCTCTCCCAGAAACTCGTCTAGAAGTTGTAGTCGATCTAAATTTTCTAAATGTGATTTTATCTGTCGCTTCCCATCCACCGCAAAAACTGCTACCTCGGGACATTGTACCTTTTCCTCCTGCACATTTATCGCATCCTGAGAATAACGTGATAAAATATCGGGTCCAATGTTTTCTTTGCCTTTCACGTACTCGACTTTGAAATTAAACTGATTTAGGTATAATATCCATCGTGTTACTCTTGCACTGTATAGCTTCCAAGTTTTTAAAAATGATAATGCTTGATGATCTGTTCGTATTATTAACCTCGCGCCTCGCAAATAAGTTTCAAATTTATGTAATGAGTAGATTATCGCATATAACTCCTGTTCAGATACGGTCCATTTCAACTCAGCGCCGGTGAGTGATTTGCTAACAAATCCGATCACATGATGATTTCCGTCATCATCTAATTGATATAATTCTGACCCAATGGCGAACCCGGAACTGTCAGTTTGTAAGTAATAAGTTTTGTGTGGGTCGTAGTGTGTTAGCATTACACTTTCCAAGAACAAAGATTTTACGTTGTCAAATGTCTCCTGCTCTACGGCGGTCCATCTCCAAGGTCTATTCTTTTGTAATAAGTCGCATAATATTTTTGTTGACCCCCCGTATTTATCCGCAAACCTTCGATAGTAATTGCACAATCCCAGAAAACCTCTTACTTGCTTCACCCTTTTTGGTGCCGGGAAATTCTTAATAGCTGAAACTTTCTCAGGGTCCATACGTATGCCATATGGTGTGATTATGTGACCCAACATCTTTACTTCCGTGAATAAAAATTGACATTTTTCCAATTTGCAAGTCATATTTGCCGCCTGCAATCTTCCTAAAACTGCGTCTAAATGTTTTAAATGTTCGTCAAAGTCCCCACACGTGAATACGACTAAATCATCCAAATAGTTCGTGCAATAATCCTTCATCTCGCCCCCCAGAATTTTATCCATCGCGCGTGAAAAACTTCCTACCGACGTCTTCAGCCCTTGTGGTAGTACGTTGTAAACGAAAGATTTCCCATTATAAATGAAGCCTGTATATTTTCGACTTTCCTCACTTAAAGGGATCTGAAAGTATGCCGAATTCAAATCCAGAGTTGTTACGTGTTTTACACCGTGAAACTGCTGCAATATTTCTGACGTAAGAGGAGGACGTTCGACGTCTCCGGACATGTGAGAGTTTAATGACCTAGCATCGAGTAAAATACGCACCCCTCCGTCCTTCTTCAAAGTATAGGTCAAAGGACTCGCGAAAGGAGTCGCCATTCGACTGATTATACCTAGGTCTTCTAATTCTTTTATTTTGTTGTCAACCTTGTCCCTGTAAGCATATGGTACTGGATAAGATCGCTTGACGAAAGGCGCTTCATCTACCATCTTAATCTCGTGTACATATTTATCTGTTAAACCCGGTCGATCTATGAATACGCTACTGTGTTTATCCAAAACTATTTTCAATTTACTTTTCTTGACGTCATCTAGTCCTAGTCCGGCTACCATTGTCGCTATACTTTGTTCCGCCTCTCCCTCTAGGTTTGACAAGTGGCTATGCTCAATTACATGTATTACCTTACTTGCGCAATCTATGGTTTTCGCGCACGACTGTTCTGCTGACTTACCTTTCGAAATTACTCCGGAATTTATGAGTTCAATCTCCCTCCTTCCCTGCTCTGTAAAAATTATTAATTCCCGCTTTTCTCCACATTTTACCTCCGCAGAATAATTATCCAACCAGTTTACCCCTAAAATTATAGATCTTATTAATTTTGGCACTATTAAACATGACGTATTTATTTGGAAATCTCCGAAACGCAAAGGTATTAAAACTAACCTCGATATTTTTAAGCTTTTCTGTCCCATTGCCCCTTTTAATTGCATAGTATTCACAGGTAGAATTGGGTATTTCATCTGATCACTCAAGTGACACTCCCAGAACTCCTGTGCAATACAAGTTATTTGACTGCCTGTATCTATTAAACAACTTACTTGTATCCCATCTATATACGCTTTGGCCTCGGGTAATTGCGATAATGTATTCCCCTTTCCTACCTCATCGTAATCATTGTCCTCGAATATCGTATTAAATCCCACTATATCTCTCCCCCCCCTCGTGTTCCCGCACCTCTACCTCGTTCCATACGTCGCTAACCTGTTGTAGTGAGTTTACAAACGCATTCACTTCCTCTTTTGCAATCGATTCACTCTCAAATTCACTCTCTTTTCTACGTACCGCCTTACATGCCTTGATTGGAGTCGTTATTCCCTGTCCGTTTTTTCCCAAACCTTTCGTTATATCCCAATTATACTTTAACATGATTTTTAAAGCTACGTTATGCTTTGGCGTCGCTGCCCTTAGTTCTTCTGGAGTCGTAATCCTCAGAGCGTTTGGACCGACTCGCTCTCGTTTCCCGCTACTTCAATCATGCATAACTCCTTCCCATGGTCCGAGGTTGTAGCGCCACTGATGATTACCGGTACACCCGATCCACTGCATGCCCTGCATCCTGTCGTTTCCGGTGCCCCTCCGATGGCTGCCACCTTCGGTCGTACTGCATGTCGTCGATCTCTAAAATTTTCATGGCCACTCCTCTCTTCTCTACTTCTCTTGTCTATGTTCTTGTCCTGCGGGGCGCAAACCATGTTATCTAGTTTTCGCAAAAACTCTGCAGCATCCAATTCATCCCCTTGTTCGCGAGAGAACCACAAAGCTTGAGTTTCTTTCGGAAAATGTCTCATTATCTCGTTTATCACCCCTAAAGGTGTGTCAGTAATTTTCAATGCCTTGGCGAGCTCCCAGTATTTTGCAAAATGCGCCAACATAGTTATATCCTTTTTCGGTTCCCATACCGCGTCTGATAATCTCCTCCTCATGTTTTTCTGACATATGTCTCCCCAATAGTTGGCGATAAAATCTCTTTCAAAATCTTCTATTTTACTCCAGCGTTTAGAATAAAGCTTCATCCAGCTTTTAGCACCAGCCTTTAAGCTCTCTTTAACAACCATCATAATATCAGTGCGATTGGTACGTCTTGTATAATCTTTTAAGTCTTCCAAAAATGCGATTGGGTTCTGAGTTCCCCCGCTAAATGTTGGTTTTTCTTGTGTGGGTAACATTTCAACAAGCTGAAGTACGTTTCGCGCCGTATTCGTTGCCGTAGTCTCCGTCGTCACAACCGTTTCTTTTTGTTTTTCCATCTCTTGTATCCTGCTGACTAGAGGACTTAGAGCCTGCTGTATAATGAGGGTAATCTGCCCTACATCCATTTGAGAGCTTCCACTTGCTGTGCTTTCGACAGCGGCCACAAACTCTATTCTCTCCCTGTCCTGTCTGGTATTTCTAGGCATCTTTCTATTTCTCTCCGTTAAACTCGATGACAGTGAATGAACCCTTTTCTCTGCGTCTTCCCGTTTCTTCTCTTTTCCACACTCACTTGTTTTTTTTTTTTTTGTTATAATATTATTTTTAATCTACTTTTAAAGCTATTTTAACTCTACGTTTCCTCTGTAAAATGGCTTAAATCATATAAAATTTCATCTCTCTCTTTTTTTTTTTCGCTTTATATTTTTTTTCTTTATTCGGTTTTTTATTGATTTTCCCTGTAACGAAATTTCTTTTCGAGTTATTTCGGCTCCTTCTTCAAGTAAAATCTCGCATTGACTTTTTCCTGTACTTAACGAGCTGCATCCTTCCTCTTCTATCATATCTTCAACGCGTAACTCGGACTTACGAGAATTTTGAAAAATATCTCGCAAATCTTTTCCTATAGTCACCTCACTATTTTTTAATGTTTCTCCTTCCGTTTTTTGTTGTTCATCCATTCTCAATAAAATCTTTCTCTCAAAAATTTTTTTTTGTTTTTATTCTGTCAATAAAAGGTCACAAAACGCACGCTGTCCTCTAAATACACACACGTAACACGTTATTTTATTTTGTGTAAATAGTTGTGTACCATATTCAATAATACAATTCTTTTGTTTATTTTTTCTCAAAACGTTAATGCTTCTTTTAAATAAACAATCAATTGTTTATACTTGACGTATCCACTCTTCTCGAGAATTGAAGCGATTTGTTTATCTTTAATTTTTTATCTAATGTTTGATCTTTTATCTGTGGTTTATCTATTTTTTTCCAACCTTAACAATGTTTTCTGTTTATATATTTTTTTTCGTGGATACGTAAAGAATGTTTCAAACACCCTCGGCCTTGCATTTGTTATTTAATTCAACAACATTAAAATTCCTGACCTATTTTTGATGTTTAAAGTACCGAGTCATTTATCAAAATACCAATGGGTCTTGTTGATAAACATTCAGCCGTGCATTTGTTTACGTATTGGGATTTATTGCATTTCATACTTCTTTATAGTACTAAGTTGTCAAATTAGCAAGCCCTTGAATATTTCGCTTTGTTATATGTATGTACAACATACATACACATATACATACATATATACACACATACATACATATATACATATATATACACATACATATATATACATATATACATATATATATACATACACATACATACATACACATACATATACATACATATATACATATTATTTCCTTTTCCCACAAGGAACAACCCTTTCTAAGTGCAATCAAATGTTTTCGAAAGCGGTGATCAAACAAATTTAACTATAAATTCTATGAACAATTTTGAACGGAAGGTGAAGCTTGATTTTTATTTTATTTTCAAATGATTTCTAAAAATGATTTATTTTATTGTTTATTTAATCAAAAATTTATTTATTATTTTTTTTTTTGTAATTAAACAAAAATCAATTTAAATCAATCAATTAATTAATTAGATCAATCAATTAATCAATTAAAACTTCTGCTAATTAAACGATTTTATTATTATTTTTATTTCGTTTTACGTCGACGTAGTAACACGATGTTATGAAATTATTATCATTTACATTGTTTACGTTTCAACCGCAGTAGTAATGCAATTGTTTACATATATCCGCACTGTCATGTCTAATGTTTACAAAACATTTGAGGAGCCATCATTTGTTTATTTATTTTTGTTTTAATCGTTCCGTATTCGATGTTTATTTAATAACACGACCGAGATACGATATTTTATTATTTCAAAGATGGGGTTATTTGTTTGTTTATTTAACGTTATCATTCGAGTATTTATGTATACGTGTTCATTTAAGGTTCGGTTTTTCAATTTTAGTTTTAAATTATTATTTATTTATTTCAATTTAATTTTAATTTCGAAAAGCTTATTATTTCCAATTTATTATTAGTTTCGAAAATCTTCCACTTGTAAAACTCTCTCCTTTGGTCACGGCAACAGCTGTGGTGAACCTACCCCTGGCCTTACTAACTTCTATGGGTCTCGGGACCTCCTGTAATGTACCTGTGGGGTTACCCGGCACCCGTTGTAATGATCCGTAGTCGTCTACCCTTGGTTTTTCTATTCTTTCCCTTTAACACTAGCTGTCGGGATCTACTGGCTACGCTACCCTTATCTTTTGGCCTTCGATCAATATACCCTTGTATCTAGCTACACCTAACTTTTCCTTAAACCCCTGCGATTTTCTCACAGTAAATAAGATTTAAGATTTTATTGCACATTATTCCTATTCACCACGTTGTGTGATTTTTTGATTCGGTAATTACATTTGAATGTGTAAATTAATACACATACACATGTAGAGGAAATAATGTAGTGTGTGTGGTAACCTCAAATTCTTTTGGAGTAAAGTGTGAAAGAATCTCGTTTGATAAACTGACCCCGTTTTTTAGATTGTTTTATTTTATTTTCAAACCTATACTCGTATTACCCGCCTTTTCTCAACTTGAACGGAGTGTCATTGACGCTAATCCTACAGTGAATTGTCAGCCGGTTTATAAAATTCAAAGTCGTAGTTTTCTTACCCGATTTTTTTCTGTCTATAGGTTTACATTGGGTTATTTTAACATAACCTGGAAAGAGTGAATTTTGACATGCATGCTAGGTTCCTTGCGAAGCTCTCAATGTCGTCGTACTGCACCTAAATGGTCAAGTTATTATTGTTATTAGTATACACTACATGTACTGGGGAAGGGGAAGGTGAGGAGGGGTGATAGGTGGATTTTTGGGGGATGTTGTTTCCTGAATAAGTCGGCTCCTCCTCTAACCAAATAGATACTGGTGACCAACATTCCAGACAAAGACTCAATCATTACGTTTGCTAGGATGGTCCTTAAGTCCTGATTTTGTTCTCTTGCATGAACTTCATTGCTACGAAAGGGTCCCTTCACGCCAGATGAAAGAGCGCAGAGTCCTCATGTTACTTCCAGTATTATCCCGACTTCCTTTCCTCCAGATTTGATTTTAACTCGACTGATTCTAGAAGGGGTATGTCCATTTCTTCCCTTATCATGACTCTACTCGCGTTGAGTGCGTACGGAGCCGTTTGAGATGATCCTTTCGTCTCCTTCGTAGGATAATCATTGGCTTGCGTTCCTCGCCTCCGAGAGCTGACATAACTTCTACCTCGTAAAAACTATGTTTGCTTTCAGGTCGACATCGATGACAAATACACAAATGATCGATTGTTTGAATGCCGCGCCAGCGTGTCAAGTCAATACAAACTACACCTTCCTCCTCACGTGCAATTCGTATCTTTGACACCGTCGAAGGAATCAAAATCATTCCTCAAAGAAACAGTTGTGGGCTGTTTAATTCAGAAAATGTTTGTGTACCTCACCGAGGAAGTGTAATTTCGCAGGGCAAATATGGATTGGTGGACTGTCTGATCTTGTTGTTTGCAGTGGTTTTTTATTGAAGGTACTGTCCCCTCGTGTAAGGAATTAGGTAAGGTTACCCATCTGTTCAGAAAGGTATGAAATGGGAAAAAGGGTTGAATTGCGTAATCTGAAGGTTGAAGACTATCTGTCTTATGATTGTGGGTCCAATGGAATCCTTTAAAATTGAAATTTAAATCTCTATAATATTAATAGCGTAATCGATTGAGGGTAAGTATATGTCTGTTGGAATCATAATACTAAACCGAAGTTGAATACATTATGCTGGTTCGTTAACCTCTGGCGGAATGTGATACCCGAGAAATGTTTATATAAGGCCCATTTAATTGTTTGTTTATAAAACATTTGGTTTGGCCTACTGCCCTAGATCGGAGGATTCTGATTTCAAGGTGAGGTACCTCTAATATATTCATGTTGGATCTCGATAGTGATAATAACAATAATAAGATGATTTACAGAGCGCCGTTTTAGGGAAACTCGTATATATTTGCATTGTATTTATTGAGGTGAAGGTCACAGGTGACGAAATGACGTTAGTGCTAGGTATATTTGAGATGACCTAGTTCTGGCTGTTAAGTACCGTTGATAGGTAAAATCTATGGTTAGGTATTTCAAAATGACCTACTTCCTGTATAGGTACTTGGATGGATAACCTATATTCTCAGTTAGGCATTTTCGTTTTATTGGAAGGTGAAGGTCACAGGTGACGAAATGACGTTAGTGCTAGGTATATTTGAGATGACCTAGTTCTGGCTGTTAAATACCGTTGATAGGTAAATTCTATGGTTAGGTATTTCAAAATGACCTACTTCCTGTATAGGTACTTGGTGGATGACCTATATTCTCAGTTAGGTATTTTTGTTGACCCAATTTCTAGTTAGGTACTTTGTGATGCGGCTGAACATACATCACGCTAACCTGTGGAAAAACGATCTATAAAATGTTACATTTTGTTAGTGTCAATCATGCTATTTCGCAAAAAAATCGTAGACACGTACAACTGCTGCAAAGCTCTCCGGGGTCTGGAAAATGTTTAATATTGAGCACTTACCGAGATCTCTCCAAATTACCAATTTTCCACTGGGAATACAACAGCTTGGCAATATTTCACTGTGTTTATCTTACCTTAAAATTACAAAATTTGTGAATTTAATTTCTCAATATTTCTCCCTGATCTAAGAAAATATAACTATTTCTAAGTGACTACCTCCTTTGATTACATTGTACTTAATGTTCAAATTCTAAAGTTTTCTAAATTGTGCAATATCCCTTTCCGTACTTTTTATGACATTATTTAAAGTTATCTAACGTGAAGGATTTATTTAAATTTTCGAACAAAAAATGGAGTCCGTTTTCCTCTCAAGTCCGTTGTAGTATATTTATTTAAATTTATTTAATTCGTGAACTTAATCCTCCTTCCTTTATTTTTATATCAATAATAATGCACGATGTTTACTGTTGATTTATTTTAATTATTTGGGATTTTTCTCTTTTCAATCACATTTAAATAATAACCGCGAATAATTTTTAATTTTCACATAATTTTATCAAATTAGATAATTATTATTTTCCCGAACGCCTTCCTATTTCACAATAATAACCGAACTCTGTCTATCAATACTTTGATTATTATTTTATTTAAACTTTAAAATAAACTTTTTCTACACTTAGATGTACGCACTTTAATTTAAACACTCGGATTTATTTTAAACTTTATTTTTAGGCACTGTTTAATATTTATAAAACTAATCACTTTTGTTATTTAATTTTTAATTTTTATATATTTTATAAACTTCACTGAAGTGTTGAACATTTTGGGGCACGATAATCTTTTTGTTTACACTCACAACACCCTTTATTTTTTTATTTATCACCATTTTTATAACTAAATTAATAAGGTAATTATTTCCACTAAAACTTTTCCGTTTAAATGCAAGTCACTTTAATTGTTAGCACTAATAATTATTATTTAATTCAACTCTTTTACTTTCACTTGATAAGAATAAAACCAAATTCTAAAGAAAACTCTAAGTGTTGAAAATTATTTTGAACGAATTTATAACAACACTCTTCAATTATGTAACTGGACTTAGAACTTTTGATCTGTAAATTTCACTTTGAAAGTTAGCCGTACGTATGTCGCGTTATTGTAGATAATCCTTCCGTTGTCGAATCAACTGTCATTCTGAGCTCGTCATCAGCATTTATACCTCCCTCAATTCCAGAACATCTTAACTCCACTTGTCCTGGCATAAAATAATGATTCCTATCAACTCGTAATTTTTTGAAATGGACACATTATTATCGACTGTCTTGACTTAAGTCATTTTGTTTCGTGAAGAAATATTTTTTAGTTGCAACCCCCCTAGCTATTTCAGTCACTCGCGGAATTCGGATCCGGACTGGTAAATATAATCAACTATTCGCCCAACCTTTCTGAGAATACAGATCAAGTGGATATTTTATTTATACATATAAAATTTATTTTGTAAACGAATATGTCCATGATCGCGGACACAATGCGAGCCTGTCACTGGGTGCAAATACGCTATTTTCCCGTTGATTGAGTACATCTCTCTTCACTTTCAAATTTTTTGATCCAAATTTTAACTGAAATACCTTCAGACTCTTTCAACTTTATAATCGATCATTTAGTTGCACATTTTTCCTTCGTTTTTCGCTGAATTTTACAGCAAAAATGGCTTTCGCCATGCCCATCTATGTATGTATTAAATTTCTTTCTGAAACCGGTAGAATACCTATATTCGTCATTATGTGCATTCTATTCACCCTCGAATCGTGCTAATTTCGATGTGATTTAATTTTTTGGCACCATTTTCTGATTTTAAAAAGGGTTTCCGTTCTATAAAACATTTTTCCCTCTTTCCAAAGTGATTTGCCATGTATTCAAACGCTTTCCAATAATTTAAGGGGAACTTAATTTTGTCAAAGCATTTTTTCTTCCATTTTCTTGCACCTTCACTACAAACGTATCACCAATTCGACCCCGTTTAAATGTCATCTTTAATTGTTTTATTCAAAGTACGTAAGTATTTTGTTTCACTCACCCTGGGAAAAGCATTAATATCCATTAAATATCTATGTTTATCATTCGATTTGTTTATATCCCAGGACTCCGCTATCTCTGTTTACGTTACGTATTATTTTAATGTGTTTCCTCTGTTTAGATTATCTCATAAGACCAATGTATTTTTTTACGACCTCTAAAGCTATAAAAGGGTCCTTAATTGCTAGAAATCATGTTCAAATTTTGATGTGTTTATGTTTTGAATTCGTCGGCGGCCGATAACCTTTTATATCCGAGTTTCTCCCTTGTTAAATCACATGTCTATACTCTGGTTTTTCCTTTAAATTTCATGGTTCCGTACGTCCAACCATTTCCTTCTATTTTCCAACAAAATTGGCTGTCGGTTTTCAATAATATTATAACCCTCGCATTAAGATTAAAGCTGTTTTCAGTGTTTTAAGCTATCCGCCATCTGTCGATAAAGTACGAATTTTCCTTGATTTTCTTTTCGATTTGCCGTTCCTCTCGACTCACTATACCATATCAACTCTCATAATTGTATATTTCCCGTTTTCTGATTTATACAAATCTTAGTTCGGAATTCTCGTTCTGTCTCGCCTTTTACGTCAATTTTCACCAATGTTCGTAAGTTTTTTAACACCTCAATCATTGTGTGTAACTTTTCCTTTATCGTACTGACGCATTTTATACATCTGATTTTCATAATCATTTTACGTGAACTTTTTTTGTCATCTCGGAGGCAGTTTCTTCCCGTACTTCAATGGTTAATTATCCCTCTACTGCACTCGTATTGTAAACATTTGCTAGGGTCATCGTTCCGAATGCACTGATCGTGTGACTTTGTTTATTTCTCCGGGCATGAACCCTTATTCGATTTTAATAAATCTCAAGGTTGGATCCATTAGTTTCTTGAATTATGTCTCAAGTCCAAAGTTCAAAGTGGTCTTTCATATATTGTCACGCCTCCTGTTTCTTGATTGGATAAAACTTTTCTGTGAGACTCCACCCTTAAAGTTTTAAATATCACGTTTTTATTTATCGACATCTTTCGATGGAAGGAGAAATCACCATAATCTTGTTGTTTTACAGATCTCTCTAATAGTTTGTTGATTTATCGCAGGTGTCGCTATAGTGTCCGATTTGAACTTCGTTTGGGTGGGAAAAAAAATTGTATGAGCTTTTCCGATGAAGAAAATGCTTTTTTTTTCTCTTTCGAAAGTAATGTTGAAGTCGTCACAAGCCTAACGATGTTATCGCAGAGAGTTGCTCTGGCTCCTTGCCCAGAGGTCGCGGGTTCAAAACCCTGCAAAATATAACACTTTAAAGCATCGATGACACGGGGCTAGTTTACAAGCTACTAGCCGGCGAATTCACTGGCGAATTCATTGTCTGCTAGTTAACTTCGTATCGTTCACAATCTGCTAGTTAGTTAGTAAACATGATTACATTGGTGAATTCGCCGGCAAGTAGCTTGTAAACTCGCTAGTGTTTTTCACGCAAAGGTGTGTTTAGGCGATCGAGGGGCAAATATTTGGAATTCTTTAACATTACTTGAAATGGTTTCAACTAAGTTGAGGGATTCCCCTTTTCCGTCACCCATCTCCCATTTTTTATTAATTTAATTTTTTTTATTAATGTATATCGCTCAGATTTTCAACTGCCCGGAGCTAGTGGGTTGATGGTATCCTAAATTTGAAGTACTCTGAGAGGCTAAAGGAAGTGGGGAGGGGGAGGTTTGGAAGTGTCTCAAATAATATTATTATTGATCACTGAAGATAAACGAATATAGAGAAAGTATTGAAGGTAAATGTAGTTATTTGTCAGAAAGTGGAGTACCTATAAATGCTATGGCGGATAGTTGGAGAAGATAGATTAAATAGGTAGATGTTAAGCAATAATTCGTAATAAACTCGTTGCAAAGGATCGTTATCCCTGAATACATTATTTGAATGGTCAGGCCTACGGGAATAAATCACCCGCAGGGCACTTTAAAATGGATGTCCTAGAAGTTTCGGGGGTGGGACGGGGAGTATCAGGTAGGATTGAAGGATATTTAAGCTCAAAACAAACCCAAAATATATTATGTATGAAGTATTCAGGCCGATTACGAAAGAAAAGCTTTTTTAGTATAAACCACAGACATTTCTATCAATCAATCTAATCCTTGAAGGTGAAGGAAGTTGTTGATTTTACTTTTAGATTTCTGTTTCAGTCTTTTTGAACACTATGTCCGGAAACTAGTGGTTCAAGCGGGAAACCAGTGAATCTACAATCACATAAAGAACCAAAAGTTCACTTTGTCCGGAGAGCAGAGCCTTCTGCTTTAAGACCGCTAAGAAATGTTTTTTAATCAGCGAAGCTTGGCTATAGCCAAGATATCATAGTGTCAGTGTGACAATATTAAATTGCCCTAAACATTAAATTGGAAATCTTAAGTTTGAGCGAAACCAAAAATATATCATTAATTAATTAGTGGCGAGCAGATACTGATATAAAGTGAATGTTGTGTACTTCACGAAATAATTTTCGAAAAGAATTGTCCGAAGCAACAGCGACACCATTCTTATTGACTACATTTAACGTCGCCGTTGTTTTTATAGAGTTGTACTATTATTTGAAGAATTTATTATACAAACATGTGACTTACATAATCTTGTTTGATTTATGCAAAGAAAACATATAAATCTAAAGGCGCTGTGCCAAAGTTGAAAAAATAAATATTGTTCGAATAATTATTGGCCCAGATTTATAGCTGGAAAGTAGATTCTCTTGCCGCAGTGCGGTCTTTTCGTATCAAATTCCACCCACATACATGGGCCCAAGATTCCGCTCCGCGCCTGACGGGGAAACTAAGCCCGTGTTACATGGGAGAATAATGTGTTTACATATATTATATAATATAACTGAGAATTGATCTGAATGATTGTGGAATGATTTTTTACAATTACTTTTCTGGGTTATTTTGCTAACGCGATGGAAGTGGCCATTTTTCAATGAAAAGCATCAGAATTTATATTCAAACATTAATTATCGGTAACGTCAACGCAATTTCCAAATTAGAGCTTTGACATGTCCACTTAACATGGAAACATTAAAAAAACATCATTATATTTATTTGTTGCATGTTTAAAAAATTAATTCTCTGCCCAAGCCAGTTGTAGGCAAGTACTAAAGTACAAAATAAAAAAAAATACTCGTAGTGGGTGGTACTTACCTTTTCGCACTTACTGCATATATTTGATATAGAACAGTGATTCCCAAAGTGGTCCCGGTGGACCCCCAGGCGTCCACGGGAGACTCGATGGGGGTCTACGTTGGCGTGATAAAAAAATGGGTGTCCACAAGTTGTATTTGGGGGTCCACATTTATCTGGTTTCGATAGTTAATAACAATGTCAGGGGGTCCACGCAAGGTTAAACATAAAATAAAATATATGACACATTTTTATTAATATGGAAGTTATTATAAATATCGATGCACAAATTATTTTTACGTCCTAGTTAAAGTATAGAATTCATAAACTGAAATTCTCTAACCCCCTCCCCCCCCCCTCCCCCCCCCCACCCTCAGAATAAATGGTGTACACCGGGTGTCTGACGGAATTCTGACCAATGATCTGTTAAGTTTATGATTCCTGAAAGTCTCTAGCCACCCCTCCCCCTCCCAAGGAATGGATGGTATTATTGCTAAGGACCAGTTGTTTCGGAAAATTTCACGTTTGCATTTCCTTCAAATCGACATTCACCGAAAAATTGGGTTGTTTCAAACTCCGTCAGAAGAAATTTCATCGAAAATTCCATAGGACCAGTTGTTTCGGAATTCCCTTCAAATTTGAATTTCCTTCAAATTTGAATTTCCTTCAAATCGTCATTCACCGAAAAATTAGGGTTGTTTCAACTTCCGTCAGCAGTAAATAGCAACAAATAACGTTCGATAAATTTGAAAATTTTATTCAAGTGTTCCCCGCCGAATCACATTTTTGACGTCTGCGCATGCGCCTCCCATTATTTCGCTAACCGTCCGGACTCGGCTGATCACATTCACATCACATTTCTATAGTATTTTCACTGCTGACGGAAGTTGAAACAACCCAATTTTTCGGTGAATGACGATTTGAAGGGAATTCCGAAACAACTGGTCCTATGGAATTTTCGATGAAATTTCTTCTGACGGAGGTTGAAACAACCCAATTTTTCGGTGAATGTCGATTTGAGGGAAATTCAAACGTGAAATTTTCCGAAACAACTGGTCCTAAGTCAGGAATTTTGGCAGGATCACGCATTCCCTTCCCCGGAAGTCCATGGGCAATTTTGACTATGAAAAGTGGTCCGCGGGCCAAAAGAGTTTGGGAACCACTGCTCTAGAAGAATAATTTATTAAATCAATCTCGTATTTTTGCATTTTATCCCAAAATTCTCACATTTATCAAGTGGGTCAACATTACCCCACTCCATTATTAGTACAATGTAATTTTTTATTTTACTTTCAACGTATATAAGTTACCATACTTTGCTATTCTAATCTTAATTTTAAGCTTCATCTATTTTAACCTTTACACAAAAGACTTCATTTTGAAGAAGCACCTTATTATGATCGAAAAAATTCAAAAGAAAAAAAACTACTTTTCGTTTGAATGTGAAAACTCCCTGTATAATATTTGAATGTTGTTACTTCAAATATTTCGTTCAGATATTATGAAGGTTCGGCGACAAACATATTGGCTAGAGCTCCTAACACAGTTTGGGATTTCAGAGAATACACTATTATGTTATATTGCTCTGTCTGTAAGTAGGTTTATAAAGCTCTGGGTGATGGAAAACTATTAACAACAGGTGAACGGCTTAAATCTCTGCTATAAATGCTGTATTTGTATCTGGGGTGAATAGCGGCGATCTTTTTTTAAATACTATAATATTATTATACCTTGTGTTTTTTTTATCTGGGATAGCGAGAACCTCTTTTAAATATTATACCGCACAATAATTCACTTTTATGTAATGTCGTGAGGCGGAAGGGACCGGATAAAAGAGGAAAAATAGAGCAAAAAATTGTGAAGTTCCTGGCTATTGTAATATGCAAACATAATTATAATATTAACATAACATTTGTATAGCGCTGTTTTGTGTTATAATAAACTTTAAAATTATATTTGAGTATTCATTGGTCGTATTCTTAAAATTACTCCTACCGTGCTCCTTACGTTATATTGATCAAATAATATGTCACAAGATGGCTTAAGATAGCTAAACCCATTTAAGCAACTTTTTGATTCAGAATGATGGTTTCTCACCAGGACTATACCGACAGTCGGCGACAGTATCTTTCACTTTGAAACGTAGTGTAAATCAAACCTTTTATGAATTCAATACAATTTTCGTTTAAACGTGTATTATTTGTCAGTATTTCGATCGGTATGTTATCGGTGTCGATTAAGCAGAACGTAAATAGCTTATTTTAAATAGCAATATTAAAATTACTTAATCTGTATAAACATCAAAACGTGTGCTACATGTCGTAAAGTTATTTCATTTTATCATTTTATTGTATTCATATCTGGCTCATGAGCCTCCCAGGAATTGTGTTTATATTTCAGTGAAAAAAAAATAGGTTCTCTCCGCTTTGAAGGCCGTCCTCCTTTCATTCTAGAAATGGGACCTTTGGGAGACCATTTTAATTCATACCCCGGAATGGCCTTATGTACACCCGACTTGCGTAATATTCATGCTTCGCGCCACCCATGTCTACACTAAACTTAGAGTGGGTTCCCTCGGTGCCAAATTGGCAACGTGCTCCGTATGTATTGTATTGCCCACTTAAAGTTTTCGGCACTTCTTCGTATTGTTATTGTGTAATTAAGTAATAAAACAGCGGATTCGATAAAAATTTCACTTAATAATTTAATTTCTTATTCGTGCTGCTATTTTCTTCTTCTCAAAAGCTAAAATAAGCACGATTCATCTTTTAACGTTAATTTTTGTTGACAAAATATGAAGAGTGTTTATTAATTTAATCTACTTCTCCTTTCCCCCCCGCCAAGATGGCTGTAAATATGTCCAGATGGCGCCCTTCGTTGTCACTTGTCAGGCGACTGGATGATCCGAAGGTCAGACGGAGACACCGGATGTTTGCATTAACAGGGAACAAAACAGCCTTTTACCACCCCCTTTGTCTGGTTGGCCGGAATAGGCAAATGACACACCCCTATACCCACACTCTTCATCTATATATTATAGGTAGCAAGACACCTGCTTTCAAATTGCTCACTTCTTTGTCACTTTCAATTAAATTTCACTATTTAATTATTCACCTCTCGTAAGGCCGTACCTAGAAGTTCTGATGGTCACTTTCCGCTTTATATCCAATTTTTCATAAGTTTGTTTTTTCTTTGTAAGTGTCACAATGCATCTTTCTATACATTTTTGTTTTCTTTTTGGGAGCGCGATAAACATTTAAATCATTGCATAGTACCTACGGGCGCATTGAGTATTATCATTTTTCTCGCGTGGCCCAGTTACGTGTTCTATCTGTTGGGAATTCCACATTTCTATGCCTCGCATGAATAAACTTATTCACACTAACTGGTATTCCGACTAAAAACAAAAACAAAGGATGAGGGTCTTTTTCTTGTTATCAAATAGTTTAAGTTTACATTCTGTATTTAGTGATTATTTTGGTTTCTATATTTACACCATATTTACGGGACTAGCTTTAACTTTGAAAAAGTTTAACTAACAACACATTTCTTCAATCTTTTAATTTCATTTAACAACATATTAATCGAGCTTAGAATCTCTTATGATTTGACTTTGAGTCAGGAATTTGGAGGTTCGATTCCCAACCCAAAATATTCCAGTTGGGTTATGTGATGTTTTTTAAAAACTTTTAACCGACCTTACAATAATGGCATTGCAATATTAATTATTGATATCTAATATAATTCTGAATACTTGCCGGTATTTTAACCGACCGTACATTGCAATATTAATTATTGATATCTAATATAATTCTGAATATGTACTTGCCGGTATTTTATCAAAGCCAAGTTCCAACAAACTATAAGTTATTTATACATAGTTTCTTTGAACCTTAATAGCGTTCATACCCTATTAAATCCTTATACATTTACCATCATTCATACCTCATACTTGTATTCTCCCCCTTTTCGGGAATTTTCTTTCACAGCGTCCTGCTTCTTCGGCTTTTAATCCACCCTTTCGCCTTCGAGGCGGCAGGTGCTCCTCGGCTTGATTTACGACCTCGGAATGGAAAATTTCTGGGAAATTTATTTGCCATTTGATAAACCAACCTTTTGTGTTTTCCGGATTTTCCGGCGATGCCTCTCGGGGCTCCCCAGCACGAGGAGCAGTATCGATCGTCCGGAAATAGTCACTCACAACTGTGGCGGAAATGCTCTTAATACATCCCGATGGTCGGAAACTGATTATAGCTACAGTTGCCTTAGATGCTCGTCAAATTACTACCGTGCTTGATGGCAGTTATCAAAAACATTTTAATGATTTTCATCTCTAATAACTGACTTTGTTATTTATTCGATTACTCGAATAATAACTCGCGTATAGATCTGATTCCACTTAACTTTACTTAATATTTTCTTTTAAATTGGTTGTCTTTTTAATCTCTATATTAAGAAGCTGGGCTTATGCAAAGAGTTGCAAAGTACCTTTTTTCCGCTGTTTAATGCTAATATTGATTTTCTAAATACACTTTGAAACCTCACTCAACTGACTCAAGTAAAATTCTTGAGTTTTACTGAGAGAAAAAAAAACACGATTTTATACTCTATACAAACTTTTCTTCATTTATCGTGTTGTTTTTTAATTTTAAACTACGTAGATAGATAGATGTTCAATAACGTTCAAATAAACATAACGAATGCTCTGCCACATCGACGGATCTGCCGGATCTGCCCTGATGATGGACACTGCAACGCTGTCCGAAACGTCGGCTAAAGAAGGAGGTAGCACAACACGGCATAACACCCCAAAAACAAACAACGAAAATGCTTTTGGCCGTGAAAATCTAAAAACGTATATAACGAATGCTCATTAAAATAAATCATTTAAATGCCATAAAAAAATAGTTGATGATACATTTTTTTAAATATTTGAATTTAATTTTAAAAAATTGAGTTCTACTAATTAAACACAAAAACAATGCATAAATGGTGATTTTCATGCAGTTTAGTACATCTTGTTAATTGTCTCTTTTTTATCAAAATTTCCCAATCCATTCGATAATACCATACAATTTTTCCCCTTTGATTTGCTTAATTGAAAAAAAAAATAAACTGCATACAGTAGAAATCATTTTTGAGAAAGCTGTGTGTCGAACGTAGGCAACTGATATAATTTGTTAATATAGTATGGAATGTGAAGTCGCTCAGTTGGCAATACTATTGCAGTTATTACCTCATACATTCATAACTCTGCACCCGGGATGTGCAAACTTAACGGTTCAAACTTCAAATGGAAAATGTCACGCTATAAGTACCTACCTACGTTTGCAGCGGAACGGTGAAGAATATAGCTTTGCTTTAGCTTCGAAGTTTTGGTACCTACCCTTGACGTAAATTGTAGGTCAAAGTTTATTAACCGTTCTGGCGCTTGGTAAGACTTGGTTAATAAATAATTATAAATTAAGATACTTTACCGGGTTGCGCGTTAAAAATATTTATAGTTATTTTAATTATATTTGTTTTGTGAGTAATTATTCAGAACGTTGGGTTTAATTTCCCGATAACAAATTTTATTAAAATTTGTTATATTGGTATATGTGATTCACGTTTTAATCTGTATGCGTCTTTATTGTGCCCAGATAGAAA
The DNA here is from genome assembly GCA_951813805.1 of Limnephilus auricula. NCBI lineage: Eukaryota > Metazoa > Arthropoda > Insecta > Trichoptera > Limnephilidae > Limnephilus > Limnephilus auricula. The sequence continues at coordinate 38,003,163 of OX638388.1, forward strand.
TTTTATTTTTTATTTTTATTTTATTTTTTATTTGATACAATATTTTTACATTATTTTATAGTACAATCCAATAATGTTGGCATCACTAAGTGGTTTGCCCATGCTGATACCTCCAATTAATGAAATGGAAGATGTTTTATCTGAGTATTTTTTTTCCGGGATATTGATTGTGATTTGTGATACAGTAATTTTTTGTAAGTTATAACAACAAAGTAAAAAAAAAAAAACTATTTCCTTTCCCATCTGGATTCTGGACAATATTAATGAAAACTTGTTTGTTGGCGGACTTCAACCCTTACAACGGATAATGAAATGCGTTTAGTGATGACCGGTGATCTTTTTCTATTTTATTCGCTTTGTGAGTAAACTTGTTCAACCCTCAAACAAGGGTATTTCAATGCACTTTTAGAGGTTTTCTTTAGCTCGTATCCAGTATATTTTTCTGACTTATGCGCTCCCCGCATATCAGGTCGAAATCCTTATAATTGGATCCCCGCATTAAATGGCCCGAAGTGTCACCGCAGAATAATCTGGTCACAGAGTCTGCAGCGCACAGCGGAGTAGACAGTAGACAGTGGTAGTAATAGCAGACAGCAGCAGAGTGGTGGAGAGGGAGAGAGATTGATTAATTTGTCCGCCGTGCATTTTAATTAAAAGCTCCTCCCGACCGCCATGGGACGGTTTGACGATGATTTATACCCACAATTCTTGCGTCGCGCAACGCTTTGCATTTAAAATCACGAAAACATTTTTTTTCCAAGAGAAACTTTAATAAGCTTGAGATTTATAGTAACTACAGACTTTTCCACTAAGCACTACTTAGTGTTGAAAAGGGAGTTAGCGTTGTGAGTATCGATCTCGGCCGACTGCAACTGAGCTTCTTAAGATGTTACCCGGTGGTGCAGAAATAGATTTTACTAAAATATTGCTGTCACTGTTGCTCTCACTCCACCGGATATTGAGCGAAAGGGACAATGCACTGACACCTAACTAAAATGGAGGTTTTGTATTCCCCATTTTTCTCCTCCAAAAGTGGACTGATTTTCAATTTTTTTTTTACCAACTACATAAGAAAAAACTATTCTATGTCTGTACGTTTTGCTTTTTTTAAAAAAACATTGTCTGGTTTGTATACTGAACATCTTTTGACGGCGTTTAAACCAGTCAATTTTATTGATTTTTGGAAGGTCATAACTTCTATAAAAAGTATTTTATCAAAAAAAAACAAAAAGTACCGACACGCTAGTAGTTGATATCTATTTTATGCAAAAACAATATTTTATCTAGGGTTAAAATCCAGAGAGATAAATAGGGAATTACTTTTGTATGGAAAAATCACCGCCGGGTATCCTCTTAACAATCATCTTCCATTGCTATATGGCAGGCTATCGACCACCGTTTTCCAAGGTTTTTTTTTTCGAAATCATATTTCAGATGATTTTTGCCTCTACCTTTCACAATACCTAAAAATTGTATTTTCTTTATTAATCTATAAAAAGTTTAAATACATGCGATTTTTTTATGTCTGTCTCACTAGGATATTACCTGTGTCGAAACAGACATAGAGGTACATAAATGTACATGTATAAACATAGTTACATAAATATTAAGGAATAAAAAACATTGCAGAAATATGTTACATATCTACATACACTATAATTAATGCTGATCCTATCATATTTAGATATACGTATTTATAAAATGTACGTTCCAATATTAATTTTTCCTAGAACTCAACAAGCAGCGGTTTCATCAATATTCAATCTCTGCCATTGTATAATTTTTTCATAATATTTTAATATTAATGAAGATAATATTAGCGAAAGTCAATCGAAAATCCGAAACCGAAAAATCAGAAAAAGATATGGATACATCGGATGTATCCATTGACTTTCGCTAATATTATCTTCATTAATATTAAAATATTTTAATTTGATGTTTAACTCATTAAGTTAAAAAGTTAAAAATAAAAAATATAAATATAATTTTTTCATTTGATTTCGCCGGCGGGGTAGGTAATTGTATTATGAATGTGGAGCAGATATTTTATCAGCCACAATTTTTCTATGTTTTGTGAAATAAAAATTTCAAATAACATTCAAATGAACCTTTTACGTCACACTGTCAACTTTTACGCGTTATAATTGAATTGTTTTTTTTTTTTTTATTGGTAGGCAAATGGTGTGAAAACTATTTCATTGCACAGTCTGGACTTTTTATGGCCAATTTTTGTTGTTGTTTTTTTTTATATATTTTTAAAATTTTGAATTTTGTTTTCTTGAATGAATGCAAATCTGGGAATTGGAAATTAACCCACTTTCCGACATCCGGTCGACCTGAAACTCGGCAGATAGACTTGATATCGATGGCAATGCATTCGTTCATCTTTAGGTGGCACTCACGCTAACATACGCGCACATACCGCATTTCTCTGAATTTGGGTACTAGCCGGCGCAAGAGATGGCGCAACTGGGTTTTAACTTATTAGGGGTTGATTTTATTTTTCATTTCTACTATTTTCATTCATTAATTAATTAGTGGTATTCAGTAATTTTAACCGATAATTATGTTGTAAAATGCGAATGTGTTGTAAACTTGATTCACGTTTTTTTGTTGGAAACTGATGGTCATAAACTGCGCCTGCTCTCAACACATGATTTCATAGTTGACCGGCACTTTATATCACCGAAGTTGAAAAAAAAAACCTACCCACTTTGTACTACGGATCAAAAAACCGGGCAGAAAAGAAAAAAACTTTTACCTCGGTTTAGTGAAAATTTTATTAAAGCATTAAGAAAAAAATATCTGTAGTCAGCTCTGTTTTAACATGCAACGTACATTATTACCTGTTTATTTCAAGATTAACTGAATCTCAGCGCATTTAGCTTATCGCTCTACAGCTCTGTCCAATAAAAAGCCAGTTTGCCGCTCCGCTAACTGTGAGAAAAACTAGAACCTGTTCTTAATGACACCCGCCCGCGGCGAGAACCAGCCACGCTGGCACGCCGCATAATTTTCCGTTTTTCGTGTCCCATTTTTCTTTCCTAAGTGATGAATGTATTATATACATTCATCACTGTATATGTATATTCAGTTCGCCGCAGGACCGCTCCCGCTCGTCGCAGCTTGCCGCCCAAACTCTCGCTCAAATTCTTTGACCAAACTCTCCACCCCTATTTTCACTATTCTAACATTTTTGCGGTTAGTCGACTTGTATTGATTGCAATACATTCATTCGGGTTTCCGGCGAGCGCTTGAGGCGGTTCAGTAAAATAAGTTCAGTATTTTTTTATAACAGCTTCCTATATTTTCCACAAAATAATTTATTAGCAATGCTCTCTAAAATCGGATTTACTAACACGGCTAAACACCCGCGCGGCAATTTTCCGTGTTAACAAAGGGTGTTGTCCAAATGTCTTAATTATGTTGAAACTGGTCGGCTTCTTGTTTACGTAAGCCGTGTGTTTACATATCGGTGGTTATCAGGAGATCAACCGGTCGCCTGTCCCTGTCCGTGTTCATTACCTTGTCGAAGCTTAGCGTTTGGTCATTGTTCGCTTGTGGTTTACCAGCCGAGGCCTTTACGTATGTCTATGGAGATTTACGTTGCTTATCGAAAATTCTATTAGTTCAAAGTTTTTAAAGCTACTCCCAGTAAACGTGTTTTATTTCATATTCTTTTAAAGAGGAACACCTCTCCCACTCCAAAATAAATTATATCAATATTTCAAAGTTGTATGAGTAATACGAAAAACTTTTTATGGAGACTGAGTTAAAAATAATCCAATTGAATGAATGATAGAATTATCACAGATGAAATATAGTATTACAATATCGCCGCGACGCGACGCATAAGCCAAATAATATTTGGCAGCCTTGTCTGAATTTGTATTATCGGTACACGTACATCATTTAGGTAGATAATAAATAATAAGCTTCAAGATTTATTTTTAGAGTTCCATTTCTATAGTTTGAAGGTCTTTACTTGGATAATAACCAGTAGGAAAGCCCTTAATTCCGTTCGTTATTTTATTCAAGATCAGAAAATACCGTAGATTGTGATAGGTAGATACTTATCCACCATCGTAAAATTTATTATTTGATCATTATTTTAATAATTCTTGAAATCGAGACGCATCATATTTTTCATCCTAACTCAATTAACTTGGAAATATTTTTAGTCTCTCAAACATTCACCTAACGCGTAATAAAGTAAGAACGTTTATTTGGTAAAGGTTAGATTTTAAATTAATTGAATTTCTCACCCCATCTCCTCTGTCTAGTAAGTCTAGTGTCTAGTGGCTTAAGTTGTTGCAATTATCGTCACCGTCTCGGGTCCCAGGTCCCAGAAGCGCGACCTGCAGACTGCAGACTGCAGGACTTATTACGTGCAATTCGTGTAGTTTCTCTTCTCGAGTTCAGGCACGTTAGAACGATTATAGCCCGACACAACAAGATTTCCGCTAGACTTCCACTTTGTTGGAATGGATATAATTATAGAAGCACGCAAGATCTCGAATTCCATTCCATCGCTGTATATGGTATTCTAAAATACGTGGACCAGAAGTGAGCCTTCGGCGTATACCTAAACCGTTTCCTAATCTCGCGACTCGGGAGTAGAATTATGAGGAAGTTTCTCGGCTGCTTTCAAACGCGCGCAATGCTAATCTTTCGGCTCTTTATCGTGTACTGTTTTGGTGGAACGATATCAGCTTTGCACAAATTATGTTACGACACATGGCGTTTTCATTCCGGGAATAACTTTATTCGTACATGTACCTGCTTAAATTATATTTTATACTTGGTTTAGTTTGAACACTTTAATACCATTTTGATTTGTAACATGATTTTAAAGGTAAAACCGAGTTGGAACACCGATAGCAGTTCATGTAAAAGGTTTAAAACAAGCAAAAATCATATAAACACACCTTATAGTGATAAGATACAATCATTGCCACCCACCACCCGGGTTTGTTTCTCTTTACCTTTGTTTTACCTGTGGACGGTTGTAACATTATGTTATTTTAGTTACTTATCGGGAAAAAAGTATGTATTTTGAAATTATTTTTAAATTATTTCATTTCTTTCTTTGGTTGGTCTCTATGATGTCGTCAAAGTTGTCCCCTAAATTTCACACCTGATTAACACATTTCTCAACTTTGAAAGCGTTTTAAAAAATAACTCCAAATATCTCCTCGTAGTTTTAGCATTTTATTTTAGGTCTGTTAATAAATTTTTATTTCTCAAACAATTGGCTGCATCTGTCCGCGACTAAGGATTTTATGATTTTTTTTCAGTCGAAGGTAATTTTATCGAAAACATCGAACTCGCAGAAGTGTGCCTCGAGAGCGAAAGATACAATAGACATCTGGGTTTTTTTTTTCTCACAAATTATGTTCTTTTTCAAAAAAAATGTTGATATCGACGATGAACATCGGGACCAGGTTATGTCTTTTAGCAGATTGTTTTGTTCAAAATTTAACAATAGTTAGTAGCAATCGCCAGATTTTCAAATTACCCAATGAGACGTGGCTAAACCAAGAAATACAGTTCTTATTGGGTGTGACAGCTCTACTAGATATAACCGATCGCCTGGACCAAGTCGTACCCGCGGGAGACCCCCAAGTCTTTCGAAAAAGCTTCGGTTAAGACGAAGAAAAAGCGCGTATCGGAGCTCGTATCTGGTAGAACTTCAGATGAGTTGCAGTTTGCACCAGATTAGTACGACACATCTTCACTAACTCATCATCAAGCACTAGCTCTGGATCTCGATTATCTCGATATAGATCTTTAAGAAAATACATACAAACTGTTAAGAGCTGCAGTAAATGCTATGCAACCTAAATGTTTTCACCTCTTTTATCCAAAAGGAATATAATAGAGCCGTGAGGATGAATGGAGGGGTTCAGAAATACACAACAAGCAGATAAACCTTCCACCATATACAGCCTTAACCTTGATCTAGATTTAGAACTTAGTACCGACCAAGAATCTTTGGATTCAGATTAGTTTTTGATTAGATTGGTAAAATAAAGTAAGGACAAACATGTTTTCACTTACTTTACTTAAAAACAAAGTAGTAAAATTAATTTTGTTGTATCAACTTTAAGTTTCAAATGATTTAAAATATAACTTTGTAAATAATGCTTATTGTGTGTTTGTTGGTACCCTTATTTTTTTTTAATATACGCGAACTAAAATGGCGTAACCGGAGTTATGATTTTTGCCCTCTCCCCCATACAACTCAATGCACTGTGCGCCCTATCAATTCACGATTTTCGAGTAATATCAGGATCTAACTCTATCTTTCTGAATAAGATCTAATGCCGACACAAGTACTGTTGTATTATTATAAGCATTTATGAAATACTATCTGAAATTATTTTTTAAATCCTTTGTCTGAAATTTTTATTGCCATCAATGAGTCTTACTTTTTCCTTTTTTCAATTGTTTATTTTGTTAGAATATTCATCTTCCTGTCGGTATATTGTTCGAATACATCTACTGGGATAAGGAGTGTCTCGAATGAATTTCGGGAATTTCACAATTTTTCAACATTTCCCACCCTTCGAATCCTGCCTGTTTTCTTTATTTATTCTGTTGCCATGCAAATGGCATGAACTGTGACCGGCCGTTTTCGCAAGTTTCACGAATAACAACTAATATTTGCTCCTGCATTGCTGGAAAGCGTTGATACATTTCAGCGAATTTCTTCTCTGTAATTCAATTGTCTGGTAATTTATTTTTGAGTAATTTTATGGTTTTATTCCCTCTAACGCAAATATAGCAAACCTTACAAAATTCGATTCGATTATAATTTTATCATTTTATGCCAATAAATGTGATAGCATGATTAAAAAAAATATTGTTACATATAGACCCTCTTACTCATATAACTAATACGTCGTATTACGACGTAACAGTGAAAAACTTGACTTATTAGCACTGCGTGTGCATGGTTAAAACGGCTTTAAACCAGGTTTATGGCCATCTTTACAAAACCAAGGATGAGTCGGCGAATACCCCAATTATGAGTAAGGGGGAGAATGTTTGACATGTTAGTATGATTCTGATATAGATATTTTAAATAATATTAATTTGCTATAAATTTTAGCTACATATTTTCATTGTTTTACACCGGTGTTCAATAAAAGATCCCAATAAATAATAATACATCAAACATGTGACCTTTTCCGCCTTCTTTTCAAAAGCTTTGTTTAGGTATTGTTTGTTTACACAGAGGGTCTCGTCTTTTCCATCCAATGGATTCAGAATGTTGTCAGTTGTTATTCTTCCGTGCGCCTCGTTTAAACTAACAACCCCACTAGGGATGTTTACTTCGGTCTTCATGAATTTTTATATTTTGACAGGATTACCTATCCTACCTATCGGAAATGTGCCTACTCCACTACATATCGTTAGGTAGTTAAAAACATGTTGGGAACAATTCCACATTCACTGCCCTTGGAGGATTAATGTTTTTCCGATCAAAATATATTTTCAACTGATATACGTCTATCGACAACAACCCTGGGGTGAAGGGCAGAAACTACGAAAATAATTTCCGGTCTTCCGGAAATTATCCACACGATTGAGATTATTGGTATTGATTACACTTTCTTTACATTCATATCACATAGGGAGCCCTGAGGAAAATAATTTCCCTTAGGGCATGTGCCATTTTTGAAGATGCTGTGTGGAGAATCTTTTAAAAGATAGGTAGGAGTGAAGTTCTGGGAAGGAAAAATGTGTGAGTGTGGGTAGGGATCAGAGGTCAGTGGTTCCGGACGTATAAATCTATCACTTCCGTGCATGACAATGGGTCGAGAGAGACCGGATAAAAGGGTCAGAGGGTCGTCCCAAATTGGTCCCCCCGATCCGGCCCTCCACGCAGCTGGTGGGCAGGCGCATCCGCCCCCAAGACCTGAAAACACCTCACTCGATAAACCTGAGCATCATCCTTGCTGAGTCACCAAACGGAACGAATAAATCGGGGTTATCTATGGCGAGGTTTTGGTTATCCAGTAAATGGTTCCCGGGCGGCGATACTCATATCCTCCTCCCAAATTGAGATTGTTTTGAAGAAGTATTGTAGGTCCAGTTGTTTCGCAGAAATTCACGTGTAACAAAGTCATCAAATGGCCACTAAGCGCCATTTTGTTTTTTGACATTTGAAAGGTTAAAAGCGTTTTAGGTGCGTTTCAGCTTTCTCTCAAATTGTAATAAGCCAACAAGCTTAACAATATGATAGTTGTCCTTTTCTGCTGATCACTATTTGGTTAAAGCTGAAATTGACTTGGAATCGGCATTTAACAGTCAAAAAACCAAATGGCGCTCAATAACCATTTGATTATAATGTTACATTTGAATTTTTGTGAAAAAACCTGTACTTAGTCATTTCCATCTCCTCTTGTTTGAAAACTGAATTATTGTCTAATATCTATTTTGAATCAATATTAATTATCTACATCTGTGTAATGTTTTAGCACTTTTTCAAAATGATGTTCTAAGCCCAAAATAGATTCAAATGTTTGGATTTTTTTTACCGCCCTTTCGTATGTTGGATTTTTATCCATTTTTAAGAGCGGCGCCCTTTAGAAAGGCAAAGTCGAGTAGTACGCGACGCTCGGTGTTGCCACTTCTTCATGGGGTGGGAGAGCTTTTGAGTGCAAGTCCATGACTAGTAGCTTTGCTCGCTTTGTGTGTGGAATGGTCAAATAGAAGCCTTGCTTCAGTAGCTAGCTACTATTTGTTTCTTATCGTTTGTGCTAGTTTGTGACATTCTATTTCCTGCCGGATATTAGCTCCCAAACAACCCAAATAAAATAAATAATAAAACAAAAAATTTTGTGTGTTCTTTTTGTTCAAAATTTTTGCTTTATATTTTTTATCTAAACGTTTACCTAATGATTTGTAAATATTTGAATAATATTTTTACATTTGAAAATGTTTAATGTCGCTTGAATAATTTAATATTGAAACAGCTTTTATAAGGCTAAATGGTATAATTAAAGTGTTGTTAAATCGCCGGAGTTAAAAATCCTTCGTGCTTTTTAACCTCGATTTTTAAAAGTCGAGTATCAGTTCTTTAGTTGTAGATACAAAAAGGTTTCGTTTTTGGCTATTATAGGTATTTGTTTTTTTTAGGAATTTGGAGGAATGTATGGAAAATTATTTACTCCCTACTTCTCAGTATGTTCACAAGACCTAAACAATATTACACATTTAAATAAGTCAATATCCGTCACGTCATTATTAAGCAATTAAAATCTCGTTAACATTTAATGTGGGGAAAACAGATTTTTAATTACCACACAGAATTGTCATAATAGTAAATCGGTTTAACCGGTAATAAATCTTTTTAGGCACCATCAAAATTGACATTGGGCTTTGGTAAATAGAATCATATAAATAAGTTGTCTGAAAGTGGCCTAACTACACATTAATAAAAAAAAACTAAAGTACTTGCAGAACTTAACAATAAAAATTAAATGGAGTTCTACGAATTAAACACAAAAACAATTGATATTTTACCATTTCTTGCATGAAGGTTTGTGAGTGTGACAGTTACCATCCGCCAGCGGACTGTGCGCTGTTTTTTCGGAGTATAAAAATGCTGAACCGCCCACCTGCCCGCCTCCTGACCTCTGCGGGGAAAGCGAATGAAGTGGAATATGGGGCGATTCTGGGGCTGAATGACGCGTTTTATGTATCCAACTTTATTTTACCTATAAACCACCCTGGCGCTGCACTGTTGACATTTAGAAACTTTTTCATTCACATGAAACACCGCAAGTGTCGTGGCTTCTGTGCTGTTTTTATGTTGCGCTGGAAAAATATCTCAGTTCTTCTTCCAAGCAATTTTGTTATTTGAAAGTTAATCTCAGTGTAGCCTTGGTGATAAACTGTTATTTAATTCTGCTGAAATTTAAATGAATTATGTGAAAAAGTATCAAAAAAGCATTTCCATAATTTCGAGCAGTTGGGATAACAATAAATGCGTATTGAAAATAAATACGATCTACGTCATTTTAAAATACTATTCATAAGTCATAAGCCTAGTAGAGCTTTTCATGAAATTTTCTCGCTTTTTGGTATCCTTTCAAAATAATTATGAATATTTTTGTAACTGCTCAAAGTACTATTTCTCAAAGCCGGCTAACCTTTAGGTCGGGAACTAATGCTTTCACGTCTCCCTCGCAGGTGGGGTGGGTGGCTGCAGAGACTTATGCATTTATTTATCCGATCCCCTCGTGCATGTTCCGAGCCTCGCTTTTCTCGGCTTTCAGAGGATTCTGAGCTTTTTACAATTCTCAGGTGCCCGGAATGCGGGAGACACAAATCAAACTTGTAAAAATAGGACAGTGTAGCGAAAACCTTTTGCGAAGAGAGCTATTCAAGAAACATGTTCTTAACATAGTTTAAATGAACGCAAACTTTTGTGAAGCTTTTCTAATAGTTTTGTAAAAGCCACGTGGGTTTATTAACGCGGTTGGCGACATTTTCTCGGCTGAAGTAATGAATTCATGAATTAATTTATTTAAGAGATTGTAAAATAATATGATAAACAGTTCATTTTTAAGGAATAACATATACTTAGATATTTATGGTTATACAGGCTGAAAAAATAAATGAGTACTTCTTATTGACATCCTCTAATTGAGTTTGATGACAAGCCATTTACGGAGGAACGATACTCCGCAGCACAAATTGGGAAAGGAAATCCACCCCCTTCTACTACCTACGTCACGTTTTTCAGTCTGACAACTTTCGTTTTCTGATTCCAAGTTGCGCCGCAATCATTTCTTCCTTCAAAGTCAATTACGTACAATGAAGTACAAAACGTAAATTATTGACATTCGCCTCTTTATATTTATTTACCCTCCCCCTCCCCGACATCAAATCTCAGAGGTATACGATCAATATATCAAACAGACTTAGACTATGCTAAAGAAAAATTCCCATGAATCGTGCATGGGAAGGGTTTTTAGTCATATCTTGTAAGATGAAGTTGGTACTTAACAGGTATTCCTACAAATCCCTCGAACCTGCCGCTTCACAACCATTTGAGTTATTCTCACAACCTTTTCAAGGAAAGGTTGAAGTGTCTCGAATGAAATTACTTTGATGAACCAATTCTCTACAGAACCGATTGAAAAATAAAAGGTCTGATGCCGAATTTTTATTTAATATTTCACAACATTACTGGAATAATTATTTCTCCATTGAATTTAAAGTTTTGATAACCTTTTCTTTATAGAAGATCGGGAATTTGGAGTTTCCTCTTAGACTCCTAATATTTCTTATTTAATAATGCTCCGGGAATAGTGCATAGGTTTTCGGTACGCTTTTCACAGCGATCACCTTAAAATTTGAGGCGTCGTGAGTTCAATTTCTCAGCTGGCTAGGTCCTACATCACAAGACAAGCAACATTTTCCGCTCACTGTGGTGGTATATTTTAAAATATTGCAAGGTTATTAAGTACCCTACGAATCGCAAATAAAAATGCTACTGTTCGTATACTTGATTTTTTTATTTCTTATTTTGTTCAATATAAGACTGTTTTCCTCTTGTATACTACTGTAAACTTAATTCTCGTGTAACACATTATTGTAAAAGCCTTTTACGGCGTTCAAATAAATAAATAAACCCGGGAACGTTTGTTTTTCTAAAAAAACTGTTTTAGGACCTACCTATTCTCGTAGGTATGCATAGTATTTATTATCTAACGCTTGTGTTGATGTATTTAAAAATGTTCTTTTTAATATTTACCCACGTCATTTGCCATCCCCACAGCATTGTGAGGCCCCTTTAATATAATTTATAAATATCCTGGAAGATTGGCGATACCTATGTAGATACCTTTTACATACCATATTGTGCTCATTCTGCCATGCGACCTGCGAACCTCCTTCAGCCCAGGAATCTATTTCTGTAGGCGGTGGTTGCTTGTGGCATTTTGTCTTTATATTTAGGTATCGTCTAAAACGGTTTACCGATATTCATTTAAGTGGTTTATTATTATAGCGTTTATAATAAGGTTGAAACCAGTTTAATTTGCTTGACGATTTATTGTAAATTAAGGTTAAATGTCAGTGAAATTAAAACGACAGCCGAAAAGTCGTCTATCCTCCCAACTCAACGTCACAGTGTTCCCCTTTAGTGGTCGATAGGTCTAAATGTTTTCTACTTTCTAATAAAACAGGTTTTTTTATGAGAGAAATCTATCTTTTCCTCCTTTCAAGGATTATTGATATGTTAATGGTATTTTTAGATCATCTAAACTTTTATTTCAATGTTATTTTTTGTTTATCTTTTTGGAATCCCTATCGGTAATAAAGTTTAATGAAATGGAAACCCGGAAACACAATCCATTAAGCAACCTTTTTGTTTCACTTTGGTAACGTTGTGGAAAATTGTGTTATGCTTAGCCGTTGATCACTTGTGACATTAAGTCAGCGTTGCCGTGCACTGTTCCGCCCCGTACCATTACTGAAAGATGTAAATAATGCGACCAAATTAAAGTATAATTCTTTTCGAAATTAGCTGGTACAACACCTCTTCAAGTATGCTTTAGATTCATCAATTCTTTACTTTCTAAATATTATTGACGTCTTGTTGTAAGGGTACCTGCGTCACATCCACAAATAGAAAATAGTAATCATTATTTTAGAGGTAGTCCATAGTACCTACATACATTATACAGTAATATGTTTATTTGGCGCTTTTGTTCAATTTTTCCGCTTTTTTTTATTAGACTGTTTTATCCATGATTTTTAACCTTTTCAGCCCGCGACATCCATAAATAACAAGTTTGTTTTATTTTACAAAGCCTCGTTTATTCAAATTGGACTGTCTCAGCATATTTTTTAAATTGTTTTCTAGCTTTGTAAAGCAATCTCGAGATGATATTTTACAAAGAAGACTAAAAATATGACGATATTATTATTACGTCGTAGGCGTCGTAGACCCCTTCCTTGCAGAAAACGGTCGTTCACTGACTAATTCGCAGTGGACAGAACCACGTCTTGGTTGTAATTGATTTATCTACGTCATAAAACGTAGTAAAGTTGGCGCTTAACCTCCTCCATCATCCGGCATTTGACGTAACAGCGTATCTCCGCAGAGTTACGAGTATGGCGTAGCCCCGTAGAGTAACGGCGCGGCGTAGAGGCAACGTCCGCCCGCTAGCGTTAACTACTTTATAAAATGCAACTCATCTGCTATGTTTAGCACAGTGGATATAAAATCATTGACTTCATACCTGCAGATTTTATGTTATATTAAGGTTCACGACAGTGTTATAACTATAGTGCAATAAGTTTACATATTTATTTGAGAATGTGGTATTTACCCACGCTGAGACTCCCATTTTACAATTTAATAAAAATCAATGAAAAATAAAATAATACTTCGACATAAATTGAAATAAAACTGAGATAAAATAAAATAAAATACAGTAATACTGGCGTTTATGAAAATAAAATACAAAAATAAAAAGGAAAATATTTCGAGGTACGGTTGAATATAATGAAGTATGGTGTTGTAATGGTATCGTGTATTACTTATGTATGTTTTATTATTTTACGTTATAATCTTTTTGTAATCGGTATTGCCTTTTTTGTTCGTTAATCATCTTTCAATTTTTTATCTGAAATGTTTTTTTGTTTCCCTCATTTTTTGTATCGAATGAAAGATTATTGAATGCTTTTATGTTTTAATTAAATTAAATAAATGCTTTTATGTTTATTTTGTACGATTGTCTAACCGATCTATGAATGATGTGTCTGACGTTTAAATGAGTAATAACGCAATTAAATCTAAAAATTCGTATAAAACCATTTTATTTAAATTTCTGATGGGTTTTAAATCAGTTTGTGTATTTAATACTATCTTGTCCTGTAAGGTATTTAAAATTTTTTTAAATTTAAATTATATCTAAGTATTTATGCTTGATGTTATAGGAATTTTTATTTTATAAAAACCTCGCTTCATTTAAAAAGTGTATCTGTATGTAAAGAATATGCTACAATCCTTAATGCTGTTATTATGTTATTGTAATTTCAGGTCTTATTATTTAACTCTCTATATGTACATATATATTTTGCTAAATTGTGTTATTATTATTAACATTTTTTTAAAATTATTTTTATTTTTTATGTGTAGATACATTCTTATTCTTATTATTTTATTTTCTAAATCTCTTTCTACTAATTATTTCATACTTATCTTATATAGAACCAACTTTCTAGTATTTAGCTAATTTGCACTAAATTTTGTTACATTCATATGTGTTGCTTTTTTACAATTATTACAACTGCATTTTTATACTTAATTACTGTAACCAATGTATAACATTTTTATGTAAAGGCCCATTAGGGCGTGAATGAATAAATAAATGAAAAAATAATAAATTGCAATTTATTATTTTTGTGAAAGATCATTAATTTATCTAACTTTTAATATTGCTAATGGGAACCGATATGTTATTGGCTGAATTTAAAATTTGATTTTTTTAAGGTTTAAGATTATAATGAGCTGATGGACGAGAGGAATGCTTAAATTGGGTAAATAAAATTCATAAAACTTTTTATTTTTAACCAAAAAGTTGCTTTTTTCGGGTAAAAAATTAGTTGCTTATACCCAGTTATTGCAATGAACCAAATTTGAATAAATTTAAACTTTATTTTGTATCTAACTATTTTTTTTTCTTCTTTTGCAGGTTATTTTTTAGTCGCCTGGTCATTTCACATCCCAGCCACATTCTTCCAATCAGCTTTAAGGTAATTATTATAACACATTAACACTTATTTTTGCGGATATCGTAGAGATTAATCAGATCAGCCGGTTAGTGTTGAACATGTTTGGTATGTTGAACATATTACCTCTTGCAATTTACGAAACACACACAGATCCACATGCGCGGCGTAAAATACGTTGTTTGAAACTTGGAAAAACTCTGCGTAATGTACCGGCAACGCCCGGGACATCAGCTGTATTATATTGCATATTGATATCTACATATATAAAAAAAGAATCCCGAGGTGGCTTTCATTTTTGAAACATGACGAAGGTTAATCTGCCTCTGTAAGATTTTGAAAAACCACCCATCCCCTTTTCCCACCCCTTTAAACAGAATAAAGCCCAGGCAACGCGGGGTGCTTCAGCTATTACTAAAATAAGTTTCTTGGCGAAGTTCAGAAATTCAGTGCTAGTTAGTAGTTAGTAATTACCCGAGTGCTACTTAATTTTTTTTTACATTAACTTCATACAATAAGCCCTGAGGAAAATAATTTCCCTCGGGGCCCATGTCATCTCTGGGGATGCTGTGTGAATGGATTTTGTGAAAAAGAAATAGTAAACCAGGGTCTTGAATAGAACCGTGTTGTAGAACGGAGCAAACACAGAGGCCGGCAAATCGTTCAACAGACCTGCTGTTGAACTCAAGAAAGAGTCGTAGAGACGACCCGTTCTCCTGTGACATGTGTTAACCGTTTGCAAATGTTTCCGAAGAAATCAATAACGCTAGTTTCTCGAAGTATCTTTCATCGAAATACAGGTAGAACAAGGACAGCATTCGTACCCGATGTTTGTGCTCTAAAGATTGCAATCGGTTTTTTTAAGATAGGAGAATCTATCAAACACACCGCTCGTTTCTGAACAAATTCGAAGGTTTTTTCAGGTATTTAGTTATCAGTTGTGCGCTATAGTATCTTGCGAATAGTGCGTGCCCTGCACAGTACGCCCAGCTTTTGGGTGACTAACTTGACTGTGGCTTCGATGGATACCCGTACCTGAGCTGGTCACTTTGAGTTACACCAAGCATATCAATAGAAATCCTGTTGGGAAGATTGATTCCATTGAAGGAGACTAGGTTTTCATTTCAATCCATTTTAGACATAATCAGACATGAGTAGGTCTTTAAAACATTAAATTCGACGAAGCAATTCTTACCCCAAGAGGTAACCATTCTCTAATTCAAAACCCTTGGAGCCGTTGGGGTTTGTGTGCCCTTTGGGGGCTTGTCAAACAAAAAGCTATCATGAACTATACTGTCATCCACGTAACAATGAACTGGTGTACAGTGGGTTGCCATATTAATAGGGACACTTCTGAAAAATGTTTTTTCTCACTTTTGTATTCGTACAACAAAAGTATTTACGATTTTAGACATAATTATTATTATTTATTAAGTAGATCATTTTGTTTGGGTAATTGAAACACCATTTTTGTTCTTAATCTGCGTTTATTTTCTTTGTTAAATTATTTTAAAACGTTATCGCAAAGAAAGTAAATATGTTGGAAAAATCGCCTTTACCCACAACTGAAGCTCGTACACGCCTTGGCATACTCTCAATGCACAGTGATGCCACACTTTGATGAGGATTTCGATGAGCTGCTGCTTGATTCTGATCACCTCCTTGGCATTCTGCCTCTTCATGAGCTCCAACAGGTTTTCAATGGGGATCATCTCAGGGAAATTTCCCGGAAAAGGTAAAACCTGCGCGTTTTTTTCAGCCAGGAATGCAGTGACAGTCCTGGCTTTATAGGAGGGTGCAAAATCATGCAGAAATACATACTCCTGGCCACCAGGAACTATTCTACGACTTAAGGCATCAACAGATTTTCCAGTACTTGTCTGTACTGATCCCGCCTCATGGTCCCTTGCACAATGTGAAGGCGCCCCATCTCATTGAAAGAGATGATTGATCATACCGTGGTTACTGGAAGGGTATTTGATCGTCTCCACAAGGCAGTCCAAATGGAATTTCTCCACCTGGAGCCGTCTGAAGAACTATGATTATTTTCACCAAAATTTGGAATATGGACTCGTCAGAGAAACCTACTAGACCTTGTCTGGGGAATTACCCTGACATGAACCCCATTGAAAACCTGTTGGAGCTCATGAAGAGGCAGAATCAGAATCAAGCAGCGGCTCATCGGAATCCTCATCCAAGTATGGCTTAACTCTCCCGAGCTAACGCACATTGCAAAACTGTGCATTGAGAGTATGCCAAGGCGTGTACGAGCTTCAGTTGTGGGTAAAGGCGATTTTTCCAACATATTTACTTTCTTTGCGATAACGTTTTAAAATAATTTAACAAAGAAAATAAACGCAGATTAAGAACAAAAATGGTGTTTCAATTACCCAAACAAAATGATCTACTTAATAAATAATAATAATTATGTCTAAAATCGTAAATACTTTTGTTGTACGAATACAAAAGTGAGAAAAAACATTTTTCAGAAGTGTCCCTATTAATATGGCAACCCACTGTAGGAACTTGTCAAACAGTCATTGATGTGCAAAAAGATTATTTTTTTTACTAAACGATGTTATTACATATTATTTAATGTGTATCTATTTTCTTGTGGTCGTGTACTTTAGTGAAGTTACTCGAGTAACCCAATAAACGGCAAAAAATGTATTGTTCATAAGTTCATTTCTTTGGAACATTTGTTCTGATGGGCCTATTTTGAATAATGTATGGTTTAATGAAATTATTCCTTCTCTACCAAGTAATATTGTTCTGCATTATCTTAAGTGCGTCGTTACCCTTCGTGTGGGTTCTTCGTTCGTATTTTCTCAGCTAGTAATTGTATATTCGCGCCACAAGAAAAAATCATAAGCCCCAAACCGCTTCTGTATTTATTTTAGGCTACATTTCCATGCCCTGCTTCGGCCCTATCAAATATCAAAATGGTTTCACCAAAAATGCTGTCTTCTTCATTCAAAACCCCGTGGAAAAAGTCATAATGTCACGGTGGGATTTTCGCTGAATAGCTTACGCTAAAGTCCGTAAATGATTCCAGGTAGTAAGGGTTGATTATTCCATTTCATTTTGGTGCAATAATAATATTTATGTTAAAATTGTCAGTGCCTTTTATCGTGTAAACTTCCTGCTGAAATACTGGGTAGTACGGGTATCTAATTTTAACATTTTAAATTAGACTTTTGCTTTTTTATTGAAGTTCTGCCTCATGGTAAAGAAATATTTTGATTAAAATGAAAAAAAAAAACTATTAACTTTGTTTTAACCCCTGGGGTATGCTGAGATTTTGTCGTCAAGTTACTTTAAGTGATCTGTCAGATTCATGATTTATTTAGAAATATTTCCGGTTCACATCAATTTTTTAATTGATTCGCTGTTTTTGAACGTATCTGATGTTGAAAGCAGATGGAAGACTCTTGCAGATTTTAATGTTACAAACATTCGCAATTAAAAATATTAAAATTTTGATTAAGAAATGGAGAATATTTTTTACGATTATTCAAACTGTTTTTTGTTTTTCATTGATTTTTACGATTGAAAAATCATCAGCAAGCGACAAACTTGCTGATTATTTTTTCCTGTAAACTTTATTACATTATTTTGGGATGTTCATCGCAGTCTTTTCCTCAATTCCTGTTATTTAAATACAACAACAACAGTTATTTCAACTGTTCTAAGCCAGTCTAGTTTCCAGATGCTTAATAGTTTCACACTGCGAAATATTTGCTTTCTACAAATTTATTTTTATTTTTACTTTTCTTTGAAAGTTTGTAGAATTTGTTACACGCTCTTTCACCAAAACAAACCCCCATTTCAATTTCAATGCTGGCAACCCGGGAGTTTGTGTAACTAATGAGGTTTATGTAACATAACGGCCTTCTCTAAATGTATGCTCACATCATACATACTTTGCCCGAAGGTGAAAACAACACTTGGAATTCTCATTTACCTTTCAATATTGAAGGATTTAAGTAGGTATCCATTATTAATAGTTCATGTCACAGCTGTGTGCGTGTCACACCGTAACGGACATGTCTGGTCGTGACCCCGCTCTGCCCGGGGGTTATCTCCTCAAACTTCACCTTCATCATCTAAAATGTATAAAGTGTCTTCTCAAATATTTATTTCAGACGAACTGGAAGGTGAAAAGGCGTATTATTCTGACAGCATTTGATCCATTTTCAGAAATATCGGAATCCCGTTATTTATATATTCTGCTTTCGTAATATAATTTTATACAGTTTATCTGACAGTGTCATTTAAAAATAGCTGTGGGATGGAATGGGTATCTTGTAATATCATGTTGAATACAAAAAAACGTTTTCATTTCATATAATTTTAAAATTTTATTCTCACTTGTGAATCTCATTGAAGTAAATGTTTGACCGGTCAGTGGTTCAGTGGGCATCGCGTTTGGGTCCCACCCAGGCGTTCCGTGTTCGATTCCTCGGCTGGCTAAGTCCTCCACCACAACACAAGCAACATCTTCCGCTTAGTGTGGTGGTAGTAGGAGATTTTCAAATGTTGTTGGGTTATTCGTAACCCGGGAATGTTTGTCTTTCTTTAAAAAAAAAAAAAAAAAATAAATAAAATAAAATAAAAAAAACAATAATGATACCTTTTTAGATTTTCACGGCCAAAAGCATTTTCGTTGTTTGTTTTTGGGGTGTTATGCCGTGTTGCGCTACCTCCTTCTTTAGCCGACGTTTCGGACAGCGTTGCAGTGTCCATCATCAGGGCAGATCCGGCAGATCCGACGATTGCAGTGTCTGCCGTATCTGACCTGATGATGGACACTTCAACGCTGTCCGAAACGTCGGCTAAAGAAGGAAATAGCGCAACACGGCATAACACCCCAAAACAAACAACTATAAATACAATAATGTTCGTTTTTCTGATTTCTAAACCATCCCACACACTTTTTTTATCTGACCGACCCAAACCAAATTTAGAAGCCGCATAAAACAATGCTGCCTCTCTCCCTTTCTCCACTTCACCCCTGCGCCTGTTATAAATTATTATCTATACTATTCCGTTTTATACGAGTACGCTCTTCAATCTACATCATTAATCTTTACGGCTAAAACCGTTTTCTCAAACAAAAGCCTTTTAAATAAACCACTCCAGTGAAAAATATATTTTAAAAAAAAAATTATTCAAGTTTTTATTCCAGCAGGACTGGGAGGATAGTACAATCCCAGTCTGCCATATTACATAACTACAACACAGAGAGAAGTAAAATTCTAAAATAAAAGAATAAAGAACATGAGATTATATGTTCTGTAGGTACCTAATTAAAATATAAAAGAAACCATATAGAAAAAAAATAAGCATAAAATTTAATTGACCAAAAATTAAACCAAATTAAAAATAAACAATATTATGGCATTGTCCATCAGGGAGGTCGCCTCACTATCTGCATCCATCGCTCATTTAATGGGGAACTTAGCCAGATAGAACGGATGCAGCCACGACAATGATGTTAGTTAATTCCGTGTCCTGACTAGTCGGTGGCGAAGTAAGGCTGGGAATGAGTGCATTCTCCCTTCAGTGAACATCGTGGAGGCACTGCAGAACCTCGGTAGTTCCATAAGTTGCCTGTATACATTATTGCAGCACACCCTCAGTTTGTCCCATTGCGCTGCTGGGATTTATGGCTTAAAAAAATATTTATGTGTCGATAAACGCTGATTCGAAAATTATATATAAGTTTTATTACAGGCATATTAAAAAATACCGGTATTTAAGTCAGAAGGTGAATATTAATTTTAAAATAATAAAATTTTACTGGAGCTCCTTATTATAAAAATTCTCTATCGATAAAACATTTTTCTCTAGAATTTTTTGAGAATAGTTTGATTTTATGATATATATTTTTTAATGTCTACAAAGTGAAAAAGAGATGGTATAATAATTTTATGAAGCTGGTTGCTTTGCTCAGCTTCGAATGTAAATTATGTAGGTATATCACAAGTAGGCTGGTACTCAGTTTTTCTAGCGTGCCAATCAGCAGTTGTTCCCTACCCTCGCTGTAACATTGAGTCTCGTACAACTCCTCGCTCTACAGAATCGTCGAGGACTTCTCCCTAGAAGCATTAGAAGTTGTAATGAAGATCGTCCTTGTTTCTTCCTGCCCGTCGACTTTCAGAGGCAACCCGCAATTTGATCTGGAGGCTACAAGCGAGGGGACGGGTTACAAGGGTCATTTCAGGGGTGAGGCTGAATAATGCCTGTCTTGTATTTTTTGTGCCACGAAACTTTTATCTTGCCTCTGTGGACGAGAAACTTGTGATATATTGGTGAATTGGCTTTTTTTGTATAAGTTTAATTTGGTGCTCGCACATTCCTTAACGTATTTAAATATATATTTTTAAATATTATTCATGTGACTTTTAATTTTTTTATGAAATGAAGACTCAAGATTAGGCGTGACATGTTGTGTTAATCAAATGTTCATTCATAGATACTACCACGAATGTGACACACAGCTAATCGACACTGTCAATCATTTAATTACGCTTTGAAATACTTTTAGTTTTTTTTTCTTCTCGAAGAAAATTCGTTTTTGCTAACTTGTGATCGTGTTCGTTAGTAATAGGAGAAATTGAAACGAAAAATCGGCACGTACAGAAATGATGTTTTGTTAGGCCTAGGATAAGATATCGCTTTCTTTTTAGTTTCCCCTAAGCGAAGGGATGGGAAAACTTCATCGATTTCGAACTTTCTGTTTTCTTTATGTTGTTAGGAAAAAAGTGTTTAATACGTCTGTGTTTTGCGCACACCTATTTTTTATTATATATTTTATTCGTCACATGTATTTCCGTTTTTGAAGCGGAAACTTTAACAAACATTATTTGTTCGTGTTCTACGTCTTCCTGGTTCTTGTTTTCTTCTTTGCCATGCTGATAACTTTCCGAGTGGTTAGTTTTATTTTTTGTCCTCTTTCATTTGGTGGCTGTATTTTTTTAATATTTTTTTTATTGGAGAAAACACAGGTAATGAAACAAGAGAATAAAAACATTAACTTACTAACTATTTCTCACAGATTAGATTAAAGGAACCGCGGGCAGTGTATCAATTTACCATTTTATAATCTGTTAGCCAAAAGATGAATATTTTATTATTTAAATTTTGCAAAGATTGAAGAAATATTTCATTTGTATTTATAACAATGAAAATATGTTCTTTTGCTGTTTTTAATCAATATGAAATATATTTTATTCAACGCTTAATACGTGAGTAAACAAACCATTCATGGGACTCGCTCCATTTTCTGTGTGCACGTTTGTGCTTGAATTCTCGCCAAAGCCGTATTTCGTACTCGCATTTCAGTTCCTGTTATTGTGTATTTTTATTGGAATAACGCGCATATTTTCTGAAATATTATCAAAGCGCATTTGACCATTTTTAAAGCTTCCAAGTGTGCATATTTTCCTCTAGTTTTGGCACCCTTCCAGCGGTGCCTACTATTGAAGATGTGAACTTAAAGCACATTACTTGATCTTTTCACAAGTAATTACTTTCTGGACGTTTTTTCATTTCTCATTTTCATTAGTTTTTTAGTCCATGACGGTAGTTTTCGCTTCCGTAATATATTCTTGAATCCACTTAAAAGTATATATGATTTTGTACCTTTTTATGACCCTTGTTTTGTTCGTAAGTATTTATTTTCTGAAAATCATTTTCCAGACCCCATTTTTGTTTTCCAAAACATTTCCTATAACTAAAAGCTAGCTGTCATGATGTATTCGTTTAAATCTTTTGTAAATGTGTTGTCTGTAAAGCCATAGTTGTTTTTAATACTATTTTTCCTCGAATCCTCTTTAATATCTGATTGTGTTGCTGGCGTCTGCTCAAACCCCTGCGAGCGTCACGTAGCCTGCGAAGGGTTGAGCAGACAGACCAAGGAACTTCCCTTAAATCCAGACAGTCCCGCTGTTTCTGGAATTCTTCTTTACCCCTGTAGCAGGATACTCTACCTATGGTGTCCCAGGGCTAATCCAATAGACCGCCTATACCGATTTCAATTCCTTTTCAATATTTCTTCTGAAATAAATCAATGTACACTGCGCCCCGGCAATAAAGAGCGATGGGCCTACGAAGGTCTTCATTCGGCTCTTCACTTCATGTCGCAGTTGCTCGCGCCTCCCCATGAAACCGGTGTTGTAATGTACAGCTCCCATACTCTTGATCGTGAATTTAAATTTGAGATAATTTTTAACGCGATATGATTTACCACTATTTAATTATTTATTTTCTTTCAAGGAGATTTTATAGTCTCCCATTCGAGTTGTACTACTAAATTTACATTATTTATTTTTAGGATGTGTCTCTTCAATAAATAAGTTTATCTCGTCAATTTTCATGAAACTAGTTCGGTTGAGTCTACATTCATGTGTAACATGCAATTTTACTTTTTTTGTAGATCTTTTATCGAGTTGGGTGGGTGCTTATGAAATAGAAGATGAACACATACTCTTTGTCTTCTATTGGTCACTAGAGTTCTCTAAAAATATTGAGAAATGAATTTTCGGTAGATTTTTTATTATGAATTGATTAGTAAAATTAGATAATAATAGCATTTCTAATGTTTTCTCTAATAATAATTTTTGACAGTCGGAAGATTTCAAGAGAAAACTAATCAGAAATAAATACGAGGAGTAAATATAGGTATTTTACTCATGCCAATATTTTTTCCGTGTTTTCCTGTTGGTATCTTTTAATATGTTTCCACCTCTATTGATGTATCATTTCTCATTTTGACACATTTATAACCTCCATTCTGTTTGCCGTATTCTTCTTTATCCACGAGACGTGATACAATTACTTTTGTGGGATTTTCTATGTTGTGAATTATTATGTCTACCATGTTAGGTTGTCAGACGAAAGAGCGAGTCGGGCTTTTTTCCATATTTTCTTTTCTCTAAACTGTCGGTTTCTGAGGATGATCGCACCTACGTTTCTGACACAAGCACGTGAACGATCAAATCCCTATTTTCTTTTTGTTTTTAAAATTCGTAAGTTTCCGCTTCGTAGATGCCATTTCTTTATTTTATTCTAATATCCAATTTACCCTCTCGGGGAGAACTGACAAAGTTTGTCTCCGACTTACGAAGTAAATTTTTTTCTCAAACTTAATATGACACCGCTGTTACCCGCAAATGGCGAAGCCGTAGAAATAATTTTGTATTTTATTCACGCCTTGAAGGTTAAATATTTTTGTAAATTAAATGTGAACGTCTTTTCTTTATTTCTGGACTTTAAAAGTGATATAAAATTAAAAGATTTTCCATTTCCTCTTTTCGATTTCTACAATCTTTTTATCAAGCCTGAAAATGTTTCCAGTGTTTCTCCGAGGCTCTGGGTATTTCAAGTTAATGTTCGAAAGGAAGCTGAGACAGAAATAAAATAAAAACATATCCGGACAGAGTTCGACAATAATTCCTCTCGTTAAAATTTATTTCATTAAAGCCCTCTTGCGCGTCGGATGGTTGGCAGAGGAGGGTGGAGGGGGTAGCGGCCCGAACCGTGAAATTCCTTAATCCCCTATCTTCGCAAGCCCTGAAACTTTTCTCGGCACGAGTGAACCAGAATTATAATATCTCCACGGAGATGGAAATATTTTTACGTGTAGAAATTTTTGCTATAACCAGTTATACGTGTCTTGTTTTTTTATAATTTACCGTGGTCGTTAAAATCTATTTTCAACGCATTGTTTACGCAAAAGGGGGGAAAATTTTTATAGGTAGATACCTAGTGTTTTGTTTGCTTGGTGTTCTTTTTGTCGTTTTAGTTTGTTACTGTATTTTTCGCTTTTAATATAAAATATTCCATTTTAAAATACATAATACACATGTCGTTTGCAAAGTATTTTACCCAGGAATTATGCTGTACGCATATGTATATCTTCCGTTGTTATAATGGTACCATACTACAGCAGATATAAAATTATATTCTTGCTTACTCGCTTCTCTGGATTCGCATAGGAAGCAAAACCATTTCCCTGCCACAGGTGTACGGAACAATTTCTTTGCACAGTATGCCATCTTAGACTACCCCATGCCGCTTTGTGGCAAATATATTATAGACCGTGTATAGCCAACCATGTATGAGGAATATAGCGTCTACAATTCTACAAAACATTATTTATAAATTAATCTATTATCCAATTCATATCAATGCCATATTTCTACGTGCTTTGGAATATACGACGTAGAACCCTCACGTTTATGAAGGTGCTTAATAGGAAGCTGGCTTTACGGAAGCTAAGTTAAGTTGCCGTCACTCATAGAACGGATATTTGAACCATCTCGCCTATGCGCAGTGTACACACACTTGGTTGAATTATTTTCCGGTCGTGTCCGTCAATGGAGATGTGAGAAATTACTAGGTATGTTACGTTTATTGCATTACTATTTAAAATTATCAACACTTTACTAGATTCAATACTTCTCCAAAATGATATTAATAGAGTTTCAAAGTGGTGTATCGATAATAGAATGTTTCTGAATTCTTCAAAATGTGTCCACTTAACTTTTACACGTAAACGTAACTCTATCGCAACTCAATACCTTATCGAGGGTACTAAACTACAGGAAGTCTCAACCATTCGTGACTTAGCCGTATTATTTGATAAAAAAACTAAATTGTACTTCCCATATTGGCAACATTATTTCTAGATCCTTTAAAATGCTAGGATTTATCAAACGAAATAGTAAATATTTTCAAAATCCAAAATACCGCTGTATAACTTATTCACTCGCAGCGTGTTGGAATACGCAAGTGCTATATGGAGTCCAACCTACAAAGTTCACATTCAGCGAATAGAGCGGGTTCAAAAACATTTTATGTTCCACCTAGCGTATACGGATAAGCGAGCGCGAACGCTTCCTCGTTACACCGATAGACTTCATTTCTACAATATACGCATCCTTGAACAGAGAAGACAAAATATGGATTTAACTTTTCTTTTCAAAATTGTTAATGGTTTAATAAACTGCCATTTTCTACTTCATAAAATTAGATTTATTATTCCTAGAATCGGTTCACGACTTGTAAATTTTATTCCCCTAATTATTAAAAAATATCGAACCAAGCTGGGGTATGACACAGCCTTGTCGAGAATGTGCCGTCATTTTAACGATACATAAAAACCATTCCATTAATTTGACAACATCATCATTGGCCACCTTTAAAACATCTGTTAACAAGATTTAAAGCTCCGTGTTGATCTAAAAAGATATTATTGTAATGTTTATATGTAGATATGTAATGGGATAGTAACTTGCTGAGTATAAGTAATGTATTCACCAAAATGATGTCTAAAAATTTGTAAAGAATGTTATGTTATCAATGCTGTGTTTGTCTTTAGTTAGTGATAATATCAACCATTCTTATTGTTATTTGTTTTTGTGAAAGATGTGATGTGAATCACTGTTGACAAACCTTTAATAAAAAAATACTATTACTACTACCATGGGATAAAGAAGCACACGAAATGCGATAAGGGAGTGTTTCTTGATGCGCAAGTCTGACCCTTCTATGATTAAATTTCAAATAGAGAAACGTGTTTTACCATCCTAATGAAATTTACATTTCGATTAAGTGCAATGGCTATTTACGATGTCAGGCAAGTGTAAATATCCATTGGTTTCCATTCAAATATATATGAAAGGGATTTCTAGTGTGTATTATCTATTCAGTGACTACATTAGTTACATCATTGATTAATATTTATATGTAGGAATAAAATTGACCTACTTTGTGTAGGGAAGATAACTCATCTTTATGTTTGAATGACCGTGTGAGGTACTCGGAGGTACTTACGGAGGATGGAACGGACGGAAACGGTTAAGGGTAAACATCCGCTTTTGCAGTCAGTGAATATTTGAGAACCATTATTACGATAGAATGATCACCTTTGATGTCAAAATCATCAAACGAATCGTGACTTTACGTGCTTTCTGGGATTAATTGACGATATCGTGTAGGCACTTATAATGAATAGATTATTTTATTCGTAATACATACTCCAGTAAATAGATATTATATCTGTACTAAATAAAACCGAATACCTACAATTTTTTTTATATTATGCTAAATTATTCAGATCCTAATTTTTACTCCAAATGTACATAGATCTATGTTATTACAAACGTACCTATACGAAATTTTGCATTTAAATCGTTCTTCCACTTAGTTTCGTAAATATATTTATATCAGAAATGTTCATTTTAAAGTTTAAAAAATACCTATTTTGAATGGTTGGGCATTGTATGTGGGATGCTTTTAAAATGTTACTCTTCCTGAAGATACCGTTAATATTACGGGCGTCAGAGCTCGCTGGGGCATTGACATGACTTACATACCTGCTGAATAAATCAAATAATAAAACTAGCTACTAGCTTCTGGGTCGCCGTCCATCGAATTGATGTTGCACTTTGCAGGGTTGAGTAGGCGCGGCTCCAGTTTCCTCCCGTGCTCCCGTAATCCTGCTGCCCTCTCCCTGCCTCCCAGGAGTGGTGTAGGGACGAGGAGGTAATTGGCGCTCACGGCTGACGGCGTCACTCCTCCGGGATGCTTGTTACGCCTGAACGACGCTAATGTTTATCAACATTCACTAAACTGGCAGAACGCATGTATGTAGGTACAGTCTACATGCGTTATAACACCAGGTTATCGAGCTTATATGATACGGCCACCGGGTTACATTATGTTTTTAATCCCCACTTCGGTATCTGGTTTCGGGTAACCACGTTCAGTGCTATTCTCTATCTACATAAGTATTTTAATGTTGGCAATATGTTAGGCTTAACACCGCATTTTGAAATGCTGCTTTTCGACGATAGTTAAACTTACCCTAGGATTATAGTTGAATTATACCCATCGATTACAATTTTCGTCGTCGGCAGTCATACCGATGGCGTAGAAATCATTTTTAGTAGTATTTTATTTATGTAATATAGGGAAACATTACTCACGTAATATATCCTATTTTATATATTATTTACTTCTAGAAAATCTAGCTCTACACCTACAGTGTAAAATAATGGGGCTCTCAGTTGAGAACTCGTCCAACCCCAAATTCCGATTAAAATACTTACGGGAGGTTTTGCTCGGTCGTGTTGCGTACTTTTACTTATAAACCTTTAACCCTTTATTTTATTTACCTTTTCTAAATCCTTTTGTCTCTTTATGCGTAGCACACAACTAGTGATGCGGTCAATCGAAATATACCCAGGCGAAATTACCTATTGATATTTTACAGATTTACGTAATAGGTACAAAACCATGTAATTTATTTAAAATACCTTACAAATTATATTTTATGTACTGTGTAAATCTTATAAACAAATAAATAAATAAATCCCTTTCTAAATCATTTTGATAATCGAATGATATTCCGATTTAATGGTTCGGATACGGACGACGACGATTTAGATGTCCATAAAAACACATACATCGTTTTTTTTTGTCATACTGTGACATTGGGCATTGAGTCCATTGACTAGATATACTAATAAAATATCTCGATTCCGCACGAGCAAATAAATATTTCTAAACATTCTTTCGGATGGAAAACGTGCCTAATAATTCATAATATTATTTTTTTCGGTAATGTACCCACAACGGATAATTTCGCACTGCCAATTCTCAGCATTTGGAATTCACGGCATTCTGCGAATCTTCGGTATTTGATTTAACTAGAAGGTCACTCCTCAGCACATGTTGCGTACTGAAGACAATTGAGCCGGCCTTTATAGTACATGGGTTCATTGTGTTAGCCGAAAATCAATAGGCCGGTCACGCGTATGCGAGCGGGCGGCTAATACCTCATATCGATCCTCGGCTCGGCTGGCAGGCTGACTGGCTGGCCCCTTGCTGGATCGCTGATCGCTGGATCGGCCCTCGCTTGGCTCACCTGACACGACTCGTACGCCTCTTCCTCCGTCTGTGCTCAATGCTTACGTCCTTTATGATCGCTAAATTGATTAAGAATGTCGCCGACTCGGGCATTATGTAAGGCGAGTGGTTTCGCGTCACAAAGAAGTGGCAAATTAGTAAACAGCAAATTTATTTTTTATTATTTTGTGCAGATAATCTTAAGGTTCCGTAGTGAGCATTGAAAAAGCGGAAGAAGAATGTTTGGAAGGAAAATGTAATGACGAATGTTAGAGGGTCGCACCAATATTTAAAAAAAAAATCTATTAAAGCGCGTAAGAGCAAAAATCTCGACAAATGTCTATAGTAGTAGTATCTAAAGAATCGCTGTGATTTTTTTCATACTGTGTTTAAACAATTTTCGGACCATATTTTACGATTTTCTTCTATCTAAGGAATTTCGTTTAATTACCGTTTCGGCTCGGAAAAAGTATTGATATTATCTTCAAAATTAACATTTTTTAAGGGCTTAAAAATTTAGGCCCTGGCTACACAAGCGGTTTGCCCGCTGCAGGAAACCGCTCGAGAAAGCTCCGCCAATGAACACTGCTCTTGCAGCGCTTATTTTAATAGATTTATAAAAAATAAAAAAAGGCCGAAGTGTTTGTCCTAAATCATGCCAATGAGCCATCATTTGTTGTCATACCTATCTCCATCCATAACTTTGCTTTTATTCTCGATTGGCGTAGTCATTCAACTTTACATCATATAAAGCAGGCCGATCTTATATTTCTATTATGAATCGCTCCGTATCAAACATGTTGTAACATGAATAATTCACTCGCACGTCTGATCAACAACGCTCTCTCGCAGCAAATGATGCAAACGCGGGAAACCGCTCGTGTAGTATGAACTATGAAAGTGGCGGTTATCCGCTGCGAGAGAACCGCTGCATGCAGCGGTCGAATTTTTCCCGCCTGTGAAGCGCGAGCGGCCGCGGCGGGAAACGCTGCAGTGTAGATTGAGTCATACAACGTACATAGTAAATTGTGTATTAATGTGTATGCTGCGGTTTACACGCGGTTTCCCGCGGCGGTAGAAATTCGGAATGCGGGGGTTTAAGCATACATTGTATCGATTTGTAAAATACATTCCTAAACGTACTTTCAGTTGATAAAACAATGTTATATTGAATTCCCTGAAGTGTTAAATTATACAAAACTGGCTGCTTGTTCTCGACGTTTCTGTTCTGTTGTATTAGACTATTTTCAGAAATTCTTGGGGTCCTAAAATAATCTGAAATGTTCTAAAATGATTTTATTAGCAAACTGTAAAGAGTAACAAAAATGTTAAAGTAGAGGAATGGGGAGATAGTTAATTAGTTTCTATGTATCATTATTATTTTTGAAAAAACATCGCACAGGAGTCCCAATTGTCCAAAAACACTGGAATAATGGCACTCTATAATGAGGAATGTTGTGAAACTAAGTGATCGCGAAGAAAAGGTGAGGGTTGATAATTTTTACAAAAAGCACACACAGTAGTTAATCCTTTTAAAATCACCCATCTTGTGGTTCGCCTAAATGTTTTATTTAATTAAGTGCCCATCATTGTTAGAGCTTTTAAGGCTCCCTGCGAATGTAATAATTAAACACGCTACCTTTTTCTGTCTTGCCCACCGCCCGCATTTAAATTCGAAAACTTGCTCGCTGGTCCACTGAACGAGAGTAGGTGCGGACCGTGTAAAATGTACCGGAATTATTTTTCATTCACCCAATTTTCCCTTGCAAATGAAAAAAATGTCAGCAGTGCCTGGATTTATTTGCCCTCAGCGCCAGCGGGCGGGGATCGGGTACCGTGCCGGGCCCAACGCTGTATTTTAATCTAAACGCGCCGCCTACTAGATAAACATGCCGGGTGACAATGCGATTCACCATCATTTTACAATTAATTTATTAAGAGTTTTGTTAATTTTTTTTTTCAAATTCGTTCATCGAAATTTTCTCGTTTTTAAAATTTAAGAAGCTTTTTAATTATGCATATTTAACCGAGATTACGATTCCCATTCTGAATTCAATTGTGAAATGTGTCCATTGCTGAATCACATCTCATCATAGTGACCAAAAAAAATCATTTGAGCATTCAGATTTTTTTTTTAAACTTTTTTCTCTTTTGACAACTTAAAGAAAAGGGTTATACCAATATTTTGAAGCCTGGTCTAAGCTTTCATTTTAATTGACATTAAACATTTAGCTGATTTAATTCTCTAGCGATATTTTTTTCCAAATTTTATACAGGGTGTAAACAGGACGTAGCCGAGGGGTTTTAACCAGCGATTTCTAAGCTTATTTGGAGTAAAAAATAAAATTTTGGTCTCCAGCGACATTTTTGATGTTTTTTTTTTTTACAAAAACATAAAAAATAGTAGGTGATGGGCAGTTGGGAGCGGGTTAGGAGGCTGGGCGCTTACTCGGCTGAGGAGTGACTGGAGTCACCGGAGACCAAAATTTCATTTACATTTTTAACTCCAAATAAGCTCAGGAATCGCTGCTTAAAATCCCTCTGGTACGTCCCGTCGTACGGCCTGTATATAAAAAAAAATCCAACTTCGGACTCAATTTATTCCAAAACCAAAGCGCAGATCATAAACTGTTAAACCACAAAATCGACTTCAAGTGTGATGCAGTTTCACCAGTTTCCCGCTTGTAGATATTACGAGTTTCCGGGCACCGTGTACAATTCATTAGTAAAATAGAAAACCTGTTAATACCTCATTGTCAGACGGTAAAATGTTCCATAATACATTTGATTCACTATAGGTTTAGCGAGAGGTCAGAAAACTAACGCCTTTTAAGTTTTTTTTACATGCTTACTTTTACTAGATAGGTTATATAATTTTTTTTAAAGTCTTGATATTTTTAACTGTTAAGTGATGGGCATGATATTTTTTTCCTTTTGGTTTTCAGTGGCTCAGCTAATCCCCAATAGGATACAACCTTATAAAATAAGGCCTAGAAGGCGTAATAGATCTGCCTTTATCTTATCGATTTTCAAACACATTTCAAGGGAAAATGCCGGAAAGGTGTAGGCCAAGGTTGCCAATAAAGTAATAAAATTGGTCGGCGGAGACTTTCCTTTCCCGTGGCTTAAATATTTAAACATCTACCGCTTTTCAGACCGATATTTTAGGTGTTTCGTCTTCAAAGAAACATTCGTAATTGGAGGTAAGGGTTCTTGGTGAGTAGGTTTTTTTTAATTCAGAACCTATATATTATCCAAATTCCCGGAACTCAATCTTATGTTACCCATATTATTATATTCCGTTTTGTAGTAAAGTGAAGTAAAACTCCATGCGCAGTAAGTAAGATACAGTGAACAGTATCTTACCTTCGTATGGGCAAAATACTTTTATTTTTAAACATATGCATTATACATACTATTGATTTTAGGCATACCAAACGTATACTATGTTTTTCTCTATACACCGTATAAAGATGCGTTATAGTATAATTAACCCTTCCGATACTGCGGAGTATGTAGGTATTTTCCGACAAAGGTGTGCCCCAAGCGCTTCCGCCCGAAAAAACACGCACAATAGAAACCTTCGTATCTTTATGCAAATAATTGCTTGCCACCACGTTTTGTAATTAACCTATTTTTTAAGAAAACAACAGACATGTAAATTCCTAATTTCTGAGAGCTTTGTTCTTAAAGCTTTCATATTTATCAGCCTTGTGAATTGTGACACTCTAAATGCGGCTAGCAACAACTATTCCTCGAATTTGTATGTTGTGTGATTCAGGCTTGTTTTATTAGAAGGGTTCAAGAGAATATCAGAAAAAAAGAAAGTCATAACACGATTTTGCACTCT
This sequence comes from Limnephilus auricula, assembly GCA_951813805.1. Lineage (NCBI taxonomy): Eukaryota > Metazoa > Arthropoda > Insecta > Trichoptera > Limnephilidae > Limnephilus > Limnephilus auricula. Next base: position 38,035,690 of record OX638388.1, read on the forward strand.
TGTAATAATAAAAATTACTTTCGCATTATTCTTTCTGCGCGCCCATAATACTAGCCCCGCTTTCTTCGTACTTCAATTAAGTTAGTGCCTCTTCCTCCCGACCGAGTTATTTCCCTTTGTGGGCACCATTCCTCGTGCGCATCGCACATTTGCGCCCATGGCACCGCCACCCACTGCCTGGCTCAACCGCACACCGTTCTACCACCTGCTACCGGAATGGTCCCACCCGTGGAAACTCTGGAATTGAAATACTGGAACCGGTGGACAATACTCGACTGCAGAAGCGAGGAAACAAAAAAATCGCTTCGGCGGAAAGTACGGTACTTTCGTATTATCGGAATCATTCAGAAAATCTAACCTATACTTTTCAAAATGATATCGGATGATGCGGAAATTCCTTAATTAATATTGCTTCCGTAGTCCCGACCCAGAAAATTAAATACTCCATTTTGTCGCGGTGTAAGTCCAAAGCAATGAAAATGGCCTCGGTGTCCAATAACTTTTGACACCGCATTTTTAACCACGTTGGCAAAGTTAATTTTGTAATTAAAAAATATACCTTTCCACCCTGTAATTTCCTCTTTAAAATTAAATTATGTTTCCTAATACCCGTTTCGCGTCCATTTTTAATTATTTCATTATAATATTTTATCTCAGATACTCACGGCTCAGTGGAGAAAAAATGGCCCTGATAACTTTGCGGAGCGGTTTTATGGCCCGAAAAGGTTCGTGATTTCGACTTGCACAAAAAAATATCCGTACAAACCTTGGTATTCTAGAAGATTTTTGAATACAGATTGTTAATGATGTCGTTTTTCACTTTTATTCATTTTGCTTACGATGAGATGACAAGAAATTGAATCACTAGACTTAATGCAATTTATTCATAGACTTGTTATTTGTTATTGCAGAATGGTCTGAACAGGTTGTTATTTTTTATTACAGGTTCTATTTAACAAAATACGCTGAACTGTGCCCCAGTTTTATATGAAAAGCCGTGCCTTATTAAAAATGCTTTCACAGCTCGACTTCTTTAATTTGAAACTCTATTTAATGAAACATTGAACCATGTTTAAGTGAACATGCGAAGCCCTGTGTTTGGCATCAAATCTTTAACAAGGTTCTGGCAAAATGAAGCACAGTACGTAGTTGCTCGGCGCAAACATTTACAATCGCGTATTTTGTAAAGCCATTGTTATGATGCGGTGCGCGCGACATATTCATGCGAAATAGACAAATAACCCTTTGTGCAAGTGCTCGTATGCAAACATTGCACAGTCGACGCAGAAATTTGCTCGCATTGATAAAATGTTTGTACAAAGTCACAAAACCTTTAAAAAACAATGGAATTCGTTTTTAAAAATATATAATAATTAGCCTTTGCATGGGAATGTTTGTGTGAATTTTAAAGGCGAGGAATAGAATTTAACGAGAAATAATTCAAAAAATTTCTTTTTGGAATTTGAGTGAACTCAACCGAAAATGAACGCTTAAATTCTTTTGTCTTTTAATTCTGAGCTAAAAATATTATTACATTCTTTGAAAATTACGAAAGCTCGAGTGAAGTTTCGTTTCAATTCACGGTGTCATTTGGAAAGCCCCTTTATTAAACGTCTAATTAATGTCATTTTCTCCGTCCTTATTTTTAATCTGATATTTTTTTTAACAATTATAAAACAATCTTGATAAGATCTATCGCACAATGGTGTCGGAATGCGCAGGATTGTACCGTAGCCTATAATCTTTGTGAATTTTCATACTTTTCGCGTGCCATGTGATCGTTAACCTTACTCGGTGTGTGACGTCAATGGGGCGGCAAGTTAAATAATTTATTATACAATATTGTTGGTCGATATGTGGGCAGGACCCTCGGTCAGCAATAGGACGAATCGAGTTTGGACTCCACTCATTTTTAAACACAAATTGTGCCTAGATAAACGGTACAATCGTTGATATTTCAATCTGATTTAAAAAAATCAAGCTCTCTGTTGCTATTGTTGGTTTGTAGGTAGGTACTTCCTAAATATCCACATCGCGCGTCGTTTTGTGTTTGTTAATGGGAAGGCAATGGAAGCAATATCTGCCAGCGATTATACATTATTATATGGTGTGTGATGATTGCTCACAATCAATCAGAATTCGATAATCGCACACCACCAACGTTTATTTATTTATTTAAACGCCATAAAAAGGCTTTTGTGTTAAAGTGAATACATGAGATTTTAAGTACACAGGAGGGAAACAGTATTATATTGAGAACAAAATAAGTACTCAGAAATAATATCGCTGAAGTGTTAGTTAGTTATTAGAAGTACATTGAGATAATATTGAAAATATATACGTCCTCGTGTAATAGTTAAATAAAAAGTTAGGTTTATATAAGACCTGACATAAAACAAAGTATGATGTTTGTATGATAAAAGCTAGTATTTAGGTACAGGATATAATTATTTAACGTGTGTTACATACAAAAAAAAAGAATATCAAGTATTCTTAAGGTTATAGAATGTTATAATAATAGAGAAGCTGAAAAAAATGTCAACGAAATCTTGTTACTCTACAAATGTTTTCTCTCAGTTGGAGAAAGTTTAGCAACAGTCTTTTAGAGCAGACTAAATCATGCGCCTGGCTTTCCCTTGTCCTGCAGTGTTTCTAAGGTTTCCAGTATTTCGATTAAGCTGACAAATCTCCTTCTCGATATACATACAGGGTGTTAAGGGACGTACTTTACTTTAACTAGTGATTTCCTGACATTATTTGGAGTAAAAAATTTAAATGAAATTTTTTCTCCGGTGACATTTTTTTAAAATTGTTGTTTTCAACTTAAAACATAAAAAATCAGCGATGACCGGTGATGGCATGAGGGACGAAGTTTTTTGGTTTGGTTTTGACGAAAAACAAATACATTAAAAAAAATCATCGGAGACCAAAATTTCATTTACATTTTTTACTTCAAATAATGTCAGGAGTCACTGATTAAAGTAAGTCAAGTGCGTCCTATGTCATATAACATCCTGTATATTGTTATTATTGGCATGCTAATAAAATGATTAACGGAATTATCGCACAATCTGCATTTCAATTCCCGATCACGTGATTCGTGACGTGTAAAATTATTCAAAGTGACTCGTTGCGAGATGTCAAAATAAAACGTTTTGCTCCTATTTATTTACATAATTGATTTATATGCATTGAAAAACGCATTTGCTCACAAAACAAAACAAAAAATTATAAAATTTATCCTGTCACAGCTTTATTCCATCTTGTTACATATCACTGAAATTGAATGTGACCATAAACATAATCGTCTTGTAGATAATATCTACCATAATTTAAACTGCGTTCAAAACAATATAATATATAATTTTATTTGTTTTATAATCTTAATGTTTAAAATTTTTAATTTCTATTTCTTTCTTCAAAATATTTATCTCTCTTTATTTTTCAGCTCACTATTATTTTAATATTTGTATTTACTTTTATTTATCCTTAAATATCTTTTTTTTTTTTCGGGTGTGTGATTTGAACAGGATGTGTGTACATTGCTCCTGGCTTGTTTTTGAAATAACTATTCTATTTTTCAACCTACCTTTTTGAATTTTGTCACACACACGCGTAACAATCAGTTATATCTGCTAAACTTTGCGAAATAATTTTATCTCTCTCGGAAAAGAAGTTATGCTAGATTTAAATTATATGTTTTAAAACATAATCGATGTTCATATTGTAAATTCATAAGCAGAGAGTCTGTGTCAATCTCAAGTGGTGTACCAAAGTGTTGGACGCGGGAAGACAAAGAATTTCTTCAGATCAATAAGATAAGTCATATTCACTTTTGTTTATGTTAATAGGCCCCACTTGACATGTCTAGGTTTGAGACAGTCACATTAGTAGAATTACTAGCCCGATTTGGGGTCCATAAAAATCTCACATTTGGGTACATTTTTGTCATTTGTTGGTAAACTTAATGACAGCTATATCATAAATTATTGAGTTCACTGAGATGACGACTGTTCTTGAGTATTTATTTACTATTAAATTGACGGGAGAGATATTGCGCGAATGGAGTTAAGGGAGTTTGGCGTCGGCCATTAAGATGTTTATTATTTATTTTTATTTCAGTCGGGTTTTATCCATTGTATTTTCGAGAGGTGTCACTTTACATTTATTTGATTATTAGGTTTGAATATTCAAGAAGAACGGTCGGTAAGCAGTTAAAAATACAAGAAGATCCATAAGGAGACAAATGGGGGCGATAAGATAAAAGGAAAGGCAAGAAGATCAATAAAGAAGCAAGAAGAGCCAAGAAGAGATGATAGATCCCAGAAGAAACAAGAAGAAGCAATAAGAGACAAGAAAAGTCATGAAGAGGCAAGAAGAGCCGAGAAGAGACGAGAAGATCCAAGAAGAGACATTAAGATCCAAGAAGAGCCGAGAAGAGGCAAGAAAAAGGAAGGCATAAAGAAGGAAAAAATAAATCATAACGCTCAATCCATTCCTTTATTCCTGCCCATCCTAAATTCCAATATTGGCTTATTAGGTTGCCATGTATACCGGTCGATTAAACTCCAACCTCCTTCCCATCCTTAGAGCACGTATTCCAGTCCTAACAAATCAGTGCCCCCTGGTGTACCGGTCTTACCGGGACAGGAGTACTCCTGGCTGGGGTGGTACAATCGTATCGTATCGTATCGTATCCTTAAATATCTTTTTTTTTTCTTTTCTGCATTCCTATTATTTATTACCTAGTTTTTATTATCTGCTTCTATAAAAAAGTATTTTTAGTTCATATATTCATTATGTATGACTACCACAACACGGGCATTAGCCTAGTATGGTAGTTAAAAAAAATGTCAAAAACTGTAACTTGTAAAAATTTATTAAATAATAAAAAAATAAAAAATACGCAAACAAAAATAAAACGAAATGTATTCTCCATTTTCATGAAATAAATAGGTAAGTACTATTTTCTAAGAAATCCTTGCAGTGTACGGCATGATTGGTTTATTCCCCTGAGATATATTTGGCTACGTTGCAAGACCACGTTCACTCAATCATGTATTCTTTTATTTTTTGCGTTCAACCCCAATCAGCCATTTTAAGAAGTTGGAAGCCATCGTGGTCAGTAAAAGAATTCACCAACTTAACTCACTAACTAACATCACGCCATTTCATCGTAGGGGTACACAGAATCGACGAAATGCCACACAACTTAGTCTTAACGCACACTGTGCTTTGTTGGATTTCATACTTGACTTAAGTTTAGTATTTAATTTATTAGAACGTGCTTGCGGCGTTCCAGCTGCTTTACTCCAATTGCGCATCTTTTGCACGGGAAATTAAGTGTATTATTTAAATTCCTCACTCTTTAATTTCCACTTCCCGCTTTATTTATCAGACCAAGTTTTCCATGTGATAGTCCGTAGAACGGTGAAATCGATAACTTTACACGGAGAAAAATGTTATTCTAAAATACGATCATTTTATTCGTAAAAACGGTTAAAAACGGGAATGAAGTTCTTACGAACAAATTAACAGGGTTTCAATGTTTATTGGCGGGAACATGTAAGAATAATTAGTTGGAATACGCAATTTCGTACGTATACCAAAAAATTATTATTACATTTTCCCGCCAATAAACATTGAAACCCTGTTAATTTGTTCGAAAGAACTTCAGTCCCGTTTTTACGAATGAAATTATTGTATTTTAGAATAACATTTTTCTCCGTGTACAATAAATATCAAATCGCTAGGCGTAACTTCCGATGATTTTATATCGATACCACTAGCACAATTTCGCCGTTGATAGCCGAAACGATATTGACGGGGCATAAATAAGGAATCGATAACACTGGCGGATCTGGCCACGAATTCGCATTCCGAAAAGTCAAACGCCAATCAATTACATAAAAATATTAATAATCTGGCAATAATGTTAATTGAAATACTAACATAAATATGCATTGGCAGTCCGCATTTACTTTTTGACACTAAACGGGAGTTGATTAGATAAAGAGGTCTTTATTCATATTTCAATCATTTTTGTTTCACAAAGATCGAACGGAATAAATCGATTTGTCTTAGATGCTTTATTTATGTCTATGGATCGCACATAAGACTTCTTTTATTTCTAAAAACTTCGTTAGTTCAATACGTTCATTAAATAAGCCAGTAATTTTACACAACGAACGATATAATTCAAATAAATGCGTATATTGACAGTTAACCGAAATTTATCTGATACTGTGGAGTCGGAGCTAAAATTTATCAATCGTCGGTCGGAATATCTCTTACCAATTGTTGACCGCGATCGCAAATATTGAAAACTGACCATAGATTACGGTTTTGGTCAATATCGTATTGATATAGGGTTATATCGATCTACCTTGCTGGGTACCCTGGTTTAAATTTTAAGTATTTTATGTCGGATGTTTATTGTTTCTCGTTGATCGACCTACTCGTTATTTTTGTGAAATATTACCCAGCCATCGAGTGCACAAATGTTCAGTATGGCTTCCGTATGTTACTTTTATGAATCCGAATGCTACAGGGAAATTCCATTAAGCCTGTACGTGTTCATATTGCACATGCCATCTGTAAAAAAAATAAACGATGCCCAGACCATATTCCAAGAATTCTATCAACCCCATTGACCTCGGCTAATATTTTACAAAGGGGAGCATTTTGATGTGAAATAAGGCAAAAACTCATCTACCGCGGGTTACCAGGAATAACTTTTTAAATAAAAATCAATGTTCTTAATGACAGTTGCAAGGACAATTTTGTAAGTTTGGATATTTGGAATTGGATATTGTAGAATGTATTAGTTATTTATTTTTAAGGTATTACGCCGTGTTGCGTTACCTCTTTAATTAGCCAACGTTTCGGACAGCGTTACGGTGTTAAGCATCAGGATTATACATCTGCCCTGATGATGGACACTGTAGCGTCCGAGACGTTGGGTATTGAAGGAGGTAGCGCAACTTGGCATAATATCCCCAAAATAAATACCTTTAATACTTTTTTGTGAGAATCTCTAATCATATCGCATTGCAGAATGTTTTTTTGTAATAATTGAGTAAAGTAATGTTTTATTATATTTATTTTAAGCAATAATTTTCTTATTTTAAAACATTGTGGGCCTCACTGGGTGCTTCGCCTATGCTTAGGCTCCCATTTACACTTTAATAAAAAGATAATATGAAATAATAAATTGAAATAAAATAAAACCGTGATGGAATAAAATAATTAGAGCGGAATGAAAAAAAAATCGGAAAATATTGTGATATTGGTATTGTGTATTATGTAAATGTGTTATTCTTTAATGTTATAATTTTTTTGTAATATTGCCTTTTTTCTTCTGTAATTCATCTTTTTAATAGGTACAATAATAGCAATTATTAGAACGTGTCCAAAAATTAACTTGTCACATAGGTACCTATTCATTTTCTATCCAAATAAAAAAAACATTTGTGAATGCGTACGTAATATATATGTAGGTCGTATAACTTTATTCATTTGAAATTGAATTAATGAAAACTAATTTCTACTAAGTAACAAACTCCCATTAAAGAAATCCACCGCCAATGATTAATTCAAGTAATTAAACAACGCCGCCGAAATTGTCGGAAAATAGGAAAATTAGTTTTAATTTTCATAAAAACATTTATCTTTTTTATTTTGTTATACAATGTTTGAAAAATCTTCTAGTTTTAAACTTTCCAAAATTTTCTTTCTGGAAAATTGGGAAAAAAATTGCTCTCAAAATAGGTCATAGGAAAATGTATTAAAGTTTTTGGATCTGAGAAATTTAAAGTTTTGTTAATTTTATTTTTGACAGTTTCTCATCTGGGATGCAGTTTGAACTTCACTTTAACCAAAAATGTACAGTCCTTCAGATAATAATACTGTAAGATTAATATCATAACATTATTTTAAATTAAATACACTAACAATAAATACTAAATGAAATTATACGTACAATGATAATGGCTGAGATTACACATGTTTCTTGTTGTTAATTTGATTTTAAATAAAAAAAATGATAATGGCCTTGGGATGAAATAGAACGTCGCGTCGTATTGATTCTAGGCAGTGTTTAAATAAACTGGTGCAATATTCAGTGCCGGGCTTGTGTATACCCACTCCCGTAGATATTGGTGGTAGGCAGAGGCAACTAGTTCCCACCCTCTCGGCTCTCGGTTTACCGCTACCGGCTAGCCGTTCCACTTACTGAGTCCGCAATGTCGAAGTAAGAGCAGCCTGCTATCAGTGTCTACTCGAAGGTCCAACGGTTATAAATTAGCGCTTTACTAGCTGAGAAAGGTGTAGAATTTCCCAAATTACCCCCTAGATTATTTATCAACCAATTCATACTGGCACGATATAATTTATTATATATAAATATCGTCGGCTCACTTGAACTTAATTCTTCCCAATTTGAAAAACGGGTATGGATAACCATTAATTGGATAACAAACACCTCTTTTTGTGACTTGAAGGGGTGCCCGTTTTCTTGAGGTGAGGTTTTTCCAGTTCTTGGCGGCGGTTGCGCCAGCGCGCGGATCCGGCCCGGCGCACAATGCATTGTTCCTTAGCCAAAAATACAAAAATCGACTTTCGAATTCATGAATTTTTATTATTTTATGGTAAAGATGGTGAGTTAAAATTCCCAGGACATAAGTCATGGCTAATTATACGCCCTCAACTTCGAGATTACCGGTGGCGATGCGCTAATCATATTATTAGTTTTATTTTTTCACTTAAGCAAGACGTATCGTTTACCCAAATATATCGCGTTTTTACCATCAATCTACAATGGAATCTACTGGCCCGGGTATGTGTTTTGAAATAATTGCTTGTTTTCACGACAATTTAACGTAGGTTTGCATAGGAATGACATACGCCCCGGGTGAGTTATTAAAATTATGTTTCTTTGGTTGGTCTCTTTGATGTCGTCAAAGTTTTCTCCTAAACTTCACGTCTGATTAACGCATTTCTCAACTTTAATGTAAGCCATTTGTTGTCTTTTAAAATGCTTTGTCGGAGCGCAAACCCGGCCCCAAAAGTTTTTTTTAACTCTTCTTTGCCGAGAAAAGTTAAAAAAAAATCGAAGCAATTCGATTGGGTTCTCTATAATATAGATTCACCAGTTTCCCGCTTGTACTACAAGTTTCCGTACACTTTGTGTAATTTGTTTTACGGACATATTGTATGTACACTTTCAATTTCTTATTTTCCTCTTTGATTGCGAAACTTTTCCCAAGAGTTTTCCACCTGCAGCATTGAGAAATATTTAAGTTCTTTAACTTTCGTCCGATTTAGTTTTCACCCCCAGCCCCGCCAAGCAATTAATCCCTCCCCCATCCCTCAGGCCTTACGCCTTCTTGACTTGGAACCCGTAGCCCGAGGCGGGGGAGGCGGTAAGAAACGCACGCCGGGTTCGCAGAACTAAATGGCTGGCGATGTTTCATTGTAGGCACTAGGCTCCCCAGACGATACAATCACAGCACATGCTTAAGACGATAGACTTCGCTTTTCGGCCCATACAAAAAGGACGCCCGGGAAAAAACACTTTTCTACATCGAAAATTGCACAAAATGAATATATTTTTTTATACTGCCTTCTAGAGGGTGAAAACTATGTCGGTATGTTTTCGAATTTTCGATGCGTTTCGTATTAACGTAAACATTCACTGTCAAACATGTACGATTTATCAAAAAATATTATTTAAGGAAAAAGTGCTGCTAACTCAACTTTCATAAAGAATTAAAAAATTATAAAAAGCTACCGACGTAGCTTCTTCTTTCTAAAAAATATATATTTTTTAAAATTTTAATTTTGTGAAAGTTTTGGTGTAGAAAAGTGTATTCTCCATAAACCCCTTTTCGAGCGATATCTGTAGGTAAATTTGAGCGTTGTTTCATTCGCACATTTCGCATTCGCATGTATTGTAAGTGTGCGTGAGCTTATTGTGAGCGGGACAGAATGACAGACGCGGGTGTTCCGCGTGTCGTTCAAAGTCTAGCCTCTTAAGTAAAACAACAGAATGAAACAATACTTAGAAAAACCTTGTTTGTTAAGTTTACTTGATTAATACGAGCATTATTTTCTCAGCAATATCATTTGTTTTGTTTGCGTTGTTTAAATGTTATTTTTGCATAATTTAATCAATAAGTGATGTTACTCGTTTTTCATGTATCGGTAAGGTTTGGCATCATGAAATCTGCACGGCTCTTTATGTGTGAAATGTCTAGGTAACTATTTTATATAACACGCAAAATTATTTGAATAACGTACATTGAAATATTCGCCTAACCGTGAAAAAATAAGACAAGATAAAAAATTGTTTCACATTTATCAATTTTTCAATAAGAAAAGAGGGGGGTCGAAACTCTAATCGTGTTTTAAAATCAGGACCTATTTTGATAAGCAAGGAAATTCGTCATTTTATACTATCAAATATTTACCCTTTGTATTCCCAGAAATTCCACAAACCATGTACCTACATATTTTAGAGTGTCATATGTTCGTACTTGTATCGATATTTAACATAGCTAGAGAATTCTTTTACAACATCATCTTGTACAAACTGGATGCCTGGATAAGCATACAAAGTGTATCTAATATTATTTCACGTCCCCTCGCTACGTTATTTTTTTCAGTCCCGTTTGTTTTTGACTGATGGCGGTAGGGATGTGTGAGAAAGAAGCAAACCGGATTACATCATTGTTATTAGATATGAAATTAAACAATTTTTTCACTTTGTTCCACTTGTTTATTTACACCAGGACCGGTTTCGTCCTACTACGGACATTTTCAGACTGGTCTGACTGGATTGGTTTTGGACCAGTCTGAAAATGTCCGTATTAGGACGAAACCAGTCCTGGTGTAAATAAACATGTGGAACAAAGTGAAAAATTGTTTTATTTCATATCTAATACAATGGAATTCCACCATGAATTAACAGTTAAAAAACTAGACACATCATTGTTACATATTTTCAAAAGAAAAATCAATTTTTCATTAAATTCGCATAATAGATAGATATTAGGTACCCAAGTACTCACCCACTATGATCATTTGTAGTTTTTCTGAGTGGAAATTTTGCTTCTGTGGAGTAATGTTTTGCGTAATTTTTATTGTAATTATTGCGGACATGCGAAACAATAGTTATATCCCACAGTGGTATCACGTTTCTACAACCTTTTTTGTTTTAATTCCGAGTTCACGCTCACTGTTCGGACGTTGTATCCCATAATAGTTGTAAAACCTTATTGCCGCAGCTCCTTCTTACCCTTTACGCATTTCTGTCCTCTGATTAAACCCGTACTGCGTATATAGCCTTCCCATAAACTGTTACGCGACCCATTTACCCTGAGGGTGCCCCATCCCCTCGGAGGGTTGCCTGCACCTCCACCCGGTGCCTGTGCCTAGTAGCTGCTGGATGCTAGTCCCACACTTCTTCTTCCCTCACCTGTCACTTCCACCCCATAATTGTCCCGAGGAGTTGTCGTCAGATTGTTTTACCGGCTCTTGCTAATACATCCTTATCTCGTAGTGGCTCGGCTTCTTGTGTCGTTTCTATTTCGCGATGCTCCTTCCGGCTCGTATAGTATGTGCGGAAAGTCGTGTCCTTTCTATACAAGGTTTAGGTTGTTAGATACTGCTTTACAATATCTATCCAATACTAACTACCCTGTAAGTCAATGTAAATCTGTTTAATATAATTCTGTACAAATTAAATGAGGCGAAATCATTCCATTCCGGCTTAACCAAATAAAACGTCAGTGCAAAACTTGATACTTCATTATTTTGTACCAGCTACTACGTTTTGTGGACCTACTTCCATTATCCTATTAATTTCCATTCAGTAATTTTGTAAATTTTGCTTTGTTCGTGGGATTTATTGTTTATTTGGGAAACCGCCGTGGAGTTACTAAAATCGATGGAACAGGATGTCCCTTTCCACGAACCTTCCGCAGGGGGAAGAGAGCATTAATATTAATGCGATTTTGATTGAAGTGTCGCCGTAGAGTTAATTAACGACCCGCGAATTATTTGTAGTGAATCCATTAGCCGTGTCACAGCCGGGGACCCCACCCACATTAATAATAATAATATGCAATTTTCGGCTAGCTGTCCATTTATACCCGCCATCCCTCCGACCCCTAAACTTCAACCCCCGAGTTCCCGAGTTGATTGCATCCCCGATCCCTGCTGACCGGTGTGCGGTGCTGCTATTGGCTGCTGGCTAGTGGCACATTTCAGTTTATTAAAATTTGCTGCGAAGCGTGAAGTCGTGCAATTCTAAAAATACTCCAGTGTAAACGATTTTAGTGCGGTTTTGGTCACTCTCAGATAGCTTTCCGGGTTTTTTGTGATTCCAGTCGACGACAAAGGAATATTTCAAACGAGGTGAACTTCGTAATTCTGAGATTAAAATTGCGTGTAACGCAATATATTTTATTAGGTAAAGTTTTCCTTTTATTTTATGGTATTTTACGCTTTGCAAATGATAATATGTAAACAGAATTGTTGATTAAGTTTCGGTGTCTACAATCACGACGCTAGAAAATCTCCTTAAGAAATATATTTCTTAGGAGGAACTTTCAGAAACACGTTATTTAAAAGTTTTCTAACCACTTAGGGAACTGTTAATAATTTGAAACTGTAACGAACTTAAGTTTCTTATTGTATTTCCCATCTAAGAGTTGAGTTTTATAGGAAAATTCGATAATTGCGAAGAGCGATGCTTTTCATAACTACTTTTGTTGGTTAATTTTTGAAGTTAACAGCTACGGCAAACAATTGAATATACTAATTTCGGATGTTGGTGAATGGGTAAGTAAGTCATGTAAAATATTCTTGCGTAGGGCGTAACATTATTCGAGTTCAATTAGCGTTTCATTTTCAAAAATTGGAACTACTTATCGTGTCAGACAAGCGATATGTAAAGTAGATTCCAAAATCATATAAATTAATAATTCTTTATTCGAAATGCATATTTGTTTTCTTCAAATGCTCGTCAGTTAGATAAATATGAATAGAGTTTTTCGTAAGCGGTGCAATATTTTTTGTTCGAATAGTATAAATTATTTCTAGTATTACTTATTATAATATAATGTGAATGTAATATATTAAACTTTTTTTATTCTCATTTTCACAATTAATTTGTGTCTCTTATATTATTTTTTTTAATATATTTTTTTTATTTATTAAGTTAAAAGAAATATTCATATTTCGCTTTGTTAACTTAAGTATACATTGATACAAAAAATATTAATAATGATGGTTTACTACTTAACACCAAGTAACTCATTTGTTTAAGTAAGAACATTTTGGTTTTGCTCATTAATCTTGAGAGCAAACAGTTTTTTTTTAATATATTATATTTTCGGTTATTTTATTTCGTGGTTGGCGTGCTCCAAACGACTGCATGTTTTATTTTACACGTAAACGCACCCTCGCTGGTTTTGTAAAAGAAATGCATTGGAAGGGAAATCAATATCTGTAGACACTCGACAAGTGGTATTCCCTAATAAAATTGGACTAACCGAAATCATTTTCGTGCTGTTGTATTTTTTTGCTAGAAAAACACAATCTTCACCCCTCGAAGGGGGGTAAGTGTATTTCTAGGTTCGTGTGTATTCTTTGTTCGTGTGATTGGAAAGTAATGTTTGCACTTAATTGAGTAGCTTGTTAATTCATTATGTGAATTATAATAATGCTTAATGTGGAATGAGACCTTCTAAAGCAATATATATTTATATTTACTTACTTTATTGTTTCAAAACAGAGGGTGAGATAAGATGGTGCCTTCCATAAAATGGATGGATAGATAATGTACCGACTAATGTAAATAACTACCATCGTTGTGCTTTTTTAATAACTAATTTCGGCTGTGCTTTTTTAACTTCGATTCAACAAACTCTAGAATTGAATGGCCTTGAATTTGTGGGGGAGCCTGTTCCAGCCGAGTGTTTTTTCCAATGCGTTTATTTCAAAGATATAATTTATTTTCGTTTACGAATCTTTTGTTACATATAAAGGTACATTTGACTTGAATGTCTATTTATACAGATATACGCATGCGGAAAGTCCGACCAAATCGGTTGGAAGCTGGAGTTCTTGGAAACTTTCTGAAACATGAAATTAAAATATCTGTATAAAACTATATTATTGTTTCAGGTAAGCTGGGAAAGAGAAAAACACACACTCACCTGTAACACAATTTAGATCAAAAGACATTAGAACCGATCATAAGTCCTCGCCCAAGTGGTAAGTCCATCTTATCAATATAAAACTTATAAAATACCCAGTATGTAAGTAGCTCACATTAAAAAAAAATACAATGTGTCGACGTGAATTTATCCGATGTTATCATTAGAAAGGAATTCGGTTTACCTTTTTCAAATAAGTTTTATGAAAAAACTGGTTTTATTTTGTAAGTATTGCAGGGGTTCTGGGTTCAACGGACACAGCTTTGATTAAAACTACCTTTTATTCAATTCAAAGCTTTGCCTTTGAAGATTTTTTTTTTAAAGTCTAATCTTACGCGCGGTTGATGTCAAATTTATTTGACTGTTGTGGCAGTACCCATTTACGTGTAATGCAGTACGCATGCTTTATATAATTATATATTATAAAATAATCTTTATAGTATGAATCTCGCATGCGCTTGAACCTAAGTTTGCAAAAAAAATTGTTATATGCAGAAATGGCGGACATAAAATAAAAATTGACCAAAAAATTGGCCTTAATTTTGCAATAAATTTTTCAAAAATAATAATATTTCGTAATTCGAGGTTCATCCGCATAACAATTTAATTTTCTTTAATTTAAACTTTGAGTTAAGTGAATCGGATGAAAATTCAATGAGTAACAATACCAACCAACTTGAAAAGGGTGGTTTTGAGAAAAACGCGTTTAAAGTTTTCGCTTATAACCAGATTGCTCCGTTGTCCATCTCCCTGCTTGGAGTGCACCGTTCCTAAGTACATTTCAAGGTCGAATTTGATTCCCTAAATTTTTAATGTATTCTCCACATATTTAGGAAAATTTTTAGATTACAAAAAAGTCGAATTTTCGGATCGGCAGGACCAGACTCATTTTCAAAATTGGAAGAGTTTGTTTGAACAATTTCAGACAATAGATAAAGTACCTGCCTATAATATAATATTTTAACAGAAAAGTATTTTCTAAAGTTGATAATAAATAAAAATAAAATTGGATTTATAAAATATCGTGATTTTTCGCGAGTCAGTGCTAGTAAAAGACTAATAACCGTGGAAATCTTAAATCTTGTATTAATGCTACAAATATCAAGTCCAGCAAATATTTCTGTGTAGCCGACACCTATTAAGGCACTCCTCCAAGATAAAAGCTTTAACTCCTGATGATTTCTGTACCTATCGTGTCAATTAGGCAAATTCTCAAAATCAACTAATCAGGGGAATTATTCCAAACACAGCCCATCTCTGACATTCTCCGGGAGGAAGTGATATTTATTCTCCCAAAGCCAGTGCGCGATGCCCGCCCCTTTTGCAAATCCTCCCTCCCCCCCTCCACCGCCCGCTACTCCTCGCGTGTGCAGTGAGCACGGTGGGGTAGTGTTTTATGGGCGCCGCCATGTTGGGATCGTTGGGCCTGAGCCCCCTATTAGCACCCCTACCAACAATACAACGCAACTTACACTTTTACTTATGATTAATTAATATTTGATGATGGGCGATTAATTCATAGACATATCTGGTTGATGCGAGGGTGGGTGCAGCCTTCGTAGTGATTTTATGCATGGGCATTTGAATTCTAATGGTAGATTCAGACTGGGTCGACGTACGTATGCATCGCTACGCCTAACAATATCTGAGCTACTTAGCAACCATAGATTTTCAATGAAAATTTATGTTTTAGAATCACATTGGCCACACGCATCGCGACGTGCGATGTCTGTGGCCATTTTCATAGAAAATGTATGGGTTGCTAAGCATTGTTTGTCGTAGCGATGCGTACGTACGTCGTCCAGTCTGAATCTACCTTAAACGCATTACATCGATCGTCCAGTTGATTGGTCAGACATCTTCAAATTCTAAGTTCTGAAATAATGAGGAACGCAATATTCGAATTCTCACCATAAATCAAATATTATTTACACGTATCTGTGTTTTACGTATTAAATTTGTCATAAAATGACACCGGGAGGCATAACGGTGCATTAATATGACATTTTGAAATATCCTACTGAATCAACATTTTGTTTAATTAACTTCAAGTTTTTCTGCATTATAATTTATTTGGTGATGTTTATGAGTAATTTTATTATTGTTCAAGACAGAAAGGTACACTTTTTATATATATACAACTGCAAACTCAACTCAAATTTCTATTTTTCGGAAATATCAATGTAAATTCATATATCTTCCCTTTGTGCTAAAATCTTTCTATCTTTTGGCATAATCTTACTGTCGGGATTTTACATCTTCTATGATGGATTTAAAATACTTACTCATTCACATTTTCTGTTATATCTTCCAACATACTTGAAACCCATGTTCTTATTGTGTTCTATCAAAGCTCTGAAAGCGGATAAAGAATATAATTAAGTAGCTAGAGGTATGTGTTTCAGTTTTCCCTCAATAATTTCTGATGGCAGTTAATCCTTGCAATAAGGCAAAGAATCCCCAAAGCGTGCCTTTTCATTTCGGGCGTCTCCTTTATTTTACGCCTCTTCTTAGAAATGATTTTGTTTAGATAAGCGTCCGTGATATAACAGTGTTCCACAATCCCCGTAATGATCCTCGGGTGACATTTCGCTCAGAGAGTCAGGTAATATACAAAACACCCCTTGATATTTCCCTACCGGGGGCGAAAGTTTCAGGGTTGTCTATTCTATTTTAATTCTCAAATGTGTAAATAGCACCGTTATGACCAATTTGTCAGGTAAATATATGAAGTGATCAATTTGTCAGGTAAAATTCAGCTTCTTCTTTTTCGTAGTTTGTTTTTGGGTTGTTATACCATGTTGTGCTACCTCCTTCTTTAGCCGACGTTTCGGACAGCGTTGCAGTGTCCATCATCAGAGCAGATCCGTCGATGTGATGGACGGATCTGCCGGATCTGCTCTGATGATGGACACTGCAACGCTGTCCGAAACGTCGGCTAAAGAAGGAGGTAGCACAACACGGCATAACAACCCAAAAACCAACTACGAAAATGCTTTTGGCCGTGAAAGTCTAAAAACGTACAAAATTCAACTTGTTTTATTTTTTATGAAATCCAGAAGTATATAAGGGCGTTTTCCAAAAAAGATGTCGGTGACGTAATAGGAATTCCACTTAAGTGAGATGCTGCATTTCGATTAAAAATATACGTAAATTTATTAAAGAAAGAATGAACTTCATGACAAAAAGTATTTAAATAGAAAATGTCAATAAACTTCGAAAATAATTGCAATTTAAGTTTAATACTATTGGTAAGAAATTCTTTTACGTCACTTTTATCATAAAGTTTATAAAGAAAATTAAAAGAAATTCATTATTTCAGATTTTTATTTACGAATTGAAAACACAATCAGTCTCCTAAAAAATATGAATAATCAAGCTTATTGAATTAAATATTAAGTTTTTCAATAAAAATATTCTTTTACGCTACTTTTGGATACTTTGTACTGTATATTTTGCGTTCTAGAACGACGAATATAAGTTTTTGTTTTACGAATGTTTAATTATAACAAATTTAAAATTAATCATGAATTATATCAATAAAAAAAGAACAAATTTCTTTGAGATATAATAATTGATCTTAGAAAATAAATCACAGCAATAACAGGACAGTGGCGTAAGGGGAAAAATTTGGTAACGTTTAGGAATTCTAAGGCCTCGGCCAGACTGAGAGGCTTGCCCGGTAGCGACAGCGGGCGCGAAATATCAGTCGTATGTGTACGCACGTTGTGGCTACACTGCTGAAAGCGCGACAAGCGACTGGTATGGGAAGAGTGGAAGATACTCTCAGTATCACCCTGGTGTAAGACCACCATTCAGAATTGAAACGTTGCTTAATAATGACTTTAACCTGTTTAGTGACTAGATCTGAATAGCCAGGTACTTGCCCACCTTCCTCTTCCCCACCTTCCTCTTCCCCATCTCCTTCCTGTCCCCACTTACCTTCAGCCTCAAACGTACCCCAATTGGGGATGCCATAGTCTCACTGGCTCCAGATGGGAGCAGTTAAGACTCATGTGAGGTATTCTCTATAAAAAAGGACGATTTTACGTACTACCGCCACCGTGGAAGGCCCCCCGCGCAAGTACTTTTTCTTCCACTTGTTCTTTTTTCTTTTCTTTTTTTTTTCGTTTCTGTTCTCTCCAACGTCTTCTTTTTTCTATTCTTCTTTGGTTAGCTCTCTGATTATATTTTGATGTTATTTTTGTCTTTGTAACTCTTTTTTCATAAAGGCTTCATATTTTTCAGGGTCGTTTTTAATTTTGTCTCTGTACCTTTTTGATTTTTCTGCAGCTTTCAACGGCATATTTGAACATAAAATTAAAATAAATTATTTATAAAAATGCACAAATAATCAGATAGGTAATAATGGGCTACGCGTGCATACCGTGTATAGCCTGAAATAGGTAACTAAGCTGAAAGGGTATTAAAGTACTTGTTAATGTACACAACTTTAATTAGGTACAGGATTAACTAAAACACACAGGAACATAAATCATGCTACATTTTATACTTACTTAATCAAAATTGTATGAACCAGCTGATTTTATACTGAATTTCAGAGTTGCCTCTACAGTAATAGTTGCTCATATTGCTGTCTATATTAGTACTTCGACACCATTTCGACTCTTTCAGAATTAATCTTTAATAATCTTAATTAATAAAAAAAAGAAAAAAAATTATACACATAAAAATCAAATAATTTTTTCTTTTTAGCTATGCTGTTCTTTTTTTTTCAATGCTACATATATCACTCAACCCACATATCTACATGTAATAGTTACATTTTGAAGATACATGCAAAATATAAATTTAATTAGAAAATTGTAACACACCCAAATACCCTAAAAGACGGACAGAGTGAACCGACCTTTAGAATTCCATTACGTCACTTTTAAGTTCCATTCACGAGACCGTTGCGTAAGAGAAGTAGCGTAATCGCGTCAATATTTTTTCGAAATGTATTTATCAATAAATTATGAAACTTCTGTTTGTTCTAACTAAACATTTCATAAAACAATAAATGAATCAATTTAATACAAAGTAGAGTCTAATACATTCTGGTAAATTACCTGGAGAAATACGGAAGCGTTGGTGGAACACTTTTTTAGTACAGCCGAGAACGACCACTTTTGTTACGATTTCTTGGCAAACTGGCTGTAAAAAACCAAGCATGGCCGCCCTTCATAGACTAAATAGGGTTGCTATTTTCGAAAATATTCATCAATTTGGTAATATTTTTATTGGAAGACGTCAATAATGTGGTGGCGTAGGCGGAAATTCCACCATACGCTATTTCGTAGGACAACTCAATATCTGGTATTTAAATTATTTTGCACGATAATTAATCTATATTATGGTTGCAAATCGAAAATATTATCATATACTATTAGTAGAATTAGAAATAAATACTGGGATAACATTAAATAACATTAATTTTTGAACTCTTACTGGTAGTGGTAGGTGTAGGACATACCAGAAACAGTGACCTGTAGTCTTACTTATTTTAAAATAATATCGAAATTTAATAGATTTATTCATTATTTTTAGTCCATAAAGGTATTTATTTGTTATTATATTGGTAAAATATATGGTTGGTCATTAAAACCGACACAACAAAAGTTACTGATCCTGAAAGTGATGGGACACTGACTTTTATCTATGTACACTTTTTTTGAAAAACGCCCATAAGTATTTCATTATAAAATTTTCCCATTTTATAATATTTATTAGAACAAGGATAATTAAGAAAAAGTTGGTTCACAATCTGATTTTTCTTCAGAAAATCTACCTTTACATAAATATACACCTGTATTTTACCGGTATGAAGTTACGTAATGAATTTACTCGTGAAAAATATTTTTAAAAAATGTTTGTCTAATTTTTATGGGTAATCCACGTCCCAGGATCAGTTTTAAATTATCACGCTTGAAGATAAATCCACTCGGTAAAACCTGAAAGTGAATTTTAAAACCCTGTTTTCTCTGGTCCTTTGCTTTAAATATTAACATATTTTCCTCATATTTTTCAGTCCAATCTCGAATTTTCTTAATTAAATTTTTATACCATCAAATATCAGCAAAAATGTGTACGTCTACATTCCGTTGCAATATTCTGTTGTTTAGATTCCAGGAAATGAAAGCGGGCTCTGATATTTAATAGATTTCAGAAGCTTCCCCGTGTAAAATTCTTTGTTAAACTGTAACGAATAATTTGATACGCTAGTGAATGCTAGTGCAGTAGCAGCCCTAAACAACGTTAAACGTTATATAATACTATGTAGGGTGTAAAATTTTTAAAACACATTATTTCCGAATCGTTTCACCTTTCCATTTTCAGGAAATAGCATTTCTTCATTGCAATATAATAATTATTATGTGTGCCTATCCTTGTTGAAGTAAAACTTCTTTACGCACGCTAGACTTGTGGAGTAAGCTGGCGAATGCGTGACGAGAGCGTTACGAAAAGTGTGATCGGGCGAGGTGAACGATAATAAATTCAAATAAATATTTGTAGAAAATTAATATATGTGTATGTATACACATGTATATATTATACATATAAACATATATATAGATATAGAAGTTTAACTTCAGTTGTGTGGTCTAAAGCACACTTGTTTTATTTTTAATTACAAAATTAACAATTTTTTAATTTTCTATTTCATAACGTTTTAAAGGTATGACTAAATTAGAATTTCAGACATATTTTTTTTCAATAGTTAAAACAAATAATTGTAAGGAATGAATACAATTGACGAATAAAGATAAGATATTAATTAGTAAGGAAAAATAATTATAAATAATTATATACAAGAATAAGGACGATAAAAAAGAAAAATAATTATATACAAGAATAAGGACGCTTACAAAATCACATACTAATTTTGTATTCGGGATTTGATTATTGAATTCTTAATCTTAAAAATAATTATTTAATTTAGTGATCCAACTTTCTATGATTTAATTAATTTGTGTGTAATCGAAATTATTCTATAACTCGTATAATTTTTTACAATAACTCGAGGATTTAAAAACCAAAAAATGTTGCATTGGAAGTTGCAAGTAGTATACATTCATTATTGAAGAAGAAGATAACAATAATAATCTATTTTTTTCCCCAGTTGCGACCGTTATCTTTTATTATTTTTCTGTGTCTTGTTCATTTTCATATTAAAAAAAAAAAATTGTTTATTATTGTTATCTTCTTTTTCAATAATATATTACATTGATGGGAATAACCTTCAAAAGTTAAGAAGAGGGTTTTTTTAATAAAAATATGAGTATACATTCAGCTTACGTAATTTTAATTGTTACACAACTGATAAATAGTAGTTTATTTTACATAAATGGATGTTCATCAGTTGTGTAAAACATGTATATTAGAAGGCTGATAGTATATTGCTACCGTTGTTTTCGATGTACAAATCAATCCTAGTGATTAATTTAATGCGTCATTCGATGGTTAGAATGTTTCGCTGCCTAAAATAATATTTGGATTACAGCCATCACGATAAAATCTTACCTTAACACATAAAAGTGTCTTATATTTTCGAATTTGTATAACTGATTTAATTTTAATGTGTAGCAAAGTAACCCCCAAGTGTGATGTTATTTTGGCAGCATAGAGCCGATTTGATTATTTCGCACCACTAGCGCCCGCGATCCGATGCTCCCAAAGCGTCCGCAGTAGTATATATCACTTATTTCCCCACTGCACTGTGTTCCTTGTGCCTGCTCCCTCCCCCCAGCCGGGCCTAAAGCCGAGTACTAATAAAACTCCCCCAACCCCCATCAACCTCCTTGGGCTGGTTTGTATTAGCTTTCGGCAATTGCGTCTAGGATACCCCACGGGGCTCTCGCACTTCTCGCAAGAGGTTCTACTTGCCAACTATCGAACCCGAAAAATACTTATTCAAATATGTATTGAAAAAGTATTCGTCTCAAGATGATGAAAACACACACCTGAAAAGATACACCTGAGATCCTTCGAAGCTAAAAATTACCCATTTAAACTGAGTGAAAAATATTTAAGCCTCCTTTTCCCTTTCCCAGATAAATGTTACGAAAAAATGTGAAATGATCATCTTATTGTAAAGGGGGTTGGATTGGGTGCCCCAGCGCCAAACCACCTCAATCCGAATCTGGTAAGTGTTAAGTAAGCACGACTGCTAATTTATTTACGAATTCCGTACAAAAAGCTTGTGTAATATTTTATGTGAAGCTTTTTTGTTCAAGTATAATAAAATACCGGGAACGCTCTCCGCACACCCTTTTCTCTAAGCCTTTATATGAAATATTAAACGGACAAAGAAAAAATATACAAAACTAACTTCGTAGATTTTCTCAATGTATTTTACACCAACTTGGGTGAAATTAATTTTTCATTTAGTCGAACGTTTCGTTTTTTTGAAAAAAATTTACGTAACTAAAACTAAGCAGGTAAGTAGGTTCACTGTAAGTCATCTTGAAAATTGTTAGTTTCTCTAATTCAATTTCGGCGCACTTGTCAAATTACTACATTCTTACATACCTAAGTTGTTTTTCCTTGAAAATACGTAAATTAAACTTACAATATGAACTGCAAAAAGTATTAATGGCGGGTACTTAAACTCAAATAATGTCGTACCGCGCTTTTTCACAGTTATTAATTATTTTTTTATAAACCAAGTGTTCGCGTCTCGCAACATAGGCGGCCTTAAAACAAAATAAAGGGATGGTGCAGACGTGACCTATTTGGCAAAGAAAAGTACTTGATTCTGTAAAAATGTTTTAAGTGGACTCTGCCCGCGGTGCTTAAAAAACAATTTATCTTTGTTAGGGCCTGATTAATAATAGCAAGAAGTAACAATAGGCTCGCAGGCTGACCCGAGCCAGCAGTGGTGAGTTGCAGGTACATACGAACTTCACCTGGGAAAACTCAAGATTATAAACTCTCGGACTGTGTTTATTCGCTACGGTGAAAAGATCGCAATAAGTATCGCCTTAAAAGCGACTTAAACACCCGAGTGTCGCAAGCTACAATTTATTTTATTTCGGTTCACAGAGCTTCCTTTTATAGTAATATTTAATTCTAGCTTACTTACTTAAAATCTACTTTACTTACTAGTTCATACGACTTTTATAATCGTTGGATTAGCTTATTTTTGTAGGTAATACGAACATTGTGGTTGTTATTTTATTATTATTATTATTTACAATACTTTATTACTTATATGATTTTATTATTTGAGCGTTAATTCTCTCACCAAATATAAGTGCCTTGTCTCTTTATGGTGAGGAAAGCTATTATTATTTTTTCTTTAAAGAAATTTGATTGACTAGTATTTATGTAAAAAATACATACTATACAATATATACCTAAGTGTATTGAAAAATAAATAATGAAATTTAAAATTAACAGCTTATATTTACTAAGAACTTGAATACTTGTGACAAGCAGCTAGTAACTGACATCTATTATAGTTACATTATAACAAAATTGTAAGAAGAAGGTACTTAATATTGTGATTTTTTTATACCTGATAGTTAACTACAGTTTTAATACCGTTTCACTTTATTACAATTTACAATAGGTATCTAACAATCCACTAAAATAGGTATCTAACAATCCACTAAAATAGGTATCTAACAATCCACTAAAATAGGTATCTAACAATCCACTAAAATAGGTATCTAACAATCCACTAAAATAGGTATCTAACAATCCACTAAAATAGGTATCTAACAATCCTCTAAAATAGGTATCTAACAATCCACTAAAATAGGTATCTAACAATCCACTAAAATAGGTATCTAAGTCCCAAAAGAAAGTGGCAATTTCAGCCGTCGTTGTGTTATTAAACTTCAACAAGCAAACCTACTTATATAATGATGTAACGTAGATCGGTATTGATACTTTTTTGAAGAGTAAACAAAGTAATTCTGTTTTGATGCAGTCCGCCCACCTCTCGGATGCTCCTGCTTGACGCAAATTAAAAGCATGTTTATAATAAATTTCCTTTCGCGCATTTCCCCCTTCCCCCTTCCTGCTTCCTCGCTTTCGGTAGCAGGTATATCCTATAAAAGCTTTCGCATGTATTATTCACTCCTAGTGACAATATTATCCCAAGGGTTGCCCGGAATTACGTACAGTTGCGGTACTTGGCAAATAGCTTCCATCGAGAATTATTATTATTATTGTTTAAAACTTACTAAGTGCGGCTTAAATAACCAGTTAACTCTGCCCGCCACCTCTGACACTGACAGCTGACACGAGCTGGAAATAATATCACTCAGTTAATTGTCTCTAATAACGGAAATTCTGTTAATCACTGATTAAAATCAGACTCGGATTTTGGATCCATCAATAAAATTATACCTTTGAGATTTTCTTGTCAAAATATTTACAAATATATTTGCGTCAACGATACTGACCTAGAAATTGATCTCTTAAAGATGTGTCGAGGTTTACCACAAGATGTCGATGAATGAATATCTCGTAATAGCTTCACTGCTCATTTTCTGAATCCATTTATATACACCGTCTTTGAAACAATGATATTCTATACGTTTGATTTGCCCGTAGTAGAATCCGGGTGGTGAATTTGATTTGCCTGTAGTAGAATCAGGGTGGTGAATTTGATTTGCCCGTAGTAGAATCAGGGTGGTGAATTTGATTTGCCCGTAGTATAAAATCAGGGTGGTGAATTTGATTTCCCCGTAGTACTATCATGGTGGTGAATATATATGTGGGTTTCAAGAAATACTTGTCATAGTTTTTTGATTTGGTCGATAGATTAATGTAAAATTTCTGCCATTTCCAACTGAATCCGCGTGTAGACAATTATTCTAGACATTCATAAACAGATTTCTCAGATGTCAAGGTCAACAACTACTGGTACCTTTTTTATTTATTTTTATTTCATTGTGGGCCGGTGGTTTACAGCACTTGGATAATAACAGAAAAATAATATTACTTTTAAATTTTATGAATTATTCAATTTATATGAAACAACCCATCCTTAGAAATACTATATAAGAAAAAAGAACTGACGTTGCCATGATGTTATAAAATTTTGTGCTCGTTTGCCAAGAGTTGATATTATCTCAAATCTCAGCACTTCGTAAATCAAATTTGAATAAAAAACTTTTACCTCAAAAAATGTAAGC
Source organism: Limnephilus auricula (assembly GCA_951813805.1). Taxonomy (NCBI): domain Eukaryota; kingdom Metazoa; phylum Arthropoda; class Insecta; order Trichoptera; family Limnephilidae; genus Limnephilus; species Limnephilus auricula. The sequence goes on from OX638388.1 coordinate 38,061,062, forward strand.
CGCGGCAGACTAGAAACTGGTAAGACTTACAAAATTCTAATAAGTTAATCAATGGTCCAATGGCGGTTCAAGAAAAAAACGTCATTTATTACATCGTGGCACTTGTCAACTTGTTCAGCATTTCGTGATTGATGGCCGAATAGAGTGGAAGCCAAAACAAAAATATTGTTCGATAAAAGGTTTGGAGAAATTTATGCGAATGGGATCAGAGCCAGTGGCTCGACAAAGGAAATGCTTGGCACAAACGGTGTATTTCCCGAAACGTTGTTATGCGGGCAACTTTTTGTGTTATAAGAGCTTAAAAGAACGCACGACATTATTATTTTCCCGAGCTTCAATTTGGACTAAATATTAGAGGTTTTGTTTTCCTATTTGTTAATTAATATCTGCTGCAAATTTAAAATAAAACTACAATGATTTTGTATTTATTTATTTATGCCCTAAGAGTTTTTACATACATAAATTACATTAGTGCATTCAAATTTACGTATTATTTTTTAAAATAATAGTTTAATTTCCAGCTTCATTAATGGGATTTGTAATTCAATTTATCCACATTGGTTTTATTTAAACAATAAAATATTAGATGGAAACAAAATGGGTCAACGTAATTAATACTCGTACAAAGGAAAGAGAGGAGAAAAAGTATTGTTAACTGCATACATACAGAACAAAAAAATCAACATTAAAAGTAAAAATAAATACAAGAAGTAAGTTACCGATTATATATAATAAATACTCGTAATAATAGTATCGAAACAAAATGTTAGAAATTTCTGATTTAAATTTTAGTAAGGAATAAATGAAAATGTCAACGAAACTGAATTTATTTTCAAGCCTTTATGAGCCTTTGGAATGGGGAATGAATGATTGAATTAGTCTGTTTTCGACGGATAGACAAAGAACTCACATTTTTAATTTATTTTAAACAATATTCATATTGAAAACTGCTTTTACCAGTGGGTGGTACGTTTGAACGTGAGTATGAATAGAATGTGCCCTATTAACTAACAGTTTAAAACCAATAATTTAAGCTTGTCTCAGCTGAAGTGCTAATATTCAATAGTTAATACCGTACGGTACACAATAGGCAGTGGCAACCGGTAACTGTAGTATTTACGCTGAAATCCATTATTCAGGCTGCATAATGTGCGGAGGGAAATAGGCGCGTGTCTGCTCTGTGTACTCGGCACCAGATACAATAATGCACCAACAGGCTTCATTTGATTAAAACCAATTCATTACCCGACTAGTACATGAATTAAGGGGATAATAGAAGCTATGTTTAATCATCCAGTGTGTGATAGGATATATCCGACATCCATAATGAGCTTTGAAAACCGGTCGCGTATTCAACGGTGGGACCTAAAATACTTTAATGTAACGTTACGAAATTCTGTTATATCTCGACCGTTTTGCATTTCATCTGTCTGTAAATTCGTTTGTACTTCCGTATCCGGTTTAAGATGGTGGCAGTTTAAATGGTTCAGTTCAGTTTAGTTAAATTCGCATTTTTTCTATATTATGGTGCCTGCATGCCTGAAGACATTTTGAAATAAAGAATAATTGTCATTTACATTAAGTCCACACAGGAGGCCCTGAGGAAAATAATTTCCCTCAGGGCCTATGTCATCTTTGGGGATGCTGTGTGGAAAGTATTTTTAAGGAAAGGACTGAGAGGAAGTTTTGGGAAGGAAAAAGGTATGGGGGTTGGGTAGGAATCTGGGGTTCAGTGTGTCTAGATCATCCGCCGTCAAGACCTAGACAATGAACCCCATGAACCCGGGCACCCCTGCTAAGTCACCAAACGTAGCGAATAACTTGGGGTGACCTATGGCAGAGGTGTTGGTTATCCAATAAATGGTTCCCGGGGCGGCGGTACCCATTCCCGCCTCCCAAATTATAAATTTAGATAGTGGCGTTTCTTTAGACAAATTATATAATTTCTTATTTGAAATTTTAAAAACATTTTACATGAAATATTATATTACGGTTTATAATTAACCTTCCTTTAATTGGCCGTTGGCCCACCGGTGACCACCAATGAAAATTATTATTATTATTTATTTTTTTAATTATTATTTGCTTACGAGTTTCTATTACAAAATAATATCATTAGTAACAACAGTTGTATAAACTATCAAAATCTTATAAAATGCAACACAAAAAAATTCTGGAGTGACGTTTTTTTTTTTAAAAAACCTGGACCTCCAAAGGTTAAGTTGGTTGGTATTTTAAGTACCTACCTCTTTACAAATCTTATGATTTCAGACGAAATTTTTGTTTCGATTTATTATAAAAGAAAATTAGAAACCTACCTTCTTGGAAGCGAGGTCTACTGTTCACAGAACTACTTGTGACCTTTCATGTTCACATTGGGCGTCTTCTTTGAAAACCACTTTTTCATCTCTTACTCTATCGATTCATCCATGATATGTATAACTAAACCAGTGCTTAAAAACCTACGTTCATTAATAATAATAATTTAATTTATTTTTATTCATTTATTTAAGTTTTTATTCCAGCAGAACTGGGAGGATAGTGCAATCCCAGTCTGCCATATTACAACAACTATAGTACAGAGTAAATTCAATGATAAAAGAAAAGAAGAAATAAAATCAGCTTACATATTAGGTAGGTACCTAATTAAAACAAATAGAAACATAAATAAATAAGCATAAAAATAAATTCAACAAAAATTAAACAAAATAAAAATAAATATTATTATTGGATCGTCCATCAGGGAGGTCACCTCACCATCTTCATCCATCGCTAATTTAGTGGGGAGCTGAGCCACTCGGATGCAGCCACGACAATGATGTTGGTTGATTTCCGTGACCTGCTCCAGAAGCTGGCTAGGCGGTGGCCAAGTAAGGCTGGGAATGAGTGCACCGTCCCTCCAGTGAACATCGTGGAGGCATTGTAGAACCTCGGTAGTTGCAAAAGTTGCCTGTATGCATTATTGTAGCACACCCCCAGCTTATCCCATTGCGCTGCTCGATATTGCGTCCACAGTTCAGATGTGTACAAGGCAGTGCAGTATGTCTTGAATAGTAATTTTCTGACATCGTCGCTACAGTGGCAGAACCGCCTTGAGAGCATTGCAGCCCGTATGTTAATCGCTCGAAATAATAATTGGACAATTTGTAGAGCGCCATTTTTGTAAGAAATCACCTCAAGGGCGCTGTACGATTTATAGTGAATTCTTAGGCTCAGTTATTCAGTTATTTGATCGAGTGTTACCTCTGCCAATCATCACTAATAATAATTTGGAATATAGTTTAAACATTTTAAATACCTAGTTAAAATTAAATGATGGGACGAAATTAAAAAATGATGTTTTAACCTAGGTTTTGGTATGATAGGCCTTAAGGAGGTTACAACCTAAAGCCAAAGCATTTCTACTGTCGGCTACATACTACGACCATGTAAGTTGTAGGGTGCCAGGTACCACTAAACAAACTCCCTCATATTCTACGTGATCTCAAGTCGTTTTCTGCAGATGTCCGTTAGCTTTACATGTATTTTTCTATTGCAATTTCCTTTTGTCCAATTCAATTTAAATCAAAGACCCATGGTGTGTAAAAGTTCTTTCTGCATTATTTCAATAAATAACATAGGTCAACGTGTTAATTCAATCAACTGTAAAAATGTAACTATTAAATCACTATAATAAGATGTTTAATGTAAAGAACCCGTTAGACAAACTACTAAAAAGTAGTTTATCGGGACCCTTTGTTTTTTTTATTTGTAAAGTCTATAAAATAAAATAAAATTTAAAAAAATAAAAATAACGTAAAATAAACAAAAAATGGGCTCGAATGAAAGCGTTGAAATTTGAAATTACGAGTATTTTTATTTATTATAATTAGTATAGTTGACCAATATTTTTTATAACATCCGTGGTCGAGCGTTGAGATCCTCGACTATGAACCTGAAAGTCGGTTTCGAATCCCGGCACCCGCTTGTAAATTTTAGTCAATTAAATTGTGTTATTTCACAAAAAATAATATATAGTACTCTTTCGGCGCGTTCCTGTATCGCTCTGCTGAATAACCACCATTCAGAATTGAAATGTTGTTTCAAATAGCTTTAGTCGTGTTTGGTGACCAGATCTGAATATCCAGGTACTTCCCCACCTTCCTCTTCCATCTCTTTCCTCTCTCAAACTTTCCAGCCTCACAAAATACCCCAATTGGACATGCCATTGTCTCATTGTTTCTTGTTAGCAGGGAACAGTTAGGATCCTTGTGTAATTCTCTCAGTTGGGACTCCTGTATTCTCATTTAAAAATAAAAATGTGAACCCTATATATTTTTTTCTCTTATTTTAATTTTAATATAAGACACAATAACATCGTGTTAGTATGTAACGCATCTCTAAGATGATTTAATTATTTATGTGAAATATTACTTGTGAAATTTACATAACTGAATTCCTCAAGAATACATTATCGTCGACATTCCAGTTAGGTTGCTTTCATCCTTTAAATTGAGTTTTCACAACGCATTCATCGCCTTAATGCATTATGCCATCGTCTTGTATCAAGTGATATTCGATTTATATTCGTTTTTTTTCGATGTAAATAACTTCAATACATTATACCGATGTAAATACCACAACGACCTTTGGACCCGTGTGTTCTGTGGGCGGTTTTGATGAGCCTTTATCCCCTCTCTCCTCGCGATGGAAAAATGTTTGAGAAGTGACCAAGCAGAAAATGAAGGAGTCCTCTCCCCGCCGTTACCCGGCTTTATGGTCCGTATAGAGCGAGGAAATTGTCTCTATCCTTGCAAAGGCCATTCGGCAGTCGGACTGCACAGATACGAGTATTTACGATTCTTGGTTTAGCGTGTAAAATAGATTTCCTGGATCTTTTTTCGATCCTCTAACTTTAACTTATTCCCTTAGATCTCATTCGTACGTCCCGAAGAGTTGTGGAAACAAGTATTGAGAGAAAATATATTGTGAGAAAATCCTCGTTGAATTGGCTTAGACCCTAATACCAATTTATTTTTGTATCCAAATCAGCATTTTCCTTTTCAGAGATACTCGTCAGTATCTAACAAATATATGAAAATATTGGAAAAATTTTAACGATGGGATGTTTTCCGGGTTAAAATCCAAATAATTAATTTTCTTCTTCTAAACTTAAAATAAATTTCAACAAATATATCTAACACAAGACAGGGATTATATTTTCCCCATAGTTTTAGTCTCCTTGAAGCATTGTAAATTTTTTCTTACTCCGACTTGGAAGCTCCTCCTCCCATTATTTTTACAATTTATTCGTATGTGTAGCATTGTTCGTGCAGGCAAATGCTCTGCTTCTCTTCGGGCGACCAATAAGAACGTTATGGCATCCTAGGAGCCATTTTCAACAATATGAGAACTATAAAACTTCATTTTTTTCTTTAAGCGGTGGCTGATTAACACCGGTGTCAAACTAATAATGTTGCATCTTAAAGTGTCCTGATTGAAGCATATGACGACCACTCTGTGATAAGTTTAGACTGAACACTTAACATTAAAGTAATTCCAAAAATCAAAAACATTATTTTGAAAATTTGTCTATTTTCAAGGTTGCTCAATTTCTCATAAATATTAATAAGAATTTTGAATCACCATCTGGCATATCAATTGGCATGTTTATTCATTAAATATAGCAGAAGGAATACGAAAAAAATATTTAGAAGAATTGCATAACAATATAAGTTGTTTTTTTCATAAGTCAAACAGCGAGCTGCAAGAAATTTCGAAGAGTGTCCAAAGTCCACTAGTGTAATACGTATTATTTTTTTGAATCTACCGATCTGTTCATTCCACTGAAACTCATTTCATTTCTGAAGCTCATATTTGGAATATGTTTCGGCAGCTAACCACACAAATGGCCAAAAATGAAATTCATTCACCGGCAACATTATTATTTTTATCGTAAAAGCTATTATTATTTTTTTAATCTAATTTAAGGAGATTTTTCTCGAATGAATTCGTCTGGCTTTTCTAAGAAATATTATATTGCTCTTTGGTTGATGTATATTTAACTTGGAATGAGGATAAAACCTAACTATTTAAACAACGTAAAAATCTTTGAGGTTTATTTTGCTTCCAGTGGATTATTTTAAAAATAGCAATAGTTCATTCGCACTGAAATTTATGCTAAATTTTAATTTAAATCTCACCCTATTATTTCTCTTCGTGTTTTAAAAGGAACGGCTGGGCGGTACTTTTCATACAAAACTTAAATTTGGATTTGAGGCCAAAGTACTTTACCAAACTGAATAAATTTTTTTTTACTTAAAAACATAGGATGGTAATGTTAATTCGGCGTAAAAAAGGCCCATTTTTAAGATTTTTTTTAGTCGCTACAGGAAATACAAATTTATTTAATTAATCGTAACATTATGGCACAACATACAAACAAAATTTCCTTAATTTAAAAATATATATAAATAATTAAGCCGACGGCAGCAAATCTTCAGAGGCGCCTCGAAAAAAAGTTGTCCGCCGGTGAACAGTACAACTTATGACTGGATCATCAGAAATCAAAAAATAAAAATGATATCATTAGACAATGTTGATAAGATAATGTTGGTAGTTCTCAGTCTAAGTATGATATAATTAAATATGACCGAATTGGATAGGGACACATTAGCGCAGTTGGTAGAGCAGCGGCCCGGAAAGCCGAAGGTCCTGAATTCGAGTCCCAGATGTGCCTGTTCTTTTCCTGATTTTTCTGATTCAGATTTTCGATTGAATTTCGTTAATATTATCTTCATTAAAAAATATATATATTGCAAATATCTAATACGGATAAGTTCTATTTTATTTATTTGTGTTTTACATTATTAAATATTTCAATTATGCATGATGTTAGAGTGAGCATTGATATTTTTTTGTAAGTTACCAATAGTTATTAATAAAATAATCTTGCCGATGTAAACACAATGAAAAATTAAAAAACCTTTTTTTGGTTCGAAATTATAGATCTAAATTTGTGTTCCAACATAAATTGATATTTTGTCAATTTAAATTTAACCCCTAATGCTTTTTTAATAATTAATTTATTTTTATTTCATTATATTTACAAAATCATTTAAAAATAAAAAATGGCCTGTATTCTATAATTGAAAACAAAAATAAATAAACTGGCACATATCCGTACTAGATATTTGCTACATGTACATTTTGAACATAAAAATAAATAATTAATCAGTTTGATTGTGTATTTTGGCCTAAATCCAGACTTAAGTTTTGTATATAAAAGTCCGCGCAGCCGGTCCTCTTACTGTACCTACATACATATAAAAACGCGGTCATTTATACTAAATAAAACAACGCACTGTCACTTTTTTTATCACAAACTTGGACGCTGTAGTTTGCTTAGCAATCTTCAGCGCTACATTCTCAGCTGACTGGCAGCAGTTATTCTTAATATTTTCAACACAATATGCCTACGATCAGTGAGATGTATATGCCTATTGTAGAATACATTTAGAAAGAATGTATTTTATATTTACTCCACCCACGAGACCGTAAGGCTTCCTCGAGGCCTTGTAAGTATTCTATTCTGCAATTCCCCCTCCTTCCATCATGAATCTGTCGTTAAGAGATTAATAACAATTTAATATCGTTTTGGCCATTCCAGCTTTGCTCTAATGTATTATTAATAGTTTAAGTTTACTGGTGGGATAATCTCCGGGGAGATGAATTATTTGAAATGTAATTTTAGTTCTAATTTGTCTATCTCGCAATACAGGCGAGAGGCGCCTCGAATATAAATATTTTATCATGAAGTAGAATTTAAGCGGCAATATTAAAGCTGATGGTGGTACAGACAAATTCATCTTCCGATCTTCTTCCTCTTTTCCCATTCCTCTCTTCTCTTGGTCCATAGAGCAGCCTCATGTCTCTCATTTTATATCTCTTTATTAATAATCAGCCTCTCAGTCTCATCTTGGTACACCCGGCGCCATCTTTATTTGACTTTCTCTCTCGAATAAAATTGTTTGATATTGTCTGCTAACAACATTGAGAATATTATTTCATCTTTTATATTTAAACTTACAAATTAATTTTCACGTGGTAATTTATTTGAATATTCCTCTCAAAATATAATTTAGTACCTTAATAAATCATACGTTATCAATTCCCGGGAGCACTATTTGATCGGTGTAAACACCGCTCGTATAATAAAGGCCGTCCAATATGCCGGAGTTCATAACAAAATCTAATAAAAGTTGTGTCAGGGATCATCTGATACACGGGCGCTGTTACAAAAGTTGAAGTAATTTATCATCTAATTTTACTGCTCGAAATTTGTGTTGGTTGGATATAATAATATACGGGTGTATAAATGGGTACATAAAATTCCCCGAACAAAGCTGCAGAATCGTTAGCGCCAGGTTGTTCACCACAGGCCACGGGAATAAAACCCATTACAATCTTGCCTTATGAAAAGCACCGATTCATAAAGGCAAAGTCTACTACTTGGATACCAATTTATATCGGAGCCTGAACTTTGACCTTTTGATCTCACCCTTAATATTGTTTAGACATTTTGGCGCCTCCTAGTCATACCCCAAGAAATCTGCCAAATATTAATTTATCATCCTGACACCCCGTGTTAACTTATCGCGAAAGCACTTTCACTTTGAGACAGTCCATTTCTTATTCAAAGCTCTTAGTTTTTATTGCTTTTTTAAGTATCTGCTTTCATTTCAGTTTCACAACAATGGAATGTAGTTTTTTTCCTGTATCTCAGCAGGAATAATCCCAATCCATCCCATTATAACCAATCAAAATTTATTTATAAGTATTATACCTTTTTAAAATATCAATTTATTTGAAGCAATTGGTGTATTTTTTCTGAAAGTTATCAAATATAATATATTAAGAATCCAACCTGCATAATATATTTATTCTATGCCTATATCATCCAGTCTGGCCGGTTTTCTTGGGTGTCAGTTTTTAGGGGAGGGATGGGGGATAATATCTCCGGAGAAGCCTGCCCGTATTCAAATATCAATATCTAACATCTGACTACGTTATAATATATGTACATGGGATCAGTTCTGACTTTATTTTCATTTACGTCTTTCGTATATTTTTTCTGTTTCGAAGTAGTTATAAAAACACTTCAAGATATAATAAAAAACGAAATAATTTTATTCCATTATTTTGAATCAGTGGATCATTTAGTTACACACATTTTTGATGTCGGCTCTTGAAATGTTGAGTATCTACTTTTTAGATCAAGGTTTACAAATATGTCTGCGAGCTGTTCCCATGTATGTACTTTCTTCAAATTATGTGGCAATAGGAGAAATTAAAATGAGATAATGGTATGGCGAATAGAAATAGATACCTACTTAATCGCGATTCTGCAAACAGGATTTTCACTTCATTCAAAGGATCCATTCGTTCCGTTTTGCGGAGATATACGATTCCCGTTTTGAATTTCTTCCAACGCCATTTTATCCAGGAGATTGGATGTGTCAAAGAAGTATTTCCTTGAATTGATTTTGTCGGCCATGGCAGAGCTGTTTCCAACGTTACTATAATAATTCATCTTAATACGTTTTATTGAACATTTGGCTCGTTCTCAGTTGGGCGCTAAGACGTTACTTACATTTGTAGCAGAAAGAGGTCTTTTTCGGGTAGTTTGAAACGGGGTTTCCGCACATTAAGGGTAATGAGATTTCGTGCAAAAAAATAAAGAAACTTAAATGTAGGTACACGAAAATAATGCTACCGGATACGGAAACGATATTTATTTCTTTAGAAGCAAAGTAAAATACACCTCTTTGCCGCATTTTTACGGTCCTCTTCGCATCAGAATAACTCGGATCTAAGTAGCGACTACTGAGGGCGGGAATTTGCGATGTTCATTTAATGTTAATGTAATCAACGTTGTATCCCTAGACGGAATAGCCATAATGGCATCGTTTCTATAAATTTGTTGTTTTTGAAATTAAATCATTGGAGGGTTTTTGTTGTTAACGAGTACATTTGATATTCACTCGTTAAAGTGATGGAAGTCTGACGTTCATATAACGCTAGCCTTAAACATAATGTAATATGTTGGTGACATGGAGCATAATAGCTTACATCGTTCGATATAATATTCTGTTACATAGAGAGCATTGATAGTACCTACATAATGTAGACATATCTATATCATCTTCAGAAGCCCGTACAATAGATCCGGTAGCGGGTGGCGGTAGCGGTGACGGTGCCGGTAGAACCGTTAAGGCTGGCCGCGCTGGTAACGGGTAACGACCGCCAAGCGTCGGCGTCGCGACGACAACCGGTCTCGATTACGGAAGGCGCTCTACGGCGTTACTATTATACGCCTGTAATTTATTGGATTTTCAGCAGCTTTCCCATTTTATTTTGAGCAATTAATATGATTTATTTTCTTTTAAATGACCTCTTCGAACATACGCATTTTTTGAGAGCTGAAGACCGCGTGATAAAAACGCACTAAAACATGTCGACTTGCCCCATGTAAAGTACTTTAAATACAAATAAGTAATTTCACAGATTGAACAGTTTTAGCATATTATATATAAATTGTGCCGAACAATTAGGTATGCAAAACTAGTTTTTACTTATTTACACAATATTTCAGTTTAAATTTATGAACTATGAGAAAACTGTTTTTATTTCCACTTTAAAAAAAAACATTTTCAACATAAAAACTCTTAATAGGGGACGTCGATATGATCTTTTGTATTCATTTTATCCTATTTGGTTAAAGAAATGCAAAGTAAATGCTGTTAGTAAATCAAATACATTTTATACCGCAAGGTAAATGTTTATTAAGATTAAAGTTATAATTTTTTTTTAAAGGAGACGCTTCCTAATATAACCCATTAAGTAGATAAAATGATTATGTTACCCATAGGAAAAAAACAGTGTACGGTTTCGCGTAGAAGGGGGATCCTTAGTTTCACTTTAAAAAATAATGAATTCATAATTTTACCCAATTTGAGCCCGATAAACGTATATTTCCATTTGGAGTGTTGAGGAAAAATTGAATATTTAACTCATTAAAATATTGATAACCCATAAAATAAATTCCGGTGATTTCCATTTTCCAACAATTTTCGTTTAATTACAATTCCTTTGAAAATAATACTTTCTTGTTTTAAATACATCCTGTTTTAAAAGCCATTTACTTGGTGATGCTAATATATAAGTCTGGGGTAGTCGGTAGCCGTAATCAGGTTGCACAAAGCGGCGGCAAGTTTAGCCATTCAACTTTACCGTCTGGCAAAAATAAAGGAAATGCCATTCACGGTACATCCCTTTTATGGTGCAAGCGAACCAACCGACACGGATGCCCCTTGGAGTGTGGACACTAAGTAGAAAATATCCGTATTTAATACATGTTCGTATAGTTAATTTTTTGTGATACTGGCTCCTTTCGCGGAAGTTCCCGGTGTTTCCTCCAAGTTGTTACTATTGGAGAATGTCTTGCAGTTCTTGCAAAGATGTGAAATATCGTCTCGAAAGTTGGCCCTCAGCTTGTATCGCAGTTTCCCGTCGCCGGCGATTGACCGACGCCCTGTGTGAAATAATCTGTGAAAGAGTGGAAGCCAAAACATGTTTCTAGCTTATAAATTAATGTTTTGTTGAATTTAACACCTAAATTCGTAAGATCCCTTTTTATTAAGGGATGGAAGATGCACCTCTATGACTTTTTAAAATTGTATTTATATCTTGTAAATAGCATATTTCTTTATTAAAAAAATATATGCAATCATTAGTATCTATCTGCATATTAATTATATTGTAGAAATTGCCTATAATACCTAGTATTATGTACGAACTACTAGGGAAAAGGATTTAATTATGACCCGTATTCCTGATATCGAATTCAAGACGTTCCTAAGTAGAATTTTACCATACCTATATAACTCAAGATTAGGACTATCCGAAGAACCAGAACTGGCTGGATATTGGGAACCTTAAAACGTATCAATTTGGACTTCAACCTTCGTAATTTATAATCATTTTATTATGATGATGTACAATTGTACACGGACTTATTACGAGAAATGATTTGAGTATTTAAATCAATTTAACATTATTGAGCTGTTTTATATTGACACTTTTAGGAAATCTAACATATAAAAAGTTGGTCTGAAATTTGACAAGTTGAAATTATATTGTCAATACAGTTTTATGGAAAGTTTGATTACGTATGTACCTACATCGCTTTCAAATATTTTTCTGGTGCAAAATGCTATTTATTATAAACATAAATTTCCTTCGTTTTGAGTGTAGGCCGTTTAGAAGTACGTTCACGTAGATAAAAAATTCGAGCGCATTTGATATCTGTCTCCCTAACTGTGTAGTGTTTGGACGTACAATACACTTTTTGTATTGAGGGTGAAAAAGCTCCCGCCGTCTTTTTCTAACCACTTTTGACAGGATCCAATTTTTCAAGCTCTTCCAATGTGAGCAGTGCATACTTAACAGTGTAAAATTAAGTTGCAAGTTTAAGAAACAAATAGTAGATACTGTAAGCATAGTAAGTCTGCAGTTTTCTCTTAAACTTGAAATGCATTAAAGCTATTTTCAGAAATAGCAGCAAGTCTTGAAAACACTGAAAAATTATCTGTAGTTAGACTAATGTAACGAGTTGTAAGCAAGTTTTTGCCATTGTTGTGGTGTTGAAACAGCGGGCGACCGTTTGCTCGCTCCGCGTAACTGCACCAGCGGATGCTGTGTAATCGTTATAAATATCATAATAGGTACTGTCAAATTTAATGTCCAACGTGTCTAGTCGGAGTCTGCGGTCGCGTCTGTTTGTAAAAATATTCCTTAATCATCCGACCAGCCGTTTTCTGAAGTATCTTAAGCTCTTATATTATTACCCATTAATTTTTTTGTTCAAATGTATCATTTATTTGAAAATCTATTAATAAATATATGTTTCCTTAATTTTTCGTTAAAATGTCTTTGTTTGTTTTCTGTGATTAGAGATTCGGAAGACTTTCATTAGGTGATTGGAAGAATAAGATAATTGGACAATGCACATTAAAAAGTTTACATGCTTGCCAATTTATTCCACACAAAATACGTTTAGAAATTGATTATGATTGAATGGAATATAAAACCAGCAGAGAAATGGCCACAGACCGGATTCTTAAAAGATCGGTTTAATCAGGAAACTGAATTTACCTGGGAATTATCAGAACAAGTAGGTTATTCTAATAAATAATTCAATACTTCTCAGATTTCATAATCTCTTTTTCCCGGTGGCTAAAGGTAGGTGTATTCGTATCTAGTTCAATCTATTTGCAAAATCAATTAAAATTAAACACTTTTATATTTATATTTATGAAACTTGTTTTAGATTTTATCGAATTTTAATTATTATTATTCAAATCATCCAACCAGATATCAGGGAAAGTTGGTTGGTAGGAGGGATTCAATTCGATCGAATCCGGTTTTTGTTTCACATAGTGTTAACAATGTACGGGGCGCGATAAACACATGACACATGACTTTGTTACGAACTCTTAAGTGCATCGAGAGTGGCGGTAAAGTAATAATATAGAATAATTCCCCGCACAGAACGCTTAATCCCTCGTCGTAAGTCGCAAGCTGCCAGGAGTAGCGGATTAATGGCATTAGCAGCGGTTAGCCGGGAAACGGTGTCGTCTTGTGGGGCAATTAATGCAAACCCCGCACCATGCTCCTGTGTGCTGTCTTTGCGAGATAAATGCATCGTCACGTAAATCGTGGTTCCTAACCCTACACATGATGGATCTCGCAGCTTCCGTTCGAGTAACTCAACGGGACCACTGCCCAATTGCACTTACTAAACCCGCCCATCAGATTTGCTTTCATAATGTGTAATTACGAGATTATCATGTTCAAACTGTGAAGTCAAGGATTTCCATTATGTATGAAATTAGTCAAGATATACCTAATGATGCAGCTAAGTATTTTTTTAAATTAAAAACATGTGCTTGTATAATATGTTATTATACAATCTTATTTGCAAAATTTTGGCACGCGACCCTCAATGTGTTTCCACAACTGAACCTTGATGGCACATTAGAGAAAATTACAATTATTATTATACTGTTGTTGTTCACATCATGTCATCATATAAACTTACCTACATCTCACTTCAAATGTATCTACGTTTAAACAACAGGGTTTAAAAATACTATTAACTTCATTTCTGTTACATTCCTATTTGTTTCACATTCACATTGTTTGTGTGTCGTGTATTGTAAACGTGGACACATATTCACTCTCAAAATTATATAATGCGATCAAAATTATTGCAATCCCTTTCAGCATCCAATGTTTTATAGTTTGATGGTTTTCGCGACAATGGATATACATGCTTATTTATGGCACAATAATTCGTGTTATTAGCTCAATTTGGTGGTTTGTGTTAGCTACTGTTTGTTTGTTGTTGTTGTAGTTGTTATTTTTGTTGTTCGGGGAATGAACACAAATGTCAATAAAAGTATATATTTGCGACTCTCGATAATATTTTTTCAGCAAAAGTCTGTCGACTTCGAAAATCTGAATTTAATTTTCCTTAAGTGAATTTCCGGATCCTTTTTGAAATATGAAAGTCTCCGATGGTCTCACAAAAGGCACAGTCCTACATCGCTAAATGTTTCAACGGAAATATATTTTATTTTTTTTATAATTTCGACTCTGCTTTCAAAGAGAACCCAAGAAGTAACCGGCATCTGTTGCCCGAATTTATTCCCGAAATTTTGCTCATAAACGTTTGCGACTAAAATTCGAAATAAAAGAGATAGTCTGTTCACTGGCGGAGAAAGGAATTTCGAGCTTCTGGTATGAGAAAGAAATTCCAGAAAGTTTATAGGTAGTTTAAGCTTTATTTATGACTGTAGAAGGGATATTTTTTATTCGAATTCTATCGGTTGCTGCTTCTTTGCTGCGAGTTTTGGATGTTTCACAATATCATTTTTAGATTGTATTTTATTGCTTTCCTTTACAGCGCCACAGGTTTTTGAAGCGATCACTCGGTTTTATTGCGGATTTGTAAACGATGTTGATCACTTTGTGTGTTAATAAACATTAACATGTTTCCCATCCATCTTCCTATTCTACATGCAGAGCTGTATCTGCAAGTAGAATGCTGCATAAGATTATACGCCATGTTCCTGTATTTCCCCTGGGAGAATTAATATTCCACCGTCGCTATAAATATTTAACACTAATCAAATAACTAAATATAACTCTAGTTTAAAACTTTAAAAAAATGTATAATAATTTTTTTTTTAAATGGTAAAATTATTCCAGAAATAAATAACATTGTAACCAATCTTTTTTTTCTTTTTTCGATTCCACTACAACTAAACAAATTAACCTTTCAACACCACCTTTGAAAAGTGATGGAAAAATATATTAACAAATAGACCTAAACCTAACGTAACCTATTTAACCAAGTTTTATTTTTTTCAATCACTTTGACTTTTCAAAGAAGTGATGAAGTTGATTTTTCTATTCACTTCTTTTACGCACGTTGTTGAGTTGTCCGGGCACCCTTTTTTCAACCTCTTGAGAATACTTCTTTCATCTTTAATGCCTTAATACGTCATCCATTATCTTAATAGCGTTAATTAATAACAGCGTACACACATGCCCTCTGCACTCTGAACCTTCAGCTTGCATACTTTCCGATGTAATTAGCCACTGGCAATTCCCAGAGTGTATTGCATATATTATTTTGATAAAAGTACTCGTACTCGGCATTCAGTGGTCTACTTTTAGTAACCAGAGCCAATTATATGAATGTTAGTCGGTAGAACATCTGGCATGGGCGCAATTCACAGCGTACTTATATATCTATCTTTTTCATTCACTATTTTTTGAGAATCTAAACCACTTTCTTTCTGTGTATTTAATCGCTCGTTAAAAGTTTGTACAGTAAAAAAGGTATGTCTTCATTTAATAGAAGCTTATTCTAGAACCTGGTCGCCTCTCCGCTAGTAGATATGATGACCGGACAATTCAATAAAATTGCACCCCGTCAATTTTTTGAAAAGTCATTATTGATTAAAAAAAGTAGATCAGGTTAGGTTATGGGCAATTTTTTATCACTTTTAATGACTTCAAAGGGGGTGTTGAAATGCCACTTAGCTAAGCTGTCATGGAACCAGTAGGCACGTCCCATGATATTTATTTATTTAAACGCCTCGTTCATTCGAACATGGCGTTTAAAGTTTACAGTGGTTCACAGGAGGGCAGCAGTATTATATTAAGCACAATAAGGTACTCTGAAGTAATATAGAAATATCTTAAAAATAACATCAAGTACTTTGTGGTTTTATTTGCTTCTAGGAATTGGCTATTGTGTAGAGTAGTTTGGTATTGAGTTTATTGTTATGGAAGTTACCAGATGCCATAGAATAATTGGAAACAAAAACCCATCCTCTATTTAAATCATTAGAAACACTGGAAACAATTATCGAACTTGCCAACGCCCTTCCTAATTTAATATCAGAGAAGATTTGTAAAAAATTAGACGCTATTTTGCTTAAAAACCCGAGTCTTGAAGACATGAAGAACATTGCCTACATCAACGGCACAGGTCCATATCCTGCCTAAACAGGTATCTCCAGAAATGGCGCCAAATTTTAAATTTAGTTCTATGACGTCAGTTGACATCGAAAGGTCATTTCCGGCGTACAAATTAATACTGGGTTTCAAATGAAAGATCGATCGAAAATTAGGAAAAATACTTAATTGTATATTGTCACAAAAACTATGCATAATTATACAAAAACACAAACAACCCCTCCCACTACCCCCACCTAATAACATCTAATTCATTTCTGTACTTGTTTTAAGTTTGCTAGTGAATGGCACGGATGTGTCGAAACCGGTAGCAGAAAAATCAAAATTTAAGTAACGATAGTACATTGAAAATTAAAACTCTTCAAAACAAAATGTCTAGAAATTGTTACATAGTTAATGCCCAAGAAATACAAAAAATAAGCAAATGTCTACGAAAGACCTACACCAGATTATCAACGATCACATAGCACAAAGTTCAAATGTAACTCTATACTTTACATAATATAATACAAACTGTTATCGTGGTTAATAAGTTTTCAACGAGTTCCCTTTAAAAGAAAAAAATAAATTATATCGTTATGGAGCGTTTTCGCTTTCCAATATTCCACCCCTAACCCGATCATCGAACAGGGGCGAGATTTATCGGCAAGAATATTAAGAGCAAAGTTTACAAGCAGAAAACTTGGTCAGTGTTGGCGTAAAATTGACAGCCTCCGGGAGGAGCATGTAAAATGTCGTTTATTCTCTAACATAACTAACGATAAGTGGTGTACGGAGTATGGGCATTGGACTTTTGTAATACCATTAATTGTGTGGGAGTGTCGACACTGTGTGCCGAGAGCGTCGATATAGTAGGATGTTGTTGGTGAGAGGTGAGAGGCTTTCAGGACGGCTAACAGCAGCCCGGTAAGGCTCCACGGTTCCTTACGGGTGGGAAGCGCGAATCTGGAAACAACCCATCATTATTGTTAGTTAGAATTTCTCTCGCAATCAGCTCGTGGTGTCAATTTATTTTAATTAAATGAAACAAATTACTTTGTGTAAACCACTATGTGATCAAATTTTATAATATCTACAAGTTTCAAAACCGATGGTTTCTTCGTCAGGATAATAACATGAATAAAAATAACAAAAGAAACAAACAAGTATAGACAAAATGAACAATAGACAAAATTATTATAGAGAGTGGTGATTAATTAATTAAAAATATCATAAAAAAACAATTTTATAGAATGATATATAAAAAATATTTTTATATTTGGGGTTAATACCTACCCAGCTTAAGAGAATTCAATTTAATTATGTGGTCTCCACACTATTTAATTCATAATAATATGTATTTTTTTTTTTTATTTTGCGACAATGTTTACAAATTACTAATTAAGCGTTTCCGGAAGACCATAATAATACTTCATCCCTTTAAAGAGAAACTATTTTGCGTATTCGATTTGTCCTCTTTTGGTAGTCTGATTTCATTGCAAGTCCTTGGTTATGTCTGTGAATGTCCTTGTTGTATATAATTTTATTTGAGTGTTTATTATTTTGAAAAGCAATTAAAAATTGTAAAAAAATAGCCCATAACCTAACCTAGTCACTTATTTAACCTAGTTTTTTTAAAATCACTTTTCTATATTTTCTTACGTATATTATACATACATCTAAATGTACTATGTATTTTGTTTTTTTTTGTAATCTAAACCTTAAAAACTTTTTAATTCACTAAATCGTGTAAAATGTAAATCACCTAAAAGCCCATTAGGGCGTTGATGATTGCGATTAATAAATAAATAAAGAACTAACTCTCTGATGCCAGCTTTTGAGCTCGATTGATTTTAACATAAACTCCACGCTTAGTCACCTTTGGGAATGCTGTGGGTAGGGTCTCTATTAGGAAAGGAAATATAAAAACAAGTCTTTATTATGCAAGCACAATGCAGATCAATTATATTGTGAAAGCATAATGCTTTTTTAGCTTTTATCGCTTAACAATTATTATTAATTAACGATTTTCTAGTTATCGTTTTTCCTGTCTAGTGATGTTTCTTTCTCCATTATTGAGAGAATGGAATTAGTGAATCGCTCGCATAATGTTTTGTCTAGTTCTCAAAATAAGAATAAAAGTTTGTCTTATTATAAAACCCGTATAATTAAGTTGGTTCTATTCTCCACCTAGCACAGGTATATTATAGTTGCAGCTTTCCTGGTAAAGCGCAGCTCCGTGTAAGAGAGGCCATAATGTTCTCGCTAATGCAGTTCTCTCCACCCCTTTTACCTCCCACCTCCCTATACCTTCTGCTCCCCCTTCAGGTATCCGTGAGGCCTAATGCACCTTCCCGCCAGGAGAATATTTTATCGCCAGCATTTAACGACTGATGACAGGTGGCTCTATTGTCGTTTTCTAATGTATCGCAACACTCCAGCTGGAAAATCTGTCGCCAAAAATAAACGTTTCAGGATACACTTTCCCTAATAACTTTCTGAATATTTGTACTCTCGTTGTGTGGACGCCGGTAAACGTCTACACGTTTATTGTTTTAATTAGTTTGCCTTTGTATTAGAGAAAATTTGGTGAAATTAACTAGCCATGTAGAATGTATTCGTAGGCATGAACAAACACATTCTGAGATAATGCTTTACCCCGGAGAACCCTTTTCACTGTGCATTATAATATTAAAGTTTACGAAGACACACTATTTATGTGTCTCTACCAAACCGAGAGTACCTATTTGTTACGAAGTATTTATTTCTTATATTTAAATAAATACATTTAATATTAAGTATCAATGGCACCACAATTCAAGTGGTTTATAGATACTAATTAACTCACGATTTTATCCCCTTAACCCATGAAATGCCGAATTTCCGCCACCTAGTACTCCTTAGTGTGCCAGGGCTAAAATGCCAATCGTTCGCTGTTTCGACTGACACTGTTTTACTTGTTTTTTTGAAAAATTATGTTTTTATAAATTGAACCGCCTTACCAGATCATTTTTTTATTTTTATAAAATGTATATCCAATTTTTTTACGTATTTTCCTCCAGGATAGCTACTTCAGAGTTCAGAGAAATGTTTTTCAAAATGTTAAAAAAACGTAATAAAGAAATATGAACATATTCTAGGTTTATATTTTCAATACTGAAATATGTGATCTTCACAATTAAATATAAATTGTATGAATCTCATATAAATAAAAACAGTACCTACTACGGCTTTGAAAATCGTTTTTAAATTTCCCAAATATAAAATTTCAAAGTTAAAATTAATATTATTTTTAGCATTTGACGAAATGAGAGTCTTAAATGTAGAATAATATTATGATTATCTTCGTTGCATATTTAATATGAACAATGTGACGATTTTGACAAAAATTAGTTAAATACACAGTTATTTTTCTTTTTTTTTTCTCCATCTTCTACAATATGAGCCATTTAAAAATATCAAATATTTAAGGCGATAGAAAATAAACCACGTGAGGACAATCAAAATAGTACATAATAAAAAATGAAAAAAGTCATATCCTCTGCATACCACGACACAATTCAATTTCCTTGATATGTACATATTATTAACATCATTTTGTGATGATGCTTAGCTTAGCTGTCAAATTTGAATAATTTTAATTAAATGTTTTGACATTATTATGGTATTTAAAAATTATTACGAAAACTGTGTATAGAATATGAACCATGTGAGAAAAACTGTCCATAGAATATGAAGCAAGTGAGAAAAACGCGTTAAAATTCAATTTTCTGGCATAAAACAATTGCCATAAATATATTCTTGGGCTAGCTTTACACTTGTGAGTTTTTTCGTAAATTTACGACTTCTGGCCAATGGGCACATTGGATTTTCAAAATGCAACATTCCCATTGGTCAGAAGTCGTAAACTTACAAGTGTAAAGCTAGCCTTATAAAGAACGAAATATATTTTTCCTACTTCGTCCATGAATAGAATTGTTATTTTCCGTTTCGTTATTTTTTTAAACAGATTTTCTCAGAATGTACTCAGTCCCACATGATTCATATTCTATACGCAACGACGATATATATTATTTCCTTGCCAGGCAAATATGCCATTATGTTACAAAATACAAGAAAACCTCGGAAAGTGCGGTGAACTACTAGCAAACCTACCGTTGATTCGTCAGCACACTACGGGTATAAACGTCAGAAATCCACGGTGAATTTCTCGGCACATTAAGGGTTAAATCGACAAACAAGCGTTGGCGCCACAATGAAGAAGAACCTTGTCAGTGTGTGTATTGGGCAATGGACATTATGATAACAGGGATGAAACTCCACGGGCTCTGTCAGAGGAACCGTCCTCTGTCGCCCAGCAAACATTAATTGAATTTTACACAAACCGCCCACTCTTGTGTGTTCCGTGAATAGTAAACATCCGGCAAACTGACACAAATGGGAGGCGGTCCTACCCCTACTCCATACTTCTACCGCCACCATCTACTACACACTCCATAGTCCATGCTCCCTGACGGGGGTAGTCGAATGTTTTGCGTTTCGAGAACAACCAAAGGCGCACCCGCACCGACAAACGCCGGCTGGATATTCGGATTATTGATTAAAACGTACTGAGGGCGTAATACGTAACGCTGCGAGCTGTGAACTGCGAGCAATGCGACCATGTAACGCGTAAAGGGAAGACTGAAGACTCGCTTTGTCAACCGAGCGGTGACTTATTGATTGGAAAGGGCTTGTTTGCTAATTATCTTAAACGTATTCATTGGAAAGGGTTTCGTTTTAATTGTTTTCCGATGATTGATTACAAGCATTTTAAAAAATAATTCTCGTTGTTCGCATGGAAACGTGTGTGATTAATTGATGCATTATAACTCGAACCAAAAGGTGGCGCAGAAGTCATCACATCATATGCAAATGACGTCTTATGTCATTACGACTTGGATATTAATTTTTGTGAAGTAAACAGAGGCTGAATACACGTTTACAAATCACAATCGCTGTACTTCTGAAGAACGCGGAATAATTATTGTATTATAACAATTCATTTTATTTACAAAGTTATATTGCCTTAGGAAATTGAGTGATGACTTTTGCGCCACATTGTACTTACATTTCTTTTGTAGTTAGTTCTGTGATAAAACTGCATTGATTAACACTTGTCTCCTTTATTTGCAGGTGTGTTGAAATTCTTGACCCGTTGAGGCAACTCTTCAGGACACTAGCTACAAAATGATGCGTGCATCTTTATGGTTCGTAAGTCAAAATTTTATGCATTCATCTCCATTAGGAGTACTAAAACGTAATTAATTACAATCTGATAGCATTCCTAGAAAATATGCCTTAAATTAAGAGATCTTTATTTTGTGGACTCATTTAGTCATCAATCATTATATAATTAAATATATAATAATATTATATAATTAAACTTTTTCAGCCTAATTAAGGTAGTGTAATTTGTATACAATTGATGAACGGCAGTGGATGTAAAAGCCTTACAAATATATTAAATTTGACTAATCTAATATTTAACAGCCATAAAAAGTGGTACATATTGTTTTTACATCGGTTACAGTGGTACAATTATATATTTTTTCCATTTAAATGTCGTAAAAACAAATACCATTGTAGAAACTAGATAAAATTACCTTTTATATTTTTGTATTTAATATACACTTTAATATTTATAAATTGGAATTATTATTTTAAACATGAAAAAAGTTTAAAAAAACCACAAATTTTTGTTCTAAACGTCAAGAAAGTGCAAAAAATAGGAAATTTAGAAAACACGTTCCTTTTATTTAGAGAATCTGCACTATTGATTTCTTGAATTTATATTCACCTACATAAGGCATGCATAAGGCATTTATGTTATTAAAACATCACTTTAACAGCTAATTAAAAAACATTGTGTCAGAAACAACCTCCCTTTTTTAAGGCGGGAAAATCATGCGTCATCCTGCCAAAATGCGACGTTGCCAGCTGTTTCGCAGCAAAGTTAGACATTTTTTATTAGTAAGAATTCAAAATACAGCTTGTACAGTCTTTATTCGATGTGTAATTTTACGGTTGGGAACAGGTTTTTTATTAGTATGTAATGTATGTAACATGTTACTGTTACTGTTACTGTATGACAGTTATTTTGTCTGGCTGCGCGGTCGGTTTCATACAAAACGTAGTTTCGGATTTGAGGCCAAATACCCAACCAAACTGAAAAATTATTTTTGCAATCAAAAGGAATGTGAAATGTCTATCTCGGACAGGAGCTACTTTATTTATTTTTGCTTTAAATTATAAATTATAGGCTATTCAAGATTTTAATATGCAACTTGGACAATTTGCTAGTAAATGTAAATATAAAAAAAAATTATATATTTTTTTTAAATATGATGAAATATAAAATTAAAAATATATTTTTTTAGAAACAGTTTTGATGGGTGTAAATTTAAATTACCAATTTACATCGGAACAAAAGCTTGTCGTTTATATATTAAAATTACTATCCAAAGAAACGCATTTTTAACATTATATTTTATTTTATTTTTCATTATATTAAAACCAAGGATTAGACAGATTTTTTTAATTAATTATAAATAACTCACAAAAAAATTCCAAAGTTGCTTGTAAAACTGATTTTTTTAATTACCTATACGTCATCATTTAAAATGTTTAAAAAAGTAACTCCTGTCCGAGATAGATATTTGACCTACCTTTTTATTACAAAAATAATTTTGGTTGGGTATTTTGACCTCAAATCCTAAACTTTGGTATGAAACCGGCCGCGGTTTATGCCTAGTTTATGAATTAAGCCTTAGTTTGTCAATTTATAGGTAAAATGTATACATCATTTAAGAGGGTATTACCAGAGAATACCGGAAATTAGTCCCTTTTAAATCAAATTCTAGACGTATTGACTATTTTTTACAAAAAAAAATACATTTCAAACGACATATTGTATTATACAACACAAATTTCAAATTATATAATCATACAACAAAATAAATCAATACATAATCTAGAAAACACATTTTTGAGAATTTTAATCTAAGTTAAATTAAAATCATTAAAAAAATAAATCCAAGAACGTGTTTTGTGACGCAAATACCTCAGTTTTTTTTTTTTTTTTTGAGGTCTTATAAACTAAAATATTTTTTTACACGTTTATTTAGTCATTATTGAGAAATCATAAATACTTATGATCAAAAAATACTTACAAGAAGTACACGATATTTAATAATTTATCATCGTGCGTTTTGACCATTTGTATTGCTTACATGAATGTATATATACATTAAAGCAAGTTTTGAATTAAATAAATCAATATTAAATTTATCTGGTCATTGGCTCTTAAATGTAAATCAATTCAATTTTACACTCTATCAATTTAATCACCTTTCAGACAAAACATAATATATCTTTATTTTCTAACTTAGCAATATAGTATGTACAAGAATAATTAGTGTTATCTATATACTAATGATCCCTCAAATTTTTCATTTTCTAATAATTCTCTAACTTCTTCATCTTCTTCTTGTAACCCAATCTAACTATACATTTTTTTAAATTTTATTATTATAGAAGAATTTGATGCATAGTATTAAAAGCAGGCAAAACATAATTTATCTTTATTCTTTATCTTTATTTTCTACCTTGATTGCTGTGATTTATATACTAATAATTCCTTAAATTTCTCTTTTCCAATAATTCTTTAACTTCTTCATCTCATTCTTTTAATCCTATCTAACTACATATAACTTTTTTTATTGTAGAAGAATTATGTGCATAGTATTAATTAATGAAAATTATCAACCAATACTAATGAATGTATATCCCCAAACTGTAAAATTCACCCGCTATAACACAGGGTCATCCCTAGCATGGAGGGTGAAATATCTCAATAAACTATATGTACTTTCGATAAATCATGTATTTATATAAATAAATAAATAAATGTTTATTTGAACTTTCAATGCCCCCCGACCAAGGGCGATGTTGAGTATTTTGTTAGGGTAAATGCCTGTATAAAGTTCACGAGAATACTCTCTCGGCCGGGTCCAGGGGCGTCGATAAACTCCAGTCACTTGATATTTTTATATCATTCCCGTCCCGTCCACGTCACTCTCCGCCAATGTGATTAGCTGTCACTTAAAGGTCTCTACTCAATCATGGCCGGGTGGCCCCTTCACTCCTACAAATTGTTCGTTTTCTTGATCGCCCTCCCCTTCTCTGTAGGCTAACTTCCATATATGTAAACAGAAAAGACACGGATTGTTTTTGTTATGTTTTCATTTTCACTGTTTATTTAGCAAAAACTTTAAAAACCGAACAAAACAATGTTTACTTACAATTTCTTTTAAGCTATAAATTAATAATGAGATGTTTTAAAAACCTTTTGGATTGTTATTCTATTTTTGTAAAATTTTAACGTAAACAACAACAATACAAGGGTTTCCAACCTCGATTGAGAAAGAGCTACTTTTTTCCTAAATTTTCACGGGGGTCGACTTTTACCGAGAATCTTGTAAGAATTGATGTTGCTTTTTTAGAATCTTGTAACAGGTAAGCACGAATATAGCAAAACCAATTTGTCCTACGACCACAACAATATTTTTTTCAATCACGGTTTTAAATTTAAAATGCGGAAAATTATTAAATTATTATTAATCTCAAAATTTTCAATCTTAATTTTTTATATTAACTCCACATAGAGGCCCTGAGAAAAATAATTTCCCTCAGGGCAGATGTCATCTTTGAAGATGCTGGGTAGAAGATCTTTTCGAGGAGAGGAAGGAGTGATCATGGGTCTTGAAGAGACCCATGTTGTAGGAAGGAGGAAACACAGGGGCCGGCAAATCGTTTCACAGCCGAGCTCTTGAACTCAAGAACGAGTCGTAAAAACGACACGTTCTCATGTGACAAACGTCAACCGTCAATGTCAACGTGTACATATGTTGGGCGCGCGTTTGGCGTGTTTCCCGACTATGCACAGGTGCCGAGGGGATCAATGACGCTAGTTCCTCGGAGCATCTTCCATTGAAATACCGGTAGAACAAGAATAGCATTCCCACCCGACGCCTGTGCTCTAAAGATTGCAATCCGCAATTATCGATCTGTTAGAAACTTTTCTAATACTCCCAATACACTATTATAAAGACCTCAGCCAATCGTTATCAGATCTTACTCTAATAAATCCTAAAGATAATATTGTATTTAGTTTTGTGCAATAAATAGCTGTAATTTACTGCGTCTGAATGGCTTTTAATTACAGCGACATATGAAAAAAAAAACTTAATAATTGCCCCGAATAATGTTGTATCCAAAAAAAC
Organism: Limnephilus auricula; assembly: GCA_951813805.1. NCBI lineage: Eukaryota > Metazoa > Arthropoda > Insecta > Trichoptera > Limnephilidae > Limnephilus > Limnephilus auricula. Next base: position 38,086,954 of record OX638388.1, read on the forward strand.
TATCAGTGTTGAGTTGTTGATGGAATACTAATTTAATTGCATTTCTTACCAATTTTCGTGTATAACTCTTAAGAATCGTAAGTTTATTGTATTTTAAATATAAAATGTAATAAAACATAACTGCTTTTGTTTTTTTAATCCTTTTAAAAACATGTATATTTTCGGATACAATATTATTCTGGGCAAGGGCTCAATTGTAAGAAGTCGAACGGTGGCAAACGATCAAATATTAAAATTATTGACCTCTGTAACAACATGCAAAGTTGTTACTCATTACTCATTACCTAATACATCTACGTATGGTACATAAGTTATATAACTTATACTCTAATGTCCAAAATCACCGAACCAAAATCACAAATCCCGCGATAGAGATATGTGGAAAAGCAGCCATGAAGTCCGGTTTTACGAGAAATTACTGTTTACTTGAGTTTTCATATCGTCAGTTTATATCCTGCAAATGGAACTTTTATCTCATGCAATGAACGTACGTGGAATAATAATAAGGACCAGTTGTTTCGGAAAATTTCACGTTTGAATTTCCTTCAAATCGACATTCACCGAAAAATTGGGTTGTTTCAACCTCCGTCAGAAGAAATTTCATCGAAAATTCCATAGGACCAGTTGTTTCGGAATTCCCTTCAAATTTGAATTCCCTTCAAATTTGAATTTCCTTCAAATTTGAATTTCCTTCATATCGTCATTCACCGAAAAATTGGGTTCTTTCAACTTCCGTCAGCAGTGAAAATACTATAGAAATGTGATGTGAATGTGATCAGCCGAGTCCGGACGGTTAGCGAAATAATGGGAGGCGCATGCGCAGTCGTCAAAATTGTGATTCGGCGGGGAACACTTGAATAAAATTTTCAAATTTATCGAACGTTATTTGGAGTTGAAACAACTTATTTCGTATTTGAAATATAGGAAGACGTGTTTGCGTGTCAAATTTGAAATGAAAAAAAGAATCTTTTCATTTTTGAAACATTTCCATAAAATTTTCTTTGAAATTTCTTCTGACGGAGGTTGAAACACCCCAATTTTTCGGTGAATGACGATTTGAAGGAAATTCAAACGTGAAATTTTCCGAAACAACTGGTCCTAAGTGTCCTTCAATTTAATTATTCATGGAAGCTTTTCTTTTATAGATATAGAATTTTGCAGCCTGCAATATTACAATAGTACTTATACGTAATTGATACGCGGGTTCTGTTTATTATGTTTGTTGGAAAATACCAACGAGGTCAAGATATCCCCAATTAAGCTGCAATGCGGAGTGTCTAAATCAAAAGTTTGCTCACGGGGCTAACTTTAGTGAAGTTGTTGGTTGCTCTCTCTCTTTAATATTACACTTTATTGAACTCATGCAGATATTATAATGAATTCGGATGTTCGTGTACAGCTCTTATATAATGTTTATTGATTAAGAACAATAAATAATTGCAGCACTTTCAAATGCTGTTCAGATAAGGTTGAAATTTATGGGGAAAAAAGTGTCAAGAGTGAAATAATAAACAAGATGATGATCCTAAATTTACAAATGAGTTGTGTCGTGGTGACGTATTTCGATATGAATGAAGTTTTTATCTATCTTTTTTCTGTGAATTTAGAATGTTTGTCCTGCGCCTCCGTCGCTGATAAAATTTGAACACATAATACCACATACTTCGAAAGAAAAAAATTCTCTGAGGTGTGAGATATTTGTGTGGGAGCAGATCAGTCTAGCGGATACGTTGGGGAGATGAACGGCTCCTTGTAAGTGATCGGCTAATCCGCGACAGCAGTGATACAGGAATGGTAATGACCACTGGACCAGCGGTAAATCACTAAAAGTCCAGTCCAGTGCGCGTCCGCAGCCCGCAGCCGTCTGCCTTACCCAGTGCCCAGTAGTGCTCACCGTGCCCAGTGTCCGCCTTGTTTAGTCTAGCGACCGGCTGCGGCTGCCGTTGATGCTCGTCTTTACGAGAAGTTGACACTCGCCGGACTTACATATTATTATACTAGGCGCAAGTGGAGCATTCCTAGCATTCTTGCTGAGTGCAACTTTACACACATTTTACATTATGTACCTACATTCATGCTCCCCGTTCCGCAATGCTTTTTATTAAACATATAATTATATGATACTGGATTGCTTCGTCCCCCTTTGTTTATTTCCGAATTGTAACGGTATAAAAAAATAAGTGCACAATTTTAACGCTGAACACAATTAGTATTTTTTTGGGTACAATCGATTTGCAAGTATGCCACTATTTTTAGCAGTTCAATGGGTTCTTTATGGGTTCACTGATAAATAGGTTTCACTTGTGTCTGTCCTCCCAAAGGAAACTTAATTGTTTCTTTAACCGTTCGTTTTACCAAAATTGTTTCAACGAGTATATTCACTCTGGGTTAGCTGAATTCCCAAACCAGACGGTTTATAAAGCGTCTCTTAGTTCAGTCTTGCCAGAGTTTCACCTCGCCACGACATCGAAATCGTCATTTATTTTTTAAACATCAAGCTGTCTGAACTGAGAGTTTTGACCACCCATTAAATCGGTCGTAACGTCTCCAAGCGATTAGACATATATTGTAGATACTATTTCATTCGAATGAATTTTAATCCACTGGCACGATTGATGTCTTAGTCTCACAATTGTAGGTAAAACAATAAGTTAGCTCTTTGCATTCAATATTATGTAAATCTTTAGAAATTAATGTAAATATACCTATAATAAGTAAAGATATCTATAATAAGTATGAAATAAATCTGACGAATCCGTACGTCACAATAAATTTCGTTGATTCGTGAATTTTCTCTCTTCAAACATTATATTCAATTATTTATCCCGGGATTTAGAAAATGCTCAGTAAAGGCGTACATTTTGTCAAAAACACGAGAAATGATTGAACAAAAAGCGTCAAATTTTCACCTATTACTTTATCATAATTTAATTCAAATATCCCAATTTAATTGAATTCCTCCGAGATTTGTGATTCTGGGGATGGCTGGAAATATCGGATATTTGTTATTTAGACAGCTGGCTGTAACATTCCCCAGACTCCTTTGCTTATTGAAAAGAGTGATTCAGCCCAAAAGTTTACCCTCCTAATTATGAAAAAGGTTTGATGTATTTTGGCGAGCCGGGGGATTTCTGAGGGAAAAAGAGAGACGTAATTATTTGGAAATTTATGTGGATGATTTATATATTTGCTTGTGGAGATATTTGAATACCTACGTATTTAAGCCCGTTCCTTTAGGGTGGTGATTTGGAATATTGTTATCCCTAATGGAGGCTATTGATTGCTTTTGCCATCGTTTCTCAACTTTTTTTTAATGTCGCGACCCCCTTCTTAAAAGCCAAAAAATAATGTTAAAAAACTTTACGACCCCCTCGCTATAAAAATATTTTAACGTTTTACATTACTACAGTGAAAAATAATGTGTTTACAGTTGATGGGCGTCATGTTCAACCATAGTGCATGCGTAACATGTGTTCTAAATTAATTAGTTTGCTTTTTTACGCAATTTTGACGCATTTTCTTCAACTTCTAGTTATATTGACAAAATTATGATCTTTGAAAATCATGTTGTTGATCGCGTACTGGAGAGCACGAAAACGCATTTTGATAATTCGGTTACTGGAATATTTTTCAGGTGATGATGATGATATCTCGAAGTGATGGGTTCTCAATCCATTCGAGGAAATTGTTTGGTTTAGGTAGCTGCCAAACTACCTGTTGAGATTCACAACCAACTGCTCCCGTCTAGAGCCAGTGAGACTGGCATCCCCAATTGGGGTGGCTGAAGCCAGTGGGAAGGGGAAGGAGCTGGGGAAGAGGAAGGTGGGAAAGTACATGGCTATTCAGATCTGGTCACCAAACACGGCTAAAGCCATTTCAAGCAACGTTTCAATTCTGAATGGTGGTCTGATTATCAGACCAGTGAAATTATTCAAATAAAATTTAAACACAAATTATTCAAATAAAATTTATTTGCCCACGCCGGTATTTGAAATCACGACCCAGCAATCCGAAGCTAGTTGAGAGTCTTACCCCTCGAACACGGAGGCCGTCTAACTAATTGAAATATCGGCTGACAACACTCTACAACTAGAATATTTGTCTGAAGATTTATACAGGGTGTAAAAGGACCTACTTTACATAATGCTCCCCCGCTATATCTGATCGCGACCCCCAGTTTGAGAAACGATGCTGTAAGCTATAAGTGGTGACTATTTATTTTTATTTTTAACTGAATGAGTTAAACCTCAAATTATAATATTTTAATTAATGAAGATAATGTTAGCGAAACTCAATCTAAAATCTGAAAAAGATACGAATACATCTGGGACTCGAACCCAGTGGTGATGAATGTAAGTGGTGACTCTTCAAATGTTTTGTGTTATTCAAGATACTACTTAACGATTCAATAAGGCTGGCGATATTTCAAACGCTCATTTTTCCAAGATACTTGAACGAAGCAATTATAGATGTAAGCTTAGCGGCATATTTATACAATAATAAATTATGAATCCTAATTATTATCAATCGTAATGTAAAAAAACAATAATAATTTATACCTACATTCCAGACCTTTTAGATCTCTGCCTTTTTTATTGTTTTGGTTGATTTTAACAACTTTAATATTGATGCTTTATCGCTAAAGCGGTGAATCTCGGAAAAAGTAAAAATCTCGCCGCCACTCTTTTCGATCGATCTCGAAGTTCGGTTACAGATAAAAAATACCGAGGGACAATGGAATGGAACATTCTGTTCGGTAAAACGTACCCATGTTAAACTATCAATTCATTTCTACTTTGTATGTTGCCTTATAATGTCTGCCTCAATTGTGATAAAAATATGTTGTATAACAATTGTTTTTGTGGAAGTTCGCTTTACATCTTGCTGGGTTTTAGGACTTTTGGCACCGAATCACACTTTTTGTGCAATACACTTTATGGAAAAGCGTATAACCTCGCATATTTCAACCAAACAATACTCGGAATTGTATATTTCTTATTCTGTGCCGCAAGCATTTTTTAACAAGTTACCGATTTTTTCCTTTAAATAAAAATGATATGAAAAAAGTATACTACGTGTTATGTCATTCTCGAATTGAATATGGAATAATAGGATGTGGATCTGCTAGACATAAGTACATACACAACCTGAATACAATTCAAAAAGAAATCATAAAGTCAATTCTGAAAGTACACATTAGAACGCCTTCGATTTAAACTTTCAACAGCTTTGACATACCAAATGTACAACGAATATATGCCATAAATATATTATTGAAGCTATTCAAAAATACTGAATCCTCGACCAGACCGTGCATCCATCACACTAGATCGAACCAAAATGACATAAAAATAATTCCAAGTTATAAAACCACATTTGGACAAAGAAACTACACTTATTTTGCAACTAAACTCCGCAACATCCTTCCCAAAGACATAAAACTAATTATAAATTTTAATGAAGAAAAAAAAATACGAGTGTGCTTTAGACCACACGACTGAAGTAAATACTTCTTTAGCTCCATCTATACATTCGCATTCGCGTGACTGAGAAATTTCATGCACTGGCTATGAGAGGAAGAGAGAAAGAAAATGTGCACGCGCACTGTTCTCTCTTGCTTCTACAGTGTGATACAGCCCGTTCGCCTCGCAACGCATTTCACTTTTCGTAACGCATTCGCCAGCTTACCCCCCAAGTCAAGCGTGCGTGAAGAAGTATTTACTTAAAAAATCAAGAATAAAAGTATGGCTGAAAAATCCTGATAAAAGGCACAAACTACATAGAAGACAAATAAACTATAATTAAATAACTTCCTTCCTTGCCTCGGCACAGGACTTCCTAGTAAGGAGAACTAAGAAATACAATATAATAATACAAAACAATACAATATATAATACAAAACAATACAATATATAATACAAAATAATAAAAATAAAACACTTTTTTGTTTTAAAACCACGATATTTATCACTTTTTTGTTTTATTTTTATTAAATATGTCAAACCACAAAGTGATTGCTTTCTACAATAATATAATACAAAACCTTACTTAAAATCACCATTATATTTTGTATATACAGTTATTTTATATAGTCGCTAAAATAAAAATTTAAAAAAATAACTAAATGAATGAGGTGATATAAAACATAATCCCTACGCAATTTTAGAAGATTACGATAAATATATTTATGGAAAGTGTATAATCTCGCACGTTTCATACCGAATACAGAACAGTAATCAAAATAAAACATTTCTTATTCAATGTGGCGCGCAGTTTTCAACTGGCGATGTTTTCCTTTGTGTTAATGAGTTCTATATGATATAATCCCTTCGCCAGTTGTAGAAGATTAGGTTATATATATTCCGATCACGTATCAGGAAAGCTTCTAATCTCGCGAGTTATATTAGTGTCGTGGATGGGATCAAGTGGTTGAGTGGGATAAGATGTGACATGTTAATGTCTTATTGTCTTATCATTATTTATTGTATTTGACACACGTCTGTCATGGTTTACAGCAATGTTTTTTGGCATCATTGCTCACCCTTTACCAATCGAATAATTAAAAGTTCGGCGATTTGCTCCGCCCAGTGCCAAGATTCCAAGATGTGCTGCATATTCCTTTGTACCAAGAATGGTGCGTGCTTTGTTATTTTCAATTAATAATAATTTTTCTGCTTCCTACGGTCTATGTATACACATTTCAATGAATTATGTAATTTACAATCAAATATATAAATTTGTTTTAGACCACTTTAATTTTAATTACACTCTACCGGTTTCGGAAGAACCCTTCCTTCGTCAGGAGAATATTAAAACTAACCTATGATACAAAATATTAATAGATATATATAAATATTGATAGATATATGATGGTATATGTCTATCAATATTTTGTATCATAGGTTAGTTTTAATATTCTCCTGACGAAGGAAGGGTTCTTCCGAAACCGGTAGAGTGTAATTAAAACTAAAGTGGTCTAAAACAAATTTATATATTTTATTGTAAATTATAGCGAGCCACAAAGTTAATGCTTATTACGAACGTGTAATTGATATAATTAATATTTCAATGAATTATGTAATTATATATTTTAAATTCTTTCGTTCGGATTTCTGCAATTTATTAATGTTTTACTATTTTCATAATTGTCAAAGTTTAATAATACAATGTTCTTTTTACAATAATTATTTCCATATTTAATATTTCGTAATTTTTTTCAGACATTTGGTCAGCAAATTTACAATATGATGACGTCGGTTGCAGGCTTAATATAGTATTGTATCTTAGAAATTGCCAAATGAATACCGAAAGAATTTTTCTTAATTATCGTCAGCGGATTTACTTTTTGCTGATGGTAGGTGTTGGATTTTTTTTCGTTCTTTGTCCAAAGCAAAACGTGTAACGGATGTATCGAATTTCGAGATCAATGTTGTCTCTATTCAATCTAGTAGTTCTGTGAACATTAGACCTCGCATTCAAAGTATGTTTCTAATTCTTTCTTATTTAATAAATTAAACCAAATTTTTCTCTGAAACCAAAAAATGTGTAAGTAGGTACTTGAATACCTACCTACTTAATTATAAACAATATATTTTATGCTAAAAAAAAATATTTCAACTCTGCCATAGGTCACCCCAAGTGGTTAGCTACGTTTGGTGTCCTAGCAGGGGTGTCCGGGTTTATGGGGTGAGGTTTGTTAGGGTCTTGGCGGTGGATGCATCTGCCTACCAGGAACGTGGAAGGTCGGATCGGGAGCGGGAGTAGTTGAGTCTTTTGACCTCTCCAGCAGGACTCTCGGAACATCGCTTTGCACCGCAGTGGAAGAGATCGATTCATATGTCAATCACTCCTGGAGACACTGACTCCTACCCCTCGTACCTTTTCCCTTCCCAGAACTTCATCTCCTTCCTTTCCTCAAATGACCCTCCACAAAGCATCACCAAAGATGACATAGGCTCTGAGGGGAATTATTTTCCTCAGGGCCTCCTGTGTGGAGCTGATGTAAAAAAATCAAATTAGGAATTTTACAATTTGTCCTATAAAACGCCCCGCATCTCAATGACCATTCTTTGTCAAACAGTACGGTAAGGTAGTGGGAAGGTAGGGTACCATAATCTTTATCGAACCATTAAAACGGCTACCATCTTGAAACAGAAACGGAAGGTACAAATACATTTACAGACAGATGAAATTTATTTTTTCAGTCGTTTTTTTTACAAACGATAAAATTTTTACAAATTGATAAAAAAAAAACAGGACTTCACTGTCAGTCAAAAAAAACATTCTTAGCCGGCGTATTTCATGGCCAGACTGCTTCCATTTAACAAGTTCGTGGCAGTATTTGATGGCACACCGTGGCATGTTATTTTGTTCTTCACAATCGAGTTCTTCTGAGTGCCTACTAACATAATATTATTAACAAAATAAAAAGTTTTTAATTTATTATTATTATATTTCCTAATTGTATTCTATAATTTATTTATTATTTATTTATTTATTTATTAAACGCCCTTATGGGCTTTTACATTTTAGTTAAATAGATGAGTATAACAGTGATTTCGAAAAAATCTAAATTAAAACAACAAAGAAAGCATAATACAGTGAACATAAAAGTAAAACAAAAGCATATATCTACAACAAAATATAACAATAAATGCATATAATAAAATTAGATACATAGGTAAAAAATATAAGAAGTTTCACAAAAATATATATAATAATGATGTTACCTACGTGTTATGTGTGCAGACAGGGACGTCGCTATTGTTATTTTTTATGGATACTAAAATGTATCTACAGATTAAAAATATATTTTGAAAGAGAATACTATTTTTAAAAATAGGTACAAACAACCTGACAATGTTGAAATTCTACTCCTACTTTGGAACCCGACGCATTTGGTACTAACTGGTCATTATTTTATTAGTTTCTCATTTGGCCGCCTGCACAAATAAGTTTGTGTATTATCTCTAGCTAAAACAAAAAGTTCAACATTGCATTCAACATTTCGAGAACATTTTTTGTTTTTTTCCACATTCTCGTTGTCTCCTGCGTTTGTTTGAACATTGGAGCGCTGTAGGCGTGGCTACAGACATGACGCGTCTACACACCATATTTTTACAGGACTTCGAAATATTGAGGTTTTGCAAAAAAATTCAAATAAATGGAATATTTCTGAATGTATCCGAAAACTAAAAACTGTTTTGGAAAGATGATGAAATGCGCTTTCAAATTTTATGATTCAAAATAAACATACAGTATTTGAAATATAAAAAGTTTGCGTGCAAACATAACATTTTTTTTAAATGGCTCACCTTTGTCTCTCACTAAAATGTTAATAAAAAAAAAACACATACATATTTACAATAAAAATATATGAATTTGTTTTAGACCACATAATTATGGCGAGCTATAAAGTTAATGCTTATTACGAACACATACATATTTTATTAAAAAAATATATTATAAAAGTTATTGTCACCTCATTTTTTGTCATTTCATGTAAAAATAATTAATTAAAAATTTTCAAAAATTTATAAAACTAACTTTTAAGTTAACTTTTAAATTTTTACCACTTGGGCACATAAGCTTGTTTTCACGACAATTTAACGTAGGTAGACATAGGAATGACGTATGCCCCGGACCTGAGTTATTATATAAAGCGAGATATTTTCTCTTTCTAAAACTGTTTAGATCATATGTCTGGGAGTAAAGTGCATTAACTTCGGGAGGTGATTCTACCATGATAGTAAGGGAGACACAACGATTTCTATGTGCCCCTTGTGAGTTGTTCCCAAAACCGAACAAATAGACCTGACGGGTTTATCATAAAATGTTATACGTGTTTATTGGTTTGGTACAATAAATTAATATACTTAAAGGACTTTATTAACTTCCATTACATCATTTATTAAATTCATAATTACGCTCATTGCACATAACCTTAAGAACTCGTGCGATTTATTCACCTATGACGCACCGCGCAGCTGTTTTAAAAAAATGAACATTTATGTCCCCTACCCTGCCTTCCCCGCTTCACCCGGGTGTTGTCGTGTTTTCCATCGACCATGGAAAGCATGAACATTGTGTCCTATTGACCATTTTGTAAGTGATGTGGAAGCAGAATGTTGTCGCAGGAGATGATAATATTGAAGGAAGAGACCCCGCTTTATATGTGGATTTTTTTAATGTTTATTTTTAATTTTCCTGTTGGAGACCTAATCCGGACAATGTTTACCTGCCGTGACCAAAGTAATGTGATATTGTATTTTGCGCTGACAAGAAAACAGTTGTATCTAGCTAATGTTAGATGCTAAATGTTAAAAGTATCTAATGTCAAAACAGTGATATTATAAATAATATAAATTGTAGTCAAATATATTTTTTATTCATATTTTACCTGAAATTTGTTAAATAAATTTTTGACAATTGAATAATTTCCAGTGCAAAAACCTTTTTTATTTAAAATAATTAAAATAGTAAAAAATCAAATGCTTGTAAAAACATCTAAGTAACAACTGCTAGGAATTTAAATGTGCTCTGTGTGATTTTGGTATGAAATTCTAAAAAAAAGTATATCAAATATCAAAAATATTAGTTGTAGACAAAATTACTATATTAATTCTGTTTTTCTTTTCTTTCCAGACAATCCAATCTACACAAGCTGTGAGGCGTGATATTAACTAGTGGGCAAGATAGAAGAAAGCGTCAAGTCTTCCAAAAGAGTCGTTGTAACTCTTAACACATATCAAGTCGCCACAACGGGGACTGCATGAAGGCGGGTTACGAACCTTCGCAACTCAAGTCGACGATGCTCCCAAACAACTAACTCAGAGCAAGACCGAGATTCAATAGATACTTCTCATCTTTCTCAGTGAGAAGTTATCAGGTAATTTTTTTTTATTTACAGCAAATATCCTGTCTCATATTTCTGTAAAAATTTATAAATATCATTTCAGAATTTCGTTCGGTTATAATGGGTGAATAAAGAGTTATGACTTAGATCTTACATAATGGTATTTTTTCCCAGGATTATTTACTTGAATTTTAATAAAAACAATTTCAATGTTTTGTCTATCGACAATATGTAAATTTATATAGACAGCTGGATATTTAGCAATTCAGCTTCAAGTAAAGAATACCATTGAAATAATAGAAAAATTTAAATTGTATTAAAGATTTTCAATATATTTTTTGTTCTGTTTTGGTTCGGATTTTAAATAAGAATTTGCGGTAGGTATTTGTTTGATCGTCCACATTTCAAATTAATTATCCTGCACATCAAAATTGATTAGTTCCATCAAACTTCATGGATTAACTAAATGTGATATGGGTTTGATTGGTATAGTTATATGTAATTTTATTATTTAATATCCAGAGTGATTAATTTTATCTCAATTACATTTGCTACATTACAATCTGGATCTATAATAATTAATCCATCGATTGAACATCAATGTTACTAATAACTATTACTGTCGATTGACTAATGAATAATAATTGTTAGTTTTTTTAATATTTCGAGTATCCTCATCACCTTTATCTAATGGCCTCTTTAAGATCTGTATTATCAAATCCAATGCTCAATCCACCCCACAACTTTGTTCAACTGTGTGGCCTAGTTCCTCTTCCCCCTTTTTGTAGTTCCACAGTACAGACAGTTGGTTTTTGTGAGGTCTAATCAAGAAATTAAATAACATTATGTTATGTTGTCTGTTTCAGTTGTGTGGAGCGGGCCGCATGCCGCACGCGGCGCCGCCTACCCCCGGCGCAATGTCCGCCCGCCACTCCTACTTCTACACCGTGGAGGTGGGCGACACCAAGTTCACCATCCTCAAGCGCTACCAGAACCTCAAGCCCATCGGCTCCGGAGCTCAGGGCATCGTGTGGTGAGTCTCTCTTCCCATACCTCTCCATACTTCTGCTATCGACACCCTTTCTTCACAAAAGGAGCTTTTCAGATTTACAAATAAATATACTCTGCAAAAGAGATGGAAATAAAAAAACCATTAAACAAGATAACATTTCTATGTCTTTAATGTTTCATTACGTCATAGACGTTGAAGAAAATGCTTCAATGATGTTCTATTTCTATTACTTAACCTATTACCTCCATGAATTTTTATTTTTATAAATTGGAATCATGATTATAACTCGATAGTATAGACCTAAAGGAGAACCCAATGAATGGACAATTGGATTTTTTTTTTGGGGGTATGACAACGAAGACGAGATTTGCCTCGATAAGGCAAATGATATTCTTGCATTATAGTCACACGATTCACATCTTCTGCATTATGGTCTTCTTAATGCTCCTACTGCAATTCCTCGGCTTCAGAGCATTGACTGATTCAGAAAAGATAATAATGTCCTTTACGGAATGCCTTCTGAGAAGGTTTTCTCTATCGGCTGGTCTTCTGGTTTCCAAACTCATGATCATACTTCCTCAAGAAACAGTGCAACTTCTACTCATTCATAAAAGCACTGCTGAGGCAAGACACAAATGAAGACCAGAACCACTCTTGAAACCTAAGTTGACCTGAATATTTCTAACTCCATTGTCAAGGGTCAACACCACCCTCTCCCACGATATAATTTTGTATTGGCGCTGGGAAAACGATTTTTTTTTCATGCTTCCTCTAAAACTTTGCCTTCTTTTCCTACTTTAATTTCTTCCTACAATGTATTTGGATTACTGGCTACATTTGATCATAGTTTGTTGTTAATACTTCTTGATGATTGTCGTGCCAACGGCATACAAGTATTTAGTTTACCACATCTACCATTTCATCAAATTCCATGTAATTAGAAGAGCGGAGAGAGTTACACAGTGGTGATAAAAACTACACACAAGAAAAAAATATAAAAGAAAATGTAATATTTTTTGCAATTTCTTACCTGTCTTCAACTTGCCTGAAGCTTTAAGATTATTTAAAAGGTATTTTTACAGGGTTTTAATAAATAATTAATTAAAAATAGAATTATTAATAAAATTTATCACTTTACGTTATTTGAAGCTATAATACCAATCTCGAAATGCTGCAAAACGTCTTGGTCAGATTCAGCTTCTCTCATGGTGAAAACATAATGATCTATTTGAAAGATGCTATAAGCATCATCATTGAGGATGTGTTAAGAGGAACGGCTGCACGACCTATTTCATGCAAAACTTAAATTGGATTTGAGACCAAAATACCCAACCAAAATGATTCATTTTTAAAAAATTTTAAGCAAATATGTAGTATATATATATATGTGGTATTTTATTAATTTGTGTTTTAAATTTGTGATTTGTAGGCCATTAAAGAATTAATTTTGTGTGGTTTTAGAGGTAATTCGGAATTTTTTGTGATTTTGGCTATCCGTTCACTGAAGCAACTGAAAACTGTCAACTGGCTTTGTATGACAATGTGATGGCCCGCACACTACAAAATCCCTAAAAAACCCGTTGTCAATGGAAAGCAAGTGGTGACTCGCGACTCGCACTGCTGATTGGCGTGGCCGGCCGTTGCAAGTCTGCTGTCAGCTGATTGTTCTTCGTCTATGATTAAACAAGCTTTTTGACCAATCAAGACATAGAAACCAGCCGGTTTTTAGTTTAGTTTCAGTTGCCTCGTCAGCGGAGCGCCTTATTATTAAAAAATTATCTTGTCCTACCCAACTTCTATAATATAATGAAAAATAAAATAAAACAGTGTAAAATTTTAATTTGTGTTCCAACATAAATTGGTTGTCTGCTATTTAATTTTCACCAATCAAAATTCTTTTTGTAAATCATTTTTTATTTATTTTATGTACGAGGGCGAGTCAATAAGATCGTGAAAGGGCAACACCACTCCTGTCAACAAACATCTGTCAGTTGACTCCTGTCAAAATTTGAACAAGCTGCGTCATTTAGTTTGTGTTTGACAGCCGTTGATAACAGACTATCGCGTATTTTGAGGAGAAAATGGAAAAAAAGTCAATTTCGTGTGCTCATTAAGCATTATTTTTTGCGGAAGAAAAATCATCACTCAAACCAAGGCTAAGTTTGATAAATACTATGGGAACTCTGCACCATCAATTTCAATGGTAAAAAAAATGGTTTACAAGCACGGAAGATGCTGAACGTTCTGGACGCCCAGTTGATGTTTCTACACCCGAAACAATTGAAAAAATTCACGATATGGTGTTGGCCGATCGGAGGTTGAAAGTGCGAGAGATTGTGGAAGCCTTAGGCATATCACATGGCTCAGTGGTTTCAATTTTGAATGATCACTTGGGTAGGAGAAAGCTTTCCGCAAGATGGTTGCCGCATTTGCTCACAATCATGAGCAAACACAATCGTGTGACAACTTCGCAGGAGTATTTGGCGTTGTTTAACCGCAATATGGACGAGTTTTTGCACCGTTTCGTAACCATGGACGAAACATGGACCAAAAAGCAATCAAAACTGTGGGTTTCTTGGAGTGAATCGGCGCCAAAGAAGACCAACGTGGGTTTGTCAGCCAATTAAGTCATGGCGACCGTTTTTTTGGGATGCACGCGGTATAATCCATATTAACTACCTTCAAACGGGTAAATCAATCAATGGCGAGTATTGGGTCGATTCAATGAGGATTTGAAAAAAACTGCATTTGACCAAGAAAAAAGTTCTTTTCCACCAGGACAATGCAAGGGTGCACACCAGTGGCGGTCGGTCACTTTTGGTATAAGGGATGCTGAAGTATTTACCTACTATCAAATATAAAAATCTATAGACTAGCCCACGAACAAGATGCAATTACTAATAAAGTGTATAGAGCTCAAAGGAGACTACGTTGAAAAAAAAAGAGTTTTTTATCCAAAAACCTGTGATTCATTCAAAAAGTCACGGACTTATTGACCTGCCCGCGTACCTATCATCACATTTAGATAGTCAATAGAGCAAAATATATTTTTTAATAAATTATCATTAACAAAAAAACCAAAGTTGCCTCTAAAATGATGAAACATTGAGTTCTATATTAGCCTATTTTTTATAAATTAAAACACAAATAAATAAAATCAGAGCGTCCGTACTAGACATTTGCCATATATATATTTTGATTAAAAATATAATTTTTGAGTTTGGTTGAGAATGTTGGCCTCAAATCCAAAGTTAAGATTTATATGAAAAAGGTTGCGCAGCTGTTCCTCAAGAATATTTGGTGATTCAATGTCACATGATTTAACAATAATATATATATATATTTTTTTTTTTTTTTGCGAGTCATTGCTAAACAATTTATTGTGATGATGTTTTTGGTTATTTTTACCCATCTCTTTGCCCAGAGTATTTGCTGATAATAATTATTTGATACTTTGTAGAAATTTCTTAGTCATTGAAGTATGAATTTTATATTATTATATATCAGAAGTCGAGGACGCCCGAGGAAGACATGGCACGATCAAGTGAATCAGATACTTGAGTCGGGCCATGTCAAGAGTCAGAATAATAGAAGAGCATGTATGATAAGATGTATGAATGTGAATGAGGCGAGGAGTGTATGCCAAGACCGAGTTGTTTGGCGGTCCATCCTCTCTGCCTACCCCTGCGGGGAAACGGCGTGATGGTTAGTTAGTTAGTTAGTTTAGCTGTCATATTTAATTTTACATTGAACTAGTTTTTCTCTGTTCTGCCTGATATATTTTTTGTTTAATACGTAGACCTTTTTTTGTTCTATTGTATTCTTTATTTAATTTCACGCTTACCTGTATTTTAGCACTAAAAATATTTTTCTTTTATTTTTAATTATCAGAGCCAAATCATAATAAGGTATTGAAGACTTTGATATCTGTGTTTCCTTCTTTAAAATCCCACAAACACCCTTTTTAACACAGTTATAAATATCTTAATATCCATTTGGTTTTCACAATAATATTATTACAATACATGGTGATAATGCTCTCTTTTCTTGAAATACACCATGTTTTTGGGATATTTTTAATATTATATTAATTATTAACAATTAAATTATTATTAATGAGCATAATATAGGATAATACAAAATTTATCAAATTATCCTTTTCAATATTATTTATCATTGTAATTTTATTTAGTATTTAGTGGCTCTTAAGTGATATAGATATATATATTTATTGTTTTATGCACATTTTGGTTGATTGATTTTGTTTGTTTTGTATCATTTCTTATTGTTTTGTTCACTTTTCCTAGCTGATCCGGTCACAGCCCCCGTTACTATAAATGAACTAGAAGTTAGCGTTGTGAATTGAAGTCTAAGGAGGATATTAAGTGCCCGTAGTTGGTTGGACCACATGTTTTGCATTCCCACGGGATTTGTATTAACCGGGTTTTCGGCTTGCACACCTTCAAGGGGGGTTATGGTGTATTGTTTAGTGGGCTCGGCTTGTGATTGTGGAATATGTTTCTGAGTGTGCAATTTGGTGACACGGAGTTCCGTGTTCCCGAGCGCTACCGGGAGCTGTCTCCGCGAGGGCTGGGGGCGCAGGGGATGGTGTGGTAAGCATTCACCCAATCAAACATCTCTCCCCTCTCCCACTGACTAACCCAACACTACTCACTAACAGCAAACACACTGTTTCTTATTCATCTCCCGGATACGTAAAGAATACATTATATTTTAAACTGAAACCTAAACACCTGATAAAGTGAAGGACTTCTTATGTTTTATATACGCATGGTTGCATTATTTTTATTTTATTTCAATGTGTCTTTTTGTTTGCATACATTGCATGTTTGCTGTCGGTATTCTTTTTGTTACGTCTTCTTCATCAAATCAACTGAGAAATATAAGCTTTTGGCTATGCTCTTTCATACTCTGTTTTATTTTTGTACTCTACTTTATACGTTAACAACTTTCTCTCTAAATCCTCTACCCATTTTATATAGTGACATTTTCAAAATGTGTAATAAAGTAATGCATACTTGAATATGTTTGGTTATGCTATTATCTTTGTATGTATGTGTATCCCATTATTAATAAGCCAAGTGCCATATAAACTCTTAAGAGAACCTTATGAGGACATTAATTTCATGTAATGTG
Source organism: Limnephilus auricula (assembly GCA_951813805.1). Taxonomy (NCBI): domain Eukaryota; kingdom Metazoa; phylum Arthropoda; class Insecta; order Trichoptera; family Limnephilidae; genus Limnephilus; species Limnephilus auricula. The sequence continues at coordinate 38,103,978 of OX638388.1, forward strand.
TCATTATAATTTTATGTAATAATTGCTAATATCCTATTTAACCCACATCATTTTATTAATTGTCTATTAGAGCTGCATAGTTGTTCAATCTATCCGCCAGACCTTGCTTTATTTTCGTTTATCTCGTTTTCAGCTTAAACTGGCACCGTAAGAACGAATTATATAAATGTCCTATGATCTAAGTTAAGTAACTAATTCTGATTGAACAGTTTCAGGAGGCTTATCTAATGGATTGTGTATAATTTCAGTGCTGCCTACGATACGGTGACGCAACAGAATGTGGCTATCAAGAAGCTGTCCCGACCGTTCCAGAATGTCACACACGCCAAGAGGGCGTATAGGGAATTCAAACTCATGAAGCTCGTTAATCACAAAAATGTAAGCTATTTATTTCATTCAACAATAAATTGTTACGATTCTTTTAGGTTATAACCAAATTTACAATTGCTCTTAATTCAATTATGTTAACTCGAGTTGACCAAATGTTCAGGAGAACGGTCTTTTTAACCTCCCACTTTGAATAATTACTGTGAAACTCTTTTTTTCTAACGATTTTTCAAGGGACCGAATGAAAAACTTGTATTTCGAAAAACTTTATCCACTGGAGCGACAGAGCAATTTCAAACTTTTTTCTCAGATTGCTAAAGGAAATTTTTCCTCCCACATTAAAAAAATCATACCTCCGAATTCGAATATGGAGACATACAAACTGAGTATAGTTCTATACCTATAGCTAATGAATTAATCTATCTTTTGTCTATTATCACATATTCGTAGGATTTATAAAAAAAATATTATTAAATCGTTACCAGTTGAGTGGGCATCGCATTTGGGTCCCACTTAGGCGTTCCGTGTTCGATTCCTCGGCTGGCTAAGTCTTCCATCACCACAAGCAACATCTTCCGCTTAATGGTGGTAGTAGGAGATTTTTAAATGTTGCTAAAGAAAGACAAACATTTTCAGGTTACAAATAACCCGGGAATGTTTGTCTTTCTTTTTAATAAAAAGTTTTTAAAAAAAACATTTTAAATAATCTAGAGAATATTTGCCATATTTTGGCAACAAAGCAATCCGTGGTTTTGCAAATAGTGCCATATTGTGGCAAAAAGCGCTCGACGGTTAAACGTATTATAGTTTGAAATTATGCCATTCTTTAAATTCAGCATTCAAAACTAACATGCTTTGTATGTGAGAACCTTTTGTGCGGTTTTACTCTATAATACTTATGAATTATTTTGCTTTAGAAATTTTATGTGTAACTATTAATTTCGCATGTTATTATCATTTGCGAGTTTCACATAATATCTACATTTCTTAACTTTGTCTATCTAATGTGAACGTTGTTCAATTATTGCGAGTTTTTACAGTTTATCACCAACTAGACAAGTCGGTTCTAGACTATTGATAAATACTGTGAATAATGATAATATTAAAACTGCAGATTTAGTTTGTTGTAATTTTTAATTTCGTTTTCTTTATTATTGAATAAAATTCTTTTACCTAGAAAAGTGGTGTTGTCTTTATAAACTAATATAACATTTGAATGATTGCAGATTATCGGGCTGCTGAATGCGTTCACGCCGCAGAGGTCCCTGGAGGAGTTCCAGGATGTGTACCTGGTGATGGAGCTGATGGACGCCAATCTCTGCCAGGTCATCCAGATGGACTTGGACCACGAACGCATGAGCTATCTGCTCTACCAGATGCTGTGCGGCATCAAGCATCTGCACTCCGCCGGGATCATTCATAGGGTGAGACATCTAGCTAGCCTCTCTTTCTGTTACACATATCGTTCACATCAGAAAGTCGGAGAGGTTACAATGTATCTGACGGCTGTATTCTTTTCAAAGTCAAGTTTATTTTTGTTGTCTCAAGATACAGTGAAAGTTACTGTTATCATCATCATTATTGTTGAATCTGGTTTTTTTGTCAGTTGTGAAATCATTTTTATAAACCCTTTCTTGTATTTCTATAGATCTGTACCGCTTTTGACAGAGATACATTTGCCTTGTTCCCAAAACTATATGTTTTTTTTTATTACAGGATTTGAAGCCGTCCAATATAGTTGTGAAGAGTGACTGTACCTTAAAAATATTGGACTTTGGGCTTGCCAGAACAGCTGGAACCACTTTTATGATGACTCCATATGTCGTCACACGGTACTACAGAGCACCTGAGGTAAGTCTGACTTCCTTTTATCTCATGACAATATACGTCACTACTGGATACTAGTGTTATTTGATGTTCCACTGTAAATTGGTTGCAGGTGATCTTAGGAATGGGCTACACGGAGAATGTGGACATCTGGTCGGTGGGCTGCATCATGGGGGAGATGATAAGGGGAGGAGTTCTATTCCCGGGAACTGATCACATTGATCAGTGGAATAAGATTATTGGTGAGTTACTTTTTTACTTTTGCTATTATCTTACTTAATAATGGTTTCTTTCAAACTTTTCTCACATTATTTAATGTTGATCAGCACTAAACTCGAAACGTCGAAACAAAAAAAAACAAAATAATATGCTTCAATTTTGCTAAGTCCAAAAAAAGCTAATTGAGAAATTTTTATGAATTTCTTCAAAAAAACAAATTTAAAATTCTAAAGTTTGTTTTATGTCATTTTTAATATTGATCTTTAATCATTTTATTTTGTATGCAGAACAATTGGGCACGCCCTCCACCCAATTCATGACTCGCCTGCAGCCTACGGTGCGCAACTACGTGGAGAACAGGCCACGCTACGCGGGCTATAGCTTTGACCGCCTATTTCCGGACGTACTGTTCCCGTCCGACAGCAATGAACACAATAGGTTAAAGGTGCGTACATCACTTTCTATCATTATTCTTTTACAGCATCAAACTCCAAAATGCGTTGCCCTCTGCCAAATTAAATGTTTTTCAATAAATTTACTTGTATCGTTAGTTTTATTATGACCAACTTTTTTCTCTTCTTGAACTACTTAAAAAATATTTAATGAGATAGCAATGACTGTTGTTTTGTTACTTTTATTGCCGCAATCGTACTGCTGATACAACTACTGTCCCGTAAATAGGAAAAAAAATATTTCGCCCTCATCAAATTGAATTTTTGAATTCTGCGCAGTATTGAATTTTCATAAACTTCCTCAAAATAGAGAAAAGATCCGTTACTTATTTCATATTGTGCCATAGCTAAATTTAAGGCCCAAAGAACTGCTCTTCTTCCACGGGAATACGCTAGTATTCGATACTGTTTTGTGTATTTACATTGCAAAAAACATCTCACACACAGTCCGTACACGTCACTACTGAAATCATGAAACCCGCACCGCCATCATCTCTCGAAATATCAAAATTAGCTTTTATAACCTTACTCACAATTACTAAAGCTGTCATTTTTTGTTGACTTTTTTGTCCTAGCATTGATCCGCAGCACACTCATTCTTACAAAATATTTGTCACAAGTGACGATGAGGCTATCGCTTTTGCTTGACTATCTATCATATTTATTAATTGCTCCGCAATGTTTAAAGTCTTGATGATGTAAGTGATTACGAGTTAGACCAGATGGTCATGGGATACTGACGAGTTTACAAAATGCTGGCGATGTGTCTGTATACGAATCTCCATGCAGATTTATGGATACTTGAGGAAGATTACTTGTGGAAGAAAGAGATTTGCTAAGAGTTGCAATATTCAACTTGAAATGAAAGATGTGAAGATTGAGGTAGTTGTATTGTTGTTGTGTTTAATGTTTTCGTTGTGTCTAGGCCTCTCAAGCACGTGACTTGCTGTCACGCATGCTGGTGATAGATCCCGAGCGAAGGATATCGGTGGACGATGCTCTCCTACACCCATACATTAATGTGTGGTATGATGAGGGGGAAGTCAATGCCGTGAGTATTATTTATAGGTCTACTGCCACTCCAGCCTCACTCGTAAGTTTAGTACTTGTAAAATTATATTCATATAATTATTTACAAATTTTTATTTCATTTAGATTTTATTTTATTTTACCTTTTGTTGTCTAGACACAAAAGACATTTAATGATTTGTAAAAGAACCGTTCTTTAGAATACAAAGGTATTTTTTATAGAAATTATTACAAAGAATGATATAAAAGTAAGCCATCGTAGCGATTAATTCATATAAAAAGTGATGTACACAAAGTTATTGTGCTTCATTTAATTAATTCATCATATTGTCATTCTGTTTCACCGCCAGCACCGTCATTAGGCTTACATACTATTTTATTATTTTTTAATACAACATTATGTTTGTTTTGTTCATTTTGTTTTTAGTTTTCATTGAATTTAGTTCCTCACGTATTCAAGCTGTCATTTATCATTGGCAATAATTGCCTCATCACGGGCATTGCTGGCAAATCTGAAAACTTTTAGATTTTCATTAATATCTTTAATACCTCCACTTTTTTATATTTAATGTCTTTGCACTTAATTGTTGACTGTCACACAAGTTCCTCGTAAGAGCCGAATGAGAGAACTTTTTCACTTTGAATTTATTGAAAAAAAATACCTCGAATCAACAGCATCAGGTTATGAAGTTAAGTTTTTGAGTGTTTTTTCTCTTTTGATTTATTTTTATATAATAATTATTACTTATAATATTTTATTTCAGGTTCAAATATTACCATTATCCAAAATCCTATTGGTTGAATGTCTACTAATGTCAAATCATTGTAACCCATTTTTTGCTATTATTTATTTGGAAAAGATTGAATAATTTGTTTTTCACAACACTTTCCATCAGTTGAATATGATAATAATACATATAAATATATATTTTTTTTAATGGTTGAGTGTGATCCACGATGTTGTGTGTTTGTTGCATGTGATGTAATGGTTGTGTATTGTTATTTAGCCGGCCCCGGGCCCGTACGACCACAGTGTGGACGAGAGGGAGCACACGGTGGACCAGTGGAAACAGCTGATCTACCAGGAGGTGATGGAGTACGAGGCTCAGCACAATGCGGCTCCGCAGCCAGCACCCACTACCAGCGCCACGCCGCCCGACGTACCCGCCTAGGCTCGCCTACTCTTTTACTAATTCCTCCTTAATACATACACTTATCACGTATCGACGCTCTTTGGTATAGGATTATGCGCAAACTGCCCTCTTACGTGAGAAACTCCTACCATTAAGTGTTTTCTTTGTAAAGGATAAATTATATTGTATTGTATACCGTCACCGCATTTTTCCTCTCGTTTTGATTAATGAAATAGATTAATACTTGCAACTGTTTGATTAACATGGGTCTGCTTACTAAATCATTAATGTTTAGAGAAGACTCCCTCTCGTAGTAAAGTTGTGAATTAAATAACCCCTGCGAGCACCCGACCTTTCAATCTATAAACTTTATTCAACCGATTCCAATCGCTGACAATCTCAGTTGCGTTATTTAGTATTTTGTTGACATGGGTACTGAATTTGATAACTGGGAGTTGATCGTCCAATTTTTAATTTAAACATCTTTTAACTTTTACTGAACACATTTGTGAAAAAGAACTGCGACTTGTTTGTAATGATTATTTTATTTCACTGCCTGGTTCACGATGGCTGTTGAGGATGTGTATTTATTTGTGATTATCAATTATTTTTAAGACTATTTAGAGAGTAATTGTGCAATTTAATTATTATTTTATAAATTTCTAGTTGATACAGATTCAATATTGGTTTTACTTTAGAGCTGACATAAAAAGCGGGAAAGTTGCCGATTCATTGATATCATTTTAGATTTGTTAATTTTTATCATTCTATAAAATGTATTTTTCTTTTTAAATTTTTGTTATACAATTTGGCAATATTTTTTAAATAAGATTGGGTATATATTTACTTTTACATTATTATAATAAAGTTGGTTTATTAACTTTTTTAAATTTTGATTTATGTCCTGTTATTGGAAAAGATATCTTCTGTTCCAACTAGATTATATTTAAACAATTGCATTTGTTCATTAAATTCTTTAAACTTTTTGCAATTTCGAAAAGATAAGGAACTCAATAAAGATGAATTCTTGTGCATTAGTTTAGTAATGGACAAGAGAAGTTTGGAACTCGTTTTATTTTATTGGAATTATGACTAAAGTTGTGTAACACAATATTTGAAGAGGCACTCCCGCAATAACAGTAAATGTATATTTAGTATTTAAATTCGTTCACTTTACAATGTTGTTTTTTCAAAATATGCAAGTACTGTACTAGGATTATATTATTATATATTATGTACATTTTTACATTTTAAATAAAAATACATTTATTACAAAAACAATAATGTTAGAAAATAAACCATTCTTACAATCCCGTGCATCCAAGACCCCAGTTGATATTTTAAGTATTTTATCTTTTTCTACTAAACACGTAGACAAACTTTTGCCCATATTACTTTTTTTTACTTTGTCTCCAGTATCTATTACTGAATAATGTCATATGTTGTAATAATGTGTTTTAGAAATGTGTAAATAGGCTTATGGAATAATGAAGCTAGTTTATTAAAAATATCTAATATCAATTTAAATTCAGTCGTCTTGCGGCTGTTTTCACCAATTATTATATCTGAAAGAATTTTTTGTTGAATTACTCAATTCCATTTTAACACAACTTTTTTACTGAGATTCAAAACGATATAAAAAAATGTTGTTTGTTGTCAAATTGTTTGGTGAAAGCAGGTGTTAGATTTCTGATAAGATAAAGTGATGTTCCATCGAGTGATAGTGTCACTTAGTCCCCCGCCATACACCACTTCAACTAGGGATCACAAAAACAAAGCAATTTGTAAACATAATATTGTTAAGGAAATAAACAATAGAAGTACCTACATAATATATATATACATATTCATTTAAGTTGATTTTTTACAATACAAAAGCACAGCCATCTATGAATATATTACCTAATAATTATTATAAATAGTGTTTTCAAGATTTACCTCTAATGAGATAAATTCATAGAATATTGAAATACGTACGAGTTATACAATAGATTGTCTCATGAATGGAAAATTATTTTTATGCAGTCATTTCAAAAGATTTACAAAAACTGTTATTTTTATCAAGTTTATCTTACAGAACACCTACTATTGAGTGTTCCAGTTGCAACTGTAAAGGTTTTTCTTTAATTCAAATAAATTTAATATTTTTGTGTATCTATTCCTTTTTGTGGCAAAGATTCTAATGAATGGTTGAAATGTTCAGAAGTGCTTTATGTAACATTTAAATAGGGGAAGTCAGAAGTACTTGTTGGTAACCGTGAGCGAGAACAGAAGTGCAATTACATTTTGAATGAGATAAGGATTGACTATTCGACGTTGGGTTTTAGTGGGGCATTAGCCCTTTGATTGGAAATTGTGCATAAGTCATAATTATTATTAACGTAAAGTGGATTTAAATCTAATTAAAACAATCAAACCCTATTTGTAAATAAAGTGTACATTTTTTAAACCTAATTAATAAGGTATTTGTTTATTTTTCAAGTTTGTATATAAAGTTACAAAATATATTAACATAATTATTATCGGCAAAGATTATAGTAACAGCGTAATAATAATTGATATATTGTACCACATTATCAAATGCCAGTCCGTTCCAATATGTTTACTCTCGGTAAGAGAGTCTGTTGAAGTGTATTTATTTACAAATCATGTGAGTTCACTGTCGCTAGGCAAGTTTACCTGTTCTTTTATCTTGGTGATTCTGTGAACAGAACAGCCACTGTGGCTTGTGACCTATTACAGCCTACATGCACCTTATTTCTCACTAAATAATGGAACATAAACAAAGCTTAAACATTATTATTGGATAGTGATATGGAGTATGCAAATGAAATAGGTGGTTGAGCTACGCTGCAAGTCGATGACAATTCCCTTTCCTTTTGGAATACTTTAGATACCTCCGAGGAGTGCATGCTGAATTAGTGTTAACAGACTTTCAATAATAAATAGACGAATGTGAATATGTATTGTATTTGAAACTCTATTAGAATATGGAAGTAAGTATTTTGTAATACGAGCTAGGATTGAATAAAGAATGTATTGTTTTCTAAGTCTGAAAGTTTGCCTTGCTGTTTGCCGTTAAACTAACAAGGCCACATTTAAGTGTATAAATAAATAAATAGCAGAGTCTGCGTGAGGCAAGCTTCTTGTCTTCAGGTGAGTGTTTGTGCTGAAAGTGTAACGTAATCCCTTACATAATATCCCGAATTTTGGATATTTTTTTAAAATACTGTTATGTAATTTATTTTGTGCGACATGTATAACATTAAAGCGAGTTGTTAAATTGGATATTTAGTTAGAGTTAAGTTCTGCATTTCCACAAGCAGTGTACGTTATCCCTGTCGTGTACATTATTATGTCGTGCTTCAATCAACAGACTGTTCTGACTGCTCCGCAATAATCTATGTAGGTGACAGCGACAACTTTTGTGTGAAATCTTTATAAGTTTATTTTTTATGTAGTTTTTATTAGCGGATAAAAATATTGTAAATAAATAATAATAATTGTAAATTTATGACTATGGACAAGAAATAGGATTGCCACAACGCTTGTGTAAATTAGCCGAATTTAAATAACCCTTGACTTCACCCTCGCAATGACATATAACTTGATAATTTTGTGTTGCCACATTTGAGTCATCTGATGAAATAGGCTGCGACTGGCAACACAGCTGGGCATCTTGTAGTGCAGTATGAGGCTGTGATTGCTTCATAGGGAATACTGATACTGTCTCTGGCCTGCAGGAAGATTAGATATAAAGCATAGACAGCCTACTAATGGCATTGTTACATATTTCCATTAGAAGTACAAATGTACACAATATTTTCACATTCCAATCACTGATGTGACTAATTAGATTTCCTTTCATCCTTCTTTACTCACATTTGTTTCCAAAGATGATGTTGGATCGCTTAAAAAAAACAAGCTTCCATAAGGAAAATATCTAATGGCTTCTTAAACTACATAATCCTCTTTTTCCATATGAACAGAAATGATATTGCTCAATTTCTACACATATGGATGAAATCTTTTTACTCTAAATTTTTTTTCATATTAAAGTAGTATAATGATTATTATTAAAGGTTTACCTTATATAAGTTACTTTTAATACCCAAAAATCATGCGCCTGTGAGAAACATTTTGATACATCTAGCAATTGAACGTCCAAGTTGTCCAATCTAATAAATATATCTCATAATAATTATAAGTACTCTAGCTTGACTTTTGTTATACTTCATGAATTCATTTCCTTTGAACAAGAGTCCATAATGGTTTATAGACGGGCATGGCTTGCGTGATGTAACTTGTAAGTGGCGTGGCAACTGTACGGCTGCGTGTAGTGGCGGTGTTCCCTTGTTTTGAAACAGACAAGAGGATACCATATCTCTGTTTTAAGTGCATTACATACTAATGTGTACCTTCATTTGTCACTCTGTATGAATAGACTATCTTTCTTTAGAGATATCTTTCAGATTTATTTGAAAGTGTGTCGATGGAAATGAATAAACTTGTGGAATGAACCATTATCACTTTGTGTTTTAATACTCGATCACGCAATGAAATGTTTAACTTTTAGAAATAAACAAATGTACAACATTGTAAATGGACGGATCCCAAACATTGATGTTTAAAATAAATTAGTTAATTAAAAATACATCTTTTTTATTTACTCTCCAAATTTTTATACTACATTTTTACCCGAAATAACAAACACAAGGTGACGAAGTCAGTAATGAAGACAACATGGTGATTCAGATTATATATTGGGTAAACTAAACTACCAAACCAGGCCAAGCAACGTTCTGAAATCCCATTTTCAGTGGAATAAAGTGCAATCGTTTTAAGGAAATATTGTTTTTTTTTTTTTTTTCTACAAATTTTCTACAAATACTATTTCTACAAATCTCATGATGTCAGAGCTCACCACTATATGTATATAGAATCCTTCGCGGGCGTGTGCACAACGAATCACCTATTGTTTCAGCGCAATCGAATGAATGGTATAGGAAATATTTTTATAACGCCAGAGCTCAGCACTACATATAGAAACCATTACAGGGGTCTAGTCTCTATCTTTCGGTTTCACAAACAAGCACGTTTGCCGTTTAACCTTTCTTGAGGTGCTGTCAACTAAGCGGTCACAGTTTGTATTTACTGAAATATCTTTGTAAATATACTAAACATAGAGTTAATATTTAGGGTATTCCTCCACAATACATTTATGTATTGGATTAAATAAATACAAAATATAAATATTTACTGAGTGTACAGCGCCGGAGAGCGAGGAATTTTTTAGCACGGTAAGGGGAAGGTTAATAAGGATTCGTAACGTAGGTACGGACGTTGTGAGAGATAGAGACTAGGCCCCCAGGTATGTGCACAACAAATCACCAAAGTTTCTTTGCAATCGGAGTAATGCTTTAGGTACCGTATAAGGAATTACGAAGGTGTGCATTTAACAATTCACAAAAGTTTCATTACAATCGGATAAATAGTACAGGAAATAAATTCATAACGCTAGAGCTCACTTGCACTATAATATATATAGAAACCTTCAAGGGCATGTACACGTACACGAAAAATCCACCAAAGTTTCATCGCACTCAGATGAATGCTTTAGGTACCGAATAAGGGACAAACAAAGAAACATTAATTTCTTATGTATTTTTTTTTACAAATCTCATAACGCCAGAGCTCACTATTATTTATAGAAACATTGGCGGGTGTGCACATAACAACTCATCAAAGTTTCATCACAATCGGATAAATGGCATAGGAAATAATTTCATAACGCTAGAGCCCACTTGCTCCATGTATAAGATACCTTCAAGGGCATGTACACGACAAATCTCTATCGGATGAATGCTTTAGGTTCCGCACGAGGAACAAACTTTATAAGATAAAATAATTAATTATTTAATTTCTACTGGCTGGTTGATTGCTTCTATAACACCCATTTCCCCATTCATTCCTTCTATAAAATACATGGATAATATTTTCGTTCAGCGGATGGAACTGCAATGAGAGCGCGCGACCTCTCCCCTCAAAAATGTCCACTCGTTACTGAATAAATTCACAAAATGTAATCGTGAAACCTGGCCCTTAATAGTGTATTTGAATTTTCTAATAAACATAAGAACTGAAGAATAACTTAAATTAAAAACATTTAATCAGTAATAAAGTCCCGTTCACAATAGAAGTGTTTTATTATTACAATATTTTCACCATAACCACGGGGATCCTCTTTGGGCTTTATGGTTTCAACAAAAATTTGTAATAAAAATTCATCTTATAATTATAAATCAAAGACAAAAAAAATCATTTCCTAATTATTATATATTTTTTATAAATCATAAGTAAAATTAAAACATTATAATCTTGATTAATTTTCAGGTTATTATGCCATGTTGCGCCTCCTCCTTCCTTAACCCCACGTTTCAGAGTCCATCACGGCAGATGTGTAGCGTAGCGTCGTCGTCTTAATACTTCTTGGTATCCGGTACTCGACGATTACACCAAACTACGTTTACGACGAAAAGCACATTCATTTCACTAATTATTATACTGAAATACCGGCCCTAAGAGGATTAACGTGCACGGTATTATAATAGTATAAGGTTCAATTAGCATTAACACAAAAATTAATCACGATAATAGTTTTGACCATGAAAAATCTCAAATTATATTATAAAATGAATCAATTTTTTTACATGGGAGATGTGTATCTTCAATAGTCCAATCAATTGATCAATTAGTCTGTAACTAATGAACTCAAAGCACATCATAATCATCCTCTTCTCGTTTTCTCTTCATGGCCTGCGAGTCGTCCGTCTCCATCTTCACAACGGATTGTTGATTGCTTATTTTAGGAGCGGGTTTGGAGATCACTTTGTTCCCAGAACTAAATTTGAACACTGGCTTAGGCACATTGACAGCCTGGGTCTTAGACACAGTCACCAATGTCTGTCGCTTGACGACCATTTGATTGGCTCCTTTGTTGTTCATCTTCGGAGTTCCACCCATAGCATTCTTCATGGGAAGTTTCTTAGGTACGTGAGTCTTCACCAATTTATAATTACATGATGATAAGCAATAACGGTCTGGGGGCAGTCTCAAACCACAGTGGGGTTTGATTAATGGAAGCGGGGTAATGTTTTTACTTCTTGCGACGTCCAGCAACACTTCTCTCGGGGGAGGGGTGGTGAAGGATTTGTCAAGTTGCATTTGTACAGCTAAACGAACATCATCCAAGTCAATCACCTTCTTTTTTGCATGATTCGCGAACACTCTAGCGTCGTCCAAAATACAAGTCACGTATCTGTATGTGAATTCCAATAGCTGATTTATCACTCTGGGTTCGTAATCGACGATACCCATGTCTTTCATTATAGACATAATAACTTGGGCATCTTTAGGTATGTGTTTAGTCTGCAAAGACATCTTAGATTTTTCAGATTTCTCTGTCATTTCGAATTTGGAAATTATCAATATTTTTATTTTCTCTGACAGATCAAAAGATCGAAACGTCGAAAAGAAGCAAATAGTTTTGTTTTCTTTCACCTGCTTTCCATAAATAAACCACTTATTAGATTGATATCTTCGGGCTTTTTGTACTTGGCAACTTTGGTCAATATTTTACCATGGATATGGCAATAAAGCTAAGTTCAGACGTCACACACCATAGACGAGGATAGAGGAAACCCAAAAAAGCACGACCATAGACAATATAATCCTGCTTCCGAACATACCCAATCCATTAGCCTAAAATATTATTTTAAAAATGAAATGTCAAAATGTTCCTACAGGACAAGGTTTCATCTGACAAAGTGCTGTCCTGATAAAATGAGCTTTAAAGTATCTTTCTTTACAGCTCATATTCTCAGAATAACGCTGTGTCAGATAGGAACCCGTTGCTCTGTAAAGAAATCGAGATATCGTTAAATTAACCTTAAAATACTTGAAATTTCAATTCCTGTAAAAGGATATTTTCAAATATAATTGGTCGTTCTTGCGATATTATCGAATTTTGACATTCCTCTGCTTAAAACAGAAAAATGAAAACTCATAATAGTATGTTTAACAATTTTATTATATATTAATATAGATACCTAACACAGAAACAAGAAATACAAGAATATTGATGCAGTCTCTCTTTGGGACGATATTAGCTAGTGAATATGAATGAATTCATGTGATCGTGGATCACCAAAGCAAGATGATTAACATTATTCAGAACGTCCGGTAGTCTGTAATACCTTTTAAACAAAAATGCTGCAACGATGAATCCTGGAATGAGCCGATGCATGTGTATGGAAAATGAAACACAGATTTGCTTCGTAATCTTTTGTGATCCTTCTGGCAGCAATCGACACAGTGCATGACTCTGAAGTCACTGTCACGCTCTGAAACATTAACATTATACATTAACCAAATTTCGCGAACAAAACATGTAAAATATTTCCTTTCACATAATATAAAACCGATGTATACCTTCATAATCTTGTGTGTCCCTTATTATGTGACTTGAACCAAAATCTGTAGAGCCTTTGACACTGCATTATCAAGTATTTCGATAAATATGTTCGCGCCGGGAAGTCGTCGTTCGCGAATCGTGTACCCGTTTTGACTTTTGACAGGTGAGCAACCATAGAATTAGCATATAAAGCTAAAAAGCTTCCTATTGGATGGACGCTCTGACGTCACAAACCATAGATAAACGTTTTTGAGCCGGTACGCCATTTTGTTCGGAGTTATACCCCCTGCTGCTTTCACCGTTTTCAGATTTGCACTTTTGTCTATGGCATGTCGGGATCAGTTTATTTATGGGCATGTCTATGGTTATAAAAAGTGTTGCAATGTTGCAATATTAAAATAAACTGCTTGGGCGGAGCGTGGGTATGGAAAAACTCGAATCGGTATTGTTACGAAAATATATTTGATTTATCTACAATCTTTTCGACTTTTACCCGTCCTTATGATTCGTAGGTATTCTTTTTCACAAAGCCAACATGCCCTGTCTCAAGCTATTTTTTATTACACCTATGATGTTGGTCGTTTCATCTCTTCTATACACCAATAAAAAAAATCTAACTCTCTGAAATCTTTGAGCACACTTATCTTACAATATTTCATTCAGGGCCGGTCCTGAGATGATCCTGAGCCAAACGACTGTGTTAGGTATAAGGTATTATCAGTTCCTCGGTTCTTTCGTTCCTTGGCTCCTTGGCACCTTGGCAAGTCGGCACTCGGAGCAGACCGCCCCAAATTCGCCAGCACAGGCCGGCCCTGGTTTTTTTTACGAATTATTTATTGGGTAAATATTAAATATGCAAAGGCGCGCATCAAATACGCACAAATTATTAATAACAATAACATAATGTACTGCATAAATAAAAACAATAACATGTACTGTTTTCTCGGTTTCCTCTGTGAACATGAAACAACAATACAATTTTTTCTATATTCAAAGGTGTATGAAAATCTATTCCAAAATGTACATAGTGGATAAATAATAAGGTGGATACTGGAAAATGTTGTTTTTCCTTCCCTAAAATAGGTAACATTTATAACATTAATAGGTAACATTTATTAACATTTATTATTAACATTTATTTTATTATTATTATGTAAATTTGTATTATTTTTTGTAGATTCGTACATGTACATGATGCGCTTTGATTATACAAAGATGATGCGTAACATGTTGTAGGATTGGTAATTGGTATATTTATGATATGTTTGTATGTACATGATTCGCACATGATTCGCACGTGATTGGTTTATTTATGATTCGCACCGGATAACCGGATTATTTTATTTATGTTTATGTTCGTATCGTACTATATGCGTACATGTACTTTTGTTTACTAAAAAGGAGATAAACACATTGCTTAGTTTAAAATTTACTAAAAAGCTGGTTACGATTTACGATTAAAAGTACGACAAATCACAAAATAATGTTCAGTTTTTAATGCCATGGAATCGGATGGAATACTGCCGAAGTTTGAGTCATGAAATCAACGAAGAAAGTTAGGTTAGAGATATTTTTATTCAAAAACTTTTAATATTATTATTGTTTCCCTTATAATGCTTGCACCTGCTGATATCATCGGTAATTTGAATATATCTAGCTTTTGATAGTTCGATAAACTATCATCACACGTCCTCAGAATTTTCACACTTTGAACCTTACAAATAGGTCCAAAGTTCATTCGCTGTCATTTTAATTCGTTCAGCTGATTCAGATTTGATCTCCGCGTTTGTTCGTCCGCAATCCAATCGCGCCCGGTGAATAGTAAAAGTTTAGTGTCGATTACCTGGCACTTAATACCAGTGTCTTTACTGTTTAATTTAAACCAAAACATCCATTAAAATGTCCATATCGTTTTCTTTGATCAAAAGAGGGTTCGCAACATCAGGAGTTGCTCAAAATATTATTAAAAATGTGACTGTAATTGGAGGCGGTTTGATGGGATCTGGAATTGCACAGGTAAGTTATTTAAACTTACACATTTTTAACAACTATATAATATAATCTTTTTCTCTTTACTCAGTTTATTTTTCATCTAGATCGTTAGATACTTTCTCCAGATGTCAAAAATTCTAGTAATATATTTTAAATTTTAGATTGCAGCCCAAGCCGGTAACAATGTAACTCTTGTTGATGTTAACAATGATGTGCTGAAGAAGGCTCATGCGTCCATTCAAAACAATCTGACCCGAGTTTCCAAGAAGGCGTATAAGGATGACCCGGCCGCAGGGGAGAAGTTCGTGGCTGATGCTCTGTCGCGGTTGAAGACTTCCTCGGATGTGAATGAAGCTGTCAAGTCGACAGACCTCGTGGTGGAGGCAATAATAGAAAATATTCAAATTAAGCACAAGCTTTTTGCCGCTATTGATGCTGTAAGTAAATTTAAATTTAATTTAACCTCCTGAGTTTCAGATGATTGGCCTACATATAAGCTAGAGTGTTGAACAACGTCTGGAATGATATTGGCGCAAGTGATTTTGACCTTCTCCATGTACAGTGAATATAAACATAAGCGTTAAAATCGCATTTTATTTTTTAACCTCTCATCTGTCATCCGGACACCGGTGTCCGAGCGACAGATGTGTGGTTAAACGTCTTCAATAGAATTTAACATACTGGTTCACTACACAGTATAACAAGTTGGCATTGTTACAATTGACACTGGGTAAAGATCAAAATCAATGTCTGCCAATGAATAATTTTAATTATTAATAATGTAACATATTAGTAATAAAAATAAGCAATGTTTCTATAGAAATAATTGATATTTTTTTATAGATTGCTCCAGCCCATACCATATTTGCATCTAATACGTCATCCCTATCAATTGGAGAAATTGCAACCGCTGTGAAACGGAAGGACAGGTAAAATATTATTTGTTCTCATGAAGCAGGTACTTTGTGATGTAACATTATACTTTAAAATAAAACAATAACTCAGTAAATGTGGTGTTTACTAAGTTATTGTTTTATTTTAAAGTAAAATATTATTAATTATTATTTTTTAATTGATAAACTAATGTTTAAGACAAGATTTTTTATGCATAGCACAAAGGGTAACAATTATTATAAGCACTAATTATTAGCCTGAAACACTCATCAATATTGAAAGAATCTTCCGAGAAAAGATACATATCGCCGACGGGACTCTTATAATAATTGAATGATTGCTTATAATAATTGTTACATAATAATAATTGATCATAAAAAAATCTTGTCTTAAACATTAGTTTATCAATTAAAAAATAATAATTAATATTTGATGAGTTAAATTATTTCACCAACAAATGTAGGCATAATATGTCTCGACGCCATCTAGTGGGAAAGTTAGCACTTACATGCCTTTCCCATATAAAAATAAAATTGGTGCAGGTGAAAAAATGTAATAAGCAGTAATTGTTGAATGAAACACTAGGTATATATTATTGAATCATTTGGCGGGTAGGAGATAACCCGCCGTATCTTAATGGTAGAGCACTTGACCGGCAATCAATAGGGTATGGGTTCGAGTCCCGTCGGCGATATGTTTTCTCGGAAGATTCTTTCAATATTGATGAGTGTTTCAGGCTAATAATTATTGCTTATAATAATTGTTAAATAAAATATTATTGTTACATAATAATGGAGATACACTCGCTATACATACTCGGTGTAACTAGTCAAATGTTTATTATTATTATTTTCTTCCTACATACTTATTCCTGAATTCTTAATTAAACTAAGCAGGTTTATAATATAATTAGAGCTGGAGATTAAATCACCACAATCAGCATTTTCTTGATGATATCTAAAGGTTCTATAAAAATCTAATTTAAAATTAAGATTAAATCAATTCCATTTTAAAATATCACTAATTCCATTCGCATAAATCATTAAAGAATCCAAAATGACAAATAAGACAACAAAGAATATATAAATTGTCTTGGGTGTGAGCAACTCAGCTTAACATGTCTTGAAATAGGAGTAAGTCGGTAGCCTAGTGGCAGTGGAATAGCTTTCATCAAATGGATGGTTTACTTTTGCATCAATTACCCTACCCCTACAATATTAATAATACGCCCAACTTCAGCAAAATATTGAGGCGCTAGTGTAGCATGTTGCTTTCCTTCCAGACGATGGCGGCAAATAGTTGAATTTATATTGGATTTCGTGGCAATGGAAGGCCTATTACTGTTATTACAAACCTAATGGCTTCTTTAATATGTTTTTATGTATGGGCAAAAATCAGTAAGGTCATACGTAGGTTACCTAAGATTTATTTTTAAAATTTTATATTTCTATGATTTATTAACGTAAAATAATATCCATTAACCTCTTATCCATTTGTCATAAGCTCACCGTCGGGCAGGGTGACTGATGACAGATTAAAAAATAAAATGCGATTTTAACCCTTATGTATAAAGAAACTGCACAAGGACAAGGTATGAATCGCTTGTGCTAATATCGCTCAAGACTTTTCTTTTTATTGGAGTACTCTAGCCTCTCTTAATGCCCTGATATTAATTTTCTATGGAATTTGGCCATATGTGGGGTAATGTCATCTGACATTCAAGAGGTTAAAATGTATGAAAGAAAACAACCACCCGCAAAACTCGCGTCTCATGGGAAATATCAGAAGTTGGAAGTATTATAACTCTTCTAGAGTATTTGCTGTCATTCATACATAGAATTAAACAATAAAATACTTGTAGATTCGGTGGGCTGCACTTCTTTAACCCAGTGCCCATGATGAAGCTGCTAGAGGTGATCCGCTCTGATGACACCTCGGATGAGGTGTACCAGGCCATCATGGCGTGGGGCAAGGCCGTGGGCAAGACCTGCATCACCTGCAAGGACACCCCCGGCTTTGTGGTCAACCGCCTCCTCGTGCCCTACATGGGGGAGGCTGTGCGCCTATATGAGAGAGGTCATTCTTACATTTTATTTTAAACAATATATTTACTGTTGTATAATGATAAATGCAGCTGAGTTACATAATACATTTTTCGAGTTCAGCACCACCATTCTAACCTCACAGATTCCGAGTTTGTACCAAATTGGTGGACCGCTTTATGAGAGAAATTTATGATGGCTGCTGAAATTATGCATTTTGACTTTAACATAATTCTTTAGGTTTTAGTAATTTTTAAGGGCTGTTTGTTTCACAGAATTTGAACAATTCATCAAATTTGAAAGTTAATTTCAAGTTCTGTGTTCTATTTTCTATTCAAGTTCTGTTATTATTCCATTATGGGCTAGATGTTTTACAGTACTAAAACAATTCATCAAATTCTGTGAAACAACCCGTCTTTAGCATTCATATAATGTATCATATTATTCTTTAACCAAAAGATAATTGACACAAATCTATTTGTAGGAGATAACAGATTTGTGTTAAAACTTGTGTCGATTTTATGACATTCTAACACAAACTCTCCAACCTTTCTGAAAGTTTGGTATATTAAAAAAAATCTGCATTTGGTTTACTCTGTTTTTTCTCCCGTGGTTAAATTGTCCTTCATTTTCATGTTTTTAGTTAGTTGGGTCTGGAGGGAATTTGTGTCATTGAAAATAAACTTTTTGTCACAACCTGTTAGTGGTTGAGTGGGCATTGCGTTTGGGTCCCACCCAGGTGTTCTGTGTTCGATTCCTCGGCTGGCTAAGTCCTCCGTCACAACACAAGCTACATCTTCCGCTTAGTGTGGTGGTAGTAGGAGATTTTCAAATGTTGTTGGGTTATTCGTAACCCGGGAATGTTTGTCTTTCTTTTTAAAAAAAAAAACAAAAAATATATGACGAAACTATATCTTCTTTTTAATTTCAGGTGATGCGTCCGCAAGGGATATTGACACTGCCATGAAACTGGGCGCAGGCTATCCCATGGGCCCCCTAGAACTGGCCGACTACGTTGGATTGGACACCACCAAGTTTATCCTGGATGGGTGGCACAAGAAGTTCCCCGACAACCCGCTGTTCAAACCCATCGAGTCTCTGAACAAACTCGTGGCCGAAGGAAAGCTCGGAATGAAATCCGGAGAAGGATTTTACAAGCACAAGAAATAAATTCCTACAAAGAAATAAGTTGTTTTAAGCTGTTGATTAACTCCCATGAGTGGCGAGAAAATATTTTTTAAACCTGTGTCTTTTGCCCTGGTTAACCTGGCTTACTTTGATATTGTATTACAAGTTTTTACTGACCTGTAGTTTTTAAACTTTATTTTTTAGCGTAAAGTAGTTATATAACATTATTATTGTTGCTTTTGTAGGTACTTTCATATGAACATGTTAATTTTTGAGATTACCTTACATATTGTACAAAAATAAATAACAGATAAGAGTAAAAGTTGTTTTTTTAAAACTGTTTATGATAAGATTAAAAAATTGTGCATTTTGTTAAGTTTTATGAACTTTTAATAAATTTAATCATTATTTAAAGAGTTTAAATTTTATTTAATAACTCAGATACGTCATTTCTATGTCTACCTACATTAAATTGTCGTGAAAAAAAGCTTATGTGTTCATGCAGTTAAGAGAATTTTCTTCAATTTGGTACACAAATATTTTTTCTTTATGTATTAGGTGTCCATATTACTTGCTTACAGTGAGTGGTGATGTTTAAATGTAAGTTAAACTAAGGTTTGTTAAGAGTGTTTTACCAGAGAATACCGGAAATTTGTCCTTTTTAAATAAAATTCTAGACCTATTGACACTTTTTTACAAAAAAACGTAAATTGATTTTGAAAGATTGTTATTGTATCTGGTAGACACATTTTTTAAATTTTGAAAAACTAAGTTTATTTTTAATATACTAAGGTTATACCATTGGTCGTTGGCAGATTTGTTCAATTTTCAAACGATAGATTCTATTAAACAACACAAATTTCAAATCATATAATCTTACAGCAAAATAAATCAATACATAATCTAGTAGAGATATATTTCAGATTTTCAATATTAGTCAAATTAAAATCATTAAAAAATAAATCCAAGAACGTGTTTTGTGACGAAAATACCTCAGTTTTTCTGTTTATGTAAGGTTTTACAAACTAAAATACTTCAGATTTTTTTTACACACTTATTTTGTTTGACATTATTGAAAAATTATAAATTATTTTGATCAAAAATTAATTTTAAGAAGTATATAATTTTCATTCTTTTACCATCTCCACTTTGATAATTTTTATGGCAGTTTGCGACACATAAATTCTCGCATTTCATTAGCCGCTGGGACGCGGCCGTGAGAGGTCCTGTTTGCGCCGCTCTCATTGAGAACATTTTGTAATAAATGGAAAACTTATACCGTTTGGCTTCGTCGTTGTAAAAACATCCGCTCGAAGCGCTGTTAACAAAGTCAGAATAATGGTTTGCTGGATATTACCTCATAATTATTCATTTGCTTACTAACAAACGCATTTTAAATTTTGCACTACTGATAAACAACCGTTTATGTGTGGTAAACGGTTGTTTGTAAAATTTAAAACACATATTATATTAAGGGGGGGATATCAAAACTTGGCTTGACTGCAGTTAGGTATTTTTGGTACTTGTACGGCCCGCTAGCCAACTACAATTTTAGCCGTCTATGGGGCAGACTCGGGTAAGATTGACACCAAATTGGTAAACCATTTAGCATTTTGATAAAGTACGAAATAAAAAATACACTTGCTCTATAAAATTTAAATTTGTTTACTAGATAATGGATACAGCTAGACAGACATATTAGCAATGGAATGGATACATAGAAACATCTTTTACGCCCTGAACCTTTTTTGACGTCTCCGTTTTTTACTCAATGAGACTTTGAATCTAATGGTGTTTTGACGTAGATTGTATGGTTTATAAAATGGTAATAACTGTATTTATAATATTACCGGAAAATAATGGGTGTGAATAAAGGGAGATCATAAAATAAAGTTGTGACAAATATTTTTAAGTACGTGCAATAGAAATGACAAAAGGTGGTTTTGTTTTTGAAAGTTTATTTAGACAAATTTTTTCGTACTCAAGAAAGAATATATTTCAAAATATTAGCTCAGATAAACAAAAAGTAGAATGACGCACATAAACGAAAAATCACAAATTTTAATACAAATTGATATAAAATCAACTAAATGTAAACTTGGTATGCAAATATTCAGCATAATATCCTACAAAAATTGCCAAGACTTGTGGATTTTAGAATGATATTAATTTTATCTTTAGTACTTGTGTTAAACAGTGTTAGTCGTACGGAATTTTTAAACCTCTCAACAATAATAGTAGAATCTTTTTTTTATTTTTATATATAACTTCGCACAGGAGGCCCGGAGAAAAATTGTCTTTAAGCATATTGTATGAAGGAGGAAACACAGAGGCCGGCAAATCGTTTCACAGCTGAGCTGTTGAACTCAAGAACGAGTGGTAGAAGCGACCCGTTCTCATGTGAGAAATTTCGACCGTGTATTTCGACCGTGTTGGGCGCGCGTTTGGCGTGTTTCCCGACTTTGCACCGGTGCTGAAGGGATCAATGACGCTAGTTCCTCTCTGAAGCATCTTCCATGTCTGAAATAACGGTAGAACAAGGATTCCATCGCGGTAGACGACCCTGAATAATTCTTGAAGCACGTGTGCTCCTGAGGCTGTTCCTTCTTATTGGCAGCTCGTGTACAAATTACCCAAAATTTATTTGACTCTCTCGACTCATCGCCTTGCCCCGCTGTGGGAGAGATGGATTCATACGTCCGCCACTCCTTTTTTATATGAATACCTTACAAAAGTCCCACCTGCTCCCGTCTGGAGTCAGTGAGACTATGGCATCCCCAATTGGGGTATGTTGTGTGGCTGAAGGTGAATGGGGATGAGAAGGAAATATTGTAATTATTTCTACAAATCTCATGACGTCAGAGCTCACCACTATATGTATATAGAATCCTTCGCGGGCGTGTGCACAACAAATCACCTATTGTTTCAGCGCAATCGAATGAATGGTATAGGAAATTTTTTATAACGCCAGAGCTCAGCACTACATATAGAAACCATTACAGGTATGTGCACAACAAATCACCAAAGTTTCTTTGCAATCGGAGTAATGCTTTAGGTACCGTATAAGGAATTACGAAGGTGTGCATTTAACAACTTACAAAAGTTTCATCACAATCGGATAAATAGTACAGGAAATAAATTCATAACGCTAGAGCTCACTTGCACTATAATATATATAGAAACCTTCAAGGGCATGTACACGTACACGAAAAATCCGCCAAAGTTTCATCGCACTCAGATGAATGCTTTAGGTACCGAATAAGGGACAAACAAAGAAACATTAATTTTTTTTACAAATTTCTTGACGCCAGAGCTCACAATTATTTATAGAAACATTGGCGGGTGTGCACATAACAACTCACCAGAGTTTCATCACAATCGGATAAATGGTATAGGAAATAATTTCATAACGCTAGATAGGAAATAATTTCATACACGACAAATCGCTATCGGATAAATGCTTTAGGTTCCGCACGAGGAACAAACAAAGAAACATTAATTTTTATACGATAAAATAATTAATTATTTAATTTCTACTTTGCTTGTATAACACCCATTTCCCCATTCATTGCTTGACAGAACTGCAATGCGAGCGCGCGACCTCTCCCCTCAAATGTCCACTCATTACTGAATAAATTTCCAAAATGTTACCGTAAAACCTGGGCCTTAACCCCTTAAATATTTTACTCATATGGGTCTCATAGAAATCGATGTGTCTCCCTTACTATCATGGTTAGAAATATGATCTAAACGCTGTTAGAAAGAGAAAATATCATGCTTTATATTCAAATCTAAAAGTTAACAGCAAAATAAATAAAATTTACACTTTTATGAATCCAAAGTTTCTGACAGAAATTTGAAAAAAAAATTTTAACTTTGAGAATTTTTTATTAATTATTTTTACATGAAATGATAAAAAAGTGAGGTCATAATTACGTTTATAATACATCTGTGTAATAAAATATGTATTTGTTTTTATTTTTTTCATTATCAGTAATTTTAACCAGAAAAACTGTAAAGTCAGCCATTTTTAAAACTTTTTTATGTATGCATGAAAATTTTTATATTTTAAAAATTATACGCTTATTTTGAATTATAAAATTTGAAAGCATATTTCATCACCTTTCCAAAACAGTTTTTAAGTTTCGGATACATTAGAAATATTCCATTTATTTGGATTTTATTACAATACTGTGTATGCTAAAGGTGTTTAACAAAGCCCAATCTTTTATCAGACAAGTTTAGTAATAATGTTCATCCAATGGACTGCTCAATCATTTAATAGATCTCTCCAGTTTTTCATACGTAGTTAATTTAATTAATTTTTTTTTTTTTTATCCCATGATCAGTGTGGCTGTGTTTTTCATTCAAGACATAAAAATGATTTAGGTTGTATTACGATGCGATTTTATTATACAAATAATGGTAAATATACAGAAAATATGAATACGCAGTTTTAAAAAAAAGACCACTAGTAGTTAGACAATAATGAGAAGTAAGTATTTAAGTTTCTGGAAAATAATGCATTTTAGTAGTTATTGTAGTGAAGATTTAGTAGTGAAAAAAAAAATCATTGGACAGCAAAATGAAATCTACATTTTTTACTCCAAATATGCTCAGGAATCGCTGGTTAAAATCATTCAGGTATGTGCTATTACATCATATTTTTAAAAATTGTTTGAAAATTGACATTCAAAAGTCTATTATATGAGGTGTGGCTATTAAATAACGAGACTGACGCTGCTGCAGAAGAAGTACGCATGCGCTAAACGCCAGTGACCGACAGCTGTTTGGCGTGAAGCCTTCTCTTTCGAAAGCAGTACCTCGCGCTTCTGTAAACAAATCCGTATAGCTTTAGCCTTCGTTCGCATTAGAGTTGTTTTTTTGTTTTGCCGAAAAAATTATAATTATAATAATAAAGCAATGAATTGTTGTGAAATTTCACATGAAACTTGGAAAAACCGCTACTGAAGCTCATAATTTATTGAAAGAGGAGTATGGCAATTAATCGCGTGCACGTGTTTTTGAGTGGTTTAAGCGTTATCACGATAGCCGAGAAGATGTTGAAGAAGATTCACACCCGGGTTGCCCTTCCACGTCAAAAACGGATGACAATATTGAAAAAATCGGTAATCTGGTTCGATCTGACCATCGGTTAAGTATTTGTGCGATTGCTGGAACTGTAGGAATTTACAAAGAATACTGCAAATTTTACATAAAAAATTTCATCATGCAAAATGTGTGTGCCAAAATGGTGCCTAAAATTCTCACATTTTAACAAAAAAATGTTTATCTGACACTTTATACTGCATTTTATGACAGTTTATGCCTTATTTACTGGATCTTGCGCCATGCGACTCTTATCTATTCTGAAGGAGCTGACAGAAAAAGACTTCCGGCACTGTTTCGAACAATGGAAGATTCGCATGAAGCGTTATAGGGATAGAGGAGGGGTGTATATTGAAGGTGACAAAAAGTAAATATGTATGAAATCAAAATAAAATGTTACAGCGACTGTCTCGTTATTTAATATTCATACCTAGTATATATCGTTGCTGCAAGACCGGATATGTGAGTTTTCACCAAATTTTACTGTACTTTTAAATGTTCAAGTTTTGTAATCAATTCCTTGATTCAAAAAAAAAAAATTGGTGTAAAAAAATTTTTGCTGAAATCTGGCACATAATATTTTTGCAAGCGCAATGGCGATATGCATAGCTGATATTATTTTTATTTCGTATTGCATTATGTAATGCATATAAGTGCATCTATTTCTTAATAAAAGTGACCTACCGCAGATTCTTGTTCTATGTCCAATATTCGGATAAGATTTAAATAGACTACATGCAATTAAGTAGATGTGCATAGAACACAGCAAAAATACTGGTGGATAATATTATACATAAAGTACTAGCTAAAGTCCCCGGTGTTGCCCAGGCTTTATAGAGAGATTCTCTAAATCAGATGTCGACACTGATTTTCCTCTTATTTTGAATGTCATGTGTGCAAAATGCCTTCAAAAAGTATCAAAATTCTACTTTAAAGCGGGTGGAGGTGGTTTTTAGAAATGTCATGTAGTCAGTGACCTTCTTGTTTTGAAGGTCAATTTATTTATAGAGAATACTTCACAAGAGTCCCAACTGCTCCCGCCTGAAGCCAGTGAGACTATGGTATCCCCAATTGGGGTATGTTGTGAAGCTGAAGGTAAGTGGGGATGGGAAGGAGATGGGGAAGAGGAAGGTGGGGAAGTACCTGGCTATTCAGATCTAGTCACTAAACACGGCTGAAGCCATTATTAAGCAACGTTTCAATTCTGAATGGTGGTCTTACACCAGGGCGATACTGAGAGTATCTTCCTCTCTGTGCTTTTTGCACAGTGTGCAAAATTTCATCATTCTCGGAATAAAACCGTAGATTTGCTTAAAACAAACTCACCGGGACAGTCTTTTTTATATTATAGATATTATGTAGATTTAGTTTAAAAAAAAAATTGAATGCACAATTCTCTTTCAATATATATTCTTATTCTTTAAAAAGAAAGACAAACATTCCCGGGTTACGAATAACCCAACAACATTTGAAAATCTCCTACTACCACCACACTAAGCGGAAGATGTTGCTTGTGTTGTGATGGAGGACTTAGCCAGCCGATGAATCGAACACGGAACGCCTGGGTGGGACCAAACGCGATGCCCACTCAACCACTGACCGGTCAGTAATAAAATAATAATTATCAGCAATAATTATTATTATCAAGGGTAAATTAATGACAGTTAACTTTCTTACGTGCTGCACAGCTTAGTATCAATAAATAAATAAGCTATCATTGCATGCATATCACTTCATTTCAATTTTTAAAATGAACACACTGCTAAATACAAAATAATAAATATATTAACATAATATGTAACATTTAGTGTGTATATTTATAATTGGTGATGTAATTACAGATTACAGGGGCGAACTAGGTGACAATTTCCATGTGAATCCAATGGTAGTGGGAAAGTTATTTTTTACTTACCCAATTGTGGTGATTGCAAAATAAGGCCTAAGAATATATCTAAGGTCTGAAAATCTTCCCACTTCGTAAAGATTGCTGTTAATTAATGAAAAATTCTTTGAAATTTTTTAACTTACCTACTGATTATGGTTAGGAACATGTATAAATAATATGCGACATTACTGGATTCATTTGTTTACACATTTTCCACAAATGCAAATATATTATTATTTATTTAATCTGCTATTATGTATACGGATTTCCAATCTACGGGTCGCTGTTTTTCTAGAGGTCGCCAACTGGTAAAGTTAAAAAAATATATTGATCAAATTTTAATTTTTGGGTGGCTTGTTATTTAAATAATATCATAATTATGACTATCAAATTATAACCTGTCGACAAAATATCTTTAAAAGTTATGCAGGTGTATCGGCACGTACGTGACAAACTTTAACCAGTGATTCCTGACATTATTTGGAGTAAAAAATGTAAATGAAATTTTGGTCTCCTTTTTCAATGACGTTTTTTTTTTTTCAATTACTTTTTCTTAAAAATCCAACAAAAAAAAGTTCTTTTGCATGTCGTCTTGTAGAAAAAAAAAAACATCAAAAATGTCACCGGATCCCAAAATTTTATTTACATTTTTTACTTCAAATAATGTCAGGAGTCACTGGTTAAAGTTTGTCGGGTACGTGCCGATACACCTTGTATAGTTAACCCCTCAGGCTAATTTGTTCAGTTTTCCGAACAACTCGTGTAGGTCAAACACCACGCTTTATATTCAAATCTAAAAGTTGACAGCAAATAAATTAAAATGTGCACCCTTATGGTACCAAAGTTTCTTAATTATTTTTACATTAAATAATGACAAAAAGTGAGTTGGAAGATGTTTATTTGAAAATTTTGCCTAATAAAGATTTTCATTTTATTTTTATTAATTTTAGTTAGAAAACATGTAAACTTTTTTATGATTGCATTCAATAATTTTATATTAAAATTATATGTTTATTTCGAATCAAAATTTGAAAGCGTCCTCACGTTCAAAGTTTTTTGAGGCATTCAGAAATATTCCATTTATTTGAATTTATTGAAAAGCAGAAATATTTTGAACTTCTAACAAATTAGGCCCGAGGCCTGAGGGTTTAAAGTGGTTATTATAAAAGGAGGTTGCGAAAAAGATCCGGAACATAATATATACATTGTATTATTAATAAATGGAAAATGTACATGTCAAAAAGAGTGACACACGCCTTATATATATTTTATATATAAAAAAATAGGTTGGACGGGCCCACTTTCATTACTAGTTCACATCTGTATTAATAGGATTGATAAATATTTTATCAGTATTATCTGTTGTGGTAATGCTAAATAAACCATGGATAAGTAAGATAGCAAATAGGTTCCAGCTACTTAAGATTATATTGTTGGAATATTATCATTAGCAGAGATTTTTATAATTCAGTCACTAGACAATTGCAATTGCATAGATGTTCTTTACATCCACTTTATTATTTTAGTTACTCTAAAATTTATTCCATAAAAGTTTGAAGTAAAAAAAATAGGTAAATATATTCAAAACATGTGAGTATGAATAGATATTGAGTGCATTTTCTTTAATTATTTTTAATTTATGGAGTTTGTTTCAAGAGCCTATGGACTTACCACTGACAGCTCCATTGTAACGTCTCGGTCTTTCTTATAAAAATGATGCATTTATCAGAAAGACGAGTTACAACGGATCTCTCAGCCGCAAAATAATAAGCTTATTTTTACAATTTAAACTGCTTTTGCAACTTTCAAAAAACTTGGTTTCATCCATCGCTGGAATGGTTATTTCAGAAAAAGGAAAAAAACCAACACTGAATATAGGTCATTCCAAAAACGTGTCGATGCTAAGGGGTCAAGTCAGGTCAAGGAGAGGAATAATAGACAAAAATGTGTGAATGTATTTATTACTGTGAAAAAAATTATGGTTGGCTATTTCTTCCAAGATTAAATTTATGTTTTTAATTGCTACACGCATGTTAATTTTGAACTAATTTTATTGTTTTGGTTTAAATTAAATAATTTATTTTCGAAAAATGTTATATAGAAAATTTCTCTGATATACAGGGTGGTGCAAAAGTTGTCATCTGATGTTCCTTGGCTGTAATTTTTTTTATAAGTGAAAAATTTTAGTTCTGCTTTTGGATTGTGTTTATTTGATGTTTTCATTTTTTTAAATGAAAAATGATATCGGCCAAGCGGTTGTCGCCGGAATTGTGACCATAGAGGCCCGATTTATGGCATTTTCCATCACCCTTCCGGCGATAGGTTCTCGCATTCTTGACGGATATTCTCTTTGAGGGCTTCAAGAGAGAAAAGAAACCCCACAAAAAGAAGTCTGGAACGGTTAAATCGGGCGATCTTGCTGACTAGTGCAACTCACTAAACGAGAGTTTGGTGATTTGCACTGGCCGGAAAACAATAAAAAATAAATAAATTTCAGCATTCTTTAGGGGTATAGCAATTTATCTCTTCTTATTGACGTGTATTTTGTATCTATTTACTTCACAAATGTCAAAGCAGAACTGAAATTTGCCACCATTGGCAAAAATATGGCATCTTCCAATAGAGTGATGACTTGCGCCATCCTGTATATTTTGTGTAAAGGTAAAAAATGTGCATCTTATAATTTGTAGCTAAGAAAAACATTTACATATTATGTTGGAAATATAATCCTATGTATGTAGGTACATATTGCTGGCAGTGACCTCGCAATAATTTTCGGTGCAAAGAGAGCAATGCCCATAATACAGACAGAAAAGTCCATAGTTCTCGGTACTAAGAACTTTGCACAAAATCCCCATTGATTTTTTGTGGAAGTAATGATTGATCCATGATATTATACAAATAATAAGATAAGATTTGAATGATTGAACAGTCATGCAAAGCCGTTATAAAAACCCCAGTCTGAGTAGCTCAAGAAAAAAAAATTACACTACACACTTTAAATGTTATTATAATTTATTGCAGGATTAATAATGCGCCGATGAGCAAAGGGAAAGCTGCTTTTCGCAAGCAGAGGTCCGTTTCCCACACTTCCTTTACCACGCACTCCCGCAATGAGGCCATCAGCAGGCATCTATCAGCCTCCGTCAGCACCGACTATTTCACCATTAACGAAGAGTTCCAACAACTCGAGCACCAAGTTGCCGGTCATCAATTCATCGATGGAGAAGATTCTATAGGTTGGTTTGTGTTACGGACAGATTCCTTTCACATCAATTTTACCAAAAGTGATTTCTATACTTAAAGAACTGTTTTTTTTTTTATTACAGGACTGCTGAAATGCAAAAATGGTACAATTTTAAAACCGGTGTCAAAGCCAGATGTTGGATTGCGAGAAGTCAACTTTTACAATCAATTGCAAACGACGAAAGATCCGGCGCTGATAGAATTGAAGGAATATACATCAAATTTCTTCGGCACGAGAATAATCAATGTCAACCAAAGAAAGGTGGAATTTATCATTTTAGAAAATTTACTGGAAGGAATTGCAGAACCGTGCGTTATTGATATAAAGATTGGGAAGCAGACTTGGGACCCCGCAGCGACGCAGGACAAAATTGAAAGAGAGAAGAAGAAATATACGCAATGCAAAAATGATGTCGGCTTTTGCATACCAGGCTTTCAAGTTCATAAACTTGCAACTGGAAGATTACATAAATACAATAAAGAATACGGGAAAAAACTTAACGGTGAAACAGCAGTTGAAGGTGAGTTTGAATAGATACAATATGTGAGCTTTTCAAGGGTACATGTTTATAATACGGAAGTTGAGTGAAAAATATTTATAAAAAATATGTTCATGTAGCCGACATGCAAACTTAAATACCAGTATTTTTTTTTTTTAAAGTTCGTTTTCATAAAAATGAATTCTACAAGTTTGAATTTTATTAAAGCCTGCGAAAACGGCTGGTAAGAAATGGGAGAGTGTGTGACGTCATCTGGTCCCTTATTTGTGTGAAAAATAAGGGAAAATTTGTACAAAACCGGGACACGCTTAATATGGACGAAAAAAATAAATTTAAAAAGTTGTAGTAGTTAGATATTAACTAGTACTAATCAATTCAGTTACCGGAATTTCGAAAAACGTGCATTTTATTGTTTTAATTTAAAAACACGAAATGTCATTTTTCACCGACCGCTATGTTAGGAACTGTTGCAAGTTTCGGTGAAAAATGACATTTCGTGTTTTTAAATTTAAAAAATAACCATTAAATGCATTTTTTTCGAAATTCCAGTAACTGAATTGATTATTACTAGTTAATATCTAACTACTACAACTATTTAAATTTATTTTTTTGGTCCATATTAAGCGTGACCCGGTTTTGTAAATATTTTACCTTATATTTCACACAAACAAGGGACCAGATGACGTCACGAACTCTCCCGCACGGTATTATACTCTTAGTGGGCTTAATAAAATTCAAACTTGTAGAATTAATTTAATTATGAAAACGAACTTTAAAAAAAAAAATACTAGTATTTAAGTTTGCATGTGAACATTGATAAAATTTTTTAAAAAAAGGAGTAAACTTCCTCATTGTATCAGTTTTAAATCAATACAAGTCGTTTTGCAGCCCTGAAAATATTTCTCAACAGTGACGTGAATGGAAGCATCAATAGAGAACTACTGATGCAGCTGCTAACCTTTCTGTGGAAAATACAAAAGTGGGCCAAGAGCCAGAGAGCTGTTAAATTATACTCCACCTCTCTACTGATGATCTACGACTTCAGGGTGCTCAAGAAATATCTAAATCTTGAAACCAGGTTGGTCATTTCAGCTAACTTTATCAGATAAAGGAACCAATTCTATAGTATTTGAAGAAGATAAAACAAATTTGTCAATAATATTCTTTAGCCGCCAGTCTCAAGTCAACCTGACTTTTTCTCTGTGTAATCGATTACAATCCCAAAAAGTTGTAAATATTGTCCAGGAAAGATTCAGAAATTTTAAATGAAATTTTTCTTATTTCCAGCTCGAATGTACGACCCCCCAGACCCAAAAGTTTAAACCTGAGAAAAGTGTCCTTTATCTCCCCTGAAAGTTATTCAGGTGACGTGACGAGTAGCTTCAGTGGCCAGATTTCCCCCACGGGACCAATATTAACTTCCTTCCCCACCGTGTCTAAGCCGCTAACTGCCTACGAAACGCCCAAGACCGGTATTGTGGACAATAAGCAAACTACGTGGCAAAGAACATTCAACAGCATGAGGAGAAGTCATTCATACAGCATTAATTATGGGGATTACTTGTCGAGAGTCAAGCAGGACTATGCCTCTTCTTTAGCAGAGTTGAACGGAGATGTTAAAAAGGACGAGCAATGGTGCACTGTCAAAGTCATTGACTTTGCCCACGCATACCCCAATACAGACCAGACTGCAGACACTAACTATATTGAAGGAATTGATAATATTATTAATATATTTGAGAATTTTCTCAATGCTCCAAGGTGACGATGTAAAGGTGAAACCTGATTGGATATTAGACAACATATCAATACATTCCGTTCGCCGGGTGACTATGATAGTCCGATATTTGTGGATTTAGATAAAAATAATGATATTATACCAGATGATTGATGTCTTTTTCTGTCAATACGTAATAGGATAATATTATATTGTGACAATGTCAAATGTCTACTTCCAGGATAGAAATATGCCAAGTGCATTACGCATCTACTTTCCCAAGTAAAACTAAAATATGTACTTATATTTAGAAATCTGTTCTTACTGTATCAGGTATATCCAATTTGTTAAAAGAATGTATGTGATTTAAATGAACTATACAATAATATTATATTTTTATATCTCCATAATGCCTATTATATTACATACCATTTCAAAGATATTGCAATCAAAATGTGTAAATTGTTTTTTATCACCGAGATCTGATGAGGGGAGCAATGCGGGAGATTAGTATATATGTAATATATATTTGGGTTTGAAATTGAAAATACTATTTGTTAGAAGAAAGATATATTTTTTAATTATTTTAACTATTAAGTTTAAACTATAATAATGCTCATTATTAACATAAATTTAATAAGTAAAATCAATACAACATGATTATACATTAATCAAATTTCATTACACTCTTCACCAATATTTTGTTAAAATAAAATTCAAACACTGTTCAATTTTTCAATACAATCCAATCTTTACTTCTAATAGTACATAGGTTTAATTTAATTTTAAGTCCAATGACAAAAATTTAGGGTCTGATGACAATGAATAATGAATTTCAATTCCAAATTAATATAGTCTTATACAAAATTATCTTCTCAGTACCAATTCAAAATTATCTACTCAAAGAATCTTGACTGCTGGGCGGTTTTACATTATGGTTGCAATTCAATATTATATTAAGAATAAATTTAGGAAATTGTTTTTGCAAGAAACTAGAGAATTCACTAATTTGATTAAACGAATTATGAAAACTCAAACAAAAGGGTAAAATGACAGATTTCTCAGGGTTGTACAATAAGAGGTTATTTATTTCAACAAAAAACTAAATCAGTGGAGTGATTCTGAGTAAAACTAAATATTATTGTTGTTATTGATTGGTTTAGCATAAACTATTCCAAAAGTAACACAAAGAAATAACATTTGAACTAAATTCATCTACATATTGAAGAACCAAACTACAGGCAGTATTTGTTTAGTAATATTAATTTAGTATTGTTGCATATTACTTGTAGGCAATAGTAATTAAAGTCAAATGTTGAAATTAGTTCTTTATGTAGCTCTGTATGTCCCTTTGATGAATACAATTATAACCTAGACAGTTTAGGATCACAAGCCCTTGGGTTCCAAAGCCTTGAGTCAAGACGAGTGATAAGGTGGCATTCAGCGAGTGATGACAATAAAACCAGAGCATAATTTAAATCTCACTTAAATTAAAACAGCACTCACACTTCACTTAATTTATTATAAAAACACAAAATGAATAACAAGCCGATAGATTTCTAACAAGGCATGCTTTACAACAAATAAGAAAACTACATGCAGTAAAACAAACACCTAATTGTTAAATCTGAACCATAAGCTTATAATATTATATTAAAATGATTTTATTTCAATCAGAAAACTTCTTATTTTTATGAAAGCTAGCGTGGTGGTGTGGCGAGTCACTATTCTGCGTTAACACTGTCTTGCTTAGCAATCAATGTCCTACCTCTATTTACCAATTACCATCACTCCTTATTGATTCAAGCAGATAGGGTCCAGTGCAATCAACCAAGTTCTGGTTAATCCAATTCATCTGTGGGAGCTCAAAACACTCATATTTTTGTACAGTGTCACTTATTTAATGAATCACTTTTAATAACAAAACAGACATCTCAAAATTTTTGGTTCAAAGATAACCATTATATTATTCATCTTCTGAAATCTGATCTATCAAAATTATATTATATTATGTACGGATTTTAACAAAAAGATTGAGGACACGTTAACAATTCCATTGATATAATAATTGAATCATAATTTTATATACGTACAACCATTGCTGTACATTTTTTTTGTAATACATGATTACTTTAATAATAACCAAAACAACCATACACATTTCTAGTTATTTCTAAAAGCAAAATAATTTCCTAAGATTAAAAACAAAATATCATTATGTTAATTCAAATGTTACTATCAAACATTTATAATTTCCATTCCCAAAACTGAAGATAACTAAAAATAATAATTGGCTAAATATTTTTTTAAATGGTATATTGTTTGTAAACTTTATACAATATTTTAACATTTGGCCAGCAGTAACTTTTAATTTATATTTCATAGCCAAAGTGCGTAACATCTATCAATCGATATAACTCAAAAAAATTGTAAGCATTGAAAAACATATTAATCACGCATTACAAAGTATTGAAAATATTATTAAATTTGAAATTTAAGATAATTTATCAAAACGAAAATATAATAATATGGAACCCAACAAACATGGAGATATATAATTGAGAATATTTAAAATTGGTTAATTTCATATTGTAGTAGAAAACAATCCACTCCGGGACCCCTCAGTATTATTAATTTTAACCAAACCACTATTTTATCATAACATCTAAATATTTATTTATTTTGCAATAAAAAATCATATCGAAATCAATAAAAGGATTGATGGAAAAAAAAGACGAGCATAATCTTGTTGCTGGGCTGGTAAACACCTCCGATCTAAAAAAATTAAATTTTACAGGAGAGTGAAAAAACGCATTTTGCAGAAAAATGAAGGGAGATACATTACATGTAAGATACATGTAAAGTATCTACATGCATTTACATACATTTCTTTTTATTTATTTATTGCGTACTTTAATAATCAATATTAATATACATAAATATTTTTTGCAGGTCCACCTTTATTTTTCTGCTTCAAAATTGATTTTTTCGCTCTCCTGTAAAATAAAAAATTTTCAAAGTGGAGGGTATTAGGCATACGGAGACGGAGAAGGAAAAAAAATAGTGACCATTGTTTAATTTTTAAATGTTAAAATAAGACTTAATAATCAATAATTTTACACTAGATACAATAGTTACACTTTAAATTTTCTTCTAACAATTTTAGCTATACAACTCACGGCATGTAAATTCAAGGCTCTGAATTTAATTTTTATCCAAATGTGTAAATATTTACAGTAGATTCAAAGCAAATAGATTATTTTTTAGTTGAATCGACAGTCCATTTGTTACATGCAGGACCGCGCTTTAGGCACTTTATTCAAGTGAACATAAATTTAACAGTAATATGGGATTTGACAAAATGTTAAAGACGGAGAGTAGCTACGGTGTTAATAAAGCAATCCTTATGCTATAAGGAAGGTATGAACAAACACTTATATATTTTAATTATGTACAGATAAAATAGTTGAACATTGAATTCAAGCTTGCAATGCGCTAAAAATGAAGAGACGGTTGTTAGACGGCCAGAGGAGTTTATATTTTAGGAAGTTTGGGGGCACTGACTAGCGGGTTAGCCCGGCGGAGGTACTCCTGTCCCTCAGCCTTGTAGTCGTAGCGACAGCCGTGCACCTCGGCATAGCGGTGAGGTGCACAGAACACCACGCCGCAGCGACACGTGTGGATGGACGCTATGGACAGCCGCTTCTTGCAGAATGCACACCGGATCCGCTTGGGCTTCTTGCTCTCCGCCCCGCTCACACTCTCTCTCTCCCTCACGTCTCCCTCGTTCGCCCCTATGGACGGCAGCACCACGCTCTCCGGCGACTCCTTGGTGTCGTACAGGACGTCCATGGGAGAATTGGTTATTTGGAGGCCCATGATCAGCTTCTCATCATCAGTGACATTACCGCGCAGCTTTGGTTTGGTGCCTTGGTTGACATTCACATCTTGGACTCTTCTATCGCAGCGCTCGTACAGAGGGGTGAATTTCTCCTCACTGGGGTAGCCTCTGACGTCGGACTTGTCTCCTAGTCGCAGACAACAATTGTTGGGCATCTTCTGAATAGCCGCTTCATATCCCTGGTTCCCGTAACCAAGTAAAAAATGTCTTCGGGAAACACCATCCAAGCGATTTTTGTGTTCTTGAAGATTATTATGATCTAGTTTGGGTATTTTCTTCACCCTTCTGCAGCGACGCTCGCTACCGACTTCCAGATTTCTGCGAGAGGAACTGGATCCGCCAAACTGATATCCCGAGGACGTGCTCGGGTGGTTCTCTTCAGAAACATCTTCATTTTGCATAAGTCGAATGTTATGAATTGAATGACTTTTATTTAATTTGTCAAGTCCAAAGTGACCAATTTCACCAGAAGCCCTCAACAAGTTCTCAGAAGTGGCACTGTTTCCGGATGACCCAAATACCTTCTCAGTGAAGCCAGGATCCGTCCAACTGATGGAAGAGGAAGTGCTTGTCCTTCCGTCCCCAACAACATTTACTAATTTACCCCCATTCATGCCAAAAGAAACATCTTCGTAACTGTTGTCATTATCTGGTTGAAAATGCATATTTTCATGTTTCAATATATCAATTTTATCTAAACATTCGTCACTTACATCTAAACGCTCACAATTCCGATGTCGACTGAGCGACGGTAGAATTTTATTTCTTTTGAGACCTAACAAGTCGGATGTGCTGCTAGAGAATACCATATTTCCAGGTTTAATGGTGGGTCTCTTGTACTTGACGTTCTCGGTTTTATCTAATTCAGAACTCCAAGTGCGGTCCACGGTGGGAACGTTCAGTTTTGAGTTAAAAAATAAGTTGGATATTGAATGGCTAAGGGTTGAATTCTTCTTGGGGGGCTTTTCTTCGGCAAGGTTGTTGAGTAGGGTCTCACTGCCCAGGGCACTGGCCCCTGTCCCCTGCAGGGAGGGCCCGGCTAGGGACTCCGGGGGCGTGTGCGGTTCCTTCCTCCCGCGGGCCTCCGAGATGTTGTTGAGGTGAGAGTTGGAGCCAAACACCACCTTCCTGACCACCCTCTTCATGTGGTTGGAGGGGCCGGACTGGTAGTAGTACTGGTCCGGGCTGCTTTCCTTTCCAAGCAGTTGAGCCACTCTGTAATCGTTGTGATAATTTCCTGCAGACAAGACAAAAGCACTTTTTATAGCCTCTGGTATATAGCCTCATATATGCGACTTATTTCAACTGAAGCTAATAGCTCTGATATAGGGACACTTAGAATAGTAGATTTACCTGTGTTGGGGGAATGTGCCAGTAGCGGTGGGAAGGGGTGGGATGGTGCGGAAGGGGCTTCCAGGACTACCCCACCAGGGCCTGAGGAACCTGAAGAATAAGAAATGTAATATTATTATTCAATTATTTATAGGAAGAGCTCCAGATGGAGAAAACTTAAGATGTATTATTGAAATTTAAATATTTTTGAGGATAGAAACTATCTTATAATCGCCATAGATGATTGTTCATAAATTGAATTATGCACTTGGTAAAAATTTAACTCAGTAAATTACTAGCTAAAAAAAAACACACAAAGAAATAAAATCCATGCTGATATTTCTCAAGGTCCACTGAGCTTTTGTCACCAGAATGTTCATAACCATTAATTCTGGATAATCTGTTGTATACACCTATTCTAGTGCTAAAATACTGTGTGATAATTGAAAAACGTAAGTTACAAAATGCTACATTTAAATAATAATAAGTCACCTGAATTAGAGACAACTTTAGAATTGCGCTTGGAAGAGGTAGATCTCTCCATAACTTCAGAGTCCAACAGATCATCCGAGTCGTCCCGATCTCCGAGGAAACACTTCTTACTGGTGCTCGGCTCTCGGAAGAGGTCCAAGTCATCTCGCTTATCCGATCCATACGAGGATACGTTATTGAGGGCGCTGGCCATTGAATCTTTAAAACTTTCCGATGAACCGTCGCTCTTCCCCTTGTTCAAAAACGGTGAGTATGAATCCCGACCAAAGCAGTTTGTATTTGAAGATCTCCAGGTTCTTCCGCTGCTGCTGTCATTGTTGGCAATCTCGGAAAAACTGCCGATTGGCGGCCACAGACCAAATTTGTCATTGAATACATTTTTAGTATTGGAGCGGCTGCAGTTTCCTCCGTCCACGTTGAATATGGAGCCGTAACAGGAGAGATTATCATCGCTGGAGCGCTGGGAGAACAGCTTGTTATATCTATACTTGGTAAAGTTGGGTGTTTCATCAAATAATCCATTGATGGTACGCGAGAGGTTTTCTTCGCTTGATGTTTTCTTCAAGGGAGGAGGAACATCTTTACGCTCTAAAGGAGCTAAAAAAATAAAAAAAAATTATTGTAAGAGTGCATTCAAACAAATTCTTTTCTTTTCTCTTACGGTCATAAGGAAAACTTGGCACAATGACTATGTTACAAAAATAACCATTCTGTAGGTTGAAAGAGAAAAAAATTAAACAATCTTATTATTGTAATATATCATTGAAGAAGAATATAACACTAATAATCTAAACGAAAATACGAAATAGAACGAGACATCGAAAATAAAAGATAACGGTCGCATTTTCTCGTCTTACCAGGACAAACGCTATTCCAATTAGGCTACTGCCACCATTTAATTAAACATAATTTTTTATTTAATTTTAAATTTAAAAAATTTATTTATCAAGAAAATATTAACATAATAAAACATATTTCATGTTGTTTACAACTTTTTATATATAAAAAAAACATTTTTTATTTATGAAAAATACCTCCCCAATCGAGAATAACTATTCACATTTGTCAATTTATTCATATTTTAGCCATATTTGTCAATCTTATATTTCAAATTTCAGAATTAACAATATTATCTTGGACTAATTTTTTCCATGGTATTGGCAGCTACCTTTTTCATTGGAAACAAGTGTTCTATATATTATTTATCTATATTTATATATTTATCTGAGACACTATCTAGGTTACAAACCTACAAAATAGGACTAACAAAATTAAATGCAAATTAAAGCTTAGCTCGGAAGATAGGATGAAAATCCATTTATTCAAAACAGGGAAAATCCATTACCTCGCTAGATAAAAGGGTGCTTGTTAGGTTAACACAATATTAACCTTGCCTAAGTACCCTTCATTTTTAAGGTGTGTTAACTTTCATTGTATAGCATGGGATATTATATTATGTATATCCCAATTGGTGTATTCTTTATGTACTCATACTAGTTGCACTTTGGTAAAATACTCCATGCCACTGACGTCAGAATAAATAGATCTGTCCTAAAACCAAATTTGCGTACCATTTGGACAGTCACGTAGCGTGCCTTGGGAGGGGCCCTGTATCAAAATTAGTTGGGGGGCTCAAATGAAGGGTAAAACTCTATAGCCCTATTTCTGTAGCCCGAGGACCCCGTATAATTGATACGGCTGATACAACGGTAGCTACGCCCCTGCATTTGGACGACCCGGAGGCAAACGTGTGAAAACCTATTTTGGAACCAGCGGGGTTGGCGTATTTATTGATACATCATCATTGGTACATATTTTGACTTTTGGCTTGCGCACATCGGAACATTTTGCAGAATAACATGGCAATTATAGATTCCTATCTCCGCAACAAAAGTCTCTTGTCTGCGAATGCCCTTATATAAACAGTTTTTAAGAAGTAAGTGAGTGATCATACTATCATTCGGGTGAGTAAATTATAGGACATTTCGCTGACCTAGTGCTTGTATGTTCAATAG
Organism: Limnephilus auricula; assembly: GCA_951813805.1. Classification (NCBI taxonomy): domain Eukaryota; kingdom Metazoa; phylum Arthropoda; class Insecta; order Trichoptera; family Limnephilidae; genus Limnephilus; species Limnephilus auricula. Next base: position 38,143,691 of record OX638388.1, read on the forward strand.
ACCATTTGCAAATTTTACAGGGGACGTTCGTTTTTGTTTTTTACAGGCAAATTCTAAATAATTTTCGACTTTAGTCATTTCGTTTTATACATGTCTATTGAATACGGTATAAAACGAAATGACTAAAGTCGAGAATTATTTAGAATTTGCCTGTAAAAAAACAAAAACAAACATCCCCTGTAAAATTTGCAAATGGTCTATTGAACTACAAGCACTAGGGCAGCGATTTGCAAAATGGAAACTATTTACTCTTATAAAACATTTGGTTTTTGTAAAAAAAAAAAAAAACTTTTACACAAGATCTGGAATTTTTAGTTACGGCCAAGGGTGGCGAGGAATTTGCGCACAATTGTAAAAAAGGTAGTTTTTCGTAGGCTAATTTCATTACGAGGACTAAAATACTTGAAGTGCAATGACTACCTACTATTCGACTACCATAATACGGGCATTTGCCTAGCTTGGAAGTCAAAAAGCTATGTAAAATAAACCTGTAACAAAGAAAATGAATAAAGAAAATTAAAAAAAAAATAAAAAAATGCGAGTTGCCTGCACTTTGTCGGATACATTTATTAGCAATATTTATCTGAGAAAGATAGATGCCACCACTGCCCCGGTCATGTTAGTTTGTTCCCCTCACCCGTAATAACTTCTTTAATCGGTGCAGTGTGCGCAGTTCTATGCTTACCTTTTCCTTTAGGACTTTTTTTCTTGTTTCGCTTCATTGAAAGCTTTTCCATTTTGCAGCGCAGGTCAATCATCTTGCACATGGTCACAGCTGTTTCATCTGAAATCAAAACACTCGTCATGATAAATTGATTTATGAAGAAAGCAATCACTTTTTGATTTAACATCATAGGTCTCAAAAAATATGTGCATTAAAAAATAAATATTGTGTTGCTAATTCAGTAGGTATTAATGGTGAGCAATTAGTTTTTTGCAATTACTTTTACCCCCTCACTAATAAACTTGTTTTAAATTTTACACAACTAAATAAACAACATACATTGGCCACTTTTAAAATGCAGCTACGGCAACAGCACAAAAAAATGTACATTATTTATCATAATAATGCTGCATCATACTAAATAATAGTGAGACAAAGGATGTACATGTCTGCTTCCCTGGTAGAATTCAATCGTTATCATACATCTCCCTCAAACGTATTAAATAAAATGAAATGCCGCAAATGTGGTCGGAATTTTAAAAGCGCCCATTAATGGTTGTTTTATTAATTATTCCTATCAATTCTGTAAAATTTAACACATGTTTATTATAGTAAGGTAATCATTTCCAGTACACAATACACACAGGTCAAAAAAATATCTGTGCAATGGGGTCTGTGCTACGTGTGTATTTTTTTGGTTCTTGCGTTCCTTCCTGCTCTTTTTAAAATGAACATCCTTAACTAGAGTAGTTATAGTGGATGAAAGCTGCGGTACCGACCTGAGAAGGAATAATCACTCAGCGGGGAGTACTGCTCATCATCATCATCCTCGATGACCTTCACCAAGTTGACATTGTCTCCGTCCCGGAACACCAGCACCTTGCAGCCTGGCGGCAGCCACTCCAGGGCTTCATCCCTACGGAGAACAGAGGCACTTTAGTCAAAGGATTCTATCGATTCAAAAAATACTGTCTGTAAAAAGACTATTCCCTGTCTTCCGCAGTTCCCCTGTAATCAGCCCTCAGCCCTTCCCGAGCAAGGCAAGAGACATATTTCTGCGCACTTCCTTTTGCTTGCGGTCTAGCTATAGCATCTATAATAACAGTTGTCAAGTCATTTATGTGAGTTGTGCCCAGCAAAAAAATATCTATATATATATAAATAGGAATGTCTGTGGCGGACAGGCGGGAGAAGTGGATTCGATTTTTATACGAATCTACAGTTTTATTCAAACTAAGACGAAGGTCAGTCTACTTGAGATTTAGAAAAACCACCCCTTAACTTCTCATTTGTCGTAAGCCCGCCGACGGACGGATTAAAAAATAAAATGCGATTTTAACCCTTATGTATAAAGAAACTGCACAAGGACAAGGTCTGAATCGCACCAATATCATTCCAGACATTTCTTTTTATTTGAGCACTCTAGCCTCTCTTAATGCTTTTATATTAATTTTCAATGTAATTTGGCCATATGTGGGGAAATGTCATCCAATATTCAAGAGGTTAAAGTAGAATTTTTACACTTGACGTAAGAGAAGAATGACTGTCCACATCTGATTTTGAAAAACTCTGCGTAAAGTCCGGGCAAAGCCGGGGATTTCTGTTGGTATATATGTATATATTATTTTTTACATTTTAAAGGAAATGAGAAACAAAAGTTTTTTTAAGGGAGCAGAATTAATTTTGCATTTTTATGCTTATATGAAAATACAAACAGTTAAATAACATTTTCCCTAAATTTTATTTATTTATTGAGTTAGTTTATACTACATTCATAAATGCAAAAAGTAACATTTCATTTTATAAATTTTACAGTACACATAAATGTAATATCAACAGTAATAAGGGTAGCAAATGTAAAATCATGCAAAGTCCAGTGATTTAAATATAGTGACCTGCCAGGTAATGTTTTCTGGATCTGTTTGTAAATAATAAAATTAGATAGAGCCTAAGACAACATAACAAACTGTAAAGTACCCTGAGGTAATTTTTCAGACTTTCAGGCATTTCATCATACATCTTTAGTCCTTTATACATTGAGCAGTTCTGTGACCCTGATTTTCTCGTATGCGGCAATCTAACTAAATTTATATTTCTGGTTTCATAATTATGTATGTCTCTATTAAAAACAATTTCATCAAAGTATTTTGGCATTTGGTTTATGCAAAAAAATTAACACATTAAATAGCAGTTTCTTTTTTATTGGAATCCAATTTAGCTTTTCTCTCATTTGATTAACCCTTGCATACTTGCCTTTCCTCAATACATTTATACATTTCATAACTCTATTCTAGCTTGTTTCCTTCATTGGCCAAATAGTGTGTTTATCGGAAGTGACCGGCCAGGTAAGTAGGTTTCTGTATACATTTGTAAATAATAAACTTAGATATAGCCTAAGAATTATATAATAAATTCTACAGCGCCCTTGAGGTGATTTCTCACAAAACGGCGCTTTACAGATTATCCAATTATTATAACATCGAATAGCTGGTTCACACGGGGCGATTTTTGTCGGTCAACTTTTTTGTTGAAAGCTAATTGACACGTGTGAACACTTTGTCAACAAAGTTATCAACTTTTTTTGTTGCTAGCGAAAGTTGATAGCCCGTCTACTTTTGTCGTTCAAGTATTACTATCGCCATTTTGGTTTTACTAATCGTTCGAGTTTTACATCGAATCGTCGCGTCTGAACACATGTTTCAAGTCGGTTATCATTTTTAGTTACTCGCGGGAAAAAGTAATGAAAAAATATCTGAAATGGTCGGACGATTTAATGTTCAGATTTATGGATCTGTACCAAAGCCGTCCCTGTCTTTCGGATCAAAAACAAGAAGTATACAAAAATAGAATATTATTTTTGAAATGTAAATAATATTATTTTGAAAAAAATTGTGTTGGATGCGCCTAATTCACTCCTTCTCATGATCCATTTTCTCACCCAAGTACGACGTTTTTTATGTTTTTTCATAATCTCCAGCTCCTCTCACAGAACATCAGAAATTAGATAGACGCACGCACTAACAATTTCAGTTGACGCCATTTTGAATGTCAAAATCGGTTCAACTTAAATTGAAACGTGTGAACAAAATGTTGCTCAACTTTTTTCGTAAAATAAAAGTTGGTCAACAAAAATCGAAACGTCAGAACGCCCCATTAGAGAGGAAATCTAAATGTGGAGCAACTATAGTTTTTAAAATGAGCTCTGTGGTGTTCCCATTTAGTTTATTTCTTGGTTTTCAAAGATTTTTTTTTTTGATACCTTCTTTAGCACATATTCAAAATGATAAATTTGGTATGTGAAATTCCTTCTAAGCCCCAAATATTATTAAAATAGCAAGCAATAAATACTTTAATAATTTTCAAACACATTCTAGATCAATCTATATATTTTTATTCGACTCTTCAATTCAACTTTATTTATTACATATCTCAGTGCGAGATTAAGCAAGTACCTGTGCTAAGACGGAAGGTTACTTGTAAGGCTAATAATGTATTGTAATGAGGCGGGTTTATACTATATCAGATCTTTGATCCTAAAAGTCATGGCTAAATAAATACATAGCGCAAGATTCACACAACTCACTCTTTGTATAAATTAATATTATTGTGTTACATAACCTTCTTGAACCTTAAGAGGGTATACCGGAAATTAGTCCTTTTTAAATCAAATTCTAGACGTATTGACTCTTTTTTTTACAAAAAAAAAAAATTGATTTTGAAAGATTGTTATTTTATCTGGTACACGAAGTTTTAAAATTTTGTAAACTAAGTTTATTTTTAATATACTAAGGTTATATTGTTGGTCGTTGGCAGATTTGTTCAATTTTCAAACGATAGATTCTATTAAACAACACAAATTTCAAATTATACAACAAAATAAATCAATACATAATCTAGTAAACACAGTTTTCAGAATTTGAATTTTAGTTAAATTAAAATCATTAAAAAATAGATCCGAGAACGTGTTTGTAACAAAAATACCTAAGTTTTCTATTTATTTAGGTCTTTCAAACTAAAATATTTCTTTTTTTTTTTTACACACTTATTTTGTATATACATTATTGAAAAATCATAAATACTTATGATCAAAAAATACTTACAAGAAGCACACAATATTTAATCATTTATCATCGTGCGTTTTGAGCATTTTTATTTCTTACTTGAATGTAGGTATATATTAAAGCAAGTTTTGAATGAAATAAATCGATATTAAATTTTTAATTTTAAAAATTTGATAAGGGGAATAATCGATCTTTCTCATTAGAACCTCCCTGTACTGTTGCAAGCATTTTTAAACTTTTATTCTCAGCCGCTGGTCAATTGCTCTTAAATATGCACACAAACACGTTTAGTACATAAATCTTCATATCTAGGACATAAGAAAAACTCTAGTAAGATTGACCAATAATGATCACCTTAATTCATTTAAACAGAATATTGAATATGAACTAAGATAAATATGTATGTCACAAATGAAGGAGTCGTAATGAAAGGAAATTACTAAGTCTGATCCTCTTAAAATTTGGTATTTTATGTGATACCGCACAAGACTGCCTGGAGCCAGTGGAATAATAGCATTCACAATTGAGGATTGTTGTGAGAAAGAAGAGAGGATAAATGGAAGAAGAACTGCTGGGCAGTACCTGGTTAATCAGATGTGGTCACCAAACATAGTTAAAGTCATCGAATAAAGAAGAACAGGCGATGTGGGCGTGTTTCGAGGTGAAAAAGGTTTTCCAAACAGGCCTTAAATTTGCAATACAAAACCATGTTTCATCAACATTATGAAATTCTAATGGGATAGCGATATAGTAGTCCCAGAGAGAGATCGTATGTGGTGAATTCGTATCTTATCGTTTTCATATTCATACAAGACACGTAAGAAGAATGATTTATCCCAACAATAATATGATATTGATACAACCTCTCTCTGGGGTTACTATATACTATGTCCAGCAAGTGTACGTGAGACAAAGCATGCAATGGGCTAGAACCAAAAGGTATTAAGACAGTGGCGATATTGGTTTCCATTCAAATCTGCATGGAAGGCATTTCTAGTTTGTAATCTATTAGTTGTTTAAAGCAATTTCAAACAACAGTTCAATCCTGAATGGGCTCCTAACCAGGATGATACTGAGAATGCCCTACTAAATTAGAGATATAGCTTTAATAACCCAAGTCAAAAGATTCATAACGAATGAACAATCTTAAGTTCATCTATCTATTAATTAAATTAATTGCCGGCAACCCGGGCGTTTATTGAGATAAAATAATAATTTACAAACAAGTAAGTTACCCGCCTCACTAGACGATGTCTGAGTTCTGAGATGGGTAAAAAAAAATCAATCTATTGCAGTACATATTATTATAAATTATGGAAGTCTTATTATTCCGCTGATTACATAAGGAAAGAAAAACAAAACTTTTATCATTTCACCCTTCAACTATTAAAGTTTGAATGACAAGAGTATGCTGGCAATCACTTGCTTCCAACTGATAATGTGCAACCCAAGCAGCAATTATTATGCAATAAGCGGGAGAAAAACTATAGCAAAAACTTATCCATGCAAGTGACCTTCAAAGTAGGAAGGCGGTCATTACATAAATATCTCCAATTTAATCTATGTTTTCTTTAGTCCAAAACTTTACTATTCAAAGATAAATCTAATGTAATTTCTATTGTTAGTGCATTGCATAATACAGAATTAATCTTATCAGTTCATTCCAATTAATAAATGTGTGGACTTATATCGCGATTAGACTGGAAACTTTCAGCCATATTAACTTTAATACAAGTCACATGAATAATTTACGATGGCAAGGAAATTGTAAGGTTTTCCTCATTCTGTCTAGAATAAAGATTATAAAATAAAAAAAGGCTCAGACAAACAAGAAATAATGAGTTTTATGAGAAATAAAAAGGTTCTCTAAATCATTCTATTTAATGTTTGGCACTTTTTGCTTCTAGCGGGCTATCATATTGATATTACCACATCCATATTATAATTTTTTTTTTTAAAAGATGAACGTTCCCGAGTTACGAATAACCTGACAATATTTGTAAATCTTCTACTATCACCACAGTGAGCGGAAAATGTTGCTTGTGTCATGATGTAGGGCTTAACCAGCCGAGCTATTGAACTGACGCCACCTGGGTAGGACCCAAACGCAATGGCAATTCGGCCACTGACCGGTCGGATCAAGTGAATCAAATACTTGACCTGACTCAAGTATTTGATTCACTTGATTTTGTCACGACTTCCTAGGGCGTCACCGACTTCTTCCATTCACTTGCGCACGTCACACATCTTTCATACACTCTTCTCTCTGTCCATCAGCTCTATTTGTCTAAGCCGTTTAAAATGATTTCGGAAATTAACAAATAAATGGGAGAAATTTAAAACAGATAACTGAAAACAAATGAAGAATAACTAAAATCACTGTTTACACAACACAAATGACATGATTTACTTTTTACATATATTATCACGAAAGTAGTTGTTTTATAGCCACCCGTCATGCAAAATAAAAAACGTTGTATTAGAATTTGGACCAGGCACAAGTTGAGAAGATTATTTTTTAATGTTTCACATTCTTGTGCTATTTTTGTGAAAAAGTCTCATTTCCCGTGGACATACAAGTGATTCAATATTCGCAACTAGCAACAAATAACATTCCCAACCATTAAATACGCTTTCCAAGTTAAAAAAAAACAATGTTTGTGATGAGAGTCACATAACATAATATTACATTTCCAGAATTAGCCAATTCTCACAGACATGTGGCAGATCATTTGTTTATAGTCAAACAATGCAAAAATTATAATGGAGACTGTTTACTTACTTTCTGGCTTTGGCCAACCTTAAGAACATGTGTTTTTTCTACTTTCAAGGTTTTCAATTTAAATTAAAGAGTCAATGTTTTTCTTTATAAAGGGTCAAATTCCCAGAATATTTGTTATAATATAACAAGTGTTTTTATTACAAAATAGTTGTATTGAACTACTTTTAAATGAAAAGGAATCCATTAAGACACATTTAGTAGTAACACAATAATAGATACTTTTATATAATTGTCACATCAAGTTAGAGATAGCTCAGTAAACTGACAAAAGAGCTGGTAAGAAATTGCACAATTTTCAACTGGAAACTAATGTCAATCAACAATATCTACATAAACAGATTATGTATATAATCTATATTCCAATGAGCGTATAAAAAGCTAGTAGGTACTCATGATCCAGATTCAGAGATTGCAAAGAACTAATCATACAATAGTAGACCGAAAAGCAATCATACCTGGGCAAGTTGACAAGTGCAACGTATTATTTAAAGCGAACCTATTATTCTCCACAAAGTCCCGTATGTCCCTCCATTGAATATCATCTACAGAAGGCAATGGAAGTCTTCTGGTGGATATCGGTCCTCCTCTGATAGACAGTACCAGCTTCAGAGTACACCCATCTTTGATAGAATAGTCACTCAAACTTGCAGAATCGTCCAGCTCCTTGAAGTTATATAACAAATGCTGCTGAGACATGGGAATACCTGCAAAACAAAATGAATCTGTCAAACCAAGAAACTTCAAAGATAACTCTATTCCCTCATCAGTGTTCATAATATTACATCATACCTTCGACTCGGAAGATCTTGGTTTTAATGACGTAAATAGTGTCGTGCGGTGACACAGTCATTTGAAATGCCGATCCCGTGAGTGATTCCACAAGAACCTCGATTGTTGGCTGACATAAACCATCTTCCTGCAGTGCTTTAGACCTGCCAGACAATCTTTCCGGGTAGCCATGTTGTGACATTTCACTTTATTTGTTGAAAAACTGATAACATTACTAATAACACACTTTATGAACACTTATCCGCACAAATTGATGCCATCGCAATATGGGTGGGTTTAGTACACAGATCACTTTAGTACAATAATTGTTAACAACACTACGCTACTGCAGGACGTTTCTACAACAGATATACGACCGAAAACGAAAGAATGCGTAGAACTCGCGGAGGTTGATTCGCGCTGATAATAGAATGACGAACACAATTGTATATATTTTCAACTAAAAATAATTAGATTGACTGGGATCTGGAAGACAATTTCAAATAGACTAGGGAACCCATTTCCCATATATAAATCTTGATTTTGCATATGCAACCAAACATCACACAAAATATCACTGTCCTATTTTAACGAGTGTTATCGGAGATAATAGAAAGAGAGGCAACACAATGTGTGCACCAATTTTATTTGTTAATTGAGTAAAGAAATCTGTTTTATCTTCCGGTAAAACTCCACAGAGTCATAGACAACACACCGCACTCAGCGGAAAACAACTAGCGCCTCCTGGCGGTACTTTGCGAGAAAAGGCTAGGCGATTGACAACTCCATTTCCGTTCTCTACAATTTTTGGTCACGCAAAATGGTGTGTATTTTCTCTCTTGGGTGATTTTTTTTCAGTTTTTGTAATTACAAAAGCCTATTATACGTATCTGTTATATTGTTAAACCAAACACTGCTATATCTAAAGATACTTCCGTTTATTTTAATTATGTTTTACGTAAATTAATAACTAAAGAGACGCTGTCAGATCTGCCATGTGGCTATAACCCTAAAATTAGTTTGTTTCGTATATGCCGATGGTTTTAGGATGAGTAAAAGCAATTCAGTATTGTGTTCTCGTTTCCTGTGGTGTGATATTTATTCTTGTTTTAGACTTGCAAGCGACGAAACGCCGGACGTTCCAAGAACGGTCGTGGTCATGTTGAACCCGTCCGATGCACAAACTGCGCCAGGTGTGTGCCTAAAGATAAAGCCATCAAGAAGTTCGTCATCAGGAACATCGTAGAGGCTGCTGCCGTCAGGGATATCATGGAGGCTTCCATTGATAGTAAGTACCCAATCCTCAGATAAGTGTCAAGTGAGCTTCATAACATGGTGTTTACTCCAAATACAGTGAATTCAATATAGCCCCAAATAGTGTATGTCGCAAGTAAGATCTATAGTTTTTAATTCTTTGACGAAATTATGAAATATTAATATTTCACAGGTAATTGAAATCTGCAATACTTCCCTGTATTTTGTAGATCTGTGCTTCAAAGTTTTTTGGCCTGTTGTGCTTTATCTTCAAGTAAACACCATTGTTCTTTCAATCGATTTTCTTGCCCGTCCTTATTATGATGAAATAGTAGTAAATACATCCCAATAAATGGTAGTACTACATTTTAGTTAATAATTTTCACACAAAACCACAAATCTTTTGTGTAAGTTTGTATTGATGTCATCACACAATAATACCAATTGTCAACCTATAATAGCCTACTGTTCGCACATGCCTTTTGCTACGGTGTGAGCACATATTAAATGTAGCTGTAAACAGGTAATGGGTGCCTTTATGATTCCTATGGCGATGGCACAAACGAAACATTAAATGTAGTTTATCATAATAATGCTACAGCTCTTTCTTATACACTAATTAATAATAGTAGTTGAAAATTAGTCAAACAGTGTATGTATGTCTGCTTCCCCAAAGAAAAAATGTAATCATTAACATACATTTCCCTCATGTATTGAAGAAATTAAACTATATAAATTATAAATGTACCCATTAACCGTTTTCATGCTAATCTTTTTCCAAATGACAATTAATTCAACTGAGGCCACATTTAGACAGCATGCTATGCAGTCTTTCAATTGAAGGAACACAAAGCGACAAGTAGCAAGTATCTTTCCACATGCATGTTGATTGTTGTTGCCGGGATGCATGTTTCGCCTCTCGACATGTTTCAATGTGTCCAACAATGTCACCATTATCCAGCAGTCTGTGGATCAGTGCGGCCTTGCGTGCTGTCGCGGAGTGGAATATTGAAAAAACTGCCTTGTTTATTGAAGATTATCATAATTCACCCGAGTTGTGGACTATAAGAACACCGTTACCGAGTAAATACAATTTGTAAACCATTTTGATTAAGAGTGTTTTTACCAGAGAATACCGGAAATTAGTCATTTTCAAATCAAATTCTAAACGTATTGACTCTTTTTTTACAAAAAAACATAAATTGATTTTGAAAGATTGTTATTTTATCTGGTACACGCAGTTTTAAAATTTTGAAAAACTAGGTGTATTTATAATATACTAAGGTTATACCGTTGGTCGTTGGCAGATTTGTTCAATTTTCAAACGATAGATTCTATTAAACAACACAAATTTCCAATCATATAATCATACAACAAAATAAATCGTTATATAATCTAGTCAACACAGTTTTCAAGATTTAAATTTTAGACAAATTAAAATCATTCAAAAATAAATCTGAGAATGTGTTTTGTGAAAAAAATACCTCCGTTTTTCTATTTATTTAAGGTTACTTACAAACTAAAATATTTTAGATTTTTTTAACACACTTATTTTGTTTAGACATTATTGAAAAATTATAAATTATTTTGATCAAAAATTAATTTGAAGAGCTATATAATTTTCATTCATTTATCATCTCCTGTTCGATCATTTTTATGGCAGTTTGAGACATAAATTCTCGCGATTCATAAGCCACTGAGATGCGGCCGTGCAAGGTTCTGTGTTTGCGCCGCTCTTCATGACAATATTTTGCATTAAATTTAAAACTGATACCGCTTAGCTTCATGGTTGTAAAAACATCCGCGCGCAGCGCTGTTAACAAAAACGGAATAATGGATTGCTGGATATTACCTCTTAATAAACCAATTTCTTGTAAAACTCACTCTCGGCTTCTTGACCATAACATATTATAATTCCCTTCATCGCCGTTGTGGGTTTCTTCTTTTGTTTTGTACGATTCATAACTACAGTGCAACCTCCGTCTATTGTTTTATGTAGAAATGAGATATCACTTGGGTGAGTTGCACAGTTACCTACAAATAATAAAATATTTTGTTGTTTTACACCCATTCTTTTGACTCTTTGTTTTCACCTAGGCTTCAGCGAATTTGCTAATGAGGAGCTTGCGCAAGTCAGTTCCGTCACTGTTGCAAAACAACACCAAGATCCTCTCTTTTGACCCTTTGCGGGATTCGTCCTTTAACATCAATGTGTCTTTCTAGTTTTTGAAGATTTTCCGCATAGTAAAAAGATCGCACAGGCACACCACCGTTTTTGAAACACGCAACGACATACGAAAAACTAATGAGTAATGTCAAAAACGTTCTGCTCGTTTACGAGTACCGTTAATTGAAACCAAGCATTTAGCTACGATATATGGTTTTGTATGTTAACATTTTGAGAAACGATTGATTAAGCAAAATAATAAGTACAAAAATTGCATGTTTTAACAATGAATGTGGTAAAAAAGATACATGGAGAACAATCGATGCAATCTATTTTTGTGAGTTTTATATGAAATTAATTTGGGACTGGAAGATATAAACAATAAAATTTGGGAAAATAATTATTCGGGGAATGATCAATGAAGATTTCTCTGTATTACTAAATATGCAGCTGCCACAACTGTAAAGACACGTTGGACCAAACTGATGTTGGCTCCATGGAATCGTTTAGTTACTATGCTACAAACATATAATACAAACCATGTAAACCGCATGCGATGCGGACATTGTTCAAATTTATGGCACATATTCGCACACCCAGAGACTATTCTATGTGACATTTTCCTACGATTGTGTACATTTTATAATGTATTGTTTCTTCTTCCAGGCAACTACCAGCTCCCCAAACTCTACGCGAAGCTCCACTACTGCGTGTCGTGCGCAATCCACAGCAAGGTGGTGCGTAACAGGTCCAAGAAGGATCGCCGCATCAGGACCCCTCCCCAGAGGTCCTTCCCCAGGGATAACCGTAACAACCAGAACAGGCCCAGGAAGTGAACAACTATTCCACTTACATTACTCATAATAAAATAATGTAAACCAACCTTTGTGTTTTATTTTAATTAGTTTATACATTATTTTCTTACTAAGTTGCCACCATGCCTTAACCGCTTGGACACATAAGCTTGTTTTCACGATAATTTAAGGTAGACATAGGAATGACGTTATGCCCCGTACCTGAGTTATTATGACAGTGAAAAGACTGACTATAATGTTAGCAGTTGACTTGTTAGCCTCATATGTAATTTCACACAGAACAATCGATGTAAGGCGCAGTGCTGGATTTATACTTCTCATAAGTATAGGCCACTTCTTTTGCGCCGCCCCTTTCTCCTTAGAAGTTGCCACCTATCATAATCAATAATCACTCACTTGTGGGCTTTTATTAGGTGACACACAATTTTCAAAATAAGTATTCAAATATAGGTATTGAAAAATGAAATAAACTAATGAATTAGTCATAAAGTAAAAGAGTAATATGAAACAAGAATTACAATTTTTACGGACACTGCCGCTTTGCACTGCCGGCCGGCTGGTGCAATTTTTCCATCTTTCGGTTTGATTTTCATCATCCACCTCGTATCTTACCTCCAGAAACTGGCACGTTTATTGAATATGTTGCAGAAAATGCTGATATAAATGTAACACGCTTCACATAATCGTTTTGTTTATTAGCATGTACCAATTGTCAAGGCCGGTCGTGCTCTAATGTTGAATCACCATCAGAAGAGAATTCGTACGATATCGGCCAGGAGACATCTGATGCATCGCTCTTAGAACAATTTACTTGTTATCCAGCAGGAAGAAGACAATATGCTTGAAGAAGTTCCATTAGATAATAATCAATCGGATGAATAGTTTTCGGACGTGTAGAGTGAATGACTGAAGAAAGGAGTGTCAAGAGAATAGATAATAAGATGTATGAATGTGAATGAGGCGAGGAGTGTATGCCAAGACCGAGTTGTTTGGCGGTCCGTCCTCTCTGCCTACCCCTGCGGGGAACGGCGTGATGGTTAGTTAGTTAGTTAGTTTATGAATAGTTTTCCCCAGTCATTCATAATTCACACTGCTTTCATAATTTCCAAGAGTACCTACCATTTTTTATTTAATTCAATTTTATTTTCAACTTTTTGAGCGCAGAAATCGTGATTCTTAGGAAAAAAATCTAAGAACATTTTTTATAGATAATTGATCCACAAGTTTTGTCTGATCTATTTTTTATGCTAAAACTTTCCATTTGGCTGAAAATGCAAAAACCTCATACATATTTGTGAACTTTGCCCTTGAGTAATTCTTTTTGCAGGTGTGGTATCCCAACATTTGTACTAATTTTCAGCTTTATCCGAATTATTGTAACCCTGCATGTCTATTTTGACCGGACTAAAGTAACTATCTAACATAGGATAGGAATGAGTACTGGGAATTAGCGACTTTAACCAAATGAGATTTAACATTAAAGCGGGCGACAAACACGAAGTTCACATCAAAAAGATACTGCGTTATAAGTATCTTTTCTACCGACACACTACGTTATAAAATATTCCTTCCTACGGCAGGAGAAGGGGTCAGTTGAAATCGGAAGCGGTCGAGAGAATATCATTTCTTTGTACTGGATATGTTAACTTGACAGCTCCGTGCATGCTCCGTGTATTAAAAATGACCCCCTCTCCTGTTTACCGTAGAGAGGGGGTCGCATAACTTTTCTGATACCGGCACTGTAACGAATACGAAAAATAATTCCGATTAGCGAAGATTCAAACCGCGATCACAGCGCATCATCTTTTTACGTCTGGCGGGTCTCATGGGATTGTATGGCGAGCGCTATTGTGTTATAAATAACTTTTTGATGTGAGCTGCGAGTATGTCGCTACCTTAATTTAATAGGTAATTCTATCTATCCACAGTGACTTGTTTTTTGTTTATAATCGCACACAAACTTAATGGCTTGCTAAAGTGAGCGAGCGCCTCCCCCTGAAGTCTAATCCATATAATAAGACAAATCCAGGACTGGTAAGGCAGGGACTACGTGGACTGCTATGAGTAGTCTATTACCTTACATCTATCTGATTATGCAGTATATACAAGGTGTTAAGGATCGTACTTGACTTACTTTAACCAGTGATTCCTGACATTATTTGAAGTAGAAATGTAAATAAAGTTTTGGTCTCCGGTTTTTTTTTTTTTTTACTTTTCCTTCATAATCAAACAAAAAAAAATTCTTCATCGTGTCGTTACTGGTCTCTAAGCCAAGTAACCATCCAATCCCTCATCCCGTCCCTAACTTCCCAATACCTACTAATTTATGTTTTTGTAGAAAAAAAAAAGTTTTTTTTTCCCTTAGACCAAAATTTCATTTACATTTTTTACTTCAAATAATGTCAGGAATCACTGGTTAAAGTAAGTCAAGTACGATCCTTAACACCCTGTATAACATAAAATGATAAAAATAAAACGAACAGTAGACAGACTGATATAGAAATAAATGTTCATCCGTTCCTTCCCACAACAATGTCGTCGATTGAAGTTGTGCATTGAAAAGATGAAAAAAATGTGGTGCTAAATCCTTACATAGGCCCTGAGGAAAATTATTTCCTTCAGGGCCTGAAATTTTTGAGGAAGTTGTGCGTTGAAAAGATGAAAAAAATGTTGTGCTAAATCCTTACGTAGGCCCTGAGGAAAATTATTTCCTTCAGGGCCTGAAATTTTTGAGGATGCTGTCTGGAGGATCTTTTCAGGGAAAGAAAAGAAGAGTAAGTTATGAGGGGTGGGTAGGAATCTGGGGGTCAGTGTATCCAGGAGTGACAGACGTATGAATCCATCCCTCCCAAGGCGATGGGTCAAGAGAGGACAAAAGGTCTCCCTCAACCAATCTCCCGATACGGCCTTTCATGGGCAAACGCATCATGTTCGAATGGATAAAAGTAAATTGGGAAAAATGTCTTTATATTCACTTATTTTGATGATTCAACAGGCACTGGTAGTCGCTGGTTTTTCACTTAAAACCATTTTGATCTTTTGCATGCAATGCGCTTTCAGTATAGGAAGCGAGACAGAATAAACGAGCCCATGAAACGTTTATTTCGTGTTCAGAAGTTTCATTTTTCTTCTATTGCGACGAAATGCCGAAAAAAAACGAAAGATGCCGAATGCCAATATCCATTGGTTCAAAGAATTCATTCGGTACTTTTGTTTCATTTCTTGTTCAGATGATTCACTCCTATGAAAGAGACAAAATGAAAAACAGAAATGAAATTGAGTGTTGATTGAGGAAAAGCAATTCATCAATTTAAAATGTATGGCAGCTCACTCGGATACCAATGTGATATTATGATGTCCCGGTGTAATAGGGCCCTTACTGTCCCAAGGAATAGGATAGTGTGATGGACTTGAGCTATGCGGACTGTCTTCCCTTCAAATAATTTAAACTATTGAAAAGTTCTCGTAGAAATTATTTTAACACTGTTGGTATGGAAAACAGTCGATTGAGCCTAGCGATTAATGAAAGACCTAAGATGAAGGTGGGTCTGGTTAATAATATTTTGAAGATTTATATAACTCAGTATTTGTGAAAAATCACCTAAAGAGCCCTGCACAAATTTATAATATATTTCTATAATCTAACTTCTAACTACAGACTAGACAAAACTTTAACGACTTATGGTTAAAATTGTGCATCCACTGGTTTTTCGATCGCTGATACAAAACTATTTCTTATATTACTGCCCTAAAACAGGATTCCTCCAAGTTGGGCAGTCAATACACTTCAATAATGTATAATATTTTACTAAAAAAAAAAAAAAAATTAAATATTATCCATACTTTTTTCAGGAGAACAGTTTGAATATTTAAATTTAGTGTATTAATCAGTTTATTAAAAAAAAAAACATTGCTTTAACAAATTTGAGAAACGGGTATGCAATTTTGTCACACTTCAGTTTTTTAAATTCTCTTATTTTGAAGGTAACAAAATTTGATTATGTGCCATCATTATTGCTGAAATCTTTTTTAAATTTTCAACTTATGCACAAAAGCAATATTACGAATCATTCAAAATTGAGTTTAAACAAAAGTGTTTCTTGAGTCCTGTGACATGTTAAGAGGGGATAAAACTTCATCTTCCGTGGCTGAGCAGTTAAGGTCCTCGGCTACTAATCCACCACCACCATTCAGAATCGAAACTTTGCTTGAATGGCTTGGTGACCAAATCTGAATAGCCAGACACTTCCCAACTCTTCTCTTCCCCTTCCTACTTCCGTCAGCCTCACAGCATTCCCCAATTGGAATGCCATAGTTCTTCTAGTTGGGACTCTTGTGCGACATTCACAAAAAATAAAATAAAATGAACAGCAAGAGAATACTTTTATTTTATCAATTTTTAGACAGCCGATCTAAAAAATCAAACTATTTTATACGTACTGAAAGTTTACCAAAAGATGTTGTGAATGTGAATGCAGTTAACTGCTGCACTGAAGTTGTTGAACGATTGAAGATTTTCAGGATGGGAAAATAAAAAATTACATTGGTTATTTTTGTATTTATTGGGAATTTTTTTGTCCATGAAACATATATACTGCCGTCTTAACTAAAAATACAGTAATTACCAAAATTTTCAAAAATGAGTTGAGAACGGGAAGTTTTAAGTATCGAATTTTTTATGTTTACCAAAAAAATTGTATTAAAAAAAAAAAAGATATTGTTTTTGATGTTACCGCAATTTAACTGCTCATGGTAAGTAAAGATGCAGTATTCCTGTTTCTGTAAGTAAATACACAGTTCCTACGTAGAAATTGAAGATTGAATAGACTAGATTGAAACATTGCCTGAAATGATATAGCCATGTTTGGTGACTAGATATAAATACTAGTACTTCCCGAATTTCTCTTTCCATCCCTTCCCCTCCTCAATTCTTTCTCGTTACAATATACTCCAATCGGGGATGCCATAATCTCACTGGCTCAGAGTATTTGCGACTCTTGTGCCGTATTCACAGCCACTTCAACAATCACAAAAATGTGAAGTAAAAGCGGAAAATCGCATATTTACAACAGATATTGTTATGTTTTAATTTTTTTTTTAAAGATTATATAACAAAAGTGGCCTATTAAACAAAACTGCAAAACTTTGACCCGTGATTGTGGAGAATGACTCCCAATGGAATTAATGTGTATGCGTTTACTTACCACGGCAGTATAGTTCTACGTGGCGTAAGGCATGTGGATCAGGCACCAGTTAAGCACCAGCATAAGTCAGGGGTCAATTTTCGCATCTGGTAAACTAACATGTTGGTCGATCTTCTTCAGAGTCCATCACTTGTATTTTGGTGTGAATAATTTTTATTACTGAAGTCCCATTACTATGTGTTTCTATAATTATATTTGACTTTGACTATTCTGTTCAGTCATCAATTTTATCCAACAAGAGCGCATAAGACCGAGTAACCGTCTAGTCTGCCTTGGGTCAGGCGGTGCGCACCCAAGGCACGTCCATGTGGCATACATTACAAGACTGACTCACGCAGTGTGGATGAAGTTATTAGAGAATGTCGATCAAGCCTTTACAACGAGCAACAGTGCCTAGATCTATCGACATATCAATGAAATGAGTAGGTATCCAAAATGTCTAATTTTGGCTTGATTAACAGGATGACCGTCCTTTCAGATTATTGTTTCTTGCAGGGGATCAACCCCACGACCCACAGAAGCATCCGGAATGGCAGGTAACCAGATGGTTTAAAGAGAACTATATTTATAATATAAAAGATGCATAGGAATTTCACTCCTAATGAATAATTGAAAAGTGAAACCATCAACATTGAAAATAATAGGCAGCCATCTATGTCATCGTTTCATAAGTTTCTATCAGCACTTGCATCAAGTCCATTTGTTCTATTGTAAGGAAATCTTTCATTTCTGTATTCAAGGTAATGAGTGCTTTGATGTCATTAGTTTTACAGGCAAATAAAACAGATTGCAGGTGCAGGAATAATTCAGGGTGAATTGGACATTCTGAAAAAAAAGGAGTGATGTTTCACAGTCTCATAATCATTAAACTCATCTAGGTAAACCTTAATATTTTGAATAATAGTAGCAACAAACCTTCATTTAGACACGGTTCTTCATCACTTACAATGGTGTATCTTTTAACCAGATTGGCTTCCGTTGTAACATTGTCGGGAGATGGTTGAACGATAAGATACAGCAAAAGAATGTTCACTTCACACCTGAAACAGCACAATCTAATATAAAAAAATTAATGTTTGTTTGATCGTATGTTATGTCATACCTTTCATCCGATTGGGATGAAACTTTGGGAATATGATGTGCGCAATATGGGATGGTTATAGGATAGTAAGCTCTGGCGTTTAAAATTATTTCCTATACTATTCATACGATTGCGATTAAAATTGCATCAGATTGCTATTAATTTTTTTTGAATTGTTGTAAACATGCCCATGAATATTTCTATATATATAATGGTTTATGTGTTCGTTTTTTATGCTCGGCCATATCGTTCATCCGATTGCAATGAAACATCGGGAATATGATGTGCGAATACCTGGGATAGAAGAGTGAGATCTGGCATTATGAAATTATTTCCTATACTATTCATACGATTGCGATTAAAATTTCATCCGATTGCTATTATTTTTTTTTTAATTGTTGTGAACATGCCCATGAATATTCTATATACAGGGTGTTCGCCGGCAGATTTTATACTTCAAAAAAAAAAAAATGAATATAATGAAAGTTATTTCTTTATTCACATAAGAATAATGCGGATTTTAGTTTTTAAAAATCATTCTACTCAAATCCTTCTAGCCATAAACATTCTTGCAATATTTCCTTCGTCGGATATTTTGTTGTAGGGCCTCTATTGTTGATGGCGAATTGCTGTACATGCAAGATTTGAGATAAGAAAAAGGCGCAGGGGTCAGATTAGGTGATCTAGGGGGCTAGGCTATGTCGCCGAAGCGAGTAACCAATTTTACAAGAAAAAGCTCTTTCACTTTAGTCCTTGAGTCCCTAGCGGTGTGTGCCTTGCCCCATCCTGCTGAAAATGGATTCTGTTTTTGTAACCAACATAACGATGCAGCTCCGGTATAAAAAAATTGACCAACATCGCGCGGTACCGTTGTTCTAAACTTCTTAACTTCTGTACCCACGCCAATACCAATTAGTTCGAGGGGCAGAATTTTTATTCTGTATAATTCAATCGTCGGATATCAAAGTGAGAACAAAATCGACGCCTCGCCACATTGATCGAATTATTGTTCGCAAAATAAGCCTCAACCTTCTCAACCCTCGACCGCTCCCGTCCACTGACTCATGGCTACCACAAAACTCTTGCATGAGCATCAATAATATGAAGGAAAGATTGCAAGATTTTTTGCGACTAGAAGGACGCCATTTGCGTGGAATGATTTTTAAAAACTAAAATCTGCATTATTCTTATGTGAGATAATAAATAAATAACATTCATTGTATTCATATTTTTATTTTATTTTTTATATATGTATATACTGGTGAGCTCTGGCATTATGAAATTTGAATAAAAAAAATGAAATAGTTCATGTGGTTGTTGGAAAAATAAGTGTTTTTTCTGGAGTTAAGTGGCTGGGAAAAAAGGCTGGGGAAGGAGTATGCGGGAGGGTCGGATGGGGAATTAAGAAGAGGGGCTTCGCGGGAGGGGGGACGAGGGTGAGGGGAAGGCGAAGAAGGTGGAAGTGGAATTCGTGAGGGGGGTATTGTGAGAAAGGGGAGGCAGAACGCTGGAAAGAGGAGCGCGGGAGGGGAAGAGGACGCGGGAAGGGAAGAGGAGGCGGAGGGGAACGGGGACGAATGGGAAATGACAGGAGAAATAATGAAATATGAAGGGAGAAATAATTTATTTATTTAAGTTGCATTGCAACGCATGCCGGGTATCAGTTAGTAAAATAATAAATATGTTGTTCTTCTCACTTTTTTTTTTAATTGACAAAGTTTTTTTTGATATATATATATACCTATAGGTACATATACAGGTTCATACGTAAAAACATAAAAAAATAAAACAGAAACAAAAAAAATCCAACAAAGGCAAAGCCTGTGCATGGGTATTATAATATGTGGATAAAACGGAAGTGGTTAAAATAAAAAAAATTAAATATAGTATCCGTAGAGATCAATGTATTTGATTTTACGGGAGTTTCTGTGATTTTTTTTAAAATTAGAAAAATATATTTATTTAATCTTATATTTATATAATTTTACCTTTGAATATACGTTTTGTAGTCAAGAACTTTTGCAGCAGAATCAATTATTTTAAATATTTTTAGCGCCTCTGCATAATTTTCTGGAAGTAAAAAAAAGAAAAAAATTTAAAGAACTCTTTCGGTTAAACACGATTGTGACTTCGTAAATAGTAGGATTATTCAACCAGTTCAATGTTGATGTTCTTCTTTGGGATTATTCGATTAGCTGTCTTAGGCTACGTCCGCACAGGCAGGCGACTTGCTTAGCGCCTAGAGCCTAGTGGCTTCCACTCTGACTACTTGCTAGGATACACGGTGGCCGCACTGAAGGTGGTTTGCGTGGTGGGTCGTTAGGTGCCTTAGTCATTTGCTTGTCGGCACTTTGACGAGATGTCACTTTCAAAAATAGCTCTAAAACTGCTACTTAAAAAATTCATATTTAAAATATATCTACCATGTTCGGTTCATGACATAAATGAGTTACGATCAAGTCAAGGGGAGTTTAATGTTCTGTATAAACAATTATTCATAAACAATTCTGTATAAACGATTGCTAATTCTGTATAAACCCATAGTTTTTTTAAGACAACTGCATTTTTATGGAGTTCATTAGTTGCATTCCACAAAGGTCTATTTTAAGAACTGATGCAATTAATATGTCATCTATTTTTCCTTCTAAAATGCCTGGCGCCTAGTGTCAAAAAACCAACACGTTTGTTTACTTCGATACACGCTAAGCGACTAGCTAGGCGCCAAGCGTGCAATGCGGCCGGTCGCGAACATCCTAGAACGTTCGTTTTACTAAGCTACTCGCTAGGTGACTCGCTAGGCACTAGGCGCTAAGCAAGCCGCCTGCCTGTGCGTACGTAGCCTTAGAGCATGAACTCAATTATTTGCAAAATTATTACAAAATTATTTGCTTAGCTACAGCATAACAGGTTTTAATCTCTATTATAAGTAAGACCAGCCATTTATCATGCATTGTGTTTTGGGCTGAACAATGGGTAGATATATTATATAAGTTGATGTGTGCATTAGATTTAAGATAATAAACTGACTAAATATCACTACCTCGCATAATTAGGCATTACTTAATTTATTCATTATAATGGAAATGTGAAGAGGATGAAGAGACTCCAATTCACCTATGGTGCCAATGGGAAATTGCCCTGTTGGGAACTAGGTTCAGATACCTAGGGAGACATACTGTAGAACCAGAAGATATATTAAAGTTTTATATTAAAAAAATATAAAAAAATGCTAGGACTGGAATCAAACCATCAATTTCCAGAGTCAAAAGTGCATATATCATAATGCTAAAAAGGCCGTTAAATTTTAATTAAAACAATGTACATAATAAATTACCATTTAAAAACTATTTGCCTCATTTAACAACACTCACCTTTTTTCAAATAAATGGTAGCAATTTTGGATAGGATGTTCAGTTCACAGCCAGTCGTCTCCGGGACAGAGTTATAGTCCTTGAGGCAGTAGCGGTAATACTGAATGGCCTCACTGTGGTGGCCAAGGCGTTCCAGGGCCTCCGCCAGCTCTGTGATGACCGCCACTCTCAGCGGGGACTTCTCGGGGTACTTGCTGTGAGCGTGTAAGTAGGAACTGATTGCTGCCTAGAGACAGCATGTCAAAAATTATTGTTAAATTTCAATTTGATTGAGTAGTATTTTTAATCAAACTACCCAAGTACTTAGGATCTGACTAATACAGGATATAATATAATAACCTAATACAGGATAGGACTCATCTTTCACACAATCAGTTTTTAGAAAAAAAAGGACTGAAAGGTTTGCAATGGTTTTCTTCCAGTTAGTCTGCCTTGATGCAATTATATAAAAAAAAAACTTTTTATTCATTACTTACAATCCACCAACCTCACAATACCTTTCATTAGCAATGAGAATACTATGCGATGCTAAAGCGATGCAATGAGAATATTAGGTTTTATTTTGAGAATGGGGGCAAATTTTAAAAATATGTCAACATTAAAACATCTGTATTGCTCGTTAGTATGAAGCAGATTAGAATACAATTCCACCGTATGGTCACCGTACTAAAAAGTTTATTATCAATCATTAGAAAAGCTACAAAATAAATTCCTTCACTACATTCGCCAATCGAATTTATAAATTATAACAACTTGCGTGCTGAAACTAAACTTTCTAAATTATCTTATAGAAGAGTGTTAATTGATTTGCTATTTTTATTCAAAGTTATTAAATCTAATTTGTTGGAACTCATTTGCATTAATATTCCTGCTAGGCAAACTCATAGTAAAGATACTTTTAAATTCAACAAAAACCTCTACACTAATAATTCTATTTTCTCACCAATTCCTAGAATTCATAGCCTTGCGAATAAACACTGCGAACTTATAGATATATTTAGTGTTGACAATTTTGCAAGCTTCAAAAGGCAACCAATTTCGACTACATCTGCTAATAATTAACTTTTATTACTTTAAATTTTTTATTACATCTTTACTCAATATAAACTTAACGAGTAAATTACAGTCAAACTTGGTTATAGCGAGCATGAGGGGACCGACTAAATCTGCTCCTTATAGCCATTACTCGTTATATCCAAAATAGGTTTTTTAAAAGTCGTATGTACCTACCTACCTGCCCCTACTATAAATATATGTGTAGTGTATTAAAAAACTGTCCTTTTATTCATGAAATTTATAATCAATTATTTTATTTTTTTTCGATTTCACGCCCCTCTTTTCTCAATTCCTTTCTCAAAACAATCAACACATTATAACTACCATCGCCTGGTTCGAGAAAACTTCTAAGAAAAATATCATTAAATTGTCTGTCGTAATATAATCAACTGCACGTGCATATTGTATCGATTGTAAAATGTCACTATCATAAATCACAAGCTTTCGGGATTGTTATTAATTTTCGGCAGTAAAACCTTACTTCTAATAAACCAATGAGGCACAACCCGCTGCCCAATTC
Source organism: Limnephilus auricula (assembly GCA_951813805.1). Taxonomy (NCBI): domain Eukaryota; kingdom Metazoa; phylum Arthropoda; class Insecta; order Trichoptera; family Limnephilidae; genus Limnephilus; species Limnephilus auricula. Next base: position 38,167,434 of record OX638388.1, read on the forward strand.
GTGTGGCCCGCATGTCAATTGGCTTGGCTTGGCTCCACTTGGCTCTATAGCCAATAGAGAAAAATCCAAATGTTTGCGGTAGCTTTTGAAAACCCTCGCTGAGAAAGTTTTTTTTAGTTTTGGTTAATTGACACTCCATGTCCTAAATGGAACTAAATTTGAAGGACCGGTTTGCAGAACACGAAATACGAAAATAAACCCAGAAACTTGAAATCTTGAATTTCGCTGTCAACCTGCTCCCCTCAACGAAAACAAAAAAATTCAATTTTAGGTCGCGACCCGTTTGGTAAATAGGTAAAGCATCCCCTCTGCTAAAAATGTTGTGCAGCACTATCGTAAATTTACCCCGAGTAGGGATGTAGGTACTAGTACCTAGATACCTTCATAAACAATTTTTAAAACAAAATTGACGACGGGTTGCAAAATATACGACAATGTAAAAAGGGAACAAATTAGCAAGGCTCAAATTTTGCATGACTTTCGCTGGTTTTATAAAAATTTTACATAGAGCGATAGCAATGTTGATAGCAAAAACAGAGATGCTATCTCTCTCTAAGGAATATTCTGGATAAGGAACGGCGCTACATAATAAATAAATAAATTAGACAATGTTTAAAAAAGGGTTTTGATGTGGGAATAGAATTAATACAAGAACATTGTATATATGCCCAACAACTGCGCGGCAGGCTGGATCGGGAGAGACTGGTTGATGGAGACCTTTTGACCTCTCCAGCAGGGCTCTCTCGGAACATCGATTTGCACCATAGTGAAAGGGTTGTATTCATACGTCCGTCACTCCTGGACACACTGAACCCAAACCCAACAAATTCCTACCAATCCCTCATATCTTTTTCCTTCCCAGAATTTCCTCTTCTTCCTTTTCTAAAAATACCCTCCATACAGTTCCCCAAAGATGACAGAGGTGATGATATTTTATATGATATAGGCAATGATATATTATGAATATAGGCCCTAGGGAAATTATTTTCCCGAGGGCCTCCTGTGTGAAACTAATGTAAAAAAAAATGTCGCAGTAATACTGCAAGATTAATAAAGAATATTAATTTTTATTTTGTAGAAATATTATAATAAGGAAGTTGAGTGAAAAATATTTTGACTTATAAAAAATATGTTCATGTAAATGACATGCAAACTTAAATACCAGTATTAACCGACCGCTATGTAGGAACTATTGCAAGTTTCGTTAAAAAATTACATTTCATGTTTTTAAATTTAAAAAATAACCATTAAAACGCACTTTTTCCGAAATTCCGGTAACTGAATTGATTAGTACTAGTTAATATCTAACTACTGCAACTTTTTAAATTTATTTTTTTTAGTCCATATTAAGCGTGTCCCGGTTTTGTGTAAATATTTACCCAAATATATTTCACACAAACGGGGACCAGATTACTTGAGACAACGTCACACACTCCCGCGTCTTACCGGGCGTTATGGCGGGCTTTAATAAAGTTCAAACTTGTAGAATTAATTTAATTATGAAAACGAACTTTAGAAAACAAAAATACATGTATTTAAATTTTCATGTGAACATTGATAAAAAAAAAAAAAAACGACTCAACTTCCTTATTGTTTGTATTATTGTAATTCACAATTTTACTGGTAAGTTTTAGGACTATTATAATTAAACTAGGATGCATCAGAAAGATTTAAAGATGCTACGATTTCTCACAATTTTACTGCTTCCTCATGTTTGATACCTAGTTAAATTGTATTTTTACTGACTGTGGTCAAGATTGATACTTCCGCTTGGAATGATGGCGCCTCATGTCGCCAAACCAACATTCATCCACCAACCAATCAGCGCATGATAATCATTTTGCTACAATCTTACCAACCACAGTTATTATAATAATTAGAATTTTACTAGGCATCCACACGATAAACCAGTAAAATTGTGAGAAATCATCTCATGTTACAGTATTTCTAAAGCAGTCCAGTAAAATTAAAATTGTGCTAAAATAAACCAGCAATATTGTGAATTTCAAGTTTGACTAATTAACCATCACGCCGTTTCCCCGCAGGGGTAGGCAGAGAGGACGGACCCCCAAACAACTCGGTCTTGGCATACACTCCTCGCCTCATTCACATTCATACATCTTACCATACATGCTCTTCTATTATTCTGACTCTTGATGGCCCGACTCAAGTATCTGATTCACTTGAACGTGCCATGTCTTCCTCGGGCGTCCTCGACTTCTTCTACCATTCACATTCGCGTCATATATTCTCTTGACACTCCTTTCTTCATTCATTCGCTCTACATGTCCAAACCATCTAAGCGTTCCTTTCTTAATCTTACTTATGACGCTCACATCGGCCTTGCATTCTTTCCGGATCTCATTTCTACAGCATTAAGTCTCCTTTCATCATTTCTCTGCCAGTTCCATGCTTCACTGCCATACGTCACGGTAGGTACCAGCACTCAAGTTTGAATTACAATAATATGAGAAATTGTAATATTTCTAGTAAAATTATAATTTTACTAATCTTGCAATATTACTGCGACATAAACACTAATTTCTCATTCAATGGCATTCACATTCATATAGATAGGCTCGTAGTTAATTACAATTAATGAAGCTTAACATTAATCTGGAGTAAAACCTGTAGTTAAATTTGGTAGCCCAATATTGACATTTAATAAACAACTCTTGTATTATTATAAGCTGCTTAATTACCTCCAAGTTTTCTCTTCCTGGACTAACACATTTTAATGAGCTTAATTTTAATTCCGCCTTCATGAACTGTCTGGCGGACATCAGGAGATACTCCGCTGAGCCAACAGTATTTCCAATAGAGCTCTCGCACTTTGCTGCTTCCAAATAACATATGCCAGCAAATGGTGGCTGCTCGGCCAATTCACATTGTACAGCCAAATTGCTAAATTCCTCAGTGGCTTCAGATATGTTTGGTTTTCTCATAAATCGCCTGTAAAGTTGAAAAACTTTGTTGGTATTTTTGTTATTATTTAGGAACAAATAATGAAACAATCCTGATGTACAAACTTTTTCAGATTATTTTCGATAGCAGTGTATTTTTCTAGAAACTCTGGGCCCAAGTCTGTAGACATTTTGGGCTTTTTGTGATTTTAGTTATTTGGTAGAATTAATAACTTTGTCGGCTGTTTTGACAATCCAACTGTCAGTGTCAGTTGCGTCAGTTGGTGTCAGTGGCGTCAGTGGTTACCATAGATCATAAATAAACCAATTCCATAGATATAATATATCTAGTGCTGCCAGAACTTAATAATTTTGGGTGCCTAATCAATAGTCAACAGCCTTATAAACTGTTTATCGGCTTAAGTTTTTCTATTGAATTTTCTTTCTTTTCTCTTTTTAAACGTTTAAGGTGAATACAGCACAAGAGTCTCAACTGCTCCCAACCGTCTCTAGTCAGTGGGACTATGGCATTCCCAGTACTGGAGTTGTCGCGAGGCTGAGGATTAAGGAGAGGGGAAGGAGATAAAAAAGTATAGGTAAAGCAGCGAGAGATGGCTGCAATAAAAAAGCTTGGTTTTAAATATATTTGTGCACCGGTTCATGCTTCCACGAGTAACCGCCCTTTGTCCTACTCATTGTCACTAGTGGAAGAGGTTATAGCTATTGTTTATGATGGTCGTAAAATAATATCGTTCGAAAGGTATGAATACAGCATGTCCTATTCATATCGTTTCCAGTTCGATCGGGTGCATGATATCGCGAGTAAAATAATCTCAATTAGTTTATTTTACTTTTCATGGCATTTATTTATTGGACTACGTGTAATACTAATACATATTTATGTTATAGACTATAGACAATGGCTGATGCTGATAATACATGCACATATCTATCAACACAATGTTTTCGATCAACAAGTATCAGTATCCATTAAAAATATATATTTATTTCCCTGCATAGAGTTATGCTCGATGTCCTTTATCTCATTAAGGTGAATGACAAAAGAATTCATATACTACGCTTTCGTAGATGACGCGCGTATAGTATTTTTACTTATAAACGGTTTTTACAAGTTATGCTTTGAAATATTAAGATAAATTTATGGTTCGCAAAAGTACACAAGCAATATGAATATTAACAACTAGTTTTATTAATTAAAAAAACTTTAATCTTTCAAGAAAGGCTAACAAATACAATATGTCATCGGTGATTCAATCCAACGTTGTATTTGTTAGCCTTTCTTGAAAGATTAAAGTTTTTTAATTGACAAAACTATTTGTTAATTGAAATTAAATTATAAATTAACAAAACTATTGCTTGTGTACTTTCTACTATACGCACGCCATCTACGAATGCGTAGAATATAAATTCTTTTGACATTCACCTTATAGACTACTTATTGGGACTAGTGGAAAAGGGACAAGTTTATATGTTCAATGTGATAAAATATCCTAAGAGCGCCCACCATGTCATAGTTTCTTACTGATTTATAAGAAACAATGACAACTTGCTTAATTCAGTCCTGAAAATTAGGACATTCCGATGAACTATATTGTTGAGGAGTAGGTACTGTGAAGAAGTGAACTTAGGTATGGTAGACCTATGTCTGGCTAAATGTTACACTAATGATACTACTTCGGCAGAGAGGATGGAAACTCACACAACTCTACCAGTATCTCTCGTATGCTTCTTGCCTCTATTCCATCCATATTATTTTGTCTCACTTTGTTTACTAATTCTTAATATTTTACTCGATTGTGTCACGTTTTCCTGGAGCGTCCCTGACTTTTTCATCTATTAACTTGTTTTATTTTTTATTTTTAATAATCGTTTTGAAATTGGGTAGCAAGTACAAGTTTGTTAAAATAACAAAATTGGTGGACGTTTTCACAAAACTTGAAAATTAACGTTGAAATTCGATGAATTATTCGAATTCTGTGAAATAAATAGCATTTCATTTTATTTTTAACCAAAACTTTAGCGTTTAGCAAATTTTTTTGCTAAAAGCATCTATTTGTAACGCCAGATAATAAAAAAAATTACAAGCGATTATATTTTTGTAGAGGCTTGTGCAGAGATTGTCCTCTGACATTTTAAATTATTTTAATGTAAAGCAAGAGAATTATTTCTCATATGTACATAAATTCAGCTTATTTTGTTGACAAATTACTATTTTGTTGTCAACGTCTTTATAGTTCAGTCAGAAAATACCCTCTAGAAGATAATATATTCCATACATAGGACTATTAATTTATTTTTATTTTTGGATGAACGTATACTTACATTTTGTTTTATAGTGAATCTATGAATGCTCATATTTTCCATAAACTGATAGGTTGTCTGATACCGGGTGCTAGCATGGTCGATCGGTAAGGATCGATAGGATAATTGTCGGTAACTTTTGGACAACTGCAGATCGCTAACGTACAAACAACAGTTGATATCGAATATATTAAGGACACTTAGTCATTGTGAACTGTCACCTATTCGTTTGCGATCTGCAGTTGTCCTAGGGAACGATGAGAAGTTACCGACAATTATCCTACCGATCCTTATCGATCGACCATGCTAGCACCCCTGTTCTAATTCCGTCGTCCCTATAGGTCGGTAAGGGTAGGGAATCGACATAAGCAGAAGACCCTGCTCAGAAAAGTAAAGTTCGCTATGGTTTGCAGCACAGCCATTATGGGACTTTTCTGCGCAGGGTCTACTGTTTAGAATGTCGATTCCTTACCCATACCGACCCAACGAATGTATATGAATATAATATCTGTATTTGTATCGAGAATCTATAATGACTTGTTTGGTTATTGGTTATCATAATGTTATGCTTTTCTCTTAATTTTTGACAACCAGGTACCTACATGAAATCTAAGTGGTGTAATATTTACTGAAGTTTTTTCTGTAAAAAAAGGAATGCTGCAGAAATTTATTTGGGAAGATTGATTAAATCAAAATCAACATAATCGTATATTTTTTATTTTCAGATTTCTCCATAGAGAAATAAATGTACACTTATATGATAATAAAAGTCTTCACGGAAGACAAAAGTTGATGATATTTACATTATTGTAAACTAGAGTATTTATAATACACAGGTAAACTTAAGGCACTAACAAAATGTCTATAATCTATGGGATTTTTTTTTAAATTTCATCCCATAGTCGAATCACATGAAATTTCCCTAACAATAAATATTATAATATACACATCAGATAGTCTGTACAGAATTTAACAAGGCAGACAGTTAATACGTCAATCACTTTGCAATCTCATTGCGAACTCATCACACGCGAGACATGTGCATCGGTCGACTATTGAATGTTCTCTTAGGCATAGTCAGAATCACTGGAATTACTTCAGCTCTGTATCCAGCGAGAGGCTTCTTTGGAGCCTTTGTGAATAAGGATCCCCAAATTCGACAGGTCTTCCCCGACCACACCCACATGCCAGTCGTTACTCCCCCCGCCAAGGACAGGAACAGTCTCAACAGAGCTATTTCCACCCCTGAACCCGTGGAGGAAATCTGCGGACACCCAGATTGAAATTGGCACTCCAAGGCAGCCAGCAAGGAAATTGAATGCCATTTAGTTTTATTGAATGATTCATATAAGCTACAAGCCAAGCAACCCAATGCTGGAATTATGTAAAGCAATCCAAAGACTATCAATCTCGACATCAAGCGTTCCAGTTTTGAAGTAGATCTTCCGACCATTTTCACAGCTTTTCTAACTTCAATCAGGGCAGCACCGCCCAGACAAGCCACAAGGCTGGCAGCAAATAGTAAACTAGTGTGTGGAATCACGAGGAAAGGAACTGTTGCCGTATCGGCAACTTGGCAGAGCCCTGTCAGTTCATCAGCGGTAACCTTGCGAAGAACTAAAGCTGCTACAGCAAACACTGCAGGCAAAGTCCAAGCTGCAACATGAAAGTACGAAGCAATATTCTCCAGTGCTTCTGTTGACCATTTCTTGGCGGCACTTAGATACCACGATAGCGCAAGGTTGAGGAACCAAACACTAGATGCCATGTTGAAATAGTACAATGTCAGAAACAGAAAGGTACATGGGGCACTCTCCAGGCCATCCACAGCGACATAGCTATCTCTATCGTCGGTTGGTTCTGTGCAGCTCAATCTCCGAGATCCAAAAGATCCTCTTACAATGTAGGCGATGGAGATAAAGTTGTTACACATTGCCAGAAATATGATCGGTCTTTCAGGATACCGAAATCGAGTTGAATCTACGCAAAATGTCAGCAAAGTGAAGAGTGTGGATAAAAAGCAAAGCCAAGCCCAGCCAGTAAACCAAGCTTCCGCAAAATTCTTGTCCTCCATCCTATAGTAGGCATCCTTTCCACACTTGGGTGCACAAGTGAAGGTGAGAGAATCTCTGGACCTGGCGAAGTTAGGAGGGCACTGTGTTGGGAATGTAGCCAGTTTATCTCCAGAATTGCGAAAGTGGTTGGGAAAGTTTTCAATCCACTTCTTCGGGTTTCCAGATGTCCAGCTTTCTTCTTCCTCTTCATGCTTGTGCTGTGTTTCCGTGTTGTTGGGGATCTGCATGCACAGTTGGTGTTTATCAGAGTCGTGGAAGCGTGAACAGTTGAAGAGCTGCGGCCAGTCGATGTTGAGGCTCTGCATGACAGGCAGGCAGTCGGAGCGGACCTGCTCGCACACGGAGCGGCAGCAAGAGATGGCTCCACTGACGTACTCCGAGCAGAGGGGGGCGAAAACGGAGCACAGGAAGAACCGGAGGTGAGTGGAGCACCTGGCCTGCACGAGAGGCAAATACATCTGGAGCTGAAATCAATAACAAAATGCAAATTAATAAAAATAATACAATAAAAATTAACAATAAATTTGCAAGATTTCGGTGATTTAAGTAGGTAAGTATTAACCATAAAACATTTGGTATAGAAAGTAGAAATTAAGGGAGAAATTTTAGGCATGGTGAATAAAAATGTTAACCACTATTCCGAATCTTCTCGCAATGCAACAAGTTTGGTGCGCGGACTATGGGGACAATTATTACCCCTTTTTCAGAAAGATTCCGCGGTGAAATAAGAGCATTCAAAAGGAGCGCGACTTTTTCATCAAACGTTTAAAACGAGTTCTGAGAAATTTAAAGATTTATGTTGAGCAATGCGAGTGGCGAAGGGCCAGGGGGCAGGAGGGCATGGGGGCCAGGCCAGGGAGGGCAGGCGGTATGATAAGGACTGAAAGCGGGTAGGTATACGGTCCTGCTGAGCTAATCACAGTCAGTCCGGATAATTGCCCCTTAATGTCCAATGGCCTTAATTAAAACCAAGCAATCGGCCCTCTTTAAGACCAAAATGTATGCGCGAGTCATAAATTTTGTCAATTTTATCTGAAAGCACTCTGAGGTAAAAAAATAATCTCAGATAATAACAAAACGTAGAAGGAAAAGACTTAAAAGCTTGTGCATGTTACTCGAGAACATTTTTCAATTGCTTTGCTAACGAAGCTCGCTTTAAAAAACGTGTACGGTTAATTTAATTACGGGAAGATACGGCTGTTTAAATCTATCAGAGCGAAAATGAAAAAAATAACCACACTTAAAAATGGAGGTTCAAGCTAGGAAGAACTTTGGCGCCTCTTCGACAGGCAAACAGATCATTTGATCATTTCGGAGCCCGAATCGTGCAAACTGTAAACAAAGCATGTCTGCGTATTTTCAGTTCGTCATTTCGCACCATTCCCCGAGACGCGATGTTTATTTATTAATCAAGCGAGTCATTAATAACCATCAATAAACGGCTTTACTTTACAAACTGATACTATCTCTCAATTTTAGCATACCATAAACCTAGACTAAAATAAAATATTAAACAGCGAGCGCTGATAGATAAGGAAGAGACATAAAACACAAACGGTACGATATTATTTCAATAAAATGTTGTAACTACGAGTACTAATGCTTAATCCTGATAAAACTTTGTTACTTCATAAGAGTGTTTTCTCATAGTTGCGATGAATCAAAATCTTCCAATCGTTGATTTGTGTTTATTTCGTTTTACGTTGTCCTTCGCTGGCGGGACATTTTTTGGTTTTTTGCCCCCGGACGCTGACAGCCGGGACTCGGACGGATGCCCGTCAAGAAGTCGGACGAAGGACATCGGAGGAGAAATAAAAACAGATGAATCTCGCGGGATCTTTTGTCTTCGGCTAGGTTGTTTATTTTCCGCAGGAATCCACGCCGTCTTTCTGCACATGAGGCCTGTTTGAAGATTCTCAGCGAAACGGGAGATTGGATGGTGCATCGCGCATTGTGCATTTGAACAAATGAAAATAACAATCTTATTCTTGAAAGAGCAATGTGCTTACTTATGGTAGGTAAATGCAGATGCCTACATCAAAACAGAAATCCACATCTCATATGACTCCATACAATTAAATAGAGAACAAAAGTGATGGTCGAACAGAATAATTATTGTCTCCAAATTTCATGCGTTAGGTACCGAAATGTATGAATGAAATCATTAATCGCTTCGACAGTTCGACATCGAAAATTACATGACATTATCGGCGTGTGACAAATCAACGAATTTATAAAAAACACATTGTGTTGTATAAGAATATTATTTAGGTATTCTTCCAAAATTTGCTTATTTTTTATTATCACTAGCGATTTAGGGAAGTCGAAGACTGATTTAGTTTAGATAAAATTTTTGTTTAAACCACTTTGTTGGTTAATTTAGCTTAGGTTAGGTTTCTCAGAATTTGCCGATCATTTAATTGATACTAACCACACGTTTAATAAAAATACTGGAGTCCAAATAATCCATAAAAATATTATAGGATTACGCCTGAATAGAAGCATTATAAAATTTCAAAATCAAAGAAAAATAATTACCAAATTTTAAACAAACAGCTAGAATTAACTAACAGTCCGATTTTAAAGTTATTCCCTTTCTCCCTATGTAACCCCCACCCTTCCCTAACCCCCTCCCCCCACCACTCTTCTTAACCAACCACCAACCAGTCTATGATGTTCTCTCCCTCTCCCATATGCTATCTCTCTCTACATTGTTTACCTGATATTATTTCTCTGCATTATGATTTAGTTTATATATTATTGTCCTGAAGAAGGTTGAGTTCAACCGAAACCGGTCGACCAATATAGATCAAAATAAAGTGGTTTAAAACAAAGTATTTGTTTTATTTTGTATAATGTCAAGCCACAAAGTGACTTTCTTCGATAGTTTAAATTTTTTAAGTTTAATATTTTTGATAGTTTAAGTTTAATATTTTTGTATTCCTTCAGTTTTATAAGGAACAGGGACAATGATGCTTTTGAAGGACGAACAGAAAAAAGTAAAGGGCGGTTCATAGAGGACAGTCAGTCTGAATTCCCGACAGAAACCGTAAAAAGCAGTCGAGCGGAAGGTTCGTAAGTTTTTGCCAGGGCTAATTTGAAATTTTGCGGTTGGCCTGCGACCGAATGTCGGACGTGAGAAACCTCAAAGGACATTGTCAAATGATCCGACTATATAATTATGAAAGGAATAAGAACTCTAATGACCGGGCTGGACATTTCTTGCATTCGCCGACTGCCGCTAAATCATAATGGCGGATCTTTAAATTGACTATCAGCATTGCTGGATGAACGTCTGTCTCGACATAAATAACATATATGTATTCTAACTGCAGCGCAGTTAAACTAGGAATATTACCTGTTATACCTTTCCACAGCTTTAAAAGCAAAAAAATGTTTGAATGAAATCTGAAACAGCAAAATTTAGAACACTAGGTACCTGTATGGGGTTATACAATTTTAACAACTTTTCTTGGGATTTAAAAGTCAACGCAACGTATTATAGTATGCCAAATTATATATTTATCTCATTTAAAAGTATAAAACAAAACAACAAAAATAACGCATCTTATCTTCGAAAGCACAAGAAATAATAAAAGTGCACGTCCCTACAAAACTTTGTAGTGAATATGTAGAGAGCTTGGTACAAGTTGTATATAATGTATTTGAGATAACATTGCCCCCGAGTTCCAGTCTAACCGCTGAATGGTTTCCAGATGGCAACATACCCAGGAATAGATGTAAATCAACATCAAAAGAAGTAAATTCCATTAAAAAATACTTCAAACAAATCATGAAATTATATCGGGCGAAAAATACTCATTCGGATTGCTTTGAAGCTCGGCAGCGGGAACGCGCGTAAATAATATTTTATTTACATTTAGATAGGTACCAACCTATAATATCTCAATTTTGATTGATGCTTGGTCTATGACTTCCCGATTTAATAGACAATAAAATTTATGGGTAGGTACCTACCTACTTAAGAAAAGATAAAACGAATCATGGTATTTCGGTAGGTACCTACTCGAAGCTCCGAGTTATCGTCATCTCCAAGCACATCCCTACGGTTCTAGCATTATGGAACAAATTAGTCCCCGTGACGTTTTTTATTACTGACAAAACTTGAATACTTTGACGACTTATTGACTTATAATAACTTAACGATAAATAAATAAATTAGATTGCGCCGGTACTCGGTACAAGCTCGGTACTGAGGCGTACTTCAGACGGTGAAATAACCCTCTGGTCGGGTTCGGAGTGTTTGTTTATTCGACTGAGAGCACACTGGGCACACAGAGCCAGCGGTGCCTGTGATGTCGGCCACTGCAGAAAAAAAGTGTATCGTAAACATTGCCGGTGACTGTACAAGGGCCGGTGTTTGTATTGAATATTTTCCCAACCGAAGGCGCTACATTGAAAACATTTTAAAATGTTCAACTCTTTACATATTGATCTAAGCATCTTTAAACTACGGATCAACATTTCGGACTGTTTGGATTGCTGGCGCCGTTCTGCGCCGTTCGCGATGCCAAGAGCGCCAAGAGGATGCGTAGTTCAAAGGTTTGCCAGTCGCGGAAAATAACACATAATGTATGAGAAAAAATAGGTAGGTACGTAAGCACTGTGAAGAAAAGCACGTTAAAAGGTAGGTATTTTCTTGTGAAGGTTTAAAAAAAATCGAATACCATCTTTAAAGTTGGTTAAATACAAAATTTTGATAGACAGAATATTTGCAATGCGAAATAGCCGTCAAACACATGTAAAAAAATATGTTAACAACCGGAGAGAAATTTCAATTTCAAATAAAATAACAACCTGAGTAGGAATGTAACATGTTGTTTCTGAAAACGTCTCAGGACGGTCTAAATTTACTGTAGTAGGTACCTACCTATCTACATATTTAAAAAATAAATGTTGAGATTTAATAGGTACTCATTCTCTGTCTCCGAGATATCATGATTGTGTGATTGAGCTAAAGATTGAGATAAGTAGATAGGTAGAGGTACCCAAGCTTCGTAATGGCTCACTTATGACTAGAAATACAAGGAAAGTATAAAGTGCATGGTAATATACACATATACAGTCATATTATTATTATCGTGATCGGCAATAAAAAGAACCGCAACCTACCTGGGCGGTGAACGTTTTTGATCAAAGATTCAAAGTTTCAAGTAGGAATATTAAACCTAAATAAACCGTGCGCCGTGAAACATATCTAGGTACTATATTTATTTAGCAATGGTTAATGGTATCATGCTGAGAGAGTGCAATACGAGCCTTCCTGGTATCAAACCTACCTGCACAATAAATACATCACCTATAATAGGTATATAATAAGTATTTCTAGAGGGAATTTCACTTGATACGGCAATATCAAAGAGTGTACTGGTACCTACCATGATGTACGACAGTGAAGCATGGAACTGGCAGAGAAAGGATGAAAGTAGACTGAATGCTGTAGAAATGAGATCCCTGAGACGTATGTGTTTACAAAAACCATGTATGATAGAGAGTCAGAATAAAAATGATGATGTATGAGTATGTATGAGAAGATGTATGAATGTGAATGAGGCAAGGAGTGTGTGCCAAGACCGAGTTGTTTGGTGGTCCGTCCTCTCTGCCTACCCCTGCGGGGAAACGGCGTGATGGTTAGTTAGTTAGTTATATAGTATGTGGGTATCCGTTCTGAACCACGTGTAAGAATTTTCTTTATATGAGCTTAGGTTGAAGCATGATTTTATTTAATGATATAAATTCAATAATAATGAGAAAAAAAACAGGAATGATAGTGCTCACATGTAAAAACATGACAAATAGGACAATACTGCGTACACCAGGAAGAAAATGTCAAGTCAAAGTCCCAATACTAGAATGAATGGTTGGTCGATGTATATAGAACATAAAATCTAAATGCAATTCTAAACGTTTATTTGGGTACAGACTGACAAAAATCAATAGAATTGCATTAAAAATCTCGACTTTCTGGACTTAGAATGGTATCTACCTGTTATGAGAAAGAGAAGATTGTTTAAAGCAATTTATTAACGAGTCTAGGTACAGTGAGGGGATTTGAACTGGATAAGTTGTAACAAAGAAGGTGAGTCGATAATACAATATTAATGCTTTTTAAAATGCAAATGATATCTTTCTCTGAAGTCTTTCTAAAGCATAGCGATTTAGTTTCGAATTCTAAAATTTATAATGGTGTTAAAACGTCTTAAATTAGCTTAGGTGTGACACGAATGGATCCCCTCTCATGGTTTATAAATAAGTGCAACGAGTAGCATTTATGTTACAGCGTTAATGATCTAACAAACGTTGCATGGCTTAATTATGTACGAGTAGATGTTGGATGTTGGTTTATTACAAGTAAACGAGTGGTAAGCTTAAACCAGTTCGTTTTCTTTGATAATATACATATATGCATAACATATTCGTCCATTGCTTTTTAAAACATGAAATGTTATTAGCTGTCATTAATAATGTATCTTCGTTTCAAATTAGGTTCATCATTCTCTACGATCAGTTAGACTAGGCACTCAAAATGGAAATGTAATGAATTAAAATTCTGGTCGAGCTTATCTCCGATCAATTTGATTTTGTCAACATTATCAGGGCTTATCTTCGTATTGAGCAATTTGCTGAATCTTAAATCGATCGTGAAGAGATATGGAAGACAAAAGAAATAAAGATCAGAGAGGTTCAACCCACTCGTCGAGGAATTCTTACGCAATGTGAATAACTCGAAAAAGCTTGCGAGTTGAAGCAATGAGCAGAAAGAAACCAATGAAAGAATGAGGATTCTTAAATCTGAGAAGTGTGTATTTCTCCTTTTATACAAAGACTGCACAACTTAACAAAAAGCTTGACCAAGTGAGGACCAAAAGGAACAAAACACATACCTACCTGAATTCCTTTGAGGCTGGACTTTACCGCATGAGGAGATAAGGCTCTCCACCTTTTAGGGGCAAGCCCATTCAAGAATACAGCAAAAGCGAGTTGCCGAGGAAGATATGAACTAATTACCTCAGGTGTGTGGTCGAGAGAGGTGTTTTAAATCAACCCTTTTACCTGGTTGCCGCTCCTCCTCTCGGCTCTTGGCCGAGTCAAGTATAAATCGCAATTAGGAGACTAAAGGTGGGTTTAGCTCGGATAACCGGCTCGCTGCTTAATTACTAATTTTATCGACGACTGGACGTGGATTGGTGGGTGCGATAGCGCAGTTTGATCGATCAAGTTTTTTTTCTTCCAGCTTGATTATATGGCAATAAGAGAGCCATATTAATTTTACCGCTTTTTAAAAGGAAATAAAACCGTGTATAAATTACAGACATTGAAAACAAACTGTTTTCGCATAATTATGTAGGCTTCCGATATGGAGATATACAGACAATATACAATCGATTTCCACGATAGTGACCGTGGCTAGTGTCAGCCTCCAACCATTCGTGGGTAATTTATCGCGAATAGTCAAGCAGTAGGTAGGCACTGCATATTTTTAATAAAGTGCCTACGTTAAAACAATTATACTGATAGAACAAAACATAAAACGCGAAGCACCTTTAAATTTAAAAAAAAAAAGATAAAATGAAGCAAGCAATGAAATACGTGCCAACTAAGAGATGCATATCTGTTTCGTATTCCTCACATGCGCGTTATATTATGCAAATGCATCCACCTACTTTAAACACACCGACTGCGTTATTTTTGCATGCGGTTCCAATAAATTCAGAATTGATAATGTTATTTTTTCGGCACTCCTTTTGATTAGGTATGCTCAAATGTCAGCGAAATCCTGGGACATAATGGCGGGATGGCGATTGCGGACGTTTAATTTCCACTAATTGACTTTTTCATATTAAGGAATGCGCTTGAGCGATTTTAATGCCGGACTTGGAAATATAAATTTTTCGGCGCAACATGAAAAGTCACATTCAATATGCATTGGCGCGCTATCGGATAGTAATTTTTATTATCGGCAAGTTAAAAGTTATTAAGAAATTAATTTAAATGAAGAAACGTCGTGGAGGTATTTTATATTAATTAAACGACCGCATTTTATTATGACAAAAGCAGTTATTGGGTAAAGATTTTAAATTATGATACGAATGAATACTATGAACCTGAGGAGTTCGAGTATAACATTATTATAATGCAGAAGGTAGGAACCACCCGCTGAGTATGACCTATAAAAGTGTTTCCGTTTGTGAATGGTTTCCGATAAGCGCAGTCTGCGTAAATTGAGAATTGTAGGAGCTTACAAGTATAAAACGTAAATAAGACGCATTGAATTTAAAAGTTCCATTATTTAGCTCGGTTGGTTATAAACTGAGATGAAATTAATAGTATAGTATAATCTTCCTTGTAATTAATTTGCTACTTCGAATTAAATTACGAATGTTCAGATATTCCAAGTTATGGAATATTTATTTGAGTATTGAGAAATAGAGACGGCTAGCTTTATAACTAATTTGTTCTTGCCGATGATCTGGTGTATCCTTGACTACACGATAGAGCAGGCAGGTCTTTACAGGAAAGATAGACAGTATATATGGATACAGTACAGGTATGGAGGACAGTAGGTGTATTATATAATAATTGCGGCGCTGTGACTAGATAAAAGACAATTCACAAGGCAGGTACCGACTACCGACAAGAGGACATCACTGACAAGAGGCTGACGTACAATGTTGTGGTGCATTGCTTGTTTATTCATTTTGGGATGTTTCATTGAATAAGTGTTCTGTATTATTGTATTATCTGTGGCCTCTGTGTTTCTCCCCTCCTACAACATGGATCTCTTAAAGACCCAGGTTCCACCGAAACAAAACAAAACACACCGTTAATGTAAAAAAACTATATTAATTTGTTGGTAATCTCTGTTCGTCACTTGAAGATGTGAAGTATGGTAGAAGGTGTGCGGTAAATTTAGTTCTGCCTAGTTGAAGACGCTTTCGGAAGAGATTGAGAGCTATGTTCAGTAATTAGATCAAATACTCAAACTTCGCCACTTCCTTCAATATCTTCCTTCCACGCACATCATTAATTGGGAGTGCCATAGTTTGCATGGTCCTCGGGGACGGTAAAATATTATGTTCAGATTGAAGTACAAACCATAACACAATCGGTATGCTCAGGAGAACAGAAATCCCTGGTGGGTTGACAATTCAATGTTCAGAGCGGGCCTCAGTATGTAGTATATGTATTATGTACTGCCCAGTGCCGGCACATGACCAGATACCTGAGCTATCCAATCATCTTTATCAGAGTCGTAAATAATCTCTGGACGTCCAACGATACCGATAGCCGGTTGGCAATCAGAATTGGTCCCAGAAGGACAGAAGGAATTATAATAATATTATCGATGTACAAAATAGGAAATAAATGTTTTTCATAAGAGCCATTTTTCATCGGGCAAAATGGGACACTTCAAAAGAAGTGAAACAACTTTATTTTTTATTATCTCTATAATAATATATACTCTTTTAAAGTTGACGTGAGGTTTTTACTGACCCCCCCCCCCTCTCGGTGTAATGCGATTTGGTGTGATTTTACTGGACCCCCCCCTATTTTTAGTTCACGTAATTAATGTATGCCCCCTAAGAAATACAGAGAGCTGTATTTTCATTGGTTCTCTCTGGTCTAGAACCAAAAGGTTCCAAGAAAGAGGCTACATCGGTTTACATCCAAATCTACACGGAAGGCACTTCTATTTGAGAGTTTGTGTATGTATTATCTATTCATTGGTTGTAACAATGATTTTGCGATGTCCTTCTCAATGGGAAGAGGAATCAAGTATTATTTGAAACAATGATCATTGGACAAAATTTTTAATGAAAAATCAATAATTTAATTATAAAATCCCCAATCAACAGAAAGGGCTAATGTCATTTCTAAAAATGCTGTGCTGAGTTATATACTGTTATAATATGATATTATCGTAGATAGGTGCGTAAAAATGAGAATGTAAAAAAAAGGAAATATCAAAACATCAGGAGGACAAATATATAAACAATACGAAATCAAAATTAATAACAACATAAATTCACAATTCTGTTGGATATAGTATATAATAGGTATCTGAATAAATTTTCGTAATTGCTTCGTACGAATTGACTGGCTTATTTATATCGGATATAATCCATTAAAATGAGATCTCATTCAATAGATACTATAGAAACAGGATGCCTAATGTATCGACTATTATATACATAACCTATAGGCTTATATCTACACAGGTACTGGAGTGGGGATATCAAGTCTTATCTGCCGATAAAGACGTAATGATCCCCCTCACCCCGCCTGTTAGCGTCCCACGGGTCGACATGACTCCATTATACCTTTAGCGGCCAAATCAATGAGCCATTATCGCACTAATCTGAATAACTTTAATACGTAATTGCCTGGGTTACTAATTAATTTGCTAATAAGCACATATCCACCTATACGAATATTATCTGGTAATTTATATAGAAGGTATAGTCCGTCCGGCTAATTGCCTCGCTCGTGATGGGTCTGAGATGTTTTTGCGGAATTAGCTATGCGAGTTTTCAATGTTTTTTAGTCTTTGATTTAATTAATAAACTCAACATATAAGAAGTTAATGTACCTAAATCCAAAGCCAGGATGAGCTTTGATCGCTGATGCAGATAAAACTATTTGACTCTCTTTATTTGTCTTTAGTTTTTGATTACTTAAAATCTATAATTAACTGAAGTCTTTCATCGATGAAGCGGCAGTAATTAATAAAATTAAAATAAGAAATACACAAATTAAAAAAAGAACACGACAAATAGTGATGGGTAAATTCTCGGGAGTTTATTTTTTGGGAATATTTCCGAAATCGAGAAATAAAAAATATTATCGCGAGAATTTTAACTAAATTTATGTTATTTACAAATGTACCATATTAATTTGGGAGGCAGATGCAGGCCCGGGAATCACTTATTGGATGGCCTGCCATAGGTCAACCCAAGTGGTTCGCTACTTTTGGTAACTTAGCAGGGGTGCCCGGGTTCAAGAAATAAGGTTTGTGTAGGTCTTGGCGGTAGATGCGTTTGCCCATCTACCGCGTGGCGGGCCGGATCGGGAGAGACTGGTTGAGTGAGACCTTTTGACATCTCCAGCCGGAATCGCAGTGAGAGGAATGGATTTATACGTCCGTCACTCCTGTTCCCCCCCTCCAGATTCCTTCCTACCCCTCATACCTTTTTCCTTCCCAGAATTTTTCTCCTTCCGTTCTCTAAAAATACCCTCCACACAGCTTCCCCAAAGATTATATAGGCCTTAGGGTATTTTTTTTCTCGTGGTCTCCTTGTGTGTAGCTAATGTACAAAAAACATTTGAGCATGCTGAGGGCAGAAATATTAGAAATTTTGGAAAATACCGAATAGTCATAAAACGGGACTAAATAATGACTCGCGCGACAGTAGGTACTGCAACACTTCCATTTGAATTATGAAAATTATATTAACTTGTGTCTTGTATGACGTCATGAGACGCAATAATTGTATAGGTAGGTGCGCTTTACCCAAGTTCACTTTGAAAGCTCATAACATCGTCATTTTTTGAGATATCAAAAAACTAGTTGTACCGTCGTAGTTGTACTCTCATAATATAATACATATATTTTAATAAAAATGACAACCTCATTCAGAATAGATAAATTCCTGACGTATGGGATTTTATATTACGCCGGGGAATATTCCCAGGCGCACATCACTAGCTAGTATAATAATAATTGGCGAAGAAACGTATCTTGCCTTTTCTGAAATCGTTGAAATCTGAAATATAATATCCCAAGGGAAATCTGGAAATAGCCCGCAATGACAGCTTTGTAGCTAGTTTACAGAATCAATATCATGCAACGAATAATGTTGGTTATTTAGAATGAATAATCTACAAATAATAATGTGTCGTATCTGTCCCTGTTGGAAATACTATAACAACGTAATAACCGCCTTTATGATGCAGTGAAAACTTAGGCCATAATAACGGTATATTGCCAATAAACTGGAGTTGGAGCGTTTTGCCGACAATACATAGGTACCGGGGAGCCATAAATAATAAAGCCATCCGAGATACGGGTGGGAGGGAGATGGCGCCACGGACGGGGAAGGGAGAAGGGACGCTTCGGCAAACGCCTAATTGCAGGGAAATTTCGTGGGATACATCATAAACATTAAAAGTTTTGCACAATAACAAATTTGTGGTGATAAAATTTTTTTACAACGACTTAAAAAAGAAAAGCATGTGTCTGGATCAGGTAGAGTGAATTAATACCAGGTAAGTAATTAATACCGCATAATTTAGGGTGCTTCAGTGGTAATGAATTTTTGACCGATGATTTGACTCGTCCTCCACCACAGACTTATGAATATTGATAGACATGAAAAGATAGGAAAGGGGTATAAACAAACTATAGCGGGACGCGGAGGGGTGAGTTGACTGTGATTCGTCAATTAATCCATCTGACAGTATATAGGCATCTCGCATCATAATATCACCATTTAGTTCTTAAAAGTAAAATCTGCTTTTGAATGAATAGACCTTTTTAAATGGGAGCGCGAATTGCTTGCCTCATTATGTAGAAACTTGCAAAGTCCATATACACTAAAATAAAGGTCATAACTGTTTTCAGAGTCGAATATTTTGTTGCCGTATTTGGTTAAGACACATTTACAAATGTTTCATAATTTACTTACCCCAGTAAACAGCGTGGAGCACACTCTAGAAACGCCTACATTTTTTACGATTGAAATATTTTAGGGTTGTCACAATCGCTTTGTTCCTATTAATAATAAAATAATATAATTATCTCTTTTAATTAAAATTAATTAACTTGAATTATTTCACACGTTATTGAATTACGATAATACGTAGCAGTTACATTATTATTTGCTCCTAATGTTTGTAGATACTCTCAGTATCGCCCCAACTGCTTGAAATCGCTATAAGCGTGTTGAGTGACCAGATCTACATAGCTAGGTACTTCTCACCACGACATCGACGCATCGTGTGTAGGCAACAACCCCCCCCCCCCTCCATCACTACCACCCGTCTTATCGGGGTTCTGCAAGTCGGATCGTACGTAGCTATGAGTGGGATATTGTTTGGGAGTTTTTGACGACGAAGGTGTTTTCATTTATTTTTTGGGTACGTATATATAATATTTAAAAATACAATTTTGGTTTAGGTACATTTATTTTATTAATCATAAACGCCCTAATGGGCTTTTACACATTTATACAATTTTTGTGATTTGAGTAAACAGATCAGGTAAAGTTTTAGATAACAGAAAAAAATACAAAGATGGGTATAGCAAGACGTAGGTGTAGAGGTGCGATTAAATATATGTTTTAATAATATAAATACATATAAAATAAATAAAAAAGAAATATATTTAGATATGTAGGTATCATAAAATATAACATATAATAATAATATGATGCGAGTTCTTAATACATAATTTACAAATGCCAAACACATAACAAGAAAGATAAAAACATTAGCAATACATAACCGCTTTACATAAAATTTAAGCATATGTCAGCAGAAACTTAGTAAAATAGTATTATATACACCGACACAATACCAATATTCTCTGACTATGCATAACATTATGACAAATATACGAGTTATATATAATTTACAATATATATATAAGTAAGGTAGGTATATATATATATATATATATATATATATATATATATATATATAAAGACGGGTTGGGCTTCCTGAATCTGGGGAATAGAGACGTAATATTATATTTTTAGGTATAAAAACATTTAATCAGTTACTAGGGTGATCCGCGCACTACATTATAATACAATTTGTTTTTGAAGTCATCAAAGGTCCATAATCAATTGGTACTCACAATGCTTTCTGGAATAGGAGTGGGTAACATACAACTTACGAGCACACATGACTGAGCAGCCGCGGCTACAGCCTCGATCTCCGTGAGGCACATAGGTTCTGGTTCACTTTCCTTTTCGAAACGAGACAAAGTTGACAATATTAGGTATATAATCATTATTGTACTTCGGTAATTTACAAATTTATTACAAATTTGTGACATGCACTATCAATCAAATATTTATTTAAAGAAAAATTAAATATAAGAATGGACTCACGACATGTGTGCTGTGTAGAGCAGGTGAGCAAGAAACTAGAGAAAAATCAAAATCCTCTTGGGGGTTCATCCAAAAAGTATTATTGGTCAATTTTTCGAAGAAAACTTCTTCGGAAAGGTTTTCACTTTGTGAAGTCATTATTTATTTTAATTAAAAGACAAAATAACTTTATTTACATCACTTTTATTTATACACAATCTACATGTTTCGTGAACGATTTTCACATCATCAGGAACAAATTACTTAAATTATTATTAATTATTAAAGTATACATTTGGTCCTGGTGATATGAACATCGTTCACGAAACATGTAGATTGTGTATAAATAAAAGTGATGTAAACAAAGTAATGTTGTCTTTTAATTAAAATCTTATTGGTCATTTCGTCAGCTAGAGAAAGACATACATAATATGATTTCTCAAAGAAGTTGTCGCTTAATTTCTGAAATGGATGGATAATGACATTAAAATAATTATATGTAATGAATACATAAAAAAAATAATTATTAATCAATAAAGAATTTATATACTAACGATAATTTTTTCTGTAACAGATGAAAAAGAGACCGATGGAATCGCACCTACACGTAGCACACGTGTGCCCTGTTTGTTTATTATAAAATCTGTCTCTTTGAAATGTTCTGAGCAGATACGAAGGTTACGAATACTTCTGCTCACGTTTACCGGATGAAAGCTGCCACATTGTTTTCAAGTCTTCTTTTTTAGAAAATCTATAAGAAAATACATAACATTTCACTTTTAAGAAGATAATAGAAAAGGAAAACAACTAAAAAAGAAATGAAATTATTTACACACAGCCTTTATCAGCGATTCCTTAGAGTATTTGGAGTCAAAATTTAGATATCATTTTGCCGTCCGATGACATTTTTTCAATTAAAAACAAAAAAACATGTTTTTTTTATCACACGTTCCAGCAGTACCGTACGTACGAAACAACGCGCGTACCTAACACGTGGTCCGTTATGAGGTGTGACAGTATGATCCAAAGGTAATGTGATCGGTGGCGACGAGCGATAGAAAAATATTTATTTTTTAATTTTAATTGATAAAAAAAATATCATCGGACTCCAAAATGACACCTACATTTTTCATTCCAAACATGCTTACTGTATCTACATTTTACGTCCAAACATACCACGGACGAGTACATAATTAAGAAAGCAAAATATAAAATAACGCCTAATAAATAAAACCATACTTTAATCTACTTTTAACCCCTTACTAAAAACGTGTTTTAAATTTTACACAACTGATAACAGTGATAACCAACTATTTATCCTATATTAACGGTTGTTTATGAGTTGTGTAAAATTCAAAATTCGTTTAGTAATAACGCCCTTAAAGTGGAATAAATTTAAAAATGATTGGCTTATTATCCTTTATTTATACGACGGAGTTCCATCGAGAAATAACAGATGAAAAAACAGACGCTCCAAATGATACGATAATATATTTGATCAAAGCGCTACAGGCGAAGGCACATCCCTGATTCTTTTACAAACGGCTTTGTGTTTCGCGTCGTCGCCATGTATATTATGTCATAGTATGTGTTACTAAAACTGGGATGCTATCATGGTCGATCGATAAGGATCGGTAGGATAATTGTCGGTAACTTCTCATCGTTCCCTAGGACAATGCAGATCGCAAACAACAGTTGATATCGAATATATTAAGAACACTTAGTCATTGTGAAGTGTTACCTAATCGTTTGCAATCTGCAGTTGTCCTAGGGAACGATGAGAAGTTACCAACAATTTATCCTACCGATCCTTATCGATCGACCATGCTAGCACCCCTGATCATATTATATAATCCGAATAAGCTTAAAATGTTGTAAAATAATGCTTACCTATGGAATGTAATACGACAATTGGGTTTATTCTCTTTTTCACTTCTGTTTTTACACGTTTTAATAGCACAAGCAACCATTTTTGCCGTGTTATTTTGTAAAATGTACCGATGAGAGCTCGGCGCTAGTCCGCACAAGAATGATGACGTCACACATTCTACGGCGTACGCGTGTCCGGCTGGTTCCAAATGGAACCGGTATAGGGAGGGGGAAATAATACGCTATTATCGCTTAGGGCAGGTCTATATATTCATATGTCTATGTCCTCCACTTATTTTTATTGACTAAAATTGTGTAATCTGCAGCTAGCTAAAATTTGGTTCCATGACAACTCAACAAAGTGGCATTTCAACCCCCTTTGAAAAGCCATTAAAAGTGATGAACAAAATAAATTTTTAAAAAATGGCCTATAACCTAACCTTGGGTAACCTATTTGAAGTTTTTTTTGTTTACTTATAATGATTTTTCGAAGGTGTGATGAAGTTTCACATTGTTGAGTTGTTCGATCACCCTAAAATTTGAAAGTTGACCCCCTCTACCCAACAAGGTTAGACCCGGTAGGAGACACGATATTCGAAGAGTTACCTAGTGTACCTACATAAGCAATCTTACCATCTCTTCCTGGGACGTCCCCGACCTTTTGCATCACTGTTTTCCTGACACTGTTATCGTCATCCATCTGCTGAACGTGTTTAAACCCTATAAGGGTAATTTTCTTAATCTTATTCATTAATCGGCCTTGTGTTTCTTCCTGGTTGAAATTAGTCTAAATTACATGTTTTATCACATGCACGCGCATGCACTTTAATTTTAGGAGTCTCCTTTAATTGTTTGCGTTTTCCGAAAACTTGTAATAATTTTTTAAGACATCTTGTCGGCATTTAAGTAGTATTTTCATCCATCAATTCTCGGAAACAATTAATCAATAAACTCAATGATACACCTACACAACTATCAATTAGGTTTATTATTGATAACATCTAAGTATGCCTTTAAGTGAAAAGATACGTTAGCTGGAGTGGCAAACAAAACTGCCACATTATCGGTTAAAGATAGCTAGATACTTATCTAAGAAATAATATTATCAATGTAAATATTTGGTTCAACAAATACAAGGGTTGAAGAAGTTAACAAAAACAAGTAAGAATTGAAATAAATTATCTGAAAAAAAAAATTTCGGAAGAGTGAATTTTTTTAACCTTGAGACTATTATTGTTAACATAAAGCAACATTTTTTCTTTTACTTTATAAGCCTTTTTACTCATTATGAAAGACTCGTCATACAACGAATATCATCTCTCCTGAACAAGTGACAGTTCCCGCAGAATAATTTTGGACCACATGGATATTGCAAATATCTTTCACTGATAAAAAAAGTTCACTGTCTGCCGAAGATCATCTCTTTTGATCAAAATTAACGGTATCCCTATCTGCACCAGATTGCGAAAAGTCACAATTCGTCTTCAATATTATTCAGCGACAGTTCCCCGACATTTGCTGGGAAAAGCGTCAGCGATTTGGTTGTAATAGTAAATCTTATACTGATAGCAAAAAGTCACCGATTGTTCAAAAACTTTGCCGTTAAAAATACTTTACGCAAACGTCGTGAAACTTCACGACGTCAATAGAATGAGCCTTCAATTTCATGCACTCAATAAAAATATTATTTATTTACAATACAGAGTAGCGCGATCGCAATCAGTTTCTTTCTATACCAGACCATCATTCAAGTTAGAAATTAGTCCACCATTATAGAATTCTGTAAATCGGTGTACCAATGCAATAAACCACATGCAGAAGAACAGACCAATCATTGGAAAATTGTTGATAACACAAGTTAGCTTGGGTGTGCTAAATAATAAATAATCTAAACTGTTCCAGGATATTTGATGGGAATAATGAATAATGACAAATAATCATCGGGAGCGGGAATTAGCGGGAGTTAGCGGGAGCTAGCCATTAGGCTAGCTCAGCCCTGGGCCGATAATTCAGCGCCTGTCGATGACGCTCCCCGGGCAGCAGGAGTTTGTAACAAATCGGTCTCTTTGTGCAGTGCCGCCTGTTTGTACACCCGATAAGAAGCCTAATCGCGCTGATAACCCGCGATGGCAGGCGGTAAATTTACAACTTCCATTTTATTGGCAATAGGTACTGCTTAATCGGGCCGGCGACTCGCCGACGTTTCCTTTGATGAGCGATTATTTTATATGATCGCGGGCATAACAAATGGGAAGAATATAGTTCAATTGTCTCCATGCCCGACTGTCGTGCTAGTTGCAGAATGTCTAATAATTGCTTTCTGACATGGTAACAGCTCAATTGCCAGAATCGAGACACAAGGGAATTATGAAAACAAACTGATCATAATATGTGTTTAACTAACGAACTATCACGCCGTTTCCCCGCAGGGGTAGGCAGAGAGGACGGACCGCCAAACAACTCGGTCTTGGAACACACTTCTTGCCCCATTCACATTCATACATACTCTTCTATTATTCTGACTCTTGACATGGCCCGACTCAAGTATCTGATTTACTTGATCGTGCCACGTCTTCCTGGCGTCCTAGGTTTCTTCTACCATTCACATTCGCGTCATAAATTCTCTTTACACTCCTTTCTTCATTCATTCGCTCAACATGTCCAAACCATTCTTAATCTTATTTATTACGCTCACATCAGTCTTGCATTCTTTTCGGATCTCCACAGTCCTCACACGATCATACATTGTTTTACCACACATACGCCTCAGGGATCTCATTTCTACAGCATTCAGTCTACATTCATCCTTTCTCTGCCAGTTCCATGCTTCACTGCCATACATCAGGGTAGGTACCAGTACTCCATTGTGGACTGCTAGCAAGCTGTAAAATAATACATTTTCGCACATCGTGTAGAATCCATTCGTTTGATATAAATAGAGCAGGCTAGTCTTGCTCGCTCTTTTTCTTCAGAAAATATTTAAAAATTACTAAATTTTAGCTACAATCTTTGCTGTGGAATAATTTCTTGTAACACCTTCTTTTCGCCATAAGAATAATGTCTCGGATTGCAACAAAATTTAAATTTACGAAACAATTACGAAAATGATTCCTTTTGCTGGAGCAGCAAAAAATTGATTGGGCCCATTGATGCCTTGCCGGATTGAGGATCGCCGGCGCTCGATCTATCACGGAATATTGTAAAACACAGGTATAAAATATGTGCCAGTAAGATAAAATGCTCGTGGTATACGATTCCCAAGAAACCTATCACGATTTACTCGCGAAAACTGTGTCAATTTATCAGACCAAAGCAAGATTTATTGAACGCTAGATAAAAAATAATGATTAGGTACCTACACCTACTCGCTGTGCTGCGACAAACGGTGGGAATTATTACATAAATTTATTATTATCTAATATTGTTTACTGTTGTTGTTGAATATTGTGTTGACTGTTGCGGTTTATTGACTGTTTTATGATTGCTAGGCTAACGACGTTTAAGCTGTTGGTGTTTTGTGTATACAGGGTGTCCGGGGGTAAAGTGCATTAACTTAGGGAGGTGATTCTACACGACAGTGTAAGTGAAAAAGATAATAACTTTTTTCGCAATCCCAGCTTTTAGCCACTGGAGCGACAGAGCAATTAAAATATTTTTTCTCGGATTGCTAAAGAAAATTTTTCCGCCCACATTAAAAAAATCATACCTCCGAATTTGAATATAAAGACATACAAACTGATTATAGTTCTATGTAGCCAATGAATTCCCCTATCTTTTGTCTATTATCACATATTTGTAGGATTTATAAAAAAAATATAATTAAATCTTTAACCTTAAAACATTTTAAAGAATCTAGATGACTTTTTTTCTCCTTTCTATTTTCTACTTTTTATTATAATTTTTCCAATATTTAACATGATTTATACTAATTCCATGTTTACACTAGACTTCATATTTCATACAATGTAACTATACTATATTGGTCACCATGATACAGGCAGCCGCCTAGTATGGTGATTTAATATATCAACTTTATGTAAATGTCA
Organism: Limnephilus auricula; assembly: GCA_951813805.1. Classification (NCBI taxonomy): domain Eukaryota; kingdom Metazoa; phylum Arthropoda; class Insecta; order Trichoptera; family Limnephilidae; genus Limnephilus; species Limnephilus auricula. The sequence goes on from OX638388.1 coordinate 38,194,763, forward strand.
CAATTATGTAACATGTATTAAATAAATAAATAAAAAAATAAAAAAAATATTTATTTTCTTATATTTTGAATGTACAATATATAATATAATAACTGAGGTACGGACCATACGTCATTCCTATGTCTACCTACGTTAAATTATCGTGAAAACAAGCGTATGTGTCCAAGCGGTTAACAAAAAATAAAAATAAAATTGAAAATTTGCCACATTTCGGCAAGAAAGCAATCCGAGATTTTGGAAATATTGCCATAATTATGCAAAAAGCGCTCGAGTGGATAAGGGTACCTACTTTTTTGGTAAAAATATAAAATTAGTACGTTGTGTGCGGCCAACACTATTAAGTGTTCTCTGCTGTTACGATACTTGCCAATAAAAACCAACGTCGTCACAACGCGCCCGGCTGACTCATAGCAAATTTATCGGTAAGTTTGTACCTTACAGTAAGGATTTTTAATAGGTACATATTTTTGTATGGAAAAAAAAATGGAATTTTGAAAAAGTTATTAATTTTTAGAAGTAGAATCACCACCCGAAGTTAATGCACTTTACCCCCGGACAACCTCTATACAAAATGTCCGGAAACTCGAAGTACCTACCCACAAGCGGGAAACTAGTGAATTCGCAACGCATAGAAAACCAAAACAAACAGAAAAATCTATGTGAACATTTTGATTATTTTTTTGAATTTTTACACATGGCTCATTTAAAAAACATTAACAGCTGCAGATTTTTTCATATTTGCCCAAAAAAATTCCAATTCCGGCCTCGGTTTTCTCGAAACTGAAAGCTTAATCCAAATAATTATACCACAAAATTCACTCCAAATGTGATCTATACATTGTATACCTATCGGTATACACGGTAAAATATGTCATGGAACTAGTGATTTTAAATACTTTAAAATATCTATTTAACCTTGAAAAAAGATCGAAAATTAGATGAAAAGACTACAAACATCAGTCGGACCCTTTCAACAAGTCGTTCAGACTTGCAGGTTGTAAAATGTAACTTTAACATGCATGGTTAAAATGGTCTGATAACAATAATTGCAAAATAAGCCATAGGTAGATAGATCTCTGCCAATACACCCAGTTGCTGAATTAAAAATAAACCGGAACTGCAACAACTCAAGTCCAATATTTCAAGCAAGGGATTTAGGATTCTTTTGAGGATGTGCATAAGACATGTTTTTCCAGATCAGAAGAATGGTTGGCGGATGTTTTGAGGACGCGGCATTAACGAAGTAATGGATGGTACGGGGCGCAGCTTGACGCCCGATATGGAGGTCTTTACATGTGTCGGGCCGCGGGGGGTGAGGCTTTAGCGGTGCACACTGTACCTGCTGTCGTACCAAGCACGAATGGGGTAGCTACATAATAATAATAATAATTGCATAATTTGTATACATACATAATTTAAAAAAAAGATTATTAAAATTAAATTTCAAATTTTACGGGTGTCATTTTTTGCCTGCTGAAATTAATTATTCATATTGATCATGTTCATTGAAATGCTGTAAAGGACAATAAATCCTAAAATGAGTTACTTAGGAGGCATACATTAATTAAGTGAGCTGTTTTTCTTAAATATAGACTCCTCCCCCCCTTGGTGAGATTTGGTGGGACCCCCCCTCCCCCTTACGTGAGATTTACACTACAAAACTAGAAAAATAAGTGCGTTTTTTACATCGTGCATTTTAACTTTAATTACTGAAAAATTTAAAAAAATAATTAAATACTATTAAAAAAGATCTACCTACTCAATGTATTTTGTAATAAAAATTTAATTTTCTTTTCGCTCTCCTGTATACTTTACTTTACGTTGCGTTGTATCCTTTACTTTACAAATTTGCACGATGTACTCAAGAAAAATACGATATTTGAAAAAGCGACATGTGTTGTGTACATTTTAGGAGTCAACTAAAATGTATCAATTAATTTTATTATCTACTGTAGGTATCTAGAGCTAATATCGCTTAGTATTTTGACATAATATGTACTTCCAGTTCCAGTATGTCTTATACCTATATTTCGGACAGGTGTACATCTGATTTTCGGAGTAAACGTTTATCTATAGATACTCGTACATTATTATGTGAATGCAAAAAAACATATTTTCTTTAATGAATCACATGTTATATTATCTATAATGGCCTCTAAATTAATCTATAGTTAAGTGCATTAGCCGCTAAGGCTTTTACTGAGAGAATGCACGGAGAAAAATGTTGTTCTAAAATACGATCATTCTATTTGTAAAAACGGTTAAAAACGGGACTGAAGTTCTTACAAACAAATTAACAGGGTTTCAATGTTTATTGGCGGGAACATATAAATCCGTATAGCCGTAGCCTTCGTTCGCATAAGAGTTGTTTTTTTTTTGTTTTGCCGGAAAAATCATAAGTTTAACAAATGGATCAACGAATTTTCGTGAAATTTCACATGAAACTTGGAAAATCCAATACTGAAACTTATAATTTGTTGAAAGAAGTGTATGACAATGAATTCTTATCGCGTGCACGTGTTGTTGAGTGGTGTAAACGTTTTCAAAATGGCCGAGAAGACGTTGAAAATGTTTCACGCTCGGGTCGCCCTTCCATATCAAAAACGGATAACAATATCGAAAAAATCGCTAATCTGGTTCGATTTGATCCTTGGGTAAGTGCGATTTCTGAAACTGTAGGAATTATAACACATTTTATCATTCAAAAAGTGTGTGCCAAAATGGTGCCTAAATTTCTCACGTTTAAACAACAAGAGCTCGAAAAATGTTTGTTCCGGCACTTTATACTATATTATTTCGCTGTCGGATCTTGCACCGTGCGACTTCTATCTGTTCCCCAACGTGAAATCTGCATTTAAAGGGAACAAGATTTGAGTCCGTATCTGATTGAATTTGAAGATGGCACTATTTTAATTTGCATCCTATGACCCCAAGTGGTTCGCTTCGTTTGGTGACTGAGCAGGGGGGGGGATGGTTCACGGAGTGAAGTTTATCTAGGTCTTCAGCCGAATTGGGAGAGACTGGTTGAGGGAGACCTTTTATCATCTCCAGACGGATTCTCTCGACCCATCGACTTGTACCGCAGTGATAAGGATGGATTCATACGTCCGTTACTCCTGGATACACCAACCTCTGGATTCTTACCCCCCCGTCATACCTTTTCCTTCCCAGAACTTCCTCTCTTTCATTTCCCTAAAAAGACCTTGACACAACTTCCTTAAAGATGACACATGCCCCGGGGGAAATTGTTTTTCTCCTGTGCGGAGCGTAAAAAAAACTCCTCTTTGCAGTTCTTTTTCCACGCATTTTCTACCCTAAATTGGTGATGCCAGAATCTGTTCATAGCAGAGTGGTAATCAGTAATCACATAGGAATGATAAATAATACAATATCTAAGTCGGTTCAACCGACTCATTTCAGTCACATTTTAGGCACCTTTAAAACAAAAATTTAGAATCATATAAATAGGTCGTCTCAAAGTGGTCTAACCACATTTTGAATATGGCTTTGTAAGCCGAAAGAGCTGTCACAATAATAAGAAACTTTTAATAGAATTAAAAGGAATTTAATAAAAACATTATACAATTTAATTCAAATTATATTTTAAAAAGCCCCTCTATGGTTAATCCGACAGGGCACCACAGCCTACAGTGGGTAGGTACCGGGCACTGGCCAGCTAAGGGCCCGCTCTAATACCTGTTCCGTAATATAGCCAGCCTCTGTCTCCTCGCGACTGACAACAGCCGCCTGATTTACTGCAAGGGAAATGGTTCAATGGTTCACCTCTGATGGGCGATGGTGTGAAACCCGAGATCCTCAAGAACGGAAGCCAATTTTCCTGCTACAGTAACGATTTATTAAGCGGTTTTGTGACACAATTATTCATCAATCTCCAAAAATTGATAAAATGTTAATTGACTGAGCGTAGCGAACTCGACCATTTGACATTTCATCTGTCTGTAATTTTGTTCGTATGTTTCGTTTCCGGTTTCAAAAATCTGCTCCATCCACGTTATTAAAACAATTTGGGAGGCGGGTATGGTTACCGCTGCCCCGGAGACCATTTATTGTATAATATATATATAACACCTCTGCCATTGGTCACCCCGAATGGTTAACCGCGTTTGGTGACTTAGCAGGTACATGGGGTGAGGTTTGTATAGGTTTTGATGGCGTATGCGTTTGCCAACCTAACTAATTGAGTTAAGTTGAGGGAGACCTTTTGATTTCTCCAGACGGACTCTCCCATCGCCTTGAACCGCAGTGGGAGGAATGGATTCACATGTCCGTCATCTGGACACACCAACCCTCAGATTCCTACCCATCCCTCATATTTTTTCCTTTCCAGAACTTCCTCTCCTTCCTTTCCCTAAAAAGACCCCTCCACACAGCATCCCCAAAGATGAAATAGGCCCCTAGGAAAATTCTTTTCCTCGGGGCCTGCTGTGTGGAATAATTGTAAAAAAAAAAAATTAACAAATCTTCATTTTTTCCGTTTTCATGTCGTAACAATATATTATATCTACAATATTATCGAATGCTATAGTTCCATTGGCTCCGAGCATGAGCAGTCTTTTTGCGATGAGTCTTGAGATTTTGCCATTATTGTTTATTTTTTATCCAATTTTCAGAATAACGAAGGCACTGAAATAATTACGAACAGTAAAACCGATAATAAATGCTGAAGGCTTTCAGATATGGTGTTCGTATTGAAGATGTATTTTTATTTGATGATGTAGTATTTTATCAAGCCTACTACACGAACAGTTTGATCGGGTTCAGATAAAGCATGTTCTTCATTCTCTTTGGACACCGCCAGGCGTTTAGCCGATAAAGATTATCGATTTCACTGCTAAATAAAATCATAACTTCAGAAGAGAAGCCACTTTTCAGTAAGTGGTTTGATATTGCCTGCAGATTGGCCGGGAACTTGAGCCGCGTAATACAATCTGGCCCATTGTGTGAGGTTTTTTTGTTCCCGGCAGAGAATAATGCCCTCCCTGGGGCACTGGTCCGTTGGACCATACTACGGGTTTGTACTTGTACATACTGCCGATAGCGCCGTTGTAACCTCTCCCTCTTTCTTGTAAACGATGCATGTAACAGAAAAAGAAGATACATCGGAGCTCTCAACGGAAAGGCATATAATACTTCCACGAGGGTATTGCAGGCGGCGAGCAACAGGGTGCGTACCTACCACTGAAAGTTCTGTCGTAACTTCTCTTTCTGATTCAAGCATCGTTTATGAGAAAAACGGAGAGGTTGCAATAGAGCTTCAGTATGCCTTTATAACTCATGGATGACTGCGGATCATGAAGGCGCAATCAGGGGGAGATTGAACACTGCACTCCAGCAGCCAGAGGCAGGAGGCATACCTACCGTTGATAAGCTCTGTTGCAAAAACTCCTTCTTTCTCATTAACGATGTATGTAACAGAAAGAGACATAACAACGGAGCTATAAGTAGCAGGACCATAGGCAAGAAAACATTATTCGAGGACTAGGAGACTAATCTTCACCACACAACCAAAGGCAGATATGGTAAAATAACTGAGCTCCTAAAACTAAATTAATCTAAAATGATTTCATTCGTAATTTCATTGATGGTTATCAAAATCGAAAGTTAAGTTTATTTTAGTTAAGTGCACTTGAAGTGAAACCACACAAAACTGCGCTATACAAATGTAATTATTATTATTATTAATAGATTAAATAGAGCATAACAAGATTCCGCATTTTCAAAAACCATTGCATGTTATAAATACTCACGGTTTAGAAACTGTGACTGTTGAATGTTAATATGCAGATTCGCAATTATTATGATTTGATTGCTCCTACGAAGAGCACGCGATATTGTTTTTTAAAAGCCATTAAAAGAGAAATCAGTGAATATATTAAAATGAAAAAAAAGATAACATCGTAGTGAGAACCATGTTTGAAGTAATGTGATTGCACTCTGGTTGTATTGAAAGGAGATGTAAGTAAACAAAAAAACAGGCCTTTCTAAAAAGCAACAGACCATGATAGGATACATCCATCAGTCGGGTACTCGCGTGGTTTGGACAACCGCTAATAGAATCGAATCCCATCAATAATGCGAATTAAACGAGAAAGTGTCATTAGTGCGAGAATTCAAACATGTTTAGTTGCAAGAAGGAAAATAATGAATTGCAATCACCAAAGCCATAAATGGCCGTTTAAAGAACAGGGTTTATTTGGAATATGTGTCGAATCTTTTCGCAAAGCCCACCAGATCCGTATCAACATATTATAAAAGAAAGTCTTTATGGGACTTATTCACGCTATTAAAAAAAGTATAGTAAAAAATGCCAAGAAAGAGAAAATGAAGCATTAAAAGCTTCTATGAATGTATGAATACACACCCATTGGTAACGCTCTCTTCCGAATGTTAACAACCTAACCATTATTATAACCATAACTCTGGCCACGACAATTTGCATATAATTAGTATGTATCTATTTTACAGAAGGCAAAATTGCTTAATAATGCTTATCATCTTTTTTAATGATGCTCTCTCCAGTAGGCCAAGCACTCACAAAAGCGTATAGTGGTATTTTTTCAGGAAGCTTATTGTGTTGAAGAGACTGGAAAGTTGAAGATGGCTTTAATACCAGAGTAAGTAAGAAGGCTACATGAACACAAGATGGACAAAAGATATGCGCAAGAAAAAATATTGTATTGTTCCCAATCGGCGATCTGAAGCAGGGAGATCATCGTACATCACTGGTCGAATTCAAACGGAATAGAAACATTATTACACGAACTGGTTCAATGAACGATCATCGAAATGGTTACGTATCTATCTGCCCATGGCCCAGAGCTCGGACAGTAAGATCTACCCGATACAAATCATCATCAAAGACCATTAGACATTCTCCCTGCCCCGAAAATAAAGTTATCGCTAATGGTGATAAATAAAATCATGGGCCGGGATATTCGGTTCCGAACAAGGTCGGAGCACGAAAATAAAATGAGGGTTAGGGTTTCGTATAATTTATTACTGCCGAGTAATTGCTCGTTCACGTCCTTATATCCATTATTATAAATATGTCTGCCTATTTCTTCATATCAATGGGTAAATACATCCTTCTGCCTATGACAATCATCAGTCATAATCATAAATTAATTATTGATTGCTCTCCTGAAGAGCTATACCTACCCTAAGAAAAACGAGCGAAAATTGATCGTTATAGCTATTTTGAAAATGGAAATTTTCAAAATTCAATGCACGTTAATTCATAACCAAACTTGAAACTACACAGATCCTGTCTTTAGTAATGCACGTCACTGATTATCAGCTACCATGATCAATTGATCAATCTTAGTATTTTAAAGTTATCATAGGAAAAGATTTGTTGAAAAGAAAAAAGGATGTTGCAATATTATTTTTACGTTTGAATGCAATTTGGTTTTTCATTGCTGAAAAACAAGTAAGGATATAAATTGATGATAATGACTGCAGAAAATGAAGAATGCAAGTATTTTGGCAGATTGTAAAAGCAGCATTGTCACTTGTTGTGAGGAGCAGTACACCGTTGATTCTTCCGCCGTCAGGTGCCCCTCGGTGTTTCTAGACGCCGACAATTTGTAAGAAATGGCCGGCTAGCTTTCCAGATAATGTGGCCGATGAAGCGGGCACGGTGGGTAATTTGGTTCTCGCTCTCGGGTCCGGAGTCCGGGGTAAAAGGTGTTATTAGGCGGGCATTAAACGCGAGGAGGTGTGGGGCACGGCCACGAAGGCCCACGGCCCAGCTCTTCAGCCGAGGTTTAAAAAAGAAAGATTGAAAATAAAACACGAATAAAACATATCCCTTGGAATTAGATGCAGATTTAAGAGTTTTGCTCCCAATATGATTTTTATGGAACTTGTAGGAATGTTATTCAACCGTGTGGTTTTAATTCAGTCGATCACAAATTGGATTGACGTAATTTATGAAGTTGATATTGATGAAATATGAAGTTTTCGCGAGGCGTTTGATTGGTGACTAATTTAAGCCATGCACGGTATATTATTATTTTCCACATGCTGAGGTCATTGTCTTTCAGAATAATATGTTAAGAAAACTGACAAGCGCAATTGATTGATTCTTATTATAATTAACATAGGCGATTGATAATGCCCAAAAATGTTTTATAGCTTTTCACCCCAAAGCAGTATTCTAACAAGTTAGTATCAAGTAGAGGATGATAAAGGAATGTTTGTAAGTGTTGGTGATAATTATTTACTTACAAGCAAGCCCAGCAAATCTTTCTGAAGAGCGAATGTTTGAATGTATTCGTGCAAATATATAGTGGTTGAAATTGGGTGGAAATAATTTGATACAACCGCCCGCAGTCCTTTCTTACCCTACAGTAGTCCTACGATACAGAAGCAAGAATATCTTTGAAATGATTCTACTATACACTACATATATAGACCGGTCAGTGGTTCAGTGTCCCACCCAGGCGTTCCGTGTTCGATTCCTCGGCTGGCTAACTCCTCCATCACAACACAAGCAACATCTTCCGCTTAGTGTGGTGGTAGTAGGAGATTTTCAAATGTTGTTGGGTTATTCGTAACCTGGGAATGTTTGTCTTTCTTTAAAAAAAAAAAACAATATATTAAATACACTGTTTGCCGCGGCTGTTAAACTGCGATTTTTACGACCCCATAACTTTTTCGCCATTTTCAAGAGAAATAACTTGTAATTTGATGATGTGTATGATCAAATTAATCACACACAAACATGTTAAAATGTAAAATGATATATAAACATATACAAGATCGGTAGTTAAAATGAGATTACGGAAAAACGGGCAAAGCGCAAGACTAAACCAAGATGGTATAAAGCGCCCCAAGCAGCGGCCGTGGGGCAACCCGGCCGGCCACAAAGTATGACACGGTGTCTGAAATTAACCAAATTGAGAGGGCCTTTCTTTAGAGCCCGGTTCGTGGAACACCTTGAACGAATTGATTCGAATCGGCGGCGGCCAGAAATCTCAGGAGAGTATTTAGTTTTTTGTCTGAAGAACAATAATATCATCTCGTGTTTGCTGAACAAAGGCCTCAAATGCGGAAACTTTCGTCTTTTTTGGAGCAGTTAACCGCATCACGCAATCTCTCAAAAGACTCGACTCAAAATACAAAAAACAACCACTTATTTCTTTCCATTTATTCGTAATGAATAGTCAAAGCTATTATTTATCTTAATTAAGGTAATTAGCCCAGGATTGGAATCAATAGCAGATACATAAATAATGCTGTTTTTTTGTAAATACATTTTTGAGGATCTACTCACTCAAACCGATATTATTTTTAATCTTGAAAGTTACTCTAATAATAAAATAATGGCATGTTTACGCTCGCTTGAAATAAATGTATACAGACTTCCATCACCCTAGTATACAAACAAATTAATTTATTGTAAGTTCAAGATGGGCTCCTGAAGAGCAGATGCAGTAAGTTTATGATAACTTTGCGAATTCGAGTTTTTTCGAATAACACAAAATTCCATCAACATGATGGCACATATGTAGGCAGAAATATGACCGAGCTTTGATATACAACTGAGGCATGGTTGAGAATTAATTTTGCAAGGCGAGACGAGGAGGGTGGGTGGTTCCTGGAACTTGGGAAAATATGTATATTTATACATATTATAAAATGTGGGGATTCAGCAAGGCTTTGTGATGGGACCACGTTTGAATGGTAAACCAAACGCAAAAAGCACACTTAGATCACCAATATTAAAAAAGGTTTGCAACATATTTTTATTGATTATAGTTACTGAAGCAAGTACGGTTCATTACAAATAAAATTTTAAGCACTCAATCGAAGGAAATACACTCCGAATTTGGCTCTAGCAACATCGGGAATATTTACCGACTAAGTAACTAACAATCAAGACTTTTCTTGCAGGGGTAGGCAGTTATTCTGACTCTTGACATGTCATTACTCAAGTATTTAGTTCACTTGATTGCCAAGCTTTCCTCGGGCGTCCCCGAGTTCTTCTACCATTACCATGCGTATAATTTATTCTCCTTGGACTCTTTTCTTTGTTCTTCCACTCTACATGCCAAAACCACATATGCTTCCCAACTAAGCAACTAAGAAGGTATCTGAACATTTAATTTACCTAAATACGTTATTATGAAGATACTTATTAATCCAGTGAATGGTCTGACGAAGTCATGATTGTGACGAAACCTGTTGGTGTAATCTAATAATTGATAGAATGTACCTTTATAAGTTGTTAATTTGTTTAATAATGTTCAAACACACAGTTTAATTCCAAAAACAAAACTAATATCGTCTAAAGAGAAGGAGATCATGGACTACAACACGCTCCCAAACACGAACTAATTAGTAGAAGTTGGTTGTTGTTATGCTAATTTGATACAAGATACAGAAATAGAATCTACCGTTTGCTATGTCTGCCGGTGCGAAACGACTAATTTGGGACCCTTTGATCACAGCAAGGGTCCCGGCCATAGTACCCACCTCGACGGCCCTTTGTATCAAGGGAACAAGGACCCCGCCTGTCAACAAAGGTAGAGCGTGTATGGAAACAACTACAAATAATAATAATACTGCCATTTACAAAGGGTGGGAAGGTACCTGTTGTGATTACAAAACGATATTCACGCCCTAATTCAATGTTCGAACATACAGAAATTAGGTCACATGCTTTTGGGAAATTCGAAATGGATTGATTAATTTGAGTGTGTTTGCTTTTGTTATTGGAAAACTGGCCGCTTACAAGGAGAACATATATATTGGTTACCGACTTTTTTTTTTCAGAAATATATTTTAGGGGTGGAGATTAAAAGCTTAAACGGTTAATACACCAAATAAATTTTAAGGTCATGATAGGTAGGGAATGCTTTTAATAGGAATCGTTGTATTATGTCAGGCATTTTTTATTTTTTTATTTATTTATAAGAAAAAAAAGTTTTACATTACAAGTGAACATTACGTAAAGTTATACAAATTATTCATCATTATTCTACTACTCCATAAGTTGAGCTCTAGGAGCTTATTATTTATTTTATTATTTATTTTGAAGACGACATACTTGGGTGTATTTGTGCACAAGATAGTAATGAAATGAGTCTAGTTTTTTAACGAGTCTAGTTTTTTAACGAGTCTAGTTTTTTAACTGTTAATTCATGGTGGAATTCCATTGTGAAAAAAAATGTTTAATTTCATATCTAATAGTAATGAGTGTTTAAAAAAAGTTTTTTGAACTAGTTTAAAACACCCGCCAGCAGTCCCCTTCTACCCTAAGTGCGAATCGACGCATTTATATTTATATTATATTTTTACACTATTTACTAAAAATAAAATAATAAAATTAAAAATAATTATTTTCACTCTTGTATTAATTTTTTTTTTGACTATATATTATATTAGGTACACTTTATTTATTATATTGTACCTTTGTATTTTTTACTATTGTTTTTTGGGTTAACTATACGAAATATTATGTATACTTTAAATTTCATTAATTTAATAAAGATTTTTCATTAATTGATTTTGCGTACAAACGACAAGCTTTAAAAATGTAAATAATCGTTTTATCCACCCGGTACACTACACAAGAAAGGGTCTCTTTAAAATGATTTACCTGTTTATACTTTTGACTGAGGCTTGAGGAATCTTTGTTCACCTACCTAGAATGTGTTTTATATTTCAAGTCTAAAGTATGAATATGACATGTAACGCCCTTCGTTCACGCAGCTACTTACAAGCGACTAAATCGCCGCTACCCGCTACCTGTTATACTATTTTGCTGGTGCAGCGCCTAGCGGCGTTTACAAACACTAATAATAGTACGGAAGGTACAGACGAGCGGCGATTGCGTCGCTTGAAAGTAGCTCCATGGAAGAACGCCATAAGAGTATTTTGTTACGCGATAAGCTCCGTGGAAGAACGCCATAAGAGTATTTTATTACGTTATTACAGCACATAAGTCCAAACTACATAGAGGCAGTGGAACTATGACATCCCTAATTTCTGGAATATTGTGAGGCTAAATAAAATGGTAAGGAGGTGAATAAGAGAAAAGTACGAACATTAAAAAAGGCTGAATGCGTTTTCTTTCAAGTGGTATTTTTTTATAACTAAAACATATTTGACTTAATTTACAGACCTCGAGTCTTAGCGCCTCCGCCCACTCGGGCAACTGAAAACTCTCAACTGCCAACTGTCTTTGTATGACACTGTGATGGCCCGCACATACACTATCACACAAAACCCCGTTGTCAATGGTAACGCAAGCGGTGACTTGCGACTTGCTCTACTGGTTGCCCTGGGCGGCCATTGATAGTTGCCAACTGTCAGCTGATTGTTCTTCTTCTATGGTTAACCAAGCTTTTTGACCAATCAAGACGATAAACAGACGGTTTTAGTTGGTTTTCAGTTGCCTCAGTGGGCGGAGCGCCTTAGGGAACCATTAGTAAAATCATGTAAATATCCGAATCTTTAGACATTTTGATAAATGGATGGAAATGATACTACAAATATCGCGGGAAAATGAACATGCCGTGTCTCATAAAACGTCAAGCTTGTGTTTGTATTCATAACTTCAAAGGTTCCAATATTAACATGAAAGTCGCCCACGTGTGACTGGTATGCTCATGTAGCTGCCAAATATAATATCTGGAGCTTGCCAATTTAATTTAATTTATTTAAACACCAAATAACTTTAAATTTAATCCGCTCGGTTTTCCAGAGATTAAGTATCTACATAACAATGCATTGTCGTGTTTATCAACAAATGGAAATCCTCGGTAAAACCGTTTCATTAGATCCAGGAAACAGACCAATAAAGTCAAAGACTAGGTAAATTCTATTTTCAGAGTTCAGAAATGTATATTCAAAGACTAACACGATCCGACAAAAGTAAATGACGGGATTAGGCTTGTCAGGTATAAATTTCATAATTCATTTAAAAGGTAAGCTATGGTCACAAACAAATTAGGCAAAATAATTAACTGCATGTATATCTATCTACCTGGTAAAACCAATAGAATATTATTTAGTTCAAATTTATAAATACTAAGAACTTTAAATAATTATTTACTTATGTATTTATCTTTACTGAAAAATTAACACAATAGTAATTTTTTGTAAGTAAATTTTATTTAATTAATGTGTTTCATTTCACACTGAATTAATTTAGTCAGGCACTTTCTAGGAAGACACTCTCGGTAGGCAGTCCAGGGGAAAGGACCATCATTCGGACTACGGCATCCCAGTGTATGGGACTGAAGGTAGTTGGGAGGGAAAGGGGGTGGGGAATATTCAGATCTGTTCATTAAACCTGGCTAAAGTCATTTCGTGTAACTTTTCCATTCTAAATGGTGGTTTTTAACCAAGGCAATACTGAAAGTCATCAAACCACAATTTTAGATTATTCTTTACTACGAATCATACGAAAAAATAAGTTTTAAATACAGTGAAACATTTCCAATCGTTACGCTTAAGTAGAATAAAAATAAAGTTGTTAATTACTTAATAAACAGTAAAAGCGTAAACTAACAAATTAAAAAATCCATTAGAGAAGTATGAACGCATAATATAAGAAACAACTTTAAAAATTACGTCTAAAATTATCGGTGACAGTTTCCCTTGTTTAATTTTTTTCTTTCTTACAAAATTATTCACGATATACATAAATCAAAACCACTTTTGCGCTTGAAATCGAGCGTTGTGATATGATTAATTATACATTTTTAATATTTTTTTAATAATTCGACATGAAATGGTAATCATACGTTCGTTCTAGTTGTGAATCCAGTTTCAACGCGAGTGATCCGAATAGAGAAAAATGTATTCAACGAATGTTGGGATGTGTTCTTCAGATCGCCCACCGAGCTGGTCTAGTCCACCTAGATCTGTCTTGTTCTATACCTACTTCTCTTCATCCATAAACACCGCCTAATGACTATTCCGTGATATGCTCGAGATGAAATAATGTTTACTGGAGTTATATTCGGAATAGGTAGATACCACACATCTCTCTGGCGCAAGTAACTCTGTACAAATTAATCACAGGTTTTAAAATTAGAGTGTTTTTTATGGTCTCACGGTTTTCTGTGCTCCTGGTAGGATTTTTTGAGAAACAATGAATAAATGTGATTTAAGAGAGCTTGATACACTTAACTTTACAGTTTTCTGTGGCGCCTCTATTATTATTGTTTTTTTACATTAACGCCACACAGGAGGCCAATAATTTTGAAAAATTTATAAATAATTAAAATAATTTTCCTCAGGGCCATGTCATCTTTGGGGATGCTTCGTGGAAAACTTTTTTTGAGGAAAGAAAGGAGTGAAGATTGTAGGAGGGAGGATACACAGAGGTCTGTATTTCAAGAGGTCTAGAGTAGATTATTATATATATAAGATTATGAATTTTAAAAATGTAGTTTCGTTAGGCCGCTTTCTTTGGCCGCCTGCAGAGTTAACTGTGTCATGCTGTAGTAAGTTTGTGAATGTGCCAGTGAAAAAGGATTGGTAATAATAATAAGTAGTACCTACTTACTACAAATTTCATCCAGGGCGAAAGAAACTAGTGCCATCCTGGTGAAAGACCACCATTTAGACGCAAAATGTATGTAAAAGCTACACTAGCATTGTGACTAGATTTGAACCCCATTTTGTTTAGCATCACATAATTCCCCAAAAATACGATTCAGTATCACAGGATTTAATTAAAAAAATAATTGCTTCTTTATCAAAGGGTTCTATGTTAACCACGCAAACTGTTCACTATGAATATCCTATAAACTTATAAGAGTTATAAAAGTTATAAGTGATATTTTAGCCTACGAGGCCCAAGTGTTACGTAATATAAAACTCAGAAAATAATATAATAATGTGATGTAGGTAAACAGTCCACATACGCGTATTTATTATGGTTTTATGATAGGAGGTTGTGCTCTACCCCCCCCCCCCCCCCTGTCCCCCTCAAGAGAGGGCCCAACGATAAAGATAAAATAGAAAGAGTAATCCCCAAGCAACGATACTCCCTTATCTTAATCCAATTGTGACAGAAAGCTTAAATATTTAAAACGTTTGTTTATAACTCATAACTGACAATATATTACTCAAAAGATGTTATGCATAACTATGCAATCTTATCGAAAAATAATACGCAACAGTTTGGGAGAGATATTATTCAAAGATTTATAGTAAATTTGTATTGGTAGCCACATGTTCCGTTGTTATTATTATTATTTATGGTCCAATAATAGTTTATTACAAAAAAGGTATAAAGATAAGTTAGTGAATAATCACGTAAAAACCATATAGATACAGTTAATAAACTCATTACGAGAGAATGTGTGCTGAATTTAAACTGCACGCTTGTAACCCATGTTCATAGTATTATTATTATGAATTATCAATTATGACAACACTGTGCAATCTCTATAGACATGGGTGAAATTGAATGAATGAATTAAATGCATAAATTTACAAAGACTAGGTGAATCAGACTGAATCGTGAATGAATCAGTCCATGTCTCATGTTAATTATTATTTTGTAGACAATAATATTGAGCTTTGAAAGTTGCATGTTATTACCTACTCAGTAAGTAATAGAGAATCTTGTTGTTCATTACTTCACATAACAAGAGTGAAAATTAATTGACTTGCTTTACTTTCTATTGTGTCAATAGAAAGCATTGCAAGTCAATTAAGAATATCGAATGTTTATGAAATAGAACAGTTCTCGTAAATGGGGGGAAACAAGAAAAATAAAAGCTGTTTAAAATAAATACAAATATTTAATTTAATTACCCCTCTCTCAGCTTCTTTTTGATTGTCATTTTCCATCAGGTTAGGCATTACAGTCAGGTTGTAGCCCAAATCCTGACACATAGGGATGGTTATTTTCTCGCACTGGGCCTTAGCAGGGACCCACGAATCCTCGCTTTCTGCCAGAGAGAATACACTCACTGATAACACGAAAACTGTCAACAAAACCATCTTGAACGACTCCATTGTCAAATAAAGTTATAAACTTGTCTCTTTTAATTCATCACTTCAATGAAAAACTTATAGTTCAAATGAAAAATACATGTTTCTATTGAACTTTTCACTGCCTGTCAAAAGTTCTCTTCTTTGATACACATAGTTTTTTTTTTTCAAAATTTTCACAGAAAACAAAATATAAATTGTCATTAATGTTTTTAAAACTCTGTAAATAAAATATACGCACGTAATCGCACACTTAAACTATCTGTTAATGTTTATAGTAAATATTTATCGTGAAAATAATAGAGTTTGACGAGAACGCGTGTGGATGGGCCCGCAATCTAAACGTGAATATTTCGTTTCCGCGCTCCAAAAGTGCGGCTACCCGCGGTCTGTGCTCAAAACAACTGAGCCGTAAAACCGGCTCCGAAAGATCTCCAAATTGGAAATGAATGCGTTCGTCCGTCTCTTTCATCGGTGCACGGCGATGTATGACCAAGAAGGAGATAAAGTATATGACCGATAAAAATTGCAGAAGGCTTCTCTCGCCAGGGGCGGTGCATTTGATATCGTCAGTTTTCCAAATGTGATACCACATTTCCACCATAATACAATGTACCTACATATATTAACTATTACTGTAAAAAGTATATTTTTGTTTGCAAATATAAGAAAAACTGAAGGTAGGTAGAAGTTATTTGCTGGGAAATATACAAGATACATTTTCTACAACTTTTTAATTTTATCGGAGGCTGGCTATCATCAGAGTAAGCTTAGCCCTGAAGGCTGCAACCTCGAACGACTCAGATAATTAGTATAAGATAAAAACGCGCGGGTATAAAATATATCCTCCATATTGATAATTATTCGGTAGATATTAAATTAAGACAGCAATAAACCAAATCTAATTGTAGTGTGAGGTGTGCAAGTCAATGCAATACAGTCTTTAAAGTAATTAATGACAACAATTTGAAAACAATATTACAAAAAAGCGTATAAAATTGGATTAAATGGGTTTGAATCTTGTTTTATTTTTATTTTTTAGTAAGTAATAGATAGTGGCGATAAGTGAGGAATCACCCCAAAAAAATATAATTAGCAAACAATAATTTAATATCACTATTGTCATTAATGTTTAATAATATTCTACGCCACTGTTATACCGTATTTTAATCGTAATGACCGAAGTCTACTTGTCCTTATCGCACTCATAGCCATGTCCGCTGTACAGGTTTCCTGAAGAACCAAATTACGGAATACACAATTCGTTCTGCCATCTCCTTTGGAGAAAATCATGAAACATCATCCCTTCCCGCTCCACAGCATGCGATTCCAGCGGAGAGACAGAAACGGAGTTATGAAAATTGCTATCGGGATGAGCATCTGAAAGATAGGTGAAGCGATGGTTTTAACTTTAAGTACTATGTAGAGTAATGGATTAAAACATATTTTTAATAAATCAGCAGGCAATTAATCTATACCTTTATACACCAACTGTAAAAATGAGGAAGTGAAGGCTGTAAAAATTAGGAAAATTAAGTAATTTTATTTATCGAAGGAACCTTTTTTTGATATCAACAATTCGGAAAATTTTGAAACATGATTTAAAAAAAAATTATACAGGAAAACCTGCGATTACTGGGCAAACCGTAGATGTAATTTTGCTGTTCTATTAAAAAAATTCAAATATCATCGTAGTAGGTAGTTGAGTACAGCCTAGTGCGTCACGTGGTAAACACTTCGTCTCGTTTCTGCAGCTTGGTAACAGACAAGACAGAGCGCGTATCACGTGATCCGTCGCAAAGTGAATCACAATTGAAATTTAAAATATTTTTTTTTGTATTTAATAATTAAGATATTAAAAAAATAAATTTAGAAGATAACGCCATTTTGCGGTTATCTTTTTTAGAAAAGAAAAATTTTCACGATTCTAAAATATATATATTTTTTTAAATCCTGAAACAAAATAAAGTTTCATGAAACGAAATTAATTTTTATGATTCCTGAACACGTTTTTAAATTTTGGTGGTTTAAATGTTAAAAATTTTTTCACCATTCCCGAAAACTTCATAAATTTTTTATGATTCCTCGGTCGTTAAAAAAATAATGATTCCTAAAAAGCAAATAATTTTTTTTGATTCCTGAAAAAAAAATTATTTCAGTAAAATTCTCTGTTATAAAAAATAAATTAAATAATCTCAAAATATAAAAATTGCGTAGTGCTCCATCAGTCAAGTCTGCCGCGAGGTTCCCGCGGATTTCCAACACAGCTGAAGCATACAGTAAAAGTGTGGCAACCTCAAACGGGTTCCGCACATACTAAACACCCTCTTTCACACTTGATAGAAATCATTATCTTTTGTGGCGATGTGCCCAGTTCGCTGCTTGCGGAGCTCAGCTGCACGCGGCCGGGTGTTGTCGGCCGAAGCAAAAAGCATGACGGAATGTTGCCAGCCATATACGCGAGGACAAAGAGACGCCGACAGCGGGATACCCGGTACCTACCGCATTAGTGCGTCCCCCACAGAGCTTGTGGAGCGATACTATTATTTATTTATAAAAAAAAAGTTTGTTTATAAAATACAATTAAAACAAGAGGGAAAGTGCTGATATCTTATAACATGGGTAAACTACGATGGGTAAAATATTGAATATTAGTTAGATATGTAACTATACTCAAAAACTGGGTTAGATTATTAATTTGTAAGTAGGTACTTATCTATAAATTCGTACGACCAATTTTTTCCGAGTCATTACTGCACGGAGCCAGTAAGCCGGGAGTATGAAGAAAATAGGGGAGGGGTCAATGAAGTACCTTACTGGCTATTCAGATCTGGCCACAGACTAGCCAAAGCCATTGCAGGTAACTGAATATGTATACATCTTTAATATTCTTCTGAATTATAATATATTCTTCACTAATTAAAATACATAATAATACATACTATATGTGCGGGATGTAACACCACCACCCGAATGATTTCAACAAGAGATTCCTGAGCATATTTGGAATAAAAAATGCGTATATCATTTTGATATAAAAACAAAAACGAAAATTCCATAACACTGCGTGGTTAGGTGTAGCTAGCACGGGTCACGTGTTACGCACTCCGTCTCGTTCTAGCAGCACGGTAACAGAGAGAACGCATATCACGTAATCACGTCGCCACGATAGCAGTGTGATCAGTGGTGACGTGTTATCGAAACTTTTTTTTTGTATTTAATAGAATAAAATATCAATACAGCAAAATTACATCCACGTTTTTTTCTCAAAATATCCTCCGGAAAGCGCTGGTTAAAATCTTTCGGGTTCGTGCTGTTTCATCCTGTATATTTACTGAATTAATTTAATTTTAATAGATAACATAATAAAATAAAATTCCACGAAAATTTTGTTTTTTGATAAAAAGTTAAAAAAATTCTATTACATAAAAAAAACATTTCTCATAATAACAAGACAGAAGAGGGAAAATATTTTTTTAATCATGTTGGAAATCACTAAACTTAAAATATACATTTTTTTAAATTATATTAAGATACAGAAATTTGAAATGCTGTAAAGACATAAATTCCAAAAATGTCAAAAAATATTTCTAGGAAGATAAGTATGTCTTTTACGACGTGCATTTTAAAATGATTTTTTTCTTAAAAATTGAAAAATAAATTAAATACTGTTATTAAAGAAATTTACGAAAACTGTTCAGTATTCTGAAAGATCTATTCAATATTTTTTATAATAATAATTCATAATTATACGTCTACAAAAACAGGAAAACTTTATTTTCATTCCCCTGAGCAATTAACATTTTGTTCTTTGCAACATTTCAAAATTACGTGATCGATATACAATGTATCTATCGATCACAATGATATCAATATAAAAAATGTTATAAAAAAAAAATCGTTGCACTGTCTACTTTAACGGAACAGACTATTTTGGTTGGTTGGGTACCTACTCTACACTCTATACAGTCGGGGGCGGTCGGCGGCATTGCACCAGTGACATTTTATTATTTTATACATCCATATTTACTCCGCCAGGATATTGATGCGTCTGTTATCACCAGTCTCATCATCCACATTCACAATTACTTCCTTTCAAGATTCCTCATTTATGGCTTTTCGGATCTGCGTGCGCTGACGTTTGTTGAGGCTTTATCTATATACTGTACAACGACTTTAATCACTTTAATTTGTTGGCCCAATGAGCCCCTTCCATGCCTTTTAATTGGATTAGAAAAAATTTTTTTTTCTGAAAATACGAAAATGTAAAAATACACAGGTACCCTTCTCCGGTCTTAACAAACAGACTGCAATCTTTAAAGCACAGGCGTCAGGTGGGATGCTTTCCACGTTCTACCAGTATTTCAATGAAAGATGCTCCGAGGAACTAGCTTCATTGATCCCCTCGGCACCGGTGCATAGACAGGAAACACGCCAAACGCGCGCCCAACATATGTACACGGTTGACATTTGTTACATGAGAACGGGTCGTTTCTACGACTCGTTCTTGAGTGTGTTCACCTCTGTGTTTCCTCCTTCCTACAACATGGGTCTCTTCAAGACCCATGTCCACTCTTTCCTCTCCTCAAAAAGACCCTCCACACAACATCTTCAAAGATGACATATGCCCTGAGGGAAATGGTTTTCCTCAAGGCCTCCTGTGTGGAATTAATGTAAAAAAAGTCGAGAGATAAGGCTCTCGACTAGCAATCCGAAGGTAGCGAGTTCAAATATATATATATTTTTAATTTGTGTTACTATCGTCGGGCTCACAACATACCCCAATTGGGGATGCAATAGTGTCACTGACTCCAGAGGGGAGCAGTTGGGAGTTGGACTCTTTTGTGGTATTCACATAAAAATTCAATTAATGATTTAAAATAAACGAGTTAGATCGCGAAGTCATAATGATCTGATTTATTGTGCTCTTTATTTTGATAAAACCAAACATAGTAAATATGGACATTCTGATAATGACATTGACTTTGTTGCTTTTTTTTTCGAATTTCTTTTGATTTACTTGTCTTTGATATGAACGCTGTAATAAATTGTTTTTATCCATATTTATAAACCTGAATTGAGTTACGACTTGTGATAGTTTAATAACAGCTGTGAGCAAAAATATCCATCGAGTGTGCTAGGGGCCCATCTAAAGGTTACAATTCCATCGCTTGATCTCTTGTTCGATGACTTATGACTTATGATGCAACAGGGAGCGATAAAAAAGTTTTTTTTGTATTGGTAAATAGACAATAAATTCGCAATGCCTTTCTGTCTGCTAAATCTACTTGGGTCAGTACTCAATACAATCTAAAAAATCCAACGGTTCGGAACCAGTTTGACTATGTTATCCTCAATAATTGATCTATTGTGAGTATGAAGGGAGAGGGAAAGGGAACATGACGTGGAAGAGGAAGGTAGGGAAGTACCTGGCTACTCAGATCTCATCACCAAATACGGCTGAAGCAAAGTAAAGTCAAGCAACGTTTTGTTTCTGAATAGTGGTAGTTTACCAGGCGATACCGAGAGTATCTATTACCACTCCACAGATATTTTTTTATTCCACCATGAGATATGAAATTTTGAACATTTTTTTTACATTACCTCTACATAGGAGGCCCTATCATATTGAAGAAAAAAGATATGAGGGGTGGTTAGAAGTCTGGAAGTCAGTGTCTCCAGGAGTGACTGAATCCATCCCTCCCACTGTGGTGTAAGGTGTTGCTTCGAGAGAGTCCTGCTGGAGAGGTCAAAAAGTTTCCCTCAACCAGTTTCTCCCGATCCGGCCTTCTTTTGCTGTGGGGCATATGCATTCCACCGCAAAGACCCGGACAAACATCACTCCATAAACCCGGTCACCCTGTTAAGTCATCAAACGTTGCGAACCCCTTGGGATGACCTATAGCAGTGGTATACCCCCTCCCAAAATGTAAAATAACACAAGACGTCATGTTGTTTACTGTATTAGTTAGGTTACGAACTCGACATTGCAAACATTAAAATTTCATTATATTTGGGTTTTCCGAATGGTTTCACTGTTGTTGGTGAACCGTAAGAAAATTTTGGAATAATATAAATGCGTGTAATAAGTAACTACCTAACTACACATTTCGATATTTCTATTTGAGTTTATGAAAGGTTTCTTGTCCGATGAGTCTTTGAAAGTGTTCTTTATGCCGACCCAATAAACCTACCGCATTACCTCAATAATATACCTCTCCCGCCAGAGTCCAATGAACATTGACCGGTAATCCGAGAGCGGTTTTAACAGCAATTAAAGAAAGTTTACCCTGGGCGCTTTATGGCGGGCGGTTTATTGCCGGCCGCTATTTCCGAGTAGTCACACAACACAATACCAATATTTTTATACCAGCTATCCAAACTCACATATATGCCTACAAATATCTTGGAAAAGCGCATAATATTACTATTTTCAATGAACAATAAAAAATGAAGGTACTTACTTACCATTGACTAAATAAATTAAAAGACAGGTTGGGGGACATACATTAATTTAGTGAGTAGAAAAAAAAATTTAGACCCCCCCTTGGTGAGATTAAGTGAGATTTCAGGGGATCCCCCCCCTCCCTCACCTGAGACTTTTTTCTTACTCGCGAAATAAATGTTTTTCATAATAGCCATTTTTTCAGCGGGAAAAATGGGACACTTCAAAAGAAGTGAAACAATTTCATTTTTTATTTTCTCTATAATACTATATACGCTTTTAAAGTTGACGGGAAATTTTTATTGATTCCCCCCTCCCCTATATATAATCCCCTAGGTATAATGAGAATTGGTGAGATTTTTCTGCCCCCCCCCCCTATTTGTTGCTCACGTAATTAATGTATACCTCCTTATAGTTATAGTAGTCGAATAAAAATTTTGCAGGTTCTAGTTTTATTTTATCGCCCAATTGAAACGAATAAGTCCCACCGCTCATGGAGAAACTGAAACTAAACTAAAACCGGCGGGTTGCTATGGTTTCCAACCAAAATTTTAATTTTACAATAGCTTGTTTGTCCATATACAAGGAACACTCTTCAGCTGTCATCTCGCTCTCATATTGGCGCTGGCGACGCGACTAAAAAATAAAAAAAAAATCTCGAAAACTGATAACAAAACTGGCGTAACCATGGCAACCATGTTGCGAGTCACTACTTGCGTTGCCATTGACAACGGGTTTTTGAGAAGTTGTGTAGTGTGCGGACCATCACACAGGATAACGAGTTTAGTTGCAAACTGTTTTTTTTTTCAGTTGCCTGTGAGCGGGAGCACTAAGAAGAGGATGGCAATTCAGAGAATATGTGTGTGACGGCGAGTGCATCTCTTGATTTTAGTATGAATTTGCACGAACTGTGAGCAAAAATATCGTATTGTAAGAGATTTGTAAGAAATTTAGGAGGCGGGTATGGATATCGCCGCCCCGAGAACCATGTATTGGAAGATGAAGAAAAAAAAACTAAAAAACTGTATATTTAACTCATTTTCGTCAAAATCGTCACATTGTTCATATTAAATATGCAACGACGATAATATAGTGTGTTTATCGGAAGTGACCAGCCAGGTAAGTATGTTTCGGTATATATTTGTAAATAATAAACTTAGATATAGCCTAAGAATTGCAATGACTAAACGACCGATTCGATTTGACCGGTGTATACTTTTTTTTTATTTTTTTTTATAGAGAAACCTCACAAGAGTCCCAACTGCTCCCTTCTGGAGCCAGTGAGACTATGGCATTCCCAATTGGAGTATGTTGTGAGGCTGAAGGTAAGTGAGGAAGGGAAGGAGATGGGGAAGAGGAAGGTGGGAAAGTACCTGGCTATTCAGATCTAGTCACTAAACACGGCTAGAGCCATTATTAAGCAACGTTTCAATTCTGAATGGTGGTCTTACACCAGGGCGATACTGAGAGTATCTTCCATACTGGTGTAATCGACTATAAGTAGGTACCTATATCAAATACTGGACTATTTTAGATTTAGTAGGAGTTTACATCGATTTATTGTAACTTTTTAGGTAGGTTACAAAGGTAGCCTACATTTACAAAATTATTAATATTATTTCTCAACGTCTGCTGTACGCAAAAAGCCAGCTTTCAAAACTCAAAAAATCTAAATAACATCTGTTAGTTGCCTTTCTTTATTTTGTACCTCAATAAAAATAAACCAAAAACCTTTTCACTTTCTATGTAAAAAGGTGGGTAGGTAACCCACTCACCTAAAAAGGTTTTAGTGCTAATCCGCAAGTGATATCTCGTTTTCGGCTTACTTCTGCAGGTTTACAGGGGATGGTCGTAAACACTTTACGTTACCCTTATTCTTTTATTAGGTAAGGTAAAGATATCAACGTTGGGGCAAGCCAAAAACCTCGAGCGGAACCTTTGTGACAAATAAAAATATACAATAAACTTTTTTTAAATTACGTACTACTTATATTACATAACAACCGCATAGAGTAATATTTTATTATGAATTCGAAGAAGGAAAAGTAATTGTTTTTTTTTAACATTTATATATGTCTATTGCTTTTCAAAACTCAGTTTAGTCAATTTTAGGTAATAGACAAGCATTTTATTTCGTTTCAGCAAATGGTCGTTCTATAACTAAATATAAGTTTTATGCTATTATTATGTGTGGTAAAACCATGTATGATCATGTGAGGAATATGGAGATGCGAAAAGAGCGTAAGGCTGGTGTGAGCGTAATAAGTAAGATTAAGAAAGGGACGCTTAGATGGTTTGGACATGTATGTAGAACGAATGAATGAAGAAAATAGTGTAAAGATAATTTATGACGCAAATGTGAATGGTAAAAGAAGTTGAGGAGGCCCGAGGAAGACATGGCACGATCAAGTGAATCAGATACTTGAGTCGGGCCATGTCAAGAGTCAAAATAATAGAAGAGCACGTATGAGAAGATGTATGAATGTGAATGAGGCAAGGAGTGTATGCCAAGACCGAGTTCTTTGGCGGTCCGTCCTCTCTGCCCACCCCTTCGGAGAAATGGCGTATTGGTTAATTAGTTAGTTAATTAAGTTTAAAAATTTCAGCCATATCTAAATTGCTCCTAAAATGTGCATAAAAGTATTTATGGTTTTTGTGTTTTATTCGTAAAACTCCATTTAATTTAAAAAAAATTTAATTTAAAAAAAATTTAATTTAAATAAAATTTAATAATGTTATTATTAAGTTCTGCAAGTAGTATAGATTTGTTTTTTCGTTACAGCAGTTTCGGCTTAAACCACCACTAAACCGTCTAAACGTGGTTCCAAGTTCCAACCACAGTTTGAAAATGGCCTTGTAAGCATATTCCCCTTCTAGCCCAGTCAATGAAGGTTTTATGTCGGAACTAATTCCCCGGAAGCTGAATTTTTGACAAATGATAGAATACTGTTTAACAAGCTTATTTACAAAAATCCCCGGATATCCCTTTTGTGCTTTCCTCCCCACCCCCTCTTGAATATATTTTTCAAAGCCTTTCGGAATACGCTAATATCTCCTTAACCGCTGAATAAAATCAGACTATTATTTTTTCTTTTAGTTGCTAATTAGTTACTCTAAAAAATTGTTTCTTAACAATTTTTCGATAAAAGCCATACATTCCTTGCAATTTATTAATAAAGAAAAATATCGTTTTTTTAAATAGTGTTTCAAAAAATATTTGCATATAACTTTTTTTTGAGCTTGTTAGGGCAAAAGATGCTCCAAAAAAACTTGTAGACAAAATTTCTAGCTTTAAAATGATGTATATTATGATAGGTTTTAATTAATAATAGGGCACGTAGGCTGTTTAAAAGGAGCGCGGCACGCGGTGGCTCGGACGCTCGGCGGCTCGCGGTGCGGCGGTAAAGTTTCGAAAAACCTAAGGTAGGTACTGATAAATTGAGTTATTTGACTTTTTATAATAAATTCATAAAATATTAAAGAGTTTTTATTGCTATGAAAATGTACAGGACCATACTTACCTGGTAGGTCACTTGAGATTAAAGTTAAAAGATGTTTATTTATATACAGTTTGCGCGCAGAGGACATAATAGCGAACACATGTTGTTGGAAAAGTGATTATTTGATCCTGGTATATTTTTAATACTAATATATATTCTGTTATTTAATGAACGTGTTTGGGAAAAGCAAAATTAATTAATGGGCGGTACAGAGTAGTACATGAATTTTATTTATTTTCTTAAATGAAGTCTCAGTCTCTCGTTAAGCGACGGATTGCTGTGAAGGCTTCGAATGATGTTAATCTAATAAGAAAATAGATTAAGATAAATTATAGGCAATACACAATACAAATAGATTTATTAAATTTAAGGGTATGAGAGCCTAAATAAGTAGGTTTTTAGTTTTGACCTAAATTCTGTTCTAAATTGAGGTCCTAGGTTCGAGTCCCAGATGTACCTGTATCTTTTTCGGATTTTTCTGTTTTGGATTTTCGATTGACTTTCGCTAATATTATCTTCATTAACCGCTTGGGCACATAAGCTTGTTTTCACGACAATTTAACGTAGGTAGACATAGGAATGACGTATGCCCCGTACCTGAGTTTAATTAAAATATTGTTAGGTATTTTTTTGAAGTCGAAGTCTGCGATAACACAACGTTTAGGTTTCGCTATAGAGGTAAGGCGTTAAAATTGATAAAGCCATCCCTTTACTAAAAATGAATTAAAAAACCTCATGAATAACCAATTGGTTAATTTTCCAGTGTTCATGAATGCAATTTAAAGATTATTAATTTATTAGTGAGATAAAGCAGCCCACTGAATACCTTTATCTCCTATTAGTTCCGTATCGTGGGAACACAGCGCAGACTAGGATTTAATTGAAACATGATAGTGCATTATTACGGTGGTGATCGATTTGTAACGCACCGCGAGAGCAAATGCTAGGCTATTGGCTCTTGGCTGGTCTATCAGCTCCAGGAGGAAATTATTATTCGTGGATAAGTAATTACCTGCCCACCGATATTAGCCGCGGTTAGGATTTATAATTCAATACGCAAAAGCAGGTGCAATAGAAATATAAAAAAATGATGATTTCTATTCTTATGTTTTATTTCAAAAACCGGACTGATTTTTATCGTTTGTTCGTTTTGTTTTTACAAAATACATAGTCAAATTTTAACACTGAAAGTCTGTTGATCGCATTCAAAGCTCGGCAAATTTAAGGATCTTTGGAGGATCTTAACTCCTAACAGTAGTAACTCAGCAACAAAAAGGTCCCTGTGATTAACATCTATTTTTTTTTTCCGTAGTATCAAAATCCAGAGAGGAAGTAGGGGAATACTTTTGTATGGATAAAACGCCACCCGGTTTCCTCTTAAAACTAAAACTATGCAGTTTGATCAAAGTTTGATACTCATTTCGTAATACGAAGCAATAAGTATATGTATATCATGTGATTTTTTTATGGTTAGAAGTCGTTTTCAGTTTTTGGTTATTCTTAATTACAAGCCAAATCACGCTTCAACCACCGTATACACCTACATTTTGTTTTTTTTTTTAAATAAAATAGTTAATATGGTTCGGATGAATAAAGGAAATGAAGTTATTAAAACAATAAAAATCCAAAAAAATCAATATCTAGGACACGTGATGAGACATCCGGAGAAGTACGAGACCTTGCATCTCATAATGCAGATAAAGATTGCCGGAAGATGGGGCCCTTGAAGAAGGAGGACTTCGTGTCTGAAAAACTTGAGACAGTGATTTGGCCAGTCTACTGTAAACAAAGTCCGCATAGCCAACATGATAGCCAACGTCCGTTGAACGGACAGGGCACGAAAATAAGAACAAATAAAATAGTAAAAATGTTGGTAGATGTCATTTTTGTAATGTTACCAATACATGCGGAAACCGGTGAACTTACATCTTATAGAGTAACCAAAAATCTTCGATCGAAAAGTCTAGGCTGGGAATACATTTTTGTTGCCTGCACAAACACGCAATTTCAGTACGCCTAGCTATTATTTTACCTAAAAAGAAAAATCTTTCGCTTTTGAAAAGGACCTAAGACAAACTTTTTATATTTATAAATTCATAAAATTGGAATCAAGCCTGTATGCAACCCTTTTAACTAACTATAATAGGTCAATTGGCAATTTA
This sequence comes from Limnephilus auricula, assembly GCA_951813805.1. Taxonomy (NCBI): domain Eukaryota; kingdom Metazoa; phylum Arthropoda; class Insecta; order Trichoptera; family Limnephilidae; genus Limnephilus; species Limnephilus auricula. The sequence goes on from OX638388.1 coordinate 38,222,854, forward strand.
AGATGGTATAATATAATAAATCCGGTTGATGTTAGATAATTTTGCTCGGGGTCAAGTTGGGTTTCACTGTTGACAGCTGAAGGGAATAAATAAGAAATCCATCACATGGAATTTTATGAATTCACATTCCGAAACGTCAAACTTCAAATAATTAATAAATTGGAAATGTTGATTTGAAATGCTAACCTAAATATGCATTGGCAGTCTGCATATACTTTTTGACACTAAACGGGAGTTAATTAGTTGAGGAGGTATTTAGGGCCGGTATATCAGTCTTTGCTAAGGAGCACATTCCTCGCTCAACTTAAACCGCCGAAAGCGGCCGCTTAAGCCTTGGTAAGCCGCAGAATAGTTCCTTTGCTAGACGCTGTAGCGCTATTGGCAAAAACACACCTGTCATCTGTTAGATTTCACATTGCTTCGGTTTCCATCTGCTACGTACATGCTACGTACGGACACAATAAATTAAACTGGAGGAATAAGTTTACCTATGAACATGGAATTCGAACTTTCTTCGAGTGATGACGATTTAGACATCACTCGAAGATACTTACATAAATAGATTGGTTCGGCATAGAAATTACTAAAATTATCACAGACTAAACGTTTAAAATTAATCAACTCTAGGATTACGACTGATATACGGATTGTGTGCTATGCCATGCTGAGCTCCACATACCTTCAAAGCCGAGCTTTAGACCTACTGATATACTGGCCATTAGTCATATTTCAACCACTTTCATTTCTCAAAGACCGAAAGGGATAAATTGATTGCATCTTAGATGTATGTGGATCGGATATTCGACTTCTTTCAATTCTAAGAACATGATATTGATAAGCTAGTAATTTTGCATAACGGACAACATAATTTTTTTTTAAATGTTTATATCGACAGCTAACCAAAACATACTCGTATTTGATACTATGGAGGCTGCACTAAAATTTAAAATCATCGGTCGGAATATTGAACGCAAATATTATATAGCTGATGTATTTGGTCAAAATCGGATTGATGGAGGGTTTTATCGATCGTCAATGCTAGGCAGGTACCCTGATCCCACTACTTATCATGACTTCGATACGGTACCGATTTAGAGGAGTGGTTTTAAAAGCACCATCATGGCTTTAGATCATTTGATGGACCTTCCCAGCAGCCGCTGAAGATTTACGATCGGAAATTGTTTTGTAATTCCACCCTTCGTAGTGCAATCTAATCTAGTGTGTGTATAATAATATTATGAAACACAGAGTGAAATGAACCGGTATTGCCCGCGGTGTCGATAATGGACGCCGCAAATCACTACCCTATGCGGTAGAGCCGCGCGTGTTGCTGACGGAACGCCGCGCGGAATTAATAACGCACGACATGTGGCGGTATTCACTTGGAACTATAAGTATGCATGGAAGACATGGATATTGGATGTGCCCTACCTGTGGGCATGTTCGATCACGGACTATGGGAGTAAATCTAGCGACTTGAGATACATGCACGCTGGGAATTCGACGCATAAGGGTATGCAAGTAGGCGCACTTATGTATGACATAAAATCCCATTTATTTTACAAGACATTTTCTTTATCAGAAATGTCATCTGACAAAAGTGTTTTGACAATACTTGGTCATATTCACCCACTGAAGCCGACGTGACGATTCTCAATCGAATGCCTCATTTCATTTAATGGTGAACTTTATTTTTCGAACGCAGCAATAGGTCAAGCCACACGGAGAAAAACGTTATTCTAAAATACGATCATTTTATTCGTAAAAACAGTTAAAAACGGGACTGAAGTTCTTACGAACAAAACAGTGTTTCAATGTTTATTGGCGGGAACATGTAAGAATAATTTGTTGGTAGGACGTAATTTCGTACGTATTCCAACAAATTATTCTTACATTTTCCCGGCAATAAACATTGAAACACTGTTAATTGGTTAGTAAGAACTTGAGTCCCGTTTTTAACCGTTTTTACGAATAAAATTATCGTATTTTAGAATAACATTTTTCTCCGTGCATAGGTCACCCCAAGTCGTTTGGTGACTTATCTCTGTCATGTGGTGACGCATCTGCCCACCATCTATGTGGGTGGCTTCTCTTGCAGGGCTCTCTCGAAGGGATCGATTCATACATACATCACTACTGCCCTTCAGAATCCTACACATCCCTCATACCCTTTCTCTTCGCATCTCTTCATCTCCTCCCTTTCCTCAAAAGACTCTCCACATAGCCTCCTCAAAGATGACATAGGCTCTGAGGGGAATTATTTTAATCACGACCTCTTGTGTAGCTAATGTATATAAACGCGTAACCGGTGTATCCCGCCGTTTCCCGAAATTGTGTGAATAAAATAAAATTGCATAACAATTTTTTTTTTGTGCGGCAACACCACAAATTAAATTTGAAAACCAGAAGAACTGTCGAAAATTACGACTGTATTTTGTTTCCGTTATTTATGATTCAAACGCAAACGTTTGTCGGCGTAGATTCAACAACAAATCCGACACAAATTCTTAAAAATGGCGGAATACTTGGTCAATGGCAGTTTTGTTCCTATAAAAATATATAACAAGATATTACACGGAAAAAATATATGTAATATCTCCTTGTACCTATTTGATGTGTCACAAATTTGACGAGGTTTTTCGACATCCCATATCGCACCAAAAATTCGAGATCGTCCCAAGTAACCCTATTATTGACGCGGGGTCGAAATGTTTTTGGTTTTCGCTGCAAGACATATTGGATGAGAAATTTATCGTCACTATCATCATCTTCTACAATATTCATCATGATTACTAATCGATTTTGAAGCTTGCAATTTCGTTGCTTACCTCCAACAGAACAGTCAAATATGCCAATATGGCGGAGTAACTCTATGATAACTCTAGGATAATCTGTTTTCGGAAAGTAAAAACAAAAGTTAAAAGGAACGTAAAACAAGCTGTCAAATTGATTGAAAAACGCATTTTGGTGAAATTTAGCTTTAGTAACTGATTTTAGTCTAACTTTTATTGTAGCTTATAGGCATATTATGTGTGTAGCGTCTGGGATAGTCTCATGGCGGGTAGTTCTCGTAGGGAGGAGAGTCTAGATTAGATTTATCTTATTTAAAAGTTTCAAGAAAACCCCTACTCATCAAATATACATTGCTTACTAGAATAATATTGAAAGTAGGTTATTGCACGTCAAAAGCACAACCAAGATTAATTCACTTTCATACCATGTATATTTTTAATAATCATGTTTTAACATTAGAGCACAGAGTGTCGGGTGGGAATATTATAATAAAAATAATAAATACCGAATACTTTTTGGGTTGTCCTGGCACTGCAGTGCCACTGAGATGTTTGTAGAAGGGCGTGTTCCTGCATTCCGAGCACTACTCAAAAAACGGATCACCAGCTTTAGAACGCGAATAGCCACGAGTGAAAACGGTCTTGTGATGGCAGCACTGCACTTCTGGCAGGGTCCTATTTACAAGCGATGGAGTCAACTCCTGATGTCATAGTTAAAAAAAAAAAAAAACAACTTTATTTTCATGTTTTTTCTTTTTCTGTATTATTTTTATTCTGTTTTATCTTACTATGTGTGCAGTATCTCACAATATATATGTATATTTTTAATATTAATTTGATAATATGTTCTATGTATAGTATGGAGCTCGTGGGATTGCACCACCCTCCCCGAGATCTGGAATAAACAATAAAAAAATAATAAAAAATAATAATAAAGTTAACCGTAATTAATATATTACCGGAATTCTGTTCTTGTTCTACCGGTAATTCAATGGAAGATGCTCCGAAGAACTAGCGTCATTGATTCCCTATGGGCATCGGTGCACAGTAACATCCCAAACGCGCGCCCAACATTTGTATACAGTTGTATAATAACTCTCTCATTAGTTTTCAAATGGATTCTAGGCTTCAGTCATCAGGATTATTGCAGAATTGTAACTTTTCATGTATGCCGAGGGACGTGCATTCCTTGACCGGAAGTACCTGGAGGTAGGAAATACCTCCTTCCACAAGCCATAACAGGGTAACATCTACCCAAGTCACGTGGAAGCTTCAAAGGAGTTATGCCTACATAAATGTGTTGTATAATGCGTTTTTTAATGATAGATTCATTGCTATTAATTCGAAAATTGTTGCTCGTAGATTGTACTATTATGTATTGTTAATTGCCCATTATACTATACACTGTGCTCACCGGAAGTACTTTATCGTATTTAGTTATAATAAGGAATTTGTTACATTAATTATTTAATATTTATTCAATAGCTGTTCTTTGATTGGTTGTAAATATATAAAAAAGGATCTTTTTGAATTATTATTGGTGCTTATAGCATAAAGCTAGAAAAATCATTAATTCATTTCATTCACATGAAACAAACGTAAAGTTAAGTAAAACATAAAAATCTACATTTGCAATAATTTGGCAGTGAGAAAATTAAATGCAGGTTTTATAAAGATATGTTTTTTTAACATTCATCCGTGTTCTTTTAAAAAAGAGTTATCTTCTCGATCTACTATCTGTTTGACCGAATCGTTAATAATAAATAACAATAAAAAACCTTTCCACTTCAACATACTAACAAGCAGGTTGTACGTAGGTACTTCGGTTAGATTTTGTAATTTTTTAAAAATTATTTTTAATTGATAATAATTTGGGTCATTTTACTGACTTTACAATGACCGTAAGCGAAAGAGAGAGATGCGTAAAACATACGTGCGACAGAGAAAAAACGACCTTAAACTCGCCATCAACGTCAGGTCGGCATTAAAATTTGGCTCTTACTAAACCTACATATCTATCTCTTTGACAAAATACAATAAAACCTTTCCACGTCAACAACCTAACATGTAGATTTTAGTATAGTACAAGCCAATCTTTAAGACCGGCCTGAACATGGTGCGATACATTCTCGCGTAGTTACCGACTTTACAATGAGTGTAATGCTGGGGCCGCATCTGCGCCTATCGTCCCGAAGTAATGCGGAAAATTTGAAAAAAAAAAATACGTTTACGCGAAGCTTCGTGACGATAAGCTCAGATGTGGCCCCAGAATAAGTGAAAGAGAAAGATGTGTACAAAACATACGTGCGACAGCGAAAGGCGTGGGTGGTGAAGCATGCCACGGTTCTGTCCTTAAGACGATAGACTTCGCTTTTCGGCCCATACAAAAAGGACGCCCGGGAAAAAACACTTTTCTACATCGAAAATTGCACAAAATGAATATATATTTTTTATACTGCCTTCTAGAGGGTGAAAACTATGTCGGTATGTTTTCGAATTTTCGATGCGTTTCGTATTAACGTAAACATTCACTGTCAAACATGTTCGATTTATCAAAAAATATTATTTAAGGAAAAAGTGCTGCTAACTCAACTCTCATAAAGAATTATAAAATTATAAAAAGCTACCGACGTAGCTTCTTCTTTCTAAAAAATACATATTTTTTAAAATTTCAATTTTGTGAAAGTTTCGGTGTAGAAAAGTGTATTCTCCATGAACCCCTTTTCGAGCGATTTCTGTAGGTAAATTTGAGCGTTGTCTCATTCGCACATTTCGCATTCGCATGTATTCTAAGTGTGCGTGAGCTTATTGTGAGCGGGACAGAATGACAGTCGCGGGTGTTCCGCTTGTCGTTCAAAGTCTAGCCTCTTAAACTCGCATATTGCGATAATTTGGCATTACTTATACTTGGGTGAGATTTGTTTAGTTTTTTTTTTAATATTTGTTTGAAAAAATGGCAATAATTTGACAGTAGGAAATGTAAATGTTGCTTTTACGAAGATAGGTTTTTTTAATGAGGAGGTCGTAGGTTTTACAAAGTCGTTAAATTTTTTTAATAACAACAAAAAAGCTTTTCCACGTCATCAACCTCACATATAGGTAATTAATGGTAATGGTGGCATTGTTTTACTTTTACGGTTCGTTCTCTGCTTGTCCTAGAATAATTAATAGTTAGTTAGGCTGCCGGTAGGTACTTACCTACTATACTATTTCTTTCCTCCGCATAAGGAAGGAATTTCCCGTGCCCAGGGCACATTTAGTTCTTCGCGACACGGTCGAGCTGTCAATATCTCCTGCTTGAATCATTAGGACGCCATTCATGGCAACTCTTTGTCTGTCACCGGTGTTGCCAGCCGATAATATAAACCTCCTAATGGAAGCGGCTACCATAAACCGTGGATAGGTAGGTACTTGTTCAGGCTATCATGGACAAAATCTGCAATGAGCCGGTTAAAAAAATACAATGGATAATATGTAGTAGGCGGTTACGCTGGGGCTATTACAGTGTCGTACTCAAGGGAAAAATTACTTCATCACACTTATTTTTAAACCGCTTCCCGGTTTTAGCATGCGAGAAGTTGAGTATGTTGTTAACAATAAAAATTGACTTATGAAAATGACGTGATATATGGGTACGTTTTATATACATATGTATATCGGGGATATCCTTGACCTGTAGAAATCCCTGGTGATGATCCTGTAGAAATCACAAGTGCGCCCCACCGTTGAATATGACAGCCACCTCTGGTCTAGAGCCCTAAAATACTTTAAAAAAATCTTTAACCCTAAGCAGAAACGGGCGATCAGTTTAATAGCTTCCCCAATTACAACTGGATTGAAATCTTTAGAGCACAGGCGTCATGTGGGAATGCTGTCCGTATTCATTCGGTATTTAAATGGAAGATGGTCCGAGAAACTAGCGTATGTCCCTTCGTCACCGTTGCATAATTGGGAAACACGCCAAACGCACGCCCAAAATTTGTACGCAGTTGTCATTCGTGTCGCATGAGAATGGGTCCTTTCTACGGCACGTTCTTGGGTTCGGAACGAACGATATTTCATTCGCATTTGTGGCTGTGGAACGATTTTTTATATGAATACCGCATGAGAGTCCCAACTGAGACTATGGCATCCCCAATTGGCTATGTTGTGAGGCTGAAGGTAGTGGGAAGGTTAAGGAGATGGGGAAGAGGGAAGAGGGAGGTGGGGAAGTACCTGGGTATTCAGATCTGGTCACCAAACACGGCTACATTTCAAGCAACGTTTTAATTTTGAATGGTGGTTTTACACCAGGGCGATACTGAGAGTATCTTCCACTCTGGAACATGCCGCAAATATACTATAGGTATATTATTTTTAATTTATTAATTGTAAAATAACACAAATTAATGAAATAAAATTTATTTGCGCACGCCGGGTGAACCCGCGACCTTCAGATTGAGAGTCCAGAGCCTTACTACTGGACTACGCCGGCCGTCGATTTGCCGACTTCTGTGTTTCTTCCCTTCTACAACATGAATCACTTCAAGACCCATATTCACACCTTCTCCTCTAAAAACCATTCACACACACCCCAGAGATGACATAGGCTCTGAGGGAAAACTATTTTCCTCCGGGCCTTCTGTGTGAAGTGAAAGTAAAAAAAAAAATTAAAACATTTTTTAATTGTGAATACCGCCAAATAGTCCCAATTCCTCCCAACCGTCTTGAGCCAGTGAGGCTATATGGGGTGTGTTGGAGGCTGAAGGTAGTGATGAGAGGAAGGAGATGGGGAAGAGGAAGCTGGGGAATTACCTGGCCATTCTGATCTGAATGGCCAGGAAAAAACACAGCTAAAGACATTTCAAGCAACATTTTAATTCTGAATAATGGTCTTACACCGGGGTGATATTGCTATTGTCTTCCACTCCGGAAAGTGCCGCAAATACCAGTATGATATACTCGTATATTATTTTTAATTTTTTTTTAATTTACACCAAACGCGCACCCAACTTTTGCAGACAGCATTTTCACGTGAGAACGGGTCGTTCTTACGACTCATTCGTGAACGATGTCTGTGTTCTACACTGTCTGTTTTCTACTTCTCAGTGGAAGATGATCCGAGGATCTAGCATCTATGATCCTTTCTATGAACCTTCACAACCCATGTTCACTCCTTCCTCTTCTCGAAAAACTCTTCACACAGCATCCCCAGAAATGACGTAGGGTCTATGGGAAAAATATTTTCCTCAAGTTAATTTAAGGAGTTAATTTATAACAAAAATAAAATAAAAAGATTTCTTTTTTATGTTAATAGAACCGTTGTGAGACTGAAGGCAGTGGGGAGGGGAAGGAGATGGGGAACTATTCAGATCTGATCTCCTAACACGGCTAAAGTCATTTCATATAACTTTTCAATTCTGAATGGTAGTATTACGCCAGGACGATACTGAGAGTATCCTCTACTCTGGAACATGCCGCAAATATACTACACATTATTTTTTACGTTTAAATTAATTTGTGAAAATAACACAAATAAATCAAATAAATTTACTCGTGCACGTTAGAATATGAACTCGAGCCCACCGTATTGCTAGTCAAGACACTAACCTCTCGACCACGGAGGCTGTCGAGTATTATATTTCTTCTTTAAAATACAATAATTATTAATTAGTTATTTTTGCCCATTCTAATGCGCTAGTTAGCTAAATAAATCCTTTAACATACTGTAGTTTTAAAAGGATTGCTTATATAGAAGATAAGCCGATAGTATGTGTCATTTCTTTTCCATATATTTTACTTTGAACAGAAAGGGACAAAAATAACATTATATTTACGTGTATAAATATCGTAAACAAACATATCATATTTCATGTTATCGCCAAGGAACTGCAGCTAACAAGTCCGGTATAGTAATTTTTAGCACCAAAAGGTCGAAGAGCAGTACGCAATTGAATATTATTTTAGTTTGGTTGATTTACACTTTTCCATCTGAACTCAACTGTTATATGTCGCAATATTTTGGATGTTGAATCACAGTAGCCCACACGTGTTCGCATTATAATACCAGCGAAGAAACTGTAACGTATTTATAATTAAATCTTTAATTCATTTCCTCTATATTTCATAAAAAAATTATACGATTGATATCACACAACATCCAGATTGAAAATCCAATATATGTTTATGAAAATAAATTATGTATTTAAGTATTCCCTGTATGAAAACTAATTTCGTTAATAAATCATTCAAAAATGAGAATTGATACAGATCAGGTCTCTCGTTGTACACGCTCGCTCACATCGGCCACCTGCAAGAACTACACCGTGTTTAAAAAAATTTTACCCGTTAAATAACGATAATTTAATTGTTTTGCCTTTAATAATAAGCGGCTCTGGGAATTCATCATTTTGCCACCGCTAGCCGCCTCTTAATAATATGGAAGTGGGCTCTTGGACCACCGAACGGTAAACAGCAGAACTGCCCTGTACACTCTGTACTGTAGGGTGGGCCATCACTGTTAAGAATTTTATTTTGTTATCGATCTCTCAGGGATCTCGAAATTTGCTTTTGATTGTCTACATTTTTTTTACATTAGGTTACACAGGAGGTCCGGAGGAAAATAATTTCCCTCAGGGTCTATGTCACCTTAGGAGATGCTGTGTGGATGCTTTAGATGGAAAGGAAAAAAAATATATATATTATCCATAAAGCAAAAAACCAAAACCTTAACCTTTACCTTCTCAGCCCGCGACATAGTAAATAACTAATTGCATAAAAATGTTAACAAATTCTAAATGGTGAATTACTTGTACATCTAATTTCATTCAAATTCTCCAGTCCTAATGAGTCCTAAATTCTTAAGTCTTTCGAAATAACAATTTATTAACTCCATTTTTGGCAGTAAGTAATCTTCTAATAAATGTAATATGAAAAGTGATGGTGTAGCAAATGTAAAATTATGCAATGTCCAATGTTTTAATATAGTGTCCTCCGCGTGCAAAGACGTATCTCCTCCAAGCATAAAATTTCTAATTAAAGTGTGTTTATCGGAAGCGACTTGCCAGGTAAGTATGCTTTCTGTATCTATTTGTAAATAATAGTTCTAGATAGAGCCTAAGAAGTCATAATAAAATGTACAGCGCCCTTGAGGTGATTTCTCATAAAAATGGGGCTCTACAAATAATCCTATTTTTTTAAATACGCACCAGAATTTTAGGTCCGGTTTAGTTTTCCCAATAGGAAAAACTAAACCCTAAAGAAACTAAAAACTAAACCCCCCTAGACTTTTTCCCTGCCGCTTAACTCCATAAAATACACCCATTTTTCCAACGACTCGCGTGTCCTATTTTTTTTATGCAAATGTCATAATGCCAGAGCTCACCAGTATATCTATATATACAGTTATTCACGGGCTTGTTCACAACAATTAAAAAAAAAATTATAGCAATCGGATGAAATTTTAATCGCAATCGTATGAATAGTGTAGGAAATAATTTTATAACGCCAGAGCTCACTATCCTATAACTAGGGACACGAAAAAAGTATCGATACTTTGTGGTATCGAGTACTTTTCCTTTCGATACCGATACTTTTGTACTCGATACTTTGTATTCGATACTTTTACTCAATGAGTACTTTTTGACAAGTATCGATCCCTTTAAAATTTTGGCTAAGCGGCTCATGTTTTAGTCCCCTCAGAAAGATTATTTCTACAGGAAGAGATGGAGTCTCGCATGCCTCACAATTCACAATAACTTAGGTTTAAGTTAACATAAGTGAATATTATGTTTTTTCTTTTAGTTTTATAATGATTATAATTCAAGAAAAGTGAGTTTATTTTTTTATCTAAACAATTAGTTACTGAAAAATACCATTAGGTGAAAAAAAAAACTGAAAGGTGCCATGCTTGTAAGTTGTTTCAGATTTATATCTTTATGATTAAAATGTTGATTATAATATTATCTTTTTTGTCATAAATCTATTAGGTTTAAAATTAATAGGATGTTTTGTTCCAAAAAAAACTGTCAACTCAGAAGCCTCGGAGACTCCATATCTAGAATAGTGATAAGAAAAAATAATGTCCATAACTGGTAAATTAATAAATAAATAATTTAACATACTAAAATGTCTCGGCTGTCCTGCCAACGCACGAAGTAGAGAAAAAATGTATTGCAAAAAAATTATTTTAGTTTTTAGTTCGTGTTTTAACAGGGCAGCTGTGTTTCATTAATTATTTAATTACGCACGTTGAGTTTTGCAGTTGACTATATACTTTATTATTTAAATTTTAATTTTTTATTTAAAAAATATCTTTCCTTCAACTGTGTAATATATTTAAAAAAAAAAAAAAAAATTACCTCTGAAAAAATACGTTTTTTTATAGTACTTATTTGAATTTTTATACGAAAAATTTGTGCTCCGACCGTGAAGATCCTCGGAGACGGCACGGCGACGGTAACGGCTCAGGCATCTCATTTCTTTAATACGAGTGAGGGAGAGGCACGAAAATTACAACTTTTTTGCCTCTTCCTCACTCGTATTAAATAAACGAGTGAACGCAAGCCATTCCCGTCGCCGTGACTTTGCCGCCGGTTGCCACGGTAATAATAATAATAAAAGCGCTCATTAGGTCATTAAAATTTAAAATTGCTTATTTAAATTTTAAAAAATATTTTATATTTCATTATATTTTTATAACAAATAGCTCAAGTTGTCTCTAAAATCGAGAAATTTGATATCTTTAATGGCATTTTTTTTTTGTAATTGAAAGCCAAACTAAATAAAGTAGCATATATCCGAGAATATATTTATAAATTATCATACACATCAAAATTAAGATTTGTATGAAACGGGCTGCACAGCCGTTCCCGAGGAATGACCGCTCGGCCTTAGTACCCGTCCAAAAAGAAGAAGAAGGAGAGCTACGACAATACGAATTTTGTAGAGAGCGCGCTGATATTCAAAACGATCGAATTCATGCGAAAATTGGGAAAATGTTTATAATAGAGCAAAAATCTCTCTTCAAAACCTTAAGTAACATTTAAAGAAACACTGTGAGTTTTTCATACATATAACTTTTAAAATAACAGAAACAAACGTGTAAATAATAATTTTCGGAGCATACTTTGCGATTTTTTTCAATCGGGGGTATTTTATGTAATTAACGTTTCAGCTCTACAAATCTTCAGAATTGATATATACAAAAAATACAAATCTTCAGAAATCTTCATCTTTAAAAATAACATATATTTTGTTTAGAACTTAAAACTATAATTAACGTTTCAGTTCTACAAATCTTCAGCTATTATCTTTAAAAATAACATATCGTTTTTTAAGAACTTAAAACTTAAAGTGTTCAAGGGACATAAATTTAAATCGGTAGAAAAACGGAATTCCGGCCCTTAAATTTGTTTGTTATTCTCAGAACCTGACATAAGAACCCAAATGCAGAATAATAATCAAAGATTCCAATATTTTCTTGAAAAATTTCCTTATATTGGGTTGCCTAGATTTTTCTATCGATTTTCAAATTATTCTAGAATATTATAAAAATAAAAATATTCTTTAAGTGTTTTGGTAATATTCATACTGGCCACATGTCACATTATCTACCGAATTCATCCAGGTTTCAACAAGAAGGAACTTAATCGATTCGTGGAAAATCCAGAAAAGAGAAGTATATAGCTGCAATGTCATTGGGAATGGAATAATCCGTTTGTCTGTGGACTTTAAGAATTCCTGCATAACTTTAGCGGCAAGATGAAAACAGTTTAATCTAAGATTACAGATTAAAAATATTTAACTTTATTGGTGGCGTTGAGAATTTGAGTCAATAGTCGTCGAATATAAGCACGAGTCTCTATATGGACAATGGATAGAAATGGTCGTTAATAAAATGGCAGGAATTCGCAAATTATTTTTTCTATGGAGATCCAAGTTATTTTTATAATTGCTATGACATCACCGATTGTAAAAAACTTTGCAATCTTCTCGAAATCTTTCTGGCCAGTGACCACCCATATCAGCAATGGTATTTGAAGGAATCTAAACTAGTTTGTTCATTAGAACTTAATTAACACTTATTTTATATTTGCTTATGGTCTTTAGGTTAAAAATATTGTTCGTTAATATTGGTTTATGTAGATAGGTACAAGCTTAATCGTACTTAGGTTATTAGTCGTAAGTCATAATTCAAGATATATATTATATGTACCCAGGTAATATGGTCGTAAGCAGTGGCGGTTCGTGGTCTTTTTAACGGGGGTTCAGAAATTCAAGAGAAGATATATTGTCTAATCAAAAATTACTCTTGTCACACAAATTAAATAAAGTTAGTGGAGGGGTACCTAAATAGGTACTATTGTTTTTAAATAACTTGATACTCCTCGACACAATTATTAAACAACCAAAATGGTTTTAGAGGATTTAAATTGTTTAATGGTTTTTACAACACTCAATGTACGTTGCTAATTATTATTCTTTTTTTCAATAAGAAAAATTGCGTAGAATGTAGAATATATTATAATTGATATTTTAAAACATAAAAAAAAACCAGAAACACAAATAAAGGTGGCCACGAAAGAAAATTAGCTTTTTTTCACTTACACAAAAAATCCATTATACACGTATACAAAAAATAATTATATTTAATTTCCAAACTTTTTTCATAAGCATTAGCGTTTTTTTTATATATAACACAAAGTGAAAAAATTAGGACAGAATATTCGCGACAACCGATAAACGCAACCACTTTCAATTTGAAAGCCGAAACAATACTAGGAAAGCTCAACACAAAATTGCATAACTAGCGACGTTGTTTGCCGAAACTTTAGTAAATCTACTCTTAAATGAGGGATATAACGACTTATCTATAAAAAAAATACGAAAACAGAAGTCAAAATCGGTCCACTTCAATAGTAGATGTACAAATGCCATTAGTAAACGGTTGGAGAAATGCAGAAACAAGAAAATAAAAATTTTTCAAAAATGACTACAAAGTTAAATACCATAATATATAACATTTGACTTGCATCCGTCGTGCATCGTCAGCGTAGACCTGTCATCCTGCGACAATCTCGGGCTTCGTTTCGGCGAGACTCGTCAAAGTTCGGAGGTCACGTGACATCTTGACTCGTGAGCAGCGCACCAAGCTGCGTAGTTTTTTCCATTCTACCGTCACAGCGATTCGTATCGGCTATGATTTTTCGTATGGACATATGTGTGCGGATCGCAACGCGCACAAAATGGGAATAGATAGGTACCGTATTTTTCGGTGGCGCGAGTTTTAAAGACGGAATTTTAATGTCGAGCTATCTGTGATGCGCTTATATTACTATATAACAAATCTGATATATCTAATTACAGACCTATATGTATCCAGTCGTCAATCCCGAAAATACTTGAATCTGCTCTGCTCTCTAAACTCTCGCCCGAAATCAATAAAGTAATTTCACATCGACAACATGGCTTCATAGCAAAAAGATCAACTCTAACAAATTTAATGATATATCAGGAATATATAACTAATTCTATGAACAATCGTCTTCAAACAGACGTAGTGTATACAGACTTTAGTAAGGCTTTCGACAAAGTCTCACATAAAATTCTTATAAACAAACTAAGATCCCTAGGTATAAGGGGGCATATTTTAAGATGGTTCGAAAGCTACCTTCACAAAAGAAAAATATCAGTCAAAATTAATTCACATTTTTCACATCAGTTTGAAATCTTTACCGGAGTCCCACAGGGGTCACATCTGGGCCCAGTGTTATTTTCCTTGTTTATAAACGACATAACTTCCATCTTTGATGGAGTTATGATACTATTATTTGCGGACGATTTAAAAATTTACAAAACAATTACTAATTATAATGACTGTAGCGTATTGCAATAAAATCTTGTGAGGCTACAAGAGTGGTGCACCCTTAATGAACTCTTTCTCAACATTGAAAAATGTCAATCAATAACTTTTACTCGAATCAAAAATCCCATTAAATATCAATATAGCATCAACAACAATTTCCTAAAAAGAGTTAAACAAATTAAGGACCTTGGCATAATATTTGACAGTAAATTAACTTTTGTTCCTCATATAAATGAAATAACCAACAAGGCCATGAAATGCCTGGGGTACATTCTGAGGACGATAAAAGAATTTAAAACAATTAATTCCTTTAAATTGCTTTACACTGGATTGGTGAGAAGTAATTTGGAGTACAACTCAATAATCTGGGCTCCATTTTATAAGACTCATCAGCAAAAAATCGAAAGAGTACAACATAAGTTTCTTAGGTTCATTAATTACAAACTTGGAATACCAATTGAAGAACTTAATTATACATGTCTAATGGAATTACTAAACCTAAGTGATTTAACTACAAGACGCACAGTGAGTGACTTAATTTGCCTTTTCAATATATCAAATGGCAGCCTGGACGCCCTCGATTTAACGAGCTTAATTAATTTACGTATACCTACCCGCAATACTCGTTTAAACGCTCTATATTTTGTTACCAAATCTGCCAATAATTACTTCATAAACTCTCCAATTCAAAGGCTTCATACACTTGGAAACACATATAGTTCAATTGATGTCTATCGTTTTCAATCGGTTTCCAAATTTAAAACCAGTATATTAGAACTTTTATAATAAAACAATAAACATTTAGCTATTGCACCTCTGATCTGAATATTTCCTTATGTTTGACACAATAATAAATGTAGACTTCTTGCAATTACTACAACTGCATTATTTTTTCACATGTAATTACTGTAACCATTTAGTAAAAATGTTATTTTATTTTTAATTATTTATCAATTTACAAACTGGCTGGCTTTTGGAGCCCGCTAGTTAGTGAATAGATTAGTGAATGAATAAATTAATATATACACTAGCTTTTATGTGTCGCATAGATATTATATTAATTCTACTACTACCTAATATGTACATATAAACTTCATTTTTATAAGCAATTTTTGGTTTTTATACCTTAGAAGTATGCATATTCTTATTTTCTTACGACAGGTTTACACCTACAAACTATCATGTTTTCATTTGCTTTTTACTTGCTTTTATGTGTCAAATGGTTAAGGTTAAATTATTGCTTTTACTATTCTATACTTATAACCTTTGTGTATAATATTTTTTATAAACTATGTAAAATGGCAGAGCGAACGCCCTGGATTTAACGGGCCACGATAACTGGTCAAACGATCTAGGTATATTATGTTAACAATACCGCCAACAATTATTTCGTAAACTCTCTAATTCAAAGGCCTCATATTATACACTATACTATTATGTCGTATTATACCATGTTACTGCTCTCACTGTCTACTATGTACATATAAACTTTACATTTCTTTATAGCTAAATTACGTTTGTTAACCTTAGGAGTAGGCACATTCTTATTTTTGTACAACAGGTTTATACCTACAAATAATCATCTTATGCATTACTAGTTACTTGCTGTTATAATATGTTAAATAGATAGATTATACTATGTATTACTACTGTAACTGTGAACTTACAATTTTATGAATATTTTTTATAACTATGTATGTAAAAGCCTAATAGGCGTATAAATAAATAAATAAATAAAATAAAATAACAAGATCGTTTTATTTTATCATATTTTAATGGGGGTTCACCGCACAACCGCACTTTAGAGAAAACCGCCACTGGTCGTAAGTCATAAGTTTTAAAAGTAACAAATTAAAAAATGTCTTTATCAGGAGCAACAAAATTAAAGCCGAATAGTATGAATATTAATATTATAGTTACAATTTGGTTTTCGACAACATCTCAATAAATTATAAATTCGATGTGGTTATTTTTTGTGTGGTGAGATTAATTTTGTTTTGAAGAGTTTTAATTTTCAATGTTGATACTTTCGTTACTTAAATTTTAATTTTTCTGCTACCGGTTTCGACACATCCGTGCCATTCACTAGCAAACTTAAAACTTTAAAGTTTGAAAGAAACTTTAAGTTTAAAAGTTTTAAGTTTTCTAGTGAATGTTTTTTTTTTAACCGCTTGGACACATAAGCTTGTTTTCACGATAATTTAACGTAGGCAGACATAGGAATGACGTATGTCCCATACCTGAGTTATTTAAATTATTAAGAAATTTGATGTGTCGAAACCGGTAGCAGAAAAATTAAAATTTATGAAACGAAAGTACATTGAAAATTAAAAATCTTCAAAACAAAATGTCTAGAAATTGTTACATAGTTAATGCCCAAGAAATACAAAAAATGGTGAGATTAAGTTTATATTAAAATGGGTTATTTTCACTTGCTTAGAGTGTACTTTCTGTGGTCAAGAAGTGGGAACTTTAGATCACATATTTGTTGGTTGTCCATGTCTAAACAAATATCCTCCCTTCCATAAAGCCATCTACAGGAGGAACTCGACTCCAATCTTTCATATAAGTTTTAAATTTGAGCATTTTTATATAATGAATAAATTATATGTTCGATGTGGTTATTTTTGTTACATGAGATTAAGTTTAGATTAAGGTTGTATATTTTCACGTGCTTGACTCCCCAGATTGTACTTTCTGTGGTTTAGAAGGGGAACTTTAAATCACATATGTTTTGGTTGTCAATGTCTAAACAAGTATCCTCCTTTCTATCCTAGCCTTATCTAAAATTGCCTCCCCTTCTTTCAACATCTCGTAATCTCATCTCTTGTAAGTCTGAACTCGACTATAATCTTCCATATAATTTTGAAATTTAACGTTTTTATAAAATTTATACTATATTCACTTCGCGGAAAAAATATCTCAAAAATGGCAATTCGAAATTGCCCAAAGGCGTATAAAAAAGGTTGCACCAACCTGTAAGCGAACGTCTTCCTGCAAAAGCGGCTCTTCAAGGAACACCTCGCACGTGACCTACAAATTAGGACTTCCAAATTCACCTACCCCCTCTCCATAATTTGAATTGATGGCCTAGAACCTCTTGAAAGGTGAACGCCAGACGAATTGGATATTGGGTTATTGACGAATTGGTTATTGGGTAATGGACGAATTACTTTTGTGAATCGATGTTGTTCTTTTGAGATCCTTTTCCCCAAAAAATGTCGCTACGTATTTTCTCATTCCGTTATCTTGTAAGTTACTACTATCTACTATGTGCTACGAAAAAATATTTGAGTTTTATTTATAAAAATAAATTCTGGTAACGTTTAGTTCAAGCAACTTTTAATTCAATTTAATTAAGCTGTCATATCGACTTGACACATCACATAATGTGAGCTGACGGATTTAATTATAATCTTTTTTTTTTCAATTTTGCTTTGTGCCTTTATAGTTTCACTTCATCATTCACTTGGAATAATTATAGGTAGTATAGGTACCTGTATACATATATTGTATTGGGAACACAACCAGTTTTTATCAATTCATCACGTTTGAAATGATTTCTATTGCTGACAGAGATAGCGTGTTGGCATTTAGCGTTGTACATAAAGGAACCGATTTTGTGATGGGTTCTAGTTTTGGGCGGTGACATCCTCCAGTGATTAGAGATTAGAGGTGAATTCAGCGCTGACGCCACACAACTCAACGTTCTAACGATAAATTCCCGGTAAAAAATAAACGAAGGAATCTTACCACATAATTGATTAAAAAAAAATGTGAATACCGTACAAGTGTCCCAATTCTTCCCAACTGTCTGGAGACAGGTAGATAATGGCATCCCAAATTGTGTGAGACTGAAGGTAGTGGAGAGGAAAAGGAGATGGGAAAGAGGAAGGTGGTGAAGGGCCTGGCTCTTCAGATCTGATCACCAAACATTTCAATTCTGAACGGTGCGGTGGTCTTAGACCAAGGAACCTGCGAACTCTGGAACCTGCGCAAATAAACTGTATTATATTATTTGTATTTAATCAATGCAAATGAATAAAATACAATTTGCTTGCGCACGCCGGGATTTGAACAAGCGATCACGTAGTCGAGAGCGTTACCCCTCAACCACGGTAATTTATTTATTTATTTTATTCTAGGGAAATCAACAGTTTACAATGTGGTTCATTTATACATTTGTAATTTACCAAAATGAGAAACCAATTATTATTAATTTCCTTATTATTTTCTTGTTCTTCTTCTTTATTCTTCTGTATACATACAAATCTCGTGTCACAATGTTCGTCCGAGGTAAACTCCGAAACTACTTGACCGATTTTGATGAAATACTATGTGTAATTTGGTAAAAATTATAAGGTAGGATAGTTTTTATCTCGAATATTGACCTCAATATTTATTAATGCGAATTAAATGTTTTTTATGGGATAATTATTTGAAATTAAGAAATTGAAAGTTTCTAAGAGATGGCGATATGAGTTAATTTGCATTTTTTGTTACCTAGGTAACGGCGTAGTGTTGCGAACTTAACGGATTTCCCGTCATATCTGGCGGATTGCAGTGTTTTTCCCGAAACGGGAGAATTTTGTGTGTAACGGATTTCCTGGCGGATTCGAATAAAGAGACAAAATACTTGATTTTATAGGCGAAAATAGCCGAAAAATTGATATTTATATCGTGAAATTCTCCAATTTGTTACTAAAAAATTGAAAAAATGGTTAAAAAAAACTCTTCCTGTCTACCTGTTGATTTATGTGTAGAAATAGTGTCCAAATTTCAAAAGGATCGGTCAAGTAGATTTTGAGTTACGATGTTCAGAACTCCCAAAATTTGTTTGCGAGATAATTGATTTAATGTTTTTTATACTCGAAAATCTTATACTCGAAAATCCGGTCGAAAATCGAAAAGGGCCAGCCGCTTAAAACGCTGTATCTTCGTTAGTTTTGCTCTGATGTACTTGAAATTTTGACAAAATACTCTCGACATGTTGTACATTCAGACTTTTTTTTAAAAAAGGTTTTAAAATCTTACCCCCCCCCCCCTTAATAATAATAATAATCCTCTGAGGTTATTTTATTTTTTTTTGTTTTTATTTTTTTAGACATATTAATATTTGAACATTACGCTGTGATGTAAAAATGTATTATTTTTATCTCGTAATTTGATTTCACAATTTCTAGGTATCCTATATACTTTAATCTGTGTTTTGTTTATTTATTTTTTACCAAACTCCATTTTATGTTTTTTTAATCATCTTCGACTTCGCTGGTTCATGCAACCATGTAACATGTAATTATTTTAATTAAATATGTATAACTGTTTGTTTACCTGATAAACTGAAAAAAAATATATATAATTAGAACCAAGAAATTATATCCACAAGTCTTACAACATAGTAACCTACAACCGCAATATATAACTCGCGACTTACATACAGCATGTTGGCAAATCTAGTAATATCCTTAATCGACAACAAAAACTAAAATAAAATCTCCGTGGTAATTTGAAAATCATGTTTTAAATAATTAACTTTTTATTATGAATGTTTTAAATCATTGAGACGAGTGCCCATTTGATTTATCGGGCTGCAGTAATGGCATCCATCATGCCTGAAGACGAGAGACGAAACGATCGCATAAATAATAATAATTGTCTCTGGTCTTCCTCCGTGCGCCATCTTCTCACCTCCATTCTCTATGGTACCTGGTACCTACCATCGAGCAAGGTGTGCGAATATTGCGTATAAAAAGTGCACCGCGCGTAATTATAGCTGCGGTTATTATAGCTGCGGGACAACAGACAGAACTGAACACGGCATTATAGCCCCGTGAGTATATGTTATAGGCTCATATTGATGTTGTAGGTAGGTTTATGCATTTTGTAATGATGAAATAACAAATTTAATTACACAAAAAAGATTTATGACCTTTTTAGCTACATAATTAGGCAAATGCAAGTTATAAGTCCTGTTTAAACATTTAACTCGACCTGTGGTATTTCATCTGTCTGTTTATTGGTTTGTTACGTTGGGTTTCCGGTTCAAGATGATGGTAGTGTTGGGTACCACCTTTTTATACCTCCAGAGTTCGCATGAGATGAGTTCCTTCTACGAGCTCTCAAATTGAAGAAAGATTGAGATTGTGACTTTCCTGTGGACACATAAATTATATGGATAATTCCGTTAAAAAAAATGTCGCATTAAATATTTATGGTTTTTATTGAGTAGGTATGTATTTAAGTATCTACATATAAACTTATGATTTCAGAATAATTTTTTTGTTTATTAAATGAAAGAAAATTAGAAATGTTATTTTTGGACGCGAGGTCTACTGTTAACTACTGGTTTATTTTTGCATTAACCTAATATAAAAATTATGGACCACTGATTTTATTTCACAAAATCCTTGTTTTTAGCCACTCGAACGCTTTTTACCACATTATGACACTATTTCCAAAGCCGCGGATTGCTTTACTGCCAATAAAAAAATTATAAATCCTACGAATTTGTCAAAAGATTGGTGAATTTATTGGCTATATAGAAATATAATCAGTTTATGTGTCTCCATATTCAAATTCGGAGTTATGATTTTTTTTTTATGTGGGCGGAAAAATTTCCTTTAGCAATCCGAGAAAAAAGTTTTAATTTGCTCTGTTGAAAATTTAATTATTTAATTAATTAAATGATTTAACACATTTAATGTCATCGTGCATTTAAAAATTCAAGACTTTTCTTAGCCATCCATTCAAAGTGTGAAGAAGGGGAAGGCAAATTTATTTATCTTTATCAAAGTTTACCATTGTCCAAGAAAGGTGTGCATTTTGTTTAACCAAGCAGATATGCATTATATGAAGTGGAGATGACGACTTATAGTGGAGGCTTGATATTTCATTATGAAAAACAAATTGGGTGATCTTTACTTCCTGACCTTATTTAAGGCCAAATATAAATATCTAGGCAAAAATTCAATTAAAAAGCATATTGCATTTTAGCACTCTTCTTTTCGTAAAGAAAACCTAAAATTGGTGGATAAAAGTGTGGATACCGCCTCTCCTGAGGCCCTAGCACGCTTGCTTTATAACGATCGGTAGGATAACTATCGGTAACTTCTCATCGTTCCCTAGCATGACTACAGACCGCCAACGAATAAGTGACAGTTCACAATGACTAAGTGTCCTTAACATATTCGACATCAACTGTTGTTTGTACTTTAGCGATGTGCAGTTGTCCTAGAAAACGATGAGAAGTTACCGATAGTTATCCTACCGATCGTTATAAAGCAAGCGTGCTAGGACCTCTGGAACCATTTATAACCAACACCCCTGCCAAAGGTCATCCCAAGTGGTTCATTACGTTTGGTAACTTTGCCTGCGGGAGCCTGGGTTCATGGGGTGAGGATTGTCTAGGTCTGATTGGGATAGACCTTTACACTTCTCCAGCCTCTCTCGACCCAGTGGGAGGGATGGATTCATAAGTTCGTTCATTCCTGAACACATTGACCCCAAGATCTACACCTCTTACCTTCTCCTCCCTTTCCCTAAAAAGACCCTCCAAACAGCATCCCCACAGATGACAGAGCTTATTTTATCCTCGGGGCCTCCTGTATGGATAAAATGTAAAAAAAAAAAAGAATTTTTCATTAAATAAACCGTTTTACCCCGTATACTTACATAAATTATTACACGGAGAAAAATGTTATTCTAAAATACGATCATTTTATTCGTAAAAACGGTTAAAAACGGGACAGAAGTTCTTACGAACAAATTAACAGTGTATATGTACGAATATATATAACAAATTATTCTTACATGTTCCCGCCAATAAACATTGAACCCTGTTAATTTGTTCGTAAGAACTTCAGTCCCGTTTTTAACCGCTTTTACGAATAAAATTATCGTATTTTAGAATAACATTTTTTCCGTGTAGGTACCTACCTACTCGATTTTAATGTGAAAATCTGTTAGGGTTGGTGGGGTTAGAAAAAAATGGTGGGGTTGTTTATCGATATCTCTGTTACGTGATTTCATCATGCCTGTGCTACTCCATAGTTTTATTATCCAAGGTTCATCTGTTTCATACGTTGCCCCTAGTGTAGGTAGGTACCTACCCTTTATTTATTCTCAAACCAGAAATGCAGCCGCCAAAACAATGAACAATTCAGACGACTCATGAATTTGAATCATTCTGCTACGTGAAATTATTTTAACCTACATTTTCTACAATACCTACAATAATATCGGTTGCCGTTGCAGATCTATTGTTATACGATATTGTTATGACAAACGTTATCGATTGCATTGTGAATTCAATACAATTCGTAACCCCATTTTTCAAACATGTACCAACCATTTTCATTGAATTGTAAAATGGACCAAGCATTTGAAGGAGCAGCTGTAAAATTCAATAAGCCTTCATTTTTATGGGTATGTAGCGCCGACTTAATAACTGCCCACTTCTGATTACCAAATAATGGCAACAATAACAACTATTGATGTGTTTGTAATACAAACAAATAAAAGGGAATTCTTATATGTCAGGCCTTTCATACTTGTCGATTTTTCACTGTGCCATTCGGATTGTGTAGGTTGATATGCGTAGTTTGACACCCATATCGCCTACTTTTCTGTTCAAATGAAGACTCTTTCCGCTGAGCCACACTCTCAGGGTCGGCTCCCCCGATACTATGCTGTAAAGCCGAATGGAGTGGCGAGGGTTGGGAAGTACCTGGCTTTTCAGTTCTGGCTACAAAACATGTAAAGCCATTTCAAGCAACGCCAACGTTTCGATTCTGAATGGTTCTCTTTCAACAAGACGATAATAAGAGTATCTACCACTCTTTTTATTTCAACTTTGAATTGTAAAAAAGAGCGAAGGTATAATTTGTGATTTTTACGACCAAAAGTATTATCTTTGGGGTATTATGGCGTGTTGCTTTAACTAATTTTTAGCCAACGTTTTGGAGAGCATTGTAGTGTCCATCATCAGGGCAAATGATGTGTCATACAACATCACACACTCCACCTCAATCTTCGATTATACATCTATAATAATAACATCTTATAATATAATTAATAATTATACATCTGCCGATCATGAACACTGTAACGTTGGATAAAGAAGAGGGTAGCGCAACACGGCATAATATTCCAAATATATATCAGAGCGGAACTATATATAACTATAGAAAATATATGAGCATTTTAATGGGTTGAAAAATTTACTCCTTGGTTTCAACAATATTATTAAAAAAAACCGATCTTATCCCTAGCAAATCATTTGCTCTCCGCGAAACTGTTTTTTTTTTACCTGTGAGATCCGGCACAGTTCTCATCTTCAATGCATATTATTAATGCATTAGATTCGCCAGTAAAAAAGCATTCAGGTACTACAATTTATAATATAATTTTTGATTGTTAGATTTCCCTCGACTGACCGCCTCCGGCTATTAAGATTAAGCCATAAATATTTTTTAGCACCTACGCAGCAGAGTTTATATAAATGCTCCTATCTACATACTAAAGTAAAACCATGCAGAGGTCGTATTGACGTCATTATGGACCATTCAAAAGGAATGTATAGTGCGCGCCAAAGTTCGGCTTTCCGGTTTTCACATACGAACACATACGATCTCTCACTGGGAGTAGTATATACACCAGATTTTAAGTCTGGGTTAAATCTTCCTTACAGAAAAAACTAAACCCTTCCACACACTTTTCCATAAATTATCATCTAGTAAATCTACTAATGCAAGTGTACTATATAAGTATAATTAATACAAAACAATACAAGAAACAACATGTTAACCTACCAGAGAACCAAATGGGAAAATAATTCACCGACTCCAGATATTTTTATGTCAGAACTCCTAATTCGACCGATAAATCCTACTGATCCCTCAATATAAATATTTAAAAAAATCTTTCGTAATCCTACATGTATTTAAAATGACTGATTTTTGCATTTTTATATATAAATTCTTTGACAAATCTAATAAGCCTAAATTTTGAATGAGAGAGCTAGTAGGTATGATCCCAGTAGCCGAAATAACAAATGGTAATATTTTTATAGTCTGAGAATGCCAAATCTCATTTCCTAAATCTGTATATTTTCCTTTTTTTTCAGAAACAGATTTTTCAATATTACAGGAATTTGTAATAGCTACATCAATGATATAAGTTATTTTGTCACCTAAACCTATATCGGGTCTATTATGTCTAATTGTTGGTTCTGTTAGTAAAGTTTTATCACAGTAATTTAAAAAAAATCATTTTCTAATAATGAATTTGGTTCATATTCATAATATGGTACTATATTATGGCAGTCAATCAAGTTATGTTTAATTACCAAATTTTGGTGAATTATTTTTAAAACCTAATAGGATGTATAATATAATTATTAACCTTACTTCTTAGCTTAATTTACACACTTCGCTGGATAAACTATTTCTTAATGTTTAATCTTTTAAATTGTGGCTAAAGATCATGTCAGGAAACGGTAATCCTTGCCTAAAGCCATTCAGATGAAAAGACAATCTCTTCTCTCGTAGGTATTTTTTTACGTGCAGTCAGTCAGTAAGAACACCGGGTTGCTACTTGGCTAATTCTTGTTTCTTCGCTCTATCGCAGTTAATGTTTTTTTTTTTAGTACAACACGTTCATTATTTAAATTAATTAATTCGTAGGTACTATAATTAATATTTATTGTTCGTGATTGTAATTATTAAACGAATATGAAAAAGAAGCATAAATTCAAACGAACGATGAAAATAATCAATTAATTATTGTTGCAAATAGAAATCTTCACTTTAAATCCGGTTCGGAAATCTTTACTGTTAAAAATGGTCTAATAACCCTGTTAAATACCCATAATACCGATGCGGTAAAACAATACACAAATCGGCAGTAACGAAGAGCACCAATAACATCGTTGCTCGATGGCACTGATTTGATCACGTGACGCTTCAAAAAACATCGAAAAGTTCTATGCTGTACTCGGCCTTAGTGTGTTCTATATTTTTCAACTGTACCACTAAAGTAAGAAAAAAAATGTTAAATGTTGAAACTTGACGAAACCGGGATGTGTCGTTAAGTTTCTGAAATCTTTCAACGCTGGTAGATACAGGAAGGCTTTTATCGAAACTTATTGTCACTGTCAGCATGTAATTTATAGAGCTTTATCCATAAGCTAACGTCTCGTAAAGAGAATTTGAATCTTTACTACGAATCGGTAAATTATACAAATAAATACGAAAAAATGCTTCGGATAAATTGAAGCTCTGCCTACCGTTTCCATTGGGTAGAATTCAAATGAAATTAAAAAATATAAGCGTAAACTACAAAAAACAAATATTTTTTTCATTTGAAATGTATGAAAGCATATAAAATAACAACTTTTAAAAAATAGCATTTTTAGCTAACACAATCGGTGACAGTTCATATTGATTAACTTTTTTTCTTTCGTATAAAATTATTTACAAATTAAAGAAAAACCACTTTTCGCTTGAAATCGTGATTTCTGGATTCCGTTTGCCAAGCGATATTTATGCATATTATCCAAATTCAAGGCGATATAAGGCACACTAACAAGAATACCCACATTTTTCGCTTGTGGCTTCCTCTTAAAATCTACTGAGAAAAAGCTTGTCCAATCTTCTCCAAATTACGTTTAAAGCCTGGTAGAAAGCTGCCATAGTAAGTAGGCAAAGAAAAAAATGTTTGTAATCTAACCAACAAAGGTGAGCTTTTCTCTTGCATTTAGTTTAACAAAGTTATCAAGCCGGTCAATGGAAGTAGGTACCTACATATTGATCAGGTGTTGTGAAGGTGGACCCGTATCACCTGTAACCTGTAAAATAACTACTTACCTGTATTCCGTATTGAGAATCGAAGGCACCAAGCCGATAAAAAAGGTGTATCTACAGACATTTACATGAGCGGAGCTAATGGTATTTAATTTCTCATTTGCGGCCAAAAAAACCTCCAACACATTGTACGTACTCCCCCGATGAAAATGAAGAAAAAACAGCGCTTGAAATAATTAGCGACGTTTATCAATTTAGAAACGGTTTATTAAAATTAATAAATATTATACAACCGGTATTTTATATTGAAAGAGTAATTTAATTTCGATATGGTCGCTTGGATGGATTACACTAATCTTTATGATTTATAATATAATATTTGTTGATGTTACCAACTCGTGCAAATGGGTCCGGTACAAATTTTAAGTGTGTGAAACATTATTCTCAAAAGGAGTTTTTCAGTGCGCAGGTTTTCTCGGATACTAAAAACGCTATAGTTTGAAATTAGTTCCAACATTCATTTTAATTTTTTTATGTAGTATATTTGCGGCAAGTTCCAGAGTGGAAGATACTCTCAGTATTGCCCTGGGGTAAGACAACCATTCAGAACTGGAAACGTTGCTTGAAATTTTGCTTTAGCCGTGTTTGGTGACAAAATCTGAATACCCAGGTACTTCCCCACCTTCCTCTCTCCCATCTCCTGCCCCTCCCTACTCCCTTTAACCACATAAAATATCCCATTTGGGGATGCCATAGTCTCATTGGCTCCAGACGGGAACTCTCTTGTGCGGTATTCGCTACTAATTAGCTACCTTTAACTTTCATAACGTCGACCAATAACTTATTTCGTCTTAGCTCTCTGTGAGGTACGAGCTCTTGGCTCTGGGCTTTAACAAACGGACTTTCTAATCTCAAAAGGCCATAATTTCAGTCAATGATACCTAAATATTTGATAATCCCATTTGATATTTTAAAAATCATTTCTTAATCCTACTTATTTTGTAAAATAATTTATTTTACGATTAAACCTTAACATTCCTAGAATGAACTAAGCCTTCTGGGGTCCCCAGTACAAGTAAGCCTCCATTCTAAGCGGAATATTTTAAAGGTACCTAAGTAATTTTAACAAGGCTAACAAATACAATATTTCATCGGTGATTCAATCTAATATTGTATTTGCTAGCCTTTCTTGAAAGATTAGAGTTTTTTAATTAACAAAACTATTTATTGATATTCATATTGCTTGTGTAATTCCGCGAACAATAAAATTTTCTTAAAATTTCAAAGCATAACTTGTAAAAATTGTTTATTAGTAAAAATACTATACGCGCGCCATCTACAAAATCGTAGAATGTGAATTCTTTTGACATTCGACGCTATTCTGATTTTTTACGCACCAGACTTTTAGGTCCGGGTTTAGTTTTCCCCATAGGAAAAACTAAACCCTTTCACACACTTTTCCATAAAAATGATCATCTAATAAATCCACGCGATGCAAGTGTATTATATAAGTATAATTAATACAAAACCATACAAGAACAACATGTTAACCTACCAGACTATTAAATGGGAATATAATTCACCGACTCCAGATATTTTCATATCAGAGGGTACGACTCGGTGGAATTCCTAAATTGACCGATAAATCCTACTGATCCCAATATTTAAAAAATCTTTTGTAATCCTACATGTATTTAAAATGACTGATTTTTGCATTTTTATATACAAATTCTTTGTCAAATCTAATACGACTAAATTTTTAATGAGAGAGCTAGGTATAATGCCAGTAGCCGAAAAAACAAATGGTAATATTTTTAAAGTCTGAGAATGCCAAATTCTTTTAATTTTATTTCCTAAATCTGTACACTTTCTTATTTTTTCAGAAACAGATTTTTCAATATTACAGGAATTTGGAATAGCTACATCAATGATATAAGTTATTTTTTAAATTTTGTCATGTAAAACTATATCGGGCTATTATGACTATGATTTATTATGATTTTCGTTTGAAATGCCTTGTACCCAAACCAACATTTCACACTAATTTACTTTAAAACCGTCAGCTCTGAAAAATAATTAAGATTTCTGATTCAAAACATTTAGTGGGAAAATTTTTATCGTAAAAGCTAATTGATGTGAAAAATACCTAGCATAGGTGCAAGTAGTAGTCAGTAGAATCATCAGATTATATTATAAGGTCAATTAAAGAAATCTTGCCTCTCAAACGAAATGCACTTGGAGTAACATGAACGTGTCAAATTTCGTGGCAAGATGTTATTTTTTCATATCATTCCTATTAAATTATATCGAGACCCTGATGGCCTACGTACAGGGGTGTTCAACACGACACGATGATAGAAGACTTTATCCACTCGAGCGATCACGCGAAATAAAAAAAATTGCCTTGAGCGCTCGCCACGTTTGAAAATTAATTTAAAATATATTCCACCCACATTAAAAAAATCATTACACACTTGTGTATGTAACCATATAAATAAATTATGGTGTTATACAGCCAATGAATTCACCTGTATTTAAATAATCATGCTAAATTTGTAGGATTTATAAAAAAAATATGAAAAAATCAGAAACATTCCAAAAGGATATATTTTCTGGGTTTTCAAGATAAAATCTGCCGCGAGAGCTTTAATTTTGCGTCCACATTAAAAAAATCTATGGAGTTTCTTGTAAATAGTCTAATTAATAATCTTATTTAGAAATATCCATAATATAACTGAATTTTGATAAGTTCTCAAGAGTTCGAATGGTGCCTAAGAAACCATTGATATATATATATATATAAACAATGGGTAAAACTTTTTGTGTAGAAATATTAGCCGAAATCAGGCTTATATTTCTGCGGACAACGGACCACGAAACACGCCTAAAGGGCACTTCTTGTGTTCAAATTTTTACACAATGAAAATACCTTATTGAGCAATTTTTGAAAATTTTGAGAAAATGGGAACGCTTAAACTCGTTAAACCCCATATAGGTAGGTACAAATAACATTACATAATATAGCCTGTTCATAAAATATCATATATATAATATAAAAAAGTAAACGTACTTCATTACCTTAAATTATATAATCTGCATACTTCACCCGCCATAACACAGGGACATCCGTAGCATGGCAGGCGAAATAACACAATATCTACACTATGTATAAAATTCTTTTAATAAATAAATAAATAAAGTTTGCAGAATGAAACAAAACCACAGTATTTCAGCGAGGGCCATTTTTTAAGATCAACGGGGATCAGCCCAATTAAAATCAAACAAATCTTTGGTCATCCATCCATTGAAAGCTCCTGATTCGAGGTGTAATAAAATGTACCACTCAGGTAGTGGGTATGTAGGTGGGTACCTTACCACCACCACCGCAGTGCAACTAATAACCACGGCGAGGCGCTGGCCCCGACCGACAACAAATTATAAATTAGATAAAAAAAGGCGAGCACACAAAAGAAGGAGGCTGGAAAAAAAGAAACGAATATGACGACGACCAAAAAAAGATGGACGGCTAATAATATTATAAACGTACCATAGAGACGGGCCGCTGCGAACGCGGGAGAGTGGCGCATAGACTACAGATACCTACTATAGAGTAGAGTGGGTAAAGAGTAGAAGGTAGGTACTGGAGGAGAGGAATGGGCTCCGTGCAGGTCTGTTTAATGACGTATGGCTCACATCTCACATGCCCGATGCTCGATGCCCGCTACACGATTGCTGATGCTGAGCAGGGGGGAATTATTAATTAAATTTAATTTGAAAAATATCAATAACAATCAAACAATTTTATTGATAACAGACAGAAAAATAAATAGATAGTGCCACTGGGATTTGTGAGCGGATCTATAGCTTGCCGGGCAACCATGTTTTCCATTACACCTCGAAGGGTAGTACACAACAATCTTTAAGACCGGCCTGAACGTGATACAGAAATCGTCGCAATTAATAGTTTAAGGTAAAAAAAGCGACATGCCTCTCCGCCCACGCCTTACTCTGTCGCACGTATGTTTTTACGCATTTTGCCTCTTCTCTTACGTTCATTGTAAAGTCAGTAACAGCGCGAGAATGAATCGTACAAGTTTGGCGTGTACTATACCTAC
The DNA here is from genome assembly GCA_951813805.1 of Limnephilus auricula. Taxonomy (NCBI): domain Eukaryota; kingdom Metazoa; phylum Arthropoda; class Insecta; order Trichoptera; family Limnephilidae; genus Limnephilus; species Limnephilus auricula. The sequence goes on from OX638388.1 coordinate 38,253,407, forward strand.
CTACCCCTTGTCCAACCCGAAATTAACATTAGGTACTTAATACCTATGCCTTAGTAGGTACCTATTTAGTTTTATTTCGAAAATCCTAAGAATATTGCACATTTTTCACAAAGAGAGAGTGAGGGTGATATTTAATTAGATGTATATTATATTATAGGTGTGTATTGTATTCTCGAGAACACAATTTTTTTTGAGAATGTTGTGAAATTTCGAAATCTGTGGAAACTAAAGCTTTTGTTTTTTAAACAATTATCACGAAATACGTTGTATCTTGCAAAAAATTATAATAGTATGATATTATCTTAAAAAATATTCTGCTGGAATAAAAGAAAAGAAAATTTAATAGAAAAAATTATCTAATTTTCAAAGTAAGAAATCACCAAAAGTATAATAAAACATGGGTAAATCATTTAACCAATAAAAGGTTTCCACTGAAGTATCTTAATTTTTTAGTGTAAACAAAGAAAATAGTTACATTAGCATATGGGGATGGGATGGTGGGAGGGAAGGGACAAGGATGGATCTATTCTGTATAATTAATAGGGTGTATGTAAGTTATGTAAGTATATAAGTTATGTAAGTAAGAAGTTTTGTAAAACTGAACAATGTACATATTTTTGTAAAAATATCAAAATTATTTGAAGTGAATAATAAACTTACCCACCTTTTGCAAATGGTTAATAATTTGTAATTAATGTAACGACGAAAAAGAAATAAGGACACCTATTAATTTCGACCTGAACGAAGAGTCACCTCTCTGACGTGTCCGTTGCTCGGTGCTCGGTTCCCGTCACTTTTGATGAGTTGATTACAAGAAGTAAATAAGAATAAATGGGGCAATATCCGGAATACCTCCCTGGCGGCATCGGTGTCTGAACATAATAGCGTCTGCTGGTAATTACCTATCATTAGGGCACCTCTGCGCGGCGGTGGGGCGTGCCGGGGGGCGGTGGAGCGGACTGGGGCCGGGGGGCGGTAAGCCGGGCTCCGAGGAGAAGGGGCACGCCGATGGGCGGTCGAGGAAAAAGGAACCAACTGATTTTACGGGCGTTTGATGACCACTTTTGGACATTGTTTCAGATTTATCAAAATTAATACTGCTTGTAATCCATCATATTCACTGGAATTTAAGATGAATTTGTAAAATTATTAAAGGACGTTCGGTTATTTTCATCTTATTTATGAATACATTATATTATAAGCTCCACGGTATTTCATATGCCGTACTACTACAATAATATGCAGGAGTTCATATTATTTTATCAACCAATCAGGTTTACTTTCCTCTATTTAATTTTTTGTTATTTATTGGTCATCAAAAGTACTATACTGTTAAAAGAACAATTTATTATTTTTCGCATTCGCATTTGGATTGAAAACTGTAGTCTAAGGTAGGTTTATTCTTCTTTTCCACGTCGCTCTTTCCTATCATCAGAGTTGGCTATCACCAGCAGAAAGTGCAGACTGTAGCCCGGAACGCCTCTTATCTTTCGTCGAAAATAATTTTAAAAAACTGTCGTTATTGTAGAGTTAACTTGGCCACTAAGTGTAACAGAGGCCCTAGCACGCTTGCTCTATAACGATCGATAGGATAACTATCGGTAACTTCTCATCGTTCCCTACGACAACTGCAGATTGCAAACGAATAGGTGACAGTTCACAATGACTAAGTGTCCTTAATATATTCGATATCAACTGTCGTTTGTACGTTTGAGATCTGCAGTTGTCCTAGGGAACGATGAGAAGTTACCGACAATCGGTTGGTAACTTAATATCGAGCGACCGTGCTAGCACACCTGGTATTCAAATATAAAAATAATCATCGATTTAATACTGTTTGGCTCACTCCAGTCTGTTTGATTGACGGGTATGGGTACCGCCGCCCGGGAACCATTTACTGGATTACCAACGCCTCTGCCATAGGTCACTCCAAGTGGTTCGCTTTGTTTGGTGACTTAGCAGGGGTTCCGGGTTCATGGGGGATAGGTTTGTTCGGGTCTTGGCGGTGTATGCATCGGCCCGCCAGCTGTATTGCAGGTAGGATCGGGAGAGACTGTTTGAGGGAAACCTTTTGATCTCTCCAGCCGGATTCTACCGGAACATCGCCTTGCACCGCAGTGGGAGGGATGGATTCATATGTTTGTCATTCCTAGAGACACCGACCCCCAGATTCCTCTCATAACTTATTCTCCTTCCTTTCCTCAAAATACCCACCACACAGCATCCTCAAAGATGACATAGGCCTGAGGGGATTTTTTTTTCTTTAATGTAAAAAAAAGATGCCACTGGGTAACTTGGTGTAGAGATTTTTTTTGTTCTTTCAGTAAAATGAAATGGCCTTGTAAACCGAAATAGCTGAAACACTAATAAAAAACTAAAATACTTGCAGGACTTAATAATAACATTATGAAATTTAATTTGAATTATGTATATTATTATTTTTTTAAATCAAATAGAATTCTACGAATTTAATTTAAAAACAATAAAAAAATTATAAAATTATTGATGTCACATCACAAAGTAGGTTTCTGCTTCAGAGGAAAAAAAATCAATATGAAACTTAGTAGGTAACCTTTTTTATGAAATCATTCATGTGGGAAAAATTAATGACTTATTCATTTTATTCTTATTCACTAAACAACAACAGAAGGACGTATTATCTCCCAAAACGTAAGAAAGAAGTTTCGAATAATTGTAAATCCCTGTAAATAGTGCAAATTACTGCAAATACAGTCTCCAGGGAGCCCGAGTCACGTATTATAAAGTGATTGTCAAAAGAATTCATTTTCTACTCTTTCGTAGATGGCACGTGAATATTTTTTTAAACTTTTAAACATAAAAGAAAAAAAATATTGTTCGCGCAAGTACACAAGTAATATGAATATTAATAAATAGTTTTGTCAATTAAAAAACTCAAATCTTTCAAGAAAGGCTAACAAATACAACATTGGATTGAATCACTGATGCACCTTAAGAGGGTATTACCAGAGAATACCGGAAATTAGTCCTTTTTAAATCAAATTCTAGACGTATTGACTCTCTTTTACAAAAAACATAAATTGATTTTGAACGATTGTTATTTTGTCTGGTACACGGAAGTTTTAATATTTTGAAAAACTAAGTGTATTTTTAAGATACTAAGGTTATACCGTTGGTCGTTGGCAGATTTGTTCAATTTTCAAGCGATAGATTCTATTGAAAAACACAAATTTCAAATCATACAACAAAATAAATCAATACATAATCTAGTCAACATAGTTTTAATTTTAGTTAAATTAAAATCATTAAAAAATAAACTAGAGAACGTGTTTGTGACAAAAATACCCCAGTTTTTCTATTTATTTAAGATCTTACAAATTAAAATATTTCAAATTTTTTTTACACGCTTATTTTCTTCAGACATTATTGAAAAATCATAAATACTTATAATCAAAAAATACTTACAAGAAGTACACATAATGTAGGTATATATTAAAGCAAGTTTTGAATTAAATAAATCGATATAAATTTTTTTATTTAAAAATTTTGTTACGGGGAAAAATCGATCTTTCTCATTGGAACCTCCCTGTACAGTTGCAAGCATTTTTATTCTCAGCCAAATTCATATTCCACGGTTTGGTAGATGGTGCGCGTATAGTATTTTTTACTTATAAACGCTTTTTACAAGTTATGCTTTGAAAAATTAAGAAAAAAATATTGTTCGCGCAATTGATCGTGCGTGATTCAATCCAATATTGTACTTGTTAGTTAGATTCTATAAAATATTGTATTTGTTAGTTAGATTCAATCCAATATTGTATTTGTTAGTTAGATTCAATTCAATATTGTATTTGTTCTGAAAGATTTGAGTTTTTTTTTGACAAAAATATATATTCATATTGCTTATATACGTGCGCGAAGAAATATATAATTTTAATATTTTAAAGCATTAATTGAAAAACACAAGTTGTTTTTATTATTTTTAAGAATGATTTTACAAGAAAGAAATAAGTTACCCAAAAATAATCTTAGCCATAAAGGGGTATTTTTAAAAATTGGTTCTTATATCTATATATTACTTCATATTTATGTAATGAAAAAACATTATTTAGTACTTTACGCTTATATTTTTTGTAACGTAACTAATAATTTTATTTTAATTCCAATAAATAGGGAAGGTAGAAAAAGCTTCAATGTACCCATAACATATTTTTTCATATTCATAATATAAACCGATACGTAATAAAGATAAATCTAAGTAATTTGGCGTAAAGCTTCAGCTTAACAATATATTTGACAATTTATTGATTTGATCACACGTCCGAGCCTGGTACTATCTAGGAGTGGGAGACAACTCTGTCATCTTCCTGTGCCATGCACCACGTGTGTGCTATGTACCCTTTCCTATATTCCGAACATAATAATCGAATTAGCATGACAGTACGCGACCGGAGGTGTTAAACACTCAAATATGAAATATTCTCTCGCCATTGTCGCACGCCATTAAAATATGAATGCCAAGAACAATAGCTTTGGCAGAGACCTGTCGGGAACACAAAAGGAAGCGGCTTAATGAAAGCCGAAAAAAAGTTATTGTATTTTAATATTATTAAGTTTACGACACGAAGACTTGTAAACGTGCGTTGGCATTCGGCCGCGCAATGAATTTATTGCTATAAAGTTCACCGGCGCAAAAATAATTCCTACGTGACTTATGACAATTTGATTATGGTGGACGGAGTGTTTTCACATAGGTGAAGTAATGCCATTGTCCCTCCGATGAAAATGTGTACCTACACATTTTGTGGATGGTTAGGTCCGGGCTACAATGTTTTTGTTTTCCGTGACCGATAGAAACAAAAAAACGTTGTGGCCCTGCCCTAATGTTTTAGCTCTTGTCGGATGTTTTGTTAAACATTTTGTCGCAGGAGACGTCGCTTTACATGGACAGGCGGAACTCACGATTTTTGTGCTCGAATTCGGCATTCACCGCAATAAAAAGCCATAAGTTATTATGATATTCCTACACGGTACCTACATAGCTTTCCCACATTAATTAGGTACCTATCCTACCGATTATATACAATTATATTACAGAGTCATTAACAACCTTTATCATTAATATTTATTTTCCGCGCACCGACCAGAAACCCAAGACAAAATGTAACATTTATCTGCATCAATTACCCACACTAATCAACTAAAAGATATACCTACTAACTAATCAAAAGGATACATGCATGATCTATGCAACGAGTTTGGGGGTACTATTGATATATTTACTGACTCAATTTTTATTATACCAGGACTTGGCAGATATACAAATTTATTTATACTAGTGCGGACAACGTAGTTTTAGTGATTTGGTCAGATCTCCAGAGACCAAATGTCTCCATGACCAAATTGAACAAAAACAAAGGGTCGAAGCCACAACGCTTTTTTGTTTTCAATCAGCCACGGAAAACAAAAATGTTGTTGCCCTGCTATTGCGTTTGCGCAAACATTTGGTTCAATGTTTTTTGAAAATATTGTCACTCAACTGGAGACCCGTCTTTATTTCTAAGCATACAAACAGCATTGAACATTTCAATAACAAAATAGTTTTTGATATTAGCAATTCAGAACCATTCAAATTTTTTTCTGTTTATTAATTTTAAACTCCCTGATGGGCTTTACAATATTATGTATTTTACATGATTTACTGTGTGATACAGGCACAGCAAGAGTTTTTAAAATAACTTTTAAAATATGAATGATAAAAATACAGATAAAAGGTTCCATTTAAATGTATGTACCTAGTAAATTAAAAAAATATAGAAAAAAAGAGTAAGAAAAATAAATCCAAATTGCAGGTGACATTAAAATAATAATATAAGTTCATATTATTATATTACATAATTAACAAGAGAACAATACACGGAGAAAAATGTTATTCGAAAAAACGATCATTTTAATAGTAAAAACGGTTAAAAACGGGACTGCAGTTCTAATGTTTATTGGCAGGAAAATGTAAGAATAATTTGTTGGTGTACGTATAAAATTAAGTATAGGTACCAACAAATTATTCTTACATGTTCCCGCCAATGAACATTAAAACCCTGTTAATTTGTTCGTAAGAACTTCAGTCCCGTTTTTAACCGTTTTTACTATTAAAATGATCGTTTTTTCGAATAACATTTTTCTCCGTGTACGAAGAGTATAAAAAATGTGCAATCGTTCCTATGCGATGCTCGCCACATGAAAATATCGTTCGGGTATTTCTTAAATACCGGTAAACTTATATTATTAAACATGTCGGTATTTAAGGTGAATTTGTTTCCAAGTGTATGAAAGCAAGGAATAGGATACAATAGTTGATTATTTATAAATAGACACCACCAAAGAGTGTATTACAAGGGCACCTACCTTAAAGGTGGGTCTAAAAAGTAGGGCGCCCTTTTTCAAATTTCGAGGATAAAACCGCAACAGTAATGGGCACGCAAATCAGGAACCGGACTTCAATAATAATTTAATAAATTTAATTAAAGTTCCCAGCGTGTATTGAGATATTATTTTGGAAGACGGGATGGAGTTATTGAAATAATATTCTCTGCGCCGGGAGCCATCAGCCGCCAGATCGCAGAAGTAGAAAGTCCGGGGATGGCGGGAACCTCAATCTGCACAACGGTTTGATATTAAAGGCACGAGATTGGGTTTGTGGTAATAATAATTGATATTGATTGCACGAGATTGGTTTTCATTGAATAAAATGAACACAATTTCATGTGTGCTCTCACCAGACTATCGCGTCACACACTGTAAAGTGTAAAGTCAGCAACTTTTAGTTGTAGAAGCGTAGGTATAAATCGGTGTTCAGTGTACATTTGTACATATTATGTAGAACATTCTCATTCTCTGAAGTTCTCAATACTCAGGTACCTATTTCTTAACCTTCCTCTCCCTTTTTATTCATCTCCCTGGTTGCAACATTCCAAGTCGGGAAAGAATAGTTGGAACTCCGGGGGGTCTAGCACAGCGAAATCGATAACTTTACAATATCGAATCGATAGGCGTAACTACCGATGATTTTATACCGTTTTCCATATAGCACGGCCGCACTGTTGATAGGCAGAGCGATATTGACAGGGAATAAATAAGAAATCGATATACGATGTGCAACAGTGGCGAGTCGACATAGCAAACGGCTTAGTAAAAATTAGAAATACTGATAAATTGACATTTTCGAATTGAAATACTAACTTAATATACATTGGTGCTTCGTATGTACTTTTTGAGACTAAACGATAGTTAATTAGTGTTAGTGAGGTCTTTAGTCATATTTCAATTACTTTTGTTTCTCCAAGATCGAACGGAATAAATTGATCTCGTTTAACTTGAATTATTTATTTTATTTTATTTGGAAAACCAACAGTTATAATATTTTATAATGAATGATAAAATAAGAGTAAATTATTTAACCAATATTAGGTTTTCACTAAGTCTATGGATTGCGTATACGATTTCTTTCAAATCTAAGAGCTTCGTTAGTTTACTTCCATTTTAATAAGCCGGTTGTATTGCGTAACGAACGACATTATTCAAAATGTTTTGTATATTAAGGGGATACCCGGCGGTGATTTTTCCATACAAACGTATTCCCTATTTATCTCTCTGGATTTTAACCTTATAGAAAATATTGTTTTTACATAAAATAGATATCAACTACCAGCATGTCGGTAGTTTTTGTTTTTTTTTGATAAGTTACTTTTTATAGAAGTTATGACCAGTGGCGGTTTTCTCTAAAGTGCGGTTGTGCGGTGAACCCCCATTAAAAAGATGATAAAATAAAACAATCTTGTTGTATAGTAATATAAGCGCATGAAGATAGCTCGACATTAAAATTCCACCTTTAAAACTCGCGCCACCGAAAAATACGGTAGGTATCTATTCCCATTTTGTGCGTGTTGCGATCCGCACACATTTGTCCATACGAAAAAATCATAGCCGATACGAATCGCTGTGACGGTAGAATGGACAAAACTACGCAGAATTAACCCAGATTGGTGCGCTGCTCACGAGTCAAGATGTCACGTGACCTCCAAACTTCGACGAGTCTCGCCGAAACGAAGCCCGAGATTGTCGCAGGATGACCGGCTGACGGTCGACTTTTGTACTGACGGATGCAAGTTAAATGTTATATATTATGGTATTTAACTTTGTAGCCATTTTTGTACATTTTTTATTTTCTTGTTTCTGCATTTCTCCAACCGTTTACTAATGGCATTTGTAAATCTACTATTGAAGTGGACCGATTTTGACTTCTGTTTTCGTATTTTTTTTATAGATAAGTCGTTATATCCCTTAGTTACGAGTACATTTACTAAAGTTTCGGCAAACAACGTCGCAAGTTATGCAATTTTATGGTGAGCTTTCCTAGTATTATTTCGGCTTTCAAATTGAAAGTTGTTGCGTTTATCGGTTGTCGCGAATATTCTGTCCTAATTTTTTCACACAATGACGGAATATAGTGCTACATACAAAAAATAACGCTAATGCTTATGAAAAAGTTTGGAAATTAAATATAATTATTTTTTGTATACGTGTATAATGGATTTTTTGTGTAAGTGAAAAAAGCTAATTTTATTTTGTGGCCACCTTTATTTGTGTTTCTTGTTTTTTTTATGTTTTAAAATATCAATTTTTGTTATATTCTACATTCTACGCAATTTTTCTTAATGAAAAAAACAATAATAATTAGCAACGTACATTGAGTGTTGTAAAAACCATTAAACAATTTAAATCCTCTAAAACCATTTTGGTTGTTTAATAATTGTGTCGAGGAGTTATCAAGTTATTTAAAAATAATGGTACCTATTTAGGTACCCCTCCACTAACTTTATTTAATTTGTGTGACAAGAGTAAATTTTGATTAGACAATACATCTTCTCTTGAATTTCTGAACCTCCCGTTAAAAAGACCACGTACCGCCACTGGTTATGACCTTCCAAAAATCAATAAAATTGACTGGTTTAAACGCCGCCAAAAGACGTTCAGTATACAAACTAGACAATGTTTAAAAAAAAATCAAAACGTACAGACATAGAATAGTTTTTTCTTATGTAGTTGATAAAAAAAATTGAAAGTCAGTCTACTTTTGTAGGAGAAAAGTAGGGAATACAAAACCTCAATTTTAGTTAGGTATTAGTAGCCGAGGTACATTGTCCCTTTCGATCATTATCCGGTGGAGTAAGAGCAACAGTGACAGCAACAATTTAGTAAAATCTATTTTTCAAATTTCCCCACCACCCGGGTATCATCTTAACATATTATCTTACACATAGGAGACCGGGCTAAAATTTGTCAATCGTCTGTCAGAATAATTTTATCAATTGTTGACCGTGTTCGCAAATATTGATAACGGACCATAGATGTTGGATTTAGTCAATAACGTATTGATTCGGTGTTTTACCGATCATCCGTGCTAGACCACGTGTAGTAATAAAACAATTGATCGTTTTTGCGTGTGGGTTTGATCGAATATCGTAAAGGTTCACTGTCACAATATACACATAATAATATTATTATTGACCAAAATGGTTTTGTGCATTGTTTCTCAAAATGGGGCGCACACTCCACCGGAGAGCAATTGGAATGTTTATAATTAATAATCAATAATCACTTTTTTTGATGAGTAATTTTGAATATGTCGATTTTTTACTGCAACCCTGACTTTCCGAGGTAAAAAAAAAAAACAAGATGGCGACACCAGCCAAATTTACTACAGCGTTTTTATCGTAAGTGCTCGAATAGTTTTTTTTAAGTTTTAGAGAAAGGGGGGGTGGGGGAATGGACATTTTGGAAGTAATGAGGTGGGGCATGTAATAATAAGTTTGAGGAATGCTGGTCACACTTACATCTGCCACCTATTATAATACCTGCCAATGGAAATACAGGAATCTCTTCCACTAATGAACACGTATTTCTCGTGTGTGATGGCCTAGGGCCTAGAGGCGTCAGAACATTTCCAGGAAGAGTTGGTGTTGGTTGGATGTGATATAAAGAGCGGTCCATTTGCTACGCGGCCGCACAGATTCGTTCTGCTATAATGGCGTCCGGGCCTGCTTGATGCTTCACCTTGCCTTTGTTGCTTTTGTTCCTTGCTTTGTATCTAAGCCACAAACATAATAATATAAATATATACTCATCATCAAACCTACTATCATAAATAAACCAATCCTTCTACTATTTTCGGTTGTTTATCTGTCTACGAGTGAAACTAAAACCAAACTTCTTTCACGGCGCTACTCAATTTTACGATTTAAGTAATTATCTCAGCTTGTTTAACCATAGACGAAGAACAATCAGCTGTCATCGTAGCAACTAGCACGGCGAGTTTCGAGTCACTGCTTGCCTTGCCATTGACAACGGGTTTTTGAGAAGTTGTGTAGTGTGCGGACCACTTATACCTTGTTCTGACTGGGAGAGTATTTCAGTCGAGTAGCTAATATATTAGTAACTAAACGTGTCCGAACACCACAATTTTAGTAGAGTAGGCTAGTCAGCTCTTTAGTAGATTGAATCCATTTGGTTCTATTTTTTAGGCGAGTAGAGTCCCCCTCCACGCGTCCCTGCGCACTGACATGCGCAGTTCATTCGTAGACGCACACACGCGCAATATGTCGTCCAGTTGGCGCGAAAATTCTACTCTAAAATTCTTTATTTTTGCGGCTATTTTATCTATTTTCGTGACCATAGTTCATTTATTTTCATCTCACTAATTTATTCTTCAGCTTCTTCTAAAATAATCGTTGCAATCAGCTTGATTAGCGTTTATTATTTTTAATTGATAAACTAATGTTTACACAAGATTTTTTTATGCATAGCACAAAGGGTAACAATTATTATAACTTATATTATAAGCAATAATTATTAGCCTGAAACACTCATCTATATTGAAAAAATGTTCCGAGAAAAGATACATATCGCCGACGGGACTCGAACCCGCACCCTTTTGATTGCCGGTCAAGTGCTCTACCATTAAGCTACGGCGGGATACCTCCTACCCACCAAATGATTCAATATATACCTAGTGTTTCATTCAACAATTACGGCTTGTTTCATTTTTAATAGTAAAAACGGTAAAAAAACGGGACTGAAGTTTTTACGAACAAATTAACAGTTCGTAAGAATTTCAGTCCCGTTTGTTCGTAAGAACTTCAGTCCCGTTTTTACTATTAAAATGATCGTTTTTTTCAAATAAAATTTTTCTCCGTGTGAAAGCTAAGTCAGTCCATTATATTATGGGTAACAATAATATTACGGAAAATCATAGATAAAAAAGGGTTAGCCGTGAAAAACTTTCACCAGGACTAAAACATCAAAGTGTTATAATGTCGACAATTTAATGCAAATGATTTATTCTGGTGACGATGTCGTTGCCATGTTACATAAAAGCGTTTCCCGGAATAAGCGCGCGTGGTTTGTTCTGCAGCTGTCTTATTCGGCAACATCAAGGAACCTCTTCTTCAAGTCTTCAAGGGACGTGAGGGGACGTCAGTGAAAATACCCGATCCAAGAATAAGCTGCGTATTCGGCATAGGTATTACGCGAACAAAGATAAAATATGCATTCAAGATTCATGGTCACTACTTGCAATAGTAGAACGTATTAGTTATGTACGAGGACATGTCTGAATGTATTCACACCGATGGTATCGAAAGTTTCAATAACATTTTTTGAACTAGTTTGGAACTAGAAGTTAAAAAGCTGTGATGGTGTGATAAAAACTCCCGAAATTTAAGGAAAAATAAAATTTTCCCCAAATAATCATTATCAGCCATCCACAGAAGATTACAATAAAAATGGCGCCTTTCAAGGCAGCCTAAATATTTCTCGAACTGCAGTCGTCCTTTTTTTTTACATTAACTCCACACAGGAGGCCCTGAGGAACATATTTTCGCTTCGTGCATATGTCATCTTTGAAGATACCGTGTGGAGAATTTTTTTTTTAGAGAAGAGGAAGGAAGGAACATAGGTCTTTAAGAGACCAATGTTGCAGGAGGAAGGAAACACAGAGGCCGCCAAATCGTTCTACAGCCGAGCTGTTGTACTCAAGAACGAGACCGAGAAGCGACCCGTTGTCATATGACAAAAACCGTGTACTTATGTTGGGCGTTTTCCGACTACGCGTTGGTAACGCATTAATGACGCTAGTTCCTCTTCCATTTTAATACCAGTAGAACAAGTACCTTCGCCTGTGTTCTAAATCGCCGAGAAATTTGAAGAATAGATATTTCACCAAACTGTTGCTGTCACTGCCGCTCTTACTCTCCCGAATACTGAGCGAAACGGACTCACGTCAGGCGAAAAAGTTCAATTAAAATCACCAAAATCGAGATTTTGTGTTCCCAATTTTTCTCCTCTAATTCTGGACCGGTTTTTTAAATTTTTTAAAAATTGTATAAGAAGAAAATACTCTATGTTTGTAATTTTTTTTTTAAATACATTCTCTAGTTTGTGTATTGAACGTCTGTTGATAGCGTTCAAACAAGGTAATTTTAACGATTTTTGGAAGACTCTTTCTTATAAGAAGTAACTTATCAAAAAAAGGAAAATGTATCTCCTGCATCCTACATCCTGTTATCACGTACCTGGTTTATTCTTTTCAATACAGAGTTTTGGTTTCACAGAAAAATAATATTTTTTTTGTTTTTTATGGTTTTCAGTTTTTTGTTATGTAATTATGTACATTTCTTAAGGACTAATAATATGAACTAAAACCTGTCAATTTGTCTGTCCTAGAACGGGAAACTTTCCTAGTTGGACAGGCAAAGCTTTCTTATATGTAAAATGTACTTTTTTTGTATCCTTCTATAATAAATAAATAAATAAAATAAATAAATAAAATAAAGTATCTACGTGGTGGTTGATATCTATAGTGAATCTATTCCTCCCACTGCGGTGCAAGGCGTTGGGTCGAGAGAGTCCGGCCGGGGAGATCAAAAGATCTCCCGATACGGCCCACCACGCAGATAGCGGGCAGATGCATCCGCTGCCAAGACCCGGACAAACCTAGGCTTGTGAACCCGGGCACTCCTGCTAAGTCACCAAACGTTGCGAACCACTTGGGGTGACTTGTGGCAGAGGTGTTGGTTATCCGATAAATAGTTTCCGGGACGGAGGTACCCATACCCGCCTCCTAAATTAAAAAAAATTGGCACTCTTGTGCGCTGTTCACATAAAAAAATAATTGAACGATTTTTTTTTAATTTACCATTTTATACTCCCGTGGGGCTTATTATTAAATTAATAAAATTGGTGTAGTTGGTCCTGATCTTAATCTATTCAAATCATATCTTGGCAATAGAACGAAATTCGTTAGCATTAACAATCAAAATAGCAACCAACTTCCAATAAACCATGGAGTTCCGCAAGGATCCATACTAGGACCTTTACTTTTCCAAATTTACATCAATGATATTTCGCAATTAGATATAAACGGTGAAATTTTTCTATATGCAGATGATATTGCAATATTCTACTGGGGTAAAGATCTAAACATCCTACTAGGAAATGCACAAAGTGACCTAGAAAAAAATATAATTGGCTTCAATCAAATATCCAAACATTGAATATTAAAAAAAAATAGGATATATGATTTTAAGCCCAACCCCTAAAATAATTCCACCTCATGTACCCTTAAAAATTGAAAAGAACGATTTGCAAATCCTGGTACAGGAAAATATCTTGGTCTATGCATTGATAAGCATTTAACGTTTAAACAACACGTACAATATGTTAAAGATAAAATAACACCCTTAATTAGCGTATTTAGCCGGTTATCATATATGTACATATTAATAAATAAATTTTTAAAAGTTTATAATATATATCTAAATTACTTAATTGAAATCTGGGGACATGCGTATGAAACATACATTAATGAATTACAGGTAATTCAAAATAAGGTAATCAAAAAAATATTTCACTATGGATCAAAAAAAACAAAAAAAAATTATATTTGTAAACAAAACTGTTAACAGTAATAAAACCATACGAATACAATATATGTCTCCTGTCTCCTTTTATACAAGATAAATAATAAACTCATACATACAAACACAGAATTCATTAAAACTTCCCAAATACCGACCGTCCGTGGTCGAGTGGTAAGACACTTGACTCCCAATCGGAAGGTTGCGGGTTTGAACCCGGCGTGCGCAAATAAATTTTATTTGATTAATTTGTGTTATTTCACAATTAATTAATAAAAATAATATATATTATATTTGCGGCACGTTCCAGAGTGGAAGATACTCTCAGTATCGCCCTGGTGTAAGACCACCATTCAGAATTGAAACGTTGCTTAATAATGGCTCTAGCCGTGTTTAGTGACTAGATCTGAATAGCCAGGTACTTTCCCACCTTCCTCTTCCCCATCTCCTTCCCTTCCCCACTTACCTTCAGCTTCACAAGATACTCCAATTGGGGATGCCATAGTCTCACTGGCTCCAGAAGGGAGCAGTTGGGACTCTTGTGAGGTTTCTCTATAAAGAAAAAAAAAAAAACTATACACCGGTCAAATCGAATCGGTCGTTTAGTCATTGCAATTCTTAGGCTATATCTAAGTTTATTATTTCTTATTATTTATTGAGGTTTCTCAATAAAAAATTAAAAAATACACAAACATTTTACATATACAGGGTGTTAAGGATCGCACTTGACTTACGTTAACCAGTGATTTCTGATATTATTTAAAGTAAAAAATGTTAATAAAATGTTGGCCTCCGGTGACTTTTTAGATGACTTTTTTTTTTTTTTTTTTTTCTTCAAAATCAAACAAAAAAATCTTCTACATGTCGTCACTGGTCACTAAGCCTAGTAACCAAACAACATCTCACCCCGCCTCTAACTTCCCAATACATACTGATTTTTCATGTTTTTGTAGAAAAAAAAAGACGTCACAGGAGACCAAAATTTCATTTACATTTTTTACTTTAAATAATGTCAGGAATCACTGTTTAAAGTAAGGCGCTCCGCCCACTGAGGCAACTGAAAACCAACTAAAACTGGCTGTTTTCTCTGTCTTGATTGGTCAAAAAGCTTGGTTAACCATAGACGAAGAACAATCAGCTGACAGCTGGCAACTATCAATGGCCGCCCAGGGCAACCAGCAGAGCAAGTCGCAAGTCACCGCTTGCGTTACCATTGACAACGGGGTTTTGTGTGATTGTGAAGTGTGCGGGCCATCACATTGTCATACAAAGACAGTTGGCAGTTGAGAGTTTTCAGTTGCCTGAGTGGGCGGAGGCGCTTAGTCGAGTACGATGCTTAAGACGATAGACTTCGCTTTTCGGCCCATACAAAAAGGACGCCCGGGAAAAAACACTTTTCTACATCGAAAATTGCACAAAATGAATATATTTTTTTATACTGCCTTCTAGAGGGTGAAAACTATGTCGGTATGTTTTCTAATTTTCGATGCGTTTCGTATTAACGTAAAAATTCACTGTCAAACATGTACGATTTATCAAAAAATATTATTTAAGGAAAAAGTGCTGCTAACTCAACTCTCATAAAGAATTATAAAATTATAAAAAGCTACCGACGTAGTTTCTTCTTTCTAAAAAATATATTTTTTTTAAAATTTCAATTTCGTGAAAGTTTCGGTGTAGAAAAGTGTATTCTCCATAAACCCCTTTTCGAGCGATTTCTGTAGGTAAATTTGAGCGTTGTCTCATTCGCACATTTCGTATTCGCATGTATTGTAAGTGTGCGTGAGCTTATTGTGAGCGGGACAAAATGACAGACGCGGGTGTTCCGCGTGTCGTTCAAAGTCTAGCCTCTTAACACCCTGTATTTAAACACCGTCCGCACTATAAATATATATTGGAACTATAGTAAGTAATCCATTGGTTACGAGGGGGGCAACTTATATAATTGCCTTCCAGACAAAATTAAAAACGAACATAGACTAGATAGTTTTTAAAATAAATCATTCATTTTTATTCTAAACAAAATAGTGAAACAGAATATTATTATATTACCTATAGAGTAATGTAAAATTTATTTAGTTAAAAATCAAGTAAAATGTATTTCTAGTCAAATAATTGAAAATGTTATTTTCTTTTTTCTGGAATAAAAACTAAAAAAAAAAAAAACAACTGAACACACGTGCTGTTTAGCGCCTCCGCCCACTGAGGCAACTGAAAACTCTCAACTGTCTTTGTATGACAATGTGATGGCCGCTACACAATTACTAAAAAAACCGTTGTCAATGGCAACGTAAGCAGTGACTCGCGACTTGCACTGCTGATTGCCATGGCCGGCCGTTGCTAGTTGCCAGCTGTCAGCTGATTGTTCTTCGTCTGTGGTTAAACAACCTTTTTGACCAATCAAGACATAGAAACCAGCTGGTTTTAGTTTGTTTTCAGTTGCCTCGTCAGCGGAGCGCCTTAATGAGCATGCTCCTGTCAAATAAAATGTCAACAAATAGAGTCAGTTCCATTCGCCCAGAACTAAACAAAATTTGATTTGGATCCAATATGTGAACAAATCCGAAAATGACTACATAGTTAATAAAAAATAAATGCTAATTTCAATTAAATTTGGTTTCATTTTGGAGGTAAAGGAACTTTTGGGGAATTTGAACATATTTATTGTGGGTATTTTGATGACCCTGTGTTCTAAATACATTCTTGATTCCTATAATAAATCATGAAAAGCAAGGTTTACGCCGTTCTTCCATGGAGCTACTTTCAAGCGACGCGATCGCCCCGCGTCTGTACCTTCCATACTATTATTAGTGTTTGTAAACGCCGCTACGCGCAGCACTAGCGAAATAGTATGACAGGTAGCGGATAGCGGCGATTAAGTCACTTGAAAGTAGCTCCGTGAACGAAGGGCGTTATTCGTCTTCCCAAGGGGTCATGATATTTTTGCAAAGAATGCGCGGGCGCGAACTAAGATCGGATCGAAATAAGCAAACCTGTTCACACATGCTTAGATCACTTCCCCTTCCACCCGCGAATCAATGAGCATGATCAAAACTAGCAACGTCATTGGACACATGCTACTACGTAGCAATTGCTCATTAGTAGCGTGCTCGCTTGCCATTTGCTGAGCATGTCTGTCAGTACCATTAGAGCTTCACTAAAATGTCCAGTACAAAGAGTATGGATATCATAGTTCCATGGTGCAGCACCTACTCGCCACTTGGACATTGGGAACCATTTCTCCCACAAAGGCTGTTCGTGAATAATAACATGATCCATACAAAACATGCGTTGTATTATTCCGGCACTTAGATTTATCTGTGTCCATCCGTCCATCGCTTGGTTTCAGTTTAAAGTAGGGAGGTAGACACCGCATTATTGAGGCACGGTCGAGCGTGCCAAATTACCCCTTCACGGATAAATCCAAAATGATTGTTCAGCCGTAGCTTTAGGATTTGGATTTGTCTGCCGTGTCCGTGATAATAATAATATTACCGGGAATTCAGTTGGCTGGATTTGGAATCTAGGGGTCAGTGCTAGAATATCATTTATCTACATTATTTTTAAAAACCCCCCTACATACGTTCATACACAATAAAAACCGTAATACCTACCAAAAATCAAAATCAAATAATATTGGGCGACTTCGTAACTAATCTGTTTTTTTTGCACACTTTTGTGATTTATTTTTTACCTACTACCAGGAAAATACAATATACATTCATACATCGATTATATTTGCTAGTTATGATAGGCGCTCCGCTGATGACCGAAACAAAACTAAAACTGGCTGGTTGCTATGGTTTCATTTTCAATTCAATTTATCTCAACTTATTTAACCATAGACGAATAACAATCAGCTGTCATCGTAGCAACTAGCATCGCGAGTTTCGAGTCACCTTGCGTTGCCATTGACAACGGGTTTTTGAGAAGTTGTGTAGTCATACATCACATCGACATACACAGGATAGCGAGTTTAGTTGCAAACTGTTTTTTTTTCAGTTGCTCGTCAGCGGACGCACTTTAAATAGCAGAATTTTGTAATTTCGGTACTTACCGCCAAATGAATAATACCTACTCGTATTATGTAAATATTATTTTTTTCTATTTAGCAATTAAAAACGTTTTAGGGGGTAAGAAGTGTAAGAGCCACCCAGAAAGGGAACTTATGCCTTGTTCTGACCTGACAAGTAGTAAGTCGAGTGGCGAGTAACTCGCTACTTGACTCACCAAAAAGAGTTCGCACTGCTGCCAAGTAGAGTTCTTTAATAAAGCGCCATTCAGACGTTTCACTAATCGCTCATTTCCGCATTTCATTCGGCCTAGTTTACTCGGAATGACACGTCTGAACATGAAATGAATCGAAAGTGCCGAACACTGCCGAATGAAATCTTCAAGTGAACCGATCCAACAATGTTGGATATTTTCCTTCGGCATCCTTCACTCGCGCGCGCATGCGCGCGAAAGAGAGCAAAGTGAATCGTCTGAACACCGAGTGAACTCTCAAACAGTTTGTCTCGCGTCCTGTACGGGAAGGACCATGAAAGGACGCTATCAAATCGCACGCAAAACGTCAAAATGGTATTCGTTCGGCTAATTTGTTTGCTTTTGGGAACACCTCTCATATAAATTTTTGGGTCTCCCTTATTATGCATGTATTTTATATGTTTTTTAATATATGTAAGATTATTAATTTGTAGGAAAATGTTCGTAATAAAAAAAGTGAAATCAAATTGTGTTATTATGCCATAAAAAATAAAAAGGTTTATAAGACGACAAAATACTGTTTTTTTAATTTTTTTTATTTAATTGTGTCAACAAAATTGCGTAAAAATCGATGCATCTGACATGTTTTTCCTTAAAATTCGGGGCCGGACCGCGCTGGAAAACAAACGAATTCCAGCGCGGTTGACCTCGCTCGGCGACGCTGAGGTCGGAATGGACGAGTGAACGCTTATTTCTATAGCGCCGTGTGAACATGGAATGAAACAAAATGGACGATTAGGCCGAAAAAACATGGCGGAAACCTTCCCTCGAGTGAATCGTCTGATTCCAGCTTAAGCGACGCGTCGCGATATGACGGGCTGCAACGCAATAAAGTAAATACGCTAATTAAGCTGATTGTAATGATTATTTTAGAAGAGGTGGAAGAATAAATTAGTAAGATGAAAATAAATAAACTCTGGCCACGAAAATAGATTAAAAGCCGCAAAAATAAAGAATTTTAGAGTAGTATTTTCGCTCTAACGGGACGACATATTGCGCGTGCGTGCGTCTACGAATGAACTGCGCATGTCAGTGCGCAGGGACGCGTGGAGGGGGACTCTAATCGCCGAAAAAATAGAACCAAATGGATTCAATCTACTAAAGAGCTGACTAGCCTACTCTACTAAAACTATATACTCTTGTGGTGTTCGGACACGTTTAGTTACTAATATATTCGCTACTCGACTAAAATACTCTCCTAGTCAGAACAAGGCATTAGAGCCGATGGTAGGTAGGTACCTAAATAATATTAGGTCCTTACATATGAAATTGGCGTTTTGCTGTACTGGCAACTATGATCTCAAATATCTTCTCTTTGGTTAGGAATTCCAAATTCAAATTTATAAAGCTATTTACTCATGTATTTGTGTTTCGAAAATTATAATTAATTTGTTTTTCCTTAATTGTTTTTTTTCTTTGCGTCACTTAGTTTACAAAATGGAAAACTTGAAATATCGCGTTATTTACGAGTACGAGTTCCACCGTGGCACCAGTGCTGCAGAAACGGCTCGAAAAAACAAATGAATTATAATTTTCGAAACACAAATACATGAGTAAAAAGCTGTATAAATTTGAATTTGGAATTCCTAACCAAAGAGAAGATATTTGAGATCAAAGTTGCCAGTACGGCAAAACGCCAATTTCATATGTAAGGACCTAATAATTTCGCATTCGTAATATAAATTTTATCGTAATATAAGGTGCATATGTTTTCACAAAACGGTGATATTCAAATTATCCAAAATATTATTTTTGATGTCATTCTTCCAATGGGCTGTGCGCTTTTCTTCGATCTATGCATTTTATTTCTTATTTGCTTCACCCGTTCTCTGTTGTCAACCGAAATATGTATACATTACCGCCATCTACCGTTTTGTATGGTTATTATAAAGTAATCAATCGTCGTTTGAAACAATTTTATAAAAAACCTAAAAATACACAAGTAGATAAATAAAAATACCAACTACGTAATTTTTTCTCATGAGAAAGTGTTTTGTGAAATATTACACATCGACAAACATAAATTTGTAGTCAGGGGCGTAGATATACGATATAGGATTTACAACCAAGGGATTAAAAAAATATAGATATTTAGGAATGAGGATACAAAAAACCAAGGGGTTTTAAAAAATAGTATGTATGTTTGTTTTTTAATGTAGATATTTAGGATTTAAGATACAAAAGGCCAAGGAATTTAAAAAATAGTATGTATGTTTGTTTTTTAATGTAGATATTTAGGATTTAGGATACAAAAGGCCAAGGAATTTAAAAAATAGTATGTATGTCTGTTTTTTGTATCTCCTTTGACCATCTTTATTCAAAACACAACATTAACATTAAGTACCACTTTGTTTCTAAAATAATTCTATGATTGTCGTTGGTCCAATAACACAGTAGATAGGTAGGTACACAGATATAGGGTGAATTTAACAAAAAATATTTGATTTGGAAACTGCAAAATATAAATGTTGCTAATTTCTAGCTTCCTTATTATTTTTAGGGCATTTTTTTCATGTTTCATTCAATTAATTCATAACATGTAATTTACCACACAACAATAAATTGCTAATTTCTGCAGATCTCAAAGGCTGGCTATGATGAAAACTTTGATTATATAAATGTCATATAATCAAAGGATGAAAAATGCCAGATGACATTTGCGAAATATTTTTTTTTTTTTTTTTTACATTAACTCCACACAGGAGGCCCTGAGGAAAATAATTTCCTTCAGGGCCTATGTCATCTTTGAAGATGCTGTGAGGAGGGAATTTTTGAGGAGAGGAAGGAGTGAACGTGGGTCTTGAAGAGACCCATGTTATAGGAAGGAGGAAACACAGAGGCCGGCAAATCGTTCCACAGCCGAGCTGTTGAACACAAGAACGAGTCGTAGAAGCGTCCCGTTCTCATGTGACAAATGTCAACCGTGTACATATGTTGGGCGAGCGTTTGGCGTGTTTCCCGACTATGCACCGGTGCCGAGGGGATCAATGAGGCTAGTTCCTCGGAGCATCTTCCATTGAAATACCGGTAGAACAAGGATAGCATTCCTACCCGACGCTAATGAACAAATGAAATAGGTGATTTATTCTAAGCTGTCACTACCACGAATGTCAAATTCGTCTCACAATATCCCGACATCCTGACTCTCTCCATATGGATGGCCCAAAATTCAATTCACTAACCCAATCGCTGTCAACTTATGTTAAGATAAAACAAAAAATTGTTTAGATGCCTTATTTATCTAAATTATATATTACAACATAATAAATTATACACAAATTCAGCAAAGACAGTGTGGCAAATAAAACATAGGCCATGAGGGTTTACACATATAATCTCCTTCCCGATAGCCTGACAACCGTAAATAGAATGAGGGGGTTTCTCACCATCCTCCCAATAGCTTATCTACACTAATAACGAATATTTTCAATTTACGGTTTATTTATTTATTAAGTTAGAGTTTATAATTCGGTACTCGAACCTGTGAATAGTGGCTATATATTGAATAAGTTGGCCGAGTTTTCTAACCACTGCTAATATTTTATTTTTAATAATATTCGTTATTAGTGTAGATAAGCTATTGGGAGGATGGTGAGAAACCCCCTGAATATATTTAAGAAAAAAACTGTTTGCTCTCAATGAGCAAAATCAAAATGTACTTATTTAAGAAAAATGTGTTACTTAGGTAGTAAACCATAATTATTAAGATTTTTTTATCAACGTATACTTAAGTTAACAAAGCGAAATATGTATATTTTTTTAAATTTCATAAATAACTAATTGTTAAAAAAAAAACAGTCAAACCCTCTAAAGAAGTTTTTGTACTGGTTTTTCAGTCCCTTGAAGGCTGAATGGCCAAATTTATCGCATGGCCAAAGGTTTTCCCACTTTCAGGCGGGCGAAAACAAGAATGAATTTTTTCCTCATTTTTATGTAATTTTTTATAGTAGTCACCACACCCCGAATATAAAAGTTTCCAGAATTATAGCCTAATAATAATAATAATAATTGGATAATTTGTAGAGCGCCGTTTTTGTGAGAAATCACGTCAAGGGCGCTGTTTTGTAATAAGACTCCATAAACAGAAGACAAAGTCGGAGTTGGGCCATTTAGTGACGTTTTATGTGTAAAAGAGGTACGTAAAAAACCGGTTTTCACTTTGGTACAAATCACTGCAAAAAAGAACAATTTGCGCATCTCCAGTGCCAAAGTGTAAGTTTCTTTTGATAAAATGTTTTTCCACACCAAAGACAAGGAGATAAAAATATGGGGAAAACTTGTATCACATACACATATATATTATTTATATGTTTTACACATATACATTTAAGCAGGGCCTTACAAAGACATTGGCGTACAATATTCATAGAAAAATATTAGACAGCACTGCCTTTCCAGGCATTCAAGTAGGACCGCCGCAACAAGTCCAACCTTCCCGCCCAAAGTGTGCAACCTTCCAGCGCAAAAGACAGCACCTAGAGGCAGACCAAGGAAGACCTTGACTGACTTGAGTGAAAAACAACAGAGTGCGATGAAAAGACCCAAAAATGGGAGTAGAATGTCGAGAGACAAAAGGGAGAGAGAAGGAAAAACAGAAAGGAGGAGAGCATTCTGTCCAAAATAAAAATATAATAAATGGTTGAAAATTTTTATTGTCTGCATAATTTTAAAAAAAATGCCTACCTGAAATAACACATAACTGCTGCATAAAATAATTTATAATTTATGATTTTCAATGAGGCTCAGCGTATAAAATGTGTACTAGGCATTATATTCAGTCATCTATTACAGAAACATTGTATATGGGTGAGTATATTATTTTCAATATTCATATTTGACACAATAAACTTTTTAATACAGGGTGTTAAGCATCGTACTTGACTTACTTTAACCAGTGATTCCTGACATTATTTGAAGTAAAAAATGTAAATAAAATTTTGGTCTCTGGTGACATTTTTAAAGTTTTTTTTTTTTTCTACAAAAACATAAAAATTTGTATTGGGAAGTTAGGGGCGGGGTGAGGGGTTGGTTGGTTACTTGGCTTAGAGACCAGGGACGACATGTGGAAGAAATTTTTTTTCTTTGATTTTGAGGAAAAAGTTTTTGAAAAAAAAAAAATGACATCTAAAGTCACCGGAGACAAAAATTTCATTTGCATTTTTTACTCCAAATAATGTCAGGAATCACTGGTTAAAGTAAGTCAAGTGCGATGCTTAACACCCTGTATAAATTTGAATTCGTTATATTCATAGAAAAAAACACTGAGTAAACAAAATCTTTCAATAGGCTGAACGTTTTCATAGAATGCGACTCTTCATACAAGTACAGTGGCAATACGATAATAATTCACCAGGTAGGATAATATAAAATATATTATTATTTTATTAACAAATATTACTTGCTTTTTTGCGTAGAATTTTCTTATCTTATTTTATGAATGTAACATCACTATTTGTAGTCAATATTGAATCTGTTGAAATGCATCATAACCTTAAAGCAGCGAGTTGGGCGTACAATATTAAACAAATTAAAAAACTTGTTATACCATTGGAAGTAAAAAAAAGCTTCGGGCATCTTTTTCAAGACAATTTTTTTTTTCAAATGATTGAGTATGTTTTATCTATTTTCTTTATATGTATTTATCAATGTTAAACAGCTCATACAAAATATATTGATAAAGAAATCAACATTGAATATGGTGAATGGAAACACATTTTTTACCTTTCGATATCTAGTTGTCTAAGATTGACTGAATGTTAGAAATCATAAATTGATAATCTCCCAGTTGTATAATGTAAAAAACCTACATTTTATTTTTGTTGTAGATATCGGGTATCAGATTCAAGTGCAATTGAACTCAGTAAATATTTGACATGAAAATAATTACATATAATATGTAGCAACATGAATAAATGTATATGTAACAGAATGCTCTGGTATTTACATACAAACAATGCAAAAAAAAATATTATGCCGACGAGCTAAGGCAATACTTTTATCAAGGTGTAATAAATATGTTGTCAGCATTTTGTAGAAAGAGAAAATAAAGCATTTTAATTATTATGAATACTAAAATACACTGAAGGGGCAACATTTATCTACAAGAATAATAACAAAAATAAGCGAAAAAAACTTTTTTTTAAATGTTACTAATAATGGCAGTAGAATCTTTGAAGAACTAATCTTCTTAAATCCAACTGGATTGCAGTAGAATCTTTGAAGAACTAATCTTCTTAAATCCAACTGGATTGCAGGAAAAAAACTATCTTCTTCAGATGCTTTCTCCTATCAGTGGAAGGCTATCAGAAAGAAAATCTCCCCTCTGCAGGCTACAGTTTATCTGATCTACTGAGTTGTTCCACTATAGCAAGTATACATACCCGACAAATCAAGTATCTTGGCGACTACCACCATGCAGCACGGAGGTTCGTACACAGGCATATGTTGTAAACATTTTGTTGACTTGTCAGTGCCGCTAGTCTACCACGACCAGCCGGGCGAGGTTGTTGCCACTCACGCCGTTGAAACTTCAAATATGGTGTCACCTAGGTCAGAGATTTTGTCACAATGCTTGTGCTCAATGCTGGTAACTATGATTGGTGGCGACACTCGTGATTTTAGTAGCAAAGTGTACGGACTGTGCGTGATAAGGTATTTGAGACATGGGCATACTATATGAGTATCGGAAACTAGTATAGCCTTATGGACAAAATGTCTTAGAGGAAAACTCACAAAATAAAAGATTTTAAAAGCTTCTCCTGTGGTATCGTAATTTGGCTCAATCACACTTTCTACAAAATGCCGATGACGGCGCTTGATTTACAATTTATTTTTAAAAACCATTATTTTTTAAATAAATAACTATAATGTATTTATCGAACGAATCATTAAATAGTATCACATGTGGGCAGGATGATCAAGTGCCGGAGGGGTGGGGATTATGGAGGTTACGGGGGCTATGAGGGCAGGACCCCCTGGCTCCTCTTCCACTGGGCCCCCGACCTGCGGTTGTGGTTCCCGGACTGTGACTTGTTGGCCGCCTTCTTTTGCCGGCTGATCAGCACATCCTTGTCCTGTCCTTGTCCCTTGGCTTTACCAACCACATCCCTGGAAATGCAATTAAGTTATGTATTAAATATTCAAAATTAAGCAGCACATGAAAATTATGCCGATAAATAAAATTTATACATTTTATTTTTTCATTTATTTAATACATGATTTATCGAAAGTACATATAGTTTATTCTGATATTTCACCCTCCATGCTAAGGATGACCCTGTGTTATGGCGGGTGAATTTTACAGTTGCGGATATACATTCATTAGTATTGGTTGATAATTTTCATTAATCAATACTATGCACACAATAGGAAAGTTGAGTGAAAAATATTTTGACTTATAAAAAATGTTCATGTAGATAAAACAATACGTGAAAAAAAAAATACTGGTATTTAAGTTTGCATGTAACCATTGATAAAAAAAAATAAAAAAAGGGACTCAACCTTCTTATTCTTCTACAATAAAAAAGTTATATGTAGTTAGATTGAATTACAAGAATAAGATGAAAAGTTAAAGAATTATTGGAAAAGAGAAAGTTAAGGAATTATTAGTATACATATAAGTCACAGTAATCAAGATAGAAAATAAAGATGAAGAATAAAGATAAATTATGTTTTGCCTGCTTTTAATACTGTGCATCCAATTCTTCTATAATAAAAAAATGATGTATAGTTAGATTGGGTTACAAGAAGAAGATGAAGAAGTTAGAGAATTACTAGAAAATAAAGATCTTTCAGTTTATGGATGCAGTGCATCCCCAAACTGAAAGAATCCTGAAGATCTTCATACAAAAAGTTGCAATTTTGAAAAAAATTAAAATTCATTTTCAGCTACAACAACATCAGTAACGTCGTTTTTTTTTCAATCTTAGCACTCAAGCTCACTGAAAACTCACAGACCGCCACTGCTATCTGCGGCATCTTTATATGTAGATAAAAATAATATACTCAAATGAAATGATATACTCAAATGAAAAAATATACTCAAATGAAATCTAATTATGATTTACATCATCTGTTTTCACATTGACGTTTCAATCATTAATTGAAATTTACTTTTATTAATAATCAAAAAATTACAAATAAAATTCATAGTAGGTACATTTTGGGTAGGGAGGAGTCTGAAAAACTATTATAATGCCACTTAAAATTGTACATGTTTAATTTTAATTTTTTTAAATTAAAAATTGCAGCATTATTCATTTGGCATTTCATGAACATTTGGTTCCTTAGAACAGGCAATCTCCCTAGCTAGGAACTAATATCGATCTAACAAAACGTAATAAGGCTTACAAGTACAGATATTTCTTTTTTTTTTAAATTATAATAATTTTTATTTTTAACAATATGTTTTACATGATACACTTTTACATCTTAGATTATTTACTACTCTCCCATTATTATTTATTACTCTTCCATTAGTAGCATTTGCTTATGTATTTTGAATATATTCTGATATTGTGTAATATTTTCACTGTTTTTTTTTCTGTTATGTATCCAATGTAAAAAAATAAAATAAATATTAGCAAACCTCCACTGGTAAATGCAACTGAAATACATATAAAATAACTGAATGATTACCAAACATAATAGAATATAATATGACTTCTGTGTAAGAATTCATTCCATTTTCTTTTCAAGTTGATAATAAATAGTGCACTTAATGCTAGGAGGCAAAGTATGAAAGGGTGTTTATTTCATATTAAAAAAATGAGAAACCATTTATGTTTAAGGTTACCTTTGTGGATGTTTGTTCCCGTACTTGGCATCCCTCATGGCCTGGTATCTCGCCCTTACTTCCTCCGGGTTCACACAGAAGGAGTCCTTGGGCTGCGTGTTACCAGAAGGACCTGGCTCGTCATCGGAATCCTAGGAAATAAACAATAATATTAACATTTCAAGGAAACAATTCACCCAACTGTTGAGGAATTACCAGTTAGTACTTTTTTAGTTGTAGTTACTGACCTCGCTCTCGGCCAGACATTCTCCGGATTCTCGGAGAGGCGCCCTCTTGAACAGGAGCTTCTTGTCGGCCTCTGCGTTTCCATCGCTGACCAGCACCGGCGCGTCTCCATCATAGGTGTCGTCATACTCGTCTTCATACATGTCCACATCATCGGATACCAGGCTGTAATGGTTCAAATTATTACAAAAATGCAATACATGTAGCAAAGGCGATACAAAATTGTGTATGTTAAAATTATTGTTATGTCTATGAAATTTTGAAAAAAAAAATTAAATTCATTTTCAGCTAAAACATCATTAATAATGTTGTATTTTTCAATTTTAGCTCTCTAGCTCACTGAAAAGTCACAGACCGCCACTGATGTACATACACAAAACAAACATAATTACTGAATTATTTTTTGCACCCATTACACAAATCTCACTTTGGTAAGATGTTGGGTTGTAGACGATTCACCATGTATGGAAACCTATTATTAGCTCAGTCAACAAGCCATAATACAAATGTCCAATCATAAATACAATTCTGTGTCTTCAGTTTGGCTGACCTGGCCTAGAGGCTGATAGTGAAATCACCAAGTATCGACTTGCTCCCGCAGCGATCTTTGGTTGCCTTGAATATATTTCGTACACATTTGAAGATAAACATGGCTGCGCAACCTGGCTGCTCATTGCATTCCTAGCCTAACTAAGCCTCTCCTAAAAGGGCCAATGTAAGTTTTTGGAAAAAAATTATTTCCATTTCGTCTTAAATCTTCAGAATTTCCAAAGAACATTCCGATTTCGAGAAAGGATATTTCGATTTTTTGGGGACAATGATACACTAGAAAAATACTTCTCTCAAAATTAAGATTTCCTAATTATACATAAATGATTATCATAAATTGAAAAAAAAATTATGATTGTCCTTATAGAAACATGGCACAAAAGTTGTAGTGGCAAAATACATATTATAGAGAGTTTACATAACTTTTTATCAATTATTTAACATTTCACATTAACTATTTCTGGAAAGAATCTCTCCTCATTGACATGACTTTCAGCATTACTTGAATAGCTATCAATATTTCTTACAATTTATAACAAATTAGTGTGTGATCCAGGGGGGTTTAACTCCGAACAAAATGGCCAACTGAATGAAAATGAAAAGCCGTGATGTCATTGTGACATCAAATCTTTGCATCCCATAGAGAACTTAGAATAGTCCGTTCAAAATGCCACTCAGTTCAATAGAAGAACTGAGTGGCATTTTGAATTTCCTCTATCCTCGTCTATGGTGTGTGACGTCAAATACAACGTTTTGTTGCCATATCCATGGTAAAATAGTGTCGAAAGTTGCCCCATACGAAAAGCTCGAAGATATCAATCTAATGAGCGGTTTATTTATGGTGTGATCTATTTTAAAATAGTGAGCATACCTGTACTTGGTGTAAGTGTCCTTCATCTCCTTAACGTGGGACTTATCGTTGAGCATCTCAGAAAGATTCTTGTGTTTGGGTTTTCTCTTTCCTTTGTGTACTTTGCTCAAGTCAATATTATCCCTCGTCATTACATCAAACTCGTCATTGTCAAACACATTCAGTCTGTCTATTCCCGTCTCCAAGAACTGCGTATCCA
Source organism: Limnephilus auricula (assembly GCA_951813805.1). NCBI lineage: Eukaryota > Metazoa > Arthropoda > Insecta > Trichoptera > Limnephilidae > Limnephilus > Limnephilus auricula. The sequence goes on from OX638388.1 coordinate 38,282,263, forward strand.
GGGCATCTTGCGGAATAATGGGCAAAGAAGGATCCAGAGCTTGCAAGGATTCATCTAGAGTTCCTTCTAACACACTGTTAATAACTCTCTCCGAATTGAAGTTTAAATGCTCGAGACATTTCAGGATAAAACCATCACCCAGATGCGGTAAAATATCTTTTACTTCGGAGATCAATGATTGTGTTTTGGCCTCCTGTGGAATGTCAGTTCCCTGGACGGGTTCAATTGTTAAATTGTCTAACAGTTCAACTGGCAAAGCCTCTTCATGGTGGCCATTGGTTACTCCACCATTTTGTTTAGTTGTTGGTGGGATGGCTCCGTCATCATCGTCGTAGCAAGTTGTCATGATGGCTTGAATGATGAAATCGTATTTGACGAGGTCCATTTGATCGTAAGCTTGGCAGAGAACGTCCAGGTCTACTTCAACGGGATGTAAGCCGTTGTAGTCTTTGATGAAATACTTTTCTGATAGACTGTCCGTAATTATTGTTAAAAACGAGTTGACACTATTTTCAACATTGGGGCTAAAATAAAAATTTCATTGTACAATTTAAACAAAAAATTGATACGTTTACAATGAAATTCCACTATTAAGAAATAATTTCATAGATAGTGATAGTTTTAGTGAATTTGACTTACCCGCCAGAGAGAATATCGTCTATTGTTGTCACTATAATAAATCTGTAAATGTCTATAAACTCTGCTCTAATTAAATCTAATTGATTGAAAATTTCATTGTAAGGCTCTTTCTTTGGGTCACCCAGCTCTACCACCTTCTCGTACATGAAAGGTAAAGTGTTTTCATATAAATTCACTATGCTGGAAAAGAAAAGACACCCATGGTAAATATTGGTAAATATATGCAAAACAAAAAATCAGATTCCCATACAGAAAGATGTACTTAAGATGATCCACTAGTCCTTGACTCATTCGGAATCGGGCGGAGCGAACGATTTTTGGGCGTTTACCAATAAAAACCCTAATCTCTAGCAAACAACAGTGTTTTGTTATTCCGCAAGTATATTTTTAAAGATCGAAGCGCCGCGTAGACTAAGGCAAGTCCGTTTGCCCCGGGCCCTGGGCGTAGAAAGAGCGAAGGGCTAAAATCCTTCCGTACATGGCATAAGGATGAAATTCGCACTTACAAATTCGTTGGGTACCGCCTATTTTTATTCACTGAAAAGAAACGTCGCCAAAATGCACGTTTTATTTTATTTTGTGAACTTCAGATACAAATATTAAAATGTTTTCCGATCACTCTATAAGAAACTTAATTAGCTACATTATTCAATAAAACAACACCAGAAAAAGGATTTGTAATAGGAGATTTTTCACTTTTAACCATTTTTTATAGGTCAGACGCATAATTTTTTTCTAAGCGTATTAAAAAGCTTATCAAAAAAATACTCGATCACTTCAAAGGCCAAGATGTGTTCTACTCACAGTATTTAATTGAAGCATCTATATTATTTCTAAGCGATCAAATTTTCAAAACTAATACACAAGATTTTATACGATTTTGCGTTTTTCCGCATGTCTTCACCTTAATACAAAAATGAAAACAAAGAACTACATAGCCACTCGAGCGCTTTTTGCCACATTATGGCACTATTTCCAAAACCTCGGATTGCTTTGTTGCCAAAATGTGCCAAATTTTCAAACTTTTATTATTATTTAAACGACTATTTAATATATTCTACATTCAAAATATAACAAAATAAATGTTCTCTAGATTCTTAAAATGTTTTAAGGTTAAAGATTTAATTATATATATTTTTTTATAAATCCTACAAATATGTGATCATAGACAAAAAATAGGGGAATTCATTGGCTACATAGAACTATAATCAGTTTGTATGTCTCCTTATTCAAATTCGGAGGAATGATTTTTTTAATGTGGGCGGAAAAATTTCCTTTAGCAATTCGAGAAAAAATATTTTAATTGCTCTGTCGCTCCAGTGGATAGTCAATAGATTTACTCCTACCAAACCTCAACCATGTGATAAAATTCAACACTGGCTATCAGAGATTAGATGGCAGACAAAATAATGATTTATCTCTTTAGGTGTGTTTAAAAATAAAGTTATGATTTGGGAGGCGGGTATGCATACCGCCACCCCGGGAACCATTTTGTTAACCATAACAATGTAAAAAAAAAACAAAAAATTGGATAACCAACACCCCTGCCATAAGTTTGATTTCCTACGTTTGGTGACTTAGCAAGGGTGCCTGGGTTCATGGGTGAGGTTTGTCTAGGTCTTGGTGGCGAATGCGTTTGCCCACCTGAGTGGTGGGTCGGATCGGGAGAGACTGTTTCAGGGAGAACTAACCTAGATCTCTCCAGGTGAACTCTTTCGACCCATCGTCTTGCACCGAAGTGGGAGGGATGGATTCATACCCACCCCTCATACCATTTCCTTTCCAGAACTTCCTCTACTTTCTATCCCTAAAAATATACTCCACACAGCATCCCCAAAGATGACTGAGCGAATTTTAAAAAGCGGAGCTATTGTAAAAAATATATATTTATTTTATGACACTGTTTCCCATTATGTTTGGACAAAATCTGCTAAATAAAAAAAAGTAATTGCCAATATTTCCAACGGTACCATGGATAATACTGCACTTATAAAAAGCTATGTATCCAGTCATTGTGCAAAAACCATAATAAATCTAATCATAACACAGATAATATTTAGTACCTTGCATAAAATTCATTTTCCCTCAGCACCTTTCTGGAGGGTGGATATACCTCCAGGAACAGCCTCAAGGTCACGGCGCAGTCCACCAGGTGGAGAGCCAGGTCGTGCAGGGAGGTCAGACTGAGGGTCTTGGCGGCCGTGACCTGCGACCTCAGTCCCCCGAAGGACTGTGAAAAGCCCTTGAATATTCCCGGCAGAGTCGGAGGCACTAAGTCCATATTGTTTCGATTATCTATTTGTAAGGCAATAAAGGAGAATATCTGGAAAAAAAAATCACATTAAAGCGGAAATATTATAAGCAACCATTGATTAGTATCTTTATACATAAAAATCTCATGTCACAATGTTCGTCCGAGGTAAACTCCGAAACTACTAAACCGATTTTGATGAAATTTGGCTTACTGTGTGTAATTTGGTCCAACTTAAGAGATAGGATAGTTTTTACCTCGATTATTGACCTCAATGTTTATTATTAAGAATTAAATGTTTTTTATAAGACAATTATTTGAGTAAGTTCCATAAGTTTCTAAGAGATGGCGGTGTGAGTTAATTTATTGACACAACAATTGGTTATCTAGGTTAGGTAACCATCCGGTAGATGGCGTTGTGTTTTATTAGCAACAGCAACGCATGGGCGGGTCAGCTAGTTTATTATAAAATAATCAATTTATTTTAATCATTTTTGAAGGTTTTTTTTTAAAAAAGAAAGATAAACATTCCCGGGTTACGAATAACCCAACAAAATTTGAAAATCTCCTACTACCACCACACTAAGGAATATCAATGTAATATTTAATCTCCGAAGAAGAAATTAATACTAATAAATCTAAACGAAACATGGAACAAAACAAGACACAGAAAATAAAAATGTAACATTGGAAACTTGAGATCGAATTATTATCAATTATTTTTTGTCAATCTCAAATCTCAATTTAAGAATTAGGAAAATTATCCTCAACTCATTTTCATATTTTTGGCTGCTATGTTTGTACCTGGTAACCTAGGTAGCGTCTCGAATGTACCAATACAATGTTAATTTATATAGGACACCTATTATTGACCATTCCACAAGTCTAGAATGAATATTCATTGGCAAAACTTTTGAAGTTTAACCCATTAATGTAATATTTATCATTGAAGATGGTAATAAATCTAAACGATCTAAACGAAATAAATCTAAACGAAACATGAAACAGAACCGGATACTGAAATTTGACAGAAAATAATCAATAGCTCAGTGTTATCGGGACAACACTGGGACAACCTGGGTTCGATCCCCAATTATGACCTATTTCTTTTCATTATCTGTGTTTTTTACCGCTTCAAGTTTCGTTTAGATTTATTTGTATTATCTTATTATAGTAAATAAATAAAGTTTGGTTCCTACAGAAATAGTAAGTAATAATTATTAGTGTCTTTTCGCTCTATATTCCTTGATATGCTAAGCTGGATGTGTTGATTGAGACACATCATTGGTTGGACGATAGCGGGCAGCAGTGAATGTTCAAATCTTGTCCAAATGGCAACATTTTGACCAAAACTATACGAAGTTCACAAAGATATATTTTTTCATTAATTGTTATTATGGCAAAACTTGGATGTGGAATCCCTTCCCAACGACAAACCAAAGAAGTTATTTTTAACGTGGTGGAACATTTCAAAAATTTACACTAATTAAAATTTTAATTTTTATAAAATTGTCTGATAGAATTGTGTTAATTGATTTGCTATTTTTATCCAAAACTAGCTGATACCCGGCATGCGTGGCGATGCAACTTAAATAAATGAATAGCATAGGAAATAATTACATAACGCCAGAGCTCACTATCCTATAACCATGGCGGGCAGGCGCACATCAAATCCCCAAAGTTTCATCGCAATCGTTCAATCGACCAAGGGAAACAGGGATTCATTTTTTTATACATATAGATTAATAAATCTTTAATTGACAGCCCTAATTTGTTAGAACTAATTTGATTTATTTTTTTAATAAGTTTTTTATTCCAGAACGAATGTGACGAGCCAATATTAATTAATAATTCGTACAACTTCATGATACTGAAAAGTATTCTGACCACTTAACCGCGAGCTGCACAGCCGTTTTGCGTCTGGACGGCTATGATATGATGGCTATGATGACGGCTTTGATATGACGGCTATGATGACGGCTTTACTGATAGTTCAAAATAACTACCCTTAAATAAATTTGTGTATTTTTGAGCAAGGTTAATATAAAGCTGTACACAGGAAGTTGTAATGGTAAAACTACCTCTAAATATTACATATTCTTAAACTTATGCATACAATAAATTCCGTTGTGTATGTATTTCGAACAGTTTCATTGAAAAACTCTCAATTAATAAACCCAAAGTTATTATAAAATATTACAAAAAATTGTGAAAAACAGAATGAAAAATACCTGTTTCAAAAAAGTTAAGGCCGTAGTTAAATCATCATTGTACTTTGGTTGCAGTTGAAAGACAGTCTTTATAAGCTTTGAAATATGGGTGGAGTTATTGGTTCCATATAAAAGACACAAATCAAATATTATCGGTATTGTAAATATAAATTTATCATAGATTAATTTTCCTAAATAGGAAGCGCTCATCCATTCAATCTGAAACAAAAAATAAAAACAATTAGAACTATATAGATATAAATAAAGCGCATTGTAAATAAAAACACAGTAACGTCCTTGAGTTTCTCAAGGAGAATGCAGTGTTTTACATATGACTGCAGTATTGGTAAAAGAAATTGGTAAGCGAGGATATTAATAAAATAAATTAATTTATATCGAGTAGAAAAAATAATCAAAATTTTAAGGTAAACATAATTATTTTCTGCTAACAGTGTCCTTTCCACAATGAGCTATGAAGCTTTGAAATAAATCTACCTTTAATGGCAAAAAAATAAGACAAGATGCCGTATTGATTGTTCTATATCGCGGGGTAATTACTATAACAAAGTAACAAACTCCGAATCAGCATTTTCGAGTTACACACAAAAAGCAAATATTTGGATGATATAAAGTTGTGGTTTTGTGTGTAACTGAAAAACGCTGTTTTCGGAGTTACCTTGTTATATTAATTATGATTACTCCTCGATATTATTTGATTGTTCAATAACAATGTGAGAAATAGCGAAGAAGCCAAACTACTAGTTGTTATTGCAATCAAAACTGGAAAATTAATTCTTATTCACGGTTGACAATAAATTATATCTGAGGAAGCTAGAAGGGCTCCTGTCAGTTTTTGGTATATTGATTTTGGTACCAGAAAGTATTCTATAATGCCCTATTTTGAATGCTATGAATACCTTGTCACGTGCAGAAGTCAAAATATCGTTTCAGTTTTTTTTAAGCTAGGAAATCAAAAAACAATATTCATTTCAAAATTGACATCGACACTTTAACATTAAGTCCTAGATAATATATGTAAATCAATCATTCTGCCTATAAAACTTAATCCTAAATTATAACAATCATTAAATTGTTATCTACTAAGGTGCTGTACATGGTGTTCCATACAGGGCCGGCCCTGAGCCAAACGGCATTTAAAAAATCAAGGGCCCTGTGTTTTTTATTAGTTACTATAAGCGCCTTGACTCCTTGGTAAGTCAGCCCATGGAGTGAACAGCTCCAACTGCGCCTGTACAGGGCCGGCCCTGGTTCCATTCATAAAAACACGTAGCAAAAGTGCCATAATAAAATAGTTATAATTTCGTATTTTCTGTGGTTAAGGCCCTCCGCTCATGGAGAAACTGAAATCAAACTAAAACTGGCGGGTTTCCAGCCAAACTTCTATAACGGCGCTACTCAATTTTACGATTTCATTAATTATCTCAGCTTGTTTTACCATAGACAAGGAACACTTTAGCTGTCATATCGGCACTGACGACTAAAAAAACAAAAATAAAACTCGAAAACTGACAACAAAACTGGAGCAACTATGGCAACCGGGCAACCTGGCATCGGCCGGCTCGGCAACTAGCACGGCGAGTTGCGTGTCACTGCTTGCGTTGCTATTGACAATGGGTTTTTGAGAAGTTGTGTAATGTGCGGACCATCACATTGATATACACAGGATAGCGAGTTGAGTTGCAAACTGGTTTTTTTTTCAGTTGGCACGTGAGCGGAAGCACTTAAAGCATTCCTGTAAACACACATTTATAATTATTATTTATTCCCACCCAGTCAACTGTTATATTCAAGATTTCAAATGTGGGGTGGCCATTTTGTTATCTGAACACATGCCTTATATTCGCAAAAGTAAAGCTAGATTACACTGGACAATTTTTGTTAATAATATATATTTTTTTTTTTGGTAATTAGAATTGCTTAGCAGTATGAGTGTGAAACACGGTGTAGGTATAATTAATTATTGCAAATAAATGTCAATTTTTCCGTAGAAATAAACAAAATTTATAATGCTATTAAAACTATTCTTATTATCAGAGCATAAATCTGAAAAACTCTGTAATGTAATGCTCAAACTATTATAATTATTTTCACCACAGAAAAAATCATTAAAAGACGTGACATACCTCAGATTCTTTGTTAGTGACAAGTCGACTGAAGATTGTAAGTACTTTTTTATACGCCTCACTGTACAAGTCCATGACCGCATTGTCGGGGTGAGGGGGCAGGTATGGGGGATAGGCCTCCTGCAGGAAGGAGACCACCATGTCCATACACGGGGGGTAGTACACTATGTGAGACCAAAATCTGAAAATTATATCAAACATTTTAACTCCACGAAACATTTGAGGGCCTTCTGTTCCAACTTTTAAAAAAAAAATTAAAATAACAATAATTTTCAGAGTTTTCCAATTTCATACTTTTAATGAGGACACGGAAGTTAAAATTCTTTCCGGTAATAATAAAGAAAATAAATTAGATAACTTATAAGCACTGAAATTAGAAAATCAAAGAAGAAGTAGAATGATAGAAAAAAAATATTTTTTAGTCCTATTCTAGACATATTTTCAGTAAACCGCTCTGTTTTTCCAGAAATTCCGTAATTACCGCTTCCCCTTTGTTCACATCCCATCCCAACACCTAAATATTTATATATATCAGTCAGTATTTTATATCTTAGGTTAGTTTTGAAAATTCTTCTGAAGGAAACTTCCTAACAAATTTATATATTTATATTGTATAACAAAATTTTTGTGCATATACCTATAAACACATTATCTGGTAAGGTGTAACTTACAAAAACATATTATTGTAAAAAATAAATAAGTTATTACGAAAATAGCCTCAGCCGGTTTGTAAGTGAATTAATTTCAACAAAATTAAAATACAAAATGCATATTTTTTCATCTCCCCTGACATAAATACTCACTTTTCGTAATAATAAAGCTAAATCTTAACTATTTAAATAAGAAATACTGCGTATTAATCATGAGGCGGAGTACGACAAGTTTATCAAGTTTTTTATGCAGTCAATAAATGGCGTGTCATTGTAGAAAGGACTAGTTATTCATAAGCAGATTTATTTTTCGAGGACTAAATAGTGGATGTTACAATGCCAGTTGATTCATTTATTAACAAGACTTGGTTTGATCTCCTTTCCCTGGTGGGCTGGTCTATCAATTTGGTTGCCCATGGCTAAATCATATGGGGATAGAAATTCATAATTGGTAAAGAAGTTGCTTCATGTATCTAGGTGGCAAAAGGATAAAGCGAGTGAGATTATTTCAGCACAGATAAGAAACTGGCTTACTTATGGTACTCCAGGGTGAGCAGCCACTTGAGATCCTCCAGGAAGCACTGTGTGTTCTCCTGCCAGGCCTTTAGTTCTCCGATGGCCGCCGTGGTGCCACTGGGGGCCGGGCTGAACACCGCCAGCTCCCGCTTCGTCACCCAAACGGGATCCTAACAAAATACTTAACAATTACACCTTCGCACTATAAAAAGACCAAAAACTCTTCTGAATTTGTCAACATTTCATCGAATTCTGTATGAACATATGTATCTAGTTTAGGGAAGGGGCTGACAAAACTGAATTAATATCAAAAGTGATTATTATTAACAGGAAACAATATCATATTTACTTACAATGGCCCGCACCGATCTGATGACACCATCATTATTGATAGATAACTCCAAACTTTCAACTGCAATTTTGTTCGGATTCTATAAATGAAAGGGAATTATTTTGTAAAAATATGTCAAACTCAGTAAGAAACATTAATAAATACAGTTGATGTGACATAAAGCAAAAGTTACAAACATTGAATATCTTCTTTGTAGCCATTATGACAATTGTCATTATTTTCACTATACTAATGGGAAAAAACCATGTATACTGTTATTTCTGTATCACAACTATAGCATAAATAAATCAACGTATGTCGAGAAACAATATTACAAAATTTACACGAGCCTCGGCTAATCTTCAAACGTCAAACTGGGTGCCCGAATGGTATGCCCAAAAAAAATATTTCCCTAGATTTCGAGGCAAAATTTCCCCAGATTTCGTTGGTACTACAAATCAATGTGGGCCCCTGTGGATTTTCTTTGGTATTTTTGGGCTTTTTTGATTGGGATTTTTTGAAGCTTCCTCCGCATCCGAAAGGTTCCTCTTTGTTCCAGAAGTTGAAAGTGTATCTATCCATCGTGGCCTGTAATAAATACTATATTATATTCCGGATGCATTTTACTAAACGCATAAATATAAGTTGTGTTAAACACCGAATATACTGGAAATTAGCTTAAAAACATTGAACTTATGCCTAATGTTGTTACACTAATCCTGTTAGCTGATTGTGTAACACTAATCCTGTTAAATGTTTATTAATTGGAAAGATATCGAAACTTTGTGATGTGCTTAAAATACTGTGCTTTTCCAAATAAAACACTTTTTGCTAATTAGAAACAGAATTCCTAATGAAAATCTCTTTGCAAAATAAAAAATCAACCGCAATCACCGAAACTGAAGAAAATTTCTAAAAACACGTAACTTGAGAGCTAATTTTTTTTTTGGGAAGTCTTCATTTATTTTTATTTTTTTATATATATTTTTTTAATTTTTTTATAGAGAATACCTTACAAGAGTCCCAACTGCTTTAATCTGGAGCCAGTGAGACTATGGCATCCCCAATGTTGTGAGGCTGAAGGTAAGTGGGGAAGGGAAGGAGATAGGAAAGAGGAAGGTGGGGAAGTACCTGGCTATTCAGATCTAGTCACTAAACACGACGGCCATTATTAAGCAACGTTTCAATTCTGAATGGTGGTCTTACACCAGGGCGATACTGAGAGTATCTTCCACTCTGGAACGTGCCGCAAATGTAGTAAATATTATTTTTATTAATTAATTGTGAAATAACACAAATGAATTCAATAAAATTTATTTGTGCACGCCGGGTTCGAACCCGTGACCTTCCGATTGGGAGTCAAGAGTCTTTACCACTCGACCACGGACGGCCGTCAATATCATTTATCATCATACATAATATCATTTTGAGTTGTCAGTGTTAAATACAACATTGCTTGATTTATGTAACAATGCGTAAGATTCATGGGAATTGCAAAAAAAAAAAATTGCGACAAGCAATACCAGTAATATTGTCATATGTAAAAAAAAATTGCCAGAGTTCCAAATTTCCCTAAATTTTGTGCTGATTTCCCCTTTCCCTAAAAAATATTTTTCTCCCCTAGATGTAGGGAAATTTCCCCAGACATACCATCACTGCTGGGCAGTGTTGCCAAACGTACGAGGTTCCTCGTACAAATACGAGATTTGAGGCCTTCCGTACGAGGTACGAGGACACTATCAACCTCGTACAATTATGTACGAGATTTTGATAATACTTATGGCTATACGAACATTTTGCATCACTATTATATAATAGTAAAAACTAGTGCCATTTATCAATATATATCCTAAAGGGATAAATGAAATTAGTGAGCCAGATAAGTTTTGGGCTCAATTACTCAAAATCGAAGACTTTACCAAGCTAGCTCATTTTGCCCTTTCTACACTAGGTATCCCTAATGCTGATTGCGAGCGGGTTTTTAGTAAGGTAAATTTAATTAAACAGATATGAGAAACCGGCTAACTGTGGAATCAGTGAACGGCACACTTGCTGCAGAAAGCGCAAAAGGTTAACTCGTGGAAACTGCGTCAATTTTGAACCCATAAAAGAAATTATAGCCGCATGATAACAGACAAAATATACGGCAGAAAAAACGATGACAGTGAGGATCTTCCTGACATAATATTTGGAGAGGAGATGTAAATTATGTTACTTTAATTTACATTTAATTTTTTGTGATTTAACTTGAGTAATAATGAAGATTTTTTTAAAATACAACACAAAGGGATGTTTTATTTAGTAGGAAACTTGCAATAGTTTATTTCATTGAGTAAAAAGTCCTAAATCCAGTAGTTCAATGCCTTAATTTTGCTTTTAACACGTTTTCGATGCATAATAAATGTACGAGGTTTGAAAGTCAAAGTACGAGATTTTTAGCTGCATCTGTACGAGGGAAATTTTTTTACGGTCGGCAACCCTGCTGCTGGGTCTCAAGGATAATGTGACAAGTGACAAGTAAGATGTGACAAGTGTTGCCATATAATTGCAAGCGACGTGGTACGGACAATTTCCCCCCAGGTAGGTGACTTCCAGCAGAGTTCCTTATAAAAAAAATTGCCATGGTGGCAATACATCGATTAACTGTCAGAAGTCAGAATTTCAAACAATTTAAAACTAACGAACGTCGTAAGCAGTAATTTAAAAACTATTTTATCAACATTCTGATCGAATGCGTCTTTTTATAAGGTCTCTTCAAAAGTGTATTGGTAGTATTAGATGATTTCAGCAACGTTATTAAATAAATCTTTAATAAAAAAAACTTAATTATCTAAGTGTAAAAGTGAACTATGTCTTCTAAGGAAAGTTTGAAGAGCAAAAAAGTTTTAGTTCGAAACACGGAACGCTCCTGCCAAAAAGTTACAAAAAAATCATCCTGCTCTGAGGGTTCACAATCCAATTTCACAACCGGTTCAGCTCCAACTGGAAAAAAAAAACCTACTGAAAAGCTTCAAATGAAATATTCTGACAAAGATTACGCAGATCCCAGACTCCATTCTTCCAAAGCGATCTTGAAGCAAATAAGGAAAGTGGAGCAAATGGTTCATAAGAAATGTGATGATTTAAATGTCCTGGAAGGTCCCAGCAAAATTGTGGCTGATAAGGAGGTACCTATTTAACTATTTGTCCTTATGTTTCTTTTTGATTAGAGCTGGCAGGTGCTGGTAAGTAGTCCTTATTATCTTTACCTTATTTTTATATTTGACGTGCTCCGTGCTGTCGGGGGGTAAGGCTCTCAACTGGCTATCCGGCGGTCGCGGGTTCAAATCCCGGCGTGCGCAAGTGAAATTTTGTTCGATTGATTTGTGTTATTTCACAATTTAATCATTAAAAATAATGTAAGGTATATTTTGAGTGGAAGATACTCTCAGTATCGCGTGTAAGACCACCATTCAGTAATGAAACGTTGCTTGAAATAGCTTTAGCCGTGTTTGGTGACTAGATCTAAATAGCCAGGTACTTCCCCACCTCCTTACTAACCTTCAGCCTTGCAACATACCCCAATTGGGATGCCGTAGCCTCACTGGCTCCAGGCAATTATGCAGTAATCATAAAAAAAAAAAAAATACTGTTTTGTTTTTCATATCATAATCTCTTGTTTATAGACACGCATTTAAAAAAAATTGTTTTTGTGTTTAATTTGCAAAACTACATTTAATTTAAAAAAATTAAATTTAATTTAATAATGTTATTATTATTAAAAAAATTACCTTCTATGCCGAAGTCACAATAATAATAACTAAAATACTCACAGAGCTTAATAATAACATTATTAAATTCAATTAAAATATATTTTTTTAATTAAATTTAATGTTAAATTTTTGTTACAATAATTAGTTTACAGATATCCGATTTTCTGAACATGTGTGTTCATTAATTTGAACGTATATGCTCACGGTAGTATTCCATAAATTATTATGTTAATATAGGTATACAACTCACGATAAAATTCCCTTCCTAAACACGAGTTGTCTAAACAAGACAAGCATCATAATTCTTTTGGGAATTATTATTTAGCCAAAAAAAATCTGGACTAAGGTATATTTTTAATTGGTTGAGCCTCCCTGTGTGTGCCCCTCCCCCTCCCCCTTGGAAAATTTTAGGTAGGTCATCAATGCGGCCCGTGGTGCAATTTGGGTTGGTGATAAACATTGAAAAACCAAAAAAATTTAATAAATACATCTGTTTAATCCGAAAGGATTTGTATAATATGATATATTTTATTTCAGATATATAAGCAGCTGAATTTTCATTTCAATGAAAAGATTTACAAGGATCTCGTTGCTCTGAACATCAGTGACTCCGACATATCCCCTCGAGTTCGTAAGAAGACTCCGGTTCCCAGCTACATCTCCAAGATGACCAAAGACATTGAGCCCAACTTGGATGACTTCTATGAAGATAAGGTCAAGTTGGACAGGCCTATTCTACCAGTGCCGGCAAAGGTCAAATATAACCCAATAGTAAAGTACAATGGCAGAGATATTTATGAAAGAATTTTATCATGGGAATCTCCTTGATTTGATAAAAAACATAAAACGATTAGGGTGTCAAATGATGATGAAAAAAAATCTTTTTCTCCTGGTGCCCTTGGAGGTTGTATATCATCAAGACAATATTCAATCTGGAGTCTGCAGCTTGGAAACATTCAGACAACATTTTCTTCCTTGTGAAGTATTACAAGATTGCTTCTTATATGATTGGGCAATTTTCGTTTGAATGTTAAGGGGAAACACGGTCGCTGAGAAATTTGAATAATAGTATTTTACCAAACTGTTGCTGTCACTATCACTGCGACAGTGACCCCCCGAATACTGAGTGAAAGGGACAACTACATCTCAGGCTGATAATACCTAAACAAAATCAAGATTTTGTATTCCCCATCTTTCTCCTCAGCAAAACTGTACTGATTTTTATGATTTTTTTTTATTAAAACTACATTAGAAGAAAATATTCAGTCTGTACGTTTTACTTTTTTAAAAAATACATTGTTTAGTTTGTAAAGTGAACGTCTGTTGGTGGTAATTAGGCAATTTTAACAATTTTTAGAGTTATTAACGTTTCTAAAAAAAAGCAAAACGTACCGACACGCTAGTGGTCGATATCTATATTATATTAAGAAAAATTTGCACTAGTAAAAATCCAGAGAGCATATTGGGGAATATGTTTGTATGGACAAAACGGTGACCGGACGACTCAACAATATGCAACTTCTGCATTCCTTTGAAAAGTCATTAAAAGTGATGAAAAGAAAAAAAACTTGGTTAAATAGGTTACGTTATGTCGGGTAATGGGCTGTGTTAGAAAAAAAAAATTTCATTACTTTTAATGAGTTTTCAAAGCAGTGTTGAATAGCCACTTTGTTGAGTCGTCACAGGAACCGACAAAACGCCGCCCGGTTTCCCCTGAAGCTAGTTTTATATTACGATGGAAGGTGTTGAAATAATAAGGCACAATTTGTTTGTAGATATTTATTAAATCCCAATGGTTATCAATGTTTTAATATGGTAAATAGACATTTAGATTTACTATTCGCTACCATCAATTATAGCGATGATGACACGCTTCATGCTAACGCAGTGAGAGAACAGACTGGGTCTGCCTCCACACGCAGTAGTGAGGGTTAAACTATGTTGCAATAAATTGAATGTATAATTTTTAAGATGATTAAAATATTTTTATCATAACACATAATAGATTAATTAAAATTCTAAATCACACTGACTGGAATGGAACTTTTTAATCACCGATAACAGTGCGGTAATTTACCCCACTGTTGCCAACTTCATAGTGAAATATACCTCTTTTACAAATTGCATCGAGTGGAATTTATTTATAATATTAAACATTTCATCGTTGCACCGGACAAAATATTGCTTCTGGCCAGGATAGATTTGACATAATTTCGCACCATCATTTGATAATGGTTTGTGTTATTTAGACAAAAAATTTATACGAGTTAGTGAGAATAATACCAGTTACAATTTGAACGTTGAACTGAACTCTGAGACTATTTATTAAGAGTGTAAAATTTTGGCGCAACGATGATTAAAACTAATTAAGAGTATTGGACCCGTTCATGTTTCTGCCGAGAATTCGGGTTGAGGGCCCAAACCCGGCAAAATCAAACGGAAATATATTATTGATTATTATGATTAACAATAATAATATAATAGAGATTTACCCTTCTTTTTTTTTGTAAATGCTTTTTCATTAAATATGTGTTTCAAACTATATTTTTTTTTGGAGACATCATATCTACTGATAACACACCATGTATGAATGCTATAATAGAATATAAAATTAATAAAAAACTTCCATAATTAACTGTCATAAATTTCTGTTACAAATTTCATTTCTTAAGAAGGAAAAAACACTTTTCTACTAAGGCATTCATACCACTCTCTCGATCCAATACCGTCTTTTAAGGCCGCAACCTTCAACCCTCGATCTTTGTGCTCGCCAAAACTTATCCGCTGGGATAAATTATTTGCAAAAGAAAACATTCCTTCAAAAACTACAGCGCAATCGTCAATGTTGGTGAAATGGGTGACGTGGAATGAAGAGCAGTGAGGTCTCTGCCCGCAATCAAGTTTCCGCAAACAAGAATCTCCTAGTTGCTCGTACCAACATTGAATGATCGCACTTTAAAACATTCCTCATGATATTTTATTGCGCCACCTGGAAAACAAGACTAGCGGCGAAAAGCTGACCAAACTGGAAAGAAGCAAACAAACAGACAGCAGGATCATTCTGTTCACAATCACCTGCAGGATCACCTGGTTCACTGATCCAACTGTACCTGATGCAGGGGAAACATTTTTCAACAATTTGCCTATCATCTCATTCTCTGTACACAAATAATGGAGACGTCCGTCAGTTTCAGACAATTCAACGCTCTTGATTGCCGTCGAGCAATCA
Source organism: Limnephilus auricula (assembly GCA_951813805.1). Lineage (NCBI taxonomy): Eukaryota > Metazoa > Arthropoda > Insecta > Trichoptera > Limnephilidae > Limnephilus > Limnephilus auricula. The sequence goes on from OX638388.1 coordinate 38,297,985, forward strand.
GTTTGGAACAGAAGCTCATGAGATGTTGGCTTAGCACCACGTTTATCATTTTTTTCATCATCAAAGGCATTTACATTCATAAGTATATTTGAGACCAGCGTATCATTTTGTTTTGTGTCAGCTTTCTTACTACTAATAAAAATAAAAGAAAATAAATAGCAACCATCGCCAATGACCACTTTCAGATTGCGGCAAGACTTGGGGTCCATCTCCTCCGGGAGGGAGTTGCACTGGACTGTGAAAAGGGAGAAGTGTGGGAAGGGGAGGGGAGTGAAAGCGCAGGTCGGGAGAGGGGTCAGAAGGCCGGTTGCTCCGCTGCCCCACGACCCTCAGCTGGGGAACTTGCAGTACAGGGCGTAGTGCAGGTCGTAGCCTGAGAAACGACAGTACTGCGCATCCTTTTGCTCGTAACACCCAAACGTGGACAGCTTCTTCAGTTCACGCGGAGCGTCGGCCACTGAAGACTCCTGCAAAACAATGTATGACAATTAATAAAGGAATCTAAATATAAACATTTTAAATTAAACCATTCCAACATTATATTATGAACTAAAACGTACCAATCGTTCTCCCTTTTATGTATGTTATACAAATAGTGAGTATCAAATATGCAAAGGATGCGTAAAATAAAATCATTTATAGATATATAGATAATTAAATAAAGAAAAAACTTTAATCAAAAAGATTTGTATCGATAAGTGTCAAAAATTTGAAGTTACCTCGCTAGCAAACACGGTCAGGACAAATTTCCCTGGACGGAATGTGTCAATGACACGAGTGATGACCTCTTCGTAGCTCTCCGCCGGGATGTTGCTCTCGAAGGAGACATACGAGTACTCCGGCTCGGGAGTTATGTGGATGGTCATGTAGCAGCCCTGGAATAGAAAAATCGGAATGTTAATACTGGAACACTAGCTGCAATACAATAATTACTTCATGTGCATTACTTAAGGTAATATCTTAACTCTGAGGACAGTAAAGTTAAAAGTAAGCATTGATGGTATACTGTTAGTTAGGCAATGTAAAAAGGTCCCATTAATCCCGTGACAGTGTGAACGGAATAGACTTATTACAAGTACAGCACTAAGTTGGAAGAATTCTTACACACAGCTTAGAGTGTAAACTAAAAAAGGGTAATTAGTCATTTTAATATTGAAACTGTGATAAGGACCAATAACTTAATTAGTATCTCTGGCATGGTAACACAGATTAATAACCCACAAATTTAATGGTTTCCAAGAATGAATGTTTTATACAAATTCCAAGTACTTAGATTGTTAATATTAAAATGTAAACTATAAGGCAGTCCAAAGGTTAATAATAATAAATACAAAGATTAGAAACCAAATCAAATACTTAAACATACAATATGTTTGAGACATCGGATGATTTGAGCTCGAGAAGTATTTAATATGTTTTGCCGAGGCTGATAACAATTTTTTTTCCTCATTAAACACAAGGTTTTGATGTGTTGAATTATTAAATTTGAATGCGAAAATTTTAAACATTCTAATAAACAATTTATAATATACAATTCTATTAGGTAATACAAACAAAAAGTGCACCCCCTTAAAACACAGGAAGACAAACCAAACACTTCTACTCACATTTGGCAAATCAGGCTGTCCCTTTACGGATCAAGGCATTAAAAAGAAAATAAAATGAAAGGTTAGAATAGATGAAATATTAAGTACTGATGTAACAATTATTTGTGTGTAGTGTGATAAAATTGTTTGAAACTCATATTAGGAGACAATATGCTTGCTTGAATTCAAGCCAATATTCTTGAGTGAAATACAAAATTTCGTACATTGTGATTAACTCTACTTTTCACAACGATAAGAAAGTACCAAATACATTAATAATACTAGAACAGAATAGATAATAAACAAAGTCAATGTGTACACTGAGTTGCAATTTCACTGCAGATAACAAGTTACTCTTTTCAGGACCAGATGATTCTTAGTGAGGTATACAGGGTGTCCGGGGGTGCATTAACTTCGTGGTGATTCTACATGATGGAAGGAGTAAAAAAGATTAAAAACTTTTTTCGAAATTCCAACTTTATCCCATACAAAAAGACGTATCTATTAAAAATCCTTAGTGTAAGGTACAAACTTACCCGATAAATTTGCTGTGTAACAGCGGAAAATACTTAATAGTACTGGGCGCACACGCCGTACTAATTTTATCTTTTTACCAAAAAAGTACCCCTAAAAGTTGGAATTTCGAAAAAAGTTATTTATCTTTTTTACTTATGTAGAATCACCTCCCGAAGTTAATGAACTTTATAAAAGCTTAATTCTTTAAACGATGCTAGATACCCATGAATACAACAATTTTTCATTGATGCGTGTGTTTGCAAGACAACTGCTGCGACATCTGCATATGTGGTACGGTCGCCCGCAACACAACTGTTGTAAACACCATAATATTATAACGCTTTACCAATAATTTTTTTCATCAAATGTCTGAAAGCAACCTGTAGAACCACCATAATAACCCATTTGTATATAGAATTTAAAAATATATATAAAAATGGTTACAAGCTTTTTGTAGAGGTCTGCATTTTTATTTATTGCCAATAAACAAATCAATATCATTCACACGAAATCTCAACTAGGGTGTATTGTAGAATTCCTTTCTGATTTACTCGCTTAATTTTTCATAGAATTTTATAATTTCTTATGAAACCCAATTACCACCACATATTTTGACATTTTTCTTGAAATTTCTCCCAATGGTAATGGATATAAATAATAATAAATGAACTTTGAACTTACATCTCTGGTAACTCCATTCATCGAGTAGCCGCACGGCTCGAACAAGAAGTCATCGATCTTCATCCCTGGAATGATCTTCTCAATTCCAGATTTCTACGGAAAAACAAATTCACGTGAATCCACAGGAAAACGATGGCTGTAAGATAAAACAATCAGTGAAAGTATAAGTATTTTCCAATTTCACAATCATAATTATTGGGATTGACCGTTATATAATATTGTATATTTCTCCACGATCGACCGGTTCGGAACCTTTGCATAAGATCATTGAACTAATTTATTGTCGCTTCGATGTTGTTATGAAAGAACTTGACTTCGTTTATTATATTCAGAAAACGACAAACTGAATTTATTCTTCTTGCTATAACCACTCGAGCGATGGCTACCCAAATTTAGGTAACTGATTTAAAAAAAAAGTTAAATTAATTATGAATTTAAAGATTTTTTTGTTTAACCGCTAGGACACATAAGCTTGTTTTCACGATAATTTAACGTAGGTAGACATAGGAATGACGTATGTCCCGTACCTGAGTTATTAACATATGAATATTGGATAAAGGGTGAAATCTCTATGGATTCGGTGGCTTTAAATCGCAGTAAGCAGTTCACATTTTCTGTATTAATATTTGGAGGTATGATATTAATTAAATCGATAACTGAACACCCCAAAATCCCCATCGCTCTAATGGATAAACAGGAAATAGATCCAAGTTACCTCCAAAATAACAATCCAATCATTAGGTTCAAGACATTCAAGATATGGTTAATGATTCAGACAGATATGGATCTGCAGACGCTTTGCAGGATGGTTGCCAACAATCGTGGAAGATTTTAATTGTTATTAAGCCACGGCATTCCGAAAGTACTGTTTGTTTGTTATTTTCTCTTGAACACTTGAGGTCTTTAAGTTTCTAAAAAAATATATGTTATTTTTTAAGATAATTTCTATACATTAGCCATGCCGTAATGGTAATTATATACAATTCCCTCGATAGAAAAAATCACAAAGTATGCTCTGAAAATTATTATAAACACTTTTTTTTTTCTGTTATTTTACATTATGAAAAATATCAATGTTTCTTTAAATCCTATTTGAAGTTAATATCTATACATCTGCCATGCCGTAACGGTAATTATATAAAATTCCCTCGATAGAAAAATCGCAAAGTAAGCTAAGAAAATTATTATAAACACGTTTTATTTTTATTTTACAAGTTATATTTATGAAAAAGTTCACAGTGTTCCATGCTTTTTAAGACACTTACCACAAGACTTTTGCTCTGTTTTAAACGTCGTGTTTTATTAAACATTTTCACAAAATTATCTTTTTTAATATTAGCGCACTCCCTCTAACATTCGTATTTACGTATCTCCCCTTCTTATTTTTTTTGAGCGCCTACCACCGGGCCTTTAGTTGCGTAACTCCATTTTATTTTTTATTTATTTTACATATTCAATAATATTATTTAATTTGTAAAAACAGTGTATTTATAAACAAGTTCTGCTATGTAATTATTATTACGCTTGCCAGCTGTTTCGCGTAATAATAATTACATAGCAGAACTTGTTTATAAATATATACTGTTTTTATAAATTAAATAATAATATTATTGAATATAAAAATAAAAATAAATAAATAAAACAACCATCACACCCAGTGCCGGAATTATACGCACTTTGGCCCACAGGTTACACTTATAATAGAAGAGGCCCCAAGTCTCCGGGGGTCCCGCAAAATAACATCTGTGAATTGGGTTATGTAAGACGATGCTATTTTCAAACTGGGGTCAATAAGAGCTTGGCTTGTTTAGAATATCGGTACATCAGACAATGGTCACACGATGAAGAGGATGGAACAGAGGCTGGAACTCCACAAAGCTCCAACACAGCAGCAAGAAGAAGTTGATTGATTTTTTTTTTATGTGAATACCTCACAAGAGTCCCAACTGCTCCCGTCTGGAGCCAGTGTGACTATGGCATCCCCAATTGGGGTATGTTGTGAGGCTGAAGGTAATTTTAATTGCAGACAAGTGGATACATTTGTGAAAAGGAATTAAATCAATGTATAATATAATATGTTTCCCCGTACCAGCGTGGCCTCAGCGGCATCCTTGGAATGCAGCTTGGTGAAGATGGCCATGATGTCCGGGTCCAGGTCCGACATGAGCATCTCCATGGTCTGGTCGGGCTCCGGGGTGGACTTGACCGGGGCGGTGCCGGGGCCGCAGAGAGCCAACCGGGCCTGGTCCTCCTTCTCCTCCTTCACCAGCGCACCCACTGTGCCTGAAATAACAGATAACAAGGTGAACTGGAGGGATAGATTAGCAGCCAGATTTTATAAATTGTAGTGTAGAATATTGCTACTTGACTTGATCTATAAAATCCATATCTAAGTATCTTATAAAATTTTAATAAAAATACACTTTAAAAGAAAGCAAATGAATTTAAATTGTGCCGTTAAATCACGCATCCTTGGGCATAAAGAACTAGAGGGATAGAGTAGCAGCCGGATTTTCTAAGTTGTATATTAAACTAGCTGATACCCGGCATACGTTGCAATGCCACTTAAATAAAGAAATTGTTTCTCCCTGCGTGTCCTTTCCCATTCGTCCCTGTTTCCCTTCCGCCACCTCTTTTCCACCCTCGTCTCCTTCCCCTTCCGCGTTCCCTTTTCACCTTCCCCGCGTTCCCCCTCCCCTCTCCCGAACTCGCGAACCTCCCCCTCATTAATTCCCCTTCCACCTTCTCCGCCTTCCCCCTTCCTTGAACCACCCCTCCTTCATTCCCCTCCGCCCCTCCCGGAATCCCCCCTTCCGCTTTTTTCCCTGCCGCTAAACTCCATAAAATACACACATTTTTCAAACAAATCGCGTATTCGCCCATTACGTATTTTCTGCGCAATTTCCTTAATTTTTCTTTCCGTAAGAAACCTTCTACAAAGTATTAGAAAACTTAAAAAAAAAAGATGAATGAAATAGGTAAAATCGTTCTGAAGTTATGGCATGACCAAGGGAAGCCGGGATTCATTTTTATATATATAGATGTTGGCTGGGTAGATATAGCACAATACATTGATCTTAGGTAGTAAGCTGAAGGAATGATAGTTGAGATGGTACGGGCACATAAGACGTAGACCACAAGACCACACAGTGAAGCAGGCAATGTCTATGGAGCTTCATCGACAGTCATCCAGATATAGACCAAAGAACTCCTGTATGACTGCAACAATGCTCCTAAATCCTACAGAGAAACGGCCTGGATGAAAGCGATACTCAAAACCGAATAAGCTATAACCTGAGAACGAGAAGAGCCGACCCCAACAGCCTACCTCGGCAATGAGTTGGGACAGTGCAAGGAAGAATATTAAATTGTTTAGATTTGTTTACAAAGTAGTGCAGAATATTGCAATCTGACTTGACCTCAAGTATCTTATCAAATTAGAATAAAAATAGACCTGAATAAGGAACAAATAAATACAAATTGTGCTGTAAGTCCATTATTCACGTGTCATTGAACAGAGAATGCATTGATCTAAATATAATATAATGTTCCTTATTATAGTATTGAATTGATTAAAATAAACGACACCGCGTCGTCGCGACAGTAATAATACAATACCAGACAAAACTCTTATTATTGAGTTTTTAAACTAATAGAAACAGTCACCTCAGGTTCAAAGTTGATTACTTGATACATTAAATATTGTACAACAAACGATTAGGTAGGTCTATATTTAGACCTTACACAATGTAGACATCATAATATTTGTTGAACAAACATTGGAAATGTGGTCTAAAACAAATGAAAAAATAACATAAATGGGAGTAATAGATATTTAATGGAACTATTATCTAAATTAGTAGATAGCAGCCACTATGTTTTATTTCGTAATAATACGAAACACAAACAAACCAAGACAATGCTTAAAACCGGCATTGATTGATATTGCTTCTGGGAATACGTAATGATAAAATTATGTACCTTATGAGAAGGTAGGAATGAATAATATGATGAATGGGGTAACTGTAATCCATATTAGTGAAGGATAACATATAACAGAGATTTTCATTTGTGATAATTTTTTTCAAAATACATAAACATTTCTCAAAATTTTCTCATATTTCGAACATTTCTCTCACTTGCTTGGTAAATCTATTATAATAAAAAAAATCTATTATAATAACAAATCTATTATATAAAAATTAATGTTTGTTTGTTCGTATGTTATGTGATGCCATACCGTTCATCAGATTGCGATGAAACTTTGGGGATTTGATGTGAGCATGCCCGCGATGGTTATAGGATAGTGAGCTCTGGCGTTATGAAATTATTTCATATACTATCCATCCGAATGCGATGAAAATTTGGTGAGTTGTTGTAAACATACCCGCGAAGGTTACCATATAGCGATATTTCTATATTGATGAGCTCTGGCGTTATAAAATTTGCAAAAAAAAATCAATAGGTCACAAGCAATTTATTTGAAAAATGGGTGTATTTTACTGAGTTTAGAAACAGGGAAAAAAGGGGGAGGGGAGAAGGTAAATTAAGGAGGGGGATTCACGGGAGGGTTAGAGGTAGTGGGGAAGGTGAAAGAGGAATGCAGGAGGAGAAGGAAACGCGGTAGGGGAAGGGGAACGGGGACGAATGTGTAGGACACGCAGGGAGAAACAATTTATTTATTCAAGTTGCATTCCAACGCATGCCGGGTACCAGCTAGTAAAATAATAAAAATTACCTTCGACAGGCAGCAGTGTGTACAAATACCAGCAGTCTTTATCCTCTGGCCCCAAAACATATGCAGAGCCATCCTCAAAGAATGTGTCCAGAAGTTCAACCTAAAAAATACCAAAGCATTAGTTTCAAACCATAAGTCGAGGACTAAAATCTTAACATTATATAAAACAAAGTTGGGTTAGTTACACATAACTCAAGAACGGCTGGACCGATTTTTATGATCTTTGATTTGTTAGATTTTTCTCCGACCCGAATAGCGGAATAACGAACTCTGGCGTTGTGAAATTTGCATACAAAATTTCAAATAGGTCAAACACGAGTTGTTTAAAAAATGGGTGTATTTTATGGAGTTTAGCGAAAGGGAAAAAAAGGATGGAGAGGGAGTTAAATCCGTGAGGGGCAGAGGGGAATCAAGGAGGGGGGACGAGGGAGGGAGGAAGACGGAAAAGGTGGAAAGGGAATGCGTGAGGGAGGGTCGCGAGAAGGGATGACAGCGGGAGCGGGGAGGGGGAAGGTGAAAGTAGAACGCGGGAGGGGTAGGAGACGCGGGAAGGGAAGAGGAGTCGGAAGAGTAACGGGGACGAATGGGAAAGGACACGCAGGGAGAAACAGTTTCTTTATTTAAGTTGCATTGCAGCTCATGTCGGGTCAGCTAGTATGCGATAAAATTCTTGTCAGAATCTAACACGAATCTTTCCAGTCAGGTACTTACGAAACATTTCCAGAAATAGAACATAACGCCAAAATGAATCCAGCAGAGTGGTGGGCATTATAGATCCAATTGGAAAATTTAGATTTTTCTAGCAGCAATTCACAAGGAATATTTTGATTTATAGATTGAAATTGAAAGCGAAAATATCGTAGTTTTATGAAGGAATTCACATGGGACTGCAAATCCATCAAAACAATATAATTGTTTTGTGATTCTCATTATTAACAGGTAAAAAGTATTGATTTACATAAGATCTAGTAAATTGAAAATATCGATTGTTTAATCACAGAAAAACAGAATGAAACATCAGCAGTACTCAGAAACATTTTGAAATTTACCTATTAATAAATTCGTAGATTGGACACGGCAATAATCTTGTGCGACAATGGGCTTTAGAGAAGGTAAACATTGCCGGAAGATGTCAGATGCAACCTGCAATCATGTTATTCTAGGTGCTGGCAAACAATGGGCCATAAATGAACCAATACTCAATGGGCTTTTTTCTAGGGGTGGAGGGCAGCCATAAATAAACCAGGGTGGTGTCCTCCTGTCATCGATCTAACTGGCATATCTGTTGGTTCATTTATGGCCATATCCATAAATAAACCAATCCCAATGGGCATATCTAAGGACCAGTGTTGCCAATTCGAGAAGAATTCCCCAAATTGCGAGAATTTCTAAGAATTTAAACCGATTGGGAACTTTGTGGGGAGAATAAAAGGATTCTACAATTTCAGAACTGACGTAACTAGTAACAATTAAAAAAGCATTTCCTGATTATCCAGCCCAATCGAAAATAATATTTACGCGAATGTATCATAATCTCATTATCTTTCACAGCAAATTTTCTAACAATTTTCTATTTTTTAAGCCCAAACGAAAGAAAAAATCCGAAAATGACTAAATAAAAAATAAAAATGCAAATGTCAATAAATTTTTGTTTCATTTGGGAGGTAAAGGGACTTGTGGGGAATTTGAACATGTTTTGTTTGTACTCTGGAAATGACCTACCCAAACCGGGATATTTTCAAGATTCTCAATATGGTCTCAAATTTTCCAGCACTGATGCACGAAGAATTCCATAAAACTTTAAATAAATATATCGATGCATATCTGCTTTGTCCATTGAAGGAATATTGAAGGAAATTTAGGTGGAACATTTCCATAGCTTTTTTTAATCAATTATAAATTATAAATGGCATTAGGTATGCTTCCATCTGAAATTAAAGTATTGGCTCATCAATGACTGGCTCACACTTCCAGACTTGCATGATATAAAATAATAAAGAATAGCATGAAAAAAATATTTCTGAAAAATATTTTTTACGGCAAAAGAAGACGAAACCACATATTGACAAGATTCATTTCCCATCACAATGTTATTGCGTATTCTACGTAAAATATTTATTTGCATTTTAATATAATATTATACTTATTCTTTATATTGGGGATTCAATTATGAGAAGATAAAGAAGATATTACATTAAATTAGATTTACAATGGATGTGCGGTTAAAATTTATAGGTGGTCAAACAAATCAGGTAATTAATAAAGTCATCAATTAGAGTGCGAGTTTCTTGCCGAACCTATAAAATCCTGGGATTGTCGAAATTAATTAGAGTCGCACGAACTTTCCATAAACTAATACCTATTTATACCCGATAGCTAATACGATGCCAAACCCAAATAAAACAGTATCGCGTGTCGCATCGTCAATGGCCACGTGTCGTCGCGAGAAACATTATAATAAATATATTTATTGGTTTATTAATAACGACAAGAATATAAATAAATTCTTGGGCAAATACATTGATTACTATGTTCACTATAGTGTAGAAAGGTAGAATAAGGTATATATTCCAGTGAACAATAATATTATGATGATGACGTAAGTTTGTAAATGTATACAGGATGTTAAATTGTGTATTTGACTTAACTTTGACCAGTGATTCCTGACATATAACATTTTGGTCTCCGGTGACTTTTTTGATATAGGGTCTATAAATATATACACACGGGGTGTAATAGGACGTACCCGAGGGATTTTACCCAGCGATTCCTGAGCTTATTTGGAGTAAAAAATGTACATGTCGTTTTGCTGTCCGATGATATATTTTTTTCTATTATTATTATCATTAAAACAAAAAAATGTTTTTCAATCACACGTCGCCACTGGCATTAATTGACATAGTCGGGAGACAATGTCACAAGTCCACACGTGCACGTGTGATCTTGTGGCGCGTACATAAGGGAAAGGGAGTGAACGCGCGGTAGGGAGAGCGAGGGAGCACGCTGCCAACCTGTGTGGGTTGGCTGGCGGATAGGTGTGGAGGGGTCAGCGGGGTTTATACGAAGTCAGAGACGGTGTGTGGAAAAAAACAAAAAAAATGTCACCGTACAGCAAAATGATATACAGATTTTTTTACCCCAAATAAGCTCAGGAATCGCTGGGTAAAATCCCTCGGGTATGTCCTGATAAACCCTGTATGTATGTATTTATTTATTTGTTAAATTTTTTTTCTTCGAATCAAACAAAAGAAACTTTTATATGTCATCACTGGTCACTCATTCGAATAACCGAACAACCCTTCACCCCGCCCCTTACTTTCCAATACCTAGTGATTTTGCATGATTTTTATTGAAAAAAAACATCAAAAAAGTTACAGGATACCAAAATTTAATTTGCATTTTTTATATAACCCCCTATGTTTATAAAACTATGTATAGTATAGACCAACAAACTCTGATTGTGAGAGTTTTATTGTATAACATTATGATTAGAATGAATAGATCGGTTAACTAATTGACCATCACACAATTTCTCCACAGGGATAGGCAAAGAAGATGAATTGCGATACAATTCGTTTCATGTCCCACAAGACCGCTTTCCGGACAAAATTAATGTTATCTGAAATCTACTGGCCCAGGTACGTATTTTGAAATTATGTCATTAGTCATTACTTTATTTGGCTAGTCTAAAAGGTGTCCTCAAAATTGTCACCTAAATTTCCCGCATTACTTAATTTTGAAAACGTTTTAAAAAAACATCTCCAAATATCTCATCGTAGTTTTCATCTTTTGTCTGTTAATAAAATTTAATTTCCCAAAAAATTGTCTGCATCGCTTGCGATTAACGATTTTATGATTTTTTTTTCAGACAGAGAATTCTATCAAAAACTTGAACTCGCAGAAGTGTACTTCGAAAATACAATCGAAAGCTGGTTGCTTTTGAGAAATTGTGTTTGCTCTTGTCAACGATCAACAACGGGATCAGCGCTTTATGCAGACTATTTTAGTTAAAATTTAATAAAAATCTGGGCAATGTGACTCGCCAGAGATTACGTTTGCGCAATGAGGCCCAATTTAACCAAGAAATGCGGTTCATATTGACTTTGACAGCTCTTCCAAATGAAACCAATCAGCCTGGACCATGTCTTACCCGCGGAGGACCCATAAAGTCATCCGATGAAGTTTTGTTCGATGATCTCAGCTCAGAGATCACGGGGTGAAAAAGGAGCAATTAGTTAGGTTTTTCATGGTACTAAGAGTGCTGGCAAACGGCTGCCACCACAATTAAAAATGCTGTCACATGAGATGAAACAAGTGTACAACAATCTTTATGGGTGGTATTACATGCCTGGCAACGTTCACGGTTCACGGTTCCTGGTTCAGGCAAGATGCGTTCAGAGGTGTGAAATAATTGATACATTTTACTTGCCAAGCGCATATTCATCTAAAGACGCGCTAGAGGCGAAACATGAAGAGGTCAGGATTATAAAAAAAATGAAAAGATCTTTTGTTTAAATTGTAAAAAAAAATAAATTACAAAATGTTTACAAATTTTAGGCCAGAAACACCATTAAAAAAGCTATCTTATAATTGTACTACCAGCGCCTTAAATATTTATTTTGATATTTATTTTGATCCAATCGACTAACTAATACCAGCAAGTGTTTGTCAGTAGGCTCCGACACATACTTCATAAGAATGTTACTGTTGATTTCTGAACCTCTCTTATCACTCAAAAGGAAAATAACCACAAATAAAGTCGTGAAAATGAGTGGTTCAGAAGTACATCAAACAGCAGAGTAATCTTTCGATACATCCAATCTAAACTTAGGCTAGCTTTGCACTTGTAAGTTTTTTCGTAAATTTACAACTTTTGGCCAATGGGCATATTGCATTTTGAAAATTCAATGTGCCCATTGGCCAGAAGTCGTAAACTTACGAAAAAACTCACAAGTGTAAAGCTAACCCTAGACATAGAATTTTCAGATGAAGAATCTTCGGAATCAGTTTAGTTTTAGATAAGATTAGTAAAATGATGCAAGGACGAGAACTGTTTGTTTTGGAATGAGTTTCACTTGAGTTAGATTATTATATTATTACTTTGTAAATAATGCGGACTGTAGTAGAATGTAGTACACTTTATTATTAAATTGCCGGTAGTAAAATTTATTTTATTTATTTGTTAGATATAATTTTTTTACATACATGTAGTAAGGAAGCTTTGACTGTCCAACTAGGAATGTTTCCCGTTTTAGGACAGTCAAATTGTCCATATAAAACACGATATAATGTAAGCTTGTGGATATTAAAAAAAGCGATTTAAAAATCGAATTCATTACGTACCAAATATAGTAGTTTATGGTGAGAAAGTCACTTTTTTTAATTTTTTTTTCTTCACCAGACTATGTCCGGGTTAAATTTTCCCCACAGGAAAAACTTAACCCTTTCACACACTTTTCCACAAATGATCATCTAGTAAATCCACGCTATGCAATATAAGTATAATTAATACAAAACAATACAAGAACAACATGTTAACCCACCAGAGTACCAAATGGGAAAAATACTAAAAAAGATGCAGATCAAAACATTTATACGACGAGAATACCCAAAATATTTTTATAAATACCAACCAGGAATTATTAGATTCCTGGTCAAATAAAATTATTCACGCAAAACACTTCAATTATTTCAACCAAACGTATGTTGACAAACTTTCGTCAAACAAATGGTTGAGTATTGGAGAGTTGAGCGCAGAAATAGAAGGATTTATGCTTGCTATTCAAGATAGAGTCATTAATACTAAAAATTATAGGAAGCATATAATCAAAGATACAAATCAAATTGATGATTTATGTAGAAAATGTATGGCTTTTCCGGAAACTATAGAACATATTATATCGGGATGATCTATATTAGCGCCGTCCGAGTATACATTTAGGCACAATCAGGTTTTAAAAATAATTGACCAAAGTTTGGTAATTAAACATAACTTGATTGAATGTCATAATATAGTACCATATGTATTATGAATACGAACCAAATTCATTTTTAGAAAATAATTTCTTTAAAATATACTATGATAAAACTATACTAACAGAAAGACCAATTAGTCATAATAGACCCGATATAGTTTTACATGACAAAATTTAAAAAAAACTTATATCATTGATGTAGCTATTCCAAATTTCTGTAATATTCAAAAATCTGTTTCTGAAAAAATAAGATAGTATACAGATTTAGGAAATGAAATTAAAAGAATTTGGCATTCTCAGACTATAAAAATATTACCATTTGTTATTTCGGCTACTGGCATTATACCTAGCTCTCATTAAACATTTAGGCGCATTAGATTTGTCAAAGAATTTGTATATAAAAATGCAAAAATCAGTCATTTTAAATACCTACATGTAGGATTACGAAAGATTTTTTAAAATATTTATATTGAGGGATCGGTAGGATTTATCGGTCAAATTAGGAATTCCACAGAGCCGAACCCTCTGATATGAAAATATCTGGAGTCGTGAATTATTTTCCCATTTAATAGTCTGGTAGGTTAACATGTTGTTCTCGTATTGTTTTGTATTAATTATACTTATATAATACACTTGCATATCGTGGATTTACTAGATGATCATTTTTATGGAAAAGTGTGTGAAAGGGTTTAGTTTTTCCTATGGGGAAAACTAAACCCGGACCTAAAAGTCTGGTGCGTAAAATATAAAAAAGAGTATTGTAGTAAAACTTCCGTTGAATTCTACGAGGCAGTCCAAGTGTGCCGTAGGTCGGCGATGCGATTATTCACACCTGGTGTATTAGCCCGGCAAGGCCACCGGGTGGCAAGGGTGGCGGTGGGCATTTAGTAGGGCGATGCAATATGTCGTGGGGTGGTCGGGTGGATTCCTACCCCACCTGCACTATTCCACCCCCCTGTGCATGTAAAATCAATAGAGCAGATCCCGGATGTACCAGGAACGACTGCTCGATCCCTGATGGCACTATCGGGATGAGGTATTGCGCGTCAGATGCAACAGGGCGAGTTTTTATAGAGGGTAGTTTCCGCATCGTTGATACGCAATAAATAATAACAGTCGATCAATAGACCGAATCCTTTTGGAATTGATGAAATTAAGAGGCTAGACTTTGAACGACACGCGGAACACCCGCGTCTGTCATTCTGTCCCGCTCACAATAAGCTCACGCACACTTACAATACATGCGAATGCGAAATGTGCGAATGAGACAACGCTCAAATTTACCTACAGAAATCGCTCGACAAGGGGTTTATGGAGAATACACTTTTCTACACCAAAACTTTCACGAAATTGAAATTTTTAAAATATATATTTTTTAGAAAGAAGAAGCTACGTCGGTAGCTTTTTATAATTTTATAATTCTTTATGAGAGTTGAGTTAGCAGCACTTTTTCTTTAAATAATATTTTTTGATAAATCGTACATGTTTGACAGTGAATGTTTACGTTAATACGAAACGCATAAAAAAATCGAAAACATACCGACATAGTTTTCACCCTCTAGAAGGCAGTATAAAAAAAATATTCATTGTGTGCAATTTTCGATGTAAAAAAGTGTTTTTTCCCGGGCGTCCTTTTTGTATGGGCCGAAAAGCGAAGTCTATCGTCTTAAGCCCCATTTAACAACGGCCGTCAACGAGATATCAATTTAAAAAAAAAATCTAAATTCATTCGAATTAATTTAGATGTAGAATTTTGTAGCAGTTTTCTTATTTCTATCTGGACACCGATGAAAATCATTTCAGGGTCAGACGAAAACGTACATAATTTTGGTCGGGTGGCGACCAAATTTGTTTCAGTCGATCGATATACGGGTTTAAATTTGAGGTCAAATGCCAAAACGCACTCTAGAACAAATTGAAAAATGATAGAAGAAACATTTGGTTTACAGCAATAATTGAAACTCTTATTAAAAAATTGATTTACGGTAGCCAAAGTGCTAAAGCGTTCAAAAGAAATATAAATAAATAATAATATCTGTAGTGTAAAGGATTGTGTATGTAGTTTCAATTTCCTTCAACAGATGTCGTAAGTATATGTAGTATATGTATGTAGTTTTGATGTGTATCAACAGATGTCAGTAAAGTTGTACTTTAGGAGAGTGGAAAAAGTCGCCGTACGTGTCTAATGCCTGAACGGTTACGGAAATAGCCGATGATATCCGATCGACAGCAGGGCACCTTCAGTGCCTAGTTCCCTTGCTTCAGAATTACACATAGCATCTATTAGAACGTAAGTTTGATCCAGTTAAATATTCATTGTAAACCATACGATAACGTAAAAGACTTGTAATCTCAACGAACTTTATTGAAGATACCCGGACATACATCAAGTAATCCCAATCACTGGGAATGAAAAACATTACAACATCTATTATCAATACAGACAGTAGCGATAATACGCGTTTGTGTTTTACACGGATGTTTGTACAGATGACAATCGGCGTAAATATATATTTACACAGTTACGGAAAACGGAACGAGTTCTAGGTTTGACCAAAACTCAATGGTTTCAAATTCTACGCACTGGTGCGATGGCTGTTACATAGCATAGGAATAAAGAATAACCACTTGGGCGTGTTCCTCGATTCAAATATAGTTCCAAATTTGGCCTATATTTCCATTCCAAACTTCGTTTAACCATGATTACGAAATTCAATTGGGATGGCGATATCCATTTTCAGGCAAGTGTAAGAGAGACAAAATGTACTAAGTCAGTCGCACATTTGTTTCCATTCAAATTTGTACGGAAGGCACTTCTTGTGTTATATTATTTATTCTATATTACGTACCCTACGTGAAAATTGCGTGGTCGTCAAAGACCCAATTATCGATTAAGGCTTTTAAAAGGTTATCTCAGCGTCGCGACGCCAAACACGCGATTTTGTGAACCGAGTAGGAACTTGCACAGTACTGGGACTACTTGAACTAGGAAACGTTACAACTGTCGGAAATAAATAAGCGTTCGTTTGCTGGCAGGAAGCCAGAACTTTTCCATCTAGCGGGAGAAAGCTAGGGTTATATAGGTCTCTAGGAGAATGTATGCCATGTAGAGCACTTTCACCGTTTCCCGAGGTTGATCTTCAACCCAAAATCAATAGAAGAAATTCAAGAGCTATCCACATATTAAAACTTAAACGTGCGGGCATAGACATCGTTGCGGATAAGGTCGAACACAGTACTTAAACTGATGCATTGGTTAATGTATAAATATATAATAATATAAATTATATTGTTGTTGTTCCAAATTTGATATTCAACTGCAGAAAAGAAAATTTCGACGTAAATGGAAAAAAAATATAGTTTTTTTTTTAAATAATAAAATCAACGCAATGTTAGGACGGGCTAAATATCACAGAATTTGAACAATTCGTCAAATTAAAAGTAAATTTATTTTCTGTGGAACAAATCGCCTGCTGACAAGCAACTTGCAGAAACTTGGCGGGTATAAAATCTCTTTGAATGCCATTTTTATACAATAATAAAAAAATATCAATATTAGCCAATTGTTTCACATAACTAAAATGAAAACAGAACTTGAAAATTAACTTATACAGAACCTGAAAATTAAATTTGATGAATTGTTCAATTGTTTATATGCATAACGCACAAGAGTCCCAACTGCTCCTGTCTGGAGCCAGTGAGACTATGGCATCCCCAAATGGGGTATGTTGTGAGGCTGAAAGTAGTGGGGAGGGGAAGGAGAAGGAAGGTAAGGAAATACCTGGCTATCCAGATCTGGTCACCAAACACGGCTAAAGCCATTTCAAGCATCGTTTCAATTTCGAATGGTGGTCTTACACCAGGGCAGTATTGACAGTAGATATCTTCCACTCTGGAACCGGCCACAAATACTATCTACTATAATAAATAATTTTTAAATGAATAAATTGTGAAATAACACAAATTAATCAAATAAAATTTATTTGCGCACGCCAGGTTGGAACCCGCGACCTTCGGATTGGGAGTCGAGAGCCTTGCCCCTCGACCACGGACGGCCGTCAAAACTGGCGTAAGCAAGACAAAATGCTGTTTCTCAGTGACGTTTTACAATAACATCACTGTAGGAAGTGTCATAGTATGCACCATCAACACAAGTAAGTTTATGTTGTGTTGATTGGTTCAACTCTAATTGCGCGAGCGATAATATCCATCAACAACGTTCTCTCTTACTTTTTTGTGATTGAATCAAAAACTATTTATTTACTGCTATAAAAAGGTGTAATAGTGGCCTTAGCAACTCAACAAGTCAATATTAATTCAAATCCGTAACCGTGAAGTGGCGGCACTCTAGATAAGGTTTGTCAGATATATTACTAAACAATGCGTGTTTTAAACAGCAAAAAGCGGTTAGCATTTAAAAAAGCAAATATTATTGAGATTCGTTGAAATTCTGCGAAAACCCGACTAAAGTTGAAACCAACAGTCTAATGATAATAATGTGTGTGTATTGTTCGTGCTGATTAATCATCATTAGTAGGCGGCTAGGCGGTGGCAAAACAAAGAATTCCAATTTGAAAATCCCCAAAAACATCATTCGGAGATATTGAGGTTTGAAGTTTAGAATTTATTTGTTATTAAAATAACATATCAATTCTAAACTTCAAACTTCAATGTCTCCGAATGATGTTTTTGCAGATTCGTGACTTGGAATTCTTCGTTTTGCCACCGCTTGACCGCCTCCTAATCATCATGCAAAATTATTTAATTACTGATAAAACTAATTATTGAAAATGTTAATTATTGAAATTATTACATGTTATGTGTGATTTATTGGATCAGTGAGAGTTTTCGTCGAGATATGCAATTGGAAATTAGTGATTGGGTTCCTTTCTTCTATTAAGAGGGTTATTACCAGAGAATACTGGAAATTAGTCCTTTTTAAATCGAATTTAAAAAACAAAAAAAAAACAAAACAAAAATAAAATAATAATTTGCTCAAAACCTTGTCCGAAAGGCGTGCAAGATGGATCGGTCATATAATTCGACAAGAAGGCCTCTTGCATGCCATAATGGAGGGTATGACCGAGGGGACAAGCTCTAGGGGACGCCCACGCCGAGAGTACCTGGAGGACCTGCTGGTGGACATGCGCTGCTCATCATATGCAGACCTCAAAAGAGCCGCACAAGACAGGGAAGAATGGAAGAAAAAAATAAAGGAAATTGCTGCAAACCAATCCCAGGATTGAAACCAGAGAGAGAGAGAGAAATCGAATTCTAGGCGTATTAACTCTTTTTTACAAAAAAAAATAATTTTGAAAGATTGTTATTTTATCTGGTACACAAAGGTTTAAAATTTTGAAAAACTTATTTATTTTTAATATACTAAGGTGTTGGTCGTTGGCACATTTGTTCAATTTTCAAACGATAGATTCCATTAAAGATTACAAATTTCAAATCATACAATCATATAACAAAATAAATCAATTCATAATCTAGTAAATACAGTTTTCAGAATTTTAATTTTAGTTAAATTAAAATCATTAAAAAATAAATCCGGGAACGTGTTTTGTGACAAAAATACGTCAGTTTTTCTATTTATCTAAGGACTTGCAAACTAAAATATTTCAATTATTTTTTACACACTTATTTTGTTAAGACATTATTGAAAAATCATAAATGATTATGATCAAAAAATACTTACAAGAAGTACACCTTATTTAATCATTTATCATCGTGCGTTTTGAGCATTTTTATTGCTTACTTGAATGTAGGTATATATTAAAGCAAGTTTTGAATGAAATAAATCGATATTAAATATTTAATTTTGAAAATTTGATACGGGGAATAATTGATCTTTTTCATTGGAACCTCCCTGTACAGTTGCAAGCATTTTTAAACTTTTATTCTCAGCCGCTGGTCAATCGCTCTTAAATTTTTAGGGGATTTTCGCAGACATAATGAATTATCGCCACTAAATATTCTTATTGCATTGTTTCCATATTTTTAATTTGCACAAATTTGTAAGTTTGCACAATTGTAAAAAAATTGGCTTAAATTTTTACTTTTTTTACAAAGGGGTTCGTTCGTACAGTTACATGACAAATCAACATAACACGTTCTAATTATTTTTCGAGGAATTACTAAAAACATAAAATAACAAAATTCTCAAAAACAAAGCAGACTAAAGAAGTTTAGGATCGCGAAACGGACCTCGAAGAGAAGTTCACATTATTGAATATATAATTTTCAGTGTATATTACACCGGCAAATCAGCTGGACCAAATGATCTGAAAGTAAGTGGGAGAGCCCACGCTCTCTGGGAGTCCTAAAATATCAAGACTAAGTTAAATTTAGCCAGTAATAATTTCCCTTTCGGCATAAGTAAGTACCAATCGTCATAACAACACCGCAAATGAAGATACAAAAAATCACAAAGCACTCTTCTTAGGGTGAATTGCCTATTCCATAAAAAAAAAAAGATACAAAAAATGTTAGGTTTTAATATTAGGTACTTATGACAGCCATTTTGTAAAGATAATCAAATGGATCACATTTTGATCATGTAGTGCAAAAGAACCCGAAACTGAGGGCGAAAAACTTAAAGAAATATATTAAGGGTGGTAAGGGACCTACTTGAACTACTCCCGACTATAATTGGAGTAAATTCTTATTTTTTTATATTTAAATCTTTGTACCTTTTGAAGATATCTTATATTTCTACATTTAACTTTTGAAGATACTTTTATTTTTCTACTTTATACTTTATACCATATTTTTCACTTTACATTTATATTTTACCTTTTACATACTACTTATAACCTTACTACTTACTTTTTACCTTTTTTTCCTTATATTTAACTTACATTTATACTGTTATTCTTCATGTTGTTGTACTATTTATATGTTGTTATGTCAATTATGTTAATGGCACATGTTGTGCCGTATATGTATAGGTAAATAAATAAATAAAAAAACGCAAATGAAATTTTGGTCCCCGGTGACATATTCAATGTTTTTTTTTCAACTTAAAAAATAAAAATCAGTAGGTATTGGACAGTTAGGTTCAGGGTAAGGGGTTGGGCGGTCACTCTGTTGAAGACTTTTTAAAGTAATGTGGTAGTCATAGGAGATTTTCAAATATAGTCAGGTTTCGTAGCCCGTGAACGTTTCTTTCTTTTTGAAAAAAATAATAAAAAAAAATTATTTTCCATAAATTTTTAAATTCTGCGTTTCATACATCTTTAAAATTCATACAGTGAATTGGACTTATTTATCACAGCGACCCACATTTTCAATTATAAAATCAATAAATTTGGGTTTGAATAATTAATTATCCAACAAATGCCCTGGTTCATGGGGTGAGGTTTGTCTAGGTCTTGACGGCGGTTGATCTAGACATACTGAACCCCAGATTCCTACCCAACCCTCATACCTTTTTCCTTCCGACAAATTTCTTTCCTTAAAAATATCCTCTACACAGCATCCCCAAATATGACAGGCCCTGGGGGAAATTATTTTCCTAAGGGCCTCCTGTGTGGAGCTAATGTAAAAAAAAATTGTTCCCGGAGAGAGTCCTGTTCTCCCTCAACAAGTCTCTCCCAATCCGGCCTGCCTGGTGGGCAAACGCAACCACCGCCAAGACCAGGACAAACCTCACTCTATGAACCAGGGCACCCTTGCAAGTCAGCAAACGTAGCGAACCACTTGGGGTGACCTATGGCAGAGGTATTGGTTATTTAATAAATGGTCCGGCGGCTCCCACCTCCCAAATTGTAAAAAGTGTTGGTTTTGTAGATAAAATAAAATAAACAAAGAAGTCACCTCCTGGTAGAACTCCCGATGCGGCTGCTGCTGCAGGTGTGGCCGCATGAAGTTCTTGCGCGAGTAGAAGACGTTCTCGACGCGCGCGTGCCCCGCGATCTCCTTGGCCAGGGTCTGCAGCCCGCGCAGACACAGCAGCGGGGTCGTCGTGCCGCACGTCTTCAGGATCCAGCGCCGGGACGACACGAACATGCTGCTCTCGCTACAACACAACGAAAACCCATCATTAATATACACCTAAATTACTTCATTTATAAACAATGCTTTGTAATAATTTATTTATTTATTTGTTTATAAGATTTACACAGTACATTAAATATAAGTTGTAAGGTATTTTAAATAAATTACATGGTTTTGTACCTATTACGTAAATCTGTAAAATATCAATAGGTAATTTCGCCTGGGTTTTAAAACTATATTATGATGAAACTAATGAAAAGAATCAAACATTGGTTGACTAATAAAACATAAATGAAAGAGTATGGGTGGAGAAAATTTTACATTTTAAAATCAAAAATTATTTGCTCACTAAAGTTTAATAAAACGATAAGAAATTTAATAATTTTGTTTTGTATGTTCGCAATGAATCGTGAAAAATGTCTAATTGTAATAATTTTTCATAATGGGTATAGGTTGTGATTGCGCGAGTGATTGGTGAGTTATTTGCTGCATTGGTGTTGTGGGTTTCTATATGAAGAAGAGAAGTGTGCCTGGTACGCCTCATTGGAGCATTTAAACCAATGACGGATAGTAATTCGGGACTATCAATATTATTATTAAGCAGGTTATACAGAAACAATAGATCCGACAATGTGCGTCTTTTTTGTAGTGTTAACATATTATTTGTAGTTTTGTTGTATTTTAAAAGTAAATGTTTCGAAAATTTATTTTGTATATTTTCTAATAAATCTATGTATACCTTATATTGAGGATTATTAAGGATAATAATTATTAAAGCCCGGTAGTAGGTGCTCAAAGAAGAAGAATGGGAGATACGTAAATAAGAATATTAGAGGGAGCTCGCTATTATTAAAAACGATAATATTCAAGCAAAACTTGTGAAAATGCTTAATAAAACACGATTCGTTTAAAATAGAGCAAAAATCTCTCGACACCACCTGAAGTAGTATTTAAAGAAACATTGTGATTTTTTTCAAACCTATGTGTTAAATAACAGAACCGTATGTGTGTTTTTTTTCAATTTACGGAGCATACCTTGCGATTTTTTTCTATCGAGAGAATTTTATTTAATTACTGTTTCAGCTCGAAGGTATTCAGAGATTATCTTAAAAATAACACTTCAATGCGAACGTTCCTGAAATAATTTCGGTGGTTTGGTTATAAACGGGCCAATAATGTGAGATTTTAAAGGAGAGTTTGATTTGTGTTATGTTTCGATGTGTTGTAATGTGATACATCAACGAAGAATCTAAATCGTCGACAGTAAAATAAAGAGAAATCAATATTTTCCTTCTTAGCACTCGATAGATTCGAAAACGAAATCGGATAAAAACATTCAGCAAGCTTTAAGATTTTAGGGGCCATATTTATTTAAATACCAACATATTCAGCAAAATGTGAAAATAAACTCAAATAACCCTATTGTAAGAGAAAATCGTTAAAAAATGGGTAATCGTAAATTAATGACGAGAGCAAGATCTCAGATTTATTTAGTAGGATTACACATGGATTACACTAATCATAAAATAATCTAAATTTGGGGAATGTTGTAAGGCTGGAAGAAGTAGGGAGAAGAAGTAGACAACAGGAGGGAGGAAACAGCCTACTTCGCAGGTCGCGGGTTCAAATTTCGGCGTGCGTATAGATTTTGTTAACAATTTACAATATACAGGGTGTTAAGGTACGTTCAGTATTTGACTTACTTTAAACCAGCATGCTTACATTATTTTGAGTAAAAAATGTAAATAAAATTTTGGTCTCCGTGACATTTTTG
This sequence comes from Limnephilus auricula, assembly GCA_951813805.1. Lineage (NCBI taxonomy): Eukaryota > Metazoa > Arthropoda > Insecta > Trichoptera > Limnephilidae > Limnephilus > Limnephilus auricula. Next base: position 38,321,256 of record OX638388.1, read on the forward strand.
AAGTTTTTTTTTCTACAAAAACATTAATAATAGTAGGAGTTGGACAGCTAGGAGCGGAGTGATAGGATGGTTGGTTACTCGGCTGAGTGACCAGTGATGACATGCGGAAGAATTACTTTGTTTAATTTAGAAGAAAAAAAAAATGAAAAAAAAAATCATCGAAAAAGTCACCGGAGACCAAAATTTCATTTACATGTTTTACTCCAAATAATGTCAAGAATCACTGGTTAAAGTAAGTCAATCAAATACGTACCTTAACACTCTGTTTTTGCGACACGTGCCATAGTGGTAGATTATTTCAGTGTCGCCCTGGTGAAAGATCAGCATTCAGAATCGAAACGTTGAAATGGCTTTAGCCGTGTTTGGTGACCAGATCTAATAATAACTAATAACTAGGCAATTTTACCCAAATTTCCTCTTCCGCATCTCCATCCATCACAACCTCACAACAGTCACAACATACCCTACATTGGGGATACCATACTGGCTCCAGACGTTAGGGGGCAGTTGGGACTCTTGAGCGGTATTCACACAAATAAAAAGAAAACAAATATTTACAAAACATTATCGGGTTGTCTTTTACTTCATGTGTACACCACTGTAGTAATATATCTCGTAATATTTATGCATAATGTTATGAAATGCGTGCGTGTGTAGAATTATCCATTTTCATTGGAAAATAGCAGCTGCCAAGAAATTATAATTTTTATGGAATGTTGAATAATAATACAGGACTGTCTTTTAAAATTGCGGACAGTTTTTTTTGCCGAGGTACGCTGTGGCATACACGATACTTGATGTTAAGTTAATTTTTATAGTTTTGGTTGCGAAGAAAAACGACCTTTTTCATACAAAACTCATTATTACATTGGCAACCGGCTTATTGACATTGAAATTGAATCTCAGATGAGCTGTTTACAACAATTCATTTCCACAATTTTATATGAGTACCGATTCCCACGAATTAAATATATAGGTAATATATAATTCTAGTTTAAAAAAAACGAATTCTGCCAACAAATACATTTAAAAAAATTAATGATTTTTGAAAATGTTTTACTTTTATAATGTTTGACTATTTTTTGCTAGCTTTGGAAATAAATAAAAAAATTAACCTACGCAAATGGTTACGAAAGATATTCGTTAGATAACCTCCAATTCTTTCCAGCTAATTATTAATTAATTGTTTTTCACATATTTGACTATAATGCGTGATAAAAACCAATAATATATAAAGAATTCCCAAATATTGCTTATCTTTGTTGGTTTAATTTGTTGTCGTAAGAAGCCGTATTGGGTTCCGTATTATTTATTGGTGGCATGGTAAAGTGTTCAATAATAAGAAATATTTTTAAAAAAATAATACCAAAAACCTACAGCATTGCAAAGCCAGGTAGAATCTATATTATTAATACGCTAACGTCTGTCGTACACACTCGCTCAACGTACGAGATACAAACGGAAGTGCTGCCATCTACAATATTCAAATATAACTATTGAAGTTTTTATATTAAAAATTTGCGGGCTTTTACCTGCTGGTAGCTAGATAAATATTAAAAACGAAGATCAAATCGAAATAGAAGTGTATAAACTCGGGCGAATCTACATTTTATATTGATCACTAGAATTAAGCTGCTTAGTAATAGTGAAATTAATTACTTATATTTTCTACAAATGATTAGTTGTGCTTGTGAATCATTATCACTTCTCAGAAGATATATTACACAATATTTTGTTTACACCAATAACGACTCATGTAAAAGAATTTATGCAATAAGGAAAATATTTCAGTCATAAAAGACTGGATAGTATTTTGAAATTTTCAAAATCAAAACGTTAATGTGATTTCGAAAAAGCTAACATCAGTTTTATTTTTATTTTTATAGTGAATACCTCACAAGAGTCCCAACTGCTCCCGTCTGGAGCCAGTGAGACTATGGCATACACAATTGGGGTATGTTACGAGGCTGAATGTAAGTGAGGAAGGAAAGGAGACGAGGAAGAGGAAGGTGGGGAAGTACCTGGCTATTCAGATCTAATCACTAAACACGGCTAAAGCCATTTCAAGCAACGTTTCAATTTCTGAATGGTGGTCTTACACGAGACAAAGTCTTAAGACTATCTTCCACTCTGGAACGTGCCGCAAATGTACTATATATTATTTAAAATAATTAATTGTGAAATAACACAAATCAATTAAATAAAATTTATTTGCGCACGCCGGGTTCGAACCCGCGGCCTTCGGAAGGGGAGTGTAACGCCCTACCGCTGGACTACGCCGGCCGTCGAAGTTAAGTCAGTTATGATAGTATTTTGCTTTTTCGGCCAAAGAGACTTTAAAATGATTGACACCGGAAATATACAGTAAATAAGGATAAAATATTTCCATACAATAGATTAAAAAAATATAAAGAAACACTAAAAACAGTACGTATGTCACAACATTGAAAAATATTGTCTATATCTAATATTATGAACATGTTGTACCTAGTTTGATCTGTTGGAAAAAATTGTACTTAATTTATAAATTTGTCATACAATTTATAGAACTAGTCGAGTTCCAAGATTTACGCTTCTACGCTTACGCAGAGTTTTTCGAATAAGATGTAGACAGTTATTTTGAACGTCAAGTGTGCAAAATTTCACCAAGAAATATCAAAACTCTGCATTAAGGGCTAGGAAAGTGGGATGGGGGAGGTCTTTCGTGTGCAAAAGTCATGTCAAGTGTGCAAAAAATCATCAATCTCGGTATAAAACTGTAGATTTGTATAAAATAACAAAAACATTTTTTTTTGCTAAACTAATATTATTTTTTAGATTGCTTAGCTTTCAACGCTAATCCATTGCATTATTTTTCTTTCCTTATGATGGGCTAAGTACAATCGTGCATGGATACAGGAAATTCCAAAAACAATGCAAAAAAACTCTCATCTTTTGGCACAAACAGTGAGTGAATGACGTCAGGGACACTACAAACTTTTCCTACCAACACGAAAGGCAATAAATCGATCATCAAAAGAAAACTGTGAGATCTCGAGATACAACTTGGGAGGCGGCTAAAACCTTCGCCATTGGTCACCCCTAGTGGTTCGCTAGGTTAGGTGACTTAGCAGGGGTGCCCGGGTTCATGGATGTGAGGTTGCATGGTTTTTACCATGTTTATCATGATTTTTTGGGTCAATAAGGCATCCATGGTTTTGTGTACTTTTGGGTGGGATGGGTTTTTTTAGAATAAGTCGCGTGAAATCAGGAATGTAGTTCTTGAACTTAAGCACGGGTTCACAATGTCTCTTTAATTAATTTAACTTTGCCAATAAGTAATATTAATACATTAATAAAAATAAATTAATATACATGTCATGTAGGTAACTTTAAGCAAGTACCTACTCGTAAAGTAGCTACAGTAAAATGTAGAAAACATTATTATTGGAGATGTGGAGAAATATTTTTCTCCCTCATTTCATCGCCCTAAAAAACTATATTCAAATAAGTAGGTAGTATAAATCAAATTTTAAAACGGTAAAAATATGTTTTTTAAAATAAAAACTCGTTCATAATTTTTTAAATTTTATTTGTACGGTGTTTTTGATTTAAATGTTACTTTTTTCTTATATTTTTAAAGGAAAATAATAATACGACTGTGTTCAACAAAGCATTATAGATTCTTTATTTAGGTACGGTTATTTTCTTATTTATAATCTAAAAAAAAAGCTTAAGAAAAATGTTTTTTTTATCCTTCAAAACATGGTAAAACATGTTTTTTTCACCCTGAAAAATGGTTTTTCATTTTTGGGACATGGCAACACTGGTCGGTATATATTAGTGATGTTCCGGATATCCGTATCTGTATCCACGGATTTCCGAGGGAGAAGAAAGATCCGTATCCGTTACTTTTCTCGCGGATCTTTTATCTTATTAATTTTCAATTGAAAGGATGAAATGCTATATATAGGTGATTAGGTAGAATTAGAAAAACTATTAAATTCCATTCAGAGTATTTTTTATTTCTTAAAATCAAATATTTTACCGTATTAAGTTATCATACCAATAGTACATAACTCAAAGTTACTAAATCAACTATCTTTATAATGCGATCAATATTATAGAAAGTTATAATACCACTGTAATAAAATAAGAAAAGTAAAACTTAAATTTTTGTTTTTTTATAATTATAATGAGATCAATATGATCGAAAGTTATAAGATCACTTTTATAACTATGAGATAATGAGAAAACCAAAAATAAATTCTAATTATTAAATGAATATTCTAATAAGCCTCGGCGGCCGATACCGATTTTATAAGAAAATAAAGATCCGTATCGTATCCGCAGATCTTGACACCCAAATATCCGTGTTCCGTTCCGTATCCGCGAATATACATTTTTAACGATCCGGCACATCACTAATATACATATAACAATAGTCGGTCGGTGACGTCGGTGTACCTAGTTGGTATTTGGCAAGCAGCCAGCGTGCATGTACGTGGCGTGACTGTCACGGAACGTAGTCGTTCCCGAACACGTCATTGTAGCTAATATAGCAACTAACAACAGTCAACACACGCTGTTTGTATACAATACATAACATCGAGGAAAGTTACCCTCAAAGTTGCTGCACGCTAAGCACCAGGTAAGGGAAAGAATTTAAAGTTTTCCTGTGGTTTCAACGTCGAATGGTGTAAGATGCTCTCTCTGTTAACAGAAAAGAAGCAAATTTAAAAATATATATGAATATTTATTATTTATAGTAGAACTAGCTGACCCGGCAAACTTCGTACCGCCTCAGAATCAATAAATATTGTGTTTAATTTATTAGCTGAAATAAATTAAGTTTCTATTAAGTTAAAATGAATAGGTACCTACTCTAAGTTCAAAAAATGAAATTGAGCTGTTGACTAAGCACGAAATGTTCGGCACACTACACCATTGACAGTTCGAATTGATTCTAATTATGTCGACCAACGCACATTATTTGAAAAATATATGAAAAAAATAATTTTCTTCATAATTATTTTTTCCGTGATTTTTTCCGATGTTTTAATAGTTATTCTGTTAATCGAGACGGAGATAAATCCAACAAATCAATGATCATAAAAATCGGTCCAGCCGTTCTTGAGTTATAAATGGTGTAACTAACCCGACTTTGTTTTATATATTAAGATTATTAATTACACCGATTCCATCAATAAACAACATTAAATAAAAGTTAAGGAAAGTGAAAAATACATCCAACTTCCTGACCTAACCCAACCTAGAGACTAACGTATTTTATCCGGTTACCAATTTTAACATTTTTCTCATTAGCTCAACACAGGAGGCAAACAATTTTCCTCCACCCGAGGAAAACAATTTTCCTCGGGGCCTAGGTCATCTTTCGGGATGCTGTGTGGAGGGTCTTTTTAGGAAAAGGAAGGATAGGAAGTTCTGGGAAAGAAAAATGTGTGAGGGGTGGATAGGAATCTGGGTGTCAGTGTGTCCCAGGAATGACGGACGTATGTATCCTTTACTCCCACTGCGTGCAAGGCAATGGGTCGGTAGAGTCCGACTGGAGAGATCAAAATATGTCCCTCAACCACCCACACAGTTGGTGGGCAAACGCACCCGCCGCCAAGACATACACAAACTTCACTTCATGAATAAATCGACACCCTATGGGTTGACTTACGGCAGAGGCGTTGGTTATCCAACACAAATCCACCACACAAATTGAGTGAATCAAATACTTGAGTCTAGTTGTGTCAAGTGATAGAATCAAACAGAGAGTAGGTATTTATAAGAAGATTCATCGTTGTAAATGAAGCAAGAAATGTGTGAAATACATCAGTATCCTGTCCCCTTCAGCTAAATTTACAGTAATGATTATTGTATCAAGAATTGCGATTTACGAAAGAGTAGGTGATTTTCTACCTCCATCTCCAAATAATTTATAGATTCATAATGAATGAAAGAATTATATTTTCGCATTTTATTTACAAAAGGCTAAATTCTTAACATTCACCTCATGAGGAAACTGAGCGATAGTACCTAAATTGAATTCTCAATATTCACCTCATGAGGAAACTGAGCGATAGTACCTAAATTGAATTCTCAATATTCACCTCATGAGGAAACTGAGCGATAGTACCTACATTGAATTCTCAATATTCACCTCATGAGGAAACTGAGCGATAGTACCTACATTGAATTCTCAATATTCACCTCATGAGGAAACTGAGCGATAGTACCTACATTGAATTCTCAATATTCACCTCATGAGGAAACTGAGGGATAGTACATGTATAATAACAATAACTAAACCGGTCTCACATAATACGGTGTTTCTGACGGGGTATAATGTGCGTTGAGGACAATGGCGAATAACAACCCGTGGAAGATAACAATGCAAATCCGTGATGTGATATTATATGAACAAACGAGTTTCTTTACAGGCGTTAAAATTGCACAAAGCCGAAGCATGTTCATAATCGATTTTTTTTTTCAATAATGGAATGTCGACGTTCGGTGTTTCACAGAAATTTAAATGAAGCATCTTCATCAAATTGCCAATCAGCGCCATCTTTTTTTACATTAAAAAGTCACCGTTAGGCCCCCACTTTCAGCATTTCAATAGATTTATAACATATTTCTCATGAACAAAACAAACTTTCATGAAAAGTTCTTAAAAAAATATATGTTATTTTTTATCTGTACATTTGTAGAGCCGAAACGGTAACAGACAAAAACCGCGAAGTATGCTCCGAAAATTATTAATAAAATATTTTGTTCTTTTATATCATGTTATAGTCATTAAAAAAATTCAGTGTTATTTTAAATGCTTACTTACGCATTTGTCGCGATATTTTTACTCTATTTCAAATGAATTGTATTTTATTAAATATTTTCGCAAGATTATAATCGTGTTTTAATATTAGCGCGCTCCCTCTTATAATCGCATTAACATACCCCCTCTCCTCTTTTTAACATTCACTACCAGGCCTTAAGTCGCGGCATCCCGAATTTCAACCGATTTCTTACATATTTGAAGTTTTTAAGCTCTTAAAAAAATATATGTTACTCTGATATTATTCGCAAAGTATGCTCCGAAAATTATTATTTATACGTTTGTTTCGTTAATGTAAAAGTTATATGTGTGAAAAAATTCACAATGTTTTTTTTAAATGCTACTTAACACAATCTTGCTCTTTTTAAACAAGTCGGGTTTTATTAAACATTTTCACAATTTTAGCTTGAATATAATAGTTTTTAATATTAGCGGACTCCCTCTAACATTCGTATTATCGTATCTTTCCTTCTTCTTTTTTTTAGCGGGTAATACGGGGCCTTAAGCGTCGATTTTAGGTACGTTTCATCAGCTTTCTATCAAATTGTGCACAATCCGCTCAGAAGCATAACAACGTGACAGTTGTGCTTTTCCGCTGATTGAAAATTCGGACGCACTAGAATCAGCGTTTAACAGGGATCTTTCAATTCAAACGTAAAAAATGACATATAAGAGAGAAATTGTTCAAAAAACCGCAACCTTAATATTCGGATGTGACTACAAAAACGTTTTGAAGATTTAAAAATAATATCGACGCTAGATAGGAAAAGTGCCATACAGCTGTGACATGGAAGATGAACCTACATAATAAAATAAGCTATTTTGTTTTAAAAAGTTTTAATTTTCAATGTACTATCGTTACTAAAATTTAAGTAACAATAGTACATTGAAAATTAAAACTCTTCAAAACAAAATGTCTAGAAATTGTTACATAGTTAATGTCCAAGAAATACAAAAAATTAAAATAAGCTATATTGTTTATTTGTGCTGTGTTCATCAAATCAAGTTTTCTAGACTTTCTCAGAACATGTGGGAAACTCTAGTAAACTCGATTTGATCAACCCAAGCACAAACAAGCAATATAGCTTATTGTGTAGTTTCATCTTTAATGTCACAGCTCACTTTACCCATTTTTCCTTTCCAACGTTGATATAATATGTAGCCCGTGAAAAATACTTGACTTACCAAGATGAAAAATACTTTTTTCTACAGAATCAAAGAAAAAAAAATTGTATCAAAAGGTACATAGTTTATTGCTTATCTGGATATGAAAATATTGTTTTTATATCAAATAGATACCTGCATCAGATACAATTTTTGGAACGATAGGAAGTTTTGGGAAGGAAAATGTGTGAGGGTGGGTAGGATTCGGGGGGTCAATGGGTCGAGAGAGTCAGGCTGGAGAGGTGTAGGTTTTACTCAACCAGTATCTCCCGATTCGTCTCACCACCCTGTAGGCGGGCAAAAGCAGCCGGCGCACGGTGGACGGAATGCAGAAAAAACACGAATTAATTGTTTGCTGGCTAAATATTGATGCAATTTTTTTGTTGTTGATCTTATTAATGAATTATAACTATTTTGAAGTAAAAATTAATAATTTACTCTTGCGTAAAAATTTACAACAACAAAATAATACATTTTGAAGATATAAAAAATATCTAGGAAAATAAAACATATTAATTTTAAGCTTTACATATTATAATTCAGATCTATGAACACAAAAATAGAAAAATGGTAGAAAATCTAAGTGCTTAAGGTGTCTCCGTTGTCATCAGAGTCTAGATCATCACTCAAATTTCCAGAATCATTGGACGGAATTCTTAGTAGACTTAAAACTTCCGTAGGTAACACAGAAACTTTTTTTTTATTAAGTGGTCGATTAGAGGAAATTACAGGGTCTGATGAGATTAACAAATTATTGAATATATCTTGATTGGTGCTGGTTCTGGAAACTTTTCGTCTATGGTGTTCTCGGTAGTACCTTATCTCTTTATGCCTCGATTCTTGTAAATCTCCAATTGGGAGTAAAAATAATTTCATTACTGTCGCACCATGTGTTAGGATTTTATGAACACTTGTCGGCATGGGGTACCAATTATATAGACGTACATAAAGCGTCTAAAGCATATTGTTCGAAACTATTTTCGTCGATGACATATCCACTTATATCCACTGGACATTACTATAAAATTCGCATCGATACCTGTTATTTCCGAAGACAGAATATGATTGTCAAAAAATCGATGGGCAGTATTGACATCATTGGTACTACCGAAGCCCGGCTTTGGCATATCTACCAGTACGATTTTTTTTTCTGAACTCTGAACTCATTAATAATGTTTCTCTTTCTTGATCCAACTTTTAGTTAATTTTCTTGTCCACGGACTTGCCATGATTTAATTTCGAGACGATATGAAATGTGCAATAGACATTAAAAAAATCTAATTTGTGCATGCAACGTTGACAGACCAAATGAAACGTGCTAACCCCGCACTCTAGATTTACAACTTTACTGAGATCATTCATGTATTTGGGCCTGGCTTTAGATAAATAGCACATTTGTGTCCAGTTATTGTTTGTCAGTGAGTTGCAAACCTTCAAAATGTTCGAACCTACCACTATGTGGTATTTTTGTATTATATAATTAATTAAAAACTCATTTGATTCCACGGAAGTGGCATTTAATATACCCCGTTCTTTTAATGCCTCGAATAATTCTCCCCGGGGAATGCATATAGACCTTCCTGAAAATAACAAAATTGTTCAAGGAAGGACAGAAAAGGAACACAATTTATATATGACATAAAAGGTGAGATTTTAGTCTACAATACGTAGATACTCACAAATGGGAACAAATGATGTTTTGTTTCTAAACGCTAAATGAAATAAGCATTTTAACAGCAAAAAAATACAAAAATAGCAGAAAATTAGATGTTAGTTCAAATCTCACATACATGTGATATTGATTTATAGTTTAGTAAATTAAATAAAGAATACATTGAAAAACGTTAGTCGTAACAAACTTTTGGAAATATATCCAAACGTCACTCAATACACAACCGTCTCTGCTCATGCGTAGGAGCGAACTGAAAAAAGCTATGCCAAACATCCAATTTACGTCACACTTTGCGGCGTTGCCAAAATATTTTCAAGCGCTATTGACATATTTAAATAAACACATAAAATGCAGAAACTATTTTGCTATACTAAAAAAAATAAATGTATTTAAAATTATAACGTTTGCAAAAACCACTTAATTCGGGTTTTTTCTCCATTCCGTCCATAGTGCGGCGCCAAGACCTAGACAAACCTCACCCCATGAAGCCGGGCACAAAATGTCATACTCGTACATAATACGCACAAGGTTGAAATTGGTATCTCGAATATAACCATAACTAACTTGTTGACCAACCTTATTTGTCATAAACCTATTGCACTGCCCACTTTTAAACTACATTTTTCTTCAGTTTGAGGATTTTTTGTCACTGAAAACTTTATACATTTTCCTAACTCTTATAAATCATTGTAGTATTCAATTTGGTAGGCGGGAATGGGTACCGCCGCCCCGGGAACCATTTATTGGATAACCAACACCTCTGCCATAGGTCACCCCAAGTGGTTCGCTACGTTTGGTGACTTAGTAGGGGTGCCCGGGTTCATGGGGTTCATTGTCTAGGTCTTGGCAGCGGATGATCTAGACACATTGAACCCCAGATTCCTACCCAACCCTCATACCTTTTTCCTTCCCAGAACTTTCTCTCCTTCCTTTCCTTAAAAATACCCTCCACACAGCATCCCCAAAGGTGACATAGTCCCTGAGGGAAAATATTTTCCTCAAAGCCTCCTGTGTGGACCTAATGTAAAAAAAAAAAATTGCTTGAGTTAGTAGACTACACAGTGATATTCAAGGCGATTTTCGGGCCGTCCTTTTTTTATTCGGATGTTTTGCGAAATCTGAGGATTTCCGCATAGATACAGTATTAATTCTATGTTATCAATGTAAGTATTACTAACTATTATAAAAGAGAAAAGTGATTACGCCAATATAATAATAACAAATATCATCACTATATTTAATTACATCCTAATTATTTCATAATCAAAAATATAATTTCCAGTATTTTGCGGTTTTCTAACATCACCAGATCTGCCCGCAAATAATAAAACATCATCGAAATACTAATTTCGGTTTTGAGTCTGTCTGTGATAGTAACTCGATTAGTATACTCGATAGTAACGGATTCAACGTAGTCTGATTTATTGTGAATTTAAGTGTCGTTAGTATGGACCTACCCGTTATGGGTATAATATTTTAACAGAGTCATTTTCATTGTCATTTTCAACATTTATTTTTTCTTCTTTAATGAGCTTGCGACATATAATTTTATAAGTCGTTTGTATTACTGTTATTGTAAATACTTAAAAATTAAAACAATAAGGAAAATATAATACGTAGATATAATGAAAAAAATGTAACAAAAAAAATATAAAAATAAAATACATTGGTAAAAATGTGAACATAGACTGAACCACACATAAATAAGTTTTTTATTTTATTTTTTATTTTGGTAAATATATAACATGTTTCTTGTGGTTAATTAATATTTCCCTAATTGAGAATAACTCGTGTTTAGAAGGAAGTTTTTTTCATGATTTAAAAAATTCCGGGAATTCTACCTACAATGAACACTTTAGACATTCAAATTGATTAAAGTATATAGGTATATGCACTGAAAAACAGACACCTTAAAAAAAAAAATAATATATAATGCTTGAAAAGGGAGAAAATAAATACGTGATATTATCTATATGAAATCAATATGATATTTAGTGGTTCTAATTAGCTAATTTATTTATGATATTATTGCTTAATTTATTTCAAAATTTATTGTAATCAGATTCTAATCTTAGCTCTGTCTCTAATTGATTAAACCACACCACTCCACTGTACGTATAGTAGTGTTGTCCAAAACTGGTATGCATTAATGGCGTGCATAAGTGACCCACTATGTTTTGTCTATTGCTCTCAATACGTAATATAGCATGGTGCGACTTCTTAGAATGATCTTTGTGTATTTTTTAAATATGTGTTTTTTAGAGGTGAAAAAGTTGAGAGGTTGAATAATCTGATGGTTTTTAGTTATAATTTTGTTAGGTTAGGAGTAATTTCTAGTGACAAATTTGAAGTTTTGTATGCTCCCCCATGCAACTATACCATATTGTATTAGTGAGTGGGCTAGGGCTAGAGCGTAGTATATATTTTGAAGAATTTTTAAGTTAAGTATATTTCTTAAATTAATAAATATGTATATAAGTTTTCTTAATCCATTTTTAATATTGGTAATTTGAGTCTTCCACTTAAGGTATATCTATTACAACACCCTAATATTTAATTTATTTTTTATTTGCTATGCATAAACAGTCATTATTTTGACATGTTAATATTTTGGTAGTACATTTTTTTTTGCATGAATTTTAATATTGAAAGTGATAGGAGGTATATTTTTGTTATTTATATTGAAAAGTATATAATAGGTTTTTCAATGTTTAATGTTAATACATTTTTGTCAAACCATTATTTTACCATGATGTATTATGGTTAGCAGTTATTTCAAGTTCGTTCCATGAGTTTGCTTGGAATATAATTGCAGTATCATCTGCATATGAAATAAGTTTTCCTGTTATTGGCAATTCAAAGATATTATTAACATATAAAATGAATAGAAGAGGGCCAAAAATGGTTCCTTGTGGTATTCTAAAATCGCTTGTATTTGGTTTACTAAGAGTGTAGTTTATTTTTACATGTTGGTTTCTAGAGTTCAGTAAACTTTCTATCCACATTTTACCGTTATTTATAATTCCGATTTCGTTAAGCTCGTATAGTATTTTTTTGTGACTTATGATATCAAAAGCTTTCTTCAGGTCTATGAGTATTACAAAAGATTTTTTGCCTTTGTCTAGCGCTTGATATGTATATTTTTGTTGTTAAATCTATGATTGCGTCTAGTGTGCTTATTTTTGGGCGAAATCAAAATTGTTGGTCACTCAATATATTATTTATTCCAATATTTTTTGGAGTTGATTTTTAACTATCTATCAAATTTTTTTGAGATATTTGACAATACTGATGTAGGTCGGTAGTTATTAATATCTTTAGAGTCATCTGATTTATAAATCGGTGCAATAATAGTTTATTTATATATAGATCGAATTAAGACTATGGTTTATGATATAAATAAAAGGCTTTTTCAAGACGTTATGATGTCTTTTCAGATTATTTAATTGATAAACTAATGTTTATGACAAGATATTATGCATAGCACAAAGAGTAACGATTATTATAAGCAATAATTATTAGCTTGAAACACTCATCCATCTTTCAAAACAAAACAGGATATCAATATCGACTACCGTAATACGGACATGTGCCTAGTATGGTAGTCGAAAAGCGTGTAAAAAACTGTACACAAATATTTCATGAATAATAAAAAACTAAAAGTAAAATTTATTTGTAGATATATTTTTAAGGTACATATATACTTACATATATTATTATATTAATTTGAACACGTCATAACACTTATTTATTATGATTAGGGGGTTTCTCACCATCCTCCCAATAGCTTATGTACACTAATAACGAATATTTTCGAATTACGATTTACGGCTTATTTATTTATTAAGTTGGAGTTTATAATTCGGTACTCGAACCTATAAATAGTAACTATATATTGGATATGTTTGCCGAGTTTTCTAACCACTGAAAGTATTTTATTTTTATGTTTAATAATATTCGTTATTAGGGTAGATAAGCTATTGGGAGGATGGTGAGAAACCCCCTTAGAGTTGTAAGTATCTGTGGTTAGTAGCAGTTTGTAAGAATTATGGGAAAGCAACGAATCAACTGCAAATCTCGCGAAACACCACTTGCAATTGCTTCTTTCCTTTTCCCTAATTCGTGGCTAGGCTAGCACGAAAATATGTCTAAGTAAACATTGTTATCTATCTGTCAATAGGTAACTTCATAAAATAAATATCTTTGATAGGGGAATTTTCAGAGTGTTATATCAAATAATATAAGCATATCACAACATCCCAAATTCAACATAATAATATGTAACTTAGAGGTTATCATTGTTTGACATAATTATGTTTATAAATCTGAATTCGATTCACCGTGGTGAGAGTTGAAACGTTGCGGAGTCGAGATAAATAAATATACACGTACTATTTAGGTTTTACCTTACTTTAACGACCTTTTGACAAATTTAAACAATACAATAAGTGAAGGTAATTAATAACCACTAGCAGGTAAAAACCCACCTCCGCGGGAAAACTACATATTGAAAAATTCATTAGTTATATTTGAATATTGTAGATGGCAGCACTTCCGTTTGTATCTAGTACGTGGGCGAGTCTGTATGACGGACGTTAGCGTAAATAATATCCATTCATAAATTTCCTATATTTTACTCGGAAATCAATAAGATCGGCAATAAAAATAAAAGCAATATGGTAATAATATAACTATATCGTCTGTAAGTGGCTTCAACAGATTTTGTTAATGCCTTCAGAAGGCGAAACAGCTAATACGCGTAATAATAATTGCAAAGTGGAACCTGTTTAGCAATAAACTATTTTTTTTATAAAATAATAATATTATTATTTTAATTTTTTGTTGGGGTATTTATTATATCGTGTCACACACGTCACAACGTTTCGGACAGCATTTCCTTGTCCATCAACAGGGCAGATGAGTAATCTAGATTGTATTGCAGCTAAATAAGAAGGTATCGCAAGACGGCATAATACCCCAAAAATTAATCACGATAATATTTTTGGCCATGAAAATCTCAAATCATATCATATATTATTATTGAATACGCGAAAGAAAAAAATTAAACGGATTTCTACAAATAAAACTTGATAACTGGCAATAAATACTATTTGGGGTTATGTGAATTGCCTAAAAGTAGGAGCTAACAACATTGAATTAGGTAATTATACATGAAGTCCGCTGGTGAAGAAAATACCGGACAAATAATACAATAATTATCGGGCGCACAGAATAATAATTACGATATTAGTATCATAGGTCATGTAAATTCCAATTGACATAGGAACAGTGTTTCTCAAACTTAGAATTTGTTTATAACCAGATATTACCGGCACACCCCAAATCCGGCAGGGAAATTCAATAATAATCAGTTGGAGCTGAGTGATTCAAAGCGTCGGGTTAAGACCATCATGGGTTCAACCCTGTGCAATCTAAGCACTCCATCATTGCACATGTAAAAAAAACAGCTTTTAAGGAGAATATAGGGAGAATTTAAAAAAAAGGTTATTCCAAACTAGGTAGATTTTTATTTTTCATAACTTAAAAAGAAAATTATAATAACATTATTGAGATATGTAATTTTTTAAATGCATTTGTTGTAGTCTTAATTGAGAAACAGCCCACGGATTTAATTGTGAAATTGAAAAGTCAAGGAGGATGGCTAAACAAGATAATGATTTTCTACTTTCTTCGCAATTTTTTCCTTTTACAATATGAAACATAATGAATATTTAATATAATAGAATAGTAATGCCAAAAACACACTTATTATATTATCGTGATTCATGCTTTCATTCATGCGTCAATTTTTTTCTTTTACAATATGAAACATAATAATGAATATTTAATATAAGAGAATAGTAATGCCAAAAACACACATATTATACTATCGTGATTCATGCTTTCATTCGTGCATCAATTTTTTTCTTTTACAATATGAAACATAATAATGAATATTTAATATAAGAGAATAGTAATGCCAAAAACACACATATTATTCGTGATTCATGCTTTCATTCGTGCATCAATTTTTTTTATTTTACAATATGAAACATAATAATGAATATTTAATATAATGTAATAGTAATGCCAAAAACACACATATTATATTATCGTGATTCATGCTCGACGGCTTGGCTCGATCAAAAATGTTGTATTGAAACCATGCTCGTCATTGCGTCCAAAAGCTCGACAAAAGACGCCATAGGTATAACACCAAGATGCTCAGTCAAATCGTAAATATTCATCGGGCGTCGAGCAAGAATAATGGACCTAGATTCTTTTTCGCTTCGAGCCATTGGCTCGGTATCGAACAAAAAAATTATCGAGCGATACAGTACGCACGTTGACACATGTTCGAATGAGCCTAAAACCATCGAGCATGGATGCGCGTGGGTACTGGTCTTAAGAGTATAATATTTGAGTAACCAAGCAGAATAAACACTGTATAATCGAGCATTTAGAACAAACAAATACTTGGAAAACAAATATATTGTTTATTTGCGGTTAAACGTGTGAACGTGTAAACAGTAAACAGAGATTATATTATAAGTGATGGACAATGTCGCAATATTTCGATAATTGAAATATTCGTTTACGTAAACTTAAATCGTTTGATTACGAGTGATGTCGAATGGTATAAAAAAAAATCTATAGAAAAAAAACGAATTGTTTTACTATTTCGTCTCGTACTAGAGTTTCACTCATCGAAATAATAACATCTAAGTCAATTCTTAAAAGTCTTCGTAGCAATCAGTCCCTTCTAACTCAGTCTTATAAAGTTTACGTTCAATCAAATGGTTTGTTTTAGATAATAATAAACTAAAACATGCTGGACGCAGTGAAAAATCTCGGGAAACCTTTATATCACTTTACAGTAAGTGTTCGTATTTTAAAGAAGCAGTTAAAATTTGATGACCGCAAGTAAATAAATTAAAAATAATAATTACAAACTAAAACATCTGTTTCAATTATGTAAAAAAATATCATTCAACAATAATGTATGCCGCTTTGAAAACAACTAATTATTTTTGGGTCAACGATCCGCGTGGGAGGCTCACGAAAATAAAAATAAATAACAGTTTTGCGGAAAGCAGATGAAAAGGTCCGCAGCATGCGATCGATCCGCGAAGTGTCAAATCTCTAGGAAAAGCGAACATGGCGATCAATACGGGACCTCCTCTCATCTGAGAGTTTCCCGCGCGTGCGCGCCGCGGTGACCTTGGCCTTTTGCAATACATAGTACCTAGGTTATAATTGGCGGGAACCTCCATACCATAGACGCTGGTGTTATCTAGATACCTGGGTCTCACCATAGATTTATATGTAATATAGATGAATATAGCCCCTTGTTCTGGAATCCAGTAGGTACCCCACCACACGCAGGAGGAACGTATGATGACGCCGTAGGACATGCTTTAATATGCGCTACTGTGAAGAACAGATGCGTGCATTTTAGCAAATAAGATAAATGAGGTGTTAATAAAAGCAAAGGGTCTCATTTTATGAATATCTATATCTGAAATATTTAAAAGGGATTTCAGTGGAAGTCTCATGAATGGAATACAACACATCTCAAAATTAGATTAACCTTAGAACTTGACAGGGGTCAAACATTATTACTTGATTAGAATAATTAATAATATACAATGGCCCGAAGCCAAATCAACGTAAGCATTGATTTCGGTAATTTTCAGCAGTGAACCGAATTACTGTGATAACGCAAGACTAAACAAATAAAATATTTTTGTAGTATTGAAATAAAGAATGGAAAATTTGAACAAATTGAAATAATTTAAAATACCATTTTAAAATGTTGCCTTTTAAATTCATTTAACAAATATAACAATAGTTTTTATTTCATAATAAGATATGTAATAATCTTTGAAATATACTCGCATTATAGGATTTTAAATTTACTATGTTTATAGACGTCACGAATCACGAGTCTCCACAAACCCCCAAATAAGTAATTTCTACGAAAAAATCTATCTGAGGCACGATTCAGAATCGTGGGCATTTAATTAAAAATCTTACGACAAATTAAGTGAAGGTTGAAAATAGAGCTTGATTAGATACTAAAGAGAGTACCTACTCTTTAGATTAGGAATATAAAAAAGAAATAAATAAGTTAATTAGTATAAATTAACATTTTGCCGGGCACAACACGTAGTAATCTAATTACGACCCATGTTTATCGGGGCTTTACCCTTGTGACCTTTTTTAAATATGTCCCTGGAATAGATTACCTAATTTTAAAACGAGAGAAAGTTAAAAGAAACAACAGAAAGGAAGAGGGAATAGTAATTAACGTGTTTAAAAAAATAGATAATATAAATTTGATAAATTTGAAGTTTAGAGCTGAGTGGGCACCGAGTGTGGGTTCCACCCGTGCGTCGCGTGTTCGATTCCTCGGCTGGCTAAGCCTCCATCACGACAGAAGCAACATCTTCCGGTCACTGTGGTGGTAGTAGGAGATTTTCAAATATTGTCAGGTTATTCGTAACCCGGGAATGTTTGTCTTTCATAAAAAAAAAATGAAGTGTTGGTTTCATAAAAAAATATGACACCGTTTGACCGATCAAAACCATATTTGACATAGTTACTCTTTAAGACATTTAAAAAACTCCGATACCTTCCCCAGATGACACCCCCCCCCCCTCCCCGATATAAATGATAATAATATTGAATGCCTGCCGATTCAAATTATACTCTGGGACCTTGAGGAAAAGAGATACCTTTACCCCCGGACAAATCACCCACCACCACCTGTTTGGACCCAATATCGCACAAATCGACCCAATTATCTGCCGAAAATAAACATTTTCCTAAAAAAAATTCCATTTAACATTTTTGTTTAAATTCGGGACCTTGTGATTGACCTCAAGGGCGATTTATGAAAGAGTAGAATATGAATTCTTTTGACAATCACCTTAACCACTCGAGCGCTTTTTGCCACATTATGGCAATATTTCCAAAACCTCGGATTGCTTTTTGCCAAAATGTGTCAAATTTTCAAAAAATTTTTTATTTATTAAATGACTATATAATATATTGTACATTCAAAATATAACAAAATAAATATTCTCTAGATACTTTAAAATGTTTTAAGGTTAAAGATTCAATTATATTTTTTTTATAAATCCTATAAATATGTGATAATAAACAAAAGATAGGGGAATTTATTGGCTACATAGAACTATAATCAGTTAGTATGTCTCCATATTCAAATTCGGAGGTATGATTTTTTTAATGTGGGCGGAAAAATTTCCTTTAGCAATCCGAGATTTTTTTTTTAATTGTTCCAGTGGTTAAGGAAAAATAGTACCAAAATGAAGATAGCCGTGATGGGCATAAACCCGTAATAGTAAAAAAAATGGATACAAGTTTTAAATTGTTTTAATAAATCATTATAATGGAGTTTCACAACAAATTGTCGGTATCAAAAATAGAAATAATGTGGCATTGTTTGACAACGGAAAGTATCCACTCTCTAACAATGCTATAGTAAATTGTACACTGTTTGCGATGCATTATTATCTAATAGTATGTAACTTGCACCTCGGTGTGAATGATAAATAACATAATCTATAACCTAAGTACGTAAGTGACATCATTTTAATAATAGCACATTGAAATTGGCGCCTCGTTGATTCGCCGCGAAAAAGTATAATGGATGGATAAAATGTGTTGCAATATTAATAAAAAAAAAATATTAGGCAGGCATAAGTACAAAATATATTTTATAGATTGCGTATAATTATATTTATCGTATATGTAATCGTAAGTTCAATAATTATCTAGGTATTTCTCATTTCTTTGGTACCACACAAATTTTCGCCTAAACCGCGTCATAAAAGGTTTTTATGACGAGTTTATCCGACTAAATATAGCAAACATGAGCGACAAAGAGTGTAAATAATAAAGTCGTTAAGCTTACATTATTATATCGACCATTATACTCAAGAGCGAGAGCAGAATAGCAGAATAAAATGTTCTAACTAGGTTAACTATCGAACTATTTGACGTACGAGTTACAATACCCTACATAAATAAAATAAACAACAAAATCATCGAAGGAAGCAATATCTTTGTGGCTTGACATTTATGAAAAATTACTTAGTTTTAAACCTCTTTATTTATAAAACGCTAAACGATAGTCAACTAGATTTGGTTATAATGTATTTATTGTTTGAAACATTTACATTTACTTCGAACGGTTGTAATATACTGAAAACGAATCATCGAAAGAATGACGCCTACACGGAGAAAAATGTTATTCTAAAATACGATCATTTTATTTGTAAAAACGGTTAAAAACGGGACTGAAGTTCTTACAAACAAATTAACAGTGTTTCAATGTAAATTGGCGGGAAAATGTAAGAATAATTTGTTGGTATACGTGCGAAATTAAGTATACCAACACAACAAATTATTCTTACATGTTCCCGCCAATAAACATTGAAAACCTATTAATTTGTTCGTAAGAACTTTAGTCCCGTTTTTACGAATAAAATTATCGTATTTTAGAATAACATTTTTCTCCGCGTACGCCATTTCCCCGCAACTTGGTTTGTTCCCCTCGCCTTTACGGACAGGTCTATGGTTTCTTATGTCTATGTGAAACTTGAAAGCCGAAATTAGCAATTTTAGATGAAACGAACGTATGATTCGTACAAATTAAATAAAGTATAACTCACAACTCACAACACCAAATAAGTACCTACTACCTAGTTAATTGTTCACAAGCACATGCCTACATAACATAAAACAAATAAAATTATGCAAGTAAAATTACGTAGGTTTTTATTTAATTTGTGGAAATAAATATTTATTCATGTGATTCTACATCGATCGTTACTACTTATTAATTGCATAAAAACATTAAGCAAGACATACAGATATTTCGAAATTAAACTATTTAATTGTACCTTCATACATAATTTCATTATGCTGCATAAAGAGATTCCACAATGCATATTACGATAATCTTACAATACAATATTACATGCGTCGATAGCTGCACTATTAATAGGTAGTAGTGAGAATGCAAACATAGAAAAAATATGTCAGCTCATACAATCATGTAATACATTTTCTTTAAATACTTAAGACGATAGACTTCGCTTTTCGGCCCATACAAAAAGGACGCCCGGGAAAAAACACTTTTCTACATCGAAAATTGCACAAAATGAATATATTTTTTTATACTGCCTTCTAGAGGGTGAAAACTATGTTGGTATGTTTTCTAATTTTCGATGCGTTTCGTATTAACGTAAACATTCACTGTCAAACATGTACGATTTATCAAAAAATATTATTTAAGGAAAAAGTGCTGCTAACTCAACTCTCATAAAGAATTATGAAATTACAAAAAGCTACCGACGTAGCTTCTTCTTTCTAAAAAATATATATTTTTTAAAATTTCAATTTCGTGAAAGTTTCGGTGTAGAAAAGTGTATTCTCCATAAACCCCTTTTCGAGCGATTTCTGTAGGTAAATTTGAGCGTTGTCTCATTCGCACATTTCGCATTCGCATGTATTGTAAGTGTTCGTGAGCTTATTGTGAGCGGGACAGAATGACAGACGCGGGTGTTCCGCGTGTCGTTCAAAGTCTAGCCTCTTAACACCTCAAATTGCGAACATTTTTCTCGATCATATTTAACGAGTAGCTCTAGAATTCAAGGCAGTGGTTAGTTGGAGGTCTTATTAGGAATTGAAATATATACCCAGCAAATAAACATAAATAAAAATAAACTGAAAGGAAATAAAAAAAATAATAATGTGGGTTGAAGTATATTAAGGCTTGATGTTTGGAATAAACCAAATATATTCGGTGAAATAACACTTTCAGTGGTAAGTTCGAGAATTTCAGTGGTAAGTTTTAGAATTTCAGCGGTAAGTTCTAGGTTTCAGACGAGGTAGGAGGGGATGCCGCACAGCTTCTCCAGGTAACAAACTGGAAGTCAACTGCTGAGGACAGGAGGGTTGGAGGCGAATATTGCGGGAGGCCAAAGCTCGATTTGGGCTGTAGCGCCATCAAAGAAGAAGTTCTAGGTTTCAGTGGTAGGTGGGAGAATTTCAGTGGTAAGTTCGTGAATTTCAAGTGGCAAGTTCGAGAATTTAAGTGGTAAGTATGAGAATTATCAGTAATTAATTTTGATAAATATGCAGGATTGAAGTATTCAGACCATTATTATTATTGAAATAAAATTTCGTTTCAACTTACACGGAGAAAAATGTTATTCGAAAAAACGATCATTTTAATAGTAAAAACGGTTAAAAACGGTACTGAAGTTCTTACGAACAAATTAACAGTGTTTCACTGTTTGTTGGCGGGAAAATGTACGAATAATTTGTTGGTATACGTACGAAATTACGTATACCAACAAATTATTCTTATATGTTCCCGCCAATAAACATTGAAACCCTGTTAATTTGTTCGTAAGAACTTCAGTCCCGTTTTTAACCGTTTTTACTATTAAGATGATCGTTTTTTCGAATAACATTTTTCTCCGTGTAATTACTATAAAAAACAACTGTTTGAGAATGCATTCAAAATAATACAAAGAGGAAATAAATTGAGAGTTTAAACTCAAATGTCAGGGGATTTTAATTTACGATTTACGATTTAAGATTTTCAAGACGAAAAGTATTATCGTGATTTAGATTTGGGGTATTAGGCCGCGTTGAGTTATCTCCTTATTTAGCCAACGTTTTCTGTCATGGTCGTCCCAGAAAGTTTGCAACAAAAATCAACAGAAGAAACGTGGGCGGCGTTTTCTCCGTACAAACTACTCCACTTTTCCTCTCTGGATTTTGATATTAGTGCAAATGGTTTTTAACATAATATATATATTAACCTACGTTTTGCTTTTTGTTGATAAGTTACTTCTTCTAGGAGTCAAAAATACTTAAATTTGCTTACTTTGAGAGCCATCAACAAACATTCAGTATACATACAAATTTGACAAAGTATTTTTAAAAAAGCAAAACGTAAAGACACAGAAAATTTTCTTCTAGTATAATACATAAATAGCAGTGAAAAACCCGCTCCGCGGGTTTTTGCTGCTACGCCCTGCGGGCGGCTTTTCTTTCTGCTTCGCACAGTTTAAGTGTTGGTGCCTATTTATAAAACATCACCCTTTTGCAAAACTAAATACTATTATTAACATTAAACTACAGAATACTTATATTTAATAGGTAGATATATATTAGTAGACATTATTACATTAATACCGTGAAAAATGAGAGGAACATAAATCTTCTTAATATTGAATAAAAGCGAAAAATGTTTCCTCTTCTTCATACTTTTTTCCTTAAATATAGTATTATAGATGGCGCCACTTCCGTTTGCAAAACGCGTATGGGCGAGATCTAAGTGTGTAGATTACGGCAGCAGCTCCGTGGAAAAATGCACGTTCACGGACGGCTCAGAACGGTGTCCATACAGTGTGGCGTGGAGATTTACTAGGAGTCGGGTTCCTTAATTTGAACCGTACGGGCATTACCGTATTAATATACTCCGATACAAATCAGCCCAAGGTGCAGTTGACGCCTTTGCTCAGTATTCAGGGGGTTACAGCGACAGTGACAGTGACAGCGACAATTTTGTAAAATACCTATTATTCAAATTTATTGGCGCCCGTGTTTCCTCGCATTAATTTATTAAAGAATATAAAAAATATTATGGGTGCATATAATAATTATAATGTATGCTACACTTTTCTTAATGGTGTTCAAAGTATCCAAGAACATCACAATCGTCAATCACAAGACAAAGTCAAATAAGTACTTACATTATTATGAATAGATAATAATTAGTCTTGCAAAATGCGGTTTAAAGCAAGTAGTAGGCATGATTCCGTGTAAATAAAATTATGTTTTGCATTATAAATGCTGTATTAATAGTGCATTATCAATAGACTTCTGTCCTAATATCAGAAGATTATCGTTGTAACAGAATTAACGATGAAAAACTTCAGGTATTTTTGATTTTTATTATTACAAACCTACTTTCTTAGATGTGGTGACGACATAAATAGGCATTTCTCAAACTGCATAAAATGATACAATTTTTGAAGATACTTGCGTCATTGAAGACCAAACTTTAAAATGTATTGAGGAGCCAATCACGTGACCGAGCAATGACGAAAAATTTTCCAACTCGTGCATGGATTTATGACAATAGTGTTGTCTTACTAGTTATTGAAAGCCCGCCAATAGCGTGAAAATTGAAAAAAAAAGACAACCGCAAAGCGTAAAAAAACTTGGCATCTTCAAAAACACTTTAAATAACAATTTCTTCAATTGAATCTTTCGAGATAAGGTATATATTTCCACACCTATTTTCCTGTCTTCTGATTTCCGGTACCATTTTTTTGATTTGTTGTGCCTTCAGATTGTCAGATAATATTAAAATAAATAATAACTATCAAACTATCACCAGTCATTAGAACTGATTCATTTAGAATATTTAGATTTTAGATAATCGCTTGTAGATTGCATGCAGTAGGCAATGCTTTCTCAGAAGTAGTAGTTGTGTTCAACTGTAATATAGTTACAATGAAGCTATAATAACTCATAACAATAATAAAAAACCAATGTTAGCATATTCTTCTGCAATTGTCCTATATAATTTAATTATCATATTTTACTTAATGACTATACTGTCCAAGAAAATTATTATCATAGTACTTCCATATAAACCAAGTATTGAATTAGTGTCGAATATTTCAAAGGCCAATATGTGTTCTACTCGCAGTATTTAATTAAAGCATGTGAAGTATTTCTTAACGATCAAAATTTTTTAAACCAAAAACACATGATTTTGAATTACTTTGTAGTGCTTTGTACATACATACCAATTCTAGGAACACTAAGTAAATACAAAAATTAATTCTATTGAATGTAGCTACAACTTTGTGGTCCATCGTTCTTTGTTCGGAAAATTGTCGGTGTTATTATAAAAAGTATTGTGGTTTCGAAACAAAGTACCTACTTAATATTGTGTCATTAAAAACGATTGTTTTGAAAAGTGTGGTTTATTTCCACGAAAATCTATTTTACAAGCTCTCGTGAAAATCTTTAAAGGCCCGAAATATTTTAGGACAGATATTCTGTTAAATTACAAAGATCTAATCAATTATTAATTGTAAATATATTTACAAATAAAGAAGGTGTCATCAAGCTTCTTGAACTGAAATAATTACAAATTCGCGATTGATAGATATTACAAAAAGATATATCAGTTATGAAGCAACAATCACTTTTCCACGCTTGATGGTTAAGAGCCATTGACCAGCGGCTAATTAAAGTTTAAAAATGCTTGCAACTGTACAGAGAGGTTTCGATGAGAAATATCGATTATTTCCCGCATCAAATTTTTTAAACTAAAAATTTAATATTGATTTACTTAATTCAAAACTTGCTTTTTATATATATCTACACTCAAGTAAGCAATAAAAATGCTCAATTATTAAAGATCGTGTAGTTCTTGTAAGTATTTTTTATCATAAGTATTTATGATTTTTCAAAAAAAAGTGTGTAAAAAAAATCGGAAATATTTTAGTTTGTAAGACCTTAAATAACTAGAAAAACTGAGGTCTTTTCGTCACTAAACACGTTCTCGGATTTATTGTTTAATGATTTTAATTAAATAAAAATAAAATTCTGAAAAATGTGTCTATTAGATTATGTGTTGATTTATTTTGTTGTATGATTATATAATTTGAAATTTGTGTTGTATAATACAATACCTATGTCGTTTGAAAATTGAACAAATCTGCAAACGACCAACGGTATAACCTCAGTACATTAAAAATAAACTTAGTTATTCAAAAATTTTAAAATTCGTTTACCAGATAAAATAACAATCTTTCAAAATCAATTTTTGTTTTTTTTTTTTTGTAAAAAATAGTCAATAAGGACTAATTTCCGGTATTCTCTGACCTTAAGACCCTCTTAATAATGAAAATATACGGTTCTGTCTATATTGATTTACCTAGGTAGATTTCTTCAAATAAAAGCTCTTCGAAAATATCGTTGTTTATAGTTCTAGAAATATCAAAAGAAGACGCATTCCATGTAGATTGGGTCACTTCCCAACAAATAACGTCTGCACTGTGTGTACTTGCCATAGTTGCCAAGTTGGTATACACGCTCACTGACTTTTTGTATCGTCAGACACTCGGATGCTACTCTACTTGCCAAAATTAATGTTAAGGTCAACCAATGCTGTAAGTTAGCGCTGCCATTACACTCGATATCGCGCAGGGTCAACGTAGAGGCCTATGCTAACAGATAAGCAATCCAAAGCTTAAGAATTAATTTAAAATTACACAACTGAGAAGGTCACAGTTGGCTTAAACTTATTCAAAATTCTTGTATCTTAGTTTGTAACATTTTCTGCTAATTTGGCGACGATCGCCTCATCGGAAATAATATCGTTTATCATTGCGACAGGAGTATTTTACAATGTTTGTATTTCGAGGAATATGTCCTTGTCGGGCAAATGCCAGTTGCATTATATCGATCGTCCCAGTTGATAAGTCCGACATCTCCGAAAAATCAAAATATGCAGTTTTTTTTTTTTTTTAATTTTTCTAATGATGTATTAAAATTGTGCTTCCGATTACTTCTAATTAGCTTACTCGAACAAATAATATCCTTTATTTTGAAAATTTTATTTATATTACAGATTTTCTTTTAGGTAGATACTAAAAAAAGTACAACGCTGTCGACAAATCATTCGTTAAAACATTTCTCCTTAGCTTTATATTATGTTTCCTCTTTTACCATTTATTTATCACAAATAAAATGTTATTATATAGAACCATAATTAATTTTCACATGATTTAAGGTTTGTTATCTTAATATATAAAAATGAATGTTTCCTTGCGGTACCTAAACCATTAATCCGATTGCGAAGAAACTTTGGTGATTTATCCGGTGCATGCCCGCAAAGATTTCTAAATGTAAGGGTAAGCTCTGGCGTTATGAAATTTGTATAAAAAAATTACAATAGGTTGCACACGAGTTGTTCCAAAAATGTGTGTATTTCACATATTTTAGCGGCATTGCGGGAAGACGGAAGGGAAAGTGCAGAATCAAATCACAAACACCTTCTTTCTTTGAAACGCAAGCCGGGTACTCGGTAGTATTTTATACAATATTAGTTATCATTTAGTGAACGTGTTTTGAAACACCGAAAAGATACTTACGCACCACAGTCAAAAAGAGAGAAAAGTCGCTCTTCTATATATTATAATTATTTTAGGAATAGTAGGTATATCCGTTTCGCATTTCATAATTATGTAGGTAGGTACCCTAAGATGATCGGTACCACTTTAAAAAAAAACGAGTGTGCTTTAGACCACACGACTGAAGTAAATAGCTCCTCTATATGTACGTCCATATATATAAAATATATACATATATTAATTATCTACAAATATTTATTTAAATTTATTATCATTCGCCTCCCCGATCAAGCCGCGCGCATCGACATCCGCTCCCCCCCTCGTTTGGCGCGTCACTGGTATTTCAAAATACTGACTGAAATATTTCATGCAGTGGCTATCAGAGGAAGATAGAAAGAAAATGTGCACGCGCACTGTTCTCTCTTGCTTCTACAGTGAGCCCGTTCGCCTCGCATGCATTTCACTTTTCGTTACACATTTGCCAGTTTACCCCTCAAGTCAAGCGTGCGTAAAGAAGTATTTACTTCAATAATTCATTAACGGGATTTTTGGTTGTACCTGTGCATAAACAATCGATAAAAGTGTATGAAATTTCTTACCTCAGCACGTAAGCGTCGACTTGCTCGCTGTGAGTGAAAGAAATAATTTCACAGCGAACAATCTTCAACAAACTCTCCCATTTTTGTCTGTAACAAAGAAAAACAACATAAATGAACTATCATGATTAATTAAAATAAATTGGAAACTGGAAACAATAAAGAATTTTCTTGTACATCATTCTTGTACACAACCTCCGTGGTTAAAATTAAGTGATAGTAACTTCCTTAACCCGGAGGTCAATGGTTCAAATGTCTGCGGGGCAAATAAAAAGCCACCTACGGCTCTCAATTAATATAATTAGTTATATTTTGTACCTCGTTCCAGATTGGAGTAGTATACTCTTAGAATCGCCATACGCCGTTCTTCCATGGAGCTACCTTCAAGCGACGCGATCGCCGCCCGTCTGTGTTTTCCATACTATTATTAGTGTTTGAAAACGCCGCTAGGTGCTACACTAGCAAATTTGTTTGACAGGTAGCGGTAGCGTCGCTTGTGAATAGCTACGTGGAAGAACGGCGTTAGTGAGAGACCACTACTGAGAATCCAAACCATATTTGAAATAGCTTTACTAATGTTTAGTGACCAGATCTGGTTATACAGGTACTCCCCACTCTTTCTCTTCCACGTATCCGTCCCCACCTCCCGAAGCCTCGTAAAATTCCCTAAATTCAATAACAAAGTCTCACTGGCTTCGGCATTAGAGATTCTTTTGCGGTATCACTTAAAAATATAGAGCAAAAATCATTGATATAATAATAACAATATGTACGGCAAAAATTTTAAAAAATTACATAAAAACATTGATAAAACTTAATTGTATCTATCTGCATTAAAAATAGTTTGTTTTGCTGTTTATTGAACCTTACCATAGCTCTAAAATATTTTCTTTTGCTATTTATTGGACCATATCACTAAGTTATTTTTCTCCATTTTGGGTCATTAACCTCGGTCGAAAATGTAATTATATAATAATATATTGTGGAAGAAAAAATAAAACATATTTCTATATGCGTCCGAGAATCCTTCTACAGCATTCCGTCTACTTACATCCTAATTAACACTGGTGAACAATATCTCAACTGGAAAGATGCAAATTACACGTATTAAGGACAATAAGGACTAGTTGCTTCACAGAATTTGAACAATTCATCAATTTCAAAGTAAATTTTCAAGTTCTGTAGGGGTTCTATTTGAGTTCGGTTATTATATCATTATTGGTCAGTTGCTTCACGAAGGTAACTGAAATTATAATAGAACTAAAGAACTTGAATAAAACTTTTATATAACTTGAAATTTAACTATAAAAAATTGTTTATTTAGAATGCCAGAATTTATACATATGGCGGTCTAACCTCCCCGCTGTAAGTGTTGATGTTACAATAGCTGAATTGACAAAAGGCACTAAGGCATCGTGAGTAAACCCTCTGCTAGCGTCCTCCATCACACCCAAACAACATTTTCCGCTTATAATTATAGTTGTTATTTAGCAGTTTAAAAATAATATTGTCAGGTTTTTCGTAACCCGGGAATTTGTCGTTTTTATTTATTTATTTATTACCGCCGTTTAGGGGTTTTTACCCAAGAATAATAATTATACATTATACAGTAATTATACACAATAGTTAATAATTATACAAACTCGTAACTGAACTGCCTCAGTAACAACATTTTTTATTTTTTTGGTGACAAATTGAAAATTTACTGATTCGGTAAAATTATTTCCTTCAATAGTATTCTATGAATTCCCAGAATTTCTGCACTGAGATAAATCACGATTTCTAGTTTTACGTAGTGGAATCCGAATACACAAGTTTAATAAATAATTAAACAATTAAATTAAATAAATAATTAAACAAACAATAAATAAGATAATTTAATAATAATTATATTATTCTCAATAATAAAACTTGAAAACCTTTCATTTGTATTCTATAAACAAAGATGATGGTTTATTTTATTTTCAACCGTGTATAAACCAAACGAGCAGTCCCGATAGATAACTAAATAAAAATCCGTTAACCAATTAAAACTAAATCAATATTAATTTTGTCAAATGATTGTGGTATCTTCTTGCCAACTATTAGTCGATAACCTATGCACCCAGCCGTCCCTTATCAACCAAACGTCAACACACGCACGTCTAAATAATTGACTAAACGTAGCGAAGTCCCGTTTTAACACGACAATTTCGCATTTCATCTGTCTGTAAATTTAAGTGTGAGTTCCTTTTCCATTTTTGAAAAGCTGCTACATTCACTAAGTCATTAAATCAAGCCTTACTTTGAGAAGATGGCTAACTTTGACTATGATTCAGAAAATATCATTTTTGCAAATAAGAAATCGTCGTGTTCATTCAGATGTTCTTATTCGCATTTTTTAAGTATTATGGTATCAACCTAGCCTATTAAAAGTTTGAAAACACAATTGTCATTGAATTAGGGACGTTTCTTGGGACAGATTGTATAATACCTTATTAACCCCTAAAAAAATTGGCGTATTTTGTCAGAGGCTAAAAATATTCCCGCTTTGCAATAAAATCCAAATAAATGGAACATTTGATTACGTATTCGAAAACTAAAAACTGATTTCCAAAGGTGATGAAATAGGCTTTCAAATTTATATATTAAAAATTACTATGTATTTTTTTAAATATAATTTTTTTTTGCGAAAACTTTAAAAAATGTTTTAAAGTTTTTTGTTTTTTTAGTTTTAAAAATGGCTCACTACTTTTTTTTCTAACTAAAATTACTGATAATGAAAAAAAACACATACTTATTTCATTAGATAAATGATTTATAAACCTTACTTTGTTTCATGTAAAAAAAAATCTTAAAAAATTCACAAAGTTCCATAATTTTTTTCAAATCGCTATCGTAAACTTTGGTTTCAGAAAGGGGTAAATTTGAATTTTTTGTGGTTTTCTTTTAGATTTGAATATATAGTTTGTTGTATTCTCTTTCCAATACCGTTTAGATCACATTTCTGACTATGATAGTAAGGGAAAAACAACGATTTCTGTGAGACCTATGTGAGCTGGGACAAATATGGTCTCCTGTGATTAAACGGGTCAATTGAAAAAATATATATGTTTAAAATGTAAGGTTATGATTAAGTGGGTAGGTATTAACGTACCTACTCACAATCTAATGATTTCAGATGATAATTTGGGTTTGAATTACCAAATATGACAAAATTAGTAACATACATTTTTGGATACAATGTTCTGTTAACAGAACTACCGGTATACCATAATACAACCTACAATAATGTATGAAATACATTCATTTGTATTAAATTAATAAAACTTGCATTTTCCATTCGACAGTTTTCATTGACCAGAGCCAAAAAAGCTATGAAACTTAAACACACCTCTATTTTTAGGTAAATTGTTAGGCAGACAGAGACCGTCACACAACTTTGTATTGGCACACACTCTTTGCTTTATTCACATTCCGTCATCTCATGTCTCAAATATATCCTTCTTTTATTCTGACTTTTGATATACATATATGGCCCAAATATGTATTTGTCTTATTCGGGCGACCTCGATTTCATCTCCTATTTACTTCCGCATGATGTATTTATTCTCTTTATACTCCTTTCTTTGTGCATCCGTTCTACATCCAAACTATCCAAGTGTCCCTTTCTTAATTTTATCCGTTACTCTTACTTGATTTCCTTCTGGGTCACCAAATTTTTAACGGTTCCATGACAGTTGGTCCCTCGACAGTTGGCCCCGCGGCAGACTTTTTTTTTTTTTTTTTTTTTTTTTTAAATTTTTTTTTTTTAAAAAGAAAGACAAACATTCCCGGGTTACGAATAACCCAACAACATTTGAAAATCTCCTACTACCACCACACTAAGCGGAAGATGTTGCTTGTGTTGTGGTGGAGGACTTAGCCAGCCGAGGAATCGAACACGGAACGCCTGGGTGGGACCCAAACGCGATGCCCACTGAACCACTGACCGGTCATATTTTAAACAATATGCAGTCAATCGGTTTAGGGAAAACACGGCATACTTACCATACACAAAATATAGCTAAGTGTCCCGTAAGGGGTTTACAGAGAGGATATAACGTTGAATGACAAATATATAAAACAAATGTTCATTCAAATACATCTAGAATAAAACTATTGTCTATAATACTGTTTATACCAGCCATAAGTACAAAAATTCAACTTAAAATGAAACCCGGTGGTGGAGAAATTTGAAAAATACATTTTACTAAATTGTTGCTGACACTGTTGCTCTTACTCCACCGGATATAAAGCGAAAGGGACAATGCACCTGGGGCTACTAATACCTAACTAAAATCGAGGTTTTGTATTCCACACTTTTTTCCTCCAAAATGGACTAATTTTCAATTTTTTTTTTACCAACTACATAAGAAAAAACTATTCTATGTCTGTACGTTTTGCTTTTTTAAAAAAAACATCGTCTAGTTTGTATACTGAACGTCTTTTGACGGCGTTTAAACCAGTCAGTTTTATTGATTTTTGGAAGGTCATAACTTCTATAAAAAGTAACTTACAAAAAAAAACAAAAAGTACCGATAGGCTATCTATTTTATTGATATCTATTTTACGTAAAAACAATATTTTCTCGAGGGTTAAAATCCAGAGAGATAAATAGGGAATACGTTTGTATTTGTATGGAAAAATCACCGCCGGGTATCCCCTTAATAAAATAAATTAGTTCGATAATAATTGATATCTACACCATCATTTTATAAAGGTGTTTTAGAAGTCGATTTTAGGTTTGAAATTGGTAAGAAATAATAATTTTTTTACAATTATTACTGTTGGGGGATCAAATGTTGGGTCACCATTTTTAACGTACATGGTTTTACCACACATAAGCCTTAGGGATCTTGTTTCTACAGCATTCAGTCTACTTTTATGTTGCGACAGGAAAGGGTTGGGAGTATCAGTACTTTCATAAATGTAAAAAATAAGCTTTGGAGCAAATGAAAGAAAAAACCTAAGCCAAAACCTTGAATTCAGGCGTATCATTATCATTCATTATTTTTTTACTACCTTCTGCGAACCTGATATTTATCAGGGCATTTTTTAGCGTCTGGCTTTACAAGGCATTGGTGGTGGGTGGGAACTGGGAATATATTAAAAATGCCCAAAACATGAAAACAAAGAGTCCAAAAAAATGGCAATTAGTTAAATATGCAGTCGAACAGAGATTATTAAATCTTAAAAAAAACGTATGTTCCTTTATCATTGAAGAAGAAGATAACAATAATATTCAAATTTTTTTAAATATGAAAATGAACAAGACACATAAAAATAATAAAAGATAACGGTCGCAACTGGGACTCGAACCCAGAACCTTACGTCTTGAAGTTGACAATTACGACAGTCTCATAATAGATCGCAGTAGCCCAATTGATAGAGGTGTATGTCCCGGTAAGACGTAAGGTTCTGGGTTCGAGTCCCAGTTGCGACCGTTATCTTTTATGATTTTTCTGTCTTGTTCATTTTCATATTTTAAAAAATTAGATTATTATTGTTATCTTCTTCTTCAATGATATATTACATTGATGGGAATAACCTTCAAAAGTTAAAAAGAGAGTTTTTCTTATAAAAATACGAATGTTTCTTTGTTTGTCCCTTATGCGTTCTTAAACCATTCATCCGATTGAGATGAAACTTTGGAAATTTGATGTGTGCTTGCCCGAGATGGTTTCTATATACAATAGTGAGCTCTGGCGTTGTTAAATTATTTCTATACTATTCATCCGATTGCGATGAAACTTTGGAAATTTGATGTACATATGCCGGCGAAGGTTTCTATATAGGCTGGTGAGGTCTGGCGTTATGAAATTTGTACAAAAAATTGTAATAGGTGGCACGCGAGTTGTTTGAAAAGTGACTGTATTTCATATTTAGTTTATAGTTTAGAAACAATTTATGTATTTAATTGGCATTTCAACGCATGCAGTGAACTCGCTAGTAAAAATAAAATGACTACACATTGGGTTTATAAAAACCCCTATTTAAAACACACGAAAATAGATTTTTAAAATATGTTTATCCCACAGACTTATGAATATTGATAGACATGAAAAGATAGGAAAGGGGTATAAACAAACTATAGCGGGACGCGGAGGGGTGAGTTGACTGTGATTCGTCAATTAATCCATCTGACAGTATATAGGCATCTCGCATCATAATATCACCATTTAGTTCTTAAAAGTAAAATCTGCTTTTGAATGAATAGACCTTTTTAAATGGGAGCGCGAATTGCTTGCCTCATTATGTAGAAACTTGCAAAGTCCATATACACTAAAATAAAGGTCATAACTGTTTTCAGAGTCGAATATTTTGTTGCCGTATTTGGTTAAGACACTTTTACAAATGTTTCATAATTTACTTACCCCAGTAAACAGCGTGGAGCACACTCCAGAACCGCCTACATTTTTTACGATTGAAATATTTTAGGGTTGTCACAATCGCTTTGTTCCTATTAATAATAAAATAAAATAATTATCTCTTTTAATTAAAATTAATTAACTTGAATTATTTCACACGTTATTGAATTACGATAATACGTAGCAGTTACATTATTATTTGCTCCTAATGTTTGTAGATACTCTCAGTATCGCCCCAACTGCTTGAAATCGCTATAAGCGTGTTGAGTGACCAGATCTACATAGCTAGGTACTTCTCACCACAACATCGACGCATCGTGTGTAGGCAACAACCCCCCCCCCCCCCCCCCCCCCCCCCTCCATCTCTACCACCCGTCTTATCGGGGTTCTGCAAGTCGGATCGTACGTAGCTATGAGTGGGATATTGTTTGGGAGTTTTTAACGACGAAGGTGTTTTCATTTATTTTTTGGGTACGTATATATAATATTTAAAAATACAATTTTGGTTTAGGTACATTTATTTTATTAATCATAAACGCCCTAATGGGCTTTTACACATTTATACAGTTTTTGTGATTTGAGTAAACAGATCAGGTAAAGTTTTAGATAACAGAAAAAAATACAAAGATGGGTATAACAAGACGTAGGTGTAGAGGTGCAATTAAATATATGTTTTAATAATATAAATACATATAAAATAAAAAAAAAGAAATATAGGTATATAAATATAATATTAGATATGTAGGTATCATAAAATATAACATATAATAATAATATGATGCGAGTTCTTAATACATAATTTACAAATGCCAAACACGTAACAAGAAAGATAAAAACATTAGCAATACATAACCGCTTTACATAACATTTAAGCATATGTCAGCAGAAACTTAGTAAAATAGTATTATATACACCGACACAATACCAATATTCTCTGACTATGCATAACATTATGACAAATATACGAGTTATATATAATTTACAATATATATATATATATATATATATATATATATATATATATATATATATATATATATATATATATAAGTAAGGTAGGTATATATATATAAAGACGGGTTGGGCTTCCTGAATCTGGGGAATAGAGACGTAATATTATATTTTTAGGTATAAAAACATTTAATCAGTTACTAGGGTGATCCGCGCACTACATTATAATACAATTTGTTTTTGAAGTCATCAAAGGTCCATAATCAATTGGTACTCACAATGCTTTCTGGAATAGGAGTGGGTAACATACAACTTACGAGCACACATGACTGAGCAGCCGCGGCTACAGCCTCGATCTCCGTGAGGCACATAGTCATAGGTTCTGGTTCACTTTCCTTTTCGAAACAAGACAAAGTTGACAATATTAGGTATATAATCATTATTGTACTTGGTAATTTACAAATTTATTACAAATTTGTGACATGCACTATCAATCAAATATTTATTTAAAGAAAAATTAAATATAAGAATGGACTCACGACATGTGTGCTGTGTAGAGCAGGTGAGCAAGAAACTAGAGAAAAATCAAAATCCTCTTGGGGGTTCATCCAAAAAGTATTATTGGTCAATTTTTCGAAGAAAACTTCTTCGAAAAGGTTTTCACTTTGTGACGTCATTATTTATTTTAATTAAAAGACAAAATAACTTTATTTATACACAATCTACATGTTTCGTGAACGATTTTCACATCATCAGGAACAAATTACTTAAATTATTATTAATTATTAAAGTATACATTTGGTCCTGGTGATATGAACATCGTTCACGAAACATGTAGATTGTGTATAAATAAAAGTGATGTAAACAAAGTTATGTTGTCTTTTAATTAAAATCTTATTGGTCATTTCGTCAGCTAGAGAAAGACATACATAATATGATTTCTCAAAGAAGTTGTCGCTTAATTTCTGAAATGGATGGATAATGACATTAAAATAATTATATGTAATGAATACCTAAAAAAAATAATTATTAGTCAATAAAAAATTTACATACTAACGATAATTTTTTCTGTAACAGATGAAAAAGAGACCGATGGAATCGCACCTACACGTAGCACACGTGTGCCCTGTTTGTTTATTATAAAATCTGTCTCTTTGAAATGTTCTGAGCAGATACGAAGGTTACGAATACTTCTGCTCACGTTTACCGGATGAAAGCTGCCACATTGTTTTCAAGTCTTCTTTTTTAGAAAATCTATAAGAAAATACATAACATTTCACTTTTAAGAAGATAATAGAAAAGGAAAACAACTAAAAAAGAAATGAAATTATTTACACACAGCCTTTATCAGCGATTCCTAAGAGTATTTGGAGTCAAAATTTAGATATCATTTTGCCGTCCGATGACATTTTTTCAATTAAAAACAAAAAAACATGTTTTTTTTATCACACGTTCCAGCAGTACCGTACGTACGAAACAACGCGCGTACCTAACACGTGGTCCGTTGTGAGGTGTGACAGTATGATCCAAAGGTAATGTGATCGGTGGCGACGAGCGATAGAAATATATTTATTTTTTAATTTTAATTGATAAAAAAAATATCATCGGACACCAAAATGACACCTACATTTTTCATTCCAAACATGCTTACTGTATCTACATTTTACGTCCAAACATACCACGGACGAGTACATAATTAAGAAAGCAAAATATAAAATAACGCCTAATAAATAAAACCATACTTTAATCTACTTTTAACCCCTTACTAAAAACGTGTTTTAAATTTTACACAACTGATAACAGTGATAACCAACTATTTATCCTATATTAACGGTTGTTTATGAGTTGTGTAAAATTCAAAATTCGTTTAGTAATAACGCCCTTAAAGTGGAATAAATTTAAAAATGATTGGTTTATTATCCTTTATTTATACGACGGAGTTCCATCGAGAAATAACAGATGAAAAAACAGACGCTCCAAATGATACGATAATATATTTGATCAAAGCGCTACAGGCGAAGGCACATCCCTGATTCTTTTGCAAACGGCTTTGTGTTTCGCGTCGTCGCCATGTATATTATGTCATAGTATGTGTTACTAAAACTGGGATGCTATCATGGTCGATCGATAAGGATCGGTAGGATAATTGTCGGTAACTTCTCATCGTTCCCTAGGACAATGCAGATCGCAAACAACAGTTGATATCGAATATATTAAGAACACTTAGTCATTGTGAAGTGTTACCTAATCGTTTGCAATCTGCAGTTGTCCTAGGGAACGATGAGAAGTTACCAACAATTTATCCTACCGATCCTTATCGATCGACCATGCTAGCACCCCTGATCATATTATATAATCCGAATAAGCTTAAAATGTTGTAAAATAATGCTTACCTATGGAATGTAATACGACAATTGGGTTTATTCTCTTTTTCACTTCTGTTTTTACACGTTTTAATAGCACAAGCAACCATTTTTGCCGTGTTATTTCGTAAAATGTACCGATGAGAGCTCGGCGCTAGTCCGCACAAGAATGATGACGTCACACATTCTACGCCGTACGCGTGTCCGGCTGGTTCCAAATGGAACCGGTATAGGGAGGGGGAAATAATACGCTATTATCGCTTAGGGCAGGTCTATATATTCATATGTCTATGGTTTATCCATAATATGTATTTAAAAAACAAACCACGCATTTTATTAAATTTGAAAAAACTGCAGTTGCAAGCAGAGTTTTACAATTTAAAAAATGAGAGATCATTTAAAATACTTTTCGCTGTTTCTAAACATTTTACAAATAAAATTTCCATTAAAGTTCAAAGTTTTATGACGCCATCTTTGATTTTATTAATATGATGTGACGTTTGACGAAAGTTTTTTTGCCGAAAAACTTTTCAATTTAAATACGCACAAATTATTTAAATAACCGGAACTAAGAACATAATAACCTGTTTTGTGCATATTTTCCATCCCCCCGACGTAAGTAGTTGTTTCCACTGGATATTGCGTGCGTGACGCGGAATTCGACAACTTCACCAAAATATATTTTATCAATTCACCGTTGGTAAGAAATTGTATGAAAACTGCCATGAAAACGAGTGGGTCTTTGAATTGTTTTTCGACCGACAATATTATAATAATACATTACACTTTTTATTTAACTAGATAGGGGTTGTAGGTTGTAGGAAGTACATACATACATTTCAGACAAACCCACGCTGGAATTTACATACAAACTCATTCGCCTGACACTGGCTAAAACATTCCCTTGGGTTGAAATGCCATGAAAAAAAATAATGTGTAGGCAGTTCTTGCGTTCCCGCGAATAATTTATTAGATAGAATAGCGAAGCCGCTCAAAAAGAAGGAGAGATACGACAATACATTACTCGTTTAAAAAAGAGGAAAAATCTCGTGGGGGTTGTGTTAAGTAACATTTAAAGAAACATTGCGATTTTTTCATACACATAAATTGTAAAATAACAGAAACAAACATGTAAATAATAATTTTCGGAGCATACTTTGAGATTAACTTCTTGAGGAAATTTCAAATAATTACCGTTTCGGCCGGCGTGGGGAATGTATAGATCAGTGATTCCCAGAGTGGTCAAGATGGACCCCCAGGGGTCCACGGGAGACTCGATGTGAGACATGATAACAAAATGATGGGCACAAGTTGTATGTGGGGGTCTACCAAAATTTATCTGGTTTCGATACTAAAGAACAAAAATGATGTCTTGGATTTACCTATCAATGTAGGCCAGTGGTTCCCAAAGTGATTAGCCCCCCCTCGGATGGTTTTTTGCTAAGTCAGGAATTTTGGCAGGATCACGCATTCCCTTCCCCGGAGACCATGGGCAAATTTTGACTACGAAAAGTGGTCCATGTGCCAAAAGAGTTTGGGAACCACTGGTATAGATACTATCTTAAAGAAATACATTTTTTTTAAGTGCTTAAAAACTTCAAATGTTTAAGGAAAAAATGTAAGAAATCGGTAGAAATTCGGGATGCCGCCGCTTAATTCTCCGTTCTTATGATATTTGGTTGAATTGATCTGGCAACATTAAAACATTTATTAATGAAATGTTTTTATATGGTGTAGGTTTTTAAATTTTTAATTTGAAAGGAATTGGAAATTTGCTGAAAGATTTCCTAAAACAAACAAACGGGGGGGGGGGGGGGGAAATGGAGGGGTAGGTTAGGTTAATGTGAGTTGTGATGAATTATCATGTGAGGAAGTATCGTGTCTGAATAAAATTACTGTGGGAATTCAGACGCTGAGATCTCATAGTCCGATTAGACATGGAACCATAATAAAGCACACAGACGGGGGAAATTATTTGGGCTGCGCACGTAGCCTCTGTAAATAGCAATAATTAGATTATACATTTCAAAAGAAACACTCGTGCGAAAATTGCGTAAAAAAGCAAAAACATCCGTGAATTCCAAAATTTTGTTGTGTAAAAAGAACACGTCTATTTTAATATGATTCTTTGCATTATTACAAATCTTTATATATAAAAATCTCGAGTCACGATGTTAGTACGAGATAAACTCCGAAACTACAGAACCGATTTTGCTTAATATGTGTAATTTGGTATAACTTAAAAGGAAGGATAGATTTTTCGCGATTATTGACCTCAATATTTATTATTGCGAATTAAATGTTTGTTATGGGACAATGGTTTGAAATTATTTGTAAGTTGCACAAGTTTCTGACAGATGGTGGTGTGAGTTAACTTATTGACACAACACTTGGTTGTCTATGTTAGGTAACCATCCAGTAGATGGCGTTGTGTTTCGTTAGCCACAGTAACGCGTGATCGGGTCAGCTAGTTTAATATATTTTAAATATATAAATTATAAAAAAATATATATTTTATAAAAAAACACATTTAGAAAATATATTAATTTGTACTCGTTACTGGAAAAACCATCTGTAAATTTCGTCAAATGAATCTTCAGACACTGTTTTCTTAAAATATGAGAAATAGAGATAATTATTAATTGATTTATTTTCAGTTCGTGGAGCAGAATTTCTGAAATTTGAAAATGGAAATATTGTATTGCGGATTATAGAACCGCTTTTCGTATTCGCGTAATATCTGAAAATTAATATTTCGAGATTTTATTCTAGTTTACGAAATCACACTTACCTATACCTAGGTACTAGCCAGTTTTAACGGCAATGTAGTATTTACCTACCTCTACAATAAACCGGTATTATTTGATTAAAAAAATATTTTTCATAAGCATGTAGGTACAGTGTGTACCTATCATTCCACATTTTAACAATCTGCATTATTTCAAGGTGAACACCATTATGCAGATTTTTTGTTTTTATTGTTATGAACGTAAAATAAATATTCACAACAACAAAATGAGAGGCCCATGTTTACAGTCATTATTACACATTTGTAAAGTTACTTGTTATTATATCTTAGTCCGGCTGTAATATGAAAACCAAATTACGTAGGTACTGAATGTAAATTACGAACAAAATAGCCGGCAAGCAATTCAAGAAAATTGACAAAAGCTGTAGGCACCTACATAATAATACTTTTTAGTCTTTACCGTTTTTAGAGTATGACTTACTTCACTTACTTCATTCTTATTTTTACTTACTTCACACGTACCAACCGAGGATACCGGTTTAAATGGTTTGGGTGCGATTTTTCTCGCAAAATAAAAATAGGCGAATGGTCTGAATATCTGACGTCTTCGGAATAAATGGGAAAAGTTGGAAAATTCAGAGCACCCCTTCGGTCTGTCAAGAAACTCGGCAGCCTCCAATCTCCGACATGCCACCCTTGTTTATAATATATCAATCTGTAATAATTATGACGTGACGTAATGATTATTTTTCACACCTGATCACCGTCGATCGACTGCGCACCCCCTATCAGCTCATCAGCTGGGGGAAACTGTAACATTTACATTGTTGACAATCTGAGCGGGAATCTTGTCATTCAACAAAAGTCTTTGCATCAACCTTCAAAGTAACGATAAAGTTTAAAACTTTTTCCTACCTTGGTATCTTCCTCAGGTCGGCGTTTTTAGTAGGAACGAACCAAATCTCCAGTAACTTCTCCACACCTTCGAAAAATGGCACATCTTGATCACTATTATTTAACATTTCAGTTTCGGCCATCGCTACGCTGTCTTCGAGTGATTTTAATTTAAAAAATAAACTTTAAAAGTATAGAGAAAATACTTAATGCAATCTTTGTGATGTGCCAAGCGAGCACGACCGCGAAAAGTCAATTGAAAACTGACAGCAAAATTCTACTTCGATTTCTCAACACTAGGCCGGCGTGATTACAGATTACAGCACGTGGTGTGCGCCGTTCTCATCTGCGCATGACTCTCCCACCTCCCCACTAGCGATGAGTGATGTGTAGTCCAGTCGGAATGAGTTCTTGAACCCGAGTTCTTTGCGGAAAGCGCATCCCACTCCTACTCCTTTTTTCAAAGCAACTACTCCCAGAAAACTCGGACCCGAATGCCTAAAATGGAGGCCTCAGCACGGGTAAACCACCTAGTGAGGCCAACATTATTGAATTTTATTATAAAATGTAAAAATATTGCATCAATAAATAAATAAAATAATAATAATAATAATTAGCCACTCCCCGAAAACTCGGATCCCGACTTGGACCCAAATGCCTCTACCTAGCTCTCGGCAGAATGCTACGGACACACTTGCTCATTTGAAGCCAAAGAGCATGCTACCTAGTAGCATGTGTGTCAGTGACGTTGCTAGTAATGAGCATGCTCATTTGAAGCCAAAATAGCATACTCTCAAATCGACAGACGTTTGATTTGTGAGCATGCTCATTGGATTATCGGATGGAAGGGGAAGCCTCTAAGCATGTGTGGACAGGCTGGCTTATGAGCATGCTCATTTCAATCCGATCTCAGTTCGGAATAGCATTCCGCATTTGAGTATCTCGTTTTTGTATGCAATTTTAGAGAGTAGCTCGTCAAATATTGCGGAAGCATTCGTAAATGATTTTTATATCCGTTGACATCTCGCATTTCTACTAACAAATGATTACTTGCTCCAAGGTTTGCTCTTCTAGTGATCCGATTACGAACCCAAATCGATCTTTAAATTTTCTTATCCCTTCATAAATTTGGCGATTTTTGTCAGAGGCTAAAAATATTCCCGCTTTGAGATAAAATCCAAATAAATGGAATATTTGTTAACGTATCCGAAAACTAAAAGCTGTTTTCGAAAGGTGATGAAATATGCTTTTAAATTATATTATTGGAAATAACCAAGTAATTTTATAAATATAAAATTTTTGGATGAAAACTTTTAAAAGTTTTAAAAATGGTAACCTCACTTTTTTGTCATTTCATGTAAAAAAAAAAACTTTAAAAATTCACAAAGTTTCATAATTTTTATTCAAATTCTGATCGGAAAGTTTGGTTTCAAAAAGGTGTACATTTTATTTTTTTGTAGTTTACTTTTAGATTTGAATATATAGCGTGTTGTATTATCTTTCCAATACCATTTAAATCATACTTCTCACTATGATAGTAAGGGAGATACAACGATTTCTATGAGACCTTTGAGAGCTGGGACAAATAATATGGTATCCTGTGATTAACCGCGTTAATAAAATAAAATCTTTTATAATCGTTATAATTTTCTTAAATAATTAATAATTGCGTTGCAAGCAAAAAGATGTTTTGGGCGAACGGAATTGTCTCTATAGATACGATGACAGTTATTATTTGACATGAGCATGCTCTTTAAAGAGCATGTGTGTTCAATTGTTGGCTTTGAGCATGCTCATACATTAGATAGCTCAAGCCAAGCCTGTTCATTTATGAGCAAGTGTGTACAGTTGTGTGAGCATGCTCATTAAAGAGCATACTCATAAGCCGGCTTGTAATAAGCAAATGTGTCAGTACCTGTATTGCTTCCCGGCACCCACAGCGAGTTCTCGGCAAAAGGTGACACGTCAGCTTTTGCTAAACAACGGTCTTACGGTGAGTGAAAGTTCTGTTTATTAAACTAAAAAAAACACTGACATGTTTTCATTTAAGTAAAATGACTCCACAAAGTGAATTCGTGATTATTGAAGTAATTTTGTTCATTAGTATTGGAGTTAAATGCGATTGTGGGTTTGTTTTCGGTAGCGATCAGTAAATATTAGTTAAATAATAATATCGACTGACACGGATTTAGCATTCAATACTAGTAACTTTTAGGTAAGGCTTTTGACTCATACTCCGAAGGACGCGGGATCGAAT
Organism: Limnephilus auricula; assembly: GCA_951813805.1. Taxonomy (NCBI): domain Eukaryota; kingdom Metazoa; phylum Arthropoda; class Insecta; order Trichoptera; family Limnephilidae; genus Limnephilus; species Limnephilus auricula. Next base: position 38,364,312 of record OX638388.1, read on the forward strand.
CCCAGCGTGCGCAAATAAATTTTAATTGATTAATTTGTGTTATTTCACAAATCATTAATTTAAAATAATAGATATTATTTATGCAGCATGTTCTGGCATGTTCTGTCTATCCATAGAAGATACTGTCAGTATCGCCCTGTTGTAAGACCACCATTAAGAATTGAAACGTTGCTTGAAATGGTTTTAGCCATGTTTGGCGACCAGATCTGAATACCCAGGTGATTCCCCACCTTCCGCTTCCCCATCCCCTTCCCCTCCCCACTACCTTCAGCCTCACAATATACCCCGATTGGGTACGCCACAGACTAACTAGCTCCAGTCGGGAACACTTGGGACTCCTGTTCGGTATTCACATAAAAAATTTAAATTAAATTACATAAAAAAAGTAAAATAAAATATTTTTCAGTGTCAGTTAATATTTGATTAAATTACTTTAACTTAACTCTTGGGAATATAATGCAAGTAGCTGTCTTTAGTATATATATAAAAGGTGCATAGGTCCGAGTCTAGGTGCACCAGGAACCGTACGGCACGTGTCCTTAGTCCGTGTTCGGAGCTAGAACCGTCGTCCGTCGTGCGTCTCAACCTTAGAGTATGAATATTAGAGAGATGGCATGTGAAGTGTGCCCGCGCTCTCCAAGTGTGCCTTTTCGAGAATTTTATCACATGACTGACATTGGCTGCTGGTTTTGGCCGTTTTGAACGTTCCCAAATTTTTACGTCGCCAATCATTTTCCATGGTGATAGCCAATGTCAGCCGTGTGGGTAAAATTCTCGAAAAGGCACACTTGGAGCGCGCAGGCACACTTCACATGCCGTCTCTATTATCCATACTCTTAGGTCACAACACCCGCCATAGTTCCCAGTTCATACCAAGAACTCGGAACCAGGACCCAATCCTGGAACTCGAGTTCTTTTAAAAGGAAGTACTCCTCGGAGGCCTCCGGCAAAACGCGGGATCTACTCATCGCACGTCCCACCACTCTCGGCAAATTTCAGTTTACACTTTCAAAAATAAATTGATATTATTAATAACTGCGTTGACCAGTGGCTGAGAATAAAAGTTTTAAAATGCTTGCAACTGTACAGGGATGTTCCAATGAGAAAGATCGATTATTCCCCTATCAAATTTTTTAAATTAAAAATTTAATACCGATTTATTTCATTCAAAACTTGTTTTAATATATACCTACATTCAAGTAAGCAATAAATTTGTTCAAAACGCACGATGATATATTATTGAATACCGTCTACTTCTTGTAAGTATTTTTTGATCATAAGTATTTATGATATTTCCATAATGTCTAAACAAAATAAGTGTGTAAAAAAATTTGAAATATTTTAGTTTGTAAGACCTATAAATAGAAAAAGTGAGGTATTTTTCTCAGAAAACACGTTCACGGATTTATTTTTTAAAGATTTTAATTTGACTAAAATTAAAATTATGAAAACTGTGTTTACTATATTAATTTTATTTATTTTATTGTATGATTATATGATTTGAAATTTGTGTTGTTTAATAGAATCTATCTTTTGAAAATTGAACAAATCTGCCAACGACCAATGGTATAACCTTAATATATTAAAAATACACTTAGTTTTTCAAAAATGTTAACTGCATGTACCAGATAAAATAACAATCTTTCAAAATCATTTTTAGAGGAAGGGTAATATAGTAATAATGTTTTGTGGAAAGTGGAATCCGTGTGGAAACCCAGTAGAATAATCTGCTTATCTAGGTACCTACATAGTTATAGATCTGACCGTAGCTATTGCTCTCATTTAATTATTATTAAATGACATCTGACATGGCTGTGTGCTTTGATTATAAAATGTTATATTAGATATTATATAATCAAAGGCTGTGTGATAACCAAGACTATTTTATGCGGAAGAAACTTAATTTTTTTTATTTTATTTATTTATTATTATATGGCTTTCACCCTTCAAGGTTGTTCTAGGCCATCGTTTAAAATTATGGAGAAATGAAAGGCGAATTTAAATATTAATTTTATTTAAATGGGCAAATTTCTAAATTGTTATGCGGTGATTTAATGTAGGTTTTTCACCATCCTCCCAACAGCTTATCTACACTAATAACGAATATTATTAAAAATAAAAATAAAATAAGTACTCGCAGTGGTTAGAAAACTCGGTCAACTTATCCAATATATAGCCAGTATAGCCACTATTCATAGGTTCGAGAACCGAATTATAAACTCCAACTTAATAAATAAATAAATCGTAAATCGAATAGATTCGTTATTGGTGGAGATAAGCTATTGGGAGGATGGTGAGAAACCCCCTTAATGTATTATGTATTCTATAAATAAATAAATAATGAAGGTTGGAGTCGAGTTCAGACGAGGGGAGGGGAGGCAATTTTCGATAAGGCTTGATAGAAGAGAGGATATTTGTTTAGAGAGGGACAACCCATAATATGTGATAACTGATAACACTTATTAGACTGTTTAAAAATAAACATTCGTAATGTTTGGTAGTTACCTACGGGGATTTTTTGTATTCTTCAATATGGAATTCTAGCAGTGGTGGTCCGTGACTGTTAAGACTGCCAAGATTGAAAAAAGATTGAAAAATATGACAATATTGATGTTGTTGTAGCTGAAAAGCATTTTAATTTTATTCCATAAGTTCAATTTTTGTATGAAGATTTTTTTAATTTTGGGGAGACTGCATCCCTAGAATAAAAAATCCTCACACATTTTTTTTTCAGCTACATTGTTAACGTCGTATTTTTCAATCTTAGCGCTAGCTCACAAAAAGTCTAGAACCGCTGGTTTTTCACATAAAACTTAAATTTGGATTTGAAACCAAAATATTTTATTTTTATTTTTATAGTGAATACGTCACAAGAGTCCCAACTGCTCCCGTCTGGAGCCAGTGAGACTATGGCATTCCCAATTGGGGTATGTTGTGAGGCTGATGAAAGTGGGGAAGGGAAGGAGATGGGAAGAGGAAGGTGGGGAAGTACCTGGCTATTCAGATCTAGTCACTAAACACGGCTACAGCCATTTCAAGCAACGTTTCAATTCTGAATGGTGGTCTTACACCAGAGCGATACTAAGAGTATCTTCCACTCTGGAACGTGCCGCAAATATACTATATATTATTTTAAGTAATTAATTGTAAAATAACACAAATCAATTAAATAAAATTTATTTGCGCACGCCGGGTTCGAGCCCGCGACCTTCGGAATGGGAGTCCAATGTCCTACATTTCAGACTTAAAGAGATGAGATATTGAATGGAGGGGAGGATATTTATTTAGAGAAGGATAAGCAAAAAATATGTGATCTAAATATTTCACACTTCTAGACCATAGAATGTACAATCCGGGGAGTCAAGGACGTGAATTTTAAAAAGGTGAGAAGGAACAGAACAATGTCCGATTCTCATTAGAATAAGTGAGGAAGTTTATTTTTTGGAAAAATGGGGGAATTGTTGAAACCACGGTTTTAATGGGATGATCCTTTGTATTGAGGCGTAGCAGGCTCCCTTGGATTAACTAGCAATGTGCCAATACTCTGCCCAAATATTGCGGGATCTATCTATGATGATGGAAAATATGTCAGATAGGGGAATGTGGTTTACGAGGATACCAACAGAGTTGGATGCTATTTGTTCTCATTTGATTAAAATAACGCCACAAAATGAAATTACGATTATTGAAAATATAATAATTTTATTTTTCAAAAGGAGTAGCAAATATTTAGTACGGATATGCGCTACTTTTTTTTATTTTTGTTGTAAATTATAAAATATAGTCCATTAAATAAATCGATTATTCACGATTTTAGAGTTACCTTTGGAAATTATTTGTGAGTTAGTGAAATTTATTTAAAAAAAAAAATTCCTACCTCTTATGTAACCATAATTAAATATAAAATATACATTATTTAAAATCTAACAATATCATAATTAACGCGCTTAAATTTAAATTATAAACAACAGATTTACGTTGGAACACAAATTTGTCTTATACAGGGTGTCCGGGGGTAAAGTGCATTAACTTCGGGAGGTGATTCTACACGATAATATAAGTAAAAAAGATAAACGACTTTTTTCGAAATTCCCACTTTTAGAGGTACTTTTTAGGCAAAATGATAAAATCAGTCCGTTGTATGCGGCCAGCACACTATTATTTTACGCTGTTAGGATACGGGTGACTCACAATAATCTCACGTCGCGGGCGGGCGCAAAGAAAATTTCTTCTTCTGTCTTTTTGTATGGGAAAAAAAAGTTGGAATTTTGGAAAAAGTTGTTAATCTTTTTTACTCCTACCATCATGTAGAATCACATCCCGAAGTTAATGCACTTTATCCCCGGACACCTGTATACATTTAACAATTAGACCTGAAAAACTATTGTATTATAAAGTTTTATATTTTATTACATAATCACTAACTCGAAAAATATGAAAGTTGTCCCTAAAATCATTAAACATTAAATTATTTAATTTGCGCTATGTTTTAAAGATACTTGCTATATCTTTTGATTAAAAAAAGTTTTATTCAGTTTGGCCTCAAATCCGCAAGGACGGTTGTAATTTTTTTTAATCAATGCCCACAATCTAAGTGAATAAGGTACTTCAAAAATTTATATGTAATTGAGCCGTTTGCCCCGAATAATGTTGTATCCAAAAAAACTATCAATGGTTGTTGATGGAATACTAATTTATATGCTTTTCTTTATCACTTTTTAAGTATAAATCTTAAGAATTGTACGTTTATTGTATTTTAAATACAAAATGTAATAAAAACATAACTGGTTTCATTTTTTCAATCTTTTTAAAAACATGTATATTTTCGGATACAACATTATTCGGGGCAAGGGCTCAATTATTGATTATTTCACACTAAAATTAATATTTAACATTTGAATTTTTGTTTCTTCTTCTTCTCGTGCCCTGTCCGTTCAACGGATGTTGGCTATCATCTTTGCTATGCGGACTTTGTTTACAGAACAGCTCTACAGTAGACTAGCCAAACCACTGTCTAAGTTTTTCATTTTTGTTTATCCCAGCGAAAATAGTGCATTACACTGTATTTGTGAAATTTTCATGAAAAGTTGTTAACTTTCACCAAACATAATATTGTAAGTTATGACTATATAAATACTTCTAGAAATTATTCAGTATTTTCCCGGTTGTTAGATGTGTCTAAAGCTTTTAACAACAGACAATAGACAACAAATTATATTAAATTTGTCTTACTCCAGCCTCACGGTTAATATGCAAAATTTCTTATTTAAAATACATAGGATTTAGCTTTACTATTACGAAAAGTGAATATTTATGTCGCCGAGAGACAAAAAAATATGCATTTTGTATTGTTAAGATTACACTTACGCAAAGTGTTTGACGCCACGATTGTCCAAATGAAGTGGACTTATACAATTTTACCAATTTACTTTGTGAAGATAAGTTGGTGTACCCAGATAGATTTGAATATTATTACACATATTAATAATATATTGATAGACTGTCATAATATAGTACCATATTATGAATACAACCCAAATTCATTTTTAGAATTACACTATTATTAGAATGACAAAATTAAAAAAATAACTTATATCATTGATGTAGCTATTCCAAATTCCTGTAATATTGAAAAACTGTTTCTGAAAAAATAAGAAAGTATACAGATTTAGGAAATTAAATTAAAAGAATTTGGCATTCTCAGACTATAAAAATATTACCATTTGTTTTTTCGGCTACTGGCATTATACCTAGCTCTCTCATTAAAAATTTAGGCATATTAGATTTGTCAAATAATTTGTATATAAAAATGCAAAAATCAGCCATTTTAAATACATGTAGGATTACGAAAGATTTTTTAAATATTTATATTGAGGGATCAGTAGGATTTATCGGTCAAATTAGGAATTCCACCGAGCCGAACCCTTTGATATGAAAATATCTGGAGTCGGTGAATTATTTTCCCATTTAATAGTCTGGTAGGTTAACATGTTGTTCTTGTATTGTTTTGTATTAATTATACTTATATAATACACTTGCATAGCGTGGGTTTACTAGATGATCATTTTTATGGAAAAGTGTGTGAAGTTAAGTTTTTTTTCACCTAAAAGTCTGGTGCGTTAAAAAATAAATAAAAACCAAGATGCAAAATTACTTTGCAGGTGCCAATTTCTTCACAACTTGACAACCTTACACAATATAAAACGTAGTTCTCCAATCTCGTCAGTTTTAAATTGTGGAATTCTACTTTTGTAATGGATTTACCCTTTGGAATGCCGAGATCCTGCTACCTATTTCCTCTGTAGTGCACCGGGAGTAAAAAGAGGGGGAAATAGAAAATTTCGGTTTACCTATTGGATACGTCGGCGCTCACAGATAAATATTTTTCATATCCAATGAGAATCTACTTTTGGCGCTTGAGAAGTTAAAAGAAATATAGGTACATGGAAATTAAAATAATCAATCAAGTCAGTGTTTAAATGTTTTTATTTATTTTGGTAATAATATTACCCAATAATCATTATTACTGAACGAACTACATCAATACAAAAAGCATATAAAAATATTTTTAGTGATCACTCCAAAATTATAAATAGTTTTTATTTATTGGAATGTTGAGTCCAGCACCCTTACAATAACCAATGATCCAATAATAATACAATTATTGCACCTACATAAATTTATTATAAATTATTTTCCAAAAATTAAACATAACAACAGCGAGATTGTTAAAAGACATCACCCATAATTGCACTGAAGACATAATCCAGTACAAGTGTGCTAACTAAGCATAAAATAAGAAGGAGAAATCATAGATTAATTACGTAAAACGTTTGCAACCACCTTAGATGAATTATAGTCGTCGATACACGTCCTTGTATCTCCCAAATCTCATCGTAGGCATTGTAGAGACAGTAATTTAATGTAATATCTTATTAATTTTCTCATAATTGAATCCCCAATATAATGACAAAGTATAATACGAGTAGATATATAGACCGATCAGTGGCTGAGTGGGCATCGCGTTTGGGTCCCACCCAGGCGTCCCGTGTTCAATTCCTCGGCTGGCTAAGTCCTCCATGACAACAAAAGCAACATTTTCCGCTTACTGTGGTGGTAGTAGGAGATTTTCAAACATTATCAGGTTATTTGTAACCCGGGAATGTTTGTCTTTCTTTTAAAAAAAAAAAATATATATATATATAAATGTAAAGAAACATTTTACATACCAAGAATGGTAGAATGTACAATAAAATTGTCATTGGAAATGCATCTTGACTTATGAAAGAGAAAACAAGAATAAATCGAAAAAGTACGTCGAACGTCGAGATGATGTTGCCAAGTTCTAAAATACCCAAAATAAATGTTCAAAATCCCTACAAGTTCCTGTATAATAATTCTACCTCACGAATTGGCAACTCTGGTCCATAGATAAACCAGTTAGATTGATGACAGGAGGACCGCTTACCTCCTAGCGAATAATTTGGAACTAACCAGAAAACGGCCTTTTGTTATTAGGATGATTGGGGCCCAGTTAATTGGCGACACACGTTTTTTAGATTCCGTAAAGATCACACTTCTAGAGATTATCTGTTCAGTGTACCACACCACTAAAGAGCACCATCAAAATTAAGTAGTCCTAACCGTCGTAAATTTTCTAAAAACCAAATAACATTTTTATTAAGTTAAATTGTAAAGGAAACTAAAAATCAGTACTTGTTTTGTTCAATTAAATACCTAAATAGTTATAAAATATCTGAATGATTATATTATTATACACATCAACAATATATTTATAATCGAGTTAAAAAAAGGCATATGGACGGTCCCAAAGAACAATGTTGCGAAAAATTGAAGATCGTTTTGTTGGCTTATTTTGTTGATTTAAAAGTATATATTTTCGGAATTTTAAATGAAATGCCAAATATCAAATAACACTACATTCCTGATCTTAAGAACAAAACTATAAAACAGCTTTTATTTTTAACATTACGACCCTTTGGAATAACAAGGTTCCATCTGTTGCTATGCGATAATGAACTCTAAGGTAGCATACCATAGATCCCATAACTGCGTGACGTTTCCGCAACAGATGGAACCTTGTTATTCCAAAGGGTCGATTAGCCCCACACAAGAGGCAATAATTTCCCTCAGGGCTTATGTCATCTTTGGGGATGCTGTGTGGAGGGTATTTTTAAGGATAGGGAGGAGAGGAAGTTCTGGGAAGGAAAAAAGTATGAGGGTTGGTTAGGAATCTGGGGATCAGTGTGTCCATATCATCCGCCGCCTAGACCTAGACAAACCTCACCCCATGAACCCGGGCACCCCTGCTAAGTCACCAAATGTAGCGAACCACTTGGGGTGACCTATGACAGAGGGGTTGGTTATCCAATAAATGGTTCCAGGGGCGGCGGTCGCCATTCCCGCCTCCCAAATTGTACTCTCTACTGCAAAACTACAAAATCGCACATCCAACATTGTTCTTTGAGGCCGTCGAAATGATTATAAATATCAATCCTGGATAATTCAACTATAAAAATACTTATTTATATTATAAACATCAAGCTGCTATTCCTATTAAAAGGAGATGTCAAAGCAAAGATAGGCAAAGTTTTCTAAAATTGGAGCATTCACCAGTGGTTCCAACGAATGCCTCGACGCCCTTGGCTTATACTTATACCATCTCCTTTTAGTATTCTTCACAGCTTCTTGAACATAACATAACCTCAAATGTACAAGTTTATTGTTATTAGTTGATGGTGTTGCAAGGAGGAACAAATCCCCCGAACGATTGCTCGAGGTGCTTTGCAACGGCCATACAGAGACGATCGTTATTGGGACCTGAGACCACCTGGATGCCGAGGGGTAGACCTGCATCATTCAGTCCTAATGGAACCTGAAAAGAAACAATCATTATTTTATTCTATAGCATGGAACTTATCACGCCCACTGCATTTAATTCTAACTACATAATAGGTAGCGGCTTTCTTATTTTGGCAACCTCTTTCGGGAGTGTTAAGATTTTGTGAAAGAAAACAACCGACCAGTCCATGTGAGAAATGCCAACGGAAGTGGCGTCATCTTGTGGCGAATTCTAGGACGGGCCCCAGGCTAACGTAAATACTGCGCTTTCACTAAATCGCAGTTCCCTTTTACTGTAATACCTACCAGCTCGCAGTGGATTGAAGCTGACGACACGGTATCGCTTCCAAGTAAATAAGCACACACTTAACACTAACAATTACACATCGTCAGATCTGCCCTGATGATGGACACTGCAACGCTGTCCGAACGTCGGCTAAAGAAGGAGGTAGCGCAACACAGCATAACACCCCAAAAACTAACAACGGAAAAAAAAAAAATTTGTATGTTTCAATTTCGGTCCCTTAGGATAGCAAAGTTTCATCTGACACTGCAATGTCATGTGATAATGGGCTCTAAAGCAAGCTTGTTAAGAATTTTCTGCTTGTTAAAAATCAAATCAAGGTTTATGTTTAGTAATTACTTGGGTTGCAGGTAGCCTCAGAGCGTTGAATATCCCCCAATAAGCAAAGTTGTACGGGCGTACAAAGAATGTATAGTGGTATGGAGCAGGGTGGGGCGCACTGTGGAACAGCAGAACTCCATCAGATCCAAGGATTTCCTGCAAAACAGACTCATAGTTAATAATATACCTTACATTAGTAGATATTGCAATGTTTTTGCCTTTTATGGAGAGGTCCTTTACAATTAGGTTTTACTGTGATAAATATTGGAATAGCGGAATAATAGTACGTAATAGGGAAGTTGAGTTAAAAATATTTTGACGTATAAAAAATATTTTCATGTAGATGACATGCAAACTTAAATACCAGTATTTTTTGTTTATTTTCATAATTAAATTAATTCTACAAGTTTGAATTTTATTAAAGCCCGCAAAAACGCCCTGTAAGAGATTGGAGAGTGTGTGACATCGTCTCACGTCATCTGGTCCCTTGTTTGTGTGAAATATAAGGGAAAATATTTACAAAACCGAGACTTAATACGGACGAAAAAAATAAATTTAAAAAGTTGTAGAAGTTAGATATTAACTAGTACTAATCAATTCAGTTGCCGGAATTTCGAAAAAAAAGCATTTTAATGGTTATTTTTTCAATTTAAAAACGAAAGAAATTTTTTCAATTTTAACGAAATGTCATTTTGCACCGACTGCTATGTTAGGAACTGTGGAACGGTGAAAAATTACATTTCGTGTTTTTAAATTGAAAAAATAACGATGAACATGCACTTTTTTCGAAATTCCGGTAACTGAATGGATTAGTACTAGTTAACATCTAACTACTACAACTTTTTAAATTTATTTTTTTCGTCCATATTAAGCGTGTCCCGGTTTTGTAAATTTTTTCCCTTATATTTCACAAAAACAAGGGACCAGATGACGTCACACACTCTCCTGTACCGTGCCGGGCGTTTTCGCGGGCTAAAATTCAAACTTGTAGAATTAATTTAATTATTAAAACGAACTTAAAAAAAATAAAAAATAGTATTTAAGTTTGCATGTGAACATTGATAAAAAAAATTTAAAAAAAGGACTCAACATCCTTATTATGAAGACAGCTGGATAAGTACAAAAATACCATGAAAATAAACTATTTTAAAAACAATACCAAAATGTATATGGCTAAGTACACACGAATATGAGAAAATGATAAAATTATGAAGACAGCATAAGTATAACACCAACACAATAACCCACAGTCCGTCTCGGAACAGGAATCCCTAGTGAGGAGGACTATGAATATTATATACTATTATACCATGCTTGTATTTAATTATGTAATACATAAAAAACGTATCTTAAAATTTATCTGTCTGCATCTTAAATTTGAATTTAAAAAAAAATGAAGACAATGTATTTTCTCAAATGACAGGTGATAACGGAGAGACACTGTACAACCACATGCACACTCTTTATGTATGCACAGTTGTCTCGCTTTCCTGCCATTTTTCTCATGCAAGACTTTAGTCATTTGGTCATTGAAAGTTCCAGGGTTGGTTGGAAGAAATTGCCAACGGGCGACACAAACATTATTACTACTTACATTTATTTTTTATTCACCAGATTTACAGGAACGGGTTTAGTTTTTCCAATAGGAAAAACTAAACCCTTTCATACACTTTTCCATATAAATGATCATCTAGTAAATCCATGTTATGCAAGTGTATTATATAAGTATAATTAATACAAAACAATACAAGAACAACACGTTAATCTACCAAACTATTAAATGGGAATATAATTCACCGTCTCCAGATATTTTCATATCAGAGGGTTCGGCTCTGTGGAATTCCTAATTTGACCGATAAATCCTACTGATCCCTCAATATAAATATTTAAAAAATCTTTCGTAATTCTACATGTATTTAAAATGATTGATTTTTGCATTTTTATATACAAATTCTTTGACAAATCTAATATGCCTAAATTTTTAAAAAGAGAGCTAGGTATAATGCCAGTAGCCGAAATAACAAAAGGTAATATTTTTATAGTCTGAGAATGCCAAATTCTTTTAATTTCATTTCCTAAATCTGTATACTTTCTTATTTTTTCAGAAACAGATTTTTGAATATTACAGGAATTTGGAATAGCTACATCAATAATATAAGTTATTTTTTTAATTTTGTCATGTAAAACTATATCAGGTCTATTATGACCAATTGGTCTGTCTGTTAGTATAGTTTTATCATAGTAAATTTTAAAGAAATTATTTTCTAAAAATGAATTTGGTTCGTATTCATAATATGGTACTATATTATGACAGTCAATCAAGTTATGTTTAATTACCAAACTTTGGTGAATTATTTTTAAAACCTGATTGTGCCTAAATGTATACTCAGACGGTGCTAATATAGAACATCCTGATATAATGTGTTCTATAGTTTCCGGAAAAGCCATACATTTTCTACATAAATCATCTATTTGATTTTTACATTATTTTAATTTTATCTATAACTTTGTGTTCTATTTTATATTGAAGGGAACTTGCATTTATACGTAGGCTTTTGAAGCGAGGCATCAGAATTGGATGGGGAGTTGCGGAATTATGAAATTACTCTTAGGTGGTGTTATTTTAGAGGGCTAATCTATTCTTATTATGTATCGATGTTATGGTTATCTTACCAGTAATTCTTTCTTGAGTTTATCTGTTGTTTCGATAGCCCAACTTTCCTTTTCTTGAGGGAATACCTGCCCGTCGAGGAGACCTAATATGGCTGCCAAGCTATATTCACTCATGCCGAATATCTGGAAACAGAAAAAAACACAATAGATAGATAAGTATACATCAAACAGCAGGTTTGGTGGTCAATTATTACACACTTCACTTCAATCTGTGGTATATAGAAATACAATATATAAAAACTCAAACATGTTAGTATTGTTCTAGTGAAGTGCCGGCAAAAACTTTATTATGAGAAAAATGAAAAATAAAGTTTCACCTTAGAATGATACGGATATATGTATGACTTGAATGAAATAGCATAATTTTGAAATAAACAAATTTGCCTTGATTGCTCGAGATTTCCAGATGATAATTTTTTTAATTTTTCGATAACATTAAAAAAAACATATCTTCAAATTTTAACATGCAGACATAAAAACTTATTAAAAGTGCATTATAGCCAATGAATTAACCTCTATTATACCGTTTATCCCATATTTGTAGGATTTATAAAAAAATATAAAAATATTGTAAAGTTTATAATCGCGCGGTTTTTGCGTGTTTGATACTTTGAATCTGCCGTCAGAGGTACTCATTCGAGTCAACATAGAATATTTTAGATTTCTGTATGTTGTCTGTGGTATACTTGATAAGGCTGGAATCAGACGGTTCACTCGAGTGAAGGTTTACTCTATGGTTACTCGAGCGAATGTTACCATCTTTATTTCACTTTTGTTTCATTTCATGTTCAAACCGTAAACAACTAATCAAAAATTCTGCGCGAAAAAAATATAATTTTTTTTTATTTTTAACATTGTTCTAAAATAGTCTATGAAGTTCGGATTTGCAACATCTACGGTTACAATAGATAAAGCATTTCAATAGCTTCGTTTTAAGATCAAAAATAACAAACGTGGAAGCTAAAAAATTTTTTTTTTTTTTTTATATTTTCCGAATCAAGAGATTTAAATTTAAACCGAAAAGCAATCTTTGACATTTAAAATGGCGCATATATAAGCCAGAAATCGCTCCGGAGGTTATAGGCACTATTAATTATATTCTCCTCATTTTAATGAAGAAAACTCAATTTGTCCAAACATTTAACTTATGATGTTTGCATCACAATTCACCCAAACACCTCAGAAATGGAGAGGACTTAAAAAGGTAACGATACTATGTACTTGCAGGTCTTGAAAAATTAAATACATAATTAGAAGTCAAAAAAGGGAACGAGTTAGAAGCTCAACTATCCGAGATGTTCTTTCGAAACCCCGCCACTCTAGAAAAGCTGCAAATGGTGAGGTGACTCGGACGTATAGGTCCTTAAGAAGCAAGAAAATCGATATTGGAGGCAGTTCCAGAGGGAAGACGTCCAGTTTGCAGCCCTTGTCGAGGATGGGCAAAATCACTCCAGAGGCTCCTGGAAGCACGTATGACGATATGGCAAAGAAGCACGTATGGCAAAATCACTGCACAGACTCCTGGAAGCACATATGATGATGCGTCCAAGAGATAGGGAATAATAGGACAAGAGGAAGAAAATTGAAGTTTTTTTAACCTTTTTAGCAAGTTCCGTCAGTCCATGGACACGGCGTTTCTGATTTCCCAGCAAGAAAGCGAAGTCGGCCGGCTCCTTGGTCATCCAGTACCTCCAGATCTTGTACATGGACTTGAATCCTTCCAGCTGAATTTTGACAGGGGGGTTGTTAACGGCAACAGTTTCCTTCAGGTCCTCCACAACCCTGAGCAATGGAAGACAAATAATAAATACATCACCATAAACTGACTGAAATCAGAAGAAATATACAACCACTGCGGTGGAAGGCGATGGGTCGAGTCCGGCTGCAGAGGTCAAAAGATCTCCCTCAACCAGTCTCTCCCGATCCAGCCCGCCACGCAATTGGTGGTCAAAAGCATCCGCCGCCAAGACCTAGACAAACCTATAACAGGGGAGTTGGTTATCCAATAATGGTTCCCGGGGCGGCAATATCCATACTCGTTTTACTACTTATATTATTGTACTATTATTAGTGCATATTATATTGCCAGAATTATAGGTACCGAGAGGATCTATAATTCTGGCAATCAATGACAAAACCTTAAAAAAAGTTTATTCGTTTGTAAAGTAGGGCACGTGTTTTGAAAAATAATATAATTTAATCTGTCAGCATCAATTATTTCATATTGTGATGTTTAAGTTAAGCGCATAATTAATTGAAATGAAAAACACAATAAATTTGTTGTGCCAGCAATAATTATTGTAAACTGAGATGATGTAAAAAATTGGCATTGAAATAAATTAGGTAAATTCATGTCAGCAATATCTGTTTCATGAATAGATGCAAAAATATCAATTGTTTAAAAGTTGAGTAAACTTTATAAGCATCAATTAAAAGACGTTGTCAGTGTCCCAAGAAAAATAAATTGCGTAACATTAAGGAGTAATTAACTACCTCTGAGTAAACTACCGATTAGCGCTACTTTATATTTTACTGAACACTTTACCCAGGGTGGTGAAAAATCTCCTAAAACAGGTGAGACTTTACTGATATAAGTATTTAAAAATATTACATTTTCATGCACTTCTTTAAATCAGCATGCACCGAGCTGCATCTCGTGTCTCCGGTATGTTCCACGTAGTAGTACTTGAGTTTCTTGAGGTCCACCGGGGCATCGAGGTTCAGCTCCGAGGCGTGTTCCGCAGTCAGCAACTTGATGATCGGTAGCAAGTCTCCGCAGTTCTTGACAACAGTACCTGCAGACACTACCGTACCTTTTTCTTTGCCCGTGCGGAATGTAGCTCCTGAAAACAAGGCAATTTTTAGAATAAATAAGTTTACACTTAACTACTGGAGCGACAGCGCAGTTTAATTTCTCGGACTGCTCGAGATTTTTTGGTGATCATTTTGAAAATTTTCCCCCCAAATTAAAAAATCTAAAACATATCTATATAATACCTCTGAATTTTAATACGGAGACATATAAACCGAATAAAGTGCTATATAGCCAATGAATTCACCTATATTTAAATAATGATCCCATATTTTTAGAAATTATAAAAAAATTATAAAAAAATCATAAACACTATAAACAGAAATATTATTTGGGTTTTCTAGCTATAACTGCCGTGGGAAGTTCGATTTTGCGTCTACATAAAATATTTTCTTTGAAGTTTCTTTTAAATGGTCTAATTTATGATCACATATATAATAACTGAATTTTGAAATGTTTCAAACACAAAAGTCACAACAAAAATAAATGTTTCATTTTACATTGTTCTGTTTGATCTGGTTACCATGATGTATACCTAATATATAGTTTTTTTGAATAGGTAAGGCACCTACCTCTCATGTTAGTTGTTTCAGCCGTAGGGTTGTGCCCAAACAAACCGCAATAGAAGGCTGGCATTCGGGTGGAACCGCCAATATCAGAACCTGAAACATTGAGTGTTGTGTTTCCATGAATATCTCTGTACATTAGTATGATAATGAAACTATGTACAGTGAAATTTCGATCGATCGTTCCTCAAATATCGTTTTCCCGCAGGTTTTTATGAATTTTTTTTTTATTTTATTTCTTCCAGTCCAAATTAATTTTACACAAAACTCACAAAAATAGTTCAAATCGATTGTTAGTTCAATGCGTCGTTTCACCGCATTACTATTTCATTGGATCGATGGCTGCCAGCGGTCTCCTCCGACAATTATTGTTGTCGGCAGATATTCAAACACAGAGCAGCGTAGCAGTAACAGCAGAGTGGCGCACTAATGTTATCTTTTTAAGGTCTGCTTTTTGAGCATTTCAACCTTAAAGATAAAACATCCAGTGAAAAAAAGTGCGTACTCCTCAAGAAAGATTAAAAATCAATATCGGATGACTTTTGCAGATTTTATGACAATTTTACATAGTGCTCGATGGATAGTAATGTTTTACATAGCCGACAATCACAGGTAGTGTCATAAAAATACGAATCCGTCCATAATGGGATAGGAAATTCCCGACAGTTAACCGCCGCTCTGCCGCCACCTTTGTTATTACTTATTTCGAGAATAATTCCAAATAACTTTAATTATTTTTTTTCGAAAATTGAGAAATTCTGACAAAATTATTTGCATGGTATATTAGTGAATCGTCTTCATTATAACAGCCAACAATTATATGAAACAAAGACAAGCCTGAAAATAACATTTGTTGATTGCTCATTAGAGCCATAAACTCTCTACTGCAGAGATTGTTATAACCAAGTTTAACTTGTATTGGACAAAGAATGATATATTATACATGTGATTAATATATAATGTATGGTTGTATAGTACAAGTTGCACTAGAGGTGAACTGTCATAAAACTACTGTACTATATTATTTAATTTACTGTTATCATTATTATGTATTCAAAGTCAGATAAGGCTTGTAAATTTGAGTTAATTATAGCATTATTTACTAGTCTATTGTTTTTCCCACTTGAAGTGAAATAAAACAGAACTGCGCTGTACAGATGTTATGTTATGTTCTATGAGAAAATATTTCATAACTGCCTAACCCATAATAAACTTTAAATTTAACGAGGTTTTCTATTATTTAATACATTTTGAATCAGAAGGTAAAAATTATTGTTTAATAAAAAAGACTTACAAAGTCCAATGGGAGATGCCACGGCAGAAACCAGTGCAGCTTCTCCTCCAGACGATCCTCCCACGGTTCTGCCGGTGTGATAAGGATTCGCAGTCTGTCCAAACAACATGTTGCGGGACTCTTGCCTATGAACATTCAAAGTAGATGATAGTGAAAAAGAGTAGATTTGAGGAACTAATCCTCTTCATTAGTTTATCGAAATCTTTTTTATGTATTTCTTGGGCATTAACTATGTAACAATTTCTAGACATTTTGTTTTGAAGAGTTTTAATTTTCAATGTACTATCGTTACTTAAATTTTAATTTTTATGCTACCGGTTTCGACACATCCGTGTCATTCACACTGTTTGCTAGTGAATGACACGGATGTGTCGAAACCGGTAGCATAAAAATTAAAATTTAAGTAACGATAGTACATTGAAAATTAAAACTCTTCAAAACAAAATTATCGAAATCTATTAACTTTTTCAATGCTGGCCTTTTCAACACACTACCCGAACCTTACTTTTGACACAATGTATGTGCTTTAGTAAAACTTAATTGATCACATGATATGCAACATTCGTGCATGGAAAAGGCTGGCTCTGAGTCAAACAGCGCCTGATTCGAGTAAAAATTTTGACACCCCTTGTCAAAACCAGTATATGCCCAAGTAGGTGATCAATGTAATCAATTATTATTTTTTTTTTATTGAATACTTTAAAAAACAGTTACAAACATATGACATCCAAATTGATAGACTTGCCCTAATATGAAATTCGGATATTATTTCAACGTGCTGGAGGCAAACCATGTGACCATAATTTTAGCATTAGAAGGATTAGATGCTGTAAATAATCTACGACATCAGTTGTACATTGAAATAATTAGACCCTGCACAGAAAAGTAAAGCTTGCTAAAGTAAGGTAATGTTTTGTGGCGCAGACCATTGGGGGACTTTTCTGTCCAAGATGTTCGTAAAAACGGTAAAAAAACTGGACCGCCTTCAAATTGGGTTGCGTAGTGAAGCTAAAAATGAGTGAGTTGGGTAAATTATTGCATATTTGTAAAAATGTCCAACTAAATAATGTAACAAAATATTCAGTTCTGGAAACAAGCCTGAACTTTTGTTCACCAGATTTGGGATTTGTAGTAAGTTTTTTTACGTATCCAGAAATTTATGTGACATTGTAAAAAGGACTAGTAATATTACAATGGTGATAAGGTGATATTACAATGCGAGTTGCCCGTATAATGTGGGATTAATTAATTGACAAATCACTGAAAGGGACAAGCCTACGCCACTCCACCTGCTCTGCGCATGTTGGTTTGTTCCCCTCCCACAACCGATTTCTCTCACGGAGAGAAATCGGTTGTGGCCTAGGGCAGCACTGTCTCTTCTTTACTCTGTGCTTGCATTTTTTTTTGTATATAGATTCTAGACATTGTACACCTGGTCTGAGGTCTACATATTACAATATTATTGTTTTAGGTTGTTGTTGCGATGATTTTTATGTTTGTGTAGTGCCTTTTATAAAAAAAAAACTCTATAGTGACGTGTTACGTACTATCTATGCCTTGGCTATTCGGCACTCAGAGCGGACAGCTCTAATGGTGCCCGCATAGGGCCAGCCCTGCATATGAAGATAGCTGCCTGTGGATCACATATGCGAAGACACAGATGAGGGTAAATAGAACAAACTACATATACTGAAAAAATGTCAATATTAGTTTGTTATTGAGAAAACGACCGAATCTCTCCTTATTTCAGTTGAAAATTATATTTTTTAATTACCATTTGTTGATTTCGGGAATATTGCTAACGGCTACAATGATGGCTCCAGCATCCTTCAAGATCTTAACAGCTTCGGCGTCTACTTCCGCCTTCATCCCCTTTCTCTCCACTAGTCCCAGGGTGTGCTGCATTCCCGCCACGGCATAGCTCTCCTTAGCCGTGAACGGAACACCTGAACA
Source organism: Limnephilus auricula (assembly GCA_951813805.1). Lineage (NCBI taxonomy): Eukaryota > Metazoa > Arthropoda > Insecta > Trichoptera > Limnephilidae > Limnephilus > Limnephilus auricula. The sequence goes on from OX638388.1 coordinate 38,383,097, forward strand.
ATTAATAATTAATGTTCAATCATATTATTCTGACATATTATTCGACTGCTCAGGGGGGCGAATCTGTATCTTTTTCGTTAGTGTAATGTGTGGAGGTGAAGTCCATATGAAAGCAATTTTAATTCAAATTCGAATTTGAATTCGTTCCAAGAACAGCAATTATATTGTATTTGAAATTCGATTCGGATTTGGGTAATAGCCCATACACAGTATTAAGTTTACAGTCCAATTTGCACAAGACTTATGGCTTGATCCAATTTGCGGTTCGTCCATGGTGACTACATACGTTCCATTATATTAAGTTCACGTCTTTGATTGGTAGTCTCTGTGGTGGTCGTGGTACGTTTGACTGAGTAACTTTGACTGAATTGACAAACGCGCATACCCACATTCAAGTATGTATGATGCTTGAAAATTGATCAAGTCAACAGAATCAAAAATCCATTCTGCCTTCAAGTACACTTGTCATGCAAATTGATATCAAGTTTACTTGATCAAGCGTCAAGTCTCATTCTAATTGGACGGTAAACTTGATTGCGTTTAGTGGCCATTAGACTCACTAAAAAGCAAAAGATGACTCACTCCCCAGTATGGATAGAAAATTAGCAAGAGAACTAGTAGGTGCTATCCATATACCAATATGCACAGTTTTTTTAATCAATTTAAACTGATTTATTGAACACAATGTTAAAATATTAGCACTTTCGAGGAATAGATTATATAATAAACTAGATTTTAATGGTCGACTAACCACATGGTAATATAAGTTCATGGTAGTATAAATGCAAGGCATTGTTTGCAATTTGAATGAAAATTGCATATACCTGCAAAACATTTTTTCTTCAGCTAAAATATTGTAGGTGTGGCAAAATGTTCATCATAAGTGTCGTGCAAACTTCACTGCGAAGTTAACTATACATAAAAACAACAGAAAATATACTTGATATCAGACATCAATAAATAGCTTACCCAGGAATGGTTTCTTCTTGAATTCTTCATCAGAAATGCCTCTTTCTATTTGTTTATCTACCTCTTGAGCATCTTTGATGGCATCTTCGTATCTTTCATCCGTGACAGCATTAATGAATGGGTTCACCTGGTCAAAAAAAAGTTGTACAATAAAGCAATTAACAGAAAAAAAATCTTGATTCTTAATATCTAATCTATCAATCAACACATCCACCTGATCTTATTTAAAGATTCTTGCAATCATGTAACAAGAATTTAGCAATATGAGTGTGAACATTAGGAATCAGCTCATTAAGTACCATAATTCATTAATAGGGTTCATGATGTACTTACAAGTTTAATTCGTTCAATGCAAATTCTGACGAGATCTTCCGCTTTCAACTGCTTCTTTCTAATTTTCAATGCAAGCGATGTGGCACTTTCGAGCAAGATTTTAGTGCGGTCATCCAATGCCGGGATGATTTCCTTTTTGGGGTCCCAGTATAGGGAGGCCAAGAAGTCCACCAAGGAGTCAAATAGAACCCGGACCCAAATTAAAACTTGGGTCAGCAACTGACAAAACATACTCATTGCGATTTTATTCACTTTGTTGGGTGACTTTTCCTGAAATGAATAATAATATAATGGTGTCAATGTTCGATGAACTTTAGCATTACATGAATGAATACTTATATTTTTAATTGACTTACTTCCCGTGATTCTTGCATATAATAACAAGTGCAAATAAACTTATAACTTATAGACCATGTCACTTGAAGTACTTTCAGGTGAGCGGATAGAGAAATTAAAATGTGTAAAAAATACCAGTACTACCGCTAAAAACACAAACGTAAGTAAAGGTAAATCCGGCTTGAGCATCGACAAATGACAGATAGAAATAATGACAAGTGCAGGGTTGCCGTCTGCCGATGCTTATGTTCTAAAATACCCGAAATAGATGTTCAAAATCCTCACATTGGGGAGAGCTAAATGAGAAACTCCCCGCAAATTCCCCACAAGCTCCTCTTGCCTTCAAAATAAAACTAAATTCTATTGAAATTGCATTTTTTATTGGTTTATTTTTATTTTATTGAATTTGGAACATTAAAAGGATTAAAACATATTATTACTTACATAAAATTTATAATATAAAAAAAATAGGTTATAACCCAATAACCAATGTTCGCAAGATAAAATAATGACTTATAAAATATAAAAAATATTTAAACGGTGTGCCAATAAACTTTATAGCCAGAGTAGGTAAAAAAAGGAAACATACAAATCGTAAAGTAATATAATCACGGGTAAAGTGTGCCAAGTCAGTGGTGCCAGGAATGGCTGGGAGAAAATGAATAACTGAAAAAGACAAGTTATGTAAACGAGAAAAAAAGAGTCAGTTGAAGAAAATAAAATAAAATAGTATTAACTTAGTAGAAATCTTCCACCGAATGTAACTATTTTGGATAATCAAGAAATGCCCAGAATCCCTGCATTTTCCCCGCAAAGGCGTTCCCCCCGCAAAATACCCAATTCTTGAAAAGTCTCAAAAATTCCCCGCATAAATTTTAAACTCAGCTCGGTAGGAATGTAGAGCTTAGCACAGCTTGGAACATAGTCTGTATTTGGTGACCGGTCTACTCAGTGAAAACTTTTTAAGTGTATGACGTCAATCAATCACGTCTACAAGGATCCCCACTCCGAAGTTGAAGTATACTGAAGCCACAATTATCGAAGTCATCATAGAGGATAGAGCGCATACCTTCATCGCCGCCTACTGCAATTTGAACTACAATCTGGTGAGAGAAGATTTAGATAAATTACTTAATTTGCGCCCAATTGTTGTTTTAGGAGGAGACCTAAACGCCAAGCACAACTATTGGAATAACTACAGAGGCAATGCGAACGGGAAAACGCTCTTCACACATATGCAGACTCATAACTACACGATAATGGCCCCGGACAAACCGACGTTCCACTCAGCACGCGCAAAGTACCCCAGCACGCTGGACATCGTACTCGAGAAAAACGTCAAGATGATCTCGCCACTACGCACGCTAGATGAACTCTCGTCGGATCACCTGCCCGTGAGCTTCAGCATCGGAGGAACGACTTCTAGGAGCCCCAGAAAACAGCGAAACTACAAGGACGCCGACTGGGAAGGATTCAAGAAAGAAATTAACGAACGAATATACCTAATGTCGGGAACTCTGCGCTCATCAGAAGAAATTGACGAAGCCGCTAGCACTCTCACGGAAATCATTCAACACGCACAAGACACATACATACCTCTCAAAGAAGTACACACATACACGATCAAACTTCCCGAGTATGTCTTATCGCTCATCAAAGAAAAGAATCGCCTGCGCCGCATATATCACAGCACGCGGGACGAATACTTCAAGACTGCCTACAACTGCCTGCAGCGGGAAATCAAGCAAGAAATCACCAATCTCAGGCGCGAACTTTGGACGAAGAAAGTTACGTCACTCACGCCAAAGGACAACAGCCTATGGAAAATGGCGAAAGCCCTGAGACATCAAGACCACACGATTCCCCCGCTTGAGAAGTTGGACGGCTCTGGACTCGCGCTGTCACTTGAAGAGAAGGCAAACGCGCTCGCCGACGGATTTGAGAGAGCCTATACAGCCACGGATGGCCTGAGTGATCCGGAAACGGATCGACTAGTAGAAGACTCTCTTCGAGATCTGGACCGAGCGGAGCAGACGAACGTCGCCGACATTCATTTCAGCACGCCGAGTGAAGTTGCCGTCATCATCAAGCAATTGAAGACCAATAAGGCGCCGGGAAGCGATCAAATACACAACATTTTACTCAAACATCTTCCTCAAAAAGCCATCATTTACATCACAAAACTGTTCAATGCCTGCCTCATGACCGGACATTTCCCGCAGATCTGGAAAATGGCCACCGTGCTGCCCTTCTCCAAGCCCAACAAGGACAAGAAGCAGCCGACGAACTATCGGCCCATAAGTCTACTCTCCACTCTGAGCAAGGTATTTGAACAGATTATACTCAACAGGCTGCTTCCACACCACGAAGAAAACCACACTTTGCCGGACGAGCAGTTCGGATTCCGGAAGAGGCATTCCACCACCCACCAACTTACCAGAGTAGCGGAATTCATCGCAAGAAAATTCAACGAACATCGCTACACTGCCGCTGCGCTCCTCGACTTGGAAAAGGCATTCGACACTGTTTGGATCAGAGGGCTCCTGCTCAAGCTTCACAAGACGAACACGCCCATCTACATCATCAGAGTGATCCAAGAATACCTGAAGAACAGATCTTTCCGAGTCTTCATCAAGGATGCGCTGTCGACAATACGTGAGATTCCAAAAGGCGTGCCACAAGGAAGTTTGCTGGGACCCCATCTCTTCAACATCTTCACGCACGACATCCCCCAGGACGAGAGATGCAAGACATCCATATACGCAGATGACGTCAAACTCTACGTTTCCTCGCTTCACCCGGATATGGCGGCCATATACCTACAGAGGGCGCTCGACGCTCTCGTAGAATACTACAAAAACTGGCGCCTCAAACTGAACGAGGCCAAAACCGAGGTCATAATGTACACGAGGAAACGCAAGAAGACAAAACCAGACGTCAACATCGAAATGGGAGGACACGTCTTAGAATGGAAGGATGAAGTTGTCTACCTGGGCCTGACCATGGACTCACGCCTCAACTGGAAATCTCACATATTCAAGGCACACAACAAAGCCAGAAAGGCAGTCGGCGCGATGAAACCAATTTTCAATCGAAGAAGCCCGCTACTTCCCAGAACCAAACTCCTCGTCTACTACTCGCTTATCCGACCGGTACTGACATATGCGATCCCCGTGTGGGGTAGCATCTCACATTCTGACCATACGAGACTACAGACTCTACAAAATCTCTGCATTAAAATCACTTACAATACGAGGTGGAGAACCAACTTGAAAAAACTTCATGACAGAGAAGACATTCCGACCTTATTTGAATACACTCACAGACTCACAGACCGATTTTACAAATCTCTCAGACATAGTAAAAATAAACTCATTCAAGAAATCGGTCAATACAATTCCCCTGCTGACTTTACTTTCAGATATACCCACAGACTACCTAAACACATACTGATGGACCTCGATCACATCTGGCATGTGCCGGATTCAGAACCAGACGATTAAGCGAACAGTAGGTATTTCCTAAATCTCCAGATTCCTTCCCCATAACGTATGTTTATATATCTATTTATATATTTATATAATATTTCATATCTGTATTTATATATGTATGTTTATTCTAAACTCCCATAAAGTATATATTAACATAAAAACAGACACACACCCCACACAACGCAAAACGCAGGACATCTGATGTCACTGAAGGCCGAATCTGTTTCATGTTGACAATCGGCCGCCTCCCTTGAATAAGGTTTTTTCGTGGATTTCCTTATTTCCAAAGGCAAATGCGAGGGAATTCCTAAATAAGAGGACACGACCCATCTCCTTCCCTCTCCCAACACAACACAAACAGACACGTATGTATATATGCTGCCGTGGCTGGCTATGCTGATGATGATTGTTCCCGCTTGGGCGGACATGCAATTTTAATAGGGTTTTTAGATAACAATTTTTCCCTATCGATAAAACACAGGACCTTTAAGTCTATAATAGCAAGGTAACTTTTTAATAATACCCACGTGAGGTAAAAATTGCGAGGCGCATATGACGCCGTTCTATTTGTATAAAGAACATTAACTTTAAATTCAGTAAATTTAAATGATTCGCACTTCATGCAAAATAAGAATCTAGTAAATCAAAAAAAAAAAAAAAAACTCATTTTTTACACCCCATTTTCTCAGGAGGGAGCTTTGGAGATGGAAACCTGTTATCCTGAGGAGATAAAGAAATATGATATCATATGATATAAAAAATATTAAATTACTGCCACCTCGGAACAGGCTCAGCCTAGTGAGGTGGCATATACCTAAAAAAATGTACTTAAAATGTATTTTTGGTTAATAAATAATAAAAAATATTGAACATTTTAACTGTAATTAATATGAACCTAAAAAACCCTGGACAGAGCATATTATTAGATATCATTATTTTGTATGAATGGCATTGAAGCCAAATCTAGATTATAGCCCAGTCAATCTAGAAAAAGCGACCCTAACATTTAAAATGGAGGTAATACTAAAGCCATTATAAAAAAAAAAAAAAAAAAAAAAAAAAAAAAAAAAAAAAAAAAAAAAAAAAAAAAAAAAAAAAAAAAAAAAAACTAAAACACATTTTTTTCCTGAAATAAACTCCTTATACCTAAAACTACCAAAATATAATCTTAACCGCTTGGGCACATAAGCTTTTTTTCACGACAATTTAACGTAGGTAGACATAGGAATGACGTATACCCGGACCTGAGTTATTAATATTTAAAAATGAATGTTTGTTTTGTTTGTCCCTTATGCGATATCTGAAGAATTCATCCACTTGCGATGAAATTTTGGTGATTTGTCGTGTACATGCTCATGATGGTTTCTGTATAATTGTATATAGTGCAAGAGAGCTCTATGAATATAGAATTATGAAATTATTTCCTATACAATTCCTTATGATGTAATGAAACTTTGGTAAGTGCACACTCGCGAATGTTTTAATATATATATATATAGTGAGCTCTGGCGATATGAAATTTACCTTTTGAAAAATGTATGTATTTGAGCGTCAGGGAGCGAAGGAGGGAGGGGGTGGGGAATTTCGGGTGAGGGAAGGGGAACGAAGGAGAGGGGTTCATTGGAGGGTGAAGGTGAAAATTTAAAGTAGGAGGGAGAGGAAAACGTAGGAGTTTTGGTTGCGGGAAAGTGAGACACGGGACGGGGGAAGGTGGAAGGGGAACGCAAGAGGGGAAGGGGACGTGGAAGGGGAGGAGGGAGAAACAGGGGGAAGGATTGCAAAGGAGACATAGCAGCGGTAGAGGATAGCAGGGGTAAATTTGGGAAATCCATGCATCTCACACGGACAGCTCTGAGAAGTATGTGTTTTGTAAACGAGGAAGGGGGAGGTGGGGAAGGTATAAGGGAAACGCGGGAGGGAAAGCTGGGCACGTGGAAGGGGGGCGTTCCCATATTTCAACCATTTATGTTGTTTATAAGGTTCTACATTTCTATTGTAAAGTGATATGCATTGCACAAAGTGATAAAAAAACACTTGTGAAAGAAAAAACATGCATGTATTCTATGGATGAGTGCATGCAAATATAATTAACACAGTTAAAAAAAACTCCTACAAAAATATATGTGTAATTTTTATTCATCAAAAGAGTGAGAAGCTAAAAGGGGTACAACATACCAGGGTACCTTCTAAATAATAAAAGGGGTACAACATACCAGGGTACTTCTAAATAATAAAAGGGGTACAACATACCAGGGTACCTTCTAAATAATAAAAGGGGTACAACATACCAGGGTACCTTCTAAATAATAAAAGGAGTACAACATACCAGGGTACCTTCTAAATAATAAAAGGGGTACAACATATCAGGGTACCTTCTAAATAATAAAAGGGGTACAACATACCAGGGTACCTTCTAAATAATAAAAGGGGTACAACATACCAGGGTACTTCTAAATAATAAAAAAAGAATTTATCTAAAATCAAAAACCTTCATGGGTTTTGACATGTGCACCAATTCATTGTTACGCAGATGACAGTACAGTCCATGATAGCTTTTTGTTTGACAAGCCCCCAGAGGGTGCACAAATTCCAACAGCTCGGAGGGCTTTGAAGCAAAGAATGGACGGTTACCTCGAGAGTGTTTTCTCTTGGGGTAAGAATAATCTCGTCGAATTCAATGTTTCAAAGACCACATTCATGTCTGATTACGTCTAAAAGGGATCGAAATGACAATCTAGTCTCCTTCAACGGTAGCATTCTTCCGAACAGGTCCTCCATTGATATGCTCGGTGTAACTCTAAGTGACCAGCTCAGGTACGGGGGCTCCATCGAGGCCAGAGTTAAGTTGGCCTCTCAGAAACTGGGCGTACTGTACAGGGCCCGCAGATACTTTAATAGTGCACAACTGCTAACCCTGTATAAATCGCAAGTACGCCCCACGGTTGAATTTGGCAGCCATCTCTGGTCAGGAGACCCAATGTATCTGAAAAAATCCTCGACTCTGTGCAGAAACGGGCGGTCCGCTTGATAGATTCTCCCATCTTAACAAACGGATTGCAATCTTTAGAGCACAGGCATCGGGTGGGAATGCTATCCTTGTTCTACCGGTATTTCAATGGAAGATGCTCCGAGGAACTAGCGTCATTGATCACCCCGGCACCGGTGAATAGTCGGGAAACGCGCCAAACGCGCACTTAACATATGTACACGGTTGACATTTATCACATGAGAAAGGGTCGCTTCTACGACTCGTTCTTGTGTTCAACAGCTCGGCGGTGGAACAATTTGCCGGCCTCTTTGTTTCCTCCTTCCTACAACATGGGTCTCTTCAAGACCCACGTTCACTCCTTCCTCTCCTCAAAAAGACCCCCCCACAGCATCTTTAAAGATGACATAGGCCCCGAGGGAATTTATTTTCCTCAGGGCTTCCTGTGTGGAGTTAACACGTTCATTGCTAACACCGCGCGTCGCGCGTTGACAGTCATGTGACCGGTATGCGCACAACGCGCCACGCGCGGTGAGCTGTTCTTGCATTGAAACAGATCTAAAACAGAGGCAACTACGAGGTCGGTCGTTTGGAGTTTTTGTCATTTTCGTGCATAAAGCCGCGTTTACACGAGTTAAAAATATTCCGTGCGAAATATTTTTTTCTGTTTTGTTTATCTATTGTTAGTTTTATTGAAATTAGTGGATGTTGTAATATAGACTTTTTAGTATTTTTAAATGTAAGAGACATTACGTTTTTAGTTTTATGTAGACATTTTAAGTTTTATAGACATTGTGAGTTTTATAGTCATTGTGAATTTTTGTGTCGGACGTATTCGGAGAGAATGCGAGCCCCAGGCACGGGTGTGCGTCACCGCGCGTTGTTATTTAAAAAAATGTAAAATGCTTTTTGTACGCTAAATAAATATTTCGGGGTGGGGGTAAGCGAGCAGACAGGGAGTGTTTTGAGCGGCCCAATGGCTGCCACCCTTGGCTGTCGCGAAACATTTTTTCTGTTTTGTTTATCTCTTGTTAGTTTTATTGAAATTAGTGGATGTTGTCATATAGACTATTTGTTATTTTTGAATGCAAGAGAAATTGCGTTTTTAGTTTTATGTAGACATTTTGAGTTGTATAGACATTGTGAGTTTTATAGACATTATGAGTTTTATGTGTCGGACGTATCCGGAGAGAATGCGAGCCCCAGGCACGTGTGTTCGTCACCGCGCGCTGTTATTTAAAAAAATGTAAAATGCTTTTTGTACGCTAAATAAATATTTCGGGGTGGGGGTAAGCGAGCAGACAGGGAGTGTTTTGAGCGGCCCAATAGCTGCCACCCTTGGCTGTCGCGAAACATTTTTTCTGTTTTGTTTATCTTTTGTTAGTTTTATTGAAATTAGTGGATGTTGTCATATAGACTTTTTGTTATTTTTGAATGCAACAGACATTACGTTTTTAGTCTTATGTAGACATTTTGAGTACATCGTCGGATCTGCCCTGATGATGGACACTGTAACGCTGTCCGAAACGTCGGCTAAAGAAGGAGGTAGCACAACACAGCATAACACCCCAAAAACAAACAACGAAAAAAAAACATTTTGAGTTGTAAAGACATTGTCAGTTATATAGACATTGTGAGTTTTTGTATCGGTCGTATTCGGAGAGAATGCGAGCCCCAGGCACGGGTGTACGTCGCCGCGCGCTGTTATTACCTATTCTTCTTTCTTGTTTTATTTCTGAAAAACATATATATATAATGTCGTTTACTTGAATAATTTTTTTACTACTTCTAGAAATAGTTTTATTTGTCATTGAAAATAAATAAATAAAACATTACCTATTCTTCTTTCTTGTTTTATTTCTGAAAAAAAAAAACAATATATAATGTTGTTTACTCGAAATTTGTGCGCATGTAAACACTCCTTTAGTTTGCTCGACGTTTCAGAAAGACCCTTTTTTTATACCTGGAATCGACTTGAAACTCACTTAAAAAAAGGCACATATTTTCAGCATGGCATTAATATGTACGAATTTCAGTTAGCAATGAACGTGTTAATGTAAAAAAAAAAAATACATACCGTGTAATGGCCCAAGACACGGGGCACCCAAATCTGTGCACCTTCTAAAAGGAGTTTGGGAACTATTTTAAGTCCGTATGAGCTCCCAAATTTTTTTCACTATATATATAGTCTATATCTTAGTAAGCCTATTGGTAGGTCGGGCCCTGTCTCTCTAATGGCCACTACACACGGTACTGCGAACAGCCGGCTTTTTGCAGATGGCTAGAAATCGCATCGTTAGTAGGCAAAACCGGCTGCCGAATTGTTATTATTCGTCTGCCGTATTATTATTTCTTTACTGCCGGAGCGATTGTTTCCACTTTCTGCCGCATTTGCGCGCAGAGTATTATTATTTTACTACTGCGGCGTCCGAATTGGTGCTGCCGCAGACGGATTCTGGCTGTTTGCAGCCAGAACGACATGGTCCGTACACGTGATCACAGCGCCCGAGAAATCAACTTACTCAGTGGCGTTTCTTCACAAGGGGACCATGGGGACAGTCCCTACTTATAAACGTTTAATGTTAATGGTATATTTATACCGTAGAAATGAAATAAATAAACTACTATTACATATACTCTACACTATTCCTGAAACCTAACAAGAAAAAAATTGACAATTCTTTGTGTTCACAAAAATAATGAATGCGTTCTGAACATAAAAGTAATTGCAGAAATATAATCTAAAAAATTACTTCGGTTAAGTAATTTTTAATTTCTCTCCTTCCTTCCTTGTAGCATAATAATAATTTATTGCATATGACGTTTTAGTAAAATAATAATATTGATATCGATTGATCGGATTATTTCTATAGCGCCGTTCTCGTGGTTAAAACACCTCAAACCGAAGTACAATTTGTCTTGTGCTATTTTTATTAAACTTCATATTTACATAATTGTAGAAAGCAATCACTTTGTGGTTTGACATATATAAATAAAACACTTGTTTTGTTTAAACCACGAGTTTTTGGTTGTGAACAAGTGTTTATTTTTATTTAAACTTAATATTTATTTACGCACCCTATTTGATGGTTCTGGTTAGGTGCGTGACTTATCTTCGTACCTCATAAAATTTTCTGTAAGAAATTATATTATTACTATTTGGGTATACCTATATTTGTATTGAGTCTCGTATCGTTACTTTCTGGCAGTGAGACGTCAGTATCTACACATAAAAATGACGGTCCCCGCCATCGAAAATGTGCTCGACCCGCCACTGATCTTACTGCAAATAGCATGGTCTAGTGGCAACCACCAATCTGCAGAACTTCTGTAGCACATTAAGCCGGGTCTTTTGCTTCAACAAAGGTTAATAAAGTAATAACAAAGCGTGATAAAGGTTTGTAATTTATAATTTATAAACAAACTTTACAAAAACTATTCGTGTTTATCGTTGAAATATTTTAACGACGTATATACTGTTATTCATATTTTAATTTGATTATAATTAGATGCTCTGTTATGTTATATTATCGAACTCGTATGTTCTTTCCGTAATAGTATGTACCTTATCTGACATTATTTTTTTAAACCTGAAATGTTCCATGGTAGCAGTATCAAGTATTTTGTCTTCTGAAATTGACTTCTTTTAGCAGAAATTCTGACGATAGTGTAATTGGTCAAAATGGAATCTCTTTTAATATTAATTTTAGTGCGTATTATACCTAACCGAACCCACATATTATATCGACCCATAATCGGCAGAACAGCGTAAGCGACAAACAGCAAAGTGTTCAGGAGAAGGTTTTTTTTTAAATAACTTTCTTAGTTGATTCAAAAAATGATTTTGGTTAATTACGATTATTGATATTTGGTTACTGCCTGTATAGAACTGATAATGCAATTATCTGAATGCCTTCAGTTGTGGAGATAGTGGCGGTTACGCTGTTTTGCCTATCACCCTGACAGATATTTTCCCTTAGAAATGTCGCTTACGCTCTTTGGAGTACATGGTTTTTTTTATATTTATTTATTTACACATATACTGCACAACATGTGCCATTAACATAATTGACATACAATATAAATAGTACAACAACATGAAGAATGACTAACAGTATATTTGTAAGTTAAATATAAGGAAAAAAAAATGTAAAAAGTAAGTAGTAAGATTATAAGTAGTAGGTTAAGGGTAAAATATAAATGTAAAGTGAAAAATATGGTATAAAGTATAAGTATAAGTATAAAGTACAAGCTTTAAATTATTAAGCAAAAATAAAAAAAGTTAAAAGTGAGAATAAAATAATAATAATAAAAAAAGTAGAAATATAAGATATCTTTAAAAGGTACAATGATTTAAAGATAAAATATAAAGTAAAAAGTCCTCATAGGAGCAATGAAAAATAAAAATAAAATAGAATAGTTAAGAGGTCGATATTATGGATTATAAATATTAACCGATATGATGAATTTTACAAGTACCTATGATTTCTAATGAATTAATGTTTTGCAAGTACTGGTAAGCATATTATGTTTACATGATCATTATGTTTACATGGTACTAGAAGACAAATTTTGTTTAATGCATCTTTTGTATGATGCCAGATTACCGGCGTGATCGATATTAGCATATTTATTGCCAAAAGTGTGTAAGCGATTTATTGTTGCATTTTGTTCTGCGGTGGTCCCAGAGTTATTACAATAAAAAGGTGTTTGGAGTCGAGTAGGTCTAAAAGGAAAATGAGCGGTGGCAAATATTTTTCTCAATGGATTAAAGAATGAATATTGTTTAATTATTTTTGCTGTTATGAATTTATTCCCATAATTAATTAGGTATGTGTGGTCGATTAACGATTAACCATTGTCGATTTCGATTAACAATTAGTTTTATTTTCACTGAAATAAAAACTTATTTAAAAAAAGTCACAGGAGGCGACAATGTTGAAGCAAGAGACCCGGCTTAAGCATTTCGCAAATTCATTTCGAAAGTGACCGAGTTCGGGAGCGCTGTGAATACGTGTTCACAGAGCAAAAGAAACCAACTTACTGCAAAAAGCATCGTCTGGAGGCAACCTCCAACCTGCGATTTTTAGCCAGCTGCTAAAAGCTGCTAAATGTCGGGCTGTTCGCAGTATAGTGTGTAGACCACTTAAGTCTGAAACCGGAAGGGATTTAAAGTTCTACCGCAGAGGTCATTAGGATTCAAGAAATAAATAAGTGTTTCCGGGTAACATATAACTATTTATTAATAAAATATTCAATGTGACAGTAGTTCATCTGTTATGAGTATGTTTAGAATTCGGTAGCGGGTGCCGTTTCATACCAGGCCTTGATCTGTGGCAGGGCCAGCACCTTGGCCAACAGAGCCTTGAGGCCGGGACTGTCAGCGGTGATGTCCTGTCGTGAGATGCGGTTCATGTAGTCCGCTGCGCCCGCAAACCAGAGGTCAGCCCAGGTCAGCTGCAAGTTACAACATGTAACCAAATGTTAAAGGTCATTTTCAATTAAACAATATTCCAGGCAAATCTAATTTTAGATTATCACAGCTTTTTTACTTGGTTCCACCCAACGACCCAACGACATATTAATTCATAACATTCCACCTGAGATTTCAAGAATTTTTTTTATTGAAAATGAATATGGGTCAAAAATTTAGCCATCTCGCCATTTATTTTTTTAGTAGTGTGAACTCTTGAACTCATGATGAAAAAGATATTGCTAGGTGAAAAGAGTTGACCTAAAAATTTACCCCAGAAAACATGTTCAAATTTCCTAACCCTGCACTCAACCTTTAATAGGTAATATCCAGCAATCCATTATTCCGTTTTTGTTAACAGCGCTGCGCGCGGATGTTTTTACAAGCATAAAGCTAAACGGCATTAGTTTTAAAATTAATGCAAAATTTTGTCATGAAGAGCGGCGCGAACACACGACCTTGCATGGCCGCATCTCAGCAGCTAATGGATTGCGAGAATTTATGTCTCGAACTGCCATAAAAATGATCAAACAGATGGTAAATTAATGAAAATTATATACTTCTTAAAATTAATTTTTGATCAAAATAATTTATAATTTTTCAATAATGTCTAAACAAAATAAGTGTTTAAAAAAATCTGAAATATTTTAGTTTGTAAGACCTTAAATAAATATAAAAACTGAGGTATTTTTGTCACAAAACACGTTCTTGAATTTATTTTTTATGATTTTAATTTGTCTAAAATTTAAATCTTGAAAACTGTGTTGACTATATTATATAATGATTTATTTTGTTGTATGATTATACGATTGGAAATTTGTGTTGTTTAATAGAATCTATCGTTTGAAAATTGAATAAATCTGCCAACGACCAAAGGTATAACCTTAGTATATTATAAATACACTTAGTTTTTCAAAATTTTAAAACTGCGTGTACCAGATAAAATAACAATCTTTCAAAATCAATTTATGTTTTTTTGTTAAAAAGAGTCAATACGTCTAGAATTTGGTTTAAAAATGACTAATTTCCGGTATTTTCTGGTAAAGCACTCTTAACCGTTTTTGCTGCTACGAAAGATTATTATATTTGGGAAGATATTCGATCGACCAATAGTTATAATTTTCAAATCTTTGGGATTTTTATTTTTGTAATTATATCGCTTGCAGTGTCAGGTAAACAAATTTGATAATGCATTTGAAGGGCGAAACAACTGTCCTACAAAATTATTATATTATGGGCATATGATTAAACTTTATCCAAAAGATTAAAAATTATCTGTAGAAATTTGAATTATCACTTAGTTACATAATCATCACACTTATCATAATGTGATTATCACAATATTATGTACGATAAATATTATATTAAATTATCGAAGAAAGCAAACACTTTGTGGCTTGACATTATACCAAATAAAACAAATAACTTAGTTTTAAACCACTTTATATTTATTATTATATTTGTCGACCGGTTTCGATTGGACTCAATCTTCATCAGGACAATAAAATAAACTGATTGTTTATTTTATTGTCCTGATGAAGATTGAGTCCAATCGAAACCGGTCGACAAATATAATAATAAATATAAAGTGGTTTAAAACTAAGTTATTTGTTTTATTTGGTATTATATTAAACATTCACTAGAAGTTACAAAAATTATGTGTGATAAAGATTGAAAACTGAACTACAATATCATAATAATCAGTACACACCTCTTTGTACAAAATTTTAGTGGTGTAGATCAGCGTTTCCCAACCTTTTTAAGCCCGCAGGCGGTCGCAGCCCGGTCCGCAGACCGGTGAAAATAAGAGAGAGATTTTGCAGTCCGGTAACACAGGAATACATACATACTTTTATTTATGTAGTATTTTGGTTATTGGATTTAATATTATTTTATAACAGTAGTTATAAAAATAACAATTTTTATTGCACATATTAACCTAAATATAACATAAAAATAAAATTGATTATTGGATTAATGGACTGGCAGAAAATCTCCTACTGATAATACTATACCGGTCTGGCTTGAGTTGGGAAACGCTGGTGTAGATAATGTGTAGTAATGTTTTCTGGATGAAAAATTTATTGTTAGAATTTTTTTATACCTCCATATTAATTGTGTGATTTTTAGTGGAAGATTTATTTTATTCATTAAGTAGTCTTGTTTTTACCTTTCCGAGGGCCAAGTATCCGTTATTTTTGGCAATTATCTCCTCCAGCTTCGCGAGGAAGAATGGGATGGTCTCCTCCTTCAAGGAGACATACTTCTTCGTTTTCAACTCTTCGTCACTGTCGTAGTGGACCACCGCTAACTCTGCAGATAGCAAGTTCATATATTTTTTAAAAACTGCAGGTCTTAAAAAAACACCTAAAAATGACAGGAATCTGTGCATATCTTGACTGACTGTCTATAAGGTCATGCGAACACGGATGTCTTTTGTCACTCAACAATTTCTAAAAAGTAACTAAAAAGTCACAATGTTTCATTGCAAAAAAAAACACAACTCTATAATATACATTGCAATGGATTTTGAAACAGTAATGAAACCATTGCTGTGAAAAATATATTTATGTAAATTATATTTTAGGATAGGTTAATTAATATGATAGGATATTCCCTATTAATATTAATATTAATAGGGAACAGAAATTATATATTTTAAAGTTAGAACTTACTGCCCCTGAAGTCCTGCAGGATCTCAACGACAATATCGATCTCAAGGTCTTCGAGGTCGTTGGAGCCAGCGAGGCCGACCTGTTTGGCAAGATAACGGCAGAGGGGGATGGTCTGGTGGAAGACCTTCCCGTCAATCTCCATAATGGGTAACTGGCCCATGGGGGTGGCTAGTAGGGAATTATTCATTGTTAGATAGAGAAAAACTTAATAGTGGCAACTTGAGGTGAGAAAATGTTACAATTTCAATACAATTTCCTGACCCATTTTTTGACCAAATTTATCCCTTTTTCCAATTTTCCTGGAAATTTTTTTTTGTAAATAAAAGATTTCCAACATGAAAAATTTCTAAACTTCACCCAACAAAATAAAAAATAAAAATTTTGTAAACAATTTCCGAGTTAAAATTTCCCATTTTCAATTTTCCCGAAATAATTTTTTCAGAAGAAAAAAGTTTCCCAACATGAAAAATTTTCAAACAAAAAGATGAATTTAAGCTTTACAAAGGTGGGGCGTGAGATGTTTGAAAAATGTGAGTATTTCATATAGTTTAGAGGGAAGGGATTCCGGCAAAGGGGGGGGGGGGAGGGGGACAAGGAAGGCGTAAAGCTAGGAACAAAGTGACAAACCCACATCAAAAATACAAAAGTAAGCTAATGGTTTGCAGCGTAGTCCATTTTCGGACGTTTTTTCACATTTCGCTTGTTGTGCTGCAGTGAGTAAATTATAAAACATTTTTAAATGTGTCTAATTAAATAGTGTAACAAAAAATTTAATTTTGGAAACAAGTCGCATCTTTGTTCTACCGATATGGAATTCTCAATTATGTGTATTATGCAGTGATTATGTGTATTATAAGAGATATAAGAGTAAATAGTGATCTATAATATGAATTGCCTGTAGAATGTCGGGTTAATTTATTGACAAATCACTGAAAGCAACACGCTCATTCCACTACCCCCCTCTTTGGTTTGTTCCCCTCGCCCTTATGGGCAGGTCTGTCTTTTCTTTGGTTTGTGAGCATAATGAATTGTGTGTATAAATGAAGAAACTTTTTATACTTACATGCCTTGAATTTGGGCCAATCCTCGAAGCTGATCCGTACATCTTCAAAGTCAATCTTGCCATAGGCCATCAGCAGACGCATAGGCTCTCCCAGGGCCTTAAAGGGGAAGTAGGTCAGGCGGTACTTAGGGGCCATGATGCTGCTTGCCGGAGTTACTAATAGCAATTAATAAATACTACCTTGCTACTATGCTACAACCTCCTATCTAAAAGATTTCTAATCATTTCGGTTGTATCTGTTTCACAGATAAGATCATTTATTAAAATACTTGAACCTATAAAAAAAGATTAACATAAATCTGTAAAATATCCACAACAGATGACATGGTCATTCGGCATCCAGTACGTAAGCTGCATGCAATACGTAAGCTGCATGCAATACGTAAGCTGCATGCAATACGTAAGCTACATGAAAAAAATAGTTAAGAATCAAGTAATATATTCAACATTGTCGTTGGAAAATTTGTTACATATTGCGCATTAAAACTAACAGTTCAACAAATGTTCCGCATTCTATGGATGAATATATACGCGTCTGTATTATGGCAATACGCCATATCTATAGATGCAGCATTATGGCTTTACAGCGCTAAATCAAGTCAATTTGTCAAATTACATTGTATAAACTTACTTTTAATTGTTTATTGTGATTACTTTCCAAATTCACAATGGAACAATGCTATTACTGCAAAAACGAACAGTTCTGTAATGGCAGAATATTGCAACTTAAAATACAGCATTCTGGTAGAGCAACAACACAAGTACGCTGTTTTGCGATCGGGTATATATACAATGTGCACGTCGCGTGATGATCACAAACCTAATTTTGAGATGAAAGACTTTTGAAATTTTTTTTTGGAGATTAAGTTATTTTCCTCGCAAACTAATAGTAACAATTTAAAATTTGGTGAAAGGTATAAAAGGTATACTGAGAATTTATAATATTTAAAAGAAAATGTGCAAATTATTTCAGATCTGAGTCATTCGGAAATTGCACCAAGCCCCTTAGAACAGTCACACTGATAAAGATTTTATCTATTATGTCGGAAACTTGTTTTCGTTCACGACAAGAAATGCAGATTATCATCCAACAAATAATAATTCACGTTGAATAAATATGCGTGTTTAAAAATAACTGTATATTTTCTTTAGGCCTTTTCGGGGATTAAAAAAACTTAACTTAGGAATATTTAGCATGTAATCCACTTTATTATTACCTACCGACTATGGTGTAACCATAATAATCTACCATTGATAATATAAAAAAATATGATGTCATTTCATTTTGATAATTCAATTTTTTATAACCTTTATCTGCTTGAAAACAAGTTATTTTTCTCTGGTAATGGTTTCTCTCAAATGGCATGTGTTTATGATATTATTTTGGCGAAAGAGTTTATACAGCAAATTTATGTTCGAGGTCGAAGGCAATAAACTGTATTTAGAAGGGAGGTATAGTTCTTGCCAAACTTATAGACTAGCCTGAACTTGTTTCTATTCTTGTTCAAGCCGGTCTATAAGTTTGGCGAGTACTATAATTACGGTAGGTAAAGGTGTAATAATTTATCCCCAAATGAATCGTGGGATGCGTTTTATATGCTGTTTGAAAAATGCACGGCTATGATTATATAGTTACAATGACTATATAGTTCACTCCAGATTATTGTGAACTCAAATTCGGGGAAAGAAGTGGAGGGAGGGGAAGGGAACAAGGAAAATTTATTGCCATAGAATAAATTCTAATTTCCAATCAAAACACAAAAATAATTCGCCGGGTTGTCACCGGTATCGGCGCAAACACGATATGTTGTGATTGATTATCATTGATCATATTATAAAATTCAAATAAACAGTTTAATCATCAACCCAATAAAAAAATTTTAAACCTACCTAATCTTTTCACAATCTTATCACAAACTAAAAATTTATTTAAAGAATTGAAATTTTGATAACAATCACGCTCCTAAATAAACAATCTAAAATATTAGATGTTGCTAGAACAAGATAAGTCATTAAATTAAGCATGTTCGTAATTAAATTAAGCAATTAATGGGTTTGCTGCCACTAAATTTTGCGGACATTAACAAACTAAAACTGAAAATTCCCCTACTGGAAACAGTGGCAACGAGCCGAATACTATTAGCACAGTAATAAATTTTTCTACTTACATCGTTTAAATTTCCTAGGGAATTTATTTTATCGATAACATTTTTTTAAGAGATTTCTGCACAAGACTTTGACACTCCAAATTTGGGAATGTTGCAAGGCTGAAGGAAGTGAGGAAGAGAAGGGGATAAGGAAAGTTGGGTAGTATCTGGCCGTTCAAATTTCACTAAACATGGTAAAAGCCATTTCAACCAAACATTTTGTCTTTCACCAGGACAATATTGAGAGAATCTACCTAATTACATGTAAGAAAAAAGAAAGACAAATAATTCCGAGATATGACTTACCTTTTTGTTTAAATGTAAGAGAATATTCCACATTTCCCTTTCCGACCGGCTTCATACAATCGTGAGTTTGATTTGAAAAAATCCTGACAGAAAATAAATCTGTTTTTGGGAATGGAACCGGAGTCGATCGAATGTGCGGGAGCTGCTTATGTAGGCTACCTTTAAGCGCGTGTGTTTCGAACAGTAAGTCGCCTAGCGCTATGGGATCATAATTATGAGCTTTACTAGTCAAATTTCAGACATTTTTTCTCGGTCGGAAAGGGTTATAAGTCCCAACTGCTCTATACCGTCTAGAGCCGGTGATACTATGACATCCCCAATTGGAGTATGTTGTAAGGCTGAAGGTAGTGGAGAGAAAAGGATATGGTGAGGTCTGGCCATCAAAGATGCCATTTCAACCAGCGTTTCAATTCTGAATGGTGGTCTAACACTAGGGCGATTCTGAGAGAATCTTCCTCTCTAGAACGTACCACAAATATACTGTATATTATTATAAATTAATAAATTGTAAAATAATACAATTTAATCAAATAAAATTTACTTGTACATGTCGGGATTTGAAACCGCAACCCATGGATTGCTGGTTGAGAACCTTACCCCTTAATATATTTGAATTCTCCATACTCCCACCATCAAAAGCCGAAAATGTTGCTTTTACAGTGATGGAGGACTTAACTAGCAAAAGCCCGATTACGACTTAGACAACCAACGATTTAGAATTAGACCTCTCAAATTCCATTTAGACTTACAGTAAACGGCCCAAATTAAATACTTTTTATGATTTCAGATCTGCTACCTTTTCTGGAGGTCTGGAGCCCAGAAGTTTTTTTGTTCTGCCAAAGAGGTCGTCGAGATTTGCCAAGATTCAAGAAATAAGTCAGTGTTCGCGGGAAAATATAACTATTTATTAATAAAATATTCGATATGGCAGTAGTTTATCAGTTTTGGGTATGTTTAGAATTCGGTAGCCGGTGCTGTTTCGTACCAGGCCTTGATCTGTGGAAGTGCCAGCACCTTGGCCAACAGAGCCTTGAGGCCGGGGCTGTCTGCGGTGATGTCCTGTCGGGCGATGCGGCTAATATAGTCCGCCGCGCCTGCGAACCAGATGTCGGCCCAGGTCAGCTGGAAGACAAATAAATGTTAAAGTTGTCATTATCGAACAAATAATACTAGAGGTAGGCAAAATATCACTTTAGTTTAAAATAATTTTTTCCTTTTGAAAAAAAGTCAAAGATCCTGCGCGTATTGTTTTATTTATTAGCATTTACCATTTTTTAGATAAATAATATGTGTTGGATATCTTCCAAATAAATTTGAGGTTTGTGTGATTTATTAAATTATCGTAAAAATTACAATGAAAACTGGACGAAGGTCCTTACTAGACTAGGCTCTAAGTAGTTCTGCCGCTCCCGCCGGCGGACTGTAGGTGCCCGCTTAACTCGCCGATGCCTTCGGCAATCATAGTAACCTTTCGTACCTAAGACATGAACGACGATAGATGGTACTCTCCTTATATCAAACATAATAGCCATCTATTGGGATATAGAAAACTTCACATTACTAACTATGCTATCGACATCTATTGAAGGAAGCTGAAACTACATGAATAACCAATGCAATACAATATGTAATTATATATCTTATTTTTACCTTTCCGATGGCCAGGTATCCGTTGTTTTCAGCGATCCTCTCCTCCAGCTTCTTGAGGAAGAATGGGATGACCTCCTCTTTTAAAGCGACAAACTTCTTCTCTTTCAGATCTTCGTCACTGTCATAGTAGACCTCTGCTAACTCTGCAGATAATAAATTAATACATAATATTAAATGTTCTTACCTTTACTCTATCAGCATTTGATTGAAAGTGGGCATATTGAGGGTTTCAGGGTGGTATTGAGGAGCAATAAGGCAATAAGCCCCCTATGTGCAATTAGAAAGCACTGAAAATGCTTTGAAAACACAATCTACTATTAGTAATTGCATATTTGCATATGCAAAATGCATATAACTCTCTAATTACGGCGTTAATGCATATTCTAGCCTTTTTTCCCAATCGTGCTTATTTCGTTTAGTTGCGGGAGGTACGTGTAGGGATTTTTGAGGCCGTAAAACAAGTAGTTGGTCAATTTGACAGTTCTGAGGCCGTAGCGATTCAGTCAAGCAAGCTAGCATTTGAAGACGCACCCGTTAAACAGAATATCGCCCTCATCTCAATACATTTCCACAAGTTACCAGATGCCATAGAAAAATTGGAAACCAAAACCTTCCAGTGTTTAAATCAATAGAAATACTGGAAACAATGATCGAACTCCCCAAAGCCCTTCCTAATTCAGTATTAGAAAAGATTTGTAAAAATTTAGACGCTATTTTGCTTAAAAACCCAAGTCTTGAAGACATGAAGAACATTAATGCCTACATCAACGCACAGGTCATACATACCCTGCCTAAACAGGTATCTCCAGAAATGGCACCAAATTTGAAAAAAATTGTCCAATGACGTTTAGGTCGTTTTCGGCGTACAAAATAATACTTTGTGACAAACGTCACAAATTTGCGCTCGAAAATTTGTAAAAATACTTAATTGTACATTGTCACAAAAACTATGCATATTTCGCAGTTTTTGTACCATCTTTAATAAAAATATATAAAAATAAATGATTTTTTGGTTTGGCATTGTGCATATTTTGGGCATATCAAGAGTTTTTAGTGCATATTTTGACCTTTTTTAGTGCATATTTTGGCACTTTGTTAGTGCATATAATCCGATGTCTAGTTATTACCAATTCAGCAAAAGGCGACAAGAATCTGTTTTGGCTTTGACTATTACTGTTCTATATATATATTATTGTCTTTTAGATTAGGTTAGTACAGTCGAGGAACTATTAATAAATGTTCTGTTTAATTTTGAACTTACTGGCCCTGAAATCCTGCAGGATCTCAACGACAATATCGATCTCAAGGTCTTCGAGGTCGCTGGAGCCAGTGAGGCCGACCTGTTTGGCGAGATAGCGGCAGAGGGGGATGCTCTGGTGGAACACCTTCCCGTCAATCTCCAGAAGGGGCATCTGACCCATGGGCGTAGCTGGTAGAAAATTGTACATTGTTATGAGACTAATTATTTAACTTAAAATAGATCCACTTCTTGGGTTCTAATATGAACATACCTAAGTACATTTAACATTTTGCTTATTTCTCATATTTATTACACACAATACTGGGTTATACCCGCTCAAAAAGGAGAAGGAGAGATACGAAAATACAAATGTTAGAGGGAGCGCGCCAATATTAAAAATGATAATATTCTAGCGAAAATTGGGAAAATGTGTAATAAGGTGAATTTTTTCAAACCTATGATGTGTAAACCACAGAACCGTACGTTTTTTTTTAACTACTTTTATTAACATACTTTGGGATTTTTTTCTATCGAGGGAATTTTATGTGATTCCCTTTTCAGTTCGACAGTGTCCAGAGATTATCTTAAAATATAACATATATTATTTTAGAACTTAGAAACGTAAAGTGTTGAAGGGACATAATATGTTATAAATCGGTAGAAAATCGGAATTAATTTGGATGCCTTTATTCAGTAAACAATTCTGTGTTTTTGATTTCTTCAATATTTTTAATCTAACATTTTCTTTCTGTCTTGTATGGTGTGTTTGAAAGACTTTATTGTAATTTAGTGTCTCTAAAGTAAATTGGTAGTAAATTGTTAAAAACTTTCTAGATAACATTATAGAAAATTATTTGTTTATTATCACTCATATCTAATTTATATTTATTATACGTGTAATATCCTTTTTATCTAGAGTAAGAAATAAATGATTTTTCTTAGTTAGCGTTTATTAAATTTCAAAGTCCAAAGTTTACAAATACGTCTTTTCCGCTCTTTACATTCGTTGAACTGCGTTGAACACTCCAGTGAAAAAAAAAACAAAAGAGCATAAACAACCAACTGCACTCAGGTCAGACATTCTATTTTTAAAAAGTATTCAGAGTTATCGGCATTAAGAGTTATCGGTGGGTAGGTACCCCTTTTCCTGATACTACAAAGAGTTAGCATTTGCACCTACCCCAACGACCTTTTGGGGGGTAGGTACCCCTTTTTTCCGATACTACATACATACTTCAAAATTTGTTGCGTTGCACTATTCTGGATTATTTGGAGTTTTTTTAAGCTATCTACAATACTAAGATAGAGATACTAGATTAATAGTCGATGTGTTATGCAACAATTCTTTTATAAATTACTAAACTTAGCACTCTAATTGGTGAATTGGCTATTTCAAAAAAGATTTGTTATTTTATTGAATTTTTTTCATTTTTCCAAGGAAAGACATTTTCTTAGCCATTTTTTTGGCAATAAAATTGGCATTTTCAGCAAGAGATATTTTTGGGTCTAAACTTATTCCCTCTTATAATTTTTAATATTATTTTTTTCAAGAAGCAATTACTTTGCGGTTAGGCATTATATTTTTAAATAAAACAAATGTGTTATATTATATTATTTATATGATATATCATCATATTATCAAGTTATTATTCTGACGAAGAAACCATAGGTTTTGAAACTTGTAACTGAAACTGATTACTCGCACTCTCGCATTCAACCACATAAACAAACAGTGAGGTGAATGATCGTCGCTTCGCTTGACGTTCGACCGCTCGGGTTTATTTGGCTCAGCTCGTGTAGCCCTTAAATCTAGATGAAGATGGGGATTCCCCATTCCCCTGGCAGAGGGGATAACTACACTATGCACACGTTCAAAATCAACTTACAATAAGTTCATAAATCAACTTAGGAGGTGATCAAAAGATGATTTTAGAGTTATCTAGTTAGTAATTAAACCACGTTTACATAATGAGTATGTTGGAATTTGCTTCTATAAGTAGTTTGATATTTGAGAGAGTACATACACAATATTTCATTAGAATTAAAATGACTGAAGCCCGTGTTAACTCTTTCCATGTTTCTTGCCACTATCACACCTGTCTCTGTCTCACCATATTGAGTTGAGCAGGTTGAGTACACACACAGTATTTATTTAGAATTAAAATTACTCTAACCCATGTTAACTCTTTCCATGTTTCCTGCCAATATCACACCTGTATCTCTGTCTTACTTGGGTTGAGCAGGTTGACAGTATTTCATTAGAATTAAAATGACTCAAACCCATGTTAACTCGTTCCATGTTTCCTGCCACTGTCACACCTGTATCTCTGTCTCACCTGTCTTACCATATTGAGTTGAGCAGGTTGAGAATATACACAGTATTTTATTAGAATTAAAATGACTTATGATAAATATGAGGAATGAATGTTAAAATAAAAAAATGTAAGTACATGCAATTGGTCTGTTTCAATGGTTTACTTTACTTGCATTTGAAAATAAATTTGTTGAGGATTCAGTACTTATATCAGAGACCATGGATATATTTTGGTAAAATTCTCATCATTCCATGAAAAGAAATCGAGTTTCCCGGAGATTTGTATTCTTTGATTTGTACTCTTTGTGCCGAGAGCAATATACGACGACGGAAATTTTTAAAGTTTTAATACTTACATGGCTTGAGTTTGGGCCAATCCTCGCTGGTGACGCGGATATCTTCGAAGTCAATCTTGCCATAGGCCAGCAACAGGCGCATGGGTTCACCCAGGGCCTTCACGGGGAAGTAGGACAGACGGTACTTGGGGGCCATGGTGCTGCTTACTGGAGTTACTAATAGCAATTAACAAATCAACTATATTATGTACAAGTTACAACCATGCTCCTTAACATCATATCTGAAATACTTCTAATCAATTAAGCTTAAGATACAGATAAGATCATAAGTACTTTTAAAATACTGTTAACTTGTAGCTATTCTATGTAGTACTAAGATAAACATTATTAATCTCCTCAGTAATCATTAGAAAATTACAAAATGGAAAAAAGCACATTTTTACTACATTAGTACTAAAATCACGTGATGTCACCCGATTTGCGGAGATTTAGAGATAGGGGGGGAGTGGTGCCTCATATGACTCATCGGGTTGTCTTGTATCTCGCTTCCACATACCATAAATCGTATTTATTTTCACCCGAGTAAATTCGGGAGTGGTCTTTTCCGCAGGTAAAGTTTGCTCGAGATATCTCTGGTGTAGGAATTTTCGCACATAATAGCAGCCCTTGTATACTCGGGCGTAGTTCTTAAGCGGTTAACCAGCATTAATAAGAAGTTGGTATGGATATCAAACGAATTTATTTACAGTCGATTTATAGTATATATAGACACTGTATATATGTTTTACACTATTGTTATTCAGCGGTAAATAGTCTCTGCACACCCCTTCAGAGACACTTAGTTATATTTTGTGAAAGTAGATGTTCTTTATTTTCCCTAAACCGATCTTATTATAATATTTTAATTAATGAAGATAATATTAGCGAAATTCAATCGAAAATCTGAAACAGAAAAATCAGAAAAAGATACGGATACATCTTATATAGAAATTAATGTTTCTTTGTTTGTTCCTTTTGCGTTCCTAAACTATTCATCCGATTGGGATGAAACTTTGGTTATTTGTTGTATGCATGCCCGCAAAGGTTTCTAAATATAATAGTGAGCTCTGGTATTATTAAATTATTTCCTACACCATTCATCCGATTGCAGTGAAGCTTTGGTGAGTTGTTGTGTGCACGCCCGTGAAGGTTTCTGTATATAGTGGTGAGTTCTGGCTTAATGAAGTTGGTATAAAAATTTTACAATAGATGGCGCGCGAGTAGATGGAGGGAAGGAAGGAGGGGGAGGGAACGAAGGAGAGGGAATAGTCGGGAGGGGGGGAGGGAGGGGGAAGGCAGGGAAAGTGAAAGAGGAACGCAGGTGGGAAACACGGAGAAGACGGGGGTTCGCGGGACGGAAAGAAGGAGAAGGTGGAAGGGGAACGCGGGAAGAAAAGGGAATGCGGGAGAACACAAGAGGAGAGAGGAAAACATAAAAAATTCAACATGATGCCTTCGCCTCAAACCACCTCAATTCTATGTGGAATTGACATTGAATAGTAAAAATTACTGGAGAATAATATGTTATTCGTATATATGTATAATAATACGATATTTCATTAAAAAGTTATTACTTAAACCTACTCACTTGGCGACGGCAACAGTTCGCGGCATCTCGATACCAGTGAAGGAGATGCAAGAAAATGATTACTTTTTCCTTTGAAGGATTCAGACATACATACATCGTTTGTCTTATCTTTTGTCTCACTATTGTTTAGTGTGTAGAGCTGCAGCATGATTGTGATAAAGAATGTCCATTTTATACTTTTTTGTGTCATTGTTGTGCTGTCACTGTAGGAATATTAAAAAAGCCAAACAGCTATTGATTATAATTATCATGTTTAGCAAAATATGGCCATGTTTTTGCTGAGAACAGTGGTGTTTATACGATACATCATGCATTAGCAGATTATTTTCAAGCATTTCCAGAGAGCATTTTATAATATGCATGATGATTTAGAAGAGCCTATGGCATTACTTGCATTGCCAGTGGAGAACAGAGAATGCTTCGTTCATCGAATTATATTAATACGGTAATGCCCGTACGGTTCAAATTAAGCAACCCGACTCCGAGTAAATCTCCAACGCCACACTGTATGGAAACCGTTCTGAACCGTATTCTGTAGTTTAATGTTAATAGTAGTTAGTTTTGCAAAAGGGTGATGCCTTATAAATAGTCACCAACACTTAAACTTGGCGAAGCAGAACGAAAAGCCGCCCGCATGGCCTAGCAGCAATAACCCGCGGAGCGGGTTTTTCACGGCTAGTTTTGATTATTATGTGTAGAGCAGTGATCCCCAAATTCCCCGGGAGACTCGATGGGGGTCTACATTGGCGTGATAAAAAAAAGTGGGTCCACAAATTGTATGTGGGGGTCCACCAAAATTTATCTGGTTTTGATAGTAAAGAACAAAAGCTAAATACTAGGCCAGTTTAGTAAAGAACAAAAGCTAAATACTAGGCAAAGTTTATACCAATGTATAAATTATTAACGATTTTTACATTGTAAGTAAAATATAGAACTCATAACCTGAAATTCTCTAGCTGACCCCCAGAATGGTGTACACCGGGTGTCTGATGGAATGCTCCGTTGATCCGTTAAGTTTATGGTTTCTTAAATTTTCTAGCCCCCCCCCCCCCCCCCCCGGAAGCTCCAGAATAGACTCTCTATTGAAATGTTACAAAACATGATGAAGGTTCGGTTCACCGAAATGGTGGACTTTCAATCCATCTCCTAAAATGTTAAGTTTATTCAATGTATGATAAAAAATCTGATTCTTCCCAAGAAAATGAAGTAATATTTAATGTATTAAATAATTTATGAATAAAGATTATTAAAAAACATTACAGCACATCATTTATTAATTATTTTTACAAAATTTTTTTAGGGGAATTTTCAAGAATTTGGAGGAATTTTAGGGGTTTTTGATTTTAGTTTTAGGGATAAATATTTCTGAGAGTTGGTAAAACTGGGTATATGTGTATATCTACTTCTATGATCTTTCCGTGGGTGTTTTAGAATCAACAGATTGTATTATGACATTTTACTTTACAGCCATTATGTGTTCCGTCATAGATAAAAGTCTTAGGGCCTTAGTTTTAGTTTCGGAAAATTTCACGTATGAATTTCCTTCAAATCGTTATTCACCGAAAAATTGGGTTGTTTCAACCTCCGTCAAAAGAAATTTCAACGAAAATTTGAAGGAAATGTGATGTGAAATTTATAGCGTTGATGTGATGGGAGGCGCATGCGCAGATGTCAAAATTGTGATTCGGCGGGGAACACTGAGTGAAATTTTCAAATTTAACTAAAGTTGTTTTTGGAGTCGAAACAACCCATTTCGTAATTGAAATGATGGAAGACAGTGATAACATATCAAATTGAATTTTTAAAAAATAGAATTTTTTCAATTTTAGAAACAACTGGTCCTGTGTTGACTTAATTTTATTCATATATACCTAGTTGTTATTGTATTATATGTACTGTACAAATAATTTACTCACTTCGTAGCTTGCTACTGATAATAATAATTTTTCATTGCTATCTCAAGTAGGTAGTTGATTAATGCAGAAATATATATGCAATGATGAAATAGAAAGGCAAGAGGAACATTGAATGATACACTTTTATCAATTCTTATCTCATCTGATGTCGTTATCAGGCTTATGAACCGCTCTGTTTAATTTACACTCAGGTGAATTTGTATATGAATCCTAAGTTGATATCGAAAGTCAACAAAAAATCTTACTTAATTAACTTAATTTAAGCAGTGTACTATTTTACATTAATATTTAATTGTTTCTCCTGCTAACAAGAGGTTGTAAAATGCTAATAATGGAATTATATCTTTTCTATCACCATCATTGGTTCCTCTAACTTTGTGTATGATTAAGTATGAGTTTTATTTCCTCTCATTGAAACATTCTTTGATCTCGGAAATAGTATATGGATCACACCCTATCTATCCTGTCCATATAATAATGCATGTTTAAAAATTATATTTGCATTAACCCTTTTTTAAGAACCGCAACAGATAATGTAGTGTAAAAAGGTAAGTTAAAAATACGGGGGACATTAGATTTTTTAAATCTTAATTTTATATTTATATAAATAATATGATTTTAAAATTATTTAATAAAAAGACACATACTTATTTTTCTAGAAATATTGCGACGACGCAGATCGAAAGAGAAAAAAGACGGAGAAAAATGATTTTTGGATACATTGTCCTTTGCAGCATTTAGTCGATATAAGTTTGAGAACCTGTGCTGCTCACAAAACAACCTGGTTTAGCCGAAAAACTCAAATTAATCACTTGATGCTAACTTGCATTATTAATTTCTTTTGATAGTTGGGAAAAATGTTGTCGAAAATCGGTTTTTGTACGGTAAATAAATTAAATGAAATTTAACTTAAATTAAAGGCCCTAGTAAATTTAATTATTAAAATGATTCATTTATCGGCTTTGGGTAATTTCAAGGAAGTACATATAATACACAGAGCCCCACTAATAAACATGTTTAAAATTTTACACAACTGATAAACAACCATTAATGTAGGGTAAATGGTTGTTTATCAAAAATTTAAAACACATTAATTACCAAGGGGACAGTGTTTAAAATTTTATAACACGTTTATTACTAAGGGGACAGTGTTTAGGGTATTCCTAATATACCAACGTTCGTTACGTTTGGTGACTTAGCAGGGGTGCCTGGGTTCACGGGGGTAAGGTTTGTCTAGGTTTGGGGATGATCTGGAATCACTGAACCCCAGATTCTTACCCATCCTTCAAACCTTTTTCGTTCCCAGAACTTCCTCTCCTTCCTTTCCTTTTTTTTATAGTGTATACCTCACAAGAGTCCCAACTGCTCCACAAATAATATAATAAAATCTATTTTCATTAAGAATGTGAAAGTGCCAGTGAGAGTATGGCATCCCCAATTGGGGTATGTTATGTGGCTGAAGGTAAGTGGGGAAGGGAAGGAGATGAGGAAGAGGACGCTGGGGAAGTACCTGGCTATTCATATCTAGTCACTAAACTCGGCTAAAGCCATTTCAAGCAATGTTTCAATTCTGAATGGTGGTCTTACACCAGGGCGATACTAAGAGTATCTTCCACTCTGGAATGTGCCGCAGATATACTATACATTATTTTAAATAATTAATTGTGAAATAACACAAATCAATTAAATAAAATTTATTTGCGCACGACGGGTTCGAACCCGCGGCCTTCGGAATGGGAGTCTAACGCCCTACCGCTGGACTACGCCGAATAATACCCTCTAACAGAACCCCCAAAGATGACATAGGCCCTGTGGGAAATTATTTTCCTCAGGGCCTTCTGTGTGGAGCTAATGTAAAAAAAGAGAGGACACGTTTGAATGTATTTATGAACACCGATACATTGACCAAAGAAGGACTTGATTTGATTTGATTATACTTGGTCGAAGCACCGATAGCATTGAAAGTTTTTTAAACTAGTTTGGAATACCTGCCTTCAGTCCCCTCTTATCCCGCAAATGCCCAAAAAAGATACTGGGTGCGTAGCAAATTTAAAATAACTTTTTTTTATCTAGCATCAGTAGGTACCAATGTAGAGATATAAATAAACCGCTTAAATTTATACTCGGGATTTAGGTATATTAACGCTTTATAATGTCTACAATACTAAATATATTTGAATATTTTGCTAATTGTTAATTGGGTTAACTGTAAAAAATAGAATAAGTTATACCCTTTGTACTTTTTTTACTACAATTTTTTGCACAATTAAGATTTGTTTTAATGATTTACATCTATATACTAACCTAATATAAAAAAAGAAAACATAGACATAAAATTTCAAGAAGCAACTTAATTACTTGTACAATACTTGAAATTCTACAATCAAAGACACATCCAGCTTACCTACTAATAAATAAAAAATACATATATACTAACTATGGTGTAAAAATGAATTATTACAATATGAGATTATATTATATTACACAAATAGATTAATAAATAAATATCATAGATTTAAAGTATTTTTTAAAATACTTATCAACTCACAGATACTGTGGCGAATTAACCAAATACAGACATTAAAAAAATTATACTTACTAAAATCTCATTAAGTAAATTAACTACTTTGAAAAATGACACTTCTTACCGTAAGGAAAATATCTATTTTTAAATTATTTTTTGGTTTAGAAACATCTTGCTAATTTTGAATAATACGTGGTGTATATAAAGTGATTTGTATTCACTTAATTAAGGAAAATAAATTCCTTAGCACAATAAGAAAAAATCTTATAAAAATGTATAAATCGATTCTGGATACTTTGATTTAGTTGTCAGAAAACGCGATAACTTCTAATAAAAATATAAATAAGGGAAGATCAAAGAAAAACCCTTATAAAAACAACAGAATTAAAATCCACTTCATATACGAAAATGTTATTTATTCGTGTACAATTAAAAGTATTAGACATTACTGTAATAAATCAATATTGTAATACAACTAGCTTACCGAATTCAGTCAGTCAAAGAAGGACCCAACAAGCTCACAATGAACCTCTTGAATGCCAGGTATTTTTGGAAAAAATCGCGCGAAATTATCTTCCCGGCTTTTGCTCAAATATCGTATAAAAACAAAGGAATTGTTTTTTTTTGTGATTGTTTTCTGTTTGCCAGATAATGTACCTTATTATTCATATATATTTTATGATAATATCGTTACAAGTTTTCCCAGAATAGCTATTTTTAACAAAATAATGTGAAAATATTTCCCATTCGACAAAAAAATGTAAATAAAATATATTCATACGAAAATGATATTTTTTTTTTATTTCTCTACAAACCTGAATAGACACCCTACATGAAAAAAACCAATTCAAAGGTGTTTTCGAAGAAGTAATGACATAAATAATAAATACTTGTTTGAAAATGAAATGACAGTTGAAAACCGTTTGTAAAAGTGACGCCAAGTTGACCATAGATATTTATTATAAATTATTCAGATGGGTTGGCGCTATACGGATTTTTGCTATGTCAAGACCGAGAACGGCGCAAGCGATTCTGACCTTGTTCTTCATACAACTTCTATATACATAAGGAACAAAATCGCCTCAAAAAAATTTTTTTTTTAAATTTCGACCCGCGGCCACCGGTGGGCGAACGGCAGTCGAGAGGTGAAGGGTGGAAATGAATTTTAAATTTGCCGGTCGGCGCAACTCATAAATAAAATTTGGTAGCGATAAGTTCGCATTTTTGTCGCTAGGTTCGTGATAGTATTAGCGCCTTCGTAAAATGTCGAATGAATTTGAATAATGGCGGCAATAATTTTCTGCAAAAATAGTTCTGATTTCGATGTCTAACAATGCATCGAAAATGGCATGTTTTTGGTTGACATCACAGAAATGAATACCTGACATAAATGCCCTATAATATATTGGCAGGGTTTATAAACTAGTAGTTCTGAGATCAGACCTCGGGACCTCGAGTTCAAAAAAGGATGTTTCTAATTTTCTCTCAAAATAAAATGAAATCATAACATTTTTAAGTAGGTACTTATATACCTACTTACTAAATTATTAACCATAAATATTTTATGAAACATTTTTTGGAATATTGTACATTGGTTCTTTTTTGAAACTTTTGACCAGCCGCGCCGAGGCGGTTCTAGACTTGTATGCTTTTCGCTTTGATTATATAAATGTCTTATATAATCAAAGGCTTTTCGTGAGCTAGACTCTAGCTGCTAGAGTATGGCTAAAGTGCTAAGCTATTGGTGGCAAGACAGGATTTTTATGTTTATAATCGTCGCAGGAAAACAATACTGCTGTAACCGCCACTACATATGAAAATACTTTTTATATACCATTTTGAAGAAAATTTTTTTCGTATATCGTAGATAGTCGATCTATCTGGGTCTCGTGACTCTGCAACGATAAATAAGAATTGTACGACGTTGAAAAAAATAGCCGTTTTGTCAATAATACGTTTTTTAATTGATGTACACACCTCAAAATCCTGTGTTTTTTACGTTTGACAGTTACGACAATATTTAATTTAAAAGAGAAACCACAAAATCACGTACACGGAAACATAATAGTTCGGTTGGTGCTTACAGCATTTTCAAAAATTGCATTTTAATGTTCTACATTGTATTTGTTTGCTTTCTAATAACACTTTCGTTTACTCCAACTTGGCAGTACTTTTTTTAGAATAAGTTAGTGTGTTTACTACGATTATACAGGTCGTGCATTATCGTTATTTGTACGTTACGGTGTAGTAAACCAAACGAATTTAGCCCAAAAAAATAACGACACACATTTACAGCTATTAAAAATTTAATATTGAAATACTTTGGAGCTTACAACAATGTATGCAGCTGAAAATAAAGTTGATTTCAGTATTCATATATTTAGCAGCGGTGTTTACGACATTTTTGGCATACACAAAAAAAATGTCAACTGCTGTAAGCGCCAAAAACATTGTACTTCTTCACTTATAAAAGATTTAAGGGGGGTATTCTAATCTAGAATATCGTTTTTTTACGTATTTTCAATGTTTAGATCTTTAAAAAGATGTCATTAAAAGGATTTTTCGAATTTCGAATTATTTTAGGAGTTATAGCACTTTTTGTGGCGCGCCAACTAAACAGGTCTGGCCGAAACAAATTGAACAATACATGGTAGACGTTGCCCGACTACCTGCAGATGGATTACCCGATAAAACCTTTCTTATATTATATAGGTACCTATATAATGTATATATAATGCATATATAATGTATTTTTAACTGAGAGTCCTAGTAACGTAATGGAAGAACACCGTATTCATTATATGAATTAAACTGCCTGAAATTTTACTCAAAACTTTAAACGCGTTTTTCTCGAAACTACTTTTTGCAAGCTGGCGTACATGATATCTAGAGTTCTACTGAACCGATTTATTTGAAATTTGGTATGAACCTTCTCCACACACCCCTTTATGGCCCAAGCAGAATCAGAGAAAAAAAATTAAATTATACTATTTAAAAAAAAGTAAAAAACATGTTTTTTTTTCAAACGGCCGCCAATTTGTGAAAAAAAAATTTTACTCCTCCGAGGTTCCGGCGATAGCGACATTCTTACTGATTAAGAATCCGTTCGATTTTTTTTTCAGATCACCAGATGGGTTGCAATCATGTACGCCAGGGCTTCCTTTTTTTTTTGATCCCCCACTTTACCAGCCGATTACTTTTCGAGTTTTGAATATTTTTTGTTTGTTTAATTTTTCATTTATTCTTAAAATATAAATAAACAAAAAAAAGATACTAAAAATTTTCTTCGTTTATTTTTTACAGAGCTCGAGTGTGTGTTTGCCTTTAGCCAATACCCCCTTAAATATTGCCATTTGATAAATCATATTTTTTAGCTAAGCATTTTAAAAATGACATTTCTTTAACCACTGGTTTAAAGGTTACGATTTTTTTTTCTAAAGTCTGAAAAGTTTTTTTGGCTCTGGTGAACAATTTGGTTTTTGGCTGTTACAGCAGGGCATAAATAAACCACTCATGCAGCAGGGTGACCGGTCTACTATGGGTCTACTCAGTGAAAACTTTTTAAGTGTTTGAATATTGAGTACAAACTTTTCATCGGATGTAAATTCCTCACATGATAACTAGTGTGTAACACGATTTTTTAAAGTAATGGTACTTCCACACCGCAGCCAACCTTCCAACTCCGAACTTAGTTCGGAGTTGGAAGATTGGCCGATCGTGTGGTTGCTGCGGCCAACCTTCCAACTCCAAACTACGAATTTCAACATGGCGGATGTCGAACAGCTGATTCGGCGCTTATCTTATCAGTTGCCTACAATTATTACGTAGAAGTACATACACGACATGTTTTCAAACAATTGTTATACCACTCTCCCGTAATAATAATTTTTTGATCGCCAGCGGTTCGCAGAATGATGTGTGCATAAATAAAACAATCCTGATGTGCGGCTGCAGCAGACTGGTTCGTGTGAGTTGGCCGTCGCGATCGCCTCGGAAGCGATCCCGGGCCAACTCGAACTCCAACCTTCCAACTCGATCTTCCACAAACTACCCCCCCACACAATCGACCAAACGTTTGAAGTTGGAAGTTGGCCGCATTCTGGACGTAGCATTAGATGTCTCTCAAAAGTGAATTTAAAAAAGAGCTAAAATCTTATATAGCCAAGCCGAAGTTGAGAGGGGGGGGGGGAGATTTATGCATAAAAAAAACGAAAACCACTTTTTTGGAGCTGATGACCCCGATTTAGAAGTAATTCTAGCTATAAAAGAGTTGACTTGAGTTGGAATCAGTGTTGATATGTTTAAAAAAAAAACGAAGAAGACATGATTTTCGTGTATTTTTGGGTGGGATACGTTTCTTGGGTCCTGAAATCAGGAATGTAGTTCTTCAACTTAAGAGGAATATAAACGCCAGAAATATTTGACTTCTTACCCCTTTACACTCCGCTTGTTTTGGTATTATCTGCACGAGGAAAGTAGCGCCAAAGTTGTTTTTATTTTTTTTTTTATGAATATACACGAATGAAAAAAAGTTAGTCAATGGAAATAGTCAAAAATAATCTTAGCCATAAAAGGGG
The DNA here is from genome assembly GCA_951813805.1 of Limnephilus auricula. NCBI lineage: Eukaryota > Metazoa > Arthropoda > Insecta > Trichoptera > Limnephilidae > Limnephilus > Limnephilus auricula. The sequence goes on from OX638388.1 coordinate 38,419,020, forward strand.
TATTTTTTAAAAGTCGTTTCTTATATAACTTCATATTTATGTAATAAAAAAAAAAATATTTTGTACTTTTCGCTTATATTTTTTGTAACGCAATTAATAATTTTATTTTAATTCCAATAAATAGAGAAGGTAGGAAAAGCTTCTATGTATCCATATGCATATAAGGTGGCGCCCTTGATACATTTATAAAACCGTTACAGATAGTCCAAAATCACATTATCAAGGTTATATATAATAGAAAGAGGACATTTTCGACAGACCAATTGTACAAGGAATCTCAACTATTCAGTCTTCGCAAATTATTCATACTACAAAGCATTAAATATATTTTTAAAAACCAAAACAAATTACAAAAATGTGAACCCAGAATTAATTTTAGAAAAAATCATGTATTTTATAGCCCCCAAACAAATACCAAACTAATGCAAACTCACAGTAGTTTTATTGCACCTCGCACTTTTAATCTTTTACCAAAAAAAATTCAAGTAGCAACTAAACCAGCTCAATACCTAAAAGTGTTGAAATTGTGGCTGAGTAATGTAGATGTTCAAGCATTATTATTATTAATTTAATCTTTACTTCATTTTTGTTTCTGTATTGATTTTGTTTCTGTATTAATTTTGTTTCTGTATATTTTACTTTCTTGTCTTTTACCACATTTTTAGTAGCTTACAATTTTTATTTTTTACTTCAATGTATTTTAAGTATTTACGTCTTGTACAATCTATAGACAACTTTCAATTATAATCTTACCTCTTTTATTTTTTAGATTTTAATCTTGGTTTATTCTTTAGATGCACTCTGTTATTTTTAGGTACAGAAATAAAATGTAAACATTTATATTACCCACGCACAGGCTGCGCCTTAGTGGGTTTCCCTTTCTTATTATTATTGAACTGTAATGTCAACATGTAAAAAAATGGGAAAAAATAAAGGAAATAAATTAAAATAAATATCATATTTTTTCATATTCATAATGTAAACCGATTCGCAGTACCTAAAGATAAATCTAAATAGTAATTTGGTGATTAGCTTCATCTTAAGCAGGGGTTCACAATCATAGAGATATACTTATCAATGTTCACAATATCTCTTTATCCAATTCAACTTTGTCAATAGTAATATGAATACATTAGTAGGTAACTTTAGTTAACCTACCTACTAGGTAATTTTAATTATTTACCTACACCAGCTCAGTATCTTTGATTATGACATTATATAATCAAAGCTTAGTATATAGAAAATTGTAAAATATAGAAAAAAATTTGTGGTGGAATTTATTAAGTATCTCATCTCATCTCATCGACCCAAAAAAACTTATTTTAAAAAAAAAGCTAAATCTAACTCTGTACTTTAGTGGATGAACCACGCAAGTCCACTTTTTACCTTTGTTCAGGAAAGCGATTTTTGGTTTAACTGCATGTTTGAAGGTCAATAACTTTTTGACTAATTTTAATAATTAAGATCTGTGAATGTTATATATCATAATTTAATTCATTTTTGGCTACACTTAAGACAAAAATGTCAAATTCAGAATATTAAAGAAATAAATGGACTCCCGTGGTTTATGCTCTAACACAGTGGATACCAACATACGGCCCGCCAAAGGCTTTTATCCGGCCCTCCAAAAATTCCTGATTTCTGCTTATAAATAATTCGTATAGGATATGTTAATTTTAAAGAATTTTTTATTAGGTTCCGAATTCAAGGCAGCTTTTCAATTCATCAATCTGAATTTGATTAAGTAGTAGGTAGTGGACCCAAAGTTAAAAAAGTTTGGTACATGAGATAAACAGAGTTTTCGGTGTTTTAGGAGAATTCTGTGTTAAAGGCGACCAGGCCCCCTAGCACACTCGATCGATAAGGATTGACAGGATAACTTTCGGTAACTTCTCATCGTTCCCTAGCATGACTGCAGATGTTCAACGATTAAGTAACAGTTCACAATTACTAAGTGTCCTTAATATATTCGACATCAACTGTTGTTTTTATGTTAGCGGTTTGTAGTTGTCCTAATAATATTACAGAAAACATAAAGAAATCGAAAATATTCTATGTTGACTCGAATACCTCTGATGAGTCTGATGGCAGTTTCAAAGTATCAAACATGCAGGATACGCGCGGTTATAAACTTTAAGATTCTTTTATATTTTTTTTATAAATTCTACAAATACGAGATAAACTACATGAAAATATGAAAAATGTGAAATAACCGGTAAAATACAGGTTAATTCATTGGCTATACAGCACTTTAATAAAAGTCGAAGGTATGATTTTTTTAAATTTTGGTGAAAATTTAAAAAATGATCGTCTGGAAATCTCGAGCAATCGAGGCAAATTTATTTATTTCGCGTGGTCACTCCAGTGGTTTTAAATAAAATAGCAAAAAGAAATTAATATTGGTTTGTACCATGACCATATTTAATGTTGGTTTATACTATATCCATACTCGGGGCGGAGATAGAGCAAACCAACAGTAATTTCATCCTATGGCATATCAAACAATAATATTTTAACATTCACATACTAAATAATAATAAAATAAAAAAATTATTCATTAGAAATTAGTAAATTTTGTATTGTCATTTAAAATAAAATGTATGGAGTAATCAAACATTAGTAATTTTTTCATACACATACATAAGGTTTTAATAAATAATAGTAAAAAATTAGTATTGGCAAATGGACATAGTACACACTCCAATCCTCATTTTTTTATAATCACTATGGAGATAGAACAAAAAGTAATGTTCAAAATGTAAGTTCCCGCTGAAATTTTTTTTTTTTTTTTGTGTGTTATATTTATTTATTTACACATACACGGCACAACATGTGCCATTAACATAATTGATGTAACGTATAAATAGTACAACAACATGAAGAATAACAGTATAAATGTAAGTTAAATATATTGAAAAAAAAGGTAAAAAGTAAGTAGTAAGGTTATAAGTAGTAGGAAAAAGTAAAATATAAATGTAAAGTGAAAAATGAAATATTTCTGAATGTAGCCGAATAAAAATACACAAATGTTTTTGAAAGGTATGCGCTCCATACGCTTTCAAATTATATTATTACAGATAAATATTATGGTTACCTTGAGAGTGTTTTCTCTTGGGGTAAGAATAATCTCGTTGAATTTAATGTTTCAAAGACTCAATCATGTATGATTACGTCTAAAAGGGATCGAAATGACAACTAGTCTCCTTCAGCAGTAGCAATCTTCCAAACAGGCCCTCCATTGATATTCTTGATGTAACTCTATGTGACTAGTTCAGGTACGGGGGCTCCATCGAAGCTAGAGTTAAGTTAGCCTCTCGGGAACTGGGCGTGCTGTACAGGACCCGCAGATACTTTAATAGTGCACAACTGCTAACCCTGTACAAATCGCAAGTGCGCCACACGGGTGAATTTGGCAGGAGCCCCAAAGTACCTGAAAAATACCCTCGACTCTGTGCAGAAAAAGCAAAGATTGCAATCTTTAAAGGACAGGCATCGGGTAGGAATGCTATCCTTGTTCTACCGGTATTTCAATGGAAGATGCTCCGAGGAACTAGTGTCATTGATCCCCACGGCACCGAAGCATAGTCAGGAAACACGCCAAATGCGCTCCCAACATATTTACACAGCAGTGGCGGTCCCTGAGTTTTCAGTGAGCTAGAGGGCTAGGATTGAAAAAAACGACATTACTGATGTTGTAGCTGAAAATGAATTTTTTTTTTTTCATAATTTCAACTTTTTGTATGAAGATCTTCAGGAGTCTTTCAGTTTGGGGATGCGCCGCATCAATAAACTAAAAGATCTTCATACAAAAAGTTGAAAAGATGAACTCACTCCGAGTACAGTATAACCACGCATACAGAGCCCTCTTAGGCCTCCCCTGATGATGCAGTGCCTCGCAGATGTTCACAGAGGGAAGGGCGCATGGGTTCGCTGCTTTTATGTGCCAAAGAGTAGCCGGGACGAATCATCGCTACCAGAGATCGGAAAACACTCTTGTCCAGGCCGTCGCCCAGTGGCAGGGAGCGCCCCTACACCATAGATGGAGAATTTTTCTCAAGCCACTATAGTTAAATTTGTTTGTGTTCACCATTTTATTTTATTTATTTTTATATTAAATTTCATATTATGTATTTTATTTAGATGTAAACTTTTATATAGCAGGCAGAGTATTGCACACACCGCTCTGTTCAGCTGAAATAAACAAATTATTATTATTTGATTGGCAACAAACCTGCATTTATGAAAAAACTAACAAGTCGATTATGACAACTTACTTACATTTTTTAATTTGAATTAAATATAATAAAAAAGTTAGATTCTAAATTATAAATTTTTTATGACAACACTCGAAGTATTTTTTTTATGAAAATTTGTATTCATTGAGCGCCGGCGTATCCATATCGACAATGGAAATTTGAAATGCTAGGACAATAAATCTAAAAATGAGATACATACCTATGTCATTTTTCTCCGTTTTTTTTCTCTTTTGATCTGTGTCTATTATAAAATAAGTGCATCTATTATAAAATGCATATTAAAAGATTTTTTTCAGAAAAATTAAAAATTAATTACATATTATTATTAATAACTCAGGGACGTCATTCAATTATTAAATTTATTTCCTTTTCTATTTTTACATATTGTATGGATGTTATTTTATGTATTAAGTTAAAAATAAAATAATTAAGAGAAATACTCACGTTTAATCTGTATGTACACATGCAGATCAAACTACTTACATATTAAAAGGGAAGAAAGTAATAATAACGGTATTACAAGAATTGAATTTATTTCATTCTCCAAAAAACACAGAAAACTCGAGTTATCTCAAATACCCAACCTTTTTTACTTTGAGTCCACTACTACCTAATCAAATTCCGATTGATGCATTGAAATGTAGCTACCATGAATTCACAACCGAATAATAAAATTTTATACGTGGAAACTGGTAATTTTTGGAGGGCCGGATGAGAATCTTTGGCGGGCCGGATGTGGCCCGCGGGCCGTATGTTGGTGACCACTGCTTTACAGCATTTCAAATTTCCATGATCGATATGTTAATCTGAAAACAATACTTTCTATTTGTGGGATTTTTACCTCGGCATACATAGAGGTATGGTCACTGAAGCTTAGCATTTCAAAATATAAAGAACATAAAATAAGAAGGGTAAGGGGAAACAAAGATCATTGTTTGTGAGAGTTAGTTTTGAAATAATCATTCCATCTTTTTTTATTAAAACTTTTAATGTATTCAAACTTAAAACTAGTATTCATCATACATTTTGGCATCATTACACTAAAATAACATGGAAATTTAATTATCATTTTTTAAAAATAAGAACAAATATACTCGCAACTGCTCCCACCACAGGATTTCCTAGCGAGACAGGCACAGTCAGCCATACACCCATATACTAATGTATGAATAACATAAAATACTTACAATAAAGAAGTCATAAATCTCTTTCTTATCTTCTTGTTTTTTATCTCTCAATGTTCTTTTTAAAGCTTTCAAACAATGATATCAATTATAAAACTAACAAAACAACGCAGATGAGATCAACACATTCTCAAACAATCATTCGCCAACAGCAACAGTGAATATTTTTGTCAAAGAAAGATCATTGTCAATGGACGATGTTCTTTTTTTAACAAAAACGAATCTTTCTTCTGAATATAAATGTTTTCTTTAAAACCTCTCAGGATGATTTTTTCGGTTAATTTTTTTTTTCACTTTTGAACAAACAGCTATTACCCTTCTTCTTCTTCTTCTTCCCCTTGTCCTATTCGGGTCGGGGACCCACTGCATCGACAAGGCTCCTCCATACGTCCCTGTCTTGCGCCGATTGATCGGCCTCTGTCCATGGCAGATCCATCCTCTCCTCGCACAGTTTTTGGATTTGCCTCGCCCAACTGTGTCTGGGGCGGCCTACTGGACGTCTACCCTCTGGAATGGCACTCAGTATTTTCTTCGGAATTCGGTCATCAGACATTTTTAGTACATGTCCAAGCCACCTCAGTTGCGATTTTTCTACGAAGAGTAGCAGTGGTTCAATGTTTAGATCATCTCGGATCGTAGAATTTCTTATATGATCCCATTTCGTAACCCCTGCCACTCCTCTCAAGTACCTCATTTCGGCAGCTTGGACTCTAGAGCGTGTTTGTTCGTTTAGCATCCATATCTGGTGGCCGTAAGTGAGCGTCTGGCGGTATACCGTTTTAAACACTGCCATCTTTGTCTTGATGCTGAGCTCGGCTTTTCTTATCACTGAGCTGTAGAGAGGACGTAGCACACTGCTTGCCGCACTAATTCTTCGATCAATCTCTCCGTCTTGCCGACCGTCGCTGGAGAATTCGACCCCAAGGTATTTGAACCTGTCCACCTGGTTCAGCTGAGTCCCATTAGCGAGTATGTTGCACTGAGTTTGGTCCCTTCCTATAACCATCACCTCTGTTTTGGAGGTACTCATCTTCATTCCCGCCGCCATGCACTCTTCGCTGAATCGGTTGATCCACTCTTGTAATCCTTCCTGTGATGTCGTCAGTCTCGCGATGTCGTCAGCAAATAGTAGGGAGCTGATTCTAGTATTGCCTACCAGTGCTGCATCCGGTGTTTGGCTGTTTCGGCTGATTCGGTCCATGAATATAGTGAAGAGGATTGGCGACATAGGGCATCCTTGTCTGAGGCCGATTTCCACTTCAAATTCTTCCGAAACTTTAGCTATTACCCGCAGAGTCAATTTGTTTTCATTTGGGAATAGCTCATAATATGATCTCACTTAAATCGTTGCGTCTGCCTTACCGTAATGGATAGAAAAATGATATTTGGTTGAGAATACTGGGGCCCACAATTTTCCCACACCTGGGTTAAATGCTGATATGAGGGGACAGAGATTTTTTTCAATTTTATAGTACTATTTTATATACTTATTCTGCTCTAAGGGGTGGGGAAGGTTTTTCGAAATATCGTGTAGACATTAACCTTCCTTTTGTTTTCAAGACATTTCAACATAAAACATCATCAGTGTAGCGACAAAGTCATTCAGTGACACTTTTGGCTAAAGAATGACTGCTTTGTGGGGAGAAGTCATATGGGATAGTTTCCATTCATCAGTTTATCACATAGATCATCAGTGTAGCCACAAGGACATTCAGTGACACTTTTGGCTAAATAATGACTGCTTTGTGGGGAGAAGTCATATGGGATAGTTTTCATTCATCAGTTTATCACATAAATCATCAGTGTAGCGACAAGGTCATTCAGCGACACTTTTGGCTAAAGAATGACTGCTTTGTGGGGAGAAGTCATATGGGATAGTTTCCATTCATCAGTTTATCACATAGATCATCAGTGTAGCGACAAAGTCATTCAGTGACACTTTTGGCTAAAGAATGATTCATTTGTGGGGAGAAGTCATATGGGATAGTTTCCATTCATCATTTTTTTTATCACATAGATCATCAGTGTAGTGACAAGGTCGATGATTGCTTTGTGGGGAGAAGTCATATGGGATAGTTTCCATTAATAATTTTTTTTTATCACATAGATCATCAGTGTAGTGACAAGGTCATTCAGTGACACTTTTGGCTAAAGAATGATTGCTTTGTGGGGAGAAGTCATATGGGATAGTTTCCATTCATCATTTTTTTTATCACATAGATCATCAGTGTAGTGACAAGGTCATTCAGTGACACTTTTGGCTAAAGAATGACTGCTTTGTGGGGAGAAGTCATATGGGATAGTTTCCATTCATCAGTTTATCACATAGATCATCAGTGTAGCGACAAAGTCATTCAGTGACACTTTTGGCTAACGAATGATTGCTTTGTGGGGAGAAGTCATATGGGATAGTTTCCATTCATCATTTTTTTTATCACATAGATCATCAGTGTAGTGACAAGGTCGATGATTGCTTTGTGGGGAGAAGTCATATGGGATAGTTTCCATTAATAATTTTTTTTTATCACATAGATCATCAGTGTAGTGACAAGGTCATTCAGTGACACTTTTGGCTAAAGAATGATTGCTTTGTGGGGAGAAGTCATATGGGATAGTTTCCATTCATCATTTTTTTTATCACATAGATCATCAGTGTAGTGACAAGGTCATTCAGTGACACTTTTGGCTAAAGAATGACTGCTTTGTGGGGAGAAGTCATATGGGATAGTTTCCATTCATCATTTTTTTTTATCACATAGATCATCAGTGTAGCGACAAAGTCATTCAGTGACACTTTTGGCTAAAGAATGATTGCTTTGTGGGGAGAAGTCATATGGGATAGTTTCCATTCATCATTTTTTTTATCACATAGATCATCAGTGTAGTGACAAGGTCATTCAGTGACACTTTTGGCTAAAGAATGATTGCTTTGTGGGGAGAAGTCATATGGGATAGTTTCCATTCATCAGTTTATCACATAGATCATCAGTGTAGCGACAAAGTCATTCAGTGACACTTTTGGCTAAAGAATGATTGCTTTGTGGGGAGAAGTCATATGGGATAGTTTCCATTCATCATTTTTTTTTATCACATAGATCATCAGTGTAGTGACAAGGTCATTCAGTGACACTTTTGGCTAAAGAATGATTGCTTTGTGGGGAGAAGTCATATGGGATAGTTTCCATTCATCAGTTTATCACATAGATCATCAGTGTAGCGACAAAGTCATTCAGTGACACTTTTGGCTAAAGAATGATTGCTTTGTGGGGAGAAGTCATATGGGATAGTTTCCATTCATCATTTTTTTTATCACATAGATCATCAGTGTAGTGACAAGGTCATTCAGTGACACTTTTGGCTAAAGAATGATTGCTTTGTGGGGAGAAGTCATATGGGATAGTTTCCATTCATCATTTTTTTTATCACATAGATCATCAGTGTAGTGATAAGGTCATTCAGTGACACTTTTGGCTAAAGAATGATTGCCTTGTGGGGAGAAGTCATATGGGATAGTTTCCATTCATCATTTTATCACATAGTCCAGACTTGTTAGATATGAAACTAATAAGTCATCTATGTTTTTTCATGGCGTGAGTGATTGTGAGATTGAGTCCTGCAAATAAAAATTAAAAAGTATAGTATATAAGAAAAACACAAACTTTGGTGGTGTCAGGAAAACTACCAATTTTATTTTACAGAAAAAAATTTGTAGCCGGTGTCCCGAAACTCTTACTTCAAGCGAGAAACAGGTGAATCTAAGTCAAATTTTGTGACAAATTTGTAGCATAACATTTTCAAATAAATCGAATCCAAAGTTGGAATTTTTTATAGTAAAATCTGAAAAAAATTAGGTCTCAAGGGGGTTAATATTAGCAGTTTAATGTCTAATGCAGGGGTACCCAACCCAAATCGTTTGGTGGGCCAAAAAAAGTTTACTGAGCTTTAGTGGGCCACTAGGAGTACTAGTGAAGGGAGGGGGGGGAGACAGTCAGCATTAATACTAAAATGCTGACCGTTAGATCTGCCAATGAATACAGGTAAATGGATGATATTACCGTTCATTTTCAATTGCGACCTTCAATGCTAGAACTGACTATACATGCACCTATGTGTGTTCTTTCCACTCACCCTTCGCTTATTAAAATCAGGTCAGTTGCATTTGATCTTCCGAGAAATGTGCCCAAAAATATACTGGTTAGAATTGAATGCGAAAATAAATTCCTAGTGCGGTCATGCCTTTGGCAGTTCCCAAGCAATAAATCAAAACCCCCATCGAGACAACAAGAAAGTTATTATAAAATAAATATGAAAAATTTTACCTGTTGAATGTCAGATGATATTTCGAAAAACCGCGCGGAAATTACCTTGACGACTTCTAGTCAAATCTTTATATATAAAAATCTCGCGTCACGATGTTAGTCCAAGGTAAACTCCAAAACTACTTAACCGATTTTGATGAAATTTGATCCAACTTAAAAGGTAGGATAGGGTTGACCTCAATATTTATTATTTCGAATTAAATGTTCATGAAATGTTTGTTATGGGAAAACTTACAAATTATTTGTAAGTTCCATAAGTTTCTGACAGTTGGTGGTGTGTGATAATTTATTGACACAACACTTGGTTATCTAGGTTAGGTAACCATCCATTGGATGGCGTTGTGTTTCGTTAGCCGCAGCAACGAATTAGCAGGTCGGCTAATATCCATATAAAAACAAAGGTTTTTTTTTTTTGCAATTGTTTTCTGTTTACCAGATAATGTATCTTATTATTCATATATATTACATTATTAGATGATAATATCATGTAATATAATATATGAATAATCATGATAGTTACAAGTTTTCCCAGAATAGCTAACTTTAACAACAACAAAAAATTTCTTTTCGGCAAACAAATATTAAAAAAAATATATATTTATACGAATATGAACTGATTTTATTATTTCTACACAAACCTGAATATACACCCTACATGAAAACAAATAATCCAAAGATGTTTTTGAAAAATTAATGACATTGATACTTCTTTAAAAAGTTGACAGCTGGTAAAGCGGTAAAAATATGACTTTTCGAATGACACAGATAATATATTTAAAAAATATTCAGAGCAGCTAGATTAATCAAATCAACTGTTACGCCAAGCGATTGGCGCAAGCGATTCTGACCTTGTCCTTCATACAGTTTCTTTTTACATATGAGTTAAAATCGCAGTAAAAAAAAAACGCGGGAATGCATTAAGATAAGGGTATTGAATGAATTTTTCTTTTTTGTATGAATACCAAAATCTAAAACATAGAAAGCTGAAAACTTCATTTTGGGTGTACAACTTCCTGGCCTAATGCATCGAAGTGTAGAACCTGGCCTCAATTTTTTTTAAACTATTTAGTTAACGAAAAAAAAATTTAAAGTTAAGATGCTCGGATTGAAATCACAAAGAAAACCCAAAAAACGATTTTTGCATACATTGTAGATTCACCAATTTCCCACTTTTTATAGATTGATGAGGATTACTAGTTTTCGAACACCGTGTTTGGTCTAAAAACTATTATTAAAAATGTATGTTTTCTAAATAATATTATTTGAATAATACTTATTACGTATTGATATTCTTTCATTAATAATTAACAATAACAAAAAGTAGTACATAAATGCAGTGTCGCCAACGCAACCCTAAAAACTGATTTAGTTTCTTAGCTCCTATTTCAGATATTTTAGCTCTTTTTAATACAGAAATTCATTCAAGTAAAATGTATTCTTTTCAGAAATTCTCTTTTTAGCTCTTTTTTGGATGACATCTAGCTTTAATTAAAAAATCGAGTTGGCAACTTTGCATACATGCCTTACATCATGGTTCTAGTTAATTGAAATTAATTTGACAAACAATCAATAAATTACCTTTCGATAACAGTTCTGCCGCTAGTGATAGCTCCAGCCTGACAACCCAGTGTCAAATGATCTGTGCATTGCCATTTCCTCATCCCGCCCTCTAAAGTTTTGGCCAGCGTGTACTTGTAGTGGTTCAGGAGCATAGTCTGGATTGTAACATTGTCAGCATCTGATGTCAAACACATCTTATGTGATTAATACGATAGAAGGGGTTGAATCAATAGGCGATGGTCAACAAGGTAAAAATTAAATTTCATATTTTAACTACTCTATTCGCATAACCATGCATTCCAAACAGATATGTTTGTCTGAATGTTTTAATAACTCAGGTCCAGGGCATACGTCATTCCTATGTCTACCTACGTTAAATTGTCGTGAAAACAAGCTTATGTGCCCAAGCGGTTAAGCAGCGTCTACAAGAGCCATGTATGAAATTGTATCGGGTACTTCAGAATATCTTTAAAATCACATTTAAATTATTAAAACAAATAAAGTTTCTATAATTACATCAAATGTTCTTATTCTGCTGTTTTATATATCCCGGGCATAACATGTCGCTTGAGAAATATCTTTCCGGATTAACAACAGATGGAGCGCGTAACTTCTCGCGTTCGAGAACTCGTAATCTGCTTGCAGCTTCGCTACGGACAAGCGCATGTCATTTTTGTAACAGAATAACCTATGCAGCCCTTGAAAAAATTTGGTCGTCAATGCGGCCCGTGGTGCAATTTGGGTTGGCCAGGCCTGGTCTACAATGACAATATTACCACAAATATTGAACTAAATGAGATACGTTTTTAGATTTTCACGGCCAAAAGCATTTTGGATCTGCCCTGATGATGGACACTGCAACGCTGTCCGAAACGTCGGCTACAGAAGGAGGTAGCACAACACGGCATAACACCCCAAAAACAAACAACGAAAATTGAACTAAATGTTTGTGCAAACAACATTAGGATAGGGCCACAATGTTTTTGTTTTCCATGGCCGATGGAAAACAAAAAATGTTGTGGTCCCGACCCAATGTTTTTGTTTTTGTCTGATGTTATGAAAACTTTTGGTCGGGTCACAGGGAAAATCTCTTACATAGTTTCTTTTTACGTAATTTTGATTTTTTATGCATATGCATACGTTGTATTGAGGTTAAAAATAAAAAATAATAATTTGGAAAACAAAAATAATACTAGACTAGAAATATGCGACTTGATGCGGGAATTTTTTACGTGGGTTTCAAATTAGATCATTTAATTACATTTCAAAGGCTTAAAAAAATCAAAATTATAAAGGTCTATTCACATCTTCCAACACAGTGAGTGATGGTCACAGTACATACGCCATCAACACTTGATTATGACCCGATGAGCGAAGTCCATGCAAACGTGATTTCAATTCGTTTTAATTTGAATTTCCAGGAATTGAAATTGCATTCGTATGGACTTTGCCCTTCGCAGTGTCATAATCAGCAGTAGATGTGACACCATTTTACTCACTTCTGTGCCGTATCTGCCACGCACTGTACTCTTAGATGTGAATAGACTTTTATGGGTGATAATTTTTTCATTGTATTTTTAAAAACATCAAGAATTGAAATAAAACAATAACTTTGTTTGTAACCGCAATTTTTTAATTTTTTATTAATAACGGTTTTGCTTAACACAAGCATCTTCAGGTATAAAATTAAACTGATAAATTTAATTTTATACCCTGAAGACGCTTATGTTAAGCATAACCTGTCGGTAATAAAAAAAAACAAAATTATTGTTTTATTTCAATTAATATGTCAAACCACAAAGTGACTGCTTTCTACCAAAACATTGAGAGTTGTTAAGAGGTGCAGCCGGCAGGATGAGGTAACCCTGAAGACAGCCAAGTTCTATCTAATAGGAGAGGACACCAGAAGAAGACGAACCTTTACTTTCAGGGTGAATCAATGGATTAGGGTCATCGGTGCGGGATACTTCATAGAATTCTATAGGGATCACGCCACCAGCTAAGTCCTCAGAAGCCACAATAGCCGTGTCTTCAACCATCATCACGTCCCCCAGTTCTCCCGTCTCCACTTCTTCTGTCTGGCTGAGCAGTCTTTTTTTTATTCTAAGACAAAAAAATTGCTCATAAAATTTACAAATTATCATGCGATCCTAAGAATGAAAAATTTTGTGAACTAAGAAAGACTACTAAAAATATGTTCAAGTTATGTTACAAAAAGTGCGATAATTGTGAAGAATTGGCTGCTGTTAATCCTCAGAACATTTATAAATTTTCAAACATGCTTAATAACAATGACTCTGGTATTCCATCTAATATGTATTTAGATAACAAAATGGCCGACAATCCCCAAGATGTTGTTAATCTGTTTGCTGAATTCTTCAGCAAAGTCTATGAAACCGCAAACAATACTCCATTGTACAACAATACAACATCTAATAATAATAATATCGATTTTAATCAATGCATATTTGAAGAAAGTGACATTAGAACTAAATTAAAATCCCTTGATCTAAACGAATCGGCTAGTCCCGATAACATTCCTTCAATCTTCTTATAGAAATGCCTATCCGTCTTGACTTATCCTCTTACAAAGCTTTTTAACTTGTCTATAAAAACTGGCACCTTTCCGAAAAAATGGAAAACAAGCTTTCTGTCCCCAATATTTAAGAATGATGATAAATCCGATATATATAACTATAGACCTACATGTATCCAGTCGTCAATCCCAAAATTATTTGAATCTGCTCTGCTTACTAAACTCTCGCCAGAGATCAATAAAGTAATTTCGCCTCGACAACACGGTTTCACGGCAAAAAGATCTAGGAATATTATTATACAATACTATGCACAATCGTATTCAAACAGACGTTGTGTACACAGAAAGGCCTGAAGTTGTGTAAGGCCTTCGACAAAGTTTCACATAAAATTCTTTTACATAAATTAAGATCCTTTGGAATAACGGGGCAGATTTTGAGATGGTTTGAAAGCTATCTACATAAAAGAAAAATATCAGTCAAAATCAATTCGCACTTTTCTCATCACTTTGAAATCTTCACCGGCGTTCCACAGGGGTCACATTTGGGACCAGTATTGTTTTCCTTGTTCATTAACGACATAACTGCCATTTTTGATAGAGTTATGGTACTTTTATTTGCTGATGATCATAAAATTTACAAAACTATTACTAATTTAAATGACTGTTGCATATTACAATCAAATCTTGTGGTGCACCCTTAATGAACTATTCCTCAACATAGAAAAATGTCAAACAATTACTTTTACATGGATCAAAAATCCGATTAAATATCATTATAGCATCAACAACATTTTGCTAAAAAAAGTTGAGCAAATTAATTTTGGTATTATTTTTGACAGTAAATTAACTTTTGTTCCTCACATAAATGAAATAATCAACAAAGCCATGAAATGCTTGGGATTTATCTTGAGGACAGTAAAAGATTTAAAATTAATTCATTCCTTTAAATTGCTATTCACTGGTTTGGTGAGAAGCAATTTAGAGTATAATTCAACAATCTGGGCTCCATTTTATAAGATTCACCAACTAAAAATTGAGAGAGTCCAGAATAAGTTTTTGAGATTTATTAATTATAAACTCGGAATTCCAATTGAAGATCTAAATTATACATTTATTACATTAAGACGCACAATAAATGATTTAGTTTGTCTGTACAAAATATCTAACGGCGGACTGGACGCAATGGATTTAACCAGCCTAATAAATTTGCACGTACCTACGCGTAATACTCGTCTGACTGAGCTATATTATGTTCCCAAATCTGTTAATAATTATATCGAAAACTCGCCTATTCAAAGGCTGCACAGACTTGGCAATAAGTATAGTTCAATCGATGTTTATCGTTTTCAATCAGATTCCAAACTAAAAATCAATTTAATAGAGATTATTTTTAATAGAGCTATATATTTATCGCATTTGCACCTTAAATCGTTATTTCAATTTAGCTACTATATTCTACAATATATCCACTATATAGGGCTAATAAAAGTTGCTAAATTAACACAAACTGTACTATATCTTTCAATATCCTTATGTTAATAATTATTTTAACAACTTGTATTTCCTACTTATATTTCTGTACTCTCGTTATTATAATATTTTATCATAAACACATCAAACTCATTTTTACTTTACATGATACTGTAACCACTTTACATTATTTCTATAAACCTGTTATTTTGCATGATAGTAGTATAAAACATTTAGTTTTATGAATTTAAAATTCATAAAACTAATACGATTATTCAACTGTTTTATAATTAATTTTTAACTTTAGAGTTACGTAAAGTGGTTATGTACTGCGAATGTTTTTATCTTTCTTGTTATGTGTTTGGCAATTGTAAATTATGTATTAAGAACTCGCATCATATTATTATTATATGTTATATTTTATGTTACCTGCAGATCTAAATCTGTTTCTTTTTTCTTTATCTTATATGTATTTATATTATTAAAACATATATTAAATTACACCTCTACACCTACCTCTTGTTATACCCATCTTTGTATTTTTTTCTGTTATCTAAAACTTTACCTGATCTGTTTACACTAAATCACAAAAACTGTATAAATATGTAAAAGCCCATTAGGGCATTGATGATTAATGAAATAAAAATAAAAAATTATCTCAGAACAGCATTTTTCAAGATATCTCAGAATTGAGATATTTCTAGATTTACGAATACTTTGTCAAAATTAGTAGGAAAATAATAAAATATTTATTTATTATTACAATTTTGTGTTGATGTTAAATGATGATGATGATGAATGATGCCTCTCTAATACCATATCATTAATCTGCAACATTAGTTAATTTTCTGCTAGAACTCACGCAAACCTATTATCTCAGAACAGCATTTTTCAAGATATCATCTCACTGTTGCTTTAAGGTGAAGATATTTACTTTGCTTTGACAATGTTAATGACAAGAAATCGTCATCTGACAATAGAAGAGCATTGGTCTACCGATCCCTTGATGTCGAGTAACATATTTGGCAAAACCATGCCAAGGGATCAGTATGAGATTTTACACAGAATGTTACACTTCTGTGATTCTAGAACACAAATCCCTGGTGACAAATTACATCAAATTAAAATATTAGTTGATCACACCAGAAAAATCTTTAAAGAGACATTGACACCGAAAGAAAACTTGTGCATCGACGAAAGCGTGATTCGTTTTAAGGGTAGGTTAGCTTAAACAATATTTACCTTCTAAACGACACCACAATCACACATCACAAAAATGTTTGTGATGTGTGATTGTAAGACTGGTTTTGTTTTAGACTTTATTATTTACGTTGGTGAAGGTACGGACATAACAGACAATCAGTGCCTTGGCGTTTCGGCGGCTGTCGTAACGACATTGCTAGAAAATTATTTAGGAAAAGGGCATAATCTTTGGGTCGACAACTGGTATAGCAGCCCAAAACTATTTGATTTTCTTCATAGCAAGAAAACTAATGCTTGTGGTACTGTGCAAAAAACAGAAAGACCATTATTCCAAGTTTCGAAAAATTAAAAAAGGGGGAGATAGAAGCAAAACACCGTGGACCACTGTTAGCTTTAAAATGGCAAGATAAGCATGAAATTCATATGATCACAACTATACATGATAGCTCTTCATCTTTAACAGAAAGAGTTAACAGGGAAACAAATGAATCAATATGTAAACCAAAATGTATCTTGGGTTACAATGTACATATGGGCGCTGTCGACAAAACCGACATGATGTTTGAAATGCATGAGCAGTCTGAAATCCACGAGGAAGTCAATAAAATGGTACAAAAAAGTGGTTTTCCATATAATAGATCTTTATTTATTAAATTCGCACACTCTCTTCAACAAGGTTACTGGAAAAAATATTGCATTAGCAGATTTGAAGACGGTTTGGACTTTATTAAATGAATATTAACACAATTATGGCGTTATCTTAATTTCTGTTTTTCTCAAATGAATGTTTATTGACACTTCGATGTTGGAGGAAGATTTTAGGATAGCTAAAATTAAGGCCGATTTATTTCATCAATTTTCATTTTATGCCCGCCATTTCTGCAATCAACAATTTGTTTTTGTCAACTGAGGTTCATGCGCATGCAACATTCATACTATAATGAATGTTGCATGTAGGATTTTTTTTTTAAATTTCATGTTCCAGATAATTTCCAAGAACTCCAGGATTTCAACCGATTTGGTCAGACCCTCCGCTTGCGGCGCTATATCTAAATACATATATAGATATTCAAGTCAAATTTTCAATAGCTAGTGTTTTTTCTTGTTCAAATGTACCTTTATATACAAAAGTTTTGTGAATGAAAATAAATTATATCTTTGAAAAAAAAACGCATTGGAAAAAAACACTCGGCTGGACCAGACTCCCCCTTAACACAGAGGCTGGCGGGTTGCGTCTGTAAGAAGTTTGAAAACTGCTGACATTAAATATTCAATTAAATCTTAGATGGTTCTATATATGTCCATTGATGATGCCACAACAAAGTAACTAATTTTAAAGGCAGTATTTATTTAGCTGAAATTTTTCTTACGTTTGTGGAGAGTAACGTGTAGAAGAGTGCTTGTGTCGCATTCTCTTGGCGTCCGGTGAAATAGATGTCCTGGTCGTGGCTGATCTCGGCACGATTAGCATTTGTGATTCCTCATAACAATCATCTTCATTGTCGTCTTCTCCAGCTGCTGTTTCATTTGGATCTGGAGGCAAGCTCGCTGTGTCACCAGCCTGATGGTCTGCCTGCGATTTAAGTATGTCCGTATCTATTTCCTGGAAACATAAAACACATAAGTCTGATATTGTAAAATTTGGGGAAAAATACAATGAAGAATATTGAAACTCACTGTATCGATTCCTTGTATTTGTAAGGCTTTGGCTGCCGCAAAGAAAGGTTCCAGTTCATCCTCAGTGATGTGCACTTGGCCAGTGTACACATACTGCAGCAAGTGCCTCAGGGTCGCATAAGACACATTCTGAAAGTATACAATTATAATTTATTAACCAAGTATGTATACGTTACATTATTATTTGTTTTGTTCAAATGTTAGTCCCTCTTATGGTCTGTGAAACTAAGCAATTGTACAACTCAATTATTGTTACTTGACTGAATTTAATAAAACACACAATTATTATTTTTTTATATTCATATTATCAGGTAAATACATAAGGCCATTTTCAAACAGATTGATAAAAATATTGAAGTTTTGGGGGTGGTATAATTTTTATTTTAAAAACTACAATTGTGCTATCCATAATCCATTTTTTCCATGGGTAAATAAGTACGTATATTCAATGTGTATGGGACAAGTTAGTGAAGTCCACACAAATACTATAAATTTAATAGGGCACCGGACGGACCACTACGGACACCTTGATCCCTGAGTTGTTCAGGTAGAGTCCAGCTTGTAAAAGCAGTGAGAGCTTTCCAGGAATGGGAATATTGTCACTTAAATAAAATATTGTATTACTTTTCCCGAGTAGTGTCAGTTGAAGAGTGCCAGCTAAGTGAGTAGTTCATGAACGAACAAAATGAACCGTTTCTCCAAACGGATCTGCAAGATCCGGTTCCCAAAGACCGGTCTTCACGGTTCGCGGATCTTTGTGAACGAGTGAGTGGGTGATCTGCGAGACCCGCCAGACCCAGTGAACCGAGTAAAATATTATCTTGTTTATTTTAGTTTATATCCATGTTGTATATACTAACTTAATAAATAATAATTTATCATCATTCATAATTTTAATAATAAACTTTATAATTATCTATATGTATCTTAACTTAACAAAATAACTGATAATACCTTAAATTAACAAAATAGAAACATTCATCATATAGAGACAATGTTGTGCGCCCCTGCCTAAGTTTGTATAAATTCCGTAGCATAAGAATTTCAACTACAAGTCTGAAAATGTCCGTAGTAGGACGAAACCGGTCCTGGTGTAAATAAACAAGTTGAACAAAGTGAAAAAAATTGTTTAATTTCATATCTAATACAATGGAATTCCACCATGAATTAACAGTTAAAAAACTAGACTCATTATATTAGTAACTAAAAGTGTCCAAACACCACAATTTTAGTACAGTAGGCTAGTCAGCTCTTTAGTAGATTGAATCCATTTGGTTCTATTTTTTCGGCGAGTAGAGTCCCTCTCCATGCATCCCTGCGCACTGACATGCGCAGTTCATTCGTAGATGCAGGCATGCGCAATATGTCGTCCCGTTGGAGCGAAAATGCTACTATAAAACTTTTTGTTTTTGCGGCTGTTAATCCTCTTTTCGTGTCCATAGTTTATTTATTTTCATCTCACTAATTTATTTTTCCACCTCTTCTAAAAAATGCATTACAATCAGATTAATTAGCATATTTACTTTATAGCGTTGCAGCCCGTCATGTTGCGACGCGCCGCTTACTAATGAACTTTACTTGACAGTAGTACGAACACTTTTTGGTGAATCAAGTAGCGAATTACTCACCACTCGACTTACTACTTGTCAGGTGCGAACAAGGCATTCAGGCTTGTTCAGACTATACTAGTAGATTTTGACGGCCGGCATAGTCCAGCGGTAGGGCGTTAGACTCCCATTCCGAAGGCCGCGGGTTCGAACCCGGCGTGCGCAATATTTTTTTATTTAATTGATTTGTGTTATTTCACAATTAATTATTTAAAAAAATATATAGTAGCGTCACGTTCCGTGGAAGATACTCTTAGTATCGCCCTGGTGTAAGACCACCATTCAGAATTGAAACGTTGCTTGAAATGGCTTTAGCCGTGTTTAGTGACTAGATCTGAATAGCCAGGTACTTCCCCACCTTCCTCTTCCTCGTCTCCTTCCCTTCCCCGCTTACCTTCAGCCTCATAACATACCCCAATTGGGGATGCCATAGTCTCACTGGCACCAGACGGGAGCAGTTGAGACTCTTGTGAGGTATTCATTATAAAAAAAAAAAGTTTAGTCAAGTAGCGGGTAACTCGCCACTCGACCGACCAAAATGCTTTACCACCCTTCTAAATTTATGGTGTTCAGACACGTTTAGTTATTTAATTACTCTCTACTAGGCATTTTTGACATTGTCATTGAATCCTGTTTCGTAACGCCTAATGGAATCTTGTGTGGTTTTTTCTGCTGCACCCGATGATTTGACTAGAATTCCAATTTTGATTGGAATTCGCACATTGGGTACCTACACTGGCCGTTACTGGCCCGCACACAGTCGTCAGCATCAGTCTACAATTTATTATTTATTGTTCGTATTGCCAAGCAAGTGTCATCATCTTAACGTTTTATCGTGGCAAGCGACTCAAATCACCTTTCGGAAATTGACGCGGTTATGACTCAATCATGGCATAAAAACCTATTGCGAGTGCCTGTGCTTCCTGCACAGAATATTACAATAACGACCACGAAGGATATCCACGTACCGAGAAAAATATAACCACCGCGAGTACCCTTTGTGACATTACCTTGTCATCCGGTTCTGCAGAACATACTGCATCGAGATCCGCAGGCATTGCGTGAATAGAGTGGAAAACCTGTTTCACGCGTAGGGTACAAATCCGTTATTTGAAATTTAGTTTTTTTTCACATTTGAACGACCAATTCTGTCAGTATTTTGTAAAATAATGTGGATTATCATTATGCTTACCAACATAATCAGAGATCAAACATCTGGGCCTTACCTTACTTAAAGTAAAGATATTAAGAGCGATTGACCAGCGGCTGAGAATAAAAGTTTAAAAATGCTTGCAACTGTACAGGGAGGTTCCAATGAGAAATTTTTTAAAAATTAATAATTTAATATCGATTTATTTCATTCAAAACTTGCTTTAATATATGTATACCTACATTCAAGTAAGCAATAAAAATGCTCAAATTGCACAATGATAAATTATTAAATATCGTATACCTCTTGTAAGTATTTTTTGATCATAAGTATTTATAATTTTTCAATATTGTTTAAACAAAATAAGTGTGTAAAAAAAATTTGAAATATTTTAGTTTGTAAGACCTTAAATAAATAGAAAAACTGAGGCATTTTTATTTTGTATTTTGTCACAAAACACGTTCTCGGATTTATTTTTTAATGATTTTAATTTAACTAAAATTAAAATTCTGAAAACTGTGTTTACTAGATTATATATTGATTTATTTTGTTGTATGATTATATGATTTGAAATTTATGTTTGTTAATAGAATCTAGCGTTTCAAAATTGAACAAATCTGCCAACGGCCAACGATTTAACCTTATTATATATTAGAAATTAACTTAGTTTTTCAAAATTTTAAAACTGCGTGTACCAGATAAAATAACAATCTTTCAAAATCAATTTATGTTTTTCTGTAAAAAATAATCAATACGTCTAGAATTTGATTTAAAAAGAAGGACTAATTTCCGGTATTCTCTGGTAATACCGTCTTAATAAGATGCTTACATTGAGGAAGATAATGGGGTGCCTGGCCGGGGAGGAATGGATGATCTCCTTGAGGTAGGGACTGGCTATGCCCATGACCAGTTGGTGCGCCTTCACCAGGTGCCCTCCTGCAGCCAGGGTCAGGTCAACAAAGTCTTCATTCTGAGGACAATCAATGAAGAGATGCAGACGGGAAGTAGAAAGGTACAAACTAGGTAGGTATTCAAAATTTTTAAATAAGAATCGTCTAATATAAGTAGGTATTGAATTACCCACTTAGAAAATTATGGCTTAGAAATTCATGTGAATAGATTTTACACAAAATACGGATATTCTAGTAAATAAAATTATAAGCTAAAAATGCAGTATGAGAATGTTTGGATTTCTTTTAACCGCTTGGGCACATAAGCAATTTAACATAGGTAGACATAGGAATGACGTATGCCTCGGACCTGAGTTATTAATTAAAATTTACGCCGTGAGCCTAGTTTGGGTCACCATTTCTCGTAAGTGGCAAAAACATGTACAAATAAGGCAATGAATAAAGAAACTTAAAAAACTACATATTATTACACAGCAAACCAAAAAGGGCAAAAAATATAAATTTTATAACATACCGAGAGCAATGTACTTAATTTTGAGCACAGTCTAGTTTGGTAGCTTTCCCAGGACAAAGCAAAGCGGGAAACTTGAGAAACTTTTGTAATTTTGGTTTTAACTTGAATGTCTTCTGATATAATATCTGATGCTTCATCTTCCTCTTGGCGCGTTTTGGCCAAAGGTTTTCTTAAAAGAGGTTTTGTTTTTGTCGACCTAAAAGAAAGTTTCAGTTTAGACATAGTATATATGGCCACCTGATTATGTATACGTATTGTTTATTACTTTGAAATAGTTACAAAGTTTACTTGATCTTTTATCCAAGCAATGACACAATACAAGTAAATACACAATATTATCTTCACTTTAAGAATTCATAAATAAAGGGTCACCAATAGTGATGTCCACAAATTCCATAGCGATAGTGGCAGGCCCGATTATGGTAAAGGCTACACTTGGGACTACTAATCCAAAATCGAAGAATCTCCGCACAGAACGAGAGCAGTAAAGAATAATAACAAAATCAAGCAAAAACAATAACCTAAAGTGAATAATAAACAATATAACCCAAAAACCATGGAAATAAAACTGTTAAGAATAGTTATTAATAATTATTAATACCTAGAAATTTAGGAGGTAGAGGTATAGTCAAAATAACTTCTTTGAAACACAATCAGGTAGAAATGTTAAGACATTTTTTCCATAGGAAAGCTAATAGCTCAAAACACTTCAATTATCTCAACCAAACGTATGTTGACAAACTTTCGTCAAACAAATGGTTGGGTATTGGAGAGTTAAATGCAGAAATAGAAGGATTTATGCTTGCAATTTAAGATAGAGTCATTAATACTAAAGATTATAGGAAGCGTATAATCAAAGATACAAATCAATTTGATGAATTGTGTAGAACATGTATGGCTATTCCGGAAACTATAGAACATATTATATCGGGATGTTCTGTATTAGCGCTGTCCGAGTATACATTTAGGCACAATCAGGTTTTATAAATAATTCACCAAAGTTTGGTAATGAAACATAACTTGATTGACTGCCATAATATAGTACCATATTATGAATACGAACCAAATTCATTTTTAGAAAATGAATTTTATAAAATATATTATGATAAAAGTATACTAACAGACAGAACAATTAGTCATAATATACCCGATATAGTTTTACATGACAAAATTAAAAAATAACTTATATCATTGATGTAGCTATTTCAAATTCCTGTAATATTGAAAAATCTGTTTCTGAAAAAAATAAGAAAATATACAGATTTAGGAAATAAGATTAAAATAATTTGGCATTCCCAGACTATAAAAATATTACCAATTATTATTTTGGCTACTGGCATTATACCTAACTCACCCATTAAAAATTTAGGCGTATTAGATTTGTCAAAGAATTTATATATAAAAATGCAAAAACAGTCATTTTAAATACATGTAGGATTACAAAAGATTTAAAAAATATTTATATTGAGGGATCAGTAGGATTTATCGGTCCAATTAGGAGTCGGTGAATTATTTTCCCATTTGGTACTCTGGCAGGTTAAGATGTTATTCTTATATTGTTTTGTATTAGTTATACTTATATAATACACTTGCAGAGCGTGGATTTACTAGATGATCATTTTGTGGAAAAGTGTGTGAAAGGGTTAAGTTTTTCCTGTGGGGAAAATTTAACACGGATATAAAGTCTGGTGGTTTAAAAATTTGCTCTAAAAACTATTCAGCACTTCAAACACCACACACAGTTAACTCCCGATTCTGGTGAGCCACATAATAAATATTTAGTACGAAACGAAGCATAACCTTGTGTTACTACGACCAGTCCTGCGACCAGCTATTAGTGTTAGGACCCCTAGCACGGTCGATCGGTAAGGATTGTATCGATAACTTTTGGTAACTTCTCATCGTTCCCTAGCATGATTGCGGATCGCCAACGAGTAAATAACAGTTCACAATGACTTAGTGCTCTTAATATATTTGAAGACAACTGTTGTTTGTACGTTAGCGATCTGCAGTTGTCCTAGAGAATGATGAGAAGTTACCGAAGGTTATCGATACAATCCTTATCGATCAACCTACTAGGCCCAGGAGTGTGGGCATTTTTACTCTTTTTAAAAACGAAAACGAACTGTTTTTTAAAAAATACCAACAACTGTTAGTAAAATACAAGTAACTATTGAAGCAATTAGTGTGAAATAGAAGTGGGTTTGATTTCCACAATACCCTCTTACGAGGACGATGCCATATAAAAATTACATTATTTAATTGGGCTTTGGAAATATATTTTCAATATTTCAATGAAAATATTGTATTTTTACTATTTTTTAAAGACGGAGATGGTTTACAAGCAGTTCCCGGGAGCACTTAAGCCATAGGTCCATTGCGGTATCTTCCATTTTACCTCAATCCTTTAATAACAACCCAGTCCCTTTAATAAAGTTCCAGGGTTGTCATTGGATATGTGTCTATGTCTTCTGGTTCTACTGTATGTCTCCCCAGGTATCTGAGCCTAGTTCCCACCAGGGCAGGACATTGGCACCATGAATTGGAGTCTCTTCATCCTCTTCACATTTCCTGTATATATTGGTGTTTTCCACTCCCAATATCTGCATGTGTCTCCTGAGATGGCAGCGGCCCGTTACTTTTCTCAATAGGCCTAGAAAACCTGTTATCTTGGACTGTAAATTGCGATATCAATGTTTTCAATTTACTCTTATTTCGCTGTTAGGTGGAAAGTCTGTTGATATTTACTTATGCGTTGTGCTAAAATGTTGTTCTAAATTTCCTTTTTTCGGTATTGCCACGGATGTGCGGGGTGTCCGCCGGCAGATGGCGAGAATGTTTGCAGCTAGAAGGACGCCATTTGAGTAGAGTGATTTTTAAAACTAAAATCCACATTATTTTTATGTGAGATAATAAATAAATAACTTTCATTGTATTCATATTTTTATTTTATTTTATTTTTCGAAGTATAAAATCTGCCGGCTGACACCCTGTATTAGAGATCTATAAAAATAAAATTAATATATTAGGAACCGTAATTCGTATAATAAGAAAAGTAGAAATATCCTACCACAAGAATTAAATGTTAATAAAATTTATTTTCGTAATGATGACACAAAGTTAGCGAGTTAACATTATTTTAAAGTTTTTATTTTTATTTACACTTTTGGGAGGTACCCACTTACTAGGTGGGTAATTCGCTTGATCCACCGAGTAAAATAATAATTGTTTTATAATACACTGCAAAAATTAGCGAGCATGCACCATTACAGCATAATTTTATGTAATAGAGGTGCGTGAAAACTTTGTGTAGCGCTTTGGAGGTCAACGCTACGCACGTGGCACTTATTATATACCTCAATATTCGGGAATGATCTGTTTTCTTAATTTGTACTTTGTATTTACTTATTTTTAATGAGGTTATGAATAGTGGTTAAAAAAAAGAAATAACGGTGTATTAACGAACTTCGTACTTCTTGTAGTGAATAATATATTTAACTAGGTATATTATTGAGGAGTTCGTTTGCAATAGTAACAATATCGAAAATAATATTATCTTACTTTATTTGATGAACCTTCAGAAGCAATTGTTTCTTTATTTAATGTTCCTTCAGTGTTTCTCTTTGACCAATTATCCATAGCGTGTGGGGCGCGATGCAGGTCTAATTGTGATTTTATTATTATTAAATCTATAGTCATTGACGTCGTAACTCCGCTAATCCCTGTCGCTAAGTGACGGATTCACGGATTGACGCCCGCGTCTCACACACTTCCCGTCTATTGTCCATTGCGTGCCAAAAACAAAAGAGAGCTACTGCGTGGAAGAGAGGATAAATAACGTGATGGATCGATATCTGAAAATCACACAAGATGATACGCGCAGCTCTTGTGCGAGTTCTTGTCCGGCTACGGGTCCGAGTTCTTGTGCGGGTTCTATTGGGTTCGAGTCCTTGTTTGGACCCGTGCGTCCGATCGACTGCACTAATAGCCGCGATCGACCGGTTGATCGCGATAGGTCCTGTTGACTGTGTAGCAGAATGTACCCGAATGATTTTAACCATATCCTGAGCAAATTTGGTTCAAATCATGTTATTTTGCAGTTCAATGATATTTTTTAAAATCAAAAACAAATAATATGTTTTCCATCACACGTTGCCACCCAGGTACAGCGTAGTGGGTCACGTGATACTCACTCTGTCTCAATGTAGCAGCACTGTACGGGCGAGACAGAGCGCATATCATGTGACCCGTTGCAACATGTGATCAGTGGCGACATATGATAGAAAAGATTTTTGGTTTCTAATTTTTTTTTAAATATAATAGAACAGCAAACTACTGATTACTCGAAAAATGTGCTAAGGAACCGCTGGTTAAAATTCTTCTGGTACGTTCTGATACACCCGGTTTATTTTAATAATAATAATAATAATAATTGGATGACTTGTATAGCGCCGTTTTTGTGAAAAATCACCTCAAGGGCGCTTCTCAATCTTACTTCTAACTACACACTAGACAAATATAAAAAACCTATGGCTAAAACAATGGATGCAAATCCATCGGTTCTTTGATCAGCGATACAAAACTATTATATTATTATTATTTATTTATTAAAGAATTTTATACATAGTGTACACATTGTGTTATTTCGCCCGCCATGCTAGGGATGTCCCTGTGTTATGGCGGGTGAAGTATGCAGATTATATGGGTAATGAAGTACATTTACTGATTATATAATAAATATGATAATGAGGTTTACAGTTAATGCAGCAATGAATTTATATTATTAGTATTATATGTACAATGCATCTGAACAACTAGCGCGGAGCTGCCTAAAAATGTAAATGTACATGTATTTTTTTATTTTATTTTATTTTTTATTTTTTATGAAAATGTACAGGACCATACTTACCTGGTAGGTCACTTGAGATTAAAGTTAAAAGGTGTTTATTTATACAGTTTGCGCGCAGAGGACATAATAGCGAACACATGTTCTTGGAAAAGTCATTATTTGATCCTGGTATATTTTTAATACTAATATATATTATGTTATTTAATGAACGTGTTTGGGAGAAGCAAAATTAATTAATGGGCGGTACCTAAGAGTATGGATATTAGAGAGACGGCATGTGAAGTGTGCCCGCGCGCTCCAAGTGTGCCTTTTCGAGAATTTTACTTAAATGGCTGACATTGGCTGCTGTTTTTTGGTCGTTTAATACGTTCCGACATTTTTACGATAGCAGCCATCTTCCATGGTGACAGCCAATGTCAGCCTTATGGGTAAAATTCTCGAAAAGGCACACTTCACATGCCGTCTCTCTAATATCCATACTCTTAGGGCGGTACAGTAGTACATGAATTTTATTAGAATATTTATTTTCTTAAATGAAGTCTTAGTCTCTCGTTAAGCGACGGATTGCTGTGAAGGCTTCGAATGATGTTAATCTAATAAGAAAATAGATTAAGATAAATTATAGGCAATACATGATACAAATAGATTTATTTAATTTAAGGGTATGAGAGCCTAAATAAGTAGGTTTTTAGCTTTGACCTAAATTCTGTTGGGCTTGTTATGCATCTTAGTTCCGGAGGGAGTTTGTTCCAAGCCTTAGGCCCAGATATTTCGAATGCACGATCTCCAAACTTAGTATTTGGCTTTACTAGTATTTAATATTTATATTAATATTAAAGTATTTAATTTATTACTTACATTCTACAACTTGTCTATAACTACAACTACAATTTTTTTCTGGGTAAACTTTTACCTACGACTACCCCTAAATTATATTAGTACCCCCTAAATCTACCCTTTTATACGCTTTTGCTATTTATTACCCTTTTGCTATTTATTTTTTACTACGCAATAAAATTTTACCCGCCTCGGAACAGACTTTACCTAGCGTGGCGGGTAAAGAAATAAATCACAATAAAATAAATGCCCGGGTTGCTGGCACTGAATTTGTTATTGTAACTTAATGACAATAAGAAACAACCATTTCAGTTTTCGGAAAATAGTACAATTTGCTATGTAGCTATTTCATTCAAATCAATATTAAGTATTTATTTATTTTATTTATTTATTTATTCATATTTAAACGCCCATAGGGCTTTTACATACATAAAGCAATACATGTTTCGATTAATTACAGTGAAGAGTTAGAAGTGAATAAAATACAGGTAAGTAACAGAAAATATAAAGACACATAATATAAATAAAGTAAAAATAGATAGCCTGACAATATCCTCCAAATCAATAATAATAGGTATTAATAAAAATGTATAAAATTGGTATTTACAATAGTTTATGAATTAAGTAAAAATAGTTCGCACATCCGGCGTTTAAAGTTTGCCAAATTCAAATTATTGTCAAATACATCAATATTGTTTAAATATTGGTTACCAAGACTACGTAATCGTTGTATTGGGGAATGCAATTTATAGTTAGAATGAGATGTGTGTATATAAAATGTTAATGTTTGTCTAGTAGTTCGTGTAGGTACATGTAGATTTATTAAATGCAAGAGTTCACAGCAATCAAATTTAGAGTTTAATAATTTTAATAAAAAGGTTAGGTCAGTTATTTTTCGTCTGTTTTCTAAAGTTGGAATATTTAAAATATTCATTAATGATAAGTAATTTATGTACTCTAAAGGGATGTTAAGTTTAAAATTTACAAATCTTAGAAATTTTCTTTGAATTCTTTCAATATTATGGATATGAATTTTGTAGAAGGGCGACCAGACTATTGAGTTATGTTCGATTAGGCTTCGTACTAGGGATATGTACAACAATTTTACGAGTCGTAAAGATTCAAAGTTTTTAATTGTTCTTAAAATAAATCCTAATATTTTCATACCTTTATTTACAGTTTGTTAAACGTGGACCGTGAAATCTAGTTTCTCATCCATTATTACGCCAAGATCTCGCATTTCCGTTACTCGTTCTAAATTTATTTCTTTTATAGAATAGTCGAACAATAGTGATGATTTTTTTCTGGAGAAGGTCAAAGTTTTGCATTTATCTACATTTAAATATAAATTATTTTGTGAGCACCAGTTATTTAGCATGTCTATATTATATTGAAGAACTTCACAGTGATTAAAGAGAGTTATTTCTTTATATAATTTAATGTCATCGGCGAATAACAATACTTTGACGTCTTTAAAGCAGTTGACTATGTCGTAATGTATGATAAACATGTAAATACATATACAGAAAATAGGGACACGCATGCGAAGATTTCATTTTAAAAACAGTAAGGACAAGTTGTTTCACAGAGTTTGAATAATTCATCAAAATTCACGTTCTGTAAAAATCCAACTGACGAAGTTTTTATGGTTAGTTTTTCTATTATTTAAGGTATTTGGATTCTTAATAACTCAGGTACGAGGCATACGTCATTCCTATGTCTACCTACATTAAATTATCGTGAAAACAAGCTTATGTGTCCAAGCGGTTAATTTGGGTTTCGTAAAAAGAAATGACGTTTTTAATGATTATGCAGTAATTTCGACTTTCAACAGACTGAACAGACTAGGAGACTGGCCTTTTGTGATCAAGACTAGTTTTGTAAAAGAAACAGAATGAAGGTACACAGAACGTAAAGCTGCATTATTTTGATTTCAATTGGTTTTAGGCAGCTCCCCGACGGACCGGTAAGGAATTGACTTGAAACCGGTTGCAGTAAAAATGTTGAGGATAACTAGCTAGGATTTCAATAACATAACCAACAAACCAACTGGTAATAAGCAGCTAAATAACTGGCAATAACATAACACAGTTTAGCTATACATAGAAGGGCTGTATCGATACTGTTATTTAGTTATATTAGCTATCAATCCTATCAATGTTATTTTACAGTATAAATAAATAAACGACTGGCTACATACCTAGAAGAAGGTGGACTCCACCTCTCCTCCCGAAAAGCAGCCTTATGTACATTTTTTACATGACTAATTAAGTTTGTTGTATTGCCAGAAGATTTGATTGATTTTTGACAAAGTTTACATTTTGCACAGTTGCTGTTTCCTTCAATTTTGTCGTAAAACTTCCACACGCAACTTTTCTTAGAAGGTGCCATCGTTTTGTGTAATCAACCTAAAAAAAACATTAATAGTTTCATACTCCGCCTACTGGTTAATACGGAATATTTTTTATTCAAACAGTTAGATTTTGCTTTATTATTACGAAAATTGAGAATTTATGTCGGGGGAGACGAAAAAACATGCATTTTATATTTGAATTTTATAAGATTATTTCACTTACGCGAAGTATTTGACAGCCACGTTTGGCCAAGTGAAACGGGACTTATACAACTTCAATTACTACAATATACAACTATTTACGTGCACAAAATAGGTTATTAGGTTCTTAGGCTGGGTAACCTAAGTAATTCGTGCGTATTTAGATTGAAAAAAATCGCAAATATCAAGTCCAAAGAAATGGCGGCAAAGGAAATGTTCCGCTCCGTATTATCCGTGCGTATCCGTGTATCGAAATTCGAATTCCGTATTATCCGGTAAGCGGAGTAGTAAACATTTACCATTAAAATAACTGAAGTCGATAAATTTATCAATCGATAATAAATATCATATCACTAAAAAAATATAAGAGAGTGACAGTTGACACCAGGGTTGCCAATGCTCATGTTCCAAAATACCCGCAACGGATGTTCAAAATCCCCGAATCGGGGAGAGCAAAATGGTAAATTCCCCGCAAATTCCCCACACGTAGGGTTACCAGGTCCGAAAATGAGTTTTCCTGAAAAAATCCTGAATTATCCATCCGAGGGGGGTGGGGGTGGCTAGAGAATTTCAGGTTTTGCCTTGCTCCTTTGTAACTTCACACTTCTTTAACCATATATCCATTTAAAAAAGACTCTCACAAAGCTCACGTTATTACTTATTATAAAATAAACCTTCAAACAACAAGTCACCAATTCATCAAAACCACAATACGTACGTAAGAAAAGAATCCTTCTGTCATAGAAGTTTCATGACTAGCAAATTCATGTATCTTCGAGTTTGGGTCCCGAGCTTCGGGAGTCCCCCCGACATTATCGTTTAGAAATAAATGCTACAGTGCTGCCATAAAATAAACTACGAAATCTTCCACCGAATGTACTTCTTTTTCAATATAATTGGAAAATCAAGAAATGCCCAGAATCCCCGCATTTTCCCCACAAAAAGTCATCCCCCGCAAAATACCCAATTCTTAACGAATCTGAAATATTCCCCGCAGTTTGGGGAATTGCCCGCAAATCGGCAACCCTGGTTGACAGTGACAACTGAGTGGTCGTGAGTACCATAAATAAACCAATCACGTGAGTACTGAGTCGTGAGTGGTTTATTCATGGTTTATTGATGATAACCAAATACATCATTCCCGTGACAACTGGTGACAACCAGGGTTGCCGTCGTTGCCTATGCTTATGTTCTAAAATACCCGCAAAAAATGTTCAAAATTTCCGAATTGGGGAGAACAAAAAAACAAATTCTCCGCACATTCCCCACAAGTTTAAAATTTCACAACATTCAATTCCGCAAGTCACCCCCGTGCCCCCGCCCGTGCTCAGCAATCCCGTGCAGATGGCGCTCAACTCGCTGCTCAACAAGATCACATCCAACTAGAATAAATTATATTGGTACAGTGGCGAGCTACAAGATACAATCGGAGATATCCGACTTCCAACTCTAATCTAATAGGCATTGTTTCCGCCACTCACGAGTTAAACCCGTAGATAATAATATAAACAAAGGGATATAAACAGGTACATGATACTACTACTCTAGCTCCTCCTGCCCTGAAAATATAACAAAATTCGATTAAAATTGCTTTTTTTATCGGTTTATTTATATTTTTTGTGATCGGAACATTAACAGGATTATAACATAATATTTCACACATAATATTAAACAATAGGTTACAACCCAATAAACAATGTTCGCAAGAAGAAAAATAACTTGTATATAAAAAAAATATTTAAACGGCGTGTCAATAAATTTTATAGCCAGAAGGCAAAAAAGGAAAGATACAAAACATATAGTAATATAATCACACGCGGCCCTGTTCCTAACTTTTAAATCGATTCATCTGAGGCCGCGATCAGCCAAGCATTTTGTAGGGTAGCGCTCGATTTATGTGGTTCCCAAACATCTTATGTTATCCTGGCCTCACCCACTTTCATATAGCCGGTTCACACGGGGCGATTTTTGTCGGTCAACTTTTTTGTTGAAAGCTAATTGACACGTGTGAACACTTTGTCAACAAAGTTATCAACTTTTTTTGTTGCTAGCGAAAGTTGATAGCCCGTCTACTTTTGTCGTTCAAGTATGACTATCGCTATTTTGGTTTTACTAATCGTTCGAGTTTTACATCGAATCGTCGCGTCTGAACACATGTTTCAAGTCGCTTATCATTTTTAGTTACTCGCGGGAAAAAGTAAACGTCAGGCGTTTCATTTATTCGGTACTAGTTTCTACCGTCATGGAATCCGTTTCAACCAAAAAATATCTGAAATGGTCGGACGATTTAATGTTCAGATTTATGGATCTGTACCAAAGCCATCCCTGTCTTTCGGATCAAAAACAAGAAGTATACAAAAATAGAATATTATTTTTGAAATGTAAATAATATTATTTTGAAAAAAATTGTGTTGGATGCGCCTAATTCACTCCTTCTCATGATCCATTTTCTCACCCAAGTACGACGTTTTTTATATTTTTTCATAATCTCCAGCTCCTCTCACAGAACATCAGAAATTAGATAGACGCACGCACTAACAATTTCAGTTGACGCCATTTTGAATGTCAAAATCGGTTCAACTTAAATTGAAACGTGTGAACAAAATGTTGCTCAACTTTTTTCGTAAAATAAAAGTTGGTCAACAAAAATCGAAACGTCAGAACGCCCCAATAGACAATAAAATGACATCAAAGTAAGAACTTTCGAAGTTTAATTAATATTATAGAGATAATTATTGTATTTATTATTAATACACGTAATTTATTTAAAATATTTTTATCCATAAACTGACATTATATATTTTTTAAACAAACGTATATAAAATAAAGTGTCAGCTTGACCGTAGGTACTGGACTTGACACTTGGCTTGGCGAATATTCGAAAACGACATAGTTTTTCACATAAAATAAACCGTTTTTCGTCTCTGCTCCGCACGCATCCGAACTTCTCAATCCATATTAATTAAAATGATAATCGATAAACGCAATACAACAGAAGTGAAATGAGCGCGAAACTGTGTCTTCTGTCAAAGTGATATTTCATCGACCATTGTTTTCGCGGTATTTTTCCTACTCTGTTGACACTTTTAAGAACTAGTCCAAAACTGAGGCGGCCGAAACGAGTTTAATCCACTAGTCCGGCTTCCTTACGTTAAGATAAATGCTTAAGCGATACTTGTGTGTTGGAAAAAGCGTAGTTGTGCACTAATCAATTACTAAGCCAAAATTTTGGCTTAGTAATTGATTAGTAGGATTGGGAACAGCGGCCGTTACAGTGTGCCAGTGTGATAGGAGAAAATGAATAACTGAAAAAGACAAGTAAACGAGAAAAAAAGGTTAGTTGAAGAAAATAAGGTAAAACTGTATTTTTCTTAGTATAAATGTAATTGAATGTAAATATTTTTCAATATGGTTAGATAATCAAGAAATGCCCATAATCCCTGCAAGAGCGTTCTACCCGCAAAATACCCAATTCTTGAAAAATTTCCAAAATTCCCCGCAATATGGGGAATTCCCCGCAAATTGGCAACCCTGGTAGTACCACTGATTGGCATGTTGGCAATGGCAACTGGCAACACTGATACCAGCTGCCAATAATTTGATAATAGTGGCAAATTTTTTGCATTTGTTGTGAATGGTTTGTTTATGCATTTATTTATGTTTATAGCGGACGAAAGTTTATTTGAATTAATGTTTATTTAGTTGTAATTAAAATGCCCCCATGTTGTACTGTGCCTTTGTGCTCTTCGAGAATGTCTGGACATAGGTTTCCAAGTGATGAACAATTAAGAAAGAAGTGGATTGTGGCTATAAAAAGATCTAAATATGAACCGTCAAAATATGCTCGTATTTGTCACAAACATTTTGTTCCATCAGATTATGTGATGCCTTTGGAATCTGTTCTTGAAAATCGTAAGTACTGTCTAATTTCAGCAAAATGATAGTTTAGCAATATTGTAGAAATGTCATTACTTCACTTTATCTAATTTCTTGTCTGATTTACAGCTAAACCGAGACTTAAGAAGGATGCTGTACCCAGCCAGTTTACTTGGACCAAAAAACCGACTTTAATGGATAAGCAAAGGCAAGAACGTGTTAAAAAACGATTGCTCTTAAAGGAATGTCTATATACATCATCTGTACCTAGTTCATCAAAGGAAACCTTGCCAGAAATAGGCAATGAGATCGAAGTACCAATTATCTACACTAAATGTGAAGACAAAAGAGTTCGAGACGATGAGATCGAAATACCTATTGAAACAGTGTTCATCCCTGAATGGGATGACAGAAGACTACGGAGATGTGATGCATCAACTCAGACAAGCATGTCAACTAGATTATTTTGTATTGAAAATTTGCAATCAGACTTAAAGAGAAAAGAACTCAATTTTTATACAGGATTTAATAGCGGTGAGCACTTCTGGCTTGTATTCAATATATTGGGGCCTGCAGTTAACCATCTTATGTATTATCAGTCAGGATGCGCAATGCATGTTCGTATCTTGACTCCTGCCAATGAATTTCTACTCACTATGGTCAAGTTAAGACGTAATATGATTAATAAAGAACTTGCACTTAAATTTGATATTAGTGAGTCATCAGTCAGTCGTATATTTATAACTTGGATCAACTTCCTGTACTGTCAGTTCAAAGAGCTTAACATTTGGATTCCATTTAAAATAGCTGAAGAGAATTTAAAATTAAAAGGTCACAAATGTACAAGCACAGTGATTATTGACTGTACTGAAATTAAAATAGATCAACCCAAAAATCCAATAGCCCAACAACTCACTTATTCAACAAGCAAATCTAGTAATACTTTAAAAGTATTAATCGGTGTATCTTGTACGGGTTGTATAACTTTTATCTCTGATGCTTATGGAGGCTCCATAAGTGATAGATGTTTATTTGAAAAGTGTGGCATATCTGATTTACTGGATAGAAATGACATATTATTGGCAGATAGAGGTTTTCACGTACAAGATATTCTTGCTTCAAAAGGTGTAATTGTAAATACGCCAGAAATTCCGAAACAGAAGGCAGATCAACTTGAGCCCGAGCAGATTAATCGTTCAAACAAAGATAGAATTCACGTACAGAGGGTTATTGGGTTGGCAAAACAGTATAGAATTCTTATGGTTTTATCCAGTAATTTAGTTCCTTTAGGAAGTAGAATAATTTTTGTGTGTTTCATGCTAGCCAATTTTCATGATAATGTTATGGATAGTAATAAAATTAAATAAAATACTTTAGTATAAATAATTAACTTTTATTTTGTCCAGTTAATACCTATATAATGCAATATAATACATATTATTATACTTAAAATATTTTATGTTTAACCCTTTCTGACCGGCTTCATACGATCGTGAGTTTGATTTAGAAAAAAGCCTGACAGAAAATAAATCTGTTTGTGGAAACGGAACCGGAGTCGATCGAACGTGCGGGAGCTGCTTATGTAGGGCGCGTTTTTCGAGCAGTAAGTCGCCTAGCTCTATGGGATCATAAATTATGAGCTTTTCTAGTGTGGTCCATCAAATTTCGGACATTTTTTCTCGGTCGGAAAGGGTTAAAAAGAAATTATTACATACCGAAATGTAATATTTTAAGACTAATACTTAAACTGTATTATATTTATCGTACTTTTGCATTTGGAAGTATTCCATTATCTTCCCAATTTGGGCGACTGGTATGGGTACCGCTGCCCCGGGAATAACTTAT
The DNA here is from genome assembly GCA_951813805.1 of Limnephilus auricula. Taxonomy (NCBI): domain Eukaryota; kingdom Metazoa; phylum Arthropoda; class Insecta; order Trichoptera; family Limnephilidae; genus Limnephilus; species Limnephilus auricula. Next base: position 38,455,368 of record OX638388.1, read on the forward strand.
TGGATAACCAATACCCCTAAGGTCACCCCGAGTGGTTCGCTACATTTGGTTCCCTAACGGAGTGCTCGGGTTCACGGGGTGAGGTTTGTCTAGGTCTTGGAGGCGAATGCGTTTGCCCACCTGCTGCAAGGCGGGCCGGATCGGGAGAGACTGGTTGAGAGAAACCTAACCTAGACCTCTCCAGCCGGACTCTCTCGATCTATCGCCTTTCACTGCAGTGGGAGGGATGGTTGAAAAAAAAACATCACTACAGATATTTGTAATCATGTGGGTCCAAAATTGAGTTTGCATTTAGAGTTTGTTTTTAAAGGTTTATTATTTTTTGACTGAGTGTAAGGAAGTCCTGTTTTAACTCAACTGTTTTGCATTTCGTTGGTCTGTAAATTTGTTTGTACATTCCGTTTCTGTTTCTAGATGGTGGCCGTTTTAATAGATGAGTAAAAATTCTTTTTTCAAATGTGAAATCATTGTGTTTATTTGAAATTTCTTATTCGAATTTTTTTCAACACCTATCCACCTGAAGAAAGTATGAAAAAAGAAATGTCATTATGAAAGTGATATTTTATTGGATGAATTGCATAATTCCTTATTTGAAATTTTAAAAAATGTTACATAAAAAAATTATTTAATATGGATTATATTCAAATAGGTACCTACTTACAAATCTTATGATTTCGGAGGAAATTTTGGTTTTGATTTATTTTAAATAAGAGAATATTAGAAACATATTTTTTTGGATCCGAGGTCTACTGTTCACAGAACTACTAGTTACTTCTAAATAAGATAAAGTATCAACGCTTATTATCGAATTCTTTATTGAATAGGGACTTTGAGCTTCCTAAATAGTTGAAAGCCGCATCAGAACATCAGGAGATGCAGCCAAGTAAGTGAATTATATACTGTATGAGAATTGGATCTTACTATGCAGTTTTTTTGTAAAAATTATATTATGAATAAGTTTTCATTAACCTGTATTTAATATTTATAATATAATAACAACATATTGATTTTGTGCATATAACCTGAATAATTTCTAAGATAATCATACTTCGGGCAATAAAATATTATTTGCTAAGGCCCAATTCGGCAATCATCTTGCGACTTGCGACCGGAGCCATCGCTTTGCGGACAGCATGTGTTTTTGTCCTGCTAGTGCTTGGGGCAGGGGCCGGGGTATATTTATGTACAGCTGGTCAAAAGTACATTCTCGTTTTAAACAAAATATAAAATTTTTCCAGTCAAAACCTTTTTATAACTAATGCACTAATGCGAGTTGCAAAGAAATGTATGGAAAAAAACGAAAATAATAATAATATAATGATATTTCAATACAATACTTAAATAAAAGCAACGAAAAAAGTACACGGAAATAATAACCTTATATTATTTTTAATAAAACTGGTTTTCTAATTAATGTATAAAGTGATCAATTATTTCTAGGGATGGTTTACAAATCAAAATACTTAATGTTTTTTGTCTAGCGGGAAGGAACATAAACATAAAGAAACAAATTCGGTCCTTGAATCTACAACGAATGAACTTATACAATCTCATTACTCGCAAAACCTACAACAAATGGTTTAATTTGACAATTATTAACGATGAAAACTTAAAAAATGGTAAATTAAATCAAATACCTTGGTATAGTATTGGATTCAAAACTAACTTTGACAGCTTTTTTTTAATACAATGTGCTGAAGAAGGTATCAAAAAGGTACATTTTCTTATATGTTATGAAATTAACTAAGGAGAAACCATAGATAGCAAATTTTTAAAACTATTGTTGGTTCAGGTTTATACTCTACAATGTTATATTTGGCCAATGAATGGAACAACAAACTAGAAATTATTCAAAACAGAGCTGTAAGATGTATACTGTATACAAAGGAACGGTAAATCTGCAAAACTTAATCAAATGAGAGAAGATCTAAATTGGATCCAATGTGTAAATTTTTGAAATTAAAATTATGAATAACTGAATTATGAATAACCAGATCCCAAAACGCTTTAAAAATTAAATTTGTTTTTGGTTAAAATGTACCTACATAATTATAAAACCAGAAATGTAAATAGAATCGAATAAGAGAAAATCAGAGTCATGGAACTGTATGGAGAACTAAGTCTGAAAGCTTGAATAATGAATGAATTTTTAAAAGTTGTGACGTGCTGCATCGATATAATTTTATGTTCAATGAAATGTAACCATATACGTATTCAGATGACTATTTGATAATGCTTTCAGAAGGCGAAACAGCTGTCATGCGTAAAAATAATTACGCAGCAGAAATTTTTAATGAAATAATCTTTATGAAGTGAATAATAATTTTGTTGAATACATATACTTATAAATGAAAAATTAAAATTGTGATCAACAAAAAATCTGATGTAGTTAAATGTCATTACTATAATTTATCATTATAAATTAACACGAGCAAAAAGCACATAAATCAATATTATTATGTATAGTTTTTTTTTATTTGTACATTAGGTCCACACAGGAGGCCCTGAGGAAAATAATTTCCCTCAGGGCCTATGTCATCTTTGGGGATGCTGTGTGGAGGGTATTAAGGAAAGGAAGGAGAGGAAGTTCTGGGAAGGAAAAAGGTATGAGGGTTGGGTAGGAATCTGGGGTTCAATGTGTCTAGATCATCCGCCGCCAAGACCTAGATAAACCTTAACCCATGAACCCGGACACCCCTGTTAAGTCACCAAACGTAGCGAACCACTTGGGGTGACCTATGGCAGAGGTGTTATCCAATAAATGGTTCCCGGGCGGCGGTACCCATTCCCGCCTCCCAAATCAAAACATAGTTGTTTTCATTTCTTGCCAGAGAGCAATCTCGATTAGATTTAAAACTCATTTTGGTATGGGAGGAATTTACAATACATAAGCGGGAGGTAATACAATTTCACCTAGATTATGTTATTTTTAGTACCCAGATGAAAAATACTACAACGGCATCAATCGAAAAAAAAAAAAACAATAATAAATAATATATTTTAGAAACATTTCTAAACGTACATTTAAAATATGTGCTTGTAAAGTCAAGTCTTCCATGTTAAGATTTGATAAAAATAAACCAAGATAATAAAAATATTTGTTTATTACTTCGCAACTAATTTAAAAGCTGTACATGTAAAATGTGACTGAAAATGTTGTGGGTTCCAGGCAAGAAACACTTTTGTTATTGTAAGGTTGCAGGTACCAAAAGGTCTTTTTGCCGAGTGCAGATGTGCAGGGGGCTTACAGACCTATTTGATTTGGCCGTAAACTTTGTGAATGAATAGAAAGGAATACAAAAAATGGCCTTACCTTAAAGAAAGGAGGTAAGAATAACCGAGCCTTCTGTTGTGGTTCTTTCGGCTCGTACGGATGAAATCGTATGGTCAAGAAGCTAATATTTTTTGCCGTTAGTTTAACAAATATTCACGTCTCTGTTTTAGAAACACCAAATTGATGCGTCAGAAAGAGAAAAGAATACCCATATGTCAAATAAAGTAGACTGCAAGAATAATAAATATATTTTACGTATTACGCTACATCTCTCTCTGACTAATGACTAAAAAGAGATGTCACGTTGAACGTAGGTTTACGAATTTGAAATGACATAATATTATTGTTTTCTCTGTCTATCTCAAAGAAAGTCGAAATTTGCCGTCGCATCTGACACTGAAATGTGTTTATGTTTACTAAAATGTGTTTTATTACTTCATACAGAATAGTTTCAATTTTTAAAATATTTTTAATGGTTGCAAAAATATTTTTTTAGGAATACCTAAAATATGAAATACCTATTAAATGTATTTACGTAGATATGGAAGGTTGAAAGAGCAATGTAGACTGTCGTTACTCCGCGGATACGGGCGAGTTAAGAATGATCCAATGAAATGAAAAAATCCACAGGATATCACATAGTCTGTACTTGTCTCCTTTCAGAAAACTGATTGATTTTTTTCTCATTAAGCTTGCTCCAGTCTATTGCAGTTGACGGAAAAGACCTGGGATAAATAATTATTAGTGACTGATCGAAACTAGATTTTCAATCAAAACCGAAACCGAATTTCGGTTCCTGTTCCAGTTTCGGTCGAAGCTGAAAATGAAACTTTTTAAAATAAGTTAAAAACCACTATCCCCTGTAATTAGCCCCTTTTAAATACCTACATATATTTTATTTTCGATTTTGTTTTCTTGAATGAATGCAGAAGTGCGACATCTGATTGAGACTTGGCAGATAGACTAATTGTCGATGACAATGCATTCTCATCCACTGCTGGTTGACTCGCACACACACGCATTTCTCTGAAATTGGCTACAAGCCGGCCAAGAGATGGTCTATAAATTGAAAGTAGATCTATTATAGTAAAAAAAATGTTTTTATTACAGCTTGATTTTTTATTGTTTAACTTGTAAGAGTCTAGTTAAATAAAACAATTCACAATGAAATAAATGACATCAGATTATCTCTAAACGTTAGAGTAACAGTTATTTAATGTACGCTGTAGTTTTTTTGTTTTTTTTGTTTCTTTATTCTTTGAATAGTAAATATAACATTTGTGGAATTTATGGCCGCCATACTAGGCACATGCCCGTCCGAACTTCTAAGGAATTACAAAAATACAAAAGATCTTAGAACTATTAACTATAACAAATAAGTCAAGACTTTTATAAAATTCCCGGGTTACCTGACAACATTTGAAAATCTTCTACTACCACACTAAGCAGAAAATGTTGCTTGTGTCGTGATGGAGGAATTGAACACGGGATGCCTGGGTGGGACCCAAACGTGATGCCAACACTGACCGGTTGACATTATGTTAGACAATAGCAATACAAATAACTAGTTATTATTGAAATGATAAAAATTTAAAAAAATAATTAATTGCATACTCTGGAATGAAAACTTTTATATAACAGTTTCTTTTAAAACAACATTTTTAAGTTAAATAAGATTTCTAGAGGCATACACGGTACGCATTGTACACACGCCCAAGTAAAGCCGAATGTGATCCGACACATCACAAATGCAGACTTCGCCAAATTTTTGGCCGAAACTTGTTTAACTGCTTGGGCACGTAAGCTTGTTTTCATGACAATTTAACGTAGGTAGCCATAGGAATGACATATGCCCCGGACCTGAGTTATTAATTACCAAAACCGAATAAAATAAATATTATTATATCTTTTGATGTAAAGCTGAACACGGTAAATAATCATGGTCATTGATAATGCCTTCCTGGGATGCTGCAGAAAAACTGCCACTAATAGCCAAGCATCCCTTCAGTCGATTATTATAATTAATTACACGATTTCTTACATCATTATTATATGATGGCATATTTTTGTAGCACCCGAATCTCGGATCATAGCATAGATTGCTCATTTGTTCGCTAACGTTATATTCCGCAACAGAATAATCTATGCTTTGTGCTTTTTTAGGGGACATTTCTAACCTTGTCTTCTTGGGCGCACGCCTTATTTCATTTTTTTCAGTGCATGTATTACTTATGCACAATTTACCGTGCTCCTTAAAGTGTAATAATGCATAGCATACAACTGCTACATGTTTACACGCCGCGCTGGTAAAGGAAAGGGCGGCAATGCATTCACAAGAAGCTTCGGCAATACTTCCATCCATCACCAGCACTAATTTCACTAAATATTTTAATGTTTTTGTCTTCTCACTATGAACATGAGCACGATAGAAAACATATTCATCATTTTTTGACTCGGTCATAGCTACTAAAAAGTAACTCTGCATCATATTGAAACCCTTTCTGTGTACAGCGGCAAACATATTCATTCCTTCTTCGAAATTATATGCTTTCAGGAAATAATTGTTGACATGAACAATGTCTATTGAAGGTACTGTAGATGTCACCTGAATACTAGTGAATGAATTATGAGGTGGCCATTGAAAGCGAGATGCATCAAACTCAAAACTTTCTTCTTCTGAGTAACTCAATTGAAAATGGTTTTTTCTGTCGTGCGCCGCCAATCTAAAATTAAAGAGCCAAATTTATTTCTCATCTTATTCTGTTAAAAGTACGTAGATACACAGATAAATGGCAAAAAAAATGTGAAATAAGTTGAGGTTATAAACACCATGCCTTTCTATTAAGTCTTCCCTTTTCCCGATTACTTTTTCATTTCTATTTCTCAATTCATTTTTCAACTCCTTGACACTCCAACTACCATATTTATCGACCATTTTTTTAAATGCCTTTAACTCAAAAAATATTTTTTAAAGGATCAAACATTACACAGCGGAGCTGTCAGCTGTCATTTCAAATGTCATGCAAACAGGGTTGCCAATGCATATGTTCTAAAACACCCACCATAGATGTTCAAATTCCCCACAAGTTCCTTACCTCCAAAATTCTATTGAAATTAGCACATATTTTTTTTGTTATGTAGTCATTTTCGGATTTTATCTTTCATTTAGGCTATAAAAAAAAAAACAGAAATTGTTTGAACATTTGCTCCTAATGAAATCGAAATTATATTACATTCTCACAATTATTGTAAATATTTTTTTCACTATAATTGTATAATAGAAATGCTCAGAATCCCAACATTTTCCTCACAAAAAACCCAATTCTTAAAAAATCTTAGGCGCTCCGCCCACTGAGGCAACTGAAAACCAACTAAAACCGGCTTTTTCTCTGTCTTGATTGGTCAAAAAGCTTGTTTAACCATAGACGAACTACGAGACAGCTGACAGCTAGCAACTAGAAATGGCCGCCCAGGGCAATGAGCAGTAACAGTCGCAAGATGGTCGCAAGTCACCGCTTGCGTTACCATTGACAACGGGGTTTTGTGTGATTGTGTATGTGCGGGCCATCACATTGTCATACAAAGACAGTTGGCAGTTGAGAGTTTTCAGTTGCCTGAGTGGGCGGAGGCGCTTATGCTACGTCCAGACTGTGACCAACTTAACGTTTGGACGATTGTGTGGAGGGGTAGTTCATGCGTTGGAAGGTTGGAGTTCAAGTTGGCCCGGGATCGCCTCCGAGGCGATCGCGACGGCCAACTCACACGAACCAGCCCGCCGCAGCCGTCCACACATCAGTCTGCAAACGGCCGGCGATCAAGACACGTGTGCCGCGTACCATTAAAATGAAAATATTATTACGGGAGAGTGGTATAACAATTGTTCGACATCCGCCATGTTGAAATTCAGAGTTGGAAGGTTGGCTTCAGTGTGGTCTCAGCATTAGAAATTTCCCAAGAATTGGCAACCCTGATTGCAAAGCAGATACACTCCAGTGATGTCATGCCAAAAATTTTTTTTCCTTAGATTTTGTGCTACCGATGGTGCCACCTCAGCACATCAAATGAAAAATTCAAATTGAAATTTTTTGTACGATTTAAAAATTAACATTTTGATCTGTGAAATATATTTCGTTTTATTTTGATTTAACATGGATATGATAACTGGCTATTTTGATACACATTTCAGAAGTATAAAAAAAAGCTACATCAATAATGAGGTATTTTTCAATCGTAGCACTTTAGCTCACTGAAGAGTAACAGACCGCCCCTGGTTAGACAGCATCATCATAGCTTATTCTAACTTCCTGCCTGTGTGACCAACCTACCAATGGTTTTCCTGGTGTGGAGGAGTATATTGCTCCTGAACCAAATCTCTTCAGATATGAATATATTTTGTGTCAGCGAGGAGAGACTCAAAAGTGAAATCTTATAGATTCTTGAGTCTCCACCACAATTGACGCCTCACTGTTGCAATGTTCACCACTGCCTGATTTTTATATTAAAAAAAATAATTGTAATCAAATTTAAAGTTTGTAATGAACAACAATTTGGGAGGCGGGAATGGGTACCGCCGCCCCGGGAACCATTTATTGGATAACCAACACCTCTGCCATAGGTCACCCCAAGTGGTTCACTACGTTTGGTGACTTAGCAGGGGTGCCCGGGTTCATTGTCTAGGTCTTGGCGGCGGATGATCTAGACACATTGAACCCCAGATTCCTACCCAACCCTCATACCTTTTTCCTTCCCAGAACTTCCTTTCCTTAAAAATACCCTCCACACAGCATCCCCAAAGGTGACATAGGCCCTGAGGGAAATTATTTTCCTCAGGGCCTCCTGTGTGGACCTAATGTAAAAAAAAAATAAAAATATATAATATATATATTTTTTATCATTTTAAAACACAATAACTATTTATAAGTGAAAAAACTAATATAAATTACCTCTGGTCCACGGAGCTCGTCAAAAATATTGATTAAGGATTGTTCAGGATAAAAGAAAACATCAGTAAAAAATAACCTTCAAAATATTTCTATATATTTGATAAAAATATAATATGGCCAGAATATAACAATAATAGCTCGTAAAAATATTCCATCAGTATATATTAGTATTCTTATGGAGTGGGGTGAGATTCAGGGGTTTTGTAGAGGTCCGGTTGGTGAGTTGTTTGGATTAGATCTCGCATTTGGGGGATTTCTCGTACCAAGCCTGGATTTGAGGGAGGGCGAGGACATTGGCCTTCACGGAGGCCAAGTTGGGGTTGGCAGCCAAGATGTCCTGGCGAGCAATCAGGCACAGGTAGTCCACCAGACCCACAAAGAAGAAGTCGGCCCAGGTCAGCTGGAATTCAAACAGATTCATGTTGGTTGATTTTTGCAGTAATAAGCTTGTGTTGCACTTTCTTTTCCGTTCGAGTCAACGCTTCAGACAGCCTGACAGCATCATCAGGGCAGAAGTCTAGAGAAAAGTTAGTTTATTTGTGTAGAAGGGATACTGTGCAGTAGTTTTAATTTTGCAGGTCATTTTTAAAAAATCCTTAAAAGCTTGATACAACGAAATTTTATGTGGTACCCTGGTAATATTTCTCGGCTGTTGGTGAATTTTTATCGCTTCTGTGAAAAGGCAAACTCCCAAATTTTTAGCTTTGCCAAAAGTCAAATAACATAACCCTAAATAATAGTGTCCATGAGATTCTTAAATAGTCTCAGATTTAGTTTAGTTTTGTGTTTGAGTATGATTGTATTATATTTTTCAAGAAATTCCAAAGGTTAAATTATTTTTAGGAATCAATTTTTGCATTTAACAATAATTATTCACTTTATTCTTATAAATCACAAGCCTTGAAATTTATTATTTCTTTTATTATTTCCGGTATTAGGGGACGCACTTGACTTTAATTGACAAGCAAGTTTAATTTCTTATTATTAAGCAATAATTATTAGCCTGAAACACTCATCCATATTGAAAAAACCTCCCGAGAAAAGATACATGTCGCCGACGGGACTCGAACCCGCACCCCTTCGATTGCCGGTCGAGAGCTCTACCATTAAGCTACGACGCCTTATCTGTTACCCGCCAAATGATTCAATATATACTAGTGTTTCATTCAACAATTACCGCTTATTACATTTTTTCGCCTGCAAACAATCAACTTTATTTTTACATGAGAATGGCGTCGAGACATATTATGTCTACTTTTTTGGTGAAATAATTTAACTCGTCAAATATTGATTATATTTCGAGTCCCGTCGGCGACATGTATCTTTTCTCGGGAGGTTTTTTCAATATGGATGAGTGTTTCAGGCTAATAATTATTGCTTATAATAATTGTTACCCCTTGTGCTATGCATAAAAAAAATCTTGTCTTAAGGGGGAATTTGCGATGACCGAAATCATATATCGGGGGGGAGAGGTATGAAGTAAACCGGAGCGGGGAATATGCCACTGCTACGCGGCGACTCGAGAGCAGCGGCAGCAGAGCACTAGATGGTACCCTTGAGTATGGGTTGAACATGAAACGCTTAATAATGGGCATATTTAAAATAGGGAAGTTGAGTGAAAAATATTTTGACTTATAAAAAATATGTTCATGTAGATGACATTCAAACTTAAATACCAGTATTTATTAATTTTTTTTTAAAGTTCGTTTTCATAGTTAAATTAATTCTACAAGTTTGAATTTTATTAAAGCCCGCCAAAACGGCGGCAAGAGCACAGCAGAGTCCGTGACGTAATCCGGTCCTCGCTTGTGTGAAATATAAGGGAAATATTTACAAAACCGGGACACGCTTAATACGGACGAAAACAATAAATTTAAAAAGTTGTAGTAGTTAGATATTTACTAGTACTAATCAATTCAGTTACCGGAATTTCAAAAAAGTGCATTTTAATGGTAATTTTTTAAATTTAAAAACACGAAATGTTATTTTTCACCGACCGCTATGTTAGGAACTGTTGCAAGTTTCGTTGAAAAATGACATTTCGTGTTTTTAAATTTAAAAAATAACCATTAAAATGCACTTTTTTCGAAATTCCAATAACTGAATTGATTAGTACTAGTAAATATCTAACCACTACAACTTTTTAATTTATTTTTTTCGTCCATATTAAGCGTGTCCCGGTTTTGTAAATATTTTCCCTTATATTTCACACACGCAAGGGCCGGATTACGTCACGAACTCTGCGCGCACGGTATTATGCCCTTGCCGCCGTTTTCGCGGGCTTAATAAAATTCAATTTTGTAGAATTAATTTAATTATGAAAACGAAGTTTAAAAAAAAAAAAGTGGTATTTAAGTTTGCCTGTGAACATTGATAAATTTTTTTTTTTTTTAAAACTCAACTTCCTTATTATGTTTGTTTAGTTGAATGTGCATGTTTTTGGTAAATTTCGATAGCAACATTATTTATTGCAAAAGGACCTCATGATTTTATGGTTCTTATCAGATTTCGATCAAACTTGTTTGAAAAATTATTCTATACAATCAACTACACTGCTAGACGGTAGGCTCGAAACATGACTCATAATCAACAAGTTCTTCATTGGCAGAAGATGTCAAAACAATACGGTATTCAATTACGCATTTTCATAATACGTGATCATAATTATATCTGAATATATTGGCAAGATAAATAAATATCGGTTATTTTGAATATTTATTACCATTGTTGACAAAAAGTTACATAAAACAATAATTATGTATAATGTAAAAAGCATAAAATGCAACTTTTTATCAACTGAAGATCTTCATACAAAAAGTTGATATTTTGACAAAAAAAAATCGTTTTCAGCTACAACAACATCAATAACGTCGTTTTTTTCAAACCTAGCACTCTAGCTCACTGAAACCTCACGGACCGCCACTGATAGACGGGTATATACCGGAGTATAAATTACCTGCTGTAATAATTGTAGAGGTGGTAAAGTATCGCTAAATCTAGAAGCAAGGCGGCCGTCCGTGGTCGAATGGTAAGACTCTTGACTCCCAATCGGAAAGTCACGGGTTCGAACCCGGCGTGCGCAAATAAATTTTATTTGATTAATTTCTGTTATTTCACAATTAATTAATAAAAAAATATATATACTATATTTGCGGCACGTTTCAGAGTGGAAGATACTCTCAGTATCGCCCTGGTGTAAGACCACCATTCAGAATTGAAACATTGCTTAATAATGGTTTTAGCCGTGTTAAGTGACTAGATCTGAATAGTCAGGTACTTCCCCACCTTCCTCTTCCCCATCTCCTTCACTTCCCCACTTACCTTCAGCCTCACAGCATACCCCAATTGGGGATGCCATAGTCTCACTGGCTCCCTCCCTCCCTCTAACCCACTCTTCCCCCCCCTCCCTAATTGGTTCCCTGCAGTTGTCACCATTAGCCTTGCGGCGGTGACCAGCAGCATTAAAAATAAGGGGGTGACTGTGACAATACATCTATTAACGTATGTGGATTGCCAAAAAGTCTGAAATTGATCTTAAAGAATATTTCCAATATGAACTATCTCCTGCCCCACTGTCTCTTTTCTCAGAGGAAGGCACGCGCAAAGGAACCAAGTCCACATTTTACACATCGTTCAACCCTCTACTAAATAACACAGAACTGGGAAGCAGTAAAATACTCGTAGTTGATAGAGGATATTTACTACACAAAGTTTTATGGGGTCGTGCTCAATCTTTTTCAATAATTGTTTAGCAATATGTCAGGTATGTAAAAAATCATTATGGATCCAACGCAGTAGTGGTGTTTTTGACCTAATTTTTGGTTAATTTTTGTATTAGAAACTGGATACCTAATTGAGATAAAAACATTTAACGTGTACCTATTATGTATCTATTATGAAATTTTATTCTCTACAAAATTGATATCAATAATTTTTTCACAAAATTGTACTGGAAAAAAGATATGTACAAACAACCAAACCAAGTCGTGCAATTTACCTGTTTTTATAAACTTTTACACATTTTTACAACTGCATATCTCGATATGTATTAAGAGATAGAATTTTTTTTTAAATAAAAGTTGTAGAAAATTTTATGGTCTACTAAACTTATTAAGCTACTTTAGCCGATATTTGTATTGGGAATGAGATATTTGCGAAAAACTAGATTTTGGGGTGAAACCGGTTGTTTTTTCAAAATGGCGGCGAAAGCTCAAGTGCCCCAAGGTCGAAAACTCAGATTTTACATCAAGAGATGACTATATAAAACATATAAAAAAAATTGGGACTACCGGAGTAATTCCGATCGCGGATCGCTAATTGCACTGGCCTAGAAGGGACCACCTAGAATATTATATGCCGCTGGTACAACCGGCCGGCAATAGTAATGTGAATGCGAGTAGAAAAGTCATCTTCGTTGTGAAATAATACATGATAACATAACAACTAACGTTTAGTGTGACCTCTTTTCTAATGTGCCAACACATTTACATATTATTACGTATTATTTGTTTATAAAATTTGACAACCTCTCACTTCGAAACTATCTCGCATACTGACGGAAAAGAGCTTGCGCCTTGGTTTATATAATGGCGTGAAGTAATCACATTGAAAAACTGTATTTTATTTATTTAAGCAATGTGTATAAGATTTTAAAAATAATTTTATTGTCCAGCCGTTTAGACAATATTGTTATGGTGATAAAGTATATTTTAATAATTCTTTTGTATTTAGAATTAAATGATATAATCGAACTTTAAGCTATTTTTAGAGGTTCTGTAAATATTTTTTTATACAATAGTTTTAAACATTTTAACACGTTTTGTTATATCATCTTTTAGAAGAATAATTTATTTGTTCAAAACATAATATTGTTTTCTGATAAACAATATAGAAATTTTCTAAAAACTGCATCAAAAACCGCAAATTATGCTGCGCTTGCGGTAAGATACCCTTAAACATTAGTTTATCAATTAAAAAAAAATATATATATTTCTTGATAGCAAAACGACTGTCACGCAAGAGATGCGACGGAATCTGATGGGTAGTTGTATTATGAAAATAATCATAGGTGGTGTTACTTTTGGATTGAAATAAGGTATGGGAGGGCTAATCTAGAGTTATTATATGGATGGTTGTTTAAATTGGCCAGAAGGCAGAGATAAAATCTTACAGCTGACTTCTCCATAATATGTTATGTGAGAAGGTCTGTGCCGTGTGTGAGGGATTATAGTTACCTTTCCGAGGGCCAGGTAGCCCTTGTTGAGGGTGGCTCTCTCTTCCAGCTTCTTGAGCAGGTAGGGGATGGTCTCCGCCTGCAGCACCAGGAACTTCTTCTCCTTGGCCTCCTCGTCAGCCTCGTAGTGCACCGCTGAGGCCTCTGCACAAACAAACATTTACATATATATTCACAGTAGTTTCTCTCAGCATCAGCGTGGTGGAATGACTACCATTCAGAATGGAAACAGTGCTTGAAATGGCTAATATCAGATGTAAAAAACTAGGTATCGCCCTCTTCACCACTGTCAAACTAACTCCAGACAATTGGGACTCTTGTGCAGCAACAGCCTTGAAAAAAAAGGTTAGATAAAGTTTTCTTACACCAGTTTAGCACACACCAGAATTTGTAAAATTAGAACTCACTAATCCTGAAGTCATTGATGCATTCAACAGCGATATCGATCTCAAGGGCTTCCAGATCATTGTCTCCGGCCAGGCCAAACTGCTTGGCGAGGTAGCGGGCGATGGGGCCGCTCTGGTAGTACACCTTGTCGTCAATCTCCAGCGTGGGCATCTGACCCATGGGCATGGCTGGAAGAAAAGGAATATTATAGGCTGTAGTATATAGGATTAGACATGTAGTTTCAATATCCTGCAACAGATGTCTTAGTGTAGATAGTTATATGTAGTTTTTAGGTTCTCAACAGGTGTCAGTTAAGTAGTACCTTAGAAGAGTATCATCTCTTGTTATCAAGAAGTTGTTATCATCTCTTGTTAGAAGAGTATCATATCTAGTTATATGTAGTTTTTAGGGTCTCAACAGGTGTCAGTTAAGTAGTACCTTAGAAGAGTATCATCTCTTGTCGTTGGTGTCTAATGCACAAATGGTTACTGGAATAGCAAATGGCTTGTGATAGACCGCTGAGCTCCGGTAGTGTTTAGGTGCCCAGTTTCAGAATAATTAGAGCCTCATTATAGTACGGACATTTGGTCGAGTTAAATATTCATTGTAAACCTTACGATAATGTAAATAAAGCAACTAGTAATTTGAAGTTTTCCTAAACACATTTTAAGCAATATCAATGTGAAATGGTTATTGATAATGTGGGTGGTAAAAATATAAAGAAAATTATTGGATGATTTTAATACTTACATTCCTTGTACTTGGGCCATTCCTCGGAGCTGATGCGGCGATCTTCAAAGTCGATCTTGCCGTAGGACAGCAGCAGGCGGATGGGTTCAGCCAGAGCCTTGATGGGGAAGTAGGACACTCTGTATTTGGGGGCCATCTTGCTAGATACTGCAATCAACCACCAACAACTATTAATGATTGAAACTGCCATTGATCCAATTTTTAAAGCTCACAAACAAATATTATTCTAAAACTATCAGTGTGAATGAAATCTTCAGGAGAATCTGTGTTTTGGATATTAGGTAACTTTATGACGAAAACATACTAGCGTACCTCTTTAAACACAGAACTGCTTTTGAAAATGTCCGAAATGCTCGAGATACCAAAACCAATGGTCATAATCTCATACTATATCCCTTTCGCTAAAACTACTTTTGGCCAAAGAAATTTTAGACACTTTGCAGCAAAGAATTTGCATTTCCACCGGCTATTAGACAGAATACAACTTATAAGTATACATTTCCAATAGTATGATGCTTGTCTTTTATTTTAAACACGATATTGTGTTGTTTTATCAAAACCAATTTTAAGCAGAGGCAGCTCTGGGGATCCAGAAGTGGAAGGTCAATGAAAAAAAAATTAAAAAGAGTTAATATTGCTAATATAGAATGTTATTAAAACGCCAATATATTATGTAATTAATGTACAATTTTAATGTAAATTTTATTTATTAATGATTTTTTTATTAATCGGTACAGAGATAAAATACTTTTCTTTATCTTTTTCTAGTAAAAATGTTTTAAATTACTAACTCCAATCTCAGTCTACTGTTTACCAGTTGAGTTAAAAAGTAAATAATGAAAACAGAAGTAGGTATACGTTCCTTTATATTATAACGTCTCATATTAAAATATTGTTTAACCTCTTTATTTTTATCTCTTGTAACAGAATATCTATCATGATTCAATAATTTTTTTACGATTTCTTCCAGTACGATATCCACAAAATTTGACAGTTTAAATTATTCCAAGTAAATTATGGTCAACAATCATAAACCTGCTTTCGCGAACTAATCATGAACTAATATTATTTATTTAAGATAGCTACTTTTTATCACACAAAAAATTTTCATCTGACACTCTAATATCTTAATAATCTTAGATCGTAGGTATCTCTGTCGCACCGCGGTCATAACCCGAAATCCCTTAAAAATATATTTTGTATGATACTAAGCATACACCAGACATGATAGTGTTTACCTCCTTTGTCTGTATAGCAAAGAAAGAGAAAGGAGATAGACAGGACAAAATCTAAAGTGACCCACGTTTGATAAATGCAATAGCTTCTCATTTGGCCGCTAGATGGCAATGAAACCCGTTATTACGATACGAATCTGCACAAATATTAAAATAAATTTAAAATCGGGTACCTACTTTTTCGTTGTTTGTTTTTGGGGTGTTATGCCGTGTTGTGCTACCTCCTTCTTTAGCCGACGTTTCGGACAGCGTTGTAGTGTCCATCATCAGGGCAGATCCGTCGATGTGCCCTGATGGCAGGGACACTACAACGCTGTCCGAAACGTTGGCTAAAGAAGGAGGTAGCACATCACGGCATAACACCCCAAAAACAAACAACGAAAATGCTTTTGGCCGTGAAAATCTAAAAACGTATCGGGTACCTACTTAGTTAAATTAATAATATTGCTGCTAATTTTTGGAGGGTTTTTGACCAAATGACCCCTATGCAACAGCCGCCACTGTTTATAAGTATACATTTCCAATAGTATTATGCTGATTGTCTTTTATTTTAAACACGAAATCGTGTTGTGGCGATAATATCTCGAGGTATCGCGGTGGAATAAACTATGTGTGATTGTATTGGGTTCTCCTAGAGGTAAGTAGTGATTGATTTTCCTTCTCCCTTGTATCCCTACTGTTCCCAACACATATTATCACCTAATTCCAACAAACGCCATTTCGTTTAGTTTATTTACAGTCCATTTACCGAGTGCATCTGAAGTACTCGTATTCGGAAACAGTTTCGGATGCAACATTTTGGTCCAACATAATATTGTGTTGTTATTTGTGTTTTTGTTATAAACTGCATCTGCTTTCAACACCGGAGTTCCTAGTGAGACAGGCATAGCAGACTAAAAACTGTTTTTGAAAGGTGATGGAATTTGCTTTCAAATGTTCTTGTTATAAATAAACATATAATTTCTGAAATATTAAAATTTTTATTACAAACATAAAAATGTTTTAATAATGGCTTACCTTACATTTTTTCGATAAAAAATTACTGATAATGAACAAAATTTTATTAGGCAAATGTATTATAAAAATTATTATCACCTCACGTTTTTGTTGTTTCATAAAAAAGGATTTTAATAAAAAATTTTACACATTTTTCTCAAATTGGTGTCGGAAAAATTGGTTTCATAGAGGTGCACATAAAAATTTTTCTATGGTTAAATTCTAGATTTAAAAATAAAGTGTAGATTTTCTCTTTCTAACACCGTTTAGATAATATTTCTCACCAAGATGACAGTAAGGTTGATTCGAGAATTTATATGAGAGCTATGTTAGCTGGCACAATTTAGTCCACAGCGATATACGGCTTAATAAGTGGAAATGGCTTGGTCTCCACTCAGAATGCTAGAAGACCGACTTCCATATAAAATACCGTCGGCTGTGGGAGAAGAGGCTTGGCCTGCAATGGACGGTGGATGCTGAAATAACCCAGGAAACGGATCCCTAGAAGCGCTTTGCTGAAGTAATGGATCGAATCAATGGAAGATGATTATGAACTACCTTTATCTAATGCTAGTTCATGACATCTTACCTAAAATATTTGCTATCACTTCAAGGAATTCCAATAATAAACCATTTAAAGCGATTGTTGATTAGTCCCAACTGCTCCCAACCATCTGGAGTCGGTGAGACTATGGCATCCCCATTTAAGTATGTTGTGAGGCTGAAGGCAGCGGAGAGGGGAAGGAGATGAGGATCTGAGTATTCGAATCAGGTCACCAAACAGAGCTAAAGCTATTTCAAACAATGTTTCGATCTTGAATGATGATCTTTCACCAGGGCCATCCCACTGTTGCCGCAAATAATTATGTATTATTTTAAAATTAATAAATTGTGAAATAACACAAATTAAATATTGAACCCGAGACCTCCAGATTCGTAGCCAAGGATCATAACCACTCAACCACGGAGGCCGTCAAACACAGTATGACATGTTTACACAAGTCATTCTTTAGAAATACAATGATGTGACACCTCACAAGAGTTCCAGAAGTCAGTGGAATTGTGTAATATAGGTTTGTCATGGAGTTTCAACATCCTTCAATAGATGTCGTTAGTTATACATAGTTTTGTGGTATCTCAACAGATGCATTAAGTATTATTTTAGAAGAGTATCATCTGCACGAAGGGCTACGATAATAGCCAAAGGCATCTAGAGACGAGCAGATGCCATCAGTGTCGCGGGTCCAAGGCCGCAGAACAACTTAGAGCCTCCTATAGAAAGGACGTCTGGTCCAGTTAAATATTAATTGAAAATATGTAACGTAAATAAAGTAACTTGTAATCTCAATGAACTTTGACCATATTTGGAAGTTTCCCAAAACATTTCGATGATGACGTTGAGGGGAAAGAACCATAAAGAACCGAAGATAAAATAAAATAAATTATTTTCATATTTTATTAATACACTTCAACTGATTGTAGATAAGCCAGTGACTCAATTGAGCAAATAATTTCATTTACAGTTGTTCAAATATAAAAAAAAATATGATAGCTATGGCAAAACATTTCCATGTTTTTGCAGACAACAGCAGTTTCGTTGTGATAACAAAGAACACTGTTACTGACAATATTGATAGTAAATATTCTGGGGAGCAGTTAAAAATATAACAATTCAAAGAACACACCATTGTGTGCCATATTTACTGATTCTAATGGGTTAATACCAGGGGTGGACTGGTGCCATAATGCCATTCTGGAACCTACTGCCCTTTCAATTCAAAAAAATAATACCCTTTCACATGCCAAAACATAACAAAACTTCCCCAATACTGGAAAACTGAGAAGTTGTTTTTTTCAAAATCAAAAATATATTTATAATCATATAATAATCGTATATGAATGTCTCTATTTGTACAATAACTGAGTTTTTATAACTGGATGTTCTCACATAAGTGCGAACATCTGTAATAACCCAGTATAAATAAATAAATCACATTTTAAGTCTGTATTAGCGCCTCCGCCCACCGAGGCAACTGAAAACTCTCAACTGCCAACTGTCTTTGTATGACAATGTGATGGCCCGCACACTTCACAATCACACAAAACCCCGTTGTCAATGGTAACGCAAGCGTTGACTCGCGACTGTCACTGCTCATCGCCGTGGGCGGCCGTTGCTAGTTGCCAGCTGTCAGCTGATTGTTCTTCGTCTATGGTTAAACAAGCTTTTTGACCAATCAAGACAGAGAAAACAGCCAGTTTTAGTTGGTTTTCAGTTGCCTCAGTGGGCGGAGGCGCTTAGTGATTGCAAAAAAAGTTCAAAGAACTCGAATTTGTTTTGAATTTGAATCATTTTCAAAATTCTAATTCAGATAAGCGATACAGTACCTACCTATAATATTATATTTTAACAGAAAATTATATTAATTGCTATTTTCAAAACTGGAACTGAAGTGTCAAGAATTCAGACAAGCGATAAAGTACCTACCTATAGGAATAGATACCAGATATAATTTTAATTACCAGAAAATTATTTAATTATATTTTTGAAATGCATTTTGTATTTTCTTTGTTTAAAATTTTTGTAGTTAATTTTGATAAAAAATAAGATTTCATAATTTTTCAAGGGCCTGCACTTTTCCATTTTCAAGACAACATTATTTATTAACTAACTAGATTTACTTACATAATATCCCATGATTTTCAACGAGGCTGCGCTAGTTTATTATAAAAGAGGCCAGATTAACTGGATCAAACAAGAATTAATTTTATTTATTATTTTTTTCATTTACAATTTTTTTTCTTAATAAAAATTTATAAAGTACCTACCTATAGGAATAGATACCAGATATAATTTTAATTACCAGAAAATTATTTAATTATATTTTTGAAATGCATTTTGTATTTTCTTTGTTTAAAATTTTTGTAGTTAATTTTGATAAAAAAATAAGATTTCATAATTTTTCAAGGGCCTGCACTTTTCCATTTTCAAGACAACATTATTTATTAACTAACTAGATTTACTTACATAATATCCCATGATTTTCAACGAGGCTGCGCTAGTTTATTATAAAAGAGGCCAGATTAACTGGATCAAACAAGAATTAATTTTATTTATTATTTTTTTCATTTACAATTTTTTTTCTTATATATTTGTGTTAACTCGGAGACAATCTATTTTTAGTTTAAATCCAAAGCAGATATATCAATGAATATATCATACAAGTCTACTCCCACTGGGGCTGGACTTATTAAAAATTAATTTTGTTTTTAATTTATTCTCCTCCTACAAATAGGTCACCCAATTAAAAGCCGTGAAAATTAACATACATATATTATGGAACAAGATAATACACAGAGAAGAAGGAACATAACAATTTTATTTTAATTACATAATTGTTTGCTTCTGCGGCACACCCAAAAGCGTGAAGGACAACATCTTGTGACCGTAACTTTATCAGGTTTTTGACCTTTTAAAGTTAGTGTTATCTGTCAAAGATAAGCTTTTATGTAAGGAGACATACATTAATTACATGAGCAGTTTTAAAAATATATATAGACCCCTCCCCCCTTCGTGAGATTTAGTGGGACCCTCCCTCACGTGAGATCTATTTCATGCACTCTCAAAATAAATGTTTTTCATAATTTGCCATTTTTTCAGCGGGCAAAATGGGTCACTTCAAAAGAAGTGAAACAATATATTTTTTTTTATTATCTCTATAATAATGCATATATACTCTTTTAACCCATCGCAGGCCACAGTCCGGATTCGGGTCCGGATTTTTGAAGCGATTTTGTCCTTTATGTATAAAGAAATTGTATGAAGAACAAGGTCAGAATCGCTTGGGCCATTCTCATTCTTGACGTAACTAAATACTGGATAGCGTCTAGCCTATCCGAATAATTCAAATTAATTCACAATGACGCGCCGGGATTCAAAGATGCCCGACAAAATGGCCGCCGCCTGATAATATGAACAACGGAGTCGTATTCGAAGTCTATATTTTTTCATTGTTTTTGATATAAATCCATTGTGGAAAGCATAGATTTGAGTGATTATTAGGAAGATCGTTTTATCTACATTATTTTGATGTAATATATCACAAAAGAAATGTTATAAAAATTGAGTTCGTAAGAAAGATGAGAAATGTCAAATATTTTACGTCGTATTGAAAAAAATATTTTTCCTCTGCTGGCTTTCAAAAAGTTAAAGTTGACGTGTTGATTTTTAATGAGATTTGGTGAGATTTTACTGGACCCCCTATTTTTTGCTCACGTAATTAATGTATGCCCCCTAATTAATTTCTCGATTTTAACCACACTTCTGTGAATTACATGAATCCCAAGGTGACAATAAAATAATAATGCAATACAACCAACTTTTATTACTGACAATCTATCTTCGTACAATTCGGCTGTCCAATTTCAAAACCTGCTAATGGTCTCTGCCCACTACACCGTTCCAAATCATGACCGTAACCGTAGCGGCGGATGCAAAAAAATATTCTTTGTATCGATCAGTATGAAACGCTGCCCACTAGCCCGTCCCGTCACCGACGAACACCGTCGCATACCATGACCGGACTGACGGCGAATTCTCAATGACAATATTTTGCAGGTGCCGGTCCGCTCTATGCATGGCACGCGACGGTGTTGGAACTAGTGTCTAGGTTCTAATAGTGATATTATTCTTTTAGTGATAATATTTTCTATATTTCTTAATAATTCATTACATTGGAATGAATAGTTGCTTAAATAATGTCGAGTATTCTCCCTCGATTTTTCTTTTTTTTAGAACCGTACGCCTATTGAACGGGGATGGTACGGACACTAACCCCGGTGTATACGGGTATCATACGGTCACTAAACCCGTTACGTACGGGTATCATACGGTGTTAGCACGTTCTAGTGTGCATAGTAGGGCGTAGCGTATTTATTTCGTGGCTGATACGTTCATAGTACGGTCATGGTATGGAACGGTGAAGTGGGCAGAAACCTTAAGTCTTCAGGAAGGCTAAAAACATTTAACCTTAACCTAAATGCCCATTCGGACTAGACTAGTAGTTTAGTCGAGTAGCGAGTAATTTAGTAAACAAATGTGTCTGAACCAGGGTTGTTGCGAATGCAAAAATTTTGACATCGGCGAATAATTGGAAGATCACATCCGCGGACGCGGATTTTTGTAAACATATTTCAATTTTAAGCACATCAATACATGAAAATCGATTTAATTTTAATCATATTTTGAGAACAAAGATAATGAAAAAAAAAAAAATTATTAAATTAAAAAATTGGTAAATTATATTCAATAAAAAGTAATACAAAATAAGTCCAGATAATGCTTTTTATTACTGGCAACAATTTTATTTACCCTTTCATTTAATATTTAAATCGAAATATTCATCAACCCCCCAAAAAAACTTGGATAAACACGGTAAACATTTACTTCACAATGGAATTCACATCGAAAACTAAAACAAACAAAACCTGTAGGATCTTGTCACCTTGTCATGTGTGCCTTCCTATTGGTCAGTTAGAGAGCGAACTTCGTGCTAGTTGCTATCTTCATTCAACGAAGATAGCAACTAACAAACACGCGCCGCTCTGGCTACGCCCACTTTATTTACATGTCCATTACTTGTTGCAGATATGAATCTGTAAAAGATCCGCATTAATCGATGCGGATAAAGATGTCTGAATTAATGCGAATAATCCGCCATTGATGCAAATTTCCATAACACCCCTGGTCTGAACACCATAAATTTAGTAGAGTAGTATAGTACTCAATCCACTTTATCCCATTTTTAAAAAAATTTAATGTATTAAATATACTTGTTGTAACTTCTACTCCGATATTTTTTTTTTTTTAAAAAGATTTTTATAGCAGCTGTAGCATTTTTCTCAAAACTCTGTTTTTAAAGTCGGTGAGCAAGATTTCTCAAACGACTAAACCGATCAGTCTCAAAATTTTACACAAGCTTTATTAACCCTTATGAAACGGGAAGAATTTTGCAAATATCTTAAAACCAAATTTGATATTGAAAATTATATTTGAATTAATATACAAGCTCATACGAAATTAACGTTTTTACTTAGGAATTTTCATGGACAGTAATGAAATGCATTAAAAACTTCTAAAACCTTGATCCACACTCCGCACACTCCAGTGGAGCTCAAGGCAGTCATAATTTCACTGGACAGCAAATGTAGCCAGCCGCACAATAGGGGTTAAATATATTTTTTAGTAATTGAACGAAGGTTTTTTCATAACGATAAATATTTTCCATTTTATAAACAATTAAAGGCCAAAATTTTTATCATCAATGGATTATTTTTTTTGAAAAACCGCCATTTTGTTAAAAATTTATATTTTGCTTATTTTTTCGAATACTATATGATACCTAATGTTATATAATATATAACCCCTTAAAACAAATAAAATAAGGTGTCGTTTGTTTCCATGAGTCAATATTCAAAAATATTAAAGAGGAGTCGTACACTGTACGAAAGATGAAAAGATGCATGATTAGCTTCCTTCGCAAGTCGCATAGAGCAGATTTAATGCCATTCAGATTGGTTGAGAGAACTCACCTTCAACAGGCCCTACCCACATGATTGCTATCATGGCTATGCGCTGCTTTTGTCAAATTCAATCAGGTTAAATTAAATTGAAATTGGCTTAAGTGCATATTACGTTTGAATTAAATTTTCTACCATAGGTCAAATTAATGCTGGCATGTTTGAGTTTTGTTACTAACGTTTTTTATTCCCAATCTCATTCTTCTTATCTCTTCGTTTCATTCATGTGCTGAGATTTCTTTTTCTACAATTACTTGCCAGTATTGGTAACATTATTGGTCAACTATCTATAGCGCCGTTTATTGATAGTCACCACAAGGACAATTATTTACACTTTATCTTATCGACTTTTCTAATAACGTCTTTTAAATCTGTTTTAAAGTTTTCAAAATGTTAGTGTAATCATTATATACTAGTCATTATGTATTGCAGTTGTGATTTAGACATGTAAAATTAGTAAAAAACCAGTCCAAATCACAAGATAGTCTAAATTCTCAACAAATTTCAAAATGGCAGTTAACCGCTTGGACACATAAGCTTGTTTTCACGATAATTTAACGTAGGTAGACATAGGAATGACGTATGGCCCGTACCTGAGTTATTAAAATAATTTTTAGTTCAAAATATTATTTTAAAGATAGGTAGGTATTTTGCTTGTCTGAATTCTTGAAACAATCAGTTCCAATTTTCAAAATTACACTAAATTCAAAGCAAATTTGAGTTCATTGAACCAGATTTCACACAGGAATAGATAACGGTTTAAAATTAGTATGTTTGGTGTGCAAATCTGTCGCTGAAAATACGGATTCATTATTTGCGGAAACAGTTAGTTAAAAATGAAAATAGTCCCAGTAAGAGCTCGTACTGACGTTAGGGACGTTCGTCCTCTTCCTTCTCATGCGTCTTGTTTGACAACGAAGAAGACAGAACATATCAGAACAATGACGTCACATACAATCTCTCGATGGGACTAGTATACTGACAAATACTTTTCGTACTGATTAAAGTTCAAAATAAAAAAAAAATATTTCCACTGGAAATAAAATAAAATGCGGTCAATAAGCATTCCATTGATATTTTTCGTTTGATTTGTAAATTTATATATCACACCCAACCCGTTGACAAACATCAATTAGTTCAGGACTGTTAAAAAATGTAAAAATAAATAAATATTAAAAAAAAAACAAATGTGTTATTTGAACTTACTCCCACTTTGAAGTTCAAATATAGAATAGTATTTTCGCACAAAAACAAATATACAATATTATGCAAAATCAAGTGCAACCACAGTGCTATAGATTCACTGATTTTTTGTATGTATTCTTCAAAGATCTTATTCTTTTCTGCATATTTCTCTTTTCATATTTTTACCCATATAAAATTGAAATACAGTTAGATTCCACTACCCGGAGTAATGCATTTTTATTTCTTTGCCTCATTTAATCACAGGATACCATATTTGTCCCAGCTCACATAGGTCTCATAGAAATAGTTGTGTCTCCCTTACTATCATATCACATAGTGAGAAGTATGATCTAAACGGTATTCGAAAGAAAATACAACACGCTAGATATTCAAATCTAAAATTTAAACATAAAATAATTAAAATGTACGCCTTTATGAAACCAAAGTTTCCGATAGCAATTAGAAAAAAAAAAATGAAACTATGTGAATTTTTTAAGATTTATTTTTACATGAAACGACAAAAAAAAATTGACAATATCGTTTCTAATTCATTTGTCTAATAAAATATGTGTGTTTTTATTAGTTAGAAAGACTGTAAGGTGAGCTATTTTTAAAATGTGCATTGAAAATTTTTGTATTTAAAAATTTACATGGTTATTTCTAATAATATAATTTGAAAGCATATTTTATCACCTTTCGAAAACAGTTTTTAGTTTTTGGATACGTTCACATATATTCTACTTATTTGGATTTTATTGCAAAGCTGAAATATTTTTACCTTCCGATAAGATACGTAAAATTTTTTAAGTGTTTACCATCGAACGACTCGCCATATGAGTTGGAAATGTGTAGTAATCCGCATACTTTTGTATGGATTTGATATTTCGACCTTTGGAATAACAAGGTTCCATCTGTTGCTATGCGATAATGAACTCTAAGGTAGCTTACCATAGATCCCATAACCGCGTGACGTTTCCGCAACAGATGGAACCTTGTTATTCCAAGGGTCGATTTGCGAAATTTTGTTTCAATCTAAATATGCATGAATTACTTAGTTTACCCAAACTAAGAACCTAATAACCTATTTTGTGCACGTAAATAGTTGTTTCTTGTACTAATTGTTGAAATGAAGTGTAAAAGGCCTCTTCACTTGGCCAAACATGGTGTGCGTGAAATGAAAAAAAATCTTATACAAAATGCATATTTTTTCGTCTCCCCCGACATAAATACTCACTTTTCGTAATGATGAAGCTAAATCTAACTGTTTGAATAAAAAATATTCCGTATATCAGTAGGCGGAGTACGACACTATTCAAAAGTTATACCAAAACAAACAGATTTTATCCAAAGTTTTGCCGATAGGTACTAACTACTATTGAAAAAAAAATCTTGGCGGGAAATTGCTACAGATGCCATCAGATTTCCGACCTTGGAACTAGCTGCTAGTTAATTTCTAGGTTATGTATGAAATCTACGTTCGACCGGTATTTTCAAGGCCATAATCCTATTCACACATCAGATTTAATTGATTATCGGCACGTGTGGGAATTTTAGAATTGGGCCATTTGAAGTGTTGATTGAAGACGTTTTCAAATAAACGCCTGCGCAATGGAGTACAAGCCGAATTACAAAAAATCAATCGTTAATGAGGGATGGGCATTAGGCATAGAAAAATCCATTTAGAATCAATTTAAAACTTTAAAAGAGTTTGTTTATTTATTGAAAAAGATATTTATTTCAGTTACAACCGTTAAAATTCTTTCTATGATTGATTATACAAGTTTAGTGACAGAGAATTGACAGAGTTATTGATCAAGCCGGACTTACCGAATTCAGTCGGTCAAAAAAAGCACCAGCGGGCACAAAACGAATGAAGGAATTGAAATCGAAAATTGCCGGCCGGCTCGAGAAGCGATGTTGATGCGTTGATGGTCTTGAAAAGTAATTCACATTTTTGCCGCCAGGTTCGCGGTTAAATAAAACAAGAACGCAGTATCGACTACGGTTAAAACAAAAATAGGCGGTAAAATTTAAAAACAGTAATTTTAACCATTTTGCTTTTTACTATGGACAGATTATTTATCGGTTGCTGTTTATGCTCACTAGGAGAGATATTTACGTCCGTTAAGTTGCAATAAGCTAGAAACCCTGACAAGATAAGATTATGATACTAAATAATGCATTTATTTTACAAGTAATTATGTAGTACATTTTTCATAGGTAACAATTTATTATTTCAAAGAAATTTATACCTCAGTCAAATGTAATGTATCAGCCGATTTGATTTGAAAATTATAAAATCAAAAATAATAAGCTGCAAAGCTCGGTTCTCTTGATAGTAAAAATTACAATACATAAAGTGTGTAGTTAGAAGTAAGATTGTAGAAATATATTGAAATTTGTACAGCGCCCTTGAGGTGATTTTTCACAAAAAGGGCGCTATACAAGTCATTCAAATATTATTATACGGCCTCTGTGGTCGACGGGTAAGGCACTCGACTAGCTATCCTTAGGTCGCGTGTTTAAATCCTGGCGTAAACAAATAAAATGCAAGCATCGCTCTGGTCTAAAACGTTGACTGAAATGGATTAAGCCGTGTTTGGTGGCCATATCTGCTACTTCCCTATCTTCCGTTTCACCATGTCCTTCCCCTCCCCGCTACCGTCATAATCGTAGTCAACGTACCCCAATTGGGGATGCTATAGTCTCACTGGCCTCGGACGGATGGGAGCAGTTGGGACCCTTGTGCGGTATTCACATAAAAAAGAAGAAGAAAAAAATGCTTGGAGTTGGATTAAAAAAAACTTCAATAAAGAGTGTAAAATATATTTTTAATACATACTAATTAATGTAATGTTATGCGCCAAACAAATGTATTATTTTTAGGAAGTTGACAAAAATACACCATACTGGTTGTAGAGTTCACAGTTATTCTAATTTTTTATTACTTATTACAGCAAAATTTATTAATAATTAAAAAAAATTATACCAGTTATTTAATATAGGTAAATTTAATATTAATTTTAAAAAATTAGACTGGTTGACAAAAATATATCATACTGGTTGTAGAATTCACGGTTATCCCAATTTTTTGTTATTTAATATAGGTAAAATTATCAATAGTTTAAATAAAAATATTAGACTGGCACGTGAAAAAGACCTGCTAACTGTAGAAGAGTTATATTGCCGTGTTGTAAATGTGATAAAAAATATATAATTTCAGATTAAAAACTAGGAAAAGGATGAACTACTACGTACATCTGATTCCAGGCAATTTTGAAAAAATCACAATCTGCTCTTTCATAGAAGGTGATAATTTATTTTAGGGAAAAACGCTTTTCACAAGTTATGCTACATTAAGATTTAATTTTTAATTTGTTAGCGCCCGTACATATTATGCAATATGAATATGAATAAATACTAATTATTAGTGCGAATACAAACTCGATTCTTCCGATATTGTATCGGTGATTCAACATTGTATTTGAATGCCTTTCTCGAAAGAATTGAGTTTGTATATGAACAAAACTCTTTATTTATATTCATATTGCGTATGTACGGGTACAAACAATTAATTTGTCTCTATATTTTAAAGTATAAGTTGTAAAAGTGTTTTTTCCTAAAATAATTAAATTGGCCATCTGTGAACGCGTAGATTATAACGTATGTTCCGTTAAACCT
This sequence comes from Limnephilus auricula, assembly GCA_951813805.1. Lineage (NCBI taxonomy): Eukaryota > Metazoa > Arthropoda > Insecta > Trichoptera > Limnephilidae > Limnephilus > Limnephilus auricula. Next base: position 38,483,628 of record OX638388.1, read on the forward strand.
TAACAATACTTAAACCAAGTTATACATCATTGCTTTTCTGATTAAAATATGTTAATAAATGGCTTTCGTCAAAAGGAAAGTAGTTAAAACTAGGAAAGTAGACACTGCAATCGTGTTGGAGGAGTTGCAGCCATCTTCAAAGCACTGGCAGACTTGCTCCGTGTGACCCTCGTTGTCAGTTTTGTAGCAAGGGTTCTTGTAGGGGATATAGCCACAGCTTCGGATCACACGCTTTTCGTTTTGTTTCACTTTGTCGAGAACTGAAAAAGAAAACATAGAAAATATTAATCCAGGTAGGTACTTGGCAATAATGCATTTTAAATTTACTTTTATGTTGGCGAATAAATGTTCTTTTTAAATAAAATATAAAACATCTACCTATTTAAATGTGCCATTTTTGATTTTCCGCCAAAACGACATGTTCGTTTTTGTTCGTGAATATGAAATCACCAGCCAACATCGGTGAAAGCCCGTCGAAAAAAAAATGTTGTAGGTAGGTACATAAAATAAACCACAGACCACTCATATGACATGGTAGCTAGTTGGAACTTTTTCGGAATGTGCGATTATAGATTGTTTTTAATATCAATAATTATTAATGAAAATGTGTATTAAAACATGAACCTAAAAAGCTCTAGACAGTGCGATTTTATGGAGGCAACGATACAATGGCATTGAAGTCATAGTATCTAGCTAGGATGAGGGGAGATTGCCCGGCAGCCGTCTTGTGCCAAAAACCACCCTGTGCCAAACTTTTGAAATGATTTGTATGCAAAATGATATACCTATTATAATGAAAATATATAAATTTGTTGTTGGAATTTTTTAATTTTTTAATTGAAAAAAATTAATTGAAAATCATCAGGAATCGCTGGTTAAAGTTTGTCGGGTACGTGCCGATACACCCAGTATAATGAACTATTATAATTTTATTATTGTGTGTTTTAACGCAGTTGTAACGGCTAAAAATATTTTTTGGTTTTTCATGATACCGGGAATGGGAAATGTCATTAAAAAGTAGGTTTCACCATTATTCATACACCCCCCCCCCCCTCTCCCCGCGGCTTCAAATTGTTCTGCAATAGCTCCGTCCAGTGCTTTTTTAGTCTATGTATTAAAATTAGACATTTTTAGTACGAAGATCAGAAACAGCAAAATAGTGTGTGAAAATACTCCATTGTAAGAACCTTGGATAAAGGGGGTTGTTGGTAACGAGTTTAGGGGGTAAGGGGTGTTATAACAACTTTATAAGTCTTTGTATAATACATTGCGGTATGTTATATTATTCCCAACCCAGAGATTATCTGGGTTATTGATTGCCGTTAGGTTGATTTCACCCGGTGTGGTATCCCGTGGTGACACCTTATCGACCTCCCACTGTCAGAAAGTAAATAATTGTAAGTCTTAAGGTACCAACGTACGTGGTACCTACTCGTTTTTAATTTACTATAATACGTAGGAACGTAGGGCGTGTTCATTTGAAGCAAAACCGAGTTCTTTGAACTTGGTGTTTTTGACGATATCGATTGTCCTCACAGATTATCCGACTGTTTTAAGTGATAATTTTTGGATTTTAGTCATTTTTGTTAAAAAATCTTGAACCTATCTAATAGTGTCATCTCGCATTGATCGCTCGTGTCATCTCGCTAATATTCTGATTATTTTTTATGCGGGTAGAGTATGGTTTATTTTTCTTATCGTTTTGATTCAAATTATTTTAGTACCCACCCACACGAGTTTGATTCTAAGTACGAATAATAACATAAAATGGTTGACACTTTATTATAAAAAATAACTTTTGGATAAAAAAGACAATAAGGACCTACCTAGGGCACTCGAATCTAATGATGGCATATCATTATCAAGTCCCTGTCCCCTCGTAGTCAAGTATATACCCACCCACTCGTAGTCAAGTGCCCAATCAATTTGCAGGTGTCCATGGTTTGAATGTCCAGAGTTATATTTAGTTTCGCCCTACAGTAATATCAATAGTTGATAGTTACCTACCTTGAATGACAGTTTTCCTGTAGAAAGTCGCCCTTTCTTCATAGCCAAGAAGGTACTCTTAGCTTAGGTAGGAGAGGTTCCTCTTGTAATTTTTAAGGTTGGTTCATTAATGATTGTAGTTATCGTTGCCCTTAAATAATTAATATAGTTGGTATTTACCTACCTTGAATGACAGTTTTCCTGCAGAAAGTCACCCTTTCTTCGTAGTCAAGTATTCACAGACTTTGGGGGTTGAAGGTCGAAAAAAGGGGTCGAAAGGTGTTCTTCCAGCTTGGTACACCCAGAGTTGTATTTATTGTTACAATCGTGTAGTTAAAAGTTAGATACAAGGTACATATCATGAATGACAGTTTTCTGCAGAAAGTCACCCTTTCTTCTTCGTCAAGTACTTACAGAGTTTGGGGGTTGAAGAGGTTCCTACAAATTGGTATCCCCAGAGTTGTATTTACTGTTACAATCGTGTAGTTAATAGTTAGGTACCTACCTTGAATGAGAGTTTTCCTGCAGAAAATCGCCTTTCCTTCGTAGTCAAGTACTCGCACAGCTTGGGGTAAAAAAGATTTCTCTTGTAGATATCCAGATGTGTGAGTTGTATTTACTGGTACCCTACAATCATGTTAGGTACCTTGAATGCCAGTTTTACTGCAGAAAGCTGCCCCCCCTCATAGTCCTCGCAGAGCTTGGAGTAGAAAAGATTACTCTTGTAGTTCTTCAGATTGGTACACTAAGAGTTGTATTTACTGTTACCCTACAATCAAGTTAGGTACCTTGAATGACAGTTTTCCATCAGAAAGCTGCCCTACCCTCGCAGTCTTCTCAGGGCTTGGGGTAGAAAAGATTTATCTTGTAGATCTCCAGATTGGTACACTAAGAATTGTATTTACTGTTACCCTACAATCAAGTTAGGTACCTTGAATGACAGTTTTCCTGCAGAAAGCTGCCCTCCCCTCATAGTCCTCGCAGGGCTTGGAGTAGAAAAGTTTACTCACGTAGTTCTTCAGATTGGTACACTAAGAGTTGTATTTACTGTTACCCTACAATCAAGTTAGGTACCTTGAATGACAGTTTTCCTGCAGAAAGCTGCCCTCCCCTCGTAGTCCTCGCAGGGCTTGGGGTAGAAAAGATTTATCTTGTAGATCTCCAGATTGGTACACTAAGAATTGTATTTACTGTTACCCTACAATCAAGTTAGGTACCTTGAATGACAGTTTTCCTGCAGAAAGCTGCCCTCCCCTCGTAGTCCTCGCAAGGCTTGGGGTAGAAAAGATTCCTCTTGTAGATCTTCAGATTGATACACTAAGAGTTGTATTTACTGTTACCCTACAATCATGTTAGGTACCTTGAATGACAGTTTTCCTGCAGAAAGCTGCCCTACCCTCGCAGTCTTCTCAGGGCTTGGGGTAGAAAAGATTTATCTTGTAGATCTCCAGATTGGTACACTAAGAGTTGTATTTACTGTTACCCTACAATCATGTTAGGTACCTTGAATGACAGTTTTCCTGCAGAAAGCTGCCCTCCCCTCGTAGTCCTCGCAGGGCTTGGGGTAGAAAAGATTCCTTTTGTAGTTCTCCAGGTTTGTGCACCCAGAGTTGTTGTTACTGTTGCATTGGAAGCATCTTATTGCGTCAACTGAAAAATATCACTCAAATTCATTGTGATAAAATTATATGCATACCTACAGGACCATAAACCATAATAATAATAAGAAACAATGAAAAATTAACGCGTAGTTGGGTTTATTATAATAAACTAGGATCAGGATTTGATTTTGCAGTATTTTTAAAAGAAATAGGTACCGACCTACCTAGACAACACATTGCATTACATACGTCGTTATTACAATGTTATTTATGTAAGCATATAGGTAACTACAAATAAATAGGTAGTTATGATAATTAGATGTTATTTTGAAAAGGTTAAGCTTTCTAACTTAGATGTTTCGTTCGCACCATACACATAACTCATATTATTATATTTTTTACATGTAGGTATATGTTTGATGTAAAAACCACAATCAGAGTTACTAGAAGAAACTGGACTATTTAGTAACAAGATATTGGACAATAAAGGTGAATGTCAAAAGAATTAATATTCTTCGCTTCCGTAGATATATTGGATTGAATCACCGATGAAATATTGTATTTGTTAGCCATTCTTGAAAGATTAAAGTTTTTAAATTAACAAAACTATTTTTTAATATTCATTTTGCTTGTATACTTTCGCGAACCATAATTTTTTTCTTAATATTTCAAAGCATAACTTGTAAAAAGCGTTTATAAGTAAAAATACTATACGCGCGCCATCTATGAAAGCGTAAAGAATATAAATTCTTTTCACATTCACCTAAACCAACACTGGGTTTTTTTCCTATTTTTGTGACCGAAGAAAAAAACCTTACATTTTAATTAGGGGAAAGATAACATAGCGTCACTTAATTGTAGTACCTATCGCACAAGAGTCCCAACTGCTCCCAATCGTCTTAAGTCAGTGAGACTATGGCATCCCCAATTAAATATGTTGTGAGGCTGAAGGTATTGGCAGAGGAAGGAGATGGGGCAGTGGAAGGTGGGGAAGTACTTGGCAATTGAGATCTGGTCCCCACACGGTTAAAGCCATTCCAAGTAACGTTTGAATTCAGAAAGGTGGTCTTTCGCTAGGGCGATACTGAAAGTATCTGCCGATTATATCTAAATATTTTGAAACGTGCTGCAAATATATGCTATAGTATAGGTAATTATTTTATATGAATACATACATTACATTTTATTGAGATAAAATAATAATTTATAGCCAAGTAAGTTACCCGCCTCACTAGACGATGTCTGTTCTGAGACAGGTAATAATTCAAACATTAAAAAAGGTGTACATGAAAATTGACACAAAATAAACATGAAAATACAAATACATTGTGAAATAACACAAATCAATCAAATATAATTTACTTATGCATACCGCACCGCGGAGGCCGTTAGATTTCTTGCTTCTATCACATTCATACATATATTCATAATTTATTCCGAATTATTTGTTTCACTCATTTGTGCCATTTGTGCTTGTCAAAAAGACGCTTAAAAATAAATAAAATGATTTATAATCTTTAAAAAACTTACCCTTCAAAAGTTGTAACTGAAAAAGCACAACAAAAGTCAGCACTATAATACTGGTATGGGTCGATTTCATTTTTAATATTTTATTCACTGCTTTTCTGAATAAAATTCGTTCAATAACACCAAAAGCATATACTGATTAACTGAATGCTGACGTTTATGACGTAAAATCGTGTAAAAGGGATATACAAATATAATTTATTTTTATTATTTTTCTTAACGACGATATAATTATGAAACACCGCACACGTTAAAGATTTCATTAATATTGAAGAATCAAAATAATGAAAAAACTTGAATTAATCATTTCCATGCTTGAACTTTGAACTTAACGGCACTTGTGAAACATTTTTTCCAGTTCTGATTACTTAATTGGTCCAATTTCTGAATAGACATCATCTATTCTTTGCGACTGATAAACTGCATTTATTAATGAAGTTGTTTATCTGTATCTGGAATCATGTGTGGAAAACATTGTGCTATTAATTTTACAAAGAAATTATAATAACACTTTTTTCCTTCTGTAAATAATTTGTTATATAATTAAACATTGTAATATGAAATTATGTTATGAACTAAACATTGAAGTATGAAATTATGAACTAAATTTGTCATTTGACTGGCCTAAAACAGGATCCATTCTTAGTTGGCTAGTCAAAGTTTCCGCATATGTTTTATTGTATAATTTTATACGAAATAAAATTATTATTATTATTATTAATAACAAAAGTTGGTGAACTTTTGGGATGACTATTAAAAATATACGAATATTAAAAAAAACCTTTTGATACATTTTTATCACTTTAAAAGATAACTATATGCATTAGGGGCTAATGAAAACGCTGTATTTAAGATGAAGCCATGCGAATTATAGCAAAATCATACAAAATCGTGTGTTTTTGGTTTGAAAATTTGGTCGCTAAGAAATATTATAGATACTTCAATTAAATACTGCGAGTAGAACATATCTTGGCCTCGGAAGTAGTCGAGTATTTTTTTTAATAATTAAGTCTTTTTGTAAGTCTGAAAAAAAGTTAAAGTAAAGTAAAATGTAAAAAATACTTTCAAGTGCTAAATCTCCTACTTATGAAACCATTTTCGTTAAATTTTCATGCATAACGTGGGAAATTAAGTTTTGTAGAAAATAGTCGTAAAACATTTGAATATTTGTGCCACAATTTCACAAAATAAAACGAAACAATGGAATTTTGCACTGCTTTTTCGGCATGAGTCAAGTTGGGCGGCGTCTAACTAATTCGGAAAAGTTTAAAAATGCTTGTAACTGTACAGGGACGTTCCGATAAGAAATATCAGTTATTCCCCTATCAAAATTTTAAAATTAAAAATTTAATATCAATTTATTTCTTTCAAAACTTACTTAGTAGTTTTTATAGCGCCCTTGAGGTGATTTTTTTACAAAAAAATGAGGTATACAAACCATCCAAGGACCCAAGTATTATTATTAGTTTTATAAATGATTGTAAATGGCTGTTATCTGTCATACGACCAAAACAAATTTTCATTTTATGTAATTGTAACATTAAATGCAATATTTTCCATCATCCCGAATGCAAATAGTTGTTTTTAATAGTAATTTAGATGAATCAAGAGATTTTTTATTAAAATATTCGTATAAGCGTATACAGTCACCCCGAAAGTTATATCGGAATATGTCTACTAGTATGTACGTACTAAGATATAAAATGTAGATGTGTATCTTCCTAATCCATTAAATATCTGCCCCGATGATGGAAATTGTAATGCTGTCCGAAACATTGGGTACGGAAGGAGGTAGCGCAACATAGCATAATAACCCATAAATAAATCGCAATAAATAATTAAACAAATTAATTTATTTAATATTTCTTTTAATTATTAATTATAAAATGGTTTAGAATTCCTGAATATTATATTGATATAACGGATATTACCATTTTAGTGATAAACTTTTGACACATTATTGCGTTACATTCGAAAGATAGAGGAAATTTTAAAGAATAACATGTTGGGTAATAGTCATAACTCATAACATATAATAACATATCCACAGCAATTAAACATACAAATTTATGTTTATAAAATTTCTACACAATATTATATAACATTGGTTGAGATAATGCCATTGCCTCATTCACACTGGATTAAAAAAGTCTCTTACCAGATAATAAAAGTGTGACATTTAAAAAAAGTTAAAACAATTTAAAACAATGTGTCCCATTTTTTTTATGTGAGTACCGCAATTAAATTGCTGAATTGCTTCAATTAATCAACATCCACGTAACCAAAAGATCTCGCAGAAATTTACTACCCTTTTATTTTAATAACACCCTGGCGTGCTAGCATGGTCGATCGATATGAAGTTACCGACCGATCGTGGGTAACTTCTCATCGTTCCCTAGGAAAACTGCAGATCGCAAACGAATAGGTAACAGTTCACAATGACTAAGTATCCTTAATATATTCGATATCAACTGTCGTTTGTACGTTAGCGATCTGCAGTTGTCCTAGGGAACGATGAGAAGTTACCGACAATCGGTCGGTAACTTCATATCGATCGATCATGCTAGCAACCCAGAGGCCCTAGCACGCTTGCTCTATAACGATCGATAGGATAACTATCGGTAACTTCTCATCGTTCCCTAGGACAACTGCACATCGCTAACGTACAAACAACAGTTGATGTCGAATATGTTAAGGACACTTAGTCATTGTGAACTGTCACTTATTCGTTGGCGATCTGTAGTCATGATAGGGAACGATGAGAAGTTACCGATAGTTATCCTACCGATCGTTATAGAGTGAGCGTGCTAGGGCATCTGGACACTGTCTTATCAAAATTTCCTGATTCCAAGAATTTACAGTCTCGGAAATAAGTATTCTGATCTGGGAGATATATTTCACCTTAAAAATAATCAGTAGAAATAATTTATTCTAAATATATATACATGTGAGATTTCTTATCATTTTTACCAATGTATTTTATTTTATTCTACCTATATGCTTTTGCTGTAACATTTTTTTTTAGTGTTTTGTGTTTTCTTTATTGTTTTAATTTTGGAGTATTTAAAATAACTGTAATACTCAACTATTCCCAACTTCTCCCGTCTGGAACCAAAGAGACTATGGTATCCACAATTGGGATATATATTGTATAATGTGAGGCTGAAGGTAGCGGGGAGGGGAAGGCGACGAGGAAAATAAAAGTGGGGTTACTTCCCCACCTTTCATATATTCAGATCTGGTCCCCAAACACGGCTAAAGCTATTTCAAACAACGTTTTGATTTTGAATTATGTTATTTCACCAGCGCGATACTTTAGAGTATCTTCCATTCTGAAACGTGCCGCTAATGTAAAACATATAATATTTTTAATAAAAAAATAGTGAAATAACGCAATTTAATCAAATATAATTTACTTGTCGACACCGGGATTCGAATCAGCAACCCCCGGATTCGTGGTCAAGAATCGTAACCTCTCATCCACGGAGTCCGTCTATACAAGTATTCTTGGCTCTATAACTATCCCGCGTTGTAATACCACCACAGCCCAACAATTTTATAAATATTTTGGAGTCAAATAGTTTAACCAATTACCCCTTAACTTAAGATTGGAAACAAACTATAAATAATTCAAAAGGTTAATTAAAACAATATATCGATAACATATTACAATCATTGTGACTGTGACTTTGGAAATCCTTTTTCTTTTATACTTTTTTTTTATTTTCTCTCTTCTTCTTCTTTTATATCTTTTCTTTATTCAATTCTGTTTCACGTATAATGTATGATATACATATATAAAAAAAATTTAATATTATAACTTTCATTATCCTTACTACACATTTTAAAAATATATGTTGAATTGTTTTTCGCTGCTCCACCTTTTTTACACGAGCATTGCTCAAAAAAAAAGGTGAATCACGATATTTAAAAAATGTATTAAAAATATATATATACAATGTATAACAACTGTATTTGTAAAAAAAAAAAAACAAAAAAAAAAAAAACAAAAAAATACGTAGCTCCGAGCACACAATACATAGAAAAACAAATTAATAAATACGACCCAAATTACAGTAAGTAAGTAGGTACAAATTTAAATAATTACAATAACTCAGGTACGGGGCATACGTCATTCCTATGTCTACCTACGTTAAATTGTCGTGAAAACAAGCTTATGTGCCCAAGCGCTTAAATAATATTGATTTTAAAATTAATACCGACCAGCTATTAAAAGTATTAGGTAAAATAAGAATAACCATTTAACTATTCTTATATTACTTCCACGCGATTTAAGAATGATCACGGACTCGGCAGAATTTAGAAAACTTAAAATTCACTTTTTCACTCTCACCTTCCCTTCACAGCCCGCGACATTGTAAATAACTACGAGTGGTTGTGTAAAAATGTAAGCATATAAGAACTATCAACTCTATTTTTGCCACTAATCTTCTCATAAATATAATATCTATAGTAATGGAGGATAGTAAACGTAAAATCATGCAATGTCCAGAGTTTTAAATGTAGTATCCTCTATGTGCAAGTCGTATCTTTTCCAAGCATAAACTTTCTAATAAAAGTGTGTTTATCGGAAGTGACCTGCCAGGTAAATATGTTTTCTGCATCTGTTTGTAAATAATACAATTATATAAAGCGTAAGAACTCATAATAAAGTGTACAGCGCCCTTTATGAGATTTTCACAAAAAGGAGCTCTACAAATTATCCGATTATTATTTTTATTACCTCTAAAAAGTATATAAACTAAAAAAGGAACTGGTTTCTAAGAAATACGAGAAGGCTTAATGTGACAATGGTCAGCAATAATGACGATGTCTGGGTGATATTGGTTGAGTTGCAGCCATCCGTGAAGCACTGGCACACCGCTTCAAACTTGGCTGGCCCATCTTCTTTGTGGCACTCCTTGTAGTACTTGATGTAACCGCAACTCCGATAAACCCTGGTCAGAACAGTCACACGGTCCTCGATAACTGAAAAAATACGAAGTATGTTCAAGAATTATTACGACAAATTTTTGTGATTTTTAGGCGATTGATGTGAGTCAAAGATGAAGCAGTCAAAGATGATGCAGTCAAAGATGATGCGGTCGAAGATGATTCAGTCAAAGATGATGCAGTCAAAGATGATGCAGTCAAAGATGATGCGGTCGAAGATATTCAGTCAAAGATGATGCAGTCAAAGATGATGCAGTCAAAGATGATGCGGTCGAAGATGATTCAGTCAAAGATGATGCAGTCAAAGATGAAGCAGTCAAAGATGATGCAGTCAAAGATGGTGCGGTCGAAGATGATTCAGTCAAATATGATGCAGTCAAAGATGAAGCAGTCAAAGATAAATATTTTTTTTTATTTTATGTTCAAACTTGCGTGGCCCCCTCACATTGTTCAGGGATCCACTGAATGTTCCCTTTGTTCACTTTGGGAACACTGGCCTACATTGATAGGTAAAGCCAAGACATCATTTTTGTTCTTTACTATCGAAACCAGATAAATTTTCGTGGACCCCACATACAACTTGTGGACCCCCATTTTTTTATCACGCCAACGTTGACCCCCATCGAGTCTCCCGTGGACCTGGACCACTTTGGGAATCACTGTGTTATACGAATAGTATTGCCTTACGCTCTATGTGCGTCTTCCTGCAGAAAGGTTTCTCGAGCTTTGCGAGCCTCTTATCTGGGGGGATGAAGTCAGGTTCACCAGGACACTCCTTTGGCTGGAGTCCCGCCCCATCTTTTTCCTGCAGTTCCAGGCATCGGTAGTCGTAGAAGCTGTTGCACTGGTAACATTTTATGGCCTGCACTGATCAAATAAAACACAATTGTACCACTTTAAAAAGTACTAAAAATCTTGCTTCTATCTCAAAAACTAATATGTCTACGTGGTCAAAGTGGATTTTTTTATGATACGTGTGTTATCCCTCAATTGATCTTTTAAATTATAATTTTTTTGTTGTTCCTATCTTCAAAGGAAACCTGGCGGCGTTTTATCTATACAAACGTATACCCCAATTTCCTCTCTGGATTTTGACACTAAAGCAAATATTAAAAAAATATTATATGGATATCGACCAATAGCTTGTCGGTAGGCTTTGTTTCTTTTTTGACAAGTTACACGGAAAAAATGTTATTCTAAAATACGATCATTTTATTCGTAAAAACGGTTAAAACCGGGACTGAAGTTCTTACGAACAAATTAACAGGGTTTCAATGTTTATTGGCGGGAACATGTAAGAATAATTTGTTGGTATACGTAGTTTCGTACGTATATAAACTAAAAAAGGAACTGGTTTCTAAGAAATACGAGAAGGCTTAATGTGACAATGGTCAGCAATAATGACGATGTCTGGGTGATATTGGTTGAGTTGCAGCCATCCGTGAAGCACTGGCACACCGCTTCAAACTTGGCTGGCCCATCTTCTTTGTGGCACTCCTTGTAGTACTTGATGTAACCGCAACTCCGATAAACCCTGGTCAGAACAGTCACACGGTCCTCGATAACTGAAAAAATACGAAGTATGTTCAAGAATTATTACGACAAATTTTTGTGATTTTTAGGCGATTGATGTGAGTCAAAGATGAAGCAGTCAAAGATGATGCAGTCAAAGATGATGCGGTCGAAGATGATTCAGTCAAAGATGATGCAGTCAAAGATGATGCAGTCAAAGATGATGCGGTCGAAGATATTCAGTCAAAGATGATGCAGTCAAAGATGATGCAGTCAAAGATGATGCGGTCGAAGATGATTCAGTCAAAGATGATGCAGTCAAAGATGAAGCAGTCAAAGATGATGCAGTCAAAGATGGTGCGGTCGAAGATGATTCAGTCAAATATGATGCAGTCAAAGATGAAGCAGTCAAAGATAAATATTTTTTTTTATTTTATGTTCAAACTTGCGTGGCCCCCTCACATTGTTCAGGGATCCACTGAATGTTCCCTTTGTTCACTTTGGGAACACTGGCCTACATTGATAGGTAAAGCCAAGACATCATTTTTGTTCTTTACTATCGAAACCAGATAAATTTTCGTGGACCCCACATACAACTTGTGGACCCCCATTTTTTTATCACGCCAACGTTGACCCCCATCGAGTCTCCCGTGGACCTGGACCACTTTGGGAATCACTGTGTTATACGAATAGTATTGCCTTACGCTCTATGTGCGTCTTCCTGCAGAAAGGTTTCTCGAGCTTTGCGAGCCTCTTATCTGGGGGGATGAAGTCAGGTTCACCAGGACACTCCTTTGGCTGGAGTCCCGCCCCATCTTTTTCCTGCAGTTCCAGGCATCGGTAGTCGTAGAAGCTGTTGCACTGGTAACATTTTATGGCCTGCACTGATCAAATAAAACACAATTGTACCACTTTAAAAAGTACTAAAAATCTTGCTTCTATCTCAAAAACTAATATGTCTACGTGGTCAAAGTGGATTTTTTTATGATACGTGTGTTATCCCTCAATTGATCTTTTAAATTATAATTTTTTTGTTGTTCCTATCTTCAAAGGAAACCTGGCGGCGTTTTATCTATACAAACGTATACCCCAATTTCCTCTCTGGATTTTGACACTAAAGCAAATATTAAAAAAATATTATATGGATATCGACCAATAGCTTGTCGGTAGGCTTTGTTTCTTTTTTGACAAGTTACACGGAAAAAATGTTATTCTAAAATACGATCATTTTATTCGTAAAAACGGTTAAAACCGGGACTGAAGTTCTTACGAACAAATTAACAGGGTTTCAATGTTTATTGGCGGGAACATGTAAGAATAATTTGTTGGTATACGTAGTTTCGTACGTATACCAATAAATTATTCTTACATTTTCCCGCCAATAAACATTGAAATACTGTTAAATTGTTCGTGAGAACTTCAGTCCCGTTTTTAACCGTTTTTACGAATAAAATGATCGTATTTTAGAATAATATTTTTCTTTGTGTACTTCTTCTTAAGAGGGTAGGACCCTCAAAAATCGTTAATATTGCCTGGTTTGAACACCTTCAACAGACGTTCAGTATACCAACTACACAATGTATTTTTAAAAGAAAAAACGTAGATACATAGAGTATTTTCTTCTTATACTTATATCTTATATAGTTAGAATATTAATAATACATAATTTATTATACTTATATCTTATATAGTTAGAAAAACAACTTAAAATTGGTTTAGTTTTGGAGGAAAAACTGGGGAGTACAAAACCTCGTTTTTGATGATTATATTTAGGTATTATCAGCCTGAGGTGCAGTGGTCCCTTTTGCTCAAATACCTATTGTTCAAATTGGTCATCGATCGAGTTTCCTCTTAACAAACACATTTATTTTCTAACAATCCTTATCCAAAAATGATACTATTTTTTTCGGTCCGCCATTTAACATTCCATCTATTCTAAGTCTGAGAGCCACTCCAATTTTCCAAATAAAATATGTATGTCCATTTGTATAATATTAAAGTATAAATTCGACAACCCTTTCTCCAATTATTGAAAGACGGCCAACAACATCCTCAGAGCGTGAAAGAATATACTCGAATTACAAATATTCACATTAAAAAAAAACACTACAGCAAAACACGGTTACGGTCGTTGTTCCCAACCTTTCGATCGATCAATCCGAGTCTCCGATCAGCTAAGTGATTTGTTTAGTATCGCATGATTCGCCTGTTGGTCGGAGAGTTTTAGGAAGAGCATATTTGCGCGTTTGAGGAGTGTTGATACAAAAATTACGGCTCAATAGTTTATCAGTAGGATTGGGAACAACGGCCGTTGCATATGTGACATTAAAAAAATCATCTTGCTTATATATGATACGTTATTGAGACAAGGCTCATGGTTCAACTGAACTAGGTCCAGCTGACATACTTTAGCGGCCCGTTCATATAGCTATTTAATTGTTTACACATATTCTTTGAATGGCTATCCTTTTGGTAAGCGGTGTTACATTTTGGTGAATATAACGTGGCTTATATTTTTGTAATGTCACTAATAATTTAAAATGTCACCGAATCAACAAAACTAAATGAATTAATTAAATAAGAATTGGTACCATGAAGCCAGCAAGTGAAGAGAATAGTCGCCGAAAGCAGACAGCTTTTATGAAACATAAGTACTAGTTTAAAAATGCACAAAAATATTAACATTCTTGTGATTTTCACAAGAGAAATGCCATCAGAATACATATTTATGTAAACTGATGTAAACTAAAATTCGATAACATATCAAACAAACGTCAATTCAAATTAAAATTCGTTCTTATTTAATTTTTTTCAATGTTCTATTTCTTCAGGTAGGTGTTAAACATTAGCACTCCTGCTGACGAATATTTTCTATTTAAAAAATGATTCGGAATAATAATACTAATATGTTTTCTTGACTTTCATCCATCGTACATCAGGGTTGGTATCAGGAATCCATTGTGAGCTGCTGGCTGCTAGCTCCTAGTCTCCTCCCCTTCCACAGTTTGTGTCCTTGTTACTGCTTTCAATAAGTTTCTTATATTTCTTTTCCACCTAAGTGTCTCCGCTCACCAGGCAACTGAAAAAAAACCAGTTCGCAACTAAACTCGCTATCCTGTGTATGTCATTGTGATGGTCCGCACACTACACATCTTCTCAAAAACTCGTTGTCAATGGCAACGCAAGCAGTGACTCGAAACTCACCGTGCTTGTTGCTACGATGACAGCTGATTGTTCTTCGCCTATGGTTAAACAAGCTGAGATAATGACTGAAATCCATAGACATATGAAAATATGTCTGTGCTGAAATCGTAAAATTGAGTAGTGTCGTGATAGAAGTTTGGTTGGAAACCATAGCAACTAACCGATTTTTGTTTAGTTTCAGTTTCTCCGGTGAGCGGAGCGCCTAAATAGCATTATATTGGAATGAAAATATTGAAAATATTAATATTTATACTCTTCACGTTAGAACTAGTTAAAACTTGCCTTCAGCCTGGAAGGATGCTTGTCCTTATATTATTATATTTACAATACGTCAATAAACAGTCACTGTGTTATAAATAATCGATATAGGTAAGAACAGAACACTTTTCTACACGAAAGATATTACAATAATAGGCCATATTTATACATAGCAGATTTCCTGTTCCAAGGAACCCGCGACCTTCGGATTCGGAGTCAAGAGTCTTGCCACCCGACCACGCCGGCCGTCAATATTACGAGTATCTTTAATTAATTAATTGTGGAATATGAAAGTTGGTGTTGATGAAAAAAATTAACTACGACCATAAATTATTTAATTTGTAAAGAAAAACCCTCGAGGTATTTTTTGAGGATATTTCACATTTGAAAATATTTTGTAAATTTTTTTTTTTTTTTAATATGTTTATTCAGTTTTAATTTTACAATATTTTATTTTACAAATCTTACGAAACTGATCAATCAGTTTGATTGTAAGAAATATACAAGGGCGGTTAAAAAAAGGTAATAATATTTCCGATTTGATTTTGATAAATGCTAAGTCTATGTTGATTTTAAAAATGCATAATAAATTTTTAATGTGTCAAACATTATGTTTATCGATTTGCATAATAATATTATCATTATTTCAAATAAATAAATAGTTACACTTGGCCTTAAGTTTTTTTTTTTTTTCCTTATTCATTTTGTTTGTTACAGGTTTTTTTTGCATGGCTTTTCGACTACCAAGCTAGGCAAATGCCCGTATTATGGTAGTCGAGATTCATAAGATGTTATATTAAGTTTAAATAAAAACTGTAACAAAAAAATATCTAATTTAAAATCGAACATTACCTGCTTCAATAGGTGAACCTGTAATAAGGCAGAATTTTTAGATAAATCGATTTTTTGTGATGTATTGCTAAGAACTTCGATTGAATCTTTTATTCCGTATAACTATGATTTGGTCTCTGGTGTGTGGGTTCTGCATTACTACCAAACTCCCTGACAAAAATTCACTTTCTGGCGTCATTTAAATTGAATGAAAACACACTAATAAAATAAAATAATTATATTATAAAATATATAAACAATTAATATTATGACTTTTAACTTTTTATCTACGCTGTACTTTGTGTACATTGTATTTGTACTCTTACTTACTTACTCTTAATATTGTGATGTTTATCTCAACACAGCTACTACCTGATATATGACAATACTGCTACCATAAGTGGAACCACAGTGTTCTACTTGAGAGACTCAAGGAGGATACTGTGTTTTTACTTATGACGGCAGAAAAACACTTTAAAAAACCTCAGCACGGGTTATCCTAGTGAGGTGTTCACAAAACATAACTACTTAAGTTTTAACAATTTACATACAGTTACTAATTATTAGACATCGGATTATATGCATTTGCATATTTGCATATGCAAATGCATATAACTCTCTATTTACGGCGTTAATGCATATTTTGGCCCTTTTCCCCAATAGTGCATATTTCGCTGGTCAATTTGACAGTTCTGAGACCTTTCAGTCAAGTAAGCTAGCATTTAAAGACGCATCCATCAAACAGAATATCGCACTGATCTCAATACATTTCCACGAATTATTTATCAGATGCCATAGAAAAATTGTAAACCAAAAACCTTCCTCTATTTAATAGAACTTACTGGAAACAATGATCGAACTCGCCAAATCCCTTGCTAATTCAATAGCAGAAAAGATTCGGGCATATCAAGAGTCTTTAGTGCATATTTCGGCCTTTTTTAGTGCATATTTTGACACTTTGTTAGTGCATATAATCCAATGTCTACTAATTATATTACACTCTACTACCTACCATGTTTTATATTATGAACATTTTTGTATTACTTGAAATTCTATATTCTATATTCTATCTACATGTATATTTGCAAACTATATGTTCAATAGCCTGCTTCAAAAAACACATGTTCGTCTTTTTTGGGGCACCTTTTCAATAGCCAAAAAATTCATACATTTTATTTTTTATTTAAACATTAAATTTTAGGGGTCGCTACCATTGATAAAAGTTTTAAAAATATCCAACTTTTAGGGCAAAGGTTGCAACGCTTCAAACTATATATGTCAACTGCATGCAGAATTCCCACAGAGAGGTAAAACACACCCCTCTCCCGACCCCCGAAATATTGTAAACAATAGTGTATGGTTAGTATCGTAATAAGTATTAATTCGCCTTTTGTTTTTTGACTGAATTTACAAACGTGACATAAAATGGCGTGTGACATATAATAATTTATTTAATTTTAATATTGTGTTAAACTACACTTTGTAAAAATTCAAATAAAATAAATACTCAGTTTAAATATCAAATTATTATACCTTTTGGTCACAACCCTCCATTTTCACAGTCCCACTAAGCCCCTAAAACCCTATTAAAAATCTGAAAAAAAAAAGTGTTTAGACATTTGGAAACATGAAAGGGTGCCCATAGAACATTTGAAAAAAGTAATTTTTATAAGATTTTGAAGCACCCTAATATACCAGCATAATAATAAATAAATAATATAAAAATCAACTAAAATAGCAATGTTTTGGCAGCTAAGATCCCGGGCAGCAGAAGCAGGACGAGAATGTTGACAAGGCTGGAGTGAGCGCCGTTGCAGCCGTCCTCGTAGCATTGGCAGACTCTCTCATCGTGGTCATCGTTATTGGCCGTGTAGCAGGGGTTCTTGTGGGCCACCCAGCCACACCCTCGCACCGTGCGGGGCTCATACTCTTGTTTAGTATCCCGGACTGAAAAAAAACAACATTTTCACGTTTTTTTACTGTCAAAAAATTACAACAATTGTGGCATATACAACGGTCTTGAGGTGATTTTCACTAAAACGATGCTATAGATCAGCCAAATATATAAATTATTATATTGATTGAAAGATTAGGCGGCACATACACACCATCTGTGAGTAAAGTGCCATTGTTTTTAAGAATCATCATATCAAGAATCGCAGAATGGACGCTAAAAGCAGTTAAATTCCTTCATTAGGCTTTCAGCGGAAGTTACAATTATCATTTATTTATATATATAGTTTGGAGGTGGTTTTATCAGGCTGAAACCTGCTACGGTCACAAATAAAGTAATCGGAAATAAGTTTTATATTTGTTTTAATATATCTATTATTATTGGGATTCCACCACGAATTATTGTCAGTATCAACATAGAAATATATACATAATTCCATTTACGTTATAGTTAAATTAATTCATTTATGAGTTGCATTGCAGTTGAGCATTTATGATGTATCCAGTCAAGTATGAATGACATTGTATCTGTTCAGTCGAGAGTCACCAAACCACAAAACACATGCACTATAAACGATTTATTTTATATTCTTACGAAACCTGCAGTGAGGTGTTCACACGTTTGTGGTACAATGTTTTTTGAATTGGTTGTATTATTATGTCAAAGAACACAATGAAATATTTGTAAGAAAGATTGAAAAATAAAGATAATAATCATTATAATTAATGTTAATCGCTTGGACACATAAGCTTGTTTTCACGATAATTTAACGTAGGTAGACATAGGAATGACGTATGCACCGTACCTGAGTTAATGTTATTTTTGATTTGTCAGGTACCCTTCGTTTTTATCCACACCGAAACATAATGTTTGTTTATAATATATCGGTGTATTATATGCGTACACAATGCAATTCAAGAAAAATACAATAAACATATGTAAATCGACTGACCTTTGAAGACAGTTTTCCGGCAGAACGGCTCCTTTCCACCGTAATCCCCCTTGCAAGGCTGCGGGTAGAGAGAGTTGTTCTTGGTCAGCTCCAAATTGGAGCAGGCGGAATTGTTGCTACTGTTGCATTGGAAACAGTTGATTCCATACACTGAAAATAAATTATACAAAAATAAATTAGGCATGTTCAGAAAGTAAGTGTGCTGTGACCATAACGAGTTGTGTTTGTTTTTGTTTTAAGGGTACTTATTGGTAGAGGGGGATCTCCTAACCAGAGGGAGCATCGCAGGAACACGATAGTATCTAAATTCACGTTTTAGTGTCCAGTTGCGTTACAGATTTCTGCAAGAAATCCCCTCAAGGAGCCACTTGCTGCGCAAGAAAAATCGGGTCAATAACTCCCGCGAGTTTCTTGAGCGACTTGAATTGGAAGGTGAGGATTTTCTAAGCTCTACTGTGACTGGAGATGACATTGGGTGGCTCATCACACGCCTGAGACAAAAAACAGTCGTTACACCGATTCCTGATCTGCCAAAAAATTTTAAAACAAAATTTCTGGCCAAAAATCAAGGCCCCAGTGTTTTGGGATCGAAAAGGTATCATTTTTTAAGAATTTCTGCCTGAGGAGGAGACCATTAATGTACAATGATGTTGTGAGACCCTAAAAAAACTCAAAAGGAGGGAATGCCGACGAGTGGAGTGTGCTTTGTTGCACGATATCGCCCGTCCTCACACAGCCATAGCCACCAAGACGCTCTTGTACTCATTTGGTTGAGATGTTTGATGACCACCCTCCGTATTCCGCTGACTTGGCGACTTTAGGTTATCATCTTTTCACCATGGAGGCACACATGGGTAAAATTAAATTTTCAACCGACATGGTGCAGAAAAAAGTTCTGAAGTGGGGGTAGGAGCTGGCGGGAGAGTTCTTCGAGGAGGGTATAAAGAAGCTTGTGCCACGGCTCACCACATGCATTGAACTGGATGGTGATTGTGTAGAAAAATAGTCAACAAGTGGATGAACAATATCCCGCCATTTATTTTCAAAAACACTTTTGCTAAAAAAGTATATAAATCTAGTTTATTGTTTATTGTTTCTTCTTCACATTTTAGGTATAACAGTTTACAATACAATTTTTAACCTCACTAGGATAAGCCTGTGTTGAGGATATTTACTTTCTGAATATGCCTCGTAAGTTAAGATACAAAAATATTTACAGCATCTCAGCTACTTTATCGCTGGTTATAAGAATTTTTAATGTTATCGTAATTGCTGATTATCTGTGAAATAATGTTTTCAAATATTCAAGAAAAATATTTTTACTTCTCAAGAATGATTTTATTTATTTAGAAATTTTTGAAAAAGTTTAATTCACGATCACAATGTGTTTTGTGAATCAAGTTACTAATTTGAAAAAGTGACATTTGTTAACAATTTGTGCAATTTTTTTTTGAAAAATCAATAGATTTTTTTACATCCAGGTATACATATGTATACAATGAACTTAAACATTAATTAATAAAAAATAAAATTAGAACACAAATATACGACAATATAATATAATGAAACTAATAAACTACGTAATATATTTCAAAACATATAATGTTTATAAAATAAATGGCATGCAACTGGACAGGGCTCATAGCAACAGCATCGTGCAGTATGATATTTAAAAGTATTCAATGTTAGCTAAGATATATTTTACGTGCCTATACGTATCTATCTATACATTACATGCACCTACCAACACATATGCAAAGAAAGCAACATTATTATACATAGATTCAAGGCATTAATAATTTTATCTCACCGTATAGCATCTAGGTAGGTACTTATTTAATCGACGAATAAATAAAAAAAGAGGTTTCTTTCAGCCGTGATTGTATGATTATTTATCGAATATTCACAATCATTAAAGTGAAATCGAATCAGTAATCTTAATCTTAAAATAAATACTATAATCATTATTACATTATACCCACTCCCTAATTCCAGAAATTAATACCTCATTTTTTTAATTTTTTTTTTTTATTTCTTCTGTAATACAGTATCTACCTATACAGCTAAATATATGATAAGTGCGAATAATACAAAAAAAATCCTAATATAAATCATGGAATACCATGGAGTATAATACAATCAGTAACGGTATGTAATTGGTAAAGTAGTAGATAATGAGGAATCCTCACTAGGAAAATCTCTGAGGTGTTCGCACTATGGCAACATCATTATCAAATGTTTTCTACCATAAATAATAGACTCTCTCGTTCACGAATGAGTTATGTGAAGAAGTTGACTACTTTAATATTTCTTTCAGTTAAATAATAAATTAAAACCAATAAATTGAAGAGTTCTAGGTGTTGTATTTCTTAATTTCCAGTATTAATACATATTAAAATAAGTTTGAGGTTCGTGTGATTACTAGTTTTTTTTATTAGGTTATCATAAATATTACAATGAATATTAAACTGAACAGATGCCCTTAATAGACTAGGCTCTAAGTAATTCTGCTGCTCCCGCTGGCGGACTGGAGGTGATCGCCCAACTCGTCGATGCCTTCGGCAATCATCGTAACCGTTAGTTTCTTAGAATCGAACGAATATAGATGGTACTTTTCTGGTATCATACTTGACTGCCATATGTTGGTATATAGCAAAACTTTGTATTACTAACTAAATGAAGTTAAATAAATGTTAAATAAATGAAGATCTTTAATTTTCTTCGATTTTCTTTTAAATACCTACCTATCTTCGTGCTCTTTCTATGGCAATGATTGTAAACGGTAATTGACCGCAAATTAATAATTTAATTATGCAGTGCAGTTCGTATTACAAAAATTACTTACAAATATAATTAAACTAAAATCTTACCATCAGAAATACCCAGCAATAAAAATACTGAGATTTGAAGTAGTCTGCAGGAGTCCTGGGAGATCTTCATTTTCAGTTAAAATACTTCTTGGAATTCGATACTCAATTAGCTTTAATCTGAAAGGAAAATATACCACTTTGTCAGATTTTCTGTGTGTAAAAGAGAATGGTGGCGCCGAGACTAATAAAAAAATTGCTTAGAGCCTACGTCATATTTGGGGATACTATTTGGAGAGAATGGAAGGAGTGAACCTGGGTTTTGAAGAGACCTGTGTTATTGTGTCAACTGTAAACAAATTAATGTTTGGTGGACTTTGGAGTGATTCCCAACTGTGCACCGGTGCTGAATGAATCAACAACGTTAGTTACTCAGAGCATCTTCCATTGAAATACTGGTAGAAAAATGACAGCATTCCCACTCACGCTTGCAAAGGGATACCCGGCGGTGATTTTTCCATATAAACGTATTCCCTATTTATCTCTCTGGATTTTAACTTACAATATCGTATCGGTTATTCAATAATTGAATTGAATAACCGATACGATATTGTATCTGTATGTCTATTATTGAAGAATTGAGTTTTTATACGCACAAAACTATGTATTCACATTCGTACTGCACATGTATGGTCGCAAACAAATAATTAATCGTAAGGGGATACCCGGCGGTGATTTTTCCATACAAACGTATTCCCTATTTATCTCTCTGGATTTTAACCCTAGAGAAAATATTGTTTTTACATAAAATAGATATCAACTACTAGCGTGTCGGTATTTTTTGTATTTTTTTTTATAAGTTAGTTTTTATAGAAGTTACGACCTTCCAAAATTCAATAAAATTGACTGGTTTAAACGCCGTCAAAAGACGTTCAGTATACAAACTAGACAATGTTTTTTTAAAAAAAGCAAAACGTACAGACATAAAATAGTTTTTTCTTATGTAGTTGGTAAAAAAAATTGAAAATCAGTCCACTTTTGGGGGTGAAAAGTGGGGAATACAAAACCTCGATTTTAGTTAGGTATTAGTTGCCCGAGGTGCATTGTCCCTTTCGCTCAATATCCGGTGGATATATAATAATAGCAACAGTGACAGCAACAATTTAGTAAAAAAAAATTTTTAAATTTCTCCACCACCCGTGTATCATCTTAAGATAGGAGAATCATATATCAAACACACTTCGTTTCTGCACAGAATCGAAGGTTTTCTAGGTATAGTGGGGCTCCAGACGGCTGTTAAATTCAACCGTGGGGAGCACTTGTGATTTGAACAGGGTAAGCACTGAGCAGTTAGTATCTTCGGGCCCTGTACAGTACGCCCAGCTTCTAGCGATAGAGTCGGCGTCGCATCGCTTTGCAATTCAAACAAACCCTAACTACGATTCGCTATTATCCACTGGAGCGACAGAGCAATTAAAATATTTTTTCAAACTGCTTATAGTTCTGAATAGCCAATGGATTCCTCTCTCTTTTGTCTATTACCACATATTTGTAGGATTTATAAAAAAATGTAATTAAATCTTTAATCTTAAAATATTTTAAAGAATCTAGAGAATATTTATTTTGTTATATTTTGAATGTACAATACATTATATAGTCGTTATAATAATTTTTTTTTTTTGAAAATTTGCCACATTTTGGCAACAAAGCAATCCGAGGTTTTGGAAATAGTGCCATAATGTGGCAAAAAGCGCTCGAGTGGTTATAAGAACATGCTACTACTTCAATGACAATCAGTGGCGGCTCGTGACTTTTGGTGAGCTAGAGTGCTAATATTAACAAAAATGGCATTATTGATGTCGTTGTAGCCGAAAAATATTTTTTATTTTTTTTTCGTAATTTTATTTTTTGTATGAAGATTTTCAGGAAATTTCAGTTTTGCCGTGCGCCGCACAGATTTCCTGAAAATCTTCATACAAAAAATAAATTTTCGAAAAAAAAAATAAAAAAATATTTTTCGGCTACAATGACATCAATAATGCCATTTTTGTTAATATTAGCACTCTAGCTCACCAAAAGTCACGAGCCGCCACTGATGACAATCTTTACGTAGTTTTTAACAAGGAAAATTGTGATAGTTTTAACGTTAACTTGGTCCATTGGTAAGAAAATGCAGGCCGTGCCCCGACAGTTTCCCTTCCAAAATTATAATTACTATAAATTTATGATTTTGTGAGTTTTATTTACCAATTTCAAACCTAAAATTGACTTCAAAAATACTTTTAATAATAAATTGGTATAGATATCAACGAATATAGCAGTGCATTTATTGTACCTATACCTTTCCGCTGGTATATATTATATAGGTACAGTATTTAGACAAGTAGTTTTATCCTTGATGCATTTGAATGAAAACATGTTTTACCACATGTTTCTGCTTATTGTGTATAAGGGCCAACTATCATGGAATCGATATTCACGGTACATTGTCATACAAAATCTACCCGTTTCCATCCATACAATTTCAGGATTGAGAAAATAAATCGACAAAAATAACCCGACCTGCGAAAGAGGCTTTACAGAATTTTGGTGCTATCGGATTTCACACCTTAAATGGTAAAATGTTATAAAGAACCTTCAGCCTTTGTATATAATGTTAAATAATTGTTAATATAATCAATTTTGCCGCCCCGGGAACCATTTATTGGATAACCAACACCTCTGCCATAGGTCACCCCAAGTGGTGACTTAGCAGGGGTGCCCGGGTTCATGGGGTAAGGTTTGTCTAGGTCTTTGCGGCGGATGATCTAGACACACTGAACCCCAGATTCCTACCCAACCCTCATACCCATTTCTTTCCCAGAACTTTCCTCTCCTTTCTTTCCTTAAAATACCCTCCACACAGCATCCCCAAAGATGAAATAGGCCCTGAGGGAAATTATTTTCCTCAGAGCCCCCTGTGTGGACCTAATGTAAAAAAAAAAATTATAAAAAAAATCACTTCTTATATATCACTTATATAATAAAAATTATCTTTATGTTTCAAAACCAAATGTTTCTTCGTCTGGATAATATTATGAACATTAATAAAAAAATAAGAAATTAATCATTGTTAGATAAATATCGTATAATAAAATAATTCAAATATGCCCAACACTATAATTGCAGGAAAAAAAAAACTTTTCCAAACGCTTTACTAATTTTCTAAAACCACTCATATAATTTTTTTACGTGAAACAACTAAAATAAATACCTTTCTTTTATCAATATTTCACTTAGCACGAAAATTTTCTTAAACATACATCTATCAATTAACATAAACACTAACGTTACACGTAGAACAAGCACGTCTCCATCTAAAACTACTGAGTGGATCGCCTTTTGATTTAACTTTATATACGTAAGCGAGGAACAAATGCGATAAAACTTATCAAGCACTACATTTATAGAATTAGCACAGGTTCAAACCATGTTGCGGTATTTTCCAGTTCAATAGTCGTATTATTTTGTTATCACTTTAAAATTGTGGTGATGGTTAACTAAAGAGCAAGAAAAATCATCTCTTTAATCAAATTTCTTCTTTTTCTTCGTGTGCCCTATCAGGTCCCCTTGATGTTGGCGATCACTCTGGTGAATATGTCTGCCCGGAATAGCTCCTCCACACTTCTAATACCGGTCCACTCTCGCAGTATAACATTTATTTTATAATTTTATTTTTTTTAATCAAATTTAATGTTTTGCAATTTAACTTTAATTTAAACAAGGATAAGGCCACTCAAGCAACGTTTCAATTCTGAATGTTGGTCTTACACCAGGGCGATACTGAAAGTATCTTCCACTTAAGAACGTGCCGCAAATGTACTATTTATTATTTGATTTAATTAATTGTGAAATAACACGAATTAATCAAATTAAATTTATTTGCGCACGCCGGGTTCGAACCCGCGATCTTCGGATTGGGAGTCCAGAGCCTTACCCCTAGACCACGCCTGAATAAAAACACTTCGTCAATAATAGCAAATTCACTTTCTGGGGTCATTTTAATTAAATGAAAACATACTAATAAAATAAAATAAATATATTATGAAATATATAAACAATTATTATTATGATGTTTAACTCTTTTCTACACTGTACTTTCTGTATGATGTATTTGTACTCTTATCGCTATATAATAATGTGATGTTCATCTCAACACAGCTACTAGCCTAATATATATATATAATATGTACAACAATGCCACCATGAGTGCAACCACAGTTTCCCCCTTAAGAGTCTCAAAGAGGATACTGTGTTTGTACCCATGACGGCAGAAATAACACCCTTTAAAAACATGCGAACACCTCAGTACAGTTTGTTCTAGTGAGGTGTTCACAGAACATTAATTACTACTTAACATTACTACATTTTAACCGTTTACATAGAGTTGCTAATTACTAATTGTATTATACTCCACTACCTACCATGTTTTATATTATATAAACATTTTTGTATTACTTCAACTTCTATCTTCTATCTATGATCTACGAGTATATACTTGTAAACTTTATGTACAATGGGCTGCTTCAAAAATAAATGTTAGTCTTTCTTATCGGAGCACCCTTGTTAATGTTTTCAATAAACCAAATAAAAAACTTTTTTATTTTTCATTTAAAAAAATTTTGGGATCGAAATTTTTAATTTTTTAATACCGACCGGTTTCGCTTAACACAAGCATCTTCAGGGTATAAAATTAAACTGATCAGTTTAGAAACAAAGTTATTGTTTTATTTCATTTATTTAACTTTTTAGAAATTTGAAAACATGTGAATCAACAGAACATTCGAAAAAATATTTTTTTCTTACTCTTTTAAAGCACCCTAATGTATTAGAATAAAAAGAAATAAATAGTATAAAAAATCTATTAAAATAGCAATGTTTTGGCAGCTAAGACCCCGGGCAGCAGAAGCAGGGCGAGGATGTTGACAAGGCTGGAGTGAGCGCCGTTGCAGCCGTCCTCGTAGCATTGGCAGACTCTCTCATCGTGGTCATCGTTATTGGCCGTGTAGCAGGGGTTCTTGTGGGCCACCCAGCCACACCCTCGCACCGTGCGGGGCTCGTACTCTTTGTTAGGATCCCGGACTGAAAAAAAACAAAAAAAATATTCACGTTATCTTACAGTCGAAAAAAATACTATAAGTAAGGCATTTTTATGCTGACGAACAAACTTTTGATTTGCCGTTTAAACGTTATGAACAAACGTCAACAGGGGTCCAAGCGTCCAAGTGACAGCTATCTTATAACTTAGGGTCACCTCAGGGTGCAGGGTTACCAGATGACAGGAATTTGGGAATGTCCAGAATTTTAGCTGACTATCAGGGAAACAGGGAAAATTGGAAATTCTCGGGAATTTTAAAAAATAAATACAATTAAATTGTGCGTGATTTCCCGGCGGAATCGAATAAAATGACAAAATACACGATTTTATGCGAAGATAGCCGAAAAATAGAAATTCATAACCTGAAATTCTCTAGACACCCCCCTCCCCCCAGAATGGATGGTTTACACCGGGTGTCTGGCGGAATTCACCGATGATTTTGAAGTGTTTGTTGAAGTCTAAACACAGCTAAACCCATTTCAAGCAATCTACTAATCCTGAATGGTGGTCTTACACCAGAAGCCCTAGCACGCTTGCTCTATAACGATCGATAGGATAACTATCGGTAACTTCTCATCGTTCCCTACGACAACTGCAGATCGCAAACGAATAGGTGACAGTTCACAATGACTAAGTGTCCTTAATATATTCGATATCAACTGTCGTTTGTACGTTTGAGATCTGCAGTTGTCCTAGGGAACGATGAGAAGTTACCGACAATCGGTCGGTAACTTCATATCGAGCGACCGTGCTAGTACACCAGATCGATACTATAAACGTGAACACCTCATGAAAACCTGCACTGAGGTGTTCATGTGTTTTTAAATTGATTATATTATTATGTTAAAGAACACTATAAAATATTATAAAAAAGACAAGATATAAAAAAATATAGATAATTATATTTATAAATTGTATTATTTTTGATTTGGTGTATTAAGTTACGAAAAATAATCCGTTGGTACCTTTTGTTTCTATCCAGAACGAACACACAATGTTTGTTTATATGTATTAGTATATTCTATATATATACAAAGCAATTAAAAAAATAATAATAAGAATGTGTACATGAACTGACTTTTGATGACAATTTTCCGGCAGAACGGCTCCTTTCCTCCATAGTCCCCCTTACAAGGCTGCGGGAGGAGCGGGTTGATCCCGGTCAGCTCCAAATTGGAGCAGGCGGAATTGTTGTTACTATTACATTGGAAACAGTTGATTCCATACACTGAAAATAAATTATACAAAAATATAAGTTTTTTGATTTGAATTAATTTCGATTGAGTTTCGCTAATATTATCTTCATTAATTTTTATATAAAAAAATGTGGTTTTCCTCATTAAGTTTCAAAAAAAATTTCAGTCTTGATTTTTTCCATAATTATACGATTACTTATTGAATAATTACATTACAATCATCAGAGTGAAAATCGAATCAGTGATATACTTTTTCTTAATAAATATAAAACAATAAAATTCTTAAAAAAATAAATACAATATCTTCTTATTGCATTATATCTACTCCTCGGAGTTAACACCTCATTTTTAAAATTATTTTAATTTCTATAATCGTACATGCAGTTTATGATAAGTGCATGTAATGATGTTATACAAATAAGGATCCTAATAAAAATCATGGAGTGTAATATAAACAGTGACTATGCAATTGGTTTAGTAGTAATATTTTGTGAACACCTCACTAGGAAAACCTGTGCTGAGGTGTTCGCAGTGTGGGAAGATTATTATCTATGTCGAATGTTCTCTACTATAAATAGACTCTCTCCTGTCCATGATGATGAGTTCTGTGAAGTAGTTGACTACTTTTATATGTCTTTCAAATAAAAACCAATATATTGAAGCATATCTACAGTGAAAATCTTTAATGTTTTTTTGATTTTCTTGTAAATCTTCCTGCTCTCTGTATCGTAATGTTTGTAAATGGTAATTGACCGCAAACAAATAATGTAAGTATGCAGTGCAGTTCGTAACACAAAAAATACTTAAATAACGAATTAAAATATAATCTTACCATCAGAAATACTCAGCAAAAAAAATACTGAGATTTGAAGTAGTCTGCAGGAGCCCTGGGAGATCTTCATTTTCTGTCAAAATACTTCTTGGAATTTGATACTCAATCGGGTTTAATCTGAAAGGAAAATATTTATATCATTATGTCAGCTTTTCTGTGCGTAAAAGGGAATTGTGGCGCCGAGACTAATAATGTCAAATAATTGTTAATATAATATCTGGGAGGAAAAAGAGGTTAAGTCAATAATTATGATAAATAATGATTCGTGTCACAGCGCAAACATAAGCGCAGACCCGCGAAAAATCACGGAATATTATAATTGTATGATTGATAATTGCTTGAAATTTATCGAGAATTTTCAAATTCGGATTTTCTTTCACGAACTAATTTTCAAATTCATCTCAGGTCAGGTTCTTATGAAAATTAGAGAAAATCATCAAATTTAATTTATGTATATATCGTGTTTCTATTGAGTTAATGTTCTGTGGCATAGATCATTTTATTTTATTTCATATGACGTCACATTTAAAAAATATTTTTATTGTACAACAGATTAATTATCCAATGACTGTACAATTCTCATTTTGACAATCTTAACACCTAGGTAGATAATTATTATAAAAAAAAAACTTAATGCTATTTAAAGAAGATTTATATATATATCTACATATCTAGTGTTTCTGAGATTTCATTCAACAGCACCATTCCTCTTGTCATGCTATTTTGTGCCAGAATATCTGCCTCTAATTGGCCGTACGTACACCGGTGTACCATCGATTTGTCCCTATGTATAAATAAATTATATCAAGAACAAGGTCAGAATCGCTTGGGCCATTCTCGTTCTCGACGTAACGAAATACTGCATAGCGTCTAGCCTCTCGGAATAATTTTAATAAATTGTCGATGACACGGCGGGCAAGAAAGATGGCCGACAGAACGGCCGCCGCGTCAAAATATGGACTGAGTTGGTCTAGAAACTCTACATTCTTTCATTGTTTTTTATATTACTTCATTGTGGAAAGAATACGTTTCAAGCATAATCAGAAAGATCGCACGTATAAGCCATAGCATTCCAAGAGGCGTTCCTCTTGCCCGTTGGCTATCAATACAGTTATATACAACGTCTCCTACAAGAGACATTCGATTCTGGAAAAACTGAGCATTAAAAAAATATTTTTTAATAAAATTAATTTATGTAGTTTTTAGAAATACAATTAAAACAAAAAATGAATTCGAAACTCTTTTTTCTCTGGGTCCGATCAAAACTAAATATTGCAAGATTTGAAAGATTTGTTCACATAATTAAATGTTTGGAGGAAAATTGCTTTACAGATAGATATTCTAAATAACAATACGAGATTACGGAGAAAAAACCAACTACGTATCATATTATTAAAAAAAAAATCGAATATGTCCATAACGGTTTAACCCATTCAGACCTGAATTATTCTTAAAGGAGAAAAAAATTATTTAAGAGTGGATTAGGCTTTATTGTGGTTTTAATAACACAAAAATATTTTTTTTATTTTTTTTTAGTTTTGTTTATTAGGAAATTGAACATGTGCATAATTATGCCCATCAGGTCTCAACGGTCACAGATCACGGAAAGGAGAATATTGTTGCATCGGTTTTGAATAGAAAATTTTCAACGATTATTAATGAAATATAGAAATTCTTATGAACAGTGGCGAACCTAAATCTTTGAAGTTTATTTTAAGTATTTCCATGATATGAAATTTGGTTCCTTTTGATGCATAAATGAATTTTGCATTTATCACAAAAAAATAGTTTTTTGATTCCGAGAGTTTTTTTTACATCGCTTTCTTTGGTCAAGATGGGGCATATGGCCAACCTTATCATGTCGAACTTCTTCACTAACTTTTTTTCTTTTGGTGCAGGTTCCCTCGTATCTGGATATTTTGGTCGTCCGGACTATCTTTTGAATGCTTTATTTTTACCCGCCTTTACTAATGGTTCTGCAAGGCTCATCTTCCTACTTTTCTCTGAAAGGCACCATTTGTTCATCGATACACAATACTTGGCTTTAATTCCAGGCAACGTGTTCTGACTGATGGCATTGTATGCACTTTTGCAAGTTTATCGGAAAACGAGTGTGTCATTTCCAAATTATTTACTAAATTCAGACTGTTTCATTGTTGAAAAAATCTGTCCCAGATCATCGTATCCAGAAATAAATTTGCACCAAGAGCCTTTTCCAATACAATTGAACTCTTGGAAAATTTAAGGTTCCAATATGTATATGCAGCCTGATAAGTGATTTAATTTCGTTGGCTTAAAATTACGTTTGCCAATTTGCAGGGCATAAATGTCTGTTTATTCCGTAATTTTTTCTAGTTCAATTTCATTAATATACCTAAAAAATAATGCATTGCAGGCCCAATATAGTCGTCCTCCCCATTTTCAAAAGTAACGTGCAATGCAACTTTATTTTAGAAAATATTTATAAAAAAAAATTCTCCTTCGCCCCTTTATATTATATTTTTCCTGATATCCAATGGTTCATCTTCTTAAAATGCAATATCTTCATAATGCCTCTGATAGCATCTGGAGAAATTTTATCTGCACCTTTTCTCTAACTTGTTTTGTAGAAGTCGAAGGTTCACGTTCCAAAGAACTCGCCTCCAAACGTTCAGCTTCTACGTCAAAATTATCATCACCACTAAGGTCTGAGTCAGAATAATTCTCCAACAATCCTAAAATCACCCCCAAATCTTCTTTGTTCACAGAGTTATACATTTTTCCTAAAATTAACAACATAACATAACTTTTCCAAATCACAAAGAAAGGAGTACAACATTTTGTATACATCATGTAAAGGTGTCATAGAGACTGATTGTGCATAATTCTGCACATCAAAATTCAAACACTTCCATACGCTTATTTATTTAACTATTTACATTTTTAATTTATACATAATACTTATTAACATTTTAGAATTGCTTCTGCGTACTTCTTTTATGAAATAATTTTGAAATTTTAATAAAAACAATGAAAACAAAATGTACCTACCCGCACTCCTGTCAAACGGTTCATCGCACTTTTCGAAACAACCGATATTTATAACTTTTGCGGGTAAGATAACTCCACTAGTTAAATTTTTAGGTAGAAATAATGTTGCTAGTTTAATACAAACAGGCGGAACATTTAAAATACATAAAATTACTCCTTATATTATGCTTTGAAGTTAGTGTGCATAATTGTGCTCAAGGGGTCTGAATGGGTTAAAAAACTATTATAAATACCTACCTTTTATCAATATTTCACTTATCACAATAATTTAATTAAACATACATCTTTCAATTATCATAAACACTAACGCGAGTCGTAGACCAAGCACGTCTCCATCTAAAACTACTGAGTTGATCGCCTTTTGATTTAACTTTATATACATCAGCAAGAAAAACAAGCAATAAAATTCATCAAGCACTAGATTTATGGAATTAACACAGGTTCAAATCGTGTTGCAGAATTTTCTAGTTTAATGGTCATATTATTTTGTTATAACTTTAATTGTGGTGGGTAACTTAAAAGCTTTATTACATAATTAGCGTAATAAGACACTATTTACTCAACTCGGAAAACATTTAAAACTTTTCTTTGACCTTTTGCTTTCCCTGCTGGTTTTTTCCTTTTTAAACTCTCTTTGATTTGATTTTTTCACGTTAACTTGGACCTCCTTCGGAGGAATAAAATTTTCATCGATGCTGTGTGGAAGGTCGTTTAGTACCTAGGATGTCCGTAAAATAAGATCTCCAAGGTGCTGCGGCTGCGAGGAACGATTTCACGTGCAATCCGGCAACTCTTAACGCCTAATAAAAGTGGATGGTTAGTGGAATATTTACCGGTGGTTTTAAGTAAAGGAAAGAGAAGAAGTTCTGTGAACGAACAAGGCACGAGGGATGGATAGGAATCTGGGGGTCAGTGTGTCTAGGAGGGACGTATGAATCTATACCTCCCACTGCAGTACCTACAAGGCGTTGGCGTGGGGCGAGGTTGTATCCGGCTGGAAACGTCAAAGGGGGCATACAGAGCTGTTTTTTTAACAAAGTTAGACCCCTCCCCCCTCTTGCTAGAGATTAAGTGAGATTTAGTGCCCCCCCCCTCTCACGTGAGATTTTTTTCTTACGCTCGAAATAAATGTTTTTTATAATAGCCATTTTTTCAGCGGGAAAAATGGGACACTTCAAAAGATGTGAAACAATTATTATTTTTTTTATTATATCTATAATAATATTTACTATTTTAAAGTTGACGTGAGATTTTACTGGACACCCCCCATTTTTGGTCACGTAATTAATGTATGCCCCAAAAGCCTCTCAACCGGCCGACGCATCCGCCCGCCAAGACCTGGTTAATTGGACAAATCTCACCCGGGAACCGCTGGTTAGTTATCGAACGTTGTGAACCACTTTGGGTAACCTGAATTAGATGGTTAGGTGTGAGAGGTGTTGGTTTGGTTATCCAATAAATGGTTAACACCTCAGACTAATTTGTTCGCCTTTGGGAACAACTTCTACAGGTCTCACAGAAATCGTTGTGTCTCCCGTACAATTGTAAGAAAAAATATCTAACGGTGTTAGAAAAACAAAAAACCACGATTTAGATACGTTTTTAGATTTTCACGGCCAAAAGCATTTTCGTTGTTTGTTTTTGGGGTGTTATGCCGTGTTGTGCTACCTCCTTCTTTAGCCGACGTTTCGGACAGCGTTGCAGTGTCCATCATCAGGGCAGATCCGGCGGATAACGGCAAAAACAAACAACGAAAAAAAAACACGATTTATATTCAAATCTTAAATAAATAAATAATTAAAATGTAGAGCTTTATGAAACCAAAGTTTCCGAACGCAATTTGAAAAAAAAAAGAATCATTGGGAATTTTTTATTAATAATAGACAAAAAAGTGAGTTGACGATAGTTTATAATTTATTTGCTAATAAAATATGTTTTTTTTTTGCACTAATTTTAGTTATAAAAAACGTGGCCATTTTTAAAACCTTTTTATGTTTGCATTCAAAATTTTAATGTTTAAAAAATTATATGTTTATTTCGAATTGTAAAACTAGAAAGCGTTTTTTATCACCTTTCAAATACATTTTTTATTTTCTGGATGCGTTCAGAGATATTCCATTTATTTGGATTATATTAGAAAGCGGAAATATTTTGACCTTCTGACCATAGACAAATATTATCATTTGTTTATGCCTTCTGACAAAATATGAAACAAAGATGAAAATATCTTGAAAATAAGATGAAAATATCTACCTTAGTTTAATCCCTCAAATAAAAATCATGGATTACGTTACGTTAAAAAGATGTCTGTTAACATTTTCACAAACACAATATGTATTTTTTAACAACTCTGTAAGTCTGCGACTTGGGACTTTCCAACGATAAATAAATGAAAATGTAATGTACTTACATTTTGTCTCCATTATCATAACTGTCTTTGTTAATGATAAACTTAGCAAGTTAATCCAAGTAAGTCCATTAGTATTCTTCCACCCATTAAGCCTCATTTAGATGTGAGTAAAAATTTAAGCGCCGTGAATTGATGCGTTGACGAGTGTTATACGTTTTTGTTAAACGTCGCCAGTTTTGCGTTTACATTTGGAGTAGATACATACCGGGTGTTTAGGGACTTATTGAATTTCTTTAACCAGTGTATTCCAACATTAGTTTATAATAACAAAAGCGTCATGTATATTGTATACAGTGTGTTAAGGGACGTACTTCCCATTTCAACCAGTGATTCGTAACATTATTTGGAGTAACAAATGTAAATAAAATTTTGGTCCCCGGTGACTTTCTTGATGTTTTTCAACTTTTTGTTGTTTGGCTTTGAAGAAAAAAAAAACTTCGTAAAAAGTCACCGTACGCGTTTATATATTTTTACTCCAAATAATGTCAGTAATCACTGGTAAAAGGAAGTGAAGTACGCCCCTTAACAATATGCACGACGCTAATAATAAAATCTATTAAACTTAGCAGCAAAAAAACAGTTTTGAGAAATTCATTACGGTCCAATAGAATTTTTTTTTTTTTCAAACACAATTTTCCTGAGCGTTCCGGAAGTCCTGTTTTAACTCGACCGTTTTGCATTTCGTCTGCCTGTAAATTTACGTTTACGTTCCGTTTCCGTTTCAAGATGGCAGCTGTTTTAATTGTGCAGTAAATATTTTCAAATGTGTAAACTACGTGTTTATTTGGACATTCTTAGTCGCAATTTTTTCAATATTATGCTAACTCACGTGCCTGAAGAATGTTTGAAAAAGGAATTGTCATTCAGATATTGTCGTTTCTTTGACCAAAATGTATAATTCCTTACTTGTAATTAAAAAAAAGGTTGTGTATAATGATAATAATAATATTAAATTTTACGATTTCAGAGGAAATTTTGATTTTGATTTATTAAATACGAGAAAATTAGAAAACATACTTTTCGAACGCGAGGTCTATTGTTTACAGAACTACTTGTTGAGCTTGAAAGAAATATTGCTGTAAAAGTATACAGCAAATCATGGGTTCAAAGTTTTATTAAAATTTGTTTTGTGATAGATACGTAATATCATAGACACTTCACCATAGATCAATCAATACAAAAAATCCGATTAAAAATGTATAAATGTTATTGTATATAGCGCCAACCTTTCTTTTCCATGACAAAATCAATATTTGATAAAACATGAATTTTGATATCAAAGTTCGTGATTCAGCCATTAGGTTTTAACAGCCGCCTGGGCAAAATCACTGGATAATTTATACCCCTCACTGTACTTTTACGCTCCCTAGTCAAATTCCATAAAAAACTCCTCTTCTGAATGAGGCTTTACGATTTTCGATAATTATTTTGTAAATTGTGGTTTGTTGTGCGTCAGTGAGGATTTGTGGGCTTAGCAGACTAAGATAAGATAAAATCAACGAATTATAAAAATCCACCTTCTTGTTTATCTGATAGATAATGAATTTAATTATTTTAACTTTTCATGTTCTCCCATAACTAATTGGAATAATAATAATATCTGTTACTTTCGTACAAATGGAAAGTCGTACTGACGTTCTCTTTGAGTTTCGTCAACTGGCGGAAACAAAAAAAAACTCTTTAGTTTTAAAAATTACAAAAAGGATAGGTACTAACTACTGCCAATTAACGGCCTCTGTGGTCGAGGAGCAAGGCTCTAGTAAAATCTGGTTTTAGTAATACCTGCCACAACGTTCAAAGAAGTTACTTCAACCCCGCGTAAAAGTTAGAAGCACTCATTTTTTTTACTAACCCACTGTACCTGCGATTTACTCCGCGATTTTTCACTAAATAATAATTATTAATTTATTGATTTATGTAGAAAATGTATGGCTTTTCCGGAAACTATAGAACACATTATATCAGGATGTTCTATATTAGCGCCGTCTGAGTATACATTTAGGCACAATCAGGTTTTAAAAATAATTCACCAAAGTTTGGTAATTAAACATAACTTGATTGACTGTCATAATATAGTACCATGTTATGAATACGAACCAAATTCATTTTTAGAAAATAATTTCTTTAAAATTTACTATGATAAAACTATACTAACAGACAGACCAATTGGTCATAATAGACCTGATATAGTTTTACATGACAAAATTAAAAAAACAACTTATATTATTGATGTAGCTATTCCAAATTCCTGTAATATTCAAAAATCTGTTTCTGAAAAAATAAGAAAGTATACAGATTTAGGAAATGAAATTAAAAGAATTTGGCATTCTCAGACTATAAAAATATTACCTTTTGTTATTTCGGCTACTGGCATTATACCTAGTTCTCTTATTAAAAATTTAGGCATATTAGATTTGTCAAAGAATTTGTATATAAAAATGCAAAAATCAGTCATTTTAAATACATGTAGAATTACGAAAGATTTTTTAAATATTTATATTGAGGGATCAGTAGGATTTATCGGTCAAATTAGGAATTCCACAGAGCCGAACCCTCTGATATGAAAATATCTGGAGACGGTGAATTATATTCCCATTTAATAGTTTGGTAGATTAACGTGTTGTTCTTGTATTGTTTTGTATTAATTATACTTATATAATACACTTGCATAACGTGGATTTACTAGATGATCATTTATATGGAAAAGTGTATGAAAGGGTTTAGTTTTTCCTATGGGAAAAACTAAACCCGTTCCTGTAAATCTGGTGAATAAAAATAGAAGCTTTGGTAAGGCATCCATAAAGTACTGCAAATGCGCTGCACACGTAACCTAGCGATAAACTTCGAACTGGTTTGATTTATATATAATATTCTTATATTGATTCAGAATCAACCTGATTTAACTGAACTAAACTCGATGAAATGTGTTTTTACTTTCTGCCAATGGCAATTATATCGATGAGAGATGTTTACCATGACTAGTGAGTGTCCGGTGACTGGTGCGGAAGTTAAGACGAAATTCAAATTAAGAACTATTATCATCATTAAAAATACTAATTTCGGTCTGACTGTCTGTCTGTGAGTGATTTTATCTCTATTTTAATGAATGAATTAATTAATATTTCTATACATTTAAGTGGCATTATTAATTTTTTTACTGATTTTGTTAAGAATTCAGACAAGTGATAAAGTAAGTACACGAAGAAAAATGTTATTCTAAAATACGATCATTTTATTCGTAAAAACGGTTAAAAACGGGACTGAAGTTCTTACGTACAAATTAACAGGGTTTCAATGTTTATTGGCGGGAACATGTAAGAATAATTTGTTGGTATACGTAATTTCGTACGTAACTAACAAATTATTCTTACATTTTCCCGCCAATAAACACTGAAACACTTATAATATATCATTGAAGAAGAAGATAACAATAATAATCTAATTTTTTAAAATATGAAAATGAACAA
The DNA here is from genome assembly GCA_951813805.1 of Limnephilus auricula. Taxonomy (NCBI): domain Eukaryota; kingdom Metazoa; phylum Arthropoda; class Insecta; order Trichoptera; family Limnephilidae; genus Limnephilus; species Limnephilus auricula. The sequence continues at coordinate 38,521,285 of OX638388.1, forward strand.
GACACAGAAAAATAATAAAAGATAACGGTCGCAACTGGGACTCGAACCCAGAGCCTTACGTCTTACCGGGACATACACCTCTACCAATTGGGCTACTGCGATCTATTATGAGACTGTCGTAATTGTCAACTTCATATTTCAAATTTCAGAATTATAATATAAACTGTTAATTTGTTCGTAAGAACTTCAGTCCCGTTTTTACCAATAAAATGATCGTATTTTAGAAAAACATTTTTCTCCGTGTACCTACCCAAATTATAATGTATTTTTTAGAAGAAAATTATTTTAATTCTATATTTAAAATGTGTATTTTTTGTTTAAATTTCTTATGGTTAATCTAAAGTCAGATTTCGTGAGTTTTAATTTAACAAAATATTCCGTGATTTTTCACGGGTCTGCGTTGGTAAGGTGAAATAGGGGCAGTTATAAAGAGTTTTATAATTTATTTGGATTTACAATGTATTCGAGTGTAGGAACTTGACTATAATAATTATTTTTTATAAATTTTTAATCAATGATTTGTTTAAACCGAAGGGATAAACGTGTATTTGGCGTGTCTGTGTGCCCGAAATTTGTTTTATTTCAAATCGGTATTTTGCTGGGTGTGTTCAGGGACGTACTGACCAATGATTCCTGACATTATTTGGAGTAAAAAATGTAAATGAAATTATAGTTTCCAATGACTTTTCTGATATATTTTTTGAAGTGAGACTTCTTTAAAGGGATTACCAAGAGTAACCCAGATCTTTTTTGAACGGAAATAACGTTTTAAACCGAAAATGACATTCGATTTATATTTCATCATATTAACGTCCTAGGTGTGGCAACAATTATTGCAAAGCCTAGCAACGAATAACAAACTAACTCAAACGTCAGACGTCACCCGTTAATTTTTGTTAACTAATGTATAAGTTCAACAGGTTTGTGTTATTTTTTGTTGATTTAAGTACAGATTTTAGATGAACATATTGTTTTATCTTATTTATCTCACTGTTTCTTGTGAATTCTAGCTATTGATGTAAAAAGTGGCAGAAGTGTGACAGTAAAAATAGTGTTGTTTATAATTCAAATGGCTGAATCGCGGGAAAATTTTACAAATTCGTCCATAAATATTATAAACAAAAAAAAAATAAACAACCTAATTATCTTCCTCCACCTAAAAAATGCAAGTTTTTATTTAGTTTTTAGTCAAATAAATTTTAATTTAACTGCCCGTAAAGGTTAGACGCATTCAATTTTTTTTCTTTAAATTTTTTCTCTCCAAAAATTTCCCAAAAAAATCTATCTACATGTCATCACCTACTGATTTTTGACGTTTTAAGTTGAAAAAAAAGGTAAATATTGGATATAGATGGAAACGGTTAAGATGATAGACTTCGCTTTTCGGCCCATACAAAAAAAACGCCCGGGAATAAACACTTTTCTACATCGAAAATTGCACAAAATAAATATTTTTTATACTGCCTTCTAGAGGGTGAAAACTATGTCGGTATGTTTTCGAATTTTCGATGCGTTTCGTATTAACGTAAACATTCACTGTCAAACATGTACGATTTATCAAAAAATATTATTTAAGGGAAAAGTGCTGCTTAATCACAATGCATGAAATGCATGCGTATTAGGTGAGACTAATTAAGCGGAATTTTATTTTTTTAACATTAAAAAAAATCTAGCCGCTCGATGTTTTTTGTATGGTATCAAGAATACTAACATAACAAAATGACATTTGACAAAAAGAATTTAAAATGTCTAATTAATTTTACGTAATTGAAATTTAAAATTTATTATTTTCCACTGCCCCCAATGCAAATAGTTTTCTTTTAATGTCATTAAGGTGAATCAAAAGAGTGTTTTAAAAAAAAGTGCGTATTAACCGTTTCCATCTATATCCAATTATTAGATACCAAAAAAATATTTACCCGACACCAATATTTCCTTTACATTTTTTACTCCAAATAATGTCAGGAATCACAGTTACCAAGTATGTTCCTATCTGTTATCTGCATAATAGTTCGACACTATCACAAAACTTGGACATTGGAAAATCATTATGCGATTGACACGCGCGCATCGCATGAATGGTTTGTTTTGTGTACTAATTAAATAATAGATATAAATTTATAGATCAATTTTTATTTATTTATTCAGTAGTTTACATAGTTTGTCTACCTCGGGAGCAAAATAACATGGGACGGTCGGTCTAAGAGCGAGGTCGACAGCTGTATACACCAGGCTAGGCTTGCATTCAATAAAAGGTCGAAAATAATAGAATCGAATAATATAGACCTAAAACTGAGAATACTCCTCATCAAGACCTATGTTGTATGGAGTATCTTGATGTACGGCTGCGAAACATGGTGCCTATCCGAAAGAGATAAACGGAGACTAGAGGCTTTTGAGATGTGGTCCTATAGAAGACTATTAGGAATTTCCTGGAGAGACCACATTACAAATGAGGAGGTTCTCCAAAGAATCGAAGAAGGAAGGCACCTGCCCAGGACCTTGTCCGAAAGGCTTGTAAGATGGATCGGCCATATAATACGACAAGAGGGCCTCTTGCATGCCATAATGGAGGGTATGACCGAGGGGACAAACTCTAGGGGACGCCCACGCCGAGAGTACCTCGAGGACCTGCTGGTGGACATGCACTGCTCATCATATGCAGACTTCAAAAGAGCCGCACAAGACAGGGAATAATGGAACAGAAAAATAAAGGAAATTGCTGCAAACCAATCCCAGGATTGAAACCAGAGAGAGAGATCATATCGTACATTTGTAAAATGTTTTGACTGTCCAACAAGGAGGAATTCTGTGGAGATGTCCTTGTTATTGACGATTTAGATTAGAGATTCCCAAAGTGGTCCAAGTGGACCCCTAGAGGCCCACGGGAGACTCGATGGGGGTCTACGTTGGCATGATAAAAAAATGGGGGTCCACAAGTTGTATGTGGGGGTCCACGAAAATTTATCTGGTTTCGACAGTAAAGAACAAAAATGATGTCTTGGCTTTACCTATCAATGTAGGCCAGTGGTTCCCAAAGTGGTCCCCTTGAACATTCAGTGATCCCTGATGCCAGGGGGTCCACGCAAGGTTGAACATAAAATGAAAAAAATTATGACACATTTTTATTAATATGGAAGTTATTATAAATTTCGATGCACAAATTATTACACCGGGTATCTGGCGGAATTCTGGCCAATGATCCGTTAAGTTTATGAAAATATTGACTAGTGGTCATTAAAAATAAAAAGGTTTATAAGACGAAACAATACTGTTTTTTATATTTATTTAATTTAATTGTGTCAACAAAATTTCGTAAAAATCGATGCATCTGACATGTTTTACCTTAAAATTCGGGGCCGGACCGCGCTGGAAATCAAACGAATTCCAGCGCGGTTGACCTCGCTCGGCGACGCTGTGGTGGGAATGGACGAGTGAACGCTTATTTCTATAGCGCCGTCTGAACATGGAATGAAACGAAGATGGACGATTAGGCCGAAAAAACATGGCGTAAACCTTCACTCGAGTGAACTGTCTGATTCCAGCTTTACCTCAAATACACAACTTTTTTTACTTTGAGTCCTACCCGTACCATCTAATTCCGATTGATGAATTGAAATATAGAAGCCGCGATTTCACATCCAAATTTAAAAAAAAATATATAAAATGAATAAATCCTATGTGAATTATTTATACGCAGAAATCAGGCATTTCTGGAGGGCCGGATGAAAATCTTCGGCGGGCCGGATTCAGCCCGCGGACCGTATGTTGGTGACCACTGCTCTATAGACATAACTAACTGTTTATACACATTTTTGGAAATCAGATGTAGGCAGTAATTTATCTCTTATTTTGAAGGTCAATTGAGCAAAATTTCATCAATCTCGGAATAAAACTGTAGATTTGTTATAAAAACAAACCCAAATCCGGATTCATAACATATAATACATAATTATATTTTCTTTTGTAATATTTTTTTTTTTACTTCTCATAATATAATATATTATATATGGACAAAGAGTGTCTGTGCCCTGTGGGTTTTTTTATTTATGGTTTCATGACAATTGATCCGGCGACAATCAATGGACCCTCCGACAGCTGGCCCGCCGTACATAATTATATTTTCTTTTGTAATATATATATTTTTTTACTTCTCATAATATAATATATTATATATTGACAAAGAGTGTCTGTGCCCTGTGGGTATGTTTTTTTTATGGTTTCATGACAATTGATCCGGCGACAATCAATGGACCCTCCGACAGCTGGCCCGCCGACAGTTTATTTCCCGGACAGTTGATCCGCCGAACAGTTGATCCCTTTGGCAATTGATCCCTCTTACAGTTGATCCCATAAAGAATTATTTTTAGTTTATTTCCTCATTTGTAAAGTCGGCGCCAGCCAATTACAACGACAGATCAACTGTCGTGTCACCGTTTTTTATACAATAATCGACAGTTTTATTTGTAGATTGAAGAAATTTTGCACAATTAACCTTCAAAACAAGATAAAGGTCACCGTCTACATGAGATTTCTGATAACCACCCCATACCTCTTTTTCCACCCGTTCAGCGAAACGAAACCAGAGCAACGCGCGCCCCGTCGCACAGTGGGCTGAAAATCGCCTTTCATAGACATAGAGACTTGAATTTTCAAGGGTCTTTTTTTGGCTGGAAATGGATTCTGCTGATCATTACTATGCTTTAAAATTTCGTATGAAGCAATTGCGTGTACAAATGGAGGAGTAATCATTTTTTAAAGAAAAAATTGTACGGCACTGACATTAAAAATGAGGCTACCACTGGAATCATAAGGTTGGCCATTATAATGGCTTAAATGCTTTACATATGGATTAAATGCTTTACATATGAGTATGTTTTGTCTAGTTTACAATATTTTATTGACACTATAAACCAAAATTTTGCATTAAAATGAATCATCAACATAAAAAAAGTTTTTTTTCAACAATGAGGATTTAAAAAAAGCGCAAGTTGCGTCACAATACGAAGTATGTCAAAAAAATAAAAATAAATAGTAGTATATCTGTGTGTTAGGATATAATGGCCAACCTTATGATTCCAGAGATAGCCTCATTTTTTATGTCAGTGCCATACAATTTTTTCTTTAAAAAATGATCACTCCTCCATTTGTACACGCAATTGCTTCATACGAAATTTTAAAGCATAGTAATGATCAGCAGAATCCATTTCTAGCCAAAAAAAGACCCTTGAAAATTCAAGTCTCTATGTATATGAACGACGATTTTCAGCCCACTGTGCGTCGTTCACCTACTTCTTACATAATAATATTAATTTATTTAGAACTAACGGCACAAGTGCCATTTACATACATGTTTTTTTTTAACAGTTATAATATAAATTATAAATAGAAGAAAGTAAGAAAAAATTATAATATTACGTAAGTAAACGAAACAAAAGAAAAATCAAATACGAGTATATTAAAGTAGTACAAAGTTAATGAAAGCAGTGAAGAAGAAAGAAAAACAAAAAACCTGTTATGCAGTGGACCTCAATATAGACGTTTATTGCGTCAATGCAGATGTTTTCGTAGCTTTTTTGGTAACTTTACCGCATTTTTACATAATTTATGACAACACTTTAGCTGGACCCTGGACTAAACAACCAGCTTATGCCGCTTAGGATAATGTATTGAAGATTATCGGCGACAAGTGTTTAATAATACCACTAATTAAAGCACTCTTACGTCTTTTCAGGGCATGTCACACCTTTATACGCTGTATATTTAAAGTATAATAGTAATGGTCTCCAAAGCAAATATTAATATACTTGTATTGAATTCAATTATTTTTTGTTGTTTCAAAGAAAGCTTTAATGGATTGGATAGTGGAAAGATAAAATATAAACAAAAAAAATAATCTTTTACAATAATTATAAAAATATATCAAACATTATTCTATTAGTATTATTATGTCTGTATAGTTTCGGATTGTTGTGAACGGAAGTGGCGCCATTTGTTATTTCACAAAAACAACAGTTGAAGTTTATAAACAGATGAGAATGTTTACAAAATTTGTTATTTAATTAAAAAGAAAATTAGCAACATTTGGAATTTATCAGTTTCATAAACTTTTATATAATTTTCCGGCAATTTTTTTACCATTTTTCCTGATTAATTAATTTCTTTGATGAAATTTTTTTTCAATATGAATAATTTCAACAGATGGAACTTAATTATTTTAGGAAAACACTTTTTGCAAGTTATGCTTTAAAGTAGCAAGATGCATTATTTGTTTGCGCCCGTCCTTTGTCCATGTACAAACTCAATGATTTCGAAAAAGGCATACAAATACAATATTGAATTGAATAACCAATACGATATTGTATCTATAATAAAACTCCATCTCCATTCAACTTTAACATAAGAGACTTTTTTGGCTTGACTTCATTTAACAATGTATATATTTATCTTTATATTTTATATTTTATGTATAAGCTGTCTGTCTCTTACCAATAAATAAATAAATAAATAAATAAATCTGTATGTCTTTTATGGAAAAATTAAGTTTTTATACGCACAAAACTATGTATTCACATTCGTACTGCACATGTATGGTCTTAAACAAATAATGGATACCCGGCGGTGATTTTTCCATACAAACGTATTCCCTATTTATCTCTCTGGATGTTAACCCTAGAGAAAATATTGTTTTTACATAAAATAGATATCAACTACTAGCGTGTCGGTACTTTTTGTTTTTTTTTGATAAGTTACTTTTTATAGAAGTTATGACCTTCCAAAAATCAATAAAATTGACTGGTTTTAAACGCCGTCAAAAGACGTTCAGTTTACAATGTTTTTTTTTAAAAAAGCAAAACGTACAGACATAGAATAGTTTTTTCTTATGTAGTTGGTAAAAAAAAAATTGAAAATCAGTCCACTTTTGGAGGAGAAAAGTGGGGAATACAAAACCTCAATTTTAGTAAGGTATTAGTAGCCCGAGGTGCATTGTCGCTTTCGCTCAATATCCGGTGTAGTAAGAGCAACAGTGACAGCAACAATTTAGTAAAATCTATTTTTTAAATTTCTTCACCATCTTAATATTTTAAAGCATAACTTGCAAAAAGTGTTTTTCCTTAAAATATAATTATTAATAATATCAATTGGCGCGTTTTAAGTTTACCCTTAAAAGCACCATTATATTTATTGGAAACGATTTTTTAAGCCGAAAATAAGATCGAGCTAAAAATTCTAGACAGAAAAAATTGTGCAAAATTTATTGATGCCAGAGTTCACCTTGTAGGTTTTAAGTTTCATTTTTCTCATCAAAGATGATTTCAAAGATTATGATAACTGATGACCCTGCACTCTGGCCAGCGTCCTTGGGCATTAATTGTGTTAGAAGGTGTTTGACGCTCGACGCGTTAAGTGGCCACTGCCCGAGCTGAGAGCAGAGAGCTCCAATTATTGACCACTGGACACTTGTCACGTCAAGTGTGGTGGCTCGGAACTGGATCATCCTCCTACATTACGCAATCGCATGTCTAATGTGACACACACTGAAACGGTCGTGGCTTTTAAGACCATCATATATTTTTGTAAATATTTGAAAAAGGTAGTTTCTTTGATTTAGATTTTTGATTAAAAACAATTTTCCAATATAAGAAAGTCTTTCTAGAAATCTAATTTTCAGTTGATAGTTACTCCATATGAAATCTATCATTCTTATAGTATACAAGCTTCTGCCCGCGACTTCGTCTGCGTAGGATTAGTACTACGAGTAATCTATTTTCTTTTCCTAGGTCCCATCTACGTTTATACCAAAATTCTTAACCTATTTCTTTAAAATATGTATAATTCTTGATTCGATTCTAAGTATTAGGCGAGTACTTCAAATAAATTCACTAATTTAAATAAAATTTTGATTTAACAATCATTGTTTTGCAAAATGTCATTCTCAAATTTTGACGTTATATATATTGAAAATAAATAGCTAGCATTATAAATTATAGCCTATATGTTATTCTGATGTATGAGCTATATTATTGTAAAGTTTCATTAAAATCCATTCATTAAATTTCGATTTAAAGAGTAACAAACATATATATACATCCATACAAACTTTCGCGTTTATAATATTAAGTAAGATTCATATAAAAGTCAAAATAAATGCAAAGATTTTACAGTTTAAAGGGAATCTTTACTGAACCAATCAGACGGCCATCACCTGTTACCAGAAACGACTTTTTAAACATACAAACAAATTTAAAGTACCTAATACGAAATGTAAAACGGTCAAAGTAAATTCATACACGACCGTCAGTGGCTGAATTGGCATTGCGTTTGGGTCCCACCCAGTTCATCGACGGGCTGAGTCCTCCTCACGACACAAGCAACATTTTCAGCTTACTGTGGTGATAGTATATTTTCAAATATTGTCAGGTTATTCGTAAATTGGGAATGTTTGTCATTCTTACGACAAAGTCTGAATATCACGTACGGAGTAAAAATTAAATTTTCCTAGGTATCCCGTAACTGGGTCAGCTATTTCACAACATACAATCTGTAATCTGAATACACTAACAAGTATTAAGTTTTAAATAGGTAACGAACCACTTGGGGTGACCTGTGGCAGAGGTGTTGGTTATCCAATAAATGGTTCCCGGGGCGGCGGTACCCATTCCCGCCTCCCAAATGAAGACAAACCTCACCCCATAAACCCGGGCACCCCTGCTAAGTCACCAAACGTTTTCGTTGAGGTTTGTTTAGGTTTTGGCGGCGGATGATCTGGACACTCTGAACCCCTGATTCCTACACAACCCCTTATACCCTTTTCCTTCCCAGAACTTCCTTTTCTTAAAAACACCCTCCACACAGCATCCCCAAAGATGAAATAGGCCTTGAGGGAAATTATTTTACTCAGGGCCTCTTGTGTGGAGCATATGTAAAAAAAAAAAATAGGTAACCATACAGATTATTGCTAAGGAAGCGTGACGATCTGTACGATGTTTGCGCATTTATGACTCAGATTGTGGAAGGCCACTTTTCTATTATTTAAAAAATGGGACCAAAAAAGTAAAAAAATATCTAAAGTTTCCTGAAAATTATGAATATAATAATTTACTTAGAAAAATTCCTGAAAAGTTCTGAAATTTCCTGTATTTTCCTAAAATTTCTGAAAAATCCTGAAATATTTGAAATTTTCTGAAAAATCCTGAAATATTTAAAATTTCTGAAAAATCCTGAAATATTTGAAATTTTCTGTTAATTCCAAAAATAATGTAATTTACATATTTTTAAAGGTTTCAACATTGCATACAAAATCTTAGTCTACAGAATCTTCGTAAATAATTTTAGGTTACTTCAACAAACATAGCTTGAAACTAGATAGCTGTTTGAAATTCAGATTGATGTTGCAATAAACAGTTGAGGCAAAAGGTTTTAAAACACCGGTCCAAATGCGTTGGATTCCCACTCAGGCGTCGTGGGTTCAATTCCTCAACTGGCTTCCATCATTACACAAGCAACTTATTCCGCTTATAACGAAGTTAGTAGGAGATTTTAAAATATTGTCCGGTAAAAAATCACGTATGATACATAACTAATAAAATCACGTATGACGTGATCATCGATCTATCATGCAAAAAAATTATTTGAACCAGAATTGTTCGTCTCCTCCTTTTAAAGTAGGTACGACAGAGAGTAAGGGTAATTTAAGCAAAAGTAAAACCTCATTTTACCACACATGTTAGAGAGATGAATAAGTGTTTGACCTTTTTCTCTGTGTCAAGTTTTATTAAAAATAGATTGTTATAGAAACTTAGAAAGATGTTCGCAATCCTCAGTAAAACTACTATAATAATTTATGGGTTTATAATAAAAGGGACGCAAGTCATTTTGTAAAATAATATTTTACTAAACTTACCAACTAACTAACCATCACGCCGTTTCTCCGCAGTGTGGAAAGGAAGAACCGCTAAACAATTTGGTTTTAGCACACACTTTTTGCTTCATTCACATTTATACATCATATCATACATGCTCTTCTATTATACTGACTCTTGACATGGCCTGAATCAAGTAACATATTCATTGATCGTGCCATGCCTTCTTCGGGCGTCCCGGACTTCTTCTACCATTCATATCCGCGTCTTATATTCTCCTTATTCATTCGCTCTTCATGCCGAAACCAACTGAGCGTTCCTTTCTTAATCTTATTCATTTCGCTTACATTACATTTGCATTATTTGCGGATCTTCACATTTATCAAACGAGTTTACATGCTTTTACAACATACCACGTTGAATATAACATTAAGAGGCTAGACTTTGAACCACACGCGGAACACCCGCGTCTGTCATTCTGTCCCGCTCACAATAAGCTCACGCACACTTACAATACATGCGAATGCGAAATGTGCGAATGAGACAACCCTCAAATTTACCTACAGAAATCACTCGAAAAGAGGTTTATGGAGAATACACTTTTCTACACCGAAACTTTCACTAAATTGAAATTTTAAAAAATATATATTTTTTAGAAAGAAGAAGCTACGTCGGTAGCTTTTTATATTTTTTTAATTCTTTATGAGAGTTGAGTAAGCAGCACTTTTTCCTTAAATAATATTTTTTGATAAATCGTACATGTTTGACAGTGAATGTTTACGTTAATACGAAACGCATCTAAAATTCGAAAACATACCGACATAGTTTTCACCCTCTAAAAGGCATTATAAAAAAAAAAATTTCATTTTGTGCAATTTTCGATGTAGAAAAGTATTTTTTCCCGGGCGTCCTTTTTGTATGGGCCGAAAAGCGAAGTCTATCATCTTAAGTACAATAATTTGACCCAACAAGGTATAGCTACCCGCAATTTCACTTTTTGTACTTATTCATAGAACACCCTTTTTAGGGAAATTTGGAAAACAAAACTGATAAATGTATAATTAAGGTCAGAGTCAATTTACTTTCCAACTAAAATAATATATTCGCTGATCAAAACTTGCATATTTTTTGAATTTATTATAGATCATTTTATTGAATTATTTGAAACCATAGATTTTTGGGAACATTTTAATCAAAAAGTTTACACCACTTCGTAATAAACAATCAAAGCCCTCCCTTTTCATGAAATCAAAAATTTCCCTTAAAACCGAGTTGAAAAAATGTATTCCTATTTTTATCGTACAGGGCACATATTTGGCATTGAATGTGCATATTACGGCATATTTGGGCATTGGTAATGCGTATTTTGGTAGTGTTGGTACAAATGTTGGCATTGATAGGGCGTATTTTTGTAATTGATAATGCGTATTTAAGTATTGTTAGTGCATTTGTTCGCATAAATAGTACATATTTTGGCATTAGTGGTGCCTATTTTGGTATTAGTAGATACTGGTATTATTGCTAATGCACATGAAAGCATTGATAGTGCATACTTTGATATTGATAGTAAAAATGTTGGCATTGATAGCGCACATTTTGGTAATATTAATGCGCATGTTGAGTTTGATTATATTTTGGCATTGATAGTGCATATTTTGGAATTGATAATGTATGTTTTGGTTTTATTAGTGCACATGTTGGAATTGATTGTGTATAGTTTGTAATTGATAGTGCATATTTTGTCATTGATGGTGCATATTTTGGTATTATTAGTGCACAAGTCGGGATTAATTGAGTGTACATTGGCATTGATTTTGGAATTGAACATGTTGAGATTGATTGTGTATATTTTGGCATTGATAGTGCATATTTCGCAATTCTGATTGTGCATATGATATAATATAGTTATGACTGCAGACTAGACTCCCTAGGAGCTCGAGTCCTTCAATTGGCGTAGTGCTATTAGTCGGTGTGATTACGGCCGCGCAGAGGGAGTGTGGGTCGCGTCCTGCCGGCGCAGGATGCTACAGATTATCCTTTTAAACTCTCGTCTATCATTCATAGTGGCTACTGGCGGTACCATTCCTCCCCTCGCACCGTCTCCCCTCACCAACAGCACATTCACAACTACTATACCATGCACTGATTCATTCTTCTTGAGACGCACAATCTTATATGGTAGGGTGTAGGAACCGACCACTTATTTCAAATTCGTTCTTACTTCCTACGACCAAGTAGCTTTCAAAAAGATTTAGTCTCCAGGGCCATACTCGTCTGAACTAATGTGACCAGAAATACACAGGGCTCTATTGTAGCCAAAGTTGTGTTTGAAGCATACTCTACAAGGCACACGGGGAAAAATGTTATTCGAAAAAACGATAATTTTAATAGTAAAAACGGTTAAAAACGGGACTGAAGTTCTTACGAACAAATTAACAGTGTTTCGTTTACGTATCATATGTTACATGTTCCCGCCAATAAACATTGAAACCCTGTTAATTTGTTCGTAAGAACTTCAGCCCCGTTTTGAACCGTTTTTACACGGAGAAAACTGTTATTTGAAAAAACGATAATTTTAATAGAAAAAACGATAATTAAAAACGTAATTTCGTACGTATACCAACAAATTATTCTTACATTTTCCCGCTAATAAACATTAAAACACTGTTAATTTGTTCGTAAGAACTTCAGTCCCGTTTTTAACCGTTTTTACTATTAAAATGATCGTTTTTTCGAATAACACTTTTCTCCGTGTGGTAGCGGTTGCCGGTTTGTAAGATTTTATTGCAAAGTGGAAATATTCTGACCTTCTGGCATGATGTGCCCGAGGGCTGAGGTTTTAACACACCTACCAACGTCACCTAACTAGCTTTTCGGAGGTGTCTCGTAATAATAAAATAAAACGTAATGGCGGAACACACAGAGTAGAATTAAAGATGCGTCGTGTAATGGCGGAACACACTGTAGTAGTATTAAAGTATAACCTCAATAAATCTTTGTACGCACTATGTAGATCGTGCTCTTTGTAAAATAGTTTGTAAAGTTAGACGCATTGTGGCCAGGGATGTGCGGGGAATAACTATAGGTAGTAGACATTACTTATTAAAAAATATTTTATTCTTTTCTTTTCGTGATTAATGATTACGTTTATTTACGGTAAAAAATGTTAAATTTTTTTTATTTTTTTATTTAAAGAAACATTTAAAACAAAAAATGATACATATAAATCAAATAAAACATAATACGAAAAACAGAAAAAAGTCCCAATAAACTACTTTTAAGTAGTTTGACAATGGGTTCTTTTAACTTAATGTATTATAACCACTCGAGCGCTTTTTGCCACATTATGGCACTATTTCCAAAACGGATTGCTTTGTTGCCAAAATGTGGCAAATTTTTATTTATTTTTTTTAAATCAAAAAAACAAATTTTAATTAGTTTTTTTATAAATTCTACAAATATGTGGTAATAGACCAAAGGTAGGGGTATTCATTAGCTACATAGAACTATAATCAGTTTGTATGTCTCCATATTCAAATTCGGAGGCATGATTTTTTTAATGTGGGCGGAAAAAATTTCCTTCAACATTCCGAGAAAAAATATTTTAATTGCTCTGTCGCCCCAGTGGATAACAAAGATTAAATTAACTATTAAAAAATATTTTTTTACATTCATAAAAAAAGTGTATACATTCATATCATAAGAGATATAGCCTAAAGAGGTGTAACATGATATAAAAAAATATATAAAAAGTGTACGAAGTTAGAAATTGTTTGTCTTAGAATCTAATACAAACTATTTATTTCAGCGAGCCAATTTTTTAACATAATATTTGTTTTTGGGTTTGTACATTTTTTAATTGCTGCAGGTAACATATTTAAGCAATTTGGTATCATGTAGTCCAGCGTTCTTTGCCCAAATTTGTTTAAATGCTTAGGTACGATTAGTCCTTCATTTAACGTAAAACGAGTATTATAAGAGTGTTCTAGTCTATTTATGTACAGAGGGCTATTTATATTATGCTGAAAAATAATTTTATACCATAGAATTGCTCTCACTGAGAGAATTTTAAGATTTTGATAAAGGTATGGAACATTATGCCTTTGTTCGTATAAACTTTAATGAGCTAACAATTTAACTAATGAATTTTGAACTGATTGAACATGATTTATATTTGTTTTACAGGAAAATCCCCAAGCTGTAATTCCATACCTTATAATCGATTCAGCTAATGATAAATAAATTATCCGAAGTATTGGATCATACAACATAGAAAACATCATCCAAGAACAAGAAATTTACTTTCTAAAAGATAAGGTTTAAATTATTGAACAAAACACGCCAAATATGGTTTAGAGGGGTCATGTTTTTACAATAAATTTATGATAAAATTATCAGCCAACACGGAGAAGTCGAATTGGAACCGTAATAATTTATAACGATATTAATGATATTGTTTATGTTATGTTTTTCGACTCAGTCGTAAATAGGACAGCATGACAGATATATGTCATGAAGTTTTTTTTACGATTGCAGAATTCATAAATTGTTAAGATATAATATATCATCTTGATTAAAAAGTTTTAGGAATTTGTTCATAAAATTGCTAATTCAGGTTTATTCATCAAAATCTACTCCATTAAAGAAAAAAAATTACTGATATAATTGAGAATTTTTTTAATGTTATTTAAAGAAAGCTCGTACCTTTACGAATATTTTCAGTAACTTTTAAAAACTTTTATTTTATGATACTGCGCAGTGGGTTGTATAGATTAATACGTCCGTCACTCTTAAACGCACTGACCCTCAGATTCCTACCCACTCCTGATATCTCATTCCTTCCCGAAACTTCCTCTCTTTCCTTTCCTAAAAATATTCCAAAAATGACGTAGGCCCTGAGGGGATTTATTTTCCTCAGGGAAGAGTGTTATTATTATTCTGTGTTGAAATAATGAAAAATAAAATTATACTTGTGAAATCACGTTTTCTAGGATGGTTTTGTTTAGACTCGAAATATGAAATTAATAAAAAAAAAATTATGTAAACTTCTAAAAACTACGAAATTTCAAAAGATTTAAAGTTTTTTTTTATAATTCGGATCATCATTCTAAAAATGTTTAATTTTACGCTTTCATTCAAAATTATTAATTTAAAAATGGATCTAAAATAGAGAATATTCCTAAACGGTTCAAACTGGCTACAACGTCGATACGACGTAAAAACTGGCTTGTAAGACGGCTGTCACCGACGCCGACGCCGACGCTGGCCGGCGTGACGTCAACAACAATGTCATTTTGGCGGCAAATCAAAAAGTATACGTTTAAACCGTTATAGAAAATTTATTCAGAAGTAATTTTCTTAATTTAAATACTACCTACAAACTACGGCCCCTAGTGTGGTAATCAATTTTTTTAAAATGGATAAGTGAAATTTGAAACGTTTCAGTTTCATTGTAGAAAGGGTGATTTTC
Source organism: Limnephilus auricula (assembly GCA_951813805.1). NCBI lineage: Eukaryota > Metazoa > Arthropoda > Insecta > Trichoptera > Limnephilidae > Limnephilus > Limnephilus auricula. The sequence goes on from OX638388.1 coordinate 38,536,618, forward strand.
CGCTTTGCGTGACGTAATCTCTCGCAGCAAGACGACTGACGAAGCAGGGAGCAATCAGCAATCACTTGCCGTCGATACGATATATACTGCGAATCAATTGGCCGCTCGGACAAGGCAAACGTGCTCCGTGCTCGCTGAGGTAATTTCGTCCTAACCACAGCGTCACAGCATGTTCATAGCGCTGCGCGGCTCCTGCGGCTAGTCTCTCCCCGGCCGCGCTCTTTCTCGCACACGCCTCAAACATCCATCCAACCATCACAACAACCTAACTCCACAACCACTCACCACTCCACTCTCAACTCACCACTCCCAGTTCTACCACCCGCGAGAACTATGCGATCTTCCAGGGTGTTCGCCTACGCGATGGCGCTCGTCGTGTGCTTCATGCAAAGACAAGGTAAAACCATAATTCTGATACTATCCGCTTATCCGCCTAAATCAAAGATTTCTCCAATCCTAAGTCTACAAACCAGTGAAAAATTAACTTTCTGAATTAAAAAAACACTACCAAATCTTAGATCTTTCTTGTTGATTAGTCAGGCATCTTCGAAAAATCGAAATTTGATTTGAGTATGCAGTTATGACATATAAAAGCGAACCCTCTATCTAATACACTAATAAACACTATAAAAACCAATTATAACGCAGTGTAGTGAATAAACAAACAAAAAAAACTATTCATATTTTTATTATAAAAACTCTCTTTTTAACTTTTGAAGGTTATTCCCATCAATGTAATATATACTTGAAGAAGAAGATAACAATAATAATCTAATTTCGTGTCCCAGTTGCGACCGTTATCTTTTATTATTTTTCTGTATCTTGTTTATTTTCATATTTTTAAAAATTAGATTATTATTGTTATCTTCTTCTTCAAAAAAAACTATTTTCTAGGTAACTAGTAGGAAATTTTTAAATGTGATACTAATGTACCGGACCGTTATGCTTTGACCTATGACCGATTTTATTTTAAAGCATATTTAATATATAAAATACAAACACGTGTAAATAATATTTGATTTATGGTGAGCTTTCGAATATTGCTTTGCTCATTATCTCAAAACAAACTACTTGGAGATGTACCACTAAACTGAAGGCTTGAAATATTCTACCTAGACGTAGTACATAATGTAATGTTGTTCTATTGTTATTATCTAAATTAGGGCAAAAGTATAAACAAGTGATTTCAGTGGTGTGGACTCCGATTTTTTTAAGCGGCATATAAAATTGTACTTGTAATAACATAAAAGCTATTATAAAACGTTTTCATTTAAGACACAATAACGTATTTTAAATTGTTGTTAATGTCGCTTAGAAATTTATGTCGATTAGGATTATGCTATTGAATAAATTGATATGCCCTCTAAGACAATATCTCACTGGAGCCAATAAAATTATCCCCGTCAAGAAGCATTTATAACCCTGAGAAATAATATAATATATTTTAATACAACATGTACGGTTTGTGAGATAGATAAAATAATTAATGTGGTATATTATATTATTTTGTGAGATAGATAAATTATTAATGCGTTGTTTGCTATATTGTTGTGTGCTTCTTAAAATTTATGACAGTGAACTAATTTATTTACAGACAATTCCGATATATATATAGACATTAATCTCTGAAGGGGTCAACGTTATCGTCATGTATTCTGTAAAACAAAATATAGTTTCCCCTTTTTTTACGTGAATACCTCGCAAGAGTCTCGATTGCTCCCAACGAGCTGGAGCCAGTGGGACTATGGCTTCACCAATTGGGGTATGTTGTGAGGCTGAAGGTACAGGGAAGGGGAAGGAGGTGGACAAGTACTTGGCTATTCAGACTAGTCACCTAACACAACTAAAGCCATTTCATGCAACGTTTCAGTTCTGTTTGGTGGTCTTATACCAGGGCGATACCATCCTCCAATCTGGAACGTGCCGCAAATATACCCCATATTATTTTGAAATGATTAAATTGTGAAATAACACAAATCAATCAAACACAATTTACTTGCGGAAGCGGGCATTTGATCCTGCGAACTCCAGGTCGCTAGTCGAAAGCCTTACCCCTCAACCGCGGAGTCCGCCAAAAAAGAGTTAAAAATACTATAAGATAAGCAATATTAGTTGTTGTAAGTATAGTGTTAAATTTTTAGTGTTTAATGTTTAATTTTTAGATACAATGTAGTAGTACAATAATAATAAAGTAGTACAATGAGGAGATCTATAATTGGTTTCTCAGTTAGGTAAATTACATGTTTAAATAAACCACATTGTAAACTGTTGATTTCCCTAAAATAAAATAAATAAATAAACATATAATATAATTTATTGATGGTGGTGTGACTCTTTTTTACGAATGCTATCCTTTGGAACGGAAATTCTGAAATTCGGATAACGTATATTTTCAAGCACTGTTAAATTATTGCAGTAAAATAGCGATCAAAGTTTTACGTTATTCCAAATTTGTATTTCGTATCAAAAAATTATTGATAGTGATTTAATGTAACTGTGATATTTGAATAGTCGAGTGACCGAAGCAGTACAGAGGGGCCCCACTGATTATGCAGATTTAATAAAAATAAAACACTTTTTTGTTTTAAAACCACGATATTTATTAATTTACTTTACCGACCGGTTTCGCTTTACTGAAGCATCTTCAGGGTACAAATTAATACTGTATTAATTTGTACCCTGAAGATGCTTGAGTAAAGCGAAACCGGTCGGTAAAGTAAATTAATAAATATCGTGGTTTTAAAACAAAAAAGTGTTTTATTTTTATTAAATATGTCAAACCACAAAGTGATTGCTTTCTACAATAAGATTATGCAGAAAATTTTTCTATAATAACTTTGAATAATATAAAGTATTTGTTTACTGAAACGATTTTTTAACCAACTGTTCTGAGATATCCCTAAGGGTCTATATATATATATATATATATATATATATAGATATATCGATATATATATATATATATCGATATATCAACTCTAGAAACGTAGTCTCTCACAAATTCGGTCGAATAATTCGGCCCACCAATGAGTATTTTTATAACAGAACTCCCCATCTGATTCCGTCGCCCCGCTTCGGATGCATACTATCTTGGGAGACAAATTTGGTAATTGCAAACCGACAAAAGATAAAAAGCAACGTACTGTAAATATTTCACTTTCTTTTTGACAACTGTTTTCGTAACCCCATTCTAGGAACCAATAATTTTGGTTTTTGTGTTATTTTTGACATACGCACGCCCTGTCTAGACTTTGTTGGTCGATGGTTTATTCTTTACCCATGTTTGGGGATACTCTTTAGAGGGCCCTCGATGAGATGTTAAAACTAAAGAGGACTGTTATGACTAAATGACTAGACTTCACACAGTTTATATGCACACTATCAAAATATGCACTATCGTGTGCAACATTTATGCCCAAAGTATACGATAAAAATAGGAATGTGTCTTCGAAACCGGGTTTCTGGGACGTACTATAATTAATTAAACCAGTGATTCTTGACATTATATGGAGTAAAAAATAATAATGAAATGTTGGTCTATTTTTTTTCTTCAATACCCAACAAAAAATGTTTACTTGTCATCACTTTTCACTCAGTCGACTAACCGCCCAATCTTCCACCCTGACACCAAGTGTCCAACACTGATTTTTTTAAATGAAAAATGGCACATTGCTAGTCAATCCAAGGAAGCTTGCTATGCCTCAATAGACAGGACTATTCCATCAAAACCATGCATTCAACAATTCCCCCGTTTTTCCAAAAAAGAAATTTCCTCACTTATTCGAATGAGAATTGGACATTGTTCCATTCCTTCTCACCTTTTTAAATTTTACGTCCTTGACTCTCCAGATATACGTTCTGTAGGGTAAGTAGGAACTTTAGATCACACATTTTTTTGTTGTCCCTCTCTATTATCTAAAATTGCCTCCCCTCCATTCAACATCTCATCTCTTCTAAGTCTGAACTTGACTCGAATCTTCCATATGATTTTAAAATTTGCTCATTTGAATAAAATTAATATATGAATTCGCATAATTTGAAATGACAGCTTAGAACACCCTTGAAGGGTAAAAGCCAGAAACATTGAAAAAAGTATCACTGGAAACAAAAATTTCATTTAAATTTGTTACTTCAAATAATGTTATGAATCACTAGTTAAAATATGAAGTTATACGCCAAATCACTATTTAGATTTATCTTTACTACGAATCGGTTTACATTATGAAAAAATATGTTTTGGATGCATTGAAGCTTTTCCTACCTTCTCAAAAAATATATGCGCAAAGTACTAAATAATTTGTTTTTCATTAGATAAATATGAAGTCATATAAGAAACAACTTATTAAAAAAAACCCTATATAGCTAAGATTACTTTGACTTTTTTGATTGACTAACTTTTTATCGAAAAAAATACAAAAAATACGCGGAGTTTTCAAGGGGTAAGAAATCGAACATTTCTGGCGTTTATATTCCTCTTAAAGTAAGTCAAGTACGTCCCAACAAACCGCGTATAATCCGATATCTAGTAATGACAGTGACTATACACAATGGGTTTAGAATCCTGGATTGTAAATTCATGTCGTCATAGGTACCTAATTATATATATATATATACATACTAGCTGACCCGTTGCATTTCTGTGGCTAACGAAACACAACGCCATCTACTAGATGGTTACCTAACCTAGATAACCAAGTGTTGTGTCAATAAATTAACACTGCCAACTGTCAGAAACTTATGGAACTTAAAAATAATTTTAAATCATTGTCCCATAACAAACATTTAACGAACATTCAATTCGCAATAATAAATATTGAGGTCAATAATCGAGATAAAAACTATCTTACCTTTTAAGTTGCACCAAATTACGCACAGTAAGCCAATTTCATCAAAATCATTAAGTTAGTTTCGGAGTATATCTTGGACAAACATCGTGACACGAGATTTTTATAAATTAAGATTATCATCGCATACTCTGGTAAAGCAAAATCAATCAAGCAACACGACATTTCTAATGATAACATCTCAGAGCGAGGAGTTAAGAGCCACTTTGCTACCGAATGATAATTATCATAACTAACAATTATTCTTTATCTAGTCCATTATTGTATTAGACGGAACAACTGGAGATCTACTCACTTCAGAGTACACGACGTGGGAGACAGCACATTACCAGATATTACGTACACAGAAAAGCTTCTTACGTTAAGAGTATTTATTATGTTTATCGTTTACGAAAATAGTTTGGTATATTATCATAAACAAGGGACTTATTAATCTTAGGGGGTTTCTCACCGTCCTCCCAATAGCTTATCTACACTAATAACGAATATTTTCGATTTACGTCGTTCTTCCATGGAACTACGTTCAAGCGACGCGATCACCGCTCGTCTGAATTTTCCATACTATTATTCGTATTTGAAAACGCCGCTAGGTGCTGCACGTAGCTACGTGAACGATGGGCATTACGGTTAATTTATTTATTAAGTTGGAGTTTATGATTCGGTAGGTACTCGAACCTATGAATAGTGTCTATATATTGGATAAGCTGGGCGAGTTTTGTAACCGTTGTAGTAGTAATATTCGTTGTAGTATGACGGCCGGCGGAGTCCAGCGGTAGGGCGTTGGACTGCCATTCCGAAGGTCGCGGGTACGAACCCGGCGTGCGCAAATACATTTTATTTGATTGATTTGTGTTATTTCACAATTAAATATTTAAAATACTCTCGAAGATACTCTCAGTATCGCCCTGGTGTAAGACCACCATTCAGAATTAAAACGTTGCTTGAAATGGCTTTAGCCGTGTTTAGTGACTAGATATGCATAGCCAGGTACTTCCCCACCTTTCTCTTCCTTGTCTCCATCCCTTTCCCACTTACCTTCAGCCTCATAACATACCCTAATTGGGGATGCCATAGTCTCACTGGCTCCAGACGGGAGCAGTTGGGACTCTAGTGAGGTATTCACTATAAAAAAAATATGAATAAGCTATTGGGAGGATGGTGAGCAACCCCCTTAGTAGGCGTTTTACATGAAGCTTTTTACGGGGATTGCGATTTGGAAACTACAAATTTTGCTAAATACGATTATTATTTTCATATTTTTTACATGAATACCGCACACGAATCCCAACTGCTCCCATTAGCTCCCAATAGCCAGTGAGACTATGGCAATCATAATTGGGGTAGGTATGTTATGAGGCTGAAGGTGGTGGGAGGAAAGAAATGGGTAAGAGAAAGGTGTGGAAATAACTGGCTATTCAGATCTCGTCACCAAACACGGCTAAAGCAACATCAAGACACTGGGGTAACTTCCACTGTAGAACGTACCGCAAATATACTACTTATTATTTTAAATGATCAAATTGTGAAATAACGCAAATTATTCAAATAATATTTCGGGATTTGAACCCGCAACTTCCGGATTGCTAATCGAGAACTTTTCTCCTCGACCACGGAGGTCGTATACTTACGATTTCATACAGATAGTTGATGTTAGAGAAGAAATTATATTTAGGGACTCAAGGTAGGTACTAAATAGTAAAAAAATTGCATTACCCTCAAAACTATGGATTACATTAAATCATTCTTAAAACCGAAAAGTTATACACGTTAACAATGAGCGATAAACACATGTTTTACCTACTCTTTTATCAATATTTTAAAAATAAAACGAAATAAACATGCTACATTTCCACATAATATAGTTACGTAAAACAATGACTGACGATTGATGTCAAATAAAATCCGCCATCTTAAACTTTACGGAAATCGTCACCAAAATAAAGCTTTTCTTATTTTTCCCGCATAATCTTTATAAAAAGACGATCCATGACAGAAACTGGACGAGAAAAGCATCGTGTAAAGAGCCTATTATTCAATTCTTCTTCTTTCGTATGGTGGGGGGGTCAGAGGGGGACATCTAGGTCTGCGAGCCAGTCCAGGGCCTCAGGCGTCGCCCTGTGGACCTCATCAATCCCGCCGGGGAATGAATGGAGCGGGCATTCGTTGACCACATGTATGGTGGTCTGCACCGCACCGCATTCGCACATCGCCGACTCTTTAAGGCCCCATCTATGCGTCATATGGGCACAACGGCTATGGGAGCACCTTATTCTATTGATGGCGGACCAGAGTTTGCGAGGCAATGAGAACCCAGGCTGTCTCTCAGTGGGGTCTTGTACGAGATGGGCATTTTCCACGTTGGCCGATTGCCACTCAAGTTTCCACCTGTCTTCAGGGTTGAGGGGTGATTGGAGGAGTCTTTCTCCTTCCGTCCAGAAGGGTTTTCGGGACTTCAAGCGGCATGCCGGGTGGGAGACGACATCGTCGTGCAAAGGGATTGCGCTTTTTCGCAGCGCCTTCTTGTATTCCCTCAGTGTTGCAATCTCTCGCCTGATGCTTGGCGGGGTTATATTTGCAAGTACGGGGAGCCAAGGGAGAGGAGTAGATTTTAAGGTCCCGCTGATGGTTCGCATTGTGGCATTAAGCTGAACGTCGACCATGGAAGTGTGGGCGCTTCTGGCCCATACTGGAGCACAGTATTCAGCTGTTGAGAAAACCAGGGCAATGGATGCCGTTCTGAGCGTATTAGCGTCGCATCCCCAACTAGTTCCAGCTAGCTTACTGACTATGTTTAGTCTTGTCCTGGTTTTTTTGCCAACTGTTTCCATGTGTTGCCGGTAGTTCAGGCTCCTGTCCAAAGTAACTCCAAGGTAGCGGGGAAAGGGGTCATGGTAAATATTTTTTCCATCAAACTGAACACAGAGTTTGGCGTTTGCCTGCGAGTTGCTAAGATGGAAAGCTGTCACAACTGTTTTCGACCCATTTGGCTTTAGTCGCCAATTGAGGAAATATTCTTCCATAGCCTTAAGGTCAGAATTAAGGATCTCTTCTGCTGCTTTAAGGGTTTTGGCTTGGGCTGCGACGGTGATGTCATCTGCGTAGGCAAATTTTCTGCCTTCAGTGTGAGGAAGATCTCTCGTGTAGATGTTAAAAAGAGATGGGGCCAGCATTGAGCCTTGGGCAAGGCCATTGTTTAGGGGTATTTTTTTGCTTTTTAGTCCCCCTAGAAAAACCCTGAAAGTACGGCCAGTTAGCAGTTGCTCAATAAGTCGTACTATATTGCCATCCTCTATGGTGTCGTAGAGCTTGACAAGGAGGCCTTTGTGCCACACCGTGTCGTAGGCCGCATAGAGATCAATGAACGCTGCTGCAGTCTTAAGCCGTTTCTGGAAACCAGATTCGATGTGCGTTGTCAGAGCTAGCACCTGGTCGCAGCAGTTACGGTCTGGTCTGAAGCCAGCTTGTTCTTGTGGAACCACTTTCTCCAGAATTGGAGTAAGCCTGCGGAGCACCACTCGCTCTAGGAGTTTGTACATGGTACTTAAAAGCGAGATGGGTCGGTAGCTGTTTGGATCCTCTGGTGGTTTATTGGGTTTGAGGATCGCAATAACTTTAGTTTTTTTCCAGGTATTTGGAATTTCTCCAGTTTTAAAAATTTCAGTATATAGTTTTGCGATCCATAGTTTTGTCCGTGGTCCAGCGTGTTTCAGAAAGTCGGGAAGGACTCCATCGCATCCAGCTGCTTTCCCCGCTTTAGTTGAATTGAGGGCGATGTGTATATCATCAGCTGTTACGGCGACCACAGTGTCAGGGTTTACCGGCCATTTTAGCCGCGCCGCCTTCAGAGATTTTTTGATCTGGTGGCTTATATTGGATCTTGATGTCGTTTTCGAATTGCGGAGTAGTTGTTGAGCAACAGCATTTGGCGACACTTTAGGGGTTGTTTTAATTGGCTGGTTTGCAGCTCCGAGTCGCCTGAGTGTTTGCCACGCTTTTCTGCTCGAGTGTTCGAAACTCATTTCTTCCATCAGTTCGTTCCACCTTTTCATGCGCCCGTCATCCAGAGACTGGAGAAGGTCAGAAGCAATGTCTGGGTCGTTGGTCCTCTCGTATTCAGCTAGAAGGCGTTCACTTTCCGAGCTCCGTGTTGGTATGTACACTTTTCTGTAGCCTCTAGGAATAAATTTCTTCGCAGCTACAAACAAAAGGTTTGAAAATCGGTCGTAAGAATTCGGCTTCGGTGGTATGTTATCCACAACCCTGTCAACATATTCCGAGAACTCTCGCCATTTTGCTCGTCTTAAATTCCACCGCGGCATCGGATTAGTGGAGACGTACGGAATCTGTATACCAATGTTTAGCATGACTGGCCTATGTTGGCTATGTGGGAAATTATTCAGTACAGTTCTCGAAGCCCTCATAGGTTTTCCATCTGGCGCTTTAGAGACAAAACACAAATCAGGCGTGTATTCACGACGCCATCGAGCAGAGAAGAATGTCAAATACATCATTCAATGAAACCAATACAATTGTACGTTTTCGTTACAATTTTTAATTTTAATTTACAGTTTCATTGCAATTACGATTTCATTATACTTAAGTACTTATGTTCTTTTCAGTATTTTTTAGCAAATGCGCTGAGTATGCTCGAAAATATCGTATTACAAATCGACATTCTACAGAAGTTGGCGTTGCTAGGCTTGTGTAGATTTTGTACATACCTACAGAAAAATCTACGTACAAAATTGTTCGTTCAATCGATAATTCGACTTTTGGCCGCCTGCAAAGTTTAGTGTGTCAAGTTGTATTGCATTTTTTTCCCTTGCATTGAAACACTATTGAACTAATTGACTAACTCCGTTTCATGCAGGGGTAGGCAGAGATGATGAATCGCCAACTGTTTTTGGCATACACTCCTTGCTTCATTCACATCCTCTTCTGTTATTCTGACTGATCCGACTCAAATATTTGGTTCCTTCTACTATTCACATTCGCGTCTTGATTCCTTCTACTATTCACATTCGCGTCATATGCATGTCTTTCTTAGATTCTCGCCGCTCTACATTCCCAAACCCCACGTTACTGAAACCCCACGTTATTTTTCTCATGCAACATGACTGCAATGCTGCCGTAAATTAAAATACAAATTAATGCACCAACTGCACGACATGGGCTGCATTTTAAAATAATCTACCTACCATAAAATATGTGCCAGTAAATGAACAGCAATTTAAACGTGCATAATACGACGTACCCCTTTTTAAAGTGAGGGAACATAATAATAAAAATAATTTTCCAATATACTTTTCCAATTTTCAGCACTTTTATATATTTAATCCATATGTTTATACTAACCTTCACAAAGTAATTATATTCCATTGGTCACCATGAAACACGCAGCCGCCTAGTATGGTGATGTAATATATCGTATATGTTTTAAAAAAAAAAAATTATAGTGAATACCTCACAAGAGTCCCAACTGCTCCCGTCTGGAGCCAGTGAGACTATGGCATCCCCAATTGGGGTATGTTATGAGGCTGAAGGTAAGTGGGGAAGGGAAGGAGACGAGGGAGAGGAAGGTGGGGAAGTACCTGGCTATTCAGATCTAGTCACTAAACACGGCTAAAGCCATTTCAAGCAACGGTTCAATTCTGAATGGTGGTCTTACACCAGGGCGATACTAAGATTATCTTCCACTCTGGAACGTGCCGCAAATATACTATATATTATTTTAAATAATTAATTGTGAAATAACACAAATCAATTAAATGAAATTTATTTGCGCACGCCGGGTTCGAACCCGCGGCCTTCGGAATAAGAGTCTAATGCACTACCGCTGGAATATGCCGGCCGTCAAATGTAAATGGTTTAATGTATTATCATGTATTTTATAAATAAATAAATAAAATTTATTTGGTGAAAATCATGCATTTACATTAATTTCAATTTATATTTATTTAATATTTTATATACAGACGGGGATTTTGTATGGGTTATACAGGATGTCCGGGGGTGAAGTGCATTAACTTCGGGAGGTGATTCTACATGATGGTAGGAGTAAAAAAGATTAACTACTTTTTCCGAAATTCCAACTTTTTTTCCCATAAAAAAAGACGTACCTATTAAAAATCTTTAGTGTAAGGTACAAACTTACCCGATAAATTTGCTGTGAGTCATCCGGGCGCGATTGATTGTTGTGATTCACCCGTATCGTAACAGCGTAAAATAATAGTGGCCGTACACGCTGGACTAATTTTATCTTTTTACCAAAAAAGTACCCCTAAAAGTTGGAAATTCTAAAAAAGTTATTTATCTGTTTTACTTACACTATCCTGTAGAATCACCTCCCGAAGACAATGCTCTTTACCCCCGGACACTCTGTATAATATCAACATTTAAAAAAATATTTTTTTAATAGTAATAAACATTAGATTGAAAAATAATTTATTACTTATAGTGGTTTAAAATTGGATAAAATTATAAAGAAGAAAAAACTGACTGCGTCTAACCTTTACACGTGGTTAAAGTAAAATATCTTTGACTAAAAACTAAAAACTCAATAAAAACTTATATTTTTTGTCATACTACTGCCACTTTTTACTTCAGTAGCTAGAATTCATAAGAATCAGAGAGTAATAGAATAAGAATCAAATCAAAAGGTTCAACAAAAATCTTTAGGTCAAATATTAATCATCAAAACATAACAAGAACCTGTAGAACTTACCTTATACATTGCGTCGCCTGAGTGCTTAATTGTCCAATCTCCATTTTGATTTTGTTCAATCTTCATTTTAAAAAGAAAAATAAAGTATCAACAACGATAATTAATCACTTAACTAAGAATTATTTAAACTAATCAGACCTTTACCTTTACGGGAATAGCTTCATCTTAAACAGCTATCATAATGTTTCATTGAAATAATGAAAGAAAACCTCCTCCTCCTGTAAAACTTGCAAATGGTCGTTTGAATAATTAAGCACGCAGGCGACGATTGGTAAACAAAAAGTAAACGGGTGACGTCTGACGTTTGGGTTTGCTTTGACGTTTTGTTATTCGTTGCTAGGCTTCGCACTCATTGTTGCCACACCTACGACGTTAATATGATAAAATACAAATCGAACGTCGTTTCCGTTAATGTTAGTTCCGAAAAAAAAAAGATTTGAGTTACCTGTCGTAATGCCCCTAAAGAAGTCTTACTTAAAAAAGAATAAAATTATTATTATATGGATACCAAATACTCGTACAAGTGTGTTCTCATATAATCAGAGGCCCTAGCCCGCTCGCTCTATAACGATCGGTACTATCGGTAACTTCTCATCGTTCCCTAGGACAACTGCACATCGCTAACGTACAAACAACAGTTGATGTCGAATATGTTAAGAGGATACCCGGCGGTGATTTTTCCATACAAACGTATTCCCTATTTATCTCTCTGGATTTTAACCCTAGAGAAAATATTGTTTTTGCATAAAATAGATATCAACTACTAGCGTCGGCACTTTTTGTTTTTTTTTGATAAGTTACTTTTTATAGAAGTTATGACCTACCAAAAATCAATAAAATTGACTGGTTTAAACGCCGTCAAAAGATGTTCAGTATACAAACCAGACAATGTTTTTTTTTAAAAAAGCAAAACGTACAGACATAGAATAGTTTTTTCTTATGTAGTTGGTAAAAAAAAAATTGAAAATCAGTCCACTTTTGGAGGAGATAAGTGGGGAATACAAAACCTCCATTTTAGTTAGGTGTCAGTGCATTGTCCCTTTCGCTCAATATCCGGTGGAGTAAGAGCAACAGTGACAGCAATATTTTAGTAAAATCTATTTCTGCACCACCGGGTATCATCTTAAGGACACTTAGTCATTGTGAACTGTCACTTATTCGTTGGCGATCTGTAGTCATGCTAGGGAACGATGAGAAGTTACCGATAGTTATCCTATCGATCGTTATAAAGCGAGCGTGCTAGGGCCTCAGATACATTTATCTGATTGGTATTACGACAAATCAATGCGGTCTACCGCAGAAATAATATTGTCTATAACTGACCCGTCTCACCCGCAAAACCTCTGCGCGTAACAAATAATAATTTTCCCTCTTGTTGTTTGTTACATTGAAGTTAAATTGATGCACCTATTTTCTTCCTTTAAAAATAAAATAATTTACAACCCTTTGCATTATACATGGTGTCCGGAATCTAGTGGTACATCCAGAAACTGGTGAATCGCTATATCACTTTTGGAGTGGATTTTTGTAAAAAAACTTTTTTTTGATTAGTACATTTGTTTTCGAGTAAATCGAGTCCAAAGTTTTAATGTTTTTAATCGAATGTAAAAAAATGGTGCTTGTGGGGTTACTAAAGGCTGTTTATTGTTTGTTATAAGGCGTCGAAACTTAGACGGCTTCAAAAGATTTTTAACCGTTTTTGGTTGCTAAAAAAGTTTAAAAAAAACACAGAAATGCTCAGATTAGTTTTCCCGCTTGTACAACCTGTTTCCGGTCTTTTATTTTTTTGATCTGAACCTTAGATTTTTTTGTACACTTTGTTTTCCAATTTTTTCGACAACTGGAGGGTTAAAAAAACTTTTGGGGTAGGGGATACAACTTACTGATATGAATTACTTACTGATTCTATTGCATTTGATTAAAACGACACCTTGCATACATAATATAACTTTTCAAAAGAAGCAAACACATTGTGACTTGACATGTATATATTTTAATATGTAAAAATGAATCCCTGTTTCCCTTGATCACGCCATAACTTCATAACGACTTAAAATATTTCATTCATCCTTTTTTAAAAGTTTTCTTAGACTTTGTAGAAGGTTCTTACGGAAAGAAAAATTAATAAAATTGCTCAGAAAATTGAACAATTTCAGAAAACCTAACGACTATTTTAACTTCGTACATTTGACAGTTAGCGCTTTTGATATATTTAGAGATATTTCCTATACTATTCATCAGATTGCGATAAAAATTTGGTGAATTGTTGTGGACGCGCCCGTGATGGTTTTTATGTAGCAATATTTATATATTGGTGAGTTCTGGAATTATAATATTTGCAAAATAAAATGCAATAGGCACACGCGAGTTGTTTGAAAAATGAGTGTATTTTATGGAGTTTAGCGGCAGGGTAACAAGGCGGGAGGGGGAGGGGAATCCGGGAGGGGCGGAGGGGAATGATGGAGTGGAGGTTCGCAAGAAGGGTGACAGCGGGAGAGGGGAAGGGGGAACGCGGGGAAGGTGAAAAGGGAACGCGGGAGGGGAAAGGGAAGAGGATGGGGAAGAGATGGCGGAAGGGGAAAGGGGACGAATGGGAAAGGACACGCAGGGAGAAATAATTTCTTTATTTAAGTGGAATTGCAACGCATGCCGGGTATAAGCTAGTTTTAAATAAAATGAAAAGAAAATACCTACTTTGTTTTAAGTCACTTTATTTTTATTTAACGTCTACCTGTTTCGGTACCTCCGTACCATCATCAGGACTGTTACAAAAATAATGTCTACAAATATAGAAGTAGGTACACATAAATAATACATAATTTTATGAAAGAAAGGGACAGTATACTAGAGTGGGACAGAGCGTCAGTTGCGGGAGGGAGGAGGGGAATGGGGGATAAGTGGGAACATACTTAAAATTGGACTGAAGGTTAAATTTAGTTGGTTATTAATGATTTATATATTTGAATTAACCAATTTTTTATTTTTCTAAAAATATTAATAATTTTTTGACAGAGGGATTATTGACTATGAATCCATTACGATCCACAAGTTCTGCACTGTAGGTATCCTTGGCTTAGTAGCTACGTGACATGTTTTTTAAAATAAATGTCGTCAAATTAGGATACTAATGACTCGGCCACTTTCAGTGTAGATTCCTTGCCTGTTTACGGTGTGACAGATGATAAATAATTACAAAAATTAAAAGATTGATTGTTTATTGTTATTGTTTCCCCAATTACTGCATTGTTTAAATTTGACTGAAAGTCGATAAGTAAGTTATTCCCAAATGATGGCCCAGGGGTTTCTTTTTCCAGTTTTTTTTTGTATTTCTTGGGCATTAACTATGTAACAATTTCTAGACATTTTGTTTTGAAGAGTTTTAATTTTCAATGTACTATCGTTACTTAAATTTTAATTTTTCTGCTACCGGTTTCGACACATCCGTGCCATTCACTAGCAAACTTAAAACTAAACTTAAAATTTAAAACAAGTACAGAAATGAATTAGATGTTATTATGTGGGGGCGGTGGAAGGGGTGATTTTGGGGGAAGGGGAGAACAGTGGGCGTGGTCAATATCACACGGGAACATAGTCAGAAGGGGAGATTTGCAGGGTGCTATTATTTTGTTAACTAAATTAATTTTTGATTTAATTTTTTTGTTTATTTCTAAAGTTTCTAAAGCGCACAAGTTAAAGTATGAATTTATATTTATATGTTTAAATTTAATTTTTTCCTTGTTGAAGCTATGGCATGTCTCTATTAAATGATTGGCGAATTCAGAATAGTTATTATTTCGTAAACAGAGTTCATGTTCCCTGATTCTAGTTCTAAAATTTCTAGTAGTCATTCCTACGTACTGGGCGTCGCAATCATTACATTCTAAAGTGTATATCCCGTTTTTTTCAAATTTATTAGAAACATCCTTGTTGTTAATTAAATTTTTTATTTTAGAATTAGTATAGAATGCTGGAGAAATGTGATCTGATCGGGATATTTTTAAAGATAAGTCGCCTGTAAAAAGAAGTTTTTTATATATTAAGTTTTTACCAGGTTCGTTGTTTTTATTGCCACTATAAATGTACTTTTTTGTTAAAAAAATTGTTTGTTTCTTATTAACTAAGCGATTAATTATTTCAGGTTTATAACCATTGTTTAGGCCTATTTGTTTTATAATGTTAATTTCATTATTATAATTATCATTGCTTAAAGGGACATTAATAGCACGATGAATCATTGAGTTGAAGGAAGCAAGTTTGAAAGATAAAGGATGAAGTGAAGTTGATGGCATAACACAGTTAGTGTGTGTAGGTTTTCTATAAATATTAAATACACAATTATTATTTTCTAAATTGATATTTAGGTCTAAGAAGTTCAAACTGTTGTTATCATTATGTTCCAGTGTAAATTTTATATTTTGATGTAGGCTATTAATGAAAGTGAGAAAATTTTTCTTTTTCCAGCATAATGAAATTTTTATGGTCTCTAATAATTGTGGCTTCATTTGAAATACACAGCAGAACTTATTATAAAATAAACTGTTTTTATAAATGATTATTTGTTTACTTGTAGCCGATGGCCTGATGTGCTACGAGTGTAACAGCCACAACGACTCTCGCTGCGCCGGCAAAATAGTGCCGGACGCGCTGAAAAAGGACTGCTCCTCACTGGATAAGGGCACGGCTTACACCATGTGCAGGAAGATCACGCAAGTCATCGAGTTCGAGGTCAACGGTATGCCGCCAGACAGCCGAGTCATCAGGGGCTGCGGCTGGGACGAGTCCAATTACAAGGTACCAAAATTTACTTACAACCTCTTTCCTCGAGTTCTTTTTACAAATGAGAAATTTAATTTCGTGGTACAAGTTTGTAATTTCGTGATACAGGTTTGAAATTTGATGATACAAGTTTATAATTTCGCGATATAATAATGTATTTTTGTGATATAAGTTTGTAATTTCGTGATGCGAGTTTGTTATTTCGCGATACAATAATCTATTTTGGTGATACAACTTAGTAATTTCGTGATGCAAGTTTGTAATTTCGCGATATAATAATGTAATTTCGTGATATAAGTTTGTAATTTCGTGGGAGCCCTGTGTATAATTTCGCGATACAATAATTAATTTCGTGATACACGTACATCATTAAGTGCTTCATGTTTCTTATTTAGGGTCGATCAAATCTCACACGGCCTCCGCAGTGAAGTTTACGTATTTTGCTTTTAAAATCTATAAACATGATTTTCATTTTCATATGGCATTGTGACTTTGATTGTTAGTTACTTTTGATGAACCTTACAAAATTCTGCAACTGCATATCTTTTTTAATTCGTGTATCTATAATAGTATATTGGGGTTAGTTTTGTGCCCTTTTTAAATGCAAATGAGATAAATTAGTATAGAGAAATTTGATAATTACAACGCACTACTTTGAGTTATGCCTAAATAAATAAATTAAAATTATTACAATGACAATCAACACGTGACACTCAGGGTGTAATAATTAATTATTTTCGTATTAATAACATTTCGATATCCTAATCATTTCTTCCACGCCCCAAACCCACACTATTTAAAATATTCAAAAACTATTGAAACTGTACAATTTTATTTTAACATTTAAACTTGTACTAAATACAAATTACTAAATTACTCCAATCTTATGAGGAACGACTCCAATACTTTAATTTTACAACCCTGGAAAAAGAAAACACTTTGCTGACTTTATTTTATTTATGATAAGCTTTTAACCACTCATTGTCTGAGCAATATTCATATTATTAAAGTTCCTAACAAACGTAATTTATGGAATCATAATATATTCAGTCTTAAATTATTTAATAACAATATTGAATACTTCAATCCACTGTCTCGAATGTGTCGTCTACATAGTATTATAGAAAGTGACTATAAAGATATCTATGCAAACAGACTCGCATATTTTGAAATGCAAATTAGCAATCTACTAATATGATATGTCATGGAGAAGTTATATATTTTAGTTCATATTAATTTCTAATTGTTGTTAACATTTATTTAAACATAGAGAAAAAATCTAAAAATGTGCATTCTGATAACATTTTAACGTGGATTTGTAATATGTATGCTCTTTACATTGTTAATCTTATAACTTTTTTATAGTAATAGTCTGAAAATGTTCCAAAACAATAAATAAAAAAAATCCACCGATACATCGCCAGAGGTAGGTTTGAAAGTCAGTTGGTCAGTTGAACTTTACTGAAAATGTAACAGGAATTTGGGAAGTTTCCAATTAGAATGACGAATATTATGTAAAAAAGCTAGGCCAATATTTTTCTATTTCGCCATTGAGCGCATCTTAAAATAGAATTATTAATATAAAACGTCAACCCAGTTGCTTTTACTGTGATTTAACTTCATGATACGATGTAAATAGGAGCTTATAGAGCTTTGGAGCTCCATAAGTTGCTTATGGAGCAGAATAAATGGAAAACAACATAAAACTTGTAAACTCGCTTATCAGCCATGCCATAATAGAACGAGATGAATTAAATGGTTTCAGTTGAATCGAAAAAAAACGTGGATGGAAAATAGATGATTTTTGTTTATAAATTTCCTTCGAAAGAAAAAGTTCAGAAACGCAAGACTCGAAAGGAAAATAAATTCGATAATGAAAACAACTATATTACAAATATTTAAATGAATTATACTAATGTAAAGATAATGAACATTTCATTATTTACGTCATGTTTGGAGAGTTAAAATTATTCAATCGTTGAAATGTAAATACATAATAATGTACCTAATTATAAAGTGGGTCAATTATTTCAGAAATAACCAATGATGTGCATTACATTTCATTTTACTTCATCCTATAATACTTGTAAAATAGGTCATCGATACTGGAGTTGCATGATGAAATTACACTACGACGAAAAATAATGTTAAAGCGAAGCGGACAAGCAAACTACTCGAGAGTTTTGCATTTTGCATTTCGTCTTTATGTAAATTTGTTTGTTACGTTTCGGTTCCGGTTAAGAATGGTAGCCGTTTTAATGATACTGTAAATATTATTTTTTCAAATGTGATCGATCGTCGAATCGTCGTTTTTATAATTAAGTTTACTTAACAATTTTAATGATTTCAGAGAAAATTTTGGAATTTTTTATTAAATAAGACAATATTAGAAAGAACTTTTTTGACGGGAGATCTACCGCGATTCTCAGAACTATTTGTTATTTTTCTGAAGAACAAAAGTTGATCTTTGAAAAATATTTACAAAGAAAAGTCGCGAGAAGTTTATTTTAATCTTAACGATGGCCGACACATTCTTCAAACAAAAGCGAATAGTCATGTCGATTCTTCAGCACAGTCTTTAAAATAAAACAAAAAAAATAACGGGGGAATTTACAAAAATGTCGAACACATATTTAAATATCTCCATGATAATACGAGGAATTTTGCAATAGTCTTATAACTTTGATTGATTCTGGCCCTCCGAACCGAACATTTGTAGTAGAGCCAGCAGCCAAAAGCTTAGTCTGCATTTAAATCTAGTTTTGGTCTCTCTGTCGCATCATTGGTTGATAAACAAGTTTAAAGGCTATTACTTTAAATAACAATTGAGTGCAATCAATAAACGTGCATTCTTAATCATCTAGTTATCTATTCATTAGGTAGGTACTTACGTGATTATGCAATCCCTAATCTGTAACAGGTACACACTGCTTAGATGATATTATATTTGCGACACGTGAGCCGTTTGCCATATGTGCCGTGTGATCTGTCCACGGAATGATTAACGAAAGAGCCCTCTATTATAAAATACATATAACCAAAAGGCAAAAGGGCGGTAACGGAAAATGGCAGATTAGTTTTTTGTGGTCAGTGGAGCATGTCGCCTGATTTGGCATTAATTGACATTTTGAGGCAATTCAATGGACAGTCAATACAATGAATTGAATT
The DNA here is from genome assembly GCA_951813805.1 of Limnephilus auricula. NCBI lineage: Eukaryota > Metazoa > Arthropoda > Insecta > Trichoptera > Limnephilidae > Limnephilus > Limnephilus auricula. The sequence continues at coordinate 38,556,130 of OX638388.1, forward strand.
GACGTTTGCTTGATTCTAATATCACGATCGAGTTGACCACTTGAATGGACTAGTTGTTGTGCTAAGCTAAACGAACGACCTATACTGGTCATCAGGATAACAATGATAATAGGGCATCTCCACGTTTTTTTATTGCATAAAAAAATAAGCAAAAAGTGACGATGATTATGTCATTTTCATTTTATTTTTATGTTGACGAATAAATTTTCTATAGGGAGTCTAAATTTCCCATTTTTGTAATACTGCCAGCGTCAGCCGGCTTCTGACACATTTCTGACAGTAGTACTTTGTTGTTTGTTGACGTGCGTATTTGGTGCCCATGCCAATCACGAGCCGTTTTGATTTTGTTGGTTTTTAGTCGTTTTTAAAATCAATAAATTTGAATGAAAACATAAAAAACAAATATTTTTAGTAGGATGATTAAAATCCGAAAAATGATCTTGAAATATTCCATACATTTTCAACAGAATCCCTCATTTGTGAAAATACCCCATTAATGGGTTTACTAGAAAATAATTCAATGCTTATAAAATCTGTTCCCTAATTAACACGACATACATTTTTACAACAAATCATATTTCGCCGTGGCTCCACTTGTTTGTAACTTCGGTTCAACGAACTCCAAAACTTTTGCCTGGAATTTAATTGTCATTTTCAAAATTTGAACTGATTTGTCGAGAATTTAGACTACGTGTGATTTTCTGCGCTAAAAAAAAAATAACAGATTGTTCTAACCGCAAATTACCAATTATTATAGGTAAGTACCTATCTTATGGGTATCTGAAATTTACGACCGTTGGTTGAATAACATATAACATATTATCTATTTATATTTGCGTCCCGCTCCAGTGTAGTTGATACTTTCAAAGAAAAACCCTGGTGAAAGATCACCATAAAAAAATCAAAACTTTGCCTCAAATGGCTTTAGTCGTGTTTGGTGACCAGATCTGAATAGCCAGGTACCTACACTCCTAACTACTTCTCCTCTTTCCCACTACCTTCATCCCCATAACATATCCTAATTGGGGATGTCATATTCTGACTGATAGTTTGGGAGCAGTTAATTAAAAAAAAATCGTTACGAAGTAACAATCGTTGCACCAATCATTTATAATAGTAAAAATAATAATATTTGGATAATTTGCATAGAGCTGTTTTTGTGAAAAATTATCTCTTGAGCACTGTGCATATTTATAATATACGTAAGTATTTCTACAATCTTATACTTCTAACTACAGACTAGACACACTATTATAACAACTTATGGCTCAAAAATTGCATCCATTGATCACTGATTCAAAACCATATGTACAACGCGATGCTGTTATATTTTTAATTTAGCGAAACGGATTTCTCCTTATAAACCGGCCATTATAAAAAAATAATGTCCAAAAAACTTTTTTATTTAAATTTTTTTATAGAGAACCTACAAGAGTCCTAACTGCTCCTGTCTGGAGCCAGTAAGACTTTGGCATCCCCAATTGGGGTATGTTGTGAGGCTGATGGTAAGTGGGAAAGGAAGGAGACGGGGAATAGGAAGGTAGGGAAGTACCTGGCTATTCAGATCTAGTCACTAAACACGGCTAAAAGCCATTTCAAGAAACGTTTCAATTCAGAATGGTGGTCTTACACCAGGTCGATACCGAGAGTATGTTCCACTCTGGAACATGCCGCAAATATAGTGTATATTATTTTTATTAATTAATTGTGAAATAACACACACAATTTATTTGCGCACGCCGGGATCGAACCCGCGACCTTCGGAATGGAAGTCCAAAGCCTTGTCTCTGGACTACGCCGGTCGTCATGGTAAACTAAAACATTCAGAAAATATTACGCCATGATTCCTACTGGAATAAATTAAATTGGACACGAGTTCTTTACAATATTGTGATGCAAATTGATTATATGCGGTCACCACTTTTGTTTGTGCTCATCCACCAAACAAAACTTAACTCTGTCTAATAATTATGCGATTAACTCGGCATTTAATTTTAATTTGGTAATTTTCTTTGCAGACTAAGAATCAACTAAATGGGAACACTACAGAGCTCATTTTTTTTAATGTGGTTGCTACACATTTAGATTACTGCTCTACGATTTTATATTTGACCAATAAAGGAAACATTAACAAGCTAGAAGTTGTATAGAACAGAGCTATGAGATGTATACCGGGGAAAGGTAAGTACACGCAGGTTAACCAAGATAGCTCAGAAACATTTTTCATGTTTTTTTGGTATCATCATTAAAAAATCACAAAATACCATATAAATATTCATTTGATATTGTGGGAGGGGGGAGGTGTTCCAAATTTGGTACGGTAGGGTTATGGGCGTCAAACATGTTTTCTTTATACTATTTTTCAGTTCACCAAAAATTGTCTTTTCTGGAAGAAGGTGGCCAAATTTGCGTACAAACACTAGTAAAAGCTTTTAAATATTGAGGCTCCTTATCTTTGGTGGTAAGATAAATAAATTAATAAATACACGTTGATAATTTCTAAAAAAAGAACTCTTTCTAGATGTCACCAATATAGTAATAAGTAACTAGCAGTGAAAAACCCGCTCCGCGGGTTTCTGCTGCTAGGCCCTGCGGGCGGCGGCTTTTCGTTCTGCTTCGCCCAGTTTAAGTGTTGGTGACTATTTATAAAACATCACCCTTTTCCAAAACTAACTACTATTATTAACATTAAACTACAGAATACTTATATTTAATAGGTAGATATATAATAGTAGACATTCTTACATTAATACCGTGAATAATGAGAGGAACATAAATCTTCTTAATATTGAATAAAAGCGAAAAATGTTTCCTCTTCTTCATACTTTTTTCCTTAAGTATTATAGATGGCGCCACTTCCGTTTGCAAAACGCGTATGGGCGAGATCTAAATGTGTATATTACGGCAGCAGCTCCGTGGAAAAATGCACGTTCACGGACGGCTCAGAACGGTGTCCATACAGTGTGGCGTGGAGATTTACTCGGAGTCGGGTTCCTTAATTTGAACCGTACGGGCATTATCGTATTAATATACTCCGATATTTAAAATTCTCCGATATTATAATTCTAAAGAACCGATTCCATGACAGATGATCCCGCGACAGTTGACCCCCAGATATTAACCGCATTATATTTACAGAATAAAACAAACGTGTTTGTTTTATTCTTTAAATATATGTCGATTTTAGGTTGGAAATTGGTTAATAATGCACTAAAAATTATAATTTTGTAATAATTAAATTTCAGGGGCCAAAAGAACCATATTTGCAAAAATCACGATTTTGTTTTTAAAATGCAGAAATATCAATTCATTGATGGGGTTTCTCGCTATCCTCCCAATAGCTACCATAATAACGAATATTATTAAAAATAAAATACTCGCAGTGGTTAGAAAACTCGTCCAACCTAACCAATATATAGCCACTATTCATAGGTTCGAGTACCGAATACAAAACACCAACTTAATAAATAAATAAATCGTCAATCTAAAATATTATTTATTAGTGTAGATAAGCTATTGGGAGGATGGTGAGAAACCTCCTGAATCTCTGAAGTCTGCTTTATTTATCTAATTTCACGGTTATTATGAGAGAGGTATGGGGTAATAAGAGATTGCTTTGCAACTATAACAAATTTAATACAATTTCGATGTGAAACGTATTTGTCATATTTTTATACTGATTATAGAAAAAAACGCCTGTACCTATATTGCAGATGTTTGATTTTTGGCAAATATATGAAAATTCGTCAAATTATCTTTCTTAGCTACCTAAATTAGTTTTCTCAAAACATGAAACATGCAAATGCATTTCTTATTGTAGGAATTACGCGGGCTATATCTAAATAGTACACACAATAAATGTTTCCCTGGAAAATATTATGTTTCCGTTAAAGTAATATTGAATGGTCAATAATATCCCAAGTAAAAAATGGTGGCAAAACAATTTTGCTAATTTGATAACCCTTGGACACCGGAAGTTTTAATTTCCGTCAATCGATTTCTGAATGGACGTGAAGGCTTAACAGATAATAAGCGCCTAGTGATGTATTATAATTATAATCAACGAAAATACCCTATGAGAGGACTTGGAATAACCAATATAACGTTCTGTATTTTGTTTAGTATCTAAATCATGATTAGGTATTTTATTAAATTATTCTCTAAGGTATTTTGTTGTGTCATTGATTATAATACATCGGCAGACTGCTGAGCCTTCTGTACATGTTTCACAAATTATTGTGGAGTTCGAATAAATGTAATTTCTGACATTAATTTTTAATGGTTGCTGAATTCGGTATCAAATTCTAGTTCATTTTTCAATATTTCAGTTAATATTCTAGCTGAAAACCATCGACATATCTCCAAAATTTTAGGTCGCAGTCGTATACGCGCACATTTGTCATTTATCGCACGAGAACGTGTCGCTTTTACGGCTGACAGCTAGGCTGTGGAATGAATTCACTCCTACAGAACGTTCATTTCTAAATTTCTTTAAAGACACTTCATAAGATGCTCTCACTATTTGTAAATGGCGTCTTGTCATCACGACTATGGCATCATTTGTGAAGTAAACAGGAGTAGAATACACGTTGGCAAACCATGGATCGGCTATAATACTCCTCGGCTATAATAGATATTTTTTTATTTACAAACATCATTAAATTGCATTAGGAAATCAAATGAGGACTTTTGCACCATCTTTGCGTTATAAAATTAAGATCTAAAACTTACGGCCGTTGTTCCCAACTTTTCGATCGATCAATCTGAGTATCCGATCAGCTAAGTAATTGGTTTAGTGTAACGCTCGATTCGCTTGTTGATCGGAGAGTTGCGTTGAGAAGAGCGTATTTATGCATTTGAGGAGAGTTGAGCTAAAATTTCGGCTAAGCAGTTGATCAGTACGATTGGGAACAATGGTCGTTAGTCACGAAACGATAACAGTAGTTTTCAGTCATTCATATTGTTTTGATACCTATTTGTTGCAAATATCAATTGTGCACGTGAATTTCCAACATTAATTTCTAGGGTCACTTAGACTTCGTAGAGGTCTGGGCCTCAGGTGACTACCCAGGCAGTGCATGACTTCGTCTCAGAACTTCTGTACTTTGTTAATATGACATGTGATATTGCAGTGCAGTTTAGTGCGTTGTAGGCGACGAGCATTCTGCGGAGGTATTGATGAGGTCGGTTCCATGACAAACCAGAACGGAGACAAAATAGAATATTAAAGAAAAGTGAAGAAAATGATAAACAAATAAAAAAACCTAACCAAATATTTTATTACGTCATGTTTGTTACTGTTGTTATACCTGTTTACCGACGAGGTCAACAGTGCGACGCCTGAGTGGCCAGACTAACTACTGGCTCAGGGATTTTAAAGTCCATCTTTACCCGATAGAAGGTGTTTTGGTATAAGTATTAAAGTAATTTTTGTTTCCAGGGCAAGTGCTATCAGCGCTCCGGCTTCGGAGGACGACAGGAGGTGTGCTCGTGCACAGATGACTATTGCAACTCGGCTCCCCGCACCGCCCCCGCCCTGGCAGGATTTGCCGCCCTGATCGCCCTCGTGCACGCCGCCTACTCGCTCAGGTGCTAGGGCCGTCCACCGTCTGATACTAGTCACTCATCACACCACATCACATACCACGCTATTACCAAATCTAGTGTTAAACGTCGGATTTACAGGATGTCACCAAGCCTAATGATTAATGATGCTTATTGTCGGTTTAATAATCTGACACCGAACCTGACGATGTTCAATGTCGGCTTTAGAAACTGGCACCAAATCCGATAATGTTCATTGACGGTTCATAAACTGATACCAAAATTTATAATGTTTAGTGTCGGCTTTACAAACTGACACCAAACCTAATGATGTCCATTGTCGGCTTTATAAACTGACACCAAATCTAACGATGTCTATTGTCGGCTTTATAAACTGACACCAAATCTAACGATGTCATTGTCGGTTCATAAACTGATACCAAACTCTATAATGTTCAGTGACGGCTTTACAAACTGAAACCGAACCTATTGATGTCCATCGTCGGTTTTACATTCTGAGAAACCTAATAATGTCAACTGTCGGCTTTTCCAAAGTCTTCGCGCTATATTTAAAGAAAGAAAAATCGATTAGAGAAAAACTGGATTGAACACCATCTTTTTCCTGTATGTCATCTCATTACGAAACAGGTGGTTATAGTTTTCTGGACTCCGAATTAAGAAATACTTTACATAACATTCCACATATAGGTACATGTGTAAAAAAACCGCATTAAATGCCTGTGAATACTTCCAATCGAATCCCTTTTTCTTCGTTATGTATTTGCTGTCAAATATGTCCAAGCGTCAAGCAAAATGTACCCAATTATGTCGTAGCAATATCGATGTTATTTTTTTAAAATTTTATTTATATTTTTCAGAGCATCTACACTTTTTGTGACCGTCAAAAGATTTTTTCTTAAATATCTTTCAGATAGCACACAAAATGTGAACGAATTTAAAAATGTTATCCAATGTTAAGTTTGTTAATTTTGTTTTTTGTTTTTTGTCAAGTGATCAATGTCGAAGATCAAGTTAGATTAATTTAAATAAGTTATAAATAAATATTTAAAACAATGAATTCGGTTTACTGGAGAATGTCGAGCAAATGTATTGAAATTTGTAAATAATTATGTGTTCCGAATAAGCTTTAAGATTATCGTGAATTTATTTCATACAAAAAATACATACAATAAATTTGATATCTATTTATTTATATTTATTATTAATTCAACCTACATTTTTTACAAATATATTCATTACACTGTTGTTTGAGTAAGTCTGAAAGTCTATTTACATTTTCATCGCGAGTTTTCTAACATGAATTTTCCATTCGACGATCGATTCTTAATCTATATACGTTTAGTTTTTACTTTTCTTTTGTACCATAAGATTTATAATTAATTTGAAATCACATCAGGAAAACACATATCGCTCTTTATAGATGCTTAGTGTTATTTTAATTTTACGCAATGTATTAATGTTTTTTGAGTTAATGTAAATCGAAAAGAATAAATATTATTTTGTGGACTGGTATTCTATTTTATTTCTCGTAAATCGTCCCATTTCCAAAACACATGTATAAATATGATATTTGTATGTAGATTCTTTCCATTTTGTATCTTAATTACTGACCTATATCATGCCGCAATCAAAATAAAACATCTGGGACCCGGCCTCGGAGTCTTATGCCAAACTGTCATTAAAAAAGATCATCACGACAACAATGGAGATGCATTTAATAATTTTAGTTGTCTGCTTCCCAAAATAATTTATTGGTAAGGGGATAGGTGTCACCTTGCAAAAAACATGTACCGATTCATCGTGCGTCACACTAATAATAGCCGTGAACGTGGAAACCACTGATCTTCACGCAGTTGGAAAAAAATAATTCACCAGAAGGAAAATAAACAATATGTACTGTAATGTCATATGGGGTACTTAATTCGGGAAGACAAACAGGTAGCCCGAAAGGAGATGGGGTGACGACAAAAATCATACTCTGTACCAACAAATATTTTTCTAAAAACCACCATTTAATAGCTACATTTATTTTTAATTATTGCCGGCTTTTAAACGATAGTAGATTTTAAGCAATCATATTTCGTAAAAAACTATCCGAAATAAAAAGTTCTTAAATATTTGTCAAGTCAAATAAATATCCTAAATATTAAGAACCACATTATGAAAATCCCGCCTAAAAACAGCGAAAATAAAACAAAATAGCAACAGAACAACGAAATTCCATTATTTCACTACCATTCGTTGGCAGGAACGGAAAAATAATCTGGTATGGTGATATTTTCGTTAAAAAAACTACATCGCTTAACAAATTAAAAATAAAAACTGATCGAATTTTCTACAGAAAACGTAATATGATCTAAAGATACGCGTATTTTCTTTTTATGAAAATAAATTGGGAGTATACCTAATAAGACAAACGATTTCTTTGGATGCAAAATGAATTCGAGGTAAGGGGTTTTAAAACTATTTGATTTATTATAGAATATATTGTTAATCGCAGGTTATACATATTTTACGTATCTCATTTTTCAATTAATAAAAATGTAAAGTAGTCGCACATATTTTTCAGTTTTAATCCTCGTTTTAATGAATTAATGAAATGTAGAAACTTTTAGAGGAACCCAAATCTTATTTGTGCAATAATTTATTTTTTTGACGAGTGCTACGAAAAGTTTTTAGACTGAAATTTTCCACACAAAACAATTTTTTTCTTCATAAAAATATAATATACATATCTAATTATTTTTCATTTTTACTAAAAATTAACTTTTGTTTAATGTATAAAAGCGTAATTTTTTTTAGGTGTTACGTTTGAGTACTTATACACTTTCCTTTCAATAAAAAAGCATACGTAAAAGTTTTTGAGAAATGCACGTTGTTTGGTCTTCATTTGTTTCAGTTCAGCCAAAACCAAGAATTATCATGGGTTCATTGCCCTTTATATCGATTTCTTATAAAATATAGCATTTTAGTGTCAAAAATATTCAAATCAAATATTACATTACTGTTTTGTAGATATAGAATTGAAAAATAACGCGGTAGAAAAATTTTCTCTAATTTTCATTTGGTAAAATATAACCGACCTTTCTCGTCATTGAAATGTGTGAAACGAATTAAATTGCTATCAGGATAGTATAAATATTAATAATTTTTCATTGAAATGCAATGTTAGTTATTTACTTGGTTATAATCTGTGCTCCTGGTAGAATCTCACACCACGCCTTGCAGTGGGTTGGCGCAACGTGGCTCGCGTGACCTCCCTACGTTTTGTGGGGCGTATTCCCCTCGACTTTTCCTCGTTTCCCTTCCCTTCCACCCCTCACCCGGTTACAGTTCCCGTACACCTATTCTGCTTTCTGCGCCCCGGATACAAGTTGCCCCGAATTGACCCGATTTCGATGTCTCAAGGTGATTTCGTTTTCAAATTAGGTCACTCGGTTAAAAGCGCTCAATAAAATTGATTAAAAATGTATTTTAATTATTTTTTTAATGATATCTACTTTATTTTTATTTTCTATCAATTCATAAAATCCGGTTAGTTGTTCCAAAGCGTCGGGTCTCCACGCGGACGTCACAGGTTCACCCTTTGCCAGCTCCTTCATCATTGCATAAGCAATATGCATTTACGATGACAGTAAGAGAAATTAAAATTTGTCAAGTTATTTGTAACATGGGAATGTTTGCCTTTGTTGAAAAAACAGAATAAAATTACTAAATTAATAATTGAAAAATCAAATTGCTTTCATTTTCATTAGTTTTATCTCAGTAAAATCTACTCATGGCTTCAACAAAGACGCATTCAGGAGTCCCTATCTTATTCTACTGCGGTGGCCTCGGTCCATTGCAAGCACATTGTCGTCTTTCCTCCGGAAATTTCAATAGATTTTGTCACTCAATTAATTGTTTGATTTTTCATAACCATTTTACAGTAAAATTTTTCGAACAAAGATTTAATTCAGATTGAAGAATGACAAGGTAAATCAAAACGTCATCGGAAAACAGCTGATTTTGACTGACGCGAATGGAATTCTTTTGAATTTGAATATTGATTGAAATATTTTATATTTTTCTTTCTCAAAAATAATTATGGAAACATGTTCAATAAAAATAATATTAATTTTCAACAACTTTACTACTGTAGTGGGTTTCACCAACTTAATTACTGAGGTGCAGTCTCTGACTATACAATATCATACACGGTGTCGGGAAACTAGTGGTATAAGTGGGGAAACTGATGAATCTCGAAGTTAGAAGTTTTTAGGTCAAATATGAAAAAAAAAATCGGTAGCTGGGGGGTTTATATATTAGCTGTTTTAAAAATGCGTTGAAGTGTTAACCTAGCCTAGCTTCAAAAGTTTTTTGGGTTCTCTATGTGTATTGTCTATTCGCCAGTTTTCGCTTCTACCTACCATGAGTTTACGGACACTATAAACATTTAAAAATATTTTTCTTAGATGTTTTTTAAAATAATTTTTAAAATTTTTAACACAACGCAAGTTAATACGGAAGCAAAAAGTGCACTACAAAGGTAAATATGTATAGGTTACCTGGTGACCGGATGACTCGGAATGAATTCAACTCAACACCTCCTTAAAAGTCATTAAGAATGATGAAAAAAAAAAATTGGTTAAATAGGTCAGGTTAGGTTAGGTTACTAGCTATTTTTTTTTTTAATGACTTCAAATAGGTGTTGAGTTTGGTAGACGGGTATGGGTACCGCCGACCCGAAAACCATTTATTGGATAACCAACACTTTTGCCATAGGTCACCCCAAGTGGTTCGCTACGTTTGGTGACTTAGCAGGGGTGCCCGGGTTCATTGGTTGAGGTTTGTCCGGGTTTTGGCAGTGGATGCGTCTGACCACCAATTGCATGGCAGGCCAGATTGGGAGAGACTGGTTGAGGGAGGCCTTTTAGGCCCTTATCCAGCAGGGCTTTCGCGGAACATAACCTTGCACCGTAGTGAGAGCGATGGAATCATTCGTCCGTCACTCCTGGACACACTGACCCCCAGATTCCTACCCACCCCTCAAACCTTTTTCTTTCCCAGAACATCCTCTCCTTCCTTTCCTAAAAACAACTCCACACAGCATCCCCAAAGATGACACAGGCCCCGGGAGAAATTATTTTCTTCAGGGCCTCCTGTGTGGAGCAATTGTAAAAAAAAGAAGAGTCGAGTTTATTTTGAGTTATCATGGAACCAGTTTACCTATACTATAGGTATCAGATTTTGTAAATGAAAATTGTCTCCCAAAAAAGTCGCAAAGATCGCAACTCAGTGAAGAGTTTATAAAGTCATATATCTATCAATTTATACAGGGTGTTAAGGTACGTACTTGACTTACTTTAACCAGTGATTCCTGACATTATTTGGAATAAAAAATGTTAATGAAATTTTGGTCTCCGGTGACATTTTTGAACTTTTTTTTTCTACAAAAACATAAAAAAATAGTAGGTGTTGGACAGTTGGGGGAGGGGTAAGAGGTTGTGTGGTTATTTGGCTAAGTGACCAGTGATGACATGCAAAAGAATTTTTTTTGGTTTGATTTGGAAGAAAAAAAAATTGAAAAAAAAACAGATAAGTCTTCTTAAAAGTCACTGGAGACCAAAATTTCATTTACATTTTTTATTCCAATAATGTCAGGAATCACTGGTTAAAGTAAGTCTAGTACGTACCTTAACACCCCGTATAAAGAAGTGTCTGTTGCTGACAACGGACGGGCGGCAGTTTTATTCCGAGGCTCATGAAATTTTGAACCCTTGACTTTCAAAAAAAGAGGTTGTCTACATTACATCATCTTCTTCCCCTTGTCCTATTTGGCAGTTTTATTCCGAGGCTCATGAAATTTTGAACCCTTGACTATCAAAAAAAGAGGTTGTCTACATTACATCATCTTCATCATCATCTTCTTCCCCTTGTCCTATTTGGCAGTTTTATTCCGAGGCTCATGAAATTTTGAACCCTTGACTATCAAAAAAAGAGGTTGTCTACATTACATCATCTTCATCATCATCTTCTTCCCCTTGTCCTATTTGGCAGTTTTATTCCGAGGCTCATGAAATTTTGAACCCTTGACTATCAAAAAAAGAGGTTGTCTACATTACATCATCTTCTTCCCCTTGTCCTATTCGGGTCGGGGACCCACTGCAACCACAAGGCTTCTCCATGTCCCGGTCTTGTGCTGATTGTTCAGCCTCCGTCCATGGCAGACCCATCCTCTCCTCATTACATCTCTGTCTACATTACATCTTGAAAACGTCTGATTAAAGCCCGGGCAACGCTAGGTACCGGTGGCTAGCCTAATAATAATTAAGTTAGCAGTAATAATAACGTCAGATTATCAAATTTATTTCCACGGAAAAATAATAATATGAAAACTTCAATAGTATTATAGATGACGCCACTTCCATTTGCACATCGCACGCTGAGCGAGTGATAAGTGTTAATATCACGGCAGTAGCTCCGTTAAAAATTTCACGTACACGGACGGGTCTGAACGGTTTCTATACAGAGTGTATCGGTACGTACCCGACAAACTTTAACCAGGGATTCCTGATCATATTTAGAGTAAAAAATGTAATGGCGACCTTGGTCTCCGGTAACGTTTATTTTCAATAAAAAAAATTAAAAGATTCCACGTGCTGTCCACATCTCTGCGCTACCCCCACCTCGCCTACCGCCGCGATGTCTATCGCGTTATTGGTGCGGGTAGCGAGATGGGGTAGAGTGGAGTGGTGGACAGTGACGGAGTGTGCAATTATTATTATTTTTTTTTTTTTTTAATTGAAAATAAACATTACCGGAGAGCAAAGTCGCCATAACATTTTTTACTCTAAATATGATCAGGAATCGCTGGTTAAAGTTTGTCAGGTACGTAACGATACACCCTGTATAGTGTGGCATCAGAGATTTACTCGGAGTCGGGTTCTTAAATTTCAACCGTACAGGCATTAGGGTACCAATAATGTCAGATAACGGCAATGCGGATAATAATAATAATTTATTAATTTTATTGTTAGATGTCCAGTGAAAATATCTACATAAACTTAAGGGAATCTGCTGGTATTGCTATTTCTCCAGGGGACTTACTCGGCGTGCAGATGGAGTCAGGTTTGCTAAAATTAAATTAATTTTAAAAATATACATTTTGTTTTATTGAAAGACTTCACCCCCCTTTAAGACGAGCGTCATGTATACATGCCAACCGATTGCGTGCCTAAAAGACAAGCGTCATCTATACATGCCGCAGTTGTATTGAAATTTGCAATACCAGTCCACGGGTATTGCAAATTCTTTAACGACATTGTCCTAAAAAGGTTACATGTTTTTCCAGGTTACACACCCATTCAAAACAGCAATGAAGTTGAGACATTGCAAATAATGGGATCGACTTCCTACACCACCTGCGAACTTGACGTACTGAACAAGTAAAAAACATTTTTTATTAGAATTTTTTTGTTTTTGTTTCTTGAATGTTTTTAATAACAAAAAAATTATATTGCCTTGTAAATTAAAACTCGGAAATACATAATTTCGCAAAGAAAATAAAATACTTGATAATTTTTAGGAAATTATATTTAAAATTTTTTGCTGATTTAAACAGTAGTTGTCAAAGTGAATGGAGCATAAAAAAACACAAGTAATAAATCATTACCTTTTTAGGCAAATTCCAACAAATTTGGCAATGTACGTATCTGCAAATTCATCTCTGAAAGAAAATGCGTTCAATTATCCACACAACATAGGTATTTTGGAAGCCAATATACCCGACTCTATGACACATTCTTCAGTTATGCAAAGGAAAATTGTGAAATCAAACAATCAGTACAATACAACTTATATGAAGCCACCAAGAGCCGACACCTTCGGAAAAACGCTTATGAAACCAATCGCCTTCAAAGACATAACTGAAGAGAGACAGCAGTATGACTTGTCACATTCAAAGTCCTCGACAAGTTTAGATTTTTTGGCCGAAGGAGAAAGGATGGTGTCGGATTTGTGTAATATTTCTAATGAATCATATCAAACAGAATCCACGCCACGGGAAACCAAAAACAAACACGAATATATATGTTCAAAATGTTCGTGCACTTCCAAAATGAATACTAAACCATATTTGGCTCAATCCACTTCCAGAGATCGACCAGTCACATACGACGAGTCCGTTTCAATACAAATTATAAAGTTGGCAGTGGAAGCGTGCACCGCAGCCGAGAACATCGCCATCGCTAACAAGAATAGGCCGTGCTTTAAAAATATACAAACCATTTGCGAAAAGACCAGGTCCAATGTTCAAAAGCCAGACTCTGCCGTGGCGAATCTACACTCTCAGGGAGTTCCGTGGGTAATAAAGAACTTTATTTTTTCCTTCGTCCGAATTTTGGATGGCTGGAAAGGTATTAAGGAACTGCTTTGTGAAAAACACGAAAGTTTCAAAAGAATCGAAAATAAGTATTACAATCCTCAAATACGAGAGAGCTTTGTAGAATGGCAGATTGCAACTAGTAACATGTTGAACCACATTTACAAAACATTTAAAGCATTGGATAGCGGATTTCAGGCCGAGCAACAAAGATACAAGCAAAATGCTAATGGAATCAATTTTTCTGCAGTGCAGAAGCAGCCGTCAAAACTGTTAGTAGTCCCTCCCCCTGCCAACCCTCCCAGTTATAATCCACCTGTCAACCAGTGGGGAACTAATGTATTTCCTCATGTATTTCCCATTTGGACGCACCCAACAGCAGTCCCCAATGTCCCTCTTATGCAGACAGTGTACCCTGGCCCTCTTCCCAGGAGTGATTGCGACCCTAACAAGAGACCCGTCAATTCGATCAGTGCTATTGAGGTTCTAGAAACCAAAGATGATATTAAATTTACAAATAATATTTATTGCGCACAAAAGAATTCAGGAAGCTGGTTGCAGCCGCGTGGCAAAGAATTTCTGTCAAAATATCAACAAACATCAGCGAACATTTCAAAACTCGAAGAGCTTCCGAAAATGGCGCATGAAAGTAATGAATTTCAGAAAATTAGTAATATTGAATCACTACCTTTAACTCCCGAGCAGTTATTTAATATTAATGAAACAAGGGAGTCCTTTCCAATACAAAATACAAATTACTGGTCACATGAAAATACTAACAGTATTAATAGGAACCCAGTTGACTCTTTAAAATGTGGTCCGCAATTCAACGAAATAGAAAAATTTTCAAACAGAAATACTTTTTCTTTGGTACCTAATTCAGCATTTGCAAGCAATGTTACATCCACTTGCAGTTTTGAATCAGATGGTGAAATTAATGAGACATCAAAGGTTTACATGAAACCGGGCAGTTACAATATTCCCATAAAGCAATCTGACATTCCACCTGAATCCGATTTTGGGACGGTGGAAACTTTGACTGTACATAACTCTCTCATGAATAAGGGTACAGTACCAAAAGTATTGAGTTTACCTTTCACTAAAGCCCCAGAAACTGCCTTTCCTCAGCCATTGTTTGACTGCAACTCTTATAATTTAAGCAAGCACATTCAACCACTTGAAAACATTCCAAATGTAAGCATTTATACACCAGACTTAGGCCTCAATAAAATAATTCCAAGACTCAACCAAGGCTACCTCAAATGCTCCGACAAGGAATGGGAAGCTGCTAAACAAATGGCTCCTAAGATACACACAACCATGTACAGTGGTCCCAATGATTCCAAAACCAATGCCCAGAGACTGTACGAAGCATTAGCGACAAATCAACTAACTGAAAACAGGTTGACAGATCCGCAGACTGAGGAAACACAAAACAACCTGTATGTGGACAGTGTGAGTTGGAACAAGGTCTCTCAAGAATTTTTTGGAGAACATGCTCAACCAATTAAAAAATCAGTTGATAATGCAAATGAAATTCACATAAATAACTTGGTCATTTGTTCAGAATTGAGCAAACCCAATTCTGACACTGATAAAAATGTAGAAATACTTTCTAGCGCAGAAACGTACGGGCAAGAGTTGACGGTAGATGTGGGTATCGGTGAACATCTCTTAACTTCAAGTGAAAATGGACAAAATTCTAAAGTATCTATGTCTGGGGAGTCTTGTTATTTGGAGAGAGATTATGCTTCGTGTGACACAGTCAAGAAACTGAAGAAAAAAGTCAACAACTTAACAAGTAAGAATAGTGCCCGCAAGAAGAATGATATTCCTTTATCAGCCGGATTAAAAAGGATGGAAAGCATTTTGTTTGCATTGTGGGATATGGATAAGAAGAACGACAGTAAGTTTGGATTGGATATAAGCGAGGTGAGTTCTTTAGAAAGTATATATAATGGTCTATGCAAATCCATCAATGCATAACTCAACCTGATATGCCATTAAATAACACATTGTTGAAATTAAATTCAGATTTTCAGTGTTGGAGAATAGTCCAAGTGGATATTAATATCTAAGTCCTACGAGTGACAGTTAAAATTGTCTTAAAAAAAGGGTTACTATAATTTCACAAAGCTGTTTGTTGTCTCTCCAGAGAATGATGGATTTGTATAAAAAATAATAACAAATGTTATGTAATTTCATTTGAGCAATTGTATTAACATAATTTTCTATGTGATCTTTTTTCAGGCCCCACATTATTTTGAGGTAGTAAAAAATCCTTTAATGTTCTCCAATATTTCTGATCGGATTCAAAATTCCTTTTATACCAATGTCCACCAAGTGGCTCACGACATTCGGTCTATCTTTTATAATGCATATGAATATTTGAAGGTACAAGTTATTAATATCACGAATCATTCTCAGTTACATTTTCATTATGGAGATATGTATCCGTTTCCGAAACAATTTATTTATCAAATGCTGTTCAGAATTGAATATTTACATTTTGGATGTCTAAAAACACACATATCTTTAATATGTCTATCGATGTAAAGAGTAGGTACATGACTTTGCGTTATGCTTTTTACAAAAGTTGGAATTTTTTTAGGTTTACCCTGATGACAAACTAAGAACCCAAGTATCTGAAATGGGTGCATATTTTGAGAAACTTTTTTCTGAAGATGTTTTAAATGTAAACACTCCTCGAGATAAGAATCGGAAACAGAAGAAAAGGTCTGAGTTTGTGGATGAGAAAAGAATGAATATGTTTCCTCGTGATGCTAAGAAAATGGAAAAAGAAAAATGTCACACATAAAATAGAATACCTAAGCTGTTTCCATAGTTTATTTGGAAAAAGAGTTTCCAAAATATATTGTTTCTTTTTCTTCTTCATTTTCTAGCCATTTGGCATTTAGCTTTGGACATGTCTTCCTTGATTGTCTCCGGTTTTGCAGAATCTTGACGACTTTCTGTCTGTCAGATCATCTCATGGGCGGCTTTTGTACCGAGGTCATTGAATTAATTAATTTTTTAGCCGTCCCCGTGCCATATGCCCGACATACTACATAGTCTATTTGAGTATGGATATTGTGAATAATATCAGTTAACTTTGTATCGCTTCTAATCCACTACACAACATGTAATATAAACTCAATGTACAGTAATAATATTGTTTTACGTTTAGATTTCTTTAAAATTTTACAAAGTAATAAGAATTATTCATGTGATCAGTATCTACACAATAGATAAATATTTAAAAAATATATTATGCTATTATGAGTTAAGTTTAAAAGTAATGAGAATTTTTACCAAATGGCCATGAAGAAATTTTATACAAATTATATTAAAATTATTATTTATTTGATTATAATTAACGCCTCACGTCTTTTCCAGGTCACCAAAATGAGTATGTAATGCATTTTATTTTTATTATTTTTGTAAAACGTAATGTATTGTAAATAGGAGTATAACTCAACAACTTGAGCGTTCGCATTAATAATTGAAATAGGCGTCCAGCGTCCGTGATTTCTGAGCGTTCGATTTGGAAATTTAGCGCCTCAAAACCATCCCTCTAAATTTTAATATCTATACATCCACTGCATACAGTTTTAGAGAGCCATTGAATGTACCCATATTTAACAGTCTATCCCTTATTTTTAGCATTTATAAAAACATTATAAAAAATCATTAAATTTATAAAAGCGTAAATTCTTCAAATTATTTACTAGAATTGGCATAAGTAGTACCTACTGGAGAATAATATGACTTCTATATGTTGCCTATTCCCTACGTGAAAACACAGATATAAGTTTAAATTCGAATATTCATTTTTTAATACAATAATATAACACATTATCAACGATTTGTAAGAAAAAAATATTTCAATAATTTCAGTCTGAATAAATAATTCAGAAGAGATGCGAGACATTTCTTATTGACAAGTGAAAATACTAAGGATGAGTTGTTTCAAAAAATTTGAACAATTCATTAAATTTTTTAGGTTCATTTTCACGTTTTGTGATTATTTCAGATTTAAGAAGCAACTGGCCTATAATGATATAATAACAGAACTTGAATAGAACATAAATAGAAAGTGAAAATTAACTTTAAAAAAATTATGAATTGTTAAAATTTTTTGAAACAACCCATTTTAAATCATCTTTATGATTAATTGAAGTACAGAATGCGCGGGGACTTTTGAAATAATTCCAATAAATGTTTTAAAATATCACTACAAATTGGCCACATTTTGGCAAGTAAACGCTTGAGGATGTTTTCAAATTGGCTAAAATGTGGCCGAAAACATTCTAGTGGTGAAATAAAAAAATTGTGTGTAAATGAAAGCTGGTAAAAATGGTGCAGAGGTCTTTCCCTGTTTACATTACCTCATCAAGCAGAAAATTTACTGTAATTTAATTGAAACCTTGATACCTAAATAACCATGAGATTATTTATGTTATTTTTATATATTATCTATTTTTTGCATACTTTTGTGTTGTATATAAATTAATTCCATCATCAAAACACAGCGGGTCACTCCAATTCGCTTTGTTTATTCCTTTCTGAGGAATTTTTTTTATTAAGTTTAAAAGTTCTTGTAATATTGTTCTTGAAGTACTGAAGGTATTTATAAATATTATTGCGTTAAGTACATATTAATTGTTATTTATTTCACCATGTACAGCAAATTTTATTTAAAAATTTATAGTATAAGAATTTAACAAGAATATTATAATTGATCGTAAAATGCTTTTTTATGTGTAAATTTCCTTTTTTTATTTATTATTATGAATTGCAATGACAATGTTAGTCGCATTTAATAATTGAATGGTAAGGTTGCACATTTGTTATGTAACATCATGCCAGCTGTGCTTTAACTGTGATAGTAATTTGACAAAAAACAACCTAGTCATGACTTTTATATTTTCATTGTAGAAGTTAAATGTTTAATTTTGTCAACCTTATATTATTTTTAATTAATAAGCAGATAGTCTGTTTGTCCTAATGTAGTAGGATTATTAAAATCGATACTTATTTTGTTCAAATCAATAAACGCTTTATAATAAGACTAGTTTTTTTTAACGGTTTGGATATGTCACTATTGTCTATAAAAATAATCTCAAAATTAAAAAACTCATCACGTTTTTGACATACAGCGTAACCCTCTTAAGAAGTTTCTTTCATGCTTAAGAAGTTTGGCTTTTTCCATTGAACAAAGAAGGACTTTTTCGGTCCCTTGGAGACTGAATGACCCAATTTATCCCACGTATAAGGTTTTCTCGCTCAAGAAGTTTTTTTCTCCGGTCCCTTGGAAAACTTTTTAAGAGGATTTCACTGTACATATGAATAATTGAGAAATTTGTATAGCGCCATTTTTGTGAAAAATCATCTCAATTACATTATTTACAATACATTTTTTTACCATGGGTGTAATTTTGTACCATGGTGCCGTCTCACATGTTGAGATATAAGCACACGGGGCATGTATTTTCCCGTCAACTATGCTTAGAGGTTAGCAAATGGGGTATGTATTTCACTGTCAACTATCCTGAGACGGTAGCCCAGAAAGAATTAAGTGCATACATTTGAAATTAAATGTCGACTTAAAACACGAAACAAAAACTAATAAATAAAAAAAACTTTATTTGATGATATTTAATTTTATTCAGCTTGATACAAGTTAATGAGCTACAAAGTAACACCCACCTACGTAAATGTGGGTAACATTATGTAGCTATCAAAAAATTTCAGTCTTCACAGACCAAAAGGCACAAAACGCTTAAATATAACAATAAACCAAGTATTCCACTTGTCATAAAAAAAAAACAAGAGAAAAAATTACAGTACATATTCGTTACGGAATAAAACATTGATTAGATGTTCCCCATCATGTTTTTATTGACTGGGTGGGTTGGTTATATTGACTGTGAAGAGGTTCAAGGGAATAAAAATTAACTGTTTTCTTTATATTACACAAAACAAATTTTTTGAGAAAATTATGTTGATTACCCTATTTATATTTTAATACAAAACAAACTGGGGTATCGTTTAATTGAACTGGAGGTCAGGGTCAACAGTGTGATAATATATAATTGATTAGCAAACTTTGATAAAGTTGGTCAACTTCTTAGTAAATTGTACATATATTTTCATCCAAATATTTTATAAACATCTAAAAATTGCTTATATTTTATAAGGTTTGTCAAAGATATTTTAAAAACAAAATTATTTCAATTGGACAAAAACATATAATAAAGAATATAACACAAGAAGAACCTTCTGTACAAATATGAATGGAAACAAATGTGCCACTGACTTAGTACCTTTTGGTTCTAGATCATTTAGCATGCGGTATGTCTCTCTTACACTTGCCTCAAATTGTATATCACCATCCCTTTTAAATTTCATAATCATGGTGAAACACAGTTTTGTATGGAAATATAGGCCGAAATTAGGCCCATAATTGGATCACGAAACTTGCCCACAAGGCACTTCTTGTATTATTCTTTACTCTATGGACAAAAATAATTCAATGGTCAACTAAATCCATAGAAACACTATTTAACGAGAAGATTTCAATTGACAAAAACCAACACGTGTCATTGGCACTAAGTACATGAACTAAAAATCTAAATTGTAAAAAACATTTCCAAAGTTTTTCTTTTTTACGATTTAATTTATTTTTTATAGTGATTCATTCTCATTAAATAGAATTTTGTAATCAACAAATATTAACAGTTTCCCAGGCGATTACGCAAATACACTTAAAATAAAATAAAAACCATTTTGGGCTATCACACAAATGCGCACGCAATTAAATATGTGCGTAAATGGTTGACATAAAATAAATACATTTAAAAAATTGATTATTGCTAAAATAATTTGCCTGGGAAGCGGTTAACAGTAATGACATCTAATATTTACATCTAAACAACTAACATTTAGACACATTATTCTATAGATTCCGCAAAACGATTATAAAATGATTTCAATGAATTTTATTTATTTGATTTGGTAGGTTCGTTTGATGCGAATTGGTGATTTCGAAAACACAAGTTCATAAAAGAAGGTTCATTAAAAAAATAAGAAATTATTCATACTCAAAATCACCAGTGCATTTACGTACAAATAGTGTAAGACTTGACTACTATGTACCTACTTCCTATTGATTGCACCTTACAATTATCCTTGAAGCACATTAGCTCACTTATAAACACAATTGGCTAAACCCATATTACTGAAATGCTTTATAGATAGTGCCTATTAATGAGCCTAAATAACTGAAAATAAAATATGTACAGTTTTATACATAACTATAACAATCACATTAACCACAATAAAAATTAGGAAATTAAAACTGCAGTTTAGAGTCTCCGTGCAGAGTTTTGTCCACAGCTGAAGCCCTCTCCAATAGCAGGGTCTTCTGATCTTCGGAGAGGATGGCATTCTTGTCAGCGTTCTTCACCAGGAAGTGGTTGATAAAGAGGCGGAGGCCCTCGCGGAAGAGGTGCAGCTTGCGGGACACGGCCACCCGCTGGAACACCTCGAGGCAGGTTTGCCAGCGCTTGTGCAGCAGCACAGCCAGCAGGATCTGACGCATCAGTCGCAGGGTTGCTTTGTTCAGGTCCGCAAATTGCACTACCTGCAAATTAAAACATATGTTCACATTCCGGCTACCATTTTTGCTAACATTTAGCCTCGAGTTTATATAAGGCGACGGACCCAAAACCTGACAGGACTCCAATAAATGGCAGGGCAACAATAAAAACTCTCTAAAAAGTGTCCGTAATACAATATATTTATTTTTATTTTTTATTAACCAAGATGATATTCTAATATATACAAACATATATATATATATATATTTTTTTTTTGGTATATACCACCTCACTAGGCTGAGCCTCTTCCGAGGTGGCAGGAACTATATAATATGTTTCATAACACTGTCTTTTCCACAAATTTGTAAAATGGAACCAGTGGCGCCATCTATGCACAATATATGATAATCCAGCAGTAAATCCAAGATGGCAGTAGATTTTGTAAAAGTTTTTTTGTCAAATCTTCTTCAATCCGGCCAGTGATCGAATTTGGTCATGCATATTGGTGTCAAACAACATAATATTTTCATTGGCAATGAATGAACCACATTGTTTAACATTTTGAATCGGGCCACTAGTAATAACACTCTATATGTTAAAGGCAATAAAGTATAAATTTCCGTTTTCCACCAGCCACCTGTTTTGATTTATGCAAGAAAAAAACCTGGCCAAAAGGTGTGTTTTATTTTATTTTGTGAATTTCAGGCACATATATAAAAATATTTCACAATCATTTTCTAAAGAACTTAATTTGCCACTTTATATAATAAAACCAAGATCGAAAAGGGACTTGTGAGTAGGAGAATTCTGAACTTTAAAGCAGTTTTTATAGGCCTAATACTTTATTTTTTCTGTGCTTAAAAATGCCAAGATGTGTTGTGGAATCACTTGACTGAGTGGCGCTTCTCGGTATACTCAGATTTATCAATCGAAAACTTGGGACACAACGGCTGTTAGTAATATATTATGATCACCACATTGTTTTGGAAAGTCGAGTTGGTATATTTAGCCCTGAGAAAGGAACGGTTGTTCCGAAACCGGTCGGCGCATATAAAAAAAGTATAGTGGTTCAAACAAAGAAATATTGATTGAAATATTTACCAGTTTCTATCTGGTTTCATAATCAATCTTATCTTAGCTATGATTAATTTGCCTTTTTCATTCTCAATTTGGGAACGTTGTAAAGTGGAAGGAAGACAGGGAAAGTTTTTAAGTCATCAGCACATCACAAATAACATTGGCTGACAACTGACATAAAAATAATATTAGAAACAAAACGTACCTTGAGTATTGATATTGGCAATCCTTTCTCTAGGAACAAATGGGTAATGAACTGTCCTAAATTTGCAATTTGAAACGCAGGGTATGTATCAATTTCCTTCAGTTTATCCCAAATGCTGTATTGAATAGACATCTGAAATAAAGAAAAAAGACATGATTATTTTATGGAAATCATAAAACAGATTTTAACAAAAAGTGTCAGTTATTTACTTTTAGCATTTTTGCAGTTCGTATAATAATTGATTGAGCCACTGATGTCAGAAGAGATAGACATGTCCAAATGCAAAATCTGGGTGTCATTTCGACGAGCTGTAACAATCTTTTTGGCACCAGGAGGGTTCAAGCATGTCTTGAATAAACAACTATTCATTCATTGACCGTCGGCGAGTGCACATCGAAATAACCAGATCCTGTGTAGAAAAGCAAAGTTAGCTAAAGCCACCTAAAGTAAGGTTACGTTTTGTAACGCAGTCCGTTGTGGGACTTTTCAGAGCAGGGTTTGATTGTTCGATTTTAACTGGATTGTAAAGCATTCACTCACCGTTCACTCTTTCGTTTAAGGCGGTGAGTGAATTATAAAACAATTGTAAAGGTGTCAAACTGAACACTGTACCAAATATTCCATTTTGGAAACAAGCTGAACCATTTCACCCGATTTGAGATTTGCAGTTACGGTTATTACGCAGTGAGTAATTCGCGCGCCATTGTAAAAAGGACTACTCATTAGTAAGCACATTTAATTTTCGAATACTAAAATAGCGATACTACAACGGGAGTCGCCTGTAGACTGTCGGATTCATTTATTGACAAAGCATTGAAAGGAACACGCCTACGCTACGTCCCCGATCCGCCCAACTTGGTTTGTTCCCCTCGCCCTTATTGGCAGCTCTAGCTCTTACATATTCTATGGATTGAGCGCTGTTTTAAAAGCCATAGATCAACTGTACAATATGTAAAGTGTAGTTTGTTTACCTGAAATTTTCTGTCATAATCACAATATTTTTGGGCTAAGACTGCATAGTAGGGATTGTAAGTTTTCTCCTGCAGACAGCAAGCTATGAGGATGTGGATGATTTCTCTCTCCTGCTGATTCTTGAGGCCTATTTGCTGCAGTTTTTCGAATGCATCCATGTAATCCTGTAACCATAGAATTTGATCATAAATTATAGTCTAACACATACATTTTATACAATTTTAAATAAAACTATAAATAATATGGAAAACCTTATATGTAGGATAAATTGGGTGATTCTGTCTTCAAGGGACTGAAAAAAACCAAACTGCTTGAGCATGAAAACATCTTAAGAAGGTTTCACTGTATTTTTTTCACATATATATTTATTTTTTATCAGTTTTTTTACATATATATATATATGTGAAATAAATACAGTGAAACCCTCTTAAGATGTTTTCATGCACAAGCAGTTTGGTTTTTTCGGTCCCTTGAAGACTGAATCATCCAATTTATCCTACATTTAAGGTTTTCCCTTTTAAGACTTTTAAGTTTTCCATTTCCCTAAAAAACTTCTTATGAGAGTTTCACTTAGAAATACTTATTTGTGATACAGTCAAAAAAAATTTTTTTTCGGCTACTACATTAACAATGCCATTTTTGTTAATATTAGCACTAGCTCAACAAGTCACGAGCCGCCACTGGTTAAAAGATGCCCAACAGACCACAAAAAATACAGTATACTTACTTACACAAAATATATCTAAGTGAAGAGGTGTGCAGAGAGGATGTACCGCCGAACAACAAAAATGTTAAATATATTTTCATTCAAATGCATCAAGGATAAAACTGCTTGTCTATATACTGTATATACCAGCGTATAAGTACAAAATAAACGAGACTGTAAATAAATTCGTTTGATATCCATACCAAATTATTATTAAAGGTAGGAAATAGATTGAAGAAATTGACAATGAGACTGTAAAAAAATGTTTTGCACAATTGATTGATCTTTTGCAACTAAACATTAAAAAGAAAATAAACCATGTAAAATGTTTTAAAACTATCCAATTATTAGACAAGATATGTCTTGTCGAAAAACGGACACCAGAAGGCTCATGAAAGAATGAGAAGGAGATGTCTACCTCGGCACCCATGATAATGCAGAAGATGTTCCTGCGCAGGTCGGTATTGATGCGCTGCTTGAGGGCCAGCTCCATAAGTTGACTGTGCTTGCTGTCCTCGGCCACCGGCTTGCTGGACTGCTCTCTCTCTTCCCGGGCGGAGCCCTCCCATGCCGATCCCACCACCCACCATTTCCCCCGTTCATCGGCTGGAATGCAAATTCAATAGATAAAATATTTAATAAACCTACTTCTGCGCAAAAGACGGCGGTATGTCTTATTTCTAATGCACAGGCACAATTTGAGCATGCTGAGTTTGTTTTACAGGTATTTCAATCTGCTGTAAGGAGCTAGCAGCGTTGATTCTTGACGCACATACACGAAACTCTACAGACACGAGCAGAACACCCGTTCACAGTTGATGTTGGCTTCGTGAGAAGGGGTTGTTTCTTCTACTTGTTTTTGTGTAAGTCAGTTCGTATGTGGAACAAGCTGCCGGCATCTGTTTTTCTTCCTTTATTATGCATTAATAAATTCCTTCCTACAGTTATCTACTTTAACCCGCCTCACAACGCTGTCCAACAGGGTGGCGATATAGTTCCACTGTCTTTAAACTGTTGTACAGACAGGGGCACACTTGTAAGGTGTCACATATCGATCTCAGTTGATACAAAGTTTTGAGATAATGAGGAAAGCAATATTCGAATGCTCGCCATAAATCAAAAACTAATACCAGGAGGCATAACAGTCTGGTCATCATAACATTTTGAAATATCCTACTAGTAACCCAGAAAATATCAACAATTTGGTTAATTCACTACGAATTTGTCAGCATTATAATTCATTTGGTGATTTTTACGAGTAATCTGAATATTGTACCAGATAGAGAACACAATTTTACATAAAACTGCATTCTCAACTAAAATTTCGACTTTTCGGAGACCAATCAACTGGACCAAGGCTGCCCAAACCCAGGCCCCGGGGTTGGGGCCTGAGGTTATGTAGAAATTAATAGAGGAACAAATGACCCTAATTTAACATTAATTAATAAAGTAAGGAAAAACAATCTATTCACCTCTTCTTAGTATATTCACAAAACCTAAGCAATATTCATAGCAGTAACGTCATTATTAAACAATTAAGAACAAATTGCAAAATACCCTAGGGGAGAATCTATTCAGGAAATCGGTCCGATAATAAATCAATTTCTCACTTTCAAAATTGACATTTACAATCGTATAAATAAGTCGTCTAATTGTGGAACAACTACAGTTTGAAAATGGCCTTGTAAGCCGAAACAGTTTTCACAATAATATAAAACTAAAACACTTGCAGAACCGTATAATAAATATTAAATTTTTAAAATTGAATTAAAAAAAAAAAAATGTAGAAGGTAGTTATTGTCTTCACCTCTGAGTAGATCTTCGAGCTTGATATTCAGGGGAACGATATAATTTCCTTTTCTAATAATCCCTTTCATCGCCTTTTTCAACTCTTCCGTGTAGGAGGGATCATAGTTGGGTATTTTGTTCATGTTGTTGTTTTTGATGGCTAGCAGTACGTCCAGCAAGAATTTCACACGGGACCTGAATTACAAAACAACAAACCATTTAAAAAATAGGACAATCTGTAATGTATTGATTATTCACGTAGTTTCAACTTCTTTCAATAGATGTCGATAGCTTAGTTTGTAATACAAAGTTTTACAATATCCCAAAAGATAGCAGTTTTATTAAATTTGAAAGCGTATTTCACCACCATTCCAAAACAGTTTTTAGGTTTTGGATACATTCAGAAATATTCTATTTATTTGGATTTTATTGCAAAACGGAAATATTTTGACCTTCTGATAAAATACGGTCGAGGCCTGAGGGATAAGAGCCATAACACAATCTAAAAAAATAAGACAGAAAATTTTTGTAACAAAATAAAAAACTCTTACCCTTTGGTGGACGTGTCGTTAAATTTGGAAGCTCTCTCTTGAGTGGTCTGAATGAAGGTCTTCAGGGCAGTGGGATCCTCTTTCCGAAGGACTCCACCGACACTTCTGAGAGCCACCAGGGTGCACTCTATGCTCTTCTCCGATAGTGTCTCCAGGAGCTTGTTGAGGATTTCGTACAGCAGAGGGGCTTGAAACAACTGTTGGAGAATTGTTAAAATTAGATAATAATTAATAAATTAAACAATATTTCTTTTTTAGAACCACTTACATATTTTATTAATGCCGACCGGTTTCGGAAAGACCGTTCCTTCCTCAGGGCAGTGGGTGAGTACAATGTATTACTGTTGTGATGTGTATTAAGTGTTGTGGTAGGAGTGGGGGCATGGCTTGGGATTAATGAAGAGTGAGGGGAGGAAACGGACATTGAAAGGGAACATATCTAAGATAGGCTTATAAGTATAAATATTAATTACAAAAGTGTAGATAATAATTCTTTGAAGCCACAAACAAATGACGGAATGAGTTTGAATTGAAACCAAATCCATGCCCATTGTTCGTAACTGGTGTAAAATGAGCAAGTGGCGGATAGGATTTAATGGGTTTACAAAAAATAGCTGGTAGAATTATTTTCAATTTCAGTTAAAATGAGTTGGAGAATTTTGAAATAATAAGAGGAAAATTTTTTATATCCTGATCAATATTATGACAAAAATAAATACAACAAGTGACTGCTATCCTTGTACAAATCGCAAGTGCACCACAAGGTTGAATTTGGCAGCCACCTCTGGTACGGCTTTCCTATCTTAACAAACTGTTTGCAATCTTTAGAGCACAGGCGTCGGGTGAGAATGCTGTCCTTGTTCTTCCGGTATTACAATGAAAGGTGCTCTGAGGAACTAGCATCATTGATTCCTTCGGCATTGGTGAACAGTTGGGAAACACGCCAAACGCTAGCATTTGTACACAGTTGGCATTTGGTACATGAGAACGGGTCGTTTCTACGATTCATTCTTGAGTTCAACAGCTCAAATGTGGAATGATTACTTTCCACAAAAAGACCCACCACAAAGCATTCCAAAGATGACATAGGCCCTGAGGGAAATTATTTCCCCTGTTTAATTCAAGACCTCTCTAGGAAATTATTTTCCCCATTAATTCAAGACCTCTCTAGAAGTCGCAACAATTTATTTTAATATTTCTTTACTTGCTTTAGTGAAGACAAAAATCGTTTCAACTTATATCAAGGTCTTGTCTTCAGTTGACCGGTGAATTAATGGCATCCATAATTAGTTGAGCGTTGATTGACGAAGGGCACTTCTTTAATAATTAGTTGAGTATTGATTAAGGAAGGGCAGTTCTTTAATAATTAGTTGAGTGTTGATTAAGGAAGGGCAGTTCTTTCATAATTAGTTGAGTGTTGATTAAGGAAGGGCAGTTCTTTCATAATTAGTTGAGTGTTGATTAAGGAAGGGCAGTTCTTTAATAATTAGTTGAGTGTTGATTGAGGAAGGGCACTTCTTCAATAATTAGTTGAGTGTTGATTGAGGAAGGGCACTTCTTCAATAATTAGTTGAGTCTTGATTGAGGAAGGGCACTTCTTCAATAATTAGTTGAGTGTTGATTAAGGAAGGGCAGTTCTTCAATAATTAGTTGAGTGTTGATTGAGGAAGGGCAGTTCTTCAATAATTAGTTGAGTGTTGATTAAGGAAGGGCAGTTCTTTAATAATTAGTTGAGTGTTGATTGAGGAAGGGCAGTTCTTCAATAATTAGTTGAGTGTTGATTGAGGAAGGGCACTTCTTCAATAATTAGTTGAGTGTTGATTGAGGAAGGGCACTTCTTCAATAATTAGTTGAGTGTTGATTGAGGAAAGGCACTTCTTCAATAATTAGTTGAGTGTTGATTGAGGAAGGCAGTTCATTATGTCTGCGTCTATAGGAGGGGACGCATTGTACTAAAGTAGGTCTTAGTGGGTAGTAGTAGTAGTATTTTCAAAATAATAAAAAAATATATTGTTACCTTAAAACTGTATAAGTGCGAGATTGCCAGTATTAAATTATCAAGATGTTTGTCTTCTAGATTTTGTTCAAGTGCCAACATCTCATCAAATTTCTTCACAACTGTCTGCAGGAAATGCGCCCCTGGAAAGATCATAGACAGAAACATTATTTAGAAAGATTAAAAAACCTCTCCTTAAACCAATCTTAAACCAATCCTCCAGACTGCAGTTCGCAAATAATTATCTCTTTGTAATTGGATTTCTACACCTGTGGTAGAGGGGTTAAGATCCTAGACTACGAATACAGCGAGTGTGCAAAATTAATTTTTAATCAATTTATTTGTTTTATTTCACAACTAAGTTTTTCGAAAGTTGATGTAGACACTGACCTCCCTCTTGTTTGAAGATCGAGTGTGCAAAATATCAATCTCGGAATAAAACTTTAGATTAGTACACAAATCAAATCCACACCGCCCACGGATTAACCTAATAGATTAAAAATCATTAAATATAATAGTATGTAGAATATTTGCAGCATAATCCAGAGTGGAAGATATTTGCTCTGATGGAAGACCACATTTAGAATCGAAACATTAGTTGAAATAGCCTTGTTTAGTGGATAGATCTGAATAGCAAGGTACTTCCCCATTTTCTCATTTCCTTCTCCTCCCCAAAACCTTCAGCCTCACAATATTACCACTACTTTTAGCGTCACAGCATACACCAATTGAGGGTGCCACAAACTCACTGGCTCCAGACGATTGGGAGCAGATGGGACTCTTCTGCGTTATTCACCTAAAAAAATGGCTTTAGCCATGTTTACTGCAAGGTACTTTCCAACTTTCCTCTCCCCATCTCCTTCCCCTCCCCATAACTTTTAGCCCCAAAGCGTCAATATTACAAATGAGGATGGAAGGATGGAGATTACAAGCATACCACAAATTAGGATGCCATATCACTGAAATGTGACTCAAAGAGGGTTGGAAGCAGTTGGGACCATGTTGGGACTCTTGTACGGTATTAACCTCTCAACATCAGCGGGCCAGCCACAGATGAGAGATTAAATGCTTAAATGCGATTTTAATCCTTATGTATAAAGAAACTGTACAAGGACAAGGTGAGAATCGCTTGCGCCAATATCGTTCCAGACGTTGCTTTTAATTTCAGCAATGCAGCTTCTCGGAATTCTTTGTAATTAATTTTCTATGGTAAGAGAGTTATCGGTTAACGGTCAATTACAATTCATCTCTACACACACTTTCTTCCTTTTTATTACTATTACACATACATTCATTACTTAAGTTTTGAGAACAGTGTACATGTCAGGTGAAATTACTCACTGATATACCATGGACTTATGTGATAGGTACTATAAGCATGTAATAATTTAATTTAATATACGTATAACTTGTATCACAATGTACTGTGTAAATTCACATTAAAAAAATATTGAAAAAGACGAAATAAAATATCCAGAAGTTCAGGATAGCAAAAGTAACGAAAAAGGATTAATTACCGACTTCTGAGCCCACGTTGGCGTGCAATATGGCCACCAACATGGTGTGTTCCGCAGCCAGCCGGGCCGAGGATACGGTTTCCTGCACCAGGGCCGATAGCCACAGCGAGCAGAAGGCGCTGTTCACGGCGTGGCGACTGCTCGACGAGTACAGCCCTTCCAGCTGCGCCCCCGTCCAGTGCATGTTGCTTGCCGCCACCTTGTTAAGTAACCCTGTAATACATTCAAACACGCCATATTAATGGATGATGGAATGATGACAAATCAAAAGTTCAAAATCGTTTCATACAAAACTTAGATTTCTGTAGCTTTCGTCCCCACTTAAATCACCAAGATTCTGCCGCGTACATCGATATGTTATCATCGGAAGATCGAAGAAGCTCCGCTGATGTCCTCTTTCTACAGACAATATTCAGGTCCATCGTAGATTACCCGGAATTCCTACAACGAATCCAACGACGAGTTCCGAACAAACGAACCAGATCAGACAAAATTCTTAGCCTCCCTCAATGCAACACCAATTCTAAGCAAAACTCCTTCATTTATCATGCATCACACACTACACACAATTTGAGATTTTTAACTCTGCACCACACTCCTTAAAGTCACACAGGCGATCGCTCGCTCGTTTATAACAGCTATATATACTCATCGAATGCTACCATTATTCTATAAATTTCCTGTTTTTTTTTATGCAATATTCTGCACATTTTATTATAATAAATGTTTTGGGATTGGCTTATCATTGTAATAAGCCATTTCAATTTGGAAGGCGGGAACAAGTAATGCCGCACTTGGTACCATTTATTGGATAACATCTCTGCCATAGATCACCCCAAGTGGTTCACTACATTTGGTGACTTAGCAGGGGTGCCTTGGTTCAAGGTGTGAGGTTTGCCTGGGTCTTAACGGTGGATGCGTCTTCCCACCAACACACGTCGATTCACACATCTGTCACTTCTGGACAAGCTGACTCAGAATACTACGCAGACCTCATAACTTTTTCCTTTCCAGAACCTCCACTTCTTTATTTTCTTAAAAAACCCTCCACATCTCCAAAAATGACACATGCCCTGAGGGAATTAACGTACCTTTGATTTTCCGTTTCAATTGTTGTATTTCCTTACTGTCCTCAATCTCCTTCTTAGCGCGCAAGTGGGGCGGAATGTATTTTCCAGCCTGGCTCTGTGAACAAACAAAATAACAAGTATTTGTTAAATATCCAATACCTGAACATTTTATTTTAACTTTAGATGATTTAGGTAACACTTTAAATAAAATTTAGGTTTGCACTAGCAAACGTGCACCATGAAGAAAAGTTACATTTTTCTTTAAACCTTTAACTGTGTGTAAAGTTCATAGACAATGAGGCCAGTGCCGAGCCACCATTGCAAATCCCATGTATATTATTTGTTTTAGTATATTTAGTATTTTTCATGATTTAATTAATATTGAACTTCTTAAAATGATATGAATGTAAGATCTTAATTCAATTTAATTTAATATCGACCCCATGGAATAACAAGATTCCATCTGTTGTGGTAACGTCAAGTGATAATGAAATCTAAAGTAGCTTACTATAGATCCCATTATCGCATGACGTTACCAAGGCAGATGGAACCTTTTTATTCCAAGGGGTCGTTATGTACAAATTGTTAATTATAAAATAAACTCCGCAAAGGGAAAAAGAACGCATGCTGCATATTCAGCAGTAAAAGGGTTAAAAAACGTAATCAAGATATTTAAATTGAAAATTAGAAAGAAAATAGAGTTTTTAACTGTAAATTATGTGGAAAATTTTTGGGTTATTATACCGTGTTGCACTTTCTCCTTCATTAGCCAACGTTCCTCCTCAAGAAGGAGGAAGAGCAAAAAAAAAAAATATTATTCAAGATAATAATTTTGGCTATAAAATCTCAAATCATACCTTCTCCTGTAAAATTTTGTTAAAGTGGGATATTTTACTCTACTTTATCACCGTTGATATTAATTATCTGGGTGTTGCGATATCGGTTTTAAAGTTTACGGTGGGACGTAAGGTCTTAACAACAGCTATTGAATGGAATTTTGACCCATAACCCTAATCCCCAATCGATATAAGAATATATTTTTACCGTTATGACGTTTCCATCTTGATCACGTTGCCGACCGTATATATCCTCCCATAGATCAGCTTTCTTAGGCTTTCCACCTGCCGAAGCATCGCTATCATTTCCTGATGACATTTCATCATCCAAGTCAGTACCGAAATCTTCATCATCTGAACCCATATCATCATCACTCTCTTCACTGTCTGATTGAACTACTTTAGTTTTTTTCTTTGGCTTTTCATCAGCTTTTTTCTTTTTATTTGGCTTTACTTTAGAAGATATTTTTTCATCATCTTCGCTATCTGAAAACGGAGTTGTAGATTTAACCTTTGATTTTTCATTGACTATTTTCTTAACAGTTCCTTTAGTTTTAGGAGAAATCTCTTCTATTGTCTTAATGTTGTCCGATTGTTTAAGTTTCTTTACACTTTTTGTCACATTAGCATCGGCATTCAGCTTTCTTTTGAGATCTGCTTTAGATTTGGATTGGTCTGCAAAAGAAAAAAATATTTTAAATTAAACAACTTTGAAGAAATTGTACACGGTTACAATTATAAACTAGCGGTACAAGCAAGAACGTGATGAATCTATCACAGATAATCCAAAAAACTTTTTCAGTTCTGAGCTTTGTAGCATTTTAAAAGTTAAAGACCGCTGATAGTAACTCTGCAGCAACCGATTTTTATTTCAAATTTGATCTAAATAATTTTAACTTTGGACCCGATTTACTCGAAAACGAAAGCCCAAATCAACCAAAGTTATATGTACCACAAAATTAACTGAAGTGTGATATGTAGATTCACCATTTTTCCGCTGGTACCACTAGTTTCCGGACACCATGTATACAGTTAAGAAAATGTGTGAACAAAAAAAAACTTGTATTGTAGTATTGTACTTTAAAAATGGAATATTAAAAATATCACTATGCTGTTGAAAATTCCTACCAAGGTAGCGTTACAATTTATTTTGCCTAGGGGACATACATTAATTACGTGAGCAGTTTAAAAAAATATTTAGACTCCCCCCCCTTGGTGAGATTAAGTGAGATATAGTGGGAACCCTCCCCATACGTGAGAATTTTTCCTTACTCTCAAAATAAATGTTTTTCATAATGGCCATTTTTTCGGTGGGCAAAATGGGACACTTCAAAAGAGGTGAAACAATTATTTTTTTTGTTATTATCACTTTTAAAGTTGGCATAAGCTTTTTATTGACCCCCCCTCGGTATAATGAGATTTGGTCAGATTTTATTTGACCCCCCCCCCTATTTTTTGCTCACGTAATTAATGTATGTCCTCCTAATACCTACCATTGCATAGGTCATTGATATAATATTATACAACATGTTTGTGAAATAAATGCACACTTCAGGTTCGCAAGTGTCTCTTACGGAGAGACGCAAGTACAATGATACAAAAAATAGGTTTACACAAATAATATTATTAAAACCACTGCCATAAATCATGCACGTAACATTCTACCATTTCCACAGAAAAAACTACACTACAGAAAGATAATAGCGCTATACCTTTTTTAACAATCTTTGCTTTTTCAAAACTTTTATCGCATTCGGACTCCGTGCTGCTCAGATTCTCCAGCATTTTATCCAGCTTTGGGCATTTGACTATCTCGGGATCTTCTTCTTTTTCAAAATTTCTACCGTAAGTGTTGATGATCTTCCCGTTTACGAGGATTTGTTTATTATTTGTCAGAGCGTCGGAACCGTCACTGGAGCAATCGGAATTGTCGCATTCGGAATTATCAGAAGTGAGAGGAGACAGATTGTCTGAATCTGCATCAACATCCATCCCAACTTCTTCGGAATCATCCGATTCATATTCTTCGTGCCAATTCTTTTTCAATTTCTCCGGAAAACAGTTTTCATTGATGCCCTCACTGTCGGAGCTCATATCGTTGACAGTGGCATTGTTTAAACCTTTGGCCAGTGTTTTAACAGCATCTTCGATGTTTTTCTGATACAAGTCTAGTTCTTGAGCTGTTTCCTCCTCAACAGGAGTGAGATTCCCAGGCGCAAAGGATTCATCAGGAAAGCCAGATAAACCTAAAATAGGCAAAATATGCGTCTTTAGTAAATGGTTTGGCTAATGATTAAAAATACTATAATTTTATTTTTGGTGGACCGGTTTAACCCTACTAAGGTTGTAAGAATGTATTTATAAAATCCCGAGATTGAACATGTGACGTTTGGGTACGAAACCCGAC
Organism: Limnephilus auricula; assembly: GCA_951813805.1. Lineage (NCBI taxonomy): Eukaryota > Metazoa > Arthropoda > Insecta > Trichoptera > Limnephilidae > Limnephilus > Limnephilus auricula. Next base: position 38,590,783 of record OX638388.1, read on the forward strand.
TTATTGTAACTTTTATCTCTGGATGAATCAAAATCTTTGTAATTACAAATTAATTGATTCCATATAATTATAAATAATCTACAAATCTCAGATTGATCTACTTGTTAGACGGATTTTATGAGATTAATTACCGTGTTTTTTTTTTACTTATGCAGGTAAAATTAATAGGTTTTCTTGCTGTTGGTTGATTTGGTTGGCCGCACTTCAAGCACATAGATAATGTTCTTTTATTTTCCACTATGAACTCGATGAAACACTTTTAATTTAAAAAGTGATTACATAATATATTAGTAACACTTTCACTGTAACTTTTTCATAATTCTACACAAAACTAAATTAGACCTAAATTATTGGAAAACGAAAATTCATTTTCTTTCTTGCACATAAAAAGCCAGTGATAAAAAATTACAGGTGTCCAGTAAATGTACATAAATGAAACTCACCAGTGTAAATCATTCTCAACTGTTCATCTATATCTGGTTCCATTTCTTCCTCTTCTTCTTCCATTTCTTCATCCATGCTTTCCATGTTCGAATCTAAAGCGTTCTTATTATTAAATAACTGGGGGACACTATATATTGACACAATCAAAATTGAGCAAAGGCTAAGATGAAATAAATTTCCTCATAACCACTGGAGCAATTTTAGCCAATTTTCAAACACCTGCGAGCCTCCAACCGCTGGCCATGAAGAGATATTTCAAAACATTTATTGAAATTATTTAAAAAGTTTGCACGCATTGTAACCTTCGATTAATCACAAAGATAAATTAAAAATACAATGAAACAAATACATACTAGTTTCACATTCCAACAAGAGATATCTCTTCTGAATTATTTATTTTATTTTTATTTAAGTTTTTATTCCAGCAGGACTGGGAGGATAGGCCAGTCCCAGTCTGCCATTTAACATAAACAACTATAAAGGTAAGTACATACTGGGTCGACGTATGTACGCATCGCTACGACTTACAATATCTGGACTGCTTAGCAACCATACATTTTATAGGCGTAGCGATACGTGCGTACGTCGACCCAGTATGTATCTACCATTACACACAGTAAATTAAAAATTCTAAAAGAAAAGAAGAAATAAAATGAGATTACATATTAGGTTATTAAAATAAAAAAAGAAAATAAATTAATATAAAATTGACATTTCTCCAACTGAAATTATTAAAATATTTTTTTGTTGACGTTTTTTTCGCTTTGCTTGCCTTTTTCATTTCTCCTTCTTCATTGATCATGGGTTTACATTTTAAAAATGAGCTCAACAATCTGGTTTGAAAACAATCATTGTTAAATTTTCATATGTAGCAAACACTTTGTGTTTTTGTTGGTTTTTTTTTTTTGTTAAAAAGAAAGAAAAACATTTTCGAGTTACGAATAACCTGACAATGTTTGAAAATCTCTTACTACCACTACAGTAAGCGGAAAATGTTGCTTGTGTTGTGATGGAGGACTTAGCCAGCCAAGGAATCGAACATGCGACGCTGGGGTGGGACCCAAACGCGATGCCAACTCAGCCTCTGACCGGTCATTGCATAATGACAATAAAATAACTTTGTTTTAATTCCACTTTATTATTTATCTTTAACCAACTGTTTTCGGTTCGACCTGAACCTTCATCAGGGGTGAATAAATAATAAAATATATTTATTCACCACTGATGAAGGTTCAGGACGAACCGAAACCGGTTGGTTAAAGAAATATAATTAAATTATTTTATTAAAAAGTTATTTTATTGGCATTATTATAACTATTATTGTTGCCTAATTTTATTGCATAGAATTTTGTCCTCCATGTGTATTTACTTAGTCCTTATCGGCCTTCAGGACTATTATAATAATAAAGATAATAAATTACCTGCATCCATATCTTCAAACTGTTCACTGTCTTCACTATCGTCTGAAATCACCAACTGTTTTGCAACTTTATTCTTTTTTACATCTTTCTGCTTCTCAGGCTTAGCTAAATCTTTTTTTCCATTTATGGAAACTTTGGATTTGGGAAATGGTGAGTCCACTTGCTTTTTAGTTGTTTTCTTCAACTTGCTCTTATTTTTCAAATCGATTTTATCCTCATCAAAACTGGATTCATCCTCGCTAAGTTCCTCGCTGTCTTGACAGAAATCATGATTGACAGCAGCTTTTTTCCCCTTTATGTTATTTTTGGGTTTAGGAAACGGCGAATCAATATATTTTTTTGTTGATGTTTTTTTCGCTTTGCTCGCCTTTTTCATTTCTTCTTCTTCGTCCAAACTTGATTCATCTTCACTGTAGCTAGTAAAATCTTTACTTTTGGTGAAAGCATTTTTTCCATTGAGCTTAGTTTTAGATTTAGGGGGTTCCACTTTCTTTGAATTTGTTTTTTTTGACTTATCCTTTTTTAGAACTTCTTCATCATAGCTTTGTTCTTCCTGGCTGTCGAAATCCTCACTTTCACTTCGACTACCAAAATCTTTACTTTTGGTGAAACCTTTTTTACCGTTGACTTTATTTTTAGCTTTGGGAGATTCCTTCTTTGAATTAGCTTTTTTAGTCTTGTCCTTTTTTACAACTTCTTCTTCAATGCTATGTTCATCTTCACTGTCGAAATCATCTTCCTCACCGCTAAAGTCCTCATCATCAGACGGACCAAAATCATCAAACTGATCATCGGAACTTTGGTCATCGGGAGCCTTTTTGCCCTTTTTAGGTTTGGAAGTTTGATAGACATTGCTAGGTTTCCCTGTGGCAATGGCTATGTCTTCCTCGAAGTCAGATCCTGAACCAGTTTCCGCTCGATGCTTCTCCGCTGCCACGGCTGCTTGCATTGTGCGTTCGTCACAAACCTCTAAAATATCTGCATTACAAACTTAAGGAAAATCATTGTGAATTGTGTGGACATTGATTTCCAATTCCAATTAATCAAGAAAATAAAAAGGTATTACCTATCTAGAATAAACAATTTTTGCAGATAACAACATCACAAGATGTGTCTAAACATATTCTTTCCATCTCTCAAACCATTTCATAACAACATCTTAGACAACAACAACACGGTGTTTTGTGCCATTTTCGGTTACTTCGTACCTTTCCCACCATTCGTGATTCGGCTCGTTAATTTTTCCTTATGTGTTTATATGCAACATAAGAATTAATAACTTTCAAATTGTGTAGAACCATTGAATGCTGTGTCCTCATTGCCATTTGATATTTTGTAAACTTAACAAACCCCGAACAAGTTACATCAGTTGGAAGGAATGGAGGACGGACGAGGATTAATATCATGCGGGTGGCCACATTGGACCTGCCGGAAAAGGGTAGCTAGGCTCCCACCTGTTGCTGCCCACTTCTTCTCTCCACTGAATCCAAGCCGGAAACATCACTGACAAAATACATTATAATGTTAAGTATTTTAATAAAAAAAAAGTTGTAAAGGATACATCCTAACCCATCTTCGGCGAAACTTTTAGAAATAGTTCCTGACTTCTTCTTCTTGAGGTGAAGCTGTTTTTCCAACTTCTTTATCATTTTATCTTCATCTTCATTGGCCTTCAAAAGTTGGCTATTCCTTTTTTCTTTCATTTCGGCCATTAATTTATCTTCACGTTTTTTGGCACCCTTGTTTTCTTGCATTATAAGATCTGAATTATTAATCGTCTTCTTATCGCCTGACTTCTGGAAAGATTTAAGAAAAGAATTCAAATAAAATATTTGTTCATATGAAGCAATTACTTCGTGATGTGACATTGTAATTTAAAATAAAACAATATTATACTAGTTTTGAAGAAGCTACGGTTGTAGCGAAACCCGGTCGGCATTAATGCCTTGTTCTGACCTGGCAAGTAGTAAGTCGAGTAACTCGCTACTTGACTCACCAAAAAGTGTTCGCACTGCTATCAAGTAGAGTTCATTAGTAATTATAGACGCGTCGCGACATGACAGGCTCCAACACAATAAAGTAAATACGCTAATTAAGCTGATTGTAATGCTAATTAGAAGAGGTGGAAGAATAAATTAGTGAGATGAAAATAAATAAACTATGGCCATGAAAATAGATTAATAGCTGCAAAAATAAAGAAATTTAGAGTAGCATTTTCGCTCTAACGGGACGACATATTGCGCGTGTCTGCATCTACTAATGAACTGCGCATGTCAGAGGGCAGGGACATTCAGTGGAGGGGGACTCTACTCGCCGAAAAAATAGAACAAATTGGATTCAATCTACTAAAGAGCTGACTAGCCTACTCTACTAAAATTGTGATGTTTGGACACGTTTAGTGTTCATCAAATCAAGTTTTCTAGAGTTTTTTCAGAAGATGTGGGAAACTCTAGAAAACTTAAGTTGATGAACACAAGCAAAACAAACAATATAGCTTATTGTGTAGGTTCATCTTTAATGTCACAGCTGCATGGCACTTTAGAGCCATTTTTCCTTTCCAGCGTCGATATATATTGAATGGAATCTAACCTGGGAAAGAAATTACCAACTAACTTAAAGTCTGCAGTAAGAGTATGTGGTATCATCATAAATTTACAAAATTAAAGATACTTATGTCGCCAATGTCGAAAAATAAATATTATGTCTTTTTCAAACACAGCAAACTTTTTTGTAGCACCCTTTGAATTCAAAATTAAGATTAATATTCCACTAAGTGCCGTAATTTTATTAGGCACAGCCAAGAAACAGCTTTGGAATTATGTTTGGATAGATGATAAAAGATGCATTAAAATTTCATTTTTATTCAATCAAAGTGTAAATTTCCCGTATAAACCAATTCCTTCGCTGCCATTTTATTTATTTTTTGTATGGATTGATATTTGTGTTGAGTTTTGTTACAATCTAAGTACGCATGAATTACTTAGTTAACCCGAACTAAGAACCTAATAACCTATTTTGTGCATGTAAATACTTGTATCTTGTAGTAATTTCTGAAATGAAATGTGATTTCCACAATCTGTGCCTAAAAGTGCGGCGGTTGGGGAAATAATTACCAAAATTTATGAACACTTAGTTTTAACCACTTTCATTGTTTAAAAACCCAGTTTATTTTTAACAGTAACAGTGGTTAAAACTAAACTGTCATTAATTTTTAAATAAGTATTAAATCCCCGAGCATAATTATAACTCACCTTGGAAGTATTTTTCTTATTTTTTTCATCAATTTTGACTACAGGCATTTCTTCATCATCATCCTTAGGTGCTTTTACAAATTTTCCAACATCATTTAGACTCTTTGAAAAATATTCTTTTTTATTTATTTTCTTCAGGTTTCTTTTATCTTTGCGTTTATCTTTACGACTTTTAGGTCCGATTGGAATTTGTTTGATTTCTTTTTTAGGTTTTTTGCTTGATCTTTTCTTTGCTTTCAGTTTACCCATTTTTCAGAAGTAAACCGTTTTTGCGCTAGACGAAAAAAATAAAATCATTAAAGTGTTTAAAAACGATACAAGCGGCTCTGTCAATGACATGGTACTCATTTATTAAAGAATATACATTAGTGAGGTTATGATGTTTTTAAGAATGTTAGACATATTATCCTATATATATAGGATGCCAGTAATTTACCAATATCTGCAATAATATGTTGTGTTCGATAGATTTTTTTTACTTATGCGCACACTATTTTTAGAGTTTGCACAGTTTTATGATTTGAACAACATGTAGAATCCCTCAAAAAACGTTTTAGTGGCCAGATTTGACATTTGAAAAACTGACATGGTTTCTATGGATATGGACAATTGGACAATAGACATAGACAATAGACATCGAAAGACGCAGATCTATGATAATCCGAGTGACTAGGTTTTAGCGATGGGAATGATCGAAACTTTTATATAATCGATTTTTTTTAATCGAGACATCACAATAATCGAATGATTAATCGATTTTTTGCTCGGAGTTCGGGAGCAATAGCTACGGTCAGGGGCAGGTTTTTTGTCTGTGACGGGGGGGGGGGGGGGGGTGGTAGGAAGTCGAAAATTATTATGGTGCATCATGTATGGCAACGCTTGTTGTTTGTTGTAATTTTATTTGTTGTTTTTTGGTATGCATTTCACAACATAAAAATTATTGTTAAGCTACTTAGTTTAGCCCATTGGTAAAAATTTCCATTAAAAATATTTATGTATGTTTAATAATATGAAAATAATTATAATTATATGACATTTTTGATCAAAAACAATCTCTAAATAACGCAACATTAGTAAGTAAGTACTGCGACAATAATTCAATCACCGTTTTTATTTCCTGGCAATGGCAAATTGGCAAATTCCTTTTTGTTTGATGGCAACATTAGTGTTATTCCATTTTCCACGAATTTCAAATATGTGGGCATCTCACAACAATAAAATTACTAATAAGATATTTAGTTTAGCCGGTTGGTACAAATTCCCATTAATAATATTGACAGTGTGTCTGTGTTTAATACGAACATAATAATTTTATGTCGTTTTTGTTAAAAAAATAACCTCTAAATAACATGTAGGTTATGGACACCTTTTCGTATGGAATTATTTGTATTTATATTTTTATATTTGTAGTTTATCATTAAATAAAGTTTTCTTACTATAGAAATCGTTTCATTTTTATTACAAACTAAGAAACACCTGTTAATTTCAAATAAATTAAATATATTTGGTCATATAAAGCAGATATGAAAACATATTACCTACTTGCTGATTTTAGTAGAGTATTATTTACTGCCCTGAAGAAACTACGGTTTTAGCGAAACCCGGTCGGCATTAAATATAAAAATGGTATATACTAAGTTATTGTTTTATTTTAAATTAAATATACAATACCCAAATAGATGATACATAACCTCATACTAAACATTTTTAAATTGTTGAAAGCTATCACCATCGCAATCTTTTACGTATAAATTATACTGAAAACGTAAATCGTTACCTAAAAGTATTCATTCATAATATAAAATTCACACATCAGGTTGATTATAACATGTACCTATAAAATATTTCGTTTGACAAGCAAAATCACTTTCGATGACGTTTCAAGACTATGCATTCGAATTCTGACATCGAGAAGCGAGAATCGATTCCAAGTTCGATGACGTTTAAAACCGATTGTCTCGGCCGTGCATTCGAAAGAATTTTGACATCGAGAAGCGAGAATCGATTCCAAGTTCGATGACGTTTCAAACCGATTCTCTCGGACTGTGCATTCGAAAGAATTTTGACATCGAGAAGCGAGAATCGATTCCAAGTTCGATGACGTTTCAAACCGATTCTCTCGGACTGTGCATTCGAATGAATTTGACATCGAGAAGCGAGAATCGATTTTTCTATGGAAATGAATCGAAATCATTCGATGGTAAAAAAGATCGAGTAAATAATCGATTATTCATCGATTGTGCCCATCGCTACTAGGTTTGCCATCGGAAAATGGCGGTTTTACTAAAGATACAATAATAGCTTTTATAATAGATATCGGTAAATATTGGATATAGATGAAAACGGTTAAAATGAAATACTTAAAGTAAATTTAAAATTAAATATTTCCCACTACCCCCAATGCAAATAATTGTCTTTTAATGTAATTAGGCGCTCCGCCCACTGAGGCAACTGAAAACCAACTAAAACCGTCTGTTTCTCTGTCTTGATTGGTCAAAAAGCTTGGTTAACCATAGAAGAAGAACAATCAGCTGACAGTTGGCAACTATCAATGGCCGCACAGGGCAACCAGTAGAGCAAGTCGCAAGTCACCGCTTGCGTTACCATTGACAACGGGGTTTTGTGTGATAGTGTATGTGCGGGCCATCACATTGTCATACAAAGACAGTTGGCAGTTGAGAGTTTTCAGTTGCCTGAGTGGGCGGAGGCGCTTAAAGTGAATCAAAAGAGTTTTTCAAAAATAGTGCGAATTAACCGTTTCCATCTACATCCAATAATTACATAGATATCTCTTTTCATCTACATTTCTTGTCAAAAAAAAAACGAAGCTTAAGGCGGAATCAGACAGTTCACTAATCTTTCATTTCTGTATTTCATTCGGCCTATTTTACTCGGAATGACACGTCTGAACATGAAATGAAACTAAAGTGAAACGAAGATGGGAACATTGGCTCGAGTAACCGTAGAGTAAACCTTCACCCGAGTGAACCGTCTGAAATGAACCAAAGTCAAACTTTGCATTAAACCATAGACATTGGTATCTTGGTAACTGTCATTTTCGATGTTTATTTACATATTATAAACGTCACTTTTTGTCGTAGCAACTCAATAACTTTATAGCAACGATGTTTTAATTATATTTAACACTTTTTAAAATAAAATACGCCTCCGAAAATAATAAGGAGCCGGAATAATTATATGTCTTCAAAGTAGAAAAGGGTTATGTCTTCAGCGAAATATTTTAACGGAGACACGAAACATAAATCAGATTGTGATAATAGTGTTAATTTTGAGAGAAATGTGCGAAGTTTAAGTGATTTCGATTCCAGTCCTTCGGTTCGTGAGTTCTTGGAGCAGGAGCGACAGTGCACGGGGGAAGACACTGACGAATTCGATTTTGAAAATATTTTCGAACAAATTAATAAACTGCAGAGTGGCACAGCGCATATGAATGGAAATTCTGATTCCGCTGAAAACATTGAAGAAATTCTTTCCCAAGCTGAAAAGTTAGTTCGACAGTCTTCGGAGGATTTAAACTCTGAGAGATCTGCTTCCAGATCGAATAGTTTTGTCGGGAAAAAACTAAAGAATGTTAAAAAGCACATTTCATCCAATAATTCCGTGTTCATTAGTAACTCCAAAACAGTGCTGACTAAAGAGAGTGTTCAAAATAAGAAATGGGAAGGAATGGCGGGTACCGACAAACTTAACGAAGATAAAATGAATGTGAGTACATATATTTATGTTGCTGTCAGTAACTTCCTTATCTTTATTTATTTTTTATTATCACAATATTCTGTATACAATGTTTTTTTTAAAAAATCATTGAAGACAATATTAGCGACTTCCAAAGATAAATTTTAAACCGAAAAAATCAGCAAAAAGATATGTTCGTATCTAGGAATTGAGGCCAAGACCTTAGCCTTGCCGGGCTCTGCTTGAACCCCCGTGCTAATTCGACCCTATCCCCTTCGGTCATATTTAACTGTATCATACTTTGCGAAAGCTACCAACATTATTTTCATTTTAATGCTTATTTTTTAGTGTCCGACCGAAACTACTTTTTACTGCCGAAACCGAAACCGAAACCGAATTTCGGTTTTGATCTCAGTTTCGGCCGAAACCGAAACCGAAACTTCCATATAAGGTCATGTTATAATGGGAAAAAAAATAATCAATCTTAATCAGTCAGCCTTTATTTTATAATCTTATATTAAACATCCCGTCTCGGATATTTGAACTAATAATAAACATAACATAACTTGTCTCTTGGTATTTCAAATAAATTATTTGTGCTTTTTGAAATAATGATTTGAAATAAATATCTATACCTACTTATTCTAGGTATACTGATTTGAAATACATATAACTACTTATTCTAGGTATATTTATTTCAGATGTACTCTTTGGTAAATAATATTAAAATAAGAAATGGTAGGTCTGTTATTTCTTTTTGAAGGTTATTTACGAATAACATAAAATAATAGGAACAAAATTTAAAAATATTTTTTTCTAATTTGTTTAGGTACACTAAACAAAAAATACTTTATAATATCTTACATCTGAGGAACAAAATAATTTCTTCTAAACTTTGGTCATTTTGTAAGGAACTCTTTTTAATGAAATTCAATAAAATAAAAATAAAATCTACCTATCTACTGAGTTCAACAACTAAATATTTTTTATACAAATAATACTTATAGCCCAATTATTTGGTAGTTTTACCTGGAAAGTTTTCCGGGAGTTTTTGAAAATCGGTAATTTTATAGATTTCGATGTGCTCTTTTCGAATTTCAACATTGCCACATCGTATTTTTGCCGCTCGCACAAAATGGCACCTAATAGAATTGTTTTGACAATATCTCCTTTCCGACTCATTTTACGATAAAAATATGTATGTACAAAATTAAACTAGAGAAAATTTCCTACAATTAACGTACAAAGAATTTTTTTTGGTAAATTCAATAATTTTGTACGTTTTTTCGTATATTTCTCCAAAATATTTTACTATCCGACCGGCAAAGATACGAGTTGGCAAATTTGAAATTCGAAAACAGCCAAAAATTACCAATTTTCAAAACTCCCGGAAAACTTTCCAGTTTTTTTCGAACTCTTTTTTTCGAACCAAATAGCTGTACTATTAATAATACGGCCGGCGTTGTCTAGAGGCAAGGCTCTAGACTTACAATCCGAAGGTCGGGGGTTCGTACCCGACGTGCGCAAATAAATTTCATTTGATTAATTTGTGTTGTTTCACAATTAATTGATTAAAAATACAATCTAATATAAAAAAAATGAGATAGTATATTTGCGGCACGTTCCAGAGTGGAAGATACTCTCAGTATCGCCCTGGTGTAAGATCACCATTCAGAATTGAACTCAAACTAAAAAAAACTGTGAAGAGCTGCAATGTGCTGCAATAATTAATAATTTTAATGAATTAATTATTATCAGTATTCATAATTAATCAATCTAATATTATAATTGAGAAACAATAATTTTATCAACATTTTTGCCACAGAAATCTTTACTCCGGTTTTAATAAATTTGACCAGCAGCACTAAATAGTCGTTAACTGGAAACATCCGTCGGTGGAGCCAACAAGAATTTCACTGCAACCTTTGTCAAAGACAGAAATGGACTAGAATTCCAGTATAAGAATAAATATCTGCGTTTCTTGTAACCTTGGCTCTGTTGAGTAGGCTTGAATAATTTGCTCAATTTGTGTCCGATCACCATTATCCACACCAGAAGTTTCTTTCATTAAAAGTCATGGGCATCCCATAGCCCTTCTCCTCTTTCAGAATACGCGATTCTAGATGAACAAGATAAGATAGCTGTGGGTCTCCAGAATTACAGCTTTTGCTCATTGTTGCACTAACGCGCCCGCGCACAATTATTAACTTCATCAGAATGTAAATATGTATTTTTTTAATCTGGGATCCAATGTTGAAGTAATCAGAGCAGGATGTCCTTTGACTTATGCAAATCAACAAGTCCTGACTGTCCTGACACGACTATGAGTGCTAACGCAGCAAAATGACACTTCGTCGCTCGCAGCTCAGTGTACCGAACATATCCGATCGCAGCACGAAACCTCCCGAATTCAGTTTCGGTTTCGGCCGTAGTTTCGGCTGGATGGCAGCCGAAACCGAAACTAAACCGAAACCCATTTTTTTGCCGAAACTAGGCCGAAACCGAAACCGAAACCGAAAGTTCGGTCGGACACTATTATTTTTATTGGCTGCTATCTTTATACACGATTGCAAGATACTTCCCGAACTAAATGCAATATAGTGTCTTGGATAAATATATCCATTTTTATTATGAGCGACATCTATTGACTTTTCTGCAAGTCTTGGATGAATATTTTTTATTGTTGGAACAACTTATTGACTGAGCCGACATCTATTAATTTTCTGCAAGTCCAGAATTAATATTTTTTATTGTTGGAACAACTTTGAGTTAAACCTCGAATTGTCATATTTCAGTTCAGTTTCAGTGCTGGCAACCCGGGCGTTTATTTTGTTTAAATTATTTACATAGTTTTATTTTCTTTTACTTGCCTCACTAGACAAATTCTATCCCGAGGCGTCAAGGTGATACTCAAAAGATTTCATAATCTACTCTTTAGAGAAGAATTAATAGTTTGCGCCTGTACACACACAATATGAATATGAATAAATGGTTTTGTCAATAAAAAAACTATGTATTCATATTGCGTAATCAATTAAGTAATTAATCTAACTGTTGACAATCTTGCTTGCCGTTTTTTTTAGTCATGACTAGATACTTATGGATTTAACGTTAAGACTGGATGATGATACAACATAAACATTTTTTAAGTGCAGTTTGCTACGGAACCAAAGATTCTTTGTATATCTTTAAATAACGGCTTAGAATATTATTTACTCATAATGCTAGTTGCATATTGACTGAGAAAATCAGATTAACTGTTGTACAACTTGGCATTTTACCTTCAGGCTTTCTAGATGTGAAACTAATAAAAACCACAGGATGTTTACTGAATTTGCATGTATTCCATTTCTTGCTGTGATATATTTTTAGGGTATTATGTCGTGCCGCGCTTCTTCTCTAGCCAAAGTTTCAGACAGCGTTCCTGTTACAGTATCCGAAACGTTGGCTAAAGAAGGAGGTAGCGCAACACGGTATAATACTTCTCTTCTTCTTCCTGTGCCCTATCAGGTCTCCCCACTTTGGCGATCACTCTGGTAAATATGTCTCTATCTTGCGCTGCCTGGGATAGCTCCTCCACACTTCTTATACAGGTCCACTCTCGTAAATTTCGAAGCCAAGACATTTGTCACCTACTAGGAGTGACAGATGTATGGATCTATTTCTCCCACTAAGGCGATGATCCGAGAGAGTCCTGCTGGAGTGGTCAAAATTTCAACCAGTCTCTCCCGATTCGGCCTGCCACGCAGTTGGTGGGCAGACGCATCCGCCGTCATTATAGTACCAAAGAAACAACTCATGCTAAAGCTTTTGTAGTGTTTTATTTAAATATTAAATATTAAGTAGGTTACTAATGAATAGATTAAATAATATAAATAAGTGACTAAATTATAGGAATTTTATGCTCGATTTGCCGCATCGGCCATCACCCTCAGCGCGGCGAGAGACTCTTTAGCCACTTTGGTAATGTAGGCCGCCGGTAACACAAATCCAAATCGTCCTGAATCACTCAATTCTACAGTGTATGTGTACTTTATTTTTCCAACAGCCTTTGCCCAGTCATCGGATCCTCCTGATGCTGGGTACAGGACTAAACTGGAAGCTCCGACTTTGTACTTAGGTCCTCCCTTGTTTATGATGGCCTGGAAACAAAGAGAATAAACAATTAAAAACAATGATAAGGCACTTGAGTTCGCAATGAATCGATGATATTTGATTTACATTTTATAATTATTTATTGAGTTAGTTTTATACTACCTTAAAATATAAACTAATACATACAAAGTAATATTTCATTTTATAAATTTAAATATTTTTACAGTAAGCATTGTTTTTATTTCTTGCTAGAGCAATCCCGATGAGTTACAAAACTCACACGGATAACATTTCTTTTTAAATACATTCATTCTTCCTTCATTCTTCAGACTTTCAGGCCTTTCATCATACATCTTTAGTCCTCTATACATCAGGCAGCTCAGTGATTTTGATTTTTTTAACATTTGGAAATCTAATTATATTTATATTTCTGGTTTCGTAGTTATGTACATCTATATTAAAAACAATTTCATTATTTGGTTTTTCATGACTTTATGCACAAAAATTAACACATTAAATAACAGTCTCTTTTTTATTATAATCCAATTTAGCTCCATTCTCATTTGATTAACCCTCGCGTATTTTCCTTTCATTGGTTAAAAAAAACATGTGTTCTCTTATCTCACCGGTAAAAAAATTACAGATAACTAATACGACCCGGCAGGATGGCTACTTTTCAAATTTTGTACATCTGTTTTTTGGTCTTCTTAATATATAAAAATTAATGTTTCTTTGTTTATCCCTTATGCGTTTCTAAACCATTCAACCGATTGCGATGAAACTTTAGTAATTTGTTGTACGCTTGCCCGCGGAGGTTCCTGTATATAATGGTGAGCTCTGGAGTTATGAAACTTTGGTGACATGACAGGCGTGTTGATTATGCAATAAGTGGTTCCCGGGGTGGCGGTACCCATAACCTTCTCCCAATTTATATACATATATTGGAATAAACCTTTGTTTCAATACTTTATGATAACTTGTATGTTTAGTTAGGAAAACAATAAGATTTACACAAAATTTTGTAAAATTTCTTTCGATTATCATTATCGAAGAGCACGTAAAGATGGTAAATCCTTTATGAACAGATTTTTTGTTACCTGGGCTGCGTCATTTCCAACAATGTCTAACTCCTTGTAATCTTCCGGCACCACTTTGTCGTATCCCCAAGGATACAGGATATACTCTCCATAACTGTGATATGTCGCATACAGCTTGAACTTTGCTGATGACAGCCTGACAAAATCCTGTTTGGAAAATAAAAGATTCATTTAATTATCATCCATTACCTCTATTAACTTATATATAAAGGATGCATGTAACAGAAAGGGAGAGGTTACAACAGTACTATCAACGGCGTTAATATGCTTATATATTAACTCTTTATTGCAAACATTCTTCTATAACCACTGGAGCAATTTAAGTCCAAATTTGGACCACATTTAAGGAACCTACAAATACGGGATAAACGGTGTAATCTAGGTGGATTCATTAGCTTTAAACCGCAGTAAACAGTTTATATGTTTCCATATTAATATTTTGAGGAATGATATTAATTAAATCGAATGGCCAAATCAAAAACTGAACAATCGCTCCAGTGGATAATCTACCTGTACATAATATTACATATATACATTTCAAGGCAATATTTTATATACATTTCAAGGCAGCATCACGTTCATTAGTCAAATGCGTTTTACACAATACAAATATATGGATATAATTGGAGAAATAGATAATACTAATAAATCTAAATGAAACATGATACAGAACAAGACACAGAAAAACAAAAAGGCAACGGTCGGAACTGGGACTCGAATCCAGGATCTCTTGTCTTACCGAGACGCAGCACCTTAACCAACTCGGCCATTGGGACCTATATTTTTTCTGTTTTTTTTTTTGTCGATCTAATGTTTCAAATTCAGAATTAAAAATATTATCCTCAACCAATTTTCCTCATGTGTTTGGCAGCAATCTTTTTGAATGATTACAAAGTACTTTAAAGAATTTATTTGAACTTAGATAAATGATTTTTCTGCTTCTTTTTCTGTTTAATTTTATATTACAGTTAATTCTGTTTCAATGATATATTTACATTGATGGGTACAACCTTTCAATTATTAGAAAGTTTTTAATTAATGAAGACAAAATTAGTTAAACTCAATCGAAAATCTGAAACAAATCAGAAAAAGATTTGGTCACTTCTGGGACATGAACCCAGGACCTACCCCTTGCCTGGGTGGATACAGATAGTAGTTCTGGTTAAATTCATTAATTTTTATTTAATATGTCCCAGATGTGACCGTATCTTATTCTGATTTTTCTGTTTCAGATTTTTGATTGACCTTCACTAATATTATCTTCAAATTAAAATCTTAATAAGTTATTTTAATAAAAATTGAATATAAATATTATTGATATAAATACATATTAATTGGATATAAATATTATCGGTGAACCGGTGGATGCAATTTGTTAAAAATTATTCATAGTTAATAATAAGATATGGCATTGGAAAAAATATTTGTACATCACCCTTGAGGTGATGTTTCACAAAAAAATTGCTCTACAAATCATTAAAATATTATTATTATCATTATCATTATGACGCGAAGCTCACATCAAAAGATACTTTATAACACAGTAGTGCTCCCCATACAATCCCATACAGACCCGTCAGACGTAAAAAGATGATGTGTTATAAGCGCGGTTCGAGTCTTCGCTATTCGGCGTTATTCTCTGTAACCGCTAGCGGCGCGATATCAGAAAAGTTACGCGACCCCCCCTCCGCCGTAAACAGGAGAGGGGGTCATTTTGAATACACGGAGCCGTCAAGTTGACATATCCAGTACAAAGAAATGATATTCCCTCGGCCGCTTCCGAATTCAACTCCCTCTCCTGCCATAGAAAGAAGTCTTTTATAACGTAGTGTGTCGGTAGTAAATATATTTTATAACACAGTATCTTTTGATGTGAGCTTCCCGTTTGTCGCCCGCTTAACCGTATGTTGACATTTTTTACCAGGTCAATAAATTCCAGACAATAAGAGTGGCTCATTTTTGGTTATACATTATTTGTGAATATGTATAATATGTATTTTATAATTTTAGATGATATAGAAAATCAGATACTTACAGATAATGCTTTGCTCTCTGGTTCTGAGAATGCTTGCGAACCGGGATATACTTCACTGCACGGATTTTTTGATGTTCCTTGTCCTCCCCATCTATATCTGTAAATCAATACCATTCATCGTATTACACAGTTATTTTTATAATGAGTTCACATCAGTTCAGATGGTTCAAACACCAAACCACGTAGCTGTTCGATGGAAGAATGAAAGACTGCCCCTTGGCAGGACTATTAGAAGGATACAGCTTCTCAGGAGACACATCCAGATATTGGAAGTTAGAAATCCTACTTCCAATCATAAAACCTCAAGAGCTAAGCCTTTCAATATTCATTATAATATTTCAGTAGTGCAAGCAAAAATCACTAACTCTGTTTGTGACAGAATTGAGATTTGAAAGTCATCATATAGAAAAAGTGAAGCTACTGGCAAAAAATCACTTTCTACACTTTTGAGATGATTTAAAAATTGTGATTAGCTCATAACAGGAATTTTGAAGTTAGTGACTTTTGCTTGCTCGTCCATGATAATACATCATACATATGTAACGATGGTCAACAGTCAACACCTCTGCCATAGGTCACCCCAAGTGGTTCGCTACGTTTGGTGACTTAGCAGGGGTGCCCGGGTTCATGGGGTAATGTTTATCTAGGTCTTGGCGGCGGATGATCTAGACACACTGAACCCCAGATTCCTACCCAACCCTCATACCTTTTTCCTTCCCAGAACTTCCTCTCCTTCCTTTCCTTAAAAATACCCTCCACACAGCACCCCCAAAGATGGCATAGGCCCTGAGGGAAATTATTTTCCTCAGGGCCTCCGGAGTGGACCGTAAAAAAAAGGAAGCTTTTTTCGCTTGAACTGTGGTTACAAAATCTACTTATTTGTATATATATATATGCATAATTGGTACATTCATTGCATAACCAATAATATATTAATTTCCCGACAATAATAGCCTAGTTTATTTTATCTCAATTTTGAC
Source organism: Limnephilus auricula (assembly GCA_951813805.1). Classification (NCBI taxonomy): domain Eukaryota; kingdom Metazoa; phylum Arthropoda; class Insecta; order Trichoptera; family Limnephilidae; genus Limnephilus; species Limnephilus auricula. The sequence goes on from OX638388.1 coordinate 38,607,802, forward strand.
CTGTTTTAATAATGCGTTTATAATGACAAATGACTATAATTTTATTTCATTGCTAATTATGTGACTTTATCTGTGTTCTGGTATTATTATTAATTTCGCCATTATATTATTATCTTTATTTTTATTTTAAACTTTTTAACTTAAAGAGTTAAACCTCAAATTATAATATTTTAATTTATGAAGATAATATTAGCGAAAATCGATCGAAAATCTGAAACAGAAAAATCAGAAACATATATGGATACCTCTGGGACACGAACCCAGGACCTTCGGCTTTTGGCCCGGAAAGCCGAAGGTTCTGGGTTCGTGTCCCAGAGGAATCCATATCTGATTTTTCTATTTCAGACTTTCGATTGAGTTTTGCTAATATTATCTTCATAAATTAAAATATTATTTTATATTTATAATAAAGAAGAAAATCTGTGACGGGTCGGAGTGGATTTGATTTGTATACAAATCTACAGTTTTATTCCGAGACTGATGAAAATGTGCACACTTGACCTTCAAAACAAGAGGAAGGTGACTCTCTGCATTAGATTTCGAAAAAATCTGCGTAAAGCCCAGGCAACGCCATGGGGCTTCAGCTAGTTGTTCAATAAAATTGATTTAATTTTAACATTGCTTAATATGAATTTGGGACAGGTGGACAAGTATATACTCTTGTACCTGCTTGTCACTGTCACTCCATTAGAGGTATGGTACGGGAGAAGGGAAGGATTACCACAATAGTATAAACTATTTTATTATGAAATTATACCAATTTGACGAAAGGTACACCTAGACTTCCCGCTTACCGGCGATTTCTTTAAACCACTGGGCTACCAAGACGGCCTAAATGTTGCTAGATCCGTAGACCCATCACATCATGAATACTGAATAGTTCGAGGAACTATCGTCATTAATTCCCTACAAACCAGTGCACCAGTGAGAAACTAAGGGAACTAGGGCAGAACGACCCTTAAAAGTTGACGTAGACAGCATGAGAATGGCTCGTTATATCGATCTACCAGTTGAATAGCCAGACATCTCTGAAAAATCGAATTTTGAGATGAGTATGCAGTTATTTGTAAAAGTGTACCCCCTATCTGGTACAGTACTAGGATTACTCAAAAACACCGCTAAAACAATTAGCAGAAAACTTGTAATTAATTAATCAAAATTTTGATGTTTTCTGGGTCACTAGTAGGATATTTCAATATGCCTTGTTCTGACCTGACAAGTAGTAAGCCGAGTGGCGAGTAACTCGCTACTTGACTCACCAAAAAATGTTCGCACTGCTGTCAAGTAGAGTTCATTAGTAAGCGACGCGTCGCGACATGACGGGCTGCAACGCAGAAAAGTAAATATGCTAATTAAGCTGATTGTATGGTTATTTTAGAAGAAGTGGAAGAATAAATTAGTGAGATGAAATTAAATATACTATGGTCACGAAAATATATTAATAGCCGCAAAAATAATGAATTTTACAGTACCATTTTCGCTCTAACGGGATGACATATTGCGTGTCCATAGTGTCTGCGTCTACGAATGAACTGCGCATGTCAGTCGCAGGGACGCATGGAGGGGGACTCTACTCGCCGAAAAAATAGAACCAAATGGATTCAATCTACTAAAGAGCTGACTAGCCTACTCTACTAAAATTGTGGTGTTCGTACACGTTTAGTTACTAATATATTAGCTACTAACGGGACGACATATTGCGCTTGTCTGCGTCTACGAATGAACTGCGGATGTCAATTGCATGGAGGGGACTCTACTCGCCGAAAAAATACAACCAAATGGATTCAATCTACTAAAGAGCTGATTAGCCTACTCTACTAAAATTGTGGTGTTCGGACACGTTTAGCTACTAATATATTAGCTACTAACAAGACGACATATTGCGCGTGTCTGCGAATGAACTGCGAATGTCAATGCGCAGGGACGCGTGTAGGGGGACTCTACTCGCCGAAAAAATAGAACCAAATGCATTCAATCTACTAAAGAGCTGACTAGCCTACTCTACTAAAATTGTGGTGTTCGTACACGTTTAGTTACTAATATATTAGCTAATAACGGGACGACATATTGCGCTTGTCTGCGTCTACGAATGAACTGCGAATGTCAGTGCGCAGGGACGCGTGGAGGGGACTCTACTCGCCGAAAAAATAGAACCAAATGGATTCAATCTACTAAAGAGCTGATTAGCCTACTCTACTAAAATTGTGGTGTTCGGACACTTTTGTTTATTTTATTTTTTTATAGTGAATACCTCACAAAAGTCCCAACTGCTCCCGTCTGGAGCCAGTGAGACAATGGCATCCCCAATCGGGGTATGTGATGAGGCTGAAGGTAAGTGGGTAAGGGAAGGAGACGAGGAAGAAGAAGGTGGGGAAGTACCTGGCTATTCAGATGTAGTCACTAAACACGGCTAAAGCCATTTCAAGCAACATTTCAATTCTGAATGGTGGTCTTATACCAGGGCGATACTAAGAGTATCTTCCACTCTGGAAAGTTACTAATATATTAGCTACTCGACTAAAATACTCTCCCAGTCAGAACAAGGCATAAGAGATCGTTTCGGTGTTATTTTATAGATTGTACAAAACATATTTGTAATATGGTGAGCATTCGAATTTTGATTTCCTCGTCATTATCTCAAAACTTAGGACCAGTTGTTTCGGAAAATTTCACGTTTGAATTTCCTTCAAATCGACATTCACCGAAAAATTGGGTTGTTTCAACCTCCGTCAGAAGAAATTTCATCGAAAATTCCATAGGACCAGTTGTTTCGGAATTCCCTTCAAATTTGAATTTCCTTCAAATTTGAATTTCCTTCAAATTTGAATTTCCTTCAAATTTGAATTTCCTTCAAATCGTCATTCACCGAAAAATTGGGTTGTTTCAACTTCCGTCAGCAGTGAAAATACTATAGAAATGTGATGTGAATGTGATCAGCCGAGTCCGGACGGTTAGCGAAATAATGGGAGGCGCATGCGCAGACGTCAAAATTGTGATTCGGCGTGGAACACTTGAATAAAATTTTCAAATTTATCGAACGTTATTTGTTGCTATTTACTGCTGACGGAAGTTGAAACAACCCAATTTTTCGGTGAATGACGATTTGAAGGAAATTCAAATTTGAAGGAAATTCAAATTTGAAGGGAATTCCAAAACAACTGGTCCTATGGAATTTTCGATGAAATTTCTTCTGACGGAGGTTGAAACAACCCAATTTTTCGGTGAATGTCGATTAGAAAGGAAATTCAGACGTGAAATTTTCCGAAACAACTGGTCCTTAGTATTTGGACATGTCTGACTAATCAATTGGGTGATCAATATGTATACGTCTTGTATGTGGAATGAGCTACTGACATTCTTCTCGCTCGCTTCCTTAATCCGCTCAATCATTTGGCAATATAGTTCCTTCGGCTTCACTTCAGTCTGAAATCGGTATTTATTAATCAAAACAATATTTTGCATAATTTACCCGAAGTTTCTGTTGAGGTCAACACCACTGCATACTCCGAACCTCCTTCTGTTCTTCCTCCAGAGTCTGTCGATGGTGTGGGTGTATTCGTATCCATCAGGGTTCAACACCGGGACGATGTACCTGAAAACATTATTTCAATTTTTAAATTTTGACAAAGAGCATCTGTTTCGGGATATACGTATAGTTTAAATAAATTATAGGTAATTAGTGCAACCCTTGAAAAATCATAGAAAAATCAAAAAAATAATTAAATTATTTTTAAGTAAAAATGGTTTCATTTTTTTATAAGAAAAACTCTCTTTTCACTTTTGAAGGTTATTCCCGTCAAGTTATATATCATTGAAGAAGAAGATAACAATAATCTATTTTTTTTAAATATGAAAATGAACAAGACACAGAAAAATAACAAAAGATAATGATCGCAACTGGGACTCGAACCGGAACATACGCTTTATCCAATTCAGCCATTGCATCCTATTATGAGTCTGTCGTATTTGTCAAACTTCATATTTCAAATTTCAGAATTAATATTATCTTCCACTAATGTTTTTTTCCATATTATTGGCAGCTACCTTTTTTTCATTGGAAACTAGTATTCAAAGAATATATTTGTTACCTAGATATTGTATCTATCCGATAATAATATATCCGATTTTATTTTTATGAAACAGCTATTTAAATTGTTTTGATTATTATTAAGAGGATGAAGAGGGAGGTGAGGAAGTACCTCGCTAATCAGATCTGGTCATCAAACACGACTAAAGCCATTTCAAGCAACGTTTCAATTCTGAATGGTGGTACTGAGAGTATCTTCCACTCTGGAATGTGCCGCAAACATACTATATATTATTTTTAATTTATTAATTGTGAAATGACACAAATTAATCAAATAAAGTTGCACGCCGGGTTCGAACCCGCGACGTTAGGATTGGTTGTCCAAAGCCTTACCCCTGGACTACGCCGGCCGTCTATTTTGATATTATGAAGCATATGTTTCTGTTGAAGAAAATCAAATATATATATATATATATATATATTATACTAGCTGATACCCGGCATGTGTTGCAATGCCACTTAAATAAAGAAATTGTTTATCCCTGCGAGTCCTTTCCCATTCGTCCCGTTCCCCTTCCTCCACCTCTTTCCCTTCCGCGACTCCTTCCCCTTCAGCGTTCCACTTTCACCTTCCCCCCTCCGCACTCCCGCTGTCCCCCTTCTCGCATTCCCATTCCACATTTTCCGACTTCCCCCCTCCATTGTCCCTCCTCGCGCGAACCTCCTCCCTCCATAATTCCACTCCGCCTCTCCTGGATTGCCCTCCTATCACGACCTTTTTCCCTGCCGCTAAACTCTTTGACCTATTTAATTTTTTTAATGCAAATTTCATAAAGCCATAGTTCGCGGTATGAAATATACTTTACGACCTATTCTCATACCTACCAAATACACACAAAAAAAATCATAAAAATCGGTCCAGCCGTTTCGGAGAAATGTGACCACAAACACGTGACACGAGATTTTTATATATAAGATTAATTTATTAATTAATTTTATTTTGCACTTCAGCGGCCCCTGAGTTCAAAGAAAAGTATTTTACCGCTCCGCTACGGAGGTCGATGACAATTATTCGTGATCCTAGTGTTGCAAATTTATGGTTAATTATTCCAAACTATCGGTAAATAAGATTTCAAGGCATCTTATGAATATTTATGTCTATATATATATGTCTACTTGTCACAATGAAATCTCCTTATTTTTATATGCGTGTTTAAGAGGCTAGACTTTAAACGACACGCGGAACACCCGCGACTGTCATTCTGTCCCGCTCAGAATAAGCTCACGCACACTTACAATACATGCGAATGCGAAATGTGCGAATGAGACAACGCTCAAATTTACCTACAGAAATCGCTCGAAAAGGGGTTTATGGAGAATACACTTTTCTACACCGAAACTTTCACGAAATTGAAATTTTAAAAAATATATATTTTTTAGAAAGAAGAAGCTACGTCGGTAGCTTTTTATAATTTTATAATTCTTTATGAGAGTTGAGTTAGCAGCACTTTTTCCTTAAATAATATTTTTTGATAAATCGTACATGTTTGACAGTGAATGTTTACGTTAATACGAAACGCATCAAAAATTCGAAAACATACCGACATAGTTTTCACCCTTTAGAAGGCAGTATAAAAAAAATATATTCATTTTGTGCAATTTTCGATGTAGAAAAGTGTTTTTTCCCGGGCGTCCTTTTTGTATGGGCCAAAAAGCGAAGTCTATCGTCTTAAGTGCAGAAGACCTGTTCTTAGTTGTTTACATTATCAGCGGAAAACCCGTTCACAGTTGATGTTAACTTCGCGAGAACGGGTCGTTTCTTCGACTAGTTTTTGTGTAACGCATGTGTAGCATGCGGAACAAGCCACCGGAGTAGGTTTTTCCTCCCTATAATTTTCCGGGCCTTAATAAATCCCTTCCTACGTTAACCCACTTCGCAATGCTGCCCAACTCTTGAGTATGTACACTCTATGTGGACGAGTTGTCGCCATTAGTATTTTGTCCTTCATTAATTTAACCCAGAAGGCGGATTTCCGTTTTTTGTCCTTATTTAATGAATATAGCTATGCCCCTCATTTTAGCTTTGGCATAAACTAGACCGAGTGAAATATGAGGGGGAGATATATTTCTTAACTAAGGATAAATAATGGGTATCCGTCTCCTTAGGGGCGATTACGATTCTACTTTAGGATAAAGAATTATCCTTAACCTAGTTGTACTACTACTGTTAAAAAACTGTACTTGACTATTTAACCTGTAATTTTTGGATTAAAAAATGTTAATGAAATTTTGGTCTACGGTGACATTTTTTTTTCAACTTAAAACGTAAAATAAAAGTAGGACATTTAGGGTAGTGGTGAGGGGTTGGGCGGTTACTCGGCTGAGTGACCAGAGACGACATGTGGAAGAAAATGTTTTTTTTTTGGTATTGAGGAAAAAAAATTACATCAAAAAAGTCACCGGAGACCAAAATTTCACTAACATTTTTTACTCCAAATAATTTCAGGAATCACTAAAGTAAGTGAAGTACGTCCCTTACCACCCTGCATAATTAAAACTCTTACAGTCCTACTGCGGCTTTCTAGGGCGTCCCCGACTTCTTTAATTCACTATGATGATGTTTTCAAACCTGATTTGAAAACCAGATTTGAGATCGAATTAAAACAATTTTTAGAGTATGTTCCGACCTGTTGGTGCGATCTCAATTGACTTTGTTTGCCTGGTTTACTTTTGATAAGATCGAGTCATCCTCATCATTTAATCCTACTTGGTAAAATCGCTTAAGCCACTTACTTGTTAAACCGGTGAGTAATAAACAGAAGATTTATTAAAGATCAAGTGATTGCAATTAAAACCAATGGACAACAGGTTTTCGCGAAACCAGGTATAGTTGAATGCATGAGAGATGCTTCGTAAGCAATGACACACATTACAATACAATTCATCTACCATCGCTTGTGCATCGTCGCAGTTAGGCTAGCTTGTAAGTTTTTCGTAAGTTTACGACTTCTGGCCAATGAGCCAATAGTAATTATTTAAATAACTCCCTAGGTTAGCGTGGTACACTTTTTTACAGAAGTTGGTTAATAAAATAAATTATAACCCATGAATCGGACCAAAATGTTTTTTCCCTCAAGGTATACGCACTATTTTGGGCTGTGATCTAATAAATATCAGGGCTATTTAGGGTTGCGTAATAAAAATTAGAATCTTAGAAAATGGCATTTTGTAACTGTGCCATTCGAAAAACTGACCTGAGATGTCGATTTTTAAGAAATTCGTAAAAGTGTCAATTATCTCTAAAACTTCAACTTTCAAAAACCACAAAACTTTCAAGCCCTTCAAGGGTTCGGTTGATTTTTGGGACCCCTGTATATATAGTTTATAAACCTGGAGCGTATAAATAGCCTAAAAAATAAGCAGGCGTTATACCCTTAAGAGGCTAGACTTTGAACGACACGCGGAACACCCGCGTCTGTCATTCTGTCCCGCTCACAATAAGCTCAAGCACACTTACAATACATGCGAATACGAAATGTGCGAATGAGACAACGCTCAAATTTACCTACAGAAATCGCTCGAAAAGGGGTTTATGGGGAATACACTTTTCTACACCGAAACTTTCACGAAATTGAAATTTTAAAAAATATATATTTTTTAGAAAGAAGACGCTAGGTCGGTAGCTTTTTATAATTTTACAATTCTTTATGAGAGTTGAGTTAGCAGCACTTTTTCCTTAAATAATATTTTTTGATAAATCGTACATGTTTGACAGTGAATGTATACGTTAATACGAAACGCATCGAAAATTCGAAAACATACCGACATAGTTTTCACCCTCTAGAAGGCAGTATAAAAAAACATATTCATCTTGTGCAATTTTCGATGTAGAAAAGTGTTTTTTCCCGGGCGTCCTTTTTGTATGGGCCGAAAAGCGAAGTCTATCGTCTTAAGAGGATACCCGGCGGTGATTTTTCCATACAAACGTATTCCCTATTTATCTCTCTGGATTTTAACCCTAGAGAAAGTATTGTTTTGCATAAAATAGATATCAACTACTAGCGTGTTGGTACTTTTTGTTTTTTTTGATAAGTTACTTTTTATAGAAGTTATGACCTTCCAAAAATCAATAAAATTGACTGGTTTAAACGCCGTCAAAAGATGTTCAGTATACAAACCAGACAATGTTTTTTTAAAAAAAGCAAAACGTACAGACATAGAATAGTTTTTTCTTATGTAGTTGGTAAAAAAAAAAATTGAAAATCAGTCCACTTTTGGAGGAGAAAAGTGGGGAATACAAAATCTCCATTTTAGTTAGGTGTCAGTGCATTGTCCCTTTCGCTCAATATCCGGTGGAGTAAGAGCAACAGTGACAGCAATATTTTAGTAAAATCTATTTCTGCACCACCGGGTATCATCTTAAAAATAACGATTTAGTTCGCTGACAAAATTGATCAAAAATGGTAATCCGAAATCGCCTAAATGCGTAAAAATGGCACCGACCTGTGAGCGGACGAAATATTTAAAGGATTTATCATACTAACCAGTCCATATTCTTTACGGTGTTCGATTCGTCGTCAAAGTTCTCAACCATCTCGTTGATCATGTAAGTGACGGTGGCTGGGCTGATCCATTCTCTGGCGTGAATGCCTCCGTCTATCAGGACGGCCTTGTTGTTTGGTCTTCCATTGGATATCCTCAGCATCTGTAAAATGAATCATTCATTCAGTAAAGGGTTAGGTGACAAGTGAAAAATACACCACGTTGAGAGAATTTCTACAATACTGTATGTAGATGAGAATAAATACCGTAAAACTATGGTTTGACGAAAACTTATTGTCTATTAAAACTAAATGCTGAAAAGACGCACTTATTACCTTATAGCCTAACACGGAATATCTCAAATATAAGTAAACTTGGGAGGCGGGAATGGGTACCGCCGCCCCGGGAACCATTTATTGGATAACCAACACCTCTGCCATAGGTCACCCCAAGTGGTTCGCTACGTTTGGTGACTTAGCAGGGGTGCCCGGGTTCATGGGGTTCATTGTCTAGGTCTTGGCGGCGGATGATCTAGACACATTGAACCCCAGATTCCTACCCAACCCTCATACCTTTTTCCTTCCCAGAACTTCCTCTCCTTCCTTTCCTTAAAAATACCCTCCACACAGCATCCCCAAATGTGACATAGGCCCCGAGGGAAATTATTTTCCTCAGGGCCTCCTGTGTGGACCTAATGTAAAAAAAAAAAAAAAACATACAAATTCACGAAAGAAATTGCCTTCTTAGAATCACACCTGTAACTCAAACTTAATAGACATTAGTAGTAAAGAAGAAAAAAAAATGTCTTGGAATAATAATCGATAATAACATCAAATGGAAAAGTGAAATAAACTCCTCAGTAGGCGGAATGAGAAAACTCATCTCTATATATGTTTTAGAATTAGAAATACTGTATCATTAAAAATACTAACAGATATTTATTTTGCACTTGCACATTCTGTCCTACAATATGGAATCGTGGCTTGGAGGGGTGCATTTAAATTATCCCTACTTCCTCTTGACACAATTCAAAAAAATATTAATAAAAATCATCTTAAAAAATATATAGTTGTCATCTCCTAAACACGAGCATTTGCTTTATTAGGAGAGTGATTGAAATATTATGTTGTAAATATTGTAATACTAATTATGTTTCAATCAAAAAAATTAAAAAAATTAATTCTTTAAACTTCGCAAAATCACTTTATGGCGTCATTTTGAATAAAATTAAACAAATAACTTTGTATTAAACCACTATTATATAATCACAATTACCTACATATTAATTAGGTAATTGTGATTATATAATAGTTGTTTAATTTTATTTTATAAAAAAATTTAATTTAAAACAATGTAATTAGGCAGTTGAAAAATCTTTAAAGAAGCCCCATAATTTTTATTTATTTATTTATGTATAATGTAATACAAAAACATAGTAAGTAACACATATTCCCAATGAGTTAAAAAAAAAACTCATTACGGGAAGGACAGACACGTATACGTACATTTTACACAGATATTACAAGTTTAAAAAATACAACATATTAAAAAGTGAAAAAAAAATGCATTGTCAAGAAAAGAGTTTTTAGAAATATTGAGAGACATCCATACATATATATAAATTATAAATGTATATAATTTATATAACTAACTAACCATCACGCCGTTTCCCCGCAGGGGTAGGCAGAGAGGACGGACCGCCAAACAACTCGGTCTTGGCACACACTCCTTGCCTCATTCACATTCATACATCTTCTGATACATACTCTTCTATTATTCTGACTCTTGACATGGCCCGACTCAAGTATCTGATTTACTTGATCGTGCCACGTCTTCCTTGGGCGTCCTCGGCTTCTTATACCGTTCACATTCGCGTCATAAATTCTCTTTACACTCCTTTCTTCATTCATTCGCTCAACATGCCCAAACCATCTAAGCGTCCCTTTCTTAATCTTACTTACTACGCTCACATCAGCCTTGCATTCTTTTCGGATCTCCACATTCCTCACACGATCATACATGGTTTTACCACACATACGCCTCAGGGATCTCATTTCTACAGCATTCAGTCTACTTTCACGTATAAATATATATGTGTATACATATAAATTATATTTCCATATCATATCCTGAATATTTGAAATACAAATGAATTGAACTGACTATCATTTTGAATTTTTTTTTTGCTAGTGTTAACCTATAATCTCCACACCAAACAGGTTTCCAAATTTCGGTTTCTAAAGGTTGGCCATTTGATTCTGAAAAGATTAATGTTCTTTTGGGTCTTCTCCACAATGCATTGACACGCGATACAATATAAGCTTCCGTTTATTGTACGTCATCTTTTGTTTTGGAATCGAATAGGCTTTTCAGCTTATGCGTAAATCCGCTACCGTCGATAGAACATTGAACCACATAATAGCACACACTTATTATTTTGAAACAAGTTGAATAATAAAATAGATGACTACTTGTTGATTGCTAATTTATTTACATTGTTTATTTTGTTCGATCAAAATCATAATCGAAAATAACAGTCGAACAGGTTTAACCTGAATTTCTCACATTGTCTTAAGTGTTCTGCTTACGAGAACACACACTCATTAAACTACTTACCAAGAAATGAGTCTTGCTAGATGAGAGAATATTTCCAAGAACTTGAATAGGTGAAATCTTGCGTTATGATTTATACACACCTTTATTTCCCTTCCTTCATGAGATCTGCCGATGCTTCTAACACTGCAGATACTGGGGTATGTGATGGCCAGATAGTCCAAGTATCCATAGATATCAGCGAGGCGGTGGTACTGCTGCCATGTCATACGGTGCCCTACAATGCAGTACATTGCGTTTGATTGAAGGATAAAAACAAGAGTATTTTCTGACAGTTCCAAGGTCGCATGGTTATGTATTTACATGTTGGCAATAACAAGAAAATAATTCCTGGTAACTGTTTAGGTATAGAGAACCAACCAATTTGAACAAGAATTCGAAACTTGTTTCGCAGAAGCGATAAGGAGATACTAAAACGCTCTCTAGTATATGGGTTAGTATTTTAAAGAATCTTGTCATGACTTATCATTCGATTTGTTTTTTGTTTGGATTTCAACAATCCACACGAGACTGATTCAAAAAGGTTTCGTTCAGGTATACCGTTGAAGTGCCTAACTTTTTCCCCTGGTAATATTGCCTAACATGATTTTTTTAATATCTCGAGATAAATCTTTATCACATTTCATTAAGTGGTGGTACCTGCGGTGACATGTTTTTTCAGTTGCACTTCTCGCAAGCAAAATTTATAATGTCCTCTCTGGAAACGGATTACTTCACAAATACTGGTATCCAACATCGCTTACGAGGTTAGGTTAGAAAAAAAAGTTTCACTACTGTACCACTACATAAAATGTGATGACAATACAGTAATTTAAAAATAAAAAATATGTGGGGCAATGTTACAAAGGGGCAAAGTAAGGCGCACAATCTGTATGCAATATTTTGAGGGTGAAAACAGAATAAAGTGGCGTGCTGTCAGAAGATTGACGACGGTCAGTGAACGGGTAATTTCGTGCGGAGAGTCATGCTTGCAGGCCGGGGATGCGGTTGTTGATTGGTTTGATCATGCACTGTCTGGAACACGTTAACGAACCCCAGTTAGCTGTTGGCCAGTACTCCATGTGGTCGTCGAGGGAATTGTAGCCCATGTAGGCCCCGACGGTGGCCATTCGGCGGTTCGCCGGTTTCACCACCGGCATGGCCAAGTGACCCTTGGTCCTGTAAGTGTGCCAAAAACTGTAAGCCCTTGCTGCAAAGCAAAATACCATCTGCTCACACGTGTTCGTGTACAATTGTCAACCAACTGCAGTGTCAGATGTCATTCATCATCTTCCAATGCCTTTAGAAGTTACCTGAATGCTTGGCTTACAAGCTCCATGGGTTGAAGTTGCGCTTATTCAGAACGAGCGTACTAAGATTATTATTTACCAAGTCAAAGTTTCTCTTTAATATTTAGACGGTCGTTGCCATAGAAAGCTATTATTTTTTCCATTTTTTATTCAAATTAATGCCAATGATCTCATTAGTAGCCTAAGCAAGACTGTTAAGCAAACTGAAGAAGTCAAAGTTCTCTCCTACCTTTTCTGTCTTGCAAATCTAGGTCCTCTTCACTGAGTGGGGGGTTCTCATTGTCTATGTTCTTCTGCAGGTCAGATATTACTACGGAGTATTTGATATTGGATCTTCTGAGGATGGCTCCGACGTGCATTTGGTTTTCTGGCTTCACCAAAAAGTCCACTGCGGTATGGTTTCCACCCCACGATGTCAATTCTGTAAGATTTATTAAAAATTTATTGTACACTGTTCAAAAACAAATGATAGCGTAACCATAACCTTGAACCCACATATCTTTACTATTATTTCATTGGTTTGATTTTTCTTATATGAAAGAAGAGTCTTAGATGCTAATTTTAAATGATTCAGACAAAAAGTTTTGTTATATCGTAGTTTGAGTTTAGGCCGTTATTTTTGATGCAAATTAAATAATTTTGAGTGATTAGGATGAGTTAGCGTTTCTTTATAAAATTAACTTTGTACATAAAGCTCATACGAACCTACCCAATATAATATATATATATATATAAACTGTAGGGTGTTCGGTATTATAGGTACACATTATACTTCATATTTTAAGTAGTTTTAAGTTGTTTCATTGAAGTAAACAAAAAAAAAAATTTTTTTTTAAGCATTGAATTTAAACAGTGAATTTATTTCGGAGGTTCAAACGCCCGCGATATAATTTGTCTCGGAATTAACATTTTAAAGCGCTTTCATTTTGTACTAAAAATCATATTCATACCGATATAAATTTGAAAATTTCTGCCACTTATGCCAATTCACTAAAAAAGTCTGGCCCATCATGTACTGAAAAAGAAACCAACACTATCGCTTAGGTTTCCAGCCCACAAATTCCTAAGAAAGATTTCTTAAACGGGAACGCATTTAACATATCTGCGGTAGCCAAGAATGATTTTTTGTTTTTACCTTGAACCCGGGTGAGTCCGCCGACAACGTTGAGCTTCGATTTATCGTCGTCTATTATAACATTCCACACTTGACACCGATCATATTTTTTCACTTCCTCCCCTTCTTCTTCGTATTGATCCTCCGTTGAGAATTGCTTTGTATAATTGGTTTGCTGGTTGAACGATGGTTGTCTCTGGAATTGGGTATTTGTTTGAGGATACGATTGACTGTTTTGGGTTGGTTGATACCCTTGTCCTTGGTTCTGTCCCAGGGTATTTGACGGTTGATACTCTTGACTATTTTGAGTATTTATCGGTTGTGGCATTGGCCTCTTTGCTGTGAGGGGGTTTGGTGGGTTATAAGGATCGGCCTGTGGCTTTGGCTGTTGATAAGTTTGTCCGTTTTGAATATTTGTCGGTTGATATGGTTGATACCCTTGACTGTTTTGGGTTGGTTGATACCCTTGTCCTTGGTTCTGTCCCAGGGTATTTGACGGTTGATACCCTTGACTGTTTTGATTATTTATCGGTTGAGGCGTTGGCCTCTTTGCTGTTAGGGGATTTTGTTGGTTATAAGGATCGGCCTGTGGATTTGGGTGCTGATATCCTTGACTGTTTTGAGTGTTTATCGGTTGATATGCTTGTCCGTTTTGAGTATTTGTCGGTTGATATTCTTGTCCGTTTTGGGCATTTGTCGGTTGATATGCTTGTCCATTTTGAGTATTTGTTGATGGAAGAGTTGGCCTCTTTGCTGTGAGGGGATTCTGTTGGAAATAAATATCAGGTTGTGGATTTGTCGGTTGATACTGTCCATTATTCTGCGTTCGGGTATATGACGGTTGATTCTCTTCATGCTTCTTCGTTAGGACATCTGCTACTTGGTATCCTGTCTCTCCCTGGCCTTGAGTATTTGTCTGCTGGTTTGTTGGGTAATCCACTTGGGACGTTGGAGAACTGGATCGTGCCTCTGAAAAAAATACAAAATAAAGTTAATACTCCGTTGAAAAATGTCGAAATAGAACCTTTTCTGCCTTTGAACTTAATTAGTGTACATAAATGTGATTTTTCTAGGATAATTTCAGTTAATTCAATTTATTGAAATAACTTCTGAATCTTATATATAAACTTTATATAACCACACAATTATAAACTAGAGATCTTACAAATAGCGTAAATATGAATTTAAATATTATAAATAATTTTAAAAAAGAATAAGGAACTCCAGTGAAAAATATTATGACTTTAAAAAATATGTTCATACAGAATAAACGCTGATTCTGAATATATAAGTTTTAGTAAATAATATTAAACGTAGAACTAAAAAAAATATATTAAAAGTTGGATGAAAATGAAAAAAAATGATTAAAATTTTTAAATAATGTAATTAAAACACACTGTCAAGTTGGTATTCCTGTTTTCCTAGTGGTGACGTCACTGCTCTCCATTCGCCTATTGAAGTTATAGTGAAATGATTAACATTTCGTGTTATTGGTTTGTTTATGGGTTTATTTACATAAAGATACATACTGTTTAAAGAGATTTAGGCATATAATATAGTTGTTGTATTAATTGAAACATTATTTAGGCCCTCAACAATTAAAATGATGACGGAAAAGGGATATATTTGCGGGCAATCCGGTAATTTGATGATCATGTTTTTTAAATATAATACGGACCATTTACGGACTATGTAAGTGCCGAATTTCGTGGAATAAATATAAATAATAATAAAAGCTACTAAGTTAAATCATCTTATTACTTGGTTTTGTAAGTCGTAGTTAGCTGTAAAATAATATTTTGGCCTGTTTGAGGGTATAAGCATTTGACCTGTTTGATTTATAAGCATAAGAACACAAACTTAGAAGCCCGGCTTTATAATATAATAATATTTATTAATATAAAGCCGGGCTTCTAAGTTTGTGTTCACTCAAAATATTACAATATAATTACAATAATTATAATGTATATTAACATTAACAGTGTAGCGATGAGATGTTGAAATTTTGCCTAATTTTTTTCTATATTAAAAGCAGTTAATCTTGAATAAAAAACGCCTCGACTTTTAACACCTAAAAATCATTCCTCCTTTGATTTATCCATACAAAATGCAATACCTGTCGAAAAAAAATTAAACTTTTGGAGAGTGATGACGTCACACGATCCACCATAGATACGGTGGTTTTCAGGGGATCTTGAAAAATGAAAACTTTGACAACTATTAAAACTATCTATAAAAATAAAAATAAGTATGCAGTTATTTAAGTTAGAAGTATTCATAAAAAAAATATATAAAAATTGGTCTGGAGTTCCTTTATACCCGTTGTTAAATTCTTTCATTTTGTAAATTATGCCCTCCCCCTTCTCATGTACGCCTATTGTTGTAATAAGTTTTATGGTGGTTTTAAGTAAACCCTGATGAAGTAAGCATTGCTTACTAAACATGTTGGTTTTTAAACAATAAACGTGGTTAAAACTAAGTATTCTATTAATTTTGTCATTGAAGAAGAAGATAACAATAATAATCTAATTTTTTTAAATATGAAAATAAACAAACACAGAAAAATAATAAAAGATAACGGTCGCAACTGGGACTCGAATCCAGAACCTTGCGTCTTACCGGGACATACACCTCTACCAATTGGGCTACTGCGATCTTATATGAGACTATTTTTTTTTTTTTTACGCACCAGATTTTCAGGAACGGGTTTAGTTTTTCCCATAGGAAAAACTAAACCCTTTCATACACTTTTCCATATAAATGATCATCTAGTAAATCCACGTTATGCAAGTGTATTATATAAGTATAATTAATACAAAACAATACAAGAACAACACGTTAATCTACCAAACTATTAAATGGGAATATAATTCACCGTCTCCAGATATTTTCATATCAGAGGGTTCGGCTCTGTGGAATTCCTAATTTGACCGATAGATCCTACTGATCCCTCAATATAAATATTTAAAAAATCTTCCGTAATTCTACATGTATTTAAAATGACTGATTTTTGCATTTTTATATACAAATTCTTTGACAAATCTAATATGCCTAAATTTTTAATAAGAGAGCTAGGCATAATGCCAGTAGCCGAAATTACAATTACTATTATTATTATTAATTTTGATTTAAAATGGTGCCATAAAATAAGTTTGCTGTATTTAATCATTGAATTGAAAGATAATATTAACAAATCTCATTGAAATATGAAACAGAAAAAGACACACGAAATAAAAAATGGTAACGGTTCCAACTGTGAATTGAACCCAGATCCTCTCTCTGTCTTACTGGTACAACACTCTTCCAATTGAGCTACTGAGATCTAGTTGTATACGATTATTTTTAACGATGACAATTAATTGAAGATATTAATTACTTGTAATAATTCTTAAATTTAATTATGGGAACGTTAAAAATTACCGCGACATTTCATTGTGAGTTGTTATTATTATTTAATGCAGTTACAATGGGCGTACTGTTCAGGGCCCGCAGATACTTAAGTAGTATACAACTGCTAACCCTGTACAAATCGCAAGTGCGCCCCACGGTTGAATTTGGCAGCCACCTCTGGTCTGGAGACCCACAATTATTGAAAAAAAACACTTGACTCTGTGCAGAAACGGACGGTCCGCTTGATAGATTCTCCCGTCTTAACAAACGGATTGTAATCTTTTACAGGCGTCGGGTGGGAATTCTGTCCTTGTTCTACCGGTATTTCAATGGAACTAGCATCATTGATTCCCTCGGCACCGGTGCATAGTCGGGAAACACGCCAAACGCGCGCCCACCATATTTACACGGTTGACATTTGCCACATGAGAACGGGTCGTTTTTACGACTCGTTCTTGAGTTAAACACCTCGGCTGTGGAAAGATTTGTCTGTTTCCTCCCTCCTACAACATGGGTCTCTTCAAGACCCATGTTCACTTCTTCCTCTCCTCAAAAAGAATTTCCACACAGCATCTTCGTGGATGACATAGGCCCTGAGGGAAATTATTTTCCTCAGGGCCTCCTGTGTGGAGAAGTTAATGTAAAAAAAACAGTTTGGTCAGTAAGTTTAACGATGGGTATAATTGAATCATTTGAATAACCAATAATTATTTATGAATGATACGAAATTCCCCGAATGTTCTTGGATGGGATAATCTCTGAAAGAAGGACACCAGGGAGATATTATGTAAAAAGGAAGAACGTCACCAAGGAGTTGAACATGAATGCTAACGGAAATACGCTGTAAATTACAAGAATGATTTCAAATTGCTGGTCGCCCAACACACCTGCATGGTATTTAACAGCATTGTAAGAATACCACTATGTTCCTGAAAGCGATCACTTTGACAACTGAATTGTCATGAATATCATGTTAGATACGTATGTGACTTCCATGAAAGGATTACCGACTTTCTCAGAGCCATTATTTGATTAACAAAGACAACACGAGGAAAAGGAAAACAATGTGTGCGTGAATCATTCAAATTGACCTCAATGCAAATTTCACGAACGGATCATGACCTGAAACTCCACAGCTAACTTAGTTTCTACTGCGGCAGTCGATTGAGTTCCCGGAACAATCACTTTCATTGAAAAAAATACCGCATGGATTAGCCAGTACTTTTTTGACGCCAACTATTGTGTATAATGTAAACGAAATTGAATGCATCATTATTTTGGTTAATAATAATCATTTGTTTACGACACGATTCTGTGTAAACTTTATAAAAAGTTTTCCGATAAATAAGTGAATCATTTTGTGTTGATTGTTAACGTGTTTTATAATAAGTAAACAAAGCGTTTGAATAATAGTCAAAGTAATAAAAATAAATAGCAGAGATATTATTTTAGATTTTCACGGCCAAAAGTGTTATCTTAATTAATTTTTCGGTTATTATTCCGTGTTGTATAATACCTAGGAGTATTAAAAATGTATCATGATATAAAAAAAAACAATTTCTATTGTATGCTCCTAATTAAATAATTGGCTAATTTCTCTGATGTCTTGGAACGAGTAATGAATCAAATTACGGAGCAATTGAACTACTGTAATTAGCTTTCCACCTGCTAGCCACTGTAGGATAAATCGACTCGTAGAAGGTTTCACTCTTTAGAGGAGTGCACTTTTGTGGATACTTTCAGATATTAACGCGATAGAAGAAAGCATGCTTGTCCTAGTTGCCATTCGGGATATGAGAGTTGTCTTCCGCAGTCAATCGTAAAATAATATTTTCACAAGACAAATAAATATGGTATCAGTATGCCAACTCTGTCATACAGTGCCTGAGGAGTTAGAGAATAGATTTCGCTGATGAGAGACATTTTGAATGCCCACCAAGTTACGGTGCGCCGCAGGGCTCTGTGTTGTGCCCTATTTTATTTATATATATTTATTTGTAAGAATTTTTTAATTTGCAAAAATTGTTAACTAGTGATTTTGTTCTTTTCTAAGTTGTGTGATCATTCACTTGTCTTCTCATCTTTATAAATTTATATTACGAAGGTGGCATACTGAAAACAACAATCCTACTCTTTACTATACAAAATATTGATCAATAATTCCTCGTCTCCGCGATTGCCTACATTGACTCGAGTCAAATGGTGGAGTTAAATTTTATAATTTACCTAATGATGTCCAAGGCTGACACCTTAGTCTTACCCAGAAGTAATTTACGTAGGTCGGCCCAAGCTGATGTTTATCAGGATTGTTGAGCTCTCTCGTACATGGCAATGATTGGGGACATAGCGTTTAATTAAGCATTGGGTCCATATTCTTGGAACGTATTGCCATGCAATCTAAGGTTTGCAACTTGTAGACTAAGAAACAGCTAAAACTAGTTTGTTTAGAGATGTACAATGTCAGCTGAATAAAGTTCTCTTGAGGTGATTTATTTACCTACCGGTGCTGTATTAAATTGTCAATTTTTATTTATGTTTATATATGCAGCTTTAGAGCTTTTAACGAGACACATACGTCAATTTCTATAAAGACGCAGAAGAAACACGTTTAAATTATTTTAAAAACAACAACGATAAAATAGTCCTTCGGGGAATACCCAACGCAGATTGTGTTGGGTTTTTCCACATAAATATTATTACATTAATGCAACTTTCATGAATATTAATTTTTTTTTTTAATATGGTACAAGACAGAGTCGAGATCATTCAAGTTTGAAACGTGGTTTTAAAAAAGGGTAAAGCGCTATATTCATTCCATATTTATTCCGTACTATTTATTGAACTAAATGAAGCTTTGACACTGAGAACTTTGACCAATACAGGATTGGATACCTTTTAAATTAGTCCCTTGGAAGAATACTAATTGATGAAATACATTACTAACGAGGAAGTTTTTCGTTGACTGAAAAATGAAATGAATACCTCATAATAAATACGAGAAAGACTGTCTATCGTAGTCTCAGCATAAAAATTGACAATATCTTCATCCCCAACTTATTATGAAAGTTAAAGATCAAGGGAAATTGTGATGTTGGCATTTGCCATAACTAGGAACGTTATTAACTGGGATTTAGAAGATCCTGTTTCTACGATTCTACACTGATGTTACCTAAATAATAAAAAAAAAATACCTGCATCAAAATTAATTAATTCAAAATAATATGCACTATATTTGCGGCACGTTCTGGACTGGAAGATACTCTCAGTATCGCCCTGGTGTAAGATCACCATTCAGAATTGAAACGTTGCTTGAAATGGCTTTAGCCGTGTTTAGTGACTAGATCTGAACAGCCAGGTACATATCCACCTTCCTCTTTCCCATCTCCTTCCCTTCCCCGCTTACCTTCAGCCTCACAACATACCCCAATTGGAGATGCCATAGTCTCACTGGCTTCAGACGGAAGCAGTTGGGACTCTTGTGAGGTGTTCACTATAAAAAAACCGTACCTTGGAGACTCCCCATACTAACGTAATAACAATATAAAAAATTAAAGAGTAGCTTGCAGGTTGTTTATCCGACCGCACAAATGTAGATCACGAGCTCAATAAACTTTCGAGTGTTTTGCGTCGTCCAAAGTTGTTTCTTATAATTACCTCCTCTTCATGTTCCGATCCTATCATTGACGAAATATTACTACCTCTCCTGGTTTGGACAACATTTTTTCCTACGTTCTGACGTTATTGTCATGACCTCTACATTTATTTGGTTATTCGGCCTGTTCAGTGACCGCGCAACGCGCCCTTCGCAAAGCTATTTCCTACACGTCCGTTGCTAGAATATTATATTTTTTTATAGTCTCGTCAAACATGATCGGCATAAAACCTTCAATGTTTGCTTCGATAAAGTAATATATTTGTATATATAGTAAAATGGAAACGAGAAGAACCAAATACAATAATTTCTATAAAACACCAGACCTGTGTCATGCCTCGTGTGCTAGTTAGTAATCATGCGGTAATCACTGCATCCAGACAGGAGAGAAAGCAAGAATTTTAGCGCAGATACTTATAAAATATGGACATCATTTTTATTATTATGTTTTATAGCTTGCATATAGATTTGGATACCATGGCTTGCACACAAAACCTTACATGACTTACCAAATTGTTTGTTGGTCGAATATCTTCTTCTTCTTAATATATAAAAATCTCGTGTCACAATGTTCTTCCGAGGTAAACTCCGAAACTGCTTAACCGATATTGATGAAAATTTGGTTTACTGTGTGTAATTTGGTCAAACTTAAAAGATAGGATAGTTTTATCTTGATTATTGACCTCACTATTTATTATAGCGAATTAATTAATTCCCCCCCCATACACACAAGCCCTGCTTTTTTATGGGGGTACATCAAACATATATATTATATAATTAATTAGTATATAAAATGTATTTGTAATTTATGTATCTTTTTTGAATTATTAATAAAAAAATTAAAAAAATGTTTTTTATGGGACAATTATTTGTAAGTTCTTTAAGTTTCTGACAATGGCGGTGTGAGTTAATTTATTGATACAACACTTGGAAATCTAGATTAGGTAACCATCCAGTAGATGGCGTTGTGTTTAGTTAGCCACAGCAACGTGTGGGCGGGTCAGCTTGTATTGATATAAAGAAGGAAAAAACAAACAGATTCATCTGACAGTTTTTTGTGCCACCAGGTGCTATATTATGTTTGTTGATTTACATGACCGCTCGTGTTTTTGTTACCATGTAAACCGGATTGTAAGGAAAA
This sequence comes from Limnephilus auricula, assembly GCA_951813805.1. Classification (NCBI taxonomy): domain Eukaryota; kingdom Metazoa; phylum Arthropoda; class Insecta; order Trichoptera; family Limnephilidae; genus Limnephilus; species Limnephilus auricula. Next base: position 38,629,570 of record OX638388.1, read on the forward strand.
ATGGAATTTCCCATTTGTTATATGCAAAAATCGCTAAGTCCTAGGTACTTATCTCAAAGATCAATAAATTGAGCGTCGTTCTGCAGGATGAAGTTTTACACTAAAAGCATTTTTGTAAAAAGTATTTTCCATCATTTATAAACTAACACTATTCATAAATCACTGATATATAATTAATAAAAAAGGAGGATTTGTTTAACAGTTCCTGTTTTCTGATAAATTAACATTTAGGTGAGACTAACACAGCTGTTGGAAGTGTACAACACCAATGGCTGTACGAAATGTAAAAAAGGCTAAAGAAACTCGTATTCAACTATGGTGTCATTGACCTATATAGACAGAAAGAAGACTAGTACCAGAGGGAGTCATGTTGTGGAACCAGGTGACATCGCCAAACACCAAACGACAACACTGGTTAATAAGTTGAACTATGGCAGATACCACGATAGGCCTATTAACCGTATTAATAACAATAAGAAGAAACTCGCATTCAATTATGGTCTTATTGTCCCGCATTGGTAGAAAGAAGACTGTAGTACCGGGGGAAGTCATGTCGTGAAAAGAAGCATCTAGTATCAGCGGGGGAGTCGTGTTGTGAAAAGAAGCATCTAGTATCAGCGGGGGAGTCATGTTGTGAAAAGAAGCATTTAGTATCAGCGGGGGAGTCATGTTGTGAAAAGAAGCATCTAGTATCAGCGGGGGAGTCATGTTGTGAATAGAAGCATCAAATATCAGCGGGGGGTCATGTTGTGAAAAGAATCATCTAGTATCAGCGGGGGAGTCATGTTGTGAAACCAAGATACATCGCCAAACACCCAATGACCACACGGGTTAATAAGTTGAACCATGGCAGATACCACGATAGGCCTATTAACCGTATTAATAACAAAGTAATAAGAAGAAACTCGCATTCAACTATGGTTTCATTGTCCCGCATTAATACTCGTTCATAGAAGACTACAGTACCAGGGGAGTCATGTTGTGAAAATAAGACTATAGTATCAGCAGGGGAGTCATGTTGGGAACCAGGAGACATCACCAAACACCCGACACCCCTTTTTAAGTTGAAGTTGAACCATGGCAGATACCACGATGGACCTATTAATTGTATTAACAGCAATAATAATAATAATTTGCGCAAACAGTTGACTCATCAAATTGATTTTACATGGAATCTCCTGTATTTTAAGTAGCAATATGTATTTTCCACTTGGTTTCCATTTTCCTTGTGTTTAAAAAAGTTTTAAAACAGTTACATACCGTCTGACACTTAATAGAAAAGGTTTTAAATGGCAACACCAAGATGGCTTAAATGAAAAAGAAGGTAAGTGAAAAAGCACAATGCTCTGAGTGCATTTTTTTTACTTACCCAACTGTGTTCAGAAATTCGTGGTACGTATTACGATTTTACGTCATATTCTAAGACAATTTTTTTTTGCATATGACCTATTTACTAATTATTTAACGCTTTGCAAGGAAGATACTTATATGTCATTAAATTTAGACTATGTTGAATTTTTAAGTCTTACCCTTTTTTGTTGAGTTTTATCTGAATAATTCATAAACGAAAGATTCACATTCATGTCATTTATTTGAGTGTCTCACAGGGGTCCCAACTGCTCCCAACCGTCTGGAAGCCATTGAGACTATAGCATTCCCAATTAGGGTATGTTGTTAGGCTGAAGGTAGTGGGATGGGGATTGAAATGGGGAAGAGGAAGGTGAGGGAATACCTGGCTATTCTGATCTGGTCACCAAATACGGCTAAAGCCATTTTAATTCTGATTGGTGGTCTTTCACCAGGCCGATACTGAGAGTATCTTCTAAAATTTACTTGGGCAATTTACTTAAGATTTGAACCCGCGCCGCTTATCCAAGGATCGTAACCACTCCACAACGGAGACCGACTTATTATTATTTTTTTTTTTAATTATTTAAAACTGTTTTTAAAGTATATTTGGGACTTCTTTTTTACTAAAATTAAATGTGAAATTTTCGACGTAAATACCTTTTTAATAAATTAGACGAATGATTTTATTATCATCTAAAAAAAATATCTTTACCTTTTTTCCCGTGGAATGTAAATTTAATGCGTTTACTCAATCCATAACAAGAACAGATATTTAATTTGTAACCAAAATTAAATCTAAAAGGACTAAAATCTAAAATATTTATTAACCTTTCAAAAATCATTGTATGTCCCTCTTTCGTTTACGTTGTGGTTTTTCCAATATATTTGTTTTAATTGCATATAATTATTATTTTAAGCGAATGTTAGTGTATAGCTGCACCACGGCCTTTTGTCTTGGAAATTATATGTTATTTAATTTTAATTTAATCCGAAGCCGCCAATACATAATACAAAGACAATGGATGTTACAAAACATTTCAGAAGGTTAAATAAAGCGTTGACGAAGTTCAAGGTGTTATTTTAATTCTCGTGAATGCAGTACGATAATATCCCTGTTCAAGGAGCGTATGTCATTTTTGTTTTTTTTTCAGTCCAGTCAAAAACAAGCAAAATTACACTAAATTGCCAATATAACTGATTAATATGAGGGATATTTTTGCAAAACTCACATATTCTCCCTAAACATTTTGTTAGGAAATCGCAAAAAAACTGATACAGGTGTTAAATACAATCAAACTGATTGATCAGTTTCGTAAGATTTGTAAAATAAAATATTGTAAAATTAAAACTGAATAAACATATTTGAAAAAAAAAAAAAATGGATTTTATATGTGTTTTCGATTTAGTTAATAGTAAAATATAAACAAATATTGAAATGTAATGAGATATTTACAATTTATTATGCAAGATACTATCTCGCATTTAGTTCGGGAAGAACCTTGCAAACATACATAAAGATAGTAGCCAATAGAAATATGGGGAGACCTGTACAAAACCGTATACCGGGGTAGAACCGTATTCCTCTAAAAAAGCTTTATTACTTAAAATATTCCCGCCACGCACTCCGCCCCGTGTACGCCTTCGAAACCAACGAAAGTCAGCAGAAACTTGTCGGTACACGTCTGCCCGCTTACAAGTTAACCCACAACCACATGTTCTAAGTTTTTTGATGTCCTGATGTCATTTTTACGGATATTGAATTGGTTAATAATTAAGTTTTTGTAATTTTCATGTAAGTGAAATGTCAAATAATGTAACTATGTATATTTTAACTTTTATTATGTAAAATTTTTGGGTGATTCTTATAACATTTTTTACATTTGTGAAAAAATGTCTGTATATATGTTACTTGGAGCACAAACATATGGGGTAAAACCGGCAATAATTACATCGTCTCCATATAAAAATGAATAACTACTCAACGTTTTTTCTCAAAACAAGTAAAGACCACCTAAGCTCAATGTAGATAGTCCACAAAAAAAACGAACGCACAAGAATCCCAAGCTGAGCAAGTAGAACGACGAAGACATATGCTTGTATTGTCTTTGAGAATATGGTACAGCTACCTGGATCAAGACTGGGTTCAATGCACTACGTATAAGCAACGGGCTCACGAAGTTAGCACATGTTGGGGACCCGAGGAGTTGCACAAATTACAATGCAACCGTTGCTAGTTTTTCCGGGGCAATATTGTATACGGTATACGGTTTTACCCACCCCACGGGGCAAAATCGGTAATAATAGAGGTTTTCTATTATTTTTTTCATTCCTTTATGACTAAGATTTTCTGATACGTTTCTTTTGTGTTTTGTTCCTTTGTAAATTCGTTAATAAAAACAATTATTATAAACCGAATTTTATTTTAACTTACTAAACTACAGAGGCTCTACCTTAGGTATACGGTTTTGGACAGGTCTCCCCTACTTTTGTATTTGTTGGTAGATCAGATCCCCGGCAAGGTTAGGAGCTGAGCTGTATCTTTTTCTGATTTTTCTGTTTAAAATTTTTGATTGAGAGTTAGGACACAGAGTTACCGGTAAAAATGAACGGTATTATCTGACGTTTACCCCCTCCCCCACCGAACAACTAAGACCCATATAAGCTATGTAATTTTTTTTTGTCTATCAAACGACTTGGGTTGGGCGTTCCTGGTTTAGAATAAAGCATCACCTTTTAGTTTGTCGTTTCTTTTCCTTATCTTCTCGAACGAATAATAAATAATATACGTGTAAGTTTCTGGCCAAAAACTATGTGAGTTATCATTTTGTTTACACACGAGAATTTAATCACTTTCTTGTTTTAGTTATATTTCTCTGTCAACAATACTTTTTGATTAATTAATCATCTTAAGGTTATCTCTACGAATAATTCTTTCATATGCGGAAAATTAGTAGTCAATAATTATTATCAGTTGTCCAAGAGAGTCAAAATAACTTTGCTTGACTCTGCAAAACAAGTATATATCCGTAAAAATCTGGAACCCAACTTTTTCGCTTCGCGTCTCAACATTTCAATCATTTTGGCCCTTTTCGGACTTGAGCCCAGAGCAATTTTGGGAGATATTTCTCTCAGCCTGACACAGACTAATAAAAATCACATATTTGTAAAAAGCATTAACTTTGTGGCTCGTCATAATTTACTATAAAAATATATAAATTTGTTTTAGACCAAATTTATATATTTTTAAATTTATGTTAATCTAACTCTACTGGTTTCAGAAGAACCCTTCCTTCATCAGGAGAATATTAAAACTAACCTGTGATACAAAATATTTTCAGATATATAGATACCATTTTTTTAGGTTTTCCTTCGTCAGGAGAATATTAAAACTTTTTTTTTACACTAGCTCCACACAGGAGGCCCTGAGGAAAATAATTTCCCTCAGGGCCTGTGTCATCTATATGTTTGATTACATGTGATTTTCGATGCCTGTCTCAATATAATATTCCTGTGCCGAGACAGAGTTAGAGGCACATAAATGTATACAAACATAGTTACATGAATATTTAGGTTAAATACATTTTAATTTTAACAAAATCAAAAAGAAAAGAAATTGAAAGTGTGGGTTAATCTTATAAGGAGTATAATATTATAAATGTAGGAAATTTAATTTTAAATTAAGTAATGTAGAAATATTGAAATAATAATTTTGTATGTTAGATTTAACAGGATTTTAAAGGCTTAAGAGGCTCGACTTTGCGCTACACGCAGAATGTTTAGGTATTTCATAGTCTGTCATTCTGTCCCGCTCTAAATAAGCTAACACACAATTACGATACGTGCGAATGCGCAATGTGCGAATGGGACAACTGCTGTAAACTCTCATATTTACCTACAGAAATCGCTCGAAAAAGGGTTTCGGAAGAAAACATTTTTCTAGACCCAAATTTTCACGAAATTGTAATTTAAAAACAAAAATATGTTCTCGAAAGAATCTCGAAAGAAGAAGCTATGTCAGTATGTTTTCATAATTATGTAATTCTTTATGAGAATTGAGTTAGCAGCACTTTTTCCTTAAATAATATTTCCGATAAATTATACATGTTTGACAATGAATTTTTACGTTAATACGAAACGCATCGAAAATTTAAAAACATACCGACATAGCTTTCACCTTCTTGAAGGCAATATGGAAAGAAAATATTCAATCTATTTCAAATCCTTTTTTTAGTTCCTGCAATTTTCGATGTAGAAATGTGTTTTTTCCCGGGCGTCCATTTTGCCGAAAAGCGAAATCTATCGTCTTAAGATGTGAACTCGCCTTCGACCAAGGATGATTATACTTGGTCAAAGGTACTCGCAGTATTTAATTAAAGCATCTAATATAATATCTAAGCGATGAAAATTTCAAACCAAAAATACATGATTTTGCATTACTTCGTGCATCATCTTCAAATCCCCATTCCCGCCCAATCGTATTAACTATAACTTGTCAATGATTAAAACGAAGCAAATTATCTTAATGTTTGGAATGTTAGTTATTATTAATAGCTTATCAACAATTATCGTCTTGAACCACAACAAGCTCTTTATGAATAACTTACGGAAGTCGTGGTCAGTATGTCTACCGAGATATTGTAGCGGATATAAGGCAGTAAAAAAATAATAACAATGGATTATATTTGTAATTTATACTGGTTAGGTAAAATAAAAACAAACCCGCAAATTAAACACCTTTATACCAACGTTGGTAAAAATTTTCTGGGATATTACCTATACAGGATGTTAAGGAACGTACTTGACTTACTTTAACCAGTGATTCCTGACATTATTTGGAGTAAAAAATGTAAATGAAATTTTGGTCTCCGGTGACTTTAATTTTTTTTTCTCAAAATCAATTAAAAATAAGTTTCTTCCGCATGTCGTCGCTGGTCATTCAGTCGAGTAACCAATCAACCTCTTACCCCGCCCCTAACTGTCCAACATGTACTCTGTTTTATGTTTTTGTAGAAAAAAACATCAAAAATGTCACCGGAGACCGAAATTTCGTTTACATATTTTACTCGAAATAATGTCAGGAATCACTGGTTAAAGAAAGTCAAGTACGTACCTTAACACCCTGTATATTATTTTTCCAAGAATATCACAAAATTTTCATAATATTTATGTTCAAATTCGTTTCATATATATTTATACACACACACACACACTCACTGAAATAATTAAATCACTTGATTTGAATTTTGGAACGTTTTTGTGATAGTAACGAAGTGTTTCTCAGAATTTTAACAATTCATCAAATATGGAAGTTAAAATTCCAGTTCTATTCGATTACTGTTATTATTTCATAATGGTCCGGTTTTTTTGCAGTACCTACTTGGATAATAACAGAACTAGAATAGTACTTTCACAGAACTTGAACATTTACTTTGAAATTTGATGAATTGTTAAAGTCTGTGAAACAACCCGTCAAATCAAAACAACCCTTTGAAAAAAAATTCCCAGATGCAGTATTTTTTCAAGATTTCAATAAAGTTTTCATAATATCCCTACGTAAAAATACGTTACTCAGAAACACATTGGTACTTATGGTAATTTATTTTTGGGGTATTATGCCGTGTAGCGCTACCTCCTTCTTTAGCCAACATTTCGGACAGCGTTACAGTATCCATCATCAGCGTATATGTGTCATTTGAGGATATGTGATGGTCACTGTAACGTTGTCCGAAACGTTGGCTAAAGAAGGAGGTAGCGCTACACGGCATAATACCACAAAAATATATCACTATATTACTTTTAGCCGTGAAAGTCTAAAATCACATAGGTAAACTCGCATACACAAAGATAATTCATTTGAAGTTTTTAACATATCAGGGAAATATAAGGTCAAAATGATAACAAACCAACGTACCAAACAATTTTGTACTAAAGACGCTAAGTTTCTTCCAGGAATACTACTGGATAATTCCTGGTTTTCATTATCATGATGACAATCATCACACACCTACATTAGCCAAAATCAAAAAAAGCCGTACAAACACAATGTTAACACATTAAAATAAACGTAATACATAATTGATTTGATATTTTTAATAATTGATTAAACCGTAAACAAAACACTTTTGCGATAAAAGCGTTAAATTTTTTCTTAGTGCATTTTACCGGAAATTCACAACTTTTTCATGATACTATGAGTTCTAAAATTAGCCTCATAAACACAATATTCGCACACTAAAATAAATGTAATACATTATTGATTTGAAAATTTTAATAATTGATTAAACCGTAAACAAAAAACTTTTGTGATACGGGGGATAATTTTTTCTTTGTGCATTTTACAACATCTTCATGATACTGTAGTAATTATATACTGAAATTTCACAACATTTTCATGATACAATAAGTACCAAAATCCGTTCCAGAAACACAATATTCGTACACTAAAATAATAGTAGTTCGAAAATTTAAAAAAATTATTGCACTGCCTTATAGAAATTCCACTACGTTTTAATGCTAATGTTAAATGCAAAATGCGTTCCACATACACAATATGATATTATCAGCATATTTGCGATAGGTTACGTGGGGTTAAAATCAAAACAAAACATTTTTTTTGTACTAACGGTTAATTAGAATTTTGCCTCGTACATAATTTTTCAGGAAACGCCACAAATCCTTCATTGTATGTTAAAATCCACTCGCGAGATTATGTACGCACACTAAAATAAATAGAAATCTTTTATTTGAAATTTAGAACGTTTTCTCGATAGCACAACAAGGAGATTAATTAGTAAGAAGCACAGCTTAGTTTATCTATGGTTAATGATATTGGATTAAGTTCCTACGTTCTCTGGCCTTGATGAGAGCATCCTCGAAGATGATGGGATTCTCATCCTTGGTCTGGTGGCTGCGGCCGCTCCAAGGTTGCGGAAGTGGCTTCTGGTGTTGGAATTGTGATTCGGCGACCGATATGGCCAATAGCACTAGTAACACACACCGCGGGAGCCACATCTTGACTGAGGCGGGCCGCGATGTGCAACCGGTTTTATACTACGCCTGTCTCGATTCACTAAAGTTTTTCCAACTTGTTTGGTTTTATTGCAAATTTGAAGTTTGAGTAAGATTTTTTTGTTGTTTTCATTATTGTGCTTCTGAGAAACCCTATGACGAATTTATCTTTTGTAACAATTTAAAAAAAAATTAATTCACCATTTCTTAAAAAAACTAAATAACATCAATTGCTGTTGAAACACACTGATGATTTAGATGCCCAGTTATAAAGTGACCTGACAACTCAGAATCATGCAAGTTCAACACCTCCTCTGAAAAGTCTCTGAAAGTGAGGAAAAAAATGGTTAAATAGGTTACATTACGTTTAGGTTATGGGCTTTTAATGACTTTTCTAAGCGGTGTTTAAGTTGCATGATTCTGAATTGTCATGGAACCAAAAATACAAATAAACCGGCGATGACAAAATTATCGTAATATATTTTCGTAATCTGAATGCTTTACAAACTTTTGAATGCGGGCAAAAAATTTGGCCTCTTATTTTATTTTTCATAGAAACTTATCATGATGGAAATGACGCTGTAAGCTGAAAACAGTTGTGTTGAGCTAGAAATTTCTATTATAAAAGATTATTGAAGAGTTTTTGCTTCTTATGGATCTAATTTCTTCATTATTATTTATATTAGATGTTAATTGTTTTGATATCGGATAAATTTAATAATTTATTCATGTTTATGTCAGCATTCTTATCATTGGTGTTATAATGTATAAATGAATATACCAGCATCTACATGCATGTACGAATGTTAAGAAAACTGAATTTACTAACTGCAAATAAGTTGAAATATATTCATGAATTGGTGTGCAAATTTGGCCGATAGATTTATAGTTTCACATTTTGAATATGAATACTTTTATGTTTTCTGTATATCTCATATAAATTTTAATTTAAAGTTAAACAATACCCACGCTCGCCTCCTCGAAACTGCATAAAAAATGACATTGGATGGACTATAAAATAATTTTACGTATTTGAATATTTACCAACAATTATGGCAATTACATCTCGGGATTTCATGGTAACAAGTACGTATAAAATTTGTATGGACTCTGGACTATCATTTGAGGATTCTTGACTCTGAAAATCCATATTTTTTTAATAAATATATTGATGATTCGGGTATAACCGCAGGCCTGATCGTGAAAAAATGCCGCCAAAAGCATCTTCAATATTGACCCCTCTTTAAAATCTATACAAAATAAGAATATGTATGTTTTCCCCCATACCTCTGCCATAGGTCACCCCAAGTGGTTCGCTACGTTTGGTGACTTAGAAGGGGTGCCAGGGTTCATGGGGTGGGTGATCTGGGCACGCTGAATCCCAGATTTTTACCCAACTCTCATACATTTTTCCTTCCCAGAACTTCCTCTCCTTCATTTCCTTAAAAATACCCTCCACACAGCATCCCTAAAGATGACATAAGCCCTGAGGGAAATTATTTTCCTCAAGGCCTCAATTTACTCTCTAATTTTAGATCATCTTGCGTTTTTCTGCGTTGCATCGTTTCGCACGGCAGTATTCATTTTGCTTCTTTTTTTCTTACATTAATTCCACACAGGAGCCCCTGAGGAAAATAAATCCCTTAGAGCCTGTATCGTGTTTGAAGATTTTTTTACATTAGGTCCACACAGGAGGCCCCGAGGAAAATAATTTTCCTCAGGGCCTATGTCATCTTTGGGAATGCTGTGTGGAGGGTATTTTTAAGGAAAGGCAGGAGAGGAAGTTCTGGGAAGGAAAAAGGTATGAGGGTTGGGTAGGAATCTGCGGTTCAGTGTATCTAGATCATCCGCCGCCAAGACCTAGACAAACCTTACCCCATGGGGCACCCCTGCTAAGTCACCAAACGTAGCGAACCACTTGGGGTGACCTATGACAGAGGTGTTGGATATCCAAAAAATGGTTCCCGGGGCGGCGGTACCCATTCCCGTCTCCCAAACTCTGTGTGGAAGATCTTTTTGAGGAGAGGAAAGAGTTAACATGAGTTTAGAAGAGACTCGTGTTGTAGGAGGGAGAAAACGCAGTTGCCGGCAAATCGTTCCACAGCCGAGCTATTGAACTGAAGAACGAGTCGTAGAAGCGTTCTCGTGTGACAAATGTCATCCGTGTACGTATTTTATTTTTTTATTTTATTTATAAAATACATGATATACATTAAAACATTTACATGTAAATGACATATTAAATCACCATACTAGGCGGCTGCCTGTTTTATGGTGACCAATTATATATAAGTTTAATTGGTTACTTTATGAAGTCTAGTGTAAACATATATGGATTTAGTATATAAACATGCTTGAAAATTGGAAAAGTCGTAGAAGAAAAAATTATAATGAAGTTGAAAAAACTATAACAGAAAGTATAAAATACAAAAGAGAGAAGATAAAGAGTATAAAAAGTATAAAAGAGAAAAGATGAGTAATATAGATTTAACACATATTTTAATTCTTGTTTTATATGTATTCATGCATGCGTGTGTGATTATATGCACACATACATATATGAATACATAAACTATATATTTCTACGCATTCACATGCACATATGTGTATGCACACACATATACACATACACAAGTTCATATGTTTACATATACACACTAATTTACACAAGTATAAACAATGGACACTCTCTTATTTCTTATCTGTTGTTCTCTATCCTAGTACGATAAACAGGCTTCTAATTCTATCACATTCACTCATCAAAAAGTCTCCAAGCGTCTTCCTGAAAGTGTGATATTTGGTTATTGTCTTTATTTCAATTGTTAAGTTATTGAAGATTTTTGGAGCAAGTATGTTGGGCGCGCGTTTGTCGTGTTTCCCGACAATGCACGGGTGCCGAAGGGATTAATGACGCTAGTTCCTTGGAGCGTCTTCCATTGTAATTCCATTGGAAACAAGGACAGCATACACCTACATGACGTCTGTGCTCTAAAGATTTAAATCCGCCTGTTAAGATAGGGGAATCTATCAAGCAGACCGCCTTTTGTTTCTGCACAGAATCAATGTTTTTTTCTACAGTGTTTTGTGGCTAAAGCAGACCAGAGGTGGCAGCCAAATTTAACAATGAAGCGCACTTGTTATTTGTACAGGGTCAGCAGTTGTGTACTATTAAAATATCTGCGGGCGCTGTACAGTACGCTTAACTTCTGAGAGGCAATCTAGGCTTAGATGGAAAATTTGCGCAGTACAAAATATACAAGAGAGGCGCCTAGGCTCTCATCAAATTCTATATTTATTTTAATGGCAGGTATAAATTTTGTTTATATTATTTCTCACTCATTTTTTAATAATACCTGACTTTCCAACCACCATATTATTTATCAACCATTTAAAAAAAATGTCTTTAACCTTACAACAATCTCTTTAAAACCATATCACATATCATGCAAATGACCGCCGCCCACACCAGCGCCATCTGCTTCGAGCTTTCCAGATTATCTGTATAAAAAATAAACCCATATGAATTTGATACATTTTTATTTACCCTGGCCGGGTTTTGAACCCGTGATCTCTGGGTCTAGAACCAATGACCTTTCCTCTTTGACCAAGGTCGTCAATTGAGCCGTTTGACGCCTCCTGATTCCACGGTTTCCCTTTTTAGCTTTTATTATAAATTGACGTAAGTGGACGATGTTTTTAATTTCTTAGGATGTGGTCAAGACGGTAACCGACGAGTTCGTCGAAAATCAATTCATCGAAAGCAAATTTACCAAATACACAAGAAAAGGTTAGGTTAGGTTAGGTAAAATTTTAGTTAGTTGAACTCGTTTTCGATGAACTCGCCGTGAACCGGTCAAGACATATGTACTTCATACTTTTATCTTCTTGATTGCGAGAAGGGTTTCCGTTTCTTGCTGCATAAAATAAAACTTCGTTCAGGCTAATAGCATTTATTATCATTTTAAAGGTACACATTTTATAGACCTCCATTTTTGACAGGGAAAGTACCATGCTCCTTTCTTGGCAAAGTCTTGTCTTTTCATTGTCCTCTTTATGCTTAAACTAAACCATCCAAAGGACATAATTATTGTGGTGTACTGATATTTCCTCTATTTCACAATACAACTCCGATGATGGGGGTTTCAATAATATTTTAGGTGCATCTAGATTGCGAGTATCGTTTATTATCGTAACGTATTTCCATTGAATTTTCATCGACTACGTACGTTCTAAAGGATCTTTGTGGCAATCTGAAGCGGGGAACCGCTCACTGAAGGTGTTCGCCGGTAAATCGGATATGATAGGTTATTTTGCTATTCTCCATCTCTCACAACGTCCGTACCGTAGGTTTAGCTACGTCACGAACGCGTATTAACCCCCCTCTTACATTCTAAAAACTTCTTCGCGTTCCGGTGCTGCACACTCTATAATTATTGCATTAATTTATTTAAGTTTTTTATTTTTTATATTATAGAAACATATATATAAAAAACTTAAATAAATTAATACAATAATTATAATTGGAAATTTTTTATAGCTCCTTTTTGTGAGAAGTCAAGTATAGCGTTCTATTAGCTCAGTAAATCCAGACTCTGCATACGATGACATGACAAATCCAAGTTAGTCGACTGGCTCTCACGTTGATTAATTCGTCAATGAATTTATTTCTTGGTGTCTACTTTGTCTCCGTGTTTCTATTGCAATAACTGGCATCTAGCGTAGGACCTTCCATAGTACTCGTTTCTGTTGACTGGGCTCATAGGCCCACTGTCTTTTCCCGATTTCCAAACATAAAGTTTTTTTGCAATAAAACAACATTAATAAAAACCGGTGTTGTTCGCACGCGTTGTTGACAATAGCGAAGAAAGTTACATCGCGTGTCACCTGAACATAATTAATCGTCGTATAGAATACACAAGGTTGATAGTAGCGGTACCAAAAGTGACTTTACCAGACAAGTTTTGAAACTAACGCGTCACTCCCCACCAATAGAATAACTTTGGACATAAAATATCAAGTTTTATATCATTTCAAAATGGCATCAATCTCTACTGTGCCCTGGCTAGTATACTGCCGTCATAAGAAAAAGGCGTCAGAAAATTTTCAAAGGTCACATTCTGACGCACTTTTTATTACAATAAGTTGACACACACGAAAGTCCTCGTAGGATCAGAATGTGACCGTTGAATTTTTCCAGCTATATTTTTGCTCTTGACGGTAGCATAAACTTCGATGCTTTTTTACCATGATCCAATCCATGGTTTTATTTTGTGATCGAAGGTTAACAACGGAGAAGGAAATAAGTATACCTATATTTTAAAGTCTATTTTATACATTTTTTACAGATTTATACACTTCACTAAAAAAACGGCACGTAAGCGTAAGATTACTGCCGAAAAAGGTTACCGTGGTAAAATTGGCCTTTTTAAAAATTTCACGGTCGAAATTGATTGCCAAGTCGCCTTTGACAGCGTCTGTATAATTGTGCCGTTTAGAGATTAAGCGGCCAACCTTAATAGATATTAGGACATCTCATGTATTCCATACATAATATTATCAGCAAAGCCATCCCATCTCGTGTCGATTTAACGATTACAAGAAGTGCTCAAATTTGAAAATAATTAATGATTTAATTAATCTGTCTCGTCTTCTGGAACAGTAGCGCTTCTGTTGTATGCACGAAGTGAGATAATTGATGGATAGAAATGGTCGCGTGTAGTGGGTGTGTTCTGTATTATGTTTCTGTGGTCTTGAATTCCTAGCCATTTAATAACTGGTTTGGGGTGCAGGAGAAAATTGAAGCAAGTTTGCAACGTGAGTCTTATTGCAAGAAAACTATCAATTGTTATTGTTTATAGTGCATATTTACAATAAAAACCTCTTCTTCATGACTAACAACTGTATTTTATTAACAACTGTATATAAACTAAAAACTCTTATAATCTGGGGGCGGTGTGTGTAGGACGGCTTGGAGGCCATTGTCCTCTCTATTATGCACTAAAAATTTCTTGAATCCTCTCGGCTCACCGTATCTTCGTACCCACCATGAAGGGTGACCCTATTGAGCATTTGTAAGAGTACATAATGTCACAACCCCACACTCAAATGGAACTAAGCTGGAGGTCCTGAGGTGTCTTTCTTTCAGGGATTATAAAATTACATATAAAAAAATATTGATGATGTGCGTAAGAACTATTGGATTTCATGTACCATCCATTGGCGTCCTTTATTAGGGAATATGTTGCCTACAAAAGAGACTTGAAAGATAACTGCTCAGTTTCGGATAGGTTAAATGTTTTTGCCTCAAGTCCAAATTTAAGTTTTGTCTAAAAAAAGACGTGCAGCTGTTCTACTTAATAATTCACAAAACTGGTAGATATTAAGGAAAAAGGTACTATATTCATGGATGATCCTCAGAAGGCTGATGAATTTGAAGATACTAATAACCGGTATATTTTCTTGATGCTCAACTTGTTACGTTTCTATTCTGATTCCTCCGCAATGGGAATGGCGGGTAGACTCGCCGCACAGTGTGATATTTTGAAAATCTAGCGGAACTTTATTAATTCATCAAAAATTCACCATTTTTATTTTATTTCGTTGGGTTAGATTACGTTCAAAATAATTTTATACGGAGAGCGTTTCCATTTATTTGACAATACATAACGGTAAAATAAATTAAATTAACATTTTTTTAATGAGATTACATTAAATTATACGTTCACGAATATGTACATAGTAATACTAATAAAATCGTTTATTAATCAATAGATTTTTTTTTACAATAGGTTCTATCGACAAAAAGGTCACTGCTCAGCTGCAATTCAGGATTTCTCCTGGAATGCATCTGGTTTTCAGCAATGCCTCCAATAAAAGTCAGAAAATAAAATTAAGATAAAATAAATACAATTAAATTAAATTAAATAAACATAATCGAACCAAATCTCAAATTCAACACACAATATAAATAATAAAAAAGAAATAGAAATATAAATAAAAATAGAAATAAAAATTTAATAATGTAAATTGGAATTCAGGAGCTAATAAAATCAATTCAAATAAAATATAATAAATTCAAAATAAAATCAATTCAAATTCAAAATAAAATCGATTCAAGTATAAAATATAGTCAAAATAAATAATTAATGTTATCAAATCAAATCAAAAACCATAACACAAGTAAGTATTCCTTCAATTGTCAATTTTATTAATTAAAAACTAAAATGTTATGCGGTTAATTGTGCAGTCAGCAACCATTCGCCGTATAGCTTCGTGAAGTTCTGCAAAGATGTCGATATTCTAATAGACAGTGGTATTTCATTCCATAGTTTTGATGATGAATAGCTGAAACTACCTTCAAATACTTCAAATACAGTTGTTTTTAAAATTTTATAATATGGTATATTTACAGTACTTACGCTTAACATTTATTTTCAAATTCCTGCATGCATTCTTACTTCAATTTTATCCCTTTTAGAGAAAGACGAGAAATTTGCGAGTCCATTCTGAAATTGAGAAGTAAAAGTATAAGTCCAAATAATTCCAGATTGCGTTTTTTTATTATTTCACACATGAATTTAGATTTAAAAAATAAAATAAAACCGTAAGAAGGGTTCTTACGGGATTATTTGTGAAGAGTTTTAATCCGAAAACAGCATAATCGATATTCATTGATTAGTAATTAAAAATTTAAGATTTTGCAGTGTAATGAAAAAAACAAATGAACTTAAACATACTTTGATATCCAGAAGATTTCAACATCACTACACAAGTATTGCTTGAGAATACAGAATGACCACACTGATCGAGTGAACTCGAGTGAATAAATACCGTTTGTTAGAACCTCCTATGGATTCCCATAGGACATTTGGATGTATTTGGCTGACCTCCACTGAAGAGGTCTCGTATTTTGTTATACCTAGCGCGGGTTCGTTGAAATGATATTCGAGGATAATTACTTTGCGAAGTTTATTTTCAGTTTACGATTATACTAACGTAGTAAAAATTCCAACGGCTAGGACTCCAGGTATGTACGTCGCTGTGTCATAGAGTACTGACTGACGGAGTTGTGTTGACAGACTGACTAATTGACCGCTCGCACGGGACTGCCGACTGCTTATATAGCCGACTTATTTAGTAGCTACTGGAAAGGCAAGCAAAACACACATGAGATCCTTCGCGAAGATTCGACGCGGTACAGTGAATTAAAGATTGTAGCTCTAGACCTTTCCAGGAGGTGGCGAAATAATAATTCGGCGTAGGTAGCTAGTGTGAGGTACTAATGTGTTCTGGTTGCCACAGGCCTGTGGCCAACACAGATTACACAGACTTCAACACCTCTTTGTTAATAGTTACAGTAAATATATTTTTTTCATTTATTAAGTTAAAAGAAGTTTACATTTCACTTTCTTAACTTAAGTAGATATAAAGTAATAACATTAATTTTGTTCTTTTAACTTAAGGTTAAATAGTTTTCTTTTAAATATATTTACACTTTTCTCCGTTTTTAGGGAATCTGGAAGGAAATTATAAATTTGAACACCCTCGTGCCAATGCTTCTCTTGCCACTTTCAGTTTTAACAGTATTTGTGTATAGTTTATTATGTTGTCTAGTATAATGCTTGTGTATTTGTGACGTTTTTATAAATGTTGTGTTTGTGTGTATAAGTCCAATTTGTATTTTGTAGATTAAAAGGCAAGTGTTATATTCGTACAAAGTTCTTATTTTCAGAAGGTTCAAATCCTATTATAGTTTTTTGTGGGAGTATCTGGGTTATAATTGAAAAGTTTTTTAATGACTTTATTCTGTATTATTAGAAAAATATTAACTGGGTCATGCGAAGGGGATGTTCGACACTAATATCTTAGATTAATTTGAACACGTGTGTTATCAGCCGTTATAATAAAGTTCCGCTAGATTCGCAAAATTGTACACTGTGCACCGCCAAGGTGAATGGCAACCTCTAGCTTCCAGCGTATAGTGCAAGCCCACCCGACTCAAGGGCTAAACAAATAACTTAAATAGCTCTATTAGATACATCATATCTATGTTAATAACTAAAATAGCTTCATTATATATAATTTACCTTCATATTCTTTTAATTCTTTCGCACCTTTGTTCTTTCTTCTCCGAATGTGACTGTTAAAAATAATAAAGTGGCGTTGAGTGAAATAATCCGATGTGTTGTGTGTTTGTTTGTTTGAGAATGAGTCCGTGTGTTGATGACCTTTTGTTTCGATCTGGTCGGTGGTGGTCAGATTCTGCAGCAGGTGGGTGTTGATATATTTTTTAAAGTATTAACTTGAACATTATTGGTTTTTAGAGTGGGGCAGATCATAAAAATAATAATTAATTAATAACAATTGACTCATTTTTATTGTGTTGTTTTATTTTGTATAGCTCCGAATAATGATTAATTCAAATCGGACCCTTTTTAGCTTTTTTGTAAAATTTTGTTATCTACGTATTTTATGGCAATGGCTTTTGATATTGGTCACCTGGGCCCCTAGTATAGTCAATCGATACGGATTGATAGTATAACTTTCGTTAACTTCTCATCGTTCCCTAGGACAACTGCAGATCGCTAACGTACAAACAACAGTTGACGTCGAATATATTAAGGATACTTGGTCATTTAGAACTCTTACTTATTCGTTGGCGATCTGCAGTCATGCTAGGTAACGATGAGAAGTTACCGAAAGTTACCCTATCAATCCTTATCAATCGACTGTGCTAGAGGGCCTAATCACTATATCTTTAATTTTTATTAGTATAACTCTTGTTATAATAACTATTGAAGTTTGTACCCATCAATGTAATATAACATTGAAGAAGAAGATAATACTGATAAATCTAAAGGAAAATGAACAAGACACAGAAAAATAAAAATGTAACGGTCGCAACTGGGATTCGAACCCAGGATCTCTTGGCATTAATTTATTTTACTAATTATTATTTAAAAAAATTATCTTTGGTTGTTAAAAAAGATTTTTATAGCAATGTTTTTTATTTTTATTATTTTTAACACTTTTTATATAACAAAACATACTCTAGGTAGGGACTATTATGTAGGTATATTTTAGGGTTGACAAAAAAGGGTTTCGTTGCTTACCGCCCGAAGGTGTCTCTTTGGGACAAAAGCTTCATCGTAACACAAAAAAAAAACCTGTCACGTTCGTAGGGAGTGCAATTTTAGCCCAGGCGCCAATTTTTTTTTTTCCTTTCTAATCGAATCGGAAAGTTTCTTACCTGCGAGCTTATCGCTTTAGTTCAGTGGTTTTTAAACTTATGGTAACCATGAACCACTTTCAGAATTTCAAAATGACCATGGGCCCCTATCGAAGGAAATTGTAGGAAAAGAAAACAACGCTTTTTAAAACTCACCTTTTTGGTTAGTTTTCAATGTTAGAAGTTTAGTTTACATTCATATTTAACTATGTTATATCATTACTATATTGTTGAGAAGGATGCTATTTTTTGGATTAAGTGAGCAAGTTAAATTAAGGTGTCGTCTTCAAAAAGGCAAGGCGCATGTCATATTTGACGTCTAATCGATTACGATTTTTAGTTTTAATTGACAGCAGAACCGAGAACCCGAAACGCAGTTTCCAATGGTATCAGAATAGACGTAGTTCGTTTGACAAGGAGGGGGTAAGGTTGTCCCAAAGAACACCAACACTCGCCAAGACTCTTTATACGAAAATCAGCTAGCAATATTTCCTTGGATCTCATCTCAATGAGTTCATCTTTAACAAGATCTTAATCGCTGATATTATTAATATGAATTGAAAAGAAAAGAAAGACAAACATTGCCAGGTTACGAATAACCTGTCAATATTTGAAAATCTCCTGTTACCTCCACAGTAAGCGGAAGATGTTGTTTGTGTTATGATGGAGGACTTAGCCAGTCGAGGAATCGAACACGCGACGCCCGGGTGGGACCCAAACGCTATGCTCATTCAGCCACTGACCGGTCCAATAAATGTGAACTGGGGGCCTGCGGAACCCTGAAAATCATGCGTCATGGACCCCAAAGGGGTCCGCGGACTCTACTTTAAGAAACCATGTTTTAGTTCTTCGAATAGTCTAATTTCAAATTTCAGTCGAGTGAAATCAAGTCCTTTAATTATCGAAAGGCATGTCCTAATTTATATATTAATATTTTAAAGTTCGGCGTATATGTAGCATGCCCAAGTGTCGTTAAACTTTCACTTTGTTGTTAAAGTATGAATTAGCATTCTCTGCGTTGTCTTGAGTGACCTGGTTAGTCGTAAAAATCGAGTCTTTTCGCTTAAATTAGAATAAACAAAAAGATGCCATTTTTTTCTACTGTAGACAACAAGATGGCGATAATTTAACGATGTTTATGGGATAGATTTTCTTATTTCTACTGTCTATGGCTAAGTTTTAGAAATTGGCAGAGTTGTGAAATCGTAGAATTATTTTATTCATACACTAAAGATTTTTTTACATTAGCTATACTCAGAAGAACACGAGGAAAATAATTTCCTTCACGGCCTTTGTCATCTCGAGGGATGTCGTGTGGAGGGTCTTTTTATGAAAACTATGTTTTGGGAAGGACAAGTTACGAGGTGTGTGTAGGAATCTGGGGATCAGTGCGTCTAGGAGTGACAGACGTATATATCTGTCCCTTCAACTGCGGTACAAGGCGATGGGTCTAGCGAGACCGGCTGGATAAATCAAAAGGCCTCCCTTAACCAGTATCTCTCGATCCGGCCCGCCACGCAGTAGGTGGGCAAATGCACCGCCAAGACGTGGACAAACCCTCACCCCAGAACCCGGGCACCCCTGCTAGCCCATCAAACGTAGCGAAACGCTTGGGGTGACCTATGGCATAAGTGCTGGTTATCCAATAGATGGTTCCCGGGGCGGCGGTACCCATTCCCGCCTCAAAAATTCATTAATTTATTTTTAATTTCTCAAGGCACCTGTAAAGTAGTCAGGTAGAAAAATAACTAATTATCATATCTTGTGCAAGTAAAAACATATTTCAGCTCATAATCTACCTCGATGATGGACACTGTAACGCTGTCCGAAACATTGTCAAAGAAGAGGGGAATCGTAACACGGTATAATAACCCAAGCATTATTCTTATTTATTCAACTCAATTTCCAGTGTTGCTTTGTATTTTTATTGTTAAATTATGCAAACATCGTAAATATGGATCGTTTAGTTGATTAGTCAGACATCTCCAAATACTAATAGTTTTGAGATAGCGCGGGAAACAATATTAGAATACTCGCCTATATTATTAATCAAATATTATTTACACGTGTCTGTGTTTTATATTTTACATATGTTATCAAATAACACCGGGAGGCATAACCGTTCGGTACTTTAATATGACATTTTGAAATATCCTACTAAACATAAACATTTTGTTTAATTCAGTACAAGTTTTTCTGCATTGTAATTTATTTGCTGGTAATCTTAATATTATACCAGAGGTAGGGCGTACACTTTTACATGTAACTGCATATTCAATTCAAATTTCGATTTTTCGGAGATGTCTGACTACTTAATTGGATGATCGATATCTTTAAATTAACACCATTTTTGCTTCTCTCAGGATATTCTTGCTTTATTTATATTCTCTTAACTGGAAATTTAAGTTTTTTATTTTTATTCTTAGTTTTATTTTTATTTTTATAACGTATGTAAGCTTTTGATGGTAGTGTAACAAATAATAAAATCAAAATAAGAAGGTATGTAAATATTTATTATACAGGGTGTTAAGGTACGTACTTGAGTTACTTTAACCAGTGATTCCTGATATTATTTCAAGTAAAAAATCTAAATGAAATTTTGGTCTCCGGTGACATTTTTGATTTTATTTATTTTTTTTTTCTACAAAAACATAAATAATAGTAGGTGTTGGGTAGTTGGGGGCGGGGTAAGTGGTGGGGCGGTAACTCGGCTGAGTGACCAATAAGGTCATGTGAAAGAATTTTTTTTTTGTTTGATTTCGAAGAAAAAATATTTTGAAAAAAAAAAAAATTGACATAAAAAAAGTCACCGGAGACCGAAATTTCATTTACATTTTTTACTTCAAATAATGTCAGGAATCACTGGTTAAAGTAAGTCAAGTACGTACCTTAAGACGATAGACTTCGCTTTTCGGCCCATACAAAAAGGACGCCCGGGAAAAAACACTTTTCTACATCGAAAAATGCACAAAATGAATATATTTTTTTTATACTGCCTTCTAGAGGGTGAAAACTATGTCGGTATGTTTTCGAATTTTTGATGCGTTTCGTATTAACGTAAACATTCACTGTCAAACATGTACGATTTATCAAAAAATATTATTTAAGGAAAAAGTGCTGCTAACTCAACTCTCATAAAGAATTATAAAATTATAAAAAGCTACCGACGTAGGTTCTTCTTTCTAAATAATATATATTTTTTTAAATTTCAATTTCGTGAAATTTTCGGTGTAGAAAAGTGTATTCTCCATAAACCCCTTTTTGAGCGATTTCTGTAGGTAAATTTGAGCGTTGTCTCATTCGCACATTTCGTATTCGCGTGTATTGTAAGTGTACGTGAGCTTATTGTGAGCGGGACAGAATGACAGACGCGGGTGTTCCGCGTGTCGTTTAAAGTCTAGCCTCTTAACACCCTGTATAATATATTTACTTTTTGCTTTTTTACACATATCTTTTTAACACATATCTCTTTTAATGCATATCTATATTAATACTTATTTTTAATGCATGTCTCTTATGATTCATATCCTTTTTAAATAAATATACTTTGTCTAGTGAGGCAGGTAAAAGAACCGAAAATTGTAAATCAACCAATTTATATTAAATAAACGCCCGGGTTGCCGGCACTGAAACTGAACAGATTCTTTACTGTGTAGATTCATACTCGCGACATAGCTCATTCTAACGAACGCAGTTGTCACGATTATCACAACATTTTGCACATTTAACGACATTTTTATTGAAGTACCCACAAGTATCCAAGTCTGCATTTGTGACTAGGTTCGATTTCAGTCAGTTTTCAAACAATCGGTTCTCCGACCGATGCGATAGCCTAACTCTATTTCCCGGTTGACGCGAACCGGTTGAATGACACCGCTCTTTAGGTTTATAGTATCTACTGAAATATGGTGATCTGACGTTAGTCACTGACTCTAATATCTTCTAGTGTCCCCTTCTATCTGACGTTTGCTATCATTTAAATTTCTAAAGAAATCTTTCCCCTGCATCCCGAAACAATTCAGCAGAATTGCACTCTTTTTGAAACCATGCAGGTTTTATAATTATGAAGTGCGAAGTTTTTCTCAACTTCCGCCCCCGTCCCTCCTTCCTTCCCTGCTGCCAAACTATATGAAATACACCCCTTTTTCAAACAATTCGCGCGCCACCTATTGTAATTTTTAAATACAAATTTCATAACGTCAACACTCACCGTTATATATGGAAACCTCCACATGCGTGCGCACAACAACTCACCAAAGTTTCATCGCAATCGGATGAATGATATAGAAACGCATGCGGGACAAACAAAGAAAAATTCATTTTTAATTTATTTTTTTATTTAATAAATTTTCAAATGTTACAGTTTTTAACATTTCTTTTAAACTACCATACTAGGCTAATGCCCGTGTCATGGTAGTCATAAGTAATACATATAATAACTAAAAACTATTTTATAGAAACGTAATGAAAACTATGCTAATAAATAATAAAAAATGAAAATAAAATACCACATTTGATAAATGTGGTATTTTATAAAATTTTATAAAAAAGGGTGCTATTGCTAAATAAGTCCAGAATCTTTCCCCTATAGTGGATGTTATAATATTAAGTCGACACATTCGCGCAAGAGAATGTTAAGAGTGCATTACCAGAGAATACAGAAAATTAGTTAGTATTATATTTTATTGTAAAAAAGAGTCAATACGTCTAGAATTTGATTTAAAAATGACTAATTTCGGGTATTCTCTGGTAATACCCTCTTAAGTTCTTACAAACTAAAGTATTTAAAAATTTTTTTACACATATTAAAATTAATACAAAAAATATACAATCATATTAAAAATATACTTATGATCAAAAAATACTTACAAGAAGTACACTATATTTAATAATTTATCATCTTGCGTTTTGAGCATTTTTAATGCTTTCTTGAATGTAGGTATATATTAAAGCAAGTTTTGAATGAAATAAATCTATTATTAATTTTTAATTAAAAAAATTTGATATGGGGAATAATCGATTTTTCTCATTGGAACCTCCCTGTACAAGTATTTTTAAACTTTTATTCTCAGCTGCTGGTCGAGCGGGTTCTTTGGAAAGGAATATTATGTAATGTTTCGGAGTTTCTTAGTAGACAGTTATTGATTTTGGTTGTGGCCAACAGGGAAGATTCTACATGGCTATTTAAATTTTTTAAATAATTTTGATTGCTCGACCTTGATCAATTGCGTGAACTTGTATTGGGTAGCCCTCATGACGAGATCAAGATTGCACTTTTCTTAATTGTCTACAACAATTTCGCATTCTTAGCCATTCGACGACAAACCTCAATATGTTGAATGCATTTTGAGTATTCAAGCGCATTTAGTTTCAAATTTAAATCGTCCGTTAGATTGCTTCTTTTAGAAACAAAATTTCTATATCGTGCAGTTGAGTGTAAAAAAAACATAACATTTAATTGAAAAATAGGCGTACGTAGCCCTCTCATCTCTCAATGCTCTATGCTAGAAGGCTACCAGAAGTTTTGTCGTATTCAGGTTTTATCCTTGACATGCCGAAAATTGGAGAAAACATGACAATAAATCAATATTTAAAAAAGAGAAAACGTAACAATGAATCAATCTTTAAAAAAGGAGAAAACGTAACAGTAAATTAATCGTTAAAAAAGACAAAACATAACAATGAATCAATCTTTAGAACAGAGAAAACATAATAATGAATCAATCCTTAAAAAAAAGAAATCGTAACAATTAATCATTCTTCAAGAATATTCTTGATTTTTTTTAATTTTAAAGAAGGCGATACTAGATTTTTTTACATTAGCACCACACGGGAAACTCTGAGGAAAATAATTTTCCTCAGGGCACATGTCATCTTTGTGTGGAGAGTCTTTTAACCCTTTGTCTGTGTCCCGGACGCCGGCGTCCGGGACAAAATGCATATTTTAATTTTATTTTTTAAATGCCAGGTATCGTCATAGGTCAAAATCGCTTGTCCCGATATCATTCCAGATTTTGCTTTTAATTTCAGTAATGTAGCTTCTCGGAATCCTTTGACAACGGCTATCATATGGCCAAATGTCATCCAACATACAACAGGTTAATTAAAAAGAGAGGAAGTTCTGGGAAGGAAAAATTTATGAGGGGTTGGTAGGAATTTGGAGTCAGTTTTTCAATTTGGTCCAGACTTTCAGTTTGAAATCATCCCTTTCCCTGCGGTGAAAGGAGTTGGGTCCAGAGAGTCTGGCTGGAGAGGTCAAAGGGACTCCCTCAACCGGCCTCTATCGATTGGGCCTGCCACGCAGCTGGTTCAAATTCTTTAAAGTTTTCTTTTTTCATTGTTTGTTACATTAATTGAGGATTTTTCGACCACCATGCCCGTGTTATGGTGGTCGATTTTCTATACAGTAAAACAACTCTCCTTAATTTTGTAATTTTTCTAAAATCGCCATATTTGCTGAAAGCCTTTTCGTGGCCATTAAAAGTTTTTCGGTTGTACAAAAAATCTTGAGTAAACCAAGCGAGTTGATCCAAATAATTTATTCACGTGCTCAAAATTTTCGTGATGTTTTTTGTTGGGAAGGTTTTAAAAGTATGCATAACATAATTTATATGAAAATACATTTTCAGTAAAAATATACAGGATGTTAAGGGACGTACTTGACTTATTTTTAACACTGATTCCTGACATTATTTGGAGTAAAAAATGTAAATGATTTTTTTTTCTCTGGTGACATTTTTGACGTTTTTTTAAAGCTTAAAACATAAGTTGGTATTAGAGTTAGGGTCGGGTGAGGAGTTAGGCGGTTACTCGGCTGAGTGACCAGTGATGACATGTGGAAGTTTTTTTGTTGTTAGGTTTTGAAGAAAAATATAGAAAAAAATGGTCACCGGAGACCAAAATTTCATTTACATTTTTTATTCCAAATAATGCCATGGAATCACTGATTAAAGTGAGTCAAGTACGTCCCTTAAGATGCTAGACTTCGAACGACACGCGGAACACCCGCGTCTGTCATTCTGTCCCGCTCACAATAAGCTCACGCACACTTAAAATACATGCGAATGCGAAATGTGCGAATGAGACAACGCTCAAATTTACCTACAGAAATCGCTCGAAAAGGGGTTTATGGAGAATACACTTTTCTACACCGAAACTTTCACGAAATTGAAATTTAAAAAAAAAAATATTTTTTTGAAAGAAGAAGCTACCGACGTACCTTTTTATAATTTTATAATTCTTTATGAGAGTTGAGTTAGCAGCACTTTTTCCTTAAATAATATTTTTTGATAAATCGTACATGTTTGACAGTGAATGTTTACGTTAATACGAAACGCATCGAAAATTCGAAAACATACCGACATAGTTTTCACCCTCTAGAAGGCAGTATAAAAAAATATATTCATTTTGTGCAATTTTCGATGTAGAAAAGTGTTTTTTTCCCGGGCGTCCTTTTTGTAAGGGCCGAAAAGCGAAGTCTATCGTCTTAACATCATGTATTGTAAAAGCATCCTAATAAAGTACAGTTTCGGGTCTTGCGTGTTGTATGTAAATAATGACGGCAACAAAAATAATAATTGTATCCTACCCACTGGGCAACGGTTTGGCAGTTTGTTGTTTGTTGTCAGTACCTATATAGTTGTCAGTTAGTAGTCAGCAGGGCCAATGTACCGTTGCAGTACGCGAGCTGAATACGAAAGCAGCTCCTGCGTAAACTGGGGCTACTCTGACACTGAATTGTGATGGGACAAGTTTGATACCTACTGAATATTAATAATTTTTTTTTAATTATTTAAAATACATATACATAAGATTTAGAAAATAAATACAGTTGGTTCTTAAAAGCAATTTACAAATACATTTTTTTTAACAAACTACTCAACTCAATGGAGAAAATATTTCTCGTGTTTGAGTTGGGGAGTAAAGCCTTTAAAAAAAAAAAAGTTAAAAAATTATAATGTTTGAAGTAGATAATAACTGTTTACAATAACTGACTTAGAATCTACAAGAATGAAAAATAAAAATTACAAATTGAATATAAATGTAGTAGAAATAAACTTATTAATAATAATAAATTATTATTGTGGACCAGCTGATACCCGGCATGCCACTTAAATAAATAAATTGTTTCTCCCTTCGTGTCCTTTCCCGTTCGTCCCTGTTCCCCTTCCGTCTCTCCTTCCTCTTCCGCGTCCCCTTCCCTTCCCGCGTTCCCCTTTCGCATTCCCTACGACCCTCCTCTCCTCTCCCGATGTTCCCTATTTCGAAAATCCACCCCTCACGCTTTCCTCTTCTGCCTTCCACCCTCCCTCGTCCCCCCTCCCGCGAACACTCTTTCCTTAATACCCCTCCACCCCTCCCGCATTTCCCTCTACCACCAATTTCCCTCTAAAACAATTTTTCAAAAAACTCGCGTGTGACCTATTTCATTTTTTATGCAAATTTCATAACGCCAGAGCTCACCAGTAGGTATATACAGAAACCTTCGCATGCATGTTCACAACAAAAAATAGCAATCTGACGAGTAGTATAGGAAATAATTTCATAACGCCAGAGTTTACTATCCTATAACCACCGCGGGCAAGCACACATAGGTCGGGTCATGTCAAAACCGGTATAGCAGAAGATTATTTATATTATTTGCGTCATGAGACCATGTATCATCGCTCTATCCATATAACTAAAGGAGTGTCTGTGGCGGGCGGCGTATAGTTGATTTTTATACAAATCTACAGATTGATGAAATTTTGCACATTTGACTTTCAAAACAAGAGGAAAAACTATCTAATTTTTTAGAAGATTTCGAAAAACTCTGCTTAAAGCCCGGACAACGCCGGGGAATCCAGAGTATTTATATAAATAATTGTGTATATATCGGGGGGCGTAGCTTTGTTTTTACACAAATGTATAGTTTTTTTTTTGAGGAAATTTTGCACACAGAATGAAGGTGATTGTCGACATGAGATTCCGAAAAACCACCCCATCCCGTTTTCAAGTCAGTAACTGCGCGAGAATGAATCGTACAATGTTCAGGCCGGTCTTAAAGTTTAGCGTGTACTAAACTGTTTATATGTTTATTCTGAACAAGTGAATTTATACTGCAGTCACTTCAAAATCATTTGTATTTCAGATACTCTCAGTATGGCACTGATGAGATACCTACTACAATTCATAATAAAAACCTCGCTTGGAATGGCTTTAGTTGTGTTTTGTGGCCAGATGTGTATATCAAGGTATTTACCTTTCCTTCCTCTACCCCTTTACCCACCCCTCTCCGACATCCAACCTCACAAAATTCCCTAATTGAGGATACTGTAGTTGCATTGGCTACCGATATTTTAATAAATTCTTACGTGGCATCACATAAAAATAATTAACATACATGTCACGATGTAGGTGGTTACAATTTACAATGTTTATTTTATCGCATTTTTTGCTAATGATTCATTATCATTGGGTTTACTTTTTTTCAACTTAATTGTCAGAATCATAAAACTAATCTGTTACCCGCATAAAAAAATATCTCAACAATTCTGGAAAAACCCGACGTGGGACGTGTGATAGTTTAAAAACAATCACGATTTAAAATGAATAACTGTTTTTTTTTTCAGATGAATTCTGCTCGCGCCAATTTGGACGACAGCGCCGCAATGACTTCACACATGACTTCCAAGAATGCCAAAGACCCGACTATTTACGACCTC
Source organism: Limnephilus auricula (assembly GCA_951813805.1). NCBI lineage: Eukaryota > Metazoa > Arthropoda > Insecta > Trichoptera > Limnephilidae > Limnephilus > Limnephilus auricula. Next base: position 38,657,860 of record OX638388.1, read on the forward strand.
AAGAATTCCCTGCACGAAATGTCAGGAGAAAAGTCACCAAAGAAATCTCCGAGGAGATCGCCTTCGTCGCAGGATGACGCCAGGAATTTGAAGATCATATCTGCACTCCAAGAAGAGCTGAAAGATACCAACGAGAGACACCGCAGCATCCAGATGCAGCACGACAACTTGGCTGAGTCTAGTCGATTGACTAAAAACACGAACGACGAACTCTCAAGAGACAACAAGTTCCTCGAAACTAAACTGTACGAAAAAGATGGCATCATATCAAAACTCCGGAAAGAGGTGGAGTCTTCTAAATTAGACAGAAATCAGGTAGATTTGAATGAAGCGAAGCTGAAACAGGAGTTGGCGTATTTGAAGGACGATAAGAGGAATCTTCTGCTGCAGTCCAGTAAAGACAAGATGGCGATTCAGGATCTGCAGAGGCAGTGCAAGGAGATGGAGGGAATACTGGCGAGGAAGCATCCCGACTCGGTGTCTGCATTGATAGGTAATTTAATCAGTGGCGGCTCGAGCACTTTTTTGATGGTGGGGACCGACATTTTTTACATATACCTACTACATACTGTATTGTAATCTCACTACCCGGAAAATATAATATAAAATTTCTCGAACAAACATTTTCATGGTCAAATCATGCTAATCAGAGGACACACAAAATAAATTAAAATGTCTATAGATATGCAATTTATAATACAGCATAATAAAAATAACGCTTTATTTGCTAGATTATCATCGAAGTAATTTAACGCGAGCGATTCCCGCCCGAACTATGCAACTTTTGTTTGGTGAGGATTAATTGGATTGTGCCCACGGTATTTGAAATTCACATACTAGTGCGCATGCGCGGGTCTCGGATTGTGTACGATCGTGAACGAAACGCAATGAATGAACGAAAATGCTTAAAGGGACAATACGTATTATCAAATACGGATTACAAATATATCCAAATACGGATTATCCCCCAAGTGCGCAGTAGGTCTGCGCACTGAGAAATGCACTCTTATGGCTTGTGCGTTGATCGGCTGTCCGCTAGTCAGCGTGAGTGGTCGCCGGTTCGCTTTAATTTGTTGTATTTTATTTCTGCAAAATGTTAATTGCTATTATGTTTAAAGATTTCATTAATTTTGGTGAAGACTGTTATTTCTTTTAGTCGGTTTCGGTTATAACTGGTAGGGATTGTCCTCACTGTCCCCCTGTAAAGAACTGCCATTGAATTTAATAATTAAATTACTTGAAAGCATGTAGTTAAGTAGGTAAATCTTATTAGAAAAACTTCCTATAAAATTTTATCATATTTGCTCTGAGCATATTTAGATTAAAAATTGTACAGGTCATTTTGCTGTCAAATGATATTTTTTCCATCTAAAACCAAAAATATGTCGCCACTGATCACACTCTACACGTCGCGATAGGATCATGTGATACGCACGCTGTTTCGTGTGTTACCGTGCTGCTGGAACGAGACGGAGTGCTTATCACGTGACCTGCTAGTCTATACCCGACTACTAAGTTGCGATGTGTGATGATAAAATGTTTTTATTGTTTTAGTAAAAATAAAATCGACCAAAATTGGAGATACAATATTCTAACAAGTCATAAAAAAAAACTAAGAGAATTGTTGTTGTAACATCCTAAAATCACGATTTATATATTTTGGATGGTACCTACTATTTATCAATATTTTATTAGTTTATAATTTTTAAGTCAAACTGCTGTAATTTTTTTGCCTGATGTGACCCAACAACCCCTCTCTTCTCTCATTATTTTAAACTATTTTTCTCCCACAATTCTTCTAAAACTTTACCATCCATCCTAAAATTAAATCGTTTAAATAAAATATATTTGCCTCGGGCCGTGCAGCATTTTCGCTGAGCCTCTGTGTTATTATTGTGCAGTGCAAATATTTGTTTGCGGGCTGCCTATTTAAATGATAAAATATAAAATTTGGCCATGTTTATTGTCATAAAAAATAAGCTCCTCGGTGAATACAATATTAACTAATAACATACTTAAATGTCATACGCTAGAACTTGTCTGATTGATAAAATAAATTGAAAAACGTTTGACAGGAATGGTTTCGTAAACTAACATTTACCTTTGAAGTGATGATATTCCTGCTGTTTTTGTATGCATTAAAATCTCCGCAATACTTCAAATTAATCACATCATTCTTATCATTACTTCTTCGTGTGCCCTACCAGGGGTACTAGCATGGTTGACCGTTATGAAGTTACCGACCGATTGTCGGTAACTTCTCATCGTTCCCGAGGACAACTGCAGATCGCTAAAGTACAAATGACAGCTGATATCGAATATATTAAGGACACTTAGTCATTGTGAACTGTCACCTATTCGTTTGCGATCTGCAGTTGTCCTAGGCAACGATGAGAAGTTACCGACAATCGGTCGGTAACTTCATATCGATCTACCATGCTAGCACCCCAGGTCCCCCTGAAGTAGGCGATCACTCTGGTAAATATATCTCTATCTTGTGCTGCCAGGAATAGCTCCTCCACACTTTTAATACCGGTCCACTCTCGTTCATTTCGCAGCCAAGAAATTTGTCTCCTACTAGGCCCTCGGCGACCCTCTATCTCGCCTTTTAATATTAATTGGAGCAAGTGATGATCCTCCCCTTGAAGTGTGTGACCCAGATACGATATTTTCCTGACTTTTACTAATGTGAGCAGTTTTCTATTCCAGTTGTTTTTTTTTTTATTATTATTCTCTATCTTATCATTACAGTTGCTTCAAAACATCCTGCTTCCGAGCACAATACAAAAGTATTGCTTGAAAAAAGAATTTCATTCCTGGAGAACGAACTCAAAGAACTGGAGTATAAATACCAAAACGCGCTAAGTGCCGTACACGATAAAGTCAACGCCATGAAATGCAATTACGAGACTCACATATCAGATCTAGAGAATCAAGTCCTGACTCTGCAACACATCAACTCTGAACTAAAAGAGATCACCAAGCCAAAAGCCACAAACAGCACGGCTATTCAGACTGATAAGCCAGCGACAGTCATAAGTGCCCCGACTCTGGTTGTTAAGCCCTCGTCAGCTAAAAGCTTGAAGAGTCTACCAGTCCCGGTGCAGCCAGTAAACTCCCAGCTGAAGGAAGATAGCCATAGCCACCTGGTAGCAACTGTGAGGGGACTCACCAGTGAACTGTCACAAAAGGAAAAGGTCATTGCGAGGATGACCAGGGAATTGGATGATTCTAAAAAGCTTGTGACGAGGTTGCAAAAAGAAGGTAAATAAAATTTTAATGCACAATATTTTTTTTTTTGCATTATTGACGAAACACAGATTACAGGCAGTGGTGAAATATGTACATACTAATTTTGGTTGTCAGTGTGTCTTGCGTAACTCTTGTTTAATGAACTCAAATTTGCTTTGAATTTAAGTGTCAATTTATAAATTGGAACTAATGGGGTGAAGAATTCAGACATGTGATAAAGTACCTACCTATGATATAACATTTATGACAGAAAATTGTTTTAAGAATTATGACTATGCTGTGATTTTTTCACATGTCTGCGCTACTATAAAAATAAAAGACAACTGCATACTAAATTATTTTATTAGCTTTGTGATTACAAAGCAGGCAGTTTATTAAAAAAAATATGTACCCAATACATTGAGCGCTCTGCCCCAAATTTGGAAAAAATTATTATGAGAAGGCTCAATCAGTCTGTTGTACACATTAGCCTTGGCCCATTTTTTAATTTTTTTTTATATTGAATACTTCACAAGAGTCCCAACTGCTCCCGTCCAGGGAGAGTATGGCATCCCCAATTGGGGTATGTTATGAGGCTGAAGGTAAGTGGGGAAGGGAAGGAGACGAGGAGAGGAAGGTGGGGAAGTACCTGACTATTCAGATCTAGTCACTAAACACGGCTAAAGCCATTTCAAGCAACGTTTCAATTCTGAATGGTGGTCTTACACCAGGGCGATGCTAAGAGTATCTTCCACTCTGGAACGTGCCGCAAATATACTATATATTATTTTAAATAATGATTTGTAAAATAAATCACAAATCAGTTAAATAAAATTGAAAAGAAAAACCAAAACAATTGAAAAGAAAAACAATTACATAAGATTAAAAATTCCTCAGATCTACCACAACCCGTGACACCAATTTAATACAATAATTGCATCAACCACATTAAATAATTTATCAATGTTATGTTTTAATTGTTGTTTCTTTCTTTTTAGCAAGTGCTAAAGGCTTAGCAGACAAAGTAAGCAACAAAAAACCAATTTCGAAGGCGAACACAGCAAGGTCCATCAGGTCTTCAACAGAGGCCTTAAATGCAAATGTCAAAAACAACAAAGATAATGAATTGAAGAAGTCAGAACATGATGCTTTCAACAATTCACTTAAGAAAGATCTCGCCACAATGCAGAAGGATTATGATGATTTAAAGAACAAAAGGATTCAAGATGTAAGTGAAAAAATACATTTTTGTTATTTGATGACTTAATATCAATTGAGCAGTCCAAAGAAAACAATTATTACTCCCAAGATTGTAGATACGGCAAGTTTTATGCTCATATTTAGAAAGATTTTAGTGTAATGATACTTCAAATAGTACAACACCGTTATTACGCGCTAAGAAAAAAACACACCCACACCTCGTATCAGTTAGGTAATTATAAGAAATACAACATACCCCAATTGGGGATGCCATAGTCTCACTGGCTCCAGACGGGCGCAGTGGGGACTCTTGTGAGGTGTTCACTAAAAAAAAAATTAACCATTCAAATAATGTAGTCGCCAATAATCCTATTTTCTTGATTTATTTATTTTTTCTCTACAATACCCATAACACTTACAGTCCATAGATGTTGAACAAACAATTAAAGAAATTTGAAGAATTTTTGAACAAAATGTATTTTTTCCATAGATTTGTGAAGGTATTTTCAGACTATGTTATAAACTAGCGAGTGTGTTGGGACTTGGCCTGTTTCAGCATATCGCTCACAATACATTTCCAATGGGAACAGTTATTTTACATTGTCGAATTGTTTCTATAAATATGACAAAATTCCACATTTTAGTAAGATGATAGTAAAACTATTTTTATACAATACAATTCATATCCAATACTTTAAAACTACCCACACCCTATCTTTGGTTATAGATCAATGCACGCTATTGAACACCTATGTATTCTTATGATATCATGAATATTTAAAATATTGCTTCACCAAATTCATCCACAAAAGGTTAATACATAATTTTTTTTTGCTCCAAAAATCTTCAATAACTTAACAATTGAAATAAAGACAATAACCAAATATCACACTTTCAGGAAGACGCTTGGAGACTTTTTGATGAGTGAATGTGATAGAATTAGAAGCCTGTTTATATAATCTAATGCTAATGTACTTTTTTTCTCCATTCTATCTTCTACTTTTTATTATAATTTTTCCAATATTTAACATGATTTATACTAATTCCATGTTTACACTAGACTTCATATTTCATACAATGTAACTATACTATATTGGTCACCATGATACAGGCAGCCGCCTAGTATGGTGATTTAATATATCAACTTTATGTAAATGTCACAATTATGTAACATGTATTATATAAATAAATAAATAATTATGATTTATCTCTGTTGCAGCTTTTCGCCTTACAAACGGCCCACGAAAAGGAGCTGATGAGCCTGAACGCCAAGGTGCTCCCTCTACAAGACGACGTCTCCACACTCAACACAACGGTGGAACTCCTGCAAAACCAGATCAAGTTGATGGATGAGCAGATGACGGCCATTCTGATGGAGAGGGACCACTACAAACATCGGGCCGACATCTTGAATTCTAAACTGATTTCCAGCACTGAGTGTGACAGCGACAGGTCAATGAAGACTTGTGTAAAAAGCACGGAGAAGGATTACGATATGTTAAAAATTAAGGTCAGTGCTTTTTAAAGAGGATTATGGAAATAAATATTGTATCATCTCTATTAGAGAATGCATCAGTGGTGATTGTCATTAAACATTTTCATCGTCATCGGCCACTTTGTCTTGTCTTTGATCTCTTGGATCTCTTCTATGGCTTGACACTATTTCCTGTCAGCATCAGTCTTGTTCAACCTTTTGTATCGGATGCTAGTCTGAAGGGTTATTATTAGACATCGGATTATATGCACTAGCAAAGTGCCAAAATATGCATACAAATATGCACTTAAAAAGGCCGAAATATGCATTAAAAACTCTTGATATGCCCAAAATATGCATAATGCAAAATCAAAAAAACCATTTTTATTTTTATATATTTTAATTAAAGACGGTACAAAAACAGCGAAATATTCTAAAAGTTATGCATAATTTTTATGACAATTAGGTTAGGCAAAGGGCGTTGGCGAGTTCGATCATTGTTTCCAATATTTCTATTGATTTAAATAGAGGAAGATTTTTTGTTTCCAATTTTTTTATGGCATCTGGTAACTTGTGGAAATGTGTTGAAATGAGGGCGATGTTCTGTTTAATGGATGTGTTTTCAAATGCTAGCTTGCTTGACTGAATTGCAATTGTCAAATTAATCAATGAAATATGCACGATTGGGAAAAAAGGCTAAAATATGCATTAACGCCGTAATTAGAGCGTTATATGCATTTGCATATGCAAATATGCAAATGCATAAAATCCCATGTCTAGTTATTATATATCTTTTGTGTTATCTTTTGCATTGAGTCAACGATACGAGGCAATTAAGACAAAAAGGCAAAATCTGTTGGATATCGGAAGGCTTCTGTCATGGGTTTTCTATGGCTCTCAAGAGCATATCTATATTATGTGCTTGGTGCGGATTAATTACCTACTTAAAAACATGAGTCACTATTTGAGTCTTATAGTTCCTATCTACGATAAGCCCACTCTGCTGAAATGTTGGCAAACCATTTGTTTTTCTATTATAACTATTAAAAATAAAAATACAATATTATTTATTTAGTATTTTAAACATAGGGACCAATAAAAAACCTTCAAAATAAATAATTTTATAGGTTTTTATACTTAAAAGTTATATGTAATAGAAAATAATGGTTTGCCAACATTTCACCCAAGCAGACTTATCGTAGATAGCAACTATACAACTCATTTATTAGTTATTATAACTACCCACATATAAGCCTGATAGGCGTTCATAAATTACTTAAAAGTAGTTTATTGGGACTTTTTCTCTGTTTTTGTATTATGTTTTTATTTGATATGTATGTATTATTCTTTGTTTTAAATATTTCTTTAAATAAAAAAAAAAAAAAATAAAAAACTATCCATTTATCAAATTATTTTGATGTTTGTACGTGATGACAATATATTAATATCATCAGGGCGTATATTGGACACTGTAACGCTGTCCGAAACGTTGGTTAAAGAAGGGGGAAGCACAACACGGCATAATAACCCAAAAATTAATACCTTTGACCGTGAATATCGCAAATCGTATCCAACTAATTTGCGTTTATTTTTTACAGGTGGCGGAATTGGAAAAGCGCTATGAAGGGCGTGAGATACGTTTGAAAACCCTGGTGGAGTCGTTGGCCCGGCTGAAGGACTCGCAGTTCAGCACCCCGAGCCTGGACTCTGGCCACTGCACCGAGAGGGTTACCCAGACCCCGCTCAGGAACTTTCTTCCTTACTAATTACTGTACCTTCAAACCAATCTGACTTTTCAATACAATGCTCTCTCACTAATCCGCCACTCCAAAAAACCGGCCAAACTTCAAAATAAATTGCAAATAGGTATTTTGCAAAAACTGTATTTTTTATTAAATTTTTATGCTCGCACTTAAGTGTTATTTATACTCAAATGCAAATATTAAACTATGTTTTTTTAACCTTTGTATCTCACTTGTCAAATCTTCAATGTGCCAAATTTTCTTTAAATTTATTTAACCGGCCTACGCTAGCTCGAAAATCTTTTTTTTAAATAAATTTTCTTGCGATAAAAAAAGATTTGGCGTAAAATGTCAGAGTTAATCGGTGTATGCCACTGACACTCTTCCAAGAAACACAAAGAACTTTCGAGTCTAGACACGCGCGGCTGATTACTGAATTTGACATAAGAATACCGGCGAATTATAAAGCTTGTTTTTGTGCTTTCAACTAGTAAAATAACAGCAGATTTGGTAGTTGTCGGATAATTGAGTGGCGAATTATTGAGAGGGGACTGTAAAGTTAAAGTCATTTCCAGGTAACTTATTCCAAGTTGTTGAAACTTTTAAACAAAGAATCAATTGGCCTAGTTTATATACATACAGATTATGATAATATTTTTCCTAATTAGTTTTACTTCAAGAGTAATGGATTATTTTATAATTTTAGGTTATGAAATGTTTTTACTTTATAGTACGCGCCGAACTTTAAAGCTGACCTGAAATTGATACAATACATTCTCGCGCAGGTACAGTCAAACACTAAGATTACGCAGAGCAAATAAAAAATATGTCATTAAAAAGTCACCGGAGACCAAAATTTCATTAACATTTATTACTCCAAATAATCAGTGTCAATCAGTGAGAAATAGTTTGGATGCAGGTGAGTTCTCTAGTTGTTGTTTTTATGAATTATGAATTGATATCTGTATCTGTATTTTATCCTAAAAAAAAAAAAAAAAGTCAGAAATCACTGGTTAAAGTAAGTAAGTACGTACCTTAACACCCTGTATATTATTTTACATTTTAATTCAAAGGAAAATTTTATAAAAGGTAAGCTCTAAGGTTCTTAATAACTCAGGTGCGGGGCGTACGTCATTCCTATGTCTACCTACGTTAAATTGTCGTGAAAACAAGCTTATGTGCCCAAGCGGTTAACACCTTGCTCAGTCTCCTTTTTCATATAATATTGCACTTTGTAAATCATTTTTCTAGTTGGACTGTGCAAAACCTTTACTTTGGTCATTTTGAGGTATTAATTTTCGCAATATCATAAATTCCTAAAAATTTTAATTAAAATCACGGTAATACAGAAAATGGGAAACGGTTAATACGCACCTAAAAATACACTTTATATCAGTTAGATAATAATGAGAAGTTAAGCCATTTGACAGCTTTGTGGGACTACCCTTATTTTGTAAAAATGTATTTTTTGATAAATAAATAAATAAAAAAAAAAAATAAAAAAAAATAAGTATTTCTGTTTTTGGAAATGGAAAGTAATGCATTTTTTATAGTTATTTCATTAAAATTAAAATCGATTATTAGTGGCCATTGTTGTTATTTCTGTAAATGTTTTAAGGTTAGTTAAGAAAAGACTTCAAATTATTTTTTTTTTTAACAAAACATCTGTTAAAGTGCATTATTTTCCTATTTCTAATTAAAAATAAATATGTGCCTACTAACTTTGTCCCACTTTTCAGTATATTTACCAAAATCGCCAATTCCACTTATAAAATTATCTTATAAAACTCCTTTGATTTTACTGTGTTGACTTTACAATGACCGTAAGCGAAAGAGAAAGATGCGTAAAACATATGTTTGACAGAGAAACGCAAGGTGGGGAAATGGGACCGCCTTTCTCCCCTCCCGCGGACACCGTATGCAGGCATTTACCCAATGCGACGATTTCTGTATTAACTTCAAATGAGCTTTAAAGTTTGGCGCATACTATACTGTAAACCAATTTATTTATTATATAATACTTGTACATATGCAACATTGTTGTTTTAATTACAATTTACTATCCGTGAATATTTTTACTAATCTTCATGATGTGTTTGATTTCACCATGACAGAAAATGAATTTTGTATAAATAATAATAATAATAATTGGATAATTTGTAGAGCGTCGTATTTGTGAGAAATCACCTCAAGAGCGCTGTGTCTACTATGAAAAAAATTCTTCAATTTATATTTTATAATATATACCATCTTTGTGTTGTTATAAATATTAAGTCTTTTTTTACATTGTTTGTGGTGCTTGATTCAACTTTTGCATTGTAAATATATCTTGCCATGTAATTTTACTTGTTCAAAGACTGTTTTTTTAATCTCGTGATGGCAAATGCCGATTTGATATGAAGTTAGAAGCGCTACGATTTTTTTGTTGTGCTAAATTCGTAAACCTATTTGAAGTGCCAATAAGCATTAGTTATTTGTGCTTTAGTCAATTTAACCAATATTATTAATTTGTTTTATTTCTTCTAGTATTCATTTAATATTACGCTCTGTAATATTAAGTTCTCAGTACAAACAAGTATTCTGCTTCATACTACTTTTGTGTACCTACTCTATACTTTAGTTGAATTGATTGTAGGTATAGGAATTTAATATTATAGGTATAATACATTCATATTATCGCTATGAGGATTATTAAGGCCTCGGGCTTATTCTGTCAGATGGTATGTCAGGGAGTATTTCAGCTTTGCATTGAAAACCAAATAACTTGAATATTTCTGAACATATCCGAAAACTAAAAACCCGGTTTTTGAAAGGTGGTAAAATACGCTTCCAAATTTTATTATTAAAAAAAAAAAATTTTAAATATAAAAATTATGAATGCAAACATAGGTTTTTCCAATGGATAAGCCTGCATTTTTTATAACTAACATTACTGATAACAAAAAAAGAAAAACACATACATAATTTATTAACCAATGCATTATAAACATTAGTCGCCTTATTTTTTTGTCATTTCATAAAAAAAATTTCTAAAAAAAAGTTTTCTCAAATCGCGGTCGGAAACTTTGGTTTCATAAAGGTACACATTTTAATATTTGAGAATAAAACGTGGTGTTTCTCTTTCTAACACCGTTTAGATCATGTTTTCACCATAACATTAAGGGAGATACAACGATTTCTATGAGATCTATGTGAGCTATTCCCAAAAGCCTGAAAGATTAATATTATATATTATTATCGCTATTAGAATATTAAGTAACTTTTTTAATCTAATTTGTTAATTGTTTGCCTCAGTTGCCTAACCCTAAGGATGTCGAATTTTTAGTTCCCTCAGAAATTCCACTATTTATTCAGTTATTTATGTCTGTATGTAAAAAATAGATACATTATATGAAGCCGAATGTAGTTCGGATTCATCTTCTATGTGACTGCCTGAAGTACAATGTAGTTAAAATACTTTTTTTATAATATTTTCTAATGCCGCTATTTCTAGTTATAAATTATTAACACTATTATTCTAGTTAAGGATATTTGTATGCAACCTCATTATTATACTTTCCCTAAGTTCTTTGTGTCTGTATTTACGTCATGTACAAACACTAGCAACATTGTATGGCGAGTTATCACGAGCGCCGCATATGCTACGCGCATGAAACTTGAGCCGCTTTTAACGCCCTTCGTTCAGCTATTTCCAAGCGACTAAATCGCCGCTACCCGCTACCCGTCATACTATATTGCTAGTGTAGCGCCTTACAAACATTACCAACATTGTGCGAGTAATCACGAGCACCGCGTATGCTACGCGCATGAAACTTGAGCCGCTTTTAACGCCCTTCGTTCAGCTATTTACAAATGACTAAATCGCCGCTACCCGCTACCTGTCATACTATTTTGCTTGTGTAGCGCCTAGCGGCGTTTACAAACACTAATAATTGTATGGAAGGTACAGACGAGCGGCAATCGCATCGCTTGAAAGTAGCCCCATAGAAGAACGGCGTAAGTATCTCAATGTACAAAAGGCTTAACCTCTAATGGGCCGCCATTCCCCTGGCGGGTCCGGATTTTTGAAGCGATTTAAAAAAAATTTAAAATTAGCGATAAAGAAATATTATGAAGAACAAGGTCAGAATCGCTTGGGCCATTCTCGTTCTTGACATAACGAAATACTTGATAGCATTTAGCCACTCCAAATAATTCAAAAATAATTGCCAATGACGCGCCGTGCACCAAAGATGGTGGACAAAATGGCTGCCGCTTGATAATATGATCGCTGTTATATTTGAAGTCTATATTTATTCATTGTTTTTTTTAAATATAAATCCATTGTGGAAAGCATAGATTTGAGTAATTATTAGGAAGTTCGTTTTATCTACATTATTTTGATGTAATTTTTGTAATATATCACAAAAGAAATGTTATAAAAATTGAATTCGTAAGAAAGGTGAGAACTGTCAAATATTTTACGTCGTATTGAAAAAATATATTTACTTCTATGCTGGCTTTCAAAAGGTTAAGGGTTAATTTAGAAAGTATAAATCTCCACATTAGTCTGCTTAACGTTGTCTAATTAGGTATAAATAAATCTTGTGAATTCTTATATTCACTGCATTTTAAAATTTGTGATGAGCTTAACTAAAATAGAAAGATAATATTCAATACACTACATATCTCTAAACCATTTAAAAAAATGAAAATCTTACGTAAACAAATGCAGAGCTCCAGTCCTTACGGCCCGTACAGACTAGGCGAGTAGTTTAGTCGAGTAGCAAGTATTTTAGTAACTAAATGTGTCCGAACACCACACATTTAGTAGTTAGTAGTAGCATTTTGGTCGGTCAAGTACTCGCTACTCGACTAAATTACTCGCCTAGTCAGAACGGGGTCTTAGAGATTAACCTCTTGAATATTGGATGACAGTTAGAGGTTAAGGCCATATTTCATAGAAAATTTATATTAGAGTATTCAAAAGAGCTAGAGTGCTCTAATAAAAAGCAAAGTCTGGAATGATATTGGCACAAGCGATTCTGACCTTGTCCATGTACAGTTTCTGTATACATAAGTGTTAAAATTGCATTTTATTTTTTAACCTCTCAGCCGTCACCCGCCCGCCGGCGGGCTTAAGACAGATGACTCGTTAAATACTTTCATTACATGGCGTCACATAAAAAAAAAATTGAATTGAATTGAAATTGAATTGAATTTTCACTGGTACCACTTGCTAATTTTGCTAATCTAAGTGCTTTTCTCAAAATCTGCATTACTGTGATAATATTTATAATTTTTACAAAATTTTATTTTTGTTTTCATACTAAGCAAACATTTTGTGGTTTGACTTTAATTGAATTAAAGCAATTATTTAGTTTTCCACCAAATGATAGTGGTGTAAAAATAAGTAGGTAATTTTTGTTATTTATTTTTGGGGTGTTACGCTATCTCCTTCTTTAGCCAACGTTTCGGACAACGTTATAGTGTCCATCATCAGGGCAGATGTGTTGAAAGAAGGAAAGAAGGAGATAGCGTAACACGGCATAACACCCCAAAAATAAATAACAAAAATACTTTTGGCCGTGAAAATCTAAAATCACAAGTAGGTAATTGTTTTATTTTATTTCTGTTATCATAAAAGTATGAAATTCTCGTTAGGTTATTGCATTATTTATTTACATGACATTATACACTGAATTCATTATTCAATAAGTAGATAATTTCACCCAAATGCCAATAAAGTAATAGAGATTATATTATACATAATATGACATTCCTAGCATTTACCTCATATTATTATTTGGCTCTACATCAAATGGAAAAATTATAGGTGAACTTCGACATTTGGTGACAATCTTTTTTCATAGACAATATAAAATAATAGAGTTTCTCGAGGTCTGGTTTTAGTAAAGAATGCTCTGGATACTTGAGAAGATTGAAGGAGTATGATTTGTTGAGCATGGTTCATTTAACGTGTATGTTCCGCAAGACAGCAATTAGTGAAGAAGCATGGTTCATTTAATGTGTATGTAGCACAGGACTGCGAGGAGTGAAGGAGCATGGTTCATCTAATGTGTATGTAGCGCAGGACAGTGAGGAGTGAAGAAGCATGGTTTATCTAATGTAAGTGTAGCCAACAGGGCAATCTAATGTGCACATTGCACAGGATAGCGAAGAGTGAAAGAGCATGGTTCATCTAATGTGTGTGTAGCCAACAGGGCAATCTAATGTGCACATAGCGCAGGATAGCGAAGAGTGAAGGAGCATGGTTCATCTAATGTGTGTGTAACCAACAGGGCAATTAGCCCAGTCAATGAAGGGAAAAAAACACCCAATGTCGGAACTAATTCCCCGGAAGCTGAATTTTTCACAGATGAAGGAATACCTTTAAACATGCTTATTTATAAAAATCCCCGGATATCCCCCTTGTGCTTTCCTCCCCACCCCCTCTTGAATATACTTTTCAAAGCCTTTCGGAATACGCTAATATCTCCTTAACCGCGGTATGAAATCAGACCATTTATTTTTCTTTTAGTAGCTAATTAGTTGTTCTAAAAAATAGTTTCTCAACAATTTTTCTAAAAACGCCATACATTCATTGCAATTTTTTAATAAATTAAAAAATATCGTTTTTTTAATAGTATTTCAAAAAATATTTGCATATAACTTTTTTTTGAGCTTGTTAGGGCAAAAGATGCTCCTACAAAACTTGTAGGCAAAATTTCCTGCTTTAAAATAATGTATATAATGATAGGTTTGAGTTAATAATAGGGCACGTAGGCTGTTAAAAAGGAGCGCGGAACGCGGTGGATCGGACGCGCGGCGGCTCGCGGCGCGGCGGTGGGGTTACGAAAAACCTAAGGTAGGTACTGATAAATTGATTTATTTTCTTTTTATAATAAATTCATAAAACATTTAAGAGTTTGTATTGTTATTTGCCAGTTTTGTTTCGGGGGGGGGGGGGGGGGGGGGGGGGGGGCATATTCCCCTTCTAGCCCAGTCAATGAAGGTTTTATGTCGGAACTGATTCCCCGAAAGCTGAATTTTTCACAAATGATAGAATACTGTTTAATAAGCTTATTTACAAAAATCCCCGGATATCCCTCTTGTGCTTCCCTCCCCACTCCCTCTTGAATATATAACTGGCAAATAACAATACAAACTCTTAAATGTTTTATGAATTTATTATAAAAAGAAAATAAATCAATTTATCAGTACCTACCTTAGGTTTTTCGTAACCCCACCGCCGCGCCGCGAGCCGCCGCGCGTCCGATCCACCGCGTTCCGCGCTCCTTTTTAACAGCCTACGTGCCCTATTATTAACTCAAACCTATCATTATATACATTATTTTAAAGCTAGAAATTTTGCCTACAAGTTTTGTAGGAGCATCTTTTGCCCTAACAAGCTCAAAAAAAAGTTATATGCAAATATTTTTTGAAATACTATTAAAAAAACGATATTTTTTAATTTATTAATAAATTGCAATGAATGTATGGCGTTTTTCGAAAAATTGTTGAGAAACTATTTTTTAGAACAACTAATTAGCTACTAAAAGAAAAATAAATGGTCTGGTTTCATACCGCGGTTAAGGAGATATTAGCGTATTCCGAAAGGCTTTGAAAAGTATATTCAAGAGGGGGTGGGGAGGAAAGCACAAGGGGGATACCCGGGGATTTTTATAAATAAGCATTTTTTAAGGTATTCCTTCATCTGTGAAAAATTCAGCTTCCGGGGAATTAGTTCCGACATAAAACCTTCATTGACTGGGCTAAATATAATGTGCACATAGCGCAGGACAGCGAAGAGTGAAGGAGCTTGGTTCATCTAATGTGTGTGTAACCAACAGGGCAATCTAATGTGCACATAGCACAGGACAGCGAAGAGTGGAGGAGCATGGTTCATCTAATGTGTGTGTAGCCAACAGGGCAATCTAATGTGCACATAGCACAGGACAGCGAAGAGTGGAGGAGCATGGTTCATCTAATGTGTGTGTAGCCAACAGGGCAATCTAATGTGCACATAGCGCAGGACAGCGAAGAGTGGAGGAGCATGGTTCATCTAATGTGTGTGTAGCCAACAGGGCAATCTAATGTGCACATAGCGCAGGACAGCGAAGAGTGGAGGAGCATGGTTCATCTAATGTGTGTGTAGCCAACAGGGCAATCTAATGTGCACATAGCGCAGGACAGCGAAGAGTGGAGGAGCATGGTTCATCTAATGTATGTGTAGCCAACAGGGCAATCTAATGTGCACATAGCGCAGAACAGTGAGGAATGAAGGAACATGGTTCATCTAATGTGTGTACAGCCAACAGGACAATCTAATGTTCACATAGCGCATGACAGCGAAGAGTGGAGGAGCATGGTTCATCTAATGTGTGTGTAGCCAACAGGGCAATCTAATGTGCACATAGCGCAGGACAGCGAAGAGTGGAGGAGCATGGTTCATCTAATGTGTGTGTAGCCAACAGGGCAATCTAATGTGCACATAGCGCAGGACAGCGAAGAGTGGAGGAGCATGGTTCATCTAATGTGTGTGTAGCCAACAGGGCAATCTAATGTGCACATAGCGCAGGACAGCGAAGAGTGGAGGAGCATGGTTCATCTAATGTGTGTGTAGCCAACAGGGCAATCTAATGTGCACATAGCGCAGAACAGTGAGGAATGAAGGAACATGGTTCATCTAATGTGTATGTAGCCAACAGGGCAATCTAATGTGCACATAGCGCAGAACAGTGAGGAATGAAGGAACATGGTTCATCTAATGTGTATGTAGCCAACAGGGCAATCTAATGTGCACATAGTGCATGATAGCGAGGAATGAAGGAGAAGGGCTCATCTAATGTGTATGCAACGCAGGACAGTGAGGAGTGAAGGAGCATGGTTCATCTAATGTGTATGTAGCCAACAGGGAAATTGGTGTGTGAGTAACAATCCTAGAAGTAATGACTGAAGGAAATACAATGAATGAAGGCATTATATATCAAAAAATATTTTCATTTTCATGTAATCTACTGAATTAAACTGTGATACATAGAGGCGTATACGTAGAAAATGGTAACCGACGAGTTCATCGAAAATCAATTCATCGAAAGCAAATTTACAAAATACACAAAAAGAAGGTTAGGTTAGGTCGAATTTTAGTTAGTTGAACTCGTTTTCGATGAACTCGCCGTGAACCATAGAGAATAGAGGATGAAGGGTATTGTTTTCTGTTTAGAAGTTTTCATGCTAGCAGTCGATCATTGTTTTTTTGTCAAAATGACATTGATCAAGTTCAACTACATAGTTGTAAATTTTATGCTGACAAACTAACTTATTTAATTCTTTATCGGAAATCTTAATTTCTATTTTGCCTGTGTCTTATTTATTATATATTAAAAATGTGTTATAATTTTATAAAATGCTTTTGCTATTAAAATATTTATTGTGCCTTTGATCATAAATCTAACTTATTTTTCTGCGTTTTACCAATAATATAGATATGCTAAATTTAATTATAATTAAACGCTGAAAAACATAGAATACAACTCTAGAAGTGCCTTCCATACAAATTAAAATTTTCTGTCTCTCTTACACTTGCCTGAAATTGTATATCACCATCCCATTTGAATTTCGTAAACATGGTGAAACCCAGTTTTGTTTTATGCTGAAAATGGAGCATTGGATAAAATACTCTAAAATACTAATACAAAAAAAATATCCTACTGTACTTGTCTTAGCAGCTGTTGAGAATTTACTTTATTTATTGGAGAAAAAATATAAATAAAATTTAGGTCTCCGGTGACTTTTTGTGTTTTTTTTTGTTTCAAAAATGTTGTTTTTAAAATCAAAAACAGACATTTTTCCTTCTACATGTCGCCACTGGTCGCTCAGCCGAGTAACCGCTTAACCCTTTACCCCGACTGTATTTTTGATGTTTATGATGAATTTATTTCAAAATCAAAATGTCACTGGAGACCAAAATTTTAATAGCATTTTTTACTCCAAATAATGTCGGGAATCATTGGTTAAAATATTATATTATTGTAAAAATTATAATTTTTTACATTACTAAAAAAAAATATTTGCAAAGTGGACTTATAGAGAAACCTCACAATAGTCCCAACTGCTCCCTTCTGGAGCCAGTGAGACTATGACATCCCCAATTGGAGTATGTTGTGAGGCTGAAGGTAAGTGGGGAAGGGAAGGAAATGGGGAAGAGGAAGGTAGGAAAGTACCTGGCTATTCAGATCTAGTCACTAAACACGGCTAAAGCCATTATTAAGCAACGTTTCAATTCTGAATGGTGGTCTTACACCAGGGCGACACTGAGAGTATCTTCCACTCTGGAACGTGCCGCGAATATAGTATATATTATTTTTATTAATTAATTGTGAAATAACACAAATTAATCAAATAAAATTTATTTGCGCACGCCGGGTTCGAACCCGCAACCTTCCGATTGGGAGTCAAGTGTCTTACCACTCGACCACGGACGGTCGTCAAGATAACTTATATCAAATAATTTAAGGGCTTTCCTGGAAGACTGAGTTCACAATATTTTTTTTCACCTGAATTGCATATTTTATTAAGTCTGTTTCTTATTTAAGATTTAATGATTGTAATAATGGTTACTCTATTCAATAAATGTGTTTGCTTGTAAGAAAATTGTTTTCTTTGAAAAAATTCTAAATTTCTAAAATTTTTAAAGTAGGTAGGTAGTATTATGTAGGACGTTGGCGAAAATGTGTTGGTTGGAATTAATAATTATTTTGGAAAAATTATTATAAAATTATATTAAATAATTTCAAATAAATGCTTTTTTTTGATGAATTTATTTTAATATTATTTATTAATGTTTAACATTTTTTTTACTTTTACATAAATATAATAACAGTGGTATCTATATTCCATAAAATATATTATTTCTTTTAGGTTATATATTATATAAATAAGCATTATATTTTCACTAATTTAATTGCTACAAGATTTTATCCAAATTGTATAGAATATATTATGTATTTGAAAAGTAACCATAATTTCGTCAATAATTGCCAAATTAAGCGGCATTATGGATATAATTTAAATATTTTATTAAGAAAGTGTCTATTCTCGTAGATATCTCTTTTGACTGAATTAAATAAATCTTTTACTTTTTCCTGTAATATTATGTAAGGAACCTAAATCTACACTATTTATGTAATTATTATCTTAATTTAATATCACTCGTAAAACTTTGTTCAAGCCATTTCTGCGTGGTCTTCGGATGCCTTGCGAATTCCTTGATGCTTACTCCGTCTTGATCTTGAAGGATTGTCCCCAATTCTGGATGGTCCCCAAGAACCTGCAAACAATGACAACATTTTTAAAACATTAAATATACGGGCGTTGATTTACAAAATGGACTCTTAGAGTCAGCGTGAGAAAACGGAAAGGCGCCCTCGAATTATAGTGCTGGAGAAAAATGGTATCATCTACGGTAAAAAATACTTCGGTGTCCTCAGCTCTTCACGCAGTGCAGGACCGCGAGGAGTGGAGGAGCCGTGTCCACCATGCAAATTGGAGTAAGTACCTACCTAATATAATTTTAACAACATTAATTTAGTGAAACAACTTACCCTGAATTTATCTTGGAATCTTTGTTTGTGTTTGCCACTTGAAGAAGGAGGGAACAGATGCAGAAAGCCTTCAGAAGTTGGATTGCCAATTCCCCCAAAGCCGCCGGCATGCTGATCTGCTTCAAAGCATTCAACAAAGAGTTACGTTTTTCATATTGCTCATGTGCGTTTTTAGTGAGGCGCTGGAAACGAAGGTCAGTGATCGTCCTTGAGTTAGTGTTGCGCTCAGTATTGCTTATTCTCCTCTCGTTAGATTGGTTCATTCGAGAGTCTCGTTCAACAGATCGAGAATGAACGTTTTTGTCATCGCTTCGTACCGTACCTCGGTCAGCAGAGAACCTCTCGGTCGTGGCCGCTTCTCGGATCGTGTTTTCAGCGCGATTTTGTGAAGTACGCCTCTCGTCACTCCTTTCGGTATTGGTTAAACGAGCGTTTCGCTCTGCAGAATGAGTGTGAACGTTTCTGCTAAGGCTGTGTGAGATAAGACGATCGTTTGAGGACCTCCTGACGAGAGTTGCGTGTCTCCTAAATACCTCGTTGTTCCTTTCATCGGTAGATCGCACTAATCGAGAATCACGCTCTGTAGTTCGAGAACGAACATTCCTGTTATCGTTAGAAGCCATAACTCGGTCACTGGAAAACCGCTCGATTCTGTTTGCTTCCCTCCTAGCATTTTCGATACGGTTTTCAGAAACGCGTCTTTCTCCGATTCTTTCATCACTTGATCGTGCCAGGCGAGCATTGCGAATATTTCTGGTATCTAGACGAGCAACAGCGAATCTTCCGATTCTGTTAACTTCTCTTCTCGTAATGTCCAGATGGTTTTGTGAAATGCGCCTCTCGTCACTCCTTCCATCAATGGATCTTGCCAATCGTACATTGCGATCAACGGATTGCGATCGGGCATTTCTATTATCGCTGCGCGACATTACACGAGCGTCGGAGAACCTTTCAATTCTGTTAGCTTCCCTTCTGGTATCGAGACGGTCTTGTGAATTGCGTCTCTCTTCACTTCTTTCGGAAACTCGGCGACTTTCCTCTGACCGTTCTCGACGAATCATAGAAAGCTCGCTTATAGATCTGCGTTCGACCAACTCTCTGTCTGCCCGTTGTGTGTTGCGTCTTTCAGCGTTATGATTTGTTTCTTGGACGCTGGTTGTGTCGCGTTGCATGCGCTCACTTCGTCGTTCGCGCATTTTAGATTCTCCGGTATTACGGGTATTTTGTTGCACTAATCGGCGCGCTGTAGATGCCTCCCGGATGGGAATGTTTCTGATGATTCTCAAGCTTGAAACACGAGACATCGTGTCAATTTGAGAGGAGTGAACTCGCTCATCTAGAGATTGCCTGTTGACTCGTTCACTGGAAAGCCTCTGGGAGTCTCGACGTTCAGTCAATCGTCTTTCAGACGGTCGTCGTTCTACCGACATCAAATTAGACTCTCGGCGTTCTGTCGATCGTTTTTCGGACTCACGGTGTTCGCGGGACCAGATTCTATTAGTGATGCGATTAGAGTTGAGCCGTTCATTAGAAGTTTCCCGGTCAGTTTGAACAGATTCTGTAGAAAGTCGTCGTTCGGCTACTCGACGGTTTTCTCCACGTTCAGAAAGTCGTCGCTCGGCTACTTGACGCCTATCTTCACGTTCGGAGAGGCGTCGTTCGTTCGGCGAGATTCGTCGTTGCCTATTTTCACTTCCCGATAGACGTTGTTCAGCTGCTCGTTGGTTATCTTCACGTTCTGAAACACGCCGTTCAGCTACTCGGCGGCTATCTTCTCCAGAAAGTCGTCGTTCGGCTACTCGTCGGCTATTTTCACGTTCAGAGAGGCTTCTTTCACCTACTCGTCTGTTTTCTTCACGTTCAGAAAGTCGTCGTTCAGATACTCGTTGGTTATCTTCACGTTCTGAAACACGTTGTTCAACTACTCGCCGGCTATCTTGTTCAGAAAGTCGTCGTTCAGCTACTCGTCGGTTATCTTCACGTTCTGAAACACGTCGTTCAACTACTCGGTGGC
This sequence comes from Limnephilus auricula, assembly GCA_951813805.1. Taxonomy (NCBI): domain Eukaryota; kingdom Metazoa; phylum Arthropoda; class Insecta; order Trichoptera; family Limnephilidae; genus Limnephilus; species Limnephilus auricula. The sequence continues at coordinate 38,679,106 of OX638388.1, forward strand.
TATTTGGTTTGGAAAGTCGTCGTTCGGCTACTCGTCGGTTATCTTCACGTTCTGAAACACGTCGCTCAGCTGCTTGTCGGCTATCTTCACGTTCAGAAAGTCGTCGTTCAGCTACTCGTCGGTTATCTTCACGTTCTGAAACACGTCGTTCAACTACTCGGCGGCTATCTGGTTCGGAAAGTCGTCGTTCGGCTACTTGTCGGTTGTCTTCACGTTCTGAAACACGTCGCTCAGCTGCTTGTCGGCTATCTTCGCGTTCAGAAAATCGTCGTTCGGCTACTCGTCGGTTATCTTCACGTTCTGAAACACGTCGCTCAGCTGCTTGTCGGCTATCTTCACGTTCAGAAAGTCGTCGTTCGGCTACTCGTCGGTTATCTTCACGTTCTGAAACACGTCGCTCATGTCGGCGGCTATCTTGTTCGGATATGCGCCGTTCAGCTACCCGTCGGTTATCTTCACGTTCTGAAACACGCCGCTCAGCTGCTTGTCGGCTATCTTCACGTTCAGAAAGTCGTCGTTCAGCTACTCGTCGGTTATCTTCACGTTCTGAAAAACGTCGTTCAACTACTCGGCGGCTATCTTGTTCGGAAATTCGTCGTTCAGCTACTCTTCGGTTATCTTCACGTTCTGAAACACGTCGCTCAGCTGCTGGTTGGCTATCTTCACGTTCGTAAAATCGTCGTTCAACCACTCGGTTACTTTCACGCTCATTTAAATTTAGACGGCGATCGACGGATTGAGTATGCGAGGCTTTAATTCTTTCGGAATTTCTCACGATATTCCTTCTGGTTGAGATTTCACGTTTGTCTCGGTGGTTAGACGACCGATCAACTTGCACCCGATTTTCCGTGTTACGTTCTGATTGGCGTTCGACATCGCCTCGGATAGTTTGACGATCAGTAGACACTTGCCGTTCAATAATGTTGTTATTGGCTGGTGAGATCTTGCTTTGATCAACACGTGCCCTTGAGATTAAGTTGCGATTTTCATCTCGGCGCTCGGCAATAACTCGCCTGGAATCAATGCGAGTCAATTCTTCCCGAATACGATTGATCCTTGAACCCGATTCAGCAGTTCGGATTTGCCTGTTATCCCGGGCTGCAAGGCGTCTGGTGGAATCGGATTGCCGACGAGCTTGTTCGCGTTCGTTAGTTGAATCTCGGCGGTTAAATGTAGAAGGAGTAGTCCTGCGGGTCACCGTGGAAGAGAGCCGTTGTCGTCGGCTGGAGTCCCGCCCGGCCGAGCCATCCTCAGATGTGATTTCCTTGTACATTCTGCTGTTTTCAGTTCCGAGGTGATATCTGGATAGAACCACCCGAGTTTCCATCATCCCAACGTTGTTCCTCACATTTTCCTCCTTGGCCTTGATGAGGATATCGTTATATTTATTTCCCTTCTCGTGTCTTTGGCAAACTTGGTCATTTTCTCTGAATCCATCACACACACTTTCGATGAAGCTTTGAGAAGGATGGACAATAAGTAGGAATAGCGCCCCCACTGTTATCAAAGTATCTCTGTACATTTTGAAATTGTTGCCGAATTGCTGCTGGTACGATTGTAAATAAAATACGAGTGTTTTCCACTGTTGGTTACTTGAGATCACTCTCTGAAGAGAGCGACTGAAGAACTGTGACTATCTGGGAGCTTTCATGGCCTTTTATAGTAAAAAGCTCTGTCGCAATTTCACACTCGTATTGGCAGGTAACCATTTCAATTTGCGCTTCCCACGCACCCCATCCGCCCTCTCCGGGTGGGGAAGGCAGGCTCCATTCACAGCTGTGCCACTGCGCAGTCCCATCATTCATAGTGCGAACCATTTGATGAGCTGTGGGGAGAAAATGAGATTTTTTAACGTAAAGCTTCGACGTTATTGAATTTATCGTTCACAGGCTTTTGAAGCACACGGTAATCTAAATCTGTGTCGATGCAATTTGTAGACAATAAATGAGAATGGTGTGGCTTTTCAGGGTTACGTGGGAGAGGGAGGACACCTGCCATTGCTAACATTTTAAATTACTCAAAATAGGGCAGATAGTTTTTCTACCTTGACTCTCGGTATAACTGAAAAATTAGGAATATTTTAAAAGTGTAAAGGATTCTCATTATTTTTTAAAAAGAAAGACGAACATTCCTGGGCTACGGATAATCTGACAATTATTTGAAAATTTCTGCGACTATCATAGTAAGCAGAATATATTGCTTGTGTCGTGATGGAGGACTCAGCCAGCCGAGGAATTGTACGCACGTCACATAATAAGTAATAAATATATATTACTTACTCAGGTAGCGGTTTTTTTACTTTAACTACTTAGCGGTAGTTAAAGAAAAAGTAATCGTTTTGTTTCAATTTTAATTTTTAAGTATGAAAGGGTTAATTATTTTATTTTAAGTACGCAAGGGTTAATCAAATGAGAGAGGAGCGAAATTGAAAACTGCTTTTTAATGTGTTATTTTTTGTACATAAAGTTATGAAAAACCAAATGTCAAAACTCTTGAAGGACAAATGTGTTTTTAATAGAGATATACATAATTATGAAACCAGAAATATAAATACCTACAGTTAGATTGCCGCAAATCAGAAAATCAGAGTCACAGAACTCCCTTATGTAATAGAGTTTAGAGGACTAAAGATGTACGATTTGCCTGCAATTCTGCCTGCAATTCTGCCTGCAATTCTGCCTGCAATTCTGCCTGCAATTCTGAAGATTGAATGTATTTAAAGAGGGACGTTATGCTTAAGGTAAAAATATAATTTTATAAAATGAAATGTTGCCTTGTGCATATTAGTTTATAATAGCAGTGAAAAACCCGCTCCGCGGGTTTTTGTTACTAGGCCTTGCGGGCGACTTTTCGTTCTGCTTCGCCCAGTTTAAGTGTTGGTGACTATTTATAAGGCATCATCCTTTTGCAAAACTAACTAATATTAGATAACATTAAACTACACAATACTTATATTTAATAGGTAGATATATAATAGTAGAAATTCTTACATTAAGACCGTGAATAATGAGAGGAACACTCTTCAGCCCAACATAAATCTTCTTATTATTGAATGAAAGCGAGAAATGTTTCTACTTCTTCATATTTTTTCCCAGTTTAAGTGTTGGTGACTATTTATAAGGCATCATCCTTTTGCAAAACCAACTAATATTAGATAATATTAAACTACAGAATACTTATATTTAATAGGTATATATATAATAGTAGACATTCTTACATTAAGACCGTGAATAATGAGAGGAACACTCTTCAGCCCAACATAAATCTTCTTATTATTGAATGAAAGCGAGAAATGTTTCTTCTTCTTCATATTTTTTTTCCTTAAATATAGTATTATAGATGGTGCCACGTTTGCAAATCGCATGTGAGCGAGTGATAAGCGGGTCAGAGCGGTTTCCATACAGTGTGGCGTTGGAGATTTACTCGGAGTCGGGTTCCTTAATTTGAACCCTACGGGCATTACCGTACAAATACTTCGATACAAATGAGCATAAATAACTCAATCAATAATAAAAAAAACAAATTTCCACGATCACCGAGCAGTAACAACTGAAAACATTTTTTTTTAGTAAAGACGATATAGGCAACCCTTGCAAGAACCGTGGATGTACGTTGGCTGCTAACCGCTGATAAATTCGGTTAGGTCCCAGTTGGTAATTCCTCCACTTCAGCGACCCCGCTCTGACGTCAATCCATTCACCAGGCAACCGACACCCAACACCCGACACCCCACTGGGTGACAATAAGAAGGGGGTTGTAGCTTGCTAAGGAGATGGGAAAAATCCTATAGGTCATTTTTATCTATTTAATTCTTTACCTACCCCACATTCCACATCCTTAAAACCTTCAAGGAAACGGTTGCGCGGCATTTTTCACACTAAACTTAAATTTGGATTGGAAGCCAAAACACTTCACCAAACTTATTTTTACGTACAATAATTTAACCTCTGGCAATTCGGGCCAAGAGGTCCGGATTGCCAGAGGTCCTGGGTTCGAGTCCCAGATGTATCCGTATCTTTTTCTGATTTTTCTGTTTCGGATTTTCGATTGACTTTCGCTAATATTATCTTCACTAATTAAAATATTATAATTTGAGGTTTAACTCATTAAGTTAAAAAGTTAAAAATAAAAATAATTTATTTGTGATTCAAATAATTTTTTTTTGTTTAAGAAATTAACTTTCCCGATTTTAGTGGCAACATTAGAATTATTTGTGAGTTTATGATAATTATTTAAAAAAATGTATTTTAATAATGGAAACCGGATGATATACAACAAAAAAAAAAACACTTTTGATGTGCTAAAATATAACTTAATTGACCGATTTACGTTGGAGCCCAAAATTCAACATAAATAATTTTAAATTTTCATCACAAAAAAAAAAGTTTTTTTAAACTTAAACTATCTTTTATATTTTATTTTATACTAGCGAGTACCCGGCATGCATTGAATTACCACCCAAATAAAATGCTTGTGTTTTAATTACGTTTATTGAAGTCCTTTTGGATACACAATATTTTTCCGTCTGGTGCGTACATGAAGGTTTTCCGACCCGTGAGCAGGCCACATACAGCTGTCAGTGTATGCGGCCTGCTTCAATTTTCAAAATTTACACCCTGCTTTCTCCTACCGTTACAATGTCTCCTCTGCAATCCCTTCCTCTGCCCTCCTCGCTTCACTTATTGTAATTTTTAATACAAATTTCATAATGCCAGAGCTTACTATATTTACAGAAACATTCATGTATGTGCGCATAACAAATCACCAATGTTTCATCCCAATCGGGTGAATGGTATACGAAATAATTTCATAACGCTAGAACTCATCATAATAATAATAAATAACGGCAGTTTTTTGTGAAAAATCACCTCAGGGGCGCTGTATATAGTATATTATATGTATATAGAAACCTTTGTGGGCATACGGACGACAAATCACCAAAGTTTCATCAATAGTTTAGGTACCTCATAAAGGACAAACAAAGAAACATTCGCTTTTATATATTAAGATTTTAGTAGGTACATTTGCAAAGGTTGAGTAAGATTTTTTTTTTAATAATTTCCATTAAGTTACAAAAAAATATCAAAGTTGCCTGTAAAATCAGGAAAAATTCAATTCTTTATTGGCCTAAATTTTAATTAAAAAACACAAATAAGTAAAATAGCATATATTCGTACTAGATTACTAGATATTGGCTAGACCTTTTGATTACAAACATTATTGTTCATTTTGGTGAAGTATTTTGGCCTCAAATCCAAATTTAAGTTTTGAATGAAAAAGAACGCGCAGCCGTCCTAATTTTAGGACCAGTTGTTTCGGAAAATTTCACGTTTGAATTTCCTTTAAATCGACATTCACCGAAAAATTGGGTTGTTTCAACCTCCGTCAGAAGAAATTTCAACGAAAATACCATAGGACCAGTTGTTTTGGATTTCCCTTCAAATTTGAATTTCCTTCAAATTTGAATTTCCTTCAAATCGTCATTCACCGAAAAATTGGGTTGTTTCAACTTCCGTCAGCAGTAAAAATACTATAGAAATATGATGTGAATGTGATCAGCCGAGTCCGGACGGTTAGCGAAATAATGGGAGGCGCATGCGCAGACGTCAAAATTGTGATTCGGCGGGGAACACTTGAATAAAATTTTCAAATTTATCGAACGTTATTTGGAGTTGAAACAACCCATTTCGTATTTGAAATATAGGAAGACGTGATTGCGTGTCAAATTTGAAATGAAAAAAAGAATCTTTTCATTTTTGAAACATTTCCATAAAATTTTCATTGAAATTTCTTCTGACGGAGGTTGAAACAACCCAATTTTTCGGTGAATGACGATTTGAAGAAAATTCAAACGTTAAATTTTCCGAAACAACTGGTCCTTAAGATTTGAAAACCATAAAAAATTATCTATGTGCTCCGATGACTAAAATAATATTATGAAAAATCTCAATCACATTCATATTTCTTCTATCTTGAAAGTCATGTTTTTCGTAAAAAATATAACCATGAAATAAATACAATATATATATTTTTAAGTGTTATAAACTGTAGTCTTTCAATTTGGGAACCGCCTCCCGGTAACCATTTATTGTATAACTAACACCCCTGCCATAGATCACCTCAAGTGTGGAGAAGGGTTAAAAAAATCATTTGTATTGTTTGTTTTCTAAATTGGGTACATTTGTACGTTTGCGGCTAACACAATAAAAATCTCAAAAATGTTTTGAAAATTTTAAATAGAAATGCATTAATAAAAATATGTGCATAGGTACATAATATTAATACCATAATCATAGGTTGTTTTCTGCAACCGGTGTGCAGTCTGGTGGTATTTTGAATTCAAACAAATTGGGAGACGAAATTTTTTTTATTACGTTAACTTCACACAGAAGTCCTTGAGGAATATAATTTCTCTCATGCCATCTAGGAGAGTTCTGGGAAGGAAAAAGGTATGAGGGATCGTTTTTGAACCCGCGTTCTTCGGATTTCTAGATGAGGGTCTTGTCCCTCGACCACGGAGGCCTTCAGTAATTACAATATCCCGTGATTTTTTAATCTATTAGTATTAACAATAAATAATATCTCTTAGGTGTAGATTAAACATAATATGGTCACTAATAAATTAATCTAATTATTAGACTCATATTTTTTATTCATAATATTATTTAATCATATTTATTACTTATATTAGATCATTTTTCCATTGGTGTTTCGTAAGTTAATCCCCGTTGTTAAATAATGTTGGAACTCTGTTGTACTTCCTCTTCTTCGTATTCCCGGTAGCATGGTCTTGTGTGTGCTCTTCTATGAAGTCAATGAATGAAGATACCTTGGTGTAGACTGTGGGGGCCCCCTTGGTGCCGCAGGGGCTCATGCCCCACGAGACAATCCCGACCTGCAAAATATAAAACAAGAAATTATGTTTAAATTTACACTTACATTTATCGTTTCCAATCAGGCCTTGACAGAATTTTGTCAGAGGTTTAAAATATTGCCATTTTGCAAGTTTATGCGATACCTCTACATGCGAGAGTTTGGATACTACCCTCTGTTGTATCCCTCTGATTTTCTCGACGGAGTGCTGGGAATAGATCGTCTAGCTACGTTAGTAGAAAAATTGCAATGGTGTTAGTTGCACAAAAGCTGCTAAATAGCCACATGCTGTGCTGGAACAAATTTCGCTTTATGTCCCCGATAACTTCGTCAGAGCTAGACAGGACAGACTTTTTATTTTTCCAAGAGGCAGGATTAACCTACCAACGATCATGCCTTTGGGGATAATTAAATCACTATTTTATTACCACAATTCTTCTGACGTAAACATTTTAAATTTAAACAAAGGTGACTTTAATGTCGCAATAAATATATTTTTTAACATAAGGCTCCATCTCACCTTATATTATTAATGTACCATGTAATTAAATCTATGTATGTTATTAACTATAATTTGTGAAATATAATTGGATATAATGTTTTTTCACAATAAATAAAATCTAAATAAATTGAATATTTCTGAATGTATCCAAAAACTGTTTTGGGAAAACTGATGAAATATGTTTTCAAAGTATATAATTTTTTAAATCTAAAATTTTTACATTCAGACACAAAAAGTTTTCAAAATGGCTCACCTTACGATTTTTTTAAACTAATATTTATTACATATATTATTAGACAAATAATGTATTATAAACGTTATTGTCACCTCCCTTCTTGACGTTTGATGTAAAAATAATTAATAAAAAATTCTCAAAGATTAATTTTTTTGTCAAATTGCGGTTGGAAACTTTGGATTAATAAAGGTGTAGGTACATTTTATTTATTTTGCGGTAAATATTTTGATTTGAATATAAAGCATGTTACTTTTCCTTTCTAACCATGGTGGTAAGGGAAACACAACGATTTCTATGAGAACTGCATGAGTTGTTCCCAAAACCGAACAAATAGACCTTACGGGGTAAAATCAGTTTATATAGATAGTGCAGTTTTGCATGTCATACATTATTAGCACATAAGCAAAAAAAAAAAATATTTTATTTCAAACTACAAAGACAATTTTTTTTTTATAGTCATTTAATAAAAAAAGGCAAAATTAATCAGGTTACATTAATTGTACCATTTACAGGTTTCCACATGGGTATTGTATGTATATGTATATGTATGTATATGTATATTGTATGTATATGTACATGGGCTTATATGTATATAAGTGAAATGATTTTAAAGATGGTATGAAAAATTACAAAGTTAAAAATTACAATAAACAAGTTGATTGAAAGGGATTGTGGAGAGGGTAGGATGGGGGGGGGGGGGATCGGACTAGTTGAGGTATAGTAGTATAGTAATAAAAATACGGATTACAAGAAATAAAAATAAAATATTGCGAAGTTCATACGATGGTTGTAGTATTAGATGAGTATGTATAGTTGTTAAGTATTGTGAGATCGCCTGTGTAACATTAAGGAGTGTGGTGTAGAGTTAAAGATGTCAAATTGTGAATAGTAAGTATTGAACATATGTGATGCACGATAAATGAAGGAGTTTTGCTTAGAGTTGGTGTTGCATCGAGGGAGGCTAAGAATTTTGTCTGATCTGGTTCGTTTGTTGGGAACTCGTAATTTAAATATAAAAATGAAAATGAACAACACACCCGAACCCAGTTAGAGTCCCAGTTGCGACCATTATCTTTTATTATTTTACTGTGTCTTGTTCATTTTTACATTTAAATTTAGATTATTATTGTTATCTTCTTTTTCAATGATATCAATCTGTTTAAATTGATGTTAAAAAAACTTTAAAAAAAAATGTAAAATAAAAATATATATTCTGTACAAGTATTCCGGGGGGGGCAACTGTAGGGGCATCAACTATCATGGAATCGTCCGGGGTTAAAGTCCGCTAATTTTAGTTTTTCCTGAAAACGAAAGATATTCAGAAATCCTGAAATTTCAGTGCTAACTCACCTGAATGGTTTCGCCATTCTCCTTCTGCACGAGAGGTCCTCCAGAGTCCCCGTTGCAGGCGGACTTGCCCCCATCGAGGGGGCCCGTGCAGATGTTAGATTCCTCATCCAGGGGGTTCCGGTCCTCAGGATCATCGCGGAAGGCTTCGATGGAGTCGTTGCACTCTAAAATTTTGTTATTGAAATTTTATTTAAAATCCATTAAACAAAAGAAAAATTATCGAAAATTTCATTTAACTTAATGGAACCTTAATTAGTCTAGATTTTCTAGAACATACAAATGTTTGTTGTTTATATGTTAATGCATACGACGGTTTGCTGCATAAATAAATCAAGTACACCAAACATAATAAATAATCCTGTCACAAACGAGTAACAGTACCTACCTATTAATTTTCCCAAAACTATAGTTAAGTAGGGATTCAATCAAATCGAGGTGTTAAAGGGTATAATCAATATACGGCCATATATGGCCAATATCTAAGCTTTTTTTTTGCCTGATGATGGACACTGCAACGCTGTCCGAAAAGTCGGCTAAAGAAAGAGGTAGCGCAACACGGCATAACACCCGAGAAACAAACAACGAAAACGCTTTTGGCCGTGAAAATCTAAAAACGTATCCAATATCTAACTAAGCTGTTCAAAAGTGGAATTGTATTTTTGCATACTGATAGTAATGAAAGTAAAATAATAATAATAATAATTATCCAATTATTATTATTATACGCTGATCATGGAACATTTCTCTATAAAAATAAATAAATAAAATAAAATAAATATATTATACTAGCTTACGCCCGCGACTTCGTCCGCGCAGGATTAGTACCTCGAATAGCCTATTTTCTTTTCGTATGTCCTTTCTATGTTTATACCAAAATTCTTAACCTATTTATTTAAAATATCTATAATTCTTGATTCAAAGTATTAGGCGAGTACTTCAAATAAATTCAATAATTTAAATATTTTCTAAAATAGAATTTTGATTTAACAATTATTGTTTTGTAATTATTGTTAAGTCTATTAAACAATAATGATTATTTGTAATGTATGGAAAATAGCTGTAATCTTTATAAATTATAGGCTTATAAATTATTCTGTTGTATGAGCTGTATGTATTATTGTAAAGTTTCATTAAAATCCATTTTGTAGTTCTTGCGTGAAAGAGGAACAAACACACATACATCCATACAAACTTTCGCGTTTATAATATTAGTAAGAAGTAACATGGTATTTTTTCCAACTTTCCGACCAAAATACTTAATTACTAGGGCTTCCAACCTTTTTGAGGTTGCGAGCTAGTTTCTACCTCAATTTTCACGAGGCCTTCTAATAAGAATCTTATGTGATTTTTGCTATTTTTTTGTTGTTGTTCAAAACTTTGATAAATAACCCCTTCATTGACAGATAAGCTCGAATCTAACAAAACTAAAATGCCCTACAAAAAGGGTGTTATTTTTTCATCCGTGGTTGTAAATTTAAAATATGGAGAAAATAATTATTTTAAACTTTCATAATGGTATTTTAAAAACATAAATTCTGTGAGTGTTAAGCAAGAGTCCCAACTGCTCTCAACCGTCTAAAGCCAGTTAGACTATGGAAACCTTAATTGGGGTATATTGTAAGACTGAAAGTAGTGGGTGAGGGAATGAGATGGGAAATAGGCAGGTAGTGAAGTACCTACTTGGCTATTTAGATCTGAACACCAAACACGGCTAAAGCAATAACAAGCAATGTTTCTGAATGACGTTCATTGAAAGTATCTACCACGCAGGAACGTGCTACAAATATACTACATTAGTTGAAATTAAAATGAAGTAACTGAGAATCAAAGATAGATCTCGCAATGTTTGGGCAGAGTATCGGCACTTTTCTAGTCAATCCAAGGGAGTTTTTTATGCCTCAATACAAAGAACTTTCAAATCGAAACCGTGGTTTCAACAATTTCCCCATTTTTCCAAAATACAAATTTCCTCACTTATTCAAATGCGAATCGGACATTGTTCCGTTCCTTCTCATATTTTTAAAATTCATGTCCTTGACAGTTCAATTGTAGATTCTGTAGTCTAGAAGTGGAACTTTAGATCACAATTTTTTTGGTTGTCCCTCTCTAAAAAATATCCTCTCTTCTATCAAGCCTTATTTAAAATTGCCTCCACTCCATTCAATATCTTCTAAGTCAGAACTCGACTCCAATCTTCAGTATTATTTTGAAATTTGCTCATTTAAATAAAATTAATATTTAAATTCCTCCATAATTTTGAATGATGGCCTAGGACACCGTTGAACGGTGAAAGCCAGAAATAATTGAAAAAAAAGGATCGTTACCACTCAACCAAGCACGGAGAAATTTTTTATTCTAAAATACGATCATTTTATACGTAAAAACGGTTAAAAACGGGACTTAAGTTCTTACTAACAAATTAACAGGGTTTCAATGTGTATTGGCGGGAAAATGTAAGAATAATTTGTTGGTATTCGTACGAAATTACGTATACCAACACATTATTCTTACATGTTCCCGCCAATAAACATTGAAACCCTGTTAATTCGTTTGTTAGAACTTCAGTTACGTTTTTAACCGTTTTTACGAATAAAATGATCGTATTTCAGAATAACATTTTTCTCCGTGCGGATCAACCAATCGATCGGTTAGTCACCTATGCCCTATCGCGTCTTACCCTTGAACGTCAGGATCGGCAGGTCTATCTCCTGTAGTTTCTCTGGGGCCCTGCTGTTAGGGGCAGACTTGAGCAGCCCCCAGCCTGAGAGGGTGGACTCCCCCTGCTGGGTGCTGCGAGCTATGGGCAGGCGGATGGGTTGCACTGCGTCGTTGAAGACTAGAGGTGTGCGCAGGCGGACGAGTCCAATGTCGTAAGGATTCACGCCTCTGAAGAGTTCATCATCAAAATTGATTATTTTATTAATCTTAATAGTACAAATAACATAAATATTATTTTTTTTTATAGGCCCGGCGTTCAAAAATAATAAGAAAGGAAGATATGTAAATAAGAATGTAAGAAGAGCGAGCTATATTAAAAGACGATTATATTTAGTAAAACAAAACTCGTTTAAAATAAGCAGAAATCTCTCGTCGAATGCTTAAGTTGCATTAAAAGATACACAGTGATTTTTTCATAGCATGTTAAATAACATGGTATAACAGAACAATTTTTAAAAAATTAAAAATTTTCCGAGCATACTTAGCGATTTTTTTCTATCAAGTGAATTTCATATAATTACAGTTTAGGCGACAATGTAAAGATCTTCAAAAATAACATATATTTTTTTAGGAACTTAAAAACTGAAATTGTTCAAGAGAAATATGTTATAAATAATTTTTAAAAGCAACTCTCGTGTTAAAGGCGGAGAAACGTGGGAAAATAGCATTTTTTTAATTTCATAGAGTAAGATGTTAAAAAAAAAAAAAAAAATATATATATATATATAGGGTGTTTGTACGTACTTGACTTTCTTTAACCAGTGATTCCTGACTTTATTTGGAGTAAAAAATGTAAATGAAATTTTGGTCTCCGGTGACATTTTTGATGTTTTCTTTCTTTTTTTTTCTACAAAAACTTAAAAAATAGTAGGTGTTGGGTAGTTGGGGGCGGGGTAAGTAATGGGGCGGTAACTCGGCTGAGTGACCAATAAAGTCATGTGGAAGAATTTTTTTTGTTTGATTTTGAAGAAAAAAAAATTTGAAAAAAAAAAAACATTGTCATAAAAAGTCACCGGAGACCAAAATTTAGTTTTACATTTTTTACTCCAAATAATGTCAGGAATCACTGGTTAAAGTAACTGAAGTACGTACCTTAACACCCTATATATGTGTGTAATGATATGAAATAGGGCAGAAAATAGAAGAAGAGAAAAAAATAAAAAGAAGAGGAAAAAAGTATATCTATTATTATTTTTAAGAATTTTACAAATTTAAAAAAAAAGTTTAATAATTGATTACTATTGAAATATATGTTTTTATTGTATTATTGAATTTAGTGTTTGTTGTTTCCGATTTTACATTAGCAGGCAATTGTTTAAACCATTTCTCTCCAATATATTTTTAAAATTTTTGGGCTTTGGTAGTATTACATACAGCACGGGATAGTTATAGCCAAAAAAATTAACTAGGCTTGTTGTTAGAAAAAAGAGTTAGGTTTTAATTGTTGAAACGATCTTTGTGAATTCGTAAAAGGGTTTTTTTTTTGATCGGGAATTAAAAAAATATACATTGGAGGTAAATATACTTTATAGTGAAGAGGAAAAAAATACTTTGATCTTTTGGGTTTTGGGTTTTCCAATATAATATAATGGTTTTTATTAAGATAATTTGTAGGCCTCGGTTATGATTATCAAGCCTATGGGAGAATTAATACACCCTTAAACCATCTTTCTTCTGAGGTAGACATTTTGCAGTTAAACTTTCGTGATTTCAAGATTGCAATATACATAATTAATGTAATATTGGCAAAGCAAAAATAACATTTCTTTTTATAGTTTTAGTTTATTTTTTGGCACTTACGGCTGTTCCCAATCATACGGATTAACCGTTGAGTCGATGTTTTGACTCAACACTCCTCAAATGCTCAAATACACTTTTCCCAACGCAACTCTCCGATCAACAGGCGAATCGAGCGTCACTTATGTAGATGATCCGAGGCTCAGATTGATCGATCGTCAAGTTGGGAACAACGGCCGTTAGTGGCAATTTAATTTTGTATATTGAGCATTGGGTGCGTACCGGAGCAAAGTGCTCTGGACTATGGGTTTGTTATGAAATAGTGCAAGTAAGTGTTTATAAATAATGCAGTATATTATAGAGGTTACCCTTGATAGTCGGGATGGACCACCTTCTGCACAACCCTGGAGATCTGCGTGGACTCCTCCCTCCCATTCACACTGTGTATCCCGGCCAATACGTCCAAAGGAGTTAAGAAACTCCACATAGATTCACCAAGGCAATGAGCTGCTGTCAAAATCTGTCGGTAGAAATCATTTTTTTTAACTGATCATGTTTTTACCCTTATTTGAAACCGCTTGAAATGAGAGAAAAAAAACTTTGTATATAAGTAGCCATTACATATTTTGATAAATACAACACATTTCCCGATAAGACAGAACAATTTACAAGAACATAGTTTTGGAAAACAGTAGTCGTCATTTTCCTACCGGCCCACGAAGGCGGTTTGTATTTGGTGGGAGCTCAGGGGTCTAGCACGGAGAAATCGGTAAATTTACAATATCGCATCGAAAAGCGTTGATACGCTGAGCACGGCCTCACTGTTGACAGCCGAACCGGAATTGACAGGGAATAAATAATAAATCGTAATGCGCTGGCAATAATGGCGGATTTGTCTATGGATTTGCATTCCTAAACGTCAAAACCGCTACGAAAAATAAAAAAATTGACAATATTTCGAATTAAAATGCTAACTTTAATATACATTGGCACTTCGGATTTACTTTTTGACATTAAACGGGAGTCAATTAGTTAATAAGGTCTTTAGTCATATTACATTCGCTTTCATTTCTCCAAGAGCGAACGGAATAAATTGATCGAAAATACGATTTATTTCAATTCTTAGAACTTCGTTAGTTCACTCCCATTCATTAATAAGCTAGTTATTTTGCATAACGAACGCCATTTATTATTCAAAAAGTTATGTATATTGACAGTCACCAAGGCTTATCTAATACTATAAAGGCCGCGCTATAATTTGTCAATCGTCGGACGGAATATTACGGTCAATTGTTGACCATAGATAATGAATTTAATATAGATATGAATTTAGCAATTTATTATAACATCGAATTGATATAGGGTTTTCGTCCGTCCTATTGTCATTTATTATTGCAGCCTCTACGCCTGGTATGTCGTAGATATTACGTGTATTTCGTATTAAACAGTTTATTGGGTATATACCTGCTTAAAAGATGTACTTACATTTAAGAAGCAAATTATAAAAATAAGGCTTCTACAGTACTATGTAGGCACTACAATTTTACTAGGACTCCTACGCATTTACTTGAGAAAGATGGTGTCATATAAAATGTAGGTACAAAGTATAATTGTGAAGGGGTAATGTGGCGGATTATCTGTGGGAAACAGAGCCTCCGCTACGCTGTAATGCGACTTTATTGTCATATTTATATTTAATAGCTTATAATATTCTTTTAATAAGTAGTAAAAATATGTATTTTCAGACGATGTACCTTTTCCTCGTGACATTGGAGTCGATACGTAAGATGGAGATTATAACTATTATTTTTATAATATTGAGATTTGGGCTTTACTTTTTATTTTGTTTTGTGTTGTAAACTGCGCCTGCTCTAATTCATTTCCTAGCAAGACAGGCACAATATGTCACCCATGTTAAAAATGAATAAATAAAAATAAAATATTAATACTAAATTCCGTCGAGTCTTTTAGAACAAACTCTTACGGCCGTTGTCCCCAATTCCATTGATCTGAAATTTTGAGTCAACACTCCTCGCATGCAGAAATATACTCTTCCCAAGGCAACTCTCCGACCAACAGACTAATCGAGAGTTACTAGACATATTACTTAGCTGATCGGAGACTCAGATTGATCTATCGAAATGTTGGGAACAACGCTCGTAAGATTTTTTTATTTTATAATTTATTGAGTTAGTTTATACAACATGAATATAAACAAGATAGTATTTCATGTTGTAACTTGAAATATTTTTACAATAAACATAACATTTCTTTTTAAATACATTCATTCTTCCTTAATTTTTTTAGACTTTCAGGCATTTCATCATACATCTTTAGTCCTCTGTACATTAGGCAGTTCTGTGATTTGGATTTCTTCATATGTGGCAATCTTATTCTATTTACAGACACCTCAGGTTTCGTAATTATGTACATCTTTATTGAAAACAATTTCATCCTTAAAATATTTTGGCATTTGGTTGTTCATGACTTTATGGACCAAAATTAACACAATTAATAGCAGTGTATTTTTTATTGGAATCCAATTTAACTGCTTTCTCATTTGATCAACCCTTGTGTATTTGCCTTTTCCCAGTATACATCTCATAGCTCTATTAAGATAATTTGTTAATCTATTGCAAGATTTTGACGTAATAACTTTAGTTTAGCCCTGAAATTATGTTCTCCGAACGTAGTTTCTGAATGCTCAAGAGTCCCAACTGCTCCCGTCTGGAGCCAGTGAGACAATTGCATCCCCAATTGGGGTATGTTGTGAGGCTGATGGTAGAGAGGAGAGAAAGGAGATGAGGAAAATGAGGGTGGGGATGTACCTGGTTCTTCAGACATGGTAACCAAACACGGCTAAAGCCATTTCAAGAAAAGTTTCAATTCTGAATGGTGTTTTTACACCAGGGCGATACTGAGAGTATCTTCCACTGTGGAACGTGCCGCAAATATACAATGCATTATTTTTAATTAATTAATTGTGTAATGATACAAATGAATCTAATAAATTTTATTTGCGCACTCCGGGTTCGAACCCGCGATTATCAGTTTGGGAGTCGAGAGCCTTATCCCTCGACCACGGAGGCCGTCAAAATGTGTGGTTTAATAACATTTAAACCTACCCAGTATTCAGTGAGGATAGAACCCCCGCAGTTGTGTCTGCGCCAGCCGAGGTAGTTTTTCTGCAGAGACACTTGGTAGGGGTGCGAATGCGGCTTGGCCTCTTGTCCGCCCACTATCTTCCCGGGACTCAAAAGCTCATCGTACACCATGGCGGGGAAACTCGCGGACACCTCTGAAGGAACAAGCACTTCATTAAAAGGTTATAAAATTAGGATAAACTGTTTCTTGTTTTATTCGAACTGTGGTGTTTTTCAATCCCAGTAGATGTTATAACTTGAAATATGTTAGGGAAGACTCCAATAATGATCGAGGTTCATCGAGATTACAAATTACTTTATTTGCGCTATCGTAAGGTTTATAATGAAAATTTCAGACCAAGACTGCTGGAGCCCTGCTGTCTATCGTATCTCATCGGCTATTTCCGTAATCGTTCGGCATTAGAATCGAACGACGATAATACTCTTCTAAAGTACTACTTAACTGACATTTGTTGAGACACCTCAAAACTACACATAACTATCTACACTAGCGATATCTGTTGAAGAATGTTGAAACTACATGTATAATCTTATAAATATATCACACTCTATATTATTTGATAATATTCAATTTACATAGATAAAGAATCTGCTTTAAGAGCGATTGACCAGCGGCCGAGAATAAAAGTTTTTAAATGCTTGCAACTGTACAGGGAGGTTCCAATGAGAAAGATCGATTATTCCCCGAATCAAATTTTTAAAATTAAAAATTTAATATCGATTTATTTCATTCAAAACTTGCTTTAATATATATATCTGCCTACATTCAAGTAAGCAATGAAAATGCTCAAAACGCACGATGATAAATTATTAAATATCGTGTACTTCGTGTAAGTATTTTTTTAACATAAGTATTTATGATTTTTTAATAATGTCTAAACAAAATAAGTGTGTAAAATTTTTTTGAAATATTTTAGTTTGTAAGACCTTAAATAGATAGAAAAACTGAGGTATTTTTGTCACAAAACACGTTATCGGATTTATTTTGTTAATGATTTTAATTTAACTAAAAACAAAAATTCTGAAAACTGTGTTGACTAGATTATGTATTGACATTTTGTTGTATGAATATGGTTTGAAATTTGTGTTGTTTAATAGCATCTTCGTTTTAAATTGAACAAATCTGCCAACGATCGATGGTATAACCTTAGTAGGTATATTAAAAATACACTTAGTTTTTCGAAATTTTAAAACTGCGTATACACACAATCTTTCAAAATCAATTTATGTTTTTTTTAAAAGATTCAATACGTCTAGAATTTGATTTAAAAAGGACTAATTTCCGGTATTCTCTGGTAATAAATACCCTCTTAAGTTGTTCAAGTCAAACTGCTGCACGTTGGTTGCCATAACGTTATAGGTTCCTTTATCTAACCCGCTAGTTGCAAAATGAAGATCGTGTTATTTTAATAAATGTCTAAATTATTTAATTATATTTTCTTACCATTAACACTATACACTAATATAGCGCTAAATCCCAAAACGATAATTTTTAAATCCATTTTGAGAGCACTCACTAGCGAAGTCACGTCAAATCAATGATTAATATGTTCTATAATGGCGCACATCTCTTATAGTTTTGTTAAATACTTATTAGTACTTAAAACCTAAATTAGGTGATCAAGCCATATCAAATTAATTTGTTCATTATCAAATTATTATATGCGGGTGAACATGGTTTTCACTGATTCCGCTATAATTCTAGTGAATTCCTACTATCATGACATACATTTTATTCATAGATTTGTCAAATTAAGTGCATTGTATCTAAATTTATTACTTAGTCCTAAATTTATTTATAAACCATTTAAATTCTGATAAATACGACGCTTATCAGCAAGATGACACACGTCAAAAGTATCCCAATAATTAACGTAATATTATGATGGTTTTATGTGAAAAAGGTATGCGGGTTAATCAAATCATCAAATTAATAATATACAAGCCCCAAACACACTATAATACATTATTTTGAATGAATTAATAATAAATTTAAAGAATTTATATATAAAAATACAAAAATCTGTTATTTTAAATACATGTAGGATTACGAGAAAAAATTAAAAATATTTATATATTGAGGGATCAGTAGGATTTATCGCTACAATTAGGAGTTCCACCGAGCCGAACCTTCTGATATGAAAATATCTGGAGTCGGTGAATTATTTTCCCATTTGATACTCTGGTAGGTTAACATGTTGTTCTTGTATTGTTTTGTATTTATTATACTTATATAATAAATAATAATGGTCTTTATTCCAGGATATGGAGAGGTGACTGCAATCCCACACATCCCATAGAGAGTATAACTACATATATTGAAAACATAGGTAGGTATTTATAAATGAGAGCAAAGATGGAACGGAGTCAAAACTAAAAATAAAAATAGTTTAAAAATAAAATCGAAAGCAAAGAAACACAGGAAAGAAAGAAAAATATATTAAAAATAAAATTCAGAGCAAAAAAAGAGATAGATAATAAGTATTCATAAATATGTGATAAAAATCATTTGTTGAGCTCTTATTGGTCCATCGAATCTGAAATTATGGAGCCAGTGTCTTTCTCCAGTGGTCTTCTATGCTCGATCCTGAAGTCTGACGGGATTCTACAACGAGAGTATTTCTGGAATGGTTTATCCTTCCCCTCAGTCCTGCAATCCTGGTTCTCAGTAGAGTTTTAAATCCTGGAACTCGCCCTTCTGTAAACATTGAGGAGGCACTGCAGTGCCTGGGAAGTCCGAACATCAAACGGTGTGCATTATTGTATTGCATCCGAAGCCTTTCCATGGCTCTTTTTTTAAGTTTGCCCAGAGCTCGCATGTATTAAAATCCTGGAATAAAGGAATAAATAATAAAATATTTGGCTAGGAAGAGCGTCCTTTTCACCCGTGGACTGCAGAGCCAAAATCTTCTACTGAGCAATACTGAGCATGTTGCATTTTATGCTCAACACTCGCCTCTGCCTGTCAATATCTTCCTCTGTTAACTTATTATTGATGATATGTCCCAGATATTTTGTGGATTCTACTATGTTCAGAAGCTCACCGTTCAAAAAGGCTGGGGAATGTAATACTTAAGAATTAACACAAATTAATTTCATTTGAATCTGCCACCTACGGAGTCATAGTCATCTTACCCCTTGGCCACGTAGGACGTCTTTTTTTTTGCCAGACACACTTCTCTTATAATGTCAAACAGGGATGTGTTCTGCCGAAAGTTTATTAAAAAGTTTATTGGTACGTATTTTTTTAAACACCAGTCATACTAACTACGGTAAGCAATCCATTAGTTACGAGGGGGGTCATTTATATAATTGCCTTCCAGATTACATTAAAAACGAAAAAATGTGAGTGAATTAAAAAAATATATGTATTTTAAAAATTTATACCATCATCATCATCACAACTGAAGAGAGCTGGCACAAAGGTGAGATGCCTCCTCAAGAGTCTTCCTCCACTCATCTCACCTTTATACCAGCTCTCTCCAGTTTGGAAGCTCCAAGGTAGATAGGTCTTTGAGGACGTTGTCGCTACATCTTGATCTTGGCCTTCCGAGGCTCCTACACCCTATAGGTCTAGAGTTTAGCAGAGACTTTGGTGCTTATTTATTATTCTCTCTTTGGTGCTTATTTATTATTCTCTCCATATGACCCAGCCACCGAAGTCTAAGTGAAAAATCAACAAAATAGTGAAAGTGAATTTTAATGTACTGTAATGTAATGTAATGTATTGTAATGTAAACAATGTTGCAATGAAAAAATATTTTTTCCACTTTTATATGTTTTTGTTTTTTTACAAAATTGTAGGTTACACAGATTTACATTTCCACCGTGTGTTATAATTTTAGTATTGCCATTTGAAGAACAGTGGCGCCGCCCTCTTATGTTTTCTACTCATAATTCTCAGACAATCATAATTGTCAATCTCATATTTCAAATTTCGAATCGAAGAAATCGAAGAAATTTAATACGGTAATGTCCATACGGTTCAAATTAAGGAACCGACTCCGAGTAAATCTCCAACGCCGCAAGCTGCTACCGTAATACGCACATTTATCACTCGCTCACATGCGATTTGCAAACGGAAGTGGTGCCATCTATAATACTATATTTAAGGAAAAAGTATGAAAAAGAAGAATTTTTTTTGCTTTCATTAAATAATAAGAATATTTATGTTGGGGTGAAGAGTGTTCCTCTCATTATTCACGGTCTTAATGTAAGAAAGTCTACTATTATATATCTACATATTAAATATAAGTATCTGTAGTTTAATGTTAATAATAGTTAGTTTTGCAAAAGGGTGAATAAATAGTCATCAACACATAAACTGGGCGAAGCAGAAGGAAAAGCCGCCCGCAGGGCCTAGCAGCAAAAACCCACAGAGCGGGTTTTTCACTGCTAGTTAACGATATTACCATCGACTAATTTTTTTTCCATATTATCGGCAGCTACCTTTTTCATTGGAAACAAGTGCTCTATAAACGTGTTTGTTACCTAGATAGTGTCTAGTATTATTTAAACGTCATATATAATATATACTTAGATAGTGTCTAGTATTATTTAAACGTAAAATATTACTTTTAAATAATTGGTGGCAGTGGCCTGATTGGAATGGCGTTTGTACCGGTAAGACGAGAGGTTTTGGGTTCGAGTCCCAGTTTTTTTTTTTTTTTGCGACCGGTATCTTTGATTTTTCTCTACCTTGTTCTTTTTCATATTTTCGTTTAGATTATTAGAGTTATCTTCTTCTTCAATGATATCGGATTTGTTAAGTATTATGTGTATATGTGTATGAGTATGAATATGTATACATGTGTATATGTGTATGTACACGTGTGTACATGTACATATATATATATGTATATATATCCACATCTAAATATAAAAATACAATCACAGAAATTCCTGCAACATCAATTACCTCTGCACATATATGTACTATATGTTTAATTCTTAATCTTTTTATTTTAACCACCACTGTTTTATACCCACATATTATAATGCCCACGCACAGGCTTCGCCTTTGTGGGATTTTTTTTGTTACCTTTTCATTTATGTTATTATGTATGTATCTACTTGTAAATGTATGTATCAAAAAATTTTGCCAATAAAAAAAAAAAAAAGTATTGTGTCATTTTCAAAATACATTGATTGTGACAAGCGATAGAGTACCTACCTCTAACTTAATGTCAACACCCCTGCAATAGGTCACCCCAAGTGGTTCGCCACGCCACGTTTCGCGACTTAGCAAAACTGCCTGGGTTCATGGGGTGAGGTTTATCTAGGTCTTGGCTGCAAATTCGTTTGCCCACCTACTGCAATGTGGGTCGTATCGTGACAGACTCGTTGAGGGAGACCTGGCCTAGACCTTTCTAGCTGGACTCTCTCGATCACCGCCTTGCACCGCTATGGTCATTCATAAGTCCGTCACTTCCGACACATTGACCGCCAGATTTCCATATACCCCTCATACCTCTTACCAAGAACTTCTAATGCATCCTTTTTCCACGGTTATATTACTGGTAACTCAAACAGTATATTATAGTAATATTATCGGTAACTCATACAGTGTATATCTAGTTGTTTATTATTTTTGAATTTTTTTTTTGACTTGTGGACATTTTACTGCTAGACATGTGGTAACTGGACAAATCAGAATGGTGACAGGGGTAATAAACATTAATAATTTCCAACATTCTCCTCGGAAATCAATAAGAGTATAAGTAAGTAAAGTAAAATACCTATCTAGAAATAGTAAAAATGAATCGTCTGTAAGTGGAGGTAATGCCTTCGGAAGGCGAAATAGGTGTCACGCGTAATAATCATTACATAGCAGCAGAATTTGTTTATAAACAAACTGTTTTTATAAATAAAATAATAATACTGTTGAATATACAAAAATAAATAAAATTAAAATGGAGTTATACAAATAAAACTTGAAAACAAAAAAAATGTATTATTGGTAGTTCACACAGTATATAGTTATATAATTGGTAACTCATGCAGTATATAGTTGTATTTTTGGTAACTCACACAGTGTATTGTTATATAATTGGTAACTTACACAGTACATAGTTATATATTTGGTAACTCTTGCAGTATATAGTTGTATTATTTGTAATTATATTGATCAAGTGAATCAGATACTTGAGTCGGGCCATGTCAAGAGTCAGAAAAATAGAAGAGTATGTATGAGACGATGTATGAATGTGAATGAGGCAAAGAGTGTGTGCCAAGACCGAGGTGTTTGGCGGTCCGTCCTCTCTGCCTACCCCTGCGGGGAAACGGCGTGATGGTTACTTAGTTAGTTTTTATTTGTAACTAACACAGTATATTGTTATATAATTGGTAACTCACACAGTACATAGTTATATATTTGGTAACTCAGGCAGTATATAGTTGTATTATTGGTAACTTACACAGCATATTGTTATATAATTGGTAACTCACACAGTAGATAGTTATATATTTGGTAACTCATGCAGTGTATAGTTGTATCGGCCACCATAACACGGGCATGTGCCTTAAATTCCACAAATGTTATATTTACTATTCAAAAAATAAAGAAACATAAAAAAAAAAAAAAAAAATATATATATATATATATATATATATATATATATCTGTAACTCACACAGTATATTGTTATATAAGTGGTAGCTAATGCGGTATATAGTTGTATTATTGGTAACTCACACAGTATATTATCTAAAAATTATCTATAACTCACACAGTACACAGTATAAGTGGTAGCTAATGCAGTATATAGTTGTATTATTGGTAACTCACACAGTACATAGTTATATATTTGGTAACTCTTGCAGTATATAGTTGTATTATTGGTAACTCACACAGTATATTGTTATATAAGTGGTAGCTAATGCAGTATATAGTTGTATAATTGGTAACTCACACAGTACATAGTTATATATTTGGTAACTCTTGCAGTATATAGTTGTATTATTGGTAACTCACACAGCATATTGTTATATAATTGGTAACTCACACAGTACATAGTTATATATTTGGTAACTCTTGCAGTATATAGTTGTATTATCTGTAACTCACACAGTAGATTGTTATATAAGTGGTAGCTAATGCGGTATATAGTTGTATTATTGATAACTCACACAGTATATTATCTAAAAATTATCTATAACTCACACAGTACACAGTATAAGTGGTAGCTAATGCAGTATATAGTTGTATTATTGGTAACTCATGCAGTATATAGTTGTATTATTGGTAACTCACACAGTATATTGTTATATAAGTGGTAGCTAATGCAGTATATAGTTGTATAATTGGTAACTCACACAGTACATAGTTATATATTTGGTAACTCTTGCAGTATATAGTTGTATTATTGGTAACTCACACAGCATATTGTTATATAATTGGTATAACTCACACAGTACATAGTTATATATTTGGTAACTCTTGCAGTATATAGTTGTATTATCTGTAACTCACACAGTAGATTGTTATATAAGTGGTAGCTAATGTGGTATATAGTTGTATTATTGATAACTCACACAGTATATTATATACTATAATATGTAACTCATGCAGTATATAGTTGTATTATTGGTAACTCACACAGTATATTGTTATATAATTGGTAGCTAATGCGGTATATAGTTGTATTATTGGTGACTCACACAGTATCTACATTATATAAAGCAGTTTTAACCATATACACGCAGTGATAATAAGTCAAGTTTTTCGCTGTTACGACGTAATACGACACGTATTAGTTACACTATGATTATGAGTAGGAGGCGGCTAAGCGGTGGCAAAACGAAGAATTCCAAGTTACGAATCCGCAAAAACATCATTCAGAGATATTGAAGTTTGAAGTTTAAAAATGATATGTTTTTGTAATAACGAATCAATTCTAAACTTCAAACCTCAATATCTCCGAATGATGTTTTTGCGAATTTTCAACTTGGATTTCTTCATTTTGCCACCGCCTAGCCGCCTACTAATTATGAGTAAGGGGGATACAGTATATAGTCATACAGTTGGTAACTAATACAGCACATTATTGGTAACTCTTATGTAGCGTTATAATAATGTACCGTTGTAATATGAAAATAAATACACTTGAGGTTGGTTCATTTGATTTAATCTAAAAACAGTTTTACAGTAGATATTATTTTGTACAATAAATAGGAGAGGGAAACAATAGGAAAGAATCCTATGAACTGTTTGGTGTGAAAGAGAATTACAGACGTGGAAATAAATATTTTGCCGTAAATTGGAAGAAGCAATATTATGTTACTAGCTTTTGCCCGTTGCAAGGCAACTAATTGGTTAAAGCACTAAGCGATTTGACGTTTGAATGTGGATGAAGCAAGAAGTGTGTGTGTCTACATTTTTTAAAAATTAAATATTTGAAAAAAAAAATCGATGTTTGAATGTGGATGAAGCAAGGATTGTGAGAACTACTCAAAGGGTCCTGTGAGTTAATCGCTCAATTTTGTACACCCGCTACTTAGCCACTTTGGTCGCCCTGGTTAAGGCGTTCAGTATGGGCCTTTTCTCGCAAAAAGGGGCCTAGAAGTTAACGGCTCAATTTTTTCACTAATAAATTGTTTCTAAATTATATGATATGCACTCACTTTTCTAATAACTCCCGTTACACCTATTTAAATTTTTTGTATGAATTTGATAACGCCAAATCTCTGCATTATATAAAGAAAACTTCGCGGGCTTGCGCACAATAACTCACCAAAGTTTCATCGCAATCGGATGAATATTATTGTAGATAATTTCATTACGCTAGAGCTCATTATTATATTTTAAAACCATTTCGAGCATGCACACATCATATCCCCAAAGTTTCATCGCAATCGGATGAATAGTATTGGAAATAATTTCATAATGCCAGAGCTTATTCTTATATATAGAAACCATCCCTAGCATGCCAACATCGAATTCCCAAAGTTTCATCTCAATCGGATGAAAAGTAAAGGAAATAATTTCATTACGCCAGAGCTTACTTTTATGCATAAAAACCATCCCAGGCATGCACACATCAAATCTCCAAAGTTTCATCTCAATCGGGTGAATAGTATATGAAATAATTTGATAACGCCAGAGCTTATTATTACGCATAGAAACCATCCCGGACATGCACACATCAAATCCCCAAAGTTTCATCGCAATCAGATGAATAGTATAGGAAATAATTTCATAGAGCCAGAGCTTACTATTATGCGTAGAAACCAACCCGGGCATGCACACATCAAATACCAAAAGTTTTGTCGCAATCAGATGAAAAGTATTGGAAAAAAAATCATAACGCCAGAGCTTACTCTTTTATGTTCAAACCATCCCGAGTATCCAACATCAAATTCCCAAAGTTTCATCTCAATCGGATGGAAAGTATAGGAAATAATTTCATAACGCCAGATCTTACCATTATGCGTAAATAATTTCATAATTCCAGAGCTTACTATTATGCGTAGAAACCAACCCGGGCATGCACACATCAAAGCTCAAAAGTTTTGTCGCAATCAAATGAATAGTATTGGAAAAAAATTCATAACGCCAGAGCTTACTCTTTTACATAGAAACCATCCCGAGCATGTCAACATCGAATTCCCAAAGTTTCATCTCAATCGGATGAAAATTAAAGGAAATATTTTCATAACGCCAGAGCTTACTTTTATGCATAAAAACCATCCCAGGCATGCACACATCAAATTTCCAAAGTTTCATCTCGATCGGGTGAATAGTATATAAAATAATTTCATAAAGCCAGAGCTTACTATTATGCGTAGAAACCAACCCGGGCATGCACACATCAAATCCCAAAAGTTTTGTCGCCATCAGATGAATAGTATTGGAAAAAAAACCTACCTAACCCTCAAACAAAAAATATTTGTTCAACAAAAAACCATCTTATCAAACTCAATTTTACTGCAGCAAAAAAATTACACAAAGAAATTCTTTAACAATATCCGGCTACCCGTGCACACGTATAATTATTTTTATTTTAAAATTGAATAATGTCCAAAGTAAACGAACGAATCCTGACCGATCTATTTTTCGATTTATATGCATATAAAAAATCTGTAGCACTGCATCGAACCCACCTAATTTATAAAAAGTACCTTCATACATACCTACCTACCCAGAGTACCTGTTCAGTACTTAGTTCCTACCTACCTGCATATCTACCTACCCCCGTGTACACCTACATTTTTTTGGAAATATCCATCTTTGGTTACTTTTTTTTATTTTATATCATATTTTTTTTGTGATTTAAAGGAAAGAAGTTCTTACTTAGAGTAAATATCGATATTTGAATTCAATGCAATCCGCATGCCTACTGAACTCCCTGATTGGACAGTCGAAATGAACGACAGGGTCCGGCAAAATTTCCTCACTCATTATTACAAAAACCAATCGATTAAAAAAATGATTTTTTTTTTTTAAATCGACTCTTTAATATTTTTTTATGGAAATGACATCTTTCAAGTATCCACCTTTTGATGTCACGGACGCCATAACTCTTTTCGTAATCAATAATTATTAATAACGATAAATGTATAGAAAATTAGAAAAAAAACTTTGCATCTTATTTAGATAAATTTTAATGCGCCGCAAAAACGTTGGTCGCAAACGCAAGACAATATTTTCTAAACAAAAAAAATTAAGGAAAAAATCATGAGTTTTAATAAAAAAATTAATCAGTATATTTCGAGCGGAATTTTTTTTACCACCCTGTTTCTGAATTTGAATTAAAAGACCGACAAACTGCAATCGGCATTTTTCCAGAAGAAACGCATTTAGTACCTACCATCTTTGGTGATTTCTCTTAATTTCAAACCATTTATTTGTAATTCGATGGAGCAAAGTAGGTACCTACCCAGTGATTATTATTATACCAATCCACCTGACCAGTAATATTTTTAAATCTTGTATAATTTGTTAGCGGATTTTTCATGGATTTTTTTGTAAAATGTCAAATTTTTAGCTCGATATTGTGGAATATTTTCAATGGAATGCCACTAAAAAAACCGTTGAATAAGTTTTCGAAACCTTTTGCCATTGAATATATCAAAAAACATTTACGCCAGAGGCCGTCATTTTGACGCAATTTCGTTTGCAAATGAAGGATTCTCAAATACGCCAAAGCTCAATTTTTTTAAAGGCTAAAGTCTAATTTTTTGTTCAGGCCCTAGCACGCTTGCTCTATAACGATCGGTAGGATAACTATCGGTAACTTCTCATCGTTCCCTAGGACAACTGCACATCGCTAACGAACAAACAACAGTTGATGTCGAATATGTTAAGGACACTTAGTCATTGTGAACTGTCACTTATTCGTTGGCGATCTGTAGTCATGCTAGGGAACGATGAGAAGTTACCGATAGTTATCCTATCGATCGTTATAGAGCGAGCGTGCTAGGGCCTCTGACCTACCGCAAAAGCCGTGAGGATCTTACGCTAAAAAAATTCGCTGGGTGGGTAGGCCAACGCCTCTGCAATAGGTCATTTCAAGTGGTTCGCTATGTTTGTTGATTTAGAAGTGGTGCCTGGGTTCATGAGGTTTGTTCTGGTCTTGGCGGTGGATTCGTCTGCCCACCAATTTCGTGGCAGACCAGATCGGAAGAGACTGGTTTAGGGAGACTTTTTGGGTTCTTCAGCAAAGCTCTCTCGGAACATCACCTTGCACCGCAGTGGGAGGGATAAAATCATTCGTCCGTCACTCCACACACTGATCCCCAGATTCCTACCCACCCCTCATAACTTTTTCCTTACCAGAACATCATCTCCTTACCTTCCTAAAAAGAACCCTTCACACAGCATCCCCAAAGATGACATAGGCCCTGAGAGGAATTATTTTCGTCCGTCACTCCACACACTGATCCCCAGATTCCTACCCACCCCTCATAACTTTTTCCTTACCAGAACATCATCTCCTTACTTTCCTAAAAAGAACCCTTCACACAGCATCCCCAAAGATGACATAGGCCCTGAGAGGAATTATTTTCTTCAAGGCCTCCTGTGTAGAGCTATTATAAAAATTAAATAAACTTCTCTTTTCCCGGTAGATTTTCCTAATTTTGTTTTAAATTAGTCGAGTAAGATCCATAGTTTATGCATAAACATTCACACGAAAAAGCCCGCCCTTAGGATTGTGTGTATTGGTGCATATAACGATGCAAAACGTCACTGAGATACATCTTTTTGCCAACCTGAATATATTTAGATATTCTTAAATCGACTCAGATTAACCGGTTATAAAGGGTTTGGTCATCCAACAAATGATTCACGGGGTGGCAGTACCAATGCACACCACCCACGCCGAATGATATTGTAATAACACTATTGTGCACTATTTAAAGAAGTACCTACACCATTAGGCAAAAAAAATGGATTATCCTGAGTTATTTAAACAGTTTTATTCATCATGTTAAATTCTCAATATTTGAAAAATAACGTTCCCACCCAAGTAGGTACCTACCCACTGGTAAATTATTTTCTATGATCTCGGCAGCCTGAACCGTTCGAATTTTATTTGTCTTTACAAAAGTACCAACCCAGCAATTAAAATCAACGTTATGTAGCTGGCCGGTAACGTTTAACCTGTTTTTATTTTGCATTTCTTCATAAACGTCAGAATTTTTTCAACTTTTGAAGATGTATCCTGAAATAATTTACATGAAATGTGGTAAATGTAATGTATTATTGGAGTTCGGAAATCTATGGTTTTCAAAATTATAGAAAAACATCTTATCCACATATGCTATTTTTGACGTAATATTGATACACATGAGACTCGTCGAAATGTCAAATTAACATGCGAGACGCCATAGAATAATTTTCAAAAATGCCCCAACATTTCAGTACTTTGAAGGTCTGACGATAATTTTTTCCTTAATAAAGCATTTTTTTACTGGCTACGAACATTTTAACAGTTTTTAACTCGGAATTTTTTTCGTAAACGTCAGAAATTACCGACGTTTGAAAACGAATCCTGACAAAATTTCCATGAAAAGTCATAAATATAATATATTATTTATGTTCCAAAACCTGTCGTAGTCGAAATAATACAAAAACATCTAAGCCAGGTATCTTTTTTAAGTCGCAATTTTGATTTACCTCGAGGCTCGTCGGAATGTAAAGTTTTGAGGTGAGACGCCTTATATTTAAAAAAATATACACTTTACGATTTTAGTACTGAGGCTCTTTCACAAATTTTTCGTGAAGGTCTGACGATAAATTTTTCCTTTTTTGATGGGCGAACCTGGCGGCTGGAAATACAACTTTGAATTTCTTCGTCGAATAATGAGCGCTTCTAGTTTTCGCCGCTAGGTTTTCATACATCAGTTTTATTAGCAGTTTATTTTTTTTGCATCAGTTTTTTTATATGAAAATTTGCAATTGGTAAAATTCTGGCTGAATTTTTCCCATACAAATCAGGTCTGAAAAAATCGTATGTATTTTTATCCACGGTCGATGTCTCGCGAAAATCAGCTTTGAGGTCGGTTAAACTTGAGGGGCAGAGTGGTCGTTTTTCGCGAGACTGCGATTGACTTAAAATCTGGTGGTTACGAGCATTAATATATAACTAGCTTTTGCCCGTTGCAAGGCAACTAATTGGTTAAAGCACTAAGCGATTTGACGTTTGAATGTGGATGAAGCAAGAAGTGTGTGTGTCTACATTTTTAAAAAATTAAATATTTAAAAAAAAAAAATAATCGATGTTTGAATGTGGATGAAGCAAGGATTGTGAGAACTACTCAAAGGGTCCTGTGAGTTAATCGCTCAATTTTGTACACCCGCTACTTAGCCACTTTAGTCGCCCTGGTTAAGGCGTTCAGTATGGGCCTTTTCTCGCAAAAAGGGGCCTAGAAGTTTACGGCTCAATTTTTTCACTAATAAATTGTTTCTAAATTATATGATATGCACACACTTTTCAAATAACTCCCGTTAAACCTATTTAATTTTTTTGTACAAATTTGATAACGCCAAAGCTCTGCATTATATAAAGAAAACTTCGCGGGCTTGCGCACAATAACTCACCAAAGTTTCATCGCAATCGGATGAATATTATTGTACATAATTTCATTACGCTAGAGCTCATTATTATATTTTAAAACCATTTCGAGCATGCACACATCATATCCCCAAAGTTTCATCGCAATCGGATGAATAGTATTGGAAATAATTTCATAATGCCAGAGCTTATTCTTATATATAGAAACCATCCCTAGCATGCCAACATCGAATTCCCAAAGTTTCATCTCAATCGGATGAAAAGTAAAGGAAATAATTTCATTACGCCAGAGCTTACTTTTATGCATAAAAACCATCCCAGGCATGTACACATCAAATCTCCAAAGTTTCATCTCAATCGGGTGAATAGTATATGAAATAATTTGATAACGCCAGAGCTTACTATTACGCATTGAAACCATCCCGGACATGCACACATCAAATCCCCAAAGTTTCATCGCAATCGGATGAATAGTATAGGAAATAATTTCATAAAGCCAGAGCTTACTATTATGCGTAGAAACCAACCCGGGCATGCACACATCAAATCCCAAAAGTTTTGTCGCAATCAGATGAATAGTATTGGAAAACATTTCATAACGCCAGAGCTTACTCTTTTACATCGAAACCATCCCGAGCATGCCAACATCGAATTCCCAAAGTTTCATCTCAATCTGATGGAAAGTATAGGAAATAATTTCATAACGCCAGGTCTTACCATTATGCGTAAATAATTTCATAATTCCAGAGCTTACTATTAAGCGTAGAAACCAACCCGGGCATGCACACATCAAATCCCAAAAGTTTTGTCGCAATCAAATGAATAGTATTGGAAAAAATTTCATAACGCCAGAGCTTACTCTTTTACATAGAAACCATCCCGAGCATGCCAACATCGAATTCCCAAAGTTTCATCTCAATCGGATGAAAATTAAAGGAAATATTTTCATAACGCCAGAGCTTTTTTTTATGCATAAAAACCATCCCAGGCATGCACACATCAAATCTCCAAAGTTTCATCTCGATCGGGTGAATAGTATATAAAATTATTTCATAAAGCCAGAGCTTACTATTATGCGTAGAAACCAACCCGGGCATGCACACATCAAATCCCAATAGTTTTGTCGCCATCAGATGAATAGTATTGGAAAAAAACCTACCTAACCCTCAAACTAAAAATATTTGTTCATTTACCTACGTAATTTCTAAAAAAAAAAAAACATTGCAATTTTATTACTTTCATTACTTGCAATTTTATTACTTCTTATCAAAAAAACCATCTTATCAAACTCAATTTTACTGCAGCAAAAAAATTACACAAAGAAATTCTTTAACAATATCCGGGTACCCGTGCACACGTATAATTATTTTTATTTTAAAATTTAATAATGTCCAAAGTAAACGAACGAATCCTGACCGATCTATTTTTCGATTTATATGCATATAAAAAATCTGTAGCACTGCATCGAACCCACCTAATTTATAAAAAGTACCTTCATGCATACCTACCTACCCAGAGTACCTGTTCAGTACTTAGTTCCTACCTACCTGCATATCTACCTACCCCCGTGTACACCTACATTTTTTTGGAAATATCCATCTTTGGTTACTTTATTTTATTTTATATCATAATTTTTTTGTGATTTAAAGGAAAGAAGTTCTTACTTAGAGTAAATATCGATATTTGAATTCAATGCAATCCGCATGCCTAGTGAACTCCTGATTGGACAGTCGAAATGAACGACAGGGTCCGGCAAAATTTCCTCACTCATTATTACAAAAACCAATCGATTAAAAAATTGACTTTTTTTTTTTAATCGAATCTTTAATATTTTTTTATGGAAATGACATCTTTCAAGTGTCCACCTTTTGATTTCACGGACGCCATAACTCTTTTCGTAATAAATAATTATTAATAACGATAAATGTATAGAAAATTAGAAAAAAAACTTTGCATCTTATTTAGATAAATTTTAATGCGCCGCAAAAACGTTGGTCGCAAACGCCCGACAATATTTTCTAAACAAAAAAAAAATAAGGAAAAAATCATGAGTTTTAATAAAAAAATTAATCAGTATATTTCGAGCGGAATTTTTTTTACCACCCTGTTTCTGAATTTGAATAAAAAGACCGACAAACTGCAATCGGCATTTTTCAGAAGAAACGCATTTAGTACCTACCATCTTTGGTGATTTCTCTTAATTTCAAACCATTTATTTGTAATTCGATGGAGCAAAGTAGGTACCTACCCAGTGATAATATTATACGAATCCACTGGCAAGTAATCTTTTTAAATGTTGTAAAATTTGTTAGCGGATTTTTCATGGATTTTTTTGTAAAATGTCAAATTTTTAGCACGATATTGAGGAATATTTTCAAGCGAATGCCACTAAAAAAACGGTTGAATAAGTTTTCGAAACCTTTTGCCATTGAATATATCAAAAAACATCTACGCCAGAGGCCGTCATTTTGACGCAATTTCGTTTGCAAATGAAGGTTTCTCAAATTCGCCAAAGCTCAATTTTTTAAAGGATAAACTAAAAATTTTTTGTTCAGGCCCTAGCACGCTTGCTCTTTAATGATCGGTAGGATAACTATCGGTAACTTCTCATCGTTCCCTAGGACAACTGCACATCGCTAACGTACAAACAACAGTTGATTTCGAATATGTTACGAAGGACACTTAGTCATTGTGACCTGTCACTTATTCGTTGGCGATCTGTAGTCATGCTAGGGAACGATGAGAAGTCACCGATAGTTATCCTATCGATCGTTGTAGAGCGAGCGTGCTAGGGCCCTGACCTACCGCAAAAGCCGTGAGGATTTACGCTAAAAAAAATCGCTGGGCGGGTAGGCCAACGCCTCTGCAATAGGTCATTTCAAGAGGTTCGCTATGTTTGGTGATTTAGAAGTGGTGCCTGGGTTCATGAGGTTTGTCCTGGTCTTGGCGGTGGATTCGTCTGCCCACCAATTTCGTGGTAGACCAGATCGGAAGAGACTGGTTTAGGGAGACTTTTTGGCTTCTTCAGCAGAGCTCTCTCGGAACATCACCTTGCACCGCAGTGGTAGGGATAAAATCATTCGTCCCTCACTCCACACACTGATCCCCAGATTCCTACCCACCCCTCATAACTTTTTCCTTACCAGAACATCAACTCCTTACTTTCCTAAAAATAACCCTTCACACAGCATCCCCAAAGATGACATAGGCCCTGAGAGGAATTATTTTCGTCCGTCACTCCACACACTGATCCCCAGATTCCTACCCACCCCTCATAACTTTTTCCTTACCAGAACATCATCTCCTTACTTTCCTAAAAAGAACCCTTCACACAGCATCCCCAAAGATGACATAGGCCCTGAGAGGAATTATTTTCTTCAAGGCCTCCTGTGTAGAGCTATTATAAAAATTAAATAAACTTCTCTTTTCCCGGTAGATTTTCCTAATTTTGTTTTAAATTAGTCGAGTAAGATCCATAGTTTATGCATAAACATTCACACGAAAAAGCCCGCCCTTAGGATTGTGTGTATTGGTGCATATAACGATGCAAAACGTCACTGAGATACATCTTTTTGCCAACCTGAATATATTTAGATATTCTTAAATCGACTCAGATTAACCGGTTATAAAGGGTTTTGTCATCCAACAAATGATTCACGGGGTGGCAGTACTAATGCACACCACCCACGCCGAATGATATTATAATAACACTATTGTGCACTATTTAAAGAAGTACCTACACCATTAGGCAAAAAAAATGGATTATCCTGAGTTATTTAAACAGTTTTATTCATCATGTTAAATTCTCAATATTTGAAAAATAACGTTCCCACCCAAGTAGGTACCTACCCACTGGTAAATTATTTTCTATGATCTCAGCAGCCTGAACCGTTCGAATTTTATTTGTCTTTACAAAAGTACCAACCCAGCAATTAAAATCAACGTTATGTAGCTGGCCGGTAACGTTTAACCTGTTTTTATTTTGCATTTCTTCATAAACGTCAGAATTTTTTCAACTTTTGAAGATGTATCCTGAAATAATTTACATGAAATGTGGTAAATGTAATGTATTATTGGAGTTCGGAAATCTATGGTTTTCAAAATTATAGAAAAACATCTTATCCACATATGCTATTTTTGACGTAATATTGATATACATGAGACTCGTCGAAATGTCAAATTAACATGCGAGACGCCATAGAATAATTTTCAAAAATGCCCCAACATTTCAGTACTTTGAAGGTCTGACGATAAAATTTTCCTTAATAAAGCATTTTTTTTACTGGCTACGAACATTTTAACAGTTTTTAACTCGGAATTTTTTTCGTAAACGTCAGAAATTACCGACGTTTGAAAAGAAATCCTGACAAAATTTCCATGAAAAGTCATAAATATAATATATTATTTATGTTCCAAAACCTGTCGTAGTCGAAATAATACAAAAACATCTAAGCCAGGTATCTTTTTTAAGTCGCAATTTTGATTTACCTCGAGGCTCGTCGGAATGTAAAGTTTTGAGGTGAGACGCCTTATATTTAAAAAAATATACACTTTACGATTTTAGTACTGAGGCTCTTTCACAAATTTTTCGTGAAGGTCTGACGATAAATTTTTCCTTTTTTGATGGGCGAACCTGGCGGCTGGAAATACAACTTTGAATTTCTTCGTCGAATAATGAGCGCTTCTAGTTTTCGCCGCTAGGTTTTAATACATCAGTTTCATTAGTAGTTTTTTTTTTTTGCATCAGTTTTTTTATATGAAAATTTGCGAGTGGTAAAATTCTGGCTGAATTTTTCCCATACAAATCAGGTCTGAAAAAATCGTATGTATTTTCATCCACGGTCGCTGTCTCGCGAAAATCAGCTTTGAGGTCGGTTAAAATTGAGGGGCAGAATGGTCGTTTTTCGCAAGACTGCAAAACACTTAATCGGTCATCCACGGTCGCTGTCTCGCGAAAATCAGCTCTGAGGTCGGTCAAACTCGAGGGGCAGAGTGGTCGTTTTTCGCGAGACCGCGATTGTCTTAAAATCTGGTGGTCAAGAGCATTAATATTAATACTAGCTTTTGCCCGTTGCAAGGCAACTAATTGGTTAAAGCACTAAGCGATTTGACGTTTGAATGTGGATGAAGCAAGAAGTGTGTGTGTCTACATTTTTTAAAAATTAAATATTTGAAAAAAAAAATCGATGTTTGAATGTGGATGAAGCAAGGATTGTGAGAACTACTATAAGGGTCCTGTGAGTTAATCGCTCAATTTTGTACACCCGCTACTTAGCCACTTTGGTCGCCCTGGTTAAGGCGTTCAGTATGGGCCTTTTCTCGCAAAAAGGGGCCTAGAAGTTTACGGCTCAATTTTTTCACTAATAAATTGTTTCTAAATTATATGATATGCACTCACTTTTCTAATAACTCCCGTTACACCTATTTAAATTTTTTGTATGAATTTGATAACGCCAAATCTCTGCATTATATAAAGAAAACTTCGCGGGCTTGCGCACAATAACTCACCAAAGTTTCATCGCAATCGGATGAATATTATTGTAGATAATTTCATTACGCTAGAGCTCATTATTATATTTTAAAACCATTTCGAGCATGCACACATCATATCCCCAAAGTTTCATCGCAATCGGATGAATAGTATTGGAAATAATTTCATAATGCCAGAGCTTATTCTTATATATAGAAACCATCCCTAGCATGCCAACATCGAATTCCCAAAGTTTCATCTCAATCGGATGAAAAGTAAAGGAAATAATTTCATTACGCCAGAGCTTACTTTTATGCATAAAAACCATCCCAGGCATGCACACATCAAATCTCCAAAGTTTCATCTCAATCGGGTGAATAGTATATGAAATAATTTGATAACGCCAGAGCTTATTATTACGCATAGAAACCATCCCGGACATGCACACATCAAATCCCCAAAGTTTCATCGCAATCAGATGAATAGTATAGGAAATAATTTCATAGAGCCAGAGCTTACTATTATGCGTAGAAACCAACCCGGGCATGCACACATCAAATACCAAAAGTTTTGTCGCAATCAGATGAAAAGTATTGGAAAAAAAATCATAACGCCAGAGCTTACTCTTTTATGTTCAAACCATCCCGAGTATCCAACATCAAATTCCCAAAGTTTCATCTCAATCGGATGGAAAGTATAGGAAATAATTTCATAACGCCAGATCTTACCATTATGCGTAAATAATTTCATAATTCCAGAGCTTACTATTATGCGTAGAAACCAACCCGGGCATGCACACATCAAAGCTCAAAAGTTTTGTCGCAATCAAATGAATAGTATTGGAAAAAATTTCATAACGCCAGAGCTTACTCTTTTACATAGAAACCATCCCGAGCATGTCAACATCGAATTCCCAAAGTTTCATCTCAATCGGATGAAAATTAAAGGAAATATTTTCATAACGCCAGAGCTTACTTTTATGCATAAAAACCATCCCAGGCATGCACACATCAAATTTCCAAAGTTTCATCTCGATCGGGTGAATAGTATATAAAATAATTTCATAAAGCCAGAGCTTACTATTATGCGTAGAAACCAACCCGGGCATGCACACATCAAATCCCAAAAGTTTTGTCGCCATCAGATGAATAGTATTGGAAAAAAAACCTACCTAACCCTCAAACAAAAAATATTTGTTCAACAAAAAACCATCTTATCAAACTCAATTTTACTGCAGCAAAAAAATTACACAAAGAAATTCTTTAACAATATCCGGCTACCCGTGCACACGTATAATTATTTTTATTTTAAAATTGAATAATGTCCAAAGTAAACGAACGAATCCTGACCGATCTATTTTTCGATTTATATGCATATAAAAAATCTGTAGCACTGCATCGAACCCACCTAATTTATAAAAAGTACCTTCATACATACCTACCTACCCAGAGTACCTGTTCAGTACTTAGTTCCTACCTACCTGCATATCTACCTACCCCCGTGTACACCTACATTTTTTTGGAAATATCCATCTTTGGTTACTTTTTTTTATTTTATATCATATTTTTTTTGTGATTTAAAGGAAAGAAGTTCTTACTTAGAGTAAATATCGATATTTGAATTCAATGCAATCCGCATGCCTACTGAACTCCCTGATTGGACAGTCGAAATGAACGACAGGGTCCGGAAAAATTTCCTCACTCATTATTACAAAAACCAATCGATTAAAAAAATGATTTTTTTTTTAAATCGACTCTTTAATATTTTTTTATGGAAATGACATCTTTCAAGTATCCACCTTTTGATGTCACGGACGCCATAACTCTTTTCGTAATCAATAATTATTAATAACGATAAATGTATAGAAAATTAGAAAAAAAACTTTGCATCTTATTTAGATAAATTTTAATGCGCCGCAAAAACGTTGGTCGCAAACGCAAGACAATATTTTCTAAACAAAAAAAATTAAGGAAAAAATCATGAGTTTTAATAAAAAAATTAATCAGTTTATTTCGAGCGGAATTTTTTTTACCACCCTGTTTCTGAATTTGAATTAAAAGACCGACAAACTGCAATCGGCATTTTTCCAGAAGAAACGCATTTAGTACCTACCATCTTTGGTGATTTCTCTTAATTTCAAACCATTTATTTGTAATTCGATGGAGCAAAGTAGGTACCTACCCAATGATTATTATTATACCAATCCACCTGACCAGTAATATTTTTAAATCTTGTATAATTTGTTAGCGGATTTTTCATGGATTTTTTTGTAAAATGTCAAATTTTTAGCTCGATATTGTGGAATATTTTCAATGGAATGCCACTAAAAAAACGGTTGAATAAGTTTTCGAAACCTTTTGCCATTGAATATATCAAAAAACATTTACGCCAGAGGCCGTCATTTTGACGCAATTTCGTTTGCAAATGAAGGATTCTCAAATACGCCAAAGCTCAATTTTTTTAAAGGCTAAAGTCTAATTTTTTGTTCAGGCCCTAGCACGCTTGCTCTATAACGATCGGTAGGATAACTATCGGTAACTTCTCATCGTTCCCTAGGACAACTGCACATCGCTAACGAACAAACAACAGTTGATGTCGAATATGTTAAGGACACTTAGTCATTGTGAACTGTCACTTATTCGTTGGCGATCTGTAGTCATGCTAGGGAACGATGAGAAGTTACCGATAGTTATCCTATCGATCGTTATAGAGCGAGCGTGCTAGGGCCTCTGACCTACCGCAAAAGCCGTGAGGATCTTACGCTAAAAAAATTCGCTGGGTGGGTAGGCCAACGCCTCTGCAATAGGTCATTTCAAGTGGTTCGCTATGTTTGTTGATTTAGAAGTGGTGCCTGGGTTCATGAGGTTTGTTCTGGTCTTGGCGGTGGATTCGTCTGCCCACCAATTTCGTGGCAGACCAGATCGGAAGAGACTGGTTTAGGGAGACTTTTTGGGTTCTTCAGCAAAGCTCTCTCGGAACATCACCTTGCACCGCAGTGGGAGGGATAAAATCATTCGTCCGTCACTCCACACACTGATCCCCAGATTCCTACCCACCCCTCATAACTTTTTCCTTACCAGAACATCATCTCCTTACCTTCCTAAAAAGAACCCTTCACACAGCATCCCCAAAGATGACATAGGCCCTGAGAGGAATTATTTTCGTCCGTCACTCCACACACTGATCCCCAGATTCCTACCCACCCCTCATAACTTTTTCCTTACCAGAACATCATCTCCTTACTTTCCTAAAAAGAACCCTTCACACAGCATCCCCAAAGATGACATAGGCCCTGAGAGGAATTATTTTCTTCAAGGCCTCCTGTGTAGAGCTATTATAAAAATTAAATAAACTTCTCTTTTCCCGGTAGATTTTCCTAATTTTGTTTTAAATTAGTCGAGTAAGATCCATAGTTTATGCATAAACATTCACACGAAAAAGCCCGCCCTTAGGATTGTGTGTATTGGTGCATATAACGATGCAAAACGTCACTGAGATACATCTTTTTGCCAACCTGAATATATTTAGATATTCTTAAATCGACTCAGATTAACCGGTTATAAAGGGTTTGGTCATCCAACAAATGATTCACGGGGTGGCAGTACCAATGCACACCACCCACGCCGAATGATATTGTAATAACACTATTGTGCACTATTTAAAGAAGTACCTACACCATTAGGCAAAAAAAATGGATTATCCTGAGTTATTTAAACAGTTTTATTCATCATGTTAAATTCTCAATATTTGAAAAATAACGTTCCCACCCAAGTAGGTACCTACCCACTGGTAAATTATTTTCTATGATCTCGGCAGCCTGAACCGTTCGAATTTTATTTGTCTTTACAAAAGTACCAACCCAGCAATTAAAATCAACGTTATGTAGCTGGCCGGTAACGTTTAACCTGTTTTTATTTTGCATTTCTTCATAAACGTCAGAATTTTTTCAACTTTTGAAGATGTATCCTGAAATAATTTACATGAAATGTGGTAAATGTAATGTATTATTGGAGTTCGGAAATCTATGGTTTTCAAAATTATAGAAAAACATCTTATCCACATATGCTATTTTTGACGTAATATTGATACACATGAGACTCGTCGAAATGTCAAATTAACATGCGAGACGCCATAGAATAATTTTCAAAAATGCCCCAACATTTCAGTACTTTGAAGGTCTGACGATAATTTTTTCCTTAATAAAGCATTTTTTTACTGGCTACGAACATTTTAACAGTTTTTAACTCGGAATTTTTTTCGTAAACGTCAGAAATTACCGACGTTTGAAAACGAATCCTGACAAAATTTCCATGAAAAGTCATAAATATAATATATTATTTATGTTCCAAAACCTGTCGTAGTCGAAATAATACAAAAACATCTAAGCCAGGTATCTTTTTTAAGTCGCAATTTTGATTTACCTCGAGGCTCGTCGGAATGTAAAGTTTTGAGGTGAGACGCCTTATATTTAAAAAAATATACACTTTACGATTTTAGTACTGAGGCTCTTTCACAAATTTTTCGTGAAGGTCTGACGATAAATTTTTCCTTTTTTGATGGGCGAACCTGGCGGCTGGAAATACAACTTTGAATTTCTTCGTCGAATAATGAGCGCTTCTAGTTTTCGCCGCTAGGTTTTCATACATCAGTTTTATTAGCAGTTTATTTTTTTTGCATCAGTTTTTTTATATGAAAATTTGCAATTGGTAAAATTCTGGCTGAATTTTTCCCATACAAATCAGGTCTGAAAAAATCGTATGTATTTTTATCCACGGTCGATGTCTCGCGAAAATCAGCTTTGAGGTCGGTTAAACTTGAGGGGCAGAGTGGTCGTTTTTCGCAAGACTGCGATTGACTTAAAATCTGGTGGTTACGAGCATTAATATATACTAGCTTTTGCCCGTTGCAAGGCAACTAATTGGTTAAAGCACTTAGCGATTTGACGTTTGAATGTGGATGAAGCAAGAAG
Organism: Limnephilus auricula; assembly: GCA_951813805.1. Lineage (NCBI taxonomy): Eukaryota > Metazoa > Arthropoda > Insecta > Trichoptera > Limnephilidae > Limnephilus > Limnephilus auricula. The sequence continues at coordinate 38,720,138 of OX638388.1, forward strand.
TGTGTGTCTACATTTTTTAAAAATGAAATATTTGAAGATAAAAAATCGATGTTTGAATGTGGATGAAGCAAGGATTGTGAGAACTACTAAAAGAGTACTGTAAGTTAATCGCTCTATTTTGTACACCCGCTACTTAGCCACTTTGGTCGCCCTGGTTAAGGCGTTCAGTATGGGCCTTTTCTCGCAAAAAGGGGCCTAGAAGTTTATTGCTCAATTTTTTCACTAATAAATTGTTTCTAAATTATATGATATGCACTCACTTTTCTAATAACTCCCGTTACACCTATTTAAATTTTTTGTATGAATTTGATAACGCCAAATCTCTGCATTATATAAAGAAAACTTCGCGGGCTTGCGCACAATAACTCACCAAAGTTTCATCGCAATCGGATGAATATTATTGTAGATAATTTCATTACGCTAGAGCTCATTATTATATTTTAAAACCATTTCGAGCATGCACACATCATATCCCCAAAGTTTCATCGCAATCGGATGAATAGTATTGGAAATAATTTCATAATGCCAGAGCTTATTCTTATATATAGAAACCATCCCTAGCATGCCAACATCGAATTCCCAAAGTTTCATCTCAATCGGATGAAAAGTAAAGGAAATAATTTCATTACGCCAGAGCTTACTTTTATGCATAAAAACCATCCCAGGCATGCACACATCAAATCTCCAAAGTTTCATCTCAATCGGGTGAATAGTATATGAAATAATTTGATAACGCCAGAGCTTATTATTACGCATAGAAACCATCCCGGACATGCACACATCAAATCCCCAAAGTTTCATCGCAATCAGATGAATAGTATAGGAAATAATTTCATAGAGCCAGAGCTTACTATTATGCGTAGAAACCAACCCGGGCATGCACACATCAAATACCAAAAGTTTTGTCGCAATCAGATGAAAAGTATTGGAAAAAAAATCATAACGCCAGAGCTTACTCTTTTATGTTCAAACCATCCCGAGTATCCAACATCAAATTCCCAAAGTTTCATCTCAATCGGATGGAAAGTATAGGAAATAATTTCATAACGCCAGATCTTACCATTATGCGTAAATAATTTCATAATTCCAGAGCTTACTATTATGCGTAGAAACCAACCCGGGCATGCACACATCAAAGCTCAAAAGTTTTGTCGCAATCAAATGAATAGTATTGGAAAAAATTTCATAACGCCAGAGCTTACTCTTTTACATAGAAACCATCCCGAGCATGTCAACATCGAATTCCCAAAGTTTCATCTCAATCGGATGAAAATTAAAGGAAATATTTTCATAACGCCAGAGCTTACTTTTATGCATAAAAACCATCCCAGGCATGCACACATCAAATTTCCAAAGTTTCATCTCGATCGGGTGAATAGTATATAAAATAATTTCATAAAGCCAGAGCTTACTATTATGCGTAGAAACCAACCCGGGCATGCACACATCAAATCCCAAAAGTTTTGTCGCCATCAGATGAATAGTATTGGAAAAAAAACCTACCTAACCCTCAAACAAAAAATATTAGTTCAACAAAAAACCATCTTATCAAACTCAATTTTACTGCAGCAAAAAAATTACACAAAGAAATTCTTTAACAATATCCGGCTACCCGTGCACACGTATAATTATTTTTATTTTAAAATTGAATAATGTCCAAAGTAAACGAACGAATCCTGACCGATCTATTTTTCGATTTATATGCATATAAAAAATCTGTAGCACTGCATCGAACCCACCTAATTTATAAAAAGTACCTTCATACATACCTACCTACCCAGAGTACCTGTTCAGTACTTAGTTCCTACCTACCTGCATATCTACCTACCCCCGTGTACACCTACATTTTTTTGGAAATATCCATCTTTGGTTACTTTTTTTTATTTTATATCATATTTTTTTTGTGATTTAAAGGAAAGAAGTTCTTACTTAGAGTAAATATCGATATTTGAATTCAATGCAATCCGCATGCCTACTGAACTCCCTGATTGGACAGTCGAAATGAACGACAGGGTCCGGCAAAATTTCCTCACTCATTATTACAAAAACCAATCGATTAAAAAAATGATTTTTTTTTTAAATCGACTCTTTAATATTTTTTTATGGAAATGACATCTTTCAAGTATCCACCTTTTGATGTCACGGACGCCATAACTCTTTTCGTAATCAATAATTATAAATAACGATAAATGTATAGAAAATTAGAAAAAAAACTTTGCATCTTATTTAGATAAATTTTAATGCGCCGCAAAAACGTTGGTCGCAAACGCAAGACAATATTTTCTAAACAAAAAAAATTAAGGAAAAAATCATGAGTTTTAATAAAAAAATTAATCAGTATATTTCGAGCGGAATTTTTTTTACCACCCTGTTTCTGAATTTGAATTAAAAGACCGACAAACTGCAATCGGCATTTTTCCAGAAGAAACGCATTTAGTACCTACCATCTTTGGTGATTTCTCTTAATTTCAAACCATTTATTTGTAATTCGATGGAGCAAAGTAGGTACCTACCCAGTGATTATTATTATACCAATCCACCTGACCAGTAATATTTTTAAATCTTGTATAATTTGTTAGCGGATTTTTCATGGATTTTTTTGTAAAATGTCAAATTTTTAGCTCGATATTGTGGAATATTTTCAATGGAATGCCACTAAAAAAACGGTTGAATAAGTTTTCGAAACCTTTTGCCATTGAATATATCAAAAAACATTTACGCCAGAGGCCGTCATTTTGACGCAATTTCGTTTGCAAATGAAGGATTCTCAAATACGCCAAAGCTCAATTTTTTTAAAGGCTAAAGTCTAATTTTTTGTTCAGGCCCTAGCACGCTTGCTCTATAACGATCGGTAGGATAACTATCGGTAACTTCTCATCGTTCCCTAGGACAACTGCACATCGCTAACGAACAAACAACAGTTGATGTCGAATATGTTAAGGACACTTAGTCATTGTGAACTGTCACTTATTCGTTGGCGATCTGTAGTCATGCTAGGGAACGATGAGAAGTTACCGATAGTTATCCTATCGATCGTTATAGAGCGAGCGTGCTAGGGCCTCTGACCTACCGCAAAAGCCGTGAGGATCTTACGCTAAAAAAATTCGCTGGGTGGGTAGGCCAACGCCTCTGCAATAGGACATTTCAAGTGGTTCGCTATGTTTGTTGATTTAGAAGTGGTGCCTGGGTTCATGAGGTTTGTTCTGGTCTTGGCGGTGGATTCGTCTGCCCACCAATTTCGTGGCAGACCAGATCGGAAGAGACTGGTTTAGGGAGACTTTTTGGGTTCTTCAGCAAAGCTCTCTCGGAACATCACCTTGCACCGCAGTGGGAGGGATAAAATCATTCGTCCGTCACTCCACACACTGATCCCCAGATTCCTACCCACCCCTCATAACTTTTTCCTTACCAGAACATCATCTCCTTACCTTCCTAAAAAGAACCCTTCACACAGCATCCCCAAAGATGACATAGGCCCTGAGAGGAATTATTTTCTTCAAGGCCTCCTGTGTAGAGCTATTATAAAAATTAAATAAACTTCTCTTTTCCCGGTAGATTTTCCTAATTTTGTTTTAAATTAGTCGAGTAAGATCCATAGTTTATGCATAAACATTCACACGAAAAAGCCCGCCCTTAGGATTGTGTGTATTGGTGCATATAACGATGCAAAACGTCACTGAGATACATCTTTTTGCCAACCTGAATATATTTAGATATTCTTAAATCGACTCAGATTAACCGGTTATAAAGGGTTTGGTCATCCAACAAATGATTCACGGGGTGGCAGTACCAATGCACACCACCCACGCCGAATGATATTGTAATAACACTATTGTGCACTATTTAAAGAAGTACCTACACCATTAGGCAAAAAAAATGGATTATCCTGAGTTATTTAAACAGTTTTATTCATCATGTTAAATTCTCAATATTTGAAAAATAACGTTCCCACCCAAGTAGGTACCTACCCACTGGTAAATTATTTTCTATGATCTCGGCAGCCTGAACCGTTCGAATTTTATTTGTCTTTACAAAAGTACCAACCCAGCAATTAAAATCAACGTTATGTAGCTGGCCGGTAACGTTTAACCTGTTTTTATTTTGCATTTCTTCATAAACGTCAGAATTTTTTCAACTTTTGAAGATGTATCCTGAAATAATTTACATGAAATGTGGTAAATGTAATGTATTATTGGAGTTCGGAAATCTATGGTTTTCAAAATTATAGAAAAACATCTTATCCACATATGCTATTTTTGACGTAATATTGATACACATGAGACTCGTCGAAATGTCAAATTAACATGCGAGACGCCATAGAATAATTTTCAAAAATGCCCCAACATTTCAGTACTTTGAAGGTCTGACGATAATTTTTTCCTTAATAAAGCATTTTTTTACTGGCTACGAACATTTTAACAGTTTTTAACTCGGAATTTTTTTCGTAAACGTCAGAAATTACCGACGTTTGAAAAGAAATCCTGACAAAATTTCCATGAAAAGTCATAAATATAATATATTATTTATGTTCCAAAACCTGTCGTAGTCGAAATAATACAAAAACATCTAAGCCAGGTATCTTTTTTAAGTCGCAATTTTGATTTACCTCGAGGCTCGTCGGAATGTAAAGTTTTGAGGTGAGACGCCTTATATTTAAAAAAATATACACTTTACGATTTTAGTACTGAGGCTCTTTCACAAATTTTTCGTGAAGGTCTGACGATAAATTTTTCCTTTTTTGATGGGCGAACCTGGCGGCTGGAAATACAACTTTGAATTTCTTCGTCGAATAATGAGCGCTTCTAGTTTTCGCCGCTAGGTTTTCATACATCAGTTTTATTAGCAGTTTATTTTTTTTGCATCAGTTTTTTTATATGAAAATTTGCAATTGGTAAAATTCTGGCTGAATTTTTCCCATACAAATCAGGTCTGAAAAAATCGTATGTATTTTTATCCACGGTCGATGTCTCGCGAAAATCAGCTTTGAGGTCGGTTAAACTTGAGGGGCAGAGTGGTCGTTTTTCGCAAGACTGCGATTGACTTAAAATCTGGTGGTTACGAGCATTAATATATAACTAGCTTTTGCCCGTTGCAAGGCAACAAATTGGTTAAAGCACTAAGCGATTTGACGTTTGAATGTGGATGAAGCAAGAAGTGTGTGTGTCTACATTTTTTAAAAATTAAATATTTGAAAAAAAAAATCGATGTTTGAATGTGGATGAAGCAAGGATTGTGAGAACTACTCAAAGGGTCCTGTGAGTTAATCGCTCAATTTTGTACACCCGCTACTTAGCCACTTTGGTCGCCCTGGTTAAGGCGTTCAGTATGGGCCTTTTCTCGCAAAAAGGGGCCTAGAAGTTAACGGCTCAATTTTTTCACTAATAAATTGTTTCTAAATTATATGATATGCACTCACTTTTCTAATAACTCCCGTTACACCTATTTAAATTTTTTGTATGAATTTGATAACGCCAAATCTCTGCATTATATAAAGAAAACTTCGCGGGCTTGCGCACAATAACTCACCAAAGTTTCATCGCAATCGGATGAATATTATTGTAGATAATTTCATTACGCTAGAGCTCATTATTATATTTTAAAACCATTTCGAGCATGCACACATCATATCCCCAAAGTTTCATCGCAATCGGATGAATAGTATTGGAAATAAGTTCATAATGCCAGAGCTTATTCTTATATATAGAAACCATCCATAGCATGCCAACATCGAATTCCCAAAGTTTCATCTCAATCGGATGAAAAGTAAAGGAAATAATTTCATTACGCCAGAGCTTACTTTTATGCATAAAAACCATCCCAGGCATGCACACATCAAATCTCCAAAGTTTCATCTCAATCGGGTGAATAGTGTATGAAATAATTTGATAACGCCAGAGCTTACTATTACGCATAGAAACCATCCCGGACATGCACACATCAAATCCCCAAAGTTTCATCGCAATCGGATGAATAGTATAGGAAATAATTTCAAAAAGCTAGAGCTTACTATTATGCGTAGAAACCAACCCGGGCATGCACACATCAAATCCCAAAAGTTTTGTCGCAATCAGATGAATAGTATTGGAAAAAATTTCATAACGCCAGAGCTTACTCTTTTACATAGAAACCATCCCGAGCATGCCAACATCGAATTCCCAAAGTTTCATCTCAATCGGATGGAAAGTATAGGAAATAATTTCATAACGCCAGATCTTACCATTATGCGTAAATAATTTCATAATTCCAGAGCTTACTATTATGCGTAGAAACCAACCCGGGCATGCACACATCAAAGCTCAAAAGTTTTGTCGCAATCAAATGAATAGTATTGGAAAAAATTTCATAACGCCAGAGCTTACTCTTTTACATAGAAACCATCCCGAGCATGCCAACATCGAATTCCCAAAGTTTCATCTCGATCGGGTGAATGAAAATATAAAATAATTTCATAAAGCCAGAGCTTACTATTATGCGTAGAAACCAACCCGGGCATGCACACATCAAATCCCAAAAGTTTTGTCGCCATCAGATGAATAGTATTGGAAAAAACCTACCTAACCCTCAAACAAAAAATATTTGTTCATTTACCTACGTAATTTCTAAAAAAAAAAAACATTGCAATTTTATTACTTATCAAAAAAACCATCTTATCAAACTCAATTTTACTGCAGCAAAAAAATTACACAAAGAAATTCTTTAACAATATCCGGGTACCCGTGCACACGTATAATTATTTTTATTTTAAAATTTAATAATGTCCAAAGTAAACGAACGAATCCTGTCCGATCTATTTTTCGATTTATATGCATATAAAAAATCTGTAGCACTGCATCGAACCCACCTAATTTATAAAAAGTACCTTCATACATACCTACCTACCCAGAGTACCTGTTCAGTACTTAGTTCCTACCTACCTGCATATCTACCTACCCCCGTGTACACCTACATTTCTTTGGAAATATCCATCTTTGGTTACTTATTTTTATTTTATATCATAATTTTTTTGTGATTTAAAGGAAAGAAGTTCTTACTTACAGTAAATATCGATATTTGAATTCAATGGAATACCATGTCTAGTGTATTCCACCTCCACCTAATACCACCTCCCTGATTGGTCAGTCAAAATGAACGACAGGGTCCGGCAAAATTTCCTCACTCATTATTACAAAAACCAATCGATTAAAAAAATGACTTTTTTTTAAAATCGACTCTTTAATATTTTTTTATGGAAATGACATCTTTCAAGTGTCCACCTTTTGATGTCACGGACGCCATAACTCTTTTCGTAATCAATAATTATTAATAACGATAAATGTATAGAAAATTAGAAAAAAAACTTTGCATCTTATTTAGATAAATTTTAATGCGCCGCAAAAACGTTGGTCGCAAACGCACGACAATATTTTCTAAACAAAAAAAAATTAAGGAAAAAATCATGAGTTTTAATAAAAAAATTAATCAGTATATTTCGAGCGGAATTTTTTTTACCACCCTGTTTCTGAATTTGAATTAAAAGACCGACAAAATGCAATCGGCATTTTTCCAGAAGAAACGCATTTAGTACCTACCATCTTTGGTGATTTCTCTTAATTTCAAACCATTTATTTGTAATTCGATGGAGCAAAGTAGGTACCTACCCAGTGATTATTATTATACCAATCCACCTGACCAGTAATATTTTTAAATCTTGTAAAATTTGTTAGCGGATTTTTCATGGATTTTTTTTTAAATGTCAAATTTTTAGCTCCATATTGTGGAATATTTTCAATGGAATGCCACTAAAAAAACGGTTTAATAAGTTTTCGAAACCTTTTGCCATTGAATATATCAAAAAACATTTACGCCAGAGGCCGTCATTTTGACGCAATTTCGTTTGCAAATGAAGGATTCTCAAATACGCCAAAGCTCAATTTTTTTAAAGGCTAAAGTCTAATTTTTTGTTCAGGCCCTAGCACGCTTGCTCTATAACGATCGGTAGGATAACTATCGGTAACTTCTCATCGTTCCCTAGGACAACTGCACATCGCTAACGAACAAACAACAGTTGATGTCGAATATGTTAAGGACACTTAGTCATTGTGAACTGTCACTTATTCGTTGGCGATCTGTAGTCATGCTAGGGAACGATGAGAAGTTACCGATAGTTATCCTATCGATCGTTATAGAGCGAGCGTGCTAGGGCCTCTGACCTACCGCAAAAGCCGTGAGGATCTTACGCTAAAAAAATTCGCTGGGCGGGTAGGCCAACGCCTCTGCAATAGGTCATTTCAAGTGGTTCGCTATGTTTGTTGATTTAGAAGTGGTGCCTGGGTTCATGAGGTTTCTCCTGGTCTTGGCGGTGGATTCGTCTGCCCACCAATTTCGTGGCAGACCAGATCGGAAGAGACTGGTTTAGGGAGACTTTTTGGCTTCTTCAGCAAAGCTCTCTCGGAACATCACCTTGCACCGCAGTGGGAGGGATAAAGTCATTCGTCCGTCACTCCACACACTGATCCCCAGATTCCTACCCACCCCTCATAACTTTTTCCTTACCAGAACATCATCTCCTTACTTTCCTAAAAAGAACCCTTCACACAGCATCCCCAAAGATGACATAGGCCCTGAGAGGAATTATTTTCGTCCGTCACTCCACACACTGATCCCCAGATTCCTACCCACCCCTCATAACTTTTTCCTTACCAGAACATCATCTCCTTACTTTCCTAAAAAGAACCCTTCACACAGCATCCCCAAAGATAACATAGGCCCTGAGAGGAATTATTTTCTTCAAGGCCTCCTGTGTAGAGCTATTATAAAAATTAAATAAACTTCTCTTTTCCCGGTAGATTTTCCTAATTTTGTTTTAAATTAGTCGAGTAAGATCCATAGTTTGTGTATAAAAAATGCATAAACATTCACACGAAAAAGCCCGCCCTTAGGATTGTGTGTATTGGTGCATATAACGATGCAAAACGTCACTGAGATACATCTTTTTGCCAACCTGAATATATTTAGATATTCTTAAATCGACTCAGATTAACCGGTTATAAAGGGTTTGGTCATCCAACAAATGATTCACGGGGTGGCAGTACCAATGCACACCACCCACGCCGAATGATATTATAATAACACTATTGTGCACTATTTAAAGAAGTACCTACACCATTAGGCAAAAAAAATAGGATTATCCTGAGTTATTTAAACAGTTTTATTCATCATGTTAAATTCTCAATATTTGAAAAATAACGTTCCCACCCAAGTAGGTACCTACCCACTGGTAAATTATTTTCTATGATCTCGGCAGCCTGAACCGTTCGAATTTTATTTGTCTTTACAAAAGTACCAACCCAGCAATTAAAATCAACGTTATGTAGCTGGCCGGTAACGTTTAACCTGTTTTTATTTTGCATTTCTTCATAAACGTCAGAATTTTTTCAACTTTTGAAGATGTATCCTGAAATAATTTACATGAAATGTGGTAAATGTAATGTATTATTGGAGTTCGGAAATCTATGGTTTTCAAAATTATAGAAAAACATCTTATCCACATATGCTATTTTTGACGTAATATTGATACACATGAGACTCGTCGAAACGTCAAATTAACATGCGAGACGCCATAGAATAATTTTCAAAAATGCCCCAACATTTCAGTACTTTGAAGGTCTGACGATAATTTTTTCCTTAATAAAGCATTTTTTTACTGGCTACGAACATTTTAACAGTTTTTAACTCGGAATTTTTTTCGTAAACGTCAGAAATTACCGACGTTTGAAAACGAATCCTGACAAAATTTCCATGAAAAGTCATAAATATAATATATTATTTATGTTCCAAAACCTGTCGTAGTCGAAATAATACAAAAACATCTAAGCCAGGTATCTTTTTTAAGTCGCAATTTTGATTTACCTCGAGGCTCGTCGGAATGTAAAGTTTTGAGGTGAGACGCCTTATATTTAAAAAAATATACACTTTACGATTTTAGTACTGAGGCTCTTTCACAAATTTTTCGTGAAGGTCTGACGATAAATTTTTCCTTTTTTGATGGGCGAACCTGGCGGCTGGAAATACAACTTTGAATTTCTTCGTCGAATAATGAGCGCTTCTAGTTTTCGCCGCTAGGTTTTCATACATCAGTTTTATTAGCAGTTTATTTTTTTTGCATCAGTTTTTTTATATGAAAATTTGCAATTGGTAAAATTCTGGCTGAATTTTTCCCATACAAATCAGGTCTGAAAAAATCGTATGTATTTTTATCCACGGTCGATGTCTCGCGAAAATCAGCTTTGAGGTCGGTTAAACTTGAGGGGCAGAGTGGTCGTTTTTCGCAAGACTGCGATTGACTTAAAATCTGGTGGTTACGAGCATTAATATATACTAGCTTTTGCCCGTTGCAAGGCAACTAATTGGTTAAAGCACTTAGCGATTTGACGTTTGAATGTGGATGAAGCAAGAAGTGTGTGTCTACATTTTTTAAAAATGAAATATTTGAAGATAAAAAATCGATGTTTGAATGTGGATGAAGCAAGGATTGTGAGAACTACTAAAAGAGTACTGTAAGTTAATCGCTCTATTTTGTACACCCGCTACTTAGCCACTTTGGTCGCCCTGGTTAAGGCGTTCAGTATGGGCCTTTTCTCGCAAAAAGGGGCCTAGAAGTTAATTGCTCAATTTTTTCACTAATAAATTGTTTCTAAATTATATGATATGCACTCACTTTTCTAATAACTCCCGTTACACCTATTTAAATTTTTTGTATGAATTTGATAACGCCAAATCTCTGCATTATATAAAGAAAACTTCGCGGGCTTGCGCACAATAACTCACCAAAGTTTCATCGCAATCGGATGAATATTATTGTAGATAATTTCATTACGCTAGAGCTCATTATTATATTTTAAAACCATTTCGAGCATGCACACATCATATCCCCAAAGTTTCATCGCAATCGGATGAATAGTATTGGAAATAATTTCATAATGCCAGAGCTTATTCTTATATATAGAAACCATCCCTAGCATGCCAACATCGAATTCCCAAAGTTTCATCTCAATCGGATGAAAAGTAAAGGAAATAATTTCATTACGCCAGAGCTTACTTTTATGCATAAAAACCATCCCAGGCATGCACACATCAAATCTCCAAAGTTTCATCTCAATCGGGTGAATAGTATATGAAATAATTTGATAACGCCAGAGCTTATTATTACGCATAGAAACCATCCCGGACATGCACACATCAAATCCCCAAAGTTTCATCGCAATCAGATGAATAGTATAGGAAATAATTTCATAGAGCCAGAGCTTACTATTATGCGTAGAAACCAACCCGGGCATGCACACATCAAATACCAAAAGTTTTGTCGCAATCAGATGAAAAGTATTGGAAAAAAAATCATAACGCCAGAGCTTACTCTTTTATGTTCAAACCATCCCGAGTATCCAACATCAAATTCCCAAAGTTTCATCTCAATCGGATGGAAAGTATAGGAAATAATTTCATAACGCCAGATCTTACCATTATGCGTAAATAATTTCATAATTCCAGAGCTTACTATTATGCGTAGAAACCAACCCGGGCATGCACACATCAAAGCTCAAAAGTTTTGTCGCAATCAAATGAATAGTATTGGAAAAAATTTCATAACGCCAGAGCTTACTCTTTTACATAGAAACCATCCCGAGCATGTCAACATCGAATTCCCAAAGTTTCATCTCAATCGGATGAAAATTAAAGGAAATATTTTCATAACGCCAGAGCTTACTTTTATGCATAAAAACCATCCCAGGCATGCACACATCAAATTTCCAAAGTTTCATCTCGATCGGGTGAATAGTATATAAAATAATTTCATAAAGCCAGAGCTTACTATTATGCGTAGAAACCAACCCGAGCATGCACACATCAAATCCCAAAAGTTTTGTCGCCATCAGATGAATAGTATTGGAAAAAAAACCTACCTAACCCTCAAACAAAAAATATTTGTTCAACAAAAAACCATCTTATCAAACTCAATTTTACTGCAGCAAAAAAATTACACAAAGAAATTCTTTAACAATATCCGGCTACCCGTGCACACGTATAATTATTTTTATTTTAAAATTGAATAATGTCCAAAGTAAACGAACGAATCCTGACCGATCTATTTTTCGATTTATATGCATATAAAAAATCTGTAGCACTGCATCGAACCCACCTAATTTATAAAAAGTACCTTCATACATACCTACCTACCCAGAGTACCTGTTCAGTACTTAGTTCCTACCTACCTGCATATCTACCTACCCCCGTGTACACCTACATTTTTTTGGAAATATCCATCTTTGGTTACTTTTTTTTATTTTATATCATATTTTTTTTGTGATTTAAAGGAAAGAAGTTCTTACTTAGAGTAAATATCGATATTTGAATTCAATGCAATCCGCATGCCTACTGAACTCCCTGATTGGACAGTCGAAATGAACGACAGGGTCCGGCAAAATTTCCTCACTCATTATTACAAAAACCAATCGATTAAAAAAATGATTTTTTTTTTAAATCGACTCTTTAATATTTTTTTATGGAAATGACATCTTTCAAGTATCCACCTTTTGATGTCACGGACGCCATAACTCTTTTCGTAATCAATAATTATTAATAACGATAAATGTATAGAAAATTAGAAAAAAAACTTTGCATCTTATTTAGATAAATTTTAATGCGCCGCAAAAACGTTGGTCGCAAACGCAAGACAATATTTTCTAAACAAAAAAAATTAACGAAAAAATCATGAGTTTTAATAAAAAAATTAATCAGTATATTTCGAGCGGAATTTTTTTTACCACCCTGTTTCTGAATTTGAATTAAAAGACCGACAAACTGCAATCGGCATTTTTCCAGAAGAAACGCATTTAGTACCTACCATCTTTGGTGATTTCTCTTAATTTCAAACCATTTATTTGTAATTCGATGGAGCAAAGTAGGTACCTACCCAGTGATTATTATTATACCAATCCACCTGACCAGTAATATTTTTAAATCTTGTATAATTTGTTAGCGGATTTTTCATGGATTTTTTTGTAAAATGTCAAATTTTTAGCTCGATATTGTGGAATATTTTCAATGGAATGCCACTAAAAAAACGGTTGAATAAGTTTTCGAAACCTTTTGCCATTGAATATATCAAAAACATTTACGCCAGAGGCCGTCATTTTGACGCAATTTCGTTTGCAAATGAAGGATTCTCAAATACGCCAAAGCTCAATTTTTTTAAAGGCTAAAGTCTAATTTTTTGTTCAGGCCCTAGCACGCTTGCTCTATAACGATCGGTAGGATAACTATCGGTAACTTCTCATCGTTCCCTAGGACAACTGCACATCGCTAACGAACAAACAACAGTTGATGTCGAATATGTTAAGGACACTTAGTCATTGTGAACTGTCACTTATTCGTTGGCGATCTGTAGTCATGCTAGGGAACGATGAGAAGTTACCGATAGTTATCCTATCGATCGTTATAGAGCGAGCGTGCTAGGGCCTCTGACCTACCGCAAAAGCCGTGAGGATCTTACGCTAAAAAAATTCGCTGGGTGGGTAGGCCAACGCCTCTGCAATAGGTCATTTCAAGTGGTTCGCTATGTTTGTTGATTTAGAAGTGGTGCCTGGGTTCATGAGGTTTGTTCTGGTCTTGGCGGTGGATTCGTCTGCCCACCAATTTCGTGGCAGACAGATCGGAAGAGACTGGTTTAGGGAGACTTTTTGGGTTCTTCAGCAAAGCTCTCTCGGAACATCACCTTGCACCGCAGTGGGAGGGATAAAATCATTCGTCCGTCACTCCACACACTGATCCCCAGATTCCTACCCACCCCTCATAACTTTTTCCTTACCAGAACATCATCTCCTTACCTTCCTAAAAAGGACCCTTCACACAGCATCCCCAAAGATGACATAGGCCCTGAGAGGAATTATTTTCGTCCGTCACTCCACACACTGATCCCCAGATTCCTACCCACCCCTCATAACTTTTTCCTTACCAGAACATCATCTCCTTACTTTCCTAAAAATAACCCTTCACACAGCATCCCCATAGATGACATAGGCCCTGAGAGGAATTATTTTCTTCAAGGCCTCCTGTGTAGAGCTATTATAAAAATTAAATAAACTTCTCTTTTCCCGGTAGATTTTCCTAATTTTGTTTTAAATTAGTCGAGTAAGATCCATAGTTTATGCATAAACATTCACACGAAAAAGCCCGCCCTTAGGATTGTGTGTATTGGTGCATATAACGATGCAAAACGTCACTGAGATACATCTTTTTGCCAACCTGAATATATTTAGATATTCTTAAATCGACTCAGATTAACCGGTTATAAAGGGTTTGGTCATCCAACAAATGATTCACGGGGTGGCAGTACCAATGCACACCACCCACGCCGAATGATATTATAATAACACTATTGTGCACTATTTAAAGAAGTACCTACACCATTAGGCAAAAAAAATGGATTATCCTGAGTTATTTAAACAGTTTTATTCATCATGTTAAATTCTCAATATTTGAAAAATAACGTTCCCACCCAAGTAGGTACCTACCCACTGGTAAATTATTTTCTATGATCTCGGCAGCCTGAACCGTTCGAATTTTATTTGTCTTTACAAAAGTACCAACCCAGCAATTAAAATCAACGTTATGTAGCTGGCCGGTAACGTTTAACCTGTTTTTATTTTGCATTTCTTCATAAACGTCAGAATTTTTTCAACTTTTGAAGATGTATCCTGAAATAATTTACATGAAATGTGGTAAATGTAATGTATTATTGGAGTTCGGAAATCTATGGTTTTCAAAATTATAGAAAAACATCTTATCCACATATGCTATTTTTGACGTAATATTGATACACATGAGACTCGTCGAAATGTCAAATTAACATGCGAGACGCCATAGAATAATTTTCAAAAATGCCCCAACATTTCAGTACTTTGAAGGTCTGACGATAAATTTTTCCTTAATAAAGCATTTTTTTTTACTGGCTACGAACATTTTAACAGTTTTTAACTCGGAATTTTTTTCGTAAACGTCAGAAATTACCGACGTTTGAAAACGAATCCTGACAAAATTTCCATGAAAAGTCACAAATATAATATATTATTAATGTTCCGAAACCTGTCGTAGTCGAAATAATATAAAAACATCTAAGCCGGGAATCTTTTTTAAGTCGCAATTTTGATTTACCTCGAGGCTCGTCGGAATGTAAAGTTTTGAGGTGAGACGCCTTATATTTAAAAAAATATACACTTTACGATTTTAGTACTGAGGCTCTTTCACAAATTTTTCGTGAAGGTCTGACGATAAATTTTTCCTTTTTTGATGGGCGAACCTGGCGGCTGGAAATACAACTTTGAATTTCTTCGTCGAATAATGAGCGCTTCTAGTTTTCGCCGCTAGGTTTTCATACATCAGTTTTATTAGCAGTTTATTTTTTTTGCATCAGTTTTTTTATATGAAAATTTGCAATTGGTAAAATTCTGGCTGAATTTTTCCCATACAAATCAGGTCTGAAAAAATCGTATGTATTTTCATCCACGGTCGCTTTCTCGCGAAAATCAGCTTTGAGGTCGGTTAAATTTGAGGGGCAGAGAGGTCGTTTTTCGCAAGACTGCGATTGTCTTAAAATCTGGTGGTTACGAGCATTAATATATATATATAATATATATATATTATTTGACGCGAATGTGAACGGTATAAGAAGCCGAGGACGCCCAAGGAAGACGTGGCACGATCAAGTAAATCAGATACTTGAGTCGGGCCATGTCAAGAGTCAGAATAATAGAAGAGTATGTATGAGAAGATGTATGAATGTGAATGAGGCAAGGAGCGTGTGCCAAGACCGAGTTGTTTGGCGGTCTGTCCTCTCTGCCTACCCCTGCGGGGAAACGGCGTGATGGTTAGTTAGTTAGTTAGTTTTTTTTTTTTATATATTTGAACGCAGTTATGCAGAAGGCGTCCAATCCACAATTTGTCAGAATTGAGTTTTACGTATTTTAGTACAGATGTTTAGCTTCCGAATTTTTTTTGGAAATTCAGTTTTATACTAACCCACATTTCAGTTATCTGACTTAAAAAACGTCCATGCGGTTTGAAACTTTTGTATACCTACATATTGAAATGCGAGTCACGAATTATGGAAAAGGAACGAGGCAACCGCAAGGGGCGTTTCTCATCGTTTGCGGTTTGCCTTTTCCATAATCCGTAGTGCGGCTCGAAAACCTAACCTAACCTAACCTAACCCAACCTTTTCATAGAAGAAATCCAACCCAAGAATTAATTATTATCGACCTCTTTGACATTTTACTATTTCATATAAATGTAGGATTACACAATTTTTAATGGAATTAAAAAAAAAAATCAAATACATTGATAGATTATAAATTACCTCTCATTGTGAAAAAACACATCTTCACTTCTTCACACTTTTGCATCGTCGAATTTTTCAAACTACATTTTCTTGGTTTAAAATTTTTGGGGTGGGACGTTTTTTGCATAACTACCTACCTCCATTTATCGCTGTAAACCGCCTCCTTGTTCGAGGAATAAGGCTCTCAAATACCAACCTGAAGGTTACGGATTCGGAATATATTAAGGACCCTTAGTCATTGTGAACTGTCGTTTGGTCTGTTTGATCGTTTGATCGTTTGCGATCTGCAGTTGTCCTAGGGAACGATGAGAAGTTACCGACAATCGGTCGGTAACTTCATATCGATCGACCATTCTAGCACCCTGGTGTAAGACCACTATTCAGAATTTAAATTTTGCTTTACTTGGCATTAGCCGTGTTTGGTGACCAGATCTGAGAGTCCGGTTCTTCCCCACCTTCCTCTTACCCATCTTCTTCTCGCCCCAACTGCCTTCCAATTGGGGATGCAATAGTCTCACTGGCTCCAGACGGTGCAATTGGGACTCTTGTACGGTATTCATTTAAAAAAAAAGAGATAACAGATTATTTACAAATAAGTAAATTGCGTTGCTAGTTCAACATTCATATTGCACAAGACATTTATTAGAGAGATAAAAAAACAAATTCATTATAAATTAATTACACATGTAATTTTATCCATCAAGCACGTAATTTGTGCATTCATAATTGTAGAATTGTGTTCTTATAGAATTGTGAAATATATATATACCTATATTTTTAACTTCATGAGTAAAACCTCAAATTGTAATATTGAAGACTGTATTAGCGACATTCAAATGAGAAAAAGATATATTTTCACTTGCTCTCTAAGGAATTAAATCCCAGGAACTTTGTCTTGCCGATTTTTCTGTTTCAGATTTTCGATTGAGTGTCGCTAATATTGACTTCATTAATTAAAAAAAATTAATCCGTGAAGTGAGTTGGAATTCTCCCTACGCTTTTCTTATTTTCAAGCCAAGTGTCGTCCAAAATAACGTGCTCTTCTATGAAGTCGATGAAGGAGGACACCTTGGTGTAGACTGACGGAGCCCCCTTGGTACCGCAGGGATTATAACCCCAAGATACAATACCAATCTGGAAAATAAAGGATTTTCAATAAATTTTAAATAAAATAAAACAATATTCAATATTAAGTTAAAAATAAGGAACCTATGAGATATGCAGTCACTAAATAAGGAACCTATGAGATACGAAGTAACTAAATAAGAAACCTAGGAGATACGCAGTCACTAAATAAGGAACCTAAGAGATGCTCAGTCACTAAATAAGGCACCTAGGAGATACGCAGTCACTAAACTTCGGTCAATCTGAAATCGGTCAACCATCTTCACAGTTCTCAGATGGTCCAAACCCCAAGCCAGTAGGGCTTCTACTCAAATTGGAATAGAAACTGTTAATCTTTAGAATGATTATAGTTATTTGTAATGATGGTACACGGTGTATTATAAAGTTGGTTTATTGGAACTACGAGTATTTACAGTATATTGAGTCTAAAGTGCTAGCTGGGAACATAGGGCGTTAATGATCAGTTCAAGGCTTATATAGACACTCTGTCTCTCTTCATCTTCCGTCTCTGTCAACTACTACGGAAGTCAAAGTGAATCCTATCTCACAGAAACTCATCCTCTAGGGGTTGTGTTAAGTAGCATTTAAAGAAACATTGTGAAGTTTTTCATACATATAACTTGTAAAATAACAGAAACAAACATGTAAACAGTATTTTTCGGAGCGTACTTTGCGATTATTTCTATACAACTTCTTGATATTTCTATCGAGAGAATTTCAGATAATTACCGTTTCGGCGCGCGTGGGGAAAGAATAGCACATATTTTTTAAGAGCTTAAAAACTTCAAACGTTTATGGGACCGACAGACACAGCTATAAAAGCTCAAGTGTTATTTGGTTTGGCGTATTTCGGCATAAAGGTTGCCGTACATTCCCAATGGGAATGTATGACGAGCGATATGCTGAAGTAGGCCAAGCCAATTAACGCTTGAGCTTATATAGCTGTGTCTGCTGGACCCCTTAAGGAAAATATGTAAGAAAACGGTAGAAATTCCGGATGCCGCCGCTTAACACTCACCTGAACGTCTTCCCCATTCTCGTCCTGCACAAGAGGTCCGCCAGAATCCCCGTTGCAGGCGGACTTACCCCCAGTGAGGGGCCCCGTGCAGACATTGGACTCCTCGTCCAGAGGGTTTCGGTCATCGGGATCCATCAAGGCTTCGATGGAGTCGTTGCACTCTGAAAATAAATATGTATACGCTTTTTCTCGTTAAGACATTTCATTTTAGTTTTTGTATTAAAATTAATTTCATCCATTAGATTTGCAATTAATTTTAAAATTCACAAGTTTATTTTTCTGTTGTCTGAAATCCGGTTTTATGATTCAACAAATAATAACACTTTGCGAAATATTAATGAAGGTAAAAAGAGCACGCTCAACAAATTAATGATTATTCATTGAAATAAATATCGAAATAACAGTGTAAATTCAGTCTCTAGCAAATGCGTTTTATAAAACTATTTCCTATTTTGTAAAGACAGTGTTCGTCTAAATCAATTCCATACCCTCTGGCTAATCTACATACACTCATAGAAATCCAATCAACTCACCCAGAAGATAATTGCATTGTGTTTACTGAAGTGTAAAAGGTGTTCAACCTATCGAATTAAGTAATAGAATGATCAACACCTGTGGTCTCATTCAAGTTAAGGTAAACCTTATTAGTTACCCACCTGTTAAGGCTATACTATGGCACAACATTATAATTCAGCATATATTTACCCCGCAGCATAAAGAGAAATTAGAACATAAATATAGCACTAGATTCACGCGCAACGACGGGTTAATAGTTCAGAAATTTAATAATAAGTACGGACAGAGAACGTTTGAATGCAACATACCAAAAATATTTAATTTATTATCTGACACTATAAAGCAATGTAATTCTATGAATAAGGTTAAATATATGGTGAAAAATTGGCTAACCGAAAAAAAATATTTATATTAATATGTATGAAAAAATGTTGAATTTGTAGATATAAGATGTAAATTATTATTTTTAAATGTATATGAATGTAAAATATAAGCACCTATTGATAAGCGAATTGAATTGGTTTAGCAGGACTTGGTTGTTGATACTATGTATTCAATTATTCTTTCAATAAAAAAAAAAGTATATATCTATATTATACAATCTAGAACTCATAAGACTGGTGTTTGAAAATTTCTTCATAATTCTCTACCAATCATAATATTATAGGATGTCAAATGGAATGTGCAATGACTCAGAAACGACGAACTGAATGCGTCTGCAATATTCAATTAAGCATTTCTGGAATTATTTCATAAATGTAAATCTTTCATATATTAGATCTCTATCGGTTAATGTTCTTAATTTTTTATAATTATTAAATAAATTTTTATTAGTTTTTTTTTAACTACCATACTAGGTAGGCTAATGCCCGTGTTGTGGAAGTCAAAAATAAAATAAATAATTAAAGATGCTTGATCCACCGATGATTGTTGATACCCCTGCTAGTTGATCTCCTGGACAGTTGTACCCTTTGCCAGCAAATCCCCCGAACGCTGGATCCCAAATGATTATTTCGGTTGTACTTCCTCCCGTATGTCATATTTTGTTATTCGACCATCAATCCTCTCAGCATACTCCTTTCGGGAGGCTGCATTATTTTTAGCAAAAAATATTGTAAAACGGATTTTCATTCAAGACATCTACAGATATTAAAAGTAGATATATCGACATTTGTTATATGGCCGTATATCCTCTGTCTACATTATCAGGAAGGAAGTAGGTACAACATAAATGATCCTTTGGGGGATCTAGCGTTTGAGGGACCAATTATCCGGGGGATCAGCAACAGTTGAAACCACAACTGTCCGGGTTGTCAAGAGTCGGATCATCCTTAGTTCAATAACCACGGTACTCTGAAATTAATCCACCCTGTCTTAGTCACATCCGAAATCAAAAAATTGCTGGCGTTTTTTTCACAAAAACGACGCTTTTTAAATTATCAATTCATTATTATTGCCGTACCTAAAAGTACGCTGGAAGTTTTTTGACCAATACGAATAGAACCTCAATCGTCAACATTAACAATTCCCCTTTAAATTATCATTGCATCTCACCCTTGAACGTCAAGATCGGCAGGTCGATCTCCTGCAGCTTGTCAGGCAGTCTCCTGAAGGGGGAGTTCTTGACGTGACCCCAGCCCGAAAGCGTGGATTCTCCCAGCGGAGTAGTGCGTGGCACGGGGAGACGGATGGGTTGAACTGCGTCGTTGAAGATGAGCGGGGTACGCAGACGGACCAGGCCAATGTCGTTAGGATTGACGCCTCTGAAAGGTTATATGAAAACAATTGGTAGTTCTGTGAACAGCAGACTTCGATTTCTCCGACAGATAGCAATAGTCGCAAAACCTATACGTTTTAGCGGACAAAAAATGTACCTACTGTTAAACACAGCTACCATCTCGACAGGATTGATAGGAAACAGACACACACATAAATTTACAGAAAGACGAGTTCTCAGTCAATAATACTTTTTTTCCGGGCTACAAGCAGGGCTTGTGCAATGCAATGTAATCAATGTTGGCATGTTTTACAATTAAATATTTAAACAAATAGAAAGGAGGGAAATAGGTCAGTATTATTCAACAATTAAAATTAAAAGAAAAGTGTATAAAATCTTGCAAGAGGAATGACAAAAATAAAGACTGTATTATTGATATAATATTACATCGTTCCTCTTGTGGAGGGTTTTTGAGGCATCCAATTTTTTTTTGTATTGGGCAACCAATACAAAATTTTTGTATTCCAACCGATTCCAACTTTTATTAGAGCATTTCGGGCTTGCATCGGGAGTTGGCCCCTTTATGCCGCACTGTAGCAAGAATAATGAACAATTTACTCCACCTGGATATCTAGTTCGGTCAATTCATAAATGAACCAAGGTCGATCGATAAAGATTATATCGATGATTTAGGTAACTTGTCATCGCTCCCGAGGACATCTACAGATCGCTAATGTACAAACAACAGTTGACGTCGAATTATTAACAAGACTTAGTCGTTGTAAACATTTATGCAGTCATGCTAGGGAACGATAAGAAGTTACCGAAGTTATCGATACAATCTTTATCGATCGACTGTACTAGATACCCAGAAGAACATTTTGCTGGCACTGCAAGACCACAGTAAACAAAACAATTGTATATAAGCGTCGTTGTATTGGACTCTTATGACATTCCATTGTGTTCCACAGTTTTGAGCTCACAGTGAATCCAGAGATCTGCCTTATAAGAGGTTCGTGTGCGTGATTCACAGTGCTGTTGCAGCATCTGTATCTGTAGAACCTTCTCGACAGCACATCTGATACGTATTGATTATTCTCGGCAGGCCTATTGATCAATTGTGCGAAGTTAGAAGTTTTTGTAGTAATGTCATGTGTTATCAATATTACCCTTTATAGTCGGGATGGACGACCCGCTCCACAACCCTCGAAATCTGCGTGGAGGCTTCCCTCCCTTTCAAACTGTGTATACCTGCCAACACGTCCAGAGGAGTTAAGAAACTCCAAATAGATTCGCCCAGGCAGTGAGCTGCTGTCAAAATCTGTCGGTAGACCAAAATAATTATAATATTAAACAAATAGGCATATTTCAAAGATATATATTATAAGGTAACGATATTTATGTTTTTTTTTCTTTCACCGTGAAACGCAAACAGTTCGTGTATCTATGGTTCATATTTTTTCTTTTCTTTATTCGTAAAATAATCTTTGTTTACAGTTTTTTAGGCATATTTGAGATAGGTAGTCGTATCATAGATTTTAATAGATTTAAAAAGATTTAATAACTCAGGTACGGGACATACGTCATTCCTATGTCTACCTACGTTAAATTATCGTGAAAACAAGCTTATGTGTCCAAGCGGTTAAATAGATTTTCATAGATTTTATTAGATTTTAATAGATTTAAATTGATTTCAATAGATTTCAAGAGATTTCAGAAAAAGAATAAAATATAACGGTCGCAACTGGGACAAAAGAGAGTTTTTCTTATAAAAATATGAATATTCATTTAGACTTTTATAAAAAGTCAATAGGTGTTCCATAATAATAAAATCGGATATATGTATCCGAGACACTATCTAGGTAACAAATACATTCTTTGAATACTTGTTTCCAATAATAAAGGTAGCTGCCAATAATATGGAAAAAAACATTAGTCGAAGATAATATTGTTAATTTTGAAATTTGAAGTATGACGTTGACAATTACGGCAGTCTCATAATAGATCGCAGTAGCCCAATTGGTAGAGGTGTATGTCCCGGTAAGACGTAAGGTTCTGGGTTCGTGTCCCAGTTGCGACCGTTATCTTTTATTATTTTTCTGTGTCTTGTTCATTTTCATATTTAAAAAAAATAGATTATTATTGTTATCTTCTTCTTCAATGATATATTGATGGGAATAACCTTCAAAAGTTAAAAAGAGAGTTTTTTCTTATAAAAATATAGGTAACTTCTCATCTCTCCTGAGGACATCCGCTAATGTACAAACAATAGTGGACATCGAATATAATAATATTGATTTAATTTCATGTACCCACCATTAGATCAAAGCCCCCTAGTATGTATTATGCCACAGTCTCAACATGTTACTTTTTACTAATGCATATTATTTTCTTTGTTTTGTTTTTATATAATCTTATATTTTTTCACTTCTCAAATTTTAATACTGTACTAGGTTTGTGTAAAAAAAAAACATAATAAGTGTAAATATCCATTGGACTAACATTAGAAGTAGAAGTCAAAGAAGCCTTTTCTAACTTAACAAGTACCTTGACTATGTAAGTTATTTACGCGATTATTTTTACCTTCCTTAAAATTTATGTTCACACTAATTAAAATTCCATGAGATCTGTAAAGGATCAATTACTTCAATGAAAATAATGCAAATCCAGTAAGAAACCTACCCAATACTCAGTGAGGATAGAACCCCCGCAGTTGTGTCTGCGCCAGCCGAGGTAGTTTTTCTGCAGAGACACTTGGTAGGGATGAGAGTGCGGTTCGGCCTCGTGCCCGCCCACTATCTTTATCGGCCGCAAGAACTCCTGAGGGATCACGTCGTCAGGAACCATGGCGGGGAAAGGGACATTAGCGGGAACTCCTGATTCATGAAACGGTAAATAAATTTTTGGAATATGCGAATAAACACGCCATTTTCCCCTTCCTGAATTTTTTTTATATGATTACTTTGGTAAGTATCCTTTACTCATATACTTATAGGACATCAAACCGCATTATACGCATTTTGTCTAGGGGGCATACATTACACGAATGCCTTTGTATTGCAATTACCGTAAGTTATTCTTCTGTACTAATTTTGCATATTGTGGTTTCTTGTAATATGTGTGCTTTAGCATTATATTATAATTATTGTTAAATTGACCTACTGACAAACTGCTTTGGCAGTTTAACGGGTGTTCAAAATAAAAAATAAAAAATAAAAAATTAAATCTCACAAAAATAAAAAATTAAATCTCACAAAAATATACGAATATCTTGTAAAAGATTTTTTTAAGAACGTTCACCATCGTGAACAACATCTAATTAAAGGTTAAATCTTTGGAATTATAACCATGAATAAATTAATGCTTTTAATCGGAAATTCTCTAATCTTTGTGATGTTTATTTTAGTGCTTGATTTTATTATCATTTCTTTATAAGTATATAAAATCTTTGTTTTAGTACATAACATTCACTCTTTTCCGCCCTTGTTTATTATTTTCTTTAGATAGATGATTTTTCTTACCATTTACATTGTGCACTATCATTGTGCTAAAACACAAAATTAAAAATATTTCCATTTTCCGAGAACTCACTGACAAAGTCACGTTGAACTAATAATAAATAATATTTTTAATAAATCTCATCTCTTATAGTTCGGTTAAATAATCCTGCAGTGTAATAATTAAGATGATAAGTTATTAGTGTAAAAAATCTCATGCGGGCAAATTGTAAACATATTTTACAATAATTCATTTTTAAAAATGTACTGTTTTCATTTCGTACTATCATAAAGTACACTACGGTTGAAAAACATTTGCACACTTTCAGTTTTTTACAGTTTTTGGTTGCGGTAAAATTATTTGCTCGAATGTTTGTGGATTCTTGTGATTTATAAAAAAAAACACAATTCAAAACAATTTCCCTGCTTATTTTCCGAAAATAAAATATTTTTGAGTTATTTAAATATGGAGCAATAATTTCTGACAATCTCATCTCATGACCTAATTCTTTATATACTCTTTATCGTATTTTACCCAGTTTAATGTGCGCAGTGTGTCAGTACACAAAGATTTGCTTTTTTAAACTGTAGTTTTAATATTGGATGGCATAATGATATATTTTACTCAGTTTTATGTCTGCGGTGTGTCGGTACACATGGATGGCATGACGTTGATAAATACTCCAAAAGGGTTCTCAGCCTTCTTTTATTTTGGGAGATACTATTTTAGCAGGCATCGAGAGTATCATGACATTTTTCTGTTTTTCAAAGTTTTTTAATATTTTATCGTTTTATTAATAGAGGAGCACGAATCTAGCAAAACCAAATTGTTCTTCGACCAGTTTATTAATATCTTTGTACTTGGTTGTAGATTTAAAATATAAAAATGATTATTATTTAAAAAAATCATATAGATTAATTTTCCTTTTACACATATCAAAATTCTTCTCTAAGGGTTGAAAAAGGGGGATTGGTAGTTTTTATAAATCTCGTACACACAGTGATCTTCCTCCTATTTTGAAGGTCAAGTGTGCGAAATTTCATCAATCTCGGAATAAATTGTAGAAATTTTACAAAAAAACAAACCCACAGTCACTCTTCTTTAAACAGAGTGTTAATGGGATTATTTGGAGAAAAAAATGTTAATAAAATTCTAGTGTCCAATGACATTTTTTATTTTATATTTTCTTCAAACCTAAAAAAAATAGTTAAAATTTAAATTTTAGACAAATTAAAATCATTAAAATATAAATCCGAGAACGTGTTTTGTGACAAAAATATCTCAGTTTTTTTCTATTCATTTAAGGTCTTACAAACCTAAATGTTTCAGATTTTTTTACACACTCATTTTGTTTAGACATTATTGAAAAATTATAAATTATTTTGATCAAAACTTAGTTTTAAGACGTATATCATTTTCATTCATTTACCATCTCCCGTTTGATCACTTTTATGGCAGTTCGAGACATAAATTCTCGCGATTCATTAGCCGCTGAGACGCGGCCGTGCGAGGTTGTGTGTTCACTAGTGTGGAGCACGGATGTATGAAAAAAAAAATTTTTTAAGATTCAGATTTCTAAGAGGGGGGGATTTGTGCCTTATGTTAAAGTTAAAATACGTGGGATTTTTCATTTCATTTGATTAAGATCTTCAGCCTCCGCAGTGACCCCAAAAATTTAAAATTAGGGAAAAAAAAGTTTAATGTTTATAAGGCGATACATTGTGATTAATTTAGTGGTAAGTAGGTGTTAAATGATAAACAATACATAATTAAGATATTTATTAAGGCATCGCTGTAAAAAAATGAAATTCGAAACCAACTTATACATTTATTATTTAGGTTTAAAATCCTTTTTAGTTTCAAATTTAGGCATTTTGTTTCGCGATTCCAGTTGACATTTATTGCACCTAATCGCAACTTTCTTGTGCACTGAGAAATGGAAGCCTCTGTTGTATTCTTTACAGCTCTTTCAACAGCTTGAGTATGGCAGAGAAGCCTTATAAACAATAGTTCGCTTTCACCACCAGATTCCACAATATTCTGAATTTCCTGGTCCGATAAGTTTTTAAAAATCGATGGTTCGGTTAAGTTTTCTTGCCAATTTATTAAATCAATAAATTTAGAAGCATTAAAATCTATCAATATTTAGTATCAGCTCTCTAACATGTTTTTTATCATCTGTTATCATCGCAAGAAGAATCCCTTCAGGATGCGCAAAGTATCCGTTTCTTTGGATAATAGGATCTATAATTTTTTTTAGAGTTTCTGGCAGGTATCTGGAGACCTTAATAATATTGAACAGATGACGCGTACCATCTTTGCACGATTGGTTGAGAACCAAGACCATGCGTAAACGTTGACCACAAAAGTAGCCAGAGTTTTCAAATTTTCAGATGGTTCTTCAGTTGATGCATACAAACGTAGTATTCGGTTGGCACGCGTGATCCAACGGGCATGTGAAAGATAGCTATTTTATACAAGTACTGTTGGTCTGAACTCAGACCTTTGGCCATTTCTGGTAGCATTTCAAAGGTTTCCAGTGATTTTCTCAGTGGAGCAATATAAGATTTAGGTCCCGAAGTACACCCATTGAGATGAAGAAACAGATGTTTCAAAGGCAGTTCGTTCATGTGGAGCAAACAAATTATTTACTGGAATGGTTTTTGTAGCCTTTTCTCAAGCAGTTTTATAATTCTATCATACTTTTCAGTATTAACATTCGTACCATCACAACCAATTGCCATAATTCTATTTGGAAAACTTTTTTATAACCCTGTTATCGCGGTTTCTATTCCTTTTGCTGTACCAACATCAGGTACCACGTATCCCATGTAAATGGATCCCGGCTTTTGAATCAGTGAGATATGTTCCTCCACAACCATAGTCCTGTAGCATTTAACGCCCTTTTTAACAATTTTCATAGTTTTGTCTTTTTTCCCGTCAAAGTATAAAACCAAGAGCTCTGTAATTGTTGCATTTTCCATTATTTTTTCTCAGGTTTTAGTTCTCTCTCTTCATAACTTGTGCCGATCAATGACCTCAACATCAGACCCAATGTCGAACAAAACAGATGATGCTGTTGCTGCTGCTGCTCTATCAGACACTCCATACCTATCACATGTCTTCGATAATGTAGGAAAATTAAGTGTCGATTTTTTTATTTTATTTTTAATAACGCCTTTGAACATGGAGCATTCTGATTTTTCTGACTGTAATGATGTCGCTGAAGAAATACTAACATTTAAATCAGCTAACGTTGAAGTGTTTAAGGATGTGTTTCGGCGATTCTCTAGTTCATAATTCATTTTTAGAGTTAGGAACCTTTTTATCCTTAGGACATAAATATTGAGCGAATGCTTTGAGCTTGCATGCTGAAATATCAAAAAGTATCTTACTGCTTTGCTGAAAACTATTTAACTTGTCCGGGGAGAGCCTCTTGATAGATTTGAGTAGATTTTATTAGATTATAACAAGAGCACTGACGACGCGTGACGCGACAAGTGCAAGCAAGCTAAGTATCACTTCCCGCGTTTCCTCTCTTTCCTTATTTAAATTATAAAACACAAATTCGAACTTCTTTTTATTTTGTGTCGAATCTATTTTATACCAAGTAAACTTAATTGATAAAAATTAGTATGTTTATTCAAAAATATCGTACATAAACATGACTTCCAATTAGAGTGTAAAACCGACTATTTTTATAAATTCAATGCCGTTGCGGAGGCAGTTACCCTAAACAAAATTGAATAATATTTTACATGGCTTAAATTAAACCTAAAAGGCACCAAATTTTGACTATTACATTACCGTCAGGTGAAAAAAAAATTTCACTCCACCCTAGTGTTCACGCCGCTCTTAATGACAACATTTTGCAATAAATTTAAAACTAATACCGTTTAACTTCATGGTTGTAAAAATATCCGCGCGCAGCGCTGTTAACAAAAACGGAATAATGGATATTACCTCTTAACACCCTGTATAAATAGTTTTCTAATTATTGTGATTCTGCTTGCCGTTCAAATACAACAATGTTTTACTCTCTGGATGCTTTTAAATACCTTCATAACTCATAACAGAAGAGACGAGACTCGTGTCGCGCCTGCTGCAGTAGACTGTACATTGTACAACCAGCTGGTGCGGTTCTGTACTGTACCGCTCGCAGGGACTCCGATAAATTGCCACCTTGGCCGCGATTCAACACATCGCGATTCTCCGCCATAAACATTCAACAGTTCTGCTCCTCATTTAAAAAAATGAGAAGGAGGACTGAATCTTGAATATCCCAGACACCAATTGCTGGGGGAGTGAAAATTTGGGTTGCACTGGGAAATTGTTTTTATTTTTTCGTTGGTTTTTATGTTAATTGTTGTTATCTGACAATTATTTTAAAACCTTTATTGGAACAGTTTCGCTTCACATCAATATTTAATAGGTGAACTACTTTTCAATCTTGGGTGGCCGGCGGTGATAAAAGTTTTTGTTTGCCTAAGTGGACTTCAAAAATACATTTAATAAATAGTTGGCATAGATATCAAACGAATTTATTTACAGTGTCGTATTTTTTTTACTAATACGATGGTACGTGTATACAGTATATTTTAGTCAAGTGGTTTTATCCTTGATGCATCAATTTTTTATACAGATTTGCAGCACGTTCCAGGGTCGAAAATACTCTCAGTATTGTTCTGGTGAAAGACTACCATTTAGTATTGAAACGTTGTTTGGTGACCAAGACTCAAGAGCTAAGAACTTCCACACCTTCCTTTTCCCATCTCTTTCTCCTCCCCACTTCCTTCAGCCTCACAACATACCCCAATTGGGGATTACATAGCCTCACTCTTGTGTGGTACTACGATAGTGTCGTTATATTTTTATATTGAGTGTATTACCAGAGAATACCGGAAATTTGTCCTCTTTAAATCAAATTCTAGACGTATTGACTCTTTTTTACAAAAACACATAAATTGATTTTGAAAGTTTGTTAGTTTGTTAAATTTTGAAAAACTAAGTGCATTTTTAATGTACTAAGGTTATAATAATAATAATGTAATAAGGTCGTTGGCAGATTTCTTCAATTTTCAAACGATAGATTCTATTAAACAACACAAATTTCAAATCATATAATCATAAAACAAAATAAATGAATACATAATCTAGTCAACACAGTTTTAAGAATTTTAATTTTAGTTAAATTAAAAACATTAAAAAATAAATCCGAGAACGTGTTTTGTGACAAAAATACCTCAGTATTTCTATTTATTTAAGGTCTAACTAAAATATTTCAATTTTTTTTTTTACACACTTATTTTGTTTAGACGTTATTGAAAAATTATAAATACTTATGATAAAAAAATACTTACAAGAAGTACACAATATTTAATAATTTATCATCGTGCGTTTTAAGCATTTTTATCGTTTACTTGAATGTAGGTATATATTAACGCAAGTTTTTAATGAAATAAATCGATATAAAATTTTTAATTAAAAAAATTGGATACGTGGAATAATTGATCTTTCTTATTGGAACCTCCCTGTACAGTTGCAAATATTTTTAAACTTTTATTTTCAGCTGCTGGTCAATCGCTCTTAAAAAAAGTACAGGAAAAAATCTACTCTGTAATAATTATTTTCATTCATAATTTAATTTTATTCAGTCCAAATAAAAAACAAAGCTTTTAGGAGTTATTTAATATTTTGTACAGCCATGACAAAATAGCACGTCTCATATCATCCTACATAAATTATTGTCGATTAGCCTTTGGTGAAATATCTCAAGAATCAAGTCAATCAAAGTAAGCCGGATTTAGTTATCTAGGATAGTTCGTTATACATAGATATGTTGAATACGAATGTTGGAAGAAACGCGCTAATATAAAAAAAAATTAAGCGAAATTTGCAGTTGTTTAAAATAGACAAAAGTTGTTTAAAATATGACAAAACTGCCGAAGTTTCACTTCAAGATACACTGTGAATTTTTTCATACATGTTAAAAAAATGTGTTTTTTGAAAATTTCGGAGCATTCTTCGCGATTTTATCCTATTGAGGGAATTTTATGTTTTGTTTCTACTATATATATTTTTCTTCATTCAATTTAAGGGGCGGAAACGGGAACCATTTATTGGATAACCAACACCTCTTTGGTTTGGTTACTTAGCAGGGGTGCCCGGGTTTATGGGGTGAGGTTTGTCTAGGTCTTAGCGGCGGATTATCTGGACACACTGAACCCCCAATTCCTACCCAACCCTCGCACACTTTTCTTTACCAGAACTTCATCTCCTTCCTTTCTTTAAAAATTCCCTCCTCACAGCATCACCAAAGATGACATAGGCCCCGAGGGAAATTATTTTCCTTAGGGCCTTCTGTGTGGAGCTAAAGTAAAAATTTAAAAAAAAAATATATATATATAAGTATATTTATTTATATTATTATTTTTTTTAGGAACTTAAATACTTATAAATAAATATGTTATAAATCGTTAGAAATTCAGAATGCTAAGATTTTATTTAATTCTATCATTTCTAATAACTTTCCAACACATTTTGAGGCACCTAGATTGTATCACTTTAGTTAAAGACCTACCAGATTTGACGAACTTTTCATTGTAAAAATAATTTAAAGTAAATTAGGTAATTGAAAAACATTACATTTAACATAATAATAAATAATAAAAACAATTTGTTCGCCATGTCGATAACGGGAATTTATTTTTATACATTTTTAAATATGTACAAAGATAAGTGAATTATGAAAATGATCTGGATTGTAATAAATTATGTATACTTGTATATATATTTGTAAAAAAATATAATTTTCTGAATCGCTAATTCTTCGCCATTCTCATAGCTTTATATTTTTTCTTTCCACAGGGAGAAGTCAATGTCTGCGATGTTCGAACACGGTTTTACGATATTCCTGAAAAAAAAATTGTTAAAACAACAAGAAATTTATTTATTGTTTTGTGTTTAATTGGTAGAACTCCATTTTATTTTTTTAAATGTTAATTTAAATTAAATTTAATAATGTTATTATAATTTAATAATGTTATTACATGTAGAATTATGAAAGATTTTTTAAATATTTATATTGAGGGATCAGTATATATTAATATTTATATCGGTCAAATTAGGAATTCCACAGAGCCGAACCCTGTGATATGAAAATATCTGGAGACGGTGAATTATATTCCCATTTAATAGTTTGGTAGATTAACGTGTTGTTCTTGTATTGTTTTGTATTAATTATACTTATATAATACACTTGCATAACGTGGATTTACTAGATGATCATTTATATGGAAAAGTGTATGAAAGGGTTTAGTTTTTCCTATGGGAAAAACTAAACCCGTTCCTGTAAATCTGGTGAATAAAAAAAAAAGTTCTGCAAGGGTTTTTTGTTTTATAATTGTGACAGCTGTTTCGGCTTACAAAAGGTCATTTTCAAACTGTGCTTGTTCCACATTTTGAAAATGGCCTTGTAAGCCGAAACAGCTGTCATAATAATAAAAAAATAAAACACTTTCAGAACTTAACAATAACATTACTAAATTTATTTTAAATTAATTAAAGTAAAACAACAATAAATCTTTATTTTCCAACTTGAAAGGCAAGTATGAGTACCGCTGCTTCGGGAACTATCTATTGATATAACCAACACCTCTACAATAGGTGACCCCAAGAGGTTCGCTACGTTTGGTCGCTTAGTAGGGGTTCCCGGGTTCATGGGGTGAGGTTTGCTCACATATTGGCCGTGGATGCGTGACCCGCCAACTGCGCGAAAACTGCGTGGATTGCTGGGTCGGGAGTCGTCAGTTGTGGGAGACCATTCGATCTCTCCAGCTGGACTCTCTCGATTCATCGCCTTGCACCGTAGTGGTAGGGATGGATTCATACGTCCGTCATTCCTGGACACACTTACCACCAGATTCATTCCCACTCCTAGTACCCTTCTCCTTCTAAGAATTTTCTCTTCTTCCTTTCCTCAAAAAGACCCCCCACAGTGTGGAGTTTACACAGCATCCCCAAATATGACACTGGCCCTACGGGAAATTATTTTCCTAAGGGCCACATGTGTAAAGTCATTTTAAAAAAAAATCCTTTGAAAATAAACTCAAAAGACGACGATGAGATGTGCTAGATACAAATGTGGACATTTTTTTAAGGTAGGTATTTCACAAAACGTTTATAGGCACCTTCTTTTAACAAGTACTAAAGTTTTTTTAATTATCAGAGCATTGATTGATTTATGGGAGAAGTGTACAACAAAATTTGAATTGGAATTCACTTTTTCTTGTGCGGTGGAAGAAATCCTTTCGGTTGTATACTCAAAATCCCCGGGGCACTGTTACACAGAATTCTTGCTATGGTGATGTTCCTTATGGATGCAAGTTGTTCTGGAAAATAAAGTCAGCTGTTAACAAATTATTTATCCTGTATCTTCTAACTTAATAATTCTGCTGTAAAATTTAAAAAAAAAGTAATTTTGCCCCCCTAGAAAATTTTCTGCGGGCGCTAATGGAAGGCGAGTATTATACCTCTTATCTTTGCGCAGAACTGGCATTTCACAGGGATCTGAAGTAGGTCCTGATATTATTATGCTTGTGTTTGTCAGTTATGTCGTTTTCCAAAGTATTCTTCGATTTACTTACGTAAAATAATAATAATTTAGTTGTAAGAATTTGGAAAACTTTAAAATGAGTATCAGTTGACTTCACTTGAAAGATCGTGATTGAAAAGAAAAAAAATAAGACAATAAAGAAGGTCCCTCGATTTAACAAATAAATCACTGAAAATCAAAAGCTTAATAATTTTATTGGTTTGACAACAAGACTGGACTTAGTCCACAACCCTGGGGAACGCCAGACCTGGCGCATTCTAACATAATCATTGTTCTTAGGCATTATTTTTATAAATTTCTTACTTCTAAAGCGAATCATTCGTTCAAGTGATTTCTAGGGTGATTTTTAATAATTGTTCACAACTAACAAAAATATAACCTTCGGAAAATCCTGCTTGCGGGTGCTCGAACCAGAGGTAGTCTCCTTGGCGCAGTCGAAGGAAGTGTTTGGTCAAGAAACACTCGAAGGTCGGGCCGACCATGGAGCCGACCATGTGGGCCTCAATGGCCCCGGCCCCCATTATCTCGACTGCATCTAATGTGGCGTAGAGGTTCTGCAGCTTTGCAAGATTCTGCAACAAAATTCAGAATTTATGTTAGGTTAAAGATGGAAAGGGTCTTGATACAGCATACTAAAACAGATTTGTAACGTTTAAGTTGCGTAGGAATACAATCTGAGTATTTTGTCTTGCGGAATCATTACACGTGGGCATCCATAACTATTGCGTCGTTCGGCAAAACTATTGTATGCTAACTAAATTTACATAGTTGAAACGACTTTTACGCAACAAAATCTCAATTATTAAAACAGGAAGACTTTAATGCTGATGAAAACTCACAAAAGTTTGTGATGATTACCTCTTTGCTGATGACGTCTCCGAAGTCTGAGAATTCATGGCTTTTGGGGGCGCCGCAGAACTGTCTATACTCGTGGTAGGTCCGAAGACCCACATCTCTTCCTCGCTGAATATCGATGGCTCGCAGGTCACTACCGAATAGGTTACCCTTCTTACGGTCATATCGATGCTTTAACTGGAAGCAATAACACAGTTTACTTGAGATTCGATGACCCATTCGATCCGATGATCCCATGATTCGATGAGTCAATGTCTCGATGATTTGATGTATTGGTGATTCGATGATCCTATTCGATGATTCGATAATCATTCGATGGTTACATAGGAAATAATAGGTGCGACATAATACACAGAATACCATAATACAGTAGAGCCCGTAGACAGAATAATTTCAGAACTGCAGCAATATATGACCTGTTTTTTTAATGACGTTTCTGGCTATCATAATTATTGTGTATCATAATTTTCCCATTTAAATAAAATTGATATAATGAAGTCTCCTTCCCTATCACCATATTTAGAAATGATTGCCTAGAACACCATTCTTGAAGGGTAAAAGCCAGAAACGATTTTAATGGGGAAACCTTTTGTATCGTAGGCTCCATTGGATTGACTATCAAAGTGCCAATACTCTGCTCAAATCCTTGAGAATGGAAAAAATGTCAGAGAGGGGCTTGTTGTTTTTGTGAGGGTAACAATATGGTTGGATTCTCCTTGTTTTGCAAGGCAATTCGCAATACCGTTATCCACAGGTTATCTTCTTCTCCCCAATATCTTAAATTGACTCCCTCGTGTTATGGCCAACGGTATTAAAAAAATATTATGTTATCATTTTCGATTCGTCCGACTTCTAACCCCAAAGAGTCCCACGATAAAAATGTATGTTCAACTTACAGCTTCGGCAAATTGGATGTCAGTTTCCGCCATGGGTTGTTTTACCATACCCCGAAAGAGTTTTTCGAGTTTTCCTTTGCGCAGAAGACGATCCTGGCAAAACACACTACTGCTCCAGTCTATTTTCCCAACCACATCCATCTTTGCATTTCGAAGCCTGCAATAAAATGGAAGTTATCCTCAAAATTGCATTTACAAAATATTTCATATGAAAAATATATCATAAAAAAAATAAATAAAATAAATAAGTAGACTACTAAGTGTTTTTTGACCCCAGAGTATTACTTAAGAGGTAATTCCAGCAATCCATTATTCCGTTTTTGTTAACGGCGCTGCGCGCGGATGTTTTTACAACCATGAAGCTAAACGGTATTTGTTTTAAATTTGATGCAAAATGTTGTCATGAAGAGCGGCGCGAACACAGAACCTTGCACGGCCGCATCTCAGCGGCTAATGAATCGCGAGAATTTATGTCTCGAACTGCCATAAAAATGATCAAACGAAAATTAATTTTTGATCAAAATAATTTATAATTTTTCAATAATGTCTAAACAATATAAGTAGGTAAAAAAAATCTGAAATAATTTAGTTTGTAAGACCTTAAATAAATAGAAAAACTGAGATATTTTTGTAACAAAACTCTTTCTCGGATTTATTTTTTAATGATTTCGATTTGTCTAAAATTTAAATCTTTATAACTGTGTTCCCTAGATTATATAATGATTTATTTTGTTGTATGATTATATGAATGGAAATTTGTGTTGTTTAATAGAATCTATGGTTTGAAAATTGAACAAATATGCCAACGACCAACGGTCTAACCTTAGTATATTATAAATACACTTAGTTTTTCAAAATTTTAAAACTGCGTGTACAAGATAAAATAACAATCTTTCAAAATCAATTTATGTTTTTTTGTAAACGAGGGTCAATACGTCTAGAATTTGATTTAAAAATGACTAATCTCCGGTATTCTCTGGTAAAACACTCTTAATGGTACTTCCACACCGCAGCCAACCTTCCAACTCCGAACTTAGTTCGGAGTTGGAAGGTTGGCCGATTGTGTGGTGGCTGCAGCTAACCTTCCAACTCCAAACTCCGAATTTCAACATGGCGGATGGCGAACAGCTGATTCGGCGCTTATCTTATCAGTTGCCTACAATTATTATGTAAAAGTATATACATGACATGTTTTCAAACAATTGTTATACCACTCTCCCGTAATAATTTTTCATTCTAATGGTACGCGGCACACGTGTCTTGATCGTTGGCGGATCGCAGACTGATGGGTGGACGGCTGCGGCAGGCTGGTTCGTGTGAGTTGGCCGTCCCGATCGCCTCGGAGGCGATCCCGGCCCAACTCGAACTCCAACCTTCCAGCTCGAACTTCCAACGCACGAACTACCCTTCTACACAATCGTCCAAACGTTTGAAGTTGGAAGTTGGCCGCAGTCTGGACGTAGCATAAGAGTTTCCGAATTCTGATTTAAAAATACCGGAACTACAACAAGAACATTTTTTCTGAGGTGAAAAAAATATGGAGGGAAGGGCTCTGAGCAAAAAGGACCCATTACTTACATTCATAAAAAATAGTTATTAAAATTTTTGTTAAATTGTCCAAACCGGGATAGGATTTTTCACCCTATATACGAGAAAGGTAATTAGTGGATTAAAGAAACACGCCATCATTTAAGCCTGTTTAAGACAGGGCCTCCTGATAATTATGATTTAATTAAATTTGCATAGATCAGTTGTCATATTGAATTCGCAAATATAATAATATAATCATAATAATTAAAAGACCTAGCCATACTCGTAATGTTCTGGAATATTTGAGTGAAAGTAGACGAATGCCGCATGCGCGTATTCATTGCTAGGTCCTGGGTTTTCTGTTGGGTCAAAATCATCCACATGTCCCGGTTCTTCGCTAATAATCTGCAAGGCAGTTAGAGCTCCGACATCTAAAAACAAATAACCATATTTCAAGTTAAGCAAGTTAAAACACAAACGAAGAGGTTGGGCAGACTTGGGACGGTTGAAACAATGTTACTTTAACTGTTTGTTCTGGACTATTTGTAGTATTATTTATACTAGTTCAATTATAAGGTATCCAGTTTCTAAATCAAATTTGTTGGGTGGCGACAACTCTACAGGTTATCTGCAATAACCACCTAAAGAAGATGGGGAGGAGTGGTTCTATTTACCCCATAACTGGGTCAATTGAAACAGTATATGGAATCAGTTGAAACACACAAATATCTTTAGACGAATTGAAGTAATTTTAATCAGTCTTAAATATTAACAGTTCTCAATGAGATCGTAAATAGTCCTTAAACGTAACATAAATATTTTACTATTATAAAAAAGATATAAATGTAACCTCTCATTTTCATGTTTTTTAAAATGAAATTTAATCTTCTTTCTGACCCTAAAGTTTGATCACAGACAAGCCCAGACACACCGGATACTTATTAAAATGTCACATTATAACATTTGTGAGCTAAAATCCATTTATATGAAGTTATCCGTTCGATCAATTGAATCATAATCTACTTCATAAACTAGTCCCAACGAGAGATCATAAGTGGCGTCATCGATCTCGTATCTTCAGTCTTTTTCGTTTTCATACAGGGCACGCGGGAAGGAATAGTACAAATATCGTACGAGCTGTCGCTGGGATAAACTATTTCTTACCAATAATCATAGGAAGCCACTCGTAGTATGATATGTGCTGGTACAACGCTATTAGGATCCTTCTGGTCTCGTCAAATAGCCGATCATCCTTCCAGTGTGGGTTTAGCTCAGCCAACTTCCTTGCTATGTGATTGTGTTCCTTCAGGAACAACGTGTGAATGCCAATGAGGGATGGGTTCTGGTCTGAGCGCTTGTCACCTAAAAATTACATTGGTAACCTATAAATAACCAACACGGATTTTAAAGACAAAAGGCTTTGAAGGTAGGTGCTGGAGACCATCTACTTTTCTTACTGTTAAAAATTCAGCGGACATATGAGCCAGGCCAATTCTAATCATAATTTATTAAGACGGGTACTCAAAGACTTCCCTGAGGCAACCTCCAATACTTTCATTCCTTGCATGAAGTTTATCAGTCTTATCTGAGAGCACTGCCTAGCCGCTATGCAGCTCAATATTGGTTTGTTACTTGTATCTTTTCCAATATATCATGAGTTCGTCGATGAAAAAATTGGCAACGCTTAATAAATTCTCTCATTGTAAAGTTTACTTTAAGGTCTATGTGAAGATTGCTCATTACACTGGAGATTTGCTAAATTAAGCTATCTTATCGAAAACTATTTTTAAAAAAATCTTCTCCGCCAACAAGTTGCGAGTGCGGTGGTGCTGCTGGCTGAAGATGGGCGATGTCCAGTTCAAAAGTTAGTAACTAATATCTGCTTGTACCTACAAAAGGAATATTAAGCGTCACAAAGAGCTTTCAGGCATGTAAAGGTTATCGGTGTTAAATCACAAGTTACCGCCGTTGTTCCCAACTTTTCGAACGATCAATTTGAGTCTCCGATCAATTTTGTAAGTGATTTTTTTAGTAAAGCTTGATTCGCCTGTAGGTCAGAGAGTTGAATTGGGAAGAGCGATTTGTGCGTTTGAGGAGTGTTGAACCAAAATTTCGGCTCAACAGATGATCAGTACGATTGGAAATACAGGCCGTTATTATACCTTCGCGCTGAGCACGACTTTGCCATGAAATTAATTCTTTTATTACCAGAATAAAAGAATATTTGTGTGATTGAGTTGTTATTGGTCAAAACCAGTAGTAAAAAACTTTGTGGTAGCAATAAATGTAGCTCGTAAACAGTTAATTAAATAGATTTCACATAAAACTTGTGAGTGCACGTATTTTTAGCTAACAGCATAATTAATACAATCAACACAAAACACAGTACTTGTGTGATTAAGTTTTTATTGGTAGGTACAAGGAGATACTTACAATATTAAAAAAAAAAACCTTTATGGTAGTAAACAGTTATAGCTCGTAAAAAATGTATAAAATAAACGTGCACGTTTTTTAAGCTGACAGCATAATTAATACAGCCATTTGATTCCATGTGTTCAACCGGGTGATTGAACTCAAAATTAGATAACTAGGTTTTTTGTTTGGTTTAATTTTGCTCTACTCATTTCTTTGAACAGACCTTTTCTCGTCCTTACAATATTTCCTTGTGGATAGGGCATGCCTTTTTGTGGAGCCCTCCGCATTTTTTTATCATTACTCTTTTCTCTATGGTCACCATGGTCGGCCCTAATCTTTTTGGGGGATTGGTTTATTTATGCTTTTTGGTATATTATAAACAAAGGGTATTGCGCCAACAATATGTTTACTTGTAGCGTGGCTTGCTTTTAGTTCTGTCCTTGTTTTGGAAATATTCATGACGTGGGATTGGTCTAAAACAGTGATTCTTAACCGAGGCGCCAGCGCCCATTTGTGTGCGTTTTGAAGGTCTGGGGAGGGGGGGGGGGGGGTAAATTTTTAGGATTTAGGGGGCGCTGCAAAAGATCGAGTGGGCATTGTGTCAATATAAAATCACGAGCAATACGCACTGATACATTTTTGCACTTTCTTTAGGCGCTTTAATTTTTATGTCCTGTAATAAACTACTACTAAATTGAGGCATAATATTCAATAGTCAATACCATGTTTTTCACATATCATAAAGGCCTATTCAAAAATGTTTAAAATATCAACCATGAGTGAAAGATATGTACCGTCCTACATAGAGAAAAGTGTGAATTAATTTTCGTTTTGGGGGGGGGGGGGGGGATAATTTTACTGTGGTAAAGGGGGCAATTGTTTCAAAACAGTTAAGAAACACTGGTCTAAAAGCTTCATATAAATTTGCTTCTTACATGTTCCAGTAGGTACATTCAAGTCTACAAGGTCTCCAAGGACACATTTAGTTACTAATATACTCGCTAATCAACTAATATACTCGGCACTCAACTAAAATACTCGCCCAGTCAGAACGGGCATAAGTGATTACAGATTTCATAGTTTCTGAAACAGTCAGCTCCAAGAATAGTCCAATTACAGAATCTTAATTTTTTTAATATGGTCTCCGTGCCACGTTGGTTGACTATCATTTAATTGATAGTGCTTATGTAAGCGGGAAAAAATATTTCATCTCAACATACCCGTTATAAAAGCCATATTGCAGTTGGGTCTTTGAGGACTGTCAATTGGCGGATATTCCTCCCCGTCCTTTATATACGTCCTCATGAGCCCACAGCTCATCGCCCGCAGGATGTCGTTGACAATTTTAGATGTGCCATACAACGGGGATAGGTCCAAAGAGCCTGTTACCGAGTTGATCTGAAAAAAGTTAAAGTACTAATTACGAAGTAGAAATTTGAAATGAAAGTTGTCATCGATTGATCCTCATATAAGCATAATCAATGTGCAGCCTGACTTTTTGAACTTATTCTAAACAATTTTAGAATGGGTTCACTACATTAGTATGGCTCAACGATCCCATGTGATTGTCTAAATATATTTATAAAGAATAATGCCTTATTCGGACATGACAAGTAGTAAGTTGAGTGGCGAGTAATTCGCTACTTGACTTAATTAGTAGCCGCAATAGTAAAGAATTTTAGAGCAGCATTTTCGCTCCCATGGGGCGACATATCGCACGTATCTGCGTCTACGATTGAACTGCGCATGTCAGTGCGCAGGGACGCGTGGAAGGGGACTCTACTCGCCGATAAAATAGAAACAAATGGATTCAATCTACTAAAGAGCTGACTAGCCTACTCTACTAAAATGTGGTGTTCTGATATGTTTAGTTACTAATATACTCGCTATTCAACTAAAATACTCGCCCAGTCAGAATGGGGCATAAGTGATTACAGATTTCATAATTTCTGAAACAGTCAGCTCCAAGAATAGTCCAATTACAGGATCTTACTTTTTATTTTTATTTTATTTTATTTTATTTGGGAGACCAACAGTATACATTATTAATAAGGCAAAATTAATGGTACCATTTACAGGTTTCCAGATTTTAGGTTCTTTATTAATTCTATTATCCTTATCTACCCCCCAAACAAAACTGTTTAAGTTAGACCTTAGTTTTTTTCCAAACATTACAACTGCAGGTTCTAAGCCAGTTATATAGTGTGGTGAATTTCTGTAATCAACTAGAAAATTTGTATATAAGTGAAAAGATTTTAAAGATGGTATGAAAAATTACATAAACAAGTTGATTGAAAGGGATTGTGGAGAGGGTAGGATGGGGGGGGGGGAGATCGGTCTAGTTGAGGTATAGTAGTATACTAATAAAAATACGGATTACAAGAAATAAAAATAAAAGAATGAGAAGTTCATACGATGGTTGTAGTATTAGATGAGTATGTATAGTTGTTAAGTATTGTGAGATCGCCTGTGTAACTTTAAGGAGTGTGGTGTAGAGTTAAAGATGTCAAATTGTGAATAATATGTATTGAAAATATGTGATGCACGATAAATGAAAGAGTTTTGCTTAGAGTTGGTGTTGCATCGAGGGCGGCTAAGAATTTTGTCTGATAATAATTAAATATGATCTCCTCACAGGGCCTAAGTCATTTTGACGACCGTCCGTGGTCGAGTGGTAAGACACTTGACTCCCAATCGGAAGGTCGCGGGTTCGAACCCGGCGTGCGCAAATAAATTTTATTTGATTAATTTGTGTTATTTCACAATTAATTAATAAAAATAATATATACTATATTTGCGGCACGTTCCAG
Organism: Limnephilus auricula; assembly: GCA_951813805.1. Lineage (NCBI taxonomy): Eukaryota > Metazoa > Arthropoda > Insecta > Trichoptera > Limnephilidae > Limnephilus > Limnephilus auricula. The sequence continues at coordinate 38,761,504 of OX638388.1, forward strand.
AGTGAAAGATACTGTCAGTATCGCCCTGGTGTAAGACCACCATTCAGAATTGAAACGTTGCTTAATAATGGCTTTAGCCGTGTTTACTGACTAGATCTGAATAGCTAGGTACTTTCCTACCTTCCTCTTCCCTATCTCCTTCCCTTCTCCACTTTCCTTCAGCCTCACAACATACCCCAATTGGGGATGCCATAGTCTCACTGGCTCCAGACGGGAGCAGTTGGGACTCTTGTGAGGTATTTTCTTTAAAAAATAAAAAAAATCTTTGGTGTGGAGGGTGGATTACGATGTCTTCCAAAACCATTGAATATGAGAATATTTTAAAAGATGTTTCAGCATTTGCTTCGCTGTGGTGTCTAATCTTCAGGAAAATCAGTTTTTCAGCAAAGTGATTGTGCACAGAAGTAATCGTAAATTTACCTGGCGCCCATTTTCCTTCTGACAGCCCAGATCAGCGAATGTCCGGGCCCTAGAGAAGTTTAGGCACTGAATTTTCTCCATCATGTACATGGGGTCCTCCTTGGAGATATGGATGGGCATGCATGTCATATCCATATTATCCGCGTACTGACGGTCGCTCGTGCAGCAGTTGTCTGTATCTGTAGGATCATTCATAGTTTGCATATTACTATATTAGCTAATATTATATACATTATTAAATTAATACTTCACTCTTTACAGCTAATGAGGTCAAGCACATAGAAATCTATAACTGTACAATATTGGATGGATAGGCGTAACTTACTAGGTGATGTGTTTACTATGTTTTAGTAACGCTCGATTCGCCTGTTGATCGGAGAGTTGCATCTAGAAGAGCGTATTTGGGCATTTGAGGAGTATTGTGCCAAAATTTCGGTTCAACAGTTGATCAGTAGAATTGAAAACAACGGCCGTAAATATCTTATGAGTACGCTTGGATTAAATTTGTAATTATATGGAGGAATCAAAATAATGAAAATGCCATTTTAACTGACCTGGGGGATCTTGTATGAGTGACATGTCGTGGGCCATGAACTGTCCGAAGCCGAGGAAGATGATGTTCCCGAAGTGACTCTCGTTGACCCCTTCCGAGAACAGCTTCAGGCTGATCTCCCGTGCCGTGGGCAGCGGTTGCAATCCATCCGTCAGGACGGGCTCTCTGATGCCTGCACCAATCATACACATAAAAAACTGCCTATGGAAACAATGTATTCTCAATTAATTAAGTATGTAAATCAACAAAAACATGACAACAAACATTCATAAAAAACCTTTTTTTTAAATCAGTGAACATATTAGTCACAGTTGTCATTTATTGGTAACCGTAAGAACACAGGATGTTATAAATCAAATTAAATTCATGACAAAACTACATAAACAATAGTAAAGTTACACATCTGCCCTGATTATGGAGGCCGTAATGCGGTCCGAAACGATGGCTAAAGAAGGAGTTAGTGCAACACAACAAAATACCCCAAAAATAAGTCACAAAAAATAGAAAAGTTACTAATGAAATATAGGAAAAATACTCCAATCATTTTTTATATTTATTCAGCCCGCAGCCTGTTCAAACAATAAATAAATAAAAACAATATGCTGGTGTGGTAAGCGAAGAAAGCAGCGCTTTCACGACGTGATTACCTCATATTGGCTTCTTGTACATCAAGAGCTGACACGGACCTTTTAACCACTATCGACGGGTGCCGAACTAAAAGGCATTTTATTCCGTTTCCGATTGCCGTCGATTAGCTTCGTGTTTCTCATTAATAATCATAGAAATGTAAATTATGGTGTTGGATATTGTTTCATAAAACTGTAAGTACAAATTAATGTTTATTTTTTGATTTACACACACAATATATAGGTATAGTATTACTCACCGTCTGCATATTTGGCTGGCAGCAGGTTGTGGTAGATGCCACCCGCCATGGCAGCCCCGGGCAGCAGCGGGTTGGTACAGGACCCGTCAAAGCGCCGAACCACGGAGCTGAAGTTGCACGGCTCCACGGGGAAACCGCAGATGTCCGGCCTGATCTTGGGGTGTCTGGAGCGTGGACAGTAGACACCCAATCAAGAGAAAACATAACATTAGTCACGATAAAGATGGAGCCACTGATAGCTGACCACAGACAAAAAAAAACCTAACAACTTACGATACACACGGCAGTTATCCATTTTGGCAGTCTCCAAGGGGGCAGTGAAGGACGGGGATCAGAGGAATAATAAAATCGTAATGAATTGAAATAAGTAGTACTTAGGTACCATCGCAAGAATCTTGTATTATTGATGGATTAATAGTTTTTTTTTTTTGATAATTTTTATTGTAAAACCGTAAAAAAGTTAGTTGTAGGTACAACATTGCAAGAATCTTGTATTATTGATGGAGTGATAGTATTTTTTTAACTCCTCAGGTTGAGATGGGCTGGACATGTACAGAGAATGCCGGACACACGCGTCCCAAAAAGAATTATGGCTGGACACCTAGGTGGAAAGAGAAAAGTGGGAAGACCCAGACTGAGGTGGGAAGACGAAGTAAGAGGGGATGCAGCACAGCTTCTCCAGATAACAAACTGGAAGTCAGCTGCTGAGGACAGGAGGAGTTGGAGGCGAATGTTGCGGGAGGCCAAAGCTCGATATGGGCTGTAGCGCCATCGAAGAAGAGAAGAAGATAGTATTTTTTGGTTTTGATAATTTTTTTTAAGTAAAACTTCTTTAGACGCGGTATGATGAGTAATTCAGATTTTTTTTGGACAGATATAACGTTTTCAAATGGAAATGACGTTGTGATATCGGTACAATTACTGCCATCTGTGCTTGTTTTTATTTTTAAAGGATTCTCGCCTTCGCTACAATATTTTTATTATTTTCCGAAACTTGGATGAAAAATGAAGAGCGAATCTTGTTCGTAATTTTTATTACATTTCTCACTACAAGTGACCAAACTCAACAGCTGGTGGTGGAGCTAAACATTATGAATCGCTTTACATTTTTCATCCAACATCCAAGTTTCAGTGACCAAACTCAACAGCTGGTGGTGGAGCTAAACATTATGAATCGCTTTACATTTTTCATCCAACATCCAAGTTTCAGATCGCAGTAATTAGTAGTACCTGCCACAACAGTCAAATAAGTTTTACTTCAACGGCGCTTAAATGTTAGACGCACTCATATTTTATTTTCAAAAATCCTTATAATAATGTGTAAACAACCAGAGAAAAAGTTTTTTATTTATTTAGAATGACAGCATTCCAGGGTTACAAATAATCTCAGAATAAAGAAAAAAAAAAAAAATTTATTTTTAACTTTTTAACTTAAAGAGTTAAACCTCAAATTATAATATTTTAATTAATGAAGATAATATTAGCGAAAGTCAATCGAAAATCTGAAACAGAAAAATCAGAAAAAGATACGGATACATCTGGGACTCGAACCCAGGTCCTCCGGCAATCCGGGCCGACGCGCTAACCGTATCTTTTTCTGATTTTTCTGTTTCAGATTTTCGATTGACTTTCGCTAATATTATCTTCATTAATTAAAATATTATAAAGAAAATTTACCCACTTCCATTAATATAAGCTGAAAATGTGGCTTGTGCAATGATGGCGGACTAAACTAGTAAAGGATCGAACCTGCAACACTCGGAAACCCATAAATACACGTTAACTTGGAGGGTATGATCAAATTCCCTCTGTATGTTGTTAATAGATTTAATTTTTGTAACGTCTATTTTAAATAATAAGTCTTGCAGAAAAGTCAATAGATGTCGCCTATTATAAAAATTGATAAATTTATCCTGACACTATCTAGATATCTGATCTACTATCACAATATTTGAGTTGAATCTTGCAATCATACATAAAGATATGCGTTAAGAAAATGAAGATAATGTTGGTAGTTCTCAGTCGAAGTATGATACAGTTAAATATGACCGAATCGGAACGGGATACATTGGTGCAGTGGTTAGCGCAGTGGCCCGGAAAGCCAAAGGTCCCAGTTTTCGAGTCCCAGATGTATCCGTATCTATTTCTGATTTTTCTGTTTCAGATTTTCGATTGAGCTTCACTAATATTATCTTCATTAATTAAAACATCTTGTCTTATTTATTAGGTAATTTCTATTTATAATTGCTTTTCATTAGCATTAAAGAAGAAAAAAGTTTAGGTTATTTAAAATATATTATTCATTCCGGAATGAACAAAACAATTGAAGTACGTAATATTGTAATTCATTTATGAAAGTAACCATTTTTCTGAAAAAGTAATTTTATTTTTTTCTGTAATGAAAAAAATCCTCACTCCGTACAATCGCAGCCGTAAAAGCAACACTATGAGAATTAGACCCTCTTCGAGTGGGTAGCACATGTTATATTATGTAGGTACTTACTAAACTTAGGTAGGTACTTAGATAGATATAGGTACTTAGGGATATACTTAGGTACCTAGGTAGGTACTTAAGTAGGTGCTCATGAAGGTACTTAGATAGGTACTTAGGTAGGTGCCTAAGGTAGGTACTTAGGTAGGTACTTAGTTAGTTAATTAGATAGGTAATTACGTAGGTAGGATTTTTGGTGGGTACTGACATAGGTACTTAGACAGGTACTTAGGTAGATACCTATGTAGGTACTTAGGAAGATACGGTTTTAGCAATTAGTTGTCACACTGTGGGGGATTAATTTTAAATTTATTCTGTTATCAGAACATTGTTTTAATAAATAATTGAAAAATATTGTTTCGATCGTAATGTATATCTCAATTTGACAGTCACTAACGTCAAATTGGCGGGAAACTAAAACAATCAATGCACAGCTTTCTCCAAATGGTACAGGAAATCCTCGTCTGGGTCAACTTAAAAACCAAGTAAAATATATTTCTACTTAAATAAGTGAAAATGTTATTTTCTTCTTTCTAAAATAATAACTTTAAAAAAAAAACTTGAGAAACTGGGCAACTTTGGGGGTCAAGCACAGAGAAGTCGATAATTGTACAATATCGGATCAATAGGCGTAAAGTCGATGTACCGAGAACGGTTTGACTGTTGACAGCCGAACCGATATGGACAGGGAATAAATGAGATATCGTTATACGCTGGCGACACTAGAGGTGTTTTCTATGAATTCATATTCCGAAATGTCAAACGCTAAACAATTACGTAAAAACATTAATTTGGCGATGTTGAACTGAAATACTAATCTAAATACTTATGCATTTGCAGTCTGGATTTCCTTTTTGACACTAAACGGGAGATAATGGGGGGGTTTGGGTCAGTTTCCGAGCAAAAGCACGATCATTGGCGCGAATATTTTCTGTTTGGTCACAGCATATCCCTTTTTCCAAAACCGTTTTTTTGTAATAGGTACCAGGTGTACTAACATGGTCGATCGATATGGAGTTACCGACCGATTGTCGGTAACTTCTCGTCGTTCCCTAGGACAACTGCAGATCGCTAACATATAAACGACAGTTGATATCGAATATATTAAGGACAGTTTGTCTGATCTGATTTGTCCTAGGGAACGATGAGAAGTTACCGACAATCGGTCGGTAACTTCATATCGATCGACCATGCTAGCACTCCAGGGGCGTTACGGTAATTTGCATCCGCATCCGCAAATGCGGAATATTCGCATTAATTCAGACATCTATGCGGATTCATATCTGCAACAAGTAACGACATGTGAAGAAAGTGGGCGGGGCCAGAGTGGCGTGCTTCGCGCGTGTTTGCTGGTTGCTATCTTCGTTGAACGAAGATAGCAACTAGCACGAAGTTCGTTCGCTAACTGTCCAATAGGAAGGCACACATTGGTGGTAAGATCCTTTTAAAATTGAATCGATTTTCATTTATTTATATAGTAATCCTAGTAATCCTAGCGGATGTCTAAATTTTTGCATCCGTAACAACCTAAGAGTATGGATATTAGAGAGACGGCATGTGCAGTGTGCCCGCGCGCTCCAAGTGTGCCTTTTCGAGAATTTTACCCAAACGGCTTACATTGGCTGCTGGTTTTTGGTCTTTTAATACGTTCCGACATTTTTACGACAGCAGCCAGTTTACATGGTGACAGGCAATGTCAGCCGTGTGGGTAGAATTCTCAAAAAGGCACACTTGGAGCGCGCGGGCACACTTCACATGCCGTCTCTAATATCCATACTCTTAGGTAACAACCCTGATAGGTACCTACGTGATTATATAAAAATCTACATGATGACGAACAAAAGGAGACTGATAGATTTGACATTGGAGTAAATGAATATGTATATTGTATATGCTTTACAACAGCACTCGTTTTGTTACATAACAAGAAAAAGGTCTTCAAAAACCCAGAAACCCCTAGGGATAAGTGAAGTAAATAAATGGCTACGAAATAATCTATAGTTCTAAAAAAATACCTAACTTTCAGCAAAACATAGGCTGGTCAACCTCACAGCCGTCCACAGCTACATTTTCATCCCTGCATCGACACTTTCTCAAATGCTGTGCAATAAAAAAAACTTTCTCAAATGCTGAGCTTGTGGCAAAATTGATTATAAGGATAATATTAAATATCTCGGCTTATCCGTTGACCACAAAGTTAAATAGGATTTCCATATTAATTTACCTTTAAAAAATCCGAAAACTATCATGGATCATCAAAATAATACGGATCATCATGTCATTAAATCAATAAAAAATATATAAATTTTGCACTTTGTCAAAGTATTCTACCGTATGGCATATTAGTATGGGGAGGTGCAGCAGGATACTTACCTCAAACCTGTTAAAATAAATCACAAAACAATAATTAGAATTAGGTATAAAGGAACCTGTACAACGTCTGACAGACCAACTAAAGATTAAAAATAAATACCAGACCTAAATTACTGTATCAGAACATCACCTCACCACATACCAAGAGCAAAAATAAATTAACACTAGAACCCAGCAAATTCATACTACCAGAATTGGCTCTGAACCGAACTTTGTGGCAATTCAAACTAAATCTTCTTTTGGTCAAAGAAATTATTTTTATCAGGCTCCATTTACTTATACATATTTTATAGCCTTCCAGAGAATATTATAAAACCATCTAATTCCTCGTGCACTTTTAAAAAGATTATTTGTGTTACCCAATTGATTTTTTCATCTTTGTCCTTTCTAGATTATTAGTATAGAAGTATAGATATTATTTTGTCTAAATATTTTTTTTCATCTTTGTCCTGCTAAATTAACCCTTTTAAAATTTGGCGTACGAGTATTTTGTCAGAGGATAAAAATATTCCCGCTTTGCAATAAAATCCAAATAAATGGAAAAATTGTGAACGTATCCAAAAACTAAAAACTGTTTTCGAAAGGTGATGAAATAAGTTTTCTAATTTTATTATTAGAAATAACTATGTAAATTTTTGTTAGTATGTTTATATTTCATAGATAAAATATGCGTATTCTTTGTATGCAATTATATTGAATAATATAAACAGAATATATATGTATTCATATTTAATAAAATATAAAAAAAATATAATATGTTAATTAATTATCCACCTCGGAACAGACTGTAGGCGCCTTTAGTATTCCCGAAATGGAACGGTGACGGGAATGACTCACTCCATCTAATTTATTTAATACGAGTGAAAGAGAGGCAAGAAAATGATTAGATACTTTTTGCATCTCCCTCACTCGTATTAAATAAATGAGAGCCGTTACCGTCGCCGTGCCGTTTCCGTCGGAACTATAAGAGCAGCCTTTGTCTAAAACAAATAAAATAAACGCCCGAGATGGCGGCACTGAAATTGAAGTGAATAGCAAGAAGAAAGAATCCGAACTTTTCCAATTATTTATCGCTTTCACCCTTCAAAGGTGTTCTAGGCCATCATTTAAAATTACGGAGAAATTTAAGGTGAATTAAAATATTAATTTTATTTATGTAGGCAAATTTCAAAATTTTAATGTAGATTGGAGTCGAGTTCAGACTTAGAAGAGATGAGATGTTGAATGGAGGGGAGGCAATTTTAGATAAAGCTTGATAAAAGAGAGGATATTTGTTTAGAGAGAGACAATAAAATAATATGTGATCTAAAGTTCCCACTTCTAGACCACAGAATGTACATTTGTACAATCTGGGGAGTCAAGGACGTGAATTTTAAAAAGGCGAGAAGGAACAGAACAATGTCCGATTCTCATTCGAATGAGTGAGGAAATTTTTTTTTTTTTGGAAAAATGGGGGAATTGTTGAAACCACGGTTTTATTGGGATAGCTCTTTGTATTGAGGCATAGACGACTTCCTTGGATTGATAAGCAATGTGCCAATATTCTGCCTAAACATTGCGGGATCTATTTTTGATGATGGAAAAATGTCAGATAGGGGAATGTGGTTCACGAGGGTACGCGGGTTCAAATCCTGCCGTACGCAAATACATTTTTTTGATAGATTTTCTGTTGTTTCACAATCAGTTAAATTAAAATTATATATACTTCCAGAGAGGAAGATATTCTCAGTATCGCCCTGGTGTAAGACCACCATGCATAGTTGTTGCAACCATCATGCACAACAACACGAAACGCGGCTTGAAAATTCGTGTTTGGTAACCAGAATTGCCAGCTTCTTCTTCCCCATATCCTTCCCCTCCTCACTACCATCAGCTTCACAACATACCCCAGTGGGGACGCCATAGTCTTACTGGCTCCCGAATAAATAAAAATTGTTGACTAAATTTGTTGCATAAAATATCGAATAAAACAAATGGCTTTTAAAAACCAATTAATTGTTGGTAAATAAGTATTTAACTAAACAATGCTTACCCTATCCCCGCAGCATCAGGCAGCGGATGAGGCAAAGCCGCTAAAGACTCGTCGAATATACAAAACAGCACCCCACAGAATAGCACGTACATTTGAACCATTTTACGGAACACTTATGAATATGTAGTTAACAATGATGAAAATATTCGAATCTGTACATGTTTGTAGCCCAAACTATCAAGTTAGGTGCCAAGTGGACCACTTTGACCGAAGACTAAAAAGAACTAAAAATATTATAGAATCACGATAACTACAAAGCATTTATATTTGCTCAGCATTTATATCTTAAAGTCGTGATTATAAAGCAGCAAGAAAAACGTAATTTTCCGCCTGTCGGTTGCAATATTACGAGTATATTTGGCATTCGTTTGTGACGGATTATCAACACCCCTTTTCCTTTCATTGTATGGTTAGTACAATCATTTGGTAGTTTTACCTGGAAAGTTTTCCGGGAGTTATGAAAATTGGTAATATTATAGATTTCGATGTGCTCCTTCCGAATTTCAACATTTCCACTTCATATCTTTGCCGCTCGCGCCGCCATTTTGGAAAAATGGCGCCTAACTGCAGTTTTTTGACAATATCTCCTTTCCGTTTATTTTACGATAAAAAAACATGTATCGTCAAAATAAATTAGAGAAAATTTTCTACAATTTAAGTCTAGACAACTTTTTTGTAAAATCAATAGTTTTGACGTACGAGCGCCGCAAAATAATATTCAAAATGCGATTTGTATAAAAAAACTCATTTTCACACGTTACGCGGGTGTAAGCGAACAAGCGGTGCGTTTTTTTATCATGGTGTCTGTCCCCTGTAGGCATAATCGACATGTAATGCACAATTTCGAAATTTAGAGCAATCTTCTTCGCTTTGCTGTTCCTGATGGACCGGGCGTTGTGAGTCCGTCTTCGGTATCGATCGAGACGTCATAGACCGAAATTTCATTCGCATTATCTGCGATGGGATTATCAGACTCATCACAAGCCTCTTCGTTTTCGTTTCCATCACATCCATTTTTCCATTAGAATATAAGAATACTTACTCAAATATTGGAAAAAAACATGGTGGGCTTTCAAAAAATTGTATTCACTTTTAAACGAGGTGGTTGGTGTTTCTGCCGATGCCTATGGCAGTTCGTCGGTTCACATTGAACTAATAAATAATAACTAATTATAACGGTGAAAGGCTTACCTACATACTTTACTGAGAAAAAGATAATTAAAGTGAGGGTGGGTAAACATACATCCAATAATATCTCATCAAATTTTTTTACCATTCAAAATACTCTATATTAGTATCTACCATAGCTGTTTGGTTTTGAAATGAGAATAATATGGTCCAGCTGGTTAAGCTATACGGGATATTTGAAGGGTGGTCAAAAACTTATTTTTCAGTGTTAATATTTTTTTGTTGTTTTAAAATCCGATATTACCCTCCAGTGAGTGATTGGATTCCTGACATAATTTGAAGTAAAACATGTTAATGATATTTTGGTATTTTTTTGTTTTTTTCGTCAAAACCAAGCAAAAAAATATTCTTCCAAATGTCATCACTGGTAACCCAGCCGAGTAACCGCCCAACCCCTTACCCCGCCCAATACAATATCTACTGATTTTTTTAATGTTTTTAGTTACTAAGTGACCAGCTCAGATATGGGGGCTCCATCGAGGCCAGAGTTAAGTTAGCCTCTCAGAAACTGGGCGTACTGTACAGGGCCCGCAGATACTTTAATAGTACACAACTGCTAACCCTGTACAAATCGCAAGTGCGCCCCACGGTTGAATTTGGCAGCCACCTCTGGTCTGGAGCCCCAAAGTACCTGAAAAACACCCTCGACTCTGTGCAGAAACGGGCGGTCCGTTTGATAGATTCTCCCGTCTTAACAAACGGATTGCAATCTTTAGAGCACAGGCGTCGGGTAGGAATGCTTTCCTTGTTCTACCGGTATTTCAATGGAAGATGCTCCGAGGAACTAGCCTCATTGATCCCCTCGGCACCGGTGCATAGTCGGGAAACACGCCAAACGCTCGCCCAACATATGTACACGGTTGACATTTGTCACATGAGAACGGGACGCTTCTACGACTCGTTCTTGTGTTCAACAGCTCGGCTGTGGAACGATTTGCCGGCCTCTGTGTTTCCTCCTTCCTATAACATGGGTCTCTTCAAGACCCACGTTCACTCCTTCCTCTCCTCAAAAAGACCCTCCTCACAGCATCTTCAAAGATGACATAGGCCCTGAGGGAAATTATTTTCCTCAGGGCCTCCTGTGTGGAGTTAATGTAAAAAAAAAAAAAAAAAGTTGAAAAAAAAATTTTAATGTCACCGGAGACCAAAATTTCAATTATATTTTTACCCCAAATAATGCCAGGAATCACTGGTTACAGTAACCAAAACCCCCCAAATAACCAAAAGTATATATTTTAAATATAAATTGAATTGTTGGTTGAGTGTGCTTTTTATACGGATTAAATATATTAGGTATATTCAACTAATTCAACATATTTTTTCGCATCTCCCATATACTGAACTTATTAGTTCTCTCTATATTACCATTAATTATCTCTATATTTTTCTATAGTACCCACAATATTTTCCCGCATTGCATAATAATACTTTGGTGACTTGTACAATAGCAGGATATTTGCTTTAGGTAGGTAGGTGTCATTGAACGTGGAAACGCCGATGATCAAAGATTTGACCTCATCCAACTATTATTCAATTTCTTAACTTAGGTTCAAGTATTCAAAAGTAGCTGTCCCGGTGTGGGTTTGTTTTTTAAGCAAATCTACTTTTTTAATTCCGAAAGTTATGAGATTTTGCATACTTGACCTTTAAAATTGGAGGATGGTGATACTTTGCAGTATTTCAACAATTATTTATGAAATTTTGCACACTTGGTGTTAAAAATAAAGGAAAAATGCTAAAAATATCTGATTTCTAGAAAGTGAGGCCGGACAACGCCATTATAATTGATTCTAATCTAATCTTAGTCCAGTCAAAATAGATGAAAAAAAGTGCTGAGTTTGCATTAATTCCGGACAAGCTGAATTTTTGTACGGGTCTTGAATACGGCATTACAAATGTTATGTCAAAAGTACCCATCGATCTAGCGTTAGCGTTGTTTTTTATCCGAGGTCAAAGGTCATAAATTTTGGTTTTTTTGCGTATATCTCGGAAACGGTGAGAGATACCGAAAAAAATTTAGAAAAGAGTTTGTAGATCGCAAAATTTTCAAAAAAAATATTAATCCTTTTTTTCCTACGAAGTACCTTTATCCAGTTTCAAAGTAATATGCACTCATATGCGCACATCATCGGGTCATATTGGAATATTGGTTTTTGTGACTCGTGCACTCATTACGTGGAAAATATACGATTCTGAGTGAGTCAACGTCTATCCCTAATTTCATTAGTTAATTGGCTTTGAGTAACATGTGCCTGGGACTGACGGGTTTTACCTGCATTTTTCGGATTTTCCATAGAAACCGGTGAACACCTGCATTTTTCGGATTTTTAAAAAAAACTGGCGTTTTTCGAGGGACGTAACCCTAGTAAATCCAGTCAGTTTTGATCCAAAATAATTCGAGAACAATGCTTCAATGAACAAATCTAACGATCTACAAACTCTTCTCATATTTTTCGGTAGCCCTCACCGTTTCAGAGATATACCCAAAAAACTTGTGACCTTTGACCTCGGATAAAAAACAACGCTAACGCTAGATCGATGGGGACTTTTGACATAACATTTGTAATGCCGTATTCAAGACCCGTAAAAAAATTCAGCTTGTCCGGAATTAATGCAAACTCAGCACTTTTTTTCATCTATTTTGACTGGACTAAGATTAGATTAGAATCAATTATAATGGCGTTGTCCGGGCTATACACACTTTCTAGAAATCAGATATTTTTTTGCATTTTTCCTTTATTTTTAAAGCCAAGTGTGCAAAATTTCATAAATAATTGTTGAAATACTGCAAAGGGGTGGTTTTTTGAAATCCCATGAAGATAGGACCATCCTCCAATTTTAAAGGTCCGAAAAACTCTGCGTAAAGCATGTAGGCACAACACCCACGATTTCAGCTATTAAAGATATAAATATTGCTTACCAACTTTTGCAATAATTGTTTACTTTTCAGGCATGATTTTTTTTTCATTTTCAACTCGGTATCTATAGGTAGGTATTACTATTAAGTTGTAGTTATTTCAACCGTGACAGTGAGCAGTGACAGGTCTGAACATATACCTGCCTATTTCACAACCGTCCTCTCCCTCATCTCCTTAACATACCTACCCTAAACGGATAGGTATGCAATGGTCAGACGGCCTCAGGTACCTAGTTGATTGTTCACTTTAAAAAAATGCTAAGTATAGAATTAGTTTCCACAGAAATTTTTGTAAAGGCCCTCCGCTCATGAAGAAACTTAAACTAAACTAAAACTGGCGGGTGGGTATGGTTTCCAATCAAATTTCTATCATGGCGCTACTCCATTTTAAGATTTCAGTAATTATCTCAGCTTGTTTAACCATAGACAAGGAACACTTCAGCACTCATCTGTCGCTGTCATATTGGCGATGGCGATTAAAAAACAAAAAAAAAACTCAAAAACTTACAAGAAAACTGGCGCACGCAACCACGGCAACCTGGCAAAGGCCGGCCACGGCAACTAGCACGGCGAGTTACTGCTTGCATTGCCATTGACAAAGGGTTTTTGAGAAGTTCTGTAGTGTGCGGACCATCAAATTGATATACACAGGATAGCGAGTTGAGTTGCAACGATTTAGGCGCTCCGCCCACTGAGGCAACTGAAAACCAACTAAAACCGGCTGTTTTCTCTGTCTTGATTGGTCAAAAAGCTTGTTTAACCATATATGAAGAACAATCAGCTGACAGCTCGCAACCTAGCAACGGCCGCCCAGGGTAATCAGCTGTGACAGTCGCAAGATGGTCGCAAGTCACCGCTTGCGTTACCATTGACAACGGGGTTTTGTGTGATTTTGTAGTGTGCGGGCCATCACATTGTCATACAAAGACAGTTGGCAGTTGAGAGTTTTCAGTTGCCTGAGTGGGCGGAGGCGCTTAGTATAATTTAGGCTAATCCCGGGGTCACTCCAATGATAAATGTTTATATATTATTTTAAGTTCGAAAAACCATGAAAGCGGTAGGTACCTACTTTTGGGTTATGGCAGGGTACTGTCACAATAATATTATTAGGTAGGTAGATACTATTCCTCATTTGAAAAAAGATTTTATAGAGAAATATAAAAAAGATACATAAAGCAGGTACAGAAAAAACACAATATTAAATTTATTTATTTAGAATGAGTAAAGCATGGAGATGTCAAATACAAAAATAACATTTTATCGACATAAGTCTATTATTAATCAATAGAGATAAACATGCGGTTAGGTTAAATTATTAATAAAATGGATTAAGCGTTCGGATTTGAAGATTTCCTCTGAGACGTGTATCCAATCCTTTGGTGAATTTCTTTGGTGGTCTTTGGCCCAAGGTTCCAGGTTATTGGAGAATAAAGTGATGATTGATTGGGATCCTGCAGGTTTGATTGATCCTTGTTGGTGGATTGGCTTGCGTTGGCCTGTTGGCGCTTCATGGCGATGAATTCTTCCAAATCGTCGAGTTTCAATTCGATGCTCGTCAAAGGCCGTCGAATCATCTGTAAAAACAACAAAATACGGTAAGTACCTACCGATTTTTCGAACTCAATGATTTAGGTATATCGGTTCGGTAAAACTCTTCAAGCCACAAAATGAACACTTTACAGGAGACGATAAAAACAAATAAATATAAATAAATTCGTAAAACTACTTAAAAAACTCAAAGTTTATTCGAAAGAGGTTTTCTATTTTTCAAAATTTTAAAGTAAAATATTGATATCTATTTATAACTTTGAAAGGCTAGATGATACCCGGCATGCGTTGTAATGCCAATTTAATAAATAAATTGTTTCTCCCTTCGTATCATTTTCCATTCGTTCCCGTTCCCCTTCCGACTACTCTTCCTCTTCCCCTCCCGCGTTCACCTCCCCTCTCCCACTCTCCCTTTCTTCGCCTTCCCCTCTCCCTCGTCCCCCCTCCCGCGAAGCCCCCCTCTTTAATTCCCCAATCGACCCTCACGCATACCCCTCCCCGCCGCCTAACTCCATAAAATACACCCATTTTTCCAACAACTCGCTTAACTATTTAATTTTTTTACGCAATTTTCATAATGCCAGAGCTCACCAGTATAGATATAGAAGTATTCACGGGCATGTTCACAACAATTCAAAAAAAATAAATAGCAATCCGATGAAATTTTAATCACAATCGTAAGAATAGTATAAGAAATAATTTCATAACGCCAGAGCTCACTATCCTATATAACCATCCTGGATATGCGCACATCATATTCCCAAAGTTTCATCGCAATCGGATGAACGGTATGGTCGCGCATAAGGTACGAACAAACAAACAAACAAACAAACGAATAAAGATTAATTTTTATATTATATATTTGGGAGTTGAGAAATTACATCTGTAGTTTTTTGAAATAACCTATAAAATTAGTTTTCAGTATTAAAAATGTCAAGGTAAATTCAGCAAAAAATATTTTACCGTATCAGAACAGAATAAAATTAAACAATTTAAAATAAAACTTACATTGGAAATAAATATTTTGTACAAAATATATTATAATATGTAACCAAAGTAAGAATCGTGGCTCCCTTATCAGGCACAAGAGCTCCTCTTTTCTGATAAGGTATACATGACCAATCATGACAAATATAATATTTTGTAAAATATATATATAAAAAAATGAGTGCGTCTAACCTTTCAGAAAGAGCCATTGACCAGCGGCTGAGAATAAAAGTTTAAAAATGCTTGCAACTGTACAGGCAGTTACCGATGAGAAAGATCGATTATTCACCGTATCAAATTTTTTAAATTAAAAATTTAATATCGATTTATTTTATTCAAAACTTGCCGTGATATATACCTACATTCAAGTATCAAGGAAGCAATAAAAATGCTCAAAACGCACGATGATAAATTATTAAATATCGTGTACTTCTTGAAGGTATTTTTTAATCATAGGTACTTATGATTTTTCAACAAAGTCTAAACAAAATAAGTGTGTAAAAAAATCTCAAATATTTTAGTTTGTAAGACCTTAAATAAATAGAAAAGCTGAGATATTTTCGTCACAAAACACGTTCTCGGATTTATTTTTAATGATTTTATTTAACTAAAATCAAAATTCGGAAAAATTTGTTTACTAGATTATGTATTGATTTATTTTGTTGTATGATTATATAATTTGAAATTTGTGTTGTATAATACAATACGTCGTTTGAAAATTGAACAAATCTGCCAACGTCCAACGGTAGTATATTAAAAATAAATTTAGTTTTTCAAAATTAAAAAAATGCGTTTACCAGATAAACTAACAATCTTTCAAAGTCAATTTACGTTTTTTTTTGTAAAAAGAGTCAATACGCCTAGAATTTGATTTAAAAATGACTAATTTCCGGGCGCGGTTGAAGTCAAAATTCTTTGACTAAAAACTAAGTAAAAACTTACACTTTTTATATTTTATACATAATAAGGCATTGATATATATATAACTCAATGTAATAGGGTTGTTTATTTTTTTTGTTTATAATTATGTATAGACGAATTTGTAAAATTTTCCTGCGATTCAGTCATTTGAATTATAAACAACACTATTTTTATTGTCACACTTCTGCCACTTTTTACTTCAATAGCTAGAATTCACAAGAATCAGAGCGATAAACAAGACAAACCAATATGTTCATCTACAATCTTTAGATAAATCATATAATAATCAACAAAACATAGCAAACAACTGTTGAAATTTCCTGAAACATCAGTAAACAAGATAAACGGATCACGTCTGAGTTTGATTTGACGTTTTGTTATTCGATGCTAGGCGTCGTACTCACTGTTTGAAATATAAATCGAACGTCATGTTATTTTCGTCCAAAAAAGATCTGGGTTACTCTTGGTAATTAATGCCCCTAAAGAAGTCTTACTTCAAAAATGTAACCAAAATGTTTTATATCACAATACATATATATATTTTTTAAATGTAAATATAAAAATATATTAAATTAAAACAAATAACTTTGTTTAAACCACTTATAAACTTATTAGTGGTTTAAACAAAGTTATTTGTTTTAATTTAATTCAAAATGACGCCACAAAGTGATTTTGCGAAGTTTGAAGAAATAAAAATATATCATCGCGATTGATTTTTGGGATCAGGGCATACCTATCTGCCCTGATGACATTGATATATATGTGCCTGATGCCTCTATGCCTGATGATTTGATGATGGACACTAGCTCACTGCAACCGAAACGTCGACTAAATGAGGAAGCGCAACACAGCATAATAACGCAAAAAATTATACTGTGGCTTAGCAATAAGTAGGTAAGTTGAGAAAATATTGAACACGCTTTGACATTTTAACATAATATTATACAAAATTACCAATTGATAAAAAATCACATTTCTTAGAAAAGTACATAATAAAATAATAATAGTTACTTTCTAACACAGTAAAGGGCTGAGTTAACTTTAGTGTTATATTATTTCAATGGTTAATGAATACTTCTACCTGGAAAGGTCGAAAATCAAAATACTGGAAAACATCAAAATGTACAAAGAACCGCAAGTTTCAAATAAATAATGTTTCGTTTTCAAAGTTGTTAGTTTTGCCGCCATGCAAACACTAGTAGATTCTTGAATTATTGTTGTCCTCAGGTTGGCGGCCATTCTAAGGCGACGCTTTTTCCAACGGTGACAGCTCCGTAGCGTGCTCGTGTTGTTAGCAATATTTCGATACGTTTACGCTATATTTGATAACATTTGCGTTTTGAAAATACAATAAACTAAACAATTCAAAATGTTATATTTGGAGGATTACCTTGAAAGTAAGTAGATTGGTCAAATCACGACAATGCTCGACGACGCTACCTTCAGGGCGTTTCTGGGCCTCTTTGCCAATCAGTACTACCAACCTAAAACTAAATATTGTCGCGGATTTATTTGAAATCATAAATAACTTCATGTTTGACGTTTTGCAGTTGTCAAAGCGATTCTAGTTTTTCAAAAAAAACAATCTTTCATTTTTCGTCATATTTTCAGTGATTGAGCACCTGCCTCAGGAATTGCGAGATCGCTTCACAGAAATGAGGGAATTAGACTTGTCCGTCCAAAGTGAGTATTTTATGACAATGTTACTGTTTTGCATATGTAACCTTATATTTTACAATGCATCACAGATAAACCTTATTATTAACATGAAATTATTTTCCAGACAGTATGGACTCCTTGGAGAAGCGGGTTCGCCAACTGTTTGGCAACTGTCGCCGAGGAGATGTGACAACGGATTTGGCTAACCAAGACTTTGGCGATATCAGAAGAGATTATTACAGAACTCTGGAAGACGCCGATGAGAAAGTACAACTCGCTAATCAAATGTACGAACTTGTTGAACGATACCTGCGAAAATTAGGTATGTGATGAATTCAATACTTTATTATTATTTTGAATCTAATATTAAATTTACAAAGGAATGATCAAACTCAACATAAAATAAACTGAACTAGGTTTATAATGCATTCATCGATCAAAACCTGTAAACATTTTTTTAATGCTGCCATCATATCAGCTTTACAGAATAGTTAGCTTATTTTGTGAAAAATTCTATGAAAATTGTTGACTTGGACTACTGCGTCTGTGATTAAAATGATGTCCCCATTTTTTTTCGTTTTTACTATTAATTGTTAATTCGTTTCAAATGTATGATTATTTGCTTCTCCTTATTTGTTAAAGTATAATTAAGAACTATATTATTTTTGTCCTATTGTCACCATTTCATAGTGAAAATGTTAGATATTTTAGTGAATTTACAATTGTATTTTCATCTGCCTTTTGTGCCCCCTTCTTCCGACAGCCATCTTGGTTCATGGATAGCCAGTGTTGTGGCCAAATTACCCATTATTCTATACAAATATTATAAGCCTAGCATATACAGTGAAACTCTCTTATAAGGTTTTCAAAGTACCGAAAAGTAAAAAAAATTGTTTAAAAAAGACAATTTTTTTTTTGTCAGTTTTCACCGGACTGTAAAAACAAACTGTCTTAACCTTTTGGATGCGTTAATCGACTATAAGCCATGGCCTATACACATTGATTTACATAAACACGCTTTTTAGTATTTTAGTTGCATAAGCGATGAGATATGAAATTAATATTTCTATTTTTGATACTGAGAATTTGTGGTGGGATTCCATTATAATGGTATATTAAAACAATTTAAATATTTATCCTTTTTTTTTACTTACCGGTTTCAGCATTTCATGGTCATCTTCAGACTGATACAATTATTCCTAAACTATTGTTTATATACACAACATTTGTGGAGAGGGGTATACAATGATTTTATTACAATTACAGTGAAACTCTCTTAAGAGGTTTTCCAAGGGACAGGAATAAAAAACTTCTTAAGCATGACTTCTTAAGAGGGTTTCGCTGTATTTTTTATTTGTTATGTTATGTTGCATTTCACAGCTGAATTTCATTATTTGGTTATTATAAGCAATTGTACCAGTCGGAAGATGACCGTGATAGGCTGGAACCGGTAACGATCAAAAATAAAAAAACGTGGAAAAAACATTAAAGTTACACATTAAACATTAAAAACATTGTTTGATAAACTTGTCGTACTCCGCCTGTCAGATCACTATGGAATGTTTCTTATTTAAATAGTTAGATTTTGCTTTATTATTATGAAAAGTGAGTATTTATGTTGGGCGAGATGACAATAGAGTCTTCTTATATTTTAATTTAGTTAAAATGAATTCACTTACGCAAAGTGTTCGACGCCATGATTTCCCTAGTGAAGCGGAGTACTACAACTTTACCAATTGTTTTAATAGGTCAAGATATGAAATTAGTGGAATTTTTTTTTGTCTGACGCGTTCAAAGTGTAATGCGTTAAATCTTGTAACCTATTTCCTTTGGCTACATTATAAGTGGGTTTGGCTGTATTATGGAAATGTACATTTCTGTGTCCAAGAAGTGTTTGTTCTGAGCGTTATAATATTTGTGTGTGCCTTTCCAGACACTGAACTGTACAAATTCAAGTGTGAATTGGAGGCGGATAATAAGGGTATCACGGAGCTGCTGGAGAAGCGCTCGCTGGAGCTGGACCAGCCCAGCTCCCTCGGTCAGACCAACCAGCCTGGTCAGCATAAAGAGAATAGGTACTGGACAGAACACTGGAATGCTCATGTTTCTTCTCGCCGGGTTACTTTGCAACACAGGGTTCTTGCTGCTGTTAGACATGCACTTCTGCATTGAGAGATTGATCACCTGACCACGGTGAATTCATTTTAAATTGAAACATGCTTCAAGATCTGTAGTTTCTATATTTCACCGCGGTCAATCTCTCGGTATGGCCAGTTTACCTCATTACTTGGGCCGTTGAGAAGGTATTGTTTTCATAAACAATTTTCTCAGGACTTACAACAATTTCATTATGTATATGAATAAGATTTTAGTTTTTATTTCAATATATCTTACAAATATTGAGTTACAATCGCAATGCATATGCAAAAAGGGTATATTTTATTGCAAAGTGATTTATTCTCAGTTCATCTCAGGTGACACAAGCAGTTGTTGGGAGTGGAAAACACAAGTAGATGCAGGAAATGTGAAGAGGATGAAGAGATTCCAATTCACCTATGGTGACAATGTCCCGCTTTATTGGGAAGACATAACCACATATCCAATGACAACCCTGGTCAACTTTATAAAATTTACCGGGTTACTGTTAGGAATGAGGTGAAATGGGAGATAGCACAATGGGCCTATGGCTTAAGTGCTTACGGGAACTATACGTAAACTGTCTCCGCTTCAATAAAATTAAATATTCTCAGTGAACAAATCGCAACCGGTATTTTGGTGATCTTGAAAATCTTTAAAAATATATTTTGTAAATATAAGAAAAAACCTGAAAATTTCCTTTTTGCAATGAGAACTCTGTCGCAGTAGTCTTGCGTACTTGTGAACATAAGGCATGATGTTTAACCGCAACCAAAAGATGCGTCGGATGTCAAAGTGGGGGTCTCTTTTATCCGCTTTCATGTTCCTCGCAGCTTTTGGTCTCGACTGTCAGTTGATCGCGCATTTACTGAAGGGAGTAAATGCGATCAATCTATGGATTCCAACAGCTTAAATCTTTGAGTGTTCAGCATTTGTGCAGAAAATGCATCATCAAGTTATTATATCATTATTTTGTATTTTCCAGCTCCTTTGTTAATATTGTTTCTTGGTCTGTGAATCAAACAACAATAAATTATCTTTCGCATTAATGAAACTTTTATATAAATTAAATTATAATTAAGTCTGAATAGGTAATTGGATTTTCATGCATTCCTGTGGCAAAAAAAAATACGGTGAAACTCTCCGAAGAAATTTTCCAAGGGACCGGAAAAAACTTATTAGGCCAGAAAACTTTGTATGTGGGATAATTGGGTCATTCAATCTTTAAGGGACTAAAAAAAACAAAACATCTTTACAGGGTTTCACTGTAACCTTCAAAGTGCATTCTGCATTGAAAAAAAAGGATTGTTCAACTTCGTTTGGGCCAACAGAACTAGTTGTGATTTTACACAACAGCAATAACATTGACAATATATTTAGAGTTTGGGACTTGGTGGTAGGGAAGCAACCCTACTATAGTCGAGTTTCAGATTTATAATCTGTCTATTTGCAGGTACAGAGTGCGGGCGGAGAAACGCCGAGAGAGTTGGGGCGGCAGCACTAGTTCAGTGTCAGGAGGGGGCACTGGGCGGGGGATGGAGCAAGGGGCGGGGGCCTCTGGGGGCAGGGGGGCTGAGAGCAGAGCTCTAGTGGCCGCCACGGCACCGCTGGCTCTGTCAAGAACTGATTCCGCCATACAAGTAAGATGACATTTCTGCATTCTACATATTGTAATTTTCTAAAGAGTTGCATCATACCAAGATTTATTGCAATTGAGTAATATTTTATTTTGAAAGGCCACACTTGAAAAACTGACAGCCTTACTAAAAAAACACTCCGCGGCCGTTAAACGGTGTTTCTGTAGCACGTTGTGTAAAGTCTGTACATTTCGTTTTTCAAATTCTTACTAAACAAAATATATGGTTTTGATCTGACAACGTCGCCATTTTACCAGCCTTACTAATAAACTTTCTGAAAAATTTGTACAATGGTCAAACAACCATGTATAAAGAATCCTTACTAATTAAGAACTGACAAAAAATTGTTCATGGAAAGATATGTACATTGCTTACACGGCCAAGGAGGGTAGTTTATCTGTTGTATATATTTGTTCCATTTGTAATTTTCAACGAATTCCGAATTTTTTTTTTAATGTCCTATATATTTATTATTTTTTGAGATGTCGTAAAAACAAATACCATTTTAGAACCAAAATTTAATTACCTTTAAGATTTTCATATCTAAAATATACTTAAATGTTTAAAAACTGTAGTATTTTAAGATTCAAACATCAAGTTGAAAAAAAAAACTCACTTACCCCAAACACTTTCTATTAAAACATTGAAATATTTGGAAAAATTCAAAATTCAAAAAACACAGTCCTTTTATTTAATGATTTTAAAATAAATCTGTCACCTCACTTTTTACTCCTTCAAACAATAAAAAAATATAAAAAAATCTTGAAATTCGCTTTTCGTTTCCAAAAATTTACAATAAAAAAACTCACGTTTGAATACATTGCTTGCACATCTTAAGGCATTAATTTCTTTGATACGTTTACTAAAATTTGTATTAGACATTTTAGTCACCAAAAAACATCACTTTCAAGAATTTATAATAAAATAAAGATCTTAAAATGCAAATTATTTCTGAACATAACCTATGAACCATTTTCTGACAGCTTAATTTAGAACACACGATTTTAGTGCCACAATTTGACTTAAACTAACAAAAAACAACACAAATTAATAGCAAATATATTGAATACATGAATATAAGTGCGAATTAGTCATAAAGATTGAAATCATTAACTAAAAGATCATATTAATCAGACAAACATTCGCGACTGACTTTTTTCCGTAGAGTTAGCGTACGCGGTTATATTTTCGGCAATGCGCAGGCGCATCAATCACACCACCTAGCGGATTATTATGAAAACTCCAATTTACAAGTAAAATTTCCAGCGTTGCCACATGTAAAGATTCACAAAAACACCGTTTAACGGCCGCGGAGTGTTTATTTTTTTAGTAAGGCCGTGAATATTTAAATTTAAATAGATATTACATTTCCAAGTATAGTTTGATAAGCTTAACTTTGCAGTCGAGATGCGCCAGCAATATCGGTTAATTGATATTTTAAAATCATTGAGATCATTAAGTGCGTATTTCTTTCAATTTTTAAGATTGAAATATTTTTTTTTTTACAAAAATTAATTTAGTTAGTGTACCTACATGTATACATAAAATAAATTACCTAAGCATATCGCAATTTTTTTATACAATTTATTCCGATATTGCCGTTGCATTGATGATACCTATGGTTTTATTCCTATTTCATGGTTTTCCATATTTTGTACCCTTTTTTAATTTTTTTTTTTTTATTTAAGTTTTTATTCCAACATGACCGGGAGGATAGTGCAATCCCAGTCTGCCATATTACATAAACAACTATAACATATATTAATTATAAACTCTAAAAGAAAAGAAGAAATAAAAATTAATAAACTAATTTATAATCCTCATCTTTAAATCATCATGAACTTCCATGGCAAAATATTGTTTTAATTTCTTGTTAAAGATTTGTTTATGATTTCCAGGCTGCCTTAGGAAGAGGAGTGGCAGAAAGCAGCAGCCCCGGGGGCTACACTCTGGGCCACATGGGGGCTGGCAACGCCATTGCTGCTGCCGCTAGTCAGGCCATAGCAGCCACCCAACAGGTACTTTACTTACTTTGGTACTTACTTTAAAGATTTAACTTTATTATTGGAATGAATGTGTGGTAGGTACTTTATCGAAATGTTTTCTTTAATTTTATTTGAATGTATTCCATTTAGTGTAGGTGCCCACAAAATCAATTGAAATTGGGGTAGGTACTTTCTTGTAATATTTTGTTGAAATAATTTTATTTGATTTTATTTAATGTGTTCCATTTTTAAAGTGTACCCAAATAAGTAAAGCACTAAATTTGTTTTGATAGATCGATTATTCGAGGGAAAAACAATGGGGTCAGAAAAGGGTTTCAGTTTGAAGATTAAAGTAATATGTTGTATAAGTGACGCACCTACGTAATTTGTAAATGAACACAAGAGGTGTAAATTGACAATAACAAACAAGGAGAATGACTTTCAACAACTGTTGTCAGAATATGTGCTAAACACAACAATGGTTGAACACTTCAATTGACTCGACCTAGAAAACACAATTTTAGCCTTTTGTGACACAAAAATGATATGTAAGTGATCTTCAAGATTAAAAGTGTATATGTATTAGCATTTTGTGAAATAAGAGTGCTTCCTGAAGGTACAATATGAATAATTCTATTATTCTACTTTGATATTCTGAATGGTGATCTTTCACCAAGGTGATACTTTGAATATCTACCACTGCGGGTCTGTTTTGAGTCCTTATTGACAATATAAGTCTGTTTAGATGCAACAGGGTCGTCGCACCGCCTCGCTGAAGGCCTCTTACGAGGCGATCCACGCGGGTGCGCCACCCGGGGAGCTGCAGCTGGGCCGCGAGCTGGCAGGGGCGGCGCAGCAGGCGCTGCAAGCTGCACATCACGAGCCCCCGCCCGCTGCACCCTATACACCGCACCCGCAGCCCCCCACACCCACCGCCACTACGCAGGCCAACAAGAGACACAAGAAGTAAGTCTAACCTCAAACTCTTTAAGAGGAACGTTTACGTGGCCGGTTTCATACTAAACTTAATTTTGGATTTTAGCCACTGGAGCGATTTTTGGCTTATATATGCGCCATTTTAAATGTCTCCGAATGCTTTTCGGATAAAAAAGCCAATTATCTATTGATTTAGGCTCCGCGCGGTTTTATTTTAAACTTTACGATTTTTTTTTTTTATACATTCTACAAATATGAGATAAATGGTAAAATACAGGTAAATTCATTGGCTATATAGCACTTTAATAAGTTTTTATTTCTCCATGTTAAAATTCGATCGTCTGGAAATCTCGAGCAATCGAGGCAAATTTATTTATTTCGCGTGGTCAGGTTAGGTGTTAACAGTGGTTAGGCCAAAATACCCAACCAAACTGAAGAATTATTTTTCTAATCAAAAGGTATATCAAATATCTAGTTCGGATAGGTTAAATGATGACATACATGTAACGTTGGCGGTCCGTGAGTTTTCAGTGAGCTAGAGTGCTAAGATTGAAAAAAACGACGTTACTGATGTTGTAGCTGAAAATGATTTTTTTTTTTTAAATTTAAACTTTTTGTATGAAGACCTTCAGGATTCTTTCAGTTTGGGGATGCGCCGCATCCATAAACTGAAAGATCTTCATACAAATCTTGAAATTTTGAAAAAAAAATAAAATTCATTTTCAGCTACAATAACATCAGTAATGACTTTTTTTTCAATCTTGGCACTCTGGCTCACTGAAAACTCACGGTCTGCCCCTGATATGTAGGTAATTTAAAGAAATCAGTTTTGGTTCATTTTGGAAGCAACTTTGGAATTTTTTTTGTGAGTTATTTATAATTATTATTAAATCAAATGTCCTACTTTGTCCTCAAAAATAAAAAATAAAAAAATCACAGTAGCAAATTTTCTCAATTTCCTGTATTTTCAATACATTCAAAATTATGTGCAGTTGGTTCGTGTACCTATATTCCAGATTTCCAAGCTTGGTGGTAAGAGTATACATGAATTTATTTTTTTATTAGGTAAATTTTTGTAGTCAGTAATAAAGATAGCGACGTTTCTTTGGACGAATTGTAAAATTCTTTGTTTGAAATTTTAAAAAAGTTACATGAAATGTATGGCAATAATTAAAGAGTAGGTAGGTTTTTAAGTACCTCCTTACAAATTTTATGATTTCAGATGAAATTATGGTTTTAATTTGTTATAGGTATAAAAGAAAATTTATTTTAAACTTTTTGCAGAACTACTAGTATTCGTTCATAAGCTTCACAAAATATATTTATTGACACGTTTTAAAATTGTGATTTCCAGAAAGGCAAGTTACGGTGGCTCCTCAAGCGGTAGCAGTGTCATGCTGCACTCTCAGCAGACCCTAGCCTCCTCAGTCAGTCGCTCTTCTTCCCCTACACAGAGGTACAATACATTATGATGTAGTTTGTAATTCCAACTATGTATCTCATAATACGCTGTAGTTTTCTCCACTAGAGCAGAGTTTGCTAACCGTGTGTATGTGGCCATGTTATTCCAGTGTGGGCAGTGTGGGGGTGTCCAATGCAGCGCCAATCACCTCCATGCCGCTGGAGGAGGCGCTGACCGATGGGGAGTGGACCTACGACCCCAACGAGCCCCGCTACTGCGTCTGCAACCAGGTGTCCTATGGAGACATGGTGGCCTGCGATAACGAGGATGTGAGTATTGTAATCCTTTCTTTTTCTTCAATGGCGCTACAGCTTATTTCGAGCCTTGGTCTCCTTCAATATGAGCCTCTGTCCTCGGCCATCGTCTTCCAATCTGCAACAACGAGTAGTCGTCTTGCATCCTCCTTCCATCTCAGCCTAGGTCTGCCCGCCTTTCGTTTACCTCCCGGGTGTCCTGTTAGAACCTTATTCGGTACTCCTGTGCTTGGCATTCGGCCCATATTAGTCTTTGGAGCCTTAAATGGGTAGAGAGTCTTGGTAGATATCATAGAGCTCATTATTGTGGTGGATTCTCCATGCCTCTCCCTCTCGTACCGCTCCTAAGATTCTTCGCAATCCTTTATTGAACTTTAATTCTGAACAGGACAGATGTTGGATATTGAGAGGAATCATTAGCCCAAAAAATCAATCACGATAATCGTAGCGTTATTAAACTTGTTATTTAACCAGTCGACTGGTTTTTGAGCACATGCTCAAGCATATGGGGTGAGCGTCGAGCACATGCTCGGCGTGCTCGCTCTTAATACCATCCATACTGGCATTTTTTCCAATGCGATTTTAACTTTTATGCCTTGAAAACTGTATAAAGGGCAAAACTATAAAGGTAGATACATACTGGGTCGACGAATGTACGCTACGCTACTCCTAACAATATCTGGACTACTTAGCAACCATACAATTTCTGTGGAAATATCATATTCAAAATCACACTGGCCACACGTTGAGATGCGTCTTTTTCCACAGAAAATGTATGGTTGCTAAGTAGTCCAGATATTGTTAGGCGTATGGTACGTTCGTTGACCCAATATGTATCTACCTTAATATTAACCCTCCGCATTCTGAATTTTACCGATTTATATTTTAATTTAAGTGTAAGGTTTCAGTGTGCTTTTTAAAATTTGTCTTTAAAGAAAATTTTTGAGATAATAAGGGAAGCAATATTCAAATGCTCACCATAAATCAAATATTATTAATTAAATTAAAACAAATAACTTTGTATTAAACCACTAATATAATCACAATTACCTACATGTTTCAAAACCGATGGTTTCTTCGTCAGGGTAGTAATGACATACCATACATACTACCCTGACGAAGAAACCATCGGTTTTGAAACATGTAAGTAATTGTGATTATATTAGTGGTTTAATACAAAGTTATTTGTTTTAATTTAATTCAAAATGACGCCACAAAGTGATTTTGCGAAGTTTGAAGAAACAAATATTATTAACTTGTGTCTTTGTGTTTGCATATTAAATATGCTTTAAATAACACTGGGAGGGATAACGGTCCGGTAACATTAGTATGATAGTTTGAAATATCCTACTAGTGACCCAGACAACATCAACATTTTGTTTAATTCACTACAAATTGTACCAGATGGAGGGTATACTTTTACATACGACTTCTGAATACTCAACTCAAATTTCGATTTTTCAATGTTTTCCGACTAACCAACTGGACGACCAATACGCTATTCAGGGGGTATTTCACCGTCCTATTTACAGGTTATCCATAAGATAAAGTATATTAATAAATGAACAAATAAATGCCCGCAATAGATAGGAAACTAGGCTAACTTATTTTCCATTTATGCATTGTTGCATTTCTGGATCACGGCAAATCTTATTATTTTCACTGTATATTTAAATTGGTAGTAAAATCTATTCTGTTTGTTTCCAGTGTCCGTTTGAGTGGTTCCATTACCCGTGCGTTGGCATAACGGCCCCGCCCAAAGGCAAGTGGTACTGTCCGCAGTGCAACACCAACATGCGGCGGAGGAACAGGAAGAACTGAGCGCCCCCGAGACTACTAGTTCAGCTACTCGTTCACCGGACCTGCTCCTGGCGGGAATCCCTTCGTCGCAAATATCCATAGAAGACTTCATATTAATAATACTGTTAAGTTAGGATAGATTATTTCAAACACCGGTTTGAATGGCGTTGCATTCTTTTAAGGACTTGTAACTACAGACAAATATCCTTCGCAATTTTCCATAGACTTTATTTTAATTAACATTCATATCGATCACGGAAATTTGAAATGCCGTAAAGAACAAAATGTTAATTGTTTAAAAAAAAATCATATCTCTTGTTCTTAGACCTGTTGTAAATTTCTTTAATTACAGTATCTAATTAATTAATTTTTAATTTTTTAGAAATAAAATCCTCATAAAATTCACGTTGTAAATAACACACTTAGGTATTTTCCCATAAATATTTCAACGACGCAGATCGAAAGAGAAAAATTACATATTTAACTCATTTGTGGATTTTTTTTGTCCTTTACAGCATTTCAAATTTCCGCCATCGATATGTTATGTAAGTTGATTGTGGAAAATTAATGTGATATGTTAGTTGGAAAATTAATATTTTATATTAGTTAATTGTGGAAGTCAACTGCAGAGATAATAAGGGAAGTTATTATTTCATACACCAATGTATTTATAATGTGCATTTCTAAAGATTTTGTAATCGTAGACAGAAATTACCCTTTGCAAGTATCCATGGTAGACTACACATTAACATCTATACGTTATGTTAGTTGATTGCATAAGACAAGCGATGTTTGAATTGTGTTTGTAATTATTTTTACTGAGCTTGAAAACGTAGGCGAAACCCTCTGTAAATACCCATAGAAGACTTTACATTAATATTGATATTATGTTTATGCTAGTTGACTGTGAAACCCAATAGCCTCCGCCCACTGAGGCAACTGAAAACCAACTAAAACCGGCTGTTTTCTCTGTCTTGATTGGTCAAAAAGCTTGTTTAACCATAGACGAAGAACAATCAGCTGACAGCTAGCAACGACCGCCCACGGCGATGAGCAGTGACAGTCGCGAGTCACCGCTTGCGTTACCATTGACAACGGGGTTTTGTGTGATTGTGAAGTGTGCGGGCCATCACATTGTCATACAAAGACAGTTGGCAGTTGAGAGTTTTCAGTTGCCTGAGTGGGCGGAGGCGCTAATTTGGATTGTTATTACTTGAATTGTAACCATAGACAAGAAAGAGAACCTTTGCAAATATATCCATTGAAGACCACACAATACCTAATCTTGATACATTATGCTAGTTGAGTGTGAACGTCTTATAAACATACACAAAAACCTCCGCAAATATTCATAGAAGGCTTCGCATAAACATTGATGATAATATGTTATGTTAGTTGCTTGTGAAAACAGTATGGATTGTGTTTGCATTCTGTAAAGAACTTGCAACTTGTAATAGGCTTTATATTATTGAGTTATGTTGGTTGACTAAAATCCGATATATGTTATGACCTGTTATCATAAACGGAAAACCTTTGAAAACGTTCATAGACGACTTGACATTATCATATAATTTATGTTAATCTAGTCCCGGCGAGAGCTTGTAAGGACGTCATCGATGTTCGTACTCTTCCTTCTCGTGCGTCTTGTTTGAAAACAAATATATATATAATTTAACTTTCCAAATATCCACAGATAATTGTTACCCTTTAGATTATAAAAAAGACAAGATCGAAATTTAAGTACAGGTTGTAAATTCAACCATAATAGTTTACTTATCAGCTTAGAAGGCAGGTATGGGTACCGCTGCCCCGGGAACTATTTATTAGATAAACAACACCTCTGCCATAGGTCACCTCAAGTGGTTCGCTATGTTTGCTGACTTAGCAGGGATGCCCGGGTTCATGGGGTGAGGTTTGTCCGGATCTTGGCGGTGGATGCATCTGCCCACCAGTGACCTTACCAGCAGTCTCTCGGAACCTTGCACCGCAGTGGAACGGATGGATTCATACCTCCGTCACTCCTGGAGACACTGACCCCCAGATTCCTACCCACCCCTTGTACCTTTTTCCTTCTCAGAACTTCATCTCCTTCCTTTCCTCGAAAGACCCTCCACACAGCATTCGCAAAGATGACATAGGCCGTGAGGGGTATTATTTTCCTCAGGGCATGTAACAAAAACATTTAATTGCACAGAAAACAAATATAATGTACTGTTTATAAATTCAACCATAATAATAGTTAACTCTTTTATTGGATTAGAAAATGGTAAATTAAATGTCTTCCAGTTAGCGATTCAACAGACCATTTTTGATTGGCTAAAAAACCAAACCTAGGATTCTGCAAATTCTTCTAAGATCATCAAACATTTTGTTGAATGGATGATCCATTCTAGAATTTAAAAAATATGTAGTATTTTTTTTTTACCGCTATTTTAATCTTGTGTTGTACATTTGTTATTATACGTTTAATTAGCACTTAGAATGTGAATATCTCGTCTATGTGTGTTCTATACCTTGTATGAGCCAATAATTTAAAAATATATATGTTTTTTTTGGCACTTTAAAATTTTTAAATTGACCGATAGATGACTGCTTGTACTCGGTTAAGTCAATACCGTAAATGAACCATCCCCAGTACATAATTAAGCAAGAGCGAGCATATTATCCCAAGATAATTTATTGTCCCCCTGAGCATTTTTACAAATGGTTCTTCTGCAGTTTTGGACTTAAAAGCCTGGTCTCCTCCTGTGACAAAATGTTTTCAAAACATTAAAAAAATGTTTTAGCAGACTTGTTTCAGCCGGCCTTGGATTGCAAAAACATTGTGTATATAAATATATGTAAGCCATACACATTTGTGCATGCCCACGCCCTGATGTTTCATGTTTGATCAAACAATTGTTTAATGTTTGGGCAAGAATGTCGCAGGAGACCCGGGTTTACACTGATGATATATTGCTGCATAGTAGTAATATTAGACGTTTTGTATTCTAATCTGATATTATTATAATCTATCCATTCCCTTCTAGTTATCTTTTACCCATTGCTATGGAATAGTCAAAAGATGAACTGACTGCTTTATGGACACACATATACATATTTAAATTGGGTCCATTCAATGCAGAGTTCAATCTTGGGTATTCTGTACCATCCTTGTAATGTTTGGCTAGTAACTAATTATATAAAGTAAGGCTTAAAAAATGATTATCAATATTATAGCTGGCTGTAAAAAAAACATTGAAATAAATAAACCATGAACTTATTCAATTTTCTTTTATTTAAATAAACATGTAAAATGAAAAAAAAAAAAAAATTTAATAAGGCCTTGTTATAAAAAGCATTCAGCATCATTTTGTTTTTATGACATTTGTAAAGTCCCCTTTAGCGAGACATCTGTCGTAAGACCGCCAGCGGGCCAACATGATGGACTGCAACCCAATAAAGTAAGTACGCTAATTAAGCTGATTGTAATGCTTATTTTAGAAGATGTGGAAGAATAATTTAGTGAGATGAAAATAAATAAACTATGGACACGAAAATAGATAATTGACGCAAAAATAAATAATTTTAGAGTAGCATTTTCACTCCAACGGGACGACATATAGCGCGTGTCTGCATCTACGAATGAACTCTATGGGACTCTACTCACTGAAAAAATAGAACCAAATGGATTCAATCTACTAAAGAGCTGACTAGCCTACTCTATTAAAATTGTGGTGTTTGGACACGTTTACTACTAATATACTCGCTATTCGACTAAAATACTCGCCCAGTCAGAACGGGGCATTAGGGAATCGGCATTTAACAGAGACCTTACAAACGTCAAAAATCAAAATCCGCTGAATAGCCATTTGATGACTGTCACACATGAATCAATCAAAATTTCCCAATAAAAACTGTTTTTACGAAATGCTGGTTTTAATTTTTAGCACATTATGTATGTATGCACTATAAATCTTATTATAACGCTTTCACTAAATGGACACTAGCCCAGTTTATGGGGTGTAGGAGATTAGGAGAGCACTGTAAAATGTAGGTATAGTTTTATAAATTTCAAACAGAATATTTATGTACTTATTAAGTTTGCTCAGTTAAAATCTTATTGAAGTGGTTATAATTTTGGTAAATAGAATATACGTAATACTTATCGTATATGTATCAATATTTTTATATTTATATACATATATTATTACATAAAAATTACAAAACACCACAGTATGTAATATACGTTTCCTACAACTCAAAGTCTTTTATCAAAACTAGTGGTTTTTAAATAAATTGAATATTATAATGAAAAGAAATGATATGACTAGAGGCTAGACACATTTCTTTTAAGTTTCAGTGTTTTTTTTTTATTTACGAATAAAATTAAATAAGTACTCACTACTTTTAGATTATAAATTTTTAAATCATGTCTTTTTTAAATAAAATTTTGGCACATTTTACTGAAGAAGATATTTTGTAATGAAAAAACAAATTATTTTTGCATTAGCAATGTTGTGACGCAAATAATTTAGCAGCTTATTTGTTTTTATAATTTAATCTCAAAATACATTTTTTCCTTCCATTTTTAAACAAAATTGCTTTCATGTTTTCAATATTTTTATTCAAATTAGTGTATTTGTCAAAGTAAGTGCCTCCGCTGATGAGGCAACTGAAAAAAAACCAGTTTGCAACTGAACCTGCTATCGTGTGTATGTCAATGTGATGTACGCAGTTTCTCAAAAACCTGTTGTCAATGGTAACACAAGCAGTGACTCGTGATTCGCCCTGCTAGTTGCTATGATGACAGCTGATTGTTCTTCGTCTGTGGTTAAACAAGCTGAGATAATTATTAAAATCATAAAATTGAGTAGGAAGTTTGGTTGGAAACCATAGCAACCAGCAAGTTTTAGTTTGGTTTCAGTTTCTTCAGTGAGCGGATCGCTCTCACAATAAGCGCCTCCGCCCACTGAGGCAACTGAAAACTCTCAACTGCCAACTGTCTTTGTATGACAATGTGATGGCCCGCACACTTCACAATCACACAAAACCCCATTGTCAATGGTAACGCAAGCGGTAACTCCATGGTAACTCGCAACTGGCACTGCTGGTTGCGGTGGTCGGCCATTGCTAGTTGCCAGCTGTCAGCTGATTGTTCTTCGTCTATGGTTAAACAAGCTTTTTGACCAATCAAGACATAGAAACAGCCAGTTTTAGTTTGTTTTCAGTTGCCTCAGTGGGCGGAGGCGCTAACATAGTTCAAACTATGACAGCATTTATTTTTAGGTCAAGAATAATCACTGTTTGATGATTTACAATCAGTATTCGACATGACACCGGTCGATAAATTGAATAAACAAAAATAAATTGGAATAAATAATAAATTTTATTCAAATGCATGGTTATTAGAAAATTCAACATAATAATTCAAAGTCGAGACATTTTCATTTACTTAGGTACGTACATTGTCACGAACAGTTACAATCTTATTAATACATTGACTTAAATCAATTAACTACTTATTAATACAGAATAAATAAAACTAAATGTTAAGGATTTATTTACAATGAATGATCATGACGTGAATAATAAAAAAAAAACATATACCTATATAAGAACTATTTATAAAAATACAGAAGTACAAATTCATAAAAACAATTAAAAAAACTTCGATGTCTTCTTGGTTCAACATTCAAATCATGTTGGGAAAGTCTTAGAAAAAACTTAAATTATAAAAACTACCATAGAGTTTTAGGTAAATATAAATATTTGGCAGTTGCTTACAGTTACCAAGGGAAGGTAGTTCGATCGTCAAAAAAACTCAAATTATATTACACAAAAATAAAAATTACAAAGTACAAAATAATATCTCCTTCAGTCCAATTCTTAATATTATATGTACCAATAATTGAAGGCATTTTTTTATAAAATAATTAGCGATGAAAACACATACTTTTTATAATTCGATTTCAGCGTAGTAAAATAACTCGTACTTACGCCCATCGTTCACGTAGCTATTTACAAGCGACGCTACCGCTACCTGTCATACAATTTTGCTAGTGTAGCGCCTAGCGGCGATTTCAAACACTAATAATAGTATTAAAAATACAGACGAGCGGCGATCGCGTCGCTTGAACGTAGCTCCATGGAAGAACGGCGTAACTTTTTGATTTTATAATTTATAATAGAGCATTTTAACAGTTTCTTTTTAGTTACTGAATTCACAAACCGTAATAGGATAAGTCCCAAATTCCACTGGTCAATGCAGTTTTAGGTTTGGTTAGGAAATACAGTGAAACCCTCTTAAGAAGTTCTCGTTTAAGATGTTTTCCTGCTTAAGAAGTTTGGGTTTTTCGGTCCCTTGAAGACCAAATGGCTCAATTTTTCCCGCTTATAAAGTTTTCCTGCCTAAGAAGTTTTTTTTCCGGTCCCTTGGAAAACTTCTTAAGAGGGTTTCACTGTATTGTGGTTTACATTAGAATGCTACATTTGGTTGGTTGTCACATTGATATAAAATAGTGTTGTGGCTTCAAGATTTTGTAACTAAGAATGTAAATATGAGAGTGGCAAATAACGTAGAATAGGCGTTGTAGGATGAAGTAGGAGATCCGTTGTGTTGGGATTTGTAGCTGCACTGTTTTGAGGGGTCTTCCGCCACTTCGGAGAAATTTGGGAAAATGCTGATCTCGATGGGCTGAAACAAAATAAATATTCAAATATGTTTTTAAAACAACAACTACGGCTGAAAACTTCAGCCGTAGTCGTTGCCACGACTTGTTGAACAGATGTTCTAGCACAGCATGGCAAGACGAGAGGAATGGTGAAATAATATTGAATGAAATTTCTAAAACAGTGGATATATTTAATTACTCTTTACATAATCTTAAAACTTTCTTTATCTTCCCAAATTTTAAAAATGTCAAAATAAGATAACTTGTGCTCTTCTTAACGGCCATTGTTTCCAGCTTTTCGATTGGTGAATCTGAGTCTTCGATCAGCTAGTGATTTGTTTAGTTACGCTCTATTCGTCTGTTGGTCGGAGAGTTGCGTTAGCATTGGTGCATTTGAGGAGTGTTGAGACAAAATTTTGGCTCAGAAAGATTGGGAACAAGGGCCGTAAGTAACAATGGCCAAAAAATAAATTAAATAGGTATGCAAAAATGTGAAGTTTAACAATGGATTAATTAATCTGGTACAAAAATAAATAATGTTCAAGGCTAATAAATAAAAATAAATTGTTTTTAAAATTAAGCCGTATACTTACAACTGCTATGGTGTCGTCTCTCTTGCGGCAGAAAGTCATGTGTTTTCCTTTGTAGAGAGTGTCTTCTATTCTCTTGGTCAGGAGAGGCTCGTTCCATGGGATTTCATTCAGGTGGGCAATGAATGTCTTGTTGCGAAATTCTGAGGGTTCTTTGATCACCAGTTGACCTGTTGAGTTCAATTAAAGTATTACAATAATTATATTAAATTTATTAACTCTTCAGGCCTCGGGCACATTATATCAGAAGTTCAGAAAATTTCCACTTTTTTTCGAAAACTAAAAACTGTTTTTGAAAGGTAATAAAATACACTTTCAAATGTTATTATTCAAAATAAACATATAATTTTTGTTATAAGCAATAATTATTAGCCTGAAACACTCATCAATATTGAAAGAATCTTCCGAGAAAAGATACATATCGCCGACGGGACTAGAACCTGCACCCTTTTGATTGCCGGTCAAGTGCTCTACCATTAAGCTACGGCGGGTTACCTCCTATCCGCCAAATGATTCAATATATACCTAGTGTTTCATTCAACAATTACTGCTTATTGCATTTTTTCACCTGCAAACAACCAACTTTATTTTTATATGGGAAAGGCATGTAAGGGCTAACTTTCCCACTAGATGGCGTCGAGACATATTATGCC
The DNA here is from genome assembly GCA_951813805.1 of Limnephilus auricula. Classification (NCBI taxonomy): domain Eukaryota; kingdom Metazoa; phylum Arthropoda; class Insecta; order Trichoptera; family Limnephilidae; genus Limnephilus; species Limnephilus auricula. The sequence goes on from OX638388.1 coordinate 38,797,585, forward strand.
TACATTTGTTGGTGAAATAATTTAACTCATCAAATATTAATAATAATTTTTTTAATTGATAAACTAATGTTTAAGACAAGATTTTTATGAGTATTTCAGGCTAATAGTTATTGCTTATAATAATTGTTACCCTTTGTGCTATGCATAAAAAAATCTTGTCTTAAACATTAGTTTATCAATTAAAAAAAGAATAATATAATTTTTCAATTATTAAAATTTTGAATGCAAACATAAAAAAGTTTTAACTCGGCTCACCTTATGTATTTTTTCTAAATAAAATTACTGTCAATGAAAAAAAAGAAAAGAATATACACATGCTTTATTAGACAAATATATTATAAACGTTATTATCACCTAACTTTTTAAAACGTTTCATAAAAAAATTATTCTTAAAAAATTCAGAAAGTTTTATAAATTTTCCTCAAATTGCGGTCGGAAACTTTGGTTTCATAGAAGTGCACATTTTCATTTTTCTGTGGTTAACTTTTAGATTCGAAAATAAAGCGTGGTGCTTTCTTTTTCAAAGACCGGTTAGATCATATTTCTCAGCATGAGAGTAAGGGAGATACAACAATTTCATGAGACTTATGTGAGCTGTTCCCAAAAGCAAACAAATTAGTTTGAGGGGTTAAGGATACATCAACCAACGCTCTGATTATATAATACTAAGGGGGTGAGGAGGCACAGAGAAGTGTATAAATCTAGGGCAAATATATATTAATACTAGATGAAGCGGCCACGCTTTGCTGTGCTAACGAAACACAACGCTATGACGTGGGGATTAGACTGACGTGAAATCGAAATACAACGCCATTACCTAGGTAACCAAAAAATGCAAATTAACTCACACCGCCATCTGTCAGAAATTTATGGAATTTACAAATAATTTCAAATCATTGTCCCATAATGAAATTTTTTTCGCAATAATAAATATTGAGGTCAATAATCGAAATAAAATCTATCTTACCCTTTAAGTTTGACCAAATTACACATAGTAAGCCAAATTTCATCAAAATTGGTTTTGTAGTTTCGGAGTTTATCTCAAACAAACATTGTGACGCGAGATTTTTATATATAAAAGATATATGTACATATAATTACCTAAAAGGCTAACTCCCTGGTCGTCTCCTTGTACAGCCATGTCTTTTGAATTTTTATCAGTAGCAAAATTATTAAGTAGTTCGGGGAAATTTTCAAGGGATCTGAAACAAGAGATAAAAACATCATAAATTATTTTGTTTGTTTTTGAATTCCATTTAAAATATAATATCTCAAATGGGAAGCATTTCAATTTCAATTCTTGACAAATTAATTATAACCACTCGAGCAATAGAGATTTCCGTTCTGGCGTTCGGTTTTGGATTCGGCGGCGCCCATTCCAAAAATCATACTTCCGAATAAATACAGAAACACTGCTTTAAAGCGAATGTAATTTAATTAGATAATTTATTTATATAATTTAATTTAACCTGCCTAATTTCACCGTTTATCCCGTATCTTTAATTTTTATAAAACAAAAACAAAATTTGAAATCTTAAAATGAATTCTGTATGTTAGGTACCGAAATTGCCCTAACTTGTATTTATATGGGGCAATATTGAATATTATCATTTCCGCAGTATACTGGAAATGATGACCGGACAACTCAACAATGTGCGACTACATCACTCCTTTAAAAAGTCATTAAAAATACTGATAAAAAAAAAAAAACTAGGTTACGTTGGGTTAGGTTATGGGATATAAATAAAAAAAAAGACTTTTCAAATGGGTGTTGAGATGGGTTCCACAACAATTCAACAAAGTGACCGTTGAACACCCTTTAAAAAGTAATTTTAAATAGCCTAACCTAATGTAACCTTTTTAACCATTTTTTTTTCATTGGTGTTGAAGTTGTATGTTGTTGAGTTGTCCGGTGACCATTGAAATGCCACTTTGTTGAGTTGTCGTGGAACCACGGGAAATATCTATAGTCACAGACATTAAAAAATGCAGTTTTTAACCCAGTCATGTAAACAGATATTCAATTTTTAGAAAACAAAAAAAAAATTACGCAGAGATCTGCAGACTTCACAGGACAAAACCTCACATAGAATATTTAAAGAGACCGGTATCAGTGACATCTTTTGGTATTTGATAGAAGCTTAATCAAGCTAGCAACTAAACATATTGGCTGATAGCGGAAAGTTCAAATTAAATTAATTGTAATTCATCTACCCAAATTTGGGTAGCCATTGCTCGAATGGTTAAGGTAAGCTAGATTGGAATTAATAATAGTATAAGTCAAATGAACTCACCCAGATGCCATAAACATGCTCTCCACCTGCTTCATGTCAATGTTGTAGAACTCCTTTACCCCAAAGGTCTCGAAGAACTCTTTAACGGGGGTCATGGAGTAGCAGCCAGCCAGCGGTGTGCGCGGATAGTGCAGGATGAAGGACAGGCACATCTCTTGCTTGGAGGAGTAGCCCCCGAGGGTGGGGCGGGGTCGGCCGCTGGTATCGTAAGTACACTCCATCATCAGGGCATCTCCCTGCTGCACATTCCGCTCTTCCAAGAGCATCTTGGACTGTTGGTTCTTGTAATCATACTTGTCATCCTGAAGAAAAGAGTTGCATTTGTGGAAATATTCTAAATAGGAGTGTTGGAGGCGGTATTTGGCATATTGCAGTACAGTTAAACATATCTGGATGACAGAATAGTTAGGCTGGAGGGGGGTTTATTGACTTAAATTAGAGGTGCGTCGTTCCACCAAGTGGACTCGATTCCTCGAACTAGATCAGCCGGACTCGCTGAATGCGATGGAACGAAACTCATTGTGTGCATTCCACCGGACTTGCCGAACCTGATGGAATGTCACAGCGTTTGAGAACGATAGGAGTCATAGCAGTTACAAAAGTTAACAAACAAATCAGATTTTAAGATATGGAATTCATCGATCAGTGTTGCGTCGAGTAACAGTGATTCATACTTGACCTACAAATAAATTCTTTCCATTATAGTATGAATGCAGGAGTTAGAAATGATAATAAATCAATATTTTTGGTTCCTGTTTCAATTTTAAGATTCACACTACTGGTCTAGTCTCTGACCTAGGTGGTTTTAAATGTCTAGGGCCTCCTTCGCCGTCGCCTCGGTCAATCTTCACTCATCACTCACCCCTGAACCCGGAACCTCTCGGCACGTTTGAAAATGTGCATTGAATAAGAATAGCGCTGCTGCATTGTGCAGGTTTAAATCGGGACAAAGGAGATTCACTCCCAACCAGAATAATAATTTCATTCTAGTTTCATGTAGCATCGTGCTTGCTGCTAGTTCACAAAGATAAAGATTTAGTTTTAGGAATGATATGTGAATGTAATAATTGGTGACCTACCTCTGCTATTTTGGGAAGCTCCTGCCCATTGCGAACGTGCCTAAGTGACAGCTTTCTACCAGCGCTGTGAGCGTGCAGCAGAACGGATACCACATTAATCCCTTCTTCTGGCAACATCTGAAACAAGTAAGCATAAAGTAAATAACACATTCACTTCAAAAAGGTAGAAGGTGTTAATCAACCTATAATCAAAGTATCAAAAAATTACTATTACCTAACATAATTATAATAATAATTATGAGCTAAGTAAGTACCTAAATAATCTGAATAACGACTGAAGTTAAATATAAACTAATGCAACAATATATTTACTGCATAGCCTAAAATTTTGTTTGTCAAAAATTCCAATGTGATTTATGTAACATAATCAATTAGCAAATACCCAATCTGGAAGAAAATACATAATATTCCTCCAACGCCAGAACAATAGGAAAGGGGTTGCGCTTCCTCAAACTTTAACCAACATTTCAATCAGCGTCGCCCTGCCTTCATCTGCCCTGACTATGAATACTACTGTGATTAGGCTCTCTGAAATGTCATACTGATGTGGGTATACGTATGATTGTTAAATTTACCTCAGTGGTGCAGGGTTCAGAGCAATACCCAGCAGAGTGATACCGCTTCTGTCCCGCCGGGAGCACATGGAGAGCTGATACAGTGATCCCTGTCACCATTATTCCCGCATCGTGTTGGCGGAGCTCACTAGTGTACAAGATGGTCACTCCGGAGTTGTCAATCACTACAAATATGAATATTATTGTGATAGATTGAATGTAGAAGATTTTGAAGGCAAGAAATTTAAAAAAAAGAGGGGAATAACCCAAAGTACGGACCAGGGAAACATAATAATAATAGTTTATTCCAGAATGCATGCAGGGGTGGTGCAATGCAATACATTACATATATTATATTTCAGAATGACAAAATAGAAATTAGACAAATAATAATAAAAAGTAATAAAATAACATACATAAAATAAAAACGAATAAGCACTGAAAACAATTATAATAAAAATTTAAAATAATAAAAAAAATATCTAGATCTCTCATTAAAAATTTAGACTAATTAGATTTGTCAAAGAATTTATATATAAAAATGCAAAAATCAGTCATATTAAATACATGTAGGATTACGAAAGATTTTTTAAATATTAATATTGAGGGATCAGTAGGATTTATCGGGCCAATTAGGAGTTCTACCGAGCCGAACCCTCTGATATGGTAATATCTGGAGTCGGTGAATTATTTTTCCCATTTGGTCTTTGGTAGGTTCTTGTTTTGTTTTGTATTATTATTTCCTAATTATTATTTATTATATATATTAGTAATTATTATACTGTGTTTATCGGAAGTGACCTGCCAAGTAAGTATGTTTTCTGTATATATTTATAAATAATAGTTCTAGGTAGAGCCTAGTCATAATAAAATGTACAGCGCCCTTGAGGTGATTTCTCACAAAAGCGGCGCTCTACTATTCAATTATTATTAGTACACTTACATAGTTTGGATTTACTAGGTGATCATTTGTGGAAAAGTGTGTGGAAGGGTTTAGTTTTTCCTGTGGGGAAGATTTTACCCGGACATAAAGTCATAAAAAATAAAAACGAATAAGCACTGAAAATATGAAAAATAAAACAGAAAAATATTAAACACAAAAATGTTTGCAAGCAGCCATTTATATCCGGAAAATATTTGACCGTCTCCCATCTCCAGAGAGCCATTGGAAGAACTCCATCCAGGCAACCATGGCAGTGGTGATTGTTTTCTTCGATTGGCGAAATCTGCGCAATAAGCTTCCCATGCTGTGGCGGAGAAGTGCGCTGAAATTGTGCATTCCAGAAACATTTCTATAGCACTTCATATGGTAGGCGGAATAGTAGGCGATTAGCATTATTGTAAGCGACTTTTAGCTTATGCCATTGGGATGCAGTGTAATCTATCCGCAGTTCTGACATAATATACAGCCATGAGCAGGATACGTTGAACAGTATTCTTTTTACGTTTGGACTGGAAAAGTGAAAACGCCACCACATATAACGGATATCGCTCTTCTTTGTCGTTTCATATCCTATACATTCATATCCCATATAAGAAAGCATAAATAAACTTGTATAAGTACCTTTTTGTAATGAAGGATTTTCGTAGTGAATTTCTAACATGTAGTATGTAACTCCATTAGGATCTCCGAGTGGTATTCCTACATGGCCAGGGAACATCTCTCCTATAAAAAGGTGAACATTAACCGTGTTAGTTCTGGATGACAAATATACTTTTGTGGGTTCTTCGTACTGCCTGGTTGTCACCCTCTTTGGGAATCAAAGATCTACAAAACATTTTAGAGATGTACTTCGCCAAACTGGATTTGGAAAAACTCATTTGACAATGGACACTTACAAAGTGGAAGGCAGGAGGACCCGAAGAAGATCAGCAGGAGATTCCCTTGACTAATAAAATCTCTAATAGCCAGGAGCTAGTGAGACTATGGTATCCAATACTTGGAGTGTGTTGTGAGATGGAAGGGAGTAACTATAGGCAAGTATATTATTATTATTTTTTTTTTTTTACATTAACTCCACACAGGAGGCCCTGAGGAAAATAATTTCCCTCAGGGCCTATGTCATCTTTGAAGATGCTGTGAGGAGGGTCTTTTTGAGGAGAGGAAGGAGTGAACGTGGGTCTTGAAGAGACCCATGTTACAGGAGGGAGGAAACACAGAGGCCGGCAAATCGTTCCACAGCCGAGCTGTTGAACACAAGAACGAGTCGTAGAAGCGTCCCGTTCTCATGTGACAAATGTCAACTGTGTACATATGTTGGGCGCGCGTTTGGCGTGTTTCCCGACTATGCACCGGTGCCGAGGGGATCAATGACGCTAGCTCCTCGGAGCATCTTCCATTGAAATACCGGTAGAACAAGGATAGCATTCCCACCCGACGCCTGAGCTCTAAAGATTGCAATCCGTTTGTTAAGACAGGAGAATCTATCAAGCGGACCGCCCGTTTCTGCACAGAGTCGAGGGTGTTTTTCAGGTACATCGGGGCTCCAGACCAGAGATGGCTGTCAAATTCAACAGTGGGGCGCACTTGCGATTTGTACAGGGTTAGCAGTTGTGTACAATTAAAGTATCTGCGGGCCCTGTACAGTACGCCCAGTTTCTGAGATGCCAACTTAACTCTGGCCTCGATGGAGCCCCCGTACCTGAGCTGGTCACTTAGAGTTACACCGAGCATATCAATGGAGGACCTGTTTGGAAGAATGCTACCTTTGAAGGAGACTAGATTGTCATTTCGATCCCTTTTAGACGTAATCAGACATGATTGGGTCTTTGAAACATTGAATTCGACGAGATTATTCTTACCCCAAGAGAAAACACTCTATATTGGTAATCAAATGTAAATTAAGCTTCACTTCTTGATGAAATTTTGCACACTTGATATTCAAAATAAGATGAAAATTACAACTGTCTACTCTACTCTCTGAATTCGAAAAACTCTGTGTAAAGCCCGGGCAACTTCAGATAGTATTTTATTTGCGCATGCAAGTTTGGAACCCGCGACCTCTGAATTCACGGAGAATGCCCTAGAACAGTCCTAGAACAAGACCCCTAGAACAGTCGATCGATAAGGATTGGATCGATAACTTTTGGTAACTTCTCATCGTTCCCTAGGACAACTGCAGATCGCTAACGTAAAAACAACAGTTGACATAGAATATATTAAGAAGACTTAGTCATTGTGAACTGTTTTTTATACGTTGGCGATCTGCAGTCATTCTAGAGAACGACGAGAAGTTACCATAAGTTATCGATATAATTTTATCAATCAACCATGATAAAGGGGCAGGAGCGCAAGACATGTTTGTTTTTTATCGATTATCCGGTCATTCCAGAGAGAAGAAGTTCACTTTAAAGAGAGAACTAACCTTTGGATCCAATAGCCCAGGCAGCCACCGGCGTGAGGCAGGAGTCCCACTCGGCAGGCATATCGGGTCCGTAGGCTCCCGGGCCCATAGAGTAGCGCTCCCAAACCGCGCGCTCAGCAGGCGGGGGGCCCGCGCACTCGTGCAGCACCATGTGGCGGGCGGCGGGCCCCGCGGAGGGGCTGTACCCCACCACGTGGTGCTTGCGGGGCAGCGAAGGGGCGCGGAACACCTTGCACCAGAACATGGTGGCCATGTTCTCGGGGATGATAACCTGGAAAAAATGAAAGATTTAGGTACTATTTTCTAATCTGTTAATATTAAGCACACCCCCGTTGATAATAGAAACTAGGAAGATGTGCAATGAAACCGTGCGCATAAAGTGTCGGCTTCATCGTTCATTCACACCACAGCAATTCATACCAAAAGAATGGCCCGACAGTTGGTCCTCTGACAGTTGGCCCCCCGAAATTATAATTATTATGACTACAATTATATATTTTTCTGCATTAATTACCAATTTCAACCCTAAAATCAATCTAAAAAAATACCTTTAATTATAAGATAATATTGTCCTTTCAATGCAATATTATTTTGTGTTATTTTTATTACTTTATAAAATTATTATCCCCAACACAGATGTAATGTTTTAGGATTCACTCAGAGGTTAGAAAGGAGACTCTTTTAATAATACACTTTGTTTTTTAGCAAACAAGTATAAAATTTTTATTGACACCGAAATAATACAACCCAAGGAATTTAATTTCCCCCCAACGGAACTGATATGTGTAGTGAGTTTCTATTTCTAGGTACTTTGATGCAGAAGAGACTAACAATATACATTTTACAAAGATTATATTAACTTTAGTTCTGTTGAGAGGAAAGGAAACAGAGCCTGCCATCTATCTTAATAATCACAAACTAACATTCTAAATCTTATGCAAAGTTCTAACCTAGATCCAAACCGGATTTCACTTTCGTTTAAATCTCCACTTAAATTAAATATTATTACAAAATCGATGACAACCCTTACTTAATTTCTTAACAATAGGCTTGTCCTAGTGGGGTAAAAAAATAATTTTAAACAACAATACCTACCATTTAAAGAAACAATAAATAAATAAAATAGTTTCAGCATTATTTCAAACCCGATTTAGAAACACTCCCGCCAAGAAAATATGTATTTTGGGTATTTCGAGAGAAGAAATAAAAGAACTTAAAATGGTAATGGAACGAAGTCGAATAAAAAGACATTCGTCTATTTAAGGATTTATTTTCGAAGCGGGACATTTATAGGCGACCCTTAGGGCATTTGGGACCTCCTCAGTGCCACCAGTGAGAATGCTATTTCTTCAAATGTATTCTTTGCCTTTTAAATTTGATGGATACCAAACGCTATACAAATTAAATTATCGAGATTTATCTAGCAAAATCATGTGTTTTTGGTTTAAATTTTGGTCGCTTAGAAACATCTAAAATGCTTCAATTAAATACTGCGAGTAGAACACAGTTTGGTATTTGAAATAATCAAGCATTTATTTTAAAAGCTCAACTATCGGCCCTGTAAAACTGCTTAAAAGTTCAAAATCTCTTACTTACGACTTACACTTACGAACCCCTTTTCGGTTATGGTTTTATTGTATAATGTGGTCAATTAAGTTCTTTAGAAAATGATCGGAAAACATTTTAATATATTTTTTACTGACGTTTGCAAAATAAAATACTACACACTTTTTGGCAATGTTTTTTCTTGCATACATCAAATTAGGCAGCCGATGTCAAGCGGGAAGTTAAGCCATTACGTAGCTATGCACCAAACATGGCTAAAGCCATTTCAAGGAACGTTTCAATTCTGAATGATGGTCTTACACCAGGATGATACTGAGAGTATCTTCCACTCTGGAACGTGCCGCAAATACACTGTATATTATTTTTTATGAATTAATTTACCATTATTAACAAATTAATCGAATAAAATTTATTTCGGATTGTGAGTCGAGAATATTACTGAGGCCGTCAAAAACCTACCATCATACAAGGCTGTTCAAATTATCCCGCATACTAATTTGGGTTGTCTGGATGTGCATTATCCCTGCGTGAAATCTGGCTCAACGAACTGGATATGCATTGTATTCAAGTGTCATTCAATATTTGTATTCAAGAGTCATTCAATCTTTGTATTACGTGTCATTCAATCTTTGTATTCAAGTGTCATTCAATCTTTGTATTACGTGTCATTCAATCTTTGTATTCAAGTGTCATTCAATCTTTGTATTCAAGTGTCATTCAATCTTTGTATTCAAGTTAGTGTCATTCAATCTTTGTATTCAAGTGTCATTCAATCTTTGTATTCAAGAATCATTTTCAAAATTCCGTTGATCATGAAATATTTTGAACTGAAAATTATTTTAATTGCCATTTTCAAATTAGAAAATTTTCACTTTTTTAAAGTTTGAAAAACCAAATGCCGAAATACTTTAAGGATGAAAATGTTTTTAATAGAGATGTACATAATTACGAAACCAGAAATATAAATAGAGTTAGATTGCCACATTTGAAAAAATCTAAATCACAGGACTGCCTAATAAATAGAGGACTAAAGATGTATGATGAAATGCCTGAAAGTCTAAAGAATGAAGGAAGAATGCATTTATTTAAAAAGAAATGTTATGCTTACCGTAAAAATATTTAAATTTATAAATCGAAATGTTATCTTGCATATATTATCTATTTGTTAATTGAAACGTAGTATAAACTAACTCAATAAATAATAAAAAAATATTTTAATAGTATTTATCATTGTTTTACAAATAATTGCCAACGTTGTCTCTAAAGACATTAAAAAATAATTTCTTTAATAGTGGGTATTTTTCATTTTAAAACACAAATAAATAATGTAGGAAATAACGGTACCTACTAGATATTTGGTATACCTTCTGATTAAAAAAATAATTAATTAATTTGGTCAAGCATCTTAGCCCAAATCCAAATTAGGCCGTAATTCACACCTGGCGTTGCGGCGAGTGAAAGCTCCGCCGCGAACGGTTGCCACGCCGAGACTAAGCGTCGCAGAGAGTGCAGTAGGGTGTGGATTTTGGGTGGGGGATTCAGGCTACATGCCAGTGTTGCCGGATCGTGCGTAAAGTCGTTCCTCATGACCGCAGCACCTTGGAGACCTTATTTTACGGACAGCCTTCGTATTTAAGAACCTCGCATAGCCAGTAACTTTTATAACATATATCGTGGGTAAAACACATTGTTATGTAAAAAAAGTAAATTTTAAACTTACATCTTTCATCGTAACGTCCCATCTCAGGTACTCCTCGGCCCCCGTGAGGCGTGGAGCGCCTGGGGTGGGGGGCGGTGGCGGTGGGGGCGGGCGGGGCCCCAGTAGCTGCAGGGGGCGTAGCCCTAGCCACCCGCCCCAGCCGCTTCCGCGAGGGTCACCCCCGCCTAAGGACCACTGCACGTCTATCGGGTCGGACTGCGGACAAAAAAATACATCATTAATATAAACGTAAAACTGTTTTTCCTCCTTTATAAATCCGGACCTCTTCAAGATCCGCATTAATAAATCCCGTACTACAGCCCCTAACTTAATATCGCGTTATTTACGAGTTCCACCGTGGCACCAGTGCTGCAGAAACAACTCGAAGGATTAATGATGTGTATGGCGACGGTGCCGCAAAAGAAAACACTGTGCGTTTTTGGTTCCAACGTTTTCGTTCTGGAAATTTCGACCTGCAGAACAAGCCACGTGGACGGCCGGAGACCAAAGTTGACAATGAAGAATTGAAGGCTATTGTGGAAGCGGATCCATCGCAAACCACGTCCGAGTTAGCTGCAGGCTGCGGTGTTAGTGATAAAACTGTTTTAATCCACTTTAAGCAAATTGGGAAGGTGAAAAAGCTTGAGAGGTGGAAACTTCATAAATGTTTTTTATAGTAGAAAGTGAAATCTTCATAAGTGATAGATAATGTAGCTGGGTGTACTGTACAGGGCCCGCAGATACTTAAATTTGGCAGCAACTTCTGGTCTGGATCCCCAATACACCTGAAAAAATCCTAGACTCTGGTACAGAAAGGGGCGGTCCGTTTGATAGATTCTCCTAAATGAACAAACGGAGCACAGGCGTCGGGTGAGAATGTTGTCCTTGTTCTTCCGACAAATCAACGGAAGATGCTCCGAGGAAGTAGCGTCATGGCTTACTTCGACACCGATGCACAACATTTGTACAAAGTTGAAAATTGTCACATGAGAACGGTCCGTTTTCTAAGATTCGTTCTTGAGTTCAACGGCTCGGCTGTGGAACGATTTGCTGGCCACTGTATTTCCTTCCTCCTACAACATGAATCTATTCAAGTAAGTTTTTAAGACTCAGGTTCAGTCCTTATTTTCCACAAAAAATACTGTACACAGCATCCCCAAAGACGACATAGGCCCTGGGGGAAATTATTTTCCTCAGTATGGAGTTAATATAAAAAAAAAGATAATGAGTTAAATATTCTAAGTGTTACGTAGATTCTTCATTCTACCTACAAAGTATATCACCACACGAAGATTTTGATTTCTACATATCCCCCAAGAAGATTTGTTTCTACAAATAGTTATACACTGTAGAATAGAACACCTTCATAAGTATGTAATATACCCGTTCGAGCTAGCCTAGGTAGTAAAATAGACCAAATTTGTACGGATCGTAAATTTTTATAACGGAAATCCCGGTCGTAAAGATAGGAAATTAGTTCTGAAATTCAGGAACATTGCTTGAAGTCATACGTGTTCAACACGCGTCCCTTATCAGCTGACATGTGGCCCTTTGGTGTGATACGTTATTTTGTTTTTTTATTTTTTAAAGTGAAGACTCACATGAGTCCCCAACTGTTCCCGTCTGGAGCCAGTGTGACTATGGCATCCCCAATTAGGAATATTTTGCTGCTGAAGATAGTGGAGAGGGAGAGGAGATAAGAAAGATGAAGTGAGGAAGTACCTGGCTGTTCAGATCTGGTCACTTCAAGCAACGTTTTAACTCTGAACGGTGGTCTTACACCAGGGTGATACTGAGTGTGTCTTCCACTCTGGAACGTGTCGCAAATACACCTTATAATATTTTAAATTAAACATTATTGTCATAAGTATCATTGTGAAATAATACCAATTAAACAATTAAAATTTATTTGCGCACGCTGGGTTGCGCAAATATTGCGAGTCGAGAGTCTTACCCCTCGATCACGGAGGCCGTCAATTTACACGTTAGTGAAATGCGCCCACTTGTCCAACCCTCCTTGGTGACACGATTTTTTTTTTGAAAATTCTGAAAAATATATATCTGGCTTTTGACGACCTTTTTTGGAGTAATTTGGGAGTAATGTATGGGTACCGCAGCCCAGGGAACCATTTATTTGATAACCAACACCTTTGCCATAGGCCACGTGGTTCGCTACGTTTGGAGACATGGCAGGGTTACTTGGTTTCATGGGGGTGAGGTTTGTCTAGGTCTTGACAGCGAATAAATTTGCCCACGTAGTGGGTGGCGGGCAGGATCTGGAGATACTGGTTGAAGGGGACCTAACCTAGACCTCTTCAGCCCGACCCTTTCGATCACCTTGCACTGCAGTAAGAGGGATTAGGGGAGACTAAACACACTGACCCCCCAGATTCCTACCCACCCTTCATACCATTTTCCTTCTCAGAACTTCGTCTACTTCCTTTCCCCTACTGGAAAAAATAATTTAAAAAAATGTAAATGAAGTTTTAAAATGGGTAAAAATAGAAATTAAATACTTATGGATTTGCTCTAGATACCAGGGTGGAAAATTTCTAGTTACGATGTGGTTTTATTTTATTTACTTACCGTAGATTTAATTCATTTTATCCAACGAGTGTTTTTATCATTTTCATTTCAATAAATTTCTAAATGTAAGGAATGGGAAAAACACAAGAAGAATATAATATTAGCTATGTAGGTACAAAGAGACTACGAATTTGAATTTACGTGAGACCGTTACAAATGATTGTTAGCTCGAGTGGCCCCGATATCCCAAAAGGTTTACTCCCCTGGTTTAGGTAATAAACAATTCAGACGTAACCTGTAAATATCCAAGTTTACAAAATATTATATAGCTAGTAAGAATCAAAGTTTTAGAAAGGTCGCGGTTAGCGTTAGAATTTTACAAAACAATATATTTTAAATAGATCACCCATTAATATGCTAGGTATGACACAGACATGGCATGATCAAAGGGATTAAAAAAGTAAAAGAGTCAAATCATATTTAGAGTCAGAATAAACGAAGAGAATTTATGAAATGACTAGCTGATACCCGGCATGCGTTGGAATGCTAATTAAATAAAATAAATTGTTTCTACCTTCGTGTCATTTCCCATTCGTCCCGTTCCCCTTCCGACTCCTCTTCCTCCTCCCCTCCTGCGTCCCATTCCCTCCAAGGTTCCCTTTTTCCCTTCCCGCGTTCCCCCTCCCCTCTCCTATTTCTCGTGTACCCCCCCCCTACCCCTCACACATTCCGCTTCCACCTTTTTCGCCATCCCCGCTCCCTCGTCCCTCCTCCCGCGAAGCCTCCCTCTTTAATTCCCCTCACTCATACCCCTCCCCCAGGCTTTTTTCCCTGCCGCCTAACTCCATAAAATACCCCCTTTTTTTCAACAACTCGCGTGACCCATTTAAATTTTTATGCAAATTTCATAATGCCAGAGCTCACCAGTATAGATATACAAGTATTCACGGGCATGTTCACAACAATACAAAAATGATTAATAGCAATCGGATGAACTTTTAATCGCAATCGTATGAATAGTTTAGGAAATAATTTCATAACGCCGGTGCTCACTATCCTATAACCATCCTGGGTATGCGTACATCATATTCCCAAAGTTTCATCACAATCGGATGAACGGTATGGGTAACGATCAATGAATTAGTTTGTTTACGAATGGACAGTAGGAACTTGGGATATTTCGGTATCCTGCCTTCCTTCGTCTCATAACCCCTTTTAATAGTTACTCGGGTAGGATGTAATTGGGTTATGTTAGTCACCAAACGTAGCGAACTGGTCGGGATGTCCTATGGCAGAGGTGTTGGTTATCCAATAAATGGTAAAAAAAAGTGGCCAAAATCATTTGGTACAAGGTTACCTATGTTGCACAAATGAATATAACAGGATATTTTATGGAAACGAAAAGAAGTATACGAGTTGAGACTGGATACCCCTCATAAATCCGGTTACACAAGGCGGATTAAGAAGTTTGGACAGGAAACCAAAGGAAGGACGTTGAACGAGATTTCATTCAAAATTTTTTTTTAAATACACGAGGTGAAGAAACAAATAATCTTATTATACTCACTCCAATGATAGTATCATCGGGGTCGCAGGTATCCAGAGGTCTCTTGAACTCGATGACCAGATGGGTGTGATTCCTCAGCCCGAAGACCAGCTCATAGTCTTGAGAATAGTCCGCCATGGGCACTCCTCCAACCAGGTGGCAGTCCTGTAATACAAGGAAAAGATTATATTAGTTGACTGCGTTAATGGGTAAATAATAAATACAACATCACTGGTTATAACGGACTAGGACAAAGGCAAGGGCGAGGGCGTGGCTATAGCATTCACATGGGAGGGGAGGGGGGGGGGGGGGTTATTAGAAAGTTCTTGGGGACCTCTGCTTACCACAACTTATCATTTACAAACTTTATCATTCACATAAAGAGATGGTACAAATAATATTGTTGAATTTTGCATGAATGTACTATAAAACTACCATTATAATAGTATAATAAAACAAATTTAAAACTTTTTCCACTTTTAATTTAAACTACCATTTTCTACTTCCAGTCTGAAAATGTCCCTAGTAGGGCGAAACCGGTCCTGGTGAAAATAAACAAGTAGAACAAAGTGAAAAAATTGTTTAATTTTATATCTAATACCATTTACTGTTTTTTTCCATGCAATACTGCGGCCGATAAATGGAGGGGACGAAGTGGGGGTTGAACCCCCAACCCCACCATACTTACGCTATACGCTCATAAACGAGGGAAAATAATTGTTTTAGTTCAGTTTATTTAATTTTTGGTTTCCGGGTCAGGACCCCATGAAAACATTTATAATTATAACTAATGACTAAAATCACCAATTGTAACAAAATAATTATTTAATTGTGCAAAATCATTAATCATTTTTGTTCAGATAAAGTTTTTTCATTATTTCGCAAGCTTTCAGATGACTTATTTATGAATTTATGAAGCACAAAATAAAGTTACTTAGGTGACCATGCCTTCAATCCACTGAATAAATTTACCCATAGAGTTAGTTGTAAAACCAAATCTATTTTATCTTTGGTCTGGTGAAAAGTGATAAAACGTTTTAAGATGATAGACTTCGCTTTTCGGCCCATACAAAAAAGACGCCCGGGAAAAAACACTTTTCTAAATCGAAAATTGCACAAAATGAATATATTTTTTTTATGCTGCCTTCTAGAGTGTGAAAACTATGTCGGTATGTTTTCGAATTTTCGATGCGTTTCGTATTAACGTAAACATTCACTGACAAAGAATAATAAGAGAGAGTACGAAAACAGTGTGCAACATAGTTGTGAATGATGAGTACTTAGAGCAAGTTGATGAGTTTGTGTATTTGGGAAGTATGTTTACGAGAGATGGGAAGGCTGATAGGGATATTGAAAGAAGGGTAAATGCAGGTAACTCTATTAATGGTGGACTGAATGCTGTTGGCGCCAACAAAAAGCTGT
Source organism: Limnephilus auricula (assembly GCA_951813805.1). Classification (NCBI taxonomy): domain Eukaryota; kingdom Metazoa; phylum Arthropoda; class Insecta; order Trichoptera; family Limnephilidae; genus Limnephilus; species Limnephilus auricula. Next base: position 38,813,636 of record OX638388.1, read on the forward strand.
CCAAAGAAGCGAAGCTAGCAGTTCACAATGGAGTGCTGGTACCTACCCTGATGTATGGCAGTGAAGCATGGAACTGGCAGAGAAAGGATGAAAGTAGACTGAATGCTGTAGAAATGAGATCCCTGAGGCGTATGTGTGGTAAAACCATGTATGATCGTGTGAGGAATGTGGAGATCCGAAAAGAATGCAAGGCCGATGTGAGCGTCATAAGTAAGATTAAAAAAGGGACGCTTAGATGGTTTGGACATATAGAGCGAATGAACGAAGAAAGGAGTGTCAAGAGAATATATGATACTAATGTGAATGGTAGAAGAAGTCGAGGACGCCCGAGGAAGACATGGCACGATCAAGTGAATCAGATACTTGAGTCGGGCCATGTCAAGAGTCAGAATAATAGAAGAGCATGTATGATAAGATGTATGAATGTGAATGAGGCGAGGAGTGTATGCCAAGACCGAGTTGTTTGGCGGTCCGTCCTCTCTGCCTACCCCTGCGGGGAAACGGCGTGATGGTTAGTTAGTTAGTTAGTTTTCACTGACAAACATGTACGATTTATCAAAAAATATTATTTAAGGAAAAAGTGCTGCTAACTCAACTCTCATAAAGAATTATAAAATTATAAAAAGCTATCGATGTAGCATCTTCTTTCTAAAATATATATATTTTTTAAAATTTCAATTTCGTGAAAGTTTCGGTGTAGAAAAGTGTATTCTCCATTAACCCCTTTTCGAGCGATTTCTGTAGGTAAATTTGAGCGTTGTCTCATTCGCACATTTCGCATTCGCATGTATTGTAAGTGTGCGTGAGCTTATTGTGAGCGAGACAGAATGACAGACGCGGGTGTTCCGTGTGTGGTTCAAAGTCTAGCCTCTTAACATATCGAAATTTCTTTTTGAACAAATGATCGATTTCATTGGCCTTTCCAGGTCAAGAAGTGAAAAAGCCTTTTGTAAATTGGATTCTGATCTGTGTAGACTTCTAGAGGAATTTGTTCAGTGTTTCAATCCAGTATAATATGTACATTTTAAATAGGGGTCGATTTGAAAGCTTGATAACGACTCGACATTATAATGTAACTGACAAGTTCTAAACCGATATAAATTAAATATTTAAATAAATCATGTGGAGTATTAGCAATTTTGTCCATTGTGGAACAACAAAAGGGAACAAGCCGCAATTATAAAAATATCTAATTATAATATATGGTTGAAATTAGTCATTTTCAGCTAATTTTATAGACAGTTTTTAATATCATCAAAATACTAATTTCGGTTGTGTCTCTATAGCTCCGGTTAAAAAAACTCTAGCATTTGCTTTGGATTTAAGAGATATTTTCATAATTGGATGTGATTGTTTGGAGAATTCAGACAAGCTATAAAAGTACCTAGCTATAATATAATATTTTTAACAGAAAATTATTTTAACTGCCATTTTCAAAATTGTAAGTGGATTCAGACTATCCTCATTGTTATATTATATTTACATACATTACTAATAATCGTCTATTAAATTTTACGCAACTGTAAAAAATTGCTGTAAAATGCAGGAAAACCATGCATGTGTTCGTACAATATAATTTAAACTGGTGGACTCCTGCGCAGATCCATTCCTAAGTTAAAACCACTCTTGTGTTCATAATGCAAACTCCTGTGGCGTATTCATCTGCTGACGCATTTCGAAGGAGACCATCCAAGTGTTCCTAGTGCAATAATCCGGGGAAAACCATTTTCGTGTGCTGGGTGTAGTATAAATTAAAGCTAGGGACGCGCATGCAGATTCACTCCTAAGTTAAAACCAGTTTCATGCCCCGAATGAACTGTCAAAATTCAAATAGCGGATGCTGACGAATTTCAAAGAAAACCGTTCCAATGTTTCGGTTAAAATTTTTGAAAACCGTTCGAATTTTGCAGTTAAAATTATTTCAAACCTTTGCTGCAAAATTGGTTATTCGTAGGAAAACTATAGGCATATAACGAGAGTAATACTAATTAAAGCTCGGGACTAGCATGCAGAATAACTCTTTATTTAAAACCAGTTTGGTGTTCAGAATGTAGCGGTTAAATTCCAGTTATGGATTCATCTGCTGACACATTTCGAAGAAAATCATTTAAAGTGCAGTTATAAAAGTCTAGTTGCAGACTATGTGTGTACTGCCAGAATCAAAGAAAAACCGTTTTCATATTCTGAGTGTAAATTACTATATATTTAATTTAAACCAGTTTTGGGTTCAGAATAAAATAAAAGTTGGAGAGTCGTCAAAGGAAGCCATTCCGATGCAGTCATGAATGTCTCGTTGCTGAACTTGAGTACCTACATGATTTTTTTATCGGAAGAATACTTAACACAAATGAGGTCATATTAAAAAAATGATTTCTAATATAAGGAAAAATACGGATAATCTTCGTGATAGTTACTCCTTTCCATCTGTTCACAGTTGAAATTACAAATCACATTTGTTATTCCGTCAGCATATTTTATTATTAATTAGTTGACGCTGTTTGGTATGATATAAGTGTATTAGTTATTAGTTGTTACTGTTAATTGGTCGTGCGCGTGAGCAGGTGTTATCTATTTCTATTTGCTAATGCGCGTAACTTGGCTAAAGCCGACAAATACATTTAGACTGACGTAAATGTCACGTGGTAAGTTTCCACACTGACACGTGTCCAAAGTTATGACTTACACGTTATTACATTTGATTTCAGTGAAAATGTGACAAAGCTTTATGGATATTGGTTGGGCATTTACACAGCTACACTTACATACATACATCTATACAAACCGACCATCGACCATAATCGACCATCAACCTGTGAACATCCACATTATTTACCCGTATCCGCATTTTTCGCTATTGACCGCCGCAGAGAAGAAACATACCGCAACAAAATATTAACACAGTGCAATAAAACCGGCCAGAGAAGAAAGTACAAGTCCCGCAGTGAGTAATTCTCTCCTTTTCCTTGTGTGCTTACCTTCTACTTGTGCAGTGGTTCAAACACATAACATACACATTTCAAGGTCCTTCGTTTAAAAAACTACACAAAATACGCATCAGATATGAAAATTCAAAGATTCTGTCTCAGTGATAAAAATCACTTCAAAATTATTAGTCGCCAGGATTCGGTAAATATAAACGATTATCGATTTAAATATGTGTGAAGGAGGGTGAACGTGGGTGAATTTATCATTACTAGGATTAATTATTTACAGGAATTTACTGGAAAATAGAATTAATCGATTCGTAGTGCGTAAATAATGCTAAGTACCTATTTACGTACCTATATTTGGTCATTTTAAATTTGCTTGTGGATCGAAGAGGAGTGTTTATTCGAATAAGGATAACAGATTATCAATATATGGTTTGTAAAATAGTTTACATTTTTGTGAAACATTTTTTACAATTAAGGATAAAAAATACATAATGCATGGTTAATATGGGTACATCGTAAATCGTAATCATAATTATAAAATTGAAAGACACAAATATTTTTGAATTTAGTAAGAAGAAGACAAAAAATTGTTACGAAGGATAAAAATAGAGCATTATAGGATTACCAGTATGATTTTTAGGTTAAAATAGGGGAAGCAGTTCTTTTGTTAATTATTTCTCTAAAATATTTTTTGATAGAGCTCAATAATTGAATTTTATTATTTTTATATACGAACATAAACTGTCTCTTGTTCTATATTATATTTAAATGTTGTTATGTTATTCTGAGCTATATTAGCACTATTATTGTTAATTTGTTATATCATTATTGGTTTATATTATACATATACACTGTATATAATATTTATTAATGAATTATATGTTACAACAATCTTTGCTGGGAATTCCGATTTTCTACCGATTTATAACATTTATGTCTCTTGAACACTTTACGGTTCTAAGTTCTAAAAAAAAATAATGTATTTTTGAAGATAATTTCTGGATACTGTCGAGCCGAAACTGTAATCACATAAAATTCCATCGATAGAAAAAAATCGCAAAGTATGCTCTGAAAATTAAAAAAAACACGTACGGTTCAGTTATTTAACCCGTCATAGGTTTGAAAAAATTCACAGTGCTTCTTTACATGGTTCTTAAAGTATTGTCGAGAGATTTTTGCTCTATTAAACGAGTCGTGTTTTATTACATTTTCATAATTTTCGCTTGAAAATTATCGTTTTTAATTTTAGCGCGTTTCCTCCAAAATTCGTATTTTCGTATCTCTCCTTCTTCTTCATTTTGGGCGGGTACTACCGGCCCTTAAAAGCCCAGTCAATTACAATTACTGGTGAATTACAATCCTTTTCACATTTGTAGTCGATTATATGGTGTTACTTTCTTGATTAGAGCTTTCGTTTTCGAGTAAATCGAGTAAGTTGGAATGTTTAAGGTCACATTTAATACATGCTTATGAAGAGGCCCAATGTCTCACAAAGGACAGGAAGTTCCCCGAAAGGTATCCCACATCCTGTTTGCGGATTGATGATATTGGCTTATGCAAAATGACTCGTTCCCCTGTTGGGATCGCGTTACACCCTCGCCCCCGCTCTGTCTCTCTGAACAGTCTGAAGTCTGAATGAATCGCCTCACGAACTCTGGAGATATTTCATTAGGCCTCTGAATTTGTCACGGATAGTCAATAAAACCGGGCAAAATGGTTATACGGCTACATATAACTCAGTGTGAAGCAAGTAGATCGAATGGAACCCCTTTTTAAGAATGAAAAATGTGTTCACATAATAAAATACCCATACAGTACTAATCATTATCAAACATACTCATTTAGATTGTGGATCTGTCTGTGAGCGATGTTAACTCTGTTTCAATAAACCCTAAATAGGGTATTTTCACAAACGAGGTTGAAAATGTATGGAATATTTAAAGATCATTTTTCTGATTTTAATCATCTTATTAAAAATGTTTGTTTTTATGTTTTCATTAAAATTTATTAATTTTAAAAACGATCAAAAACCGACAAAACCAAAACGGCCCGTGGTTGACAAGTACAACAACAAAGTAGGTACCCACTACTGTCAGAAATGTCTAAGCCGACTGACGCTCATGACGTCACACGACAGCCCGGCCCCCAAATATCGTTTTGGCGGTGTATCAAAAACGGGAAACTTAGACTCGCTGTAGAAAATGTATTCGTCATCATAAAAATAAAATAAAAATGGCATATTCATCGTAATTTTTTTAAGCAATAAAAAAAACGTTACTCTAATGTTTAGAATTTAAGTGTCATTTCAAAAACTGGAATTGATTGGGCCGAGAATTCAGACGAGCGATAAATTATCTACCTATACTATAATATTTTAACAGAAAATTATTTTATTAGTCATTTTAAAAATTGGAACTGATGCGCCAAAAATTCAGACAAGACGTAAAGTACCTACCGATAAATTAGTACAATTTCGTAAATATTTATTCTTGATCACTCTGCAGCAATTATTCTTATTATGATGCGTTGTTTACCTTATAATATACAATCATACATAAAAAATAATGGAGAACAAAGCTTCCTACTTGGTTTTAAGACTTTTCAAATTACAGATGAGCCACTGAATAGATTATATTGAAAAATATATATAATGTGGGCGATGGGGGGCTCGAAGTAATCTACATTTTCTTCAAAATTGATTTTTTTTTTAAAATTGTTAGAAGATAATCATTAAAATAGTATCTATATATCACATAATAACATATCATCAAGATAATCAGAAAAAAACACTACATAACTAAAACTAGTTGAGTGCATAATATTTTCAGGGCTTATTACCCACTAGGTATGCTAAAACCTTTTTTTTATTTTTTATGTGAATACTATATAAGAGCCCCACCTGCTCCCAACCGCCTGAAGTCAGTAAGAGAAGGTCTAGAAGTACTTGGCTCTTCAGATCTAGTCACCAAAGATGACTAAACCATTTCAAGCAACACTTCAATTGTTAATCGCGGTCGTTTATCAGGGCGATACTGAGAGTATCTTACACTCTGGAACGTGCCGAAAATAAACCTTATATATTTTATAAATAATTAAATGGTGAAATATCACAAATTCAAGGAATAAAATTTACTTGCGCACACCGAGATTTCAAACCTTTCAATTCTTTGCCAACTATCTTCTCGAACATGGAGGCCGTCAATATTAAGACGTATTTATATTTCGACTACCATAATACGGGCGCGCGTGTGGTAGTCGAAAAGCATGTAAAAAAACTGTGTACAAACATATTTTATAAATAATAAAAACAAAAACAAAAAATTCCAGGTAGACTTTCTTTTTCTCCCCATTCCTACATTTCTCGGAAGAAAAGAAAATGGCATGTTAGTTATAAGTTATTATTAATAATACTCGATTGTGCTTCCATCACGTTGATTTCTCCAGTAACGTTGAGAAACATTTCCAAAAATACTTGGAAATTTCTCTAATAATAATGAATTCTTCTCATCCGTGCATTTCTCCCAAGAGAGAGTGTCTAATCAATGTGAGAATCGGTCCGGAATTTGCACGGGACAATGCAACTGCAGTAACTGCACTGGCAAATCGGCTAATCGGTGCGAATCTATCTCAAACCATATTCGGATGTAGGTCAGGTCAAGTTGATGCATATTCAGTAGCGTAGCCATCACTTGAGCAGCAGAATTATCCATCAGGGGGACTCAAACTCTAACTAACTAACTAACTAACCATCACGCCGTTTCTCCGACTAAAACTCGACGGTGCTTTTTCTAAAATATATTCAATTTTTATTAGAACAACTCTCTTTTTATAACTTTTGAAGGTTATTCCCATAAATGTATACAACGTTAAAAGTTATAAAAAGAGAGTTGTTCTAACTTTTGAAGGTTATTCCCATAAATGTGTACAACGTTAAAAGTTATAAAAAGAGAGTTGTTCTAACTTTTGAAGGTTATTCCCATAAATGTATACAACGTTAAAAGTTATAAAAAGAGAGTTGTTCTAACTTTTGAAGGTTATTCCCATAAATGTATACAACGTTAAAAGTTATAAAAAGAGAGTTGTTCTAACTTTTGAAGGTTATTCCCATAAATGTATACAACGTTAAAAGTTATAAAAATAGAGTTGTTCTAACTTTTGAAGGTTATTCCCATAAATGTATACAACGTTAAAAGTTATAAAAATAGAGTTGTTCTAATAAAAATTGAATATTCATTATTTAGACTTCTAAAGCTCAATTAGTGTTTTATATAAATAAAATCGGATATATTTTTCCGAGACACTATTTAGATTACAAACCCGTTCATAGAACTCTTGTTTCAAATGAAAAAGATAGCTGTCAATAATATGGGGAAAACAAATTGTCGAAGATAATATGACGTTTAAATAAGGGGTGTCAGTGGCCTAATTCGGAAAGCGTTTATCCCGGTAAGACGAGAGGTTCTAGGTTCGAGTCTTAGATATCTTTTATTTTTCTGTGTCTTGTTCTTTTTCATTTTTTCGTTTAGATAATTAGTGTTATCTTCTTATTCAATGACATATTTACATCCAGAAGAGCGTCTGTGGGTGGCATCGTTTTTTTTCATACAAATCTACATTTTTATTCGGATGATTAACAAAACAACAGCAAGATTTTCACTGACTAGATTTTTTTTTAAATCCACCCTTTTAAAGATAATTTTAATACTTCTCGATGAAATTTTCCACAATTGACGCTCAAAATAAGAGAAAAAAAATTACTATCTACATCTGATTTCGCAAACTCTGCGTAATGCTTATGTCAGACCACGCTAAATTCAAACTCTGCGTGATGCCTATGTCAGACCACGCTAAATTAAAAAAAAAGTAAATTCGCTAAATATTCGTTGCTTGGCCTATTTCAGCATATCAGTCGCTATACAATTTCATTGGTAATGTATGGCGAGTGTTTTGCTGAAATATGGCAAGCCTAAAAACGCTCGTTACGTTATAGCATAGTCTGACAGTACCTTAAACCCCGATAAATACCATGCCGCGCCGAGGACTTCAACTAGTTTTAAATATTATAACATTTTCTATTTGACGTCATCGCACATTATTGTAGTATTAGAATGTGAAATAGGAAATAAAATTTACTATCCCCTATGCCTAGTCCCATCAAAACCTTGATTTTAATAATTCCCACATTTTTCCAAAAAAGAAATTTCCTCACTTATTCGAATGAGAATCGGACATTGTTCCGTTCCTTCTTACCTTTTTAAAGTTCACATCCTTGACTCCACTGACCGTACATTACGTGATCTAGAAGTGGGAACTTTAGATCACAATTTCTTTTACTGTCCTTCTCTAAACAAATATCCTCTCTTTTATCAAGCGTTATCTAAAATTGCCTCCCATCTATTCAAAATCGAACTCGACTCCAATCTTCATTATAATTTTGAAATTTGCCATTTAAATAAAATTAATATTTAAATTCATTTCTCATTTCTCTATTATTTTAAATGATGGCTTAGAACCCCCTTGAAGGGTGAAAGCCAGAAACAACTGGAAAAAAATTCTAGAATAATCAATGCATTAATTTGCTGATGAAAGGACAAAGTATACAGGTGATTCAAGGAAAGAGGCTGTAAATGTTCTGAGACGATGATATATTAGTTCTGATATTCGCGGCATGTTGCCGTGCCCTGGAGCTCGGGAGTTTGTCATTACGCCAGTGTAGGTATCTTATAATCGATTCTGCGTGGAATCCTTTATTGTTCTTCAAGAAGATTAATGCATTTTAGAATAAAAATTGAGCAACGCTTCCACTAATATTAGCTGCATTATTTCATGAACGTCAAAGATTTCTCCTTTTGTTTTCTCCCACTTTAAAAATCGTGATATATTACGAATACGAATATTTTATAAAAGTAACATTTAGGACATGTTTTAAAGAATAATCTATAAAGTGACAAACAAGAGTCTATGTCGTGAACTAAAAGCTTTATATAATTTAAATGCCACTTATTTTCAGCAATTTACTTTAAAATGTGAATTCAGTTGAAATTTAACTTATTGCACTGTGATTTTTTTTAACCCCTAAAGCCTTAAAATAATATCATGTCATCAAAACATTCTGATTTGAAAATCAATTTAAAGTTAGCTGTTTTCCTGTATTCAAAATAAATGGGTGCGAGTATCGTACATTTTTAAATGCAAAGAGAAAGCTTGTAGTTGTCTCAAATATGTATAAATGTCTCACCATAACAGAAAACGACACGGAAGGAGTTTGAAGACTTGTCATTTGGTGACAGATGTAGCGCTACGCGATCCGAGTAATATAGTCTTTCTTAATTTATTTTTTGGAACATTTACCTAGTATTATATTTACCTTGAAAAAGTAAAAAGATTAAGAACGCAAATGTTAAAAATCCACTTCAAAATATTCACAGAATGCACAGTTTAAGATTTGTTTTTAACTATGCAGAGATGTTAACAATAATAATTAGAAATAATAAGATGTAAAACGGAGATAACTAAAATAAAACATAAAGATTGCAAAAAGAGAATGATAAATAGATTAAATAACAACCATTTACACAACCGTTAAAATATAACTAACTATCCTCCATAACATATGTTAATTTACTTTAAAAAAATATGCGAGACTGTTTGCAGTGATATCTATACAGTCACATCGTATAAAATTATACAGACGACACATTCGAGACAGTGGATCGAAGTAGGCAATATTGTTATTAAAAATTTCAAGATGGAATATAATATCACGACTCCTTAAATTGCGTCTAATAGGAACTTCATTGTGAATATTGCTTAGTGGTTAGAAGCTTATCATGAATAATTTTGTGTAAACCTATTAAGTCAGCCTATTCTTGCAAATAGTCAGATTATGTAAACCTTAAATTTCCTTAAAAACGGTCACTAGGGTATGTTGAATAGTAATCAGTACCTCTAGATGAAAATGATTGTCGGGTATCTGAAAGACGCTAATGATTTGTCTGTGGATTTGTGGCAGAATAATGTTGGGAATTTTAGCTTTGGCGTGTTGCGATTGCCCATTGTTGGTTAGTTAGGTCGGCGGTCATTACGATTGTGTTTGTAGGATGAAGTGCACCACGGGTTTAGGTAATTATATGAAAATGTTCACACGGAGCCAGACTTCATATCAAGTATTAATGATCCAGCCGGGTAAATAGTCTAAAGACAATCTCTTCACAAGTCAAAGAACTCTGAAAGGTCAAAATGTCGAGCGGGTTTAGCAGACTGCTCGATTTTCATCTTAGTGCATTGTAAAGACTGAAATTCTGGGTTCTGATTGTATATCATCATTATCATCGTCTCTTTGGTTCTGCTGTTGGACGTAGACCTCCCTTTGGATTAACCTCCCTCTATCCCATCGTTAGCATTATTGATCCACTTGATGTCATTTGATATAATCAGCAGATTTCAATGACATCTGCAAATCTGTACTAATTGACCGTTTTACACTTTTTTTTTAAGTTTTCATATGGGTAGTTTTTTACAAATGGATTCGGGATGAAGAGGACGTGTTCTATTTTGTTACAGATTTTCGCACAGTTTATGATGGCGAACATTATTTAAGATCATCTGTTTTTAAATATTGATAAAAACACAATTACATTTTAAAAAAATAATATATTGAGTAAAACCTCAAATTGTAATGTTTAATCATTGAAAACAATAAATTGAAACAGAAAAATCAGAAAAAGATAGGTCACTTCTAGGAATTAAATCCAGGACCTTAGCCTTGCCGGGGCTCTGATCTAACCACTCAGCTAATTCAACCCTATCCCCATCGGTCAAATTTAACTTACTTCGACAAACATTGTCATCATTTTCTTAACCCATATTTTTTATTGGATGCTATCCCTATGTATGATTGCAAGATTCTTCCATTCAATGCAAACTAGATAGTGTCTTGGATAAATACATCAATTTTTTAAATGTGCGACATCTTTTAACTTTTCTACAAGTTTAGATGAATATTTTGGAATAAATTATTGAGTCGCTTTATCGAATTATTATCCCGATTTTTCTGTTTCACATTTTCGATTGAGAGTCGCTTCAATGACTATAATATTATGTGTTTATTACTGATTCTGAACGTGGTGGAATTGTGAATTTCGGGTTTATTTTGATGATTTATTGACATGGCAAAGACAAATGATAGCTGCTTTGTTCAATGTGTTTTGAAGATTTAGAATCGTCCCAAAATATAATTACTTTCTCTAATGGCAACTATCTGTCAATCAACTATCTTCCATGAAAATAATGCTCGTGCGAAGCAAAGGATTTTCATATGGTTCCCGATATAGTTTCCACGTGGGTCGGTAGGAAAAAAACACCTATTAAGCACTGAGAGTCCACCTGTTGTCCTAGAGACAACCAATGTGCTTATCTTTTTAACCTTAACCTTTTCAACAATATCTCTAACTTTAGTTTTTTTAACATTGTTCCGCTACGGCATTTTCGGAACCCTTTTTTCATAACTCTTTGCATCACCTCATAATCATATGGATTCATAAGACAAATTTTTATTTATTAAATTATAAGTTTACAAGTTATGACAATGTTGATAACAATAAATTAAAAAATAAGTTTTCACAGATTTATTTTTTATTTTTGATGTTTCTCTTCTATAGTTTACAATTAACGCTTGTGTTTAGAAGAGGAGCTAGTGTCAGAATGAAAAATATTTTGAACCTACAATTAAATATGATTTAAGAAATTAAAAAAATTGAACTTAAACATAAGTAAATAGATATATTTAGATATGTTAATTATGAAGATAAATTCATCATTTATTTGTTTTTACATTGAATTGCTCTTTAATCGCTTTTATTAGACATTTATCGTCTTCAATTTTTCTTATCTTTTCCGGTAAACTGTTGAAGTATTTTTTTCCTAGGTATATGTAATGATGTTGTGCAAATGAGGTGTTAAATTTTTGTGTTGGAAATATATGCTTTTTAAAGAGCACGACTTTCAGTTAAAAATCTGTGATTTTGTTTTTCTTTTATTAATTTAATTAATATATTTTTTCGGACTAGATTATTGAAATTTAATCATTTTAATTCTTCAAAAATAAGGTGTGTTGGATAATCTCTTGGTTTTTTCAATATTATTTTTATATTAAACAGCACATACCCGAAGGATTTTAACCAGAGCATATTTGGAGTAAAAAAAACGTAAAAGTCGTTTTGTGCCAGATGGTTTTTTAATCAAAACAACAAACTGTTTCCATTACACATTGCCACTGATAACGCAGCTACGCGTGGCGATGGGATCATGTGAAACGCGTTCTCTCTCCTCTGTTACCGCGCTGCTGGAACGAGACGCACGTTACTGGTATGACTGCAACCAAGTACTCAATTGCAACGCATGATGGAAAAATATATTTTTTGTTTTTAATTTTTAAAAAAATCATCGGATAACAGATTGACATACATTGCCATCTCAAAACATGTCCAGGAATCGTTGGTCAAAAACCTTTGGCGATGTGCTGTTACACCCATACGAAAAGCAATGCATTTGTTTGTCTTAGTATGTTAATGCTAAAATTTGTTTGGCGCAGTAGCCTTCCTGAGCCCGCCTTCGTGGTATCAGTTCCGCTACTGCATTTTCTACACAAGTTTACCAGTGCGGTCAAGACAAACAAACCTTTGAACTCTTCTAATCTCTTCTCTTCTCCGTTGATAGAAATTGATGGGGATAGTTTTGTGAACTTATAACAAATGATCTGTTCTTTTTAATAAGAAGTTCAACCATTCGTGAAGAAACTTTCCTAATAAAATGGCTTTGCTTCGTAGTAAGTAGTGAGGATTTGTGATATTGGACTTATCTTTTCCCGCAGGGGTAGGCAGATAGGACAGACCGCCAAACAACTGGATTGAGGATTGGATTATAAAGTGTAATAATACCTAACATGTGATGAAACAATAAATAAAAAATTTAAAAAACGCTGTCTTGGCACATACTCCTTACTTCAGTGAAATTCGTACTTCCGTTATTCACATCTGGTGAGATGGGCAATATATTAGCACTGATACCAAATGTTTTAAATCAGTTTTTATGGCAAAATTGCACACGATGTAAATATATCATAATATAAGAATAAGTTTACAGTATTCACAGTCCTCTTCACTAGGGTTTCCTGTTCTGAGGTGGCCTGTAGTAGTTTTTGTTTGAACGGTACCTAATATATGATTTTACAACACATTCGCCTCGAGGATCTTATTTCTAGTCAAAATCAATTTTCGTTAATGCGGGTTATTCACGTTTTTCACTAAAACGACGCTATTATAATAAAAGATCTTAAGATGAAGCTATACGCCAAATCACTATTTAGATTTATCTTTACTACAAATCGGTTTACATTATGAAAATGAAAAAAAAAATGTTATGGTTACATTGAAGCTTTTCTTACCTTTTCAATTTAATGGGTTTAAAATAAAATTATTAATTACCTTACAAAAAATATAAGCGCAAAGTACTAAATAATTTGTTTTTTTATTAGATAAATATGAAGTTTTATACAAGAAACAACTTTTTAAAAGTACCCCTTTATGGCCAAGATTATTTTTGAATAGATTGATTGAGGTGATTTCTCACAAAAACTAAAATCTTAACTAAACTAAAATAAACAAATTATCCAATTATTATTATTATTATTATTATTGACTATTTTTCGTTCTTTTAAAATTATTTATAAGAAAAATTAAAACAACTGTGGCGCTACTTTCCTCGCACAGATAATATAAAAAATACGCGGAGGTTTAAAGGGGTAAGAAGTCAAATATTTCTGGCGTTTATATTCCTCTCAATACTAAAACGAGGTACCAAGGTTCAACGCCAACCGGGAAATATTTCTCAATTTCAATAAAAATCTATTTCCTCTTGAGGTCGTACAAATATTTACGTATTTATTTTAAGCGTTAAAGCTTTGAGAAGGAAGTATATTTTTCAAGCAAGTACGCCAACAGGTTACTTCGTCCTTCTCCCCATCCTTGATCTCATAATCTCAGACAGTATTAAGTCGGAACGGATTTAATATTCCGCAAAGTTTTCTGCAATAAATTTGATAAGGCCGGCGGAAGGCAGCAAATTACTACAGATAAAATAATTCGAATAATAAATAACGTGACTCTCAAACGAAAATTTTAAACAGAAATTTAGGAAAAAGATTGAAAGAGAAAAAAGAGGACCTTAGCCTTGTTTGGGTTCTGCTATAACCACTGAGCTAATTCGACCTTTAGTGGGGTCATATTTTTTTCAATAATTAAATATAACATTAAGTTATTCCAAAAAAAAAAAAAATTAAGTTCATTCGTTAGGGTTTCAGGTCACTTTCAGTAAAAAAACACACAAAGAATTTTTTAAATTTCAGAATGTCACGTAAATCACATCTGAAATTATATTGTTTACTAATATCTTCGGACGTTCCATAATCGTACATACTCTCAATATAGTCCTGGTGAAAGACAGCCATTATTGGTTGAAAAGATGCTTGAATTGGCAAAAGTGGTGTTTAGCGACCTATTATGAATAGTCAGGTACTTCCCATTCCATCTCCTTCCCTTCCTCGCAGAATACTCCAATCGGGGATGCCATAGTCCCATTGGTTCCGGACTACTAGTAGCAGATACTCCGGTATTCACATAAAAAATGGTAAAATATTACGGAATTATTTCTTTTAAAATAAAACAATAACTTAGTAAACTTTAATTTCAAATCTCTGTTTTTAAATTTAATTTATCTTAATCTTATGTTTTTCATATATTTTTAAATGTACTGTGTAAAAATTTATTTGTAGATAAAATGGAGGCCTCAGCACGGGTAAACCACCTAGTGAGGCCAATATTATTGAATTTTATTATAAAATGTAAAAATATTGCATCAATAAATAAATAAATAAACACCACTTTTATTTCGGAATTATTTCTATCTACGGAATTTTTGATTTTCGGATAAGTTTTCAGTATTTTTTAATGTATTTTCTTCTGTAAAATAAGGCATTGCTGTAATTGTGAAAAGTGCCCACATATATAAATGTTTGAGAGTCACTGTTCCAGGAAATGACTACAGGGTCCGATTTGACGTCAAGACGGAAATATGTAATAAAGATGAAACATCATTATGTCTCGATTTGGAGCATCAAGATGTCGATCAAAACCGCATCAGTTTCAAAGATTTTTTGTTTATCGAATACAATATTTACAATTTTGATCAAAAATAAATATATCTATTATTACTTTAGGTCTCGTAATTGTAGGTAGGTTTATACCTTAACGGTTATACTGTGAACATACGGGGGGAATTGGGGAGTTTTAACATACTTTATGTACAGTCTGATGTATAAAAATATATGTTATGTATATATATTCATACATTTAGTCATTTCCATAAACCTACCCTTACATGGCCAATATCACTCAGCGTAAAAATTACTTAATTAGGTTAGGCAATAAAAATTAAATAGGATCGCGTTCGCAACATTAATGGCGCCGTAAAAAGGTTTGTGAAAAGCCTAGTATCCGTACGTGAATATAAATATAGTAGTATAGTGTCCGACCGAAACTACTTTGTACGACCGAAACCGAAACCGAAACCGAATTTCGGCTTCGATCACAGTTTCGGCCGAAACCGAAACCGAAACCGAAACTAATCAGTCACCCTTTATTTTTAAATCTTATATTAAACATTCAGTCTCGGATATTTGAACTTATAATAAACATAACATAAATTGTCTCTTCGTATTTCAAATAAATTATTTGTGCTTTTTGAAATAATGATTTGAAATAAATATACCTACTTATTCTAGGTACATTGATTTGAAATACATATAACTTCTTATTCTAGGTATATTTATTTCAAATGAACTCTTTCGTAAATAATATTAAAATAAGAAATGGTAGGTCTGTTATTTCTTTTTAACGTTATTTTCGAAAAACATAAAATAATAGGTACAAAACACAATAACTTTTTTTTTTACCTAATTTGTTTATGTACACTAAACAAAAAAATACTTTATATCTTACATCGAACAAAATAATTTCTTCTAAACTTTGGTCATTTTTTAATGCACTCTTTTTAATGAAATTCAATAAAATAAAAATAAAAATGACCTATCTACGGAGTTCAACAACTAAATATTTTTCCAACCCAACCATTTGGTAGTTTTACCTGGAAGGTTTTCCGGGATTTTTTGAAACTCGGTAATTTTTTAGATTTCGATTTTCAACTTTGCCACCTCGTATCTTTGCCGCTCGCGCCGCCATATTGGAAAAAAGGCGCCTAATAGATTTTTTTGACAATATCTCCTTTCCGACTCATTTTACGATAAAAATATAATATGTACAAAATTAAACTAGAGAAAATTTCCTACAATGAACGTACAAAAAATTTTTTTTGGTAAAATCAATAATTTTGTCGTACGAGCGCCGCAAACTATTATTCATCTACACCACCACGTTTTTTCGTATAGTTCTCCAAAATATTTTACTATCCGACTGGCAAAGAACAAGGTGGCAAATTTTAAATTCGAAAAGAGCCAAAAATTACCAATATTCAAAACTCCCGGAAAACTTTCTGGTAACCTTTTTTTCGAACCAAATAACTGGACTATTAATAATACGGCCGGCGTGGTCTAGAGGCAAGGCTCCAGACTTACAATCCGAAGGTCGGGGGTTCGTACCCGACGTGCGCAAATAAATTTCATTTGATTAGTTTGTGTTGTTTCACAATTAATTGATTAAAAATAAAATCTAATATAAAAAATGATATAGTATCTATGCGGCACGTTCCAGAGTGGAAGATACTCTCAGTATCGCCCTGGTGTAAGATCACCATTCAGAATTGAACTCAAACTAAAAAAAACTGTGAAGAGCTCGTTAATTAATAAATAATTGTAATGAATCAATTATTAATTATTATCAGTATTTATAATTAAACAATCTAATATTATAAGTGAGAAACAATAATTTTATTAACATTTTTGCCATAGAAATCTATTTTCCGGTTTAAATAAATTTGACCAGCAGCAAGCACTAAATAGTTGTTAACTGGAAACATTCGTCGGTGGAGCCGACAAGAACTTCACTGCAACCTTTGTCAAAGACAGAAATGGACTAGAATTCCTGTAACAATAAATATCTGCGTTTCTTTGTAATCTTGGCCCTGTTAAGTAGGCTTGAATAGTTTGCTTAACTTGTGATATGCGATTATCACAATTATCCACATCAGAAGTTTCTTCCATTAAACGTCATGGGCATAGCATAGCCCTTCTCCTCTTTTTTTTTTAGATGAACAAGATAAGATAGCTGTGGGTCTCCAGAATTACAGTTTCTGCTCGTTGTTTCACTAACAACGTCCGCGCACAATTATCAACTTCATTAGAATTCAAATATATATATTTTTAATCTGGGATCCAATAATGTTGAAATAATCATAGCAGGATGTTATTTGACTTATGCATATCAACAAGTCCTGACTGTCCTGACACGACTATGAGCGCTAACGCAGCAAAATGACACTTCGTCGCTCGCAGCTCAGTGCACCGAACATATCCGATCGTAGCACGAAACCTCCCGAATTCAGTTTCGGTTTCGGCCGTAGTTTCGGCTGGATGGCAGCCGAAACCGAAACTAAACCGAAACCCATTTTTTTGCCGAAACTAGGCCGAAACCGAAACCGAAACCGAAAGTTCGGTCGGACACTATAGTAGTATATATAGATATTCACGAATACGGACATGTCATTACATGAGCATTTCTGTACGTGTGGATGGAACTGTCCAGCAGACATGCATACAGAAATAATTAATGCTCGTCGCTCGGCTTGTGACGTCTTGTTCGCCTGAACAAGCTCGCCCGTGAATACTAGGCTTAACTGAAATATACGAACATGCAATTAAAAATATGCTCACTTCCTACTTATACGAAATCAACACTTCAACATAGTTCCACCAGGGATGGGCGTGAGTAATTCCACAAAGACTGACAAATTATGAAATCTTTGTAGGAAAATTTGTACAACCAATCTCCCTTTACATCAGCATATGATTTTGTACGACGTACGTTAATAAGCAATTTTAGAGGCGGAAATGGGTAGCGCTGCCCCAGGAACTATTTATTGGATAACACCTCTGCCACAGGTCACCCCAAGTGGTTAGCTACGTTTGATAACATAGCAGGGGTGCCCGGGTTGAGGTGAGGTTTGTCTAGGTCTTGGCAACGGATGTGTCTGTCCGCCTAGTGCGTGGCGGGCCGGACTCTCTCGACCCTACAACACAGTGGGAAGGACGGATTCACTCGTTCCTGGACTACCAAATTGAACATATATAAAATATAGGGTAAATATGTGAATAATTTCAACTGTGGTTGAGTGGGTATAGAGCTTGGGTCCCACCCAGGCGTTCCATGTTCGATTCCTCGGCTGGCTAAGTCCTCCATCACAACACAAGCAACATCTTCCGCTTAGTGTGGTGGTAGTAGGAGATTTTCAAATGTTGTTGGGTTATTCGTAACCCGGGAATGTTTGTCTTTCTTTAAAAAAAAAAAAAATAGAAATCCAGCAAACGCAAAGCCTGTGCGTGGGTATTAAAATTATTTCTAAGATATTTCTGTGATTTGAGATTTAAAATTATACATAAAATATTAAGTACCTGGAAGTCTTAGTTTTATAGAAAAAAAAATATTAAATTGAATTATATGCGAAATAAAAATAAAATTGAAAAAAGTAAAATACTTTCTACGAGTAAATACTACATTATTGCAGATGATAATTATTGACGAACACGAAAAATATATCTTATACTGTGAATTTTAGCCATGATTTGATTTTTTTTTTTAAGAGTAAATGTTTTGACGCAAAATGGTCTCTTCAAAGGTTGTAATTGTATATTTTAGGTGCAATAAAATTAATGACTTTGGGCCAATAACCATTCATGTCAAATTCTATTAATCACAATGTCTTAGGACGGGCTAATATAGTACAGTCATACCGACCTATCGTTGGAAGAACTATTTGACGTACCTAGAATATCGTTCCACGTCGCGCGAATATCATATTATTTGATGTCATTGCGTGTTTTTCTACAAGGTTTGAAAGCAAATTAAATTTTAAGAGCTTTTGACAGGGTGGGCGGGGAAGAGTAAGAGGAAGAAGGAGTATAAATATAATTCCCTGGCGACAGGTGGAATGTGAGCACATGTCTACTGACGCCACGTGAAACCACAATATACCAATTCAACTTGCCTGAAGCCTCATTCACAATAAGAGTATTTTGGCTGGCTGAAATTATAGTTTCTCGCCTCGGTAATGTAAATATTTGTTTAAAACCAAATTAATGATTAGGATAGTAGGTACTTCAAGTTGTTGCTGAGTCCGTGGTCGAGTGGTAACAACACTTGACTCCCAATCGGAAGGTTGCGGGTTCGAACCCGGCGTGCGCAAATAAATTTTATTTGATTAATTTGTGTTATTTCACAATTAATTAATAAAAATAATATATACTACATTTGCGGCACGTTCCAGAGTGGAAGATACTGTCAGTATCGCCCTGGTGTAAGACCACCATTCAGAATTGAGACGTTGCTTAATAATGGCTTTAGCCGTGTTTAGTGACTAGATCTGAATAGCCAGGTACTTTCCTACCTTCCTCTTCCCCATCTCCTTCCCTTCCCCACTTTCCTTCAGCCTCACAACATACTCCAATTGGGGATGCCATAGTCTCACTGGCTCCAGACGGGAGCAGTTGGGACTCTTGTGAGGTATTCTCTATAAAAAAAAAAAAAAAAAATATAGAAGATGTCAATGAAAATTATGACGCCATTTTGTGTTGAGTTTATTAAAACCGGCAATAAATAATTTTTGTTTTTGTTTTTGAATCTTTATTTAGATGTAAGTAAATTTTTTCATACATCTAGTAATAAATATATTTAAAAAAAAAAATTAAGAGATACAGTTACATTTACAACTATCACAACTCAGAAGTATTCAATTATCAAATAATAATTCTCTAATTCTTCATCTTCTTCTTGTAACCCAATCTAACTACACATTTAAATTTTTATTATTATTATAGAAGAATTGGATGCACAGTATTAAAAGCAGGCAAAACATAATTTATCTTTATTCTTTATCTTTATTTTCTACCTTGATTGTTGTGATTTATATACTAATAATTCCTTAAATTTCTCTTTTCCAATAATTCTTTAACTTCTTCATCTTATTCTTGTAATCCTATCTAACTACGTATAACTTTTTTATTGTAGAAAAATTGTGTGCACAGTATTAATTAATGAAAATTATCAACCAATACTAATGAATGTACATCCATAAAATGTAAAATTCACCCGCCATAACACAGGGTCAACCCTAGCATGGAGGGTGAAATATCACAATAAACTGTATGTACTTTCAATAAATCATGTATTTAAATAAATAAAATAAAATTAAAAAAATTTCAATACCCCTTTATGTGTATATCTAAATAATCAATTTATACACCGTCATAATTGACATTTAGAATGGTACAACCAATGGTACAAGAAGTGGTACAACCACAGTTTGAAAATGGCATTGTAAGCCGAAACAGCTGTTACAATAATAAAAAAACTGAATTACTAACATAAATAAATTAAATTTAAAATAAATCTTTAAAAAAATTTATTTAGTTATACAAATTAAACACAAAAACTATTAATATATTGTAACAGTGCTTCAAACCAGTGACTTACAACCAATAATAAATAGTTCCTGGCGACTAAAACTTTTACAACAAATTGTAACAATCTCATGAAATTGAGGTGATTAATCTGTGTGAAATTTTGTACCCGATTGTAAACAGCCCCACACAAAGCAAACAATGGCACAACTTTCGCAATATTTGCGATCCAGAAACTTCCCAGACAAAGATTTTAAATGGACATAGTTGGCTCGTTGGTAGAATTTCCTGCAGTTAATCGTTATTTTTACATTACTTATTACAATTTCTGTGCCCACTTATAAACATAAAGTTAGCCTTCTTTGCAGAAATTAATAAAAGTGTTAATAAAAATAATAAATATTATTATGTTCATTAATATGTATGTATTATATAATAATATATATTATCTAATAACTTATATCATTGATGTAGCTATTCCAAATTCCTGTAATATTGAAAAATCTATTTCAGAAAATATACAGATTAAGGAAATGAGATGAAATTTAAATTTAAAGCATTCGCAAACTATAATATTACCATTTGTTATTTCGGCTACTGGCATTATTTTTTTTTGAAAAATAGCCCATAACCTCGCCTAACATAACCTATTTAAACAAAAAAAATTGTACTTAATATTTATTGACTTTTCAAATGAGGTATTGAAGTTGCATGTTGCTGAGTTGTCCGGTCACCGTGGAGAGTCACCGTAGTACTACCGTTACCGTACCGTTTTATTAAAAAAATTATAATGTACTTATTAAAATTATGGAGTTCCACGAATTATCGTTGTTTGTTTTTGGGGTGTTATGCCGTGTTGTGCTACCTCCTTCTTTAGCTGACGTTTCGGACAGCGTTGCAGTGTCCATCATCAGGGAGATCCGGCAGATCAAAAGCAAACAAAAAGCAAAAACAAACAACGAAAATGCTTTTGGCCGTGAAAATCTAAAATCGTATCTTCCACGAATTAGTTTCAACAAACAATAAATACACTAAGTAAACATCAAAAAGCAACAATATCATCATTAACAAGGAACAATCTCGTCGCGTTAATGATCCTTTGCATCACACAAAAAATATAAGCCATTTTTTATCGCCTGAGTTATAAAATGCTATCAAGTTTGCTTGAATATAAATGGAGCTACTACATGAAATGCACGATAGTTAAATTTTATGTTTGTTTCTAGGTACTAGTCGTTCGTAAATTTTTACGGGAAATGCTGGAAACTGAAAACGAAAGCGTAAAAATACAACTTCTCAAACGTGTTATATTCCGAAAGACAGCACAGCAAGTGTCAGAGAAGTTATTGCTCCAAGTCTGATGATGTGTTCGTATGGATAGTAAATGTATTAGTAAGATTACCTACTTAGGCCCGGCTTTTCATCAACTTGTCAAAGTAAAGCTTAACTTACCATGAAAACAACCACCCGTAAGCTGTTCTTATCTGAACGGCGAGTGTTTCAAATACAAAGTTTAGGACATTTTGTGACATGCTTTGATATCAGAGTATGAATATTAGAGAGCGGCATGTGAAGTGTGCCCGCACGCTCCAAGTGTGCCATTTTTTTGGAATCTTACCCACATTTACATATATGATATATGTCATCATTTAAAACAAAAATAAAATAATGAAGTACATATAAGCACTGGATTTTGAAAAATAACTTTTGATTAAAAAATAAATGAATCAGTTTGGTTGGATATTTTGGCCTAAAATTCAAGTTCTACGAGAGGCATAAGCCTGTTGTATGTTACTCGTTTATTTGGTTGTTTATTTATTTTTCCAATTATTTCTGGCGCTCACCCTTCAATGGTGTTCTAGGCCATCATTTAAAATTATTGAGAAATGAAAGGTGAATTTAAATAATAATTTTATTTAATTAGGCAGATTTCACAATTATAAAGAAGATTGGAGTCGAGTTCAGACTTAGAAGAGATGAGATGTTGAATGAATGGAGGCAATTTTAGATACGGCTTGATAGAAGAGAGGATACTTGTTTAGAGAGGGACAACTATCATTATTATTATTCTTCTACTTCTTTTTGTTATTATTCTTCCAGAAAATAAATGTACATAGTGATATAACAGAACATACTTTTATTGAAAAAACAGATAATTTTTACATCAGCAATCATCATAAAATACCAATTTCAAAAATATACCAGGGTGATAATGTGAGTATCTTCCACTCTGTAACTTGCCGAAAATATACCTTAAATTATTTTAAATGTTTAAATTGGGAAATAACGTAAATCAATCAAATAAAATTTACTTGCGCACGGCGGGATTTGAAGCCGGAACCTTAGGATCCCTTTATTCCTCGACTACGGAGGCCGAAGGTGAAGGTAGTGGGGAGGGTAAGGAGATGGGAAAGGGATGGTGGGGAAGGACTTAGCTATTCACATCGGGTCGCTAAACATGGCTAACGACATTTCAAGCGACCTACTAATCAGCTAACCTAATGAAAATATTTACCACTGTAAAATGTTGAAGGGTGGGTCCAACGTATAATGGAGCTTTTATCTCGACGCTAGTAAAGAACTAACAAGTAATATGAAAAAGAAATAAATACGAGCTGTATGTATTCATCCACTCTACCGGAAATCTTTATTATAGAACGATTTCTTCAAATTTCTATAGTGAAGAAGTTAGGGTTCCAGAAGGTTCTAGAAGGGGGCGATTTCTAGGCCATTCGCAGTCACATAAAGTGTAAAGAAGAAAGGATATCCCATATGAGACAGCTGCCGCCGACAGGTGGTCCGGAGGCCGCAGACGTTACCAGCACGCGCTGCATCACATGTCCCGGCAGCTGCCAACACGAGGAGACTGCCACATGTAACAATAACAAGTGATGGAGGAGACGAAGGTGGAACCATCTGTTTTACGTCTTTTGAATGATGATCGAAATTTCATAGTGAAGACATGCGGAAAAATGCAAAATCGTATAAAATCTTGTGTATTAGTTTTGAAAATTTGATCGCTTAGAAATAATATAGATGCTTCAATTACATACTGTGAGTAGAACACATCTTGGCCTTTGAAGTGATCGAGTATTTTTTTGATAAGCTTTTTAATAAGCTTAGGAAAAAATTATGCGTCTGACCTATAAAAAATGGTTAAAAGTGAAAAATCTCCTACTTACAAATCCTTTTTCTGGTGTTGTTTTATTGAATAATGTAGCTAATTAAGTGTCTTATAGAGTGATCGGAAAACATTTTAATATTTGTATCTGAACTTCACAAAATAAAATAAAACGTGCATTTTGGCGACGTTTCTTTTCAGTGAATAAAAATAGGCGGTACTCAACGAATTTGTAAGTGCGAATTTCATCCTTATGCCATGTACAGAAGGATTTTAGCCCGTCGCTCATTCTACGCCCAGAGCCCGGGGCAAACGGACATGCCTTAGTCTACGCGGCGCTTCGATCTTTAAAAATATACTTGCGGAATAACAAAACACTGTTGTTTGCTAGAGATTAGGGTTTTTATTGGTATACGCCCAAAAATCGTTCGCTCCGCCCGATTCCGAATGAGTCAAGGACTAGTGGATCATCTTAATAAATAAATGTTAGCCATACTTTTATAGCCATATTTGTGAAATGCATCAACGAGGGAACTGTACATAGCAGAGAAAATGACTTTTTAAATGAATACAAATCACTTCGTATACACCACAAAAACCAAAACCAAATGTCTTTGTCAGAAAGAAGAAGAAACCTTTGGTTTTGAAAAATGCAGTTAACTTTGATTATAGTGTACCTAAGGAGTGTATACGAAGTGTTTTTTTTTATATTTCATTAAAAATGACGCCCCAAAGAGAAATGGCGAAGATTGAATAAGAAAATAAGTACCTAGTTTAAATTATTGATCAATTTTGCTGCATTAAAATTTGTAAGCTAATACACGATACAATACACTTGTACCACCCCAGCCAGGAACGCTACTGCCGCGGTGAGATTGGTACACCAGGAAACACTGATCTGTTGGGACTTGGAACACATGCTCTGATTGTGGGAAGATGACCAATATTGGAATTTAGGATGGGCAGGAATAAAGGAATTGATTAAGCGGTGTTTTTTCTTCTTTACGTTTTCCTTCTTCTTGCCTCTTCTTATATTAATTACCTTGCAACTTTGTGGCTCTTCCTGGTCTCAACTCTTCTTGGCTCTCCTCGGCTCTTCTTGTTTATTCTAGTTTCACTCGGCAATAAGTTGCCCCTGCTTGGCTCTTCTTGGTTCTACTTGCATCTTGTATTTTCTTGCACATTCTTACTTCTTACCGCCCCTTCTCGTTTAAGCTATTAAAAAAAAACAATACCTTCAAAATGGTAGATAATTAGAGACTCTCAGTACCGGCCTGGCCAAATATCACCATTCAGAATCAAAACGCTGTTTTAAATGGCTTTAGCTGTGTTCTCATGACTAGATTTGAATAGTCAAGTACTTGCCAACCTTTCTCATCCCCATTTCATTGTGCTTCATAACATATCCAAATAACATGTAGATACCACCAGTTGGAACCAAATATCATGTACATTTTAACCAAATATATTACATGTTTGGACAAATACATTGTACATACATATAGTTTTGTATCAGTGATCGACGAACCGGTGGATGCAATATGTTAGCCAAAGTTATTATAATTCTTTGTCTAGTCTGTAATAATAATTGGTTATTTTGTAGTAACTGTACAATTAATAATGAGTTCTCAGGCTATATCTATTTGTAGTAAGTAAGATTGCATAAATAAATTATAAATTTATACCGCGTATTTGTGATGATTTCACAAAAACGGCGCTATACAAGCTACCCAAATATTAATAGTATTAAATGCTTGTGGAGAAATAACAATTTCGGAATAATACCATTGCGAAAATAATATTAAGGTTCGTGATGTTTTTATTAAATTTCACCTTCCTAATATAAAGGTAGGTACTATGTATGTGTTTATTGTTTTTACCCCTTTCATTGAAACTGAAACTTTTTGCTGGCAGCCACTGCGGAAAAAACGTGGCGTGCAGACTTTATATTGCATAAGTTTTAATAACACTAAATGATATTATCTTTTGCAGCAGTTTCCTGTATCTTTCCAACGGTTGGGAAACAATCTTTTTTCGAACATCTGCCCGACTCTCTGTCTGCTTGGCACAAAGAAAGCAAATAACCAAAAATCCATTATGGAATTATCACGCGCATGGAGCCGAAAGCGCTCAATGGGGAATTTCCACGATTTTTTTTATTGCTTAAAAATATTAAGCAAAAAATTACGATTATTATGGCATTTTTATTTCATTTTTATGTTGACGAATAAATTTTCTACAGCGAGTTTAAGTTGCCCATTTTTGTAATCCTGCCAAAACGGCGTTTTCGACGTGTGACGTCATAAGAGTCGCTCGTTCTTGAAAAATTTCCGACAGTTCTACTTCGTTTGTTTGAGCGTTTTTGAGCGTTTTTTAAATGAATAAATTTGAATGAAAACGTAAAAAACAAACATTTTTAATACGATGATTAAAATTTAAAAAATTATCTTGAAATATTCCATACATTTTCAACACAATCCCTCGTTTGTGAAAATACCCTATTCGTATACTTTGGTAGTCTGAAAGTAAAACGTAAAAAGAGTTCAATTTTTTAATTACTGTTATTGTTATTAATTCGCATATTTTATTTAAATTAAAAATAATCCAAATTTAAATATCTTTTTAAAATATACAATTGTTCAATTGTCCTGCAAGTATTTTAGCTTGTTGTTTTTATTATGACAGCTGTTTCGGCGTTTAAGCCCATTATCAAACTGTGGTTATGCCACATTGAGACGACGTATTTATATTCTTTTATTTACCCACGCCCTATTTTTTAAAGTAAAACTTGCGCGATATAACGACTAATTCAGATGTTTTTTCGGACGGAAATAACGTTTTGAAAACGAAATATGGTTCGGATATCGGTAAAATTACTGCCACCTGTGATTGTTTTTTTATTTGTAAAGGGTTCTCGCCTTCGCTAGAATATTTATATTATTTTCAGAAATTTGGATGAAAAATCAAGAGTGAATCTATTAATAATTTTTATTACGTTAAATGCAATAAAAACTATGAATATAGTTATGTGCAAAAACATCAGGTATTAAAAATTAAAATAAATAAATATAATAAATATTAAAAAGAAAGTCATAAGTAATTTTTATAATTTTTTTCCACATTGTGTGCACTTTTTATTCACTAAAAACCTTATATCGGCACCACACTAACTTCGCCTATATTGTCATATAAATTGAATATATTTTCGTCTAAATGTAGCAGAGGGGAAGAAGATGGGGAAGAGGAAAATGGGGATGAACTTGGCTATTCACTGATCTGGTCACCAAACACGGCTGCAGCCATTTCCAGCAACTTTTTAATTCTGAATGGAGGTCTTACACCAGGGCGATGCTAACAGTATTACACTCTGAAATACGCCGCAAATATATTATGTATATATTATTTTAAATGTATAAATTGTGAAATAAAACATGTCAATCAAATTTACTTGCGTACGCTAGGATTCGAACCAACAAGCCTTAGATCTCGACCACGGAGGCGTCAATAAATAAGGTTTGAATAGAAAAAATCGTTAAAACTACGTACAGTCAAAGATCAATTGCCCCTCGTAGGGCATTCTGAAAACGTTGGTTTTGTTAAAGTTAGGCTGATTCCGGTCTATTATAACTCAGGTATGGGGCATACGTCATTCCTATGTCTACCTACGTTAAATTATCGTGAAAACAAGCTTGTGTGTCCAATCGGTTAAATCTAGTTCAGAATCACTAACATCATTCAGAAGTACTCGTTGAATAATTTGCAGATAGAGTTACAATTTATATTACTGCCTTCAATGATTACATTAAGGGTAGGTTGTTCACTTCCAGTTTTAATTATTCACCAACAATATTTAGATCTTTGTTAATGGAGTTCTCAAAGCTTTGTAATTCTAACCTTTTGTCTGTTGTACCATGCTGTAACAGCTTGTGTGTTTATTTAAACGGAAGCGTGGAATTATTTCCACCGACCAATCTATTGTGAGAAGAGAGAGAGAGCAAATAATAATATAAAACTCTGCCTTTGCGGTGAAGGAAATCCCATAAAACCACAGTGTTTGATCGCCCGATTATTGTCACCACATACCTTTATAATGTACGTTGAACTTTTTCAACTGGAATTTTTATGGTGATCGAATAATTATTTGATAAGATATTTTTATTTTATAGCATCACGTAGGTAGAGGGAATGAAAAAACTCAGGGCCGGACCTGAACTTAACGGCGCCTGGCGCAAGTCAAATTTTGGCGCCACTGAAATTGATTGCCTTACAACCTCGGATCGATAGGCGTAACTACCGATGATTTTATAACATTTTCCTGAGCACGGCCGCACTGTTGATAGCCAGACCGATACTGAGAGGGAAAAATTAATAAATCTATAAAATATTATAAAACTAGCGGATGTCTCTATTGATAAACACACGCAAATGTCAAACGGCTTCGTAACAATGAAATTACTAATAAATTTAAAATTTTGAATTGAATTTTTTTTTTTAAAGAGACAAACATCCCGTGTTACGAATCACCTGACAATATTTGAAAATCTCCTACTCTCACTACAGTAAGCAAAAAATGTTGCTTAGATCTTGATGGAGGACTTAGATAGTCCGTGGCCGAGTGGTAAGACACTTGACTCCCAATCGGAAGGTTGCGGGTTCGAACCCGGCGTGCGCAAATAAATTTTATTTGATTAATTTGTGTTATTTCACAATTAATTAATAAAAATAAAATATACTATATTTGCGCCATGTTCCAGAGTGGAAGATACTCTCAGTATCGCCCTGGTGTAAGATCACCATTCAGAATTGAAGCGTTGCTTAATAATGGCTTTAGCCGTGTTTAGTGACTAGATCTGAATAGCCAGGTACTTTCCCGCCTTCCTCTTCCCCATCTCCTTCCCTTCCCCACATACTTTCAGCCTCACAACATACTCCAATTGGGGATGCCACAGTCTCACTGGCTCCAGAAGGGAGCAGTTGGGACTCTTGTGAAGTTTCTCTATAAAAATAAAAAAAAGATAGCCGAGGAATTGAACACGGGATGGAATTGAGCCTGGGTGGAACCCAAACGCGATGCCAACTCAGTCACTCAGCGAGACTAATAGAAATACTAACTAATAATAATACACTTACGAATATAATTAAAAAGATAATTAATTACTCTGGTTTCCCTTCAATAACGAATAAATCTTTCGCCTTTTACTAAAGATTTCCGTGGAGGGGAGCACTCAAATGAGTCTATAAACAAAATTACACTTACCAATAATAATAATACACAATCGCGGGTTCGCGGGTTCGAACCAGGCGTGCGTAAATAAATTATAATATTTCACAATTAATTAAATAAAAATAATATATACTATATTTGCGGCACATTCCAGAGTGGAAGATACTCTCATATATAGTTTTTATTTGATATGACTTAGTTCAGGGTTTGAGTATGATTTTTAAATTCTTTTATATTGGTATTCATGTTTCTATTTTTTTGTGGTAATGAATTAAAAAATTTTATTCCGAGATATTTATGAGTTAACTGTCCTATTGTTTTTTTTACATTTTGGCGTAGGAAGTATTGATGTTTGTATAAGATTTTTGTTATTTTTAAAGGGTGCAGTTTTATTTTGAATATTATCTTTATAAATTTGTAATGTTGCATGGTAGAAGTATAATGCACTTAATTTTCTGACCTTAAATTCTTTGAATAAGAGTTTTAACGAATATGAATAGGGTTTCTTTAAAATTGTTTTTATTATTAGTTTTTGTGATATGTAAATTGTTTGTGTTTGATTTTTATATGTACCGCCCCATCCTATAATGCCGTATTGTATAATTGATTGACAGAACGCGAAGTATGTGGTTCTAAGTAATTTTTCGTTTAAAATATCTCTTAAAAATTTAAATATATATGTTAGTTTCCTTACTCTGTCGTTCAGAATATTTATATGTGGGGACCATTTTAAACGTTGGTCTATTTTTATGCCAATATATGTATATATATGAATTGTACATGTATGTACATCGGCGTAAGCTTGTTTATATATCTTAATTACATTTAATTATGTAGAGGAAAAAAGAGAGATCTGTAATCTGGAATGTTTCGGAACGCCTCCTAAAACTAAAAACTGTTTTTGTCAGGTGAAATACGCCCTCACATTTTATAATTCGAAATAAACATATAATTTTTTTTTAAATAGCACACCTTACGTTTTTTTTAAACTAAAATTACTGACAACGAAAAAATAAAAACAAACATATATTTTATTTGATAAATTTCTTATACGCGTTATTGTCAATAAACTAATTATTTTGTTGTTGCATTAAAAATAATTTATTAAAAAATCTAAAAAATCAAATTATCATGAGATTTTTTCAAATAGCTTTCCGAAACTTTTTTTTCATTATACACTTGAATTATTTTGCGGTTAACATTAGATTTTAGTATAAAACGTGGTGTTTTCTCTCTCTAACAACGTATAAAACACGTTTATAACCATGATAGTAAGGGTGACACAACGATTTCTATGAGACCTATACGAGTGGTTCCGAAAACGGAACAAATCAGCCCGGGGGGTTATTATAAGAGACTTTTCAAATCCAAAACACGAAAGTTTATTTTTGTCGCTGTAAATATTTATTCAGCGTTAATCTAAGATTGAGTAGTTAGTTCCCATATCTCTCCATAGAGCGGAAGAGGCCGGGATGATGTGGTAGAATGGGTACAGGGTAGAATGGGTACCTAGTACCTACCCGGGCTGGGATCTGGGAATTGGGAGCACTGGGACAGGAGGGTACATTGTTTTTCCTTACAATTTGACACTCGGCTATTTGAAGAACGCTATCATAAGAAGACGGGCCTTTTCATATAAAATGAACTTGAAATATAATGAACATCCCTTGTAAGGCCGTGGGAATAAAATGAAGGACAGGGCCGCCGCTAGAAGTGCCGGCGTCTGTGAAAAAAAAATGCCACTCTACTATACCATCTCCACTCTCTCTATCCGGCGAACATACTTTCACATGAAGTGAAATATCATAATCGCCCGTATGTATAATGTATACCCCGCATAAAGTTTGCAAAATTGCTGTCGACTGTAATTTTTATTTATTTATTTATTGTTTGAAACATTTAAAGAGCCTTAACAATTATTACATTAATGATATTGCCGTTGGAATGTGCACAGATATTAATACTACAATTAAAAAAGTTCACAGCATGCGTAATCAAGTTTTAGTTGTTGTTAGATTCTAGTAGTGGAAAAACAGAAATAAAAATAATCAAAATGAAATATGGAACATGGGATATAAAACATAGTAAGTGTAGATACATTTCCTACAGAGAAAGATAAGAAAGAAAGAAAAACATAAAAATAAAACAATTACATAACTGTTCTCCATGACATCATGGTAGAAGATTGTTTATTTGGATTTTAAACACTCGAGCGCTTTTTGCCACATTATGGCACTATTTCCAAAACATCGGATTGCTTTGTTGCCAAAATGTGGTAAATTTTCAAAAATTTTTTTTTTATTAAAACGACTATATAATATATTGTACATTCAAAATATAACAAAATAAATATACTCTAGATTCTTTAAAATGTTTTAAGGTTAAAGATTTAATTATATTTTTTTTATAAATCCTACAAATATATGATAATAAACAAAATATAGGGGAATTCATTGGCTACATAGAACTATATACATATTGTATGTCTCCGTATTAAAATTCGGAGGTATGATTTTTTTTATGTGGGCGGATAAATTTCCTTTAGCAATCTGAGAAAAAATATTTTAATGGTTCTGTCGCTCCAGTAGTTAAAGTATGCGAGATTGTTTGCGAATATATCTATACGGTCACATACAATAGTATTGTACAGACCAGGGTTGTTGCGGAAGCAAAAATTTCGACATCCGCAAATGCGGATTATTAGAGGTTCACATCCACGGATGCAGATGCGGATTTCAGGATTTTTTAAAGATATTTCAATATTAAGTGCATATATAAATAAATTATACTTTTTATTTACTCATATTTTGAGAACAAAACTAAAACAGTTTTTAGTCTTACTTATTAGAACTTTAGGTCTAAAGCTTTATAAAGAAAAGAAAAAAATATAAAAAAATTGATGAATTATATTTAATAAATAGAAATACAACATAAGTCCAGATAATGCTTTTTATTATTGGAGGTACATTTATTTTCTTTTTTACTTACTTTTTCAATATTTACATCGAAATATTAATCAACCACGGAAAAAATCCTGGATAAACACAGTGAACAAATATTGTAATTGATTCACAATGGGAATCACATCGATAACTAAAATAAAACAAAAAAAACCTTCGTTAAACGAAGATAGCAACTAGCAAACACGCGCTAGGCACGTGCCACTCTGGCCCGCCCACTTTATTTACATGTCGTTACTTGTTGCTGATATGAATCCGCATCCGTAAAAGCTCCGCATTAATTGACCGGTCAATAGTTGAGTGGGCATCGCGTTTGGGTCCTCCATCACAACACAAGCAACATCTTCCGCTTAGTGTGGTGGTCGTAGGAGATTTTCAAATGTTGTTAGGTTATTCGTAACCCGGGAATGTTGGTCTTTCTAAAAAAAAAAAATATTAACCCAGATACAGGCGAACCCTAGTGGGGTTAATAATTAATGCTATACAATATATTCTAATTGTAAAAAAATAATAAATAAATTATTAAGTTTGCTCCTCGATTCGGCCGCCCGTGTGCGCTGCACCCAAAGCACGCAAGACTGCAGCGCCCCTGGTAAGAACATCAACCCTCAGTCCCCCGTGTGATCGGCGGGGATTCCCACGAAACTTTTACGCTTTGTCGCAACTCGCTGCCAGACTGTATTATTGATATTGCCGCAAAAAATGTACGGGATTTTTCGTTATTGGTGCCATGGGAATTATGCAGACGAAATTCTTGTTACACGGCATTCTCCCGCTGGTAAATCGGTCTGTACGGGGACGTCAAACAGACAAACAAGCCCGCGTCTTTGGTCCCAAAACCTCTAAGCGAAAATATTTATAAGACATAGACATTTTTGATTGATTTATTTATAAATTAAGCCATTCCTATAATTTTTTTGACTCGTCTTTTCTTTGAGATTCTCTTTGATGTTACGAGGTTATCAAAGCGATAATTTGTTTTTTTTTTCTTTTTTATTAACGTACGGAAGTCCTTATAAGTTGGCAAATTTTTTTTCGGAAAAGATGTATTGCAGGGATGCTAGAGAAAAGAAAATATTAAATATATTGAATAGATTGTTTTCCTTCCTCGTTGACGTGTTTACCATCATGTTACCTGCCCAATAAGTTAGTGCAAAAAATGCATCCTTGGAAGACTTCAGAACAGCTGGCTCTTTATCGACATGTTTTTTTGCACTTTAGCTCGATGATTCTCCAGGGAACCCTTGTGGCAGTTTTTGTATTTTTGGAGTCCGGTATCTCTTTTATCCAGCCTTCCAACCATCTTTCCATAATATAAGAAATGGACAAAAATGCAAATTGAGATTTTTTGGTCATAAAAAGTTTAAATCAAAGATAAAGGCATAAAAAGCTGTACAATGCAATTGCACTGCAATTCTACAAGCAACACCCCTTTATTTGTTTTTTTTCCTACTAGTTATCTTCTTTATTAAATTCAAAACCCAGGCACACATTTTAATAAAAATGATAGTAAAAATGATGGTTTGGACCATACTGAGGGGGTTTCTCACCATCCTCCCAATAGCTTATCTACACTAATAACGAATATTATTAAAAATAAAAATAAAATACTCGCAGTGGTTAGAAAACTCGGCCAACTTATCCAATACATAGCCACTATTCAAAGGTTCGAGTACCAAATTATAAACTCCAACTTAATAAATAAATAAACCGTAAATCGTAAATCGAAATTATTCGTTATTAGTGTAGATAAGCTATTGGGAGGATGGTGAGAAAACCCCTGAAAGGGATAAAGTGTGTAAAGAGCAAACGATACAACAATATTTAGTTTTGTTTCCGCTGAATTATTTACCAATGTCTTGACAATATCTGAGAGTAAACGCCTGTTTCTTGTTTCTATAGACCAGTGCTTCAAAATTAAACGTAATAGTGGAAATCTTTTGTATTTTGAATAAAAATACAACGAAACCCTTTAACGATTACAAGCGCAATTACATACCAAGTTTAAGGGCAAATGATTGTCTGATTAAATCTTCCATTCCTTTATGGGGGAAGTTGACTTCATATTTTGACCTACGATCGAAAAATAAAACACCCTAAAACATCAGGAAAAAAGTTTGGTGTTATTCTATGTTTTTTATGGTATCTTAACTATACAAGTCGATTGCATGTTGATTTTTTTCCAAGTATTCGTTGGCAGAAAAACCCATTGATAAAGCACGTAAAATTTATCTTATACCTATTTGGGAAACGCTGCAGTATATTTTTAGTGTTTATCTTCCGAGCAGAAACACACTGAAACATAAACATTTATAGATGTGTTTGTCGGTGTTCAGAAGAAATGCATTGACATAATAATATAAAACGTTTCATGCATAAACGTAAATCTATTATTCTGTTCATAGATCAAATAATGGATGAACGCGATATTATTGGTTGTCTCCGTGGTCGAAGGGTAAGGCCTAGCAATCCAAAAAAAGTTGCTTTAAATGGCCTTATCCATGTTTGGTGACCAGATCAGAATAGTCAGATACTTTCCCACCTTCCTCCTCCTCATCTCCTTCCCCTCTCTAATACATTTAGTCTCACAACATATCCCGATTGAGGATGACAGAGTCTCACTGGCTCCAGCAGTTCGGACCCTTCTGCGGTATTCACACTAAAAAGGAGAATTGAAAAGGGATTTGTTCCCGGCGAACAATTGAAAAGACAACAAAATATTTTTAAATTACTTAAAGAATCGCCGAGTTGTTGAAACAAGAGTCGTTTGTTTGAACGTTTCAACAAGGAAGTCGTTATTTGTGAAACAAACAATCATGATAATTACTATTCTTGAAGCCTCTTTCATACTAGAGGTCTACAGGTGTAAATTATAGTCGGCACTCCACACTCTTTCCACACTCCGCACTGCTGCACATAGTCAACAGAACATGGTTAGTTCTGGTTGCTGAGCATCAACAGTTTCCTAGTGCTGCAAAAAGGGCGCTATATAAATTAGTATTGTTATGGGTAACGCAGCAAGAGTTCGAGGCAATAAAAAAATTATTATTGAATGCATTTGTGCATCGGTATACGCTTCCAACAGCCCTTTGTCTTGTTTATACCTACTTATTGTCACCAGCGGAAGAGGGACAACAAGTGTATACGATGCTCGTAAAATAATATTGTTAAGAAGCTTACAGCGTGTCCTACTCATTTCGATATCGCGAGCGAAATAATCTCAGTTTTCATTATTTAATGTTCGCATCGTTATTAACAGATTTATTTATTTCGGTTTTCCTTCTACAATCTGTTTATTTAACTTATCATCTCATTTATTCATTGGAATACATATACTAATAATAAATATAGGATATAGACAGTGATGGGTGCTAATAGTACACGAACATATCGAAATATATTTTTATTTTTAACTTAATGAGTTAAACCTCAAATTGTAATATTTTAATTAATGAAGACAATATTAGCGAGACTGAATCGAACTGAAACAGAACTCAAAAGACTGAAACATGATAATCAGAAAAAATCAAATCTGGGTTCGAGTCCCAGGTGCCCGCCCAACTTGCCGATGCCTTCGGCAATCATCGTCGTCATTCGTCCCTAAAACATGAACGACGATAGATGGTACTCTTCTGATATCATACTCAACTACCATCTCTTGGGATATAGCAAAACTTCGTATTACTAACTGAGCTATCGACATCTATTAATACACTACCGTAATTGTTTTTACGAGCACTAACTATAATATTTTATGAAAACTTCAACAGTAGTTCTATTAGAAATTTAGAGGTGGCAGCACTTCCGCGTGTATCTGGCATGTGGAACGAACGAAACACACCAGCCACTATATAAAAACACGAAAAAAATTGAAGTAAGTAATTTAAAAAAAAATATTATGTACAAATGTCCTATTAAACGATGAGTGCTGATAATCGCAACATTTTAATCCTCGAATTTCGTCCCCTCTTGGCGGCGCTATAGCATCCCTACTCCGGAAAGTGTTCAAAACAACAACAACGAATTTCGAAAAAAATTGCGGATACTAATTTATTCGAATAAATTTGAATGAAGTATCTTCAAATGGATAGCCCATGTATAATTTACCCACCCAACTCTTGAATGTTGGCGAGGATCTAAACACTTTCGTGCGAACATTTGCATTTTATACATTCAATTTTGTTCAAAACAAATATTGCTTCTCGCAAGTTTTTGGAATTTAAAGAGAGTTTTAAATATATATTATAAATTGAATTATAATGCTTCCGTTCACAAGAAAGTTATTTTTAATTTAAAACGACATATTTTCTTGAATAAAGCACAATAAAGCTTTTTAAAGTAGGTATATAATTTTTTTACAATTAATCCAAATAAAGATTTTTTTATAGACTGATGATTTTTTCTCCCTGACTTTATCTGTACTTTTTCCGATTTTTATATTAATTTTTGATAATATTTACAAAATAGAGACACGCTTATTATGGACTTAAAAAAAATAGTATTAGTTAGATAATAGTTAGTAGTAAATAATTCAGTTACGGGAATAGAAAAATAATGCATTTAAATGGTTATTTGCTACTTTTAAAAATGCGAAATGACATTTTTCAAGGACCGCAATAATAAATATACAATCGTGTGAGTAGGAATGGAGAAGACGCACAGGATTATATAGTAATATAAAGAGACACATCAATCTTCCCTTCTACAATAACTTCCAACTCTCATTGGAATGGACTTAGGTTTATTATAAAAGAGACTTAATTATTCTAACGAATTTCTTTTACATGGATCATACCAAAAGATACAATTTTATACTCCGTATCGGAGAGCGCAAAATAAAAAACCCAGAAGAATTTTATCGAAATTCCTTGCAACGTTAATATAGTAACAAATGGCTCCGACAAACCCTTCGTTTATAACCCTACAAAACTCTACGTCTTATGTCCTTTCCAAATCTTCCCATCTCTGTAATTTCAGCACTAAAACTTTAACCGAGCTGGAACACTTAAATATAACCCATTTTGCACTGGTAACTGCATATTGAATAACAACCGGCCTCTGGGAGTTGTGTGCCCCGGAGCGCAAAACCAATTTGACCCTTTATTGTTCCTTGTGGAACGCCGCGAAAAACAAAAATTAAACTCAAATCTAATGAAGATTATTTTTTAGTTAATTGAGTTCATTTGTTAAAGTTGTAAAAGTAATTTGAAAATGCCCTGAGATGAGGTTACTAAGGATGGCTAGACATAAAGATATGGCACCAATAACAGCATGTCTAAAAAGCATAAGGAAGATTAACTGTAAAATTGGTGTGTCCATGTAGCACCGGACCGAGAAGAATGGAGGATTGAAGGAACGATACAAGAAAAAGGAGATATAAATAAATGTACTTAAAACAATCAAAGTCAAGAGGATAATAAAAATATTCAATCTTTGAAATAAACTATTTTCATTAATCTGCATTGGATTCTAAGGTTAACTGTATATTCGTTAAAATATTTTGGGATAGAGGTTTAAAAATTCCGTACGATATTTACAAATGTGTCACTAAACATGACCACGTGACATGTTGTAACGTACAATAGCAAGAACCTTAAAATAATAATTTCCGGTTTTTAATCAACTTCGCAGAGCTAAGATTAGCCCCGACAAGGATAGCGTGAAACGAGCTTTGTACATGTTATATGACGTAAATTTCGAGAGAGATTAATTCTCCATAACACTGATGGAAATTGGGGACAACTCAAAAAAGTGACACTTCTTCACTCCTTTGAAAAGTCATTTGAATTTTTTAAAAGAAGAAGTTAAAAGAAATTTACACCTTACATTAAAAGTAATGAAATCAAAAACTATGTTAAAATGGTTACGATATGTTACATAGGTTATGGGCTATTTTTTTTCATCACTTCTCACTTTTGAAAGGGTTTTCAAAATCATTTTGTTTCGAAGAGTTTTAATTTCTATGTAAGGGTTGGGCCAGTCGAGTTATCGTGGAAGCAAGGAATTTGTATCTTATGCTCTTATGGCTTTATAAATCTGATAGCAGCCAATAAAAATATGCGTTAAGAAAATGAAGATAATGTTGGTAGTTCTCAGTCGAAGTATGGTATAGTTAATAATGACTAAATCGGATAGGGGTACGTTAGCTCAGTTTGTAGAGTCGCGGCCCGGAAAGCTGAAGGTTCTGGGTTCTAGTCCCAGATGTGACCGTAACTTTTTATGATTTTTCTGTTTCAGATTTTCGATTAAATTTCGCTAATATTCGCAAAAAAATAAATGTCACATATTTATCAGAAATGTAATATTCGTCCTAGAAAAATATTATCAATGTGTAAAGATTTGTTAAGTAACCAAATAGGGAATTGTTTATGGTCAACTCAAGGTAATAAATAAATTCCTTCACCAGGGGCAACATTATTCAATATTTAACGGATAGTGACATACAGGGTGTCCGGGGTTAAAGTGCATTAACTTCGGGAGGTAAACCTACATGATAGTATAGGTAAAAAATTTTTTTTTTTCTAAATTCGACTTTTAAGGGTAGGTATTTATTTGGTAAAAAAATAAAATTAGTAAGGCGTGTGCGGCCAGCACCATTATTACGATGCGGGCCAATCACAACCATCCAACGTCACCACTATCGCGCCCGGCTGACTCACAGCAAATTGATCGAGTAATTTTGTACCTTAGGCTAACGATTTTTAATATGTACGTCTTTTTGTATCTGAAAAAAAAGTTGCAATTTCGGAAAAAGTTATTAATCTTTTTTACTCCAACCACCATGTAGAATCATCTCCCGAAATTAATGCACTTTACCCCCGGACACCCTGTAAAATAAATCTTTTTGAATAAATTCAAAATCTGACGGCCAGCTGGTGAACCTTTTAAAGGCTGTATTTTTTTACTGGGTTGGGAAATTCGACATTTCGTACACTAGATGCGCCCACCGCTAGTAAGAAAATAGTATTATCATTTTAGATTATCGAATAGCATTTTTTTTGCACACGTAATTTTATTCCATCACTAAAAGCGACTGGCGACTGTAAAATGCTTTAGTGCTTTCGGGTGACTAAAATAGGGTGCAATATTCAATTTAATACTATGGATAAAAAAAAAAATTAAATAGAGCACCTAGATCTAGATGAATATCCAATATTGAACACGGTGACCGGACAACTCGGAAAAATGCAACTTCAATACCTACTTTGAAAAGTCAATAAAATTGATGATTTTAAAAAATTTGGTTACGTTAGGTTAGGTTATGGGCTATTGTTATTTTTTTCATACTTTTAATGATTTTTCAAAGGGGTCTTCCGCTCTACTTATTAGATTTTACATTATTACACGTCAGTTCAGCGATGGTATAGCTAAACCGCTCGTAAGGCCGATTTACTTATGTCCTATTTCCACGCCGCGTCGCTCGTGAATATGTCAAGTTTTTCACTTTTCTGAATTACGGCCGGCGTAATATTTACACTGCGTTTACACGTAAACTGTTTAGAATACGCTGTTGACATTATTTTATGATAAAGTACAATCTTGAGTATTGTATATCATTCAAGAGAATTATTTATTATGACGGGGTTAGAAGGAAGGTAAACCTGGGTAGGTACCGTATTAGAATATTCACTGAATATAATAAACATTGAGGGTTGCGAGACGTAATCTCCCAATCTATATTCTGAGAAAAATGAGAACTGTTTAACCCTTGCTAACAGAAGCGAATATCGGCTGTGCTTTACAGTGGCCAAAACGACCCATAAAAAACCTTATCGTTTCGTTAGGTTAGAAATTTTGATTCCGC
Organism: Limnephilus auricula; assembly: GCA_951813805.1. NCBI lineage: Eukaryota > Metazoa > Arthropoda > Insecta > Trichoptera > Limnephilidae > Limnephilus > Limnephilus auricula. The sequence goes on from OX638388.1 coordinate 38,853,361, forward strand.
AACTATATTTCCGATTTAGGCCTCTGACTTCGGGCAAATAGTTTTGTTGCAACACGCAGATTTTTGTTACAAATAAATAAGAGGTTTTGTCTTGCTCTGTATCCAGAAGTTCAGGTATTATTTTTTAAATGTTATTTATTAGCATAGGTATTCAATTTAATCCGAATTCTTGTTAGTATAAATCTGCTTTAATATGTTTATTCCTTGCTGATCGACGTGTTTTGGATTTTGCGACTGACAGGCGCTTAATGGTTGCTTGTCAGTTGTGTCGGGTTTGGAGAGCATTTTTCCTCATCTGTATTTTAAAAACGATGTGAAACATAATGTTTTTAAAATCAATAAGTTGAATGTGATTGAAAGAATGATCATGCATTACCATTAAAGTGCTGTTAATAATAAAATTAAATAAATAATAAACTTTGATAGATCAAACTTCGTTAAACTATTTGGACAAAATTTTTTGGAATTCACTTTTCTTTCATGTGAGGACAGCACAATAATGGTCCCTACCATTGAATACCAAATTGGCGTGATGTGTTGTGAGGCTGGAGGTACAAGGGAGGGTATGGAGATCAGGAAGAGGAAATTGGGGAAGTACCTGGTCGTTATTGGAGGAGTTCGCTGAAGTGGTTTTCGCAGCTGGAGAGCAGAACGTTGATTTCCGGGTATAGGCTGTAGTTTTTGAGTTATTAACAAAATACCGAAAAAAGGGACCTTTAAAGACCCCACCCCTCAGTACTTTTAGTATGTTGTTAACGACACATTCCCCTACAACTGTGCCAAAATTGGCCTATGATTCTGAATCTCATAATTCTACATGACTTATTTCCGATATTTGGTCTTTTTTGGTCTTCGTTGCCTGGACTATTACGACAAATCCCACTTTGGGAATTTGAGTAGATAATAGAATAAAGAGATTTTATTTTATGTTAAGGGTATGTAGCAAGTAGTAGCAAACGGGCTCAAGTTTCATTGTTCGCGTTAATTCCCCCTAGTAAACAAGCGGAATTGGGTTAATGAACAAGTTGATGTAATGACGTTGGGGTAATTTGTCAGGCGACAACCATGGAGACTTCCGCTCCCGATACCTCTTAGCACACACACCTACCATCACTGTCGTACATTCATCATCTGTCATCAGGATACCAACCAACATATATCATCACATCGCTACATCACCAAGTGTAACATTATCTTGCCTGGTGTTACGTCAGATCTTTTAAATATATAACGGAAACACTTTTTATAAGGTGAAACTAATTGGAAGGTAATTATTAATTATTAATTAATTGATAATATCTGCAGCTTGCTGAAACATTATACGTTTGACTTCGTTTATTTAAAACAAAATTGGATACGTCTACCCTTTACGCGCGGTTGAAATAAAACTTCTTTGACTAAAAATTAAATAAAAACTAAATTTTTTTAGGCGGCGGGACATGATTAGATTGTTAATTTTTTCGTTTGGAATTATTTATAAACGAAGGGTTAAAATTTTCCTGCGATTCAGCCATTTGAATTCTAAACAACATTATTTTTATTGTCACATTACTGCCACATTTTACTAGATATAGAATAGCTAGAATTCACAAGAATCAGAGAGAAATAAGGGTTAAAAATTATTGTCTTTGCTGAAAATCGGACACCAATCTCCCTTATTCAACTTAAAAAATAAGACAAAACAGTAAGTTCAACTAAAATATTTAGTTAAATCGTATAATAATCAACAATACATAACAAAAACCTGTTGAACTTACCTTATACATTAGCAAACAAAAATAAACGGATGACGTCTGATGTTTTAGTTTTGCTTTGACGTTTTGTTATTCGTTGCTAGGCATCGCACTCATTATTTTCATATGTTAAATACGATGAAATAAATATAAATCGAACATCATTTCCTTTTTCAAATGTTACTTTGGTCTAAAAAAGATCTCAGTTACTCGTCGTAATGCTCCTAAAGAAGTTTTACTTCCAAAAATATTTGATTATATATTTTTTAATATATTCATTATATATTTTTGTCAGACTTGTAATTTAAAGATAAACAAAAATGAGGAGAATCAAAACTTCCTCGTAATGACGATAATGCCCTTGTTTATTTAGCAGAAATAACTAACTAGTTTTCCCTTGACATCCCTTCCCGGAAGGATGTATGATCTTTTGTCGGAACCTTTTCCACCAGCGGGCCCCTATCTGACAGGATTATTATAAGATGTAAATAATTTCATCAGATGCTACCAAAATATATTTTTAACTTTATTCAAAACTATTTTTACTTTTGTTTACGTGATTCTAATAAGAATCTGTTTTCAGTGTTTGAGAAGAGACCGTCCGAAATATTCACTTCAGTGATCGGGAAGTCGTTAAAAAATCAAACAAAAATTGATAAAATATACAGAATCGCCAACATTTTGTACAATATAAAAGTTCACTTCATTTTTTTTCGAACAATCCAGGAGTGATTTATTCGAAACATCGGTCAATTGCAAATTTAAGTTGGATATTTGAAAAAAAAGAAAGATTTATTTTTCCTATCACTATTTAATTAAGATGCGCCTGGAATTGAACACCACTTAAAACATATTTTTAATATATGAAACGTAAATCAAAAAATAATAATAATTTTATCTTAAATCAATCACCAGAAAAAAATGGGGACCCAATGGATTATTGCATTCATTTTTAGGTTACAATGATGTATGTATTGTAATTCTGAATTTAGAGAATTTAACAAAATCATCAGTAATACCAACATCGGTGTCTGTGCGTGTCCATGTAATTCTTGTTCAATAATTAAAATTTGTTTTCAATTTAAGTGTCATTTTCAAAACTGAAAATGATAGTATAAAGAATTCGGAAAAGCGATAAAGTACACCCCTACCCATAAAATATATTTTAATAGAAAATAAGTACCCGTAAAATTATATTTGTCATTTTCGAAATTGGCACTGATATATCAAGAATTTACACTATCCTTTAATTTTGCACGGGTCGGGTAAGAATTCGGAAAAGCGATAAAGTACACCCCTACCCATAAAATATATTTTAATAGAAAATAAGTACCCGTACAATTATATTTGTCATTTTCGAAATTGGCACTGATATATCAAGAATTTACACTATCCTTTAATTTTGCACGAGTCACTCTTGTTATACAATAAAAAAATGACGACAACATCAACAATCAAAAATATATTACGGGAGTGGTACATTATTAGTACAGTGCTTGTTTTCATAGCGATTTTCCAAATTTAAAATAATAAAACCAACTGTACAAAGTTTACGCATGTTAGGCAATTTTTACTACGATACATAAAGTCTCCATGTAAGAGGTTTATATATTTTTAACAATATAATGTATGTAACCAAAATTGGATGTTAACCTTTCAATCGATCATTTAGATGCGAGTATTTCGGGAATTTAAAGTTTTTCGATAATCCTTAAAAAGCTTCTCTTACTACGATATAAAAAAGCCCATCCATCTCCTAATTTACTTGTTGATTTTAATCTCGCTAAACAAACAAAGAAATTGCTTTCCAAACTCGATCCATTACATATTAAATGACATTGATGATCACTTCGTCTTATAAGAAAAAAATATGTAGCGAAGTTTTTACAACAATTTTGAAACACAAAAAAACTTTTGCATTAATGAAAATTCGTTAAATTTTTTACATTAACTTTTAAAACCCCTTTGCATTAATGAAAATTGATTCATTTCAACGGAATTAATACAATGCCGCCTAAATTAAACAATTCGACAAATAGTTTGATAAGGCTATATTTAAAAAAAACGCATTACATGTTTCCAAGCATTTCCATTAGAGTTCAACCCTTTCTAGAGCTGTGGGAGAATAGCCATCACAATATATTTGCAAACGTGTTGAAGCAGTATCCTTACCACAAAAAGTCACAATGTGCGGTTACAGACCTTAGATATAATCAACAGTAAAAAAAATATGTTAAAAAAAGCTTTGGAGTAACAGCTGTCAATGTTACTATGTTTTGAAGGAAGTTTTATCAAGAATGTCTGCAAAAATACGGTAAATACACTTACTTTGTCACACAATGTACTTTGTAATGAGTGATTTGTATAGTTTTTGAGTTAATCTCTCAGCCAAAGTCTACTAATGAGGTTTATAATAACTTTTTGCTTTCAATAACATTTTAATATAGTAATGAAAAAATGTTCTATAAAATTGTTTGCTTTCAATAACATTTTAATATAGTAATGAAAAAATGTTCTATAAAATTGTTTGCTTTCAATAACATTTTAATATAGTAATGAAAAAATGTTCTATAAAATTGTTTGCTTTCAATAACATTTTAATATAGTAATGAAAAAATGTTCTAAAAAATTGTTTGCTTTCAATAACATTTTAATATAGTAATGAAAAAATGTTCTAAAAAATTGTTTGCTTTCAATAACATTTTAATATAGTAATGAAAAAATGTTCAGGTCCTAACCGGATACTGGGAGATTATATACCATGTCATATTCCAAAAGGGGAGCAAAATAGAAAGAAACCTAATATGAGAGTTTGCTTCTTATCCTTTCCTCACTTTTTTATGTGAATACCGCACAAGAGTCCTAACTGCTCCCGTCTGGACCCAGTGAGACTATGGCATCCCCAATTGCGGTATGTTGTGAGTTGTGAGGTTGAAGGTGATGGGAGGGGAAGGAAATGGGAAAGAAGGATGTTGAGTAGTTCCTAATTTCTCCAAATTTTCAAAAACACAGTGTCAATCAAAACAAAGTGTATTGTCGTGGATGCAATTTTTTTGCCATAAATTATTATAATGGTTTGTCTAGTCTGCAGTTAGACGTAAGACTGTAGAAATATATTTATTATAAGTTTGTACAGCACCCTGATGATTGTGATTTTTCACAAAAACGGCGGTTTTATTATTATTAGGTACCTAGCAATTCAGATCTGCTTATTAAACACGGCTTTTTTATATTTTTTTATAGTGAATACCTCACAAGAGTCCCAACTGCTCCCGTCTGGAGCCAGTGAGACTATGGCATCCCCAATTGGGGTATGTTATGAGGCTGAAGTTAAGTGGGAAAGGGAAGGAGACGAGGAAGAGGAAGGTGGGGAAGAACTTAACTATTCAGATTTAGTCACTAAACACGACCACAATTCTGAATGGTGGTCTTACACCAGGGCGATACTAAGAGTATCTCACATCCTGGAACGTGCCGTAAATATACTATTTATTTTTTAGAGTTGTTTGGCGGTTGGTGGTCCATGGTTGGTCCGTAGTGGTCCCACCAAATCGATACGTTAGTGAAAATCTGAAAGAGTCTTTCATATGCTATCAAAAACAGTATTTTATTCTGAAATACGATTAAAAAACATCGAATCCATTTAAAATTTAATATCAAGCGGGAATATTTGATGACATGATATTATTTTCTCGAGGACCGAGCGATTAAGCAATGAAAATTATTTCCATGGTGTGAAAAGTTCTATCGAATCACCAATTGAAATATTGTTCTCTGATAACTTAAATTTGTCAAATTTAGTTTTAATACTAAATTAAAAGTAAAAAGTGTTTCAAGTTTATTTTTGCTTGTATCCCCCCTTTCGTACGAACAGGATGTCAAGAAATTAATTAAAAGCACTGATCCTCGAAAAGAACCTTTTTCACATTTTATTATTTATTTGATTCAAATGTGAAAAACAGAAGGAAACAACCCACACTCAATCAAAAAACCACTCCGTGGCTTTATATAATTCTCGCAATATCCGCATTGTGGGTAAAAGGAGATAATCCTAAATGGCCATAAAGAATGACAAAAACAAAATAATTGAATTTTAGAATTTGGGATACAGTTTTTGTTGTTGTTGTTTTTTGTTTTATTCTAATCAATAGGATATTTATTAATGTTTATAATACTCAACACAGTAACCGGTAAACCCTTCAACGCAACTCTAACTGTTCAATACTAACAGATTTTTTATGATAAGAGGAAAAAAAAAACAAAAATGTCACTAGAGACCAAATTTCATTTACATTTTTTCACTCCAAATAAAGTCAGGAATCCCCGGTTAAGTACGTCCCTCAACAAACTGTATAAAAAAGATTAAAAAATTCTATGAGTATTATAAAATTTTTAACCCCTCAGGCTAATTTGTTCGCTTTTCGTAACAACTCATAGGGATCTGAAAAAAAATCGTTGTCTCCCTTACTATCGTGGTTAGAAATATGATCTAAACGCTGTTAAAAAGAGAAAACACCAAGCTTTAAGTATATTTAAATATAAGCACAAAATAAATAAAATGTAAACCAAATTTTCCGGCAGCTATTAAAAAAAAAAATTATAAAACTTTGGACTTTTTTAAATTAATGATTTTTTTTTGAAACTACAAAAAAAATTGTTAATGGCAAATGTATAAACGGTTATTAACAAAACAAATTGTTAATAACCGTTTATACATTTGCCTAATAAAGTATGAGTATATTTTTATTATTATTTATCAGTAAAATTAAGATGAGCCATTTTTAAAAATTTTTTTGTTGGCATTAAAAAATTTTTTGTCAAAAAAATATTTATTTCGATTTATAAAAGTTGAAAGCGTATTTCATCACCTTTTAAAAACAGTCTTTAGTTTTTGGACACGTTCAGAAATATTCCATTATTTGGATTATATTGAAAAGCGGAAATATTTTGATCTTCCGACAAAATACGCCCGAGGCCCGAGGAATTAAATGTAGGTTATTCCATTCGTCCTTTTACAGACGATTCGTAGGAAATCGCAGGAAACTTGTAAGAATATTCACAGAACAATTATTTTAGTGACAAAAGTATAAAGGTAATATAAGTTTTGTTTTGAAGAGTTTTAATTTTCAATGTACTATCGTTACTTAAGTTTTAATTTTTCTGTAATATAGATACCTTTTATAAATGACTGTGAAACTGGACAAGACTGGATAGAAGAGTTTTTCAAGGAGAACAAAATTGGAAAGGGGAAGGGGAAGAGAAGGAGGTTGGGAACAACCTAGCTGAATTCGAAAAGATATAAGTATATAGAAATAATTAACTATTACACCTAAAATACATCCAATTAAAATTACACCTAAATAGATCCGGTAAATCAACAACGCCGTTATAAGTATATACATTTATACATGTCAAGCAATCAAAGTTTCAATTCTGAATATTTGTCTCTGCTGGAATGTTTCATTTAATTTAATTTGCACTTCACCGGGTCTTGAACCCGTGACCTCTAGGCCCAGGGCCAAAGCTTGTACTGGTAAATCCACCTTACGATTAAAGGCGCCCCTTTGGCAAAAAACCTGAGGCTATCGCGTTTTTAATTAAAACAAAATAAAAATAATATTTAAATATAATTTAGGTAATTGTAAAAAAATACACACTAATTTCACAATTGCCACAAAATTGAGCACATTTTTGTAAGTATTCCAATTCTGAGAACTTATAAAAGATCTTGTCATCGGAATGCTAACGAAATTTATTTCGGATAAAAAAACACGAAGAACCCTTTTTGCCTCCGGTCAGAATCAAATACAAGTCCAATGCCCCAAAATCAGTGACCCAATTGTTATGTTAAATAAGTATATTTATAACTATAGGTATAGGTACCTAAGTTTTTTTTATAACATTGAAATAAATATATCGATTATCTTTCCTCATTCTAAACATATACCTAGGTACGTTGTTTTTATTATTAGTTGATCATCCATTTCATCCATGGGGCCGCTCTCCCAATTTCTACCGATTTCTGACATTATTACCGGAGAATACCGGAAATTAGTCCCTTTTAAATCAAATTCCAGACGTATTAACTCTTTTTTTACCAAAAAACATAAATTGATTTTGAAATATTGTTATTTTATCTGGTACACGCAGTTTTAAAATTTGGAAAAACTAAATGTATTTTTAATATACTAAGGTTATACCGTTGGTCGTTGGCCGATTTGTTCAATTTTCGAACGATAGATTTTATTAAAAACACTAATTTCAAATCATATAATCATACAATAAAATAAATCAATACATAATCTAGTTAATACAGTTTTCAAGATTAAATTTTAGTTAAATTAAAATCATTAAAAAATAAATCCGAGAACGTGTTTTGTGACAAAAATACCTCAGTTTTTCTATTTATTTATGGTCCTTACAAACTTAAATTTTTTACACACTTATTATGTTTAGACATTATTAAAAAAATCATAAATACTTATGATCAAAAAATACTTACAAGAAGTGCACTATATTTAATAATTTGTCATCGTATGTTTTGGGCATTTTTATTGCTTACTTGAATGTAGGAATATGTTAAAGCAAGATGAAATAAATCGATATTAAATTTTTAATTTAAAATATTTGATACGGGGAATAATCGATCTTTCTCATTGGAACCTCCCTGTACAGTTGCAAGCATTTTAAAACTTTTATTCTCAGCTGCTGGTCAATCGCTCTTAAACGTTTGAAGTTTTTAAGCTCTTAAAAAAATATATGTTATTCTTTAAGATTAGTATCTATAGGTACATTCCCCACGCTGAAACGGTAATTATTTGAAATTCCATCGATAGAAATAAATCGCAAAGTATGCTCCGAAAATTATTATTTACATGTTTGTTTCTGTTATTTTACAAGTTATATATTATATGAAAAAAAATCACAATTAAATGCTACTTGACACAGCCCCCACGAGATTTTTGCTCTTTTTCAAAGGAGTCACATTTTATTAAACCTTTTTTACAATTTTCGCATGAATTTTATGGTTTTTAATGTTAGTGCGTTTGCTCCCACATTCATATTGACGTATCTCTCCATCTTCTTTTTGAGCGGGTTAGTATCTTGCTTCAATATTGTCGTCTCCTGATGCATGTTGCTACGCCCCGGCATGGCGAAGGTCCTGGGTTCGAGTCCCAGATGTGACCGTATCTTTTTCTGATTTTTCGATTTCACATTTTCGATTGAATTTCGCAAAAAATTGTCTTCGTTAATAAATTCCATTAGTGTTAGTAGAAGTCTTTTTACATTGAATTACGAAAAAGAAATTAGCAGTATTAATTAAGGTGGACTAACCTCGAGTGTATGGCAAAACAAATATATTGATTAATTATAATTTGATTATTTTTAACTATCATTTTTTATCTCTTTTGTTAACAATTCATAAATCTTTAACCAATAAATCATGTTAGATAAACCTTTAGCCGTAAATCGAAATTCACATCGATCATATTGAAGAACTTCCTGCTTTTAACTATAAAATAAAACGGAACGTTCACACAATAAACTACACCAAGGTACAAAGGAATAATGCGTTCTGCCTCCGGCTTTAGATAAAGTACAGGTGAACATCCATAGAACTCCGTTGCAAGGGAATTGAAATCGGATACAGTAGAGAGCACCCGAGTTGTTGAGTGCCACCAGTGTTTGTTGATCAAAGGACTAGTGTCAATTAGGGAGGAAGGAATATTTGGTTCACCGTGCCAAGTATTATTTCGGAGCATTTCAATTTCGGGGGCGTGCATGGCTTCCGCTTCCCCAAAATCCGTTTATTGGTTTACTAACACCTCTACCATAGTTCATCCCAAGTGGCAAACTACCTTTGGTGACTTAGCAGAGGTGTCCGGGTTAATGTGGTGAATTTTGTCCGAATCTTGGTAGCGGATTCGTCTGCCCAACTGCGACCTCTCCAGCAGGACTCTCTCGGAACATCGCCTTGCACTGTGAGAGATAGATTCACACATTCGACATTCCTGGACACTGGCCCTCAGATTCCTAAGCACTCCACATACATTTTCCTTCCCAGAACTTCCTTTCAGAAAAAGACTTACCACACAACATTCCTAAATATGTCCCGAGGGGAATTATTTTCCTCAGGGTACACGAGTCATTAAAAATTATGAAAACAAAAACAAAAAACCAGCTTAAGAATTAAACCTAATTTAACCTAAACTGGTAAACCTAGTTTTGAAAAATCATCAGTGTCATAATTGAAAATAAAACTACGAAGTGTTATTTGTGAAGACATTTCTATATTATTTCAGAGTACCTTTTTGTGCTTAATATAATACTGTTTTCCTCCTGTACACCACTGTAAACGTTAAAACCCATGTTCACCATATTGTAAAAGCCTTAATGGCGTTTAAATAAATAAATAAATAAATTTACATAATTTTTTCTTCAAACTTCGCAAAATCACTTTGTGTTTATAAATTAATTTGTAACGATTGTAACTTTTTTTATATTGGAAAGAGTTCTAGAAATTTTAATATTAGAGTTAAGGAACATCTAAGGTGTTTGAATAATAATAATTATTCTGAATTTGCCAACCACATTTTAGAAACAAATCATTCTTTTGATATAAATAAAGGGTTAAAAATTTTACACACAAACTCAACAGATTTACAATAAGCAAACTTAGAAATTAGAAAAAGTTTTAATAGTAAATTAAATATTATTAATAACCAAATATTTTTTTAAAATAGCCATCTCTTAAATTTAATTTCTTATTAATATTTATATTTAAAATAATTTATTTTTGTTGTTTAAACATCTTTATTATGTTTTGATAATTTATATAATGTAATTTTTCATATTTTAAAATAATTTTTATATTTAATTTTAAATAATTGTTTTTTACGATATTTTTATCACCTCTCTCTATAATATTTTTGTGCATAGTTCTTTTAATCTGTTCTTTTTAGTCTAAACTTGTTTGTTTATTTTGTTATTAATGTCATTACTACCCTGACGAAGAAACCATTGGTTTTGAAACATGTAGGTAATTGTGATTAAAACAAAGTGGTTTAAACAAAGTTATTTGTTTTAATTTAACTTTACATAACTTTTGGAGTAAGTATTATGATTTGTTCAGTTACCGTGACCCGTACGAAGTACAAATAAATACAAGAGTTAGGGGGTTTGTCACCATCCTCCCAATAGCTTATTCATACTACAACGAATATTCTTAAAAATAAAAATTCTCGCAGTGGTTAGAAAACTCGGCCAACTTATCCAAATATAGCCACTTTTCATAGGTTCGAGTACCGAATTATAAACTCCAAATTAATAAATAAATAAACCGTAAATCGAAAATACTCCTTATTAGTGTAGATATGCTATTGGGAGGAAGGTGAGAAACTCCCTTAGTGGTACAAGATTGGAATTCATGAATATATAATATCTATGAGAAAACATCAAAAATTTTATTGGTGTTACACAACAATACTTTTACGAGTATGCTCGCTGGCCAAAGTTCGCCAATTGCTTGAAAAGTTCGGTGATTTGACAGTGGTTTGCTTTGACAACCCCTGCTTCCCAGTCATTCGGTGGTTCAGTTCCCCTGAACAGGACAATACTCCATAGACAAGTGGACGATTGTGCATGTGCAGAGATAATTTAATTAGCTGAATAATTTCACACGGTCAAAACGGCTCATTGAATCCGCATAGGCCATTATGCCCGTAGGAAGTGCTCGCTTGAGCTGGCAAGAGTTTCGAAAGCATACTCCGTACTAAACTTCCGACACCAATTATTTTTCGTTGGTAATATGTTTTTAAAAATATCGTCGGAGGCAGAAATTCAAAATTAATTTTTGAATTAGTGTTCCTTTTTTGGCCGTTCATCATCTAATTAACCCCTCAGGCCTCGCAAGTATTTTTTCAGAGGGTCGATATATTTCCGTTTTGCAATAAAAACCAAGTAAATGGAATACTTCTGCACGTATAAGCGAATTAGACATACGCTTTCAAATTTTATATTTCGAAATAAACATATAATTTTTGAAGTATAAACTTTTTGCATGCAAACATAAAAAGTTTTAAAAGTGGCCCACCGTTTACGTACGTTTTTTTCTAATTAAAATTACTGATAATAAAAAAAAAAATTATTAGACAAAACATCATTATAAACGTTATCTTTACTTCACTTTTTTTATCGTTTCATGTAAAAATAATTAATAAAAAATAAATTTCAATTTTTTTTTCAAATTACCATCAGAAACTTAGGATTCATAAAAGTGTACATTATATTTATTTTACGGTTAACTTTTAGATTTGAATATAAAGCATGATAGTTTCTCTTTCTAAAACCATACTTCTAACCATGCTAGTAAGGGAGACACATAGATTTCTATCAGATCCATATGAGTTCTCCTTTAAAAAGGACAAACAGACCTGATACGACGAGTTAAAACACTGTTTTTATGTCAATTTTTCTTGGAAGTATTTATTTTTAAAGATCATTATTTTTAACTTCCAAGTTTCAAAATCAGTTGGCCTTCTCACTGCCGTAGCTTGGTGGCGGAGGGTTCCACGGAATGACGTCATATCTATTTTGATAAATAAATCATTATTTAATAACGACGCACTAATTCTTTATTTATCTACTGGAGCGACAGAGAAATTAAAAACTTTTTCTCGGGTTGCCAAAGGAAATTTTTCCGTCCGCATTAAAAACATCATTGCTCCGAATTCGAATACGGAGACGCACAAACTGATTATAGTTCTAAACAGCCAATGAATTCTCCTAGCTTTTGTCTATTATCACATATTCGTAGGATTTAAAAAAAATATATTACAAAATCGTTAACTTTAAAATATTTTAAAGAATCTAGTGAATATTTGCCACATTGTGTCAACAAAGCAATCCGAAGCTTTTGAAATAGTGCTATAATGTGGCAAAAAGCGTTCGAGTGGATAAATTAAATTCAATAGACCTCAAATCACTTTGTGTAAATTATATTCAATAGGCCACATAAATTTTCTAAAATAAATTTATATTTACGAGTTTTTGAAGGCATGTAAATATTTAAAAGGTCGTTATAAATATTTTTATTTCAAAATCCATTGGTCAATAGACTCAATAGTATTGTTTTTATTTTATGTATGGTTTGGACAATATATTTATACATGGTTTTAATCATTAAGTTATTCTAAAAATAAAAATAAAATCATCCTAGACTTGTAGAAAAGTCAATAGATGCCGCACAATAAAATGAAAAAGTGGATATATTTATACAAGACATTATCTTGATTGCATTTAGTTCGGGAAGAATCTTGCAATCATATACAAAGAAAGCAGCCAATAAAATATGCGTTAAGAAAATGAAGATAATGTTGGTAGTTCTTAGTCAAAGTATGATTCAGTTAAATATGACCAAAGGAGATAGGGTCGAATTAGTGGTAAGAGCAGAGCCCCGGCAAGGCTAAGGTCCAGGGTTCAATTCCTTGATGCGACCAAATATTTATCTGATTTTCTGTGTCAAATTTTCGTTTAGGAGTCACTAATATTGTCATCAATGATTAAATAACAATATTGTATCTATGCAGTAACTAATTAATATTGTAATTTGTTTGCTAATATGAAATCATGCAAGAATAACGACGATGTTTTGTAATTTTGACTACAATAAATTCTGGTTTGTACATGTCATGTTACTATCTAAAACAGATAACATGTGGCGAATTATGCACAAACTACCTAGCCGCCAAGTTACGTTAGGTCAAGTAGAAATAATATAAATATAATAATAATTAATTAATAAAATTGTTAAAACGCAACCGCCAAAAATAATTAATTCCAAAATTATACCATTCCCAAAGGTTCTTTGGTTGGTCCTGTGTTATTCGTCTACCGGAAGGCACTTCCTTTTCTTTATAGTCATAATGACTTTTTTTGTGAATACCAGACATCTGTGTATGTGTTAATACAAGTTTTCGCTTATGTTGTAACGCCTCGTTTAATTTATATTATATAGGTGATCATAACCGTGAAGCTGATAAATAAATAAATCTTGTTAACAAATGATAACTTATAACCGAAGACCATAAAACAAACTGACTCAAGTTAAACTAAAAATGTCGACAGGGGATAGGATTTTGCTGGCTTCCTTTCAGCCAACATACACGATAATGGGATCCATATTTTATCCTCCGGACATAAACACAGTTCGCCAAATTTATTACGTTGAGGGCTAAAAGGGTTTCCGGCCGGCCTCGCTTTGTTCTGTAAATCTGTATCAGACCAGTCAAATATTATCATACAGTGACTCTTGTTGTTCACTGGTCCAAATGGCAATTTTTTATTGGAAAAAGAATCAATTTCTTTTAAGTAATATGGGTTGGTTATTTGACTTATGAATTGAATCGTGTGGTCATATCTGTTGACTATTGATATATTATCACAAAACTCTGTTTCATGTCCCCTTTTGGTTTTTATTTACAGATGCTAACAATATTTAATAAAAGATTCACAAATATTTTGTACTAGCATGCGTTGCAATGCCATTTAAATAAATAAATTGTTTCTAAACTACGTAAAATAAACTCACTATTCAAACAACTCGCGTTGCTATTATTGCACTTTATTGTACAAATTCCATAACGCTAGAGCTCGCCAGAAGCTTTAGCTGTGTTCGGTGACCGGATTTAAATAGCCAGATACTTTCCCACGATCCTCATCCCCTCCCCAATGCCCTCAGCCTCACACACACCCCAATTTGAGATGCCATACCATCACACCGGCTCCAGAAGGAATCAATTGGAACTCTAGTGAGGTATTTACATATAATAAAATATTTAAAAAAAATGCACTTATGTCAAAATAACTGCAACTAACGGATACAATACATAATAATAAATTGAATTTACAATAATATTGACATTGAGAAAAATAATAATATCTTAAATTTTGTGTTTTGGACCCTCCGAATCGTGAACATTTGGAGAAAGGGGATCTGATAGGAAAGTAACGGATGATAAGTCGGAAAACAAAAACCAGAACAATAAAACTGTTATCTGAGCCCCGCAAATTATAACGCGTAAATTTTTTCGCATCCGCGTAATTTCGCGTGGAAAACTGCGATAAACGAAACAATTTATCCACGTTAAAATAGCGGCAAGAATGACGACCATATAGTATTTAAGAAGAAAAATTAAATTTAAAAAGAGGCAACTGGTTGCGATAAGTACCGTCGGAACCTCTCCAAATTTCTTTTACGAAGCGCGCAATGAAATGAGATGTTACAACGGAGTTTCTAGTGACAGGACCATTTTCCACAAATACTCGTACATATTGTATCAGTGATTCAACCCAATATTTTATTTGTGAGCCTTTCTTGCAACAATTGAGTTTGTATACGGACAAAACTGTTTTTTCATATTCTATTTCGAATGTAGAGGCGGGAATACACAATTCATCATAAAGTGCTAAAAAGGGTTTTTTCCTAAACATAATTAAATTGGTGTCATCTATGAAAGAACAGATTATAATTTTAAAAAACTTACTTACTTTTTAATATCCGTTATCCTATTATAACCAAAACCACTGGTTAGAACAGGATAACTATAATAATAACTAACTAACTAACTAACCATCACGCCGTTTCCCCGCAGGGGTAGGCAGAGAGGACGGACCGCCAAACAACTCGGTCTTGGCACACGCTCCTTGCCTCATTCACATTCATACATCTTCTCATACATACTCTTCTATTATTCTGACTCTTGACATGGCCCGACTCAAGTATCTGATTTACTTGATCGTGCCACGTCTTCCTTGGGCGTCCTCGGCTTCTTATACCGTTCACATTCGCGTCATAAATTCTCTTTACACTCCTTTCTTCATTCATTCGCTCAACATGCCCAAACCATCTAAGCGTCCCTTTCTTAATCTTACTTACTACGCTCACATCAGCCTTGCATTCTTTTCGGATCTCCACATTCCTCACACGATCATACATGGTTTTACCACACATACGCCTCAGGGATCTCATTTCTACAGCATTCAGTCTACTTTCATCCTTTCTCTGCCATTTCCACGCTTCACTGCCATACATCAGGGTAGGTACCAGTACTCCATTGTGGACTGCTAACTTCGCTTCTGTGGACAACTTTTTGTTGGCTCCAACGGCGTTCAATCCTCCATTAATGGAGTTACCTGCATTCACCCTTCTTTCGATATCCCTATCAGCCTTCCCATCTCTCGTAAACATACTTCCCAAATATACAAACTCATCCACCTGCTCCAAGTATTCATCATTCACAACTATATTGCACACCGTTTTCTGACTCTCTCTTTCAAACACCATGACTTTAGACTTACTTACATTCATCATTAATTCATTCTTCATACATACTTCGTTCATCCTAGACACGAGAGACTGCAGATCTTCTATACTGTTGGCAATCAGCACCGCATCGTCAGCATACAACAGGCAACATACTATCAGATTATTCAATTTCGCGCCCAATCCCGCCTCTTTCAATTCTTGCATACAATTGTCCATGTATAGATTGAATAACCACGGTGACATTACGCAACCTTGCTTAACATCTTTTATGATGTCAAACCACCCCGTAAAACCACCGTTTACCCTTATGCAAGCAACGCTTCCCTCGTATAGAGACGCGATTGCCTGTACAAGATTTGTATTCACTCCATACTTGGACAATACCTTCCATAGCTTTTTCCTGTCGACGCGGTCGTATGCTTTTTGTAGATCTACAAAGGCACAGAAAAGTTTCTGGTTTTTTGCCAGAAACTTCTCAGTGAGCATACGCAAAGAGAAAATCTGATCCATGCACCCCCGTCCACTCATAAAAGCACCTTGCACATCCCATATTTTATCTTTTGTTTCCATTCTTACCCTTTCAATCAATATTCTACCATATAGCTTGCCGACTGAACTTAGCAAACTAATAGCCCTATGATTCCCACAATCCATGCGTGACCCTTTACCTTTGTATAACGGCATGATCACAGCCCTTCTCCAATCTAATGGCGTGTAACCCTCCTCTAAACATTGGTTAAAAAGTTTGCACAACCATGTGAGAATTATACGGCTATCACCTTTAAAGTATTCGGCAGCGATATTGTCGAACCCAACAGCCTTACCATTCTTCATACATTTAATTGATCTTTTTATTTCATCCATGCTGATTCTGGTAACATTCACTCCGTCGTCGCTCATCCCTGATTCGCCGCTGGAATCACTGTCACCCAGATTGCTTTCAAAGACTTCCTCAAAATATTTCATCCATCTATCTTTTATTTCTTCCTCATTCGTCAACATTTTCCCATCTTTTGATTTTATCACTTTCATACTTCCGTTATCTGTACCACTCCGGGATCTTTTGACCTCCTTCCAAAACAGTTTAATGTTTTCTTGGAAGTGGTTGGTCATTTTAATTCCCTCTTCCTCTTTCAGGCGTTTCTTTCGTTCTTTCACTCCGACACTTACTCTTTTCTTGCATTCCTTATATACTTCTTTCGCTCGATCTCTCTCTTCACTAGATGCACTGCCAGACGCTATCAGATATAACCATGCTTTCTTCTTCTCTGAGACCAGTGCCTTGATCTCGTCATCCCACCATGCATCACCTTTTTTCCTACCTTGCGTACTTAATCCACACACGTCTCTAGCAGATTCACAAAGACTTACTTTTATGTGGTTCCACGTTTCATCTATGCTAAGACCGTCCATTTCCTTCTCATTCAGTCTCATCTCTGCACACTTCTCATACTCACTTCTGATAATATCGTTTTGTAGTTTTTCTACTTTGACTCTTGTTGGAGTCGTGACCGTTTTCACTTTAGAGCGCCAGCCACGGAAGAGGTTTACTCTCGACACTACTAGAAAGTGGTCAGTTTCAACCTCAGCCCCTCTGAAAGCTCTCGTGTCCTCGGTAACGGTTCTCAACCTAGAGTCAATTACTACAAAGTCAATTATAGATCTATCATTTCCTCTTTCCCACGTATATTGGTGGATACCTTAATATGGTTCAGTAATAACTATATGGTTCAGTAATAACTAATAACTAAATGGTTGATTGGCTTGGGTAGGGAGGAGTCTGAAAAACTATTATATAATGTGACTTAAAACGATACGTGATTACCTATGAATGGCACATTTAGTAAAAACTTAGTATATAGGTATTAATTAAAAAAATAATAATAATTTAAATCGCATTTGGCACTTTACACACTTTGGTTCCTTAGAACAGGCAATCTGCCTAGCTAGGAACTAATATCGACCTAAAACAACGTAATAACACTTGTATTCATTTTAAATATATTCTCTTATTATGTAATATTATTTCTGTTATTTTGGCTTTAAATGTATCAAATGTAAAATAAAGAAAGAAAGAAAGAAAAAGGAGCCCCTTGCCGTTATTTTTTTTATGTACTTTAAAATACATAACAAATATTATAGATTTACGCTAAATAAACAGGTATATTTATTTTTTTTAATTACCGGCACAAGTGCCATTTACATAAAAGTTTTTTTTTTTAATTTTAAATATACATAGTATCTACAATATAGAAAGAATAAAGAAAAGAAAAATTAAAAATTAAGTGAGTAAACAAAACAAAAGAAAAATAATTTAAAGTAGTACAAAGTTATTGAAAGCATTGCATAAGAAAATCCTATTAAATCGTTAAAATATTAAAAATATCAACAACATCAGCATAAAAGTTACGATTGATGTGTCATCAATTTAGCGACCTTGAGGTGATTTATCACAAAAACCGCGCTATACAAATCATCCAAATATTATAATATCAGAGTATTGTAGCCTGAGATCGTAATATGTAACGATATTGAAATATTTTTCAGTTGTTAATTTTTTAAAACAGCAAACTAGAGGGTTTTTCGGAGGAAGTGGCAAAAATAACTTGACTTTCAACTTTTTTTTTATTTTTTTTTTTTATAGAGATTACCTCACAAGAGTCTCAACTGCTCCCGTCTGGAGCCAGTGAGACTATGGCATCCCCAATTGGGGTATGTTGTGAGGCTGAAGGAAAGTGGGGAAGGGAAGGAGATGGGGAAGAGGAAGGTAGGAAAGTACCTGGCTATTCAGATCTGCTACACGTTGAATGAATTAAAAAAATCACACTCTGAAAAAATAACAAAATACTAACAACAAAGCATTACCTAAAGAGCAGAACTTAATAAAATATGTACACTAATAGTGATGTAATGTTCTTTAATCTCAGTGATTGAGATTAAATATATTCGGGAAAATCCAAGTTCGTCGAGATTACAAGTTAGTTTATATATGTTATTGTAAGGTTTACAATGAATATTTTACTGGACCAGACGACCGATACTCTATGTAATTCTGAAGCCAGAGAACCGGACACTAAAGGGGCGCAGCTGTCTATCGTATATCATCGGCTAATTCCGTAAATGTTCGTGCGTTAGACACGAACGATGATAATCGCCACTCATTTTTTTTTTTTTAAAGAAAGACGAACATTCCCGGGTTACGAATAACCCAACAACATTTGAAAATCTCCTACTACCACCATACTAAGCGGAAGATGTTGCTTGTGTTGTGATGGAGGGCTTTGCCAGCCGAGGAATCGAACACGGAACGCCTGGGTGGGACCCAAACGCTGTACGCACTCAACCACTGACCGGTCAATCATCACTACTTAACCTATATACTCGTTTAACTATATTGAAGGATGTTAAAATACATTGTACATATATAAAATCCTATATACCACAGGTGGTATTTTTCTTGGTGTATTGAAACTTTTTTCATTTTTACCTTTGCAGTTGTCGCAAGGGGCTATGAAAAATAAGAAATAAGTATTCCTGTGTTTTTTTCATAATTATTTGATAATGACAAAATAAGTAAGAATTTAGGGTTGGTTATGGCGGCGATTATGTGTCAAGTATTTACGTACAGGAAACGGGGAAATTTGTTACTTAGCTAATTGGGTCTCACAAGGGACACGTCGATACCTACACCTACATATTATATATACAAATTTACACAGGAAACAAAGGACGGAAATATCTAATATGTAGTTGGGAAGATAAGGCCGCTTATTAAAGACGGTGCGGATATAAGAAATCTACCTTTCTCATAGAAAATTAAGTGAATTCCAACGATACAACTTATACCAGACACGCCCTTGAGTATGAATACATTAAAAAAATTGTCGAGGTATGCAAAAGATCGAATAGATATTTATATTGTAAAGATTAGAATTTTTTTTACATTATCTCACACTAAACACACTGAGGGTCTTTGTCATCTTTGGGGATTCTGTGTGGAGGGTCTTTTTAGGAAAAGAAAGGAAAGGAAATTCTGGGAAGGAAAAACGTATATAAGGGGTGGGTAGGAATCTTAGGGTCAATGTGTTCAGGAGTGACGAATCTATCTCTCCCACTGCGGGGCAAGGCGACAGGTCGAGAGAGCTGGAGAGGTCAAATGGTCTCAGTAGGTGAGCAAAAGCATCCGCAGCGAAGTACTAGACAAATCTCACCCTATGAATCCGGACACCCCTGCTAAGTCACCAAACATAGCGAAACGCGAACATTTTGGGTTATCCTCCAAATGGTTCCCGGGCGGCGATACCCATACCTGCCTCCCAAATTGAAATAAACGTTAACACAGATAAAATTTTATGCTCTAGTAGTTTTGGTAATTTTGCCGAAATTATCCTAAATATACAACAACCCAACACGCCATTATACCCCAAAAATTAATCGCGATAATACTTTTGGTTTGAAAATCTCAAATCATACCTTTAAGGAATCAGTTATTCACTTTACGTATACATTTTATTCGGACCTAACATTAAAATAAAATCAATCTTACTAAGTTCTAACGTTGTCTACAAATAAAACTGGCGGCGCGGCGTTGTTTACATTTATTAATATTAGGTACACAATTTGTGCATAACATTACCTTTGCCAAAGCTTTGAAAAAAACATGTTTAAACATGTTTTTTAATTCAATGGTCGCACGAGACTTTACAGCGAATTTACTGCACTGTACACTATGCATGTAAAGATTTGAATATCGGAGGCAACGTGTATTAACGGTTCCCACGGTTCCTACCCCGAATGTTCTTAAGCTGAGTCAGATAGACTATACAGCGACGATGGAGCACATACTGATTGCGCAATATGTAACTTAATCAGTATGCCGGCAAGTTCCCTTGTCACCGTTCACAGCTCACCGGGCAGTGTTCAAGTTCCCAGCTGAATATCAATCAAAATGAATTTCATATCGAAGATGGTGCAGACTGCAGATTGGTATCATTTTGCCACTACAAAATATTAAGTAGGATCCAGCTGAAACTATGCATTATTTATCAGTTATGCAGCAGTGTATTGTATGTTTATTTAATTAAAGTTGTATGAATCACAACATCGAGATTGATAGCCAAACACTGAACGCATTTAAAGTGGACAAAGGGGTACATAAAGGATGTATTCTCTGGTCAATGTTATTTCGTATAAACTTTGAATTCATTATGAGCTAGGTGGGAAGGTTATATGATGTTTCGCATCTTTTAACTGTTTTAAAAGAATATAAAGAAATCCTAAATCCAGGCTTTGTGATCAACAAAACTAAACCAATAGTGACCAAGAGGGCTTACGACTTGCAAATAACGAACGGTCTAAAGTGCTTAGAAACACTTTGTATACTTAGGCTCGTCTACATCCTCTGAGAGAGGAGAACAGAAAATTAACGTCACAAAATACGCCATGAGTAAATTGCAAAGATAAAAAGTGACAGAGACAAAATAAAAATCAGAAAGATGGAGACATCCCTGATCTCAGATATTTCAGGATACCATTAGTAGGCGGTTGAATTATCAATCTGTTGGTTTTAACAGAGCATCAGGGCATCCAAAACAGGATGTTAACTGTTTGTATTTAACGTACCTTCCTAAATATATTTTAAGCACATCGCTGACCAAAATGAATGAATGAAAAATCGAACATGGTAAAGCTGAAGGAGTTTAAAGATTGATGTATTCAAACTCTTTTCAAATTTTTAAAAAGCAGAATTTATGAAACTTTTTTTAATGGTCATTTTAGTCCTTTCATATTTAATAACACATGTTAAGGCTATACTATGGCACAAAATAATAATTCAGCATATATTTACCCCGCAGCATAAAGAGAAATTAGAACATAAATACAGCACTAGATTCACGCGCAACGACGGGTTAATAGTTCCGCAATTTAATATTAAGTACGGACAGAGACAGAGGACAGAGAAAAAAAATTATATTGTGTATGAAAAATGTATGAAAAAATGTTATCTGTAGATATAAGATGTAAATTATGTATATGTTACTAAATTATAAGCACCTGCTGACAAGCCAATTCAATTGGCTTAGCAGGACTTGTTGGTTGATGTATTTATTATAACTATGCTTTCAATACCCGTCTCAGAACAGACAACGTCTAGTGAGGCGGGTATCTTACTAGTTATAAAATACTGTATTACCTCAATAAACGCCCGGAAATTGATTGAATTGAATAAAAAAATAAATAAAAAATATTCCAGTGAAAAAGTGCACCTCAAGGCTTTGCCAACTTTTATTAAAAGTTTTGCCAAAGCGAATCTGCGTTTATTTATAGCGTTCGAAATTAAACTGTGGTCATTAAGTTTCTGACCCACGCTTTAACCTGTTACCTCAAACCAATAACTGTCAACTAAAAACCGGTTCATTATCGATAATTAGACATTAACCTAAGAGGTTCAGTCACGACAGATTTGAGTACCAATTAGCACAGGTAAAATTACTTGTAAAATCAAGAAGATTACAATACCATAAAGCCGATTATTCGTACTCATTTTAGAAGGTGTTAACTCGACTAGACTCAACTCCCTTCTACCTACTGGAGTTTTGAAGCCAGTGAGACTATGGTGTCCCCAATTGGGGTATGTCATGAGGCTGAAGGTAGCGGGGAGGGGAAAGAGATGAATGAGAGAAAGATTGGCTGGCTATGTACATCTGATTACCAAGCATGGCCGAAGCTATTTCTGAATGATGGTCTTTCACCTGGGCGGTACTGGAAGTATCTATCACTATCACTAGTACTGTGACCAGATTTGAATAACCAGGAACTTCACCATCTTCCTCCGCGCCATCTCCTTCCATATCCCACGACAACCTACGCCAATTGGGGACACTAGTCTTACTGGCTCCAGAAGATTGGAAGCAGAGACTCTTTGTGCGGTATTGATGTAAACTTAAAAAAAAACACTCGTAACTCTGACGTGAGAGCAGGTAAGACAAACATGAACACACATTTGTAAAGCAAAGCGATCCATTCAAGGATTTCAGCATTCAATACAATTGCCAGGTGTCCTGTATCCTTTTGAATCTTGTAAAAACATCAATGGCAGCGTAAACTATATCGTGTATCGTGTCTAGCCGTTTGAAGTTCTCGGAAAGGAGTCGGTTATAACCGGTTCCGGCGGGCAGCATCCTGGGCAGGTGAGCGGTGGCTACTGGAGATGCCGAGGTATTAATTAGGACTTCATTGATCCTCTACGGGGAACAGTTTGGCGAGGATGACCGAATTGAATTCTTGGTTGGATGCAAAACTTGTGTTATTTTGTTTTAGATTTGCTGAATTTAAATCAGGTAAATTTGTCGATAGGTTTAATATATTAAAATAAACTACATTCCGGAGTGGAAGCTACTCTCATTATCTCCCTGGAGTAATACAACCATTCAGAATTGAAACGATGCTTGAAATGGCTTTAACCGTGTTTGGTGACTTGACCTGAATAGCCGGGTAATTCCCAACTATCCTCTTCCCCATCTCCTTCCCCTTTCCACTTCCTTTAGCCTTACAACATACCCCAATTTGGAATACCAATTCTCTTGAACACTAAAATCCATACCAATAAATGTGTTTATAATGTTACACAACTGATAAACAACCATTTAATTACGATAAAAGTTGTATACAATTTAAAACACGTTTATTAGTAAGGTCATAACATTTAAACTCTAAAAAAATGTGTTTTTATGATACTTTCTATTGATTCGTCGAGTTGAAAAGAAATTGAATGAAACTCCTTCGATAGAAAAATAATCGACAAGTATGCTCAGAAAATTATATAAAACATTATTGTTGAGAGATTTTTGCTCTATTTTATTAGTTGTGTTTTATTAAATATTTTCAAAACAATCACATATTTCCATTTTGGTTGATGTTTACGCCAATTAATTTTGATCTCTTTTTAGTTTACATAATATCACCTATTTAAACCATTTTAAGTAAACCTCTTCTTCTTTTTGAACGCTTACTATACGGAGAAAAATGTTATTTTAAAATACGATTATTTTATTCGTAAAACGGGACTGAAGTTCTTACGAACAAATTAACAGGGTTTCAATGTTTATTGGCGGTAACATGTAAGAATAATTTGTTGGTATACGTAATTTCGTAAAAACACCAACAAATTAATTATACTTACATTTTCCCGCCAATAAACATTGAAACACTGTTAATTTGTTCGTAAGAACTTCAGTCCCGTTTTTAAGAGGCTAGACTTTGAACGACACGCGGAACACCCGCGTCTGTCATTTTGTCCCGCTCACAATAAGCTCACGCACACTAACAATACATGCGAATGCGAAATGTGCGATTGAGACAACGCTCAAATTTACCTACAGAAATTGCTCGAAAAGGGGTTTATGGAGAATACACTTTTCTACACCGAAACTTTCACGAAATTGAAATTTAAAAAAATTTATATTTTTTAGAAAGAAGAAGCTACGTTGGTAGCTTTTTATAATTTTATAATTCTTTATGAGAGTTGAGTTAGCAGCACTTTGACCTTAAATAATATTTTTTGATAAATCGTACATGTTTGACAGTCAATGTTTACGTTAATACGAAACGCATCGAAAATTCGAAAACATACCGACATAGTTTTTACCCTCTAGAAGGCAATATAAAAAATATATATCCATTTTGTGCAATTTTCGATGTAGAAAAGTGTTTTTTCCCGGGCGTCCTTTTTGTATGGGCCGAAAAGCGAAGTCTATCGTCTTAACCGTTTTTGCGAATAAAATGATCGGATTTTAGAATAACATTTTTCTCCGTGTAGGATCGGGAAATGGAACAATCAATGTTCGAGTATGTACATCATTTCGTATTACCAATAAATGCAGTTTTGTTCCGACGCGACATAACGTAGCAAAATAAAAGTTAAAAATTCCCATTTCTTTTCAGTAAATTTAGTTGTGACCTTTTGGTTCTGACAAGGTATACGGTTG
The DNA here is from genome assembly GCA_951813805.1 of Limnephilus auricula. Classification (NCBI taxonomy): domain Eukaryota; kingdom Metazoa; phylum Arthropoda; class Insecta; order Trichoptera; family Limnephilidae; genus Limnephilus; species Limnephilus auricula. The sequence continues at coordinate 38,878,407 of OX638388.1, forward strand.
GGCTAACCTCTATTATAGAAAAATATTTACTTATCTTATAGAACTATATTTATCTATGACGTACGTTGGCTTAGAATAATAGAAGTTAAAATGTAAAAAAAAAAGATTTTATTTGTAATTCATTTTCTACCGTTAGACGTTTTTTGGATTGACCTTTCGTTAAGTTGGGACCCTTTACCGAGGGATTTTATTTTGTAACAAATATTTGCCGAAGATATTTCTTTAGAATATGTATCTGCAAAATATCTAAAGCTTTTATAAAGAATTCCAACCATCCCGAGGGTCTGTAATATTTTTGACGAGTTGAAACATTACTTTTGTACGTAAAGGTTTTGAAATGTTGATATTTGTACACAATTTCATTTTTACTATGGAATCCGATAGGAATTAAACAAGCTTTTTCACCTATGTGAGTTAAATCTACAAATTTTTCCAAACACATATTTGACTTTTTGTTGAAAATATAAAATAATAGAAAAACACTATCAGAATTTATTAGCTGTTCAAAAATCCACGATGAAAAAAAAGCTTCAAACGTCGTGTTGTTATCAAAATTTTCAATGAAAATACGTCGACTTGCACGATATCTTCATCAGCCTCATCAGCCTTAAATTTTACTTTCATGTGAATAAAGATTCACAGGACTGAAATACATACTAATTTTATTGACAGCAACAACATTTTCTAAATTAAATAATTAATGTACGTTTTCTACTTTTTTGATGAAACTTCTGTTAACCAAAATTCATAATAGTATTTTATGGATTTTTATCAGACGCATCTCCGTCTATACGGATTTTTTTAAATTCTAAAATACGATCATTATATTCGTAAAAACGGTACTGAAGTTCTTACGAACTAATTAACAGGGTTTCAATGTTTATTGGTGGGCAGGAATTTGTTGGATTACGTAATTTCGTACGTATTCCAACAAATTATCCTTACATTTTCCCGCCAATATACATTGAAACACTGTTAATTTGTTCGTAAGAACTTCAACCCCGTTTTGAACCATTTTTAAGATTAAAATGATCGTATTTTAGAATAAATTTTTTCTCCGTGTACTGTCATTCAATTTTAATGGGAATATCTCGAAGAAGAGCGAAGGGTTCACAGCTATTGATCTCTATAAAATCGGCATAAGGCTTTCCGATACACCCTTAAAAAACATTTTAATGCTTTCAGATATCCGAAACCGGGTTAACCTTCAAGGGTAGGTTGCGGACACATACATCCCCAATCCCCTAATCCCCCTTTCGTAAAAATTATTCTTCAGACGCAAAATCATTTAAGTTTTATTCAAACTTCGGTGGGGAAAACGAAAAAAAGAATCGGAACAATTTGATACTAATTACGCCTGGGAAGCGAGGAAGCAAAATCATTACCACATAGAAATTTATTCGATGACCTTTTAAAGAATTCCAACAAAGGAATTCCCACATCGTTGCATGTAATTTGAATTCTTTGAAATTCATGCTTAGGGGTTTAGTTATACAGCCTCCTTACTTATGATTTATGAGTTTAGTTTCACAAAACTAGGATGTTAGATTATCTCTCTTTAACAATCAGACCCTCGAGCTTGTTTTCACGCAAATATAACAATAGCAGTCAAGTCTCATAAGCTTGTTTTCAAGCTAACGCATGTTTCCACAGAAATCGTTATAACACCGTTGTGTTCTTACATAATTTTTCACATTTCTATTCAAAGTTGTCCATAGAAATAGATAAAGAATAGATACAGTTTCACTCATCAAATTGCATGACTTTTTGTAGGACTCAGTTACTTATATATTTTTTTACTAAATATTTTTGTATTTAAAATGGCAGAAAAGTGAGGTGATCAAATTGTTTATCATGAATTCGTATTATAAAATGTGTTTTTATAGGTTTTCCGTGACTTTAGTACTGTTTTCACATAAAAAATATCACAGGTCATTTTTACAATTTTTTATGTTTGCATTCAACATTTTAATATTTACAAATTTTAATATTTATTTGTAATAATATAATTTGAAAGCTTATTTTACCACCTTTTAAAAACAGTTCTTAGTATTGGCTACGTTCAGAAATATTTCATATATTGAGCTATAATTTCAAAGCGGAAATAACACAATTTTTACTTTTTTTAGACAGTTCTTACTTAGTTCTTAGACAGTTATAGACAGAAGGCATTTCATCAGGAACAAAAACCTACACATAGGCGATAGACCCGAGTGGTTAAAATAATTGCATTTCTCTCGAGGTCATCTAATTTCATTAATGGAGAACTGATACAAATACAAAAATATTTATCTAAAAAATTTATTTTAAAAAGAAAAAAAAATCTTGTGTTGCTGCAGTAATCGAACATGGTACTCTCTGAATCAAAGCATTATTCTTAAAACCATCAAGATACAGAGGCTGCCTAACTTCTAAAGAATAAATAATATACCATCTGCCCCCGTAGAAACAAGGAAATGTAATAATATTAAATTATTCTGATTCGATCAAACAACTGAGTGCAAATATCATATTGCTGTTGATTTAAGATAATATCTTCATTAAAACATTATGATGGAATATTGACTTTGTAAAATAGCATTGTAAGCTCATATTTTGATAAAATAATGTTAAAAAAGGCTGTTCGAAGCCTCGACCAAATGAAGTCGGGGTCTACTTGTCGCAAAAGATATAGGGAAACTCGAGTTTTAGGTAATTTTAGAAAAAAAGATTAAAGCAGATAAAGATATCAGATAAAAGTTCGAAAACCTCCCCCAAATTCATCCTAAAGTAATCATCCCTAGACCTTAAAGTCCTCGGATAAGCACAAACTGTATTGGAATTGGTCCCGATAGGTAAATACTAATCCCTGAAGTGGGACAAGCGCAGATAAAGGAGACAAAAGTTTGGATATTGAGGGAATAACAATTACCCCACTCCAATAGACAAGTAAAAATAAAGATACGATCTTTGAATAAAACAAGTACTTTGTTTTTTAACCACTTCATTTATAAATTCTTTTGAAAGAACCAAACCTGTCAGGAAACAACGGATGAATAAAAAATATATAATTATGTTTTGTCATTATAATAATATGTTGGTGTAGGAAGTAACTGTTATAGCCGAAGGGATAGATAAATGGTTCAAAATGTACCAGAGCATTACGCAATACTGAAATTATTAGTATTTTAGGAACTTAATGTTACCGATATTACGACAATTATCGAAGGCTAAACAATTTTGATGCCACCCCTCGAAGGAAGGAATACATGTACCTTCTTATAATATCCTTCAACTAAGCGCCACCCCTTGAACGAGTACCGATTATAAAGTCAGTTTTATACACATTTAATCGATTATTGAAGCGGATATCTCGATTACGTCATGCTGAAGAACTAAAAAGGTGATTTTTAATATGTGAATTACCGATAGTCGAAATCATAAGTAAATACTCACAAAATATGGTTTTTTAAATAATTTCTTTGAATTGTTTAAAAGCAAGGCTCATCCAGGATATTGTATAACGATGAGAAAATCCAAAAACACCTTTCTCTTCCTCGGTGTCTTTCAACCCCTTCGACCGCAACAAGTTTATTATTATATTCATAGGTATCAAGATATTTAAAGCAATGCTTTCACACGTCTCAAGCATATCATTCCCCAAAACTCAAATAAATTTAAAAAATGTGGAATAAAATGTAAGTAGCTGTAACCAAGGAAGTAGCGGATAACCTGAGATAGCTAAATAAATGCGATTAAATGCCTACATTGGTGTATGTTAAGTAATTGATAATAATAATTTGACAATTTGACAACAATAGTGCGCCGTTTTTACACTTAGCTGGCAGGTCACTTCCGATAAACACACTTTAATTAGAAAGTTTATGCTTGGAAGCGATACGACTTTGCACGCGGAGGACACTACATTTAAAACACTGGACATTGCATGATTTCACATTTGCTTCCCCTACCGCTCTTCATATTACATTGATAAGCAGATTAGTGCCAAAAATAGAGTTCATATTTACTTTGAAAGACTGGAGAATTTAGGACTCTTTAGGACTGGAGAATTTGTACGAAATTACATTAACTAAAGTTACCAATGCGAATTTGCTTAAATTTTTGTACAATTACTTATTTACAATGTCGCGGGTTGTGAGGGTGAAGGTAAAGGGTTTAAAAAAAAATTAAATTACATATTATATAAGTAACTAAAAGTAAGGTTAAATATTTTAAGTATTGTTAGTTCCAAGGGTGGTAAATGGATCTTTCTGTATGTACTGATAGTTTAGTTGACATTTTCATTAATCACCAAGTTTCGTAAAAAGATTATTCTTTCTATTTGCAGAGGGTTAGTAAGAAATCTCCGTGAAATTACAAAGTTCCCGAGGGATGCCACGAACAAAGAACAATGTTAAATAATACGAAGTATTATCCACAAGTATTTCTCACTGATTGGCCTCCCGCAAGTTGCTATCTGGGTTTATCTTAACAAGCGGAAAGAGATTTAAAAGAAAGTAAGAAACCTTTTACAAGGATGTTAAGGTAACCTCATTAACGCTATACTGCAAATATAAAAAAAGCCCAAGGAAAATCTAATTACTTTTATTTAAAATGTATTACAACCATATAAATGAGCAAGAGGAGAACAAAATTTAAAAAAAGACACGTTGCCGAACTGCATAATTTTTATTATATAACATTACACAATGTTAGACTGACCTGTACTAAGTCAATCTACTAAAGAACTGATAAGATATTTTTTCTGTTGTGTTAGTTTTCACTTCAATGAGTATAATTTTCAATCAATCAAAGAGGAGGCCTATGTACAAACATGTACTTAAAGACGCTGATAATGAAATCGATGATAATGACGAAGATGATGAAAGTTAAGATGGTGACGATGATTATGATGAAGATTACGACGATGAACATTATGACGATTAACATTATGATGATGAAGATTATGACGACGATAAAGATGATGACGACGATGAATATTATGACGATGAAGATTATGACAAAGATGAAGTTGATGCCGATGATGAAGACGATGACGATAATGAAAATGATGGTGGTGGAGATGATGCTGATTATGACTATGATGAAGCTGATGACAATGATACAGATGACTACAATGATGAAGACGACGATGATGACGTTGATGACGTTGATAATGATGGTGAAGATGATGACGATGATACAGTTGATAATGATGATAACGATTATGATGATGATGACGATGATGACGATGATGAAGAATACCACCATGCCGATAAAAATGTTGATATTTATGAAACCATGAAAACCAGATTTATAAATCTTTCGAGTCTTTCTTTGAACACAGTTTGAATTAATTCGTACTTCTTGAATATTATTATGGCACTTCTCACGCTTCAGTATGTGTTGCGAGTTTCCGTTATGTTTTTATACAAAGCCGGAGCAACATTTCAAGCACTGGGAGTTGAGTTTCCTTTAGCGAACATTTCCCTCTCGGATGGAGTAGCAACTTAACCAGATCGACAGTGTTCTTGCTCGCTGGAAATTTGCCGTCCACTGTATCTACTTGTACAAAAATAAAAGTTTTTCACAAATGCCTCGGGATATATGACATCGCTGGTTTCTTCGGGATGGTTGAATTAGGCCGCGTGGGACTTTTGGGCACAAGAAAATTGTAGTGTTTGGACTTTGTTATTATATTTCATATCCTTCATACCGTATTTCCGTTTGCTAGAAAAAAATAGACGGTTCTTTCAACATAAGTGCTAGTCAACCATGTTTCTTCTTTTCATACCGTTCAATGAATTAATATATCATTATAATATGTGCATTGTTTTCAATCCCTCAACAAGTTTAAGTTGTTCCATGTATGTCGATCATTACACGATTATTGATATTAGTTTTTCACTATTTTAATAAACTATTCTTAATAATAAAATTTTAAATATACTTAATTATAATCTTCAATTCTTATTTATGGTAATATGAGGTTCTTTAAATTCGAATTACGCACTTTCTTCGAGCAATGTATGTATCTTTCGGATATTCAAATCGCAAATTTGCATGTGGGAATTATCATGGAAAATCTTTTTAAACGCTTTCAGTCTGATCTGAGATCTAAAGAGAACAAATATTAGCCTTATTATAAAGGCCTACTGTATGCATATACATAATAACTTTGCAGAAATTCGCCGACAGACCAATACTTGAGGCATATCTGTGTGTTCAAAGGAAGCCAAAAGATCTTATTACTTCGTGTGAAATTGTTCTAACACTTTCAAATATCGAAATTCTTTCTTAAAAAGCTAACAAATTTCATCTACTGTCTGTCTAAGGTTGGGGTCAAAAGGACGTATGTAAATTGGTGAAATTTCCAAGGATTATTATTTATTCAGTACATATTAACAATTGAAACACTCGAATGAAATAATCTCTTTTCGGCACAAAGTCCTTTTGTAGTCTGTTATTTGATTTTTTCACGGTATCATTTTTTTACGTTAGCTTCATACAGGAGGCCCCGAGGAAAAAAAAATCCATCAAGGCCTGTATCATCTTTGGAGATGCTGTGTGGTGGGTCTTTTTGTGGAAAGAAATGAGAGTAAGTTCTGGGAAGGAAAAAGATATAAGGGGTTAGTAGGATTCTGGAGGTCAATGTCTTCAGGAGTGACAGACGTATGAATCCATCCCTCCCACCGCGGTGGGAGAGATCAAAAGGTCTCCTTCAGGCAATCTCTCCCGGTCCGGCTTGCCACGGATGTTGGCAAAAGCATCCGCCGCCAGGACACAATAAATCTCACTCCATGAACTCGGGCCCTTCTGGCAAGCCACCAAACGTAGCGAACCACCTACGGCTGCCTATGGCAGGGGTGTTAATTATAATTTGCCGAATATATTTTTTTTAATTACCACTATTTTAGTATTTCGAGGACATTGTAAAAATAATTTTTCAGTATTAAGTTATTTGGCCCAATAGTCATTTTCTAAGATCCTTGTGGTGATATTTCGAATGAATGATTGGCTACTATGAACTATTTTTTTAACTATTTTAATTGTGCTTAAGATTCGTTTAGATCAAATTTAACAGACCTTAAAAATGATAAGACACAAGTAACAAGTAACCAATACAGTGCACGGATTTAATCAGAGGAAACCGGAATGTCGTTCCGGTTGGTGAAACCCACCGGCCTTAACATTCCTGTGAATGAAATATAAAAAAGAACACCGTTCCGCTTTGTGAAGTTAATACGATCCTGCTCTGATATTGAAGAACATGGAATAGCGAAACTAAAGTTTCTACCCAATAGGAAACAGATTCCAAATATTATATACCATTTGTTGGTAGATTTTATTTCTTAAGTTTCATCAATCATCTATCAAAAAACGGATTTTGGCAAACTGGTTTGCCAAATTTTTGAAGTCAAGAACTGATGTTGTAAATATATAAAGTTAAAGGGAACAGAACAGTAATGATAAAGTACTGATGTCAAAAACATTCACAGAATTTTTCGACGTCAAATTCGACCCTTTAGAATAACAAGGTTCCATCTGTTGTTGCGATAATGAACTCTAAGGTAGCTTACCATAGATCCTGTAACCGCATGATGTTTTCGCAACAGATAGAACCTTGTTATTCCAAAGGGTAAAAATGTCAAGATAACGCACGATCGCATAAATTATATTAATAACTATAACAAAATACATAAATATGTATTTAAATAGCTCAAATTTGCAATATCTCTCCTAAGTTTATAACCTGTTCCTAAATTCCTGTGCTAAAACAGCATTATTATTGTTAAATTTGTTCTCTATTCGTTGCCTTGTATACTCGTATACTATATATTCTTTATAATGAACACAATAATTCTTTGTTTCAATTCCACTTTATTATTTCTTTATCCAACATAACTAAAACATATTTAAATATAACTAAAAATAAATATATATTGATGTAGACGACGCGCAAGGGAGAAAAGCTTAATACTTCTTGGTTTCCGGTACTTGATGGCTACACCAAAATTGATCACTGAAAACCACATTAATTTAAACAATTATTATGCTGAAATACCGACCATAAGAGGATTAACATGGTATCATTTATTCAAAAATATCTACATATTTACACTTCTCCACAACCTACACACCTACCATGATGATGGACACTGTTGCACTGTCCGAAACGTTGGATAAAAGAGAAAGCGCAACACGGCACAATAACCCCAAAACGACCGTAAAAATCTCAAATCATATCATGCTTATTCCTATAGCTCTTTTTCATTTCTTCTAGCTTGTGTTGCTGACACACTTGCGTTATATTCTCATGGTATGGCATATTTCAGAATGTCGCTCGCCACGCATTCCCATTGGTAATTACTTCATTTAGCGTCAATCTACCTTCTTTAGCTTTTTCTTATTTCTTTAGGCTTCTTTTGCCCTCCTTTTCTTCTGATCCTCTCTCTGATCTGATCTGATTAAAATGTTTGTTTTAAAATCAATAACTAACTATTATTGCCATCTTTGGCATATAGCAATAAGCGGGAATATAAAATGTATAATAGGTTCAGCACTTAGCTGTGCCCTGGAATTGGTTTTAGAAACTAATTATCAGACGGTAAAAAAGATATCTGCTAGCTGGTTATGTCGATTTGGCAGTTGTGAGTTGTTTTTAGTTTGCATTGTGTTAGTTTTAACCATTTTTATAAAAGCAATGTACGGCTTTAACTTCTCTTCTCCCCGAACAAGCCAACGAACTAAGAGTGTCTTAGATCCCAGGGACCGAGCCGTAGTGGATATGTAGAATACATTCAGTATAACGTTAGAGAATATTGCAAGTCATGTTAAAGGGAACCAGGTAAAATAAATGCTGAAACCTTATTTTAAACCGAGTTTTTTTATTGAACAAGGATACCTGATAAATTAAACAGTTTGTTTCTTCGATAATACATTTTAAGCTCTCAGGAAGAGTATGCTTGGCGTTGGCAACACAACTTGAATGCACATAAATCAGGTGCTAAAACTCAAAGTCACGGTTTGAGGTTAACACCGTTTAATTACTTTAATAAAACTTCGGTTATCCATCAGTACACGGGAAGTACGTGATGCGGTAGGTCAGTAACCGAGCGGACACCGACCAGGAGGATCGGGAGAGCAGAACGTTGCAGGAGGTTTACGATGCATGCAGTATGCACCAAGTAATATGATGTAGGCAGCTTGTAAGGACAAAAAGCAACGAACGCTTTATGCGAGACATGCTTTGTGTAACGCATGAGTGACATGAACCGGGAATCATAAATCAATCTTTATGCAATTGAATGTATTACTGTCAGTTTTTGTTCTTGGTAGAGTCTAATACAAAATTTAGCTATGTAAATCAGTGGTTGAGTGACTACGATCTTTGGCTATGATTCCGAAGGTTGCGGGTTCAAATCAAGTAAATTTTATTTTATTGTATTTATAATGGATACCCACAAAATAAGATCCAGCTAAATTCAAAAGAATACATTTTATTTGATTAATTTGTGTTATTTCAAAATTTATTCATTAAAAATATATGTATTGTATATATCGCCATTGTGAAATACAACCATTCAGAATTAAAAAATTGTTTAACATGGGTTTAGCCGTTTAAGATTAAAAAAGGGACGCTTAGATGGTTTGGACATGTAGAGCGAATGAGTGAAGAAAGGAGTGTCAAGAGAATATATGATGCGAATGTGAATGGTAGAAGAAGTCGAGGACGCCCGAGGAAGACATGGCACGATCAAGTGAATCAGATACTTGAGTCGGGCCATGTCAAGAGTCAGAATATTAGAAGAGCATGAGTTGTTTGGCGGTCCGTCCTCTCTGCCTACCCCTGCGGGGAAACGGCGTGATGGTTAGTTAGTTAGTTAGTTGGTGATCACTTGAATGTCCGGGTAGTTCACTCCTTCCTCTTCCACAATTCCTTTCTCTCCCCACTAAATTCAGCGTCACAACATACCAAAATTGGGAATGCCATTGTCCCATTGGCTTCAGACGGTTGGGATTCTTGTGCGGTATTTATTTAAAGAAAATAAATATAAAAAAAACAGATAGTTTCATTGGTTGTCTGGGGCTTAGAAGACGAAAGGTCACAAGTGAAATGACGGTATCAGTTTTTGCTCAACCTTAGACAGAGCGACAGCAGCCGTGAGTATTTGTATGCCATTACACGATATCAGTATACTGATGTCAGTAATTTTGTCAGTACATCAGTATTTGACATTACTAACACGAGTCAGCAATCACGAGTGAGTTATTCATGAGTCAAATTTCACAAAAAATCGTGGTCCATTTTCTAAACTTATCATTTATCTGGCAAAACAAAAAAAACAACTCTTATGCGAACAAAGACTACGGCTATACGGATTTATTCACAGAGGCGAGAGTACTGCATTCGAAAGAGAAGGCTTCACACTACATAGCTGTTGGTTGCTAGTGTTTGGAGCATACGTACTTCTTCTGCAGCAGCGTCAAACTCGTCATTTAATAGCCACACCTCATACATACAAATTGAACGTCCATGGTTAGACTAAAAAAATGTATTCGGTTACAGGGAATGCCAAAAAGCAAAACCGATGTGATTATAATCACTTATTTTCGTCGTATTGCATTACGTTCAATAATCATAGCAACTCCGTAGCAGAGAAATGCACCGAAAGCGGGTTCGTTCCCTTCGTTCGAATTAAATATATTTATATATGGTTGCTATAACTACAAATATATAAATAGTTCACATCAGTGAAGGTATTGGGGTATCGATTATTTATAGCTACTTTTCCATCGATTATTTTATCAGGCCCAATCTGGCCTCAATGTTTATAGTATCTGTCTTAAATCATAAATATATATGTAGCGTGGTTTGGCTGATGTATATTTTAATAACCTAGATTTTATTGATCAAATTAGGTTGTTTACAAAAGCATGACTGTGTGAGTAAATATTATAGCGAAATACAGCTTTTTCTTTTTCCGCATTGCTAAAGGATTGTGGCCCTCACTCCATTTTCCAGGGAAAAAACATTTTTTTAATGTGAATACCGCACAACAGTGTAACCAGAGATAGTGAGGTTTTGGCATCTCCAAATCAAGAGAGTTGTGAAGGGCATGGGGAGGAGAAAGAGATGGTAAGGTGAAAGGTGGGAAGTAGCCGGCTATTCAGATCTGGTGAATACGCAGAGGAGTTCCAAACTGCTTCCAACCGTTTGGAGACAGTGACACCATGGTATACCCAATGAAATTTCAGTTCCCAAGGAACCCAACCATATTTTTTAGAAATCGACTTTACTTGAAAATAAAATAATGTAAACACCTATCAGTCTTTACATCCCTGTGAGAAATTATTGTGAAAAAATTGTGTGAAATTAGTTTGTGGAAAATAATCGTTATCAATCAAATATCGAACTTCTAAAGGAGAACAAAAACTTCATATATAATAAATATAAATATATGTGTATATTTACATTTGGAAATCAAAGTTTAGTAATACAAGCTATAATCATAAATATGTAGAATTTGTTTTTTTTTTTTTAAATAATATTATCAACAAAGAACGATTTTAGTTTTCTGGTATAATTTTGATAGTTTTTTTTACACAATTTCTCAATGTTGGGAACCAATCTGTCAAATTTACAATAGATTGTTGTTTTACGCGTTTTTATTCTACACGTCATTTCCTGGAAAAGCAGGACTGGGTGAATACTTTGCAAAATATAAATTAACTAAATTTGCATGTATTGATTTTCTTGTATATTAATTTAGTCTGATTGCTTGTTCGAAAGTTTGTTCTTATTACAGAATTTAAATATTATTCAAAAACTTCTTATGGAAGCGGGATTTTCTAATTATACAGGAAGAACGGCTGAACCGATTTTTATTATCTTTGATTTGTTGGATTTGTTTCCATCCCGATTAACAGAATAACTATTAAAACATCGGAAAAAATCACGGGAAAAATAATTATGAAGAAAATGAATTTTTTCATATATTTTGTATGGAACGGCTTTTCAAATAATGTGCTTTGGTCGACATAATTTGAATCAATTCGAACTGTCAATGGTGTAGTGTGCCGAACATTTCGTGCTTAGTTAACAGCTCAATTTCATTTTTTGAGTAGGTACCTATTTATTTTAACTTAATAAAAACTTAATTTATTTCAGCTAATAAATTAAACACAACATTTATTGATTCTGAGGCGTACGAAGTTTGCCGGGTCAGCTAGTATTTGATAAAATAAATAAATAATGTGTTTAATAACATTTTTTTAAATTTTTACTATTAGGAATAACCCAACTTAAAAAATAAGCCAAGTGTTCCGTTAAAATTTACGGGTTTGCAAAGTGATCAATTGCAGAAAATGTTTGGGTCACCCTGCACTGTAGTACTGTTATTGAATGATACATTTGATTGTATTTGAATGTCTACAGATTGACATAAGGAATCATTTTCAATGAGTTAATATCTATTTTAGTGTTAAAATAAAGCTTGTAACTTCTTGAGACAATTCGCCATTACGCGTATAGCGATTGATCGCTTTTAATTTGGTATTTAGCATGCTCCCGGCACACGGGATTATTTGTTACTTGATGCCTCTGCCTGTGCTTGTAATGCAAGCTGACACGTACAATGTACATGTCGTACACAGTCAGCTATTCCACGGATCCAGTAAAGAGTACGGGGTAGGGAACAGAGCTATCAGTCAGCGTGTAAAACATGGCCTCTCCGCTCCGACCTGAATAAGAATATACTGTATACTATGTACTTCCAAGAAACATTACATTCTCGCCCATAATTCGGTGCTGTGTGAATATGTAATCAAAACAGCTTTATTTATTTAAAAATCTTAACCATTTCCAATACTCCCTTGCTACCTCCAAGTATTAGTAATGCTCGTGGAGTAACACCAATATTGTTACATTATTAAAGGATTACATTTTTTTCCTCCAGCAGTATATGGAAGGCATTTCTAATGATATTATTTATTCTTACGTTACGACTATGAAACACCGAAGTATATTAATACGGTAATGCCCGTACGGTTCAAATTAAGGAACCCGACTTTGAGTAAATCTCCAACGCCACACTATATGCAAACCGTTCTGAGCCATCCGTGAACGTGCATTTTTCCACGGAGCTGCTGCCATAATATACACACTTAGCACTCGCTCACACGCGATTTGCAAACGGAAGTGGCGCCATCAGGTAAAATACTTTTGAAGTTTTCATATTATTATTTTTCCCTTGGAATTAAATTTGATATCATCATCGAAGTATATTAATACTGGCCCTGCGGGCGGCTTTTCGTTCTGCTTCGCCAAGTTTAAGTGTTGGTTAGTTTTCCAAAAGGGTGATGCCTTATTAATAGTCACCAACACTTAAACTGGGCGAAGCAGAACGAAAAGCCACCCGCTGGGCCTAGCAGCAAAAACCCGCGGAGCGGATTTTTCACTGCTAGTCCTAATTACTCGACTACTACTGAAACTTTACACTTTCCCTTTCAAATAACTGACTTAACCTTCTCCCACCCTATTATGCGAATGTGTCGACTATAAATACATATATCATACAAAATCCTTAAACCACTTCGTCTCGTAGAATTAACTTACTTCTATGTTACCTGTTTTTGCCTTACAGAGTTTTGTTTGTTTTTTTGGTACTTACAGAGTTTTGTTTGTTTTTTTGGTTTTTAATATTATCAGTGACAACCCTGGCAAATACCAAAATAAGTAATTTTAAATATAAGTACTATGTTAGTTGTAAATCCTCAACTTTAAATCACATGTGTAAAAATAAATGTAAGTCTGTAGAGAGACTAGAGGACAATTATTGTGGGGAACTTAGTGGCTTGAACTGTAAATACATTTTGAAAAGGGTGCGGATTTGTCGGTCTTAATAATTTTCTAATCTGTGTGATTTTTGTAGAACTAATTGACTTCATTAATTGCCACTAAAACATCTCAAGATTTAACCGTAAACTTTCAAGGATACTTAATTAATAAAAATGAAACTGTTTTACGTGGTTAATGTTTTGGTCTGAAACAAGAGGGTGCGATTTCAATTTTGCACGTGTGCATTTATAAATAAACTTATTTATATGGTGACTGTTTGTTTTGGTCCTACAATGGCTTTCTTGGCTTCGGTGTGCAACTTCTGCACTGTTAATCGGGAAGAAGAGTTTTCCCAAACACTTTTTTGCACTTACTTAAGTTTCTTTCTATTTAATTTTATGAAATCTATCTTTGAACTTTTGAGCATCACAAAAATTTACATTTGGGTGACAAGTATAGGTACCGCCGCCGTCCCAGGAACTAAACGCCCCATAACTAACACCCCTGTCACAGGTTACCCCAAGTGATTTGCTACGCTTGGTGACTTAGCAGAAGTGTCCGGGTTCATGGGGTGAGGTTTCACTAGATCTTGGCGACGGATGCATTTCCCCACCTACAATGTGGCGGGCCGAATGAGGAGACTGGTTGAGGGAGACCTTTGACCTTTCACCTTGCACCTCTGTGGTGGGAATGGATTCTTACGTCCGACATACCTCGACAATGTGTCGAGATGTCGGATGACCCCAGATTCCTACCACCCCTCATATCTTTTCCTTCTTCGAACTTCTCCTCTCCCCCCTATCCATAAAAAGGCCCTCCACAGAGCATCCCCCAAGACGACAAAGGCCCTGAGGGATTGTTTTTTCAATGCCTCCTGTGTGGAGCTAATGTAAAAAAAAAGACAAAAGTCGGGTTATTAGTGCTGCACTATTAGGATTAGGTGCAAGATCGTTGTTTTTAGTACTTCGTTGATAAAATCATAATTAAAATCTTTTAACTTTGAGAAAAGTATTCTTGATAAGATATTATGTTTTACGTCCATCTTTCTGGGTCCCATGGCTCAACGAAGATTTTCCGCTAGTTTTAATTTTTGCAAACGATTTTTTTTTGTATCCCACTTAAAATATTACTACATATTAAGTGTCATACGGCTTTCCTGTGACGTTATGTTGCTTGTCACTCAAAAAATTGTCACAAACGACACCAAACCGATATTTTTGCGACATAAATCACATTCGCTTCGCACAAGCTGCCACGTAATTCACACTCCCAGTTTATGCAATAAAAATGTCTCGGCCAGTTATCGTCGAGTTAATTTTACTCAGATTTTTTATTATAAATATTTCTAATGGTTCCATGACAACTCAAAATCTTAAAAAAAATAATTAAAAAATAGTTTATCATAACCTAACCTAAAGTAATATATTTAACCAATATTTTGTTTCATCAC
The DNA here is from genome assembly GCA_951813805.1 of Limnephilus auricula. Classification (NCBI taxonomy): domain Eukaryota; kingdom Metazoa; phylum Arthropoda; class Insecta; order Trichoptera; family Limnephilidae; genus Limnephilus; species Limnephilus auricula. The sequence goes on from OX638388.1 coordinate 38,893,676, forward strand.
TTTAAATGAATTTTCAAACGAGGTGTTGAAGTTGCATAAATCTGAGTTATCTGGTCACCATTTCGAATATCTACTTGATACTGTATTCACAAAGAAGAAATTGGTATTCATACATTTCCTTTTAACAAATACTTACCAACTACAAGAAATAACTGAAAAAAAATAGGATAAGATGTTTTTAGTTTGGGTAAACTAATTTAGTTGAAATAAAACTCACACAAATGCAATCCACAAAAAAAAAAATTAAATGGTGGCTAAGAAATCAATTTTGAACTCTGGTTGAATAAATTGGAATTTGAATATATCTTTTACCATTTATCCAAACGTAATTCGCTGTTGCTTGTAGTAATTAAGTTGAAATGTCAGAAGGCATTATTTTTAGGGTGAATTGCATATTTAAAAAAAAAATTGAAATGTTGTGTAATTCCCAACATCTGTGGTCAATAAAAGTGCGACGGTTAGTAGAATATTTACCACTAAATGTTTTTTCGAAAACAACGTACGTTTTACCTGTTTTCTTCTGACATATGGGCAACACTGAAGGTTACAATGGGTACGCCTTTACGTAAATCAGCACAGAATTCAGCGTATTTTCGTACAAAACATGCTGACAAAAGCACAACTGACAGTGTATTAATATAACACAAAAAACAGTTTTTGGGTTCAAAGATCCTACTCTTGTAACTGTCAGAAAAACGCAAGGGGAAAGCACTCCGTCGTTTCCATTTAATTTCATAGATGTCATTTGGGCACGAGAAAGATACTTACAGAACAGAAAGAGATAAAAGGATAACACAAAATATTATATAGCTTTCGGCTTCCCCGGATTCGTCTTCGGATTTTTATTCCCGGAATATTACGGAGAAGTTACAATCATTTTGGTTTATGTTTTTTGCAGTAGAGATTAGTGATTTTTTAATAATTCACAACGGTGATTCTGGCTTTGCCGGTTACAAAATGATTAATAAGTTTTAATTAGGCGAATGAATGAGCTAAAGCAAAGGGATGTAGGATGAACACTGTGGTAAAGTCGTAGGTTACTCCGACCTGGGTTCGTAATTAGGAGTGAACAAAAAATATTATATTTTTAAAATAATATTTTTTTATTACTCCTAAGCCCTAATTTAATTAAAATTTCCAAAATAACACCAGAATGACTTACACCTACAGATAGGCGAGTATTATAAAAATCGAATTTACCCGAAAAATTTCACGTGTTTCAAAGTCACTGAATTTGTAGTGTAAATTAAAAATCAAAATCTTCTTTTGACTATGTCAAAAACACGGTTTTCTACCCTTCATTTTTCCTCCCTTAATTACTAGTTGTTCAAAGAAATAAAACTTTGCGTCTCTGATATCTGGTCCTCTGGTCCTGGTCTCTGGTCCCGGGATACATTGTTATTATCGATATTCGAGGGAAAGGAAAACAATGGTTAATCATCAATAAGATTAATCGAACCACATTATATCAATTAAAACTTAGTGACACTTTGCAGGCCTATCAAAAGTTATATAAAACTGTTTGTTTTTCCACGATGGGCTGGTAAAATAATACAAGAATTAGATCGTCTCCCTTTCATGTTTTTACAAATGTATAATAATAATTGGAGTATGCTGAGGACAGAACATGTTGAATTTTTGGAATATGCTGAATTATGTTGAATTTTGATTTTTTAGTTGAATTTTGATTTTTTAGTTGAATTTTGTGTTTTTGGGTTGAATTTTGTGTTTTTGAAAAGCTTGTGACGCCACGGGACATACGCGGCGGTACCCACTGAAGCACTGCCATTCGAATTATGAATAATAATAATTGTATTGCTTCTGACTTCACTGGATATGATGAATACTTTTTACCAATATTCACTTTGAAAACTTCGTCATTTTTGGATATATCGAAAATGTAATTATACATTTTACAACAATAGAAGACGACCTCATTATAAGGTTAAACAGTCTTTGAGAATTTAAATGAAAAAAATTAATTTTGCTAAGTAATCATTCAAATATATCTTACCAGAATATGGGGTTGGCCATCATCGTCCAGCCAGGCCAGCACGGCGTCATTGCCCAGCGCGAGCGCGACGTGTCCGGTGGCGCGCGCCTCAGCACGGAACACTGCAGCGTGCCCGGACACGCGCACGCGCAGCGCCACCTCCCCCGTGCTTCCCAGCCACCACGGAGTGCCCCAGTGTGGACCTACACTCGAATACTCCGAATTCACCACAGCACGTTTGCTCCTCTTTACTCCTGGTTCCCTAGTACTTTTAAAAGTCTTTGCTTTAAATTCAGCGATGTTTTTTACTTTTTCTGAGCGGTATGGCATCTTTTTTGCTTTAATTTTATGATTTTTTGGTTGTTCGACTGATTTTGTATCTTTATCCAAGTTGTTTAAACTTCTTTTACTTAACATGGAAGCGTCCTTCTTCGAATTTTTATGATGCTTTCCAAAATGAACGAATAAGCTAGATTTATCTTTTGAGCTTGGGAACTTGTTTCTTGTTTGAGCCTTTTTTACTATCTTGGTATCGACACTTCTCAAAAATCTACTTTTTGGAGATGTTGGTGTGCTTGATCTAGCATTATCTCTGATGACTGCAAGTCTTTGCTCCAACCAGGGGTCTGGTAGATTTGGATCTAAATTTAGTGCTACTTTAAGATATGTCTCAAACGCTTTCTCTTCTACTTTTTGGTCAGCCTTTGAAAGGGTATTATAATCTGGTCTGATCCTGCTCATTAAGTTAGGTCTGGAAGTAGAAGCGTCTGCGTCTTTGATTTCCGTACTCAACCAGCTAACATCGTTATTGTTGTCGAGGAATTGAATAGGTATTTTAGTATGTTTTTGTAGCTTGGTTTCAACACCGGTCAAGAGGAATATGGCAGCACCTAGGAAGAGGATTCTCATTTTAGAGGACGCCATTGCTGGTTTTTGCACTAATCACTGGTAACAATCACTTGGATCACGTCACGCGACGTTTCTGCGTCCAATGAGGAAAGATATACTACTCTGTCCTTGCCATGGAACGTAATCCAGTTTCACTGAGAACTTTGAATCACCTGTAGATAGTAGCAATCATCCTCAATCAGCCGATATTTGATACCTGGAACAAAACAAACAATAATAATTAATATCAATTGATAAGAAATTTGTCGTCGTTAGAGATAAAAGCTTATAGATAATATTCTAATTAAATAAAATATCAATTAACTGCTAACAGAGTCAAAGTTAGATAATCGTAAAACAAAATTTTGCGGCAATCTATAAAGTGTCAATTTTTTTTAATGAGTCCTGGAAGCTATTTGCGATATGAGCTTCATAAAAACATAATTTTCGCTTCCTGTATTAAATGCGCCTAAACGGCAAATAGCGTTCACATTCGGCAAATGGCGTTTAAGTGACCTTTTCTCTCAAGGAACTTTAATTAGCATCGTTAAATAAACTGTTCGTTTTACGGGAAAATAAAAGAGCGCCATCCTGTCGGATCCATATCTCCCGAATTTACACAAAAACATGATATCGCAGAGTGCAAATATTACCACAAAAGGAAGGCTGCTTTATTTAGCGATGCAACGATATGCATTGTAACCGCAGGGAGTCATAATCTCTTGGTTATCGTAATCGCCGTCTTCTGCGAGATAACATAAAGATATTTCTAATCAAAGCCTTTGTTAGATTAGACTGATTAGAAGGATTCGTGGTCGTGTATGCATCCGAAAACTAATGTTTGCGTTTTCATACAAAAACTTAATTTTGGATTTGAGGCAAAAATACCCAACTAAACTGATTTTTTTAAAAATGTGTACCAAATATCTACTATGTTACTTTATGTATTTTAATATTAAATGGTGATATATAGGTAATTAAATAATTCAGTTTTGCTTCATTTAGGAAGCAACATTGGAATTTTTTTGTGAGTTTTTTATGTTTATTTTTTTTAAAATCCTGCCTTTTCTTCTGTGTTAAAATAATGAAAAATAAAAAAAAAATGTTAAAATTTTATTACGGTAATACCTAATTTTAATATAAAAACGACAAATATTTGTTCCGACTAAATATGTAATTTGTAATTTAAATTTACACCCATCAAAATGATTTCTTTTACTAATTTTTATTTTTCATTTAATATTTCATCATATTTTTATAATAGATGTAGATAAACTTTTTTTAAATTTTCATTTAAGTTCCCTGTAAAATCATGAAACAGTAAAATCATTTATTGCATGAATACATAAAGTAGCTACCATCCGTAATATATATTTGACTTACCTTTCGATTACAAAAATATTTTTTTAGTTTTATTGTTTTGTACTTTGATCTAAAATTACTCCTGGATGACTCAATGCTACAAAATTCTCCATAGAAATAGCCTGGATGAAAGCGATACTCAGAACAGAAGAACACCCGACCCCAACGCCTACCTAGGCAATGAGTTGGTACAGTGCAAGGAAGAAGAGGGCCAAAACGGACCGCCCAAACGTTCCTTTTCAGAGGACTTTGAGTAAATTTAAAGTATGTTGCCCGATGATGCGGTGTTGATTTCTAACAGTATGGAAGATCTACAGTCTCTCGAATCTAGGATGAACGAAGTACATATGTATGAAAAATGAGTTAATGATGAACGTAAGCAAGTCTAAAGTCATGGTGTTTGAAAGAGAGAGTATGAAAACAGTGTGCAATATAGTTGTGAATGATGAATACTTGAAGCAGGAGGATGAGTTTGGGTATCTGAGAAGCATGTTTACGAGAGATGGAAAAGCTGATAGAGATATTGAAAGAAGGGTACTTAAATGCAGATAACTATATAACAATATAGACAACAGTATAGGTAACAGATACCAGCGACATCTTGATATCAATATAGAAAATTTTGACTTAGACACTTTTCAATAGGATGTGCGATTGAATGTAGCCACCGTTTAACGTACGAATTGCAAGAGAATTAAACAAAGTTGAATCCCAATACAGTTTTTTTTCCCACCATAATTTAAAGGCGAGGCGTTCAACGATCACAATTCGAGCACCGGGCTCCCAAAGCAGGGGTGCGTAACTAATGAATGTTTTTATACGAGAACAAGAGAACATAACTCTGTACAAAAGTATGTTGACAAAAAGCCTCATTATACGGATTGATTTAGAGAAGTCAATTGCACGATAAATTGGGTACTTTTCCATCAATTTGTATTTCTAGTTCCATTCTGTATGCCGATGTCTTGGAAGTTTTTTCGATACAAATTACGTGATTTAGAACAGTTACGGTGGAAATTGCCACACGAAAGTTCACATATTTGTTTATTTGTGTTGTTCATTCGTAAATCGCCCAATTTACGAGCATTTTGCGTGATTTTGCGAAGAAATAATATATTGATAGGGAAGGGGAAAACAAGATGGTGTTTTTATTTACATGTTGGGAACGATTATTTCATCAATCGAAACATTAAATCCAACCCAAAAATGGCACTTGATATGATTAATAACCAGTAGAAATGATCGGCAAATTTTCATAATCGGTTGATGTGTTGTATATATCGCTCGAGAATGATACGGCAAAGAAGGTCCACAAAAAGGTGTTCGATTTTATTTTTACTTTCCAAATGAACCTCATCCGTTTTACAGCGATTAATTCGGAACATCGAGCGAATGTTTGAATATTTCGATCATTTGCATCACTACTTCGAGAGCAGCATGTTTTATTTATCTTTGAAATAATTTATATGATTCAATACCGTCATATTATTTACAAATTGGAAACGATTCATGTTTGGGTTCTACTGTATAGTTTATTGAATTCTACTGTAGTTCTTTACTTTCTCGAAAATTTATTACAAATCAAATATTTATCATACTGTCATAAATATACGAAATGATTTCATAAATTAAACTTATTTCATGTATATAGAGTATTTTAGCGTGGCACAATTTTCATAATTCAGAACTTTTGAAAAATCAGAGTGTGAACTCAAAGTTTCAGTAATTTCTTTCAATCATTTTTGAAAGCTTTCAAAGCCATATATATATATATAGCTTTGAAGATATATGGTTGAAGATATTTAGCAATAAGGTTCGGTTAAATCTTCTGTCTTATTACTTGCTCGATAGACCAATGCAAGAAATGTAAGTTAGAGCTAGTGTTTTGACAGAATTTGCCCAATTCATCAATTTTAAAAGTAATTTTTCAAATTCTGTAAAGGTTCTATTCAATTTTGTGATTGTATGATTCTTGTCCAGTGGTTTCACATAATTGATATAATAATATCAGAAAATGAAAATGATCTTTGAAATTTGATGAACTGTTTAAATAAAACACAAGACCGTCTTTACTGAGTTTATATGTATATATTATATTATCCAATATCGTTTTTAAGGACTTTATGTGTCCAAGATCGGTTAAATTACGAAAACATTAGAAACAATATCATCTTTTTTCATACAAAAAACGAGATTAAAAAAATTTTATTTTGCTAAAACATAAAAAAATCGGTACAATAACTTCCCATATATACTCGAATTTGAGTAATTACTGTGTTTCAAGTTACGATGGTAGAATATAACATGAAAATATACCAATATAAAGAAAATTTGTTTTTTACATATATAACTTTGTTGTTGCCTGGGATGTATAGATTTATAAGGTAACTATGTAAAATTTGGATTCTTGTAAAGTGGTTTTATTTAGCCTAAATGCCAAACTTACAGCGCACTAGAGATTTGTAATAAATAAAACGCTTACTGATTGTGTGAATGAGGAAGCACCAACTGCCATGCGTTAATAGTCGCGGAGCCGAAAATTTCACTTCAATGTGAACGAGGCTTTAAACACAGGTCCGTTGTTCGAGAATCGTTTCGTACTTCGTTCTTCCCAATGACGTTTAAAGGACGCGGTCCGTTCCCATGTGTGTTCGCGCACATTTTTATCTAACAAAATAAATCGAAGGCCGAATAAAAACAGTAGAAAAACGAAGGCGAACAAGCCAGGGAATTCCACCCAACGAAACTATTCGGAACATGCAAAAAGGTTATAAGATGCAAAACTATCTGTGCAGCGCCAAGGCTCACTCTTTGTTCATCATCTTATTATAAAAAATCACGGGATATTATGTTATTAAATCTAGTTAAAACGGAATTAAGCTCAGACTCTTCAAGAACTCTGACTTTACTTGTAAAGATTTAATCTTTACCCCATGAATTTTAAACAATTTAAAAAAAAAAAAAATTACAGGTGGGTAGGTAGGTACCTTATCGCTTGTCTCAATTCTTGACATCTCAGTTCCAATTTAAAAAAAAAAACAATAAAAATAATTGTCTGTTTAAATATATATATTAACAATGTATTTGAGAATTATAAATCTTTGAGAATTTGAAGAGAAATAGTAACAGAAAACGGTTTTAGTGATTTAAACCCAAATTGATACACAAGTTAGTGAATCCTAAATAAAAATAAACCCATCAGAACAAATTTTATCTGACAAAATATAACTGACTTTGTGAGAATTTGTCAACAACATTTTTCAGTGTTCAATAAGTACAAATGTAAAGTGAACAAAAATCAATTTTCTTAGCGATTGAGTAATAATAATCACCAGCTAATTAATTCAACATAAAGCAAAAGAATAATATCAGTTAAAAACCTTATTCTAACCTAAAATTTGTCAATTACAACTGGACAGTAAAAAGTGAATACTAGTGATACTCAAGACAATCAAATAACAAATAACATTATATTACAGATGGGTACTTTAGCGCTTGTCTAAATTCTTGACAAAATCTATAGGTACCAAATTTGAAAATTAATAAAATAAAAATAAATCCAAATTCATTGATCCAGAGTAAGAATCACACAGCCGAGCTATTGAACTCAAGAAGAACTATTAGAAACGACCCGTTCTCATGTTAAAAATATCGACCGTGTACAAATGTTGTTAGGCGCAAATTGTAAGGCTGAAAGGATTGCGAAAGGGAAGGAGATGGGGAAGAGGGAGGTCGAGAATAACCTGGCTATTCAGATCCGATCACCAAACACGGCTAAAGCCATTTCATTGAGACTACAATGGTGGTCTTTTACAAGGGCACTACTGAGAGTATCCACGAAATCAAAGGGAATATTACATTATAAAAAATTAAAATGGATACGATTTTTAAATATTTTAAGATATATCACACTCTTATCTCATTTTAAATACATATCTAAAAATGTGGTTTCGATTTCAAAATTTATTCTAACAGTTCAATTTTTGTATTATATCGAAGAATGGAATATTTCGATTATTCCTAGCCTTATACTATCATATTGATCACATCTAGTTTTATTACATCAATGAACCTGACTGTGACAATGCAAAATTACTATTGTAATTGCATTTTAGGTTTAATGCATGGTTGGTTGGTTATTGGTTCGAATTAACACAATAAATCACAATAATTTTGGTATAGGGAATTATCACATTAATTATCACATGTCAATAACCACGTTAGAGGAAATTGTTAACAGGTTTGGTTCGGTACATAAAATGTTTAATTAACTTGATAATTGATAAAAAAAGCAACAAGTATTAGTAAACTACTTTAAATTCGGTACCTATTACTATGAGTAATAAATAACAATACTTTTCATTATTACAATCAAAACAGCGACTGTTAATGTTTATTCGTCGAACAATGCCATTCACAGGCGAACATACAAATAAAACCCAATACACAGTGGCGTCGTGAATATTTTAGAATAGAGGCATCAGTAATTGGGCAATCATCAAATGGTAAAAAAAACTTTGCCTCAAGCTTGCACTTCATTATTTTGTCATATGTCATAGAATGAAACTAGAGTATCAATTATGCGAGAAAAATCCAATTATTATTCACAATAGGTAGGTACATAAAATTACAATATTATCAAAATAAAATAACTCACTCAAATGACATATAACTCAACAATTGTCACATAATATGAATTCAATTTAATTCAAAATAATCGAAGGACAGGGTTATTAAAGAAACAAAAGGAGAATTATAGCTCAAAAGAAAACTATTCGGACTCCACAGAGAAAATAAACGTTAATGAAAAAATAACATCAATAAATAAGCAACTTCTCTGGTTACCTAAGTCCACAAAATCTATAGCATATAATACATATTTGGCCAAAGAAAGACAAGTTTTACTAAGGAAAAGCGACAATTTAAAAATGTAAAAATAAATATAAACGTACACACAATTAATCAATACCTACCTACCTTAGGTTTTCTCGTAATATCTTCGCCGCGCATTCGAGCCACCGGGCGCCGCGCTCCTTATTAAAAGCCTACGTGCCCTATTATTAAGTAAAACCTATAATTATATACATAATTTTAAAGCTAGAAATATTGTCTACAAGTTTTGTTGGAACCATTATTTCTTTAACATTCTCAGAAAAAAGTTAAAAGCAAATATTTTCAGAAATACTATTTTAAAAACTGATATTTTTATTTTATTAATAAATTGTAAAGAATGTACGACTTTTATCACAAAATTGAAAAAACACAATTTTTTAGAATAACTAATTAACATCTAAAAGAAAAAAACATAGTCTAAATTCATACAGCGGTTAAGGAGATATGAACGTTTTCCGAAAGGCTTTGAAAAATACACTCAAGGGGGGGGTGGGGAGGAAAGCACAAGGGGGATAACCAGGGATTTTTATTTTTAAACATTTTTTAAGCTGTTTTATCATCTGTGAAAAACTCAGCTTCCGGGGAATTACTTCCGACATAAAACCTTCATTGACTGGGCTAAGACACTCTTCTTTAGAAAGATACAGTCACATCTAGAAATTGAATCCAGGATTCTTCATCCTAGACTTGCAGAAAAGTCAATAGATGTCGCATATTTTTATTTGTTTACTAAATAAAAAAGTTGTTTGTAAAACAGCTTTTTTGTAAAATACATCTACCATTTAATGTATGCAACAATTGAAGTTTTCATAAAATATTATAGTTAGTGCTCGTTTTTATTTAAAATGATTATTATTAATAAAATTATAAATTATTATTAATCTTATTTTGCACACAAAAGCGGAGACCATCAGACCACACAGTGAAGCAGGCAATGTCTGTGGAGCTTCATCGACAGTCGAATCGAGGCGTTTAAATAAATAAAATTATTTATAAAATCGAGCAATAGCAGGACATTTTTTTCTGAAACCGAATACAATTCCGGCGAAAATGTCTACTTCAGCATACTTATATCTTATTATGTATACGACAAATTTGAGACAGAGGGCTAAACTACGCAATTTTATTTTTAAATTCAGGCGAAACAACGTATTAAAATTTTATAATTTATTTATTATATTATTTTTTTCTTATCTTTTATTATTTTTCTGTGTCTTGTTCATTTTAATATTTTAAAAAATTAGATTATTATTGTTATTTTCTCTTCAATGATATATTACATTGATGGGAATAACCTTCAAAAGTTTAAAAGAGAGTTTTTCTTATAAAAATATGACTTATATCAATTCACTGCAAATTGAAGGACTGTTAGGGGGCTTGGCATTTTGTTGTTACGCCATGCAACTACAAAAAACGGATTGGTAAAAAATTACGTACAAGTCATAGAAGATAATGTTAATACTTAGGCGTAGGCAGGTAAATCCTACCGCCCACATTATAACCAACCTCATGTCAAGTCATAGAGCTCACTGCTTTTGTAATTCAAATACAAACAAATAAAGATTATAGTCCAAAAATAATACGGAAGAAGTTTTGATAATTATATTATATTTACAAGTAAATAAATAAATTATTTCTCCCTTCGTCTCTTTTCCCATACTTCCCCTTCCCTTCCGCCTCCTTTTACCCTTTCCTTCCCGCGTATCCAGGCCAAAACATTATGTTTGGTTATAAGTTATAATATAACCTCAAAGTTTCTCAATTTGGGAGGCGGAGGCGGATTCTCAATTTTGGGGTACCGCTGACCCGGGAACCATGGGGATCACGGGGTGAGGTTTGTTTAGGCCTTAATTAAGTAAGCATGGCGGTAGATGCTTTTGCCCACCTTTTGCGCGGCGGGTCGGATCGGGAGAGACTGGTTGAGGGAGACCTTGGACCTCTCCAGCCATACTCTTCTAAATACATCGCAGTGGGAGGGATAGATTCGTACGTTCGTCATTCGTGGACACACTGACCCCTAGATGCCTGGCCACCCCTCAAACCTTTTCCTTCCCAGAACTTACTATCCTTCCTTTCCTTAAAAAGAACCTTCCCATAGCATCCCCAAAATTGACATAGCACAGAGGGATTTTTTTCCTCAACTATGTAAATATAAAATATAAAAAAACTTGTTCGCACTTTGTAAATTGGAAAGCTGTTGCTATCGCAAGTGACCGTTCTGAATGTTGTATAGTTTTGAAGCAGGGTTAGCAAAAACAAATGTCTATTTTTGTCGGAAAAGACAAAAGAAAGCTTTTTTTAAATTTGTCGGTTTATTGCATTCAAAATAGTCATCCCACTTCAGTCGAGGGCGGTCGTAAAACACTACAAATAACAATCAGGTATATGGGGAAATTAGTAACATCCGCTCAGGTATAAGGAGGTGTCACTTCGTCAACACTTGAGGTAAACTTTCTAAGGTGAGGGTAGTTCTAGGCCCTATTGTTAGTAACTACCTGGCCTTGTGTTTTGGGAGGTTACCTGATATTTCATTGATGCTTAAAATACTAGAGTTGCCCACGCTCTTGTGGTACGAAATGTGACATACAAAAGTAAACCAATTTCACAATATCTTTTTAAATGCATTGTCTTGAATTTTTTTTTAATTTTTTCATTTAATTATCGGTTTTTTAGAGTAATCCCGATTACTTGCAAAAATAATTTTAGGACGGAAGGTACTTTTATTTATTTATTGTTTGAAACATTTACAGAGTATTAACAATTGCCTATTACATTAATGATAATGCCGTTGGAATGTGCACAGATTAACACTAAAATTTAAAATATTCACAGCATGCGTAATCAAGTTTTAGTTGTTACTAGGCAGAGATTATAGTAGTGCAAAACAGAAAAAATAATAGTAAAAATGAAACATAGTAAATGTATATTACATAGAAACAAAAGAAAGAAAGAAAGAGAAAACATAACACACAAGCTATTATATAACACTGTTTTCGGTAGATAACAACATCACAGTAGGAGATTGTTAATTTGGTTTTTAAAATATGCGAGATTTTTTGCGAAGATATACGGTCATTACATACAATTCGTGGAAGGTAAATAAGCGGAGGGTAATAGGTACAATTTTACATAGGTATTTTGATATCAAGAATATAAGTTTCACACACAGTACAGCATAAAAACAAAAGACAGGTTAAGTAGAACAAACAAGAGAATACAAATAAAGACGAAAAACAAGGATATACAAATATGGATGTTTGGATTACAAATAATGGGGCAGAGAGTAAAATAAATAATTAGCTATAAAAGCGCCAGCGTTATTTGGCTGGGCCTATTTCAGCATATCGCTCGCCGTACGTTCCCATTGGGAATGTATGGCGAGCGGTGCCGAAATAACGCTAGCGTTTTTATAGCTGAGTCTGTCACTAGCATAAGGGAAAAGAAAAGGAGAAAATAAGATAGAACAAAACATGAAAAGAAAATTTCATCTTTTAATTTTTGAATGTACTTAAAAAATATTCTTCTAAAACATTACTTTGAAATTTTGTAGTATGCTAGATGTTTTTGTACGTATCTGGGTGCTAGCATTGTCGATCGAAAAGGATCGGTAGGATAATTGTCGATAACTTCGCATCGTTCCCTAGGACAACTGCAGATCGCAAACGAATAGGTGACAGTTCACAATGATTAAGTGTCCTTAATATATTCGATATCAACTGTTGTTTGTACGTTAGCGATCTACAGTTGTACTAGGGAACGATGAGAAGTTACCGACAATTATCCTACCGATCCTTATCGATCGACCATGCTAGCACCCCTTGTAGATACTTTTAGTATTGCCTTGGTAAAAGACCAATATTCAGAATTGATTAAAATGGCTTTAATAGTGATTGGTGAGTAGATCTGAATAGCCTGGTACGTCGCCACCTTCCTCTTTCCGCTACCTTCAGCCTCGCAGCGTACCCCAATCGAGAAATGTCATAGCCGAGCTGGCTCCAGACGGCTGAGGACAGTACGCTGCCTTAGTGCTTGTATGTTCAATAGACCATTTTGCAAATTTTACAGGGGACGTTTTTTTTGTTTTTTACAGGCAAATTCTAAATTATTCAGACTTTAGTTACTTCGTTTTATACATGTCTTTTGAATACGGTAAAAAACGAAATGACTAAAGTCGAGAATTATTTAGAATTTGCCTGTAAAAAACAAAAAAAAAACGTCCCCTGTAAAATTTGCAAAATGGTCTATTGAACATACAAGCAGTGAGTAGGGAAATGTGCGGTAGTGCAGGATTTTTTCCTGTTTGCAAAAGAACATCTAGTTTTTGCAATTTCGATGGTATGTATATCCTTTAACATGTCCTTACTCCTGTCTCTCAAGACTTAGGACTGAGAACTTGTGATTAAATTTACAAGGCACTTCAGCCGGAGCGAGTTAATTAAACATGCAAAATAAACACAGGTACAAGGTATAACAAATGTGAGCATTTATTGCCCCGTGTTTTATATTACTGTCTTCAGTCGGGGACTTCAAAACAACTGCCATTTGTTTGAAGATCTCACGGACGTAATACTATACGACTATACGCCATACCTATGTACATCGACTGACGTTACCTTACCTGGTAGGTACCTTCTGCCGCTGAGAGCTCCGTTGTAGTAATCACCACTTTTCTGTTTCTGTAGTCATTTATGAGAAAGTGTAAGTTTTCACATTTAATTGCCTTGGTAACGAGAAACTAAGGGATCTATTGTATCGCTGCTTGAAATGTCTTTTTTTTAAATTTATTTATTTTTTATTTATTTATTTATTGGCTCGCCAACAGAATACATCAAGCAATTTACTTTTATACATGGTTGTAATGATGTTTCTAATTATAGGTGAGCACAACATTAATCTCAATATTCTTTATGTAATAATGATTGGTTAGTTACAATAGTGATAAATTTTATTTCAAATATGTATATAAAAATAAGGAGGATCGAAATCAGTTATTAGGAAGAAAAATTCATACATACTTATAAATATAATATACATACATATATACATACATACATACATACATACATACACAAATGAACACACATAATCATATATGCATATATGTGCACACCGTACTCATATTATATGTATATGCATACATGTACTTACACTTGGACATACAAATACATTTCTTGTGGAGCCAATGTACAGTCTTGGGCAGTGTTTGGAAATCAAATCTGAATAGTGATTGTGTACCTTTTGTGTTAACTTTTTTCGAAACAATAAGACAAAAAGGCAAAGTCGGATACCGGAAGGCGTCCGTTGTGCGTTATCGGCTGTCAAATTTGTGTTATTTTCTATGGTTTTCAGTGGCTTGTCTAGGCCTGCCGCGTGTTGATGTCATAATTAACTACTTAAAAACACGAATTACATTTTATTAGTTATTATAACTACTTAAATATTAGCCTTTTAGGCGTTCACAAACGACTGTTCGGCGATCCGCTCACTGAGGTAACTGAAAACTGTCAACTGGCAACTGTCTTTGTATAACAATGTGATGGCCCGCTCACTACACAATCACTCAAAAACTCGTTGTCAATGGTAACGGAAGCGATGACTCGCGACTCGCACCGTTGATTGCCGTGGCCGGCCGTTGCTAGTTGTCAGCTGTCAGTTGATTGTTCTTCGTCTATGGTTAAACAAGCTTTTTGACCAATCAGGACATAGAAACCAGCCGGTTTTAGTTTGGTTTCAGTTGCCTCGTCAGCGGAACGCCTTCGTTTGTCGTATTATTTTGATGTTTGTACGCGATGACATTCGATTCGAAAATTTTCCCGCAAGTGACATTTCTTTACGAAGATTATGCGGCAAATACTCTGCCGTTAGCGTAATTACTTTTGAGAGTTAATGTCTTAACACAAGCGATACGGAATACCACATTTAAAAAACTGCCAAAATGTGTCGTATACGGCCGATTTAACATGCGTTACGTTGTTGCAAAACAAACCGAAATATCCTTCTGAACAGCCTTTTTCACTCACTTCGGCCTCACAGCATACCTACTTCAAATGGGTATACCGTATTCCCACTGGCTCCGGACAGTTGAAACGGCGTACGAATTTTTAAGATTTTAAAAAACTATTTAACTAGAGATTATGTTGAAAAAGATATCTTGAGTATTCCCGCTGGTACTAGCTACTCGAATCACCTCTTTTATAAGAAAACTTTGAAGATATATAAACGCTGAAAGAAATAATGATGGAATTTCGGAAACCATTGTTAAATTGAAATTAAAAGTTTTCTGGGAAGATCTACAAATTCCTCAGGTAGATTGCAATGTTTAGAATAAGAATTCGCATTGTACTTTGTACTACGGACGGACAAACGTTGAATTCGCCAACAGTAACGGAAGAATGGAGAAGTTTCAATTCAACCTTGTTTAGAAGAACCATAATATGAAAATATTGCTAAAGTGCAATACAGCGTATGTGCCCCCAAGATTGCCCTCAATAATCACTCTTTTTTATTATTATGCATAAGGTATATTATTCTGTACTGCAGACAATAATCATTTGTGAATGTCTTTGAGGGAGGAAACTGAGCGTGACGGGCCGTGTCGACTGCTCCACATTTGGAACGCTAAAAATACATTTAAATTTTTGTAAGAATTCTAAAAAAAGGTTTTAACTAGATTCATCATCGATACAAGTTAACAATATAAATATATTCGCCTTTTGTAAAAGTGCCGCGCAAATTATCAAACTCTATAAAAGTATGCGGTTTACTTTGTTTGGGATGAGTCACAATATAGACGAGATGGTTCAAAACTGCAAGAAAAGGGTGGCTCATTTTTTCCTGCATTTAAATACAGAAACAAAATGCTTTGACTTTTTTTACACGGTGGCTACATTTTTGCGCATGATGTATTATGAGTCGACTTAAAGAATGTCGGAAAAGACGGTTGTAAAAACCAGCGTGAAATAATTTATATCGTTCCGCCTGAAACGATGTAAGAAAAATAATATAAAAATAAAATAATTTTGCATACAAATGTCTCAAAGCAAAAATTCTTTCTTCACTGAAGAATTAACTAATGTATTTAAGAAAATATACCTACTTAAATTCAGTATATAAGTTGACTTTAAGCTCGGCTTTTTTTATTTATTTTTTATAGAGAATAACCTTACAAGAATCTTAACTGCTCCCGTCTGGAGCCAGTGAGACTATGGCATCCTCAATTGGGGTATGTTGTGAGGCTGAAGGTAAGTGTGGAAGGAAAGGAGATGGGAAAGAGGAATGTGGGAAAGTATCTGGCTATTCAGATCTAGTCACTAAACACGGCTGAAGCCATTATTAAGCAACTGATTAACTAACTAAACTAAGACTAAATTTTCAATTCTGAATGGTGGTCTTACACCATGGCGATACTGAGAGTATCTTCCACTCTGGAACGTGCCGCAAATATAGTATATATATTATTTTTATTAATTAGTTGCGAAATAACCCAAATTAATCAAATAAAATTTATTTGCGCACGCCGGGTTCGAACCCGCGACCTTCCGATTGGGAGTCAAGCGTCTTCGACCAAACTACTCGACCACGGACGGCCGTCCGTAATGTCAAGCTTAGCGCGGCTTGGAATATAATAAAAAAATAAACTTAATAACGTGGTCAGTGGTTGAGTGGGCATCGCGTTTGGGTCCCACCCAGGCGTTCCGTGTTCGATTCCTCGGCTGGCTAAGTCCTCCATCACAACACAAGCAACATCTTCTGCTTAGTGTGGTGGTAGTAGGAGATTTTCAAATGTTGTTGGGTTATTCGTAACCCGGGAATGTTTGTCTTTCTTTAAAAAAAAAAAAAAGTTACAAAATATCAGTGATATCTTATCCAATGCCTTGCTTAAGTCTGTGTTCACTATATCAATTTGGTAATTTGATCAATATTTCAATTAATTATTGATAAAGGTATATCATAAGATTTGTTAGTGTTGATCTTCCCGAAATGAATCCCTGTTGAAATGGTGTAATCAGTTCCCTATTAGGTTTCACTAGAAAGATAGTAGTATCTAATAATTTAGGAATTGCTGGTTATACACATATTGGTCT
Organism: Limnephilus auricula; assembly: GCA_951813805.1. Classification (NCBI taxonomy): domain Eukaryota; kingdom Metazoa; phylum Arthropoda; class Insecta; order Trichoptera; family Limnephilidae; genus Limnephilus; species Limnephilus auricula. The sequence continues at coordinate 38,910,896 of OX638388.1, forward strand.
ATTATTTGAGATGTCGTTTTTATCACCCTTTTAAATACGATGTAAGGAACTATTTTTGCATTTATCAGGAAAAATTTCAGATTTTAGGGAGAGGTTATAAATTTTTATTAATTTAGAAGCAAGCTTAATTAATATGTATTATGTGAACCGTGGATTAATGATAAAGTTTAAATTATAACAAATTTTAGCTATATTATGCAGCTTTCAAATAATTAACAAAGACTTCTTTCTTAGTTGGCTAAAAGTCAGGTTTCTTTTTAAATTCCTATTCTGAGGCGGTTCAGTAAATTTCATTTTATGTAAATACTCTGCGCTGAAATACTCTGTATGTGAATAAGGCTCCAGGTGTTTCATTACCAATTGTTGCTTTACAAGAGCGTTCAGAAATTTATAGTGATTGTTAGAGGTAGGTTATAAGAAAAGAATGGCGTCTCTGAAGATTTTACCGCAGAACAAAAACACAATTTGATATTCAAGACGTATTGAGTTGTAAACAAAGATGTGTTTGGAGAATTAATGTTTACGTGACTATTTTCTTCTTCAAACAATGGATACCACAGCTGTATTTTGTTACAAAATGTAAAGTTAGATATAAGAATTCATTTGTGTTATTCAAAATGCAAGTTGTTTAATATTTTATGTATTTTTATCGTACGTGTGAAAAGAGCACAAAACAAAGTGAAGTTCGCTAGAATATATATAATGTAATTTTTTTCAAATACACTGCCGAAAGTAAGCGGTACACTAGATTAAATTTTGCGTGTTGAATTTCACAATGATGTAGTTCATAGTAATTATCGTGAGGAGAGTCTGGGGCTAGAATGAACAGAAACAAACATAAAAAATGATATGGGAAGACACTACCAGCTATAATTACAAAGTCAAGATTGTATAAGATGGAGTAGTAAAACTATCGATAACTGGAATAATGCTTGCAGAAGTCAACAAAATGAGCTTCGTCACAACAATAATTATATAAGGATATGTAATCAAAGACAGTTCCAAAGCAGAGGTAGAATTAATCAATGGGTTTAATGCTTACTTAGACTGAGGATACAAAAACTCTAACAATACTTCTGAAAGGCTAATCACAACAGAACATATATAAACTTGGCACTTGGGAACAATCCACAAAAGATTGACAACTAGACACCAAAGATACTCTTAGAGGAGAGGAACAGTGGCAAAAAGAGAAACCCTCTCGATACAATTAGTAATCATCCCGCTACTTGAAACATGGAAACAAACCAGAAAAGATTGACCAAATTTGGCACCAAAGACACCCTCAGAGAAAAAGAACAATAACAAAAAGAGAAAACCTCTGGATACAATTAGTAACCATACCGCCACTTGGCACTTGGAAACGAACCACAAAAGATTGACCCAACTAGACACCAAAGATACTCCCAGCGGAGACGAACAATGGCAAAACGAGAAACCCTCTGGATATAGTTAGTGACCATCCCGCTACTTGGCACTTGGAAACAAACCACAAAAGATTGACCTAACTAGACTCCGCTACTTCCAATGCCAAAGACAATCTAGAAATACTAGAATATTTGGGTCCAGCATTGGGCCTTTAAGGCATTCTTATACGATATCGTAGGGGGAGATAATCGATGTATTTACTTCTTTAGTAGGCTATAAGAAGACACTTTTATTCAAAACATAACGTAGACATAAATACAATGGATTAAATTTACAACAAAGGTGAAACACTAACCTTGAGACTCGAATAATTGGCTATAATAAATCTCAATCACATGTAATAATGGCAAAACGCCACTGGAAGCCGGCGTCGGGGATTAATTTGTGTTTTTTCGAGGAATTCGAATGTTCCTAACCGCATTCTGTCTAAACGCTAAACGAATCCCACCGAGCTGCTATCTACTACACACATATACACAATATTATAACATACTTTGTACAAGTCGGGGAGGAAATGATACGTGAGCTAAGTGCGAATGTTTGGATTATAAGATGAATCCTTCGGTCGCTCTAAATACTATGAGCGATTCACAGAATTTTAATGGGTCCATTTGCTAGGTTTCCCCTTTAAACTCAGTGGACTTGGCCTTAGATAAATCGTCGACATAGGAATTGGATATAGTTCGCGGACTTAGGTCATGGATATGCAAAGTACTCTTCAAATTTCAAAGCAAGTTCATTCTTTTGTTGGGATAATGGTACCTAAAAGGAAAACCTTGTGGTATAGTAGGTACATACTTACATTATATAATATTGTTCGCTATATATATTTGATCTTTGGTCGTATTTTAAATTAGGGTTCCGAGGCTAAATTTAATACGTTTACCCTAATAATACTGGTTCATATCCATTCGGTATATTCTACTATTTATAAAACTTTTAATAGGAAAAAAAATGGATTAAATTTATTTAAATAATTTGTGCGTATTTAGATTGAGGCGGAATCTTTCGGCTAACGTCACGTCCTACCAACGAGATTACGTGAAATAAATTTGAACTATATTGCTTCTTTTTCCATCTACCCAGACGTAAATACATAGTTGTTTCTCGTAGTAATTAGTTGAAAAGATGTGTTATTAAAATCAGAGTACGCCATGAGTAATTTCTTAATACAACTGCCCATCGAATTCCTTCACAGCTCTTGGATGACGTAGTTGTTTTGCTAGGAAGAAATTAAACAATTTTTTTTTCGAAGAAAACTTCTTCGGAAAGGTTTTTACTTTGTGATGTCATTATTTATTTTAATTAAAAGACAAAATAAATATAGAAATTCTTAAAACTATATATCTGCCCTTTTTCTAAACATATTAATAATCAATGGCGTAGAATTCTATTTGTTGATAACGATATGTCAAAAATAATTTGTAAAAACATTCCCGGTACTATACAACCAGCATTTTATAAAAATATAAAAACCAACATAATATAACATTTATAAAAACCACGGACTTAAAATATTACATTCGGGTTACAAGGCATCTCAGATAAATAATTTAGAGATATTAGAAATTAGAAAAAATGTAAATAATAAAGCAGACATAAGCAGTAAATTTTTATACACCCTCTTTTGAAACTTTTCCCACTTAACCGGTCTTTCCCTGCTAATGACTTTGAAATTCCTAATTGTAATAAACTTCCCCCACCCTTACCACTTTCCCTTCCTTCTAGCCTTTCCTCCCATATGTAATCTATATTTAATTTTTAAGTTTAGTATACATTTGTTCCTGATGAGGTGAACATCGTTCACGAAACATGTAGATTGTGTATAAATAAAAGTGATGTAAACAAAGTTATTTTGTCTTGTAATTAATTTTTTTTTTTTTATCAAATGATACCTTTTTCGTCATTGCTTTCTCGAATCTATGTGTAACCTGTATCTGTTAAGTATTCATATGATTGATTAAATTGTTAAAAATAAAGTCCGCCATAACCCTTACCTTTTAATATTTCTCTATTTTGTGTTTGAAAAATGATCCAAATGTAAGTTATTAGTCGCCGCGAACTTGTTGAAAAACAAATTTGGACCACGCTGGCCAACAAAAGGTAAAAATCTATGCTTGTTGAGATCTTTTGACTGTGAGATAATGCAGTTTCTTTTTGATAAATGTTTTCGTAAACCGATATTTTTTTGTTCGGTTTCATTTTTAAGACCACACGGCTTGTTTGTAATATTTTGACCTTTCATGAAAAATATTTTCAAATAACAATGAATAGGGAAGTTGAGTGAAAAGTATTTTGACTTATAAAAAATATGTTCATGTAGATGACTTTTTTTTTTAAAGTTCGTTTTCATAATTAAATTAATTCTACAAGTTTGATTTTATTAAAGCCCGCGAAAACGCCGGCAAGAGCATAATACCGTGCGGCAGATTCGTGACGTAACACGGTCCTTGATTGTGTGAAATATAAGGGAAAATATTTACAAAACCGGGACACGCTTAATACGGACGAAAAAAAATAAATTAAAAAAGTCGTAGTAGTTAGATATCAACTAGTACTAATCAATTCAGTTACCGGCATTTTGAAAACAGTGCATTTTAATGGTTATTTTATTTAAAATTACGAAATGTCATTTTTCACCGAACGCTATATTAGGAACGGTTGCAAGTTTCGTTGAAAAATGACATTTCGTGTTTTTAAATTAAAAAAATAACCATTAAAATGCACTTTTTTCGAAGCCATAAGATTAAGCCTGCTCCGAATAAAACATGTAGCGTGGCACAAGAAGAAGAAAGAGATTACCTGCTTATTAAGATCTAGTTACCAAACATATTTAAATCAATTTAAAGCAACAAGCATTCGATTCGGAATTCTCTTATCGGGGTTCTACGAGGTTTTGAAACGAATTGATTTTTTTAAAATTTTTATTTTTAACTTAATGAGTTAAACCCTAAATTATAATATTTTAATTAATGGAGATAATATTAGCGAATCTCAATCGAAAATAAATTTCAAAAGTTAAAAATAAAAATATTCATCCTAGACTTGCAGAAAAGTCAATAGATGTCGCATATTTAATAAAAAGTGATAAAATTTATCCTGACAATCATATATAAAGATAGCAGCCAATAAAAATATGCGTTAAGAAAATTAAGAGTAGTTCTCAGTCGAAGTATGGTACAGTTAAATATGACCGAATCGGAAAGGGGTACATTAGATTAGTGGTGAGAGCATGTGCCCGGAAAGCCGAAGGTCCTGGGTTCGAGTCCTGGATGTTTCCGTATCTTTTTCTGATTTTTCTGTTTCAGATTTTCGATTGAGATTCGCTAATATTATCTCCATTAATTAAAATTGATTTTAAAAAAAATATTATATGTAATATACTTTGTCAGGCTTTCAACACGCGACTTCTGGTAACAAGCCCAATAATCTTACCGCTTTCCTATTTTTTATTTTTTTAAAGAGAATACCTCACAAGAGTCTCAACTGCTAGTGAGACAATGGCATCACCAATGGGGTATGTTGTGAGGCTGAAGGAAAGTGGGGAAGGGAAGGAGATGGGGTAGAGGAAGGTGGGGGAAGTATAGTATATAATATGGAAGTTAGAAAAAAAAAATAAGAAAGTTTACACTGGAAATTAAAACCAGCGAGCGGTGCTTTTGAGATTCCATTCGCACGGCGGGGTTTATCGTAGAGTTTTTTGAGCAATAATTCGGTTCTTTGCTAATAATTTATATTTTGATGACATTATATATAAAAAATCAACCATAGAATAAAAAATAGCACAAGAAGTATGCCATTGGAGGGGTACGTTATTACAAATTCTGACCATTTTTTGCTTAAATTTCAAATACAGAATAATTTTGTCATTGTGTTTCACCAACTTCAAGAAAATTTTCATTGCAATCAAATGGTATGGCGATATACGATGTCAGGTAAGTGTGAGAAAGATAGAGCGCGTTCTTAAGAGGAATATAAACGCCAGAAATATTTGACTTCTTACCCCTTTAGCACTCCGCGTGTTTTTGGTATTATATGCACGAGGAAAGTAGCGCCAAAGTTGTTATTATTTTTTTTACGAATAATTTTACAAGAATGAAAAAAGTCAGTCAATGGATATAGTCAAAAATAAACTTAGCCATAAAAGTGTATTTTTTAAAGTGGTTTCTTAAATGACTTCCTATTTATGTAATGAAAAAACAAATTATTTAGTACTTTACGCTTATATTTTTTGTTTTAATTCCAATAAATAGAGAAGGTAGGAAAAGCTCCAATGTATCCATAGCATATTTTTTAATATTCATAATGTAAACCGATTCGTAGTAAAGATAAATCTAAATAGTAATTTGGCGTATAGCTTCATCGCGACATTGATTTTTGTTGAAATCTACAAGGAAGACATTTCTCGTGTATCCATTCAGTGTTATCAACGATGAAGTTAAACCGCAAAACCGGGATGGGTGACCGCCAGATGGTGATTTGTATTTACAAATTGTATATTGGAAAGAACATTCATTCTGTTCGTTATTGAATTATTTTTATTAGGTTATTCATTTGATTATTGAAATAATTGCATTGTTTCCAATTACAATTGAGAATTGTACCTCTCCTGTGCTATCTTCAAGAAATCAAAAGTAATTTTGAATTATGTTTAGCACTCTAATGCCCGGTGAAAACGAGGTTAGTATTTCAAGCCAGGATAGCAAACTATAGCTAGTAACCTAGTAAGCTAGTAACACTAATTATGATAGCGTGTGTGGTCGAGAAGTAAGGCTCTGGACTCCCAATCCGAAGGTCAAGGGGTTCGAACCCGGCGTGCGCAAATAAATTTTATTTGATTTTATTTGAAATAAAAAAAAAAAAAAAAAAAAAAAAAAAATGTGCAATTGTCTTAGCTCCGTTCTTAGTTCATGTTTTTAATAAATCTCTCAGCACAGGTCACTTCCCTGAACCTCTAAAGTCAGCCATAGTCACACCCATATTAAAAAAGCCACAACTAGACTCCGATAACTTAGGTAATTATCGACCCGTTTCAAATTTACCTTTCATTTCAAAAATCCTAGAGAAAATTGCTGCAGCACAAATAACCAGTCACTTGAATTCAAATAAATTATTCACAGATCGTCAATCCGCATATAGAAGGTTTCACTCAACAGAAACCGGACTACTTCGTATGCTGTCAGATATAACTCTTGCCATAGAGTCAGGAAAATTAGCACTCATCTCACTCCTAGACATGAGTGCAGCATTTGATACGATTGATCACAACTTCCTCATTAACAGATTAGAGAAAACATTTGGTTTGAATTCCGACATCAAAAATTGGCTGGCATCCTATCTATCTAATCGCTTACAAGCCGTGAAGGTTGGAAATAAACTGTCTAATTTCGCTGCACTTTCTTCAGGGGTACCCCAGGGATCCGTTTTAGGTCCACTTCTCTTCATCCTTTTTACAAATGATGTCGCCAAAATAATCGAGTCATTTGGTCTCTTGTCTCACTGCTACGCTGACGATCAGCAAGTTTATTTTTACTGCACTCCAAACGAAATCAACAGTCTCAAAATCCGTGTAGCTGAATGCCTAGAAGCAATAACTCGTTGGATGTCTTCAAACAAGCTGAAACTGAACCCATCTAAGACCGAGTTTCTCTGGGCGGCCACAAACAAACGGCAACATTTGGTAGACGATTCACCTGTTTCCATTTCTGGCAGCAATATTATTCCAAAGAGAACAGTTAAACTTCTTGGCGTTAATCTAGACTCGGACTTTTCGCTTAAAAGTCAAATAAATAGGACAGTAAGCACCGGATTTTTTCACCTAAGACAACTTAAATCAGTTCGAAGAAACCTTCCAACAGAGGCAATAAAATTACTCATCAACTCATATGTAGTCTCACGTCTCGATTACTGTAACGGTATTTATGCTAGCCTTCCGAAATGTCAAATCGACAAACTTCAATCCGTGTTTAATGCAGCGGCACGGCTCATAACCGGGGTCTCTAAATATTCGCACATTTCAGAACACCTTCGCAACCTTCACTGGCTTAAGTGCCCTGAAAGAATCCAGTACAAACTGTGCTGGATGGTGTTTAAATCCATCAATGAAATGGCCCCACATTACATCTCTGAACTATGCGTCCCGGAAAACATTGGTCCAAGGCAGTCAACCCTTAGATCAGCAACATCATCAGCTCTAGGTAGACTGATAGAACCTAAACGAAAGCCAAATACTAAGTTTGGAGATCGTGCATTCGAAGTATCTGGGCCTAAGGCTTGGAACAAACTCCCTCCGGAACTAAGGTGCATAACAAGCCCAACAGAATTTAGGTCAAAACTAAAAACCTACTTATTTAGGCTCTCATACCCTTAAATTTAATAAATCTATTTGTATTATGTATTGCCTATAATTTATCTTAATCTATTTTCTTATTAGATTAACATCATTCGAAGCCTTCACAGCAATCCGTCGCTTAACGAGAGACTGAGACTTCATTTAAGAAAATAAATAAAATTCATGTACTACTCTGTACCGCCCATTAATTAATTTTGCTTTTCCCAAACACGTTCATTAAATAACATAATATATATCAAATAATTACTTTTCCAACAACATGTGTTCGCTATTATGTCCTCTGCGCGCAAACTGTATATAAATAAACATCTTTTAACTTTAATCTCAAGTGACCTACCAGGTAAGTATGGTCCTGTACATTTTCATTGAAAGAAAATATATATATAATAAAAAAAAAAAAAAAAAAAAAAAAAAAAAAAAAAAAAAAAAAAATACATGTACATTTACATTTTTGGGCTGCACCGCGCTGGTTGTTCAGATGCATTGTACATATAGTTTTGTATCGCTGATCAAAGAACCGGTGGATTTGCAACCATTGTTTTAGCCATAGGTTTTTTATATTTTCTAGTGTGTAGTTAGAAGTAAGATTGTAGAAATTATTGAAATTTGTACAGCGCCCTTGAGGTGATTTTTCACAAAAACGGCGCTATACAAGTCATCCAATTATTATTATTATTATTATTGTGTTATTTCACAATTAATTAATTAAAAATAATATATAGTTTATTTGCGGCTAGTTTTACGGTGTAAGATACTATCAGTATCCCCCTGGTGTAAGATCAAAGATTGAAACGTTGCTTGAAATGGCTTTAGCCATGTTCGGTGACTAGATCTGAATAGTCAGGTACTTCCCCACCTTCCTCTTCCCCACCTCTTTCCCGTCCCAACTACCTATAGCCTCACAACACTTTCTCGGATTTATTTTTAATGATTTTAATTTAACTAAAATTAAAATTCTGAAAACTGCGTTTACTAGATTATGTATTGATTTATTTTGTTGTACGATTATATGATTTGAAATTTGTGTTGTTTAATAGAATATATTTTTTGAAAATTGAACAAATCTGCCAATGACCAACGGTATAACCTTAGTATATTAAAAATAAACTTGTTTTTCAAAATTTTAAAACTGCTTGTACCAGATACAATAACAAACTTTCAAAACCATTTTAAGATTTTTTGTAAAAAACTGACAATACGCCTAGAATTTGATTTAAAAAGGACTAATTTCCTATATTCTCTGGTTAAAATATTACCCTCTTAATAATATTATTATTATTATTCACTTGAGGTCCTCCAATTAGGGAGACTATGGAAAAAAAAATTGCCTGCAGTGCTTTTCCGTTTCAAATCAAATTAAAATTCCTTCTCACCCTCTCTCGTCACTTATCAAGTTGGGGATGTAATAGTTCCACAGGTTAAGAGATCTACAAATCCCACATGTAAATTTCGTGAAAATTCAATTACACGAAGAAGCAGAAAAGTTGTGTTAAAATACTTCCATTCTGTTTAACTCTTGTAGGCCGCAGTCCGGGTCCGGATGTTTGAAGCGATTTTGCCCCTTATGTATAAAGAAATTGTACGAAGAACATGGTCAGAATCGCTTGGGCCATTCTCGTTCTTGACATTACGAATTACTGAATAGCATTTAGCCACTCCAAATAATCCATATTAATTGCTAATGACGCGCCGGGCACCAAAGATAGCGGACAACATGGCTGAGGCTTGATAATGTGAACGCTGTCATATTCGAAGTCTATATTTATTCATTGTTTTTATATATATCCATTGTGGAAAACATACATTTGAGTGATTATTAGGACGTTCGTTTTATTTACATTATTTTGATGTAATTTTTGTATTAAATCCCGAAAGAAATATTATAAAAATTCAATTCAATGAAAAAATATATTTTTTGTATGCTGGCTTTCAATAAGTTAAGGCTGCATCTCTCTCAAGTGATTTAGAAGTGTACGAACTTGGATAAAAAATTGTGTGTTTAATCGGGTTAACATATTAATTTCTCGTCTTTGTACGATAAAGAGTGATCGTTATTTTCAAAGCTGAGTTGATATCGCCCTTTTCATCGATCTTAGTTGAAAGTTGATGACATTTCCCAAAGAAACACGCGGAAGACGTATTTTTCCTCAACTCCGGAAATTAGTTTTTTTATCATGAATAATATTAGGTAAGTCACGTACGTAAACGATACGTCTTGCGATATCATTGATTTATTTCCGGAAAGACGACTCTCTAATAACATTTTTTATCTTAAAACTTTTGTACCAAAGTCAAAGATAAAATTTAATCAAAAATTTTTGTAAAAAGCATTTAGGTAAGAAATACCAATCTGATACTGAATTAAACTGAAAAATTTTTAAAAAAATGTGCTTGTAATGCTTAAAAACATACTTAAGTTGAAGATTGAAAATTGTCTTTTAACATTGCTTTTCGATTTTTAAACAAAAAAACATCGGCGGCATCTGAGCTTTTTATTCCGCGGTCTCCCTCAATCAGACTTTTTTTTTTCTTCCAACGAATTTCGGAGTAATGCTCTCACCGGTAAATCGATCCGTTTCACCGAGAAATCGTATATTTTCACCAGCTTTTGAGGTGGAACCGTGTAGTGCTTAGGTAGCTCTCAAAACCAAATCACTAATGAGATATTTGACAATGGACAATTTAAATATCCCCACTAAGAAAAAAACACATACAAATCGAACCGAGAGACCTCAAAATAATCAATTGATAATACCTACTTGTTCTAGGTTTATAATTTCCAGAATCAAATGTTATTATCCAAATTACAGAGCTTCACATATAAGACGGCGGTGGCGTAAACATGAACTAACGCTTTATCTTAAACTGACACAACTATTACTGTAATGTCGTAGACCACAGAGCCTTCCCTTTTCGCCAACTTATGGTGGAGTTATACTTGTCTGTCGTGACGTGTATCGGTTTCATACATTTAGTATGGTGACGATTATATTAGTCTGTTGTGTTGTGTCATGATGCGGTCTGCCCTGACGCGTCAGAAGCGATCTCGATTTTCGACAGAGCGGTGAAGGTGAGGGGCGCGGGTATTGATTTAAAATATCGTCATAAGGCGTCAGAACACAACTTATAGATGTGAACGCACGCCTTACAAGTATAACTCCACCATTATACTTGTCGCACTGTATTCGATAATTAATTACTTTTGTAAATAATAACCTCACAAAGGAGTATGTGTATATGTCATCTTTGGGGATGCTGTGTGGAGGGCATTTTTAAGGAAAGTGGGTAGAGAAAGTTCTAGGAAGAAAAAGTGTAAAAATCTATGGATCAGTGTGTCCAGGAGTGACGGACGTACGAATCCATCCCTTCCGCTGCGGTGCAAGCCGATGGGTCGAGTGATTTATACTCATAGTTCATTGAGCTTGAATAATTTTATGCATTACGCAGGAATAAAATTATTTCAAATCGCGCATGCATCCATGTACCAACAACCGTGTACCTACCTACATGTTTAATGATCTGGTTGTTGTCCAAGAAAAGTAAAGTTTTTGCAAACCTTTCATTTGACAATTTATTTAAGATGATAGCCAATTAGTTTCGAAAAAATCTTTTTTTATTATGTTTTATTTACATCAAAAATATATTTGTATGTGCTTCGTGTTGTGCAGATCTGAATAGCCAGGTATTTCCCCACCTTCATCTTACGATCTCGTTCCTCTCCGCTATCTCCCTCACCAGCCTCATAACATACCCCCTTACCGGTTCCGGGCCCCTGGGAGCAATTGGAAGAACTAATCAATAGGAAATATGCATAAAAATAATAAGTTTGTTCAATAGTATATTCTTGAAATACATTGAAAATGCTTAGCCAATTTGAAGGCGAACCCAAGAGAATTATATTTGGAAATATAAAGCTAAGTAAAGAACTAATCTTTCCACCTTTTCCCACTCTTGTCTTGTTCAAATATTACTTGTTCTATAAACAACACCACACGTTCTGTTTATCTCAACCAAGACTCAACCTCACAGAAAGGGCAGAATCGTCGAATCAATATGAAAAACGCATTGTATTGGCTTGCAGTGAAATTCAATTCAGTCCAATTCAATTTAATGTTTTTAAAACTTGAATGATTAATTTTAGTTCATTTACATAAAAAATACACGGTAATAAATACCGCATTTTAAATGTAGCTTCCTTATACTAAATACATCGATATCCGAATTGATTCTGTTCAACAGCAATATTGCTCTCCCCACCATGACCATTGGCAAGTTAGTCTTGCAGGCTGGGAGATAGAACAGTCAGTTATGTATGGAGTGTCATTTGAGGATAGCAAAGAGTAAACATGGATCTTGAAGAGACCTAAGTTGTAGGAGGAAGGAATCACAGAAGCCGACAATCGTTCCATATCGGAAAACAAGACATAGAAGAAGCCAATTCTCATCAGACAAACTTTATTTCAAAAGTGTTCAAATTTTTGGCGATTGTGCACCGGTGCTGAAGTGATCAACGACGTTAATTCCTCGGAGCATATTCAATTGAAATACCAGAATAACACCGCAGGTAAACAGCGACGACATGGAGATAACTTTAGGGAGCATAGAAATGAATGCTTTCCAAGATTTTCAACCCTCCACGAATCAGTTTGAAGAAATAATGGTTCATTCCGAGCATACCCAAAATGAAACCGGTAGGATAGAGCCACGGGTGATAGACATACTCCCCCGTGTAGAGAAATCTCAGAAGTTGTAGAATTTAAGTAAGAAAGGTAATTGGTTTTTTAAACCATCCACGATTATACTTGGTCGAAGCCATCAATGATAAATCCACGAATCAGTCTGAAGAAATTTGTAGCAATGTGTACATCGCCTATGTCCTGAGCATACCCAAAATAAAGTCGGTGGGTCAGAGACGCGGGTAGGCATATTCCCTCATGTAGAGATATCTCAGAAATTGATTAATTCAAGTGAAAAAGCGAAAAACCTCAGAATCCGGCGATGTATATATTTTAATTTAATTTATTTAATTATCTCAATATTACATATAAATAAAGCACTGACGTATTGCCCATCTCACTAGGTGTGAAACGCCCGTGAGGTATAGTATAATATCTACCTATTTTGAAAATCGACAAAATAAAACATTTTGAACAAAACATTATTTAAAATAATCAAATATTAAGATAATAATACAGGGTGTATCGGTACGTACCCGACAAACTTTAACCAGCGATTCCTGAGCATATTTCGAGTAAAAAATATTATGATGACTTTACTGTCCGGTAACGGTTAAGCTGGAATCAGACGGTTCACTCGAGGGAAGGTTTTCGCCATGTTTTTTCGGCCTAATCGTCCATTTTGTTTCATTCCATGTTCACACGGCGCTATAGAAATAAGCGTTCACTCGTCCATTCCGACCACAGCGTCGCCGAGCGAGGTCAACCGCGCTGGAATTCGTTTGTTTTCCAGCGCGGTCCGGCCCCGAATTTTAAGGAAAAACATGTCAGATGCATCGATTTTTACGCAATTTTGTTGACACAATTAAATAAAAATAAATAAAGAAAACAGTATAGTTTCGTCTTATAGACCTTTTTATTTTTTATGACATAATAACACAATTTGATTTTACTTTTTTTATTACGAACATTTTCCTACAAATTAATAATCTTACATATAAAATACATGGATAATAAGGGAGACCCAAAAATTTATATGAGAGGTGTTCCCAAAAGCAAACAAATTAGCCGAACGAATACCATTTTGACGTTTTGCGTGCGATGTGATAGCGTCCTTTCATGGTCCCTCCCGTACAGGACGCGAGACAAACTGATTGAGAGTTCACTCGGTGTTCAGACGTTTCACTTTGCTCTCTTCCGCGCGCATGCGCGCGCAAGTGAAGGATGCCGTATGAAAATATCCAACATTGTTGGATCGGTTCACTTGAAGATTTCATTCGGCAGTGTTCGGCACTTTCGATTCATTTCATGTTCAGACGTGTCATTCCGAGTAAACTAGGCCGAATGAAATTCGGAAATGAGCGATTAGTGAAACGTCTGAATGGCGCTTTATGGATTACGGATATGAACTGAGATTTTCATGGCCAAAAGTATTATCGTGATTAATTTTAGATTTTTTTATGCTGTGTTGTGCTTGTGAACAAAGTTACAGTGTCCATCGTCAGGGCAGATGTAAACATTAGATGAATTGTCCGTGTTGCGTGTGTTAATCCCTTTAGGACCACTATCTCAGAAAAAAATTGGGCGTTTACTTTTGGCGTAGCCGTCAAGCATCGGATATCAAGAACTATTAAGCTTAGTCCCGTCGTCTCTATTAGTAGGTATGAATGGGGTTTTTTTCCAGGACAAGAACAAATCCAAAGTAATGGCAGGTGTAAATTAAGTTCTGAGAAACAATATTTACGATAAGAGAAATAAATCATGATTCATGGTGGGCCCCTTTTCACAAAGTTCCCATGCTCTAGTAAACATTGATATAACGATGTGTGAATGTATTTACCTTTCAGATCCATTGAAAGATTCCATATTTGACTTCGGAATAACACTTCCGTCCCAAAATTACAAAGTAACAGACGAGAGGTTTTCAGATTATGGAAAAATACAGGCTTATCTTCGGGCAAATCTCGGCAACAAATAATTTGCTAGCTAATCGCTTCATCAGATAAACTGAAATGCTTTTGAACCACAGATTCCAGATTGTTTCATTCATTAAGGAAACGCCAATGATGTGAAAATAATTCATGTTAATTGGCGTGGATATTTTTGGTAGAAAGCAGAAAATATAATAAAGGGCGTTATTTCCCAAATTTATTGAACAGTGTTAGACTGTCCAAATAATTACGCATCACTTCCTTCAATAAAAATTAAGTAGATGAAGAAGATGGTAGGTAGAGAAAATATGTACCTTCATGTAGATAATCTATAGCAGAGACGTTCATATCGACCATCGTTTTCAAAAGATCAGATGGCTGGTAAACTAACTAAACTAATTAACCATTCCGCGTTCTCATTCACATTCACATCGTCTCATACACATTATTCTGTTATCGTCTCTACACAAGTATCGTGCCATGTCTTCCTCGGGCGTACCCGACTTCTTCTACCATTCAAATTTGCGTCATATATTTTCTTTACACTCCTTCGTTTATTCGCTCTACATGCCCAAACCATCTGAGGATCTCTTTCTTAGTCTTAATCATAATGAGGCCAACAGACCTAGCTGTAAAAGCTCGAGCGTTATTTGGCTTTGCCTACTTCAGCATATATTGCTTGCCATATATTCCCATTGGGAATGTACGGCAACCGATATGCCGAAATACGCCAAACCAAAAAACGCTTGAGTTTTTATAGCTAGGTCTGTTGGCCCCATTACGCTTACATTATTTGCGGATCTCCACATTTCTTACTCAATCATACGTGGTATTACCACACACACGTCAGGGGTTTCATTTCTACAGCATTCAGTCTACTTTCATCCCTCCTCTGCCAGTTCCAAGTCATATTCGTCGGTACCAGCACTCCATTGTGGACTGCTAGCCTCGCTTCTTTGAATCATTTTTGTTAGGAATTCAGTCCACCATTAATGGAGTTACCTGCATTTATCATTCTTTAAATATCTCTATCAGCCTCCCCATCGTAAACATACTTCCCAGATAAATAAACTCACCCACCTGCTCCAAGTATTCACAATTCACAACTATATTACACACTGTTTTTGCACTCCCTCTTTTAAACATCATTACTTTAGTCTTACTTACACTCATCATTAACTCATTCTTCAAACATACTTTGTTCATCCTAGACACGAGATACAGTAGATCTTCCATACTGTTAAAAATCAGCACCGCATCATCAGCTTAACAGGCAACATACTTTGCATGGCAGTAACTACAAT
Organism: Limnephilus auricula; assembly: GCA_951813805.1. Lineage (NCBI taxonomy): Eukaryota > Metazoa > Arthropoda > Insecta > Trichoptera > Limnephilidae > Limnephilus > Limnephilus auricula. The sequence continues at coordinate 38,926,587 of OX638388.1, forward strand.
AACGCTGTGTATATACACAAATCGCTGAATGCCCAGACAGAACGAGTTACTAATGTGTCTTGGCAAGAATGACAAACGCAAGGTCAGTTAGTTCAAAGTCAGGGATAAATTTAACACAGACAAAAATCGCATAGACATATATATGTACTATAAACAAACTTTGACTAAGAAACACTGTAGCTCACATATTATGTATGAAGAGATGTGCTAGCATAAGGCAAATTTCATTACTAGGGATTCTCTTAGAATGATTTGGTCGTATCATAATAAATATATATCCTTCAGGTGTGAAGGTGCAAGGGCTCAGGTGTCAATGATGCTCACCAACATCTAAACAGCAAATAATTTCGCCAAAAAGTGTGTGGAAAATGTGAATTTTCCAGAAGATGAAAACATTTTACGCACCGTGGGAAAGAAATTCTTATGTAAAGAAAATTTACAGGGTGGTGAAAAACTTTTCCAAAAGAACCTGTCCTCTCGGGAGGGTCATTATCATACAAAAAGAAATTTGCATCTCTAACAGAATAAACCTTTAAGAATACCGACACAATTGAGATTTTTAGAGGCCGTGGAGTTTGTTTATGTAGTGGCAGGGTCGTTGAGGCGAAATTTAGGAGTTCTTAATCTTTCTCTATCAATTTAAACTCAAGTTGATAAAGGAAATAAAACGAAAGATTATAGGCAGATTATTCAACACCAGCTTAATCCTGGATTGAAACTTGACGAAAATCTGCATTTTCTTTCAATTCTTTTACGTTAACAATTTCGCGAAACTAGGGCAAAAACGTGAGCTAACCTTCGTTTATTTATCCTATTATTGAAACAACTCGTAAAATTACAAAGAAGTCAAAGATCTTTCTTTGAATTCGAATGAAATAATGGATAATCAACAAAGGCCCGGTAGTGGGCCGTCAAAAAGAAGAAGGGGAGATACGTAAATACGAATTTTAGAGGGAGCCTGCGAATATTAAAGACGACAACATTCAAGCGAAAATTGAGAAAATGGTTATGAAACACGACTCGTTTAAAATAGAGCAAAAATCTCTCGACAAATGCTTAAGTAACATTTAAAGATACAACGTGAATTTTTCATAGCTATAACATGGTAAGGGCCTATGTGTACCCTTTCAAAAAGAATAAGAAGGAGAGATACGACACTACGAATGTTGGAGCGAGCACGGTAATATTAAAAACGTAAAAATTCCATCGAAAATTGGGAAAATGTTTAATAAAACACGATTCGTTAACAATAGAGCAAAAATCTCTCTTCAACACCTTAAGTAGCATTTAAAGAAATGTGATTTTTTCGTACATATAACTTGTAAAAACAAACGTGTAAATAATCATTTTTGGAGGATGCTTACGGAATTTTATGAAATTAACGTTTCGGCTCTACAAATCTTCAGATATTTATCTTAAATAAGATTTTTTTTTGAAGAGTTTAGAAACATACAATGTTCAAGGGACATGTGTTATATATCGGTAGAAAATCGGGATTCCGGCCCTTAAATAACAGAATTAAGTATGTTTTTATAATTTTCGGAGCGTACTTTGCGATTCTTTTTTATCGAGTGAAATTCATATAATTACCGTTTCAGATATTACCTTCAAAAATAAAATATTTTTTTTAGGAACAAGAGACATATGTTATAAATCGGTAGAAACGCGGTATGCCGCGCCTTAGTGAGTTTTTAGAAATTTCTCAACGTTTAAAACACAGATGCTGAAAAAAATGATATCACGAGTAACATACAACAAAGCATCCGAATTTTCCGAGATTCGTGAAATGATCCTACAAAATTCTTTAAAGATAAATTATCCTTTTTCAATCGGATAATATTTTGACAGAATTAATGAAGAAGTCATTTTAAATTCATCAATGTCTGTAACAAAAATTTTAAACTTGTAATCCACAGAACTTGGTGTTTGATTCCCAGGATTATTCATGAATCAAAGAGAAACTTTAAGGGTATTTTTGGAAGTAATTTCTCAAAGGTGCAGGTAGAGGTTAGCAGGTAATATGATTCACGCTTAAAACTTTTCAAACAAAAGCGTTGTTGTTTGATTTGCTTTGCCTATGTTAGTGATGTATTTAAAGTACTTATTGTATTTTGCAAAAGAGCAAAACGGTTATTTGGATTGGTGGACCCCTTGAACTTTTCGTAGTAGATCATCCCAAAACAAATAGGGTATTTTCACAAACAAGGGGTTCTGTTGAAAATATATTGATTATTTAAAGGTCATTTTTCTGATTTTAATCATCGCAATAAAAATGTTTGGTTTTTACGTTTTCATTCTAATTTATTCATTTAAAAAACGCTTAAAAACCACCGAAACCAAAACGGCCCGTGATTGCCAACGTCGCTTCGTACGCACGTCATCAAACAAACAAAGTAGTACTGTCGGAAATTTTTCTAGAGCGAGCGACCATTATGACGTCACACGTCGAAAATGCCGTTTTGGCGGGATTACAAAAATGGCTTAAAAAACTAGCTGTAGAAAATTTCTTCGTCAACATAAAAATAAAATAAAAATGCCATAATTATCGTAATTTTTTTAAGCAATAATTTTTTTTGTGAAAATACCCTACTGTGACCAAAAGATAAAATTTCTTCTTTTCTACATTTTAATTTAGTTATTACTATTTGAAATTGAGGTTTATAACTGGACTTGTGGTAAAGAGGTGTTCATGAGCTCAAAAATGTCGATTTTTTGGAAAGTCATATTCGTAATGTTGTGACTAATCGAAAAATACACGGTAAATTTTTTTGGCATGATGCGGTCTAATATAAGATTCATTTATGCCGCCGTTCTAAAAACGGTTCGAATTTGGGAGGTGGACATATGGGTACAATTTATTGGATAATCAGCACCTCTGCCATAGGTCACCCCAAGTGATTCGCTACGTTTGGTGAATTAGTAAGGAAGCCCGGTTTCATGGGGTGAGGTTTGTCCGGGTCTTGGCGACGTATACGTCTGCGTACCATCTGCACAGCAATCTGGATTGCGTTACAGGCCGGATCGAGAGAGACAGTTTGAGGAAGATCTTTTAGATTCTCCTGCAGGACTCTCTTGGAACATCGCCTTGCACCGCAGTCAGAGGGATGGATTCATACATAAGACACACTAACCCCAGATTGTTACCTACCCTCATACATTTTTTTCCTTCCCAGAAAGTCCTCTCATTCCTTTCCTAAAAATACCCTCCACATTGCATCCCCAAAGATGAAATAAGCCATAGGTCGGCATAGCTGCCTTCCAAGCAAGTAGTTAGGGTTCAATTCTCAGCCATGAAATTAAAAAAATAAATTATATAAAAAATAAATTATTAAAAAAAAAAATTATATACATGTTTTTTATTTACCCCAGATTCATGATAAATAAGAGGTTTAAAAAAAAAATTCCATAAAATCAAAAGAATGACGCAAACTTTCAGCTTTAAAAAATCCCACAATTTTAATATCCCGTAATTTTTATCGGTTCTGCACTAATATATAAAATAATATATAAAATAAAATAAAAATAAAACAGTCAACGTTTACGTACCTATACACCTACAATCCTACAAGGTAAAGTATTAGAGAAGACAATGAAATAATGTTATGTTATAACTTATGATTTAAAAAAACCTGTTAGAAGACCAGTTTGCAGGTAGATGTTACAAGAAATGAGTCAATTATCAGGAAGTGTTTCTTAGGAAATGTTTTTTTATTGTTATGATTCTAACGAATTGGTCATCCCAGGTTACTTCAGAATGACTCAAGAAGTTTTGCGATTCATGGAGGAATGCGCTCCGTCATTTATGTATGCAATTGTAACTCTGTAGTGCTCTAAGCAATTATTTATTAATTTATTTAACTTGTTATTCGTGACAGATTTTACAGCTATTTATAAAACTTTACACAACAACATCCTGTTTATATAATTTTATCGTGCAACGCCGAAGGAAATTGTAAAAAAAAAACGAAACTTCTCATGAGTTTTATGCATAGTTGCTAGTTTTACCGCACTTACAATAAATATTGATATAAATTATACAAATAAAAAGAAGACCCAGCCTTATGTCATACGCTTTCTTTGTAGGCAAATTTCAAAGGAAATTTACAAATTAAATTTGAATGAGGTGTCAAATTCCCATTGAATCATAACCCGAGTAATACTTTTAATTAATTTTTAACTAGAATATCCATTTAGGTACATGCGTATACCTATCTGAAAATACTTATATTAATTATTCTATATCTGAAAATATTAAGATAAATTAAATATTTGCGCCATTACATATGCAAAATGATTAAATAGTTTTGTCCATAAACAAACTCAAATCTTTCGAGAAAGGCTAACAAATGCAATATTGTATTGAATCACCAATACAATTTTTTATTTATTTCTATACTTGTACGTACATTTAACAAATAATTACAATGGTTTACATAGTAGTACAAAAAAGTTCATATTCAGTAACAGGATGTAAAAAGGTAAGTAAGAAGGTTAATAGTAGCATTTTGTGAACACCTCACTGGGAGAACCTGTGCTGAGGTGGTCGCGTGTTAAGGATTAAAGATTAACAATGCTATATTTGTTAGCCTTTCTTGACAAAGTTGAGTTTGTTTATGGGCAAAACTATTCATTCATATTCATTTTGCGTATGTACGGGCGCAAAAAATTAATTCATCTTAATATTTTTAAGCGTAACTTGAGATTTTTTCCCCATATCATTCATCTATGAAAGAAAAGATTATGAAGTCAGTGAAATTTCAAATTGTGATATTTAATCATTAAAGACAATATTGTAGAGATTTAAACAAAAAATTTAAACTGAACAATCAGAAAAAGATTTGGTCTCATCTAGAAGTTGAATCCAAAACCTCAGCCTTTGAGGCAAGTCCTGGCAAGGGGCTGAGGTCCTGGGTTCAATTCGTAGATATGTCCAAATCTTTTTCTAGTTTAATTTTTTTAAATTTCGTTTGAGAGTGGCTAATACTGTCTTCAATAATTACGTATTACAATTTATAATAAATAATAACTCATTTCTATGTTATAATAAGGGTCTGCTAGGTATCATTCTGTTTATGCCTAACAGCTGTTTTACCTTCGATTTTCGACCGACTGGCAACCTCTACACGGAGGAAATTGTTATTCTAAAATACGATCATTTCATTCGTAAGAACGGTTAAAAACGGGACTGAAGTTCAAACGAACAAATTAACAGGGTTTCAATGTTTATTGGCGGGAACATGAAATAATAATTTGTTGGTGTACGTAATTTCGTATGTATACCAACAAATTATTCTTACATTTTAAACACTGTTAATTTGTTCGTAAGAACTTCAGTCCTGTTTTTAACCGTGTTTACGAATAAAATGATCGTATTTTAGAATAACATTTTTCATATTTTTTTCTAACTTCTGACTTCGCGCTTTTGGGCTAACCTTTGGTGAATAATAAAAAAAGTGTTGTCAGTGAATGTGTCATAACATGAAGCAAGTTGGTTCATGAATAGTGTCCTAATAATAGAGTCGTTCACACTATCATCAAAGCGATTATCCCACAAGGCCAAGCGGCGGTACAACACCTACGATAAAAATGAATATAATATTACTAATTTACATTCATTATGTACCTAAAAAAACATTGTGAAATGCGACTTTTATTTTCTAGAAAGAATATTATAAATAGAAACTAGAAACAATCAAGTTACAGAATCATACCTATAAATTAACTCCGTACAAAATGCCACCTGTTATAATATAATATTATGTAAATTTTTTGGAGATGCTCTTCGAAAGGTCTTCTAAAGGAGATGAAGGAGTGATATTGGATGTTGAAGAGATACATGTTACAGGAGGGAGGGAACACAAAAGCCAGCATAGCAATAAAATAATAATATCAGACGTGATAGGTTTGATATTATTTGCTAAATAAATTTATATTATATTTGCGGCGTTTAAGAGTGGAAGTTACTCAGTAGCTCCATGGTGAAAGAAAACCATTCATAATTGAAACTATGTTACGAATTAGTCAAACAGTGAGAGATCGTAAGTGACGTCTTCGGTCTGGTACTTTCTGACTTTTTCGTTTTCAAACAATTCGCCTGAGAAGCAAGAGGACGATCTTCGATGACGTCCGTACGAGTTCCCGCTGGGACTAGTTTAGTCGTGTTTGATGATCAAGTTTGAATAGCCAGGTGCTTTTCCATCCCATTCCCCTACCAACTAACCTTAATTTCAACACACAACAATTTGGAATGCAGTGTCTACCCTTATATGTGTCAAAAAGAAATTAAAGTTATAGGTAAATCAGTTAGAGAGCCTTGCTTGTGTAATGATATTACTGGATGGATCAAAAAATATTTTTATATTTAATAATAATTTTGTTTTTTTTATATCGGGTCTCCAGCGACGAAATATTTTCAAAACATCGGACAAAAACAAAAACATTGTGGCCCTGCCCAATGTTTCAAGTTTGCACAAACAATTGGTTCAATTTTTGTGGTATAATTGTGGCTGAAGACCCGGCTTTAGGAAGCTGCAGATTGAAACAAAAACACAAAAATAACATTGTCGAATTAAATTTCGCTATCTTTGAGCATTTGCGAGGTAAGAGGGGACTACATGGAGCCATTTATAAATAATTCGTTAAACTTTTTTGAAATTTTTGATACTATTAGTGTGCACAAATATTTTCATAATGCCTCTACCTGAATGAAAATTTTTGATTCCTTATATAATTCTCATCGCACGTGAATTCTTTGTCGTACGCTATTTTGGGCATAATGAATGCACAAGTTATATAAATAATCACTAACCTTGGAACCGGACAAGAGCAAGAACAAAATAACGCAATCTTTCCGATTTACATAAATGTTTCCACCTGCCGAGACCGGCTACTACCTACTACCGCCACAGACCTATTACAAGCATTCTGCGGAATAATGGCCCGGTGTTTGCAAACGAGGAGCCTTGTGCGTAACGTGATTAAAAAATTACGAATGGTAATCGTAGTGTACTTTAATTTTCTCCGATCAACAACAAAGATCGAGAGTTTCAATAATATGTCGGTTCGTTTGCAATATATATTTAACTGGGCTTAACTTAACTGGCCCGTTCAAAAGTTTGCTCTGTGTTAATCTGCAGTAGGGGAAATTTTCAATGAAGGTGCAAATATATGTTTTGATTAATTACAGTTAAAATGAGAGTTGATAAAATACAGATAAGTAACAGAAAATATAAGGCATATAATATAGGTTACATAAAATATATGAGTTGACAAAATGTAGGTAAAATAGAATATAAGTGAAGTAAAAATAGATAAATATCCTCCAAATCAACAATAATATTAATAAAAATAGAATAAAATTGGTGTTCACAATAGTTTATGAACTGCGCCAACGTATCCCTATCCGATTCGATCATTTTTAACTGTATCATACTTCGACAGAGAACCACCAACATTATTTTCATTTTCTTAACGCATTAGAGTACCAACTGCTCCCGACTGGTTGCACCCAGTGGAGCTATGGAATAACCAACTGGGTAATGACATGACACTGAAGGGAAAGGGAGGAATGATTGAATTAGGAAGGTTTGGAAGTACCTACTTGGGTATTCAGATCTGGTAACCGAACACGGCTAAAGACATTTCAAGCAACGCGATTCCGAATGATTGTCTTTCGCCGAGGCTATACTGAGAGTATCTGCCTACAACTCAATATAATTAAATATGCTTCTTCATTTTAGAATGAACGGTGTGCCAGCATTTACGCAATCTAATAAACATAAATGTTTTATCGTATTTAGTGAAGTGATAATATCTATTTTTGGCAAACATTTTTTATTCGTACTTACACGAAATGTACGACGTTTACTTTCTTATCGTGGATGTTTGTACCAGGGGTGTTAGGTGTTACGGATATTCGCATCCGCATCCGCAAATGAAGAATATTCGCATTAATTCTGACATCTGCATCCGCATCAATTAATGCGGAGCTTTTATGGATGCGGATTCATATCTGCAACAGGTAATGGCATGAAGAGAAAGTAGACGGGGCCAGAGTGGCGCGTGCCTCGCGCGTGTTTGCTAGTTGCTATCTTCGTTGAACGAAGATAGCAATTAGCACGAAGTTCGTTCGCTAACTGACCAAAGGAAGGCACACATTGGTGAAAAGATCCTACAGGTTTTGTTTATTTTGTTTTTGTTATCGATGTGATTCCCATTGTGAATCAATTACAGTATTTGTTCACCGTGTTTATCCAAGTTTTTTGCGTGGTTGATGAATATTTCGACGTAAATATTAAGTGAAAAAGTAAATAAAAATGCCGCCACTTATAAAAAGCAGAATCTGGACATATTTTGTATTACTATTTATTGAATATAATTCACCAATTTTTAAATAATTTTTTTTAAAATTATCAATTATAAGACTTAAAATGCCAATAAGTAATACAAAAACTATTTTAGTTTTGTTCTCTAAATATGATTAAATTAAAAATATTAAAATTAAATCGATTTTCATTTATTTATGTACAAATTGAAATATCTTTAAAAAATCCTGAAATCCGCAACCGCATCCGCGGAACTCATAATTTTCGCATTCGCAATAACCCTGGTTTGTATCGAATACATATAAGATGAATTGGAGTGTACAGGTGGCAGATGATTCAATCTTAATTGAATTAGTGTAGTTCGTTTTCAAATAATTCCAGGAGAGATTGTTAGAATATATTTATGCCAAGAGGCGATTTTGTAGGGATTTAAACACTCTGCCTACCCCTGTCAATAAATTGTATTTATTAATTGTAATTAACTTTCTTATTTTAATTATTCTTAAATTTAAGTTCACACATTGCTAATTGTAATCATGGATTCATGCAATCTATTATGAATTTATAAATTGGTGTAGTTTTAGTGTATTATAATAATTCATCCCTTTGCAGATTGTTTATTGTGATTCCCTACAAAGGAAGCCCCTAGGAAAATAATTTCCCTATATCGTCTTTGGGGGTGCTGCGTGCAGGGTATTTTTAAGGAAAGGAAGGAAAGTAAGTTTTGGGAAGGATACAGATATGAGGGCTGGGTATAAATTTAGAGGTTAGCGTGTTCAGGAGTGACGGACGATGAATACATCCCTCCCGCTGCGGTTCAAGATGATGGGTCGAGAGAGACCAGCTGGAGAGTCAAGGGTCACACCTCACCTGATGAACGCAGGAACCCCTGCTAAGTCACCAAACGTAGCGAACCATTTGGGGTGGCCTATGGCAGAGGTTATCCTAATACATTAAAATAATTTTAAACTATATCCAATAAATGGTTCCCGTGGCGGCGGTACCCATACCCGCCTCCAAAATTGAATAAACTTTTTAAAGTATAATTTGTGATCTATATTTGCGAATGTCTTATCGTATATAATTTTGTTTGAAAAGTATTTTGTTTACAGATCGTAAATTAATTTTTTTAAATAAATATCATTGCTTTCAATGTCAGTATAATATTTTGTTTCACTGTTAGCCAATCTAGCTCCTTTAACATTATCGTTAACTTTGAAAATGTAATTCTCCTAGTAAATTATTCTCATTGCCCTATTTAGAGAATTTGATCAATCTGAATCAAGAAGTTGATGCTGAAGTTATAAAATTTTAACAATTTTTTATGTCCATAAAAACGAAGTTATTTAAATGTAGATTGAAATAACTGTAATTTGACGTGCCGTAGTGATTTCAGAACATGTATTAAAGCATCGCATGAAGCCCCACAATCCTCAAATACTTTTGACTAGTTTTAAATTAATACAAAATCTCCCCTAAATAAATTATAACAGAATGAATAAACGTAGGGGAGTGCAGGGTAATGCGTCACACAGCATTTACAACGCTTCAGCAAAAATAATACTTTCAGTTTACAGGTAAACTGAAAGTATTATTATTTATTTAAATACTTAAAGCCCAGCTCAATGACCAAGCTTTCTTTGTAAAACATTACTTATAACTGAGACATTACTTTTAAGTGAAGTGTTATCTCTTTTTTCACAGGAAATATGACAATGTGTATCTGTTGGTTCTAGATTAATTACGGAAATTATTCAAATGCTTACTAAAATACTTACTTTTTTAAGGGTTGAAGTTGTTCTGATAAACTTCTAAGTGTGAACTCCGACGACAAAACAACAAACATAACTAATCGAGTATAAAGAGACAAAAATATTAACAAAATCGCCTATCAAATCGATCTAGCTGAAAGTTATCTTTAAAAAGCCAATGTTTTCACAACGACGAAATTATATAAATCTCATCGATAGCATGCAAAAAGTGGTGTCATTTTATTTCCGTAAATACTGGTTTCCACCGGAAAAGATCCCTTCATAAAATAAGTAAGAAAAAAAACATTGGCAGACATGCAATCACTTAACTTAAATGGTAATAGATATTATGCAAACGAATGCAATGAATTTCCTGGCAACATGATTATTACACAGATGCCTGATGGGGTTTCTATGAGATCCAATTAATGTATCAATGGACATTAGGGATACGATACTAAGTTATATTAAATATATTATAATAAATAAGTAATAAATGTATAAGTGAACATTAAAAAAATGGATCATATTAAGGCCTAAGAATGTGGCAATTTTTGAATTGCATGCATAAATATCTTTTAGAAAAGATCTATTAGTTATAAATGTGTAAAAACTGGTTTCCGTTTTTTTTTTATTGTAAATAAAGGGTTTCCAAATATCCGCAAAATAACAGCACTACTTTCAAAATTCTTCGCTTAACAAAGTTAAACAGTATTTTAAAATAATATTAAACAAATAATACATATTTTAGTTGTAGCTATAGTTATTACAACTTGTGCTCACCTGTTACTCTATCAATCACTAAATTAAATATCACAACACGCTAACGTATGTTTTTTTTTTACCGGCGTTTTTGTTTTTGTTTTGTTTCGAAGCCGAGTGTTTGATACGCACTGTGCAACTGTACATGCGCTCGCGAGATGCGCAGTAGCCGAACGGGGGGACGCGCAAGACTGAAGACTGGGACTGGATGGCGGGCGGATCAAGCGGGGTCTGAAAGGGGAGGGGGGGGAGAGAAGGGGTCGAGCCCCCAAAGGACGGGTTTGTTAAGTGGAGTTGCATTGTTATTGTTGTATATTTTTATAAGATATTGTATGTTAGTTGTGTGACCTGCAATTGTGAGTTATGTGTTTTAAAAAAGTTGTTTCGTACTATAAGAATAACATTTAAATATATTTTTGTCTTTTTTTCAAATTCAAAAATGGAGAAGAATTTATAAATTTATCATTAGGTCGGTAAACTTTCGGGATAACTGGACACGTATAATACAAATATTTATCAGAAAAAACCCTTTGATTCACCAAAATAAATATAAAATACATAGTAATTTATTATATTTTATTTTTACAATTACAGTTGTTATAGATACCGTGGTCGAGTGGTAAGACACTTGACTTCCAATCGGAAGGTCGCGGGTTCGAACCCGGCGTGCGCAAATAAATTTTATTTGATTAATTTGTGTTATTTCACAATTAATTAATAAAAATAATATATGTTATGTTTGCGGCACGTTCCAGAGTGGAAGATACTCTCAGTATCGCCCTGGTATAAGACCACCATTCAGAATTGAAACGTTGCTTAATAATGGCTTTAGCCGTGTTTAGTGACTAGATCTGAATAGCCAGGTACTTTCCCACCTTCCTCTTCCCCATCTCCTTCCCTTCCCCACTTACCTTCAGCCTCACAACATACCCCGCTTGGGGATACCATAGTCTCACTGGCTCCAGACGGGAGCAGTTGGGACTCTTATGAGGTTTCTCTATATAAAAAAAAATATATATATTTTTTTTTTAAATACATGTTTATATATGCTCGTTTGAAAAAGGCGAAGCAGCATATGTAAAAAATAAATTAAAATATATTTTTAGAATATGTAACGTAAATAAATATTACAATAATTTTTTTTTAATTATAATTATTTTTTTTTACTAAGTATGTAATACTTTATATTTGATTTGGGGCCATAGGAAATATTGCAATTGCAAATAAAATATTTAACATTTCAATTACGTAAAATAAAAATGTGTTTTTATCATATGAGATGGCAGCTGACAGCCTTTTACAATAATTTATGGAAGGCGGGTATGGGTACCGCTGCCCCGTGTATCATTTATTGGATAATCAACACCTCTTCCACAGGTCACCCTAAGTGGTTCGCTACGTTTGTTGACTTATCAGGGGTGCTGTTTGGTCTTGGTGGCGGAAGCGTCTGCCCACCAATTGCGTGGCAAGCCAGATCGGGAGGTCTGGTTGAGGGAGGCCTTTTGACTTCTCCAGCAGGGATCTCTCTGATGAACATCACCTTGCACCGTAGTGGGAGGGATGAAATCATTCATCCGTCACTCCTGGACACACTGACCACCAGATTCCTACCCATAGCTCATACCTTATTCCTTCACATAACATCTCCTTCGTTTCCTAAAAAGAATCCATCCCCGAAGATGACATAGGCCCTAAAGGGAATTATTTTCTTCAGGGCCTCCCGTGTGGAGCTATTGTTAAATTCGTATTATGCGTGTCCTTCGTTCCCAAAGTTTATTTTATTTATTTATTTTATTTTTATTTAAACGCCCATAGGGCTTTTACATACATAAAGCAATACATGTTTTGATTAATAACAGTGAAGAGTTAGAAGTGAATAAAATGCAGGAAAGTAACAGAAAATTAAAAAGACACATAATATAGGTTAGATAAAATATGAGTGTGCAAAATGTAGGTAATACAGAATATACATAATGTCAAAATAGATAGCCTGCCAATATCCTCCAAATCAATAATAATAGGTATTAATAAAAATGTATGAAATTGGCATTTACAATAGTTTATGAATTAAGTAAAAATAGTTCGCACATACGGCGTTTAAAATTTGCGAAATTCAAATTATTGTCAAATACATCAATATTGTTTTAATATTGGTTACCAAGACTATCTAATCGTTGTATTGGGGAATGCAATTTATAATTAGAATGAGATGTCTGTTTATAAAATGTTAATGTTTGTCTAGTAGTTCGTGTAGGTACATGTATATTTATTAAATGCAAGAGTTCACAAGAAGTTCACCGTATTGTATTGCCACTTTATTGTAAGAAATCACCTTTAGACTTATTTAAAGGTTAAACGGAGTTAATGAACAGTTTCTACCTAACTTCAAAAGGAAAATCAATTATCTCTTCTAAGTAATAAATTAATTTGAAGATCGAACTTGGAGCTAATAATTGGTTTCTGTTCTGAAATTTGCAACTTTTGTTTCAAAACTACAACGAAACCATTGGTTACTTTCAATTTCTTTGTTTTAATATGTTTTCGTTCTAACTTTATACATATTAATTGAACTAGAATAATGAATAAAGTCACTAACCTTAAACTACAGCTTCGAGATACTGACAAATGACGTACGAGATGAACAAAAAACTTATTTGCATATTAATTGTAAGTGTTGGCGCAACTATGCATGTATATACCTACCTTCCTTCCTTCCACCTACCTATCCCTTCTGACTACCCACCAGGGGACAATACTATGTGAGGGCAATAATAACCACATGTGTATTGTCAGTCTGTTTTTGTGCTTCATGCAATAAACATCGACCTTGTGAAGTCTGTTTTTGGCGATGTGCAGCGATGTACCTTCATCCCTCTTCGTCCTCAACATCGACTATTAATGAGTCTGCTTTGTATTGTGCAATGGTCGCTTGGACCTCTCCTTACTAAACATCGACTCTTAAGAGATATTATTTGTGCTGTGCAGTGCGTGATTAATCATCCCTCGGCGCTATAATATGCATTAAACCGGACACTAGTGCAAGTGATTACCAGTGATACAATAACTCCCCAAGAACGGAACCAGGAATTCAGGGTAAGTCAGATCCTTCCCGAAGTCCTAATTACCATCCTTATAGTTGTGTCACGCCACCTCATTATTTTTGATACAGTCCACTTCTCAAGAATCGCAGCTTTGCGACTACATTATTTGGTCCTTCGAGCCGGATGAGACTAGCATTTAAATTCATTTTTAAATTCATTTAATTTGACATAAATTCATATTATTCAAATTTATATAAACTCATAATTGAAGCCTTCTGCATAGGTTGTTTTCTGTGTGACAATATTATACGAAATAATATTGTACTTGCGCAATAATAATATTGTACGAAATAATTATTATATTCTAAAACAAAATCATATTAAAATTTAGCAAAATGGAAGATAAAAGTATTGCAGTATTGACAGCGCGTCGCTATCGTTTTCTACAAAGAATTCAAACAACACATAATTTAATTCCCTTTTTAAATTCAGATGAAAAGAAAAAGCAAATATTTTTATGTCGTTGTGATTTAATTTCCGAATGGGTAGGAGAGATCGAATCCTTGAATATTGAAATTAAAAATCGGTTAATAGAATCAAACACAGCTGGTGATTATTCAGAGATAATCACAGTTTCGGAACAAATGCAGGTCCTATATTCAGACATTTTATGTGCCAAAAGAAAACATGAGAATTTAGACATTGAATTAAAATCAACAAATAATAGCAACAATTTAGAACTACCCGCGAATAAAATCACACCATTTGTTTCCAATATTGAAAATTCATTTGCAATGAATTGTGAAAACTTATTTATTAAATTTGTTCCCCATGTAATCTTCCATTGTCTAGATCAAGACACTAGGCGACATTTCGAAACGTCATTTGCAAGAACACAATTACCCGAGATATCTCAATTATTTGAATTTCTCCACAGTCAAACTAGAATTCTTAGAACACTTGTTACAAACATATATAAACAAAAGGCATCGGTTTCGCTAAAATCCTTATTGAATACAAATCCTTCTCAAGATTTGTGTGCTATATGTAAAGAGAATCACCCAATACACAAGTGTGCAAATTTTCTAACTATTTCTCCTACTGAAAGGAAAAACCGGATAAAACAACTAAATCGCAGTTTTGATTATTTAAGATTTAATGTATTTCGTGAATGTCAATTATTGTCTACATGTACGTCGTTGACTGCAGTCACTTGTTTCATCGGAAATGTAAACAATGCGTGCCCAGTACCTTTAGGTAACGCTATTGTTTACATGCAAAATAAACACAGTGCGTACGTACCTATACGAATTAGCCATAGCCACGTTTCTCAGGGCTGTGCCAAAACGCTTGTGTTATCTTTAAGGAAATATGATATTCCGTCAAATGGACATTCACTTTTCAACTTATCACATATCGTTCGTGGTAACCCAAGTGTTTTAAATATAGTTTTCGGATATATTAATTTCGGGAAAAGTAAATTAATTGATTCATCATCAACGTCATGTTTCATATTGTCAGATATGTCATTAAATAATATAATGAAAATATTTTGGAAAGTTGAGGAAGTGCCAGTCGCTTCTGATTTTATCAATGACATTATCAAAGCGGAAGATTCTGAATTATTCGAATGTAATTCTGAATATCTACAACCAATATTGAATTTTAACAAAATTTTGAATGTTAAAATGTTACGCGTGTTTTGGAATCCCAAAGTGGATTATCTTTTGATACCAAATTCGGCAGTATATTCAAAGCGGAATATATTGTCAATCTGGTGGTTGTTTCCTGTAATCCTTACTACAAAAAGGATTATCCAGGAATTTTCGAATCTTCGGGACTCCGAAGTACCACGACATATCGTATCTACGTGGATCAGCTTTGTGAAACAACTTCCATCGCTGCAACCCTTACGATTTCAACGATATTACCATGCGAACCTAGATAGTCATTGTATTCTCGTAGAATTTTGTGATGCATTCCAACTAGGTTATGCAGCAGTGATTTATTTAGTCGTTCGAAACAATAACTCTAGCCAGTTGTTGATGGCCGAATTCAAGGTCGTATCCTTAAAGTCATTAACAATCCCTAGATTAGAATTGTATGCAGCCGTGCTGTTATCAAAACATATAAAAAATATATTGTCGTCAGCACCTTTTACCGTGCAAATTGAAAAGGTTTTCCGCTTCGCTGACACGACAATTGTCTTATCTTGTCTTCATAAGCCACTATTTTTATTCAAAACTTTTGTTGCGAACCGTGTTGTTCAGATCCCTGACAACATGCCAAGAGCAATTTGGAACCATGTTATTTTTGAGGATAACATTGCGGACTATGGGTCCCTATGTACATTTCCTACTCATTTTATAAAACATGAACCATGGCCTTTGGGTCTGCCGAGGCTCCGTGATCCTATCGAGGATTGGTCTTCGGTGAGGCCGCCAATTAAGCCGCCATGGCGTTCGGGTCTGCTGAGGATCCGTAATCCTGTCGTGGATTGGCCTTCAGCGAGGCCACCAATTAAGCCGCCATGGGCTTTGAGTCTGCAGAGACTACGTAATCCCGTCGAGGATTGGCCCTTTGTGAGGCCTCCAACTAAGCCGCCATGGCCTTCGGGTCTGCCGAGGCTCCGTAATCCTGTCAAGGATTGGCCTTCAGTGAGGCCACCAACTAAACCACCGTGGCTGACGGGTCTGCTGAGGCTCCGCGATCCTGTCGAGGATTGGCCTTCGGTGAGGCCATCAACTATTCCAATCAGTGAATTGCCGGAAATTCAACCCCTTAAATCTACAGTTTTTTAGTGCAGAAATAAAATCCTTTTCTTTTATAGTAAAGTAAGATTAATTATAATTTTATAGTAAAGTAAGATTAAATTAATTAATTCCCCATCATCAAAATTGAAGATAGTTATTTCTAGGACACTTAGGTGCAAAACAAATGTCTGTTTTACGTTTCCAGTGCGGCGAAACAGAGCCTAAGTAATACGGTACTTATTATTCAAGAACTTGACAACGCGCTCATGAAGATGATTAAACTCGAACAAGAAGATTATTTTCATAATGATCTTATACTTTTAACTTCCAACAAAATGTGTACTTCTGGCCTTCAAAAGTTACAACCTTTTATTGATTCCCAAGGTATTCTCAGGGTGGGCGGTATGCCACCAAATTCTGCACTCCTATTCGAAAGTAAACATCTCATTTTACTACCCAAGCCTAGTTATTAACCGCTTGGACACATAAGCTTGTTTTCACGATAATTTAACGTAGGTAGACATAGGAATGACGTATGTCCCGTACCTGAGTTGTTAATTAATAAACCGAGTTGTTAATTAATTAATATCACCGTGCACATCTTCATGTAAGCCCGCGTACTCTCCCATTTCTTATTCAACGCAATATTGGATCATGACCGGTCGTACCGTCATTCGATCTCAATTATAAAAATGTTTCACATGCCACAAGTTTAAGGCCATCACACATCCACATATGATAGTGGATCTACTATCCTCTAGTGTCCGACCTAATCGTCTCTTCTCTCGCGTAGGCGTCGATTTTGGTGGACATTTTTTGCTAAAATATCATAAACGTCTTGAAGCAAAAACTACCAAGGCATTTCTATGCCTCTTTGTCTGCATGGCTACCAAGGCCTTGCACCCTGAGATCATGCCAGATCTCTCTACTGACGCTTTTATTGCATCTTAACCCTACTCACAAATCGATGGGGTTTGTGTTGCGGAGTCTTCGTGACTGCGGACATAATTTTGTAGCAGCAAAGCAATATCTAACTGGGATATTCAAATCTTTCTATTTTTTTCTTTAATTTAATGTAATATAAGATGACAAATTATGTCGCTACATACATAAGGGACCGAAAGCCTACAAGCCTCCCGGCCAAGATCGAACTCTCGCCGTTCATCCCGGGAAAAATAATATTGTTCAAATCGGAACAATTACAACAAGTAAAGACGTCTTGTCCACTCATCGGTCAAGCAGGGTCCTCGCCCGTACTATATAACTCATCTGAATTCAGTACTCAGCAATGTTCTTATCGTAGAGCTATCCGTAATGGGTTGCCCTATTACGCTGAATATTATAGTCATGCAATATTGTGTTTTTGTATAGTGCTATATCGTAATTTTATTAATTGTATTTTCATATTGTAATTTAAAACAATATTATTTTACTTTTCATTCTATTTTTTTTCATTTCTTTCTCGATGATTACACAGAAGACAGCCAGTGTGCTAGCGTTCAATGTTAATCTTATAATTTAGTAATATAATTATAGGATAATTTCTTTATTTTCTTTGATTGATAACATAGTACCGTAGCTACTTTGTTGTTATACTATTTTTTGGTTATTAATTTTATTCTAAAATTAGGTGGGCGGAATGTTGGCGCAACTATGCATGTATATACCTACCTTCCTTCCTTCCACCTACCTATCCCTTCTGACTACCCACCAGGGGACAATACTATGTGAGGGCAATAATAACCACATGTGTATTGTCAGTCTGTTTTTGTGCTTCATGCAATAAACATCGACCTTGTGAAGTCTGTTTTTGGCGATGTGCAGCGATGTACCTTCATCCCTCTTCGTCCTCAACATCGACTATTAATGAGTCTGCTTTGTATTGTGCAATGGTCGCTTGGACCTCTCCTTACTAAACATCGACTCTTAAGAGATATTATTTGTGCTGTGCAGTGCGTGATTAATCATCCCTCGGCGCTATAATATGCATTAAACCGGACACTAGTGCAAGTGATTACCAGTGATACAATAACTCCCCAAGAACGGAACCAGGAATTCAGGGTAAGTCAGATCCTTCCCGAAGTCCTAATTACCATCCTTATAGTTGTGTCACGCCACCTCATTATTTTTGATACAGTCCACTTCTCAAGAATCGCAGCTTTGCGACTACAGTAAGATTTAATCTAAAACGAACAAACTATTTGTAAAGTATCATAATAGTATATAATTTAGTACATAATTTACTATAGTAACCTATGGGCTCTTCGGGTCACATGGTCTCGTTCCCGAGTTGTGTAGAAGGTGACCGAAGGTAAATTTACGAAGTCTTTAGATTTTCAAGCGCTCTTCAGATCAAAACTAGCCTTCACCCTTAAAGGACGTTTGTCCTCAGAAGTATTATTATAATTAAAATACGTTAATAAACAGTCACTGGGTTTTTTAATAACCAAGTAATATCAATAATAAAGTATTTCAATCAAGCATCCTATGGTTTATAAGTAGGTATAATAAGCACCGGAGAAAACAGGTTCAGTACTTACCACATGAAGATATTCTCTGGAGAGAATATAAAGAACACAACACTATTCAACGATTAACAATAGGAAGACTGCTTCTCCTATTTACACGTGAAAGTCTCACTAATAATAATTTATTATGCTTGTTTTTCTTCTTAATGAATACATAGATGTTTATATATTTTAGTTACTGTATTAACTGTACATACGAAGTATGTGAAACACGTGATTGTATTAATTGAACATATATGAAATATAAACTCTTCTTCCATCCACAAGCAAATGCTTTTAATGTATGAATTAACATGTACCATTCTTAAGTAAATAAATAATAATAATAAATAATTAAGAAAATTGACGAATTCAAGTGCATTTGATTTGAAAAAAACAAAAGGAGAATTGGGACTGAATCGGAAGCAAGTTGATAGTGTTTTCGTGTATATAATCTCGTTTTTGAACTAAAAAGACCATCTTGACAAAAGTAAACAATATCGTTTTGTACTTATTCATTTTGTTGTGTCGATAATTACTTCAAGGTATCGTGGTGGAACTATAATATAACCATGTTGTCAATTGTGTTGTGTGCTCTATCGCAGAGGAACAGTGGATGTGGTTATCTTTTTTCTTGCATCCCTTGTTTTTCGTACACATATTATCACTCAGTTTCAGCAAACACCATTTCGTCTCGTTTCATCCGTTTACAAGTTCATCTGAAGCTATAATTCGGAAGCAATTTCGAATGCAACATTATGTATTACGAGTATATAAGCTATTTGTTTCTTAAAAATACATACATTTAATGAAGCCTTTATATGAAAAATTAAATTCAAAAATTTTAATAATACTGTTGAATAACTTCGAAAATCCAGCCACACGTGAATAGAAGCATTTGCGGAGTACCGAGCGCAGGCCGCAGAGCAGCTGCTAGCGACAGCAGCGCACTGCGCGGACCGGGGCCAGGCAGTCCGGGCAGTGGGGCACCGCACCGGGGGCACACAGGCAATCAGGCAGGCAGAGCGCAGGGACTAGGGACTCGGAACTCGGGCAGCGAGGCGGGCGGGACGGTAGCCACCTTCCCCGCGCACCGGGCTCGGGTGGTGCGGTCGGACCGCAGCCCGCAGCCTTCCCGTCTTCCCAATCACCCGGCTGCTAGTCCGCTAGTCCGCTACTGCTTCCATTCAAGGGGCATCTGACTCTAATCGTTATTATTATTTTACCGTGGATAGGACGTTTTTTATGTACATTCTGTAGACTGGGTCCATGCTGCCGGAATAACTATCACGTAGATGTATCTGGGTTGGTTTTAAGTTTTAAGAAGTGATGAAACGATTATTTTACGATTAAGATTATTAATCGTTCAATAGATACAAATCCGGCCGCCGTGGTCCAGGGGCAAGGTTCTTGACTAGAGATCTGGAGGTCGCGGGTTCAAATCCCGGCGTGAAGAAGAAAATCCGGGCAGAAAAATTTTATTGCATTAATTTGTGTTATTTCGGAATTAATTAATTAAAAATAATATATAGTATATTTGCGGCACGTTCCAGAGTGAAAGTGTATACTCTCAGTATCGCCCTGCTGTCACCACCATTCAGAATTGAAAAGTTGCTTGAAATGGCTTTAGCCGTGTTCGATTACCAGATCTCAATAGCCAAGTACTTTCCCCACCTTTCTCTCTCCATCTTCTTCCTCCACTACCTTCAGCCTCACAAAACATTCCAATTGGGGATGTGATAGTCTGACTGGCTCCAGACGGGAGCATTTGGGACTCTTGTGAGGTATTCACAAAAAAAGCTATTTTTTGTGTTTCAGACAAGGGATGATTTTTTTTTTATTTGCACATTTGTTCTAAAACATTAGTAGATGTGACACTCGTTGTGAAAGTATCTATAAAATGTTTTGATTTTTGTCAACTTTGATTTATTGTTATTGAATACAAGCTACATGATCGAGTGGTAAGGCACTCGAACGCACGATCAGTTGAATCCGCAAGTCGTGGATTTAAATCCCAGATTGCTCTATTAACTTTTAATTTATCGGTTTGTACAGTAATTTGTATTGTAATATAAGTATACATATTATATATTATATTAAAATTTGAGGCTTGTTCCAGAGTGGAAGATACTCTCAGTATCGCACTAGTGAAATACCACCATTCAGAATTGAAATCTTAGCATTAGCCGTGTTTGGCAACTAGATTTGAAAATCCAGGTTTTTCCTCAATTTCTTTCCCTCCCCACTACATTCAGCCTCAAAACATACCCAATTGGGGATGCCATAGTCTCACTTGCTCTATACGCGCCATGGTTTGGAGTAGTTGGTACCCTAATGCGCTACTCACATTAGAAAAAAACTATGAATAGTATACTTTAAACAATAATCTTGCGTAAAATCTTCTTGGAAATTAAAGCAAATCTATTGATCAGTAAAGAAAAGTCATTTTTCAATGAGATTAAATTAATAAAAGCTTTCTTTGCATTTTCTAAACTTAAGGTAAGTAATTAATTACTTTACTAAATTCGTAATAACTAACTAAATAACCATCAAGCCGTTTAATTTTTTTTTCATTTTCTAGATTCTTATTTTCCACGAAGTGTGAATCATTTAAATTACTGAATTAAAAGCTAATGTTCTTTATTCGGCGTCATATGCGCCTCGCAATTTTTACCTCATGTTGGTATTTTTAAAAAGTTACCTTGCTATTATAGACTTAAAGGTCCTCTGTTTTTTTCGATAGGGAAAAATTGTTATCTAAAAACCCTATTATAATTGCACGTACCCCTACAGGGGTAGGCAAAGAGGCCGTACCGCCAAACAACTCGGCCTTGGCACACACATTCATTCGTCTCATACTTCTATTATTCCGACTCTTGATATGGCCCGGCTAAAGTACATTGTTTACTCGTGTGAACAAGATACTTGTTTAGTCTGCTATATCTTCCCCCGTCGTCCCCGACTTCCTCTACATTCACATTTGCGTCCTTAAGCTTCTTTCTTCGTTCATTCACTCTACATGTCCAAACCAAATAAACGCTCCTTTCTTAATCTTACTGATTACGCTTACATCAACCTTGAATTCTCTGCGTATCTCCACGTTTCTCACACGATCGTTCATGGTTTCACCACACATAAATTCGATATCAACTGTCGTTTGTACGTTAGCGATCTGCAGGTGTCGTAGGGAACGATGAGAAGTTACCGACAATCGGTCGGTAACTTCATATCGATCGACCATGCTAGCATACCAGAGGCCCTAGCACACTCGCTCGATAACGATCGATAGGATAACTATCGGTAACTTCTCATCGTTCCCTTAGTACTTCGTAAGTTTGACAGTTCGCGCGTTCGATGTATTTAGAGATATTTCCTGTACTATTCATCCGATTGCGATAAAAAATTGGTGAGTTGTTGTGGACATGCCCAAAAAGGTTTCTATATTGGTGAGTTCTAGAGTTATGAAATTTGCAAAAAAAATTGCAATTGAGGAACGCGGGGAATGTAAAAAGGGAACGGGGAAGGGGAAGGGAACGAGGGTGGGGAAGAGATGGTCGAAGGGGAAAAAGGACGATTGGGAAAGGACACGCATTGAGCAAACAATTTCTTTATTTAAGTGGCATTAACGCATGCCGGGTATCAGCTAGTTATTTATAAAATTAATAAGTCGATATTTGAAATGTGTTTTTCTTTTGTTTAATTTTTTACTGATGATTTTTCATGTTTACAAGCGCTCCGCTCACCGGAGAAACTGATACCAAACTAAAACTGACTGTTTGCTATGGTTTCAACCAAACTTCTATCACGGCGCTACTCAGTTTTACGATTTCAGTAATTATCTCAGCTTATTTAACCATAGACAAAGAACAATCAGCAGTCATCGTAGCAACTAGCACGGCGAGTTATGAGTCACTGCTTGCGTTACCATTGACAACGGGTTTTTGAGAAGGTGTGCGGACCATCATATTTACATACACAGGATAGTGTATTGAGTTGCAAACTGTTTTTTTTTCAGTTTCTCTATGAGCGGATGCACTAACGGTCTTTGTTTGAAAGATAAATTTCGGACGTCTCTCTAATTTGTCAATTAAAATATAGTAAGAAAATTGTCAATATTTTTGAGAGGTAATGTTGTCCTAAGGAAATATTCTATAAATACTTTCAGATTCACAAATCCTACAATTATAATTCAATCCCGTGATTTTTTACGGGTCTGCTCTAGTGTATATTATAATCCTACTAATCCTTATACTTTAAGATTCTTATAATCGAATTATATTCGATGCAGACAAGATTTAAAAAAAAAATTACATGTGCGATAGGTACCTATTTACATAATATGATTATTAAAAATAAAACTAAACTTATTAGCCAGCGTTACCATCGAAGTACCCTCTAGTACGCAACAGTCTTCTATAATATAAATATAAACACAGGGCAAAACATTTAATTCTTAATAAAAACATTTTTGAGGCGATAAACAATTTAAAATCAACAGGCCAAAACGTAAAAGCCACCCTCACCACAAGATTAAATTTAATTCTGGGGTTGTCTGGTGTCTGGTGTCTGGTGTCTTGGCGGCGATGTTTGAAATGCTGTTGTTGTTTTATTTAAGTTTGATAAATTCTATTATTTTAGATATGTTATTTTTTATGTGAAATCCATTAAAATTGCTGGTGAAAACACTAATTTTAATTATCAGGATCGCAAATACATTTCATAGTTATACGTAATATTTATGGTGTCCTAACGGTTTATCCCAGACAGTTGCTCTCCCGAAATTATAATTGTTTTGTAAAGCCGAATCTTGTAGAAAAACAAAATTTGCTCAGGTTTTTCGACATCAACAAGGGATGTCAACAGTACTAAAGGCACGGGGTACGGGAGGGGCACATATGGACGAATTATTAGAATAGGGAAATTGAGTGAAAAATATTTTGACTTATAAAAAATATATGTAGATGACATTCAATCTTAAATACCGGTATTTTTTTATTTTTTTTAAGTTTGCTTTCATAATTAAATTAATTCTACACAGTTACATCACAGCAGAGTCCGTGACGTAACCCGGTCCTTGCTTGTGTGAAATATAAGGGAAATATTTACAAAACCGGGACACGCTTAATACGGACGAAAAAAATAAATTTAAAAAGTTGTAGTAGTTAGATATTTACTAGTACCAATCAATTCAGTTACCGGAATTTCAAAAAAGTGCATTTTAATGGTTATTTTTTAAATTTAAAAACACGAAATGTCATTTTTCACCTACCGCTATGTTAGGAACTGTTGCAAGTTTCGTTGAAAAATGACATTTTGTGTTTTTAAATTTAAAAAATAACCATTAAAATGCACTTTTTCGAAATTCCAATAACTGAATTGATTAGTACTAGTAAATATCTAACTACTACAACTTTTTAATTTATTTTTTCGTCCATATTAAGCGTGTCCCGGTTTTGTAAATATTTTCCCTTACATTTCACACACGCACGGGCCGGGTTACGTCACGAACTCTGCCAGCACGGTATTATGCTCTTGCCGTCGTTTTCGCGGGCTTAATAAAATTCAAACTTGTAGAATTAATTTAATTATGATAACGAACTTAAAAAAAATACTGGTATTTAAGTTTACCTGTGAACATTGATAAAAAAAAGAAAAAACAAGGACTCAACTTCCTTATTGTAGCAGGTTCCGACAAAGCAATGTAGCAAAAACTCCATCTTGCCCCCCAGCCCGTCTTGCCCCGCCCTCCCCAATTTCATTTAATTATTGGATGAAACAATAAAATCGACAGTATATTAACTGATTTAACTAATTACAAAATCACTGGAGTCCAATTTAATTTAGAGGATAAACCAAAATATATTTCTAAATTGACATATTTGTCTTAACTACGGCCAAAAATGAATGAAATTAATAAATATACCGTTCTTATTATATCACAGGTCTTATATTTATTGAAGTAATTAAAAAAAATTATAGACCTTCAAACATTCAGTTCGCAAACACAAAAATTGCTTCTCTGAGCAAAAGTCCAAAGTGGACTCCCGTGGTTTATTTATCCTTTAAGATACAGATATATTCGGACATACTACAATTTCGATAGAAATTTCAAAATCAAACAGTTAAACTATTAGAAAATTAATCGGTTGTTGAATTAGAATTTGAAAGATTTTACGTAATCTTATACAGAGTGTCCGAGGCTAAAGTGCATTAACTTTGGGAGATGATTCTAAATGATAGTTTAAGTAAAAAAGGTGTATAAATTTAATCGAAATTCCAACTTTTAGGGGTACTTTTTTGGTAAAAAGAAAAAATTAGTACGGTGTGTACGGCCTGCACTATTAAGGCTCCGTACAGGAGGCGTACTTATCGCGGCGTCAAGGCTTCAGTACAAGCGCCGTAACGTTGCGTACTTTCTATTACGTACTTTCTAGTACGTGTTCAGTACAACACAACGCAGCATATTCGTCCGGGACGTTTTAACGCCTTGACGCGCGGTAAGTGTGCCTTCCGTTTGACGGAGCCTTTATGTATTTTCCGCTGGTACGATAAAAAATACGCGCCAATCAAAAACATCGTCGCCACAACGCGTCTGTCTGACTCACAGCAACTTTATCGGGTATGTTTGTATACACTAAAGATTTTTAATAGGTACGTCTTTTTGTATGGATTAAAAAGTTGGAATTTCGAAAAAAGTTGTTAATCTTTTTTACTCCTACCATCATCCATCATCTAGAATCACCACCCAAAGTAATGCACTTTACCCCCGGACACCCTCTATAATGGGTGAAATGAAATCATAAAGTTTGTAACAGATTTTCAGTGGAACAGAAACACGGATCGTTGAAAAGTTATAAAAATAAGTTAAGTGCACTAATGCACCTTTTCGGAATTATATTTAATTTTTATATTAATATGAATAGAACTAAAATATGAACCAAAATGATACATATTTTCTATACCATCAAAGATAAATTAGGTGACAGTGGCTGAGGCACAGAAATCTGAAATCCTCTCAAAATTGAGAGCACGAAGCTCTTGGAAAATTCTAAACTTATCTAGAACGTCCATTATTTGTGGTTTCACCGAACCTCGTAAAACTGCTCGTAAATCAGTTGTTGTTCTATGGTGCTCCCAAGGAGATAGCTCATGTATATAATAGTTCGTGAGGATAGAAACAAAACCGATTGTATTGCTAAAATTTCATCCCAAGAGAGCTTTACAAAATGAAACTTGGATAAAATCAATTTTCTTCATCACGTTTTCCTCTAAGCCATATGTCTTACGTGCCACAAACACTGTGTTGGTTTTTCACGCGAAAATGCACTAGCGGTGAGCTGAATTTCTCGCTCGAAATTCCGGAAAATGAAAGCTTCTTTAAAAAATAACAATGCCACGTGAGTCATGTAGTAAATTATTTCTGCAGTAATTAGTTTAGGGCTCATAATGAGGCTTTAAAAAGAGTTGAAAATCATTAAATTTAATTCCACTTTTGGGTGTCAATAAAACTAGGTAAGAGAAAATGTTCGACATTGATAGTTTTCGCCAAACAATATTAATATGATTGACAATGTCAATCAATATCAACAATGTCAATCATGACGCTGATTTTTCCTTTAAAATTCAAGTGAACAGAACTGTGAATATGGGGTTCTTCCAATAAAGGCAAAATAAAGCAGTGCAGAGAAACCTGCCAACAGAGCCGACTAAATTACTAGTCAATTCGTATGTTGTTTTACTTCTAGATTATTGCAACTGAATATATGCATGTCTTCCAAAATATCAAATCAACAAACAACAATCCGTTTTCAATGCTGCGGCAAGACTTACCACGGCTTATCTAAATATTCCTATATTTCAGAGCATAACAAAAATCTTCACTGGCTTATATGACCTGAAAGAATCCATTTCAAGCTGGATGGTATTTTAGTTTCTTAATGGAATGGCTCCGGCTTACTTATCGGAAATGTGTATTCCAGAAAATAGCAATTCTCGACAGTCTATCCTGAGGTCAGTAGCTTCATCAGGTATCAGAAGGTCGAAGGAACCAAAACGCACACCATATATTAAGTTCGGTGAGCGTGCTTTCGGAGTATAAGGACTTATATCCGGGTATGGACTGCCACATGATTTAATAATGATCATAAAGAGTCGGTGGAATTTAGAGCTAAACTTAAAACTCACCTTTTCAGACAGTCATATCCATAAAGTCAAAAAGTTTTCACCTTTACCTTCATAGTCCGCTACATTGTAAATAACTAATTGCATAAAAATATAAGCAACATCTTATGTGTAAGCTTTTGTAAAGTAGTTTATTAAACCATTTTTTAGGTTTATATTTCCACTTAATTCTAAAATAGCCATTTCATAAAAATACTCCAATCCTAAAGATTCCTAAATTCTCCTGTCTTTCGAAATAAATATTAACTACAATTTTGGGACTAATCTTTTCATAAATGTAATATTAACAGTGATGGGGGTGGCAAATATTAAATCATGCAATGTCCGTTGTTTTAATTATAGTGTCCTCCGCGAGCAAACTCGTATCTTCTCGAAGCATAAACATTCTCATAAAGTAACCTGCCAGATAAGTATGTTTTCTGTATCTATTTGTAAATAATACATTTAGATGGAGCCTAACTCATAATAGTAACTAGCCTAACTCATAATTCATAATAGCAGCGCCCTTGAGGTGATTTTTCCCAAAAACGGCACTCTACAAATTTTCCAATTACTATTATTATAATTGGGCTGAGTCTGTTTTAAGTCCGGTTTAAATTTGGTCGTACGTTCCGTTTCCGTTTCAAGGTGGTGACTTTTGAATGGTTCGGTAAACATTCGTTTTTAAAACTTCGATAAACTTTTAAGGCGTACCGTTAATGGTAGGTTCAGACTGGACGACGTACGTACGCATCGCTACTCAAACAATGCTTAGCAACCCATACATTTTCTATGAAAATGGCCACAGACATCGCACATCGCGATGCGTGTGGCCAATGTGATTCTAAAACATAAATTTTCATTGAAAATCTATGGTTGCTAAGCAGTCCAGATATTGTTAGGCGTAGCGATGGGCACGAACGTCGACCCAGTCTGAATCTACCATTATTGTCACCCATATGAGTCATCACCATGGGTAGAACTGATCTGATTTGAAGTCAATAAAAATTCTTACGTTTAGGTACAAACACATGTCACGTTTGTCAATGTGTTTAATGGATTAATTAATGGGCATCCATACCCGCCCCTCAAATTGAAACCAAAAGGATCAATGTTTTAGAAACTAGTAGAAAAAAATTGTAGATATAACTATTGTTATGGTTGTGTATAAAATGCACAATTTCTTCATCGTTGGAATATTGTCTGTTTTTTTCAAAACATTTATGATTTTGCTCCGCTATCAGTGTAACCGACCCGCAACAAACTACTGACGTCATCACTACAACAGGAGGTTAATCAATTAAAAGATATGAGGAAACATGGTCGCCGAGAAATTGGAATTACAGGTATTTTACCAAACTATTGTTATCACTGCCTCTGTTAACCCCCCCGAACACAGAGCGAAAGGGACAACTGCTGAATATACCTAAATAAAATCGGACTTTTAAGATTTTTTTAAAATACATTGTCTAGTGCAGTGATTCCCAAAGTGGTTCAGGTGGACCCCCAGTTGTCCACGGGAGACTCGATGAGGGTCTACGTTGGCGTGATATAAAAATGGGGGTCCACAAGATGTATGTAGGGGTCCACGAAAATTTATCTGGTTTCGATAGTAAAGAACAAAAATGATGTCTTGGCTTTACCTATCAATGTAGGCCAGTGGTTCCCAAAATGGTCCCCGTGAACATTCAGTGGATCCCTGAACAATGTCACGGGGTCCACGCAAGGTTGAACATAAAATAAAAAAAATTGTGACTCATTTTTATTAATATGTAAGTTATTATAAATATCGATGCACAAATTATTTTTACGTCAAATTATTCATAACCTGAAAATCTCTCACCCCCCCCTCCCCTCTGGATGGTATACACCGAGTGTCTGGCGGAATTCTGACCAATGATCCGTTAAGTTTATGTACGATCCCTGAAATTCTCGAGCCACCCCCCCCCCCAGGAATGGATGGTTTTATTGCTAAGTCAGGATTTTTTTTTCAATCAATGTTGACTATGAAAAGTGGTCCGCATGCCAAAAGAGTTTGGGAACCACTGGTCTAGTGTGTGTACTGAACTGAACGACTATTGACGGCGTTCAAACCAGGCAATTTTAACTATATTTGGTAAGTCCTAACTTCCATAAGAAGCAACTTATCAAAAAGCTAAACATACCGACAAGTCAGTGGATCTATGTCATATTAAAATATTTATATTTATGCTAGTGTCAAAATCTAGAGAGGAAATTGGGGAATACGTTTGTATGGACAAACACAGCAAATGTCATTTCAAGAAAAGTTTCGATTGTTATTGGCGCTCTTACCAGGCGGTTACCGAAAGTAACTTTCAAAATTCTCTTCAGGTTTAATAAAGGTTTCTCGTCTGCTTCTGAGCTATTTTACTTTTAAATGATTGCTCAATTATATGTTAATTTTCAGTGCGTTCGGAACAGACTAAAACATTAACGCATCATTGGCTCAGTTGTTTAAATGGAGGTCGACTACCTGCTCACTGCTCACTGCTCAGTAGACGTGGGCAAAATTGAATGAATGATTTGAATGAATCAATTCAATCTTGTAACACACTCGATCTGATTCTCATTTTCAGAAGGAATTAAATCTTCATTCCTTACAGATTTTTTAAACGGCACCATATTTTTATTTCTATTTATTTTACATTAAAAAAATATTTTATGTTAACGATTTACATATTTTAATGCTTCGTAGAAATTTTATTTAATATTATTCTGTATGTTTACTGCGCGGATAAGTTACCTATAAGCGCGCGCCGCGAAGATACCGGAGTTAATGTGCTACATGCATTGTACTACCTCTATCACGTATAGTATATCCCGCGCCGAAAACCCATAGGTCAGAGAGTCCCCACACCTCCAGCCCAGGCGACAAAACGTTGCGAGTCGAACGAAGTAGTTCCGAGTTCCGAACAACGCACCTCTCTTTTACAGTCCCATATGTCCCACTCATTCATTGAATTAATAAATGTATTCCTTATTCAGTTGTGTCGTCATAGTCCTACACGTCAGTCCGGACCGAAGCGGTCAAACCCAATCTCTGCGTCACTTCTGTTCCACTAATTCAACGAATGAGCGAATTAGTATGATCGCCTCTTTTCAAATCCCGCTCCCATGATCGAGTATGTACTGCCTCCTTCGACCAAGTAGATTATACTTCGTCAATGACTGCCTCTGTTGAAGCGAGTCGTTAGATTCGCGGAACGCAAGTAAATTAGGTCACAGCAAGTCAAAAGACACTTGCTAGTCGGAAGTTCCTAATCCAATCCTTAACGACCGCTGCGAATCGGTTCGTCGTTAGTCCCCGCGCAGCGGAACCGTCAATTTAGTTCCCAGTCACAAGTCCCAGGCAAGACAAAAGACACTGCTCAAAAGATACAATTCATTCTCAATGCCTGCCGCAAATCCGTTTGGGAGTGCAGTGCGATTTCCCCGTGGGCCGAGCCGTCAATTTAGTTACATCGTAGGTCGAAAACTTCCGATTTCGAGCCCTGCGTAAATTGGGTAGAATGCGTTTTATATTCGATCAGACGAAGCGGAACTATTTTAAGTTTAAAATAAATATAATAAAAATAGTAAAACTGTTTAATTTGATGATTTATTTGATTTATTATATTCTGGATATAACTACTTATAAAAATACATTTTTCTATTGGTTTTGCTGTCATAACATCTCATTAAAAAATTCAAAACCCCGTCGTCGTGGTTTTCGTCGATCAGTGTCTAAATTTTTTTATTTTATTATTATATATATATAAATATATGTATATATATATATATATTTTTTTTTTTTTTTTGGGAATTTTATGAATTAAAGGTTCGAATGAAAGGAATCAGATCAAAAGGCCGAGGGAATCAGACTGAATCGATTCACTACTGTGAATAAATCTGCCCATGTCTACTGCTCAGTAAACCATCGCATGTTTGGGAAATAATAAAGGCGATTAATAATTATCTAATTTGCATAACGTATTATATTAATAGTTAATAACCAATGATTGCACCAAAGCAATACATGTACCTCTGTAGAGGAAGACGGAGATTAAACGCAGGACCGGACCAACTTAATTAAATTGAGATAGATTGATACGACAACACCTCCGACAATACCAACCCCCAGATTCCTATTTTTCTTTTTTCTTCTCCTTTCTTTAATCACAAAAACCCACTGCACAGCATCCCCAAAGATGACATATCTTTAGGAAAATGGTTTTGTTATGGACTTCTCGTGTGGAGTTAATGTTAAAAAAGTCTTGACCCACACTTCACGCTCCAAGAAGGAGTCATATTTTCAAAGATGGCGGTTTTCTGGAGGGTCCCGAACATTAATACTCGTCATATGTATCTACCGTATATAAAGCTTATCCTAGATTTGCAGAAAAGTCCATTAGCTTCACACAGGAGGCCCTATGTCATCTTTGAAGATGCTGTGTGGAAGGTTTTTTAAGGGAAAGGAAGGAGAGGAAGTCCTAGGAAGGAAAAAGTTTTGAGGGGTGGGTAGGAATCTGGGGCTAAATATGTCCAGAAGTGATTTGAGGGGTGGGTAGGAATAAATATGTCCAGAAAAGATTTGAGGGGTGGGTAGGAATCTGGGGCTAAATATGTCCAGAAGTGATTGACGTGTGAAGCCATCCCTCCCACAGGTCTTCCTTAACCCGTCTCTCCCGATGGTCGGCAGACGCATCCGCCCCCGAGTCCCGGAAAACCTAACCCCATGAACTCGGGCACCCCTGCCAAGTCACCAAACGTAGCGTACCACTTGAGGTGACCTGTGGCAGAGGTGTTGGTCGTCAAATTTGTTGATATGTTCCCTTTTAATTTTTTAACTGTCATATATATATTGAGTAACTACCAGCTGACGTGTGCACTATATAAGCGTGTAGAATGACATTGTGTGAGTGTGAATGTAGGTGTAAGAAGTGTTGATCTATATCTAAATCATCTAAATGACTAAGATTCCATAACCAGAATTCGGGCCGTGAATCCGAAAAATTGTCGATGTTAGAGTTAATGTATGGGGAGCACGGTTAATTGGATAATTCTCACAATTTGGAAGTGTGTTATGTTTTCACGAGCTCACCAGTATAATGCGGCCCTGTAAACGCGCCAGAATCTGTTCTCCCCCAGTGTAAAGGAGATTCAATCTTGTCCCGACGGATGCGGGCGATTCCCGTAAAGTGCATTCATATTTTTTTGTAGAAATTAAAATGAAATCAACTGCGAAAAGGCAGAACGGAACAAGTCTCACGTTTTTCATATTATTACATTATCGTTGGCAAAATACACATCCTGTAAATAAAACATTATAATAGCCGCTTAGTACATTGAATTACGATACTTTTTTTTTGTGTTTTTTAATGGTTCTTAAAAACACATGTTCGGTTTTGAAATGAGAATTTACTTACTTCCCACCGGTACGTCAATTATCCAGTTCCTATCAATCCCCGTCACCTTGCTGGAAAAGTATTTGAAATGTGGAACAAGACAAGAAAAATAGTGCAAATTCAATTGTTTTGAAAATATTCTGAATATTTCTAATATATTATATTTGAATTTTATTTGTAATATATAATATTTGAATAATATATAATTTTTATTTTTATTTTTTAGTTTGTTTTTGGGGTGTTATGCCGTGTTGTGCTACCTCATTCTTTAGCCGACGTTTCGGACAGCGTTGCAGTGTCCACATCAGGGCAGATCCGGCAGATCCGTCGATGTGTCGACGGATCGGCCTTTTTATTTTATTTTATTTGAATATTTGGAACTTCCTTTTTATTTAAGCATTTATTATACAGTTATTGGTTTATTTATGCTTGAAAGCAAGTTTTATCTTGGTGTTATTATTGTGCACACATTTTCAACAATAATAAAAAAAATAATTTAAATTTGACCATCTCGGAAGTATGTATACCTCGAAGTAACGCGGTGCACGGAGATAAGTGTTATTCTAAAATACGATCATTTTATTCGTAAAAACGGTTAAAAACGGGACTGAAGTTCTTACGAACCAATTAACAGTGTTTAAATGTTTATTGGCCGGAAAATGTAAGAATAATCATTGAAACCCTGTTAATTTCTGACTTATCTTCTAGAAGAACCAAGAGCGATATGGTACTTTTATTTAAATTAGTAAATGGCACAATTGACGCACCTGACTTAACTAAACTAATAACATTCAAAGTACCAAATCGTAACACGAGGCTTCCAGAGCTGTTCTTTGTTTATCCTTCGAAAACTAATTATTTCAATAACTCCCCAATCCAAAGACTACATAGGCTTGGAAATAAATTTAGTTCAGTTGATATTTTCGTTTATTCCTTATCAAAATTTATTTCTGAAATTTCAAAAATTCTGTTTCCCACTTACTAAACAATGATGTAACATAATTTGTATATCATTGTTTATTTTTCTATTATTTTTGTATTATGATTGTTGTAAAAGCTCTAAGGGCGTGAATAAATAAATAAATAAATAAATAAATTTGTTCGTAAGAACTTCAGTCCCGTTTTTACGAATAAAATGATCATATTTTAGAATAACATTTTTCTCCGTGTGGAACTATATAATTATATTGGTTCCATGATAACTTAGAATCAAGATACCTCAACACCTTTTTGAAAAGTAATAAAAATCTTCTTGAAAAACAGCCCATAACCTAACCTAAGATTAATCTATTTAATCAATTTTTTCCCTATTTAATACATTTTTAACAAATTTTTAATTTTTTAATTTCAAATTACACTTTTAGTGACTTTTCAAAAAAGTGTTGAGTTGAATTCATTCTCAGTTATCCGGTCACTAATTATATTGTGACTATGTTGTGTGTTCCTTCACAGGTAACACACAATACAATCCCAATATAGTTATACATGGTGTCCGGAAACTCGTAGTACAAGAAGGAAACTGGTGAATCTACATTATATGTAGATTCACCTCGAGTCGATTTTGTGGTACAACTTTTTTGCTTTGATCTTTCGTTTTCGAATCGAATCGAATCGTTTTAAGCCTCTTGAAACGCTTTTAAATCTTTTCAGCCACGGATCTCCAGAAGTGCATTTGAGTACACATACACAATAAAATAATACATTACATAGGGGAACCCGGGGCGGAACGGGTGAGCTAGGCTTTTATTACAATTTAAGAAAGTTTGAAAGTAATAGTACTATTATTTTTCAAATTGTATGTTTTCGTGATTGTTCATCTATAAGGAAATTAAAGCTGCATTTATTAATATTAATAATTACTAAAAAAAATAGTGTCTGGAAAGATGGGAAATTTCCCATTCTGCCCCACCCCCGGCATTCAATGGGTACTGAAATTTTGGTATCCGGTGAATTTTTTTATGTTTATGTTTTTACACCTAACAAAAATAACATTCACATTACACGTTATCACCATTCACTAAGCCAAGTAAACGGCCAACCCGTCGCCCTGACCCTGAATGACCAATACATTCTGATTTTTTAAGATTATAGTAAAAAAAAATATATATTTGACGGTTAGGTTTTTGACACCCAATCCGAAGGTCGCGGGTTCGAACCCGGCGTGCGCAAATAAATTTTATTTTATTAATTTGTGTTATTTCACAATTAATTAATTAAATAACATGTAGTATATTCGCGGCACGTTCTAGATTGGAAGATACTCTTAGTATTGCCCTGGTGTAAGACGACCATTCAGAATTGAGATGTTGTTTGAAATGGCTTTAGCCGTGTTTGGTGACCGGATCTGAATAGCCAGATACTTCCCCATCTTCCTCTTCCCAATCTCCTTCCCCTCCAAACTACCTTCAGCCCACAATATACCCCAAATGGGGATGCCATAGTCTCACTTGCTCCTGACGGGAACAGTTAAGACTCTTGAGAGTTATTCATAATAAAAAAATAAAAAAGCCAAATAATGTCAGGAATCACTGTTAAAAGTAAGTAAGTATGTCCCTTAACACCCTGTGTAAAAAAATAATATACTTAATAATAAAATATTATTGAACATTTTACGAAGAATGTCATTCGGAATGCATCTGTCAATGTTTTGTTTCACCGTAAAAAATATTTGCCAGACATAATTATTTCAGACAGTTTTGTATTGTTTTTAATCTTGTTTATTTTAATTTTGAACAGAAAATAACAATCAATTGAAACTCCATAGCCAAGTGTACCGGACTGAATGGTGTGTGCGAAGGTCACGTGTCTCTGTCAGCCGTAGGACTCTTTTCCCATCCTGCCCCGGTTCCCCTTCCACCCCGCGTTCCCCGAATCGAAATGACGTAAATTTTCTATGAATTGCCATAGATATCACAATTAAATTCATGACAGGAGGACTGCCTGAAAACGGCACTTTACAGGAGAAACTCCATATAGCCCAGTGTATCGAACTGAATGCTGAGTGCGAAGGTCACGTGTCCCTGTCGTCCGTAGGACTCTTTTCACATCCTGCCCCGGTTCCCGTTCCACCCCGCGTTCCCCTATATAAGTCCCATTATAATACCACATATAAGAGTTATTAATCAGTCAACCCACAGAACCAGCACACAACATGACAAGTATCCGAACTATCCTTGAACTTTGAAAGAAGCTCGTAGGTCGATACGATTAATTGATTCTTGTTAGTTTCATACGTTCCAATACCTACGACGAACAGAAAAAAGCTATTTTAATTTAGCTACATTATTATTGTTAGTAGTTCTGCGAACAGCAGACCACCCATTCAATAAAATATGTTTCTAATTTTCTCTTATTTAATTAATTATAAAAATATAAAATTTGTAAGTAGGTACTTAAATACCTACTTGCTTAATAATAATAATAATAATAATGTTTTATTCCAGGATGTGGGGAGGATAGTGCAAACCCACAAGTCCCATCCCATATAGTTATAAATACAGTTAAATTATAAATAAAGTAGATAAATATTAATATAAATAGTATAATAAATCATAAATTTTTTACGTAACACTTTTTTTGTTTTTGTTGAAGAACTAGCAATTTTGGCGCTCCGCTGACGAGGCAACTGAAATCAAACTAAAACCAACTGGTTTCCATGTCTTGATTGGTCAAAAGCTTGTTTAACCATAGACGAAGAACGATCAGCTGACAGCTGGCAACTAGCAACGGCCGGCCACGGCAATCAGCAGTGCGAGTCGCGAGTCGCCGCTTGCGTTACCATTGACAACGGGTTTTTGAGTGATTGTGTAGTGTGCGGGCAATCACATTGTCATACAATGACTGTTGCCAGTTGACAGTTTTCAGTTGCCTCAGTGAGCAGAAATGTCAATTTCGAATGAAATATTGCCGATAATCCTTTTTTTAAACTTTCTACAGACCGAATATTAATTATTCCGATTTGACAGCTCGTAGTAGGAACCACGATTACGTGAACTCTCGTGGGATAAAAATGTAGAATCCAAAAAGGGTTACCATTTTGAACACGCTTATTGGCAGACAATATTTAAATGGAACAGAACAAGTTTGCGTAAAATTCAAAACACGCTTATTGGCTGCCAATATTTAAATGTCATATTCAAAATTAATCGATTCATAACGAACGAATTATGTACACCTGTTAATAATACTATACCTTAAAGGATAAACCACGGGAGTCCACTTTAAACCAATTTTTGTGTTTGTCAACTAAATGTTAGAAAACTTTTTTACTTACTGCAATAATTAAGATCTGTGAACAGTATATTTCATGATTTCACTCATTTTTGGCAATAGTTAACAAATATGTCAATTTATGTATATATTTTGGTTTATTTTCCAAAGTATATTGGACTCCAGTGTTTTGTAATTAGTTAATTAATGTAATGAAATACAGAAACTTTTTCCGCACATTCAACTCAAAACCGGCCAAAAATGGACTTCCGTGGTATATCATTTGAGATACAGAATAATTAAGTCATAAAGAAGTAAAGCATTTCTTTACAACAGCCGATATCAACGGTGAACGGATTAGGTATCATCAAAACTCTGGCAATTTTGAAAATTGGTTTTTGACGCAATTATGTAATTACCCACGCAGTTTGTCCACGTTTCGCTTGCAAATAATAGATTGATCTGTTAACAATAGGTTTTCAGAAGAACCGCCCTCTCTGTACAGAGTCAAGCAGGTTAATCAATTACTTTCGGGTTTTCCAGACAGAAGTTGGCTTACAAATTCAATTACGGATTATTGAGCGATCTTGAAAACCTTATGGAGTCAGCAACTGGTCTCTGTTCAAGAATATTGTTAGAATTACGTAGATGTATCATAACTATAATATGTATTATAACTATAACCCAGGGATCACACCTCACAGTCTTGTATCAAAACGAAAAATATAAGAGATACTAGAATGTCGAACGTCTTTAATAATATTCTCATACACAATTCGCGAACGTGTATTTTTATCGAATTGTAGAACTATTATTAGTGGTATTGCCAGTTATAAAAAAATACAAAAAACTTTATTTCACGAAAAGCACACTAATGATAATAAAGTTCACACAGGATGACGTAGACATTTAAAATTAATTACATACTTATTCGCTAATATTTTTACCGTTAAAATAATAACATTTTATCGATATAAAGCATAAAATTTTCTGTCCGGAACGACTTATTTTTAGTTTTGTAACACTTCGAATTAAAATTTCACGGAATAAAATGATAAGGTGTCCACCTAATTTTAAATATTGGAATTTTATTTTAGAACACTTGAAAAAAATAATAAAACTGCTTCATATTTTCTTTTGGTGAAAATGTTTTTAACGATTTTTTTCGTTTATTATTTGTAAAATGTAACTACTTTAATTTTAATTCGACACAATTTAATGCTTTTAGGTTTAATATTTTCAAAATTATTTTTTCAGTCCAACATTTTTGACTTAACAAGTAAATATTATATGTGCTTATAAATAAATAATATTCTCGTCCAAACTCCAGTTGTTTTATTTTATTTTATGTTGTTTTATTTTTTACGCACCAGATTTTCAGGTCCGGGTTTAGTTTTTCCCATAGGAATAACGAAACCCTTTCATACACTTTTCCATATAAATGATCATCTAGTAAATCTAAGTTATGCAAGAGTATTATATAAGTATAATTAATACAAAACAATACAAGAACAACATGTTAATCTACCAAACTATTAAATGGGAATATAATTCACCGACTCCAGATATTTTCATATCAGAGGGTTCGGCTTGGTGGAATTCCTAATTTGACCGATAAATCCTACAGATCCCTCAATATAAATATTAAAAAAATCTTTATTGTTATTATTATTTTTATAATATATAATATAATAATTTCACAAATTAATTAATGTATGCATACTATTAAAATATTATACATCTGAATCATCGATGTAAGTACTTATTGATACTACCTTATTGATATAAATATTTAATACTGTAAATATTTAATATTATAGAGAATATCTGAATTGGAGTTTTGATTCAATAGCACCTTTCTGTTTTCAGAAACGTGTGAACATTTGTACGTATTACAATTTAAGAAGTCGAATAAATTTAGTAGTGGATATTATTGTGTGTTGTGTCGTCCTATTTTAAATTTTTAACTTCATTTTCTACCTGTAATTTTCTACTTAAATTCATCTTGATTCATTTCCGTCTATGGACTCTTTTACTTTTTTATCATCATTTTTATGCAACCATATGCATATTATTTTGTGTATGCTTTCACGAGGAGCAAAAGTGTAAAGTCGTGAAGTCGTGCTATCAATTCTTTGCTAAAATTCAATCATTTCATCTCTAAAAGCCCTACAGCTTGCACTTAAAATCATTTAATCTTTATTGCAAGTTTATCTGAACTATTTACACGCAATTAACCAATATACCAGTAATTTAACACAAGTGTTTCATTTCGAGTATAACTTCAATCAATACTGTGCGATCAACCCCCTTGTTTTGGAAGACCTCCAGAGGCCTTCCGCAGAGATCGTAAAGGTATAACATCTAATATTTAAAAATTTATGTTTGTTCGTATGTTATACGCGCCTATACCATTCATGCGATTGCGATAAAACTTTGAGAATATGATGTGCGCATACCCGGGATGGTTATAGGATAGTGAGCTCTGGCGTTATGAAATTATTTCATATACATACTATTCATTCGATTGCGATAAAATTAATTTGTATTGTTGTGAACATCCCCGTGAATATTTTTATATGTGTATATATACTGGTGAGCTCTGGCGTTGTGAAATTTGATAAAAAAGAAATAGGTCACGCTAGTTGTCGGAAAAATGTGTGTATTTTATGCCGCATAGGCAGGAGAAAAAGGCTGGGGGGAGGGGTTTGCGGATGGTTCGGATGGAGAATTAGGGAGGGGGCTTCGCTGGAGGGGTGACGAGGGTGAGGGGGTTCGCTAGAAAGGGGCGATCGGAGAGGGGAGGTGGAACGCGGGGAAGGTGAAAGGGAACGCGGGAGGGGAAGGATTGCGAAAGTGGAAGAGGTAAGAGTAGGCGGAAAGGGAACGAGGACGATTGGGAAATGACACGAAGGGAAAAACAATTTATTTATTAAATGCCGGGTATCAGCTAGTGATATAATAAAATTGAAAGAGGAACGTTCAAGAAAATAGTTCCGCGCCCACTCAAGGTTTTTTGTGTGTACTCCAATCAGTTATCGAAAGTCGGTTGAATGAATTGAACATTAGTTTTTTTATAAATGTTTTTTAATCCTAGATATACTGATATATGCAGCATACTATGGATCAAGCCATCATTCATCCTATGATCTCTCATCGTGGATGACTTCCGAAATTAGACGTAGGTAATGGTTTTTGTTATTTCATTTAATCTTTTTTTTTCATTTCATTTACTAAGTCAAGGCCTCCGTGGTCAAGGGATAAGAATTTCGACTAGCAATCCGAAGGTCACAGGTACAAAATCGGAGTGTGCATTTTTTTTTGTTTATTTTGCATTATTTCACAATTTATTAATTAAAAAGAATATATAGCATATTTGTGCACCGAGAAAAATGATATTCTAAAATACGATCATTTTATTCGTAAAAACGGGACTGACGTTCTTACGAACAAATTAACAGTGTTTCATTGTTTATTGGCGGAAAATGTAAGAATAATTTGTTGGTGTACGTAATTTCGTACGTATTCTTACATTTTCCCGCCAATAAACATTGAAACACTGTTAATTTGTTCGTAAGCACTTCAGTCCCGTTTTTACGAATAAAATGATTTCAGAATAACATTTTTCTCCGTGTGGCATTTTCCGGGGTGGAGATTCTTTCAGTATTACCCTTGTGTAAGACCACAATTCAGAATTGAAACGTTGCTGTGTTTGGTGGCCAGATCTGAATAGCAGGGTACTACCCCATTTGCCTGTTGCACATCTCGTTTACAGCCCCTCTTACCTTTATCCTCACAACATACCTCAATTGGAGATGGCGTTTACCTTTATTCTCACAACATCTCCAATTTGGGATTCCATAGTCTCATTGGCTCCAGGCGGTTGGGTGCAGTTGGGAATCTTGTGCGGTATTTACATTAAAAAATAAATATGTATGTTATTGAATTCATGACATAATCTCATTTCCAATTTTCA
This sequence comes from Limnephilus auricula, assembly GCA_951813805.1. Lineage (NCBI taxonomy): Eukaryota > Metazoa > Arthropoda > Insecta > Trichoptera > Limnephilidae > Limnephilus > Limnephilus auricula. The sequence continues at coordinate 38,967,475 of OX638388.1, forward strand.
AAAATTCACTTAATTCAAAGAAAATTTAGTTCATTGATCCAAATTTCACTAATAGAAAACCGAAATTAGTAGATATTTTTGATAATAATATGTTATAGTATCTGAGAGAGAGATTTTAACGTCTGGATAATCAGATACAGGATAGTCAGATATTCAACGTTCAATTAAAATATATTTTTTTAAAATAATTGTTTGAATCATTCTCAGGGTATCTAGCACGGTCAATCGATAAAAGTTTTATCGAAAATATCGGTAACTTGTATCTTTATCTTTCCCGAGCATTACTGCAGACAGCTAACGTTAAAACAACTGATCGTCTAAGTATTCTTAATTTAATTGACGTGAACTGTTGTTTATTCAGTAGTGATCTGCAGTCGTGCTCGGGGACGATGACAAGTTACCGACATTATTGATAAATCCTATATCGATCGAGCTTGCTAGGTACCGTACTGTGAACAGAGCTTTCATCAAAAAGCTTTCAACAACGAAATCTGACAAGTAATATTCATCGAAATTCTCTTTATAAATACAGATATTAATTGTTTCCATGGAAAGAAATCTTGTTCCAACAACAGTGGATTGAGTAAAGTTGTCCTTTATTACGCTATAAAAAGCTTCTTCAACTGAAACCTTTGTGAAAACTGGTAGGCTTCCTTTATTTGTTCGTTCCAATAATATGTAAACACGTACCTAAATAGTTAACTTCTCCATCGGAAGGATTTGTAAACGAATATGAAAATTGTAAATTTTTCCAAATATTTACGAAATATTTTGCAAGAATTTTATTTTTTTGCCCATTATCGATGGCGTATATTTAGTTTGCAGGACTCATTTCTACGATTGGCAAGAAAATATTTTAATGCTCCAAGGCGTTGACCGACATCGGTCATGTTCAGGATGACTATTTTTTTGGACTATGCATTCATAACATAAATAGTATAAGAAATATCAAAGTTATGTCAAGTACAAGGATGGCGCCGCATAAATGAGTATTTTGAAGAATTTACAGAGTGAATGATTTTGGATTTTCGCCGCTCAAAATGCCTTCGAGTGCCAACATGCCAAAAGAAAGAGGCAATGAAACACTTGAATATTCAAAAAGAGGTAAGAAGAGCCAAGAGAAAGCGGGAAGAATTAGGGAGAAGCGAGAGCGTGCAAGAAGCTTAAAAAAGAATAACGAAGAGAGAGAAGAGATCACAATGTATTAAAAGAGCTATAAATAAACAAAACGAGACTGGAAGAGCCAAGAAATAGAAAAAGGGGGAGGATGACGCAAGAAATTGCAGGAAGAGACTAGATGCGCAAAGAAAGTCAAGGAGAAGCACGAAGAAGTAAGCAGAAGTAATAAAAAGCAAGAAAAAGAAAGAAGACAAGATAAGGAGAGCCAAAATAGATAAAAAGAAGCCAGAGAGGAAGGAGAAGATTCGACAAAAGAGTCAAGAGTCAAGGCAATCCAAGAAGTGCCAAGAAGAGCCAAGAAGGGTAAAACAGAACTACAAAGAGCCAAGAAGAGATAACAAGAGACAAAAATAAGGTAGATATAAAGATAAAAAACAACGCTCAATCAATTTCTTTATTCCAGTGCCCACCCTAAATTCCAATATTGGCTTATTAGGTTTCCATGCATTACTGCCAGCTTCAGAATGGTGAAAAATCTTCAAAAGTTAACCCCGGAAGTGTAACCCGGGAATGTTTGTCTTTCTTTTTAAAAAAAAAAAAAATTTGCGAAACGCCTTTTTCCAAAGTTAAACCTTGGAAGGCTGAAGAAGACGTTATGTTATGATGTTGAGAATAGCAGCCTCCGAGGAATTATAATGCCGTGGGTAATGACACAGATTAATCCGCCAGTATGTTAGGGAGTTCAGAAATACTTTATTTCGTGCCAAATCTCTTACAGAAACCTGCCATCGCTTGATTAATTGATTTGCAATAATGATCATGCAATCACACATAATTTTTGGTTTTACAACAAGGAAAAACAAGTAGATACTCTAGAGAACAATGATGTCGTCTTGATTTATTTTTTGGGTTATTGTGCCGTGTTGTGCTACCTCCTTCTGTAGCAAACACTTCGGACGGCATTCCAGTGTTAAGCTTGTTCTGCAGGTCGAAATTTCCAGAACGAAAACGTTGGAAACAAAAACGCACTGTGTTTTCTTTTGCGGCACCGTCGCCATACACATCATTAATCCTTCGAGCCGTTTCTGCAGCACTGGTGCCACGGTGGAACTCGTACTCGTAAATAACGCTATATTTCAAGTTTTCCATTTTGTAAACTAAGTGACGGAAAGACAAAAAACAATTAAGGAAAAAACAAATGAATTATAATTTTCAAAACAAAAATACATGAGTAAATAGCTGTATAAATTTGAATTTGGAATTCTTAACCAAAGAGAAGATATTTGAGATCAAAGTTGCCAGTACGGCAAAACGCCAATTTCATATGTTATTTCAATGGCCTAACGAGTTACCCCAGTAATGACGTACATTTTTATATTCTTTCTTTTTTGTAAAACCAACAAACCTACGTAAGTTGTTTGTATGTTCAACATCTACCTCTGAGTAACAGACACAGTTTAACCGTTCTGTTAGATTTTCTCATCTTATCCATATCCTGTATCTGATCTTGTTTATGTTTTTACTAACGAGACCGCCCTTGATTTCTTCTCCTCTTATTCTAACTCAATTTGTGAACGTAAGCTGGTTTCATAATTTTTTTGTGGCTTACTAAGCATTACCAATCTTTTTGTTACGTAGGTACATAAAATATATTTATATTATCATTGAAGAAGAAGATAACACTAATAATCTAAATTAAAATATGAAAATGAACCAAACAACCGCGACGTCCCGGTAAGATGAGAGGTTCTGGGTTCGAGTCCCAGTTGCGACCGTTATATTTTATTATTTTCCTGTGTCTTGTTCATTTTCATATTTTAATTTAGATTCTTAGTATCATCTTCTTATTTAATGATATATTACATTGATAGCAATAACCTTCAAAAGTTAAAAAGAAATGTAATAAGCGGTAATTATTGAATGAAACACTAGGTATATATTGAATCATTTGGCGGGTAGATATATTTTTTTTTTACATTAGGTCCACACAGGAGGCCCTGAGGAAAATTATTTTCCTCAGGGCCTATGTCACCTTTGGGGTGCTGTGTGGAGGGTATTTTTAAGGAAAGGAAGGAGAGGAAGTTCTGGGAAGGAAAAAGGTATGAGGGTTGGGTAAAAGTCTGGGGTTCAATGTGTCTAGATCATCCGCCGCCAAGACCTAGACAATGAACCCCATGAACCCGGGCACCCCTTCTAAGTCACCAAACGTAGCGAACCACTTGGGGTGACCTATGGCAGAGGTGTTGGTTATCCAATAAATGATTCCCGGGGCAGCGGTACCCATTCCCGCCTCCCAAATTACAAATTAGATTAATGGTAGAGCTCCTGACCGCCAACCAGAGGGGTGCGAGTTCGAGTCCCGTCGGCGACATGTATCTTTTCTCGAGAGATTTTTTCAATATGGATGAGTGAAAAATTATTTCTGACAAAAGGTAAATCTTATTAGTACGGATATTTGCAATCAAATATATTTTTGTTTTAAATTATTAAATGTAGGCCATTAAAAATGTTAATATTTCATAATTATAGAGGTAACTTTGCAATTATTTGTACGTGAATAAGAGTAAATAAATAAAAAAAATATATAAATTTATTATTAAAATATATTAAAATAAAAAAAATTAAAGTATTAAAATAATGTATTTTGATGGGTGTTAATTTAAATTTCAAATGATACAAAGCAATACAAATTTGTCGTTTGTAAAAAAAGTTACAAACGAATTTTATACGTTTTATTTTTATTTGTATATAAAGCACATAAGGCAAGTATTTTTTTTTAAATAACTATTATTAACTCACAAAAAAAAATCCAAATGCCTCTAAAAGGAAGAAATTAAATTCTTTAATTACCTTTTGATCAAAAAAAAAAATCAGTTTGGTTGGGTATTTTGGCCTCAATCCAAAATTAAGTTTTGCATGAAACGGGCTAAAACGGGCCGTGCAGCCGTTCCTCTTGACAGTCCATGATATTTTGTTACGGCATTATATTTATTTTTATTACCCTTGTGTGTATTCTACATTTTATATTATGTATCTTTATTTTTATCACGCGTGTAATGTACATAATAAAATGTAAAACCCCAAATGGGGCGTGTGTAAACCATTACATGAAAAAATATTTTTATGAATTTTTGTGACACCAGATCGTAGAAAACTCTGGCTGATATTGAAATATAAAGGAAAAAAAATAATGTCAGTCACTTTTTACGTGAATACCGCACAAAAGTCCCAACTGCTCTCAACCGTCTGGAGCTAGTGAGACTATGGCTTCCTCAATTGTGGTATGTTATGAGGGTAAGTGTAGCGAGGAAGGGGAAGAGATGGGTAAGTGGAAGGTAAGAAGAACCTGGTTATTCAGATCTGGTCACCAAATACAGCTAATGCCGTTTAAAGCAATGTTTCATTTATGAATGATGGTCTTACACCAGGGCGACACTGAGAGAGTTTATTTTTATTACTATTTTTTTTTTATTGTTTATTCCAGATCTCGGGGAGGGTGGTGCAATCCCACGAGCTCCATAATATACATAGAACATATTATCAAATTAATATTAAAAATATACATATATATTGTGAGATACTGCACACATAGTAAGATAAAACAGAATAAAAATAATACAGAAAAAAAAAACATGAAAATAAAGTTGTTTTTTTTTTTATCTATGACATCAGGAGTTGGCTCCATCGCTTGTAAATAGGACCCTGCCAGAAGTGCAGTGCTGCCATCACAAGACCGTTTTCACTTGTGGCTAGTCGCGTTCTAAAGCTGGTGATCCGTTTTTTGAGTAGTGCTCGGAATGCAGGAACACGCCTTTCTACAAACATCTCAGTGGCACTGCAGTACCAGGACAACCCAAAAAGTATTCGGTATGAATTGTTGTACTGTACTTCCATTATTTTTAGAGATGCTTTGTTATAGTTGGTCCACAGCTCCGAGGTATATAGGCTCGTGCAGTATGTGTTAAAAAGTTGCCTTTTTGCTTCTGGGCTACACTTATTAAATCTTCGAGAAATCATATTTGCCCTAATGCACAGTGATCTTCTCTGTCGCTCAATATCAGTATCATCGTTGAGTTCCACTGTTACTATGTGTCCTAAGTATTTGACCTCCGGTTTTTCAGATATTTTTGTGTCGTTTAGGCTGACGGGTAGTACCTTTGTAGGGCCTGCGCCCGATTTCAATACAAGTAATACAGATTTAGTTGGGTTGTAGACCATGTTATGTTCAGCGGCATATTCTTCGCATATCTTTAACAGCTTTCTCAATGCTTTAATACTTGGAGACAAAATAACCATGTCATCTGCATATGCAATGTTATTTACGCAAACTTACTATGTAGGTATTATTTTTTAAGTCTAAATTGTGAAAAAACACAAATTAATCAAATAAAATTTCCTTGCGATATCCGTTTTGCTAGTCGACAACTTTACCCCTCGACCACGGAGGCCTTAACCGGAGATAAATAACAAATGATTCAATGTGATGATAAATGATATAGTTTGAGGTTATGTAATCAAATGTGAAAGCGTAAATAATTATATCAACAAGCAGGTGCCACATTGCTTAAATATTTAATTTCATCATTATTTGACGGATTGCCTAGCAGCAGGTTACAATTCAATGAATAAATAATGTGTTAGGAAGTATAATACACAAATATCACTATCCATTGGCTTAGCGACCGAATGGGCAGCCGCCCGGGGGTCCGGGAATCGAAGAAGCACAAATAAATCTACAAGAAATGGGATGAATGCATTCCAAATCATTCGAATGCTTCGGCAATCTCTTTCAATAGAAGCGCCCTACCGTATAAGCTATGTGCCATCCGTAACGTACCATGTGTTAATGTAACCTGCTCGTTCATGAGGCTCTATTGAAGCAATAATGGAAACACTACAGATAAAACTTTAGTTGCTCCACATTTTGATTATTGCTCTACGATCTTATACAGGGTGTCCGGGGGTAAAGTGCATTAACTTCGAGAGGTGATTCTACATGATGGTAGGAGTAAAAAAGAAAAATAACCTTTTCCGAAATTCCAACTTTTTTTTTCCCATACAAAAAACGTACCTATTAAAAATCCTTAGTGAAAGGTACACACTTGCCCGATAAATTTGCTGTGAGTCATCCGGGATTGTTACGTATCGTAACAGCGGAAAATAATAGTGTTGGCTGTACATGAGTAATTTTATCTTTTTACCAAAAAAATACCCCTAGAGTTGGAATTTCGAAAAAAGTTATTTATCTTTTTTACTTATACTATCATGCAGAATCACCTCCCGTAGTTAATGCACTTTACCCCCGGACACCTGTATTTTTCCAATGAAGGAAATTTGAAAAATCTAGATATTATACAGAATAGAGTTATGAGATGTATACTGGGAAAAGGCAAATGTGCAAGGGTTAATCAAATGAGAGGATTTAGTAAATTGGATTCTAATAAAAAAGAGACTGTTATTTAATGTATCAATTTTTATCCATAAAGTCACGAACAATTAAATGCCAAAATATTTTAAGGATGAAATTGTTTTTAATAGAAGATGTACATAATTACGAAATCAGAAGTGTAAATAGAATTAGATTGCCACATATGAAGACATCCAAATAACAGAACTGCCTAATTACAGAGGACTATAGATGTATGATGAAATGCCGGAAAGTCTGAAGAATGAATGTATTTAAAAAGAAATGTTATGTTTATTGTAAACATATTTAAAGGTACAAAATGAAAAATTTTCTTGTTTATATTCATGTTACATGATACATCCGTTGATTCTACTATCTAGTTGGTGATGTGGAAAATGCCGAGCGTTCGCTGGCCAAAATGTGGCCAATTAGAAGAGAAATTACAAAAAAAATATTGGAATTATTCCGTCCCCGCGCGTTGTTTGAATAATCACAAAGATAGCTTGGTATTTTCGCTTTTCAACAAGAGATGTCTCGCACCTCTTCTGAATTATTTGTTATTGACATTTCAGGAACCGAAATTATTGACATAATATGTTTTCTTACATATCTTTGGTGTTGTTTACGATAGATCTGTAATAATCAACCAGGTTATGGACAACATAAAGAAGTCATAATATTTGACTTTTAATTCAATTCATGCGTATATTAATTTAAAGATTTTTTAATAATTTATTATAAATCATAAAAATATGGATGAAAGGTTAAATGTAGGTGCATTCAATGGGTCTTTAATATTTATTGTTAGAAAGAATAATAATATATTTTGTGGAACTCCATTTTAATTAAAAAAAAAAAACATCTTACTAATATTATAAACGCGAAAGTTTGTACGGATGTATGTGTGTTTGTTACTCTTTCACGCAAAATTTACTAAATGGATTTTAATGAAACTTTACAATAATATAGCTGATACATCAGAATAACATATAGGCTATAATTTAAAAAGCTTGCTATTAATTTTCAATATATTGAAAATAATAATGATTGTTTAATAGAAAATGTCCAAATTTGAGAATGACTACAAAATTCTATTTTAGAAAATATTAAAATTGGTGAATTTATTTGAAGTACTCGCCTAATACTTTGAAACGAATCAAGAATTATTTTAAATAAATAGTTTAAGAATTTCGATATAGACGTAGATGGGACCTAGGAAAAGAAAAATTAATCCTACGCAGACGAAGTCGAAGGCAGAAGCTAGAATTGAATATAATAATATTATTATTTAATTTATATAAACAGTTTATTTATAAAATAGTTCTGCTTTGGAATTATTATTTCTCGTGACAGCTATTTCGCCTTCTGAAAGCGTTATCAAACTGCGGGTAGCATTCTTACAGACGGTACATTTATACTATTTCTAGATGGGTATTTTTATTAAAATTTTCCCCTTATTGATTTCCGAGTAAAATATTGGAAATTATTAATGGTTATTATTTATTACCCCTTAAGTTAAGTTTCCCCAATTTCTGTATTGTTTGTATTTAACCGAAGGTAGTTATGTTAGTTATTCCCAAATTATGACTCAAGGAATTCTTTTAATATCATAATTAAGTATTATATAATATCTAAGAGTGGCGAGCAATTATATTTTTTTGTTCATTTATTAAAATGGCTTTCGGATTATTAGAATTATTGTTAATTTCCAACTGCTCTAAAATATTCAGTTTACGGCCTTTATTTTGTACGTGTAACGGAGTTGGTTTATTATTATCACTAAGTGAGTGGTGTTTATCTAGGAGATGTTTGGCAATAGAGAAGTTGAGTGAAAAATATTTTGACTTATAAAAAATATTTTCGTTATTTGTTTTTGTTTGTTATGCCGTGTTGCGCTACCTCATTCTTTAGCCGACGTTTCGGACAGCGTTGCAGTGTCCATCATCAGCGCAGATGCGGCAGATCCGACGATGTGTCATCATCATCATCGTCGGATCTGCCCTGATGATGGACACTGCAACGCTGTCCGAAACGTCGGTTAAAGAAGGAGGTATCGCAACACGGCATAACACCCCAAAAACAAACAACGAAAATGCTTTTGGCCGTGAAAATCTAAAAACGTATCTAAAAAAATATTTTCATGTAGATGACATGCAAACTTAAATATCAGTTTTTTTTTTTAAAGTTCGTTTTCATAATTAAATTAATTCTACAAGTTTGAATTTTATTAAAGCCCGCGTTTTATTAATATAATTATGAAAACGAACTGTAAAAAAAAAAACTAGTACTTAAGTTTGTATGTGAACATTGATAAAAAAAAATTAAAAAAGGACTCAACTTCCTTATTGTGAATGTATTTTATTATAATTTTTAAAAGATCGCATGTATTATTTGAACCTAGTATTGAAGGACCTGTCAGTGTTCAACATAAACAGCGTTGCATTCGTCACACTGGAGTTTATAAATGCCGCTATTTTTTAATTTGGGTACTTTACTTTTTGAGTTTTTAATTGATGATCCTACGTTATTATTTGTACAGAAGGCAATTTCTAAGCCACAATTTTCGAGGGAGAATTTTTTATTAGATATCGGTCCGACAGGAGCATCGATAAAGGTCACATAATATTATATTCTATCCCTTTTTACTATCCGTGTTCACGATTAGATTTTTGGGGCAAGCTTTTTAGATTGCGTGAATTAAAAATTGCACTTTCTGTATTTCGTCACTTTTTAAAAATTATTTTTACATTTTCTATTTTGTTTATATTGGTCGGTATTTCTTAAAGGATCTTTCTTATACAGGATTTTATCGGTATTTCTTATGGTAGGTTCAGACTGGACGACGTACGTACGCATCGCTACTCAAACAATGCTTAGCAACCCATACATTTTGTATGAAAATGGCCACAGACATCGCACGTCGCGATGCGTGTGGCCAATGTGATTCTAAAACATAAATTTTCATTGAAAATCGTAGCGATGGGCACGTACGTCGACACAGTCTGAATCTACCATTAGGCTAGCTTTATTTTATTGTAAGATTTTTCGAAAGTTTACGACTTCTAGTTTACGAATTCAATGTGCCCATTGGCCAGAAGTCGCTTACTTACGAAAAAAACTTACAAGTGTAAAGCTAGCCTTATAAATTAATGAGTTCCGTAATTTCGACTTCTTTCGTAAGAGAAGTCTTATAATAGGTAAATAGGTAAGTTTTAAATATAATTTATATACAATATTAATTATTATTTTCTTTAAAATGTTTACTTTTAACGCTAAATTTTTTTTTTCGTTGTTTGTTTATATAATACGAGTATACGTTTATCGTTTTTTTTTCAAAATCATTATTTTTAATTTTTGTTTTTACGTTGAAATACATATAAGCTATGTATGACGGTGAAGAGTAATTAAAGGAATTTTAATAAAGATATTAAATTAATATTAAAAAAATTAAAACTCAATATTTGTAATATTTTAATTAATGAAGATAATATTAGCGAAAGCCAATCGAAAAATGGAAATTTTTGGGGAATTTGGGGAATCACCTGGGAATTTTTCTGATTTTCCTGTTTCGGATTTTTCGATTGACTTTCGCTAATATTATCTTCTTAATTAAAATACTATAATTAGGAATTCCACAGAGCCGAACCCTCTGATATGAAAATATCTTGAGACGGTGAATTATATTCCCATTTAATAGTTTGGTAGATTAACGTGTTGTTCTTGTATTGTTTTGTATTAATTATACTTATATAATACACTTGCATAACGTGGATTTACTAGATGATCATTTATATGGAAAAGTGTATGAAAGGGTTTAGTTTTTCCTATGGGAAAAACTAAACCCGTTCCTGTAAATCTGGTGAATAAAAAGAGATTTAACTCATTAAGTTAAAAAAAAGACACTTAATATTTGTTCATTATTTTAAGTGCATTTTAGTAAAGCGCACAAAATAGCGTGAATTGGCACGAAAATGCAGTGCATAAATATTATATTATTAGACTGAATAAAAATCCTGTGCAGTCTTGCCATGTTTACAAAAAACTAATAAAACATATGTTTTATTTCGAAAAGTTTATAAATATTTTAAATTAAAATTTTTTTAAATCAATATTTATTATTACGTTTTGGTGAACGCCTGGTTAAAAGTTTGACCCAATGATTCAATATTTTCGCTACGCCAATGCAATATACGTACGAGATTTAGTTGATTGATCAAAGTCATTTAAAATAATGGTATGATTTAAGTGCTTTCAGATTTTTACCTATTCTGTTATGAAAAAATACCTGGCAGACCTCGTAATATCGGTATGTCTATTCTGAACATGGACACAAACTAGGCCAGGAATTCCCGATAATTCTGTCACATAAATCAGAAAGCTTTTTTGCGATGAAGTTTTGTGTTCTGGCTATTGTGTTCGAGATTTATTTGAAAAGTTTTCTGGAAAACGTAAATCAAATACTTAATGTACTCTTGAACCGTAGCGTATTTTAAAATACACTTACAAGTTCTGTTCTTTGAGTAACGTAAAAAAAGGATAATTGTTATGAAGGTTCGACGAAGGCTCTCGTAGAAAGAACAATTAGTTCTCAATGGGAAAGTTTACCGGCTTTCTTCTTGGAATCTTTTATGGAATACCGTTAGAAAAAAAATGCTGAACTGTTTTAATAAAAATCTCGTAAATCTTCAAATAATGTTTAATTCTAGTTTGAGGCTGAACAGTACAAAGATAAATAAAAAATGAGTGAATTTTTTTCTAACAATTATTAGCCTGAAACACTCATCCACATCGAAAAAATATTTTTAGGAAACAACAATCCATTATAAAATAAAATTAAAGTGAATGTCGGCGCGTAAAATACGAAAAAATAATATTACTCAGGAGAGTTAAGAAAACAATTTTAAAGCAAGAAAATGAAGGTGGATCTATAAATAACTTTTAATTAAGTAAATAATGATTATTAATGCACACTATAAATAAAAAAATAAATTAATTGAAGTCTCCCTTCGCTTTCTTCTGTAAAATATTACTTTTTTCACATTAAAGGTATTACGGGCCCAGCGACGATATCCTGATTAAGAGGAAACCCGGTCGCCGAGAAATTTGAACAAAAGGTATTTTACCAAACTTTTACCCTCACTCTCGCTCTTACTCCCCCGGATAATGAGCAAAAGGGACAACTGCATATCAAGCTGATCATCAATATATATTATATTATAAAAGAAAGTCCAAAAAACGTGCGGACCGCAAAAACTCAGAAACAAGTCCCGGTAAGATCAAGGGAGTTATATGGTGCGGTAGATCTCTATCCCCCTAAAAATGAGGGGTCCCGTTTTTTTTCCTAAAGGGCGTTCTTTTGAAGATAAAAGGGTTGGAAATTTTTACCGTCTAGAAATTTCAAGAGTCTTCCGGAAAGTTCTGGATAAAACTCTAAAAAGTTTTCGAAGGAGTGGCAGAGTATGTTGGTAAGTCTAAAAGTTAAGGGAACGTTTTGGATGGTTCGCTAATACTCTAGAAAGTTATGGAAAGAATAAATTCTAGAAGCTTTAAAATAAATAGCGGTGTGTGTCGGTGAGTCTTCCGAAAAGTTCTGGGAGGTTCTGGAAGGATTGGTGGAGTATGTTGGTGAGTCTAGAAAGTTCTGGATGGTTCCCAAATGCCAAAGAAAATTGTGGAAAAAGAAAGTCCTAGAGGCTTTCAGAAATAAGTGGCGGAGTGTGTCGTTGATTCTAGAAGGTTCGGAAAGTTCTAGAAGGTTAGATAAAGCTGTATAAAGTTCTGGAACGAGTGGCGGAGTACGTCAGTGAGCCTACAAGGCTCTGGTTGTTATGCAAATGCTTTGGAAAATTGTAGAAGGAGAAAATTCTAGAAGATTTAAGAAATAAGTGGCGGACTGAGTCGGTGAGTCTAGAAGGTTCCTTAAAGTTTTTGAAGGTAGAAAGAAGGTAAAGCTAAATGTAAAATTGGGGAATACGTTTGTATTGGCTAAATGCTGCCCAGTTTCCTCTTAAGATTATTATTAACATTAATATCAGTGGCATTTAATACAATTGTGAATTGTTTATTTTGAATAAAACACCTGCCATTGGTTTTGGTATCCGGCATTCTTGAAACTCCCCGAATTTCTTCATTTGAATTGATGACTAATTTATTCAAGCTAAAATGTCAAATAAATCAAGAGACTGAATACGTTCAGGATACAGGTGTAAGAGTAATAAAATTATATGTATTACACACATACGCCAAGTAGTCGCCACTCTAATCGACCTAGTCGGCCTCATCATACAAAAAAAGTTCTTTTCATCATTGAAGAAGACAAGAAATTTCAATTAAATAATATGAAAAAGATTTCAATTGAAATTGAACCCAGATCTCCAAGTCTTACCGGGACCATCACTCTACCATTTGAGCTATTGGGAACTAATTATCTAAATACATAATTAAGACATAATAATCCAATCGAGTAGTTAAATATTGAGAGCTATTCAATCATTCTTATCGATAGCATTTTTTAATTTAATAATGACTAAATTTATCCTCTGATGTTTTATGGCAGCCATCTTTAGTATTGTTGAAAATTTCTACCGGAATGCAATATAAAGGGTGGGGAAGTACCTGATGTACTTTATTTAACCAGACTCCTGACTTTATTTGTAGTATAAAATCCAAACAAAATTTTTGTCTTCGGTGACGTTTTTGAGGGTCTTTTTTTTTTAAATCTTCAAAATCGAATAAAAATTAATTCTACCTTTAGTCGTTACTGGTCACTCAGCTGAGTAACTGCCCAATATCTTGTAATTTTTTTATGTTTTAGTTGAAATAAAAATGAATTTTCACCGGAGACCAAAATACATTTAACATTTTTTTCTCACAATAATATCAGGAAACACTGGATAAAGTAAGTCACGGACGACCCTTAAAACCCTCTATTTACAACGTAGATGGATGGATACCGATCCGATCCCATTTAGATTTTTTTTCTATGTCTATGTGTTTCACATTTCCTTGAAAGTTGTTAATATTATCCTCTTCAATGATTACATAATAATACGATGAGCTTTATACATTTCAATTAGTTATTCCTTTTAGGAATTTCCTAAGTTTTTTGTTACATTGGTTCTCAATTATGATGTAATTTGGCTCATGTTTCAACACGTATGTACCCACAAACAAAATACTTCAATTCGACTCGTGTGACTTCACAAAAAATAAGTATTGCTCCGTGCTAGTTTTATTTTTTAAGTAAAATGTAAAGTGTTTTCCTTGAAGGAATATGATATTTTTCATGCGTTATTCATTCAAAGCATTTGCCTGACTACGTGCAAGACATATTTTCCACTTTACTCGAGAAACGATCGGAAAATGCCGACGTTTGCCGAAGTAAACTTAGACTTAAATGTTCTCCTAAAACTGAACGACGAAAGTTTGTAATACGAAAGTGCGCCGTTCACCGTTTCATCCTTGTACAAGATGGCGCAAAAGTCATCACCCTATCGCAAGATGCCATAATTTATGAAGATGGTGGCAATTATCAGTTTTGCTTTGACATTTGTGAAGTAAACAGTTTCAAAATACATGTCAATAAGGCATAAATCGCAATACTCCTCAAGAACGCGGAAAACTGTTTTTTTGATTGACACCGGCCAGAGCAAATCACCAAAACTCTCGTTTGAAATCATGAGTCCATATCAACAAACCTCAGACTTGAAGCCCTCAAAGAGAATATCCGTCAAGAATGCGAGAACCTCTCGCCGGAAGGGTGATGGAAAATACTATAAATCGGGCCCGTATGGTCACAATTCTGGCAGCGGCCACTTGGCCGATATCATTTTATGACTTAATGAAAAAAAAATTAAGACATCAAATAAACACAATCCAAAAGCAAAACCAATTTTTTTTATTCATAAAAAAATTACAGCCAAAGAACGTCAAGTGATAAATATTGCGCCACCCTGTACATTGTATTGTAATATAGGTACACTTTATTCAGTCACTTAAAACTAGAGACTAAACTCATTGTTTCATGTTTTCTACGATGATCCCTTGTTTAAATGAACCAAAGTCAAATTAAATTTAATTGAATTAGGCTATAAATTAAATAACTTTGCGTTAGAATCTTTCAAAGCTTAGGCAAATCTTCTTTGTTTGTGTTTGCTCAGAGGTAGATACCTGAAGTGGGTTCGCGAGAAGGGGAGACAGGGGTAGAGGGGAAGGGGAATGCGGGGAAGGTGAAAGGTGATCGCGGGAAGGGAAGGGGACGCGGGAAGGAAACGGGGACGAATGGAAAAGAACACGCAGGGTTTTTTTTATTATTTATTTAAGTGGCATTAAGTGTATCAGCAAGTATAAAATATTAAATGTTCAGAAAACCATGTGTATGGGCTAAAATTTTAAATTAAAACGACTGATTTAAGTTGGAACACAAATTTCTCGCACGTGAATTTAAAATATCGGCTCAAAAAAAGCCCTTTTAAAAATTTTATTTTATATTTACATAGTTTGTAGGAAAATATTATTATTATTTCCATGAACTCACAAAAGATGCAAAGTTGCCTCTAAAATCAAGTAAAATAGAATGTCTTAATGTCCTACATTTCATAATTTAAAAAAATAATAAATAAAGAAGCACATACCGGCACTGCATTTTTTCTATACCCTTTGAATAGAAACTTTTTTTTCAACTTGCTTAAATAATCTCCTAAGTTTTGTGTGAAAGGGGCCGCGCAGTCGTCCATCTTAAAGCGATCCACTTCGACGCATGACGTGTAACATTTGGAAGCGGGACCTTTTAAACTCTCTCGACCCATCGCCTTGCACCCCAATGAGAGGGTTGGATTCATACGTCCGTCACTCCTGGACACATTAAGCCCAGATTCCTACCCATCCCTTATACATCTTTTTCCCAGAACTTCCTCTCCATCCTTTCCCTAAAACGACCATCCTCATAACATCTCCAAAGATGACATAGGCTCTGAGGGATTTGTTCCTTCTTTTTTCTAACATGAGCTTCAGAAGTCGACATTAAATTCTACGTGGTATTATATTTGTTTTTGTGAAGAAGTATATCTTTGATTTTGAAAACGATTCCATCTCGATGAACAACGGTATAAGTTATCATATCTACGCGATGAAAACCCATCTTACAAATATAACAATACGATTAGTAAACCGATATCTCACACTCGCTCAATACAACGCGAATGGAATCTACAATTTTAATGCCTCTAATGCTTATTGGAATTGTCTGAGGAAACTTAATTGGTTAACTGTCAATGATATAATTAATTGACTCAACGGAAATATGAAAAACGATTTCAACCGAATAATTCGATGTGGTTGTACATACACTTTCAATACGTTTATGTATGTATTTCTGTTAATTTGAAGTTAAAACAAAACAATTTTAATATATTTTTTTGTTATAATAGCTCCACACAGGAGGCCCTGAAGAAGATAATTCCCCTCAGGGTATATGTCATCTTTGGGAATGGATTATTTTTAGAAAAGGAAGGAGAGGATATTCTGGAAAGGAAAAGTGTATGAGGGGTGATGTTCCGAGAGAGCCCTGCTGGAGAAGTCAAAAGGCCTCCCTCGACCAGTCTCTACCGATCTGGCCAGCCACGCAATTGGTGGGCTGATGAATCCGTTGCCAAGACCCGGACAAACCTCACACCTTGAATCCGGGCACCCCTGCTAAGTCACCAAACGTAGCGAACTACTTGGGGTGACCTATGGCAGAGGTGTTGGTTATACAATAAATGATTCCCGACGGTACCCGAACCCGCCCACCAATACCTAAACACAATTAATAATATTTTATTATATAACATACATGGTGTTAAGGTACATACTTGACTTACTTTAACCAGTGATTACTGACATTATTTGGAGTAAAAAATAAAATTTTGGTGTCCGGTGACTTTTTTCAAATTTTTTCTTCAAAATTATACAATTATTTTTTTACATGACGTCACTGGTCACTCAGCCGAGTAACCGCCCCACTACTTTCCCCATTCCCAACTGTCCTACACCTACTATTTTGTATGTTTTTGTAGAAAATAAAAACACCAAAAATGTCACCGGAAACCAAAATTTTATTTTTTACTCCAAATAATGTCAGGAATCACGGGTTAAATAAAGTAAGTCAAGTACGTACCTTAACCTCCTGTATGGAAAGGGTATGATAATATTATATACGGTCAAGAATGAATGGTATACATACTGTAAATTAATGATTTATGTATTACAATGTTTCGTAAACTAGGAGAAACTATTGAGGAATTTATGTGGTTTTTTTGTCCTATTTTGAATTGATCGTATTATTCCAAGAGCCACTTTTCCGCCTCCCTCCCTCCCTTGTCCCCCTCCCGCGAACCCCCCCTCCATAATTCCTCTTCACCCCTTTCGGATTCCCCTCTCCCTCACGACTTTTTTCCCTTCCGCTAAACTCTTTGACCTACTTAAATTTTTTTAATGCAAAATTCATAAAGCCAGAGCTCGCGGTATGAAATATACTTTACAACCTATTTTCATACCTACCAAATAAACATAAAAAATTTCATAAAAATCGGTCCAGCCGTTTCGTAGGAGTGCGACCACAAACATTGTGACACGAGATTTTTATATATTAGATTTATTTAAATGTTAGATAATTACAAAAGTGACGTTAAACTGCTAGAAAAATAACATATATAATTAAAAATTTATTTTCGCTCTCCTGAACAATTAACATTATTTTGTCCTGCATTTCAAATTTCCGCTATCGATATATTATTGTATAACATTCTTCTTATTCTTCTTCCTTGCACTGTCCCAACTCATTGCCTAGGTAGGCTGTTGGGGTCGGCTCTCCTCGTTCTCAGGTTGTAGCTTCTTCGGTTCTGGGTATCGCTCTCTTCCAGGCCGTTTCTACTTAGGATTTTAGAGCTTTAAGTCATCCAAGAGTTCTTTGGTCTTCCTCTGGATGACTGTCGATGAAGCTCCATACACATTGCCTGCTTCTCTGTGTGGTCTGGTGGTCTCCGTTTTATGTGACCATACCATCTCAACTGTCGTTTCTCTAGCTTATTGTTTATGTCTGTGACACCCAGGCTACCACGAATGCGTGAACTTTTAATTTTATTTTTTAGTGACACTCCTGCCGACCATCTAAGCATTCGCATTTCTGCTGATTCAAGTTGCCTGGTGTAGGAGTTGTACATGGTCCAGCATTCGGAGCCATACATTATTGTATATTGTATAACATTATTATTTTAAATTGCTAAATTGTTAAAAAATTGCTAAAAAATAAAGATATGAAAACTTTTGCACCCTTTGTTTTTATCCAGACCGAAACATGTCTGTTTATAGGAACTTAATTTGTACAACAGAACACATTTTGTAGCTTTGTCAACGTTTGGCATAGGAAATACAATAATTTTTAGCAAATTTTCACGTCATTGTAACGTAAAAGATTTTATAAGTTTCTTTTTATTAAGCAGATCTGCACTCATACCAGTCATGTAGGTAATGAAGAATGAAGCCATGAGATGCAACGACTTCTTCTGGCAACAGTTGGGTATTTGTTTCCTTTCATGACGCGACCGAGTTATAGAAATATTTTTATATTCAGTTGTAAAGTTTGACATTTCGGTGAAGATTTTATGATAAAACCATAAAATAACAGAATAAAGTATTATGATACATATACGGTATAAATACGTCAACAAGTGAGACAGCTGTCATAAGATATTGTGACAAAGTGTATAAATGTCAAGCGAGCCAAAGTCTGTCAAATAAAATCTTTTATTAGGTATTATTTCGTTTATTGGGTTTCCTGCCTTGCCAACAATAACTTTCTTTCTGTATCACGCACATTCTGTTGCTGGATCTTGATAGCTGTCTCACTTATGAACGTTTACGATACTTGTATTAAAAAAATATATTGAGAAAAAAAAACGACTGTAATTTTCAAAAAAGAAAATATTTTTTCACCAATAAGCCATGTAGTTAATATTTAGGTTGTTGAAATTGGATTCTTAAAATAATACCTCCTTCTTCACAACAAAACAATGTTTCTTCAAATTTCGCAAAATCACTTTGTGGCATCATTTTGAATTAAATTAAAACAAATAACTTTGTTTAAACCACTAATATAATCACAATTACCTACATGTTTCAAAACCGATGGTTTCTTCGTCAGGGTAGTAATGACATTAGTAACAAAATAAACAAACAAGTATAGACTAAAAAGAACTATGGACAAAAATATTTTAGAGAGAGGTGATTAATTAATAAAAAATATCGTAAAAAACAATTATTTAAAATTAAATATAAAAATTATTTTAAAAATATGAAAAATTACATTATATAAATTATCAAAACATAATAAAGATGTTTAAACAACAAAAATAAATTATTTTAAATATAATTATTAATAAGAAAATAAATTTAAGAGATGGCTATTTTAAAAAAATATTTGGTTATTAATAATATTTAATTTGCTATTAACACTTTTTCTAATTTCTAAAATTTCTAAGTTTGCTAATTGTAAATCTGTTGAGTTTGTGTGTAAAATTTTTAACCCTTTATTTATATCAAAAGAATGATTTGTTTCTAAAATGTGATTGGCAAATTCAGAATAATTATTATTATTCAAACACCTTAGATGTTCTTTAACTCTAATATTAAAATTTCTAGAAGTCTTTCCAATATAAAAAAAGTTACAATCATTACACATTAATTTATAAACTCCAGATTTGTTCAAAAAATCACCCTTATCCTTGTTATTTAAAATATAATTTTTTAATTTGTTATTTGTGTAAAAGGCTGGGTTAATATTATCTGGCATGTTTTTAATTAATAAATTTGAAGTATTATTATTTAAAAATAATATTTTTCTCCAATTATTATTATTGTCAATCACATGTGGATAAACATAAGAGTTAATAAACTTTTTCTTATATTTTTTGTTTAACATATTGTCTATTAATTTAGTATTATAACCGTTATTAATTGCAATTTGTTTTATAATATTTAATTCTGTGTTAAAATTATCAAAAGATAATGGAACATTAATTAATCTGCTAAGTAAGGTATGAAAAGCTGCTAATTTTTGTGAAATTGGATGGTTCGATGTATTATGTATAACGATATCCGTATATGTGTCTTTTGGCGGGAACATGTAAGAATAATTTGTTGGTATACGTAATTTCGTACGTATACTAACAAATTATTCTTACATTTTCTCGCTAATAAACATTGAAATACTGTTAATTTGTTCGTAAGAACTTCAGTCCCGTTTTTTACCGTTTTTACTATTAAAATTATCGTTTTTTTCGAATAAAATTTTCTCCGTGTATGCTCTCAAAATCTCTCTGATTCTCTAAAGCCCATCGTCCACGTAGCTATTTACAAGCGACGCTACCGCTACCTGTCATACAATTTTGCTAGTGCAGCGCCTAGCGGCGATTTCAAATACTAATAATAGTATTGAAAATACAGACGAGCGGCGATCGCGTCGCTTTAACGTAGCTCCATGGAAGAACGGCGTAAATCTCGTGGTTCTCTCCCACCGGTACCCACTATAGAGGGGCGACCCTATATACTACCGACATCTGTCGAATTAGTCTTTAACCTCTAAGATCTACCTACACCAGAGCCATCTGTGTTTTATAGCTACATAGGGGCGACCCTATATATTACCGACATCTGTCGAATTAGTCTTTGACCTCTAAGATCTATCTAAGCCATCTGTGTTTTATAGCTCGAATAATCACAATTATCTTTGCATTGCTTGATATTTTCACAGTTTAAACCAGTCTAGGAACTGTACACTTTGGCCTGTGAAAAGAGAAAATATTTATCTTTCTGTTCCATGGATGTTAGCGGGGTAATTTTTAATTCAAAATTTGTTTAAACTTAATAATGAAAAAAATCAAACCGATCCACAGATTTTTTTTAACCACCCCACGGAGTTTTTCGGTATTAGCGCAACACACAGCGCATGTAGGAAGATTGAACGAAATAGATTTAAATAATATGGCAGCCTCATTATATTAAATTTTCTGGATAACTTTTAACTTTATTTATAGCAACAAAGTCACCTGTACCCATTACATACTTTCAGATATCTACGTACACTAAACTACACTACCAGCGTATCCCTGCTATCCTTATTATACAATAAAAAATATTCTACGATTTTCAAAATATCTTTGTTAATGGATAGTTATCGCTAGGATTCAAAGAAATTCTTTATTTCAAGATCCGGAAATCGTCTTGCATTGAGCACTTGAGCACGCACGTTGTAAAAATAAATCATTGAGTTTCTAAAAGATTTCCACATGTAGAATATAATCATACAGGTACGGAAATAAATGTCCCTATTAGGTATAAACTCAGTTTGAAATTTTACGAACATGCCGGCACTGTTCGAAGCACGGGAAAGCTTAGAATTCTCGGGATATTCAAGGATTCGAAAATGGAACGAAAAGGTTATATCTTTTGTTCGATGGCTTACTGCAGGAAGTAAGGGAAAAATATGGGTCGGAGTTTTATAAGCGTAAATATTCAAGGTTAGTTGCGCTTTAAAATGTGTGTTCGTGTTTATTGATTTTGTAGGGGTAGAGTGCTATTGATACTGTACACGCTGATAGGTTAGCTTAAAATAATAATCATTGCACTTTTGTTAATTTCTTGTTTATAAACTGTTTACTGGTTGCGGAATTCCATTCCAATAAAAAGTGCAAGTTCCACCTCGGAACAGGCTCAGCCTAGTGAGGTGGCATATACCTAAAAAAATGTACATAACATGTATTTTTTGGTTAATAAATAATAAAAAAAAAATAAAAATAAAAAAATAGTGGCGGTTTGCAGGGTTGAAAAGTGGAGAGTCACAATTTTTGAAGTAAGTCTTCTTTAGGGGCATCACGACGAGTAAGGCGATCCGCTCACTGAGGCAACTGAAAACTGTCAACTGGCAACTGTCTTTGTATGATAATGTGATGGCCCGCACACTACAAAATCACTCAAAAACCCGTTGCCAATGGTAACGCAAGCGGTGACTTGCGATTCGCACTGCTGATTGTCTTGGCCGGCCGTTGCTAGTTGCCACCTGTCAGCTGATTGTCATTCGTCTATGGTTAAACAACCTTTTGACCAATCAAGACATAGAAACCAGCTGGTTTTAGTTTGGTTTCAGTTGCCCTGTCAGCGGAGCGCAACTAAATTATTTTTTGGACGGAAATAACATCTTAAAACGGAAATTAGGTTCGAATAATATATCATCATATTAATGTCGTAGGTATAGCAACCACGAGTGTGAAGCCTAGCAACGAATAACAAAACGTCAAACGTCAGACGTCACCCGTTTATTTTTGTTTATTAATGTACGAGTATAATGAGAGTTCAGCAGGTTTTTGTTATGTTTTGTTGATTATTAGGTATATGATTTAACTTAACATTTTAGTTGAACCTTTTGATTTCTATTATATTTTACGATGAATATTCATCCTTTTTTCTCTCTGATTCTTGTGAATTCTAGCTATTGAGATTAAAAGTGGCAGTAATGTGACAATAAAATCATCTTGTTTAGAATTCAAATGGTATAATTATAAACGAATAAATCAACAACCTAATTATGTTCCGCCGCTTAAAAAATGTAAGTTTTTAGTTTTTAGTCAAATAAGTTTTACTTCAACCGCGCGTAAAGGTTAGGCGCACTCATTTTTTAAAAAGTAAGCATTATGTATACCTACACCTTCCTATATCTAGAAAATAAGACGATGGAACTATTACTTGCGTCTAACTATAATAATAGTATTAATGTGCAAACACATGATAGACTGTCAACTACAAATCAGCCCTACTAAATTATTCCAAATAACCGTACTACTGCCGTGTAGGTAGGTATCTACTGTTGCGTGCTATCGCAATTAATTATAAAACCAAACAAAACTTGGTCACTAGTGCGGAGCTAATCGTAAACGTAAATTTTTTGAGGCGCGCCTCAAACTAAACAAAGTGCTGCCGCGCAACGGCTACCGTTCATTTCGATTCCGTGAAACTTCCCTACGGTAACTCCGCTTACATGATAACGAGGCGGGCCCTAACTCCGCCTCACAGTGTATTATTGTACTGCGTTGTGTAGTAGCTCGGCGCAGCGAGCAAAAATCCATGTATGGCTGGCCGCATTGCTTTGATGTGATAAGTTACACAAAATAAATACAACCAGTCCAAGTGAAATATGAAAATAATCATGGGTAATATTTAAAATGAGATACCTTGGTAACATTTTAAATAATTTTTTGCTATATTTTGGATGTGTGGATATATATGTAATATAGAATTCAATCTTGTAACTTTTCCCCCTTTTCTTTTCTACTTTATTGGGGAGGCGCAGCCTCCCCTATTTCGTACATTTGTCAAACATTTTAAAAGTGAAATTGCTACGCGTTCAGTAATCGAATCAGAAATAATTTTGCGTGGTGTGAAAAACAAAAGCTATTGCCTAATCTCTATTTGGTTATTAAAGGAATTTATTTCTTATCTGAAAGAAATCTGTAATAATATTACGACACATGGTTTGTTTGATAGCGTCAAGTAACGTTATTTGTATAGTAGGATGATGATTATTTGGAATACTTTTAAGTAACTAGATTACTCCTAAATTACTCAACCCTGTTGTAAACGAATATAATTTTAATTGTATTTAAACTATACGAGTAACGCACATAAAAAGTTTAAAATTATGAATTTTTACTTCATACCATTTCTGTTTTCTTTATGACTGTGTATAATGAATAGCTATTATGAATAAGCATTACAATTTTACCTCATAGAATTTAATGATTCAACTAACGATTCAAAAGGTTAAACTCGTAGTACTTTCATTCTATAGTTTGTAAATAGTGAAATGAATGAAAATGTTTTATTCCACATTTATTTGAAAATATGACGTAAATCTGTTGATAAACCGGATGCAAGACGTAAATTATTTACATCCTCTCAAAGCTATAAAAAATTGCAATCGAAACCGGAAGAGTACCTGGAAAGTGATACATTTCAGAGTTTCCAGGTGTGGGAAGATTTTAGGGTAAGAAGCTGTTACTTTCAAACTATTTTTATAACTTTCGTCCTTCCTGTTTTGTTTGAAATGAGAATCTCAAATTTACGTTTATGGTTAAAAAGGTTGTGATTAAGAAAGTTTTGTGAATTTTTTTAAGAAGGACCAATTTTTTAATGAAGAAAGTGATTCCTGCTTTAAAAAAAATTAATACTATAATATTGCAAGAAAAATTAAGATCTTTGATGTAGGTAAATAAATAACGCACCAAGGATGTGTGTAATTTATTTTGTCAGATTTTTTTTTTATTTCTTTCTAAGACCCAACGTCAAATAGTAGGAATATGTAGTATTAATGAAAATGTATTTCAATATCTCTCAACAGGTGTTTTTAGTACAGGTATATGTATATATGATGTGTCTCAACCGAGGTCAATAAGTGGTACTATATGAGATGTTCAACTGTCGCCCGTTCGGATCTTATATAAGAACGGTTACGTAGACAGCCGATAATTTTCGAGCTACATGTGGGCACCCTCCGTGACCACTTGCTCTGCTCCAGATTAACACATAGCATCCTTTAGAATGGATGTTCAGTCCAGGTAAATATTCATTGTCACGACTAGGACTAGTCTCTAGGTCTAGATGATCCGAAGTATTATTGGAACTCCCGATCATCAAAGTTGTATGATTCATCGTAGAAAACAAGAGAACACCACAGTATATTTTTTCAGTTATTTGAACTTTTACAACAAAATCTATAAACAAATGGCATTTGTTTAAATTTGGTTCAATATACAGAAACGTGGGATACTGTTAATACGCAAATTTACATTTAAAACTCTGTTTTATCAGTAAGATAATAATGCGAAGCAAGTATCAATTTCAGTTTCCGGAAATTTAAAATAGATGCATTGGTTAAAATTAAAATCGATTGTACAATGGTGGCCTTTTTTATTAATGTGAAAGTTTAATGGTTAGATTTTTATTCTCTTATCTCAAAAAATGTTCTTAGTTTGGTTTAACAAAAAAAAAACATAAAGAGAACTATCGTATAAAGACTGTTTAAAAATATGGAATGAAAGTTATAATGTTTGTCCCAATATTAACAAACCACAAGATTTAGGAGCATGAAAATAATTTCGGAAGTAAACTTATAATCCGAATAAAAAATATTCATCATTATTCTCACTTTCCTCCTCAAATCTGACAGGCTTTTAAAAAATTATATTAAACTCGCGAAAAAAATGTATCTTACGCCACACTTATAATCAAAGCCGACAGTCAATAAAGAAAATATTATTTTTAACAGTTTTGCTAAACAAACAATTTTATATCCTCCCACATCATCTGTCATTTTCGCTGTCCATAATTGTAAACTTAAACATTCAAAAAGATACAAATATTGGAACATTTTCCAAATGAACAATGACGAGCAAGAAACGGTGTAGGCTGCCAGATAAATTCACCCAGTAGCGTAGCGATCAAATCCCTGCCAACCGGGAAATCAGCTTTCCGGGCCCCAAATCTTCTCAAAAGGTTCAAGGATAACTGCCTACAGATAATTGACCTCGCACAGTTGCCCTCGGATCATTACCCTTAACAATTTATACATCAAAAGTGCTACACTTATCAAAAAGTTCAAAATGGCCTAACCCTTCAATCTATTCGGTATGTAATCGCCGTTGAGCATCAATCACGTAAATGAAGAGTAATGTTAACCTAATAGGTTACTTCCACTTTTTTATTGCTTAAAAAAACTAAGAAAAAAATTACGCTGATTTTGGCATTTTTATTTTATTTTTATGATGACGAATAAATTTTCTACCGCCAGTCTAAGTTTCTCATTTTTGAAATACCGCCAAAACGATATTTTGGGGCGGGGCTATCGTGCGACATCATAAGCGTCGGCCGGCTTCTGACACATTTCTGACAGTAGTACATTGTTGTTTGTTGACGTGCATATTTGGTGCCCGTGCCAATCACGGGCCGTTTTGGTTTTGTCGGTTTTTGATCGTTTTTAAAATCAATAAATCTTTAAATATTCCATACATTTTCAACATAATCGCTCGTTTGTGAAAATACCATATTGTGCTCTGTAAAACTATATTGTAAAAATGAAATGATTTTTTGGCATATAAACCATTTACAAATGACACGAAAATTTGCTGTGTTGGGGTAATTATGTGATGTACCTATTTCAACCACTGGAGCGATTTTTGCCTTATATATGCGCTATTTTAAATGTCTCCGATTGCTTTTCTCAAATCTGAACTTCATAGACTATATTAGAACGATGTTAAAAATATATTTTTAGAATTTCTGATCAGCTGTTGACGGTTAAAATTTAGTCCTTTTTCCAAAGATATTATGTATCTTTCGTTATCCGCGCGGTTATAAACTTTACAATTTTTTTATAAATCCTACAAATATGAGATAAACGGTAAAATACAGGTTAATTTATTGGTTATATAGCACTTTAATAAGTTTTTATGTCTCCATATTAAAATTCGAAGGTATGATATTTTTAATAATGGCGAACAATTTAAAAAATGATCGTCTGGAAATGTCGAGCAATCGAGGCAAATTTATTTATTTCGCGTGTTACAAACTGTTACACTCCAGTGGTTACAATCGAATTATTCATTATGAAAGCAAGTATGGGGGAAATGGTAAGGGAAGATTTTAACAGCCCTTGTCCTAAAACTTTCACTCAATTATCGGTATTTTTTTATTGTTTCCTTGTTTCTTCATTTGGGGTCAGTTTGGGGGTCATGATACCTTTATAACAAATGTAATTAAAATGCATATTTTACGGTGCTTATATCAATTTAATCTTTGTATGAGTTTAACCATTCGAAAGATAGCTACCCAAATACGGTTAGATTCTTGACCAGTATAATCTGGAAGTCACAGGTTCAATTCCCGGCGTGCTTAATTTATTTTAGTTGAAATAAATTGTTCTGTTTTACACTGAATTCATTCGAACTAATACAATACTATTTTGAGAGCGGAAGATAGGTATTATTTGTATCGCCCTGGTGAAAGACCACAAATAAGAAATAAATCGTTGCTTGAAATGACTTTAACTTGTTTGGTATTCAGATCTTAATGGTCAGGTAATTTTCAACTTTCTCCTCCCCATCTCCTCACCACTCCACTACCTTCCGCGTCACAAATGATGGTTAATTGTTATGAGTAGTTAGAATTTCCACATGAAATAATGTCTTAAATTAAAGCAACCAAATGCAAGCTACTCAACCAAAGTTTAAATAAAAGTTACATTTTTTAAATTTCTGAAAAAAACGGAACAATTTTATCAGCTATACCCTTAACTTACATACCAAACTTATATCCTAACTTTCCTTAGTTTTATGTATATTTATTTATTGCTTCTCACTAAACGTAATTTATCAAACAAAAAAATTAACCCCACTAGACTAATAGCCTGTATTAAAAGCGATTGACCAGCGGCTGAGAATAAAAGTTTAAAAATGCATGCAACTGTACAGGGAGGTTCCAATGAGAAATATCGATTATTCCCCGTATCAATTTTTTTAAATTATAAATTTATTACCGATTTATTTCATTAAAAACATGCTTTAATATATACCTACATTCAAGTAAGCAATAAAAATGCTCTAAACGCACGATATAAATTATTAAATATCGTGTACTTCTTGTAAGTATTTTTTGATAATAAGTACTTATAATTTTTCAATAACGTCTAACAAAATAAGCGTGTAAATTTTTTAAAAATATTTTAGTTTTTTAGACCTTAAATAAATAGAAAAACTGAGGTATTTTTGTCACAAAACACGTTCTCGGATTAATTTTTTTATGATTTTAATTTAACAAAAATTTAAATTCTTAAAACTGTGTTTACTAGATTATATATTGATTTATTTTGTTGTATGATTATATGATTAGAAATTTGTGTTGTTTAATAGAATCTATGGTTAAAAATTGAACAAATCTGCCAACGACCAACGGTATAACCTTAGTATATTAAAAATAAACGTAGTTTATCAAAATTTAAAAACTGCGTGTATAAGATAAAATAACAATCTTTCAAAATCAGTTTATGTTTATTTGTAAACTAGAGTCAATAAGTCTAGAATTTGATTTAAAAAGGACTATTTTCCGGCATTATCTGGTAATGCCCTCTTAAAGTTAACATTTACATATTTGAGTGAAGCAGCATACAAAAATTCTATACAGAAACAATAAAATATTACAGGGTGAAAGAAAAAAAAATATATGCGTGACCAGGGGTAAGTAAAAAATGAATTGTAATAATATTTACCATAAATAAATCATTAATCACTATTCCCACCAAGAATGATCAAAGTAAATGATCAAACAAGGCTAAAACTCGGATTTTCGAAAATGGAACTTGTATAAAACATTATTATTTAAAAAAAGGACAAGAAAAAATACTATACTTTTTATAATTTGAAAGCGTGGTGAATGTTGGGTGCATACACCTTTATAAAAATGAGGCTCCGTACGTGTGCTAAAATGTTTTGTGGTCTATTATTTTTAATATTACCATGATTAAATGGGAAATAATATTTTACATAGCTTCCTACCCATCTACGAGTAATCTCTCAGCATTAATGGGAAGGCCTACAGTGTGAGAATTATTTTTTTCTGTTCGTGATGCTAAAGTTATACTTTTATGCCTCCGGTTTTGTAAAAAATCACCTCAAGGGCGCTTGGATAATTTATCTTCGTAATATGATGTTAAATCTTACCTGTAAATGTTCACATTCCTCTCACCTTTAAAAATGAAAATACATGCCCGCAAGAATGCTAAGTTTCTTATTTCAATAAATTCATCAAATAGAATATTGTTAACGCTTTGCAGACTGGTACCGATATGTTATGAACATAATATTCTAATATTAAATTTGGTATTCCCAGAATTACGTCGAATTACAACATTTTTAAATGATTTCAATATGTTTAAATTGTCATACAGAAGGATTTTTCTCTGAGTTGGTAATTTTATATATAATATTAAATGATGTAAGTTGATAGTCCAATTCTTGCATTGTTTAGCTTTTGGATTCCACTAGGTAAAACTAGAATATTAGAAATCTGATTTATTTGACTATGGAAATTTTGGGACTAACTACCATATGTATTCCTCTTTGCCCAGATTACTAATGGAGGAAAATAATTATACCAATTCAGTTGACATCCTCAATTTGTCACTAAACAAATACAAAATGTTGTTTTTGAAGCAGTTCAGTAATGAACAATAAATATTGTATAATTTTTACTATCCGTATCTTAAAGTCCATAAAAAGACTTTAATAAATAAATAAACAACTGAATAAAACTATACGATCTGACACTCAAAAAGCGTTTCTTATTGCAACAAAGAACAAAGAGCCCAAGAAGCACCAGATATTGAAAATAATACTTCATTATTAATAACTCATTTGTCAAAAATGTTAGTTAACTACTTGTTATCTAAGCGCCATATTATGAATAGTGAAAATCACTGCCTCTGAAATTATTCACATATATTCAGTCTAAAGCTAACTTCAGAACAAAGAATATATATTATTTTCCAGGGTGGCAAAAACACAAACGGTGAAAAAAACACCTGGCTGCAACTTTCGTGTTAAAATTGTTTCTGAATCTGGATGGAAATATTTGCATGGTACTGACAGAATCCCGTTGTAAATGGAACTAAATGGAGCTTCCGAAAAATATTTCATAAACTGAAAACTGAATACAAACCGATAGAGGCTGGTTTTCTCTACATCAGTGGTTTTCAAATTTATTAAAGGCGCGACGCCCTTTTAGTAAAAAATTGTATTTCTTGTGTATAATTTCAATTTTTTTTTGTGACTACATTTCAAACTTTTCGATTCAAAGATTTCACACTATGGGAAATCGTTGATGTTAACACAAAAGCAAAACGTTACTCTCCAAAAGTACTGTTTCGTTAATCACAAAAAAACCGATCAAAGAATACTAGGCATTTTTCGTGTGATTTTTTAGTAATAACTTAAAAAGTATACTTAATCCAAAGTGAAGTATTATAATAAAAAAAATGTTATACTAATGTTATACTAATTGGTCATGTTGAATGTATTTTGAATTCAGGCTTGTGATTGACTTTTGTGAAGAGTGGTAATTTTGCTTGTTAGTCGCTGTGGAGAGTGGTGATTTTCATCTAAACCCTATTTTCATTTCGATTCTTCCATGATTTTCGGTTGATTTTTCCAAGGACCTAAAAAATCACCTTATGGCTATGGATATTGCGCATATATTGGCATTTGTAACTCGATTTTGTCATTTTTGGATAGTGGCGTTTTTGCTTTTAAACCACATAATATTTAATGTTAACTTGGCGAGTTTTGTGTATCATCTAAATAATAAAATAGGAGTATTAATTCCAACAAGATTCCTGAACAAAAATTGTATTTTTTGTAAATCCTCACATCGCTGTATTTTTTCGTCTTTGTTTCTAGTATTTTTTTATTTTTATTATTTCTTTCTTATGTTTTATAATTGTCATGTTAAAATTGTATTACCTATATGTAAACGCCCTCTGAGGGTTAAACGAATAAAATAATTTCTTCAATCTTCCCAAATTTACTCTGTGGCGTCATTTTTAATTAAATGAAAACAAATGATTTTGTGTACACTGCTTACATAATCACATTAAAATTATCGACGTTTTTCGAAACCAACAGTTTCTTCATCAGAAAAATAAGAACATGAACATGAAATATGTAACCATTTATCATTTTACCACGTGTAGTCCAAAATTGGCTGAACGATATTTTTTTATCTCCAGTACTTACGAGGAAGAACTACTATATATTCTCATCTAATTCAGTGAACGAATAAAAAGCTTCAAAATATCTTTTTTTTTTCTTCAATCTTTGCAAAATTACTTTGTGGCATCGTTTTAATTAAATAAAGCAAATTACTTCGTATAAACCACTACAATCAGATGTTATAATATCTACATGTTTCAAAAACGATGGTTACATGAATAATAACATGAATATTCATGTTATTATCCAGAAGAAGAAAACCATCGGTTTTGAAAATTGTAGATATTATAACATGTGATTATAGTGGTTTACACAAAGTAATTTATTTCATTTAATTAAAATGATGCCACAAAGTAATTTTGCAAAGATTGAAGAAAGAAAATAAAACATTTTGAAGGTTTTTATTCATCCACCGAATTAGATGAGAATATTCGTCTTCGAGACCGTAGTTCTTCCTCGTAAGTACTGGCGATAAAAAATATCGTTCTCCCTATTTAGAACTACATGTGGTAAAATGATAAATGGTTACATATTTCAAAATAAGTGGGATGTGCCCGTAAAAATATATTTATCCCAGTGAAAATTTCCTGATACTGAGGTAAGTGATACATGCATGAATGTATGAGAGAAATGTTCATATTGATGATATGGTGTTTACGGAGAGAATCGCCGGTATAGAGACGAAAGCTGGCAAAGCTTACCATATACGATTTACCATAATAGTCCAGGAAGTTGAGTATCATTTCATTAGGTACTTGAATATTTAGAACTAAAGTACTAAAATGGGTAGAAATTATTGCATAATCTGAACGAGGATAATGTATGTAGATATATGAAGGTAATTTTAGAAGTAAAATATACTATTATTCAGAAAGTTTTTTTTAACCTTTACTTCACACAAGAGGCCTTGAGGAAAATTATTTCTTCTTTGGAGATGCTGTGTGGAGGGTCTTTTTGCAGCGAAATTTTAATTAAATGAAGACAAATCAATTTGCAAAATACTTATTTAATTAAAATTATCAACATGTTTCAAAACCACGGTTTCTTCATCAGGATAATATGAAAATTAAAATTTTAATCCTAATGATATCCTGATTTACCCCTCATACATTTTTCCTTCAAAAAAATGTCTTGTCTTTCTTTCTTAAAAATATCCTTATCACAGCATCCCCAATGATGAAATAGACCTTGAAGGGAATTATTTTCTCAGGGCTTCCTCGTTATGTAAAAAAAACGAAAATTCACTAATATTTTCAATTTTTGTTTCTTCCTATTTCACTTTTTCTTTCTATAAACTCATCCCCAGCACCCCAATCCATTTTGCTTCCCTAATGGAGATATTATGATCTTATATTATGCCAGAATGTACGGTGATCAATTCTGCGCTTCTGAAAAAAGGTTACAATATATCACGTGTGACGAATCGCAAGTATCAGTCGAAAGGCTGCTAGCTCATACTAGTTTCCCCACGAAATTCGTGTGCCCGAGGTGAATCATTTGTTGGCAGATCGTTGTTACATCAAACATTGCCAGTCACCATGGCGCCACAGATTAATGTATATTTAAAAAATGTATAATCATTGTTACAATCTTTGGCTACGAATCCAGAGATCGCGGGTTCAAATCCCGGCATGCACAAGTAAAATGTATTTATTTTATAAATTGATAAACTAATGTCTAAGACAAGATTTTATGCATATCACAAACTGTAACAATTATTATAAGCAATAATTATTAGCCTGAAACGGGAGCCGGGACTCGAACACTCGAGTCCCGTCGGCGGCATGTATCTTTTCTCGGGAAGTTTTTTTCACTATGGATGAGTGTTTCAGACTAATAATTATTGCTTATAGTAATTGTTAAAATTTATTTGTGTTATTTCACAATTTAGCCATTCGAGCGATTGTTTTTATTTTTATTTGGCCATTCGATTTAATTAATATCATTCCTAAAAATATTAATATGGAAATATATAAACTGTTTACTGCGGTTTAAAGCTAATAAATCAGCCTAGATTTCATCGCTTATCCCATATTTGTAGGTTCGTTAAATGTGGTCCAATTTTGGACCGATAT
This sequence comes from Limnephilus auricula, assembly GCA_951813805.1. Lineage (NCBI taxonomy): Eukaryota > Metazoa > Arthropoda > Insecta > Trichoptera > Limnephilidae > Limnephilus > Limnephilus auricula. Next base: position 38,999,922 of record OX638388.1, read on the forward strand.
CAATCACAGAAAAATAAAAGCGGTCAAAATGTGAACCTAAATCACTCCAGTGGATTAAAAATATTATATAGTATATTTTTTGCTGCACATACTAGAGTGACAGAAAAATTCAGATCAAAGACCACCATCCCAAATCAAAACTTGGAATGACTTAAGCTGTGTTTGGCGACCAGATCTAAATAGTTAGGTACTCTCCCTCCTTTCTCTACACAATATTATCAATAATATCAGTTTATGCTTATGTATATGTTATGATATGTTTAATTTGATTTAATTTCTTTTCTCTTCCCACTACCTTTAGCCTCACAATACACCCTAATTGGGGATGCCACATTCTTACTGGCTCCGGATGGTGGGGATCAATTATAGTGTATAGCATATAGCATAATACATAAAAAAATTCACCCTAAAAAATTGTACCAACCTCAAGAAAGTTTGTACAATAAGTCCGTCGTAAATATTTTCGTCGATAATGTGTACGGATTCAGAAAAAAGTTCTGGCGCTGTTAAAAAATATGTTTAACTAATTATATTGTGTCAATTGCCTCTCTTTGCATGCCTCTCGTGATTTCAATGTCTCTTGCCTCTCATTGTAATATGTGTTACTTGAGGAGCTTGTATAAAATTTTGTATTTTTTTATTTTTTTATTACTTATTTTTATTTTTTTTATTATTTGTGATTTTTATGTTTTTCTAATTGTATGTATCTGTATTTAATTGTACGTATATGTATTTAATTGAATGTAGTTGTAGATTTTTTGTAATTGTATGTCTCTATTTGTACAATAACTGAGTTTTTATAATTGGATGTTCTCACGTAAGTGCGAACATCTGTAAAAACCCAGTATAAATAAATAAATAAAAAAATCTTCCGAATGTCTTTGACTAACAACTATGTACATATATATTACATGTTAATTTGATATACGTTCATTTAAGAGGGTATTACCAGAGAATACCGGAAATTAGTCCTTTTTAAATCAAAATCATTGACTCTTTTTTACAAAAAAACTTTTTATTTTATCTGGTACACGCAGTTTTAAAATTTTGAAAAACTAAGTGTATTTTTAGTACACTAAGGTTATACCGTTGGTCGTTGGCAGGTTTGTTCAATTTTCAAACGATAGATTCTATTAAACAACACAAATTTCAAATCATATAATCATACAATAAAATAAATAAATACATAATCTAGTCAACACAGTTTTCAAAATTTAAATTTTAGTTATATTAAATTAAAATCATTAAAAAATTAATCCGAGAACGTGTTTTGTGATAAAAATATCTCAGTTTTTATATTTATTTAATGTGTTACAAACTAAAATATTTAAAAAAAAATTTTACACACTTATTTTGTTTAGACATTATTTAAAAATCATAAATACTTATGATCAAAAAATACTTACAAGAAGTACACTATATTTAATAATTTATCATCGTGCGTTTTGAGCATTTTTATTGCTTACTTGAATGTAGGTATATATTAAAGCAAGTTTTGAATGGAATAAATCGATATTAAATTTTTTATTACAAATATTTGATACTCATTGGAACCTCCATGTACAGTTGCAAGCATTTTTAAACTTTTCTTCTCAGCTGCTGGTCAATCGCTCTTAAGTGAAACGGCTGTGCGGCCTCTTTCGTACAAAAATAATTTTGAATTTAAGGCAAAAAAACCTAAACCAAATTAAATAATATTTTTTTTTATCAAAAGGTTTAGTTAAGTTTTGGTATGGAAATGTGCTAATTTATTTATTTATTTTGTAAATAAAAAAAAATATACGTCTTTAAGAAATCAATTTTGCTTGATTTTAGTGGCAACTTTGGCATTTTTTGTGTGTAATTTTAATTATAAAAAAATAATCTTCCTCACTGTTAATATAATGAAAAAAAAACAAGGAAAAAAGTTTTTCTTGGATATACATGAGACAAATTTGCATTCACGTAAATCAGTCATTTGTAATTATTACAATGTCAATATGTATTACACTGCACCGAACCTTTTATATGCTCAAATAATCACAATAATACATTATTATTAGTATTTTAACGTAATATCTAATAATACGAATTGACCACATGCCACAATAACAGATGTCAGGGAGCAAAGGGAATATTTGCTTTGAGAGAATTATCAATACACGTGTCGATGGACAAACATTATTTCAATAGATTATTAGACAATACGCCGAACCGAATACGTTAGGCCTATTAATGTTTGGGTTACGTGATTTGTAGTCGGATTAATCTAGAAATGCAATAATTACCTGTTTGACCTGAACAACGGAACAGTTGTCCGGGGGCCGGGAGTTTGATAGGTTTTGAGGTATTCGGGATATTTTGGATTGCAATATTATCTCATACTACCTTGATTAAATGAATTTTGGTCAATTAATTAACTTTTAGTCTAACAATATTATATTTATTATCAGTCACGGTGGCGGCTCGTGACTTTTGGTGAGCTAGGGTGCCAATAATAACAAAAATGGCATTATTGATGTCGTTGTAGCCGAAAATTTTTTTATTTTTTTTTTTAATTTGATTTCCTAAAAATCATCATACAAAAAAAAAATTAGAAAAAAAAAATTATTTTCGACTACAACGTCATCAACAATGCCATTTTTGTTAATATTAGCACTCTAGCTCAACAAAAGTCACGAGCCGCCACTGATTATTAATTATTGGTCATATAAGTAAACCTACTTTTGTGATACTGGATTCGACTGTAACCTTTTTATTTTTTGTGTCTTGGTCTGTCTCATAATTTATTTAGATTAATTTGTTCTTTTATAAATTAATTAATAAAATAACCGTACTTAACAAATTAAAAAAATAGTGTACTCGTATTTAGACGAGTTTATAAAAATATCGTGTTTACATAATAAGTGTCAAGTAAACTCTAGGGTAGGTTTTTGAAGTAAAAAATCTTTACGCACGCTTGACTTGGAGGGTAAGCTGGCAAATGGAGAGCGTTACGTAAAGTGTAGTCGGGCGAGGCGAACGGGCTATATCACACTGTAGGAGCAAGTGAGAGCACGCACATTTTCTTTCTCTCTTCCTCTCATAGCCAGTGCATGAAGATTATTCGTATTTCATTTCGTTCTTGAACAATTTTATAAATACTTTAGGAGCAAGAGAGAGCAGTGCGCGCGCACATTTTCTTTCTCTCTAGAAGTTTTACTTCAGTCCTGTGGTCTAAAGCACACTAGTTTTTTTTAAACTTACTTACACGCGTTACAATCAGAATAATTTGTTTTACTTTGCGATTTCTATTTCCGTTAGAAAGATATATTTGGTTTTTTTTAAAATATATTTCAAAACGCATTCAAAATGCGCTTTGAACTGATGGAAACAGAATACAAAAATATGAGAACGTCATCACAACAATAGCACTTCTGTGTTTCATCATTTAAATTTCGATTACGTTTAGCATTGTTGGAAGAGCAAGAAAAGTGCTTTAAAATTGTATTTCATCTCATGGAACCAGGAATTTTTGGAAGAAGTACAGCATGATGAGTACTGGATCTTCTGTTTACGTGAAAAGTCGACCTGTCCGAGTCGAAAGATTTTTTACTCTAAGACAATTTTCCTAACACTCTTTCGACATGCAGATTTATTTTTAAGAAGCTTATATTTGATAAACTTCCGAGGTTCCTTCAATACCCAAGTCATTTTTTGAGTCGTCAAAATGGTCCGTCTTTATTCGGAAAAATGTCATCCGAATAGATGGGCAAGTTGTTTGTGAGTTGCGATTATATCGACTTTGTAAGGAATAAATCAATGAAGCTAGTCACTAGTTTCCTTATTTTATTTGGAAAACCAACAGGTATAACATTTTACAATGTATGACAGAATATATACAAATTACTTAACCAATAATAGGTTTCTCAATGAAGTATCTGGGAATTATAATTAGTAGTGTATATGTAAGGTATGTAAGTAGTTATAGTAAAGTATCGAGAGATCGCCTGTGTGACTTCAGGAGTGTGGTGCAGTGTTAAAAATGTCAAATTGTGTATAGTATGCATAAATGAAGGAGTTTGCTTAGAATTGGTGTTGCATCGAGGGTGGCTAAAATTTTATCTGATCTGGTTCGTTAGTTGCATTAATTAACTCACAGTCATCTTTGCAGATGCAGTATGAATGGCATTTTAAAGAATAGGAAGGAGAGAAAGTTCAGGGAAGGAAAAGAGTATGAAGGGTGAGTAGGAATCTGGGGTGATGGACTAATGAATCCATTCTCATCAAATCCCAATGCGGAGCAAGGCGATTGGTCGAGAGAGTCCGGCTGGAGAGGTCAAAGGGTCTCCCTCAAGCGGCCTGTCCCTAACCGGCCTGACACACTTGTTGCCAGTTGGTTCCCAGACGCATCCGCCGCCAAGACCTTGAAAAACCTGACTAAGTCACTAAACATAAAAAAATACGTGGGGTGACCTAAGGGAGAGGTGTTTTTTGCAGGGGAGGCGGCATCCGCACCCGCCTCCCAAAATGTAAATGTTTAAATAGGGGATCAAACGGGTTACTAGCTTTTGTACACAGACTATAGTTTTTTCAGGTATTTTATTTATTTATTAGGAAAAGTTGACAGCAAATCTGATATTTAGGTTGAAGAAGAAATGCACCGATAGAGGTGTATTATGGGCGTGTCTATGTATCAAAAATAAGCTCAATTTCACCTCTCTTCTGGTGAAATTAATGAAAAATGTTTAAATGTTGATATGATACATTATCAAATTTCGTGGCCCTTCTGGAACCTAGGTGTCGAAGGGTCTAATGCAAATTGGCGAGTGTTCCTTCAAATGGGTATTGATCGTACTTCTAGGTACATCAATTCAGTTTGGCTATCAAACTCAACAGCAGGGAGCCGTCGGTCAATATGGATTACGCAATAAAACACAAGTGGCAGAATTCACATTTTCACCGAATTTTTTCATGAGTTTTGTGTAATAAATGAAATTTCAACTACGGATGGGATTTTTTTTTTCAATTTGAAAGCTGCCTGGTCAACAGATGACGTCATAATATCAGACTGACAGACTGAAAAAAATAAGGTTTTGACAGATTTGAGATATTACAGGAACGAGTATTTCATTTCATTTTGATAGGAACAATTAATGCCATAAATTCGCAAATATATTTTTTCTGATGTCAATAAAAACCTGCTTTTAAAAATATGTAATGTTAAACCGCACAAGAGTCCCAACTTCTCACAACCATATTATGCAAGAGAGACTGGTGGCATATCTAATTAGGATATGGTGTGTGACTGAAGGCAGTGGGGAGGGGAAGGAGATGGGGAAGTAACTGGCTATTCAGATCTGGCCAACAAAAAAAGTTTAAGTAATTTAAGCAATATCTCAATTCTGAATGGTGGTATTACATCAGGGAACGTGCCGCAAATATACTATATATAATTATTTTTTTTATGAGTATATTGTGAAGTAACAAAAATTTATCCAAAAAAATTTACTTGCCTTGAATTGAACCCGTGACCTCCACTAGTCGCGAGCCTCATCCCTCTACCACGGAGGTATTCATCAGGGTATACTTAAAACTCAACTCTTTTTGTAAACCCTGATGAAGTAAGCAAGCATACGAAACATGTTGATTAAACGTGGTTAAAACTATATAATCTATTAATTCTGAATAAAAATGGTGCCACAAAATATATTAGCTGTGCTTAAACAAATATAATTAAATAAATTTAGTCCGCCTTGGCACAGGGCCCCCCAGTAAGGAGGACTAAGACATACAATATCTACACTTAAATTCACCATTACATTTTGAATGTACAATAATTTTATGCAGTCGCTAAAATAAAAAAAATATATATAAAAAAATAAAATTCGAGGGGCCAATAATGTATTAGGCATGAAATTGGTTGAAGAAATAAGATCACTACGTTGGTTTTTTTTTCACCCTTGATCCCAAAACTGCGCCTCATTATGGTATGTAAGCAATCATCTCAACACGAATGGGAAACGTATTGCAGTAACATAGGCGTTTGTTGCGACAGGCGAATATAATTATTTTAAGAGCCATAAAAAAAACATATCGGTTATATTTTATAATTAACAAAACGTTTTGCAGAATGACTAGATTGACGAGCAACCAAAAAGAGTAGAATTAATTGGAACCAAAACGTTATATATAAATAATTCGACGGCCGGCGTGGTCGAGGGGTAAGGCTCTCGACTCCCAATCCAAAGGTCGCGGGTTCCAACCCAGCATGCGCAAATAAATTCATTTGATTAATTTATGTGATTTCACAATTAATTAACACGTTCCAGAGTGGAAGATACTCTCAGTATCGCCCTAGTGTGAGACCACCATTCCGAATTGAAACGTTGCTTGAAATGGTTTTAGTCGTCTTTGGTGACCAGATCTGAATAGCCAGGTACATCCCCACCTTCCTCTTCCCCATTTCCTTCCCCTCCCCAATACCTCCAACATATCCCAATTGGGGATGATAGTCTCACTGGCTCCAGACGGGAGAAGTTGAGACTCTTGTGTGGTATTAATATTTCTTATATTTTCAGCACGTCATGTAATGAATTTGTGCCGTCGTTCTTAAATCTTTACAAATACGTAAATTTATTTAAAAATATATATATATATATATTTCGTTGATTTTTTCTAGTATTGCTTAAGATATTAATTTAGGCCGAGGGTCTGTATAATCTGTCTGTAACTCCAGTACAATGAACTCTAGAATGAGAGACTTAATTATTTTCAAAATTGGAAATGTTTGTTTCGAGATTTCAGACAACCAATATATATATATATATATATATATATATCTACCCACAAAATAATTTTTTTAACAAAATTGTCAATTTTAAAAAGTGGAGTCGATTTGTCGAGAATTAAAACTCTCAGTGATTTTTCACGGGTCTGTGCTATTATTAAAATATTTTATGTATCTAGATAATGTAAGTACAAATTAGTGTACAAAGTGTTTCAATGTTTATTGGCGGGAAAATGTAAGAATAATTTGTTGGTATACGTACGAAATTACGTATACCAACAAATTATTCGTACATGTTCCCGCCAATAAACATTGAAACCCTGTTAATTTGTTCGTAAGAACTTAAGTCCCGTTTTTACTATTAAAATTATCGTTTTTTCGAATAAAATTTTTCTCCGTGCAGTGGAAGGGCTGGATTTATACGTCCGTCAAAACATTGACCCCTATTTTGTTACCCACCCCACATATCTTTTTACTTTACAGAACTTCCTCTCTTCCCTTTCCCTAAAAAGATCCTCCACGCAGTATCCCTAAATATGACAAGTCCTGAGGTTTTTTTTTCCTTAGGGCCTGTATGAAGATATTATAAAAAATACCAATTATTATTTTTTAATTGATAAACTAATAATTCAATATACAGTATTTCATTCAACATTTACTGCTTATTACATTTTTTCACCTGCAAACAACCAACTTTATTTTTATATGAGAACGGCATTGTTTCACCTGCAAACAACCAACTTTATTTTTTATATGAGAAAGGCATAAATGTAATAAGCAGTAATTGTCGAATGAGACACTAGTATATATTGAATTATTTGGCGGGTAAGAGATAAGCCGACGTAGCTCAGTGGTAGAGCATTTGACCGGAAATCAGAAGGACACGGGTTCGAGTGCTTTTGAATGAATGAATTTTTGAACTTTTGAACTTTTGAAGAATGTATCTTTTCTCGGGAGATTTTTTCAATGTGGATGAGTGTTTCAGGTTAATAATTATTGCTTATTGTAATTGTTAAAAAAAATACCCTCAAAATGAAGGAAATAGTGAAAACGGCGTTTTAATTTTAAAAACTAGGTTGTTATGAACTATAAACTAATAAAGTTGGACTAATATTGCAGTCACCGCACAAGCACGCTGCGCTGGAAGAAAACTTCATGATATCATTACTAGTTTTATTAGCTCGGGAATTTCAGTATCGAACGGAAAACACGTCCAAGTTGAATTGAATCTGTGGCGTTGTTTGCAACCAGGGAGCCAATGAGCTAGGCGCTCTAGGCAGCTGGGAATAAGGTGGTAATTAATTTACTTGTGTTGCACACTGCGGCTTGCGGGTAGAGTAATAATAATTATTTAATTAGTTTTAAAATTCGCTGGCTTTCAACCAAAGGCAGCTCGTGACTGGATTTGACGACAGTGCACTTTACTTAAAAATGATAACATGTAATAAAAGGTAAGTTAAATGATAACGGGAGGTATATTTTCTTTTAACCCGGGCATACCCATGTTAATAAAATAAACCACTTGGGGTGACCTATCGTCACCCAAGTGCGTAATTGTTCAAACGAACATTAGCAAATTTCAGAAGGAGGAGATTTTCTTTGAGGATGAGGATTTTTTTTCAATGAGGATCCCGCAGAAATCAGAAGGAGAATCACAGCAGCCAACAAAACATACTTCTCTTTGCTGCCAGTGTTTAAGTCACGTAGCGTCCACAGGAAAACCAAAGTAACCATATATAAGACCATTGTGAGAACTGTATTGGCATATGGATGTGAGGCGCTGACACTGACGGCAAAGATGGCTGAAATGCTGGATACTTTTGAAAGAAAAGTGTTAAGGAGAATATGTGGTCCCGAGAAAGAGGGGGAACAGTGGCGCATCCGGCACAACAAGTAATTATACGATATATATCAGGCCCCCAACATCTCAGCCCATATGAGACTCCTCAGGTTGGGATGGGCTGGGCATGTACAGAGAATGCCGGACACACGCGTCCCAAAAAGAATTATGACTGGACACCCAGGTGGAAAGAGAAAAGTGGGAAGACCCAGACTGTGGTGGGACGACGAGGTAAGAGGGGATGCGGCACAGCTTCTCCAGGTAACAAACTGGAAGTCAACTGCTGAGGACAGGAGGAGATGGAGGCGAATGTTGCGGGTGGACAAAGCTCGATATGGGCTGTAGCGCCATTGAAGAAGAAGGAGATTTTCTTTCTTTATTTCTATTAAACATTATGATAGGTGTTTAAGATGAAGCTATTTCCGTAACGTCTCATTAGTTTAAATAATTCTTAGTAAAGTGATTATTTATCGTTTTTATACTTCATTTTCAGTCTTAACATGGAGATTGAACCAAAACTAAAATGATCGTTTGGAAAATTAAGCACATTTCCAGGTTACGAATAACCTGACAATATTTGAAAAACTTCTACTACCACCACAGTAAGCGGAAGATCTTGCTTGTGTTGTGATGGAGGACTTAGCCAGCCGAGGAATCGAAAACGCGACGCCCGGGTGCGACCCAAATGCGATGCCCACTCAGCCATTGACCTGTCTGATATATTTGAACGAATATTAGAGGGAGCACGCTATTATAAGAAATGACTATAATTAATTGAAAATTATCGAAATCTTACTAATATTAAAAACGCGAAAGTTTGTATGGATGTATATGTGTTTGTTACTCTTTCACGCAAAAACTACAGAATGGATTTTAATGAAACTTTACAATAATATAACTCATATGTCAGAATAACATATAGGCTTTATAAAACTAGCTATTTTCAATATATTATAAATAATAATAATTGTTTAATAGAAGAAGTCAAAATATGAGAATGACATTTTGCAAAATAATCAAATTTCATTTAAATCAAAATTCTATTTTAGAAAATTAGTGAATTTATTTGAAGTTGAATCAAGAATTACAGATATTTTAAATAAATAGGTTAAGAATTTTGGTATAAACATAGATGGGACATAGGAAAAGAAAATAGGCCAATAGAAGTATTAATCCTGCGCAGACAAAGTCGCGGGCAGAAGCTTGTATTTAATAAAGCACGGCGTGTTTATAATAGAGCAACATATCACTCGACAATTTTATAAAGGAGCATTTATAGAAGCACTTAGAATAAATATTATAACTTGTTGAATAACAGAACAAAACGTGTTTACAAAACTTTTAGGAGCATATTTTGCAATTTTTGTCTGTCGAGGGAATTTCGTATATTTAGCATTTTGGCTCTGTAAAATATACCTGAATCATTTTTTTTTTAAATTTTAAAACTTGTTCAAGGGAAATAATGTTATAAATCGGTAGAAATTGAAAATGCGGTATAAGGCGATTATTACCTATTTCACCCCTACTTTTGTTTTGAAAGTCGTTCTACGAACACTTATAAATCAAACGTGGCAGCCTTCTGAAATAACAAGGGTTGGAAATTTAACAGTCGCCTAAGAACAAAAGCCTCCTTACAAAGCGAGGTTCACTTGGCAGGATATTGTCCCCCGTCGGCCTATCACAAGCCATTAGACCTTTCAAAAGACGTATGAAAAACCCTTTCTAAGGCTCGATCGACAGCTTACAGACGACGTAGACTTATGACCCGGAAAAGAAAATTCACGATGTGACGTGGTCTGAAACAATGACTCAGTAAATACATGAATAAAGATGTGTCGTAAATATCGAGATTTATCAAACATTCTGTAAAAAATGTCAAGGAAGAGACAAATAGGGTTTTATTTTATTTTCTTCATTTGTCGTCCCTTGAATTTTATTTTTTATAGTGAATACCTCACAAGAATCCCAACTGCTCCCGTTTGGAGCCAGTGAGACTATGGTATCCCCAATTGGGGTATTTTATGAGGCTGAAGGTAAGTGGGAAAGGGAAGGAGACGGGGAAGATGAAGGTGGGGAAGTACCTGGCTATTCAGATCTAGTCACTAAACACGGCTAAAACCATTTCAAGCAAAGTTTCAATTCTGAATGGTGGTCTTACACCAGGGCGATACAAAGAGTATCTTCCACTCTGGAACGTGCCGCAAATATACTATATATTATTTTTTTAAAATAATTAATTGTGAAATAATACAAATCAATTAAATAAAATTTAATTGATTAAAAAAAATAAAATCAATTTTTAAAAATTAGATTATTATTGTTATCTTCTTCTTCAATGATAAAATTTATTTTAACCCGCGAACCTGCGACCTTCGGAATGGCAGTCAAACGCTCTACCACTGCACTACGCCGGCCGTCAATTACACGTAGTTCCAGTTGTTTTTGCTTAGAGCTTAGGTCAAGTTCCGATAGATGTCGGGTAGTTAGAGTAGATTCACCCGGCGAGTACACCGGGTCAACGACATCTCAGTTTCAATTCCTAGATAGATATACCTAGTCGTTTGTGAGACCCAGAAGTATAATTGATTGTAAACACGTAAATATTAGTAATATACCAGTTTGTAACAAGAACCTATTTTTCTCTGAAGAGCCCCAACACAATTAATAATGTCTGCCCTTGGAAAAGGCGAACACTACAATTTGTAAAAGTTCAGATAGAACGCAGTTCCCCGTTTGGTCTTTACACTATCGTATAATTTTTACTTACTTTCTAGCGATAACAAGATTTAAATAGATTTATTATATTTAATTTACATAAGCAACACTTATTTTACATATTTGCACCATTATATTCTTAGGGCAATTATCTACACTCTGAATTACTTGAAATTTTTATTTATTAAAAATAGTCGCAACCACTGGAAGTTTTTCAAAGCACTTAGCACTTCACGGGCCGCTCTGCCAATTTCTACCGATTTCTGACACGTTTTCCTTAAACGTTTGAAGTTTTTAAGCTCTTAAAAAAATATTTGTTATTCTTTAAGATAGTATCTATACATTTCCCACGCCGAAACGGTAATTATTTGAAATTCCCTCGATAGAAATAGATTGCAAAGTATGCTCCAAAAAATATTATTAACACGTTTTTTTTCTGTTATTTTACAAGTTATATGTATGAAAAAAATCATAATGTTTCTTGAAATCCTACTTGACACATCCCTTACGAGATTTTTGCTCTTTTTCAAACGAGTCGTCTTTTATTAAACATTTTCACAATTTTCGGATGAATTTTATGGTTTTTAATGTTAGCGCGCTTGCTCTCACCTTCGTATTGTCGTATCTCTCCATCTTCATATTTTTGTGTCTTAGCAGCCCAGGTTCACGGGGTGAGGTTCGACTAGGTCTTGGCGGCGAAAACTACACATGTTGCCCACTTACTGCGTGTTGGACCGGGTCGGGAGAGGCCGGTTGAGGGAAACCTTTTGACCTCTCCAATAGACTCTCTCGACCCAAAGCCTTGCACCGCTTTGGGAGGGATCAGACGTCTGTTACTCCTGAACACACTGAACTCCAAATGCCTATCCACCCTTCATACCTTTTTTCTTCTCAGAATTTCTTTTCCTTCCTTTTCTTAAAAAAGCTATCTACACAGAATCCCGAAAGATGACGTAGACCCTGAAGAAAATTATTTTCCTCCTGTGCGGAGCATAAATATCAGCATGTAAATAAAACTGTTAGATTCAGCATGTAAATAAAACTGTTAGATTCAGCATGTAAATAAAACTGTTAGATACATGTAAATAAAACTGTTAGATACAAGTCTTAAAAATATATAGGTAAATAAAAATTTAGGGCAACTTACTAACGCAATAAAATTATTGTTACAATTTGTTGAAATTACTTTCAATTTGAGTACCCTCCATAATCAAATTGTTTTAATTCACTTAAATTTAATTAGGGGCTCCATCTCTCATTACGGTTTGATTGGAAACTGTACCCTACTAAATATAAATTGCATTTCTTCAGCTTTTACTAGCGCTGCCAGGCACAGATAATTAAGTGAAGGTAAAACTAATCGGCACTCAAAACCACCATTATCTTCTAGATTCTATGGGTATTTTATTGATTAAGGGAATTTTTAATTAATTATGAAGATCGTCAAAGTTTAGTGGTAAATTAACATTTAGATGATTAAAATATAATGATTTTTCTAAGTATCAGTTAAAGCCTTTTCAATAAGACTTATACATGTATAAATGTCTATATACATTTATTGTCTAAACGGTAATTATTTGTCAGTGTAGAATGATTCGCAAGCCTCAGTGTTTCATCCTTCCTATAACACGAGTCTCTTCAAGACTAATAATATTTTAATATACTTTTTGGTTCTAGACTGTATCTCTTATACTTGCCTGAAATTGTACATCGCCATCTTGAATTTTGTAATCATGGTGAAATATAGTTTTATACGGAAATATACGCCGAAATTAGACCTGTAGTTGGATCACCAAACACGCCTACAAGGCAATTTTTATGTTATTCTTTTTTCTATGGAGATACTCTTCGAATAAACGGAAAAAATGTACGATGCATAAACATTAGATAATCCTTTAAAGTAAAACTGTGGGTGTTGTGAGAAGGGGGTTTAATCACAGGAGACCATATTTGTCCCAGCTCACATAGGTCTCACAGAATTCGTTGTGACTCCCTTACTATCATAGTGAGAAGTATGATCTAAACGGTATTGGAAAGAGAATAAAACACACTAAATATTCAAATCTAAAAGTTAACTACAAAAAAAATAAAAGGTACAGCTTTATGAAACCAACGTTTCCGATCGCAATTTGAAAAAAAATTATGAAACTTTGTGAATTTTTTAAGATTTTTTTTACATGAAATGACAAAAAGTGAGGTGACAATAACGTTTATAATTCATTTGTCTAATGAAATATGCATGTGTTTTATTTTTTTTCATCATCAGTAATTTTAGTTAGAAAAAACGTAAAGTGAGCCATTTATACATTTTATTAATGTTTTTACCCAAAATTTTTATATTAAAAAAAATTACATAAATATTTCTAATAATAAAATATTAAAGCTTATTTCATCACCTTTCGAAAACAGTTTTTAGTTTTTGGATACGTTAACTAATATTAATTTTTTTGGATTTTATTGCAAAGCGGAAATATTTTTAGCCTCTGAAAAAATACGCCAAATTTTTATAAATGGTAGGTTTGTTTCAGGCAGTGCAAGGAAAAGCGCGGTTACGATAGGGGAGGATTTATGAGGGTGCCAATATATTGCACCGGCGCAACAGGGCCTCCCTTTACAAATAACGGGTCCAGCTGTATTTCTAGAGAGGTCGTATATTGTTTTTTTCCACAGTGCTCAGGGCTACATTAAATGTTGCTTTATTATGTTCATTATTCACTTCTGTGCACATGTGGCTGTTGTATTGAAAAAGAGGACCAATTACATTTGAAATAGATAGTGGTTGAGCCTTTACACAATATACACCTACTGGTTAAAATTCATAATGCCGTCATAGGTAGGAACTATTTTATATCATATTTTTAAAGTACCTACCTTAGATTAAGTAATTACTTCCAATATTTATCATTCAATTCAAATATTCAAATAATTCCAAAACAAAAGAAGTCTACAGACTTGATTTTGATAAGAATAAACGTTCTAGAAAAAACGTGCAATTGTAAAGCATGTCAATGGAAATTGTTATTGAATTAAAATAAAAAGTACGACTATATACATATTTAAAGCGTGTTTAACTGTAAAGGCGAGTAGCAGAGAAAACCTCCACCTGTAATAACACATAATAGGTGTTAAAAAAACGCCACCTACATACATATATCATGAACCGCTGTACATGTGGTTGGTATTGTTATATTTCTTCCTACCCTTCGTCTATAGACCTGTCATTTTTTCTATTATCCACATCCAGTCATCAATCGATCCTCAACCAATATCCCTCAATCAATATCCCGCTCTTTCGTTCTTCGCCGCCGCTAAAGGAAGTACCGCAATTAATATAATTATTCCCAATGCTATAATGCAGTGCAATATAAAAACCATAAAAACACAAGAAAGTGCCACAACTTACGCTGTAAGTCATTTCTCTCATTTCCTTTATCTGTGACATACTTTCTCCATGTGCAGTGGTCTCAATACACACGTTCCATATAGAGGTTCTTCGATTATATGTATACAAAATTACACAAAACACACCCCAGATAGTACTATTTATTTGAAGGGATTTTTTTACCTGGTTTTTGCAACCTTTTCGTGTGCCTTTCGTGTGTTTTACGATTAGTAAAGGAGATAAATTTTATCAATTTATTTATTTTAAAAAGTACTGAAAATTAGGTTAGGTACCTGTATACTAAGGGCCTCACTGATACACGTGTTTTTAATTTTACACTGATAAACGACCATCAAGTGGAAATCGGACGTCGTTTTATCCATGAAAACGTACTTCCCAATTTGTTTTCTGGATTTTGACACTGGTGCATTTTTTTTTAAATATGATATATCGACCACTAGCGTATTCGCACATTTTTCAACTTTTTTGGTGGTGGAAGCTTACAATATTGCGATGTTTAAATACTAAAGCATATTCCGAAAACAAAAATCTAAGAGGTAGTTTTATATAGTTTCTAAAATTGTATTTGTTTTAAGGACATCTTCAATAATTAGAAAGATGTAGGACTTTTAAAATATATTGGAAAATTTCCAAAATTGTGTGAGAAATTATTAATTAATAACTGTGCAAATAATAGATGAACATGACGAATTCCATGCAACTTTAAACACATCAATGTACCTGACTAAATATTTAGTTTTTAGGTAACTATATTGAGATATATTATTTTTATATATAATGTTTTATTACACATGTATTAAACATTCAGAAATATTATTTGGTAGAACCTACAGACAAGCTTTGTGCTTTGTGGGACTACCTAAAACATAAAATAAATAAAAATTGTATTATATAAATAAAAAATAAATTTCTTTCCATGAAATGTTTTTCATCAGTTTCTAATTAGTAAGATCTTCACACTCGCGTTCTTTACTAATTGTATAAAATATCCACAACGTTTTAAAAAACAGCCGCACTTTACCGAAGTACAATATATATATACACACTAGCTTTTGCCCGCGACTTCGTCTGCGTAGGATTAGTACTTCGAGTAATCTATTTTCTTTTCCTAGGTCCCATCTGCGTTTATACCAAAATTCTTAACCTATTTATTTAAAATATGTATAATTCTTGATTTGATTCCAATTATTAGGCGAGTACTTCAAATAAATTCACTAATTTAAATATTTTCTAAATTAGAATTTTGATTTAACAATCATTGTTTTGCAAAATGTCATTCTCAAATTTTAACATTTTCTATTAAACAATAATTAATATTTTCAATATATTGAAAATAAATAGCTAGCTTTATATATTACAGCCTATATGTTATTCTGATGTATGCGCTATATTATTGTAAAGTTTCATTAAAATCCATTCAGTAAATTTTGCTTGAAAGAGCAACAAACATACATACATCCATACAAACTTTCGCATTTATAATATTATTAGTAAGAAGATTTTCATGTATATATGTGTACAATTTTTTTTTTTTTTGCCATTCAGTCTTACTTGTAAAAGTTTCGATTGTTGATCTGTTTGTGAGTGATTGAAACTATGGCTCAGTGAACTAGTTATAAATGTAAGTGTCATTTAAAAAAAATCGAACTGACTGGAAGCAGATAAGCTAAAAAGTATCTACCTATAATATATTATCAGAAAGTTATTTTAATTAACATTTTCGAAAATGGAACTGATGTGTCAAGAATCTAGACAAGCGATAAAGTGGCTACAAATAATATTTTTTCCTGAAATATTTAAATTCTATACTATTTGAAATGTGCAGGTACATCTTTAATTTTAATTTCTGAGTAAATTCGGATTTCGTGTTTTTTCAAAGTTTCCACGTTGTTTCCATTTTCAAGAAAGCGTTATTTATCTACGAGTATATATATAAATATGAATCCCTGTTTCTCATGGTCACGCCATAACTTCAGAATGACAAAAACCTATTTCATTCATCTTTTTTCAAAGTTTTGTAAGACTTTGTAAAAGGTTCTTACGGAAAGAAAAAAATCTGAAAATTTCGTTGCGAAAATTGGATAATTTCAGAAAACCTAACGACTATTTTAACTTCGTACGTTTGACGATATATTTAGAGATATTTCCCATACTATTCATCCGATTACGATAAAATTTGGTTAATTGTTGTGGACACGTCCGTGCAGGTTTCTATGTAGCAACATTTCTATATTGGTGAGTTCTGGAGTTATAAAATTTGCAAAAAAAATTGCAACAGGGCACACGCGAGTTGTTTCAAAAATGAGTATTTTATGGAGTTTAGCGACACGGAAAAAAGGTGGGAGGGGGAGGGGAGGTTCACGAGAAGGGTGACAGCGGGAGAGGGGAGGGGGAACGCGGAGAATGAGAAAAAGGGAATGCGGGAGAGGAACAGGATGAGGGTGGGGAAGAGGTGACGGAAGGGGAAAGGAGACGAATGGGAAAGGGCACGCAGGGAGAAACAATTTATTTATTTAAGTGGCATTTCAACGCATGCCAGCTAGTTATAATATAATTATAAAAGCAAAGGAAAGTAGCTTAAAAAAATTTTAAAGACAGAGCAAACTCTAGCAGCAAGTAGTTAATTCCAATTAAATTTAACTACCATGTAAACTATTGTAAATTATCTATGACTGAAAGCCAAATTTAATATTATTCCACGTTGTAATATTTTTCCTTTTTGCAGTATATTTTAGTTGAATGTTGAGATATGTATATATTTTGAAGGAGACTAAATATTTTTCAACGTGGAACGGAAAGTAAATCCTAAAGAAAGTCTTGTCCCGACAAAGTAAAGGCTTAGCGGGGTACGTGGTAGGAAGCAGTAGGAAGTAGCAGAACTTATAACTTATTTAGTGTACGGTGGACTGAAACCAAAACCTTTTAGATGGTCTAGCTTTAATAGAATATGCAAGTTATAGTGCAAATTAATATAATAGTGAGAATTTCATAAAGGAGTCTCACCATTTGAAGTAGGAGAGACTATGGTTCACCTTAAAAAGAAAATTGTGTGTGTGTTTTTTTTTTTAATTTTCTTTATTCATTTTCTTTGTTACAGGTTTATTTTACATGGCTTTTTGACTACCAAGCTAGGCAAATGTCCGTATTATGGTAGTCGAGATTCATAGGATGTTATATTAAGTATAAAATATTAGGTATAATCATCCATATATGTAGATGAAAGTAAAAACATATAGCATACATATTAGGGAAAATATTCATACTAATATTAGGTACATGATCACATACATGAAAGGAGTTAAAGTAGTAGTAGTAGTAGTAGTTTGGTTGAAGAAAATGGCTGGTGAGGAGAAAAGGAAGATGAAGTTACGACTATTCTTATCTGGCTATCCATCGTAGCTAAAGTCATTTATTAAGCGGGTATGGAGAGTTTTAAATTTAAAACCTTAAAAATTTATGTTGAACAGCTCAATTTTCATTTGATGTGTTTTATAATACGGGGACCAAACAGTGGAATTGTATTCTAAATTACTTATTACGTTTTAATATATATATTTCTATTTTGGTTAAGAATAATTTGTACCAGTCTGAAGATGGCTTTGACAAGCTGAAACCGGTTACGGTCAATAAATTAAAGTGGAAAAAGTTTTAAATTTGTTTTATTATACTATTACTTACTAGTAAGGACATGAAGAAAATTTTTAAATGAACAAAATGACGTAAAATCTTTTTATTAGTAACTTCATCAATGTGTGGAACAAACGTTATTTTTATACTATAGTAAAACAAAACTTGGTAGAGTAGGAGCAAAAACATAACATTTTCGGTCACTGTTGATTAAAATAATATACAAGTCGTTGTTTGCAGGGAGAACCAAAGTCAAACCATTTTTATTTCGGTCAATGTTTAATATGATAAACATGTACGCGTTTGTGTTAACACATTTTAGGTACACCTACTGTTAATATAATCAACAAGCCCTTGTTTGCGTAAAATATATATTCAAGTCAAAGAATTTAATTTCAGTCAGTGTTTAATAGAATTAGCAATCAATGTCGATTAATTAATACCTATAACAAACACATCAGTACGAATACATTTGTAGTAAATCCTCATCCCTTCCGTTCTCACAAATGACAGACTAAATCCTTTGATGTTCGGATTCCAATCATTTTACCTATAACAATTTAGTGTGAGCGTTGAAAGGCAATATGATAATAATCATCTAAATACAATCACAGTGACACAATCTAATTCTACATTTGGCTCGGAATTGAGCTAAGAGGAAATTAATTGGACAATCAGGATGAAATTGACAACCCTTCCATTAATATAGATGTCATATCCGTGGGTACTATCTGATGATCCCAAACAATTCAAAATAATTGAATTATTCCCCAGCGATACACCTATTATTATATTAAACAAGATAAACTGACTTCAATTAAAACACTGTTCATTACTCAACAATCACGTTGTCATAGAGCAGCGTTGTTCAACAATTGAAATTTAAATACCCATTGTTACATCCAAATTATGTCGCAAAACGCACTGATCCAGTCCCAACAAACAAATAATTTATGCTGTTAAAAAGGCAATAACAAGATTACGAAATCAACTCCAGAGTGGAAGATACTCTCAGTATCGCCCTGGTGTAAGACCACCATTCAGAATTGAAACGTTGCTTAATAATGGCTTTAGCCGTGTTTAGTTACTAGATCTGAATAGCCAGGTACTTCCCCACCTTCCCCTTCCTCATCTTCATCACTTCCCCACTTACCTACAGCCTCACAACATACCCCAATTAGGGATGCCATAGTCTCACTGGCTCGGGGAGCAGTTAAGACTCTTGTGAGGTATTCTCTAAAAAAAAAAAAAAAACTATACACCCTCCACATGTTTGATATAGGCTCTGATGGAAATTTTTTTCCTCAAAGCCTCTTGTATGGAGATTTTTTAATATTTTTTTTTATATGTCCCAACTGCTCCCTTCTGGAGCCAGTAAGACCACGGCATCCACAATTGGGGTATGTTGCGAGTTTGAAGTGGGGAGTGGAAAGATATGGGGAAGAGGAAGGTGTCGAAGTATCTGGTCACCAAACACGGCTAAAGCCAT
Source organism: Limnephilus auricula (assembly GCA_951813805.1). Classification (NCBI taxonomy): domain Eukaryota; kingdom Metazoa; phylum Arthropoda; class Insecta; order Trichoptera; family Limnephilidae; genus Limnephilus; species Limnephilus auricula. Next base: position 39,019,744 of record OX638388.1, read on the forward strand.
TTCAAGCAACGTTTCAATTCTGAATGGATGGTCTTACACCAGGGCGATTCTGAGAATATATTCCACTCTGGAACGTGTCGCAAATATACTATACATTATTTTTAGTTAATTAATTGTGAAGCACCACAAATTAATCAATGTTCACTAGCTACGAAGAGCGATTGCGATTGAGAAAGGTCAATTGTTCCCCGTATCAAATTTTAAAAATTAAAAATTTAATATCGATTTATTTCATTCCAAACTTGCTTTAATATAAACCTACATTCAAGTAAGCAATAAAAATGCTCAAAACCACAATGATAAATTATTAAATATCGTGTACTTCTTGTAAGTATTTTTTGATCATAAGTATTTATGATTTGTCAATAATGTCTAAACAAAATAAATGTGTTAATTTTTTTTAAAAATATAAGACATTAAATAAATAGAAAAACTGAGGTATTTTTGTCACAAAACACAGTCTCGGATTTATTTTTTAATGATTTAAATTTAACTAAAATTAAAATTCTGAAAACTGTGTTGACTAGGTTATGTATTGATATATTTTGTTGTATGATTATATGATTTGAAATTTGTGTTGTTTAATAGAATCTATCATTTGAAAATTGAACAAATCTGCCAACGACTAAAGGTATATCCTTAGTATATTAAAAATTCACTTAGTTTTTCAAAATTTTAAAACCGCCTGTCCCAGATAAAATAACAATCTTTCAATATCAATTTATTTTTTTTTTAATAAAAAGGAGTCAATACGTCTAGAATTTGATTTAAAAATGACTAATTTCCGGTATTATCTGGTAAATAATATCCTCTTTCATCTCGGACCCGATATTGAAATGCTTAAAAGATTGTAAGACAGAATACCAAAAAACTACAAAATCCTCATCCTTCGAGTATAGATTTCCCCGAGCTGAACATTTCATCAAATATTGTTTGTCCGAATTTTAATGATGCTCAACCCTTCTCAAACTGGAGGTCGCGACAGGGACAGGGGGGTCTCAATCTGTCGAAAAAATAAGTAATGTTAACGAAAAATCCCTTTATTAAACAGCGATTTTCAAGTTGTAATCAAGTGTTACAGACATTTATTATGTTCCTAATAAATAAAAATGTGTTATTTAATAATATGTTTGTTTCACAATTAAAATGTTTTCTGTACATACATCGACATTTGAAACACACTTGAATAGTTTTCAAGTGATAATAGATGATTTCCGTATTTAGTCAGTCAGTTTTAAAGCATGATAAACTTTTTTCATATGAGTTAGAAGTGGAAAATCGGATCAAAGTTTCCAAAGCATCCATTACTAAGCTTCCGTATTCACATCGGCGTGCAAGCCAAAAACTTATCTTAATTTTGAGACAATTTTTTGTTGTTGTAATGTTTCTAATTAGTTGATTGGTCTCAACGAGTAATTTGGCAGCTCCGACAAGTTAATTTTTATAAAGTTAAAGTAAGTGCGTTAAATTGAATTTTTGAAGACGAGAAATTCAAATACAAAACTTCTTGATAAATTAATAATATATTACATATCTTGTGGTTTGAACTCTCCTCAACGATGTTCTTGGCAATTGTAAACACATTATTTTTACTTTAGTATAATGCCATAGGTCACCCCAAGTGGTTCGCTATGTTTGGTGACTTAGCAGGGGTGCCCGGGTTCATGAGGTGAGGTTTGTCTAGGTCTTGGCGACGGATGACCTGGACACACTGAACCCCAGATTTCTACCCAAAACTCATACCTTTTCCTTTCCAGATCTTCCTCTCCTTCCTTTCATTAGAAATACCCTCCACACAGCATCCCCAAATATGACATAGGTCCTGAAGGAAATTGTTTTACTCGAGGCCTCCTGTGTGGAGCTAATGTAAAAAAACGCAAAACTTTGATAACGTGAAAAAATGAAGTGAGGGGTATTTTTTTTTGCTTTTAAAGTGGTTGCGACCCTAAAAAGATTGAAAACTGATGGCCTTAAGCTCGCAAAATTTAAATTTAAAAAATTTAAAATTTTCGGCTAAAAATAAATCTAATGTAAATTGCAAAATAAACTCAAAAATGAACTGTACTTTCTCTACTCCAATCTACACTCGCTGACTTCAAACAAGTTTAAATATTACTTCATACGTGTTTATTCTAACCTCCTCTATTTTCGCTGAGGATTTGTGTTGATGTCTACTTCTGTAAGACGCGGGTTATTCTAATTTTCGGGTATTCCGACTTGTTAAAGTTTATCACAAGTCACAGTCACAACCCTCCGAGGGATCATTACAAGTTGCCTCACCGGATGTCACCGCGAAGTGTCACCCTAATAAGGAGTTCCGGAAGCATCGTATCTTGGTGCGGAGCGGAAGCGGTGCTACCTTTGTTTGGCGGAAACACGAACCCTCCGCGTCAATATTGTACCGGAATAATATGCGCGGGAGGTTACGGAAATGTTTTTAATAATACTAACCGGAAGGCTAAGGCCTTAATGACGTCGGTAAGGGATGAATTCATGTACTAGGAATATTTCTAACTGCCAATAAACGACAAATACACCCCAATGAGCGTAACTGTTTAATTAACAGTAATAACGGAAACAAAAACTTCTTTACTTTGTAATGTGGGGAAGTTTGTGCAATCCCACACATCACATTATAGTATTTACACATAGGTAGGTCTTTTTCTTTTTTCGTAAGGGATTTTCGTAACATCTAGATTTGCGAGCCAGTCTAGGGTCTCAGGCATCACTTCAGACGGGGAATGAATGGAGTGGGCATTCGTTGACCACATGTTTGGTGATCTGCACCACAAGTCATAATGACTTTTTTTCTTTAAGGCCTCTTCTTTGCGTCATACGGGTACAGCGGCTACGGGAGCACCTTATACTAGTGATGGCGTTCCAGACTTTACGAGACAATGAGAACCCAGGCAATCTTTTGGGTTGAGAGGTAATCGGAGGGGCCTCTCTCCCACTTCTTAGGATTAAAAAAAGTTGAATAACACATTTAACTTTAACGGAAGCTGTGTTTGACTATAAAATTAGAACAGTTTGCAAGTAAGTGCACCTCAAAATGAAAAGCTCATTAATTAATAATAGATTTAATACATAATTTAAAAAAAACTTAATTTGATGATACTTTTTACTTATTCATGAATATCTTGTGCCTAGCTAGGATGAGCTAGCAATCTGACCAATGCACAATAGGTTATTACCACGTACTTTATTGCTTAAAAAATTAAGCATAAAATTACGATCATTATGGCATTTTTATTTTATTTTCATGTTGACGAATAAATTTTCTACAGCGAGTCTAAGTTGCCCATTTTTGTAATCCCGCCAAAATTGCATTTTCGACATGTGACGATACAAGGGTCTCTGGTTCTAGAAATATTTCCGACAGTTCTACTTTGTTTGTATGATGACGTGCGTACGAAGCGTGCGTCGTTGGCAATCACGGGCCGTTTTGGTTTTATTAGTGTTTTTAAAATGATTTTTTTAAATATTTATTTAGTATAAATACATGTGTATAAAATAAGGGTAGTCCCACAAAGCTGTCATATGGCAGCTTGTCTGTAGTTTCTACAATTTACCACTCTTACATAAGCAAATATTTGTTAATACATATATAGTTTTAAGGAAACAATATGATAGATCACATAATAATATTTGACTATTTGAATTACATCTATAAGATATTTCAATGTACATGTCTAATAATAAGATATGTAGGCAGCTACATTAAGAAAATCAATTCAATATATTTAAAGATACATGGAGTTTTCGTTAATTAAGCACATTTTGATAATTTTAGGGTATAATCTGTATTTTTTTTCAAATTTTAAGTTTTTATTTATTTTATTGAAAATCACTGGTATTAGGTATTCAAGAGTACGGCTTCCATATTTATTTAATATTCTTTAAATCTTTTATAAATTTGATTGACAACGTAAAAAACAAACATTTTTAGTACGATGATTAAAATCAAAAAATGATTTTAAATATTCCATACATTTTCAACAGAATCCCTCGTTTGTGAAAATACCCTATTTTCAATGCGCAAGTACAGTAAGGTGCTGCACACCGAGACCATAAATATGGTGTGTAAAAGGATGCACACTCCTCGTTACAAATACTTTTATGTAACACGGGCATGTGCCTAGTATGGCGGCCATAAATTCCACAATTGTTATATATTTACTATTCAAAGAATAAAGAAACATTAAAAAAAAAAAAAAAATCAATTACGTTTTGCGGTTTCTGCTATATTCAATCCGCCCGACGAAAAAAATACGTAACAGTCATTATAATAACAATTACTATAACGAACTAATAACAATTACTATATCTAACTAGTTCATATCATTTAACTCAAACAAAACACACAACGGAAAACAAGTAGGTATATACGTATTGCGATGTAGCCAGTTCATTTGTAAACACTGCCTTTCCCATTTAACAGAACCTATCATGCCGAAAGTCTCGAATGATGGAGTTGTTGCTCTTGATAAAGCTTTACTTACCAGATTTAGAGACCAGCGACCCGATAACTCTGAGAAAAGTAGGAAAGCTGTCAAAACATTTAAAGTACTTGAAAGTGAACATTGGTAAACATGAGCGCTGCAGTTAAGATATTAATAACTTAACTTAAGTCTTATATTATTTTATGTAATTGGTAAACAACCGTGAACGTAAAAAACTTTAAATAGATTTTAGCTTAAATATATTTAACAGCCATAAAAAGTCAAGGAAAGATACACATTGTAAACACAGCGAAGGAGGGTAGTTTTGTTTGTAATATAACAAGTTGTTCGAATTTTCTGCAGTTGATATTTCTCATCGAATTTCGGAATATTTCCAAGGTATTTTAAATGCATAATAAATATTTCTTCTTTTTGAAGTTGCCGTAAAAATAATACCCTTTTAGTAAGAAAATTAATTTTCCTTTTAGAATTTGTAATTTACAATGATATTTATGAATTGAAAAATTGTAATTTTCAAACTACAAAAATGATCAAAAAACTACATATATTTAGAAGCACTTATTCTTTTTATCCAGGGAATCAGCAAGAATGCTGTCATTTCACTTTTTATCTCGTTTGTATGGTAATAAATATAGTAAATTTGCTTAAAATTCCTAGAGCATAACGATAAAATCAGACATTTTGGACTCATTGTGTGCAGAAAATACACGCTAATTTCGTGAATTTATATTTTTCCATTATACATACATTACTCACACTTTGTACCTATACACTGATAAACACAACATTGAAAGAGTAGGTAATAAAAACACTTTATTATTAAACATACGAATTTCGATTGTCTGTGATAATGTGCGCGCTGTGAAATAATCCTGAATAATAAATTCAATTTTGCATATCTGTGTTATAATATAAATTGTACTTCTTTCATTATGAACACAAAACCTAATCATTTACAGATCAGTTCAAGGCTGCCCAACCTTTTTAATAGTCTATACCAGATTAACGGATCATCATCAGACAGTCCGTCGTCTTTAACGTCGAATTTTCGTTACACATAAAATTGTATGTTATAGTTGTAGATTATTTACAGACTAATTATTTCAGTCAAACTGATTGTAAAAGGATTTACAAAAATTTGCAAGTTGGCGGCAATTTTTAAACTTTTCTTACGCGGGCCATTGATAAATTGGGGTTGGGCAGCCTTGCTAGAGTTAGAGCCTTTTTGCATTAACGGAGATCTCATTGTTTCTACATTAAATGCCACGCTGTGGTGTGGAATATTATTTTAATATTAATTTCATTCAAATTGTTATTACTTAATCCCACGATAAATACAAACTTCAGAAAAAAAAACTTAGACAAACATGCGAGCTTATTAAGTGAAGAGTGTGGGAATGCGGCGGGATTTTTAATGAAAGTCTTTTTTGAAACTAATATTCAATTTAAAGCCTAGACATTTAAGTACCTTTCACCTTACAATTTAAACAATTAAATTTGGCTTGTATTATCTGCTATCTATCATGTCATCTACACAAATTTATAGGAATTTTAATGAAATTTGGAAAGTGCTTAAATTTACGAGCAAACAAAGAAGTAATAATAATACTTAGTAAGGAACATGAAAACGCCTACCTAAAATATTCTACGCAATCTCAGGTACAGTGCTGTACGTCTGATGTATACATAGTAGGCGTAATTAGCGTTCTCCTGATAAAACGAGGACCATTGTTTTTCTGGTTGAATTTGTATTAGCATAATGTGTTCGTCATTAGGAAGCCTAAATTGTCTGTTAAAAAATCAGTATTCAAGGGCCGATTGCTTGCTTGATTTTGTGAAATGATAAGGGATGTTCTTGTTTTGCCGTGTAATGTAAAAATGTAGCAAACAATTTAATGTTATTATAACAAAAAAATTACCTAATACCGCGTATCAAAACTTTTTGGAGGTTACAAGTGCTCATCTAAATGTCCAAACCATTTTGTGTTTAAAACACAAAGTTCCACATAACAATGTTATTTGTAAGTGAGGATAATAGTCCTTAGTGGAGTTATAATTCTAATCCTGATGTCTGATAGTGAGGTGTAAAACTGGAAGAGAAAGTACCAAAGTCGACTGCCTGCAGTGGAAATGAGATCCTCGAGACGTATGTGTGTTAAAACCGAGTATTATAGTCGGAATAATAAACGAGTAGAACGAAGCACAAATGTTGACGAACCAGTATAGCGTGCAGGCCATAAAAGCTGAAAAGCCATGCCTACCCAAAGAACGAATCATTAGATTTTTTTTCTACATTAGCTCCACACCTAAGGTAAAAAAATCCTTCAGGGCTTGTGTCACCTTTTTGGTTGCCGCGTGGAGGGTCTTTTTTACGGAAAGGAAGGAGTGGAAGTTCGGGGAAGGAAATATGTATGAGGGGTGGGTAGGAATCTGGGGATCAACGTGTCCAGGAGTGACGGGCTCATGAATCCATCCCTCCCACTACGGTGCGAGGCGATGGGTTGAGAGTCAGGCTGGAGAGGTCAAAATAACTCTCTAATCCAGCCTCCCCCGATCCGGCCCACCATGGTCAAAGGCATCCGCCGCCAGGACCAAGACAAACTTCACCCCAACCCGGTCACCCCTGCTAAGTCAAGTTATCCAATAAATGGTTAACCAACAAACCTCCCAAAATATTATAATTCATCTAAGATACCCTTAAATGATGACATGCTATTTATTATCTTGATTTATCATAATAACAATTTTCATAGCTTTCGTTGCAAAGACAACACTGGTGATTCCACAAATATCTTTTGTACAGTGTTCCGTTTTCAAGCAATGGAACAGAGAATAACATGAATATTACGAAAGAAAAAAAGTATGAATTTTGAAGTGTATTCATCTACTTACTATTTGAAAGGACTGCACCACCCTCCCTAATAAATAGGAATAAACATTAAATGGGACACTTTGACGATTTTACAAAATGACTAAATATTTTACCAGATGGAACGTGGAGTCCATCAATGAATTTAATTCGCGCTTGAAGCTTTTAGTGGCTTCGGTTGGACTGAGAATATTTTGAACTGCAGCATAATTTTAAAATGAATGCCTTTTGTTACATCGGAGGAATCCTTTCATGAATGCCACGGGAGTTATTCATTAAATTTGTATTTAATTTTCATAATTCCTTTTTCATACCTTCCATGAAAACAATCGGTACTTCCCGAGGCACTGCCAGTGTACAAACATAAACTAGAAACTTACACATAAATATTTAAAATAAGAAAGATAGAGATTGAATAAGAAAGACTGATCAATTTCGTAAATCGTTTTACACACCATCCAGTAAACTCTATTAATGACCTTTAAACCAGTGATGATGTTGAAGATGTTCTGACATATGAGAATATTTAGATAGCTAGGTACTCGCCGGTGAAGACTCGTGCAGCTGCGCTGAAGATTAAATGAAGTTTACTAATTTAATACTTGCATAATATATTACGTGATCCGTGACTTATTATCTAGCTCTGGCGGAACAACACATGGCGTGACTAGTAATTTAGTCACCCGTACTGAAGTTTCTTCGCATTGATTATAATTTTGTCGCTGCCTTGATGTTAGAAAGAACCCCCTGTTTACAGTCCTAATTATTTGAATTTTGAATGATTAAACAATTCCCCCATTTAAAAAAAGATATTTCGTCACTCGAATGAGAATTGGACAGTGTTCTGTTCCTTCTTCTCTTATTTATATGAATTACTATTCCTCATTTGAATCCAAAAGTAATACCACCAATGGATAATTTCAAAATTCAAACCCACCAATCGAATTCCGTCGCATCTCTTGCGTGACGCAGTTGTTTTGCTAGGAAGAAATTAAACATTTTTTTAGAAAGTTAGGTATATCGATACCCTCCCTCGAATCTATATGTTACGTATGTATATATATATATATAACTGATTAAATTGTTAATAATAAAAACCGTAACAGCCCATACATAAAATATTTCTTTCTGCCTCAATTTCTGAAGTTCTTACGAAGAAATTAACAGGGTTTCAATGTTTATTGGCGGGAACATGTAAGAATAATTTGTTGATATACGTAATTTCGTATGTATACCAACAAATTTTTCTTACATTTTCCCGCCAATAAACATTGAAACACTTTTAATTTATTCGTAAGAACTGCAGTCCCGTTTTTACAAATAAAATGATAGTAATTTAAAATAACATTTTTCTCCGTGAGGAAGAGAAGGATAGAGGAAATTGCTGCAAACCAATCCCAGGATTGAAACCAGAGAGAGAGAGAGAGGAATAAAAAAATAAACGTTATTCAATAAATAAAAAATATTAGCGCTCGCCAAGTTTCGATTCCGCTATTCGTAGTCAAGGATCTTAACATAGTATTATTGAAAGATGTCGTCAAGGAATGTTAAGATTCTTTTTACGGAACTTCAAAGATTATGATATAATGGCGGTCGTGCGATGGTTATATCATAGGTTTGCATAGTATTTTCGTATTGGCTCTATGGGAACCAAGGGAGATGAAGGGAAGAACCATGAGAAACACTCCCTTATTACAGATAAGGGACACAGCTTCTTGGGTACCTATTGTCTATATTAGGAAGTTACTTCTGCTTATATCAGCCTTCCCCCTAAGAGGAACATAGTGGTTAATTATGTCTTTCGAACAGTAATCCAAAGACCCTCGTAAATGTTATTAGTTCCTACCGGCTGCGCCAGTTTGTTAACGGATTCTTGAAATAATAACGCCTTCTCCGAAATAAAACTTGCTAAAAACTCCTATAATCACGAACGAGTATGTAGATGGTCCGGAAGCTAATATTCACTATAATATGTTCTAGTAATTTAATAATAATAAAAAAATCTTTCCCTGTTTCTCGAATCCCACGGCTCCCCATACCTTAGTATCTATCTACCATGGAGGGGCGACTCGTACCGTACTAACTCGTACTCGTACACTCCACTATACCGGCTCGTACAGTAGTCCCAGAGAGAGGTTGTAAGTGACGCCATAGTTCTTACATCTTCTTGTCTTTTTCGTTTTCATACAAGAGGGGTGGGAGAGAACAGGACGATTGCCGATGAAATACATACAATATCTCTCTTAGACTATTATAATAGAATAATAACCACTTTAAAAAAATTACTAAGTGTTTCAAACATCGTTTTTACGACATCAAATTGACGATTGTCGCTATTATGATTTTTTTTAAGGGATAGTCGATATTTTTCATTAAACAAATACAAAATACCTAAATAAAACAAATACTTTGTTTTAAACCACTTTATTTTGATTTATATGGACTGGTTTCGGTTGAACTCAACCTTCATCAGGACAATAATAAATATTTTAATTAATGAAGATAATATTAGCGAAAGTCAATCGAAAATCTGAAACAGAAAAATCAGAAAAAGATACGGATACATCTGGGACTCGAACCCAGGTATGTATCCGTATCTTTTTCTGATTTTTCTGTTTCAGATTTTCGATTGACTTTCGCTAATATTATCTTCATTAATTAAAATATTATAATTTGAGGTTTAACTCTTTAAGTTAAAAAGTTAAAAAAAAAAAAAAAAAAAAAAACAATAATAAATAAACTACTTCAAATACAAAATACTTCACTATCATTTGATACAAGTAATACATTACTCTACCTCTATATGAGAGAGTTTGGTTTTTACCCATGGCTGTTTCCAACAGCTTTTATCTCGGAAATGCTGAATAGCATTACTACTAATGGCTTATAAGCTTCTAAATGGTTTACTATCAATACCAGACATTCTAGTTAAAATAGGACTTTATGTCACGTGAGGCCGCCAACACACAACACAGGATTTTAATTCTTCCCAGGTGCATAACTAACTTACCAATAGTGATGCCCTTGGGAAGACTCACTAGGTTAATTAACTCCCTCGCAAGTAACCTGGATATTTTCCACATGTCATACAGCGACTTTAAGCGCGAAATATTATATATTTTTTAACTGTGTTATGTATAAAAATTTTATCCAAATTTAAAAGTACTTATTTTGTCAAAAATGTTCTTGTAATTTTTTTTACTGCTTTTGCAATGTATTGGTGTTTGTACTGTTTTTGCAAATAAATAAATACATACAAAATTAAATATTTGAACGCCTAAAAGTTTATTGCAAACAACTTTACTGTACGTGAAATTATATTATAATATTCTCTATCGCCCTAGTATCTGTGGCTTTTCGCTTGTCGGTTGTCGTAATAACTTTAACTGTTATTGTACGATATTGTTTGTAAAAATATGACCCAGATATTTAATATTCCATCTTGTGATGGTTCAGAGAGTCTTTCTTAAATTCAATGCTTTGTTTAAGACCTGGCCACTATCATTCCATTCCATCCAGACTACACGACGTGACAATGGATTCATTTGCTGCCTCAATTTGTATTGTGGCAGAGAACAAAACGTTGCAAAACAATTAAAACTTTAACAAAAAATAAAAATCAATTAACTTCACAAGAAAATATCTAAAAAATAAACTCAATCGCTGAGTTGATTCAGTCCCAGTTATAAAATATAAATGTATCGGCGAAATTTATTGCACTTCGCAATCATTTCCTAGAACTAAAAGATTTTGTTTTCTTTGATATCTAAAAAAATAAAATGATTAATTACGTGGACATTTATAAGCATCTTTAATAAACCAAATGGTGTATTTTCTTCCGTTGCTGATGTATTTTTTGCCAAAGAAATGTATAAAAAATCATATAAATTTTGCTAAATATTTTGGTTTTTCCGATCTGCCTTTCAGTCGAAGTTTTTCGAATGGCTATGTTAATACCTTTGTAATGTTTATCATTTTCGTTTACAGTTGACTGATATTTTCATTTGACCCAAAACCGCACCATAAACGTCCTATTTAGAGATGTCAGGTGAGTTATGTTATTGTTAATTAAACAATAAACAATGCTTGATTACATTTACACGCCCAAATTCTCACTCTCATAAAAACAGTCGTAAAACCCGGTAAAACCGAGTGTTTAAAAAAATTTCAAAAATGCTTTAGATGACCTCTCCACTTTATTAAGTATCATACAAACCAAGCTTTGCTTTGATCTGAGGAAGCTTTTTGATATTTGTAAGACGATATACGGCGAGAATCGGAATTAATGACCAGAATAGAATAAATAAATAGATGCAAACGTAAACAAGAGCTCACACCGATAATTACTTTGTTCCGTTTATTTTTCTAGCAGCGTTCGCCAGATTTAATTCGAAGGTAATAAAACTGCGCCACATGGTTAAAACTGCTTTGAACGCTAACTTCTCGGCTTGGAAAAAATTATCTGAACGACTGATTTTAAATAATATTTCAAAGAAAATGATTTCAATGTGAAAAGTTAGAGTTTTTAATATCTTTACCGCGATAAGGGATGATGTTTTTAAAAATAGATGCCAACCATGTCTTTTGTTTTTTCGGATCCAAATATAGTGAAAAACTAAGAAAAAGATAGGCGTGATCATTATTAAAATGACAAATAACCTGCCTTCGATGTCTATAGTGATTTATTTTCGTCTTAGAGGTCTTTATGTCTTAGATATCTTAATGTCTTAATGTCTTAGATGTCTTTATTTCTTAGATGTTTTTATGTCTTAGATGTATTTATGTCTTAGACGTCTTTATGTTTTAGATGTCTTTATGACTTAGATGTCTTTATGTCTTAGATGTCTTAGACTTCTTTATGTCTTAGATGTCTTTATTCTTAGATGTCTTTATGTCACAGCCGTCTTTATGACTTAGATGAGTTTATGTCTTAGATGTTTTTATGTCTTAGATGTCTTTATGTCTTAGATGTCTTTATGTGTTAGATGTTTTTATGTCTTAGATGTTTTTTTGTCTTATTGTGATTTATTTTCGGGGTATTATGCCATGTTGCGTTACCTACTTCTTTAGTCAACATTTCGATTACAGTGTCTATTATTGATGTGTAGAATGTGCAGGGAGTGTCCATCGTTAGTGCCACTGTAATGTAATAATATGGACACTGTAATGCTGTCCGAAATGTTGGCTAAATAAGAAGGTAGCACAACACAAAATAAATCACTATAATAGTTTTGCCCGTGAAAATTTCAAATCATATCTATTTGATGCCTGTCAGTTTTAATTTTGTGAAGATTTGCTAAAAAACAACAATTTCAGATAGAAGTGCGAATTGTACGTGCTCAAATAACATTCGGAAGAAAAAAAAAACAAACAAGGTTATTTTACAAAGGGTAACCATTATTATAAGCAATAATTTTATTGATATTACAATAATATAATTAGCCTGAAACACTCATCCGTATTGAAAAAAATCTCCCGAGAAAAGATACATGTCGCCGATGGGACTCGAACCCGCACCCCTCTGATTGTCGGTCAGGAGCTCTACCATTAAGCTACGGCGGGTTACCTCCTTCCCGCCAAACGATTCAATATATACCTAGTGTTTCATTCAACAATTATCGCTTATTACATTTTTTCACCTGCAAACAACCAACTTTATTTTTATATGAGAAAGGCATGTAAGTGCTAACTCTCTCACTAGATGGCATCGAGACATATTATATCTACATTTTTTTGGTTAAATACTTTAAAATTGATAAACCAATGTTTAAGACAAGATTTTTTTATGCATAATTCACAGGGTAACAATTATTATAAGCAATAATTATTAGCCTGAAACACTCATCCATATTGAAAAAATCTCCATGTAAAAAGATACATGTCGCCAACGGGACTCGAACCCGCACCCCTCTGAAATGTATATTTTCTCGATATGTATATTTTCTCGATATGTATATTTTCTCGATATGTATATTTTCTCGATATGTAGATTTTTTCAATATGGATGAGCGTTTCAGGCTTATAAGTATTGCTTATAATAATTGTTACCATTTGTGCTATGCATAAAAAATCTTGTCTTAAACATTATTAGTTCATCAATTAAAAAAAATAATAATTAAGATTATTTTAGTTCTCAAACAGGTTGGAAAATTAATTAAACAGCTTATTTTTCAGCTTTCAAGGTAATAATAATAATAATAACACCCCTTAGAAAGAAGCCATAAACTGTGCTTCCTAAACTTGTATAACTTCCCTAAGCAGAAGATTAATAGCAGACGAGCAAAATCACCAGACTGAAATCGTGAAGAGATTTTATTAGTATTAAGTTCATCCACAGTGGTTTTCTGATAAGGGTTGTCAGAGGACCCATATAAAATAAAACATAATTTAAGAAACTACCACAGTGGTCAAACATCATGTAAAAATTTCTGTACAAAAACATTTATATCAATCAATAAATTAAATTTAAATAAAAAAATTTCAACCTTCGATAAATATTTTTCTTTTTTGAAACTTTGTTAAATGGTCGCCGAGATTTTTTTTATGATAGTGTAAATCCGTACTTCTTTTGACTCTTTCCCCAAAAGTTAATACTATGCTCGCCCAGTAAAGTTCTAAGAAGGGCATTGTTACTAGAGAATCACAGAATGCTAGCTGATCGTATTCATTTACATTTCGAAGAACGGCTGTATAAATAATAGTAGTTATAGTCCTATAATTATTATCTAAAATCTATATTATTCCGTTATATACACAATAATTATTCTTTATTAAATTATTTAAGTTCAAAATTGTTTAAATTTATCATTGATCAACATTGCTAAAATTGGTTATTGATTTACTATACAGTTCTTTTGATAAATTAACACGGTCAAATATGTATATTTTGGTGAGAGTTGGTCATATTTGGTGAAATATTGCGTGATTTTTTTTTTTTTCATTTTGACATACATTCTGTCCAATTAAACATTCATTGAGTCATTTTGTCCATTTGGTAATAATTTTCAAACATTTATATAAATTTTACACAACCATAATTTAAAATATTGGCCATAATACATTTTCTATTGCGGTTTTTTAAACAATATAATCTAAATTGGACGTCTTCCAATCAAAAGCAGGGTTCATTTTATTTTTGTGTACATTTATTTTTTCTACTAGTTATCACCTCTTGAATGCCAGGTGTTTTTGGAAAAAATCGCGCGAAATTATCTTCCCGGCTTTTGCTCAAATATCGTATAAAAACAAAGGAATTGTTTTTTTTTGTGATTGTTTTCTGTTTGCCAGATAATGTACCTTATTATTCATATATATTTCATGATAATACCGTTACAAGTTTTCCCAGAATAGCTATTTTTAACAAAAAAATATGAAAATATTTCCCATTCGACAAAAAAATGTAAATAAAATATATTCATACGAAAATGATAATTTTTTTTTATTTCTCTACAAACCTGAATAGACACCCTACATGAAAAAAACCAATTCAAAGGTGTTTTCGAAGATGTAATGACATAAATACTTGTTTGAAAATGAAATGACAGTTGAAAACCGTTTGTAAAAGTGACGCCAAGTTGACCATAGATATTTATTATTAATTATTCAGATGGGTTGGCGCTATGCGGATTTTTGCTATGTCAAGACCGAGAACGGCGCAAGCGATTCTGACCTTGTTCTTCATACAACTTCTTTATACATAAGGAACAAAATCGCTTCAAAATTTTTTTTTGTTTTAAATTTCGACCCGCGGCCACCGGTGGGCGAACGGCAGTCGAGAGGTTAACACGATACGTGTAGGTATGTGCACAGTAACAAATATGGTCTGAAACAAAGTTATATTTTTTTTTTTGTAAATTATGGCGAGCCACAAAGTTAAGGCTTATTACGAATAATTATTATTTTTTTCCACTTTTTATTACCACGGTTTATATACATAACATATAAGGGAG
This sequence comes from Limnephilus auricula, assembly GCA_951813805.1. Classification (NCBI taxonomy): domain Eukaryota; kingdom Metazoa; phylum Arthropoda; class Insecta; order Trichoptera; family Limnephilidae; genus Limnephilus; species Limnephilus auricula. The sequence continues at coordinate 39,035,025 of OX638388.1, forward strand.
AGGGAGAAAAGTTAACGGGATTGGATACAAGGATTTAATTCAAATTATATGGGTTTTCCAACGTCACGTCATTTTTCACTCTATTATTAACCATTAATTTTTTTTTATTCAAGTTAATTTAGGAAACATACCGTTACATGTATAAAATCATTTTACATTATTTAATAGATAATATAATATAAATAAGTTAAGTTCATTTTATAATATTTTTTGTTTAATTACAGGTTAGGAAGTAAATACATATTAAAATTTATAGTTTAAGTAGAAATGCAACAAAGAAATAATAGTTTTGTAACATCAAAAAGTAGATTTGATTTTATACGTTTCAGGGCTATAGCGGAAAATATTAATATCTCATAGGGCATTTTAAGATTTGCAGATATCGGAAAGAGTTTTGTGCGTATTTAGATTTGAGATGTGGTATATAAAATTAGGTATTCGATCTGGAATTGCGTTCAGGGCAGCGAAATGCATTCCTTTATGCGCATATGTTAATAATATATTGATATCACTAGTAATAATGCACACGAGTAAATACATGTTTTAGGAAAGCAAGTGTGAAGGTTGGAAAAAAGATTGTAAAGCCATGAGATTTTTCTAAATATGTTATGGTACATTTAATTAACCACCATTTATTTGTCATTCATTTTAGTCCGATCGAGCAATTAATAAATTATTACTTTACCTAATATAATTATTTTGTTATATTTTATCTGTCTATTATATAAATCTTTTTTTGCTTATATATAAATTCGTCTTCGACGCAACTGTTTTCTAGTCAAAGGGTTTTTTCCATCTTGAGATATTTTTTCCTTTGATATTTCTATTGAGAACAGTTGTTAAATTTTGAAAACCTATTCACTTTGTGTACACCACTTTCCGCGTTTTTTTATTGATAGACAATAATGATTTTTTACACACTCCCACTACTTTAAATGAACATTTCAACCCAATGTTTATTAAAAAAAACTCATATAATTTTGAAATTAGTTTCAATCGTGAAAACTTTTATGCTTGGTGCTATGTATAATATGACCTGAAAAAACACCGAAGACAAGGAAAAAAAAGATATCATTTAACAACTGAATAATTGACAAAGGCAACAAATTTTCAATGTGATATTAATGGAATTTAATGGTAAAGGTTTCTTTCGCGGTTAATTTTACATCCTAATAGAGAAAACAAAATATTTATAATTTATTTTTAAAAATATTTTTGGGGATGATTATTGTTGATATTATTATCTATGCTCATTTATCATAGTATAATCTCTGCTTATTTCTACCAGATAATCTATGTTACATAAATTCTTCGAGCCTCCGCTCACGATGCAACTGAAAAAAACCAGCTTGCAACAAAACTCACTATCCTGTGTATGGTCATTGTGATGGTCCCCACACTACACCACTTCTCAAAAACCTGTTGTCAATGGCAACGCAAGCAGCGACTCGAAACTCGCCGTGCTAGTTGCTATAATGCCAGCTGATTGTTCTTCGTACGTGGTTAAATAAGATGAGATAATTACTGAAATCGTAAAATTGAGTAACGCCGTGGTAGAAGTTTGGTTGGAACCATAACAACCAGCCAGTTTTAGTTTGGTTTCAGTTTCTCCGGTGAGCCTACCTGTTATTTACTTGTCAACTTATTGTCCGCTCGACTGGTTTAATAAATAATATTTAAAATACAATCGTGTTATAATATCCACCAATTTCAAATAAATCGATCGTCTTTCCTGTTGTCAAGTGCCTTCAGGAAAATGTAGATTAAGTGGAAATAATAAAAGAAGAATAAAAGATAAAAAATAAGTGTAATTTATAACATTAAGCTAAACCGATTAATGCAAGATGAAGACGTAAAACTTTCTTAAAATAAATCTGCCTAAAAAATAAAGACAACACATTTTTTACACTAGCAATGATGTGGACCATTTGATGTAAATGATGCCCCACAGCAAATAAATAATATAACAAGAATGAAAAATGATATCTTTGTTCTTTATTAATCGAGCCGAGCTTCTCGTATAATATATCACCAAAGGAAATGGAAAATGTTTACGAAATAGGTGGGAAAACTTTATTTGTAAGACTGCCAAAGTAAAACCTTCCCCTTTAAATAATTTTAATAATTATTTATAACCTGGTTTTGTTGTAAAATATTTGGATTTAGTCATATATAGACGTCGAACATTATAATGATTAATGATCAATAAGATGGATCAAGGAAAAAAATATTTTTGTTATGCCTCGTTATTCTCCTCAGCCATTCGTGTGGAATACGTCGTTTTTTTTTAAATGATTTTCGCTATGTAATTATTGTTTTTTCGCGCCTATCAAATTATGTCCCGCCTTTCCAGTTTATAAAAAATGGTCCGATTTTTAGAATTGAAATTTTCAAAAAATCGCCATGGTTTCAAAAATACGATTAAAAAAAAAGTACGTAACGTCTTAGAATATTTGCCTGAACCGGAATTTTTTTTTAAAAAATGTGGTGCAAGTGGCCTATTCGCTGACAGCGACTGCAGCGCCCATACGCGGCGTTACGCGAAACCAAGCATGCTAGCGAGCGGCCACAAATCACAAAAGCAGCTTAGTCCCAAACATTCACGCACAGCGATGGAAGAGAGGGTTCAGATATGCCGCGGCGTCAGAAATGTAATTAGAGTGGGGTTCTTAAATTCAACCGAATAGGCGTTATGATAAATCACAGCAGTAGTTTGGTCCCAAACGTTCACGTACAGAGGTGGAATAGAGGGTTTTGGTAACCCGCGACGTCAGAGATGTCATCGAAGTGGGATTCTCAAATTTTACCTACGGGCATTAGGACAATAATACTATCAGATTAGTTCTGTCTTTCGTCAAATACAGAACTAATCTAAATGCATAAACTTCTGGAATTAAATCAGTTATGCTTATTTGTACGGCAGTGTGCTGCGTTGTATCTTGCATTTAAATGCAATTTATTTGTCATGTTTCTGCGAATGAATTTTCTTTCTCACGATATAGAAAATACTAGGATGACCCTTTACTTATAACCAAAACCGCGCCCTTTGTACGAAGCTAATAAGGCATGAACATTTTGTTTTACGGTTCATTTAGACTTTACAATTTGAAATCAACATAATGTTAGAGGGCTCAAACATTAGCGAAATGTAATGTTATTTCTATTAATAATAATTAGACAATACCTAAACCTTCAAGCATATCTTCCAGAAATAAAAAATGATAATTTTTGCCTTATTTTTTGTATTTATTTTATTATCATCAGTAGTATACAATATAAAAGATTTAATAAAAATAAAACACTTTTTTTTTGTTTTAAAACCACGATATTTATTAATTTACTTTACCGAGCGGTTTCGCTTTACTCAAGCATCTTCAGGGTACAAATTAATACTAAACTGTACGACAAGAGACAACAATTTAAAATTATTACAAACAGTGTTTTATTGTTATTAAATATGTCAAACCACAGAGTGATTGCTTTCTACAATAATATAAAAGATTGATAAAATTATTACAGGAATCGATAGATACTATTGATTATGTCTATAAGATATTGTTTTACCGTGCGGGATTAGTATATATGATTCGAGGTAAAGCTAAAGATTAACATGTATAAAAAAACATGTAGTGTATATCTGTTTGTGTGGCTGTGAAGGTGTAAGTGTACCTATGTGTCTGATTTGTGTTAAACAGTGGAGAGTTGTGAGTGCGCATTAATTAAGTTTCTACCAATGTTTTTCTTAAATGACGGCATAGAGTCACAAAATGTCCCCAACTCAACTTTCGAGAAAGTTGAAAGTTGAGTTGGGGCAAAGATTATTGAATATTTTGAAAGGGTACACGTGTTTATTTTAATGTGTAAAATGGTTTGGTGTGGCTCATCGTATCACATGTCACTTCGACCGACATCTTATTTAAGATTTATTTATCAAAAAGTTTGATTTTTTTAAATTATTTTGATTGAAAATTCTTTATAAAATATATTTGTCGATGATAAAGAGTGATTGCACGCTGACAGATTGATAAAAAAAACGTTGTTATTTTAGGTACCGCTGAGCACAATCTCATGTATTCCAAAACATTGGTTGCCACATACAAACTTGGTTTACGATACATTTCAGCGCTTGAGTTATCCTAACAAGTTTAACCGCCACTGCATCTCGTAGTAAACCAATGATAATGCTCGCTGGAGAATTTAGTTTAATCTAACTAAAGTTATAACACGACTACAAAGTTCTGCGCTAGTATAAGCGTAGCGAAACGAAGCGACGGGAGACAAAATCTTTATACCTAAAAATGAATAAAAACCTATAAAAAATGATGGTGGAAAGGTGCACGGGGGGGGGGGGGGGGGGGGGGGATATGAGTGAGGACGCACGTTAAAATACTTCTTGTTAGTGCGTATATTTATAAATACGTTATTTTATAAAATAATCGTTAAATAGTTGTATTTGCTTCAATTCGGCATTTACGAAGATTTGTTATGAAATAACCAGTTTAAAATAGTATTTCTGTACGAGAAATTCATCTGGGAATCACATTGCACCATTTCACCGAAAGGAAAATTATTGGCTGCCATTTTGGTCTGACGTGCAATTTGTACACTGTTAAAACTGGACAATGTGAAATATAATAATTACCGACTGAAATGACCAGGAACTTGGCTGCTCGGCGGAGGGGGCAGGACAAATGGAAAATACAGTTTTTCAACAAAGGGTCAGGAAATTCACAGGCGCACACTTAAATAGGTAACATCATTTAAGACGGATACGTTTTTAGATTTTCACGGCCAAAAGCATTTTCGTTGCTTGTTTTTGGGGTGTTATGCCGTGTTGTGCTACCTCCTTCTTTAGCCGACGTTTCGGACAGCGTTGCAGTGTCCATCATCAGGGCAGATCCGGCAGATCCGTCGATCTGCGGATCGACAGATCTGCCCTGATGATGGACACTGCAACGCTGTCCGAAACGTCGGCTAAAGAAGGAGGTAGCACAACACGGCATAACACCCCAAAAACAAACAACGAAAATCATTTAAGACACTTAAAAAAAAATTACGAAGAAACCATCGGTTTTGAAACATGTAGATATTATAACACGTGATTAGTGGTTTACACAAAGTAATTTGTTTTATTTAACAAAACAATTTATTTATATTCATGTTTCGAATGTACACCCGCAAACAAATAAAACATCTTAAAATTTTAAAGCACTTATGCTTTCCCAGCTCCTTAGAGTAAAAAAAAAATTATTTAAATTTTTTATTAATGCCATCTATGAACCCGAATATTATAACTTATGTTTCGTTAACCCATAAACCGTGTATAAGAAAATTATTAAAAATTCCAATAATCCAATGTAGAACGTTTTTATCATACAAAGATGATGAAATCGAATAGAGTTTGTGATGATCTCGCCTTTCAGCCAAAGAATTAGTATTTTCAGTATACCTAAAAAAGGAAAGCACATATCTTAACTAAAGGAAGACAGGGTAGATCTTCTGTCTCTGCTTGCTGTGAAGACGAATCCGGAGACGACATAAAAAATTGCGCTGGTTAGGCACCTCCCTGTTTGTGCAATTTATCTCCTTTTAGAATATTGATTCACGGAAATTCACATCACAAACATGTACCTACGTGTCAGAGAGAAATGTTAACTTGAGATGACAATGAATCAGGCATTAATGACCGGGCGCAAGAAAAAAATACGAAACACGCACCGTACGATAGATCGCCCGTGAGTTAGTAGCCAGTGGCTACCACGTGTGGACGAATTCCTGAAACAGATTCCCAGTGGCGTCGCCGAGGTTACGTTGGGTTGAAATTAAGGAGGGCAAAACGAATATTTAATCCCAGAAAAGACAACGGCCGGTAAATATTTAGAGGTAATTGTGAGAATAGCAGTTGTCAATTCGGTATCGCGTAAATAGCACACACGGACAGTGGAAAAAATATAATTAATTAACAAAACAGGTACAGATTATGGAAGCGGCCAAAATGGGCAAGACTAGCGGGGGTGACACGCCACTGGAGAAAAATTTGAAATCTTAACTCGAATTTCAGCGAGGGCAATTAAGCAGTGATCAATGCATCTTTTGGAAGCATCGAATTCATGAAAAGAAGGGGATTAGTGATAAAGTATTGCTAGAACTGCCAGTGTGTCGAGGGGGGCGAACTGGTTCCACGAAGTTGAATGCGCCTAGAAGACCACCGGGTCAAGTAGAGGAGGGGTGGAGCCAGGACAGGCGGTTTCGGGGGGTAGTGGTGAGATGGTCGAGGAAGGGCATTTTAATTACTATCAGGAGATAGTCGGTTTTCGAGGGGGGGACGAGAATGTCGCTTAGTAATAAGTTAAATAGCGAAGTGCATTTGAATTACTAACACGGATAGTCGGTTTCGGGGTATTACAGAGATATAGTCAGTTTTCGAGGGGGAGACGGGAAGGTCGCTTAGTAATAAGTTAAATAGCGAAGTGCATTTTAATTACTAACAAAGAGTCGGTTTCGGAGTATTATAGAAGGGTCGCGCAAATAATTTTAAACAAGGAAGGAAGCATGCACCAAACTGCATGAAATATATACCGCTTGTGAATGTGAAAAAAATGTGATCGGATAACACAGAGATGGGCGTTAGGTAAGTGAATGCAAATGGACTAACAATAAAATCACTTAATTATTAATCAACACCTTGCAATTTGGGCCTTGAAATTTGAAAATTGAAATGGATTTTGTGCATCTTGAAGCAAAACTATTTTCTTCGTAAGTTGACCTATTGAGGAGGCAATAAGCAATATTTAGTTATCCCAAATTATATTTATAAAATAATTGTAACTTTGCAAAGATTTAAATTTTCACATTCAAATTGAAAAATTGATTGTATATTATTTCAGTGAGACGTAAGGTTCTGGGTTCGAGTCCCGGTTGCGACCGTTATCTTTTATTATTTTCTGTGTCTTGTTCCTTTTCACATTTAAGAAAAAATTAGACTATTATTGTTATCTGCTTCTTCAATGTATTAATTTAAACATAATTACAGTTGCATGTGAATGCTAATTATCCCAAATATTTATATATATATTCCTGCACATAAATATAAAGACCTTTACTACTCGGTATAATGTTCAAGTTTAATCACAGTGGAACAATTTTGGAAAAAAACAAATTACCTTTCTTGCTAGTGCAATATAATTTAAGGATATTATCTTCTCGTTTACCTCTACCGCTGACGTTTAGATTCATAACATTTAGGTATATTCAAATTGCACTTTTAGATAGCCTAGTGCTTGTTCTTTCAATATCGGTACGTTTGACAAAAGGGCGCACACGAGGGATTATATGGTAATAAATATTTTCCCCACAGTATTATTAAAGATCTACTTATATTTTCTTAAGTTATTATGTTTTACGCAGCGAGCGTCGGTTTTGCATTGATATTCGATTTATTTGAATACCGTCTAAACAAACTTTACTTAGAACTTTTTTGAGAGAATAACCTCGCTGAGCTTCCCTATCCGGCGATATGGATTGTTTCCACGTACGTCGCTCATTAGGCGAAATGGACGAAATCCACGTGAGCTCTACCTATCTCTTGATCGGCGGAAACGAAGGAAACGGATCATTGACTCGACTCTGTAAAATCGGTGACCTTGCGCGGATGGACTTGAACCCTGAACCTAGAAATGGGCCTGTATCAGCTGTGTCGGTTGGTTGACCACGAGTCCCACCTTACCCAGGCACTTGACATTGTCCGGAGAACAAAGGACGTGATCCCACTATGTCCCTGGTATGGCTTCTGTTTCGACAGTATTAGCGGTGAGAGAGCAATCAAGCAGAACATCTGTAGGAGGAGTCTGAGGTCATTGACAGCTTTTCTATTCCCGCTAGTCTCCAGACGAAGGGGACAAGATTGTGATGGGCTCCGTAATCTTATGTTGACGCGTGAGGGATGACCCTTGTATTCGTTTGGACGAAGGGAACAATGGCTTGTATTGTTTCGATGATTTCCGACGAACGGATTTGGCAGGTGTGATTGACGAAAGTCTGGGAGCTGACAGTTTGCTGTAAAGGATGCTGAGGAGACGGCGAAGAGTTCGGCCCCTGAGCCTGCTAATTTTATTTCTTTGAAACCAGTGGGATGCACGCGGGGATTCCCGACCCCTGATTTATCCGCAAGTATTCACTTCGGTATAATGTTCATGGCTGCGGTTAGCTGGGCGGACCCTTAACCTTCAGCATGCTGGCCATCATCAACATATCATCATCATCATCAGGCTCGGGCCGAAGGGCACGACCTGAACCGGAAGTCATCTGAGCACCTTCTGAGAGCTCTTAGACATACTTCAATCACACTCGGCGGAACGGAGCGTCATTTTTATGTCTAGCGACATGGAATGACCTTTCATCATGAACCTTCAACCTATCACCTTAATCATCATACCATCTTTACCTTGCGAAGATTTGGTAGAGATATTCTCCCATTACCGCATTGTACTATGGAGATTTCAACATATTAATCATCACACCACCGTTACCTGGCGAAGTTGGTAGAGACCACTCCCATTACCGCACGAATATCTACAATGGATCCTTCACCGCTGAATTAAACAAAATATATCAATCAACCTACAAAAATCACACACATTCCCTTCCCGACAGGGGCGAAACATGTCATTTTCACCAGTTGCGAGGCAACATCTAAATCTTCCTGGAGGTGTTGGGATTGGGGTTAGTTCGACAGGTTAATCCTTCATCGAGCTAATTGGGAATTGGAGGAGACCAATCGTAGCAAGCACATGTTTGTCCCTATTCCTACCCATTATACCTACCTGTAAGTAGATTGCATACAACTAAAAACCAATAGGAACTTAGAATAACTAATTTAAATAATTGTATGAATGATGTTTTGATATACTCTAACAAAAGGGTTTATAACTCCGAGTTTAGGTAGAACGGCACAGAGAGTTAGGTATATCGTAGGTAGACTAATCGTCAATAGCATGGGGAAGGGTATTAGATCAGTAAATAGTAAGATAGACTGGGAAGTTAAATGATTAGCCAGTTAGATAGAATATCGTCATTGTTGAAGATCTGACAGATTGCAACACACCACAGCTAAGAACCAAAAGTTACCACAAATCCGTTTAATCTACCTGAATTAGCGCTATAAAGGCGAAACAAAAATAATCACAACGTGTCTAGTTAATTCAAAAGTAATTAAACAACAATTTATCAGTACGTACTTGCCTACGTACTGGCAGCTCCAGCAGTAACTTAAGGTTTTCAAAACTTAAAGTTATGTTTAAGAAAAAAATGATCACCCTTAAATAGGGTTGATTGATTGAGAGTTACAAGAATCAGTCAAAAGGGGGGGAACCATTACAAGTTATATTAACGAAAGCGTTTCGGGGATTCCCATTTCCTTTTGCTTTAACTTAATTTCATCCCCCTCATTGCGTGCAAAATGGAGATACCGAACCAAAATGATATTTTCCGAGAAGAGAAAAAAACACATTACTTTTATACCTATCTGGGATCTTTTATATTTCAACTCCACACTCTCATCTTACTGCCAGTTAATTGAAAGGGAAGACCATGAATTATTTAAGGTTATAGATTGGCTTTCGCTAGCGCTAGAGTTCCCATGTGTCATAATTAACTATTGAAATTTGCGTGTTTTAGTCTTTTTTATTGGTTCCGTTTTTCAATTATTTTTTTATAATAATTATTTATTGTCTGTATTGAGGTTTATCAATATATATTATATAGGTATGTGTACAATATGCGTGCCGCTATAACTCAGAAACGAGTCCCAATACGATCAAGGGAGTTATATGGTGAGGTAGCCCTCTATTCCCCATCCATGTAGAAAGTTCCCGTGTTTACCGTAAGGGCGTGCTTTTGAAGATATAAGGGCTGGAAGTTTTATCTTCTAGATATATCTAGAACAGTCAAGAACATTGGAGAGTATTCAAGAACATTCCGAACCATTCTATATATTCCCTTATGATGCATAGAGAGTGGGGCGATGTGGGAGTACTTTGATAGCGGTGGGTGTGGTCCAGACCACCGAAAATCTGGTCAAGGAATGCTCGCTCCATTTCCCAGAGGAATTAATGGTGTCCACAGGTACTGCCGGAGGTCCTAGAGAGGCTTGCAGACCTTAAAAGGAAACCGGGCGGCGTTTTGTCCATACAAACGTTTCCCCAATTTCCTCACAGGATTTTGATACTAGTGCAAATATTTTTTTATTATAATATAGATATCGACGGTCAGTATACAAACTTGACAATGTATTTAAAAAAAAGCAAAACGTACAGACAAAGAGTATTTTTTTATAATAGAGTTAGAAAAAAATATCTTGAACAATTGGTCCAGTTTTAGAGGAGAAAAATGAGGAATACAAAACTTCGATTTTGATGATTTTATTTAGGTATCATCAGCCTTAGGTGCAGTTGTCCCTTTCGCTCAGTATTCGGAGGAATAAGAGTGACAGCTTCCTCTTAATATCCCCATCTCACCCCCTACCAAAAGAAAAAAGAAGAAGACTCAAAATGCCTGCCACAATCATCGGATAAAAGTTCTCTTGCGGTATAATATAAGAAACAAATTTGACGAGTGAATGATTTTATTTATTTTTGATTATATTTTATTTTATTTCATAGAAGAATAAGATAATACTAATAAATGTTTACAAAGTTTTTTAACGAATTTATTTGTAACCTAGATAGTGTCTAGATAAAACCACTTATCTGTATACTGTGTATCTGTATAGCGTGTAGTACGAAAAATCGACACTCAACATAAATAAATTCGATTGAAATCCATACCAACTTATTATTAAAGGTATTTTTGAAGTCGATTTTAGGTTAAAAATTGGTAAAAAATGCACCAAAAAACATTATTTTGTAATAGTTATAATTTCGAGGAGTCAGACAGTTGATCCCCGACGGTTGCGTCGGGGATCAACTGTCTGCTCACCATAAAATTAACATTTTTGGCTATTCCTGCTTTTAGTGTAACGTATTAACAATTGTGCTTTTAGACAACAGTAGCGTTATATTCTTTCGGCGTAAATCTGGATTGGTGGAAAAAAATTTCCCCAATCAGCAAACATACTAAGTTGTTCGTAACGATGTGCGTTAGATATTCCTAAATAAATGAATCCATAAATTATTATAAAAAAATTATATTTTTTACCTACATTTATATATAAATTTTATTTTTATTTTTATATATTCAATACTTTTATATTTGAAACGGGTAGGCATTCCATTTGTTTAAATTTTGGAAATTTTTCCAATTTAATAAAAGCGTCCAATCGAAATGTAAATAATTTCTGATCGTCTATTTTGGAAATTCTTTCAGCTTCACAAATTCTGAAATTATAATATCCTGTGATTTTTCACGGGTCTGCGTTAGTACGACCATAAATGTAATATGCTAATGTGAATAAGATGAATGTGAATCAAAATCACATATTCCATAAAATACCGGTATTCTTTGCAAGTCTCTCAAAGAGGTATTTTTGACTTTACGATCGGTGACCTTTAAGTAACTTGAATAATGTAGTTATCTACTTCAATATGATAGATTTTACACTTAACTTCTCTTTGAATACTGCCTGGCTTTTGTGAAGGGATTGCTCCCGCAATTTCAGCCCTATTATCCCGTCTTTTCATCCCCGTAACTGTGCATGATAAACCTACTGCACTAAATATCTAATTTGCTCATAATTTAGAATTCAGTTTATTGACGCTCTATCCACTTAAAAACAATTCAATGGAATGTTACCTTAGTTTACCAAATCTCATACATCAATGGATCCTTCTCTAATAGTTCTCTCATATTTTAGTGCAATCTTTCTTTTACTTACTCTCCATTAATCTTTTATTTTCTCAGACATTCGTAGAAATTAATTTTTTATAAGATACAGGATTGCTTTTGAAGAAAATATTTAAGGATTTTCCTTAATCCTCTATTTCTCGCCGTAATGGAACCCGTAAATCATGTTTTATTTTCTTATATGTCAATATATTTTTTTCTCAAAAATATTAGCGGAAGACATTTTGTTTAAAAGTCGCTTTCCCTTTAAAAAATTGGAATCCTTCCTTAGTTATCGCGATGGAATATTATGCGCAAATGGAATCCTATTTTTATATTAAATATAAACCTCTCATAACATGTTCGTGGCAATAAACAGGAGTTAGCGCTGACCTTCCTAAAGCCGAACAACCATGTTATATAGATTTTCATTATAATCAATTCTATATTAAGATAAGTATATTCAAGCCGGTTACTTGAAACAACGGAAGGAAGGAAAGTCGGAGCGGGTTTAAAGCCTGCTGTTTTCGGAATAAAATTTGCAGTGATTGGGATTTAATATATTTTTACTGCGACTTAAAAAAAAAAAAGGATTTGGCCAATCATAATAAATAAACAAGCCTATCGTATTATTCGTCATCCAAATCATACAATCGAAATATTTAATGGACGATTGGATGATTCGGATGACGAAGAAAAATCATTCTTTCTCTCCAGCGTATTAAAATCATCTCCGAAAAAAAAATCCTAAATATTCTTCGTCGGATGGGATGCCTAACTTATGTGTTTTTTTATTGATAACACTATTTGGCAACCTCTGGATGAAAGGAATCGATTTGAAGGCATTCAAAAGAAGCTTTCGAACGCCTCTTCGGTTCATTTCATCTGAAAATAAGTACTATACTATACATCATTTCGAAAGCATAAACCCAACATTGATTTAAAAACTAGCTTTGAAAATCATGGTTTATATCACTAAATGTCTTCATACTTTATTTTTCAAATTATTATTCATATTTTGTGTTTTATTAAAAATTAAAGATAAATTCTCAACTATGATAAAGGAGAAACGCAAAATATTTTCATTCAAGATTGTGCTTCAGTAAATTTTAATAAGATATCTGTTCGAATCCCAGTTGCGACAGTTGTTTTTTATTGTTTTTCTGTATCTTGTTCATTTTCATATTTTAATTTAGATTATTATTGTTATCTTCTTCTTCAATGATAATAATTATATTTAAACCATCAATAAACCTTTTTTAGAAGGAAAACGATAACGTACGATTAAACAAGCCCGTAGCTAAACAAAAATCTATTATCGTAGTAATGGAAAAAAAACATCTATAGGTAATATTCAGTTTGGTTGGGTATTTTGACCTAAAATCCAAAATTAGGTTTTGTTTGAAACTTGCCGCGCACCCAATAGCCTCAAGGTAGGCAAATAGATGACATTCAGGTAGTAACTAAGCATAGTCTCATTTCAAAACCAAATAATCGTTGTTGCCCCTGAAAACTGGAAAAAATGTTTGATATAAATAGACGGTCCAAAAGTCACCCTCTCAGAAGATGATCTAAACTTTGGAAATGGATTCTTAGATCTTCACGACTTTGATATTTGTAAAATAAATAGAAGCCGAATACACGTTGATAAAGGTAATAGTAATGGATCGCTATACTTCCCAAGCACGCGGAATAATTGTGTCCAAAAAAATATTTTATTTAAGTCACAAAGTACATTTTTATAGTGATTTCCCTGTTCGCGTTTTGAGATATACTCGCATACCCCGTATTGAGTATATATACGCATAAATAAGTACTGCTCAAATAATTTAACAGCACTACAAAATGGTAGGTTCAGACTGGACGACATACGTACACATCGCTACTCAAACAATGCATATCAACCCATACATTTTCTATGAAAATGGCCACAGACATCGCACGTCGCGATGCGTGTGGTCAATGTGATACTAAAACATAAATTTTCATTGAAAATCTATGGTTGCTAAGCAGTCCAGATATTGTTAGGCGTAGCGATGGGCACGTACGTCGACCCAGTCTGAATCTACCATAAATAGGACATTCCTATTGACGGAACAGGAAACAAAAAAAATTCGACAAAGAAACACGAACTTTGCCTCGAAATCGAGTAAGAACTTTTCGGCTACGTTAATATCGTCAAACTGTAGAGACTTCAACGATAAGGCGATCCGCTGAAAACTCTCAACTGCCAACCGTATTTGTAAAATTTGTACGACAATGTGATGGCCCGCACACAACACAATCACTCAAAAACCCGTTGTCAATGGTAACGTAAGCAGTGACTCGCGACTTGCACTGCTGATTGCCTTGGTCGGCTGTTGCTAGTTGCCAGCTGTCAGCTGATTGTTCTTCGTCTATGGTTAAACAAGCTTTTTGACCAATCAAGACATAGAAACCAGCCAGTTTTAGTTTGGTTTCAGTTGCCTCGTCAGCGGAGCGCCTTAATGTCACTAATCGAAATTGGCGTAAATACTAGGTAGGTATAATGTTTTAAATAATATTTTCATTTTGTTCGAACCTATCTGCTTTAAATTTATAATATATGCTATTTTAAAATTTGTATTGATTCTATAAAGTGATAAATCCATAAAATATATCTATGCCTATAATAATTTTTATTTTTATAATTTCATAATCTTGACAAGTCAAGTCGGATTTCGTGATATTTTAGGGTCTCCGCCTTTTGGGACATAAAATTAAATAAATAAATTAACTGTCAATCCTATAATTATAATGTCCAGTGGTTTTTTACGGAAAAATAATAAATTACTTCTATTTATCAATTTTATTTCAATCTAGTAACATATCTGATGTAATATTTCAATAATCATCTATCTATGTTCAGCCACTGAAACCGAAATGAAACTATTACATTCAGTTCCCGCTGTAAAGTTTAAATTGCAATACAATAGTTGTTATTACAACATCGGGAAAACTTCCGTTCAAAGAAATCAGCGAACTGTAAAGGAAGAAGGCTTCCATACATCCATATATACGAAGGAATCCAACCAGATGCTGGATATTGAGTAGATAGCGCTAGTTGTCTTCGCGTGTTACTTAGTAGAGTTCTTGAAACGAACGATGCATTTCCGCTTCCGATACTAGAACCTTTTACCTCCACTCTTGGTCAGGGGGGCGGGGAGGCTCGGAGGGTGGTTGTTGGAGTCTTACTAAAAGGCTTCACACTTTCAGTGCCTTGCCATAGAGCTTTAAAAATAAGGAAATCGGTAAAATGCAAGCTGTAAGCTCAAAATAAAGTGGTGTATTTTTATCGTGGATGTTCGGAGCGTTTATATTATATTTACTGCTTCATCAAAAAGAAAAACCACACATATTTTATTATGCAAATGTATAGCAAGCGTTAATTTCACCTCACGTTTTTAGGGAGATACAATATTTATATGAGACCTGTAATTAAACAGGTTAAATAAATTTTAAATTATCTAGAAAACTCAATTATTTTCCCATAAAATTGAGGTTGTTATGCTTGAGCTTCTGGAGAAATTTTAGATGCAGTTTGAGTAGTGCATATCGAATAGAGAAGCCGAACCACCATATAAAATAAATTAATGGAGCCACGAAGTCTGCCTTTGGTCTGCAATTTTCACGCCACAAATATTTCCCGGAATTACTTGCTTTACTATTTGTTTACGATTTGCAATGAGGTCGTAAAATTCAAGAACGTGGAGAATTAATTTGTTCCGCATTCTATTCTCCATCAAACATTATAACGTTTTTCATCTAATTTAATGTAAATCGTTCGATCGTAAATATTAAATCAATTGTAACACTTGCTACTTATTTGGTAGGGTAAGGTCAATTTTTGTATATTTTCGTTTAAGAGCCATTGACCCGCGGCTGAGAATAAAAGTTTAAAAATTCTTGCAACTTTACAGGAAGGTTCCAATGAGAAAGATCGATTATTCCCCGTATCAAATTTTAAAAATGAAAAATTTAATATTGATTTATTTCATTAAAAACTTGCTTTAATATGTACCTACATTCAAGTAAGCAATAAAAATGCTCAAAACGCAAGATGATAAATTATTAAATATCGTTTACTACTTGTAAGTATTTTTTAAACATAAGTATTTATGATTTTTCAATAATGTCTAAACAAAATAAGTGTGTAAAAAAAATCTGAAATATTTTGGTTTGTAAGACCTTAAATAAATAGAAAAACTGAGGTATTTTCGTCACAAAACACGTTCTCGGACTTATTTTATAATGTTTTTAATTTAACTAAAATTACAATTTAAAAAAATGTCTTTTCTAGATTGTGTATTGATTTATTTTGTTGTATGATTATATGATTTGAAATTTGTGTTGTATAATACAATATGTCGTTTAAAAATTGAACCAATCTGCCAACGACCAACGGTATAACCTTAGTATATTAAAAATAAACTTGGTTTTTATAAATTTTAAAAATGCGTTTACCAGATACAATAACAATCTTTCAAAATCAATTTATGTATTTTTTTCAAAGAGTCAATACGTCTAGAATTTGATTTAAAAAGGACTAATTTCCGTTGTAATACCCTCTTAAACGGTTTATTTTCAGTATGTCTTGCAGCAGTTATATTATGCTTCCTTATTCCCTCCCCAGGTAGGCGGAAGTGACCATAGATAAGGAAAGTCCCTCTACCGGAAAAGCATTCTTCGTCTCCTATATAAATAGGTGTTACACTATTAAGATGAAGCTATACGCCAAATCACTATTTAAATTTATCTTTATTACGAATCGGTTTACATAATGAACATGAAAAAATATGTTTTGGATACATTGAAGCTTTTCCTAGCTTTTCATGGAATTAAAATAAAATTATTAATTACGTTACAAAAAATATAAGCGCAAAGTACTAAATAATTTGTTTTTTCATTAGATAAATATGAAGTGATTACGTAGGTAATATTGGCAATACACCTCGTCAGAAAATGCTTACATGGTTGGGTGAAGGAAGAGAGAGATACATAGTTGAGATTAAGAAGAAAGCCAACTACGGGTTACGGGTGACGTATGAACGCAAATAATATTTATACGGTTTAACAATGTTATTAATTTAAAACTAACTCACTTTCTAGTCGAATACATAGTTAGACGTTAGGGTTTCGTAGCCGGATAAGATAAACGGAATTTTGAAAGCTTGACAAAGTTTTCCCAATAATACAGGTTACACATCTGATCACCTGTTCCAGTTCCGCTTACCAAGTTAACCTTAAACTCTACGACCCTCGTTTGCTTTTATGAGTAAAGTAACTACGACATTCAACTTAAGTCGCCTAATTTCATCGCAAGCAACATGGGATTATACTGAAGCGGATAAAAAGTAGCAAAATGTTTCAAACACATTACCATTGGAGTTTAATGGTGCAAAAGGTTAAAATCACTAGACGATCGTTACCAAAACAGCGATCTATACCATTTGCATAAGATCTTTCGACAAATTGATTTTTTGTATAATGAACGTGGCTCCATGGAAGAACGGCGTAACGCATATTTCACCTTCTCCATATACGTATATAGTCGTCTTTTAGTCGATTCAGCCATTTAAATTCTAGACAACACTATTTTTATTGTCACATTACTGCCACTTTTTACCTCAATAGCTAGTTAATAATATTCATCGTAAAAAATAATACAAAAGGTTCAACTAAATTCTTTAGTTAAATCATATAATAATCAACAAAACGCAACATACTAGCAACAAAATTTACGCAAAAGTATTGTACAACCTATAATTCACAAGAAGATCGCCAAATATAGTAAATAAAAAGTATGAAAAATTAGTGGAAAAATTTCAGATTTTCTGGATACGGTTTAATTCGATGGCCGAAAGTAAGGGGCAAAATAAATAAATAAAATTATTGAAATATTGAAATATGTAATTTTTCTTCATTTTATTTCTATTTCGATTTGCGTCATCGAAATATTTCTAGGAAAATAAATGCGTCTTTTACGAAGTGTATTTTAAGATGAATAATGTTATAGAAGAAATTTAAAGTATTTTAAAGATCTATTGGATGTAGGTAATTTTATAATTAAAATATATATATTAATGCTCTAAACGACCATATTTTAAGACAAGCCCTGCAGGCGAAAAACGACCACTCTCCCCCTTAAGTTTAACCGACCCGAAAGCTGATTATCGCGAGACAGGGACCGTGGATGAAATCACATACGATTTTTTCAGACCTGATTTGTATGGGAAAAATTCAGCCAGAAGTTTTACCAATTGCAAATTTTCATATAAAAAAACGGATACAAAAAAAAAAAACTGCTAATAAAACTGATGTATGAAAACCTAGCGGCGAAAACTAGAAGCGCTCAGTATTCGACGAAGAAATTCAAAGTTATATTGCCAGCCGCCAGGTTCGCCCCTCAAAAAAGGAAAAATTTATCGTCAGACCTTCACGACAAATTTGTGAAACAGCGTCAGTACTGAAATCGTAAAGTGTATATTTTTTTAAATATAAGGCGTCTCACTTCAAAATTTTACATTTCGACGAGCCTCTAGGTAAATCAAAATTGCGACTTAAAAAAGATACCTGGCCTAGATGTTTTTGTATTATTTCGACTACGACAGGTTTCGGAACATTAAGAATATATTATATTTATGACTTTTCATGGAAATTTTGTCAGGATTCGTTTTCAAACGTCGGTAATTTCTGACGTTTACCAAAAAATGTCCGAGTTCAAAACTGTTAAAATGTTTGCAGCCAGTAAAATAAAATGCTTTATTACGTATAAAATAAGTTTCACTTGCCAAATAATTCGAGTTCATTTGTTTTTTCTCGGTTGTGTAATGTCATTTACTGTTTTTGTCGACACCCAGCTCGAAAATACGAAATGGCTTTGAAAATATCGATCTGGGCTTTCAAAATTTAGTAAAACCTTTTCGACAAGAGTTTTACGAACGTAAATCGACGGTCATGTTGACAACATTTCTTGAAAAAACGTCTGTTATTTTGATTTCCAATCTGACATTTGAAAAAAAAAACCACCTCAAAGACGCATTCGGAAACCTTTATAAAATAATGGTTGACATGATTTACCTGCTCCACTGGCGGCAAGATTTAGTACCACTCTAATTTGCTAAGAAACATTTTAACATCGGTCGAAATTCAAATTATTCCCAAAGAAACTGGAGTGTTGAAAATGTTACTACATTTTAATCATAGCTTCAAATTTCGGATGTCAAGTGCACGGTGGTAAAAAAAGACCGCTGAAAAAAATATTAATAAATTTTTTAATTGTTATTAACGATTTTTTTTCTTATTTTTTTTTTTCGAAAATAGAGTCCGCCGGTTGTGAGTGACCTCGGCGCGTCACAAAAATATTTCTCAAATTAAGATGTTTAGAATTTTTTTATTTTTCCATACATTTATTGTTTTGAATAATTATTTATTGCTTAATTAGCATGCGTGTTCATGAATCCAAAGAGTGGACCCTTGACCGGTGTCATTTCCAGAAAAATATTTTAATAAAAACACAACTTTTGTTTTTTTTCTGAAAATTCACATTTTTTAAATCAATTTATTTTTATTATAAATGGGTAAGAAAGATTTGGTGCATCCTGTTCTTTCAGCGAAGTTAAATAGGGATGTTCTATTTTGTTAGTGATGAGAACTGCGTAGGTACCTACCGGCTTACTTGAAATTAATGTTGATGCAATTTTAGCCATAATGAGTAGGTACCTATCAATATTATCGGGCTGCTGTAATGATTTTTAATTAGAAAATTTGAAATAAATTGGTATGATAATTAATTAAATTATTAAAGATGGTGGCATATTTTTGCCAACATGCGTGGATAATTGTTGGTTTTTCTAAAGACATTTTTTTATTAACAGGTTTTTGAAACATTTTTTTCGGTAATCTTTTTATTGCAATGAAATTTAATTTGATATACTATTTTTTGATCAGTAATACGAAAGGATGAAATTATTTCCTATACTATTCATCCGATTGTAATGAAACTTTGGGGATTTGATGTGTGCATGCGCGGGATAGTTTTTACGCATAATAGTAAGCTCTGGCGTTATGAAATTATTTCCTATACTTTTCACCCGATTGAGATGAAACTTTGGGAATTCGATGTTGGCATGCTCGGGATGGTTTCTATATATAAGAGTAAGCTCTGGCGTTATAAAATTATTTCCAATACTACTCATCTGATTGCGACAAAATTTTTGGAATTTGATGTGTGCATGCCCAGGATGGTTTCTATGCGTAATTCTAAGCTCTGGCGTTATAAAATTATTTCATATACTATTCAACCGATTGAGATGAAACTTTAAAGATTTGATGTATGCATGCCCTGGATGGTTTTTATGCATAAAAGTAAGCTTTGGCGTTATGAAATTATTTTCTTTACTTTTCATCCGATTGAGATGAAACTTTGGGAATTCGATGTTGGCATGCTTTCGGGATGGTTTCTAAATCTAAGAGTAAACTCTGGCGTTACGAAATTATTTCCAATACTATTCATCTGATTGCGACAAAACTTTTGTGATTTGATGTGTGCATGCCCGGGTTGGTTTCTACGCATAATAGTAAGCTTTGGCGTTATGAAATTATTTCCTATACTTTTCATCCGACTGCGATGAAACTTTGGGGATTTGATGTGTGCATGCCCGGGATGGTGTCTATGCGTAATAGTAAGCTCTGGCGTTATCAAATTATTTCATATACTATTCACCCGATGGAGATGAAACTTTGGTGATTTGATGTGTGCATGCCTGGGATGGTTTTTATGCATGAAATTATTTTCTTTACTTTTCATCCGATTGAGATGAAACTTTGGGAATTCGATGTTGGCATGCTCGGGATGGTTTCTATATATAAGAATAAGCTCTGGTATTATGAAATTATTTCCAATACTATTTATCCGATTGCGATGAAATTTTGGGGATATGATGTGTGCATGCTCGAAATGGTTTTTAAATATAATAATGCGCTGTAGCGAATGAATTTATTGTAAATAATATTCATCCGATTGCGATGAAACTTTGGTGAGTTATTGTGCGCACGCCCGCAAAGTTTTCTTTATATAATGGAGAGCTTTGGCGTTATCAAATTTGTACAAAAATTTTAAATAGGTGTAACGGGAGTTATTAGAAAAGTGAGTGCATATCATATAATTTAGAAACAATTTATTAGTGAAAAAATTGAGCAGTAAACTTCTAGGCCCCTTTTTGCGAGAAAAGGCCCATACTGAACGCCTTAACCAGGGCGACCAAAGTGGCTAAGTACCAACTTACAGTACTCTTTGTGTAGATCTCACAATCTTTGCTTCATCCACATTCAAACATCGGTTTTTTTTCTTCAAATATTTCATTTTTAACAAATGTAGCCACACACTTCTTGCTTCATCCACCTTCAAACGTCAAATCGCTTAGTGCTTTAACCAATTAGTTGCCTTGCAACGGGCAAAAGCTAGTTCATAATTAAAGGTCTACAGATATATCATTTTTGAAAAACATAAAAAAATCTTTTCGCCCTCCCGAACAATTAATATTTTGTACTTAAGGAGCATTTAAATTTTACGTGATCGATATGAATAGGTCAGACAAGAAAAAAAAAACGAGGCCGAAATTTTTTTAACCGCTTGGGCACATAAGCTTGTTTTCACGATAATTTAACATAGGTAGACATAGGAATGACATATGCCCCGTACCTGAGTTATTGTAAACGTTGTTCAACGATAAATAGAACATTAACGCCGTTCTTCCACGTAGCTACAAGCCAGCAAGCGACGCTACCGCTACCTGTCATACTGTTTTGCTAGTGTAGGTGTTTTCAAACACCAATAATAGTATGGAAAACATAGACTAGCGGCGATCGCGTCACTTGAACGTGGCTACATGGAAGAACGGCGTAACGCATATTTCACCTTCTCCATATACGTATATAGTCGTCTTTTAGTCGATTCAGCCATTTAAATTCTAGACAACACTATTTTTATTGTCACATTACTGCCACTTTTTACCTCAATAGCTAGTTAATAATATTCATCGTAAAAAATAATACAAAAGGTTCAACTAAATTCTTTAGTTAAATCATATAATAATCAACAAAACGCAACAAAAACCTGTTGAACTTACATTATACACTAGTAAACAAAAATCAACGGGTGACGTCTGATGTTTGAGTTTGCTTTGACGTTTTGTTATTCGTTTTTTCATTCGTTATATGTTTTTTCCATATGCCTTTGTATTGTTATTATATCACAAGTTATTCTTCTGTACTTATTTTGCATATTGTGGTTTCTTGTAATACGTGTACTTTAGCATTATATTATAATTATAGTTAAATTGATCTGCTGACAAACTGCT
This sequence comes from Limnephilus auricula, assembly GCA_951813805.1. Lineage (NCBI taxonomy): Eukaryota > Metazoa > Arthropoda > Insecta > Trichoptera > Limnephilidae > Limnephilus > Limnephilus auricula. The sequence continues at coordinate 39,057,221 of OX638388.1, forward strand.
TTGGCAGTTTAGCGAGTATTCAAATGAAGAATAAAAAAATAAATAAAAAAGTTGCTAGGCTTCGCACTCATTGTTGCCATACCTACAACGTAAATATGATGAAATATAAATCGATCGTCATTTCCGTTTTAAAATGTTACTTCCGTCCAAAAAAGATTTGAGTTACCCCTCGTAATGCCCCTAATGAAGTCTTCAAAAATACTTTCAAAATAAATTCAGCTACCTACTACTCATGATAAAGATGATAAAAATTATCAATCTGAGGGAAAATTATACTTAGTTCTGGAGCCCTAAACATAATCGGTTTATCTGTTCAGTGCTTAAAAACGTAGAATCGTTCAGGTGGGGTTAAAGTGGGATTAGAACTTCGAGTGTTGAAAGTGTTGGGAGTAAGACGAGACGTTGGATGAGATGGGAGGTGTTTTCGAAGTGTTTGAGAAACCGTCCGAGTAAATCGATTGGAGTGCTTAAATAAATATTCCAAAAGCATTTCGGTTACATTTCCTATCGACGCTTTGCCCAATTTGGTGGTCTCGAGTAAGATAAAGGATGAAAATTTACTTTCTTATGAACCTACCCATTCTACATCGAATTAAAAATATATTTTTACAGCTTCTCACAGATACTCAAATAAATAATATAACTTACCGTTTGCAACCGAGTGGACAAATGCGTCGGGTTCAAAACTAATGACTTCGTGGTTTTAATCCTCTGATAGCAAAGTTCTTCATCATTCATTAAACACAGAAAATGCATCGCTAAGTTATTCGTAAATCGGTTACGTTTTTCTTTATTAAAAAATGTTACAAGCTTACCAACTATCACGCTGTTTTCGCAGGGGTAGGCAGAGTGGATGGACCACCATATAATTCTGTCTCTCTTCATTCGTTTTTATACATCCAGCATATACTAGTATACTTTGTTGTTATTCTATCACTACATGATTATATTTATTTATTTATTATTTATTTATTTATTATAGAAGGATACAAAAAAAGTACATTTTACATATAAGAAAGCTTTGCCTGTCTAACTAGGAAAGTTTCCCGTTCTAGGACAGACAAATTGACAGGTTTTAGTTCATATTATTAGTCCTTAAGAAATGTACATAATTACATAACAAAAAACTGAAAACCATAAAAAACAAAAAAAATAATATTATTTTTCTCTGAAACCAAAACTCTGCATTGAAAAGTATAAACCAGGTACGTGATAACAGGATGTAGGAATTATAAAAATTTTACAGCATAAAAATATGAAGTTATTTTAGGTTACGGGTTTAGAAGTGTGAGCTTATAATACATAGTACATTAAAATTTACAATATTAGATATAATTTAAGTATGCAATAATATATATGATTTTTTTCCTAAGCGTTACAATCATGATTATTTTCACTGATTTAAAACATGTTTTCAGTTCATACGACAATACCAATATACACCGCGCTAATGGCTTGAACTAATCCTGCTAAAATAAATTTTTATTGGAAGAAATCGAGTAAAAAAAAAAATTTATTGGAAGAAGGTTATACCCATAAATGTATTATTTCATTGACGAAGAAGATAATACTAATACATCTAAACGAAACATGAAACAGAACAAGATACAAAAACGGCAACGGTGGCAACTGGGAATCGAACCCAGGATTTTTTTTTATATTAACTCTACACAAGAGGCACTGAGGGAAATTATTTTCCTATATCATCTTTGAAGATGCGTGGAGGGTCTTTTTGAGGAGAGGAAAGAGTGAACGTGAACATGGGTCTTGAAGAGACCCAAGATGTATGAAGGAGGAAACACAGAGGCCGGCAAATCGTCCCACAGCTGAGCTGGTGAACTCAAGACCAAATCGCAGAAGCAACCCGTTCTCATGTGACAAATGTCAACCGGTACATAAGTTGGGCGCGCGTTTGTCGTGTTTCCCGACTATGCACCGGTGCCGAGGGGATCAATGACGCTAGTTCCTCGGATCATTTTCTATTGATATACCGGTAGAACAATGATATATCTAGCGTTTTATAAAATTAAATAGAAACAAACAACTTTGTTTATAAAAATATTGATTTGACCTCAACATTTTTTTTTTTTTGAAAAATAAGTTCCTTTTAACTTTTTCACATTTTCAATAATATGACCTACAGACAACCTTCGTGGCAGAGGAATGAAATCCTTTTCCTTTCCAGAGATAGCAGGATCAAATTATCACCCGGGGTGGTGTGATTTGCAATTTTCACACACAAAAGTATGATTGCGATTTATTTGCCGATAATGGGATATCAAATCTGCCCTAATGATGGCATAATACCCCAAAAATAAGTTGTCGACATAGACTCGTGATTTCAAGAAACCCCACAAAAAGGAACTGGTTAAATCAGACGATCTTGCCGGCTAGTGCAACTTTTGTTTCAACGAGAGTTTTGGTGATTGGCAATGGCAATCAAAAAAACATTTTTTCCACATTCTTGAGAACTATAGCGATTCGTGTCTTATTGACATGTAATTTGAATCTGCTTACTTCACAAATGTCAAAGCGGAACTAACATTTGCCGCCATTTGAAAAAGATATGGGATTTTCCGATAGGGTGATGGCTTTTGCGCCACCTTGTATATGCACCCGGTTTGTCAGCGTTGTGAGGCGGGTTAAGATGGAGCTATTAGGAAGCGATTTGCTGGTCTTGAAGAAGGAAGAAACAGATGCCTGTAGCTCATTCCACATATTAGCCGACTTACTCAAAAATGAGTGCAGGAAACGACCCTTTCTCATGAAGCCAACAATAGCTATTGTAAACGGATGTTCCACTGGTGTCCCTCGAGTTTTGTGTACGTGCATAGATGCACAGGGGATCAATGCTGCCAGCTCTTTACACTATACTAGGTAGAAATACTTATAGAACAGACTTAGCATGTCCACTTTGCGTCTTAATAAAAATTGGCAATCGGTCTGCTAACAATGGATTGTCAGACGGACTGTCCTCCTTTGCATATAATCAAAGGAAAACATGTTGATTTCAGGTTATTTCCAAATGTATTGGTTAAATTTTTCACTTGAATAATATTTATTCAGTCCAGTATTTTTTCTAAGGTAAATATTTACGTTTATATTATTTAATTTACATGAAAATTTATTGCCAGGTAAACCACCATAATATCTGGTCATGACCAGAATAGTCTTGCCTTGGACCATATTATACAAACTAGAAGATGAACGTTTTAAATACATATTACAATAATATACTTCTCAGCAATAATAGTGGTAGAAACTGTCAAAAGAAATCTGAGACGGGAGCAGTTGGAACTCTTGTGAGGTATTACTATAAAAAATAAAAAAGTTCAGATCAGTCACCAAATATGGTTTAAGCCATGTTAAGCGACATTTCATTTCTAAATGATGCTCTTACACCAAGTCGATTCTGCGAGTATATTTTACTATGGAACCCAGAGCAAATATACTTTTAATTAATTTATTCTGAAATAACAAAAGTTAATCAAATAAACAAATTTTTCGCAATTAAGTTTAATTTGTAGCACTCTATTTTTGTTATTTTTTTTTTTATAATAATATTAATAATTAATTTATAATGCAGTTTGATAATTTTAATTTTTTTATTTATTTATTGTTTTGTCTTTGTTCAGTTTGAAAATGGCCTTGTAAGCCGAAACAGCTGTCACAATAATAAAAACTATAACACTTGCAGAACTTAATAATAAACATTATATTCAGTTTGATATTCGGCACTTTACACACTTTGGTTCCTTAGAACAGGCAATCTGCCTAGCTAGGAACTAATATCGACCTAAAACAACGTAATAACACTTGTATTCATTTTAAATATATTCTCTTATTATGTAATATTATTTCTGTTATTTTGGCTTTAAATGTATCAAATGTAAATAAATAAATAAATAAATAAATAATATCTTCAGAAGACAAAACAGATGGCAAGCTTAATAATAATTATAAAGCAGAACTTAAATTAAATATCTACTATTAATATAATAATTAATACCTAATATTATTGAAAAAATAAAATAAATTATAAAAATTATATTTACCTGCCCACGTCGGGATATTATGAATCGAAAACATAAAAAAATTTAAATGAATTGTAAATAAGTTAAAATACATTGAAAATAAATTGAATATGAATTGAATACACGTTAAATATATATTTTCCATAAATGATCACATATTAAAAACGTGTTGAAAGTATTACTTTGAAGGTATGTTGGAAGTGGGAAAAGAGACCACGATCACTTTGAGGTGTTCTTTTGCAAAATGTTCATCGTACCTAAACGCTGAATACTAGGTTTTTAACAGTACATGTAACAAAGGAACACATAAATCCTTGTTTAGAAGATCCGTATCATTGTTGCGGAGATACGTAATTTAATAATGATGAACATTTTTCAAGAACTCCGTCAGAATACAGCAAACGCTTCGTGAGATATATTTTTACTCAAAAATACAAGACGGTAATCCAGATAAGAGAGATGGCAATTCATACCCAGGTTCTCTTATCTTCACGACGGAGTTTTAAAACACTCTCAACATTTTTATCATGAAAACAAAAAACCGTCAGAATTTTTTCTGAAATGTGTGTCTTCACAAAATAGGTTAAATTAAAAAATTTAAAAAATAATATTTTGAATGCAAACTCCATAGAACAGTAAATTAAGTATAGACGCAGGTTATAAAGCTTTTGTAATTTAGATATAGACATCACTAAAGTTTCCCTGGACAGAAAAGGTAGGTTGATAACATATATATTTATATATCTGTGCAAAGCATAACGTCTGTACAATTTTATAAATTGGCCTCATTCGATACCTTGAGTACATTACATTAAATTAAAATGTTACTTTGGTGCAGTTACTTTGAGCTTGTTGTCAAAGTATATCTACAAATGTCCCCAAAATATAGGCACGCTTGAAAAATTGTTATTAAATAACATATTTACATATTATTATTAAAATATATACAAGGATTAAAAATTTACATTTCGTAATTTCTCTAATAAACAATGAACAGTGTTAATCCTACGTAACCTCTCGGGTATTTATGGTGCTGTATTTTTTTTGTCTTTATACAATATAAACAAATAAGAATATATATTATGTAAATTTTAACGCTACATAGCGTTCATTGGTCAAATGCATTCTGCATATATTTTTACATTAGTGATCGACGAACCGGTGGATGCAAATCTGTTAGCCATAAGTAATATAATATAATAGTCTGTCTAGCTTGTAGTTAAAAGTAAGATAGAGCATTGTAGAAATATTTTATAAATTGATCATAAAAACGGCGCTATACAAATCATGCGCTAGATATGATTAAGACAACACTTTATTATATTTATGTGAATATGGCACGAGAGTCCCAATTGCCTGGAGCCAGTGGGATTACGGCACTTTAAAATAAAGGAATGTTTTTTATTTTAATAAATATATATTATTTTTTTATTATTTTTATTATCTGTGTAAGTGTCTACGTAATGGCTAATTGTATAACATGTTTACCTGCTTTATACGTAATAAAAAATGAAGCATTTTCAGAAAGTGTAAAAGATCCATTATTAGCTTTTTGATTAGGCCCCCAATTTTACAAAAAAAATTCATCCTTATTCATATATTTGCTTAGGTAGCGTTGGGTGGGAATGCTGTGCTTGTTCTACCAGTATTTCAATGTAAGTGGATCCGAGGAACTAGCGTCATGTATTCTTTCGGCACCGGTGCACAGTCGGAAAACACTTGTTGGTTGACGTTTGTCACATGAGAACGGATCGTTTCTACCCCCGTTATTGAGTTCAACAGCTCGGCCTCTGTGTTTCCTTCCTCCTACGATTTTTTACACTCTTTTTTACACTCCTTCCTTTCCAGAAAAAGACCATCCACCCAGCATCCTCAAAGATGACATAGGCCCTGAGGGAAATTGTTCTCCCCATGGTCTCCTGCGTGGTGTTAATGTATAAAAAAATGCTTTGTTTATATTATAATATTTTAATAGGTATTATTTTTTTCGAAGGAATTAAAATGTGAATGCACTGGAAGAGTTTTTCAATGATTGTTTTGTTTATACATAAAATAACAGCTATGTAGCAAGTTTGTTATTTCCACCTTATAGGTACTGTGACTGAACACACTTTATCATTGCGGGAAGGGAGTTGATATTTTGACAAATTTTAATTTTACGACTGCCGTAAAAATGCTGTGGCGCTGTTTTATATTTAGCGTGTGCCATATCAACATTTAACGTATGCGGGATAACGTATTACAGGAATTTTATTTTAAATTTTACGACCACCAGCACCATTGGATTTTACTGAAATTTGGCAGGCGAATATCCATTGTTCTAATAAGTAGAATTAAAATAAAATGGATTATTTATAATTTTAGGACGGCCGTAAAGATACTCTAAAATATATTCGTTCGTAAAAAATATCCCAGTTATGTGTTAAGACCACTTATGGTTAGAGCGATAAATACTTTCGCTATAATTAGCATAAAGAATCCGAGATAAAACTTTGTTAGGGGGGAAAATGGATAGATTTTCTCATAATATTTTTTTCAATTTATAGAAAAAAAGGAAAATTTATCGTACGTAAAAAATATTGGAAATGAATGATTTTAATTGTACTTTTTAAATTAAAAATATAGCTCGATAAAAATAAATTACGAATGTATTGTCCCAATAAGTCGGTGGCCTCCGTGGTCGAGTGGCTTTCAATCCGGAAGATGCGGGTTCAAATTCCGATGTGCGCAAAAACAATTTATTTGATTATTTTGTTTTAGTTCACAATTTTAATAATTTAAATTATTGAACATATATGAGGTACGTTATAAAGTGGAAGAAACTCTCAGTATCAATATCTCTATTTTTATGCATTATAGAAACGTGGACATTTAGAGCCAGCGAAAGAAGCATGTTAATCAGAGCACTCATAGGAAACTTCAACTTCGCAGGTAATCTTATTAAGACGCTTTTATAGACGAGTGACTTAAAAATAATGGATTTTTTAGAATTTTTACCTAGATATTAATTTTGATTAGAATGTTTGATTATCGGTTCGATTATTAGTTCGATTATTGGTTCGATTATACCCCCTCACGTCTCGTTGAAATGAATTAGTAATAGAAACGATGCTTTTGAAACTATTTTTTTTAGTTAACCAAAATCAGTGAGCAATAAAACAATATGATGTTATTCAATGTGAAACAATCATAATATGGTCTTGTTAAAGTTAAATGTGTCGATAAAATTTAGATGTGTAAGTGATATTATAGGATGAATACTGAAATAAAATTCGTATGGTTTAGACAATAATACATTTTATTAAAATTGCTACAATCTGATTTTTATAAGAATTATAAATTAAGCAATAGATTCTATATCGATATATGAACTACAGGGGTGTGAAATGATAGCTGAAAGGCAACATTTCGTGGTTTAAATAATATGCAACTGCGAACACGTGTCTACGAGTATATTCAAAATTTTTCAGAATACGATCATCCAGAAAATTCAGTAATCATACTGAACAAATTTACAATTTATACAGTAATCCTCTAAATAATAATCTCGTTGAAATAAGGTCGATTCTCACCGGTGATCTTCGAGTAACACCATAACAGGATCTCTCAGCAAGCAACTGCCCAATTCACCGGGTCTTCACAACAAACTGACATCTACGGCCAAATTTTGCAACTCTTCTCTCCAGTGGCTAGGACACTCGAAGGCAACCGCGTGGCTAGAAAACACACGTTCCGGTAAAAACTCTTCTATGTAAATCGTAAATGTTACAACCTAACTTAAAATAAACCAACCTAATTTAACCTCACCAAACCTAATCTAACCTAACGTAACCTAACCAAAAATAACTTGTATATAATTTATCTTCTTTGAACTGAATAATTTCCGTATAAATACCTACGTGTTTCCGAACCACCCTCTTTTCTTTTAACTTTTTACCACCTTCAATTTTATTCAACCTTACAACATTATCCTTACATAGTGATGTCATAATTTCACTGGCTCTGGTCAGTTATAACTGGACTTATCTAGTAAGATCTCTTAGAATTTTTTTTTGGTTATATTGAAAGAGTTGAACAGAGAAACCACGTGCAATAATAGAAGAATCAATGAGTCTATCGGATGTACTCGTACTTAACGTTCCACGAAAACAAGACTTAGCACTTTACTTGTGTTACTTCATCAATGGCAACCTTAATTCGATTCCGAATGAATGTTCTTCCATTCTTTAGTATTTCTTCAGAATTTTCCGAGCTAAAGAAACTAATGAAATTAAATGTTACGTCAAGTGAACGTGCTTCCTGTAATCGAGGTTTACCTCAGTTAACCCGACGACTGAATATAGATGATATGATATAATATAGCTGGTATATAGACAGCTACCCAAAAACACCAGCGCGATGTGCGAGGTTACGTAGAAAATCATGTCAAGAAATTTACAATGGCGGAAATTTTCAAGAATTTATCAATGTATACTAGCACTAGCTCAATTTGCGAGGCGGGTATGGGTGTCACCGCCCCGGGACCATTTATTGGATAACCGACACCCCTGTTATAGGTGTCCCCACGTGGTTTACTACGTTTCGTGTCTTAGCAGGGGTCCCCGGATTCATGGGGTGAGGTTTGTATACGTCTTGTCTACATCTCACCAGCAGGACTCTCTCACCACAGTGGGATGCATATGTCCGTCACTCCATGAAACATTGACCCCAGATTCCTACCCATCCCTCATATTTTTTTGAAGTAAATATTTCTTTACGCACGCTTGAATTGAGGGGTAAACTGGCGAATGCGTTACGGAAATTACAGCGTTACGAGAGGCGTAAAATCGGGGTTTACGAACGTTACGGAGGCGAACGATAATAAATTAAAATTAATTTTGAGGTTCATTGCTCACAATCTAATCGTAACAAGAGTGCTAAAATCCGTAGTAATGACGTTTGGAATGGGTGCTGGCATTTATGTTTTAAACTTTGTAAGAACTAAATCAACAATCCCATTCTAAGCGTAATTCCCACAATAAAATTAATAAAATTTTCGTTTAGAGTGTGCGAACTCAGTGCATTGAAACGACTGATTTGTCACGATGATTGGTAACAATCCAACAGAATCTTCAATATAGATTCTTATACACTGATGATTGGAATGGTTTTATTCGATACCAGAAAGAAAATGAGATTAGATTAGCAAAGAAGTATTTACTTCAGTCGTGTGGTCTAAAGCACTATCGTATTTTTATTCTATTCCAGAACATCTTCTTCTTCCTTTCCCTATAAAACCCTATACACAGCATCTCCAAAGATGAAATAGGCCTTGAGGGAATTGTTTTTCTCAGAACCTCCTGGGTGGAACTATTTGAAAAATTGCGTTGCATTAACTTAAACCAAAACGAAACGTCGAGTCAAATCAGGAATTCTTTAAGGCTCTGTCAAACATCCAGATTTAAAAGACGCCAATTTTTTTGGACTTATCACATAATAAAAATATTATCTAAACTTTACAGACGAAAATTGTTTTGTAAAGAACGAAAAACTCTCAAACGGTGACCTCTGGATTCGTGAAATGAAGATTTATATGCAAATATCACAACTCGCAACATATTCTCAATACGCCACATTTATATTACTATTTATCAATTTTAAAAACAAAAGTTACGAAACGAAAAAATAAATTTGGCAACTCTAGGAAAGTCATGCTATACGTAGTCTTTCATCATCAATTTAACGCAACAATAAATGATTAGGTCGGTACCAAAATGATTTAATATTTTAAAATACTCGTTTATTCAATAAGTTATAATAAACTTGTCAATATTGTTGATCCGTCACCTGGCTCAATTAGCGGTGAATGCGCCAGTCTCCAAGATTAACCACACGATAAAACAGAGAGGGTTCTATTGGTATAATTAATAGGGGTAAAAGTAAATAGCACCCCGGGAGCTATCAACTATACCACCGCTAATTCTTGAAATAATATCCCCACCCAAATTTTACTTACAAAAGAATTCTTAATTATATCTTTTTCTGTGCGATACCCAGTTTTCAGACTCTTTTATGTTTAAAATTAAAAAGGAAATGAAAAGGCCCGAGTGGAATGGAATGGGAAAATGTCGCGACATATTTTCTACAAAAAATTCTGGAACGTTTAAATCCAATTATTTTAATTCCTGGTGTTTACTATTTGATTTTTCTTCGTGTCAAAATAAATACACTTGGCGTTTTTTCAACTTCTGCGAAAAACTGTTTTGTATAAAATAAAACTGCTGTAAAATTTATTCTAATTTCAAACTATATTCATCAATAAAATTAGTTTAATTTATTGTTAGTTGAGACCCGTGAAATATTGCGAGATAATTTTAACAAGGCGTTTTATAAATATTTTCTTTGTTTTGTGATTTTTAACGTCTACCATCGCTGAGTTATAAATGTTTAGAATGATAACGTAATGAAAAATATCCAATAATATTTTTGCGCTCCTGGTATTTTGTTTTTTCTTATCTGCAGGCATACATTGTGACATTAGAACCACTGCAAAAATTTGTAAAAATTACCATACGACATTTCTGTGCTCCTGGTATTTCGTTCGTATCTGCAGGTATAAATTTGACAATCACTGCAGAAATTAGCAAAAATTACCATACGACATTTCTGTGCTCCTGGTATTTCGTTCTTATCTGCCGTTATAAATTTGACAATCACTGCAGAAATTAGCAAAAATTACCATACGACATTTCTGTGGTCCTGGTATTTCTTTCTTATTTGCAGGTATAAACAGTGATATTAGAATCACTGCGGAAATTAGCAAAAATTACCATACGACATTTCTGTGCTTCTGGAATTTCGTTCTTCTCTCTCTCTCTCTGGTTTCAATCCTGGGTTTGGTTTGCAGCAATTTCCTCTATTTTTCTCTTCCATTCTTCCCTGTCTTGTGCGGCTCTTTTGAAGTCTGCATATGATGAGCAGCGCATGTCCACAGGCAGATCCTCCAGGTACTCTCGGCGTGGGCGTCCCCTAGAGTTTATCCCTTCGGTCATACCCTCCATTATAGCATGCAAGAGGCCTTCTTGTCGTATTATATGGCCGATCCATCTTGCACGCCTTTCGGACAAGGTCCTGAGCAGCTTCGTACTTATCTGCAGGTATAAATTTGACATTAAATCACTGCAGAAACTAGCAAAAATTACCATATGACATTTCTGTGCTCCTGGTATTTCGTTATTATTTGCAGCTATATATTGTGATATTAGAATCACTGCGGAAATTAGCAAAAATTACCATATTGCTGTGCTCTCGGTATTTTGCTCTCGGTATTTCGGTATTATGGAAACTTAGTAATTGTGAACTGTCACCTATTCGTTTGCGATCTGCAGTTGTCCTAGGGAACGATGAGAACCATGCTAGCACCCCTGGTATTTTGTTCTTGTCGGAAGGTATAAATTGTGACATTAGAAACACTACGGAAATTAAAACAAATTTCCCTTTGACATTTCTCTGTTACTGCTATTTTGTTCCTGTTCCGGTACAGGTTCACGTTTTGAGGTTTGTTATTTATACTTAGCTCAAAGACCAGAGGTGGCTGCCAAATTCAACAGTGGGGCGCACTCGCAATTTGTGGAGGGGGTCAGCGGTTGTGTTCTATCTGCAGTATCTGCGGACCCCGTATATTACGCTATCTCCTAAGAGGCTAACTTGAATTCTGGTTTCGATCGAGCGTAACTTCGTGTAAAGAAGAGTTTTTTTTTAAATTAATTTTATCGTTAATTGATAGAGCCGTAACATTCAAGATTAGAAATGTTTCTGTTCGAACGATTAATAAATTGTCTAACAAAAAGGCCCTAGGCAAAAATTTATTATCGGTATAATGTTCACTTCATTCAAAGTAAGGGAAGACAAGAGGTCCTCTAGGGAAATTAGTAAACACAGGGTGTTATATCAGATTAAAGTGTTTTTGGATTGGGAGATAGATAAATCTACTTCTTAAAACGTATAAATAAAAAAAGAAAACACCCTATTTCTCGGAACATTACAGCTGGCGAAATGTAATTAATTCGTCGTTCATAGAAATAGAAACATTTTAACATAAGATAAAGTGCTCAAAATAGAACGGGTTTTTTCCAGGGTGCCTCACATAGTGAGTGAATAAAATACTTTGTAATCGAAATTATTCTGCATTTCGTAGGCGAGTGGACAAATGCGTCGGGTTCCCATCAAGGTTCCACTGGTTTCAATGGTCTGCTAGCGAAGTCCTTCAACATTGCATTAGCAACATTTTCCGCCTATGGTTATGAAATTATGAAAAATTCAAATATGGTCTAGTTATTCGAAACCGGAGTAACTAATTATAATGTCTGGGATTTGCAATTAGTAAGAAGACAGTTGACTTAGTATGACGTTTATTGACACTCCGATACATTCCAGGTTATTCTCCAAGTGCCGCTTGTGGGCTACCAATATAACAATATTATTGACAATGAATACCAACATAACAATACACAACACTAATTACAAAAAAATTTCTTTGCTTTTTTTTTCTGGCGTCCAGTCAAAAATTCTTCGCCAGATACTGAATATTAATGTCAAAAATAAATTAGCTGTGTAATATTATACAGACTTATTATTTTGAGACACGCCATATTTCCCATGTATAGGTAGTAATTGTAATCAAATTTCTTCCCTCCAGCGTACTGAGGTTAATAAATTCATAGTCTCACATTAATTATACCTCTTCACAACAAACAACATCTCAGTCCGTTATCTGGGAAATAATTTTTGGGTGATATTATTGTGCAAAGTGCCAATAAAAGTTCACACTTGTCCTAAAAAATAAACTGCCTTATTAAAAAGACCCGTTCTATCCTCAGAGCGAAAGTCCTAAAATATTAAAAAATCTGTAATTTTTTTTAAATATATTTTTTTATAATTTTTAAAATATAACACGAGTTTGAAAACCGCACAAAAGTCTCCACTGCTTCCTAAAATAAATTGAGATTTTTCTGAGGCTTGTGAAGAAAGGAAGGTAATGGGGATGATGAAGGTGGGGAAGTACCTTGCTATTCACATCTCGTCGCCAAATACGGCTTAAGCCATTTAAAACAATCTTTCAGTTCCGAAAGGTCTTTCATCAGTTCGATTCTAAGAGTATCTTCCACACGGAAAAAATGTTATTCTAAAACACGATCATTTTATTCGTAAGAACGGTTAAAAACGGGACTGAAGTTCTTACGAACCAATTAACAGTGTTTCAATGTTTATTGGCGGGAAAATGTAAGAATAAAGATTGAAACCCTGTTAATTTGTCCGTAAGAACTGCAGTCCCGTTTTTAACCGTTTTTACGAATAAAATGATCGTATTTTAGAATATTTTTTTTCTCCGTTCACTCCGGAACGTGCCGCGAATATAATATACGAGGGGGACATAAAAGTAACGAGCATTCATCCAAAATTTAATTTTAAGTAAATCAAGATTTCTTCTTTCGGCAGAAACGCGGTTTTCTCGTTTTAAAAGTGGGGAAATGTCGGTAGAAAACCAACCTCGTTCTGGGCGAAACTCAACCTCAAGCACCGATAAAAATGTTGATAAAATCAACACTCTTTTGCGTGAAGATAGTCGCCGAACATTTGATGAACTGTCAGATATGACTGGAATAACATGGAGTTCAATTCAGCAAATTCTGTCACAGGATTTGCTCATGACAAGAGTTGAAGCCAAACTTATGCCTCATCTCCTCTGTGAGGATCAAAGGGAGCATTACCTTAAAATTTGCTACGAATTGAAATTGAAAAATCACCTGGAAGAGAATCCAAATTTCTGGAAGAGGATCTAGATTCAGAATCCAGATCAGAGGCGCAAAAGGCGCAAATTTAATTATGTATTTTTTTCAAGTGTTCTACGCATAATGATGATGATGATGATGATTTAGGCAACCAGTTTGGTGGTACTGTAGATATAATCCCTTTATAATCTAAAATGCAATTTAAACCAACACTTTTTGGAATCCTACAAATTATTGTAACGTAGATATAATATATTTAACGATTTGATGTGTTATTGTAATGTTTTATATTATATTTTCTTCTATGTTATTGTCAAATATTGTATTGTTTAAAATATTTCACGGTTTTCCGCTATATTCTTCGAAAACTACTTGTACAATTACTGCCACCTCGGAACAGGCTCAGCCTAGTGAGGTGGCATATACCTAAAAGAATGTACATAACATGTATTTTTTGGTTAATAAATAATAATAAAAAAAATAAAAAATATATATATTCTTAATTTTTTTCAATTTTATAACTTTGGGTTTAAATTCTATGTACGTGTAATCCTTGATAAATTAAATATTATTTTATAATCTATGTAAAAGCCACTACGGGCGTATAACAACAAAAAATAAATAAATATTCCAATATTCAAAAGTGGATGCTCATTATGAAATTTAGCATTATCTTATTAAAATATTACGCAAATGCGATTGAAAAAATCACAATCTACCACATATGACATTAGTTGTAATAATGATCCACCATTTTCACATTCTCGTTGGAAATATTTTAAAAATTACTAAAAAATGTTTCGGACAAGAACATGTATGTATAAATGATTATACCGAGATATCATATTATTTTTAGGGCAAAATTATTAACGAATAATTGTGTGAAAAATGTTAAATTTCTACTTCATCCTGTGGAAATTTTATCACCATCGTGTGCGTTTCATGTATCAAAGCATTTAATTATTTTGGCCTTTTTTTCAACTGGTAATACCGAAATAGTAATACGATTCGAAATTCGTTCGATTCGTTCTCGAAATGCCCACGGGAATGTGATTAAATACATTAGAAAATTTTGTATTTTCTTTAATTTTCGTTTTTACACAAGACGTATGAGAAGGAAGATTTTTCAACGGAATTTAGGACGATTGTAGATGGTGTGCAAATGACCTCTTCCTGGGACTAATAGAATATAATCGTATTTTAGCTAGATCAGCCAAGTTATTAGGTATCCAAATAATTTGCAACACACTTTGAATTTCTCGCTGTGCATAGTTTAACAGACCCTGTTTTAGATGAACGGAGATAGAAGTCTCAGGAAAGTAGATAGAAAGAGAAATAGTCGTGGGTACCCAAGGAGGATCAAGTGAAGATAATCATTCAGTCGAGTAAAGTCAATGGTCGGAAGAAGAAACAAATAATAAAAGAGTATTTAAAATACGATACTAAATGAATCTGAATTAACTACTTCTTGCAAGTTGCAACTGGCAATGGCTTAAAAAAGTATAAAATTTACGTACATTACTCATCACACCATAATTGTTATTCCTTAAACGAAAACTGTTTTTGCCTAACGACAGTTCCCTTACATCCCAAAATGCTTAAAGTAAAGATTAATGTGAAGAATAAACTTTACTACCAATCGGTTTACATTACAAATACAAAAAAACATATCTGGGATAATCACTTGAGCGACAGAGCAATTTAAAACTTTTTTCTCGGATTGTTAAAGGAAAGTTTTTAGCCCACATTAAAAAAATCATACCTCCGAATTTGAATATGGAAACATACAAAATGATTATAGTTCTATGTAGCCAATGAATTCACCTATCTTTTATCTATTATCACATATTCGTACAATTTATAACAGAAATATTATTAAATCGTTAACTTTAAAACATTTTAAAAAATCTAGAGAGTATTAATTTTCTTATACTTTGAATGTACAATAATATTATACAGTCGCTTTAATAAAAAAAAAATTGCCATATTTTGGCAACAACCCAATCCGTGGTTGTGGAAATAGTGCTATATTGTGGCAAAAAGCGCTCGAGTTAACATTTAAGAATTAAGTTTTACAGTTTCCATTGAGTAGAATTTTAAAATAAGCTTAAAATACAAAAACTAGCTATTTTTTGTTTGAAATGTATGAACTCACCTAAATTCAATTTTTTAAATATAAAGTTTAATGGCTATTAATAAATAAAAGCAAATTGCTGAAGTTTTAGTTCAGTGTTTTCAGAAGTGATTGTCTAAGGAACTTTTTACTTAAATTAAAAATGTACAAAAATATTATCTACATAAATATAACACAATGTGATGATAATTTAGTTAGAAATCAAAGAAGGGTAATAATTCATTCATGTAATTTGAAAAATCGTTTGATGAACTTTTTTTTAACTGAGGAAAGTCATAAATTGGTGACGGAAGATTCTTTTAAACATGGATTGTAATTTATTTATAATTTGGAAGATATCTGGTGAGCGAACAATTTTTTAATTAAAGCCCAACCTCATCATCTCTTATGAGATAACGTCTCATTTTAAGATATTAAAATCCTTGGAATCCTCTCTAAAGGAAAGATAACGGAAGGCCACTTTTTTGTTGTTATGAAAAAAAATGGTTTCGTTTAATTTAAATATTTGGGACTAATCGAACAAAAAAATCGTTGATTTTTAAAAGGATTTCCGTGGATTTAAAAAAAATATTGTTTCAAATGTGTTTTCTTTGTAAAGAATGTAATTTATCGTTGTAGAATGTAAACGTTGTTAAAATAATGAATATTGACGGTTGAACGTTATTTTATATTGTCAAAAACATTTGCAAAAAAAATCTTTTTTTACATTATTTCCACTGATGTAAAGAAATTCGCTCAGGGCCTGTGTGTAACGTTTAGGGATGCTATGTGGAGGGTCTTTTAAGGGAAAGGAAGGAGAGGAAGTTCTGGGAAGGAAAAACGTGTGAAGGGTGGGTAGGATTCTGAGTGTCAGTGCGTCCAGGAATGAAGGACATATGAATTTATCAATCCCACTATGCAAGGCGATGGCTCGGAAAAGTTCAGATAGGGAGGTCAATAGGTCGCCCTCAACCAGTGTCTATCGATCCGGCCCGCGACGCAGTACGTGTGTATACGCAACCACCGCCAAGACCTAGACAAACTTCATCCCATGAACTCGGGAAACTCGTGCTTAGTCACCAAACTTAGCGAACCATTTAGGATGAACTGTGGGAGAGGTGTTGGCGGTACTCACCCGTCCCCAAGTTGTGTAAAAAGAACTTAAAAACATTTTTTTTTGTGATTGAAATGCAAACAGACACAACGACCCTTTGGAATAACAAGTTCCGTCTGTCCCGGTAAAGAAATTGAGATGCGATAATCGAATCTATAGTATTTCTTCAATCTTTGCAAAATTACTTTGTTGCATCATTTTAATTAAATGAAACAAATTACTTTGTGTAAGCCACTATAATCATATATGTTATAATATCTACATGCTTCAAAACCGATGGTTTCTTCGTCAGGATAATAATACGAATCATGAAAATTCATGTTATTATCCCGACGAAGAAACCATCGGTTTTGAAACATTTAGATATTATAACATGTGATTATAGTAGTTTACACAAAGTAATTTGTTTCATTTAAGAATCTATAGTGAGTTACTTGAAAATGAAAAATATATTCTTAAATGTACACACATCATGATATTATATTTTTAAACCAGCACAGACACACGGAGAAAAATGTTATTCGAAAAAACGATCATTTTAATAGTAAAAACGGGACTAAAGTTCTTACGAACAAATTAACAGGGTTTCAATGATTATTGGGAACATATAAGAATAATTTGAAGGTATACGTAATTACCAATACCAATATACCAACAAATTATTCTTACATTTTCCCGCTAATAAACATTGAAACCCTGTTAATTTGTTCGTAAGAACTTCAGTCCCGTTTTCAATGATTATTGGCGGGAACATGTAAGAATAATTTGTTGGTATACGTAATTACCAATACCAATATACCATGTACCGAATAACATGTTTCTCCGTGCAGCAACCGATTTAAAAAAAAAAATTTCAAGCTGGTACAGAACTTAAACGTTTGTTTTCTCAAAACAGTGATTTTAGAGTCAACTTTTCGCCAAAGCACCCATGGTAGTATGTTTAAAACGTGTTCTGTTACTACAATGGCACCAACGGCAAAATTATTTTCAGTTAAGCCAGAATGATTTATAATTGGAACGTGGACGGTTCTAACCAGGTAGAACAGAAATATGAGGGTGGACAGAAATGTCACCGTGTAATTGAGAGTAGCTTACCTGTAAAGGCAGATCGCGACTGTGCTGTCCTTTTTCAGAGTGAGCTCCTTTCTTCTCGAAGCATTCACCGTATTGTTACGGTGCACAGTTAAGGGGGGAGTCTGGTCCAGCCCAGTTTCTTTACTCAGCCTTTTTTTAAATTAAGAAATTATTTTGGTTACGATTAGCAACGATTTCAACCAACATAAAAGTGGTTATGAAAAAACGCGTTTAATGTTTTCGCTTGTAGCCGGGCCACTCCATTCTTCGTTCTATTTGTTTAGCGCGTACCACGCCTAACTATATTCCAAGGTAAAATTTGACTTTGGAAATTTATTCTCCATATGTGTAGGAAGATTTTTAGGCAAAAAAGTCGAATTTTTTCTCGTAGATCGATTGGAACAGACTCGGCCCATTTCGTACAAATCTTAATTTTAATTAATTACATAAATATCATAATTTAAAAGAAAAACAAACAACAAAGCACATATCTGTACAAGATTTTAATATAACTTTTGATTAAAAATTTATTATTATTTTTGATTGAGTATTTAAGCCTCAAATCCAAAACAAAGTTTTGTATGAAACGGGCCTAAATGAACCACGCAGCCGTTCCTCTTAAATATCCAGTAAAAATTAATGTGGTATATAAAATATAAAAGAACAATACTTTTTTACCCACTACCATAGCTTTATTGTATACGAGAAAAAACACAAACCAAAGGTGCTTTCTTGTCTGCTTTTGTATCAATAATTCTTATCCAGTTTCTTTTTCAAGCTTATGAAATATAAAATATCTTTTCTACATAAAATTTTAATAGTTTGGCCATCTGTTTGAATATTTATTTCCAGTGCAGCAAGCTAGTGATATAATGTAATATATGTTTATTGGACGTTATGCTGCAAAATTTTAGGTAAACACAAATAATAATCTGCTCAGGATTTCGTATTCCATCCAAGCACAGTTTTACTCTTTTACGACTTTTGACGACACAGTTTTATTCTTTAAATCTAAGGTTTGGAATAATGTTTATAACATAGCGAATTTAGGAATCATGCGAGTGAAAACATAGCTAGACTCAAATATATTTACACTACACATATCGAAAACAAAATTCATAACGTACAGTATAAATAGCAGGGGACATCCAAAAAACAACACAAAAATCATAAAAATACACTAATGTTTAAACACCAACATCTGCGATTGCCCTGCTCTAGGAAAAAAGAACAAATAAAGCATCTAGGAATTGTAAATGATATTGATACTTAAAAAAATCCACATTTCCTAAACATTAGAAACTCATAAATTTAAACAATATATTTTCAATTTTGTCAATCAATAATATGATACGGAATAATTGCTTGGGGGTGAACAACAAACTAGGCTATCGATCACATAGAAATCGAGCAGAAAACTTTCTTAAAGGTTAATAATACTTTAAAAACATAGACTGACTGATACAGCCCAAATATTCAACAGTTGTGACGTACTAGATATACGCCAATTATACAACACTACTAAACTTCATTTTTAACCAAAAAAACAAATTCCAACAAACACAAAATATCACTAACAGACCAGTTAGACAAACATACAAAAAAAACATGAAAACTCCGACGTAAATATAAGCTTTAGACGAGGACACTATCAATATCCTGCCATAAAAGCATTCATCAGTCTAACGCTTGAAAATAAAATTGAGGAAAATATAAATAAATTCAGACACAAAATTACAAAATGGATTGATCAAAAAAGACCATATTATCAAAATTTCATAATATAAAATAATAAAACATACAGGTAACACACAGAACCAGTAAAAACACACATCACTCACAAACACACAACTTATAATATAAATATACCGATTTTAACTTTATGTAATTTTACTTTAATTTTAAATCTTTATTTTTAATTTAAATTTATTTAATCTTATGTTTTTTTTCTTCTATTTAATATATATACATATTAAATGTATAAGCCACCCAGTGAGGCCAACATTACCGGATTGTACTATAAAATGTAAAAATATTGTATCAAAATAACAAAAAACAATAATGTTAAAAATATGTAAGTTAGTATCTACTACGCATAAAATCAATAATATTAATTTTGGTTGTATGTGCGTGGTAGTTTTTCCCAGTGAAATCCGCTTCAATGGACTCAAATTTCTTTTGAATGGAAGTGTCATGTTCAAAATTGGAGTCTGTCGTGAGAAGAATTCAAGTGATTAAGAACCTACCTGTATCTGATTGCAATCTTTGGATCACACATGCCAGATTGGAGTGCTGTCCTCGTTCCATCTGTATTTCATTGGAAAATGCTCCGAGGTGCTAGAGTCATTGATACCTTCGGCGTAGTCGGGAAGCACGCACCCAACATTTTTTGTTCTCGGTTGACATTTGTCACATGAGAACGGGTCATTTCTACGACTTGTTCTCGAGATCAATAGTTCGGCTTTGGAATGTCTCTGCAGTTCTCTGCACTTCTCCCTCCTACAATTTCACCCTTTCTTCCATCAAAAAAGCCCCTCTACACAGCATCCCAAGGATGATGCCGGCCTTGTGGAAAATTAGTTTTCTCAGGTCTTACTATGTGGAGTTAATGTAAAAAAAGATACACACGCAGCTTATTGTGCTAATAAATGATTTAAACGAAACTATTTATAAGTTATTTCAATAGTAGAGAATCCAAACACCTGTGGATGGATGAAAATAATTCTAACGAAAAAAATCAACCATAAGTAAAAGTTTATAAGTATGCACGATGTGTATAAATCGTAACAAAATGCCCACAAAATCATGAACAACAGCTGATCCGTAAATAAGCTGTACTTTTTATATTTTTACAGTAGCATATTTCTCGAAATAAATTCCAATTTTTTTCGTCGGTTCTTTTTAGACGCTTCATTGAATTATTTTTTCAATTCCTTAAGTAAATAGTAGTGTAATTCTATATTTTTTGGTCTTCCCGCAAAATGCCGGCATTTCCTGGTCAAAGTGAGTCCACATAAAAAGTGTTTACTTCGGCTAAACAGATTTCGCTTCGGCTCTCTGCTATTTATCCAGAGAGAACGAAAATAATCAGATTCATTCGGAAAATAAAATCATTACGCGAACCCAGCATCGGAACAGTTTATCTGCGAACAACATTGAAATACAACAAGCTAAATTAGCTCTCACTATTCAAATATCGCCATCCCGATTCGATACACCAAAAAAAACGTTCATACATACTTTTTGAAGTACCTACAACTTCTTTAGGGGCATTTACGACGGAATATTTTTTGGACGGAAGAGACATTTTAAAACGGAAATGATGTTCGATTATATTTCCGTAGGTAAGGCAACAATGAGTGCGAAGCCTAGCAACGAATAACAAAACATCAAAGCAAACTCAAACGTCAGACGTCATCGGTTTATTTTAGTTTACTAATGTATAAGGTAAGTTCAAGAGGTTTTTGTTATGTTTTGTTGATTTTTATATGATTTAATTAAAGATTTTAATGGAAACTTTTGATTTGTATTATTTTTTACGATGAATATTAATCTTTTATTCTTTCTGATTCTTGTGAATTATAGCAATTGAAGTAAAAAGTGACAGTAGTGTGACAATAAAAATAGTGTTGTTTGGAATTCAAATAGCTAAATCGCAGGAGAAATTTTGCGCTTCGTCTACAAATAATTATAAACGAAAAAATCAACAACCTAATCAAATTCCGCCGCCTAAAAAATGTGTGTTTTTAGTCAAAGACGTTTTACTTTAATGGCGCGTAATGGTTAGACGTACTCAATTATTTTATTGAAAATAATTCCTTTCAGGGACTATGGAAATCGATCTTTGGAAATGCTGTATTTTTTTTTAGAGAAATAAAGAAGATAATGTTCTGGGAAGGAAAAGGTGTGAGGTATGTAGGAATCTGGGAGTCAGTGACGGACGTATGAGTCCATTCATCCTACTGCGATGCAAAGCATTGTTCGGCCAGCAGCCGGCGAGGTAGAGAGGTGAGGCTCTTGACTTCCGATCCGAAGGTCGCGGGTTCGAACCGGCGTGCGCAAATAAATTTTACTTGATTAATTTGTGTGATCACAGATAATAATAAATTAAAAATAATATACAGTATATTTGCAGGACGTTCCAGAGTGGAAGGTACTCTCAGTATCGTGTAAGACCACCATTCAGAATTGAAACGTCGCTTGAAATAGTTTAACCGTAATTGGTGACCAGATCTGAAATGCCAGGTACTTCTGCGCCTTCCTCCTCCCCATCTCCCTCCCCTCGTCACTAACCTTCAGCCTCACAACATACCCCAATTAGGGATTCCATAGTTTTTCTGGCTCCAGACGGGAGCAGTTGGGATTATGCTGCAGAGATTATAGGAACTCTCTAACCCAGTCTCTCCTGGGCAGAAGCATCCGCGCGCCGCCAAAATCCGGATAAAGCTCACCCCATGATCTCTGCTAAGTCCGAACATAGCGAACCACTTAGGGTGACCTATGACAGAGGTGTTGGTTTTCCAATATATAGTTCTCGGGACGGCGGTACCCATACCCGCCTCCCAAATAGAGAAATACAAAAATTAAACATTTCAGAAACATTTTAACAATTGAGTGATTTTTCGAATGATTACATTTTCCTATACACGAATAACGTCAATTTTAATTACTGAAACAGAAAAATAAATTGTGCCGAATGTTAGTATAATTATTGCCGAATAGTTGATTAAAATATGTACCTAAGTACATTTTAACAACTGAGTGATTTAATTTAGTTTTCTGTATAGACACGATTAATCGATCTTCATTAAATACTGTCGACCTTAATTATTATTTACTTTTTTACTCAAGCGATGGGTGTTTGGTTTTTAATTTGGCCATTAGATGTAATTGATATAATTCCTTAAAATATTAGTATGCAAACATATGAACTGTTTACTTCGGTTTAAAGTCAATAAATTCACCTAGATTTAACTTTTTAACCCATATTTTTAGGTTGGTGTAATGTGGTCCAATTTTGGACCGATATCAATCGCAGAAAAATAAAAGCGGTCCGAATTTAGACCTAAATCGCTCCAGTGGCTAAATGCTAAAAATGCTTTGATTGAAAAAAAAGTAGGATGGAAATTGATAATATACATAATTCAATTTTATTACTATGCCTACTTTTTTAATTTTAATTTTTTAACTTAAGTTTATTTAGGAAACATACAGTTTTATAAACAAAATCATTGAACATAATATAAACCAGTTAAGTTCCATTCATAGTATTTTGTTATGATTACTGATTAGGAAGCAAGTAGTTAATTGAAATTTATAATAGTACAGAGCGTGAATTAAAAAATAAAAAGAAAATAATTACAATACATAAGTAATATTTTTGATTGTATGTTGTATATAAATAATGCTTATCTTGCAATACTTGTGTAGAGGCGGAAAATTAACCCTAAAACTAAAGTCAAATATAAATTACTATGCCTACATTTTCAAACCTTTTTTTTTATATCCGAACTATTTTTTTGAAGACTTATAGATTATTTCTATCGAATCGTATATTTGTATAGTAACAGCTATAACAATGTTTCAGCATTCTTGTATCTTCATTATTATAAATATCAGACTACTTATAAACAATAAAATTAGTCGAAGATAATATTGTTAATTCTGGAATTTGAAATATGAGATTGACAAAAATTAGGTTTAAATAATTGGTGGCAGTTGCCTACTTGAAATGTCATTTGTCTCGGTAAGACGAGGGGTTTTGGGTTCGAGTCCCACTTGCGACCGTTATCTTTTGTTTTCCTATGTCTTGATCTTTTTCACATTTTCGTTTAGATTATTGGTGTTATCTTTTTCCATGATATAAGACATTGATGGGAATGATTTTAAAAAAATTTAAAAATGATTGTCTGGAAATCTCGAGCAATCGAAGCAAATTTATTTTTTTAGCGTGGTCGCTCCAGTGGCTAAGCCTTATTTTGTATCAGGTATTATTATAATGCAGTCGCCAAATAAATATTTAAAAATACAATATTTTTCCATCTGCTTTTTTATACATTTAATACGCAACTCGATTTAAAAACTTACGTTTGAAGCACTTTTTTTACTCAAGATATGAAATCTGGAGAATTTTCCATCAAAATGTGAAATTTGTTTTAAAAGATCCCCTGAACGCTCAATTTTTCAGCAGTCTTTGCCTACCTAATTTGAAAAGACCATCTTAAGATTTGAGAAAACTTTCTACATATTAAGCCTTTTTTAAAGTCCCTATAAAGTGGCTTCATATCTCAGAGATTTCTTTTAACAGGGCTTTATTAAACATCGTGGTTTTATACATAAAAAATAGTTAATTCATTTACGGAGTGTGTGGTTATTATGTAGTTTTTAAACTATTAAGTTTATTGCCCGAAAAATCCCATATTTGCGAACTTTGACGTTGAATACTTTTTTTTGCTGATGTGGAATCGATTGAGAATTTTCACATTTTAGCAAAGGACCAAAATTAGATACATTAGAGTCACTAGAAATTAATCGCCTAACGAAGAAAATTGATCGTAAATACGTCATGAATAAACAGTTGGAACAAAATGCTCAATCACCATTAATATATCCATTATAATTCACTTAAAATAATTTTACTTCAGAGAGCAGTGGTGTAATTTAAGTATGTAATTAAAAATGAAATAACCCAAATATATGGAGAACCCAATAACAATAATTACCATAGTGCTATCAATATTTGTCAAATAAGCCCTAAGCAACACGGAGGAAACATCCCAACATTACCAAAATAATATATCAGTAATCACAAACCTTTTCAATTATATAAATTCATGTGAATAAAAAAATATGTATTTACTATGTATCATCATTCATAATTTTAATAATAAACTTTATAATACCTATATGTACAAAAAATTAACAAAATAACTTATAATACCTTAAATTAACAAATTAGAAACATTCATTATATAGAGACAATGTTGTGTACCCCTGCCTAAGTTTGTGTACATTCCGGAGCCTAAGAATTCAACTACCAGTTTGAAAATTTCCGTAGTAGGATGAAACCGGTCCTGATGAAAATAAATAAGTGGAACAAAGTGAAAAAAATGTTTAATTTCAAATCTAATATTATTATTCGTTTTAAATGTTTCTTTAAATAAAAAAAATGGTATTCATAATATTCGTACAAATTCTCATTATGCGCATTATTGTAAGCTTACCTTTTTTTGAGCTATCTTGACCGGACTATTTCTTTACTTCATTGAACTTGCCTTGAATATAGATTTTCTGTCTCTCTTACATTTTCTCATTTCATCGATATGAAAATTTCATAATAATGATGAAATAATGAAGAGAGTTCATGGGGTGGGGTTTGGTTTAGTGGACCCATCTATCCGGCATACCACGCAGCACCAGCAGGCGACCTCTTCAACTCTCAGGACTCTCTCGGAACATCCATTGCACCGAAGTGGGAGGGATTGTTTCTTAGAAAAAATTATAAATTAAAATAATTGGCTATTTTTTACAATTACATTACTACCTAGGATACCTACTTTACCACTTGTCTAAATTTTCCAAAAAATCGTCTTCAATTTTGAAAATTGTTCTGAAATTCAGAGAAAATCCGAGTTCTAGAGTTTAAAACCAGAGTTACGGACAGACACAAAACTGAAATTAATATTTTTGATGATAAAATTTTGAAGATGGAAGTTAAATATCATGTCCTAACAGTAACATGACATGATACACATAATTTATAATATTTTTTATTCGGAATGATTAAAAGTTGAAGTTCTTAACCTGATGAAGTTCTTAACAACCACGACTAACATATTACGGAACAAATAAATACGTAAATATTTATAGGTTAATGGGGAGAATAGCCTTTTGGCACTGAATTCAGAAATGTTATTTGATGTAAAAAATATGTTTCTTATAAATTAATTAAGTAGTTTTAACAAAATTCACAAAATTCTGAATTTCCAAAAAAAAAAACTGCTTGCTATTTTGTCTTCCTTAAATCATAAAACCTCATAAAAGAAGTGGAAAATCAAAAGTTAAAATGTATATTGTGGGAAACAGTTTAAGAGTGCCAGTAAAAAACAAAAAGGTTGAAAAGTGAAATAAAGGTTTTAAGACGGATAAATAATAAGGCTTTTCTCTTCTCCCCTGAGCTCTTAAAAAAATGCTAAAACATGTTAAATTAATGAAAAAGTGATATTAAAAAATACTTTTAACTTTGAGATTTTTGTTCAAAATTTATTTGTCCTTCCGCATATTTACGGCATTTCAACTTGTACCCGTTTAACCCTTAAAAAATTGACGTATTTTGTCAGAGGCTAAAAATATTCCCGCTTTGCAATAAAATCCGAATAAATGGAACATTTGTTAACGTATTCGAAAACTAAAAACTGTTTTCAGTCAGAATAACAGAAGTGCATGCATGAGTCGTTGCATGAATGTGAACGAAGCAAGTAGATATGAGCGAAGACAGAATGTGATCTAATATAATAACTTATAATAATACGAATAGTTTGCATCTACCAATTCATAAGTCAAAAATTTAGGACCATCTATAATAAATACAATATTTCACCAAAGAGCGTGAAAATATACATATTGTGTAAATGTTTATCCCTTAAAAAAATTGGCGTATTTTGTCAGAGGCTAAAAATATTCCCGCTTTGCAATAAAATCCAAATAAATGGAACATTTGTTAACGTATTCGAAAACTAAAAACAGTTTTCGAGAGGTGATGAAATAGGCTTTCAAATTTCTTACTTTTAAAAATTACTATGTATTTTTTTAAATAAAATTATTTTGCGAAAACTTAAAAAAGTGTTCAAAATGGCTCACTTTACTTTTTTTTCTAACTAAAATTACTGATAACGAAAAAAAAAAAACACTTATTTCATTAGATAAATGAATTATAAACCTTACTGTCACCTCACTTTTTTTCGTTTCATGTAAAAAAAATCTTAAAAAATTCACAAGGTTCCATAATTTTTTTTCAAATTGCTGTCGGAAATTTTATTTTCAGAAAGGGGTAAATTTTAATTTTTTTGTAGTTTTCTTTTAGATTTGAGTATATAGTTTGTTGTATTCTCTTTCCAATACCGTTTAGATCACATCACGGAGAAACAACGATTTCTGTGAGACCTATGTGAGCTGGGACAAAAATGGTCTCCTGTGATTAAACGGTTTAATCACAGGTAAATATGTACTCACATAGGTCTCATATAAATCATTGTACATCACTTACTGAAAGGCCCTTCGCTCGTGGAGAATCTGAAACTAAAACTGGTTTGTAACTGCGGGTTGTTATGGTTGCCAACCAAACTGCTCTCACGGCACAACTCGATTTTACGATTTCAGTAATTATCTCAGTTTGTTTAGACATACAGGAAGAATACTTCAGCTGTCATCAGTCATATTTATGTGTTTGTCATGTTGGCGCTAGCAACTAAAAAATAAAAACTTGAAAATGAAAACCGACAAAAAAACTGGCGCAACAATCGCAATCAGGCAACCTATCAATGGCCGGCTGCGGCAATATATTTACTTGCCTGTCTTTTGTTATTTTTATTCATGTTCATATTATCCTGACGAAGAAAACTTTGGTTTCGAAATATGTACGACTAGATAATCTTTCGCAAATAACTTTTATTTGATTCATTTATGTTATTTCACAATTAATTAACTAAAAATTATGTGTAGTGCGTTTTGCTTGAAATGGCTTTAGGAGTTTTTGGTGACCAGATCTGAATAGCCAGGTACTTCCCCACCTTCCTCTTCACCGTTTCATTTCCCTCCCCACTACCTCCAGCCTTACAACATACCCCAATAGGGGATGCCATAGTATCACTGGCTCCAGACGGGAGCAGTTGGGACTCTTGAGCGGTATTCATATAAAAAAAACGTAAAATCAATAAATTCTTTTATTATGAATTGGTGAAACTAACAGATAAGTTAATTACATTAAAAAGGTAGGTATAACAAAATAAAAAATAATAAAATAAAAATCATAAAAAAAAAAAACAAATCAACCTCCCTTTAAGGTGAAACGGAGGAAGATGAAGTATTAACGGCATGTTCACATGAACCCTTTGCTTGAATTTTTATTTTATTTTATATTATTTTTTGCCTTAGCTCTTAGAAGCTTCGAGAAAAGTAATTCCCCCCAGGGCCTATGTCATCTTGGAAGGTCCGTTTAGGAAATAAAGGAGAGGATGTTCTGGGAAGGAAAATAGTAAGAGGTGTGGGTAGGAATCTGGGGGTTAGTGGGTCCAGTATTATCACACATATGAATCCATTCCTCCCACTGCGGTTCAAGGCAATGATCCGAGAGAGTACTGCTGGAGAGGTCAAAAGTCTCCCTCAACCATTCTGTATCTGGTCTGCCGTGCAGCTGATGGTGAACAGACAAACCTTGCAACGGAGCAACCGATCGATGTGATTCTTTGCAAAAGAATAATTGTGAGGACTGGGAAGTGACATAGGCTACTTTCGTTCTGAAAAATAATTTTATTATTGTTGGAAAGTTTTTTGTAAAGTCATTTCTCCCTAGTACCACGCGAGCGAAGCACAAATATACAGACTGAATTTAGGGTCTAAATATCCAATGCAGCTTTTTTGAGCTGCTGAAGCAGGTATATCCTGACAAGAAAAAAATAATGACAGGCTTTTACTTGTGTTGAAAACAAAAACATATCCGTTTGGAATAAGAAGCAAACAAAATGGATTAAAACTATTAACTTATTATACTCTCACACAGGAAACGCAAAGACATCGTCGTTGTATTTTAGAAACGCTTATTTCAGTAGGAGGCTAAACAATTGTAATATATTCCATTATTATACTAGTTTTGTATACATAAGCACCGGGTGAAAGCTTCATTTGAAAAATATTTTGAATTTCTTGGAACGAATCCAAACATCTCAACCACATTCCTATAATGAGTTCAAAAATTCATCTTAGTGCAAAACTAACAATATGCATTGTATATTAGCGATTTATTTGCACAGATCAATTATATAATTAAAGCATAACCTTTTTATCTCAAAGTAAAAATCAATATCCACGAACTTGTATTATCTTTTGAGCTAAAATGATTATAATAAATTTGCTGCTGGACCAAAACCGAAAAGTCTTTCAAAACAAATTCTTTTTCCTTGCCACTGTGAATTTGGACGTAAAACACCACCCTGCTCTGGTGGGTTTTGTTTTCGTGTGACACATTTAATCTACCTCCAGATAAATTATCCATTAAACTGGAGACAGGTCAACCGCAAACTGGACGCAGATATAAAACACTTGTTCTTCAGTAGTACCTAACTTACTCTGCAAAATTTTGTGTTTTTCTGTCAAAATGGATAATTGTTTGTTTATGTTTTAAAGAAGAAGATGATACCACTAAAAACAAACGAAAATATGAAAAAAGAACAAGACGTAGAAAAATAAAAAGCTAACGGTCGCAACAGTCGAACCATGGATCTATCGTCTTAACGGGACAAGCGCCTTAACCAATTCGGCCATTGCGACCTCTTATTTTTTGTCAAACTCATATTTCAAATTCATAATTAACAATATTATCTTCAAGATTTTTTTTTCCCATTTCCAATATTTTCTTCTTTAATGATATATTACATTGATAGGAATAACCTTCAAAAGTTATTACAATAGCAAGTTATTCTAATAAAAAAACAAAATCATTTATAATTTTTTCGTGTCCCATATAAATGAAAATTGGATATATTTATCCAAGACACTATCCAGGTTACAAACCAGTTCCTCAATCATTTGATAGCATTTAAAAAGGCAGCTGCCAAAAACTTGAGAACAATTAGTCGAAGAGAATATTGTTAATTCTGAATACAAATGACTTTAGAGGTCTCAGTGGCCGAATTGGTTAAAGCTTCTCCCTATAAGACGACAGATCCTGGGTTCGAGTCCAGGGTTGCGACTGTAAGCTTTTTATTTTTTTTCAAAATTTCGTTTAGATTTATTAGTATTATCTTCTTCTTCAATGATATATTACATTGCCGAAAAAACCTCCAAAAGTTATAATAAAAGAGAGTTAACCTAATTAAAAAAAAAAAAAAATTTATTGAAAAACGAGAACTGACAATTTTACGTTTTTCAATTATTTGCTTCAAACCTATTTTAAATTGTTGCTTCACCCTGAACAATTTATTACACAATTCAATCAGATCTATATTGTCTTGAAAATCTCAAATCACACTTCTCTTGCATTAAATGCTTCATCTTTTGCAGTCTCATCGAGTTTTTATTATTCTTAAGTCATTCAGATAATATGCTTTTTCTGAATTAGTTCTTGGATTAGAAGCATTTGAGCCTGATGAAAAATCGTAAAAATAAATATATATTTTTTACTTTGGCTATGGTCTATTCCACATTGCTTAAAATTTGGCTCCTGATGGCACAAACGTATTTATTTAATAATTGAAAATAATAGCCCTAAATATAAGCCCTAAAAATATATTATTGCAATGAGATTTAAACTTCAATATGTTAATCATAATAATTAAATTTTTGTCTACAGGTACTTACTTGTCTATTTTTATGTCATCAGTGTACCAGAAATTGCGATTTAAAAAAATTACACTTTTTAAAATTAACTTAGTGCCTCCGCTGACGAGGCAACTGAATCCAAACTAAACCTGGCTGGTTGCTATGGTTTACAACCAAATTTTGATCACTGCGCTACTCAGTTTTATGATTTCTGTAATTATCTCAGCTTGTTTAACCAACGAAGAACAATCAGCTGTTATCGCAGCCATCTGTCGCTGTCAAATTGAAAAAAAACAAAACTAGAAAACTGACAATAAAACTGGCGCAACCATGACAACCGAGCAAACTGGCAACGCCCGGCCACGGCAACTAGCAGGGCGAGTCGCGAGTCACTGCTTGCGTTGCCATTGACAACGGGTTTTTGAGAATGTGCGGGCCATCACATTGACATACACAGGGTAGCGAGTTTAGTTGCAAACTGTTTTTGTTCACTTTTACACACAGCGGAAGCACTTATCATTTATCTGTAAAGCGAATTTACTTAAAGGTTTGCTATAATAATAAAATAAAAAACTTGTTTAATTTTTTTTCGGGAAATCGACCGTTTAAAGTCTTTGTTTGTACCTAACAATATAAATACATTTTAACGCAATATCAGACATTGCCCATAATATAACAATTTTGTTTTACTCACCGACGAACCAGTGGGTGGAGGAAATCTGTTAGCCATAAATTGTAATAATAATTTGCCTAGTCTGTAGTTAGAAGTAAGTAGAGCATCGCAGAAATATAATGTCATAAATTTGTACAGTGCCCCTGAGGTGATTTTTCACAAAATCGGCGCCATATAAATAATACAAATATTATTATTATTATGAATGGTCCAAAAATACTTCTAATAAGACAGTATATAAAAATGAAGAAAATTATTGGATGTCACATCACGACTCACCTGTGTTGATTTTAAAGGTTGTTTCTGAAATCTTGACAAATCAGCACAAAACTAATTTTAAAATAGTTTTCTGTTTAAAAAAATATAATTTTACTATAGGCAGGTACTGCATCGCCTGTCTGAATTCTTCCCTCAATCAGTTCCAATTTCGAAAATGATACTTAAATTCAAAGCAAGTTCGAGTTATTTGAACTATAGATAAACTGCATACTGAGTCAGCATAAATTTGCGCGTTCGCTTGGCAATGGCAAACAACTCACCCACTATGATACTATTTCTGTATATTTAATGTAAGTATATTAGAGGTCAATGAGGGAAAATCGTAAGTGGTTTACTGAGTATTTGGTTTGTATTTGTAGTTTTATTGTATGAATAAATAACTCAAAATCATTAAATGTCAATAAATCACACAACTTTCAAGTTCAATTTTCAATCAAGAATCCTTTGATTTATTTCTCTCTATTGTCGATTGAAATATGAAACATGAAAGCAACCCGAAATATTATTGACATAATTGGAATATCTCACAGCATTGCCAGACGATGAAACAATGTCTGCAAAAGTATTACAGTTATTCCAAGGACGTCCAGTAACAGTTCTATTCTATCAATCCCAGTTTAGGAAATTGAATACTAAAATGCCAAATGTAATATATTATTATAATTTCCAGTATCTATAAAGATACACGATACCTCGTAGGCCCGTTCTATGCATTGTAATATCACGTTTCTATTATTTGATAGAAATTTCGTATAAAACAAGTGCCTAATAATCCATGGTCAAGGGGTGTATGTAGTCCTCGACTACGAATGGAGAGTTCAAATCCCGATATGCGCAAGTGTATTTTATTTAATTAATTCGAGCTGTATCACAATTAATTTATTTAAAAATTATGATGTGACGGTATATATAAGCGGTATATTTAAGAGTGGAAGATACTCTCAGTATCACTCACTCATTGGTGAAATACCTATATTTCTGAATTGAAACGTTGTTTGAAATGGCTTTCATCGTGTTATAGCCAGGTACTATCTCACACTCATCTTTCCCATTTCCTACCCCTGTGCACTACATTTAGCCTCACAACATACCCCGAGTGTGGATGCAATATTATCACTGGCTCCAGACGGTTGAGGGCCTTTGGGACTGTTGTGTGGTAATCAGATTATAAAGAAGAAATGATTAGAAGACTTCTATAAGGCTGGGAGTACACGGACTGCTAGAAGGAGTCGATATCGACAGCTTTAAGCAGTTACTACAAAATACATAGCAGTCCTCTTATTTCAAAAAGATTTTTATCAATACACAGTCACTGCTTGCAGCTACGAATATGGACAGTAAGGTGGGTCACGGATGTATGGGGAATTTTTTTTTCTTGTTTTGGTTTGTCTAATAGTGATAAAAGGATGTTAAATAAAGATGAAAAATCATATAATTTTTTTAATAATATTTGGATATCATCTTCCTCCTCCGGATTGACTTTGAAATTTCACATATTAGAGAAAAACCAACCCTTGTTAAATCTTAAAAAAATGTTATATAAACAAGTAAAAATGAACTATTTTTCAATAAAACG
This sequence comes from Limnephilus auricula, assembly GCA_951813805.1. Taxonomy (NCBI): domain Eukaryota; kingdom Metazoa; phylum Arthropoda; class Insecta; order Trichoptera; family Limnephilidae; genus Limnephilus; species Limnephilus auricula. The sequence goes on from OX638388.1 coordinate 39,090,388, forward strand.
TAAAATAGAGAGAATGTTTCGAATTATTTCTTAAAAACATATACGAATATAATTCATATTATCCCAAGGTAGTGTATTCAAATACCAGCAAAATCCTTCTTACTCTCAAATTTCAGCATTATTTTGCGGGACTCAATCTTCACCGTAATAAGACCTCCTATTGCAGACTTCGTACCTTTAGTAGTCAAAGCTTCAATAACAGTCGTTACACCTCTTTCAACTGCTTGAGTATGACATGGCAGACGCAGAAGAGGCAATCTACCTTCTCCCCCTTGAACTACAAATAATTGAAGATCTTCATCCAATATATATTCTTCAGTATTAGGGGTTCGGTTACATTTTGCTCCCAAATAATATGATGCATCGAGGTTTATGTTTGGAAGTTGGAACAGCCCTGTTTTACTTATTTTCTTACTGCGTGCTTTTAGAACACGACGCGCAGCTAATTCTCGGATGTGCTTGTAAGGGTCAGTCAACATTGCAAGCAATAAGTTTTCGGGGTGTGTGAAGTAACTGTTTCTTTCTATAACTGGATCAATTATAGTTTTTAATTCAGCTGATAAGTATCTAGGCGCTGAGATTAACTACCACAGATGACGTGCTCTATCTTTATAGGTGGGATGAGTTTTAATGCTGAACCAAGCCGGAGCATAAACTTTAACAACGTACGTTTCTAAAATAATAAGATTCTCTGAATGAGCTTCCGTTGAAACATAAAGACGGAGAATTCGGTTAGCACGCGTGGCATGAGACATTTTTCCAGGAGATTTGTGGCATAAATCTTCAGGTAATTCCCCCACCGTAACTGCAGATACTATTTTATACAAATATAACTGATCTGTATCCACGTCTTTAGTAAATAATTCATGCAACTAACTCTCCGTCAATTTTCTGAAAATGAATCATAGGCTTTTTTTCACAGTTTTCCAAAGCTAGTCCTATTGTGCCTGAATATGTTTTGAGGTCCAGATGTCTTACCACCAAGATGTGCGAACAAATGCCGAAATGGTAACTGGTTCATGTGAAGCAAGCAAATTATCCATTGCAATGGTTTATAACTTTCGACGTGCCAGAGTTTGGTGCAATAAAACCTAAATATATTGAGTCTGGCTCTTTTATCAATGAAATATGCTCTTCAATGCGTCATTCTCTGCATTGCGTCCCCTCCCTTTCCCTGATAATTAATGTTTTATCTTTTCGGCCATCAAAGTATATTAAGGGTTTTTATAAAACTAAGTGTTGTGCCCTTAATATTTCCTCTGGTTTTCTTTCGTTCTCTGCTAAGTTTACTCTTGTCAATAACTGGAATATTAGACTTGATGTCATACAGAACTGCTGAGGCAATGGCTGCCGCTGCCTTATCCGACACTCCATATCTATCACAAGTTTTAGATAGTGTGGAATGATCAGTATTGAACGCAGCCTGCTTCTGAAGCATTTGAGGTACAACATTAGGTTTGAAAGCATCTTTACAATCGGATTCATTTTATGCAGAAGACGTGGAAATATCGAGTAGAGAGGTAGTTGGCTTACCTATGCTTTGCTTTTTAGACAGGCACAAGGATTTTTGCTTCAAAAGTTTCCCTTTCAACATAGTTTTCATTTGTTTTGTTGAAGCGATATTCACGTTTCCTATTATCATTTTTCGTGTAGTACGTTGGTCAGTAATGAAACTCTATTCATTTACAGGTATTTTTTGATCTCTAGGACAGTCACATTTACTGAAATCATTGCACTTGCAAGACGAAATATCAAACAGCACTTTACTTTTGCGGCGGAATTCCTCCATTTTTTCTCCGGTATTAGTGCAATCGGTGCTCCCCCCGCCCTCACCTCACGCCCCCAATAATCAAAACCGGGACTTTTTGTAAATGATTTCGTAAATATATACTACATTTGCTATGGAAGATTACAAAAAATATGAATAAAAAGATTCATAGTAACTTTTATACACACTAGAAATAACCTCTAAAATTCAAAATTTTCAAAACTTTGAAGTGAATCCGGAGGAAGAAGATCGTTTCAGAAAATTAAAAAAATTTAAACACATCGTTTTGAACTCATTTGGCACCCTTTTATCGCTCTTAGAGTTTGAAATTAACACTTTTTTTTAAATGACCCACCTTAATGGACAGCTTTTAGCAGTGCCTGAAAAGCTACCCGTTTGTAGATAAAAAGTTTTTCGACATTTTGCCCTTTGAATGCCGTGTATTTAGCAGTAACTGCTTGAATCAGTCAAAATCGACTGCTTGCTGTATATTCTTACCCTAACGCCCATCGTTCACGTAGCTATTTACAAGCGACGCTACCGCTACCTGTCATACAATTTTGCTAGTGCAGCGCCTAGCGGCGATTTCAAACACTAATAATAGTATTGAAAATACAGACGAGCGGCGATCGCGTCGCTTGAACGTAGCTCCATGTAAGAACGGCGTAAGAGTTGTTAAAAACAGTTCTTTCCACGTTCGATTTAAATACTTAGGCGATCCGCTCACTGAGGCAACTGAAAACGGTCAACTGGCAACTGTCTTTAGATGACAATGTGATGGCCCGCACACTACACAATCACTCAAAAACCCGTTGTCAATGGTAACGCACGCGGCGACTCGCACTACTGATTACTGGTTACCAGATGTCAGCGGATTGTTCTTCGTCTATGGTTAAACAAGCTTTAAGACCAATCAAGGCATATAAACCAGTCGGTTTTAGTTTGGTTTCAGTTGCCTCGTCAGCGGAGCGCCTTAAGGATACAAGTAACTATAATTCCTTGTTAAAACGTGTCGTATTAAAAGCCGCTCGGACGAGGATATATGTTCAGACCTTGACTAAAGATGAACAAACGATTACTTTGTTACATTTTATTTTATCCTTTATTTGTAACTTTGAAATGCCCTCAGACATACGGGGTCCCCACTCAAACGCCACCGTCAAGGCTTCAAGAAAGAAAAAGAAAATTTAAGAGGCACTTTAGGTTACACTTACTTCTTCCGAAGACCAATTTCGTTCTCCCTCTTATCTTATCTTATGTTCGCTTAAGTTAGTTATTTAATTCCTGCTTTAGTATTAATTATCGGTTAAGGGTACACTTATTAGAATTCATAATCTGCTCATAATCTGCTCTTCTAGTTCTAGCTAATTATTTTAGAAAAAACACTTTTGCAAGTTCACGTATTTAAAAAAATAAATTCAAAAAAGGAATTATATAACTTGTCTAAAATGTCACTTGCCACAATGGCAATTCGTTATTTTGATTTTAACGTATAAATGCCAAAATAATAACGTATATAGGCAACATGAAAAAAACGTCAAAATTTTAACGTACCTACACGCAACTTGAATATGGACAAATAGTTTTGTCCTTATACAAACTGAATGTTTTAGAAAAAAGTCATACAAATATAATACTGTATCGGTGATTCAATCCACATTGTATTTGTATCCCATTCTTGAAAGAATTGAGTTTTTATACGGACAAAACTATTTATCCATTTTTGGGTATGTGGTAAAATCATGTATGATTGCATGAGAAATGTGGAGATTCGCAAATAATGAAGATAGATGTAAGCATAACGAGTAACATTAAGAAAGAGACGCTTGCATGTAGAGCGAATGAACGAAGAAAGCGTGTAAGGCGAATAGGTGTTTGACGCGAATGTGAAGTCGGAAACACCGGAGGAAGACATGGCACCTCAAGTGAACCGAATACTTGAGTCGGGCTAAAGTCAGAATAACAGAAGAGTATACATGAGTCGTTGCATGAATGTGAACGAAGCAAGTAGATGTGTGCGAAGTGTAGAATGTGTTCTATTATAACAACTTATATTATAATAGTTTGCATCTACCAATTCATAAGTCAAAAATATAGGACGATCTATAATAAATACAATATTTCACCCAAGAGCGTGAAAATGTATCTACATATTATGACATGTTTATATTATGTAGAGATAGATGACAATATTATACAGGACCATACTTACCTGGCAGGTCACTTTTGTGTTTATTACCTTCAATGTTTATTAGAGAATTTTGTAATATATGAGCATATAAAATGGGGACACAATAAATTAAAAATAACAATACCCTAAAGGAATAAACTTTTTAGCAGAAAATAATTCTTTTGAACGTTGAATAAATTTAATTTACAATAATAATCGTTCCCTGCTGACGGTTAAAATTTTCTTCAAAGCTTCCAGGCATTTTTATCCCTCTTAAGAAGATTTTTCCAGAAATTAAGAAATAATAATATTATTTCGTTACTTCTCAGAATTTTAATTGTAATTTATGAGCGTAGTGAAGTTTTGTTTTAACTCGACAATTTAGCATAATCATCTGCCTCTAAATTCGTTTGTTACGTTCCGGTTTCGGTTCAAGACGTTTGGTATTAACTTTTTATCCAGCCAGAGTTAGAGTTATCGGCGTTCATGCTACGAGCTGAAAAATCAGAATAATCAATATTAAGGTATCCGCCGGCCAGAAGAAAGTTCGAAAAAATAATTGCCCTTGAGATAGTGACGTTTTGGACAAGTTAAATAATTCCTTATTTGAAATTTAAAAAAAATATGTACGTAAATATTTATGGTTAATAGTTAAGTAGGAAGGTAATTAAGTACCTACTTACAAATCTAATTATTTCAAATGAAATTTTGGTATAGATTTATTAATTGAAAAAAAGACTGTTATTTAGTGGGTATACCAGAGAACACCGGAAATTAGTCATTTTTAAATCAAATTCTAGACGTATTGACTCTTTTTTACAAAAAAACATAAAAACAAACGTATTGGTTTTGAAAGATTGATATTTTATCTGGTACACGCAGTTTTAAAATTATTAAAAACTTAGTTTATTAAGGTTATACCGTTAGTCGTTGACAGATTTGTTCAATTTTCACTTTTTATACAAAATAAATTTCAAATCATAAAACAAAATAAATCAATACATTCTAATCTAGTAATCAAATTTTTCAGAATTTTGATTTTAGTTTAATTAAAATCATTAAAAAATAAATCCGAGAATGTATTTTGTGACGAAAATGCATCAGTTTTTCTATTTATTTAAGGTCTTACGAACTAAATTATTTCAGATTTTTTTTACACATTTATTTTGTTTAGACATTATTGAAATATTATAAATACTTATGATCAAAAAAGACTTACAAGTACCCGATATTTAATAATTTATCATCATGCGTTTGAGCATTTTATTGGTTGCAGTAACAATTATTGCTAATTTAATAAATATTTAATTAAAATTTTATATTAAAAAAATGTAGATGTAATGTCTCGACGCCACCTAGTGAGAGAGTTAGCACTTACATGCCTTTCTCATATAAAAATAAAGTTGGTTGTTTGCAGGTGAAAAAATATAATAAGCAATAATTGTTGAATGAAACACTAGGTATATATTGAATCATTTGGCGGGTAGGAGGTATCCCGCCGTAGCTTAATGGTAGAGCTCCTGTCCGGCAAACAGAGGGGTGCGGGTTCGAGTCCCGTCGGCGACATATATCTTTTCTCGGGAGAGGTTTCAATATTGATGAGTGTTTCAGGCTAATAATTATTGCTTATAATAATTGTTACCCTTTGTGCTTTGCATAAAAATCTTGTCTTAAACATTAGTTTATCAATTTAAAAAAAAAAAAATAATCAATATTTGACGAGTTAAAGTATTTTCACCAAAAAAAATGTAGATGTAATGTCTCGACGCCACCTAGTGAGAGAGTTAGCACTTACATGCCTTTCTCATATAAAAATAAAGTTGGTTGTTTGCAGGTGAAAAAATATAATAAGCAATAATTGTTGAATGAAACACTAGGTATATATTGAATCATTTGGTGGGTAGGAGGTATACCGCCGTAGCTTAATGGTAGAGCTCCTGTCCGGCAAACAGAGGGGTGCGGGTTCGAGTCCCGTCGGCGACATATATCTTTTCTCGGGAGAGGTTTCAATATTGATGAGTGTTTCAGGCTAATAATTATTGCTTATAATAATTGTTACAAATATTATTATTATTATGAATGGTCCAAAAATACTTCTAATAAGACAGTATATAAAAATTAAGAAAATTATTGGATGTCATTTCGTTAAACTTCCATCACGACTCACCTGTGTTCATTTTAAAGATTGTTTCTGAAATCTTGACAAATCAGCACAAAACTAATTTTAAAATAGTTTTCTGTTTAAAAAAATATAATTTTACTATAGGCAGGTACTGCATCGCCTGTCTGAATTCTTCCCTCAATCAGTTCCAATTTTGAAAATGATACTTAAATTCAAAGCAAGTTCGAGTTATTTGAACTAGAGATAAACTGCAGACTGAGTCAGCATAAATTTGCGCGTTCGCTTGGCAATGGCAAACAACTCACCCACTATGATACTATTTCTGTATATTTAATGTAAGTATATTAGAGGTCAATGAGGGAAAATCGTAAGTGGTTTACTGAGTATTTGGTTTGTATTTGTAGTTTTATTGTATGAATAAATAACTCAAAATCATTAAATGTCAATAAATCACACAACTTTCAAGTTCAATTTTCAATCAAGAATCCTTTGATTTATTTCTCTCTATTGTCGATTGAAATATGAAACATGAAAGCAACCCGAAATATTATTGACATAATTGGAATATCTCACAGCATTGCCAGACGATGAAACAATGTCTGCAAAAGTATTACAGTTATTCCAAGGACGTCCAGTAACAGTTCTATTCTATCAATCCCAGTTTAGGAAATTGAATACTAAAATGCCAAATGTAATATATTATTATAATTTCCAGTATCTATAAAGATACACGATACCTCGTAGGCCCGTTCTATGCATTGTAATATCACGTTTCTATTATTTGATAGAAATTTCGTATAAAACAAGTGCCTAATAATCCATGGTCAAGGGGTGTATGTAGTCCTCGACTACGAATGGAGAGTTCAAATCCCGATATGCGCAAGTGTATTTTATTTAATTAATTCGAGCTGTATCACAATTAATTTATTTAAAAATTATGATGTGACGGTATATATAAGCGGTATATTTAAGAGTGGAAGATACTCTCAGTATCACTCACTCATTGGTGAAATACCTATATTTCTGAATTGAAACGTTGTTTGAAATGGCTTTCATCGTGTTATAGCCAGGTACTATCTCACACTCATCTTTCCCATTTCCTACCCCTGTGCACTACATTTAGCCTCACAACATACCCCGAGTGTGGATGCAATATTATCACTGGCTCCAGACGGTTGAGGGCCTTTGGGACTGTTGTGTGGTAATCAGATTATAAAGAAGAAATGATTAGAAGACTTCTATAAGGCTGGGAGTACACGGACTGCTAGAAGGAGTCGATATCGACAGCTTTAAGCAGTTACTACAAAATACATAGCAGTCCTCTTATTTCAAAAAGATTTTTATCAATACACAGTCACTGCTTGCAGCTACGAATATGGACAGCTTTTAGCAGTGCCTGAAAAGCTACCCGTTTGTAGATAAAAAGTTTTTCGACATTTTGCCCTTTGAATGCCGTGTATTTAGCAGTAACTGCTTGAATCAGTCAAAATCGACTGCTTGCTGTATATTCTTACCCTAACGCCCATCGTTCACGTAGCTATTTACAAGCGACGCTACCGCTACCTGTCATACAATTTTGCTAGTGCAGCGCCTAGCGGCGATTTCAAACACTAATAATAGTATTGAAAATACAGACGAGCGGCGATCGCGTCGCTTGAACGTAGCTCCATGTAAGAACGGCGTAAGAGTTGTTAAAAACAGTTCTTTCCACGTTCGATTTAAATACTTAGGCGATCCGCTCACTGAGGCAACTGAAAACGGTCAACTGGCAACTGTCTTTAGATGACAATGTGATGGCCCGCACACTACACAATCACTCAAAAACCCGTTGTCAATGGTAACGCACGCGGCGACTCGCACTACTGATTACTGGTTACCAGATGTCAGCGGATTGTTCTTCGTCTATGGTTAAACAAGCTTTAAGACCAATCAAGGCATATAAACCAGTCGGTTTTAGTTTGGTTTCAGTTGCCTCGTCAGCGGAGCGCCTTAAGGATACAAGTAACTATAATTCCTTGTTAAAACGTGTCGTATTAAAAGCCGCTCGGACGAGGATATATGTTCAGACCTTGACTAAAGATGAACAAACGATTACTTTGTTACATTTTATTTTATCCTTTATTTGTAACTTTGAAATGCCCTCAGACATACGGGGTCCCCACTCAAACGCCACCGTCAAGGCTTCAAGAAAGAAAAAGAAAATTTAAGAGGCACTTTAGGTTACACTTACTTCTTCCGAAGACCAATTTCGTTCTCCCTCTTATCTTATCTTATGTTCGCTTAAGTTAGTTATTTAATTCCTGCTTTAGTATTAATTATCGGTTAAGGGTACACTTATTAGAATTCATAATCTGCTCATAATCTGCTCTTCTAGTTCTAGCTAATTATTTTAGAAAAAACACTTTTGCAAGTTCACGTATTTAAAAAAATAAATTCAAAAAAGGAATTATATAACTTGTCTAAAATGTCACTTGCCACAATGGCAATTCGTTATTTTGATTTTAACGTATAAATGCCAAAATAATAACGTATATAGGCAACATGAAAAAAACGTCAAAATTTTAACGTACCTACACGCAACTTGAATATGGACAAATAGTTTTGTCCTTATACAAACTGAATGTTTTAGAAAAAAGTCATACAAATATAATACTGTATCGGTGATTCAATCCACATTGTATTTGTATCCCATTCTTGAAAGAATTGAGTTTTTATACGGACAAAACTATTTATCCATTTTTGGGTATGTGGTAAAATCATGTATGATTGCATGAGAAATGTGGAGATTCGCAAATAATGAAGATAGATGTAAGCATAACGAGTAACATTAAGAAAGAGACGCTTGCATGTAGAGCGAATGAACGAAGAAAGCGTGTAAGGCGAATAGGTGTTTGACGCGAATGTGAAGTCGGAAACACCGGAGGAAGACATGGCACCTCAAGTGAACCGAATACTTGAGTCGGGCTAAAGTCAGAATAACAGAAGAGTATACATGAGTCGTTGCATGAATGTGAACGAAGCAAGTAGATGTGTGCGAAGTGTAGAATGTGTTCTATTATAACAACTTATATTATAATAGTTTGCATCTACCAATTCATAAGTCAAAAATATAGGACGATCTATAATAAATACAATATTTCACCCAAGAGCGTGAAAATGTATCTACATATTATGACATGTTTATATTATGTAGAGATAGATGACAATATTATACAGGACCATACTTACCTGGCAGGTCACTTTTGTGTTTATTACCTTCAATGTTTATTAGAGAATTTTGTAATATATGAGCATATAAAATGGGGACACAATAAATTAAAAATAACAATACCCTAAAGGAATAAACTTTTTAGCAGAAAATAATTCTTTTGAACGTTGAATAAATTTAATTTACAATAATAATCGTTCCCTGCTGACGGTTAAAATTTTCTTCAAAGCTTCCAGGCATTTTTATCCCTCTTAAGAAGATTTTTCCAGAAATTAAGAAATAATAATATTATTTCGTTACTTCTCAGAATTTTAATTGTAATTTATGAGCGTAGTGAAGTTTTGTTTTAACTCGACAATTTAGCATAATCATCTGCCTCTAAATTCGTTTGTTACGTTCCGGTTTCGGTTCAAGACGTTTGGTATTAACTTTTTATCCAGCCAGAGTTAGAGTTATCGGCGTTCATGCTACGAGCTGAAAAATCAGAATAATCAATATTAAGGTATCCGCCGGCCAGAAGAAAGTTCGAAAAAATAATTGCCCTTGAGATAGTGACGTTTTGGACAAGTTAAATAATTCCTTATTTGAAATTTAAAAAAAATATGTACGTAAATATTTATGGTTAATAGTTAAGTAGGAAGGTAATTAAGTACCTACTTACAAATCTAATTATTTCAAATGAAATTTTGGTATAGATTTATTAATTGAAAAAAAGACTGTTATTTAGTGGGTATACCAGAGAACACCGGAAATTAGTCATTTTTAAATCAAATTCTAGACGTATTGACTCTTTTTTACAAAAAAACATAAAAACAAACGTATTGGTTTTGAAAGATTGATATTTTATCTGGTACACGCAGTTTTAAAATTTAGAAAAACTAAGTTTATTAAGGTTATACCGTTAGTCGTTGACAGATTTGTTCAATTTTCACTTATTATACAAAATAAATTTCAAATCATAAAACAAAATAAATCAATACATTATAATCTAGTAATCAAATTTTTCAGAATTTTGATTTTAGTTTAATTAAAATCATTAAAAAGTAAATCCGAGAATGTATTTTGTGACGAAAATGCATCAGTTTTTCTATTTATTTAAGGTCTTACGAACTAAATTATTTCAGATTTTTTTTACACATTTATTTTGTTTAGACATTATTGAAATATTATAAATACTTATGATCAAAAAAGACTTACAAGTACACGATATTTAATAATTTATCATCACGCGTTTTGAGCATTTTATTGGTTACTTGAATGTAGGTATATATTAAAGCAAGTTTTTAATGAAAGAAATCGATATTAAATTTTTAATTTAAAAAAAATTGATACGGGGAATAATCGATCTTTCTCATTGGAACCTCTCTGTGCAGTTGCAAGAATTTTTAAACTTTTATTCTCAGCAAATGCTCAATCGCTCATAATGTGTTGATTTTTGTGCACAAAGTCATGAACAACCAAATGCCAAAATATTTTTAGGATGAAATTGTTTTTAATAGTGATTGATGTACATAATTAGGAAACCAGAAATGTAAATAGAATAAGATTGTACATATGAAGAAATCAAAATCACAGAACTGCCTAATGTACACAGGACTAAAGATGTATGATGAAATGCCTGAAAGTCTGAAGAATGAATACATTTAAAAAGAAATGTTATGTTTATTGTAAAGATATTTAAAGTTAGAAAATGAAATATTATCTTGTAAAAATTAGTTTATATTCAAATGTTGTCTAAACAATAAAAAAAATATATTAAAAGAAAATTACAAACACACTTTTCGGGCGCGAGCTCTTTTACTGTTTACGGAGCTTGTAATGTTTTTATCTAAAAAATATTATTTATTTAAGGGTCATTAAAAAATGGAGATATCGTGTACAAAATCGTGTCAAAAAATGTGGAGCGGCGTGCGTGCATGTTCTGAGCTTCAAGTTTGCTAAGACGAATTCTCGTAAACTACTTAACAATTTCTGATTGTCAGGTACAATGTTGTGTAAAGAATTTATTTACACATATTTTAAAGAAGAATTTAAAATTAAACCATGGATTTATCTTGGAATTGTATTAGGGAAATGTAGTCAGAATCTTATGCAATTAATGATCATGCTATTTGCAAATGGTTCAATCTGTACGTTTAGGTATTTTCTAAAATGGTAATTATATAGATATGTCCAATCCAGTGAAATATGTTAAACTAAAATACTTTACACAAGAGTCAACCTTTCAGAACAAGGTAAAGTGAAGAAAGAAACCTGTTCAATCAAAGTGACGATAATAAACTAAGACTGTTCAGAAAACCAGTTCGGGTATTTTCTGCGCACAATGTTCGATTTATGTCGGTTGCTTACCGACAGCGACCCAGCGGTAGAGAGGATTAATACTAGACAGTTTTATACCATACATTTCTTTCTTCTATATTTCGACAAAGAAAAACAAAATTTTAAAATTTTTCGTAGTCAAATCGAATTTCAAAATCAAATGCACAAGGGCACCATAGAACATAGTACAAGGCCCGCAAATACTTCAATAGTACACAACTGCTGACCCTGTACAAACCACAAGTGCATCCCACTGATGAATTTCGCAGCTAGCTCTGGTATAGAGCCCAAAATACCTGAAAAAACTCTTAACGTATCTTAAAAAAAGGAATGCAATCTTCAGAGCACAGGCGTCAGGTAGGCATAATGTCTTTGTTCTATCTATATTACAATTGAAGATGCTCCGAGGAACTAGCGTCATTGATCCCTTCAGCACCGGTGCATAATCGGCCCAAAAAATGTACACGGTTGACATTTATCACATGAGAGTCGCTTCTACGATTCGTTTTTGAGTTCAACGCTCGATTTTGGAATGATTAGCCGTGCCTCTGGGTTTCCTCTCTCCTAAAACACGGGTCTCTTCAAGACCCATGTTCACTCATTCCTCTCCCGAAAAAGACCCTCCACACAGCATCTTCAAAGTTGACATAAACCCTAAGGGAAATTATTTTCTTCAGGGCCTCCTCTATGGAGTTAATGTAAAAAACAATATGATAAGAATTTTATCACAATGCCACAAAGTTCACCTGTCATCTGGGTATTCTCAGTACAGATTGTTGATTTCTTATCAGTGTTGAATACAAAGGGGATACTAAACTCTTGACTGTGGCAGGCCTTGGCAGGAACAGCGACCCACATAAACAGCTCGTTTAGCTTTTAGGGGTGAAACATGTTTGTGCTCATTAACCCTCCCGCATGTCCCGACCCTTGAGGCCGCAATTTGGACTCAATGGAAGCCGTGAGAGGGTTTCAAGTGATATCTCCACACATTCACATCCTTGTACTCCGCACACCCTTGACCTGCGAAATACTCGCGACTTGAAGTAATTTGATTTATGTTAAAAAAAACACAACGTAAATAAAACCCGAATGTGTCTCTCGATGCTACGGTGCCCTAAACCAGAAAAAGGTTTAGTACGGAGTAAAACCAGGACACTACGTGTATTAAAAATCAATAAATGTTAGACTACCACTTCAGATCCGTATACCACTTCATGTAAAAACAAACACTTTATTTCCGTGCTGTATCAGGTGTTTCATCTTGCGTTTTACGGGTTGTTTCAGTTTTGGGAGCCGGATATGAGTATCGCCACCCTGAGAATTATTCATTGGCGTTCGCTGACTTAATTGACGTGCCCAGGTTTACGGGGTTAGGATAGTTTACGTCTTGGCGGCGGGTGCGTCTGCCCACTTACTATGTAGAGGACCGGATATTACACCTACTGGTTGAAGAGGACCTTTCTACCTCTCCAGCAGGATTATCTCAACCCATCGCAAACTTCCGTCTCTATTGGACACACTGACCCCCAGTTTCATATCCACCCTCTTATCGTTTTTCCAGATCTTCCTATCCTTCAATCATCAAAAAAACCCTCCATACAGCAACCCCAAAGAAAACATAGGTCCTGATACTAATTGCTTACGATACCGCTGAGACTGTCCAAAAATATCTGCATGGGCATTAAAAATGTGTGTTTCTCTGCCAAAAAAGTATCCGTTGAGCAAATAAAATGATGGGTAGAAAAAATTTGAAGTAATTTGAAATATCATTGAAGAAGAAGATAACAATAATAATCTAATTTTTAAAAATATGAAATTGAACAGGACACAGAAAAATTATAAAAGATAATGGTCGCAACTGGGACTCGAACCCAGAACCTTACGTCTTACCGGGACATACACCTCTACCAATTGGGCCACTGCGATCTATTATGAGACTGTCGTAATTGTCAACTTCATATTTGAAATTTCTTTTTATTTATATCTTTTATTATTTTTCCGTGTCTTTTTCATTTTCATATTTAAAAAAAATAGATTAATATCGTTATCTTCTTCTTCAATGATATATTTCATTGACGGGAATAACCTTCAAAAGTTAAAAAGAGAGTTTTTCTTATAAAAAAAACGAATATTCATTTAGACTTTTAGAAAAAGTCAATAGCTGTTCCATAAAAAAAAAATCGGATATATTTATCCGAGACACTATCTAGGTAACAAATACATTCTTTGAATACTTTTTTCCAATAATAAAGGTAGCTGCCAATAATATGGAAAAAAAACATTAGTCGAAGATAATATTGTTAATTCTGAAATTTGAAATATGAAGTTGACAATTACGACAGTCTCATAATAGATCGCAGTGGCCCAATTGGTAGAGGTGTATGTCCCGGTAAGACGTAAGGTTCTGGGTTCGAGTCCCAGTTGCGACTATTATCTTTTATTATTTTTCTGTGTCTTGTTAATTTTCATATTCAAAAAAATTTGATTATTATGGTTATCTTCTTCTTCAATTATATATTACATTGATGCGAATAACCTTCAAAAGTTAAAAAGAGAGTTTTTCTTATAAAAAAAATAATTTGATATATGTTAAAAAAAACACAACGTAAATAAAACCCGAATGTGTCTCTTGATACTACGGTGCCCTAAATCAGAAAGGGTTTTTGCACGGAATAAAACCAGGACACTACATGTATTAAAAATCAATACATGTTAGACTACCACTACAGCTCCGTAACCACTTCATGTAAAAACAAACATTTTATTTCCGTGGTGTATCAGGTTTTTCATCTTGCTTTTTCGGGTCGGGAACCATTCATTGGCGTTAGCTGACTTAATTGAGGTGTCCAGGTTTACGGGGTTAGGATAGTTTAGGTCTTGGCAGCGGTTGCGTTTGCCCACCTACTTACTTATTACACCATATGATGGGTAGAAAATAAATGCTCACTACGTTCAGAAAAATAAAAGGGTACGTGTGAGACGATTTATGAATGCGAATGAAGCAAGGAGTATATACGCGCAAAGACGAAATATGATATATTATAACATCTTGCAACTAGACGAATATTATCATTTGTTTCGATGTTTAGCGTAAAAATGAACGAAAATCCTAAAAAGCCGCTGATCGCACAATGAACCATTTACTATCTGAAGGTACTGTTTAGCACAAAAAGTGTACTTACAGAGATTTAAGACGTTTAGGTCATCTGCAGAAATTGCAGAGTAGAGTAGATTAGATAGTAGAGTAGATGTAGAGTAGATAGTAGAGTAGATGTGTTACCGTTACAAATGCTTTAACCAACTCGGCCATTGGGACCTGTAATTTTTAAGTCATTTTTGTCCAACTCATATTTCAAATTCAGAATTAACAATATTTTCTTCAACTAATTTTTCCCATATTTTTGGTTGCTTCCCTTTTAAATGATCACAAAGTTCTAAAACATTGCTTTGTATACTTGGTAGCGTCTTGAATAAATAAATCAGATTTTATTTCTTCAAACTTCGCAAAATCACTTTGTGGCGTCAATTTTAATTAAATTAAACAAATAACTTTGTATAAACCACTATTATAATAGTGGTTTATACAAAGTTATTTGTTTAATTTAAAATCAGATTTTGTTTAAATGGGACGCCTGTTGACCCTTTATTGCCGCATATTATAATCACAGGAAACCATATTTGTCCCAGATCACATAGGTGTCATAGAAATCGTCTTGTCTCCCTTACTATCATAGTGAGAAGTATGATCTAAACGGTATTGGGAAGAAAATACATGCTATATATGCGAATCTAAAAGATAACCAAAAAATAATTCAAATGTACACCTTTATGAAACCAAAGTTTGAAAAAAAATGATTTAATTTTTTGTGTGATAATAATTATTTTATTTTAATTTAATTTTTTATTTATTTCTATATAATATTACAGTGTTCACATAATTATTAATATTTATACAAAATAATATTTTTGAACTTTTTAATATGTTGTGTGTACGGTAGGTTTGTGAAGGTGAAACTGTGGTTGGGTAATGTTGTATGTTTCGTGAACACCTCACTAGGAGAACCTGTGCTGAGGTGTTTACGTGGTTATGTTTAAGTGTGACAAGTATTTATGTGTTGTAGCAGAAAGTTTCTTCTTTATTTTTTTCTTAAATTAGTGGTTATTTTTAATTGATTATTATTTTTTTTTTTACATATATAATATATTTTAAGTGTGTGGTTGGTAAATTCTCGAAAATGTGTTTAATTATTTTACACTTTTTTATAATTTGGTCATGTTTGGTTTGGAGTTATTATGTTTTGAATAAAGTGAAAATCTTGATTTTTGATCTAGGCTGAGATATGTTTTTTGTGAATATTGTAGTTTCTTCAGAGTAATGGGCGTACAATTAAAAAGTTTGGTTGCGTAATATTGAAAGTTTCTCTGTCCATGTGTGGTGTGTGTTATCGGTGTGTTCAGTGTTTTATTTGTTGAGGACCTAGTTTTTATTGAGGTTTTTGATTGAATTGGAATATGGAGTTTGGGTTGGAGGAGGTGTAGTAGTGCGTATTTGGCATTGAGTTGTCTTATTGACATAACTTCTAATATTTTGTAAATTTCGCTTGAATTTGTGTCGAATGGTACTTTCGGGATGAGTTTAATTATCGCCATTTGAATTTTTTGAAATGGGTTAATTGCTATGTTCGTAGCACTTCCCCAAGCTAGTATTCCATATGTGGCAATGGATTAAAAAAGTGCAAAATATATGGATCTGGGATTTTTTTTTTAATGGACTTCATTAGGGGCATGACTTGTTTAAAACCGCTTGGACACATACGCTTGTTTTCACGATAATTTAACGTAGGTAGAGATAGGAATGACGTATGTCCCGTACCCGAGTTATTAAGTTTATTAGTGATGAAAGTAATGTGGTTAGTAAGTGTGAATCAATAATAACCCCTAGGTATTTTGTATTTTTTACCCTTTCTATATACTCGCATTGGCAATTGGATGAGGTTTGTTCGCAGTCATGCAGAAATAGGTTTTATAATGTTTTTGTCTAATAAATTACGTTTGTTTTTATTTTTTCGTTATCAGTAATTTTAGTTAAAAAACGTAAGGTAAGCCATTTTTAAGACGTTTAAGTTTGAATTCAAAAATTTAATATTTAAAATTTACTTAGTTATGTCTGATAAAAATCGAAAGCATATTTAGTTTTTAGTAGAAAAAAGATTTGAGTTTTTGGATGTGTTTAAAAACATTTTATTTGTTGGGATTTTATTGCAACCACCGTCCGTGGTCGAGTGGTAAGACACTTGACTCCCAATCGGAAGGTCGCGGGTTCGAACCCGGCGTGCACAAATAAATTTTATTTGATTAATTTGTCTTATTTTCACAATTAATTAATAAAAAATAATATATACTATATTTGCGGCACGTTCCAGAGTGGAAGATACTCTCAGTATCGCCCTGGTGTAAGACCACCATTCAGAATTGAAGCGTTGCTTAATAATGGCTTTAGCCGTGTTTAGTGACTAGATCTGAATAGCCAGGTACTTCCCCACCTTCCTCTCCCCATCTCCTTCCCTTCCCCACTTACCTTCAGCCTCACAACATACCCCAATTGGGGATGCCATAGTCTCACTGGCTCCAGACGGGAGCAGTTGGGACTCTTGTGAGGTATTCTCTATAAAAAAAAAAAAGCGGACAAAATACCAAATACACCAAATTTTTGAAGGGTTAAGCTCTAAATGAATATTCAATTTGTTTTGGATTAACTCTTGTTATAATAACCTTTGAAGTTATGCCCATCAAAGTAATAAATCATTGAAGATATGTCCGAGTTGGTTAAAGTTTGAAAGTTCAAGTTTGTCTCGGTAAGACAAGAAAGCCTTGTTTTGGTTCCAATTGTGACCGTTACGTTTTTATTTCTCTGTGTCTTTCGTGTATTTTCACTCAGATTTATTGGTATTATCTTCTTCAATGATTTATTATTGGTAGGTAAAACTTTAAAAAATCACTATAACAAGAGTTATTCCAATAAAACAGAAAAAAAACTACTAAAAATTATCAATCTTAAGAGCATGGGTACAAAAAATCAGAAAAGTGGATGACTTCAATTTTTTTCGCGTTTTATGCTTAGCCAGCAAAATTGTGGGGTTATTTTAGGTTCATTTTCTTTACATCGTGGGCGTACTACTCGTATAGCATAATGGTCATGGCATAACGTATCCACTTGGTAAACACTTGCTGACTATTAATAAATGAGGATGCATAGAAGCCTGGGATCAGAATATCAAATAAATAAAATGGTGAAGCGAGTAGAGAAAAAAGTGTGAGAAAAAGAGGTTGTAAAAAATCTCAATATATGTAGTTGTGAATGTTGAATTCTTGGAGCAGGTGGATTTGTATATTTGAGAAGTATGTTTAGGAGAGTTGGAAATAATGATAGGGATTTTCAAAGAAGGGTAAATGCAGGAAACTGCAAATGGAGGACTGAACGCCGTTGACACTTACAATAATTTGTCTAAAGAAGCGAAGCTAGCTGTCCACAAAGGAGTTATGTATAGAAGTGAGGTATGAAACTGGTAGAAAAGGATAAAAGTAGACTGAATGCTTTATAAATGAGATCACTTAGATGTATGTTGGATAATATAAAATAAAGGTTTCCATTGATGTTTGTATGCCACGTCGATAAATAACTGATACTATATTCGGTGGACGGCTAGTCAGTGAAAATGTCTCTTCTTAGGTAATAAAAAAAAATATGGTAAAAAGGATATGATAAAATTCATATTTCATATTAATTACTTACATTAAATGTGAGACCTTTCGTTTGATTCTGAACTTTGGTCTCTCACCGAGAAAAGCTTTTTTAAAATGGCTTTAGACAATATAATATATTTAGATATCTGAATCCTGAGGTACATGTCAACATTCTTCAATTTAGGTGTTTTGATTTGCATTTGTGAGAAAAAACAGTAACGTTCTTGATAAAGCATAAAATAATTTTTTTTTTTTTTTCTTATAAGAAAAACTCTCTTTTTAACTTTTGAAGGTTATTTCCATCAATGTCATTGAAGAAGAAGATAATAATAATTATCTAATTTTTAAAAATATGAAAATGAACAAGACACACAAAAATAATAAAGATAATGGTCGCAACTGGGACTCGAACCCAATTGGTAGAGGTGTATGTCCCGGTAAGACGTAAGGTTCTGGGTTCGAGTACCAGTTGCGACCATTATCTTTTATTATTTTTCTGTGTCTTCTTCATTTTCATATTTTAAAAAATTAGATTATTATTGTTATCTTCTTCTTCAATGACATAAAATAAATAATCATAATAAATAAAATAAAATATTGTCTTCAATCTTTTAAGATCCCGATGTGTAATTCAATCTAATTTGCCTAAAATCGGCCTCGTCTTACAAAAGGACCTTGTTTGTAATTTCGTCCTCTTTAATCCATTTTCAGTCCCAGATCTGTTAGTAGTGATAGACTTCTTGGAAAATTGAATTGGGAATTGAATTCAACAAGATTCGCAAAATAAAATAAATAAGACAAGCGCTAAAATGAAAATCTCTAAATCGTAATTGCTCCGAGATTATTGTGAATATTTATATTTTCCGTCTATCGTTTGTCTTCATTTTATATCGCTTTACTTAACAGCTCTCAGATTTATGGCAAAAATTTGTTTTTATTGAAAAAATTCTAATAAATACTGTTATTTGATATTGCACCGTTAGAGCTTTTAGCATTTCACCAGCCCTTTTTTAATCGTGTTCAAATATTTATCTTTTATGAAATAGAATATACAAGGTGACTGATAGAACTTGACTAGTATTTGACAAACATCTAAGATTCTCTAAACATCCTATATCAGAAGCCACCTCGAGTACTGTTCAATAGTATGGAACCCTCTTTGTTCTACATATAAATTAAATATTATCACAGTTCAGAAAAAGTTTTTAAAATATGTTTCTCATGTGCAAGTCGTACTATTTTAACATTCTACTATTATGGGTAAGATAAAAACTAAAAAAATCTTCCTAATTTGGCAAAAAAATTAATTTAAGACGGTTAGTATAATTCATACCGATTTTCGTATTGATTCATTAAAAAATAACAATTCATCTAACTCAATGAATAATTTCAAAATTATTGTTAAAAATAATTCACCAACTCTAAATTTTATTATATGTACCTTTTTGATTTCGAGAATCTCCAAGTACATTACTTTGAGGGTTAACATTTAAATATATACAATTACCTACCATAAAACTACCTGCTATAAAAGAAAATAGCATCTTTTTTCTTTTGCCTTTAATAATAAACCAAGGCAACAACGAGTAGAAACAGATGGCATTCAATGTAATGGAAAAGTGAACTTGGACGATTTCCGCGTTAACTTGTAATGTTAATGGTTCGCAAAGCCATTAAAAGAAGTGTAGCATAGTACCTACTCGTAATTTCAAATCGATGGAAAACCACCCTCACATAAAGTTTTTGATTTTGAAGTAACGATATCGTTTAATTTAAGAAGTTTGATTGTTTAAACCTTATT
The DNA here is from genome assembly GCA_951813805.1 of Limnephilus auricula. NCBI lineage: Eukaryota > Metazoa > Arthropoda > Insecta > Trichoptera > Limnephilidae > Limnephilus > Limnephilus auricula. Next base: position 39,110,520 of record OX638388.1, read on the forward strand.
CAAAGCTACACTGCAAATAATTTATGTGGATTTTACGAAAGATTAAATTTGATAGATCATAATACACAAATTCCGTAATCTGTACTGTAATAAATCCCTCATTTCAAACATTATATAATTAAGCCTGTAATATTCCACTTATGAGTTTACGTTATAATTGGTACTAAATAATATGTAATGGTGTATTTCGGAGAAGGGGCTTACCTAATAGTATGTTTGGGTGGTTAAATTTTTGACCTAAAACAAATATGAAGGATCAGTTGAGTTTCGAACGACAGAATGACATAAAAAAAATTGAAGATGAATGATTTAGTAAACAATATTATTTGACTAAGATTGTACGAATATGAAGACTATTGATAAATCTAAAAATGATGTCCGATGAAGACTCTAAAAACGATATACTACGCATTAGCCGAATCAATTATCACCTATAGTATGATTGTTTGGGGTGGTGCAGCTAAAATGAATATGAACCCTTTAGACAAAGCGCAAAAAGGCTTAGTTACAAATAAACTTTATGGATTCTCGACAATACAGTTATTTAAGAATTTCGCTGTTTTGAAACGCTGTACATCAAAAAAAATAAATCTATACATTAGGGGACATAAATTAATTACGTCAGCAGTTTAAAAATAAATTTAGACCCCCCCTTGGTGAGATTAAATGAGATTTAGTGCGACCCCCTCCCCTCACGTTTAGATTTGGTGACTTAACAAGGGTGCCCGGGTTTATGGATTGAGGTTTGTTTAGGTCTTGGCGGCAAGTGCATCTGCCTACCTTCCACGTTGCGGGCCGGATCAATAGAGACTGGTTGAGCCTTTTGACCTCTCCAGCCGGACTCTCTCGATCCATCTTCTCAAGCAGTTAGAGGTATGGATTCATACGTCAGTCAATCCTGGACAAACCAACCCCCGGATTCCTAGCCACCCCTCATACACTTTCCTTCCCTCATTTTCATTTAAAATACCCCCCACACAGCATCTCGTAAGATGAAGTAGGCTTTAAGAGAAAATATTTTCCTCAGGGCCTCTTGCGGAAACCCTTGTACCTCAAACTCTAAAAAAGGAAAAACCAAATGAATATATTTTTAATATTATAATATAAAAATTATCATCATGTTAAGTGTAAAATATAACCCTATACATTTTGAAAAAGATTAACAAATATTTAATACCAGATTCATTCTTCAATGTGCCGATAAATGTAAGCAAAAATTTCCTGTATTTTTAGTATAAAAATAATCTCCCGAATGAAGGGTGCTTTCACTAAAAATAGAAACGTAAGTCCTGAAAGGCATGAAAAACTGAATGCAATGTTTAGTTTGAGTCTTAAACTTACTCCCGAAAATAAAAGCCAAAATCAGATTACTTAGTAATTCAAATCTTATAACTGGATGTCTCGCCGAATGAATGGAAAGTCAAATAGCGAGGTTTTGTAAAAATCATTTAAATTTATTTCGTCAGCAGACATATTGTATCAGTTTAAAATTGACAGCAAATAGTTTTCTTCGAGATCGTTTGAAGACAGCAGGTATCAATAAACAAAAACAAGTCATAAAAAAGTAAAATTGTTTACTTACAAAATGTTATAAAATTGATTTATCCCTGACTTCTGAGATAAACGACGCGTAAAAAATACCCTTTGATTTTCTTTTTCTATTATTATATGATACACAACGATAATAAATCTCCGTACATTGCTATAATATCTGAGAAAACTCTTATTTTTACTAATCACTCTGTGGAAGATTAGATGTGAAATTGACTTAAACAGCCTCCGTGGTCAAGAGGCAAGGCAATCGGCTAGCGATCCGGATGTCGCGGGTTCAAATCCAAGCGTGAGCATTTTTTTTTGATTGACTAATAAGTATATTTACGGCACGTTCTAGACAAGAAGATACACTCTCATTATCACCCTGGTATAAGACCGCCATTCGGAAAAGAAACGTTGCTTGAAATTGTTGCTTTAGACGTTTTTGGTGACTAGATCTGAAAAGCCAGGTACTTCTTTATCGTCCTCTTCACTATCTCTCTCCCTTCCCCACTTACCAACAGCCTTACAACATACCCCGATTGGGGATACCATAGTCTCACTGGCGGATGGGAGCAGTTGGGAATCTTGTGCTGTAAATACATTAAAAAAACGATCCCGCGTTCCTCCTCCTTTTTCTCCGACTTACCTCTTGCCTCTCCCGCTTTCCCCCATCCCGCAAACTCCCTCCCCTCGTGCAATACCTTACCCTATCGCCTTTCCTTCCACCTTCCCCGCCATCCCCCTTCCCTCGTACCCCTTCCGTAAACCTTCCCTCCTACGTACCCCTCCGCCCCTCCCTGATTATTTTTCCCCTCCCGCCTACCCTCTCTGCCGCTAACTACGCGAAGTACACACATTCTTGAAATTACTCATGCGCCACCTATTGTAAAATTTAATACAAATTTCATAACACAAAAGTTCACCATTGAAAATAATGAAACGGAAAAACAAACAGAAAGATTTTTTTTTAATATATTTATTTATTTTTTATATACGTATATATTCTCAGATATAGTTTTTCTTTTTTAATTTTTTTTTTCCTGAATGTTTTTTATAGTACGAGAAAAACGTAATTATTATACTATTTGAAATTACAAACAATATACGAATAATATTTAATAATTTTTGTTGTTCTTTTTGAAAAAATCATTCATGAAATTTTTATCTGGTATTTTTTTATTTGTTTTATAATGAGCTTTTATTTACTTCCATATTTATTTTTAAATTTTTCATTGCATGCTGTAATGCGAATATGAACTAGGTACGTTGAGTTGAAGTCTCGGATGTAACTCGGAATAACTCGGAAGTATTATTTTCTTTTACGAAAAAAATTTCGTTTACCCTAATATTGTATAATGTTTGATTGGCAGATTTACATATTCATTTTTTTAGAAACGACAATAATAGGATACGCAATATACCTACGCATCCCAAATCGTTAGTCGGTGATCCGTGATTTTTCCCAATATTTGCGATTTTCCGGTACGAAATGCGTTGATTAGGGTCAGGAGAAAAAACGTACAGAAAAATCACTTCCTTCTAACAAGGATCATCTCCAGAAGATGTACACAAAAATAGTACACGAACCTAGCTTTACTGTATGCGGTTTCGTAAGTTTTCATACAAAAATTCTTGTCGGCGCGCCTGCACCTGTCGACCGCCCATGCGCTGACTCAGAAACTGGCGTTCTCTGTGTTTCGACCGTATGGCTTAAAGCTGTCCGTGATGAATGGATTTCCCAAAAATACCCCCTGTCATCCCCTACCCCTACTTTGTCTTCTTTGCAATCCCTCCCTCTCCCGCCTCCCCCTTCCCATGAACCAATTCCCTCCTCTACGAGTTTCCCTTCCACCTTCCCCGACTTCGTCCCTTCCTCGCCCCGAGAATCAAAAGTTAATTTTGTAATTAAAGGTGAATAAAGAATGATCGCAGACTCGTTAGAAATCAGAAATCTTTCACCTTCACAATCGGCGACATTGTAAATATCAATGTAGTTAAAAATAACTATATACCGATAATGTCGTATTTAAACCTAAGAAAAACTTGTTTACTTTTCAATTAGGTCATTTAAAAAGTATGTAAGTGTGGGTAGATTTAAGGTTATGGATTTTGAATGTGTATGTATCGATCCTTACGTGGAATCGGTACGTAGGTTATTAGTGTGATCGCGGATGTTTAAATGATACGATAAGGATGTCACTGAATTCACATTTATTAAACTATATTTTGTACATCGATAAAAACGCGATAATAGATAATCAGAAGGCTTTGAAGAATGTAGACAGACGTTTTCACAACACAACCAGCCAGAGTGACGTATGGATAAGAATGGCGGGCTCTTCCGCTCACTTAAGCTTGTTGGCTCCATAGGGTTTTCTGATCGAGTGTTGTCATATTAAAAATAAATCTTTTTGGTTGTTCAATGTTAAATCGGTACTGTCTACAAAACTTTCTCCAATTGTAAAAATAAAAAATAAATTATTCTACCTTTCCCGTTAATCTTCTAATAAATGTAATACCAATAGTAATTAACGGAGGATGAAATAGCAACAATTATATCATGCAATATCAAGCACATTTAATATTATAGTATCCTCTGGATGCATAGTTGTATCTTCTCCAAGCTAAAACTATCTATAAAAGTGTGTTTATCTGAAGTGACCTACCATCTGCCAGGTCAGAAAACTTAAGAAGTCATATTTGTACAGCGCCCTGGAGGTCATTTTTCACAAAAACGGCACTGTATCATTTTTATCTTATTTTTTTTATTGTTATTAAGTTTATTTTGTCGAACTCCATTTTAATTTTAATTTCTTTTATATATATAATATTTATTTATATATTGAATATATAAAATAAATAGGCACTGTACCAATTATCCAATTATTAGTTTTTAAGAAAACTTACGGTATTACAATTACTTTCTTTTCCTTCCTTTCCATAAAAAGACCCTCCACACAACATCCTCAAAGATGAAATTGGTCCTGATTATTTTACACTGTGTTAAAACAAATTTAACCAGTTAAGTAATGATAATTTAATTGTTTTGCCTTAATGTCTGGAATTCTTCATTTTGCCGTTCTTCATACTACTAATTACCTATACTATGGCTGTGGCGATATAAGGCACACTTATAATACACATATTTTAGGCTTGTGGCTTTCTCTTGAATTAAAAACCGAATGAAGTCACCTTTTAAAATTGATTACTTTAGTGACTGTGAATAACCGCATAATAGATTTATGTTCGAATAATTCATATAAAAAAGTAAAGACCATTAATGGTCCCCAGTTTTAAAGCGTATTGAAAACCCTACTCCAAATCGAATAACTGGTGACAACCCTGACAGCGATTGCGCCGCCGATGATTTAATTCAAATTTCGTTTATCAAACGAATAAATATCATTGAAGGACAAAATAACACTAATAATCTGAACGAAATATGAAAAAAAAAGATAATGGTCGCAACTGGAAGACAAACCCAGAACCTCTCGTTTTACCGGGACGAACGCCTTTACCAATTCAGCTACTCCGAGGGTGACTTTGATCATCATGATTTTTTCAAATACATATACTTTTTTGAACATTATGTTCTGACATTTTAAATATGCACAATACATTTTATAATAAAATTATTTAATTTCCAAGTAGAAAATTGATCAAAGTACCCTTATTTTACGGTACGTATTTTCCGCACTTCCTTCAGCCTTACAATTCCCAAGAATTGGCACATCATCGTAACAAATGGCTACCGGCAGTTGAAATAATTTAAACTGATTCTTAGAAACCTCAGTCATCGTCGTGCAGAGATAAATACCCTGAACAAAATTAATAATCAAATGTCCAATTGAAACTGACAAAGTATTCCACATGTTAACTTCAAAGATAAATTAATGTATATTTTTATAAGAGGTTCATTGCATTGGCCTCCCTTGTACATGTATCAAAACTAGGGATTGCAATATCGCAATCCCGCAATACCATAATCCCGCCATCCCGCAATCCCATAATCCCACAATCCCATAATCCCGCTATCCTATAATCCCGCAATTCCACAATCCCGCAATCCCGCATCCCGAAATCCCGCGGAATTCGGAAAAATTCGATTCCAATTTGCGAGATTTTCAAAATTTTTAGGATTTGTGGGATTTTTATGTGCGGCATTTGCGGGTTTACTGAATTGAAAAAAATCTAAATTTACACCAAAAATATGGTTCGATTATAGTTCATTCAACTAGTGTGTAAAAGCAGAGGGAGCATTTTTCTGTGCTAGACTTTTGTGCACAAACGTCCGTTCACGTAAAAGGGACGGGACCCTCCATTTCCACTGTCAGTGTATTTTACGATCTTATTTTTTTCATCAGTCTTCTTAAAATACTTATTGCGTTACGTTTTTAAAGTAGGTGCCAAATATGTTTGATCTTGTTAAACTTGTATTACAGAATACTTGATAACAGATAATGCCCGTAAAAAGATTACATTTAATATACAGAGTGTCCCGGCATAAAGTGCATTAACTTCGGGAGGTGATTTACATAATGGTAGGAGTAAAAAAGATAAACAACTTTTTTTCGAAATTCCAATTTTTTTTTCCTACAAAAAGACGTACCTATTAAAAATCCTTAGTGTGAGGTACGAACGTACCCGATGAATTTGCTGTGCGCCCGCCCGCGGCGTTGGATTTTTGTGTCACCCGTATCGTAACAGCGTAAAATATACCTAGTGCTGGCCGCATACTATATCATATCGTTTACGCTGTACGCATATTTTATCGTTTTACCTAAGAAGTACCCCTAAAAGTTGGAATTTCGAAAAAAGTCATTTACCTTTTTTTCTTATATTATCATAGAATCACCTCCCGAAGTTAATGCACTTTATCCCCGGACACCCTGTAGGTACGAATACAGATGATCGATTCATAGTGACTTGAGTGAGACTTCCTATGATAATGATTTAAATATCCTAACATCTAATTGTCTCCGTTATGTACTGCGGGATTCGCCATCCCTAATCAAAACGTCTGTATAAGAGAAACATAAACACTTACAATAATATAACATGTTTATTCGGGGTAAAGAGCATTTGAAGTTAAGTTAGCAGAAGCTATTTTTACATTTCTTAACTAGAAGGAAAAGTACCCACTCCTCAGATCATATGAACGGCAAGAAGTCTGATTTGAATGTTTTATTTGGTACCGTCTCTGAGTAACCACATGTTCAGCTCTCAAAACAAAATTTTATTTGCTACTCGCACTTTATTCCAAGAACCGCAGTCACATTAGTTTTATATTTGAAACTAAAAAATATATTGTTTTTGCTGTATTCTATTTTCACCTATTGACAGTTTTCTTAAATGCATCCGCATTTAAGAAAATTCCCTATCGCGATAATGAGGTAAATACAGATAGTCTTAAAAGTAGTTTATATTTTTATTTTTAACTTATTAACTTAAAGAGTTAAACCTCAAATTATAATATTTTAATTAATGAAGATAATATTAGCGAAAGTCAATCTAAAATCTGAAACAGAAAAATCAGAAAAAGATACGGATACATCTGGGACTCGAACCCAGGTCCTCCGGCAATCCGGGCCGAAGCGCTAACCAACTCGGCCCGGATTGCCGGAGGACCTGGGTTCGAGTCCCAGATGTATCCGTATCTTTTTCTGATTTTTCTGTTTCAGATTTTAGATTGACTTTCGCTAATATTATCTTCATTAATTAAAATATTAAAAGTAGTTCCCTAACGCCCTAGTCGCAGCAATATTTTCGAATCAAATATCATCGCGTACAAACACCAAAATAATACATAAACGGATAGTCATTTACGAAGGTCTATGTGTAAGAAGTTATAACCTTAATATATAAAAATTAATGTTTCTTTGTTTGTCCCTTTTGCTTCCTAAACTATTCATCCTATCGCGATGAAACTTAAGTGATTTATTGTAAGCGAATACACGAAGGTTCTTATGCATATAATTGTGAACTCTGGCGTTAGGAAATTTGTATGAAAAAATTACGATAGGTAGCGCGCGAGTTGTTTGAAAATGTGTGGTTTTCATGTAGAGAAGGCGGGAGGGGAACGAAGGAGAGGGGTGGGGGGTTCACGAGAATGAGGACGAAGGAGGGAGGAAAGTGGGGAAGGTGGAAGGGAAACTTGTGTAGAAGAGGGAAGGGGGTTTACGGAATGGGTAGACTAGGAAGGTAGAAGGGGAAGCATGGGAAACGACATGCAGGGAAGGGGTGACGGAGGCGTGGGGGACGAAAGAGGAGAGAGGGAGGATTTGCAAAGGAGACGTAGTAGAGGGAGTGGAAAGCAGGGGGTAAAAAAGGAAAATATTTGTTTCTCACACGGATATTAAAGTTAAACTATATTTCATATAGTTTAGTTGCAGGGACGGAAGGAGGATTGGGGGAGGGAATGAAGAAGGGGTGGGGTTCGCAGAAGGGGGACGAGGAAGGGGAAAAGTCGGGGAAGGTGGAAGGGAAACTTGTGTAGAAGAGGGAATTGGTTCATGGAAAGAGGGACGTGGGAGAGGGAGGGATTGCAAAGGAGACATAGTAGGGGTAGGGGATAGCAGGGGGTATTTTTGAAAAATCCATTCATCACGGACAGCTTTGTGAGACCTGCTTACACTTCGGAAAACCTTCTGATTTATTCGTGTACGTACCAGACCTAATAATAAACAATAAATGATAATTTGAATAAATTTTGGGAACTTTTCATAACGATTGTTGACTTTTGATCATGTACAACTCTTTTACTTCCAATATTTATGTGTCCAATCCAATATCGCTCGTCCAAATATTGCTCGTCATCAGTATTTCCGCTCTCTTTATGTCCGTCTTCTTGGTTCAACTCTTTCTCGGCACATTCACTTCGTAAATATGCTCGAGCACATACTGCAAGCTGTGAAATGTATTTTATTTCCGGATATTTCATGATTACAACTCTAAGAATAAATTTTTTATTTCATTTTTATTGGCGTGCAATATAAGCAATACGATAATTTAAGATTTTATAACTTTTGTTTCTCTTTTAAATAACAAGTGGAACAACTAACTAAACATGACGTCTAGACACAATGTAATTATTTTGAAAACACTCCAACGTAGAAACAGAACAAATTACGTAAAAAATTATTTTACCATTTTTTTATAACTTTCTGAAAAAAAATAATACAATTCAAAATTATTTACCAATTTGAAGTTATACAGCCTAACAACTTACTGAGCCGCGCCAAACTAACAAATGACTAATAATTTAATTTACCAGTCAAAAGGACCAAATAAATGGGTTCAAATCAATTGTGACTATAATAGTGTATTTGAACCTTACTATCAAAAGATTAGTCCTTTTGATGGCAAAATTTAGGACGGGTTGTGATATAAAATTAGATCTACTAATCAAATTAATCAAGTTCTGTGAAAGTCTTATTCAAGTTTTGTTATTATAGAAGTACTATGAAAAAACCGGACATGATCTTACTAATATTATAAAAGCGAAAGTTTGTATGGATGTATGCATGTTTGTTACTCCTGAACGCAACATTTACTGAATGGATTTTAATGAAACTTTACAATAATGTAGCTCATACATCAGAATAACATATAGGGTATAATTTATAAAGCTAGCTATTTATATTCAATATATTGAAAATAATAATTATTGTTTAATAGAAAATGTCAAAATTTGAGAATGACATTTTGCAAAACAATGATTGTTAAATCAAAATTCTATTTTGGAAAATATTAAAATTAGTGAATTTATTTGAAGTACTCGCCTAATGCTTTGAATCTAATCAAGAATTATACAAATTTTAAATAAATAAGTTAAGAATTTTGGTATAAACGTAGATGGGACCTAGGAAAAGAAAATAGATTACTCGAAGTTCTAATCCTACGCAGACGAAGTCGCGGGCAGAAGCTAGTATTTATATAAATTTTGTTTTGGGAGGCGAATTGGTGCCGCTGCCCCGGGAACCATTCATTGGATAACCAACACCTGGGTCACCCCAGGTGGTTCGCTACTAGCTATACGTTTGATGATTGAGCAGGGGTGCCTGAGTTCATAGCGTGACGTTTGCCCAGGTGTTGGCGGTAGCTACGCCTGCCCACCTATTGCGTGGCGGGCCGGATCGAGAGAAACTGGTTGAGAGAGTTTTTGATCCTCCAGCAGGAGTCTCTCGGAATATCGTCTTGCGCCACAGTGGGAGGGATGGATTTGTTAAAAAAAACGTAATATCATGTTCTTTGTTTTATCGCTAAAATAGTTTTTTACAGTCCACTCAAACTGCCATCGGGTACTAAACACCACCCCTCATATTTTTTTCCTTCCCAGACCTTCCTTTTCTAAAACGACTTGCCACTTAGCACCCCAAAAGATGACCCAGGCCATTGGGGGAAATTATTTTCCTCAGGACCTCCTGTGTAGAGCTACTGTAAAAATATTAAATAATAATAAAACTTTTTAACCAGTTTAATCACAGGATACCATATTTGTCCCAGCTCACGTAGGTCTCACAGAAATTCGATGTTTCTCTCTTACTATCATAGTCAGAAATGTGATCTAAACGGTATTGAAAAGAGAATTCAACAAACTATATAATCAAATCTAAAAGAAAACGACAAAAAAATTAAAATTTACCCCTTTCTGAAACCAAAGTCTCCGATAGCAATTTAAAAAAAAAATTATGGAACTTTGTGATTTTTTTTTACATGAAACGTAAAAAAGTGAGGTGACAGTAAGGTTTATAATTCATTTATCTAATGAAAAAAGTATGTGTTTTATTTTTTTTTCATTATCAGTAATTTTAGTTAGAAAAAAAAGTAAAGGGAGCAATTTTGAACAGTTTTTAAAGTTTGCGCAAAAAAAAAATTTATTTAAAAAAATACATTGTTATATTTAATAAAGAAATTTGAAAGCCTATTTCATCACTTTTCGAAAAGAGTTTTTAGTTTTCGAATACGTTAACAAATGTTCCATTTATTTGGATATTATTGCAAAGCGGGAATATTTTTAGCCTCTGACAAAATACGCCAATTTTTTTAAGGGTTAAACTATGAATTTTTATGATTTTTTCATATTCCGTAAAACAACCAGTCCTTAGTTTCCTATAATGATAATATTATTATTTCTGTTTGAAATAGAGCCGGCCATCCGTGGTCGAGTGGTAAGACGCTTGACTCCCAATCGGAAAGTCGCGGATTCGAACCCGGCGCGCGCAATTAAATTATATTTGATTAATTTGTGTTATTTCACAATTAACGAATAAAAATATACTATATTTGCGGCACGTTCCAGAATGGAAGATACTCTCAGTATCGCCCTGGTGTAAGACCTCCATTAAGAACTGAAACTTTGCTTAATAATGGCTTTAGCCGTGTTTAGTGACTAGATCTGAATAGCCAGGTACTTCCCCACCTTCCTCTTTCCCATCTCCTTCCCTTCCCCACTTACCTTCAGCATCACAACATACCCCGATTGGGGATGCCATAGTATCACTGGCTCCAGATGGGAGCAGTTAAGTCTCTTGTGAGGTATTCTCTATAAAAAAACATGAGCAGCTGTTTTACTAGTAGTAGCTGTATTTTTGGGGAAGAAGGTCAAAATAATGTATGAAACGATTTATCCCATACAGACCTGCCACACCTAAAAAGACCATGCGCTATAAGCGCGGTATGTGGCAACGTTGTACGCATGTTGCACGCCGTAATTGCTGCTCACGCTATATTTGAAAAGTTATGCTACCCCCTCTCCGCCGTAAACAGGAGGGGGTCATTTTAATTACGGAGCTGCCAACTCAGTTCGGTGTTCCCTTTGACAGCCAAGACATTTCGCGGCAGCTCCCTAATTGAACTAACCCCCTCTACTGCGGAATGAAGAAATCTTTTATAGCGTTGTGTGTCGGTACAAAATATAAGCGCGGTAGGCCGCACTCAAAAACGCTAGCGCTTTTAACTCTGTGTGTGTCACTCACCTAGTTGATTTTATACACTATATTTATTTTATCAATTTGGCCGCTCAATTATATATTTTATTTAGGAGCAGCTTAGTGCGTTATATTAGACTCTCTGGAAGTTGACAATGAAAAGTTGATGATGATAAGTTGAAGTACTAAATTATTAACTTCATTCTGCTTTAAGGAATGGGACTGTATGGTGACCGAACAAATCTGAAGCATTCACCAAATCCCTTTAAAAGTCATTCAAAGTAAAGAAAAAAATGTTACGTTAGGTAGGGTTATGATCTATTTTCCAAAAAAATATATTTTTTAATATCTTTGCTTCAACTCAACACCTTCCCCGCCCCACTACCTTCAGTATCACAACATATCCCAATTGGGGATGGACATAATCTCACGTGCTTCAGGCGGTTGGGAGCTCTTGGGACTCTTGCGTGGCATTCATATAAAAAAAGATAAAAAAGGGTTTTCACACTTCTGTCAGTCTTATTTCAGTCAAGCTAAAAACTGCTTTATTGAATTCTTAATGACAGGTAGTTATAATTTTTAGAAAATATCATCGTTATCCTGCGAAAAAGCAGTGCACTATCAAGTGCAATACATTACATTGAAAAAAATTATTATGTACAAATTCCAATAAAAGTTGAAAAAAAAAAAAATTCATATACACCTTTTTAGTTTTGATGTATTTTCTCAAGAAAAATAACCACAACTAACAGAAATTGTTTAGAATATTTTCTTTATTACCAAAACTAAAAACTTTGTTTTATTAAATTATTTTTAATTGTTTTATTCTATTTTCAAACTTAGGTTATAAAAAAAAAAAAACTCAAAAATAAATCACATTAAACCTTTATGTAATTCTTATTTTTCCGCGCTCAGTCAGATATATTGTATATTCTATTTAATTGATTTTCAATTTACATCTTTTTATTAAATCCTCCTCCACTTCCCGAATTGAACATGTAGATATAAAAATTCTAAAAACCTAACATTTTTTTACTTCACTCACCGATAAAAATATTGCCATAATTTATTTGATCACAAGAAACAATTTCTAATAAAAACACACTGTGTTTTATTACAGTAGCTTGCAAACATCTTCTTGTGTTTTGTGAATAGATTTTGCTTTTTGTGTCCTTAACCTAAGAATAGCTTTCTTCTATCCTTTTACAAGTGAGCACTTAATCACCTACCTCTTCTGGATTTAACGATGAAAAAAACCTGTCTGGGCTTTTCGTTCACAGAGTAGGCTTTTCTTTACGTTTTTTTCAATTGAAACCTTTGTGTTACAAGAAAACTGACTAGAATACCTTATAGCGTACATAGTAGTTTTTAAACCAATTTAAAAATCAACTTGTTAAATTCTTGTCTCCCTCAGAGGTCACAGGTTCAAACGTCGGCGAAGTAAAGGTATTGTATTATTAAATTTGTATGTTTCTTTATCACAAATGTGTGTAAATTTGAAATGTTTCTCTGAAAAATCACGTTGTTTGCTTTTAAAGCTAACACCTTTAGTAGTATAACAGTTTAAGTACTGAAAGAGTTATGCTTATATTAAAAATATGTTGATTTTAAAATCAAGTAATTTACATTTAGACATATTTTTATAAGAAAAACTCTCTTTTTAACTTTTGAAGGTTATTCCCATCAATGTAATATATCATTGAAGAAGAAGATAACAATACTATACCGAAGATAGAAGACACGAACCCAGAACCTTACGTCTTACCGGGACATACACCTCTACCAATTGGGCTACTGCGATCTATTATGAGACTGTCGTAATTGTCAACTTCATATTTCAAATTTCAGAATTAACAGTATTATCTTTGACTAATGTTTTTTTTTTTTTTTCTATGTTATTGGTCCTAGTTGCGACCGTTATCTTTTATTATTTTTCTGTGTCTTGTTCATTTTCATATTTAAAAAAAAATAGATTAGTATTGTTATCTTCTTCTTCAATGATATATTACATTTAGACGTTTAAAAACTTGTATTCCGTCCCAGAGTGAATTAATTTCTAAGTATCATAACACCTGTAAGAGGCTTGTACTCTAAGTCTAAAGGAAGCGCGTTACTTGATTTTTTGTGACTAATTACAAACAACAAAAAAAACACTCAACATTCCACTCTTACTTCCTGTGTTCATTCCTTTCTCAATATTCTGTAATTCTGTTTGCTAGAGTTGTAGTTATTTTAGCCTGAGGGACAAATAATATCTGGGACTCTTATTTTGTCCAAGTAAGTATACCGTATTTTCCCTAAACCGACTGCATTTGTATGTATGTATGTCGGGGGATCAAATGTCATGGAGTCATAAAAAATACTCCCGACTTCTGTACTTCTGTACTTCAATGCACGAAAATTAAAATGTAATTAGAAGCTCCTAAAAGTTTCCAACTGGCCGAGTTTTAACTCCTACTTATATAGCTAGCTGCCTTCCATAAACACATTATGAACATAATATATCTACGCTTATCATAATATGTAAATTTTATTTTATACTGCGAAGAGTAAAGCGTAAAGATAAGTAAATGGCTCGTGACAACGAGAATACTCAACAGTTGTCTCTCCCTGAATAAAAGTCATTGCATCTGAATAAAATTTTACCAACGAAATATTACGTTGCCTTATATTTTTATATTTTAAAATTTTGTAAGAATCAAACGTTCAGTTTTAAAGTATTTAAAGAAATCAAACGATGAAACAAAATTAAAGTACGAATGGAGGTAGTTTTAAAAAATAAGAATAAATGAGAAAATCTAAAAAAAGAAATAAAAAAAAGTTATTGAAATAATTGTTTTTAGCTTGCAACCCCCGCTTCTTATCAATCGTTCAGAGTTTTGTTAACCACTGGAATATGTTTCCGAAGATTTTATGCTAATTTTGATACTTCAACTTCTGAAAAAAATTAACATTCCTCAATATTTTTGAGGGTGGCTGATAATATTTAGCCCTTCGCGGAAAAATGGTTATTTTGAGAACTCGAATTAATTCTATTGACGAAAAGAGTATTTGACTAATTTATTTAAGGACTCTCGCAGACGAGAGAATTTAGTTGCGGAGAAGTTAGGTTGCGTTGAAACACTTGCGGACATAAAAACAACTTCTACGGAGGAGATTTTTTAAACATAATTTATCGGTGTAATTTGATACTGATCGTCATATTATTGTTATACTACGTAAGGTTTTTTTGTGTACGATAAAGGGATGGAGTTCAGAAGTATTTTCAAAGAGAAAAATAACAATCACAAAATTTTGAACCCAAAGCTGAATCAGTAATTAATGTAAGAACTATTGTCTGGTAACTTCGATTTCTTAGAGTAGAACCGTTATACTATATTATAAATAACATATAGTATAGAAATTCTAATAAATACAAGATATTACCTTCTATTCCAAAGACAATCAACTCTTTTTCGAAATTTTTACTTTTATAAACACTAGGAGCTTAAGAAAAAATACAATATTGTCTTTGAAGAAAAACTAAATATCAATAAATCTAAAAAAATTACAAGATACAAAAAATAAAATAAGGTAACGTGTGTGTTGTTCTCTCAGTATCGTCTTGATGTTGATGACCAGCATTCAGAATTGAAAAATTGCTTAAAATGGCTTTAGCTGTATTTGATGACCAGATCTAGTCAGCTTTCCCCAGCTTTCTGTCCTCCATCCTTTTCCCCTCCCCACTTCCTACCTCCAGTACCACAACATTTCCAAATTGCGGATATGTTTCGCCATAGTCTCCCTGATTCCAGATGGTTGGCATAAGTTGGGACGCTTATGCGGTATTCACATAAACTTGTAAAAAAAATATGTTGCCAAAAAATGTATGTAGGTATATTTGAAGGTTCAATAGTAGAATATAGTATTTAGTTGTAAGAGTTCCGGTAACCTAAGAATATTCCAGAAAGAAAATCTATGCAAATTGCATGACCCCGCTTGCTGTTATAAATGTGTATGTATGCATATAATATAATGTATGTCACCGAATTAAGCTATTATTTCTATCTTGGAACAAGAAAACAACATTATGTACTAAACTGTACAAAATAATATGCTTTAATTTAGGAAACATAGGCCTAAAAATGTTTATTTCGTGCCCTCGGCTGATTTTTAATGGTACACGGAGAAAAATGTTATTCTAAAATACGATAATTTTATTCGTAAAAACGGTTAAAAACGGGACTGAAGTTTTTACGAACAAATTAACAGGGTTTCAATGTTTATTCTTACATTTTCCCGCCCATAAATATTGTAACACGGTTAATTTGTTCGTAAGAACTTCAGTCCCGTTTTTACGAATAAAATTATCGAATTTTAGAAAAACGTTTTTCTCCGTGTAGTGAAGAGAAATACATACTTAAAAGCAAGGTTAATAAATTAAAGACTCCGTACCAGAACTGTAGATAATAATTTAAATTGAACATTTAATTTACTCACTGGAATGTTAATGTCGATTGATTCCCCAAAACGGAACATTTCTCCGGTGTGTTCCACTTAAAGCTAAACATTGGCCGAGAAACATTAAGTTGTAGGGACATAAAGAAACATTGCAAATATCCATGAATATAATTCCGACTAAGGATTTCACAGTTTCAAGGGAAAGCTCCTTCCCCTAACACCGAAGGAATTCTTAAGATTCACTGGAGCATTGAAAGTTCTAAGGTCCTTTAGGGAATCTTCAACGTCAACAACAGAAAGGTTTATTTACAAGACCTTATTATTTTTTACATTAGCTCCACACAGTAGGCCCTGAGGAAAATAATTCCCCCAGGGCATATAACATATAAAATCTTTGGGGATGCTGCGTGGAGGGTTCCCGCACCTATACGCTGGTCACTTGGAGTTACACCAAGCATATCAATGGAGGGCCTGTTCGGAGGATAGCTTCCGTTGAAGGCGACTAGATTTTCATTTCGATCCCTTTTAGACGTAATCAGATATGATTGGGTCTTTGAAGCATTGATTCCATTCCGTCCATTGTTTGCTTAAAAGCCCTCCGAGCTGTTGTGCCCTTTGGGGGTTTGTTAAACGAAAAGCTATCATGGACTGATCATTCGAGCGAAGGGTAGGAATCTAGTGTGTCAAGGAGGGACGGACGTATGGATCCATCTCTCGCACTGCGGTGCAAGGCGATGTTCCGAGATAGTCCTGCTGGAGAGGTCAAAAAGTGTGCCTCAAAATGTCCAATCCGGCCTGCCATGGTGGGCAGAGCATCCGCCGGAAAGATCCAGAACCTCACCTTATGAACCCGGGCACCCCTGCTAAGTCAACACACGTAGCGAAACACTTGGGGTGACTTATGGCAGAGGTGTTGGTAATCCAAAAAATGTTTCCCGGGTGGCACTACCTGTACCAGCGTCTCATATTGAAAATGCTTAATTTACCTTATAAAAAGGAGTCTTCCCATTGAAAGGTAATTTTTTTTTGTCTGTGATGAAAATATTTTTAATTCCTTTGTTTGTTTATTTCTAGAGAAATCGTATATAATATTAATAATGCTTTTTTCAAACTTTCTTCAGGCATGTAGGTAGGTACCATAATATTTTTCCGTTTTGATAGCTCGTGGAAGTTCATGCTCAACCGATCTCTGGCTGGATAAATCCATAAACAACACAGCCACAAACTTGGAACAGAAACGGAATGTACAAACAAATTTGCTCAACTTAAGACCCCGCAATTCGCATTTCTACCGATTCATAACTTATTTATCTTAAACAATTTAATTTTTTAATTTCCTTAAAAAAATATGTTATTTTAGAAGATAATAAATATTTATACGTACATTCGTTGAGCCGAAACGGTAATTATATGAAATTCCCCCGGGAAACAGGGCAACCCTACGCTCATTTTTAAGCTAATTTAGGAAGATAGTAACAAAAATAAAATACCATAAAAAAAAGACTATGGTGAAAACAGTTAATAAAACCGCCAAGATTTATGGCAAACAGTATGGACTTCTTTAATATATAATTAATATATAACGATAAAGGAAGTAAATTGGTTGAGTATCGACCTTGTCTCTGCCAATCAAACGCCATACATATTACGCTTCAAATATTCACGATATTGTATTTACAATAATACTCGTATATTCCTACCATATTTTATACAGTAGCAATCCCAACTCATTTTTCTGAAATCACACTCTTCACAAGGTGGCCCAGGCCTGCCTAATGTATACTGTTAATAATAATAATAATATTTGGATGACTTGTATAGCGCCGTTTTTGTGAAAAATCACCTCAAGGGGCGCTGTACAAATTTCAATATGTTTCTACAATTTTACTTCTAACTACACACTAGACAAACATAAAAAAAAAACCTATGGATAAAACATTGCATCCACCGGTTCTTCGATCAGTGACACAAAACTATATGTACAATGCATCTGACCAATTAACGCGATGCTACCTAAAAATGTACATGTACATGTATTTATTTATATATATATTTTTTTATGGAAGGTAGGAATCAACATTTTTTTAAATATGATATATTACGCAATTTGGGAGGCCAGTATGGGAATCGCCGCCCCAGCAAGCATTTATTCGATAACCAACATTTGTTGACTTAACAAGGGTTCCCAGGTTCGTGAGGTGAGGTTTTTCGCGCCTTGGCGGCGGTTGCATCTGGCCACCAATGCGTGGTGTTGTGGATCGGGGGGAACTGGCTGAAGGAGACCTCTCCAGCAGGACTGTTTCAACCGATGGCCTTGCAACGCGGTGGAGATGGATTCATACGTCCGTCACTCCTGGACATCCTGACCCCCAGATTACTGCCCACCCCTCATAACTTTTTCCTTCCCAGAACTTTGTTTCCTTCATTTCCTAAAAAGATTCTCCACACAGCATCCTCAAAGATGACAAAGGCCATGCGTGTAGTTTTTTTTACTACTACTGTGTTGAGCCACTTAACAAAATAATTTCAAAAAAAAATCTATCACAGCCCCACAGCGCCCTTTCTCTCACGGATACTTTCTTTACCTAGGAAACCATAATATACTAGCGCAAAAACGTTTAAAATCACGGAACAGTCTGAATGAAGTCGTTTTCTTACTTTTATTGTGATGACCACTTCCACCTTCTCCGCCTTCTCCTCTCCATTGTCTCCCTTTTCGCTAAGTCCCCCTCCTAAATTTTAAAATATATGTTTACAAACTAGGTCCCGTGAGGTTTACTTTGTTTTCATTCGTACTGAATGGATTGCGACTACTCTCAAGTCGATAGTATCAATATTTGGTGATAAAAAACAGGTTTTAAACAAAGAAACATGAAAAAAATAAGGGTTAGCTTCCTAGAAGTGTCTTCTATCAGTTCATATTGGTGGACTCAGATCTTCATTTCGACTGCCAATAATAAGTTGCTTGACATGGCTTTAGCCGTGTTTGGTGAACAGATCTGAATAGCCAGAATCTTCCTCACCTTCCTCTTCCCAAATTTTTTCAGTCTCACAACATATCCCAATTGGGGTGCCTACTGTCTACAGATGGTTCCGAGCAGCTGTGACTCTTGTGCGGTATTCATATTAAAAAATATATAATATGAATTTTAGACACGATACAAGATGTTATTAGATGTTATAAGTATTTTAACTAAAAATATGTAATTGATTTTTTTTTCTTTCTTCTCCTTTTCTGTTCTACCTTTATACTTACTACATTACATATTTTATTTAGATTTTTATTATTTCTGTTACTTCACTAGTAGCTTCAAGAGATTTTAACAACAACATCTTGATTTACGCATGCTGTGAATATTTTTAATTGAAGTGCACAGTTTTATTTACTATACTGCACATCCAATGGCAATTTCATTAATGTAATAATGGTTAACATTGTTAATATTTCAAACATAAAATAAATAATAAATGTTTGTATCGTATCTTCTTGAATTTCTTAATCTAACGTTAACTGGTCTAAGTTTTGAGAAAAAAGTTAAATGTTTTATCATCAATGTTATAAATGTCCAGATAGAATTAGATGATAAAAGCCGATTTTTTTTTAGAAGGAAATTAAAAGTGATCTATTTATATTAATTTTAAGATATGTTTAATATTTTACAAACAAGTTTTAGGGGTCTAATTGTTACCAGATATTTATCGCGAATACAATTTATTACCATCGATCATTAAAATTGATAAGATTAATCAGTTAAAAGCTATAATTTGTTAAGAAGGCCATAGTCATTATTTTTGACACCCTTGTTTTCTGTTTTCAATTTCAATTATAAGGTTTTTTTGACTTCTCCAGCCGTCTGGACTCTTTCGTCTTATCGCCTTACACCGCAGTGGGAGGGATGGATTCAACGTCCATAACTCCTGGAAACATTGACCCCCTCTTTCCTACCTATCTCTCATATCTCTTTCCATCCCAGAACTTTCTGAAAAGACCTTTCACACGTCATTATTTTTCTCAGGGCCTTCCGTATGGATCTAAAGTAAAAAAAAAAACAAAAGTGATTGATCACTTGAAAACAACCCTTTAGTATTTTTTTACATGTCTGTAACGATAACTAAACATCAATAAAAATGTTATATTTTTTGTTTTATAAGAAAACTCTCTTTTTAACTTTTGAAGGTTATTCCCATCAAGTTAATATATCATTTAAGAAGAAGATGACAATAATAATCTAATTTTTTTAAAATATGAAAATTAACAAGACACAGAAAAATAATAAAAGATAATGGTCCTAACTGGGACTCGAACCCAGAACCTCACATCTAACGGGAGGGCTGAATTGGATAAAGCGTATGTCCCGGTTAGACGTGAGGTTCTGGGTTTGAGTGCCAGTTTTGTGCGAACATTATCTTTTATTATTTTTGTGTGTCTTGTTCATTTTCACATTAAAAAAGATTATTATTGTTATCTTCTTCTTCAGTAAATTATTTTAATTAAATGTTTTAAATTTTTAAATAAGTGTGTTTTGCTATAAAATCGTGAAATAATAAATGCTATTATTTAAACAGGCTACTCTAAAAAAATACAAAAAGAATTCTTCATCGGAAGTGCCATACAGCAGTGAATCTATAATATATAATCTCTAAGAATTTAAGACCTTTTTTTATGTAGGTAAGATCTTTTACGGTTGATCACAAACAGCCTTCGGGGCAGCTGATTATTAATTTCAACTTGAAAGTTGTTAGCGGCGAGTGCAAGTAGGTAACGGCCTTCCGTTGAAGACTGGATGCAATCTTACTTTTCCGGTCGCACACGCGTGCGCATCGCGGCATCGGCACCGGTCCACGACAGCGGGCGCCGAGCGTCGAGCGCCGCTGGTGTTGCGATCCCGACTCAGCCGACGCTCACTTAGTACTGCCAAAGTAGCGTCGCGGCGCAGTGCCCAACACAACGACGCCAGTATGCGTTTCGCGCGTCAACTCAAAACTTTATAACTTTTCGCAAATATTTTTAACACTATCCTTTCAATAGAATATAATATTTATTGTCTAGATTCCTCCATTAAATTATGTATTAATACAAACATAATTAGTTGAAATAAAGTTTATGATTCTTAAGATAAGTGATGTAAATAATTAATCATATAAAGTGCATTTATTTAAAATCATAATATCAATGTGAAAACAACAGTAAAGTGAAAAAGACGAAGATAACTGTGAAGAAAAAGATTTAAAAGGTAAGAATTTTCGATATTAATCTATCATTTGTATGTATTCTTTCAGATCTTTATTGTAGGAATAAAACATCATATTACTAAAATGATTTTTACATGTTTAGTCAGAATTTCGCATTGCGTAAGTAACCGAATATGTAATACTATCTATTTCATAGTAATATATTTCCACATGATTATTATAATAACGTTTGATATGTTTTGTTCATCTGAATTTCTATATCAACTATAACAATTCCTAGTATCTATTTCCGTTTGATCACAGGCGACTAAGTTTTGCCTACTTACATAGGTATCATATAAGTCACTGTACATCGCTTATTTTATTGGTGAAGAATATTATTTAAACGGTCTTAGAACGAAAAAACTCCTCGCTTTACACTCAAATCAGTAAAAAAATAATCAGCAAATTTTTTAAACTAATATCAATTCGAGAAAAATGTACAAAATTTCAAGATTTTTTATCATTATTTTTTTTATCAAAAGACAAAAACGTGAGGTGATAATGACGTTTATAATACATTTGCCGAAAAAAATAAGTGTGCTTTCCATTTTGTTATCATTAATTTTAAAACTTTTTATGTTTAATTTTTTCAAAAATGATTGTATATTTCCAATAATAACATATAGGAGCTTATAAAATATTTTATCACGAATAAAAACGAGGTTTAGTTTTCGGATACATTCAGAAATATTCCATTCATTTAGATTTTATTGTAAAGCGGATATTTTCTGACATTAAGATAAGAGAATAAGCCCGAGATCTAATGAGTTAAAATTATTTGGGAAAATTCTTAATACTCAGTTTGGCTAAGGTATTCTCACATGTCAAGAGAAATGGGGAAATCAACATAAAAAAAACCTTTGTTCAAAACATGGTAGAAAATCGTTTAAAATGTATTAAAAATGATTATGTAGTCAACGTTGCTTAGGACAAATTTAGTTTTAGTTTCAAAAATAAATTAAGGCGAAATTATAGAGCGCGTTAAAATTAACAACCATCTAGAGTTCTGTGAAATAATTTATGTTTGTTACCACCAATAAGTATATACTCGAAATTGTAAAATACCCACATCTGAGGTTAAAACGATTTTCTTGATTAATTTGTATTGATTTTGATATTGCAAGAACAAAATGATAAATCCGTAGGTACTTTAAAATCAAATGTGGTCAAAAGCAAAAGTGTGGTAAATTTCGGGATTGTTAGTGTAGTAGAAGATTATTAATGTAGGTGACAAAATGAATCAAGGGACCAATTTCTGCCCTCCCATTGGTTGGAATGAATTTGGCCAATAATGAAAATAAAATCAGTTAGATTTGATCATTTTTTCATAGATAAGAAAAGCTTTTGTCAGGTAAAATATAAAATTTTACCACTTAAGAAAAAGTTGTGTTTTTAAAAAAGTTTTCGGTGCAGATTATATTTCCAAAAATAAAGCATTTTTCGAATTTTTTTTGATTTGTTCACTTTTGATTCCATGGTACTGTATTGTAAAGAATTATAATAAAAATATACCGATTGGTAAATACGAGGCGATTTAGGTGAATGTCAGTTGTTTGGGTTGTTTGCAAGTGATTAGATTGCTTGGTGAAGATATAGGTACAGGTCGGCAAAATAACGGAATTAATAATTGAGCCGGGTGTGATCGGTCAAAACACTTTAAATGGCTACACCGAGATGGCTCACAGGAATACGAATTTACGTTTAAAAAAGCACATCGATCCAAGTGCACTATTTTTTTAGTTTCAAATAGTGTTTAGAAATTAGTGGTATTTTCCCAATGGATATTAGATTCTACCTTTTATTCCAAGATAATTTTATAAATAAACTTTTTAATTATTATTTAACGCTTTTCAAGCTAGATAAATAATTACACGGAAAGATTGTTTTTGTATTTCTGAAGTTTATGCATTAAAATATACATTAAAAAACACAAGTTACGTAATAACAGAAGAAAATCACATTCACAGATCAAAATTATTATAAAAAACGTAAAGTAATTTTGATATGCCATTGATATTATATGGAGATGAGACACGAAATGAAAAAAAAATAGACTCCACTTTTTCAACAAGTTCGATTTGACCTTCAACGCTCCCAAGGCTGTAACGCCGACCGACCGAAGACTACAAAATCCGGTCTACGCGCAAAACGCACTGATTACAGATGGTGGAAAACTTATCGATGAGATATTAGTATGCAACAGCGCCTCTAATTGTGTAGTGTAGTTTTTACTTTTGGCGACGATGTTTATTTACAAATAAACAATTTTCAAACTCGAATGTGCGCCAGAACCTCAAATATGAATCTAGGTACATGGTATGATAATTGTTTCGAAATCTGCAAAAATCTACCAATATCTGGAATACTTTTCTAGGTACGAAATTCATAATAATTTGCAATATAGCGCAAAAGTGAGAAACCTAAATCTCCGTTGCTTGTTGTATGCTGACTTTTCATTAACACGTCTTTTGCATCCCTTCAACTCTTTTTCAAACAGTATTTCCTGCATTTTGTTGGCAAATATTCTTAGTATTGAAAGACGTGTATCTGCCTCTGTGGTGAGGGGTAAGGTTCTTGACACCCAATTCGTAGGTCGCGGGTTCGAACCCGGCGTGCGCAATTTTTTTTTTGATTAAAGTGTGATATTTTACAATTAATAATTTTAAAAAAATATATATTTACGGATATATTTACAAGTAGATATATATATATATATATATATATATATATATATATATATATTTATATATATATTTATATTTACGGCACGTTCCAGAGTGGAAGATACTATCAACATCGCCCTGGTGTAAGACCACCATCGACCATCATTCATTCAATTACAACGTTTCTTGAAATGGCTTTGGCCGTAATTGGTGACCAGATCTGAATAGCCAGGTACTTCCCCACCTTCCTTTTACCCATCTCATTTTCCTTCTCAAACATTCAGCCGCATAACTTACCCCAATTGGCGATGCCATAGCCCCAATGGCTCCAGACATAAGCAGTTGGGACATTTGTACGGAATTCATATAAAAAAGGCATATCATTTCATGATTAAGCTCCTGCAGAATATATGCATTTCATTGAGCAGAAACTATAGCGAACTTTTAAACAATCATTTAACCCATATTCATTTTTCCTTAAAATAGTTGAAAAGCTAAATACCTCACCCACAGAAGAACAGTCTATTCATTATCAAAATACTTCGTCGTGTTTCCTAATGGCCATGGGTAAATACTTCGAAATTTGTTAGTGGTAGATATTTGAAACTTCAGAGAGTTTGAATAATTATTATTCTAGTGCCTACAAGACGTTGATATTAATTTGTCCAATAACTAACTCTATTGGGTTTTGACTACCAGAACAAATTGTGGGATAGAATTTAAACAAAATAGTAATACTATGTTCAACGAATTCATGATAAATGTTTTTATATTTAGCTAAAAAAAAAAATCAGAACACTCTTCAATATTATTTTACTTAAAGCTTTTCCAAAATTAAAGGTTTTCTAAAAATTAAAGGTTTTCTAAAAATTAAAGGTTTTCTAAAAATTAAAGGTTTTCTAAAAATAAAAGGTTTTCTAAAAATTAAAGCTTTTCTAAAAATTAAAGCTTTTCTAAAAAAAGCCGTTTAAGCGAAAAATGATACATGGAGACCAATTAGCGACAAATATCTTGGAATTGAAATTGAAGAAAATGATCGATGGAACTCATATCTAGAGACGTATTTAAAAAAAAACTCATATTTATTTAATACATGATTTATCGAAAGTACTTATAGTTTATTGTGATATTTCACCCTCAATGCTAGGGATGACCCTGTGTTATGGCAGGTGAATTTTACAGTTTGAGGATAAACCAGAGTAAACTCATTAGTATTGGTTGATAATTTTCATTAATTAATACTATGCACACAACTCTTCTAAAATAAAAAAGGTATATGTAGATTGGATTACAAGAATAAGATGAAGAAGTTAAAGAATTATTGGAAAGAGAAATTTAAGGAATTATTAGTACATAAGTCACAATAATCAAGATAAAAAATAAATATATAGAAAAAATAATATGCTTATGCATATGCTTTTTTAGGTGCATTCGCAATATTCTCAACATAACGTCATAAAAAAAAGTGTTCTGCTTCAATCACAAATAGAGTACGGGATAACTGTTCCGTATAACTCCGACGTAGGAAATATTTTAAAAGTTAAAAGTTTTCAGTTTGCAAAAACTACAGAAATGAATATTTATTTTTATTTTTAACTTAATGAGTTTAAACTAATGAAGACAATATTAGCGAAACTCAATCGAAAATCTGAAACAGAAAAATCAGAAAAAGATCGGGCCCCATCTGGGACTCGAACCCAGGACCTTCGGCTTTCCGGGCTTCTGCTCTGATCACTGAGCTAATGTGTTCCTATCCGATTCGATCATATTTAACCGTATCATACTTCGACTGAGAACTCTACCATTATTATCTTCATTTTCTTAACAAATATTTTATTGGCTAATTATTGGCACGGTTATATATCAATTAAGGTTACGGTTAAGGTCAGGGCGTGTGAGGAGAGATCTGTTAATAATGATAAAATGACTGGTATTTTTAATAAAAAAAATATTATTAAGCCGCGTTTTACCGCATGCGTAGGTGTCCAAAAACTCACAGTCTAAGCAATAAACCGGTAAATCTATATGATCTACACATAGACATATGAATAATATGTCTGTGGATCTACATGAATTTTGTGGTAGAAATTTTGATTTTGAGATTTCGTTATCGAGTAAATGAAATCCGAAGTTGGAATCTTTTAGGACAAATTTAAAAAAAATATCGGTAGCTATCAGCTATTTAATAGATATTAAAATGCGTCAAAGTTTTAACAGTTGTGGACGAATTAAAAAAAAATATATATATAATTTTTTTTAATGCGAATACCGCACGAGAGTCCCAACTGCTTCCAACCGCCTGGATCCAGTCAGACTATGCCATCCCCAATTGGGGTATGTGAGGTAGTGAAGCTGAAGTTAAGTGGAGATATGAGTGAGATGTGGAGGACGAAGGTGGGGAAGTAAATAAATAAGAATAAAATGATAAAATTTATAAAAGCCATTTCAAGTAATGTTTCAATTCTGAATGGAACACCAGGGCGATATCGAGAGGATATTCAACTATGGAACGTGTGGCAAATACAACTTATCCACTGGAGCGACAGAGCAATTTAAAACTTTTTCTCGGATTTCTAAAGGAAATTTTTGTAGCCCATATTAAAAAAAAAACATTCCTCCGAATTTAAATATGGAGACATACAAACTTATTATAACTCTATATAGCCAATGAATTCGCCTATCTTTTGTATATTATGACATATTCGTGGGATTTATAAAATAAATATTATAAAATCGTTAACTTAATTTGCCATATTTTGGCAGCAAAGCAATCCGTGGTTTTGGAAATAGTGCCATATTACGGCAAAAAGCGTTCGAGTGGTTATATTACTTTAAACGACTAAATTATTAAATAACACAAATCAATCGAAAAAGATTTTCTTGCCCACGCCGGGATTTGAACCCGCAATCTTACCATCACTAGTCGAGAGCCTTGCCCTTCGACAACGTTGGGTTTCCCATGTATTACAATTCATGTATGTATGTAGATTCACTAATTTTCAGCTTGTTCTCCATTTTCCGGACGTATGTATACATTTCGTCTATGTATAGACATTTTAGCGTTACGTGCAGAAGTGGGTGCAGGTTTTTGGAGTGAAACTTCGCGTGTTTGCAGAGATTTGTTACGTGTATCATACGTGTAGGTGGTAAGTGGGTAGATGCTTCAATAAGCGAGGAGTGAAGTAGCAATTATGTGACACTCAATTTATATTGTTACTATCACGCGGATGACTCTACGTTCAGAATAATAATATTGTTAGAACAACAGTATGCAATCATGCCTTCATAGAATCAAAAAAAAAAATCAGTTAACTGTCGATATATCCATTATTTGGATAACTTCGCTCAATACAGAAAATTAGCGGCTTTTTAATGAACGAAGTTCAACTAATGAATTTAATGAAGTCGTATACGCGATCAATCAATCGATAGCTTAAACAATTCAACAAAGACGCGACCAATTTATTCCGTTCGATCTATGAGAAACTAAAGTATCATTGAAGAAGAAAATAACAATAATAATCAACAATTTTACAACATGAAAATGAACAAGACACAGAAAAATAATAAAATATAATAATGGTTGCAACTGGGACTTGAACCCAGAACCTCACGTCTAACCGGGACATATGCATTAACCAATTTTGCCACAGTCTCATAATAGGGTGCAATGGCAAAATTGGTTAATGCGTATGTCCCGGTTAGACGTGAAGTTCTGGGTTCAAGTCCCAGTTGCAACCATTATGTTTTATTATTTTTCTGTTCATTTTCATGTTTTAAAAAATTAGATTATTATTGTTATCTTATTCTTCAATGATATATTATATTGATGGGAATTACCTACAAAAGTTAAAAAGAGAGTTTTTCTTATAAAAAAAATTAAGAAACTAAAGTGTTTGAAATATGACTATATTAACTAATTTTCACCCATTTAGTGTCAAAAAGTAAATGTGGACTGCCAATGCATATTAAGGTTCGTAATTCTATGTAATTTTTTAATATTTTTATGTAATTCTTTGCGTTTGACATTCGGAGAAAATACCTTCAGTACATGGATTTCCCTAATATCTATACCGATTCGGCTGTCAATGGTAAAACTGTGCTTGGGACATCCATGTAAAATCACCGTAAATTACGCCTATCGATCCAATATTGTAAAGTTGTCGATTTCACTACGCTAGAGCTCCGGAACTTTGTAACGGATTGGTAGGTACTATCGGCATCGCTCTGGTGAGAGACTATCATTAAGAACAAAATTGTTGCTTCAAATTTTAATAGCCAGGCACTTCCTCTCCTTCCTTTTCTTCGTCTCCTTCCTCTTCCACACCCTTCAGCCTGTATACCCTGTTGGGAGACCACCATCAATGACTTATATCGTGTATAGTGACCACGCCCCCTAGCACACTCGATCGATAACTTTTGATAGAATAACTTTAGGCAACTTCTCATCGTTCCCTAGGACAACTGCAGATCGCTAACGTAAAAACAACAGTTGTTGTCGAATGTATTACGGACACTTAGTCATAGTGATTTGTCACTCGTTCGTTGGCGATTTGCAGTCTTGCTAGAGAACGATAAGAAGTTACCGAAAGTTATCGATGCAATCCGTATCGATCGAGTGTGCTAGAAACCTTGATCCGAATGGCCAGGTATTTCCAAAACTTTCTCTTCCCCACTACCTTCAGCCTGACAATATATCCTAATTAGGGAAGCAACAACTTTATTGGCTTCAAACGGTTGGGAGCAGTTGGGACTTTAGTGTGGTATTCACAAAACCTGCCAGTTCGGGATGTCCTAATATTTTTGGACAGTTAGAGTAGTCCCAGAGAATGGTCGTACGTACGTTATTGACGAAAATTCTTTCTTCTCACACGTCTTATATTCGTAAATTAAAAAAAATGCACGTTGGAGGGGACCCCACCAGTTTCCCAATGGTGCGTTATAAGGAAACATATGATTTCCTCCTCTACATTTATTTAAACAACTTTAGGCCGTCCAATGTCCACGCAAAAGGGGTTAGTAAGCAGTATGCAAAAACTTACATTAATATAATATAAAAGAAAAATAAAAGTAGCAGCCCGTGGAATAATTCTTCTGAAATAGGTAACATAAAAATATAACTTAGCTAGTAAAAGTTAGTGAAAGAAAAAGAAATAAAAGATTACCTATGTAAGTCGAATAAGCCTTCTGAAAATAAGATAAATAACAAAGAAAAGGGTAGAAGATAATATACCTCTCGTTGGAACTGCTACAGGACTCTTCTGCAGAATTCACACAAAAAACCTGAATATCAAATACTTTCCAACAATTTTTTTTACTTTTTTGCGTCGCTGCTATCTGCCCTCCTTGTGATTCGGCTCTGGTATATATATATATATATATATATATATATATATATGTATATAGACATACATATAGATGGAGCTAAAGAAGTATTTACGTCAGTCGTATACATTCGTATTTTTTTTATTCCTTTGGTCTTTGCGTTAAACGGTGACCAACAGTTGATACCCCAAAAATTGGCCTTCTGAAAGTTGGCCCGCCGACAGCTGATACCCCGGGCAGTTGACCCCCTGGACAGATGACCCCTCGGATAGTTGAACCCTCTGCCAGCTAAAAGTATTACTTCTGCCGTACATCTTGATCATACATGTAACAAAAGTCGATATACTTATAAGTATCTGCAGGCGTCTTGCTGGGAGGTTATACGGCCGAATAACAAAACACGACATACTGTATATGCAGTCTGTTTAGAGAAATACGCCACATATAAACACTTACATATATTATAATATCACTTAAGAGTCCCCAAAGTTGTATGCAGAGAGGATATACGGCCTTAACTTTCCATTTGTGGAGTTAGATCGAATTGTTTATTTTGAGAAGAACACCATCTACATGATTTAAAGTGCAGAAAATCGAGAGATCTTGTGGCCGCAGAATAGGATTTAATTTAGTGGCTTCTGTTTCCAATTTTCATTTCATTAAGCTCATTCTTACTACTATTTCGTAATAAAATTGTCAATTTTCCAATTTCATGTATTTCCATTTTCTCGGACACCTGGATTCACATTTAGGTCGAAAGATATTTTTATTTTTGTGTCAATATCAGGGATGGTTTCTAATTGTATTTCCCTTTAAAATACCGATATAAATAATTCCCAATAGACGTATTAACTCACATTCATGGTAATGTCAGGTTCATAAAAATATCTCACCGTGGTAATGCGAAAGACTAACAATTTGCACCTTATGTTTATAGGGTCAACGTTCTGAGATTGTGAAATTCCTATCTTTTCTGAAAGCCAGGTGGAAAATTCTTACCTACTGAAATTTTATCCTTCGTACGTGGTAATAATGAATATTTTATCCCAAACAAAAGGTGCTATAACAACCTTTTCCCAGCTTTACAATATTTAGTGTTCAATATTCCTATAACACTCTTTCTTTATTTCAAGTAGATTTATCATGGTTAGTTTTCACAAGATTGGAGTAATTTAAAATTAAGTTTTATTAGGAGTAACTTATAGATGCTTGTAAACCTTATTATAATATTTTATCTTTGAAAGAGGTAATATCAATAACTCTCACTGAAAATATGAAACAGAAAAAAAATGTAGTTTTTGCCTTATCCACAGGCAGACCGGCAGATAAACTATCAATATACAATACACTTTTGTAACAATATTGTTTATTCTATTGAAAAAAACTGGCTTATTAATAAATGGATTTGAACTAACGAACATCTTAGAATTGAAATAAATCCTATACGCGATCCACAGACTTAAATAATTCAGTGACCCGACACTTCATCCGGCGACACCTCATCTCCCGACGGTCCATCCGGCGACATATCATCCCCCGGACACTTCATCCGACGACACCTCATCCCCCCATCCCCTGGACACTTCATCCGGCGGACACTTCATCCGGCCGACTCTTCATCCGTCGGACACTTGATACCTCGGACATTTCATCCCCTCAAGTTTTATTTTAGGGGATTATTTATTCAAATGGGTATGCAAAGAGGATAGTATGTTGAAATATTTTTATCTTGAGTGGATATCGACTATACAATTTTTTTTACTAATTATAATTTTGCGTTCCGAAGGAGTTTGAAGGTAAGTGGGGATGGGAGGAGATGGGGAAGATAAAGGCGGCGTAGTACTTGGCTATTTAGATCTAGTCACTAAACATGGCTAAAGCCATTTCAAGCAACGTTTCAATTCTGAATCCACGAGGTAAGGTTTGTGAAGGTTTTGTTACGAACTAAAAACTTATAATATTTTTTGCATTATTTGTGAATTTTATACCTTAAATTGACTTAACAATATACTCGTGTAATATGGAATAGATATCCAACCAATTTTTTTAGTGTTGATTTTGTTTGTATTTTTAGGCTGGTATATAGTGTGTATTGGTATTAGACAATTCATTTTTTCCCTTGATTGTATTTGAATAAAAAAAAAATATTTCAGAGTGAGAGATCATTTCAGAATCGCCCTGGTGTAACAGATTATAATTCAGAATAGAAACGTTACTTGAAATGGTTTTAGCCATGTTTAGTGACTAGATCTGAATAGCCAGGTACTTCGCCGCCTTTTTCTTCCCCATCTCCTCCCTTCCCCACTTACCTTCAATCTCCTTCGGAACGCGAAATTATAATTAGTAAAAAAAAATTCTATAGCCGATATCCACAAGATATAAGTATTTCGACATACTATCCGCTTTGCAAACCCATTTGAATAAATAATCACCTAAAATAATATTTAAGGGGATGAAATGTCCGAGGTATCAAGTGTCCGACGGATGAAGTGTCCAGGGGATGAGGTGTCGCCGGATGAAGTGTCCGGGGGATGAGATGTCGCCGGATGAATTGTCGGGGGCCTCGACTGAACTCTTTGGTAGCGCGTTTCCGCGAGCAAATTTTCGTGATGCTTGCATGAATCGCGTGTACTCTCCGTGCATTCTCAAAAACTTTTTTTGGATTCTGTTTTAATTTTTCGATATATTTTGCTGGTGTGGGGCCCAAACAGCAGAGGCGTATTCAATTTTATACGTTATATTGCAGTTGTAACAGTTGTAACCCTAGAAGCTTGTAGCATGATCTCGTCAACTGCAATATAGGGTCCGAAAACATAAGTTTGGGATCACAGACTACCCCTAGGTCCTTGATTGATTTTACTTTTGACAATATATCATTTTTAATAGGATGAAATTGAATCTAAATTGATTTGTAATTATATTACGTTTTGCGGCGATTGATAATCAAATCAGCCTCTATTAAATAGGGAATTAATTTAATTAACAAAATAATGGCACTAGCATTCACATTAAAAGTTATATCATAAAGCAACAATTTTCTTGTTTTCTAAAAGGCTTTTCAGGGAGGGTGTTTCTATTCCAAAATATTTTATATTCTGCTAAACAAACAAAATTCCTATTTGATGTTTTTTGTACATTCCTATTGTGGAAATTCAAAATTGGATATTTTCTTTTCAACACATAAAAAAAACACATAAAAATCAAAGATGGATATTTATTATGTGCTGTTAAAAACAATAACTGCTGTATCTTTTTCCAATATTTTAAATATTTTTTTTATATGAACTGCTCCCGTCTGGAGCCAGTGAGACCATGTCATCCCCAATTGCAGCATGTTGTGAGGCTGAAGGTAATGGGGAAGGGAAGGGGATGGGAAGAGGAAGGTGGGGAATTACCTGGCTATTCAGATCTGGTCACCAAACACGGCTAAAGACATTTCAAGCTACGTTTCAATTCTGTGTGATTCCAGGGCGATACTGAAAGTATCTTCCATAATGGAACGTGCCGCAAATATACAATATATTATTTTTCATTAATTAATTGTGAAATAACACAAATTAATCAAATAAATTTTATTTCTTCAAACTTCGCAAAATCACTTTGTGGCGTCATTTTTAATTAAATTAAACAAATAACTTTGTATTAAACCACTACTATATAATCACAATTACCTACGTGTTTCGAAACCGATGGTTTCTAAATAATAATAATAATAATACAAAGTTATTTGTTTAATTTAAATAAAATTTACGCCTGATTCGCCGCGACCTTCGAATTGGAAGTCGAGAACCTTACCGCTCAAACACGGAGGCCTTTAATACAATACAAGTTCAATGCAACTAAAGATGTATTGTGTTGGGTAACTTCCAAATAAGTTTCAGGTTTGGGTGATTACTAGTTGATTTATTTTATAATCGTAAATACTACAATGAATATTAAATTAGACTCGACCTCCTCACTTGACTAGGCTCTAAGTAGTTCTGTCTGGACTGAAAGTGCTCACCCAACTCTCAGATGCCTTCCGCAATCATCATAACAGTTCGTATGTAAGACACGCACGACGATAGATGGTACTCTTCTTATATCATACTTACTGCCATCTGTTGGGATATAGCAAAATTTCGTATTACTAACTATACTAGCGACATCTATTGAAGGATTCTGAAACTACATGATTAAGAGGGTATTACCAGAGTATACCGGAAATTAGTCCCTTTTAACGTATTGACTCAAATTATATTGATTCAAATTATATAATCATACAACAAAATAAATCAATACATAATCTAGTAAACACATTCTTCAGAATTTTAATTTTAGAATGAAAATCATTGTAAAATAACGTTTTTTAACGAAAACACCTCAGTTTTTCTATTTATTGAAGGTCTTAAAACTAAAATATTTTAGATTTTTTTACACACTTATTTTGTTTAGACATTATTCTATTCATTATTATAATTTATCATCGTGAGTTTTGAGCATTTTTATTGCTAACTTGAATGTAGATATATATATTAAAGCAAGTTTTGAATGAAAAAAATCGTTATTAAATTTTTAATTTAAAAAAATTGATACGGGGAATAATCGATCTTTCTCATCGGAACCTCCCTGTAGAGTTCCGAGAATTTTTAAACTTTTATTCTCAGCCTAAGTAAGGCTCTTAACCTATACACCACAATAAAAATTAAATCTATTTATTAGGAGTGTTTAGGACAATTTTTAAGAATAATAAAAATATTACCAATATTTGTGTTTATGTATTAAAAATTTTACGTGCGTTTGCTAAAGCAACTTGAGTATGGAAGATCGACTATATATCTTTGGGTATTTTTTTAATTGTTATATTGCGCAATCCCAAGATTTAAAAACATTTCGGCCGTGAATTTTATCAGGTTCAGTCAGGTAGCTGTCACTTCCAGAACTGGGCTTCCAAACTCAACAGTAGGACATACGCCACGTATTCTTTGTGAGGTACTAATTTAATTCGTTTCACTTTATTTCCCATTCAACACTTAAGAAGCTTTTTCACAAAGAGAAAATACCTATGAAAGCTTTTTTCGTGAGTCAGTTTTAAGTGAATCACTTGGGTCATTATTTGATCATAATCGTTAAATGCAAATTCAATTAACATAAGATGAATAATAGGAAAACTCAATTCATTTGTAAAAAGCCATTTTTATAAAGAAGTCGAAAAGTGCGACTTTTGACAAAATGTTGTTATTTTAATAAAAAATACTTATGTTATCTTTCAAAATACCTAATTGCACCTGATATAAGATGTTTTTATTAAAAAAGTTTAATTATAATATGTACTTACACAAATTGCATAAAAGTAGACAATTGTGATAGGGGAACCAGAATAAAAGTTTCTTTTTTATGTAAGTGGGGACCTACTCAGATATATTCAAATACAATATTAATGGCTCTTTTACATTATAGAGCGAAATAAAATCCATACAATTTATTTGTTTATTAATTAAAAAAATGTTATGTTTTAGTTTAAAAAATGTTTACGTTATCTTACAAAATATCTAATTGCAACTAATGTAAAATTTCTCAATAAAAATATTTAATTACAATACGTAGATACAAAAATTACATAAGCAGACAATTGTGATAGAGGAATCATAATAAAAGGTTATTTTCTATGTAAGTGGGGGCCTACTTAGATATATTGAAATAAGATGGCTCTATTACATTATATTCCTACCTAGTGATTTCACTTTTATGTAAAAGTAGGTACGAA
This sequence comes from Limnephilus auricula, assembly GCA_951813805.1. Taxonomy (NCBI): domain Eukaryota; kingdom Metazoa; phylum Arthropoda; class Insecta; order Trichoptera; family Limnephilidae; genus Limnephilus; species Limnephilus auricula. The sequence continues at coordinate 39,145,394 of OX638388.1, forward strand.
GATGTAACGCCTTGAGAAAATTTATTATTACCGTTTTTTAAATGTATTTCTATCATAAATTCAATAATATTATTATTTAATTTATAAAAAAAGTTTATTTATAAACAAGTTTAGCTAAGGCAAATATTATTGAAAGCTAGCAATTGGCGAATTATATATGTAATTAAAAGTGCGGATTAGTGCTGTATATGTACAATGTACATGCTGTATTAATATGCCATATTGGGTCTCATCTTAGATAGGTATTTTTTACAAGATTAGATGAAAGAGATGGATAACATTTTAAGCTGTGAAAGTTGTGAGAGTACCTACATTCCTTGTTATTGGACTCTCACTGCGAATATTCTATTTTTTTGAATTTGAGCCGAGAACACTTTTACGATGTATAAACGGTCAATCTATCGTAGGAATAAAACAGCAATTAAGTCGGTGTTTTGGAAACCAAACCAGTTTTTTCCGTAACACTGGTTTGATAACCAGTTATTGATGCTTCGATTCCTGAAAGCCCCATTTCAGTAGGTATTTTCGAGATAGGGAGATATTTCACTTATCAGGTTTCAGTTAATTGTTTACTAATTGAATTTGGTACCGACGTAATAGGATCCTATCCCTTTCGGTCATATTTAACTGTATCGTACTTTGACCAAGCACTACCAACATCATCTACCTTCTTAAAGCACGTTTTTATTGGCTGCTTTCTTTTTATAGGATTGCAAGATTCACCTCGAAATAAATGCTACCGTGGATAAATTTATCCATTTTTATTTAACATGCGACATCTATTGACTTTTCTGCATGCCTATGATGAATATTTAATTTGGTTTTAACATAATTAATAAATTCAAACCGTAATATTTAATCACCGAAGATAATATTAGCGACTCTCAATCTAAAATTAGATACAGAAAAATCAGAATATAATAATGTCACATGGTCTCAACTAAAACTTATTACTGTTCTAATATTGGTATTTCCTTTATACTCGTATACTAAAAAAGATAATTAATCTTTATATTAAAATTAATATTCAGGGTGTCAAAAAAAACACACAATCAACAAGGTTTGATCATAATAATACAATTTTTAAATTCAAATACTGCTGGGTACATTAAATTACATACTTTGCTAATAAATAGTACAATGACAGTTGCATTCAAAATCAACACTGGCTGATGGAATCGAATAGTACGGAGTGGTAGATTTGGCAATAACGCAAAATAATTATGCTGGCCGCACACGTCGGGCTAATTTTACCTTTTTACTGAAAAAGAACCCCCTAATAGTTGGAATTTCGAAAAAAAGACATTTAAATGTTTTATTCCTACATCACCTCCCGAAGTTAATGCACTCTACCCCCGGACACCCAGTATAATTAAACAAAACATACAAATGTAAATCAATTATTTCTCATGCTGCCTGGATAAGTTATTTATTTATTATTTATTACTCCTTTCTATGTATTTATGTTTTATAGTTTTATGATAACATAAATTTTTTTAACAAGGGGTTGGTCTACATTTTGAATACATTTAAAAAAAGTAATAATGTAAAAGTTTTTGGAAAAAATATTTTGACTATACCATTGAATTTGCTTCATTAAATAAACATCTCGATAAAATTTATACATTATATATTTCGTAATATTTTTATTACAAAAAAATCATATTTTCACTTATTGAACTACACACAACTAAAATAAATTTATTTTACATTATGTCACAATAAAATACATTACATTTCAAAATTACTTATATACAATCATTATATTGTTGATTAAACTTTTTTTTTTTATCTACCTAGACTTTTTCATTTTATATATATATATATATATATATGTATATATATTTTTTTTTTTATAGTGAATACCTCACAAGAGTCCCAACTGCTCCCGTCTGGAGCCAGTGAGACTATGGCATCCCCAATTGGGGTATGTTATGTGGCTGAAGGTAAGTGGGGAAGGGAAGGAGACAAGGAAGAGGAAGGTGGGGAAGTACCTGGCTATTCAGATCTAGTCACTAAACACGGCCAAAGCCATTTCAAGCAACGTTTCAATTCTGAATGGTGGTCTTACACCAGGGCGATACTAAGAGTATCTTCCACTCTGGAACGTGTCGCAAATATACTATATATTATTTTAAATAATTAATTGTGAAATAACACAAATCAATTAAATAAAATTTATTTGCGCACGCCGGGTTTGAACCCGCGGCCTTCGGAATGGGAGTCTAACGCTCTACCGCTGGACTACGCCGGCCGTCATTGTCTGGAAGGCCATTATATAAATTTCCCCCTTCGTAATCAATGATTTGCTCACCATAGTGAGTATGTATGGTGTTTAAATGTATGTTATCGTGTTTCCATTTAAAGTGTGTGTGTATTTGTGACGTATTAATGAACTCTGTGTTTGTACGTATGAGTTTAGTATTATTTTTTGTATAAGGAGACAGGTATTATATTAATACACTTTTCATGTTCAAAGTTTTTTTTCCATACATAAATTTTTGTGGGTATTCGTTTGCTAAACTATGTTGGCAAGGAATTGGCGAGTTTGCTTCATAATTTATTTATTATATATCTTACTTTCAAATTCAACAATAATAAGAAAGTAAGATGGTATTAACGATGTATGAAGCCAATTGACCGTATCGGATCATAGCCTAATAATAATATGGTCTCCTGGGTAATATGGAATTAGACGCCACGTAGGAACGTCTCTATTTTTAGTAGGTCATAAATTATTCAAAGGCCAGGACTCAGTCTTTAAGAGATATCCGTTTTGTCTATACGAACGTTATATTATATTATAACTATTCCTCTCTGGATTTCGAAATTGGAGAAATACCTTTTTGTAATATAATATAGATTTTGACCTGTAGCGTATTGGTAAGTTTGCCCTTTTCTGAGAAGTTACTTCTTATATAGGACCTTTCAAAAATTGTTAAAATAGCCATCGCAGACGATTAGCAAACAAATTAGACAATGTATTTAAAAAATTGGCAAAACGCCAACATTTGACGAATCGTGGTTCAATTTAAATTGAGCCATATAGTCTACACCAGCAGTTTTTAACCTGTGGTAAGCGTACCCCTTGGGGTACGCGAAACAAAAATGGGGGGGGTATGCAATATTGTTGCACGAATGCACATAGTTTTTAAAATTCAGCTCAACGTTTTTCAAATTTCGACGGTTTACGGCTCCATGGTTTGGCAGCCTGAATGCTGAACCAGGCTGGAGGCTCCTATTTGAAATTAGGCCAAAATTTGTAAAATTTTGCTCTGCAAAGCAAGCTCAAGGGTCACATGGACTGTATGTTAACATTTTATGATTGATTATACAGACTATACAGGGTGTAACATTGTATGATTGATTATACAGAATGTAACAGTAAATCGGACTTTTATTTTAACTACTGATACATGGGCATAACAATAGACCAGCGTTTAAAGTGGTCCTCACATATAAATATTCTGAACAAAGTAAAGGAAACTAACATATATATTTAGATGTTTAAGAGTATTTTAAATGAAAAATTACTGAGAGCAACATACTTCGCTATCTGTCAATCAATTACACAATACGGCATTATGGGATGGGCGGTACATAGAATAATCAAACACAAACAATTTACATATCACAAAAACTATTAAAAAAACAATTTAAAAAAACCCTATTCATATTCGTCAGAACTCTTATTCATACAATTTAATACCAGAAAATTAAGTGCATTATACTTCTATCATGCAACATTACAAATTTATAAAGATAATATTCAAAATAAAGCTGCACCCTTTAAATAGCAGAAATCTTAGAGAAACTTCATTACTCCCTACTCCAAAGTATAAAAAAATAATAGGACAGTTAAATCATAAATATCTCGGAGTAAATTTTTTTAATTTGTTACCAGAAAAAATTAGAAACATGAATACTAAAATAAAGAATTTAAAACTCACCATAAAAAGTATACTGAAAACTTGAACTGAATCATGTCAAATAAAACCAATATAATAACACCCCCACACACACAACCCCCGCTTATTTATGTTGGTACATTAAATAAATCTTTTTAGTATAAAATTTAAATTTTTTTTTTTTTTTAAATGAGAAACCTTTTTTCTACAAATTTTGTTGAGGTTATATATAAATAATAATCAATAAACTTTGTGAGTTTGGGGTTGTGTATAGAGAAAATGAATTTTTTCATCGAAATAAAAAGACATGGAACAAAATTTGTTCAATTTCGCATTATAGAATTACTGGTTAAAAATTACACTGTTAATTGAATTTGTGTGACTTGATTATTAAATTCATATAATAATGAGGGTATTAAAAAAAAATTAAAAATGTCTTTCATTACACATGTATACAAGATAGATAGAGGGCACGGGGTACAACAAATTTGTAGTAAGAGTCAAGGGGTGCGCAGGCTCAAAAAGGTTGACAACCGCTAGCCTACACTTATGACGTCAATAATTGGTAGGAACACGTGTAAATGCGTTTTGATCACTTATGTTACAAATAAATCCGCTGTAAAATAATACATGAGTGTGGTATAGTTAATTAATTAATGATGTTAGGTAAATGATTATGCACTAGAAAATCAAATGTAAAATAAAATAGATTCGGTTGCTCCTACGACATGAATATGTTTTAAGCTATTTTTTTTTGCAGAAACTTTTTTCTTTTTTCTTCTTTTGACACCCCCAATAACGATGTACATCACTTGGCAGTTGTAAAAATTAGCGTTAATTGTTTTTGTGTGCTTGCACTCTGACTCAGCAGTCAACGTATTATCTCGTAATTTGAAATGCTGTAAATGACACAATTTCAATTGTGAGAGGGAAAATGAAGTTTCCTATAAATATTTCGATGACGTAGATCGAAAGGAAAAAAAACGGAGAAAAATGACATATTTAAAAATCTTTTGGATTTATTGACCTTTGGATCGATCACACTTCCTGAGAATATCTTCTGTTTAATGATTAGGATATAATGTATATTTATATATAAAACGCGATGGTCACTGTAATAATATTACAGTGACTATCATGTAGCCTTAATGTTTGTATATACCTTAGATGGAATATTTTATCACATTCATTGTTCGCGTTTATCGTAATAATGTGGATGCATTTCCGGCACGTACGAAGGATTTAGCTGAATTGCAGGAGAAACCATTAAATTTTGTAAACATTATTATTCCGTTTCTGCATTCATGCTTCATTAACGTTGATTTAACAGATTTAATTCACTCATCTAACAGGTCTTCAAAAGGGATTTTCAAATTGTCGGAGTTTCAAATTGTCAATTTGGGCATTTAAAAAAATGTGGAGGGTTTTGAAAGGTACGGATGGAGAAGAAGTTCTGGGAATGAAAAATGTTGCATAATAATCCAGTGTATCCAGAATTACATATGAATCCATCCCTCCCACTGCGGTGCAAGGCAATGGGTCAAAGAAATTCGGTTTGAGAGGTCAAAGGACCTCTCTCAACCGGCCTCTTCCGATCCTGCCCTCCGTTGTTTTAGTGACATTACATTGAGGGCTTTAAAAACATAGTCGGTAGGAGTTCTGATGGGGACTCTAAGTATATTTTTTAAAATTGCCTTTTGGGTTGAGGACTGGTTTTGTAGTGGAATCGCATGAGCTTCTCCCCCTGATAAGACCATACTGTAGTTGAGATTGGGCTAATGCGTAATAAATTTAAATTAGTTGTTCTTTATCTAAAATCTTTCTTATTATTTTGAATAAATAGGTGAGTTTTTTTTTAATTTGTTTCTCACTTTTTCTGCTTGGGATTTCCAATTTAAGTTTTGATCAATAATTATTCCAAGGTATTTTATTGTTTGAACTTCATTCAATTTTGCGCAGTTGCAAGGAATTTCTTGGTTCACGTTTTAAGAATTTTTATCTTTAGGTTTGTATTTGATTGCTTATTTGTGATTGAGATAATTTGTTTGCTTATTTGTTATTTGCGGTAGTTCGCACTTTTGGAAAACTCCGATCGAAATTAAAATTTCTCACTCACCAGTGTCATTTTGATTAAATTGTGAAGCTTATTATACAAGAAATAGCAAAGATAAACATCGAAGGAAAATTCTGCACTAAACGAGAAAATTTTTGTGAAAAATCAACACAAGGGCGCTGAAATTCAAACTGATACCTTAAACATCGTTAAAGAAGGATATATAATATGTATCTGAAATAATGAAATGATACATCCATAATATTTATTCACAATGTTACTTATAATATCTTGTCTTCTTAGGCAGGTGCTGTTGCAAGTTTCCAAGAAAATTGATATCATAAAATGGATCGTTCCTTCACCAACTATGGATAACAGTTCGCCTGAGGCCAGCACTATGATGTTTGTACCTCTCCGACTTCTGGTACAATAACTTCTCTCTCAAACAACGTTTGGTTCATTCGAATCGCATAATCCGGAAAGCCGTGGCTTCACTTTTCACGTGCGCAGTTCACGACGTCCAAACAGTAGTGTATTTTCACCCACTTTATTAAAATACTATTAATTAATTTTAATTTGAATTTAATTTTCGTTTTCTTGATAGACTCAATGTATTAATGAAGTGCATTTAAAAGTGGAAATTAACCTACATCCCGACATCGATAACAATTCATTATACCAACTCGTTAGCAAATTCGATGACAATACAGCACTTAACATTCTAAATAAATGTCGCTCTAATCCATTCGGCATTTGGCTCAGTGAGAGCGTTGTTGACTTCAGTTCTTGGGTAGAAATGTTCAATCCTAAGTCGAACCAAAAAAATACGAATAAAATTTTAAAAAACATTTGAAAATAGGTGAACTTTATAGGGGGCGACGACGACAGTGGGAGGAGTCCGCATGACATGGGACCATTGTCAAAAGGGGTGATTTATAGGGTGCTATTTTTTTTGCTAACTAAATTAATATTCGTTAACAAATCTATCAGTTCAAATATGTAGAACCTGATGGGATTGTACGTACAAACTAAGTAAATCAAATGTATATATTGATAATAAACTCTGTAAGTATTTTTTTAATTGTGACAGCTGTTTCGAAGTTCAATGCCATCATCAATCAAACTTGAAAAGAATGATGTTCACTTGAAAGTCTTTTCCCATTCCCCTTCCAGGCCCGGCCAAGGGGTCGTTACGCAACTGGACTCACTGAGATAATTTGGACACGAGTGTCTGAAGAAAACATTTATGTCGTAGGGATAGAAATAAGGAAGAACGTGGGATGTCCGATGAAGATATGGCACGAACAAGTGAATAAAATACTTGACGAGGGTTCTGTCGAAATACATTATTATTCGTTAAGTGCGTAGGTATTGCGAAGATAAAGAAACGGCTGGTATGTATCTGATTTTCGTATTCTATGAAAGTCGTAAATGGTCAGGACTAACTTCACGTACAAACAAGATGTATACAAAAAAACTCAGAGATATAGGTACCTATATTTATAATCCACGGAAAATAACCTTTCAATAAAATATATGGACTATTATATTATAGACTGTAGATATAATACATTAGTAGAAGATATTCCCAGTTTTACCCTATTTAAGACCATCATTCAGAATTGATGGTCTTACGTGAAAGGCTTTAGCAGTGTTAAAGGTCCAGATCTGAATAGCCAGATATATCTCACCTTCCTATCCCCAATTTCCTTCCCCTCTCAACTACCTCACAACATACCCCAATTGGAGATGCTATAGTTTGACTGTCTCTTGACGGGAACGTTCTGTGGGAATTCACTTAAAAATATAATTAATAAAATAAAAGTAATGAAAAATATTAATAAAACAATCATTTCATAAAATAAATTGCACAACCATGCATATGTCAAAAAATTGGTAACTTTTAGTATGAACACTCTTCATAAACAATTTTGAAAGTAACGCAAAATGTAGTTACTTAATATCTAACTGTTTTCAAGTCACGGATAATAAAATGTTTAATTTTTAAGTCAATATACACTCGGTTTCGTAGGTATATTGACGAAAATTTATTCTTGGTTGTTCTCATGTTGATCTCCCTAATGGATTCAAGGATCTTCATTAAAATTCATTTTCAAATAAGCTCTCGAAACTCATAAATTAACGATTCGGAATGGCAATTTCAATTTGATGAACTTTCAAAACCAATAAGGAAATGATGGTTAAATATCAAAAATACATGATACGTAATAGCTTTTCAATCAGGAAGGAGAGGTTAAGTGTGTTTTATAATAAGGAGTACAGGACGACGAAGGAGGAATGAAGATGAAAGGTGTGTAATACCACACGGAGAAAAAAGTTATTCTAAATTTTTTTTTTTTTTTTATTGTTTCTTTATTCTTTGAATAGTAAATATATAACAATTGTGGAATTTATGGCCGCCATACTAGGCACATGCCCGTGTTATGGTGGCCGATTTTTTAAACAGTGGATATAGAATATAAAAGAACATAAAATAATGTAAAGGAATGTAAGAAGAACTATATTATAATACAAAATGAAACATAATCAAAGCATATGAAGGAATGTAAATGAAAAAATAATAATAATAAAAGAGTGTTTGGAAGAATACAGCAGAGATGAAAGAGTATAAAAAGTATAGTAGATGTAAAAATATAAAGAGGATGAAATATTAATTATATATAAAAGCAAAATTAGCACTGTAGAGTGGGCAAATAGCAACGGATTATTACAATAACTATATTTTATATGTGCACGTAAAGTTATAATGGTAAGTACAAATTAATGTACAAATGACTTATTATTGAAACTCCGGCTAATAATAATGCCGAGATTGTTATTGCTACATTTTGTAGTGATGCACCAAATAATTCGAACTTATCAGAGGTGTCAAACATTTTAAACTAACAATAAAAAATAATATTTAAACTTTCGGCTAGTAAAAAGTTAATTACAAATGAAAATTTTAATCGGTGGTACAGATAGCTATGTTATTTAAAGAAATTCTTCAGAAAAATTCCCCATACAAATTCTCTATAGAACTTCTTCAATCATTTTATTCGTAAAAATACGATCATTTTATTCGTAAAAACGGGACTGAAGTTCTTACGAACAAATTAACAGTGTTTCAATGTTTATTGATGGGAAAATGTAAGAATAATTTGTTGGTACAAAATAATGGTACAAAATTACGTATACCAATAAATTATTCTTACATGTTCCCGCCAATAAACATTGAAACCCTATTAATATGTGCGTAAGAACTTCAGTTCAGAATAACCTTTTTATCCCTGCAGTTCTATATAAATCACTGTTCCTATACCACGTAACCTTACAAATATACGAAGAAGACACACAAAAAATCTCAGACAAAAACACACGATAACGATTCCGACATGTTAAAACTTTGGGTGAACAGAATTTGAAACAAATAAATAATAATATTCTTTAATAAATACCTACCAGATTTGAAAAAATTATAATAATAACTGTAGAGAATTCAAAACCCCATTAAGAGAGTATTCTAAAACCTTAATTTATTTATAATATGAAAAAGAAAATTAGTAAAAACACTTATTTAGCTTAGTTTTTTATGGGTGTACAACCAGGAGCGCATCAAAGACTGAAAAGGAAACCAACAAACGTAAATGGAATTGCAAAAACTCTATTTTGAATGTGATTTTTGTGCAAAAAATTATTTAAGTGGAATGACTACACGACCTTTTTCACACAAAACATATTTTTGGAGGCCAAAATACCAAAAAAAAAAAAATATATATATATATACGTAAGGTACGTACGTATGTATTATATATATTTAAGGTACGTACGTATGTAACCAGTCACTACTGTCATTATTTGGAGTAAAAAAATGTAAATAAAATTTTGGTCTCCGGTGACATTTTGATTTTTTTTTTCTACAAAAACATACAAAGTGATAGGTGTTGGAGAGTTAGTGGCGATATAAAAGGTTGTCGGTTACTTGGCTGACCAGTGACGACATGCGGAATATTTTTTTTTGGTTTGATTTTGAAGATAAAATTTGGAAAAAAAAGTCATCTCAAAAGTCACCGGAGACCAAAATTCATCTTCATTTTTTACTGCGCAAATAATTCCAGGAATCACTGGTTAAAGTAAGTCAAGTACGTCCCTTAACACCCTGTATGTATTATTTTTTATGTATAGTTACATAATTAGCATATAAAATTCTGAATACCGACGTTGATTTTTTTTTTATTGTTTTTGTGTTTAATTCGTAGAACTCCATTTAATTTATTTGAAATTTTATTTAAATTTAATTTAATAATGTTTATTATTATTGTTTGCAGAAACACTTGCAGAACTTAATAATAAACATTATTAAATTTAATTAAAATTAAATTTCAAAAAAAAAAAACCGATTTTTTTTTTTTTTTTTTTTTTTTTTTTTTTTTTTTTTTTTTTTTTTTTTTTTTAAATTTGATTTTTTAAATAAACGTTGATCCCAATTCCTCAATAATCTTAAAGCCCTTAGAACTATGGTACTTAGAACGTGAAGTAAGTGACGAGATCGAATGGAGTGGAAAATTTGTTATAAATCTCACGAACATACATAAAAGCACCGAAGATGATTTTTTTTACATGGTATTCCTAATTGGGGTACCGATGTATTGTGGTTGAAGGAAGTGGAATATTATATTCGGAAAAAGCTCTTAAAGTTAAATCAAAGTTAAATCGTAGAACTTTATTTAGATTCAATTTTGATTATTGTGACATTTGTTTCGGAGTTCAAAGCCATTTTAAAACTGTGGTTTTGCCACATTGAGACGTCCTATTTATTTGATTCTATTAACCCTCACCCAATTTCAATTTTTTTGGTGCCTAAAATTTTTTATTACCGGGTAAACCCAGAACTGAACTACCAAAGAATATAATCCTTGTCACTGATATTTTTATGTAAATAAGTGTATTTTTCCAAATTATTTCTGGGCAAATCATTTATTTTCTGCGATGAAACATTCAACACGAGAATCGAGAAAAACTTTAAAGCAAGTGTTGGTTACAGAAACAATCTAATGGATTAATTTCAATTGATGTTGAGTTAAAAATAACACAAACTGTGGCATGTGCTGCGATATTTATGTTTGTTTTCTATTTCCATTTCACCCCGTTCCAGTACACAAAAAACCCGTGCAGACTTTACGTATTCACACGTTGAAGAACCATTCTCAAAGAATGGAAAAAAATGATGATATTTCTGGCGAAGTGGGACTCTCAATTGCCGGCGGATGGCATTTCAAACTCACTTTCACGGTGTTGTGACACGTATTATGTGGTGAAGTATTCGCAGAGACGATAATTAACATTGCTGATATACATACTTTTGCAAATATGTGTTATCAATAACATTTTTATGTTATTAGTGCGTATAAGCGTTTTCACATTACGTGAAACCAATATCTATATGATGATATTAATTTTTTTTTCACACAGGGGTCCAGAGGAAAATAATTTTCATCAGGGCCTGTGTCATCTTAGGAAAGGCTCTGTGGAGGGTCTTTTTAAAGAAAGAAATAAAAAAAAACTAGCTCTGAAGGTTAGGAAGTTCTTGCAAGGATACCAGTATGACGGCCAGCGTAGTCCACCGGTAGGGCGTTGGAATTCCATTCCGAAGGTCGCGGGTTCGAACCCGGCGTGCCCAAATGAATTTAATTTAATTGATTTGTGTTATTTCATAATTAATTATTTAAAATAATATATAATATATTTGCGGCACGTTCCAGAGTGGAAGATACTCTTAGTATCGCCCTGGTGTAAGACCACCATTCAGAACTGAAACGTTGCTTGAAATGGCTTTAGCCGTGTTTAGTGACTAGATCTGAACAGGCAGGTACGTCCCCACCTTCCTCTTCCTCGTCTCCTTCCCTTCCCCACTTACCTTCAGCCTCATAACATAGCCCAGGTGGGGATGCCATAGTCTCACTCGCTCCAGACGGGAATAGTTGGAACTCTTGTGAGGTATTCACTGTAAAAAAAAAAAAAATTAGGGGTCGGTAGGAATCTGGGGGTCACTGAGTCCAAGAGTGATGGACGTATTGGAATGAATATTCCACTGAACAAATTGTTGAAAGAAGCAAGGAGCTTGCGTTGAATCATTTGATCGTTTACTACAAGTTAATCCAGTGCTTTAGATTATTAGCTCTAATATTAAGCAATTTTAATGAAAACCTATCGACCTTTGCAAGAAAATTTACGCAGGGATATAAAACACCCACCACACGGATAACATTTTCTGCGGAAATAAAAGTGACGTCTTCAAAGTTTTTGATAATCATGATGACTTTATATTATTTTATTCGTAGCTTGCTATTAACGTAAACATTTAAGCTATCAGATCACAGGTAAATTCTGTTACAAGGTCAGAAATTTTTCAAAATTTTCAAAAAAAAAACAAATAAACTGAATGTATCGAACTGTTTTTGAAAGGCTCTCAAATGTTATTATTAGTAATAAACATATAATTCCTGAAATATTACATTTTTAATAAAAACAGAAAAGTTTTTAAAATGGCTCGTTTTACGTTTTTCCATCTACAACTACTGATAAACGAAAAAAAGAAAAGCACTCACATATTTTTTTTAGGAAAATGTTTTACTAAATTTATTATCGCCTCACGTTTTTGTCGTTTCATAAAAATAAGAATAAAAAATCTCGGAATTTTAAGCATTTTTCTCAAATTGCTGTTGGTTTCATAGAGTTTTTGTATGGTTTAATTATAGATTTGAATATAAAGCGCGGGGTTTTTTTTTCTAACACCGTTTAGATCACATTTCTCACCATGACGGTAAGGGAGATATAACGATTTATATGAGCTAGGGCGAATTTGTCTCCTGTGATTAAACGGGAAAAATATTAGGTATATCCGTAACTCCCGCAAAATGAGAAATTATTGCGGAAAAACAAGTCCGTAGAAAAAAATCCATTTTTAGAACACAAAGTTCAGTTAGGAGTAATGAAATATGTACCTACTTGTGTAATTGGCCACTTTTATCTATTTTTCACCCAGTATAACGCCTTCCATGGCGATAATTCATTCAATTTTGAACCCAAATTAAGATTTTTTTAGATTACTCCAAATAATGTCAGGATTTACTGATTATAAAGTAAGTCAATTACGTCCCCACACTGTATAATTAGCAATCGAAGTTAATTTGAATTATGTCCTCATCGAGCAGATTTTCGTATGTAATTTGATTTCCGGGAACCGTATTATGATATTTAAATTAAATGTAAAAATCGTTTTCCGCAATTTCCTGATAAATTAAAATTTTCATAAAAATTATACAAAACGGCTCTGAAATTTCCATTAACATTAGAATTATTCATTAAAAAGCGAATATTTTTGAAAAAGGGGAATATTTTTTTTGAATTAATTTGAATATTAACCGAAATAAATTGAATAACATGGGCGGCCGGTAACGAAAATCTATAGACAGGTGTCTATAGACAAAAGATCTGGCTTGGTATTCTGAAAATGTTTTCAGTGGCGTGCAGTGGCAGCCAGAGAAGTAAAACGTTTTTAATCATTGTTACAATGCGATAGTAACCAAACTGGTTTTATAATTACAGTAATAATACTTCCTAGTTACTTAAAATCCCTATATCTAAGTCTGTTTTTAACACTATATTTCCTGATTTTTGTTGCTAAATTTTGGTGTTAATTATGCCAACTTTTTTGGTGCTGAATTTTGCCAACATCAAGTAGGAAATCAATTCGGAGGCGGTTATGGGTACCGCCGCTCTGGGATCCATTTATTGGATGAGTAACTCCCCTGCCACAGGTCACCCCAAGTTCGCTACGTTTGGTAACTTATCAGGGGAGCGTTCATGGCATGAAGTTTGTCTAGGTCTTAGCGGAGATTGTTTTGTCCTCCTACTGCGTGGCGGGCCGGATCGAGAGAGACTGGTTAAGGGGGAACCTTTTGACATCTCCAGCTAGACTCTCTCGACCCATCGCCTTATACTGTTCGTCACTCCTGAACACATTGACCCCCAAATTACTACCCAAACCTCACATCTTTTTACCTTACAGAACTTCCTCTCGTTCCTTTCCTTAAAAAGACTTTCCACGTAGCATCCCCAAAGAAGTCAAAGGTCTTGAGGGAATTTTTTACTCAGGGCCTCCTGTGTAGAGATAATGTAAAAATAACGAATAAGTTGAAGTTCTATCCGAGCTTTTTGTGGCGAGGGTTAAACGAATATTATAATTATAATTATGAAATTATTTCCTATACCATTCATCCGATTGCGATGAAACGTTGGTGAGTTGTTGTACGCACACCCGGACTTGGATTTACCGGATTATCGCACGGACAGCTAGCTTATATGTGGCCTGCTTACACGTTGAAAAACCTTCTGATTTGTTCATGTACACATAAAAACTAAAAATATTTTGTATCCAAAAGCACTTATCAGAATAAACAGAATTAAAACACAAACTTACGAGTGGGATTGAACGCATGCCGGGTAGTCGCTAGTTCTTTATAAAACTACTTCAATCTTCATAAAACCAACATAAGCACGCCTCGGCTGCTTACATCATAATAAATCTTTAAAGCAATTTGGGGTCCACATAAATCTTCATGATCGTAGGCCACGTGAGCATAATGTCCCTAAGTGGTTGAATGACAGTAGTTGATGACATGAATCCAAAAATGGCTCAAACCCTTAAACTGCGATTAGGCTAAAACCTTTACTAAAGTTTCTAAATTATCTTTCGATGAGCTTTCTTTAACATTTTTAAGCACCCTCTTAGAACTTCCATTCAGGTGGGGAAAAATCTCGTGTTCAAAACCCTATGTAACGTTTTTTTTAAATCACTAAAATCTATCGGCATTGCATTCTTTCCCGATTCTTATTCCTGATCCCCGCATTTACAACACGATCATACATATCGTGATCAATGTTATGCTTATTATGCCACATTGCGCTTCCTTGTCTTTAGCCAACGTTTCGGACAACGTTACAGTGCCATTCAGCGTACAGATGGTTGACACAGTAATGCTGTCAATAATATTTTTATATCATAATATATCATCAGTAATATTTCACATGGGACCTGTATTCTCCAGTGCATATTACCCTCCAGACTGAAGGCTAGTTTTGATCTGAAGAGCTCCTGAAAACCTAAAGATTTCGTAAATCTATCTTCGGTCACCTTCGGCACAAGACGGTAACGAGACCGTGTGACCCGAAAAGTCCGTAGACTATTATAGTAAAGTATGTACTAGATCAGGCTGGCCAACCCAAATTGCACCACGGGCCGCATTGACGACCTAAAATTTTGCAAGGGCCAGGTTATTCTGTTACCTGGGGGGGGGGGGGGGGGGGGGGGGAGTACCCGTACCGTAACTAATAAGTAACAAAAATGAATTTTGTCCCTTATGTATAAAGAAAATATATCAAGAACAAGGTCAGAATCGCTTGGGCCATTCTCGTTCTCGACGTAACGAAATACTGCATAGCGTCTAGCCTCTCGGAATAATTTTAATAATTCGGCGGGCAAGAAAGATGGCTGACAAAATGGCCGCCGCGTCAAAATATGACCGGAGTTGGTTTAAAAACTCTATATTCTTTAATTATTTTTGGTATAACTTCATTGTGGAAAGAATAGATTTCAGGTATTATCAGAAAGATCGTTTTATCTACATAATTTTCATGTAATGTTTGTAATATATCTCAAAATAAATGTTATAAATATTGGATTGGTATGAAATGTTAAATTTCTTACGAAAAAATATATCTTTCTTATGCTGGCCTTCAAAAGGGGAGCGAGAAGTTGTTAATCCGAAAAGCGATTTCTCGAGCGAGAAGTTATGCGCGGTAAATATAAATCAGCAGAATAAGAATATTTGGTGTTATTATAGAAACTTTTGGTTTTAATAATTTAAATGTGATTTTAAAGACATTCTGAAGTACCGAATACTTTGGCCAGGGCTGTATTAGAGCATAGACTATTATGATATATTACGCTTACTCTACCGTCATCTTTTCTCTGGCCGTTGTCTGTCTCAAACGTTTGTATCATTGATACATATTTATATATTGATAATTTCCGCACCAAAGCGTTGCCACTGCACATTCGACCACAGTCGCCTTCCCGCCTGATGTCAGTTCAGTGCTCAAGGTGATGCCAACCGAGTTGGCCCGAACGACATGCGGACAAAACGATCCCCAAAATGCGTAAATGCGCTGTGAAAGAAAGCGATTCAAGGTCAGGAATACATACATAAGTTTATTGTTAACATATTCATATTAAACTAAAAAACGTAAAAATTAAAATAAAATATTGATTACTATATTTTAGGTTCAGTGTTGCCACTAAAAAGACGTTTTGGTTTACCCACGTTAATGGGAGAATACATAATTTATGGAATAAGTTACTATGGAAGTTACCTCTGATTTTATAAATTTTTAAAATAATAATAAAAATAATGTTTTAATCTTCGTACAAGAGAAGTCGTAAATTTTATTTTAGTTCATTAATGAATATTCTAGTAATTATATTTTTTACGTATTAAATATTAATAATTTTGCAGGGTACGTAAAGCTGCAGCACGCGGTGAGGAGTAGGTGGAAATAATTCGACTGCTGAGAAAATATAATACAAGTCGATCATTCACTTTTTAATTAATGCCATTATTTATAAACACCTAAAAATAATATTGTATCACGAAAACAAATTATTCATACAAACTTACAAAAAGGAATCTAAAAGGAAATTGGATACAAAACTAATGCTTCAAAGCGGATTTTCATTAGTTATGCTAACTTTTAGTTATATAATGAAAAATACACATTTGAAATAATTTTAATTAGTTTATTTTATATATTTTTCATTGCTTATTTTGGGAGAAATTTTATATGGTTAGCAACACCAAGCCATCAAATCAAGTTTGTTTATCTGTCTTTGTCTATATTGGCGGCGGTATTGGTTTTGCGACTTGTGTAAGTGAGACAAATATATGTTTACTTTAAAATGTTTAGTGGGTTCAAAGCTTCGTCTTCGCGGTTTTATAGTGGTTACGCTTTTTTCGACGCGCGGTAATGAGGTTTGTTCCTCTAATTGTTTAACTCAATGCTTTGTACTTAGGCAAACAAACAGTGAAAAACTCGTCTCTTAATTGAAAGAGGATAATATTTTAAATAGATTTAAGAAAGAACTGCTATCAGAAACCTTCGTATGTATTTTATTATTGTTCCTTACGACAGGAATACATTTTTGTAAGACCGATCAAACTTATCAATCAAAATTATAATTTCCAAATTGGCGGCGATGGAATGATGGATTCGATTTGTGTCGACCACCATTTATTTTATGAAATGAAAAAATAAATTGAACACGGAATCTCTTGTGTCAAACTTAATTAAAAGTGAATCGTTTAGGATTAAAGATAACGTGAAGTGAGATTGTCAGGCTTGCGTGCAAATATTCTAGGACGATAAAAAGAAAAGTTAATGAAGTTCGTAAAATGTATATTTTTAGATAGGAAAATGTATTTTTGGATGATATTTTCAAGGAAAGAATTGAACAAAAAATAATGTTATTGTTCCATTAATAAATGGTTTATAGCGGATGTATTAATTTTTTTAATATCCGGCAATCCAACCACGCTGAAAAATAAATTGCTGCCATATAGATATAAAAATATGTATACAACTGTAGTTTGCGGTTTTTTAAATAGGTTTTTGTTAATTCCTGATACAAACATTGCTTTATTAAATACCTAAATGTTTAAGTATAAAAATAATTGTTTGTCTCGCGGTAGAAGAAGTCGAGGACACCCGAGGAAGACATGGCACGATCAAGTTAATCAGATACTTGAGTCGGGCCATGTCAAGAGTCAGAATAATAGAAGAGCATGTATTATAAGATGTATGAATGTGAATGAGGCGAGGAGTGTATGCCAAGACCGAGTTTTTTGGCGGTCCGTCCTCTCTGCCTACCCCTGCGGAGAAACGGTGTGATGGTTAGTTAGTTAGTTAGTTAGTCTCGTATGCGATCCCACACCATTCAATACGATTGTGATAAAACTTTTGTGACTTGTTATGCGCATGTCCGTAAAGGTTTCTATATTATAATGGTGAGCTCTGGTATTACGAAATTTGTACACTGAAATCCGATGGGTGGTGCACGATTTGTTTGAAAAAATATTTATTTCATATAGTTTAGCGGTAGAGAGGGAAAGCGGGTATATGGTGCACCCAAAAGCTCTTTATTTAACAGAATTAAAAAAAAAAAAACAGGCACTCTTTAGATGATAGGCATTGCAACATCCTGTTTGATTACCTACTTTAAACATATTATAAATAGATATGCCACTTTTCAATATCCGTATATATGTTTATGCTTGTATATTAGAATACGCAATTACATTATCAAAAGTTGAACATATAACTATATGGGTTACTCGTTTTCTAAATCAAAAACTAAACTCTGTTCGACCAAATAAACCGATCTAAATAATAATATTAAAGTTGAAACAAGTCATTCACACCTGTCGATACATTGTCAACTCGAACAATGGTTCACACTTGAATCCACTGAAGTAGACAACCCATCAACTTCATTCGATTCAACTAAAAGGTGATAAAGTTCCTGGAAAGGTTTCCACTTATCAATAATGTCTGTTTCAACATTCCACAGATAGTTGATCGAATTATGGATGATTCCAGAGATACAAAGGATGAACTTTGTTTTATTTTTTATACTATCGTATATTGTGCCGTGGGGTTGTATAGTAGTGGTATATATAGTGGGTGGTCAGAGGGGACCTCTAGGTATTCGAGCCAGTGTAGGATCTCAGGCCTCGTCCTGTGGACCTCACCAATCCCGCCGGGGAATGAATGGGGCAGGCATTAATTGGCCACACGGTCTGTGGTTTGCATTCACTAATCGCTGATTCTTTAACCACTCGAGCGTTTTTTGGCACATTATGGCACTCTTTCTGAAACAACGAATGGCTTTGTTGCCAAAATGGGGCAATTTTTAAATATTTTATTTTTATTAAATCGTCTATATATTTACATTCATTTACATTTACATTGTACATTCAAAATATAACAAAATAAATATTCTCTAGATTCTTTAAAATGTTTTAGGTGAAAGATTTAATATGTTTTTTTATAAATCCTACGAATTTGTGATAATAGACAAAAGATAGGTGAATTAATTGGCTATATAGAACTATAATCAGTTTGAATGACTCCATATTCAAATTAGGAGAAATGATTTTTTTAACGTGGTCGGAAAAATCTCCTTAAGCAATCCAAGAAAATTTTTAATTAATTATTTATTTAAATTGCTCTCTCGCTCAAGTGGTTAAGGTCCGATCTACGCATCATGTGGGCGCAACAGAAAACATTTATTTCATTAAAAAAAATCACTTTCATATAATTTTTATTAAATTCACACTGTAAGTCAAATTAAAAATTGTACGCACGATATTAATAATCCACTTTATCAAGACGGGAACTTCAGGTAACAGTCTGCCAAAATGCAAAGATGCAAGCTCTTTTTTCATATGAATACTGCACAAGAGTCCTAACTACTCCCTACTGGAGTCAGTAAGATTATGGCATCCCTAATTGGGGTATATTATGAGGCTGGTGGGGAAGTACCTGGCTATTCAGATCTGGTCACCAAACACGGCTAAAGCCATTTCAGGCAACGTTTCAATTCTGAATTTAGGTCTTAATCTAGTGCGATACTGAGAGTATCTTCCACTCTGGAACGTGCTGAAAATATATTATATATTATTTTTTATTAATTAATTGTGAAATAACACAAATTAATCAAATGAAATTTATTTTGCACGCCGGGTTCGAATCCGCGACTCTCGGATTAGGAGTTTGAGAGTCTTACCACTAGACCACAGAGGCCGTCTAGGCCGAGGGCGTAAGGGCGTCTTTTGGAGCACAGTTAAACATTTTTTTTATTTGTACCGAATCGAATCTGTGCTAGGATGGTCTTTATTCAATGTCTAACTAAAACACCGTTTAACGTTTCGGAAGTATTGTTTTTATTAATAAGGCTGAATAACACTAAATTATTTAAAAAAATATTTTGCACTCACCGAGATTTGAAAACCCTGCCTTTGAGACCATATCCAATGATCTTTTCCAGCGACGCTGGTCGTAAAAACGTTCTTATTTTCTCTTCATATTATGGTTCACGACCCGTTTAACATGAAAACGATTTTGCAAATTCTGTAATAATAGTGTGTCTTGGAATAATCACGGTACCTGCCACTCATCATTTCTACATATTTCACTGCTTTCGAAATAAAATATAATGTTTTTTTTTTTTTTTTTTTTAAATAAAACAAACACTTAGTATTTAACCACGTATATTTATTATTTTATATATCGACCGGTTTCGCTCCGACCGAGCTTCATCAGGATATAATAATAACTAAATACTAAGACAGAGTTGTTGGTTATATATAGGTTGAGTGGGAGAGGGAGAAAGAATATTACAAAAGAAACATAATTAGAAAGAGACAAATTTTTAGAAAGAGATAAAAAGGGTTATCAGTAAGTGGAAGGGAGACAACAATATATGTGTATCACATTTACATTTATAAACAACAGTTACTGGTAATCATAGACATATTGGAAGTTGGATCTATTATACAAGATAAAATTATACAATAATTAAATACAATACTATTACATATTACTAGTCAAACATCTCAGAACAACAATGTAACATATATAATATCATGGGTTGGAAAAAATGGCAGGAAACAAGTTGAAGATAGGGCTATAAGGTGTATTTTTTTGATTTGATAAATTGGTTTGGTTATTAAGTAAGTATTCGGACTTAACGAAAAAAAAAAAAAAAAAAAAAAAAAAAATATATATATATATATATAATGTGTTTACCCAGCTAACTCACAATTATCATCGTTGCGGAGGCATTTATTATTTTATAAACGTAACTTTGACATTTTAACAATAAAGCAGAAAATCCGTTTATTCGTGTCAAGTTATGTTATATCACCTGTTATTAGTTTACATGTTAAAAATATCAAAACTCTCTTACGGGTAGCAATAGCGTCAATTTGTACAATTTTCTCTCTTGAGCGAACCAAATATGTACTATAGAGTTGGGCCATCTTGAAATAACAGCAGAATAACAGAATAGCACGTATGAGACGATGTATGAATGTGAATGAGGCAGGGAGTGCGTACCAAGACCAAGTTGTTTGGCAGTTCTCTCGCTGCCTCCCCCTGCGGAGAAACGTTGTGATGGTTAGGTACATAGTTAGCTCTTAAGCATTTACAGATCAGTGCATTTTCAGCAAGTTTTCCTCGTTCAATGATAATGAATGAATCAATTATGAAACTTGTAATATTATTTTGCCTAAAAATTAGAGAAGATTATATTTTATTATTATATGCTATTATATTTTCTTCATAGGCATTTTCCGACTTACAGCCTTACTAATTAAAAAAAACACTTCCCAACCTTTGAAATGTGTTTTACTTAGACACTGAATAAAGACTGAACGAGCCCGGATTCGATTTGGTGCTAATAATTAATTAATACAAAAGAGATGGCCACGTCGCATTTTAGCAGACTATTATATTATATTATTTATTTATGTGATGAATCTTATGTTTATTTTATGTTTCCATTAGGTACCAACCTAATATGTTTTCTCATTTTATTTCTTCTTTTTATAATTTTTATTTCACTCTGTGTTATCATGTCTCGACAAAGTGAAGATTTTTTAAATTGATGGAGTGCGTGAATTTAAAAAGAATTCTACGAAAGTGATGCTTTTTAAAAACATAATTATCTTATGCGTGTGTAGTCAAATATAAATCCTAAGAATCTAAGTGTGTCCAAAATATCGATTTTTTCGGTTATTCTCCGGGAATTTTTTTTATGGTGTAAGCAAGATAACAAGTGAATTTACAGTTTTCTAGCAGATTTCCTAAATAAAATAATCGTGTTTCCTAAATTTCGTAATTCCTACAATTTTTCGACGTTTGGAGTAAAAATATTTGTTTTTATCCAACATTTTTCATGTTAAATTAAAATATTCCAATATTTATAAAAATTATACTAGATTTCATAATTTCAATATTTAAAATTTAGGTACTCTTATCTTCAAAAATAATAAATTTATGGGACATTTAAAATACCCCGGAAATATTCCAAAATTCTATGAATTTCAAGTTTGTAGAACAGATGATTAACAACCTTGTTAGGCTGTATAAACAATTTTAAAGGCGATGAGAATCGCATATCCTACAAATACATATCCTAAAAATCCCGTAATTTTTACAGATCTGCGGAAGTATTATAATAAACTAGCAGTTAAAAACCCGCTCCGCGGGTTTTTGCTGCTAGGCCCTGAGGGCGGCTTTTCTTCGGGCTTCGCCCAATTTCGCCAAGTGTTGGTGACCATCTATAAGGCTCCGCCCTTATGCAAAAATAACAACTGTGAATATAAAACTACAAAACACTTACATTTAATATGTGGATATATAACAGTAGACATTCTGTATTATAAGACCGCGGATGTGAGTAGAATTTCGGAAAAGAATCAACTCAGCATACCTAAATCTCGTTCATCCACGTCAATGACAAAAAAAGAAAATTGATAATAATAAAAATATTTATTCATCAATAGATTTATTACAACATTACACATTTTGTTGTTAATCATTGATTCTATTAGCGTAAAGGTCACTGTTCAGCTACAACTCAGGATTTCTCCTGGAATGCAGTTGGTTTTCAGCAGTGCCTCCAGTATAAAACAGAAAATAAAATAATATAAATTAATCGAAATAAAATAAATACAATTAAATTAAATTACATAAAAATAATTAAATCAAATCTCTGATTCAATACACACAATACAATATATAAAAAACCATAAATTCATAATGTAAATCGGCATTCAAATTAAAGGCAATAATCTCAATATTAAAACTCAAAAAAATAATAAAATCAATTCGAATAAAATATTCTCAATTAAAACTCAAAATAAAATCGTCAAGTATAAAATATAGTAAAAATAAATAATGTAGTAATCAAATCAAATCAAAAACAAAAACACGAATAATAAATTGTATCTTCTTAGTAATGAATGAAAGAGACAAATGTTTCTTCCCAATACCGTTTATTTAATAATCAACACCCTTGCCATAGGTAACTCTAAGTGGTTCGCTACGTTTAGTGTCTTAGCAGGGGTGCCCAGGTTCTTAGGGTAAAGTTTGTCTATATTTTGGCGGCACATGCGTTTGCCCTCTACTGCGTGGCGGTTCGGATTGGTAGAGACTGGTTGATGGAGACATTTTACCTCTTCAACAGGACTCTCTCGACCCATCGCCTTGTAGCGCAGTGGGAGAGATGCATTCATACGTCCGTCACTCCTGGACACATCGACCCCCAGATTCCTACTCACCCTTCATATTTTTTCCTTCCCAGAACTTCCTCTCCTTATTTTCTCTAAAAAGAACATACACACAGCATCCCCAACGATAACATAGGCCCCGAGGGGAAATTGTTTTCCTCAGGGTCTCCTGTGTGGAGCTAATGTTAAAAAAAATACCTCTGAAATGATTTATTTTTATCGAAATAAATTTGTAAAATTTATATAAACGTTCACGGAAATTAAAATATATATATATAATAATAATAACATAATAATTTTACATGAAATCTAGCTAAACTTACTCTTACCAAAATATTATCAAAGTAAATGCATTTTTTTAAATATATAAAAAATCTACATTTGGTTGAAATAATATTATGATTTTACCAAAAAACTATAAAAGCAAATCTATTCTCCTACAATGTATTCAACTTTTATAATAAATCGAAGTAACCGTGACACGAATATAGACCACATAAATACGATCGACCATCTCCGACAATCCGCTGACAGCGACTGCAGCATAAATGAACCAACACGACTGCAGCGCCCATACGCCATACGGCAATTACGCGAAACCAAGCAAAAACGTGCGGCCACTTAGTCCCAAACTTTAACGCACAGCGATGGAAGAGAGGGTTCAGATAAGCCGCGGCGTCAGAAATGTAATTAGAGTGGGGTTCTTAAATTCAACCGAATAGGCGTTATGATAAATCACAGCAGTAGTTTGTCCCAAACTTTTACGTACAGAGATGGAATAGAGGGTTTTGGTAACCCGCGACGTCAGAGATGTCATCGAAGTGCGATTCTCAAATTTTGCCTACGGGCATTAGAACAATAATACTATCAGATGTACATTAATTTGAACAATTTTTAAAATATTTTGTGGTAAGAATTTTGGAATCCTCGCACATTTTACTGCCTCTAACGATATTTAATTCTTGAATAAAGTTTTTGCCAGACGACAAAACTTGGTTTAAGTTAATTCCCTCGCCATTTCTTTAAATCGCGCTTAATGAACTGTTTAAGATCATTAACAGTTAGCAAAGCAATTAGCACATTATTAAGCCTGGAAGAAGACAAGTTTGGAATGCTCAGCACTTTATTTCAAATGGTTAATAAAATAATCACGTGTTGAAATTTGACAATGCTTCTTATATAAACATTGGGTTGTATGCTATTGACAGGTATGCTGTAACTTAGGGTATTTTTTGGTAAAAATAAGAAGTGTTTTTCGCAGATTTGAAAAATAAAATTATTACGTCCGCATTCTTTAAAATCTTGGGATTTTATTTCCCTACAGAAGGCGTACTTTTCATTTAAAAATCTATCCATCACGGTACAAGCCAATTTTCAGCTAAATAATGGAAGATCATTTAAGCACTAAGATTTAGTTTGTAACACGGAAATATTAGTATTTCCTTTACAAAAATTAATATTTTTTTAAGTATGTTTAGTTATATATTTTATTGAAGAAGAAGATAACAATAATAATCTAATTTTTAAAATATGAAAATGAACAAGACACATAAAAATAATAAAAGATAATGGTCGCAAACTTATATATTTATACAGTTATATATTTATTATACACGGACAGTCAACAAAGGAACTGCGTACTGCGGGACACAACTTCTACGATATTATAATAATGCACCCCATGCCTGAATTTTTCTCTTTTCTTCACATTTATGTTCAGTTCTTTCTTTCAATACTTTTTTATATATTTTATATTTCTCCCATTTCTTTTCTTTCTATTTATTTTTTTAATTTTCATTAATCCATTTAAATTTATTAATTATTTTTTCTTCTGAACTGGAATTGGCTCAGCCTAGTGAAGTGGTTTAAACATCCAAAAATAGTATTTGTATAGATTATATTATCTTGGTTATAATTTTTTTTTAAAGATGTATAAATATATATACATATTCGCGAAAATATCTACCAAATTAACCGGACTTCCGCTTTCCTAACTAGCTTTCTAACAATTAACCCCACAAGGGTAGAAAAAAAGGATGGACGGCCCAACATCTCGGTCTTGGCACACATTCCTTGCTTCTTTCAGATTCATACATACCCTACATATTCTACTCTTTAAAAAAAAACATAATTTTTTTTTTAATATTTTATTTTTACATATGTCTTGCAAATCCGAGTATTGTTCAGTTTGAAAGAAATCTGATATTGCCCGACTAACATTTTTGATTCACTTGATCGTGCCATGTCTTCATCCAGCGTCTCCGACTTCTTCTACTTTTCGCATTGGCGCCATACACTTTCCTTACACCGATGTCTTCGTTTATTTGCTTTACACGCTCAAACCATCTATATATGCGTCCCATTCGTAAGCGGCGTCTCCTCCGACGAAAATGTGTACACACTTTGTGGATAGTTAGGTCGGGACCACAATGTTTTTGCTTTCCGTGGCCCATGGAAAACAACAACCTTGTAGCCCTGCCCCATGTTTATGGTAATGTTTGAGGTATTGTTTGTGAAATTGTAATCGTACAGCTAACGCTTAGTCTGTTTTCTTTTCGATTTATTAAATTCTAATATTAGGTAAATAATATATTCACCATTTAATGTTCATAGTTCATATTTCTGTTTCACTGTGCTGTTAGTTTAATGTTTTCTTTTATTTTAAATTTCCACCGACACGGGTAAATAATACATGGAATACGCGCCAGTACGGAAATAGAATAACAATGATTCGAACCAACAAAGAAGGCTCGGATTATTTTTCATTCATCCAAGATCGTCAAAAGCAGAAAGCTTTACTGCCTTGTGAACGAGCTAAATCGAATCGAGGAATTGCCGCAAGATATCATTAATTAAATTCAAATAATAATAAAAGCAAACATAATCATGCTACAAGAAGAAAAAATGAAATAATGCTTCACTTTCCAACGATAACAAAATAACGTAACTCTTTACTGTACAGAGGGGTAAAGATCTTCCATACACACATTTTTTCTTTTTGGACTCCAGAAGTTCACGTCTCTCATTTTGTGAATCCTATCATAATTAAAGTTACCTTCGCAAGTAAGCTTTTTATGTTTGCTAGCTTTTGACACGTCTATGGACAATTTAAAATTATATATCGCACATCCAATAGAAAAGTGTCGAAAGTCAAAATTTTCTATTTTACGTTTTATCTCTGAAAAGTAAAGCGTTATAAGTTATATCAGACCGTCTCCACAAGGTGTCGCTAGTATCTCTTTTTGACGGGACCGCTTGTTCATCATGCATTCATTTGTTTTTGCTCTCCCGAAAAATTTACTTTTCTAACTTACGACACTTTTCTACGGGATGTGCGATATATTGTTCCTGCATAAAATATTTATATTTCGATCTTGATGAAAATATTCGTTTAATTAAATTTCTTGGAATTTTGGTTATTGCAATCCTTTCATTATTTAGTCTTTTTTTTGAGATCGTAATTTAAAAAAAATGGAAACTGAAAGAAAATCAGTGTCCATATATATATTATTCCTTGCTTATTTATTATCTCAAATTGGCTTCTTAATATTGGAAATATCGACATAGTATGTTAAATGCGCGGTTTGATTTAAATTAATATTTAATTACAAAGCTCTAAGTACGGTTTCTTGTAATTAGTTGGCTGATGAGACCATTGAAGCACAATTAGGTACTCTGAATAAATTTGTTGTATTATATAGATTAAGCTAGTAACTGGAGTAAAGCGTAATTGGGATGGTGTTACAATAATGTATTAACTACCCCTATCCAGATACCAAAAAACAGTGAAAATTAACAAAACTGAGCAAAACTTAAGGTCTGACTTATTCGGCTAATCTGACTAGTCTTGGCAAACAAAATATAGTATTCACATCTAAATCTATTACTCGTTTGTCTTCGAGTATATTTATTAGCTTTCTGAAATCTAGATTTGAACTCATTCAAACGTATTACGAATGTTTTGGGTGGCTCTTAACTATCCACAGCCGGCATGTCAGCCTATCGTACCTTTGGACGACCATTTATTTGTCTTAATCTGGGTCGATCTCACGATATTACAGATTCAATGATCTTATAAGATAAGTAAGTAGTCTAGTTTAGCTTTTCAATGGTTTCGGAATTCATTTAGATATATATACAATCTTTAAAATTCTTTGATTGAAGTAATTTTAATCAAGGTATTTTATTTCTCTTTTTTGTATAATACCTGCAATGTTTTTATCGTTTCTGATCTCTTCATATTCATTTAAAAAAATCATTGAAAAATTTCCGGGTTATTTTTCTAAAGCGAAATCTTTTCAGTATTTTATATGTCAAATAACATTTCTTTGAACATAACTGAAAAGCGTTACCTTCCCAAAATAACTTTCTCTAGACCACATATTTTATAGAATTTTGAATTAATATTAGAAAATTACAACATTAATATTTATGACCCTCTTACTAACCATCTTCGCTGCCATATCCTTAAAGGGTTAGGCAGTAAGGATTGAACGCTACATTACTCTGTTTGCATGCCTCCATGTTTCACTCACTTGCATACTCCTAATATTTCTTTATAGGTATTCTCGCACTTTTAAGTCAACCCCCTTACGCATCATGTATTATAATTTAACCCTTTCTGCTTCCATCCCTTACATATTTATTAGGAATATAAGCGCTCCATTTTGAATCTTGTTCAGATCGCTATCATCTTTTGCACCCGTTAAGGCTAGGCGTATGCTGAGATACAGGCGTGCAGATCAGTGCAGAGCAGAAATGTCGCCGCAGGACGGACGATGCAGAAATAGGTGACCAGAATGGGCTGCGACACAATGTAGTTTTACGCGCGACTGCTTGAGCGCTGGTCGTGTTCCGAGTGCGATTCTGACTTAGAAATTAATAATATTGTATTGATTTATAGTCTTTCAAAGCGCAAATACTTGAAAAAGTGAGATTCTCATGGGGAAACGCTACATGTCGCGCAGAATCTGTGCCGCGGTCACAAGTCGGCGCAGGGTAGAACCGACGCGTGCCTACGCCGAACATGCCTGCCTCGCAGCGTATGTCGGTCCCTACTTGTTCATACGTTGCAAAACCTGTTCTGCTCTGCTCCGCACTGAACCTCATGGTCTGTTTCTCAGCATATGCCCATCCTAAGGATCTCGTATGTAATACGATAGTTTTTAGCATCAGTACAACTAAATGCCTCAGCGATTTAATTTCTATTGCTATCATTATAATGACGTTCCTCTTCTAAAACCTCATTGCTGGTATCTGGCCAGATCATTCTGCTAAATTAAACACAACATTATGTGATATTTTATGAAGTATAAACTGAAATCCGTATTACGTTCAAACTCAAATCTTAGAAGCCAAATCCATTTTGTATTATGAAATGTCACGTTGCGTCTGCAGATCCCTCGCTGTATCTATAAACACCGTTATGCTACCATTCTATTCCCATAAATCCCATGCTGTATTCATGGTCCCTATTGTTCATGTTTTCCCTTTGTCAATTAATAATCGGTCTCAGACATTCGGGGGATCCATCTGGGACTTAGATTGAATTATGTAGTTAGGATCTCTCTTGACATAACACTTATCCTTATAGAACTAAACCGCTCAATTACTTATGAATGAATTGAGGGATAACTAAAGCACATAAGCAATCGCGTTATAAATAGTGCCTAAACATACTTGCTTATTTAATCAACAATAATGACATTGTAATTGATTGTGAACTAAATTATTTAAACTCCGTTTATTTTCCAAGAATTATATATGAATCGATATTCACGTGGAATATTCAGGCCAAACATATGTATATGCTTAGAGAGTGTTTATCGTGTCCCTCGAGCCAGGCACTCGACTCGCAATCCAAAGGTCGCGGTATCGAATCCTCGCGTGCGCAAATAACTTTTATTTGTTATAACATTGAATTAATTACAACATAACATATGGTACATTTGCGGCACGTTTCAAAGTGTAATATACTCTCAATATCGCCGTGGTGTAAGACCACCAGTCAGAATTGAAACGTTGCTTGAAATGTGTTTAGTGACTAGATCTGAATAGCCAGGTTACATCCCCACCTTCCTCTCTCCCATCTCCTTCCCATCCCTACTACCTTTAGCCACACAACATACACCAATCAGGGATGCCATAGTCTCACTGGCTCCAGACGGGAGCAGTTGGGACTCTCGTGCGGTATTCACACTAAAAAAAAATATAAACATATGACCACGAAATTTTACAACAATGTTTTTTCTTCTTTGTTTATAATATTCGACCTCAATTTTTTTCATTTTTGCGGTTGCACTAACGTGAATAACGGCAGTGTTAATTATGAGGGATTCTGCTTCAGGATTCCTATAACACACAGTACTAGCTGAAGTCCCCGGGCTTGTATAAAAATTATTCAATTTTCCTTTTATTTTAAACGACAACCGCGCAACATTTCATATAGAAGAATCTGCATTCGGCTTTGAGGGTACGTGAAGGGAAATGGGTGTGATTTTTCGAAATATCATGTAGACTTTTTCTGTTGTTTTAAGAGGATATAACCAGAGAATAATGGAAATTTGTCCTTTTTAAATCCAACACTAGACGAATTTACTCTTTTTTACAAAAAAATCAAAAATTGCTCTATTTCACTCTACGTAACGAAGAGTTACAGCGCGTCACGGTATTATTTTACACCTTTACCCAATTTAAAATTGACTGTCCCCATGAAACAAAAGTGTCCCTTTTTTGTGCTTCCAGTGTTGCCAACAGTGTTGGCCCCCCCCCTGGATCCGGAAACAACCATAAATAACTCCCACAAAAGTACTTGACTACCAATGCAATAAATTACTTTCGTAAACTATGTTGTGACGCATCCACGTCATAACAACTTTTATACCGTTGGTCTTTGGCAGATTTGTTCAATTTTCAAACGACATATTGTATTATACAACACCCATTTAGAATCATATAATAAAATAAATCAATACATTATCTAGTAAAGTTACTGAATATTAATTTTAGTTCAAATACAAATTTGTTTTGTGATGAAAATATGTAAGTTTGTCTATTTATTTACTGTCTTACAAAGGAAAATATTTCAGATTTTTTTTTCACGCTTATTTTGCTTAGACATTATTGAAAAATCATAAATACTTATGATCAAAATATACTAACAAGAAGTACACAATATTAAAAAAATTATCATCATGAGCATTTTTATTGCTTACTTGAATAGCAAATTTCGAATGAAATAAAGTCGATATATAGTTATTAATTTAAAAATTTGGTACGGAAAATAATCAATCTCTCTCATCGGAACTGCCCTGTGCAGTTGCAGGGCATGACGCAATTTTGAATTTGAAGTCTCGGCCGCCGGTTAATGGCTGTTAAAAGTCAAGTACACAAAATTTCATAAAAAAATTAATTTTAATAAAAAAAAATCTAAGCGGGCGTTCCCGCCTGCTCGTTCGCCACAGACACTATTCAATAAATACCTACATGGATTACAAACATCTTGGTAGGTTGTTTTTGAACGTACACATAATGAAGAAAACCGTTTCGTAATGTCAGTACCCCTTTTACATGTAGGTTTTGGCCTGAGGGAGCTTTATTCTCTGTTCCTCTATTGTTAGACCCTGAAAATACACTACACACGAGTTGTAAACTACAAATATATTTATATACCGCTTGCTAACTGTTTGTCTACTCGAGGAACCCATTGAGATTGGTAAAGGCAAATATTTTCATTCATAGAACGACAATAATAACATTGCTGTGATTTATTTTTCGATATTTAAAAATGTATCGTGTGTACAATATTGAATGTGACTGAATGGATAGATATCTTCGCAAACAATCTTGCATACTTTAAAAACCAAATTAATAATATTTTGCCATGATGTCATGGAGAACAGTTACGTAATTGATTTATTATTATTAATAAGTTTTTTCCTACTTTCTTTCTTTCTTTCTTTCTTTCTTATCTGCCCGAAGCCAAAGGCTGCAGGGAGTAGGGAGGTAAAGGAGGTGGGATAGTTGATTGTTGGGATGCTAAATTGGGAGGGCGTATCATTATACTATTATTATTTTATTATTTTTCTTTTACCTTATACTTTAATGGCACTACTCCCCAATTCAAACCGAGAAATGTTTTCTTTATTGAATTGGGTAGATTCGTTAACAACAAACTATTTTATTGTAATTAACTTAACCTACACTGAGGAAAATGTTATTCTAAAATAGATCATTTTATTCGTAAAAACGGTTAAAAACGGGACTGAAGTTCTTACGAACAAATTAACAGTGTTTCAAGGTTTATTGGCGGGAAAATGTAACAATAATTTGTTGGTATATGTACGAAATTACGTATGCCAACAAGTTATTCTTACATGTTCCCGCCAATAAACATTGAAACCCTGTTAATTTGTTTGTAACAACTTCAGTCTCATTTTGAACCGTTTTTATGTAATATATGTACCTATGTTTTTAAATAATAATAAAAAAAAGTGTCATATTTTCGCCCCGGGAATCATATATTAGATAACCACTTTGGCGGCGGATATGTTTGCCCACCAACTGCGTTGCTGTCGGATCTGGAGTTGTGGAGGGAGACCTTTTCTCCAGCAGGACTCTCTCGACTCGACGTACTGCCTTGCATCGCAACGGGAGGGATGAACTTTCTATCCTTCCTTTCTCTAAAAATACCCTTTACACAGCATCCGCAATGAAGGAAAATGCTCTGAGGGGTTTTTTTACTCATGGCCTCCTTTGTGGAGCTGTTGTAAAAAAAATACCTTACTGACTATTCATATCTCATCACTAAACACGACGAAAGCCAATTAGAGTAATATACTGATTCTGAACGGTGGTCTTTTATTATGGCGATCTGAGCATATCTACCACTCTGACACGTGTCGTAATTGTAACATAAATTTTATTTTACAATAAAATATATATTTGTTTTAGATAACTTTGAATTTTAATTACACTCTTATGGTTTCGGAAGAACCCTTCCCTTGTCAGGAGAATATTAAAACTAACCTATGATACAAAATATTAATAGATATATACCATACATTTAGGTGCTGGAGTGGGAGGTCAAAGGGAGAGGGGGAGGCAATTGCGGGAATTACAGCAATAACAGAGCGGTTTTTTTTATTGGAAACATATCTAGAATAGGACTATACGATATGTTTCGATAGCTGCTGAAAAATAGCTTTTCAGGTCGCGTGAAAAACTTGAAATGTGTATAACGAATGGAAAGGAAGCAGGAATATAGAGATTAGAGGATGCCACCAGAATATTGAAAGTCCTACCTTTTGAAATGTATCCTCTGGACTCTGGATGCACGATCACTCACGTATTCATTCGTTATTGCACGGAACTCTGTATCGACCTTGAAAGCGTTCTCGAAAACATAATATGACGCAACGTGCGTGCAAGGCGGTAGAAATGGTACTGATTAGGACTTAGTTATCTCCTGGTGACAAAGGTAAGGACGCATAGGCTTGGATGGGTGTAGGTACAAAAAAATACTGTAAGTTATGCCCGAACATAAACCGCCCGCCAAAATGAACAATTTTCCAACACTCATCGAAATTGGTCGATTTTGAAAAAATACTAGAAAAGAATATGTGAAATGAAACCTAACTCTAATATTTAATCTATTCCGTAAAAACTAGATGCACGTGAAACTAAATTACACGTGCAAAACACAAAACAAAAAAAATACTCTGAAAGAATATAGTATCTGAAAAGATAGCTGAATCTCAAACCATACGGAAGCATAAATAACTAAAGAAAACAAAAATATATGATCGCAATTCAAGCGAGGCAACAAAAAGAAAACAAAATAAAAAACGTCACTCTCTATTCTATGGGTAACAGGCAAAGCTTTGTCACAGGCCGTAGATATACCCCGTCGCTAGTTTGAACTGAGGCTACTCTAACGACCCCGTCAGAACCTGGTTTCACCTCCCTTATCCTGCCTAGTGGCCACTTTAAAGGAGGACTCCTGGTATCCTTAATGACTACCAAGTCATTTACTTCGAGGTTACGTGTAGGCTTATACCACTTAACTCGATTTTGTAACGCTTGTAAATATTCGGTATTCCAGCGCTGCCAAAAATGTTGCGTGATTTTCTGCAGGTGTTCCCATCGATTGACTCTGTTGGTCTTAACCTCTGTATAGTTATATTCGGGAATTGAAATTAGCGGTTCGCCTATTAAGAAATGACCTGGAGTAAGAGCTTGAATGTCTTCAGGGTCTGATGTTAACGGACACAGCGGTCGAGAGTTTAGGATGGCTTCAATCTTATTTAAAACAGTAGTAAACTCTTCGTACGTCAATGAACTGTCCCCTATTACCCTTTTTAAATGGTTTTTCACCACTCTTATGTTACCTTCCCATAGTCCCCCGAAGTGGGGACTGGAAGGAGGATTAAAATTCCACACTATTCCCCTTTCCGAACATGTGCGCATTATATGTTCGTCATTAGGACAATTATTCAAGAATTTTTGAGCTCCAATCAAATAGCGTTTAGTTCCAACGAAATTTGTGCCGCAATCCGAATAAATGGCCTGACAGATGCCCCGATTGAAACAAACCTATCGAGTGTAGCGATAAAGGCCTCAGACGAAAGATCCGAGAGTACCTCGAGATGTATTGCCTTCGTTGACATGCAAACGAAAATCGCAAAGTAAGCTTTGTATGTCTTAGCACCTCTGCGTTTGCCTTCCTTAATGTTGTATGGGCCGGCTAAATCTACCCCTA
Organism: Limnephilus auricula; assembly: GCA_951813805.1. NCBI lineage: Eukaryota > Metazoa > Arthropoda > Insecta > Trichoptera > Limnephilidae > Limnephilus > Limnephilus auricula. The sequence goes on from OX638388.1 coordinate 39,179,525, forward strand.
CAAGACTAAATACGCGGTTCGGCGTAACACGCGCTTCTGGTAGACTAGCCATGAGAGGAGTAGACGGGGATGATCGCAATCTAGCGCATCTCACACATTTTAGAACTAAATTATTTATTTTATTGCGGGCAGATACAATCCAGTAATTCTGCTGAATCAGGAACTGCAAGGTTCGTGAACCAGCATGTAAATATACCTTATGGTAATATAGTATAATAAGCTCCGCTATTTTACTATTTTTCGCGAGGATTACTGGATACTTAGTATTGTAATTTAAACTAGAATTACAGAGCCGCCCGCCAACGCGAAGTAAATTCTCGTGGTCGATAAAAATATTTAATTTTTGAAAAGCAACTGGGATCACCCCATCCCCTTTAAGCTTTCTGATTTCAGCAGAAAAATGAAACTGTTGATCGCATTTTAATATGACCATAGTCGCGTGGTTTATTTCTGAGCAGGTCAGAATTCCGCACTTACGAGCGCCCTTGCTCCGTTGCCTCGCGTTGTGTATAAATCTAATGGACCAAGCGACCACATTCAGAAGACGTGTCCACGAAGAAAACCGGAAAAATTCTAGACCTTGATAATAGTCAAACGGCTCGTGAACCGTTGAGACGTGAGACTTTACCTCTGGCAGCTCGTCAACCCTTAATGTTTCCGGTAAAGTTAATGGCCACTCCTGTAACGACTGTACCAGCCACGGAGGGCCTTGAAACCATAATTCATTATCTATTATTTGAGGAGGATATAAACCACGAGAAGCTAAATCTGCTGGATTCTCTTTTGAAATAACGTGGTACCACTTTGCGTCTTCGACTTGATCAAGTATTTTAATTACGCGGTTCGCGACAAAGGTTTTTAAAGTATGAGGAGGTGCCTTAATCCATGACAAAACAATTGTAGAATCCGAAAACAATATTATATCTGTAATTGTTATAAGAGTTTCAATCGACGACCTCGTCATTTTGATCAGTTTTGAAAGCAGATAAGCTCCCATGAGCTCGAGACGTGGTATGGACAATACCTTCAGTGGCGCAACTTTAGACTTGCTAGTAAGCAATGTTACTTTAGGCTGTGCTTCATTCGTAACCAAATATACGCAAGCAGCATAACCCAACTCACTAGCATCTGAAAATCCTACTAAAATACAGTTTGACCGTTTAACTGTATTGCAATGTCTAGGTATATGTAAAAAACGTAACGATGGTAATTCCTCCAAGAATTTTTGCCATAAATTACAAATGTGTTCAGGGAGCGCATCATCCCAACCTATCTTGATTTTCCATATTTCTTGTAATAAAACTTTTACTTTAAAAACAACAGGGGTTATTAATCCAATTGGGTCGAAAACACGAGCAACGCAACTTAGTATCGCACGTTTTGAAAATACCCTTACCTTTTCTTGCACCGAGTATGAAAAGTTATCCTTTTCAGGATCCCAAATTAATCCTAAAATTTTTAATGAGCAAGCTGTACCATTATCAAATTCAAGCTGACCACTTGTGTGGATCCGATGTTCAATCGGGATGTTATTTAATACCGGAAGTGAATTACTCATCCATTTTCTTAATTGAAACCCTCCTTTTGCGAGGAGTTCTTTCAGCTCCCTCTGAAGCTGAGAGGCACTGTCTGGCTCCCATTCGCCAGTAACAATGTCGTCGACGTACGTATCTGACAACAGTGCCTTAGAAGCCTTTGGATATTGTGCACCTTCATCCTTAACTAGTTGATGCAAAGTCCTGATAGCCAAGTAGGGCGAAGAAGTCACCCCAAACGTGACCGTACCCAGAGAATATTGCCCTACCGGCTCTAAAGGAGAAAATCGCCACAGAATCCTTTGATAGCTTGTATCTTCTTCTCTTATTCGTATTTGCAAGAACATTTTTTGAATATCCGTAGTAAATACTACCGGATATAATCGGAACTTTAGTAAGATTTGACCAATTTCGTTTTGTAATTTTGGACCCGAATATAAACAATCGTTTAATGAGATTTGTTTGTCAGATTTACAGGAGGCGTCAAAGACCACCCGAATTTTGATATCATTACTAATATTTTGCACGACCGGATGATGTGGAATGTAATTTGTATTCGGTATCTCAGTTGATTGGGTTAATCTTGACATGAAGCCCTGCTCCAAAAACTCCTTCATGTATTTATGATAATGTTCCGCTAATTTTGGATTTAACGACAAACGTTTTTCTAAATTATAAAATCTCTTTAGTGCGAATTTGTATGTGCCCCCTATATCTACTTTATTTTTAAAGGGTAGTGCTACTATGTATCTACCGGAAACATCCCTTTTAACCGTTGACTGAAATATATTTTCGCACTCAATATCTTCTTTATTTTTAATAATTTCGTTAGAAATCTCCTCGACTTCCCAGAAACGCCTAACCGCGCAATTTAAGTCGTTGTTTTCAACTGCAGTTAGAGCTGACGTTACAAAGGTTTGTGTTACATCATTCATTTGTGTTATGCATGAGCCCATAATTACATATCCAAATATTGTATTCACCGCCAGCAAATTACGGCTTGAAATATACCCTTGTCTCCATATTTTTGCTATCAAATCAGAGCCCACTAGGAAGTCTATTTCGCCTGGATTTCTAAAATCTGGATCCGCTAAATTTAAATGATTAAATTCTTCAAACGGCTCTTGCAAATTAACGGGAGGAAGCTTTGACGTAATATTTGAAATAACTAACCGTTGACTGAAATATATTTTCGCACTCAATATCTTCTTTATTTTTAATAATTTCGTTAGAAATCTCCTCGACTTCCCAGAAACGCCTAACCGCGCAATTTAAGTCGTTGTTTTCAACTGCAGTTAGAGCTGACGTTACAAAGGTTTGTGTTACATCATTCATTTGTGTTATGCATGAGCCCATAATTACATATCCAAATATTGTATTCACCGCCAGCAAATTACGGCTTGAAATATACCCTTGTCTCCATATTTTTGCTATCAAATCAGAGCCCACTAGGAAGTCTATTTCGCCTGGATTTCTAAAATCTGGATCCGCTAAATTTAAATGATTAAATTCTTCAAACGGCTCTTGCAAATTAACGGGAGGAAGCTTTGACGTAATATTTGAAATAACTAACGCTTGCGCTGTCACAAAAGAATGATTCTGAATGGAATATATTTTACAAGTAACTGAACGTTCCACATTGTTGACAATTGCATTATTGATTCCGCTAACGTTACCTATCCATTTCTTTGATTTTAATCCCAATGTATTATATAATCGCTCACTAATGAATGATATTTCACTGCCGGAGTCTATCAGAATCCTAGCTTGGTGTCTGCGCCCCGACTTGTCAAGAAATTCTGCCAGCGCGGTTGGCAATATCGAGCGTTTTGTCAGTGCGTACGCAGCATTGCAGTGTATTTCTTCAGTATTGTTTTCCGAATCGTGGTTGTTAAATGGAGGGGCCCTTTCTTCGCTATGTAAAAGTGTGTGGTGGAATTTGTTACACTTTCTACATTTAAATTTAGATTTGCAATTTTTAATTAAATGTGGATTTAAACAGTTGTAACATAGTCGTTCCCTTTTGACGAAGTCTCTCCTACTATCTAGATTTAACACAAGAAATGTTTCACACTTTGTAATATGATGCATGCCTTTACAGTGTTTACAAATAATTTTATTGGGATTATCGTTTCCCACAAATAAAACCCGTTTATGTTTTCGATTGTCTTTTACATGAGTATTATTATCTGAAAGCATATTTATGCGATTTTGAGCCGCCAAAAAAATTATTAATTTTTCGACACTCGGAATTTCATCTTTTTCAATTCTAGATTCAAATGATCTCCGCGTATTTAAATCTAGTTTTTGTAAAACCAAATGACAAACAAATTCTTCAAATATTTTTTCCCTTTTTAATTCGTGCAAACCGGTAAGGTTTTCTCGCAAGACATTTAAAATCTCGTCATTACTAGTGAAGTTGCAATTTAAAATACAGTTTGCATAGTGTATGAATAATGCTCTAGACTCCGAATAATGATTTAGCAACGTCTCCCAAGCTAAATCATAGTTTTCTTGTATTAATGGAATGGTTTTGACTAGAGATAACGCTGTATCTTTCAACGTACTTAGTAGGTAGTGAAATTTTTCAATATTAGTGAGACCGCTATTCTCGTGAACAAGACTCCTGAATAAATTAAAAAAGGGAGGCCAATCTCTAATGTGGCCACTAAAAGATGGAATTTTTATTTCTGGGGCCAGAAAACTACGGCAGGACGTTGCACTTCCTCGCCTGATACATCATGATGACCACTCCGATCCGCCTCGTGAGTATCACGCGCCGACGTGACCTCGAAGAACAGTTCCTCAAAAACACGGGAAACTTCCAAAATATCATTTTTTGATTCGAATTCGGGAAGTGAAACCAGGTCCGACAACTCGCATTGTATGTTTTGAAATTCCTCATATGTCGACTCTATTTTATCCATTCTTGCCTTAAATTGACATAACTTTGCCTTTTGTTCTAAATCTTTAATAAGATCGTATGCAGCTTGCACACGACCGAATAATCTCTGCCTTTTTAATTTTAATGAACCGATCTTGGTTGCAATCTTATCCATCTTGAAATATGCACAGAAATTACTACCTACCTATGAAATGAAACCGTGATAAGAAATAATCACTATCTGGAAATAATTACTACCCGAAACTATTCTTCTAATGGAATAATTATTGAACTATTTTAAACTATTTTGAGTACAATTTCTACGCATAAAACTAATTTAATCCGGCGAAGGACCAATGTTTCGATAGCTGCTGAAAAATAGCTTTTCAGGTCGCGTGAAAAACTTGAAATGTGTATAACGAATGGAAAGGAAGCAGGAATATAGAGATTAGAGGATGCCACCAGAATATTGAAAGTCCTACCTTTTGAAATGTATCCTCTGGACTCTGGATGCACGATCACTCACGTATTCATTCGTTATTGCACGGAACTCTGTATCGACCTTGAAAGCGTTCTCGAAAACATAATATGACGCAACGTGCGTGCAAGGCGGTAGAAATGGTACTGATTAGGACTTAGTTATCTCCTGGTGACAAAGGTAAGGACGCATAGGCTTGGATGGGTGTAGGTACAAAAAAATACTGTAAGATATGCCCGAACACGATACATAAATTTGGTTATTCAATATATTAGCGTTATTATTTAGGGATTTTTTTTATTTTCAAGTGCTTCCAAGATATCTAATTTTTTGTTTTTATTATTACGGTGAAGAATTTTAACCCCTGTGCCCTTATTAAAAGTATGATTGGTGGAAATAAGATGATTGGCAAACTCCGAAAAATTATTATTATTTAAACATCTTTAATGTTCCGTGGTTCTAATATTTACATTTCTGGTTGTCTTACCTATGTGGAACGTTGGACAATTATTGCAACATAGTTGGTAAATGCCTGAGTGGCTTAATTTATGATCTCCATCTTTAGTGTTTTTTAATAATTTACCTAAGTTGTTGTCAGTATAGAACGCGGGTACAGTATAGAATACTATTATTTACTGAAGTTAGAGTTAAATCTAAAAAATTAATCGAAGAATTACTGCGTACCTCTAACGTGAATTGGATATTTTTGTGAAAATTTATATATTTTATTGTAAATTTAATAATTAATTAACAAAGTTAAGGCTCAGGTTTTACGGTAACATTTTGGAAATTTATTCAGTAATGAGTGGACATTTGAGGGGAGAGATCGCGCGCTCGCATTGCAGTTCCGTCAAGCAATTAATGGGGAAATGGGTGTTATACAAGCAAAGTAGAAATTAAATAATTAATTATTTTATCGTATAAAAATGAATGTTTCTTTGTTTGTTCCTCGTGCGGAACCTAAAGCATTTATCCGATAGCGATTTGTCGTGTATGAAATTATTTCCTATCTAGCGTTATGAAATTATTTCCTATACCATTTATCCGATTGTGATGAAACTCTGGTGAGTTGTTATGTGCACACCCGCCAATGTTTCTATAAATAATAGTGAGCTCTGGCGTCATGAAATTTGTTAAAAAATACATAAAAAAATAATGTTTCTTTGTTTGTCCCTTATTCGGTACCTAAAGCATTCATCTGAGTGCGATGAAACTTTGGCAGATTTTTCGTGTACGTGTACATGCCCTTGAAGGTTTCTATATATATTATAGTGCAAGTGAGCTCTAGCGTTATGAATTTATTTCCTGTACTATTTATCCGATTGTGATGAAACTTTTGTAAGTTGTTAAATGCACACCTTCGTAATTCCTTATACGGTACCTAAAGCATTACTCCGATTGCAAAGAAACTGCACATACCTTTAATGGTTTCTATATGTAGTGCTGAGCTCTGGCGTTATAAAAAATTTCCTATACCATTCATTCGATTGCGCTGAAACAATAGGTGATTTGTTGTGCACACGCCCGCGAAGGATTCTATATACATATAGTGGTGAGCTCTGACGTCATGAGATTTGTAGAAATAATTACAATATTTCGTTCTCATCCCCATTCACCTTCAGCCACACAACATACCCCAATTGGGGATGCCATAGTCTCACTGACTCCAGACGGGAGCAGGTGGGACTTTTGTAAGGTATTCATATAAAAAAGGAGTGGCGGACGTATGAATCCATCTCTCCCACAGCGGGGCAAGGCGATGAGTCGAGAGAGTCAAATAAATTTTGGGTAATTTGTACACGAGCTGCCAATAAGAAGGAACAGCCTCAGGAGCACACGTGCTTCAAGAATTATTCAGGGTCGTCTACCGCGATGGAATCCTTGTTCTACCGTTATTTCAGACATGGAAGATGCTTCAGAGAGGAACTAGCGTCATTGATCCCTTCAGCACCGGTGCAAAGTCGGGAAACACGCCAAACGCGCGCCCAACATATATACACGGTCGAAATTTCTCACATGAGAACGGGTCGCTTCTACCACTCGTTCTTGAGTTCAACAGCTCAGCTGTGAAACGATTTGCCGGCCTCTGTGTTTCCTCCTTCATACAATATGGGTCTCTTAAAGACAATTTTTCTCCGGGCCTCCTGTGCGAAGTTATATATAAAAATAAAAAAAATATTCTACTATTATTGTTGAGAGGTATAAAAATTCCGTACGACTAACACTGTTTAACACAAGTACTAAAGATAAAATTAATATCATTCTAAAATCCACAAGTCTTGGCAATTTTTGTAGGATATTATGCTGAATATTTGCATACCAAGTTTACATTTAGTTGATTTTATATCAATTTGTATTAAATTTTGTGATTTTTCGTTTATGTGCGTCATTCTACTTTTTGTTTATCTGATCTAATATTTTGAAATATATTCTTTCTTGAGTACGAACAAATTTGTCGAAATAAACTTTCAAAAACAAAACCACCTTTTGTCATTTCTATTGCACGTACTTAAACATATTTGTCCCAACTTTATTTTATGATCTCCCTTTATTCACACCCATTATTTTCCGGTAATATTATAAATACAGTTATTACCATTTTATAAACCATACAATCTACGTCAAAACACCATTAGATTCAAAGTCTCATTGAGTAAAAAACGGAGACGTCAAAAAAGGTTCAGGGCGTAAAAGATGTTTCTATCTATCCATTCCATTGCTAATATGATTTTTTGTCTGTCTAGCTGTATCCATTATCTAGTAAACAAATTAAAATTTTATAGAGCAAGTGTATTTTTTATTTCGTACTTTATCAAAATGCTTAATGGTTTACCAATTTGGTGTCAATCTTACCCGAGTCTGCCCCATAGACGGCTAAAATTGTAGTTCGCTAGCGGGCCGTACAAGTACCAAAAATACCTAACTGCAGTCAAGCCGAGTTTTGATATCCCCCCCCTTAATGCTTATTACGAACATATAAATGTTATTATTTTTATTTTTAAGTGATAAATCTGGTATAGTAAGTATATATTCTGTCATTAGCATTATTCTTTGAATGTAAATTAAATGAAACAAATAACTTGGTGTACACCACTAATATAATCACAATTATCGACATTGTTTTGAAACCGATGGTTTCTTCGTCATGATAATAAGAACATGTTAATAGTTCTTACTAATCTAACCATCGGTTTCAAAACATTTTTTAAATTGTGATTATACGTACAAGTGGTGTACACCAAGTCATTTGTTTAATATAATTAAAAATGACGACACAAAGTAATTTTGCGAAGATTGAAGAAGTAAATGTAATTTTTTTGTATAAATCTGTTTGTCAACATCGTATTGCATGCATTTTGATATTAATGCTGACTAAACTACGACGCTCGAGGCTGATACATTCCCATTAATAATACTAGTCTAGTTCTATTAATTAATTAATTAAGCCATCAGAGATGTGGTTGATTTATAATCTCGTACAGCTACTGATGTGTTAACCTAACTGATGTGAAACAAAACCGGAGATAATTACGTTGATAACTACATTAAGGGGATCTGATAATATGAAATGTCAACTATGTGGACGCATCAATTAAGTAATGAAAATATGTAATTAAGGTTTATATATAGGTATTATGCAATTTGTGTATAAAAATTACAATAATTAAGAAAAATGTGTGTATTTCTTGTAGTTTAGGGATGGGGCGGGAAGGTCGGAAAGAGGGGGGAATTCGTTATGGGAAGAGAGGAATGAAGGAGGTGGTACTAGGGAGGGAGGAAGGCGGAAAGGGAACGGGGACGCGTGGCCGAGGAACGCGGGTGGGGGAGAAGAAGGGGAAGGCGGATGGCAGAAGGGGAAGGGGAATGGGGAGTGGGGACGCATGGGAAAGGACACGTAGGGAAAACGAATTAATTCTATGAGTGGCATTCTATGCTTGCCGGGTACTCGCTAGTCATTAATAAATATTTCAACGTTTAAATATCAGTCTAATAATAAAAGACCTTAACTTTTTATCAGAAATATAGCTAAAAAAAATATTAGACACACGTTAACATTTGTCGATTCTTAAAAATTATATTTCATAATAATTATAATTTCGGTTGGCCAACTTGCACATTGCACATATTACTTGTGTTGGTAGCAAATTAATATTTAAACGAAAGACAATAATTTCATTAACATTTTTCACTCCAAAAAATCTCTAAGTCTAAGTGAAGTGCAATCCTGAACATCCTGTATAAGGGCGTGTGCCGAGATTCCAAAACGCGATTTTCGGCTTTGTAATTGAGGCCACCACGCGGAACGTATTTCTCTTGGCATCGGTGCTGAAAGAATAAATGCTTGTTTAGAACTTTGAAACAATGATAGATACACCATCGCACAACGTCACCAAAAACGGTGAAAATATCACTGACATAATTACTAGCAGGTCACTGATTTCCAGCAGAGAAAGTTTACCAGGAAAACTTTCGATTGAAAATAAAGTTTCACCAAATTTCAAAAAGCGCCATGAATTTAAATACTTGCGTTCTGTTCCAATAATTTAACCAATTTCCCGGAAAGGATTAGGTAATAAAGACGATTAAAGTTCTGCGGAAAATTTTAAACAAAAATAAATTATATAGTCATGACGCACGAGAATAAAATCATACTCGTGCCATTGCGCCATAAAATTTGTATCAAAATAAATTAACATGATCGAATAATATATACGTGGTGCAAAATAATCTTAAACCTTTGGATGTTTAGGAAAAAAGGTTAAACGAAATATGAAATTTTACAAAATACCTTTCATATTTCAATCGGAAGTTTAACTTTGTTGGCTATTCTGCTATCCAGAGTTATGGTCTAAATAAAAATACTCGCTGTCATCTAAAATTCTAAATCAATAAATAATTCTATTAAATCTATAAGACGAAGGTGTATTGAGAGGGAGTAACAAACACAATTCAGGAACTTACCTAAGTCGAATATAAACCAAAATTATATCAAAATCTAAATGAAAATTATGCCTCCAACATGCTCACGGCGGGGTGAGAACAAGGTTTTGTAGCCCTTATAAGAACCGGATAGCAGGTTTAAGGGAGAGGAAACAACTCCAAAAATTTCCATGGAATCCTTCCAGAATCCAGATTCCGTAATAACAATCTGATTATTTGTAGAGCGCCATTTTTCTGAGAAATCAGCTCAATTTATTATGAATTCTTAGGCTCTATCTAATTTTAAAATTTACAAATAGATACCGAAAACATGCTTACCTGGCAAGTAACTTCCGGTAAACACACTTCAATTAGAAAGTTTATTCTTGGAGAAGATGCGACGTTATATTTAACAGGAGGACATTATACAGATTGTCCGGGGGTAAAGTGCATTAACTTCGGCACGTGATTCTGCATGAATTTAAAAACCGTATTACCATGGTCAAACCTCGTCAATTTTGTGTTTTTTTAAACTTGGGTGTATTTATTAAGACTTACGTAGGGGAAAGAGGGGCGAGTTGTGACTAAATTACAAAACTGAGCTTGGCAGACAAATCTTTAATGAAATCAAAGGTTTGAAATTTTAATTGAAACAAACCACTATCTGGCTACATTATTTTGGTATTACTGATCTTTTTAACAAAGGGATAAAGCGACAAAATATTATGTTAGAAAATATGGGAATTGTCACCACTCGCCCCACCCGTGAAGTCAGATGAGACAAAGGTGGGGCAGGTTGTGACGAAAAAATCATTAAGTAAAAGAAGCACCACATGATGGACACATACGTCCGTCACTCCTCGACACTCTGACTCCAATATTCCTACCCACCTCTCATGTATTTTTCCTTCCCAGGATTTCCTCTTCTTTATTTCCTTAAACAACCCTCCACTCAGCATCCCCAAAGATTACATATGCCCTGATGGAAATTATTTTTCCCAGGGCCTCCTGTTTAGAGCTCACTGCAATATATACATGCTCATCTACTGGTTATAGTTGGCTAGCTCATAGGTGGCTCCTACTCGTTGAATGATCTGGACACCAAAATTGATTTTTTCACCTCTGTAATATTCTTCTTACAAACTTCTGTCTTTGTTACTGCCTTTATAATTGGGTGCTTGTTTTTTAGTTAGTTTGGTTTTCCTACTTTTTTCTAAATGTTTGTTTATTCTTCCCTTTTGCAGTTTATCTTCCGATCCAAATGATTCTTTATTGGGATGTCAGTTAAAATTACGCTTATAAAATTTTTATTTACTTTTATATAAAACCAATACTTTACCACATGACAAGTATTGGTTTTATATAAAAGTAAATAAAAACTTCATTCTGTGGGGCAAGTTTTGACTCTGCCCCGCCTTTATGTCACAACTCGCCACACTGAACTAACATTTTATTTTAAGTAGGAGAGGGTGAGGCGTGTTGTGACGGGGGCAGGTTGTGACATCGCGTTTAAAATCTTCGCTATTTTACTTGGCAGCTTGTTGATTGAGCCATTTAGAGTGAATCCCGTATCGTCAATTTCTGTCAAAACGATGGTGCCGTGCGGTTAGTATAATTAAAGTTATACGATAAAGTGTAATTTTGAGGTGTTAAACGAACATGCAAGTTTTCAAAGTCATCTGTTAGCCTGCCAATACTCGGCAAGTTCTTATATATTTTTTATTCCAAATACTGCGTCTTTAGACTGTGATATAAGTAATAAATAAATTTAATTGCGTGGCTATTTTCATGAAAAATCATCGAGTGGGGCGAGTTGTGACATAAAGGCGGGGCAGATTCTGACGTTTCAATACGTCGTCATGGTTCTTGTCGATTTAGTTGGAAACTAACCTTACTGATAAAATTGTGTTTCTTTTTTGTGATTTTGTTAAACCGACGTTCCATAAGGTATCAACCAAATAATAGGATCACATGTTACGACACTACCTGCATTTCTTGATGAACGACCTTCCTGTACTAATAATATTAGTTTTCGTTTTCATGCTTGCCTAGAAGCAGAAGGGGACTTTTGAAAATTTCTTAAATTAGTTAAAGCAATGACATTGGTTAAAAGTGTATAATAATTTTATTTTTATAAATGTAACTTCATATTATTATTATTTAGTGCAGTTAACATTTTGAACTCGGCCTGTCATTGTTTACACTCGGTTTCCATGGATATGTGCAAATCACAAATGTGCAACGTTGCCAATTTTATTCTCGACTCGCTCACAGCGAATTAATGTGTACCTCTCACTAAGGTTTTTCAATAGGTATGTATTTTTGCATGGGAAAAAAGTCGGAATTTCGGAAAAGGGTATTTATATTTTTTACTCGTACCATCATTGAGAATCAACTCCCGAAGTTAATGTACTTTACCCCCGGACATCCTGTATTTAAAACACTGGACATTGCATGACTTTACATTAATTTGCTACCCCCACTCTGTTGATATTAGATTAGTGCCAAAAGTTGAGTTAATGTTTATTTTGAAAACCTTGAGAATTAAGCATTCTTTAGGATTAGAGAATTTTTTTGAAATGACTTTTACAAAATCTTACAAATAAGGTTTTGCTTATTATAAGCAATAATTATTAGCCTGAACCACTCATCCATATTGAAAAAACCTCCCGAGAAAATATACATGTCGCCGACGGGACTCGAACCCGCACCCCTTCGATTGCCGGTCGAGTGCTCTACCATTAAGCTACGGCGCCTCATCTGTTACCCGCCAAATGATTCAATATTTACTAGTGTTTCATTCAACAATTATCGCTTTTTGCATTTTTTCACCTGCAAACAACCAGCTTTATTTTTATATGAGAAAGGCATGTAAGTGCTAACTCTCTCACTAGATGGCGTCGAGACATAGTATGTCTACTTTTTTTGGTTAAATAATTTAACTCGTCAAATATTGATTTTTTTTAAATTGATAAAATAATGTTTAAGACAATTTTTTTTGTGCATAGCAAAAAGGGTAACAATTATTATAAGCAATAATTATTAGCCTGAAACACTCATCTTGTCTTGTTTTAAACATTAGTTTATCAATTAAAAAAATTAAAAAATCAAGGTTTTGCTTGTATATGTTTATTTTTTATTTTGCTTAAACTTTAATCCTATTAGTCAGTCAGTTATCATTATCGTAAATTCAGCTTTAAAAATGTTGTAATTATAACAGGTACAGGGTGATACAGGAAGTACTTGACTTACTTTAAACAGTCCCTGATAAGATATGGAGAAAAAATGTACGTGAAATTTTGGTTTCCGATGACAATTCTGACGTTTTTTAATTTTGACGTTTTTTTTCCTGTTTTTGCTTTTTCTCACCCTGTATAATCATAAAAAATTTAAAGCTAACTATATTGCAGACCTAAGCGAGTGACGGATTTTATTATTTAGTCAGTGCCATCAAGCAACGACAGTTTGCAAATGGCGGCAACTGTTGCTGATACTCGTTGTTACTGCTGTTCATTTGTGTGTTGTTTTTCCGCAAGCCTATTGAATAAAGAGAGTAATTAGACTACTTTAAACAGCGAAGAACTTTATTTAGCCACAGCATTGACTTTGTAATCTGGTAATCGTGCTTTCAGTTTTTTTTATATGACGTAATTTGAGACTGAATTTTCTGTCCGTATTCAATATAATGTTCATCGTTGAAATATTAAAAATATTAGTACATCTAAAAGTGATGGAAAGACTGTTCTGGAAAATAAATCACAATTTTTATTCTACACACAGAAACATGACTATAAAATTAATGAAGTGAGTGACCTAATCAATTAGTTATTACCGTTTCAAATAAATACGATTTAGTATCCAGCAACAATTAGGTTTATAGCTACAATGATCCTTTCTGACTGGACGGTTACAGCTAATCGTGACTATATAGGAGGATAATCTGTCCCATTGCTGTACGAACAATGTGCCATTGGGGTCAGACGGAACGCAGTCTAGGCGAATTAGTATCCCATTGTGACCTCTGTTTAGACTAACAAACGATAAAATAAGCATTTCGAGGCCACAAAATAAAATAACATTAAATAAACACAGTCAACAAAAATTGTAATATCGATGGTTTAGAGCTATGTAAGATATTGTGTCTCAACATATGGGTCGAGAATGAGTTTTGTACAGAAATGTACCAAGGGCAACCTATATATCATTTTGGGTTCAAACATTTTCTAAACCCTATTATCCTAAAGATATAAACATATTAAAATACATTGTAAAACCTCCAGGCAATGGTTTTATGAGCACAGATTTGTATTGCCTCTCCATAACAATATTTGTCTTTATTTAAAACGAAAGTCCATGCAAAAATAATGTTTTTACGCCAAATACATTTATCTAAGTTAAATTCTTAAGGTGAAGACATGCGGAAAAATGCAAAATCGTACTAAATCTTGTGTATTAGTTTTGAAAATTTGATCACTTAGAAATAATATAGATGCTTCAATTAAATACTGTTAGTAGAACACATCTTGGCCTTTGAAATCATCGAGTATTTTTTTGGTAAGCTTTTTAATAAGCTTAGAAAAAAATTATGCGTCTGACATATAAAAAATGGTTAAAAGTGAAAAATCTCCCACTTACAAATCCTTTTTCTGGTGTTGTTTTATTAAATAATGTAGCTAATTAAGTTTCTTATAGAGTGATCGGAAAACATTTTAATCTTTGTATCTGAACTTCACAAAATAAAATAAAACGTGCATTTTGGCGACGTTTCTTTTCAGTGAATAAAAATAGGCGGTACCCAACGAATTTGTAAGTGCGAATTTCATCCTTATGCCATGTACAGAAGAATTTTAGCCCGTCGCTTAGTCTACGCCCAGAACCCGGGGCCAACGGACATGCCTTAATCTAGACGGCGCTTCGATCTTTAAAAATATACTTGCGGAAAAACAAAACACTGTTGTTTGCTAGAGATTAGGGTTTTTATTGGTAAACGTTCAAAAATCGTTCGCTCCACCCGATTCCGAATGAGTCAAGGACTAGTGGATCATCTTAAGTCGGTTCCTCATTTCTGAGGATAGTGATTCTTGCTCCAATTTCCCTCTTGATCAAGGCTTCTGCACTCCTGGCGGTTCTGCGCTGCGTAAAGAGCTGTAGACACCGACGCATTTACCGAACGCCAATGAAACTTGGTCACTTCAGCGTATCAGTGACCTTCCTCTGCTTTTTCTACCTTCTCCAAGCTGGAGTTTGGCGAGCAACGTACCCAAAGTATTTTAAAATCCGTTGTAGCCAAAACGTAGTTGAGAGCCTTTTGCACACAGAGGCTAGCATTTCCAGAGTGGACACATATGTACGTCTGGCTTTCCAAGAACTCCTAGGCATTTTTCTTCGGCAAAACATACATCGAGGACGCCCGTCCGCTTTCTTTCGCTGGCTCTAAATGTACATGTGTCCACGCTATTTAAAAATATGGGGAAGATACCTACTAGTACAAATGGAAAATAAGAACGTATTTTCATATCACAAAACCTAATTTTGCAAGGCTTCCTAACATTTAATTTTAATTTTCTCTTCTGTATATTTTGATTTATAGAGGTACAATATTTAAAATGTATGGCATCGATATTGCGTTGAGTGTATGTTACAAGTAAATCATTATAAAGAGACCCTTGCTTGTGCAGTGGTGAACTGGATGGATAAGAAAAAAAAAAATATATATTTTTGTTAGAAAGCTGAAAAATGTTACAAAAAATAACATTAAAGAATGTTGTCGAATTTAATCGCGTGGCCAGGCCAGATCGGGAGCGACTGGTTGAGGGAGACCTATCCTAGACCTCTCCAGTCGGACTCTCGACCGATTGATTCGTTCGTCCGTCACTCCTAGAAACGCTGACCCCCAGATTCTACCCACCGCTCATACCTTTTTCCTTCCCAACACATCCTTTCCTTGCTTTCCTAAAAATAACCCTCCACACAGCATCCCCAAATATGACATAGGCCCTGAGGGGAATTATTTTTTTCAGGGCCTCCTGGGCGGAGCTATTGCAAAAAAAAAGAAGTCTAAATTTAAACGGAATTGATAAACGTCGCCACGCACCCGTTACCTTTTGCATTTGTCGAGTAGGAGGGGACTGTGGGCGGGTGTTATAAACTATTTAGAAAAACATTTTGGAAACTTTAGACACTATCGGTGTGCATAAATACATTCAAACATGTTATCTTTAAAATTTTAGAGACTGTACAGTGGCTCAGCATAATGGATTGCTGTTTATGGATTAAAATATACATATGAAGACTTAACAAAGAAAAGTGGATAGGGGTAAAGAGATGGGTAATCGTGAAATGTATTCAAAAAATGAAACCTTTGTTACAAGTTATTAATATCTGGCAAAAGGGTTTTACGTCACGTAGACTAATGCTTTCACGTGATAGGAATAACAACGTTTGAAACCGAATTTGATTTCCGTGCACGTACAAGAAGCATCATCATTAAAACAAGATTCTTGATTTTAAACCCATTGCATTATCTTTTAATCTAACCTAACCAAACCCAGCTTTGCCACAAATTATTACCTTAACACATCCATATCTGATATCTAGACTGCGTAAGCATTATAATTATTTAACCAATAGAGCGATTTTGGCCACATTTTGGTCAATTTGCTAACACCCTCGAGCGATCGCTAGGCAAAATGTGGCTAATTTGAAAAGATATTTTATAACATTCATTGGAATTATTTTAAAAGTGTCCGCGTTTTATATAATACTTCGATTAATTACACATATTAGTATTTTCACTTTTCAATAATAGATTTTATTCGCATATCTTCTAAATTATTTGTTTATTTTTTATGTATAGCACAAAGGGTAACAATTATTATAAGCAATAATTATTATAGCCTGAAACACTCATCCATATTTTTAAAAAATCTTCTGAGAAATGATACATGTCGCCGACGGGACTCGATCCCGTACCCCTTTGATTGCCGGTCAAGAGCTCTATCATTAATCTACGTAGCTTAATGGTAGAGCTCTTGACCGGCAATCAAAGACGACATGTATCTTTTATCGGAAGGTTTTTTCAATATGGATGAGTGTTTCAGGCTAATAATTATTGCTTTTAATAATTATTTGATATTGACATTTCGCAAACCGAATTCTTGAAATATTGCACGTTGAAAAATTAATGTTAGAATTAAAATTTATATCTGTTATTATCAACTAGGCCACATTTAATATTCTCCAAATTGGCGCTATGAACGCCATATTTAAGGATTGCATGCGTTTATAAAATTAACGATTTTTTAATATGGGATAGATATTTAAATATGGGATAGATGTTTAAATATGGGTGCATTTAATATCTCTTTATCACTATAAGCAGTTTATATGTCTCCATATTAAAATTCACAGGTATGATTTTTATAGAAAGGGCGGAAAATTTCGAATTTGGACGCTCGGAAATCCCGGACGCTGGACACATATTTAAATTATTAATACGAACGATCGAGTGGTTGAAATACTTGATAAATGAGTCTGCGCGTACAAAAATGTTATATTCGATTTATTATTATTAACTTTTTGAAGCTTATAAAACTCTATATCTTATCTTGCTATATTATTAATTGAATAATCAAAAACTTACAATGAAAATGTGAAAAAGATAAAGACACATAAAATATGATAGTTACGGTTGTATATGAGACTCTTAATTATTCGGCAACAACTAAATTGGTAGAGACTCGAGTCCCGTTCCAGTTGCAACCGATAACATTTTTTTTTTACTTTGTATTTTCTGTGTCTTTGAGAGTTGTTAATATTATCTTCCTCAATGATGAGAAGTTGTATTCGTTGAGGTTTCGTATCACATCGAAACGAGATTGTCAAATTATTAATTAATAACTCAAGTACGGGACATACGTCATTCCTATGTCTACCTACGTTAAATTATCGTGAAAACAAGCTTATGTGTCCAAGCGGTTAATTAGCAACATCTTCCGCTTAGTGTGGTGGTAGTAGGAGATTTTCAAATCTTGTCAGGTTATTCGTAACCCGGGAATGTGTGTCTTTCTTTATTTAAAAAAAATATATAAAAAAATTAACAATACGTTCTGATCACTCGTGACATCGACTGTGGAAAAAATCCACAACATCCTGGATGTTGTAAACAGAAGTGGCGCTCTCTGTTATTTTCAAACAGAACTGCAAAAGTTTTCAAACAGCATTTCTGATGAGAAATGTCAAAAAATAATTTACTAATAAAACTATTTAATTAAAAAATCAGTTTCGAATATTTTTATACAATTTCCCGACCTATTTTTCTAGCAATTTTTTAACCTAAGTTTGATAAAGTTCCTATTATAAGATACCTTGTAATAAGCAAAATCTTTTTTTTGAAAAAAAACGAAGAAATAGTAATAGTCATAATAGAGTAAGATTACGCTCAAATCACAGACTTGTCGAGCCATTTGTGGAAACCAAAAAAATTCTCGTGTAGGTACATTTAAGTGTTGTTTATTTCATTTGAAGGGGTTTTATGGCACATTGAGGCAATTATCGTTTGGTTTCATGTTCCTTACATGATTCTGGTAGCACTCAGAGATTTCAAAGCATTACATTACCCACATTCAACTAAACATTACGTTTATTGCATACCTATCTACTCCACTTTATTCGCCGGGGATTAGAATTTCGGTTTTAAGAAGTTAAATCTCGTGAAAGGAGGGATAGTTTTGAAATCAATGCTCTATTCATTATGTAATAGGGAAAATAACATTTTTAAACATAAAGGTAAAAATAGACCGGCTATTTTAAGAACGCCGACATAAATTCATTGGGCCTTAGCATGGAATAAAGAAGAAAACTAGGATAGTGTCTGCCATACAAATTTGAACGGAAACAAATGTTCCATTTAGCCCAATATCCCAGCAATATGTCTCACTTACGCTGGCTCAGCATCGTAGATTTCCGTCAGTTCCATGAAAATCCGGCGACAATTGGCCCGCGCCGACAGTTGGCCCGTCGACAGTGGATACCCTGATAAACATTCTTATTTACGATATTTTCGAGTCCCGAAGTAGCATGCGGTGACACTGTACGGTCGAATAATAAAACACGACACACTTATATGTGCAATCTGTTTAGAAAGATTTCCTATATCTACTTACAATT
Organism: Limnephilus auricula; assembly: GCA_951813805.1. Lineage (NCBI taxonomy): Eukaryota > Metazoa > Arthropoda > Insecta > Trichoptera > Limnephilidae > Limnephilus > Limnephilus auricula. Next base: position 39,198,510 of record OX638388.1, read on the forward strand.
TAGGAGGCGGATATGTTTATATAGGTCACTCCAAGTTGTGCCCTGCGTTTGGTGCCTGGGTTTATGGGGTGAGGTTTGTCTAGGTCTTGGCGGGGATGCCTTTGCCCACCTAACGCATGGCGGGCCGGATTAAGAGAGACTGGTAGAGGGAGACCTTTTGATCTCTCCAGCCCTCTCGCTATCGCTTTGCACCGCATTTTATTCCATTATAGCTACAAATAATTTAATTAAAAACAGCTTTTCAAGGGACTTAAAAGGAACCGAAGAGCATTTCCGATAAAATTAAAACATCTTAGTGGTTTGTGATTTTCTTAATTTAATTTTAAATCTTAGTTTTATGGAATAGTTAAAATTTCACATTTGTAAAAAGCATCAACTTTGTAGCACACCATAATTTCCAATAAAAATACATAAATTATAGACTAACTAAGTAGACATGCTGACTAATTACATAAGTAGTTTAGCGGGTTTAATTATGAATTTAAAAAAAAAAAAAAAAACACTTTAATTTTAATCAAACTCTACCGGTTTCGGAGTATCTACTGTTCCTTCGTCAGGATAATATTCTTTGTGGATGCTGTGTTTAAGCTATTTGTAAGAAAGGCGAAAAAGAGATTGGTCGGAAACTGAGGTCAGTATGTCAAGATGTGACGTATGAGTTAATTCCTCCCACTGCGGCGTACGGCAAACAATGTCGGAGATTAGTAAGAATCTGGGGGTCAGAGTGTCCAGAAGTGACGTATAAATCAATCCTCCCAACTGCGACGCAAGGCAATGGGTCGAAAGAGTCCGGCTGGAGATGTCAAAAGATCTTCCTCAACTTGCCTCCTCCGATCTGGTCGATCTGCCAACAAGGGACAAACCTGACCCCATAAACCGAAGCCCCCTCGTTAAGTCAAGAAACATGGTGATCTACTTGGGGTGACCCTATGTCCAAAGTTTTGGTTGTGTTCCAAAAACTATTTCATCTCCTTGTTTAGGAAATTGATGCAAGTAGTTTGATTGTTATGAATTCTACCAACGTAAGATGTCTCCCAATAATTTAACAAGGAAAACTTTCGTTTTACATTCATATTTGTAGTATAAATCATAGACGCACGGATGAATATCCAAGGACAGGTTGATTCACAGAATTTGAACAGTTTATCATATTTCAAGTTCTGTTGTCATTTCAGTTATGTGAAACACCTGGCAAATATTGGCATAATAATAGAATTTGCATATAACCTTTACAGAACTTGAAAATTAGATGCTCCGAGAACTAGCGTCAATGATCCCCTCGGCACCGGTGCATAGTCAGGAAACACGCCCAACATATGTGCACGGTTGACATTTGTCACATGAGAACGGGTGGCATCTACGACTCGTTCTTGAGTTCAACAGCTCGGCTGTCGAAAGATTTGCCGGCCTCTGTATTTCATGTACCCTTCTTCCTCTAATCAAAAATACCCTATACACAGCATCTTCAAAGATGACATAGGCCACAAGAGAAGTGATTTTCCTCAGGGCCTCCTGTGGAGTTAATGTAAAAAAAACCTATGAAATTTTACGAACTGTTCAAATTCCGTGAAGTTCTTTAACCCATCCTGAATTTAAATAATTAATCAAATTTTAAGTTAATTTTCATGGCCCTAAAAATCCAATTAAAGTTATTTTATTACATCATTATTGGTCAGTTGTTTCACGTAATTGAAATGACAACAGAACTGAAAATTAACTATGAAATTTTATGAATTGTTCTAATTCTCTTTATTTATTATTGTTTATTGAGGCATTTTAAGTAGGTACATAGTTATCTATGTCCTAATACAATCCTTACATATTATATATATACACATAATTAAAGTAATACATTTACAAAATATCAATCACATATTTACTTAATTTTGTTTTAAGTTTTCTTCTAATTTTATTTCTTTATTATTACATAATACAATTATTACATTTAATTAAATAATTATATTTCTAATTCTGTAACAGCCTGTCCCAAGTGTCCTAGCAACAGATTAAGTAGGAACATCATTCGACTTTCAAATATACTGAATATTTCCAACAAAAACTGAGTATGTCCAACAAAAAGCATGAGATCCTTGACTGAAGATAGGTCACATTTTCACGTTTATCCAGCGAACTGCGATTGATAAGGCTTTGTATTGTTCAAAAAGTTTATTCGAGCGTACATTTTTCAATAGAGTATTAAACAACAACTTTTCCCATATACTTCCCACGGTTAATCGGTTAGAAATAAGGATTCACGTAAACACAGCTTCAATCTTGTTATCATTTATCTTTGGATTTTTATTTTTTTTCTGTCTGAGGCTATTATCCTTTCTTCTGCTAGACCTTTAACATATTATATGAATGTGGGATTATTTTTTGTCTTTATGGGATGAGAGTCATTGTTAATCTGGTATAAGAATTTCTGAGATAGAATTTTTTTGTAGTTATAAATCAAAAATGATAAAAAGCAAACATGAGATGTGAAAATAAATATGTTGAGCACGACCTTTAAAGATGTATAATGCTGTAGAAGTGAGGCTACGCTGTTCAAAAGGATTACTATCAAAGTTGGGATCCTAGCTTCAAAGGATATGTTCCAGAATTAGGACATGCTACGAATATTTTAAGGGTTCCTTTGAATTCAAGGATGAAAGTATATACCACTCTTAAAACGAACATCACATTAGTTCACCGCTGATATAAAAATTTAACCATACTAATCACGTAGTTATATTTGGTTCACGTTGTCGGAAAAATTTTGGTTAAAAATAATGGAAAACAAATAACAACATTTATTAAGACAATCTATAATACTACCATTCGGAACCGAAAAGTTGATTATAATAGCTTTAGACTTGTTCGGTGACTAGATCAGAATAGTTAGGTACTTCCCACCATGTTTCACAACATACCCCATATTTGTGATGCTATTGCCAATTGGGGATGCTATAGTTCTCCTTGCTCCAGATAGTTGGGAGCAGTGGGAACTCTTGTGCGGTACAAATAAATAATAAACCTGTAAATTAAATGTCTAATAATCATAATCTATGATAGTTGACAGATGCGGTATTGCCATATAATAAATAACTTGTTAAAATTTTTCACCTGTGGCGCTAAAAGTTTTCTCTCTCCCAGCATCACAATTTAGATAAAGTTAGATAAAGTTTGGAAAGGAATAAACTGTTCAAAAATATTATCAAACCCTTTACATTTGTTCAGAAAACGGACTGAAACCTTTTTTATTTTAAATTTTCATTACATAACAATAATTTTAATTGGCAACGAAAAAAGGTTTCAAGGTAAGAAATAAGATTTTGAAGTCGACTGAAATTATTTTATATCAAAAGAAATAATAATATAACACAAACATTAAAGTCATAAAGGTACGCTTTGAAGTCCATAATAAAGGATTGATAAAAACAATATTTAAAAAATCCTTTTGTTTGTGTAAAAAACGTTAAAGTTGGGACAGCGAAGTTATTTTTTCCTCGTCTCATTTTTACTCCCGTGCAGCCATTATTCGTCAAAACATGTAGAGAAAAACATTTTTTTCATCTATCTATAAACCTATTGGTAAGACTTCCGCAGAAGCGCAAATTTGGTAACGACTATCTCACGATTTATGCAAAAGAGATTTTGGATTTACTGCCATTTTTCACCTACCGCTTTTAGACAAATTTAATCTACAAACTTGTTTCTATAATCGGTGTTTAGGGCGAATTTTTCTAAAAATATTTTATTTTTCTGACGTTCATTAGAAAATGTTCTAGTTGTCACAGGTACCATTAAATTTTCTCCAAATACCACGTTTATGCTTGCTGAAGTATTGGCCAATGTATGCTACCTACTTTGAATCGTTTTCTTAGAAGTTTATTTTTCATAAGAGATGAAACTCGATGTGGCATCTTACGTGGTTAAGTGATAAAAAAATAATTTAATATAAAACACAAAATTTTTAAGTTATGGTTTGCATACCATCCCTTTAGATAAGTTCTCTACAATTTCCGTGAGTCGACATAAATTCGCACAAACAATTTTTTTCAAACTTTTGGGTTCAAAGCAAACAAGATGGTGGTTTAGAAGGGTGACATGTAAATATGAATTAGAAGGAGCACGCTAGTATTAAAAAATCGATTAAAATTTATAGAAGTAAACGAAAATATTTAATAAAGCACGACTTATTTAAAATAGAGCAAATATCTCAAGACAAATTAATGTCTGAAGTAACATTAAAAGAAGCACCGTTATATTTTTCATACCTATAACAAGTTGTATAACAGAAGTAAGTTTTTTATAATTTTCTGGTGAACAATTTGGTTTTTGGCTGTCACAGCAGTATTGGCTTCACGCAACGATATATTTTCTCGTTTGGTAGTCATTCATTACGCTCAGTTAACATCTGCACTCTTCAAATGGTTCACATTTCAAAAACATCGTATTTTGACCTCATTATAATTTTTAGTCTCCTAAATTCCATTTCGTGCATAAGGATGAAGAGGACACTTCACCATATGATGGCGAATATTCAATGCATAAACTGGCAGAACCAAACGTTTCGTCCGATTATTTTTTAATTGATAAACTAATGTTTAAGACAAGTTTTTTTATGCATAGCACAAAGGATAACAAATATTATTAGCAGTAATTATAATAAGCTTAGTTTGTCAATTAAAAAATAATCGATATTTGACGAGTTAAAGTATTCCACCAAAAAATGTAGACATAATATGTCTCGACGCCACCTAGTGAGAGAGTTAGAACTTACATGCCTTTCTCATAAAAAAATAAAGTTGGTTGTTTGCAGGTGAAAAAATGTAATGAGCGGTAATTTTTGAATGAAACACTAGGTATATATTGAATCATTTGGCGGGTAGAAGGTAACCCGCCGTAGCTTAATGGTAGAGCTCCTGACCGGCAATCAGAGGGGTGCGGGTTCGAGTCTCGTCAGCGACATGTTTCTTTTCTCGGCAGATTTTTTCAATATGGATGAGTGTTTCAGGCTAATAAATATTGCTTATTAGGTTTCGTCCGAGTTGCATCATATTAAAAAATGCGATTAAGAATATTAATTTGAAAATTACAATAATTTTATATTTTAATGTGCCGTTTTAATGGAAAATTACATGCGAATACACCCAAAAGCAATGCTTGCACATAAAATATTATTTAAATCGTGTTATTTCGTGTAAGACATTAATTATTTACTTATAATTTAAATATACATACAGATTACCTACACATTCATTTTCGGAAGCACCGTTTCGTAAACCGTTTATTTGAACACCTCTGCCCCAGGTCACCCCAAGTTCGCAACGTTTGGTGACATAGCAGGGGTGCCCGGGTTAATTTGATGAGGTTTGTCTACTGTTTGTTGGGCCGGTTCGGGACAGACTGGGAGGGATAGATTCACATGCCCGTCACGTCCTGTTTTATTAATGTTTAAATAGTTTTATTTAGTTCATTTTTAACGTACACAAATAAATTTGATTGCATTTGTTTTATTAGCAAATTTTTAAAACAGTTAATTAAATAGCTTAGAATTTAGTATATCAACGAGACATTAAAATAACATTAAATTACCAAAATTGAAGATCAAGCATATTTAAAATACTCATCTCTACCCTGAAATAACTTATTTTACAAACCTTCATTTAAATCTGAAAAAAAATTCGAAAATTTCTAGCCAGAACAACTTAAATTTTTCTGCAACTGATGAATCTAGCATTTTGGTTATTTATTTACAATATTTTTTTATTATTTTATAATAAGATTTTATTGTTTTGAGCTTGAATTCCCTTTACAATCACAAAGTCTTGTCTCTTTATGGTGCGGAAATATTATTATAATTTTCCCTTACAACGCTGTAAAAAAAAAAATTGTAAAAAATTACCAATATTAAAAAAATACTTTCCATGAAATATATTATTTGGATAATTCAACGTATGTCTTATAACAATTTAATATTTGTGACAGTAATTATTTTTACGGTTGTGAATATTATTTATGTCAATTGAATTTTTGTCTACGAGCAATCAATTGATTGAGGACCATAATAAATACAAATGAATTTTACCATCTCAATTATGTAGTCTTAAGGAGTGGTTTAGATAACTATTCATAATTTTCCATGTTTATTCTTACTATTATTTTTATAGTAGATAGGTACCTACTTACTGAAAGGAAACTTTATTATAATTGTCATCAATTATAATTTGTAAAGCGAAATGCCAAAAAAGAAAAATATTTTAGAGAATACTCAGTACCAAACTTATATATTTCATTTGTTACCAAAATTTTTATTTTCGTTTCTTTTACTGTATTCTGTATTTTCACTTCAAATACACTTTTTCTTGTATATTAGATACTAAGTTGATTTGATTGTATATTAGATACTTAGTTGATTGGAAATTGTTTAATACTTATATGAATCATCATGTACCTACCTACCTACCTGACATGTACGATACCTGCCAACTTGACTGTCCTAGAACGGGATGCCTACCTAATTGGACAGTCATAATGTCAATAAAATGTAAAATGTAAATGTAAACACGCGCCAATTTATACAATGGTCCATTGAGTGGTATATATCAGTGCAATTGTAGCGAAGCTTGCATTTTGCATCTATATTTGAAAGTTTAAGAAAACATTCAAACTCTTTACACAAAAAAATGTTTAAATAGTTGTCCGTACATAAATATTTCATAACATTACGTATCATGTGTGCACACATATAAATGTAACAATAATTCTTTTAAATAAATACGTATGTGAGATACGTTTTTAGATTTTCACGGCCAAAAGCATTTTCGTTGTTTGTTTTTGGGGTGTTATGCCGTGTTGTGCTACCTCCTTCTTTAGCCGACGTTTCGGACAGCGTTGCAGTGTCCATCATCAGGGCAGATCCGTCGATGTGAATTTGTTGTGTTAAGTGTGTGCTTATTTACTTTACTTCCAAGTAAATAAGCACACACTTAACACAACAAATTCACATCGACGGATCTGCCGGATCTGCCGTGATGATGGACACCGCAACGCTGTCCGAAACGTCGGCTAAAGAAGGAGGTAGCACAACACGGCATAACATCCCACAAACAAACAACGAAAATACGTATGTGTATACAGGTTGTTCCGGGTAAAGTGAATTAACTTTTGGAAGGTGACTCTACACGATGGTAGGAGTAAAAAAGATTAACAACTTTTTATCCATACAAAAAGGCGTACCTGTTAAAAATCCTTAGTGCAAGCTACAAACTTACCCGATAAATTTGCTGTGATTAAGCCGAGCGCGATTGTGGCGTGGTTGGATGATTGTGATTTACCCATATTGTAACATCGTTAAATAATAGTGCTGGCCGTATACGCCGGAATGATTTTATCCTTTTTTTTTAAAAAGTACCCCTTAAAGTTGGAATTTAAAAAAGGTTATTTATATTTTTTTACTTATACTATCATGTACTTTACACTTTACCCCCGGACATCCTGTTTTTAAATTTATTTTAAGCGTATAGCGAGGTTCCTACGACTTGTTGAAGATGATTGATGAAAAACATTACAAATTATTTTTTGTTCTTGAAAATTTGACGTTATGTTGAGATTTTTATGAAAAATAAGGAGATATTGAAGGATGTTGAAAATTAATGAATTCCACGAAAACATTTTCAAGAAAAGCATTTTAAGTTTAGTTTCGAGAGAAAATATTCTTTTCTGCTTTGTCAGTTTTGACAAATTTTCAATTAGCCTGTATCCCAACCATTTTAAAGCTAATGATACCCGGCCAAAGCGTTAAAATAAGATCTTCCCATGGAATACTATTTCTGGCTTGTAAAATGTGGATCATTAATCAGACTAACGTGAAACTATATGTCACACAAAGCAGAGTCACAAATATCAACTATTAATACAGACGTTACAATTTGCATCTTTTGGATAGAAAAATATTAAATTTCAAGGGGCGAAACTACAGAATGCCCTAACAAATAAAAAATAAAAATTTACTAAAGTAATTAAAACTTCAATAAAAACATGGAACAAGAGCTGAATGATAATCAATATGCAAATATTATGAAACCAATGTAAAGACAACACATTCGGATAAAAAAAAACAAATATATATTTCAACTAAATTCCACAAAATGCTTTCCCCAGATTTAAAACCAATACAAAAGATTTATGAATACAAATCAAAAATAAAAATCCGGCTGAAGGGCATCAATGAAAAAATCTAAATAATAATCAAAACGACATAGAAGACTAATAAAATAAAATAAGTCCACCCAAGCACAGGACCCCCTAGTGAGGAGGACTAAGAAATATCATTACTATTCATAAATTTACCGTTAATATTTTATACGTACAATTTGTTATATAGTCGCTAAAAAAACATAGACCAAATATTAATAAGTTGCAAAAGAAACTAATAAAAAACATAAAGATTTGTCAAAATGAATCTAAGTGAGTTATTTATTTTTAAATAGAGAATTTCACTGTCAAAATATTAGTGTGAAAATCTTTATTTATAGAATACTAGCTGACCCGGCAAACTTCGTACCGCCTCAGAATCAATAAATGTTGTGTTTAATTTATTAGCTGAAATAAATTAAGTTTTTATTAAGTAAAAATAAATAGGTACCTACTCTAAGTTCAATAAATAAAATTGAGCTGTTGACTAAGCACGAAATATTCGGCACACTACACCATTGACAGTTCGAATTGATTCAAATTATGTCGGCTAACGTACATTATTTGACAAGCCGCTCCATACAAAATATATGAAAAAAATAATTTTCTTCATAATTATTTTCCCCGTGATTTTTTCCGATGTTTTAATAGTTATTCTGTTAATCGGGATGGAGACAAATCCAACAAATCAAAGATCATAAAAATCGGTTCAGCCGTTCTTGAGTTATAAATGGTGTAACTAACCCGACTTTGTTTTATATATTAAGCTTTGATTATAGACATTTATATAATCAAAGATATTAAGATAAATTATTATTTGGTTACACTCTTTAAAATATAATTATGTTTCAGTCCTACAAAAATCTTTTGTACCAATATTACCAAAATCATCGCTCCAGCAATGTCACGACGGTTCTAATCTAACACGAGGTATTGTATTCATCAAATATTCTAACACAAAGAAGAAAATATACCTTCTCAGTGAACAAGAACTTAGAGATTCATTACAAGATTAGAATTGCCAAATATTTTGTTCCCCTTAAGTTTAGTATGATGAAATTGAGTTCCATCATCGTTAAGAAAGCTCGGCTGACTAATTAAAAATCACGAAATTCCTGTCTTGTGACTCGCGAAGGATTGATATCAAAATAATTAGAACTTTATCAAAATAATCCATCAGAAAGTCACAACTAATTATAATCCTGATATCAGTGTGAAATCTTATCCATTCTCTCAGAACCGCGAAATTGAATTCTTTAAATGCGTTGAAACCTGACTACACGAAAAGTTTAAGGACAGTAACGATTAAAGGTAAAAGTACTACATTATCGCCTAACTCAAAGGTATCTGCAGTACGCTGCCCTAGTGCTTGTATGTTCAACAGACCATTTTGCAAATTTTACAGGGGACGTTTTTTTTTGTTTTTTACAGGCGAATGCTAAATAATTCTGACTTTAGTCATTTTGTTTTATACAAGTCTTTTGAATACGGTATAAAACGAAATGACTAAAGTCGAGAATTATTTAGAATTTGCCGGTAAAAAACAAAAAAAAACGTCTCTTGTAAAATTTTCAAAATGGTCTATTGAACATACAAGCATTAGGGCAACGAGTAGGTATTTCTTTGAGTAACTGAAAAATGATTTATGGGTAGTAATAATAAACAGACTAGTTTTTTCGCGATGTATTTATCTTTTCATATTTGTAATTTACAATTTATTGAATGATTTTTTTCTTATAAATACAAAGAGGTGTTCTTGTTGTTTCTCTAGCATTTTTGCGACGTTAACGTAAATATGAGAAGTAGGAGGTTAAAGATTCCGCAAATATATTTTGTTTAATTTTTTTAAGAACAATATCTCTGATTTTATGAATAAATTGATGAATATACCTACATATCGTGTAACAATAATGCATTTATACTTACTTCTCATTCTGCACCATAAATAGGATTATTTATTATTTTTTTAAGAAACAAATGGCTCTTTCACGTCGAACCACGGGATACAGATCAATTAAAATGTGGAAACTTTTCTTAAGTGTACCAAAAGCATTAAGGGGTATATGACCGGTCAGAGGTTGAGTGGGCGTCGCGTTTGGGTCCCACCCAGGCGTTCCGTGTTCTATTCCTCGGCTGGCTAAGTCCTCCATCATAACACAAGCAACATTTTCCGCTTGGTGTGGTGGTAGTAGGAGATTTTTAAATGTTGTTGGGTTATTCGTAAACCGGGAATGTTTGTCTTTCTTTAATATTAATTTTAAATTTAAAATTTAAAAAAAAGAAATTTTTTAAACATTATAAATAAAAAATAAAAAGTCTTTCTTTTTCTAATTTTCACTAACTTACCTGTCATTATTTATTTAGTGTAATTACAGATTGTCAAGTTAACAAACTGCAGGTCTTTGAAAAGGGTATAATTTAAGTTTGACATACGGAAATATTTTTATTTTATCGTTCTATAATTTATATGAACTCGCATAACACTCGGCGGGGATAACTGTGGTGATAACTTTTCGTCACAAAGCACTCTTCTTAGGATGAATTGTCTAATTCAAAAAATTCATCGTTCCCTAGGACAACTGCAAATCGTTTACGTTAAAACAACAGTTGAAGTCAAATGTATTTAAAACAGACTTTTATCTATGCTAGATGTTTTGAGGTGCACAAAAAAACGGTTTTACGTTAATTTGTTTTTTGTAGGTAGTTTTTATTGAAATAATAATGTATGAACAAAAAAAAAATACCACAAAGACAAATGCCTAAACGTGGGTTTATTATAATTTGCTATATTATTAAATTTAACGCACCAGACTTTTAGGTCGGGGTTTAGTTTTCCCCATAGGAAAAACTAAACCCTTTCGCACACTTTTCCACAAAAATGATCATCTAATAAATCCACGCTATGCAAGAATACAAAACAATAAAAGAGCAACATTTTAACCCACCTGACTATTAAATGGGAAAATAATTCACCGACTCCAGATATAGAGGGTTCGGATCGGTGGAACTCCTAATTTGACCGATTAATCCTACTGATCCCTCAATATAAATATTTAAAAAATCTTTCGTAATCCTACATGTATTTAAAATGACTGATTTTTGCGTTTTTTATATACAAATTCTTTGACAATTCTAATATACCAAAATTTTTGATAATAAAATATTTTTTATTTTATTATATATTTATTTACATTTTTATTTTATTTTATTATTATATTATAAAATATTTTTTATTTTATTTTATTATTATTATTTTTTTATTTTTTATTATTTTATTATAATGTATTTATTTAATTATACTTATAATTTTATGGTAAAGTGGAGATTTAAGAATTAACTATATTTTTAGGTATAAAAAAAGAATCAGGGTAGTGCAAAACATAATAAAAAAAACGTTTGCGAGGTTGGTCTTTAATCATGTAAGCTTTTAAGTAACATTTATCAGCAAACAACAGTGACATCGGAAACTATAACTTTGTGAAATTTCATTTTGCCAAGGAAACGTTTATCTATCTCTATTAAACATAGATAAAAGTTGCTCATTAAAAAAATTGTTTGCTGATTCTTGGAAAATTTTTGTGTTTCCATTTTTGTGGAATAATATCCCCTCGAGGGCACAAAAGGATATTATTTTTAAACTCAACGTTATTATTTAATGAAAACGTGACACCATTTCACCAGCAACAAAACACGGTCTTCACTTTCAGACAATTCTAATAATTATTTATATCCCCAGAGCGAGCTGGAGTCTTCGCAGAGTTTTATTTTCTAAAGCCTCCTATAAATTGCGTTTGCTTTTATGAAATTCGTTTGCCAACGTGAATACATTTTAATTACCGGGAAAACCGCAGTTTCTTGCGAAACGTGTCGGGCGCCATCTTCTGGAAAGAATTTTAATAACATCTTTCATCTAAAAGGGAATTAAAAAGCCAATTAAAAAATGAAATGGGATTGATGTGAGAATTTCAAGATTGTATGAAAGTATTTTATTTGTTATTATATGAATTATGTCGTGTTGAGCTTCCTCCTTCTTTAACCATTGTTTCTATGGGTACTAAGGATACTTAGGAAATAAAACATCAAGACTGTCTTCGGAACAATGACTAAAATCCAATACTTTACAGACGAAAACAAAGTCTCCTATAAAGACAGATGGAGTTCACAAACTCAGCTACTCCGAATATGACAAGGCGGGTACAAGCCAGATAGAATGGATCTCCAAAAGGATCTGTGAACATTTCCGAGCGTGGAAAACTCGGCCATCCGGACAAATTGGCAACTGTCGACCAATCAATTGATGCCGGTCATTACATTATATTGATTCCTCAAGTTCTGTAAAGACTCAAAATATATCAAGAACGCCTAATTGAAAGGGGCAATTGAAATCCTCGACAATCTCAATAATATTAATAGAAATGTTAAGAAAAGGATAAATAGTTTATCCGGTTCTTGACTGCTGCACCAAAACTAAGCACCGAAGACCACATTAATTACACTAACTATCTTCTGAAATACCGACGCCAAAATACTTTGTCGATACTAATTATAAACTCCACTTTACATAGTAAGTTAGGGAGTGCATTACACACATACGGATAACAGTTTCAAACTATTCTGAAAATAATATATTAGATCCTTTTAACATCAATGCATTTATTCCTCCTTGGTTAAACTGTTGCATGGAAAAAATATATGAAAATTGTTGCATGGAAAGCATTGAATAATCATTTTGTTCAGGCAGGAAATGCTGTGTTTTCGTGCTTGAAAAAATCTAGCGTTTTAGGAAAAGAAACACATTTTCTCTGATGCATTTTTTTATTGTTCTGAAGTATCATCAAACATGTTAATAAAGTTTTTTCGTCTGTCTGTGAGTGATTGTATCTCTAGTTCAATGAACTCGAATTTATATTGAATTTAACTGTAATTTTCACAATTGGAACTGATTGTGTTAAGAATTCAGGTAAGCCTATAGGTAGGTAAAATATAATCTCGTGTCAAGAATCAAGAATTCAGACAATCCCATGATTTTTTTTAACATTAATTCCACGCAGGAGGCCCTGAGAAAAATAATTTCCCTCAGGGCCTATGTCATCTTTGAGGATGCTGTGTGGAGGGTTTTTCTATCGAAAGTAATGAGTGAACCTGGATCTTGAAGATACCCTTATTACAGGGGGGAGGAAACCTCCGAGGAACCTAGCCGAGCTGTTGAACTCAAGAAAGATCCGTTCTTATGTGACAGATGTCAACCGTATACAAATGTTCCCAACTGTGTACCTGGGTCGAAGGTATCAATGAAGCTTGTTCGCCATCCCATTTTAATACCAGTACAACAAAGACAGCATGCCTATCCGATGCGACGCCTTGGCTCTAAATGTTGCAATTCGTTTTATATAATTAAAAAATCTATCAAACAGACCGCCCGTTTCTGCACAGAGTCGACAGTTTTTACATGTATTTTGGGGCTCCAGTCCAGAGGTGTATCTACTTCAACCGCAGGGTGTACTTATAATTTGTATAGAGTTAGCAGTTGTGCAATAATAAAGTATCTGCGGGCCACGTTACAGTACGTCCAGTTTCTGAGAGGCTAACTTAATCTTCAATCTTCCCCGTACCTAAACTGGTCACATATAGAGTTACACCAAGTAGATCAATAGGTCTGCGCTAGTAATCTGATAGTATTATTGTCCTAAAGCCCGTAGGCAAAATTTGAGAATCCCACTTCGATGACATCTTTGACGTCGCGGGTTACCAAAACCCTCTATTCCATCTCTGTACGCAAAAGTTAGGGACAAACTACTGCTGTGATTTATCATAACACCTATTCGGTTGAATTTAAGAACCCCACTCTAATTACATTTCTGACGCCGCGGCATATCTGAACCCTCTCTTCCATCGCTGTGCGTGAGTGTTCGGGACTAAGCTGCTTTTGTGATTTGTGGCCACTCGCTAGCATGCTTGGTTTCGCGTAACGCCGCGTGTTGGCGCTGCAGTCGTGTTGGTTCATTTATGCTGCAGTCATTGAAAAAATTTCAATGATCACAAACGACACAGACACAACACAGTGCAGTCGCTGTCAGCGGATTGTCTTGAGATGGTCGATCATATTTATGTGGTCTATTTTCCTGTCACGGTTACTTCGATTTATTATAAAAGTTTAATACATTGTAGGAGAATAGATTTGCTTTTATTGTTTTTTGGTAAAATCATAATATTATTTCAACCAAATGTAGATTTTTATATATTTAAAAAAATGCATTTACTTTGATAATATTTTGGTAAGAGTAAGTTTAGCTGGATTTCATGTAAAATTATTATGTTATTATTATTATATATATATATATATTAATTTCCGTGAACGTTTATATAAATTTTACAAATTTATTTCGATAAAAAGAAATCATTTTAGAGGTATTTTTTTTAACATTAGCTCCACACAGGAGACCCTGAGAAAAACAATTTCCCCTCGGGGCCTATGTTATCGTTGGGGATGCTGTGTGGATGTTCTTTTTAGAGAAAATAAGGAGAGGAAGTTCTATGTAGATTTATTATATATTTAAAAAAATGCATTTACTTTGATAATATTTTGGTAAGAGTAAGTTTAGCTAGATTTCATGTAAAATTATTATGTTATTATTATTATATATATATATTTTAATTTCCGTGAACGTTTATATAAATTTTACAAATTTATTTCGATAAAAAGAAATCATTTCAGAGGTATTTTTTTTAACATTAGCTCCACACAGGAGACCCTGAGGAAAACAATTTCCCCTCGGGGCCTATGTTATCGTTGGGGATGCTGTGTGGATGTTCTTTTTAGAGAAAATAAGGAGAGGAAGTTCTATGTAGATTTATTATATATTTAAAAAAATGCATTTACTTTGATAATATTTTGGTAAGAGTAAGTTTAGCTAGATTTCATGTAAAATTATTATGTTATTATTATTATATATATATATTTTAATTTCCGTGAACGTTTATATAAATTTTACAAATTTATTTCGATAAAAAGAAATCATTTCAGAGGTATTTTTTTTAACATTAGCTCCACATAAGAGACCCTGAGGAAAACAATTTTACCTCGGGGCCTATGTTATCGTTGGGGATGCTGTGTGGATGTTCTTTTTAGAGAAAATAAGGAGAGGAAGTTCTACGTAGATTTTTTATATATTTAAAAAAATACATTTACTTTGATAATATTTTGGTAAGAGTAAGTTTAGCTAGATTTCATGTAAAATTATTATGTTATTATTATCATTTATATATATTTTAATTTCCGTGAACGTTTATATAAATTTTACAAATTTATTTCGATAAAAAGAAATCATTTCAGAGGTATTTTTTTAACATTAGCTCCACACAGGAGACCCTGAGGAAAACAATTTCCCCTCGGGGCCTATGTTATCGTTGGGGATGCTGTGTGGATGTTCTTTTTAGAGAAAATAAGGAGAGGAAGTTCTGGGAAGGAAAAAATATGAAGGATGAGTAGGAATCTGGGGGTCGATGTGTCCAGGAGTGACGGACGTATGAATGCATCTCTCCCACTGCGCTACAAGGCGATGGGTCGAGAGAGTCCTGTTGAAGAGGTAAAATGTCTCCATCAACCAGTCTCTACCAATCCGAACCGCCACGCAATAGAGGGCAAACGCATGTGCCGCCAAAATATAGACAAACCTTACCCTATGAACCTGGGCACCCCTGCTAAGTCACTAAACATAGCGAACCACTTAGAGTTACCTATGGCAAGGGTGTTGATTATCCAATAAACGGTATTGGGAAGAAACATTTGTCTCTTTCATTCATTACTAAGAAGATACCATTTATTATTCGTGTACTCGCATAGATGCGAATCAGAGGAGTGGACTGTATCAAAATAAATATGAGGTGGCGTGACACAACTATTGGGATGGTATTTCGGATGCTGGAAGGAATTCTGGCTTACCCTGCTTTCCTAGTCTTTGTTCTTGATAATGATATCACTGGTTATCACTTGCACTAGTGTCCGGTTTAATGCATATTATAGCGCCGAGGGATGATTAATCACACACTGCACAGCACACATAATATCTCTTAAGAGTCGATGTTTAGTAAGGAGAGGTCCAAGCGACCATTGCACAATACAAAAGCAGACTCATTAATAGTCGATGTAAAGGACGAAGAGAGATGAAGGTACATCGCTGCACATCGCCAAAAACAGACTCAATACACATGTAGTTATTATTGCCCTCACATAGTATTGTCCCCTGGTGGGTAGTCAGAAGGGATAGGTAGGTGGAAGGAAGGAAGGTAGGTATATACATGCATAGTTGCGCCAACATTCCGCCCACCTAATTTTAGAATAAAATTAATAACCCAAAAACAGTATAACAACAAAAAGTAGCTACGGTACTATGTTATCAATCAAAGAAAATAAAGAAATTATCCTATAATTATATTACTAAATTATAAGATTATCATTGAACGCTAGCACACTGGCTGTCTTCTGTGTAATCATCGAGAAAGAAACGAAAAAAAAATAGAATGAAAAGTAAAATAATATCGTATTAAATTACAATATGAAAATACAATTAATAAAATTACAATATAGCACTATACAAAAACACAATATTGCATGACTATAATATTCAGCGTAATAGGGCAACCTATTACGGATAGCTCTACGATAAGAACATTGCTGAGTATTGAATTCAGATGAGTTATATAGTATGGGCGAGGACCCTGCTTGACCGATGAGTGGACAAGACGTCTTTACTTGTTCTAATTGTTTCGATTTGAACAATATTATTTTTCCTGGGATGAACGGCGAGAGTTCGATCTTGGCCGGGAGGCTTGTAGGCTTTCGGTCCCTTATGTATGTAGCGACATAATTTGTCATCTTATATTACATTAAATTAAAGAAAAAAATAGAAAGATTTGAATATCCCAGTTAGATATTGCTTTGCTGCTACAAAATTATGTCCTCAGTCGCGAAGACACCGCAACACAAACCCCGTCGATTTGTGAGTAGGGTTAAGATGCAATAAAAGCATCAGTAGAGAGATATGACACGATATCATGGTGCAAGGCTTTGGTAGCCATGCATACAAAGAGGCATAGAAATGCCTTGGCGGTTTTTGCTTCATGAAGTTTATATTTTAGCAAAATAGGTCCACCAAAATCGACGCCTACACGAGAGAAGAGATGATTAGGTCGGACATTAGAGAATAGTAGATCCACCATCATATGTGGATGTGTGATGGCCTTAATCTTGTGGCATGTGAAACAATTTTATAATTGAGATCGAATGACGGTACGACCGGACATGATCCAATATTGCGTTGAATAAGAAATGGGAGAGTACGCGGGCTTACATGAAGATGTGCACGGTGATATTAATTAATTAACAACTCGATTAAATAACTAGGCTTGGGTAGTAAAACGGAATGTTTACTTTCGAATAGGAGTGCAGAATTTGGTGGCATACCGCCCACCCTGAGAATACCTTGGGAATCAATAAAAGGTTGTAACTTTTGAAGGCTAGAAGTACACATTTTGTTGGAAGTTAAAAGTATAAGAACATTATGAAAATAATCTTCTTGTTCGAGTTTAACCATCTTCATGAGCGCGTTGTCAAGTTCTTAAATAATAAGTACCGCATTACTTAGGCTCTGTTTCGTCGTATTGGAAACGTAAAACAGACATTTGTTTTGCACCTAAGTGTCCTAGAAATAACTATCTTCAATTTTGATGATGGGGAATTAATTAATTTAATCTTACTTTACTATAAAATTATAATTAATCTTACTTAACTATAAAATTATAATTAATCTTACTTTACTATAAAAGAAAAGGATTTTATTTCTGCACTAAAAACTGTAGATTTAAGAGGTTGAATTTCCGGCAATTCACTGATTGGAATAGTTGATTACAGAACTTTGGCAGAACCGAACGCCACGGTGGTTTAGCTGGTTTAATTGGTGGCCTCATCGAAGGCCAATCCTCAACAGGATTACGGAGCCTCGCAAGACTCAAAGCCCACGGCGGCTTTATTGGTGGCCTCACCGAAGGCCAATCCTCGACAGGATCGCGGAGCCTCAGCAGACCCGTCAGCCACGGTGGTTTAGTTGGTGGCCTCACTGAAGGCCAATCCTTGACAGGATTACGGAGCCTCGGCAGACCCGAAGGCCATGGCGGCTTAGTTGGAGGCCTCACAAAGGGCCAATCCTCGACGGGATTACGTAGTCTCGGCAGACTCAAAGCCCATGGCGGCTTAATTGGCGGCCTCACCGAAGACCAATCCTCGATAGGATCACGGAGCCTCGGCAGACCCAAAGGCCATGGTTCATGTTTTATAAAATGAGTAGGAAATGTACATAGGGACCCATAGTCCGCAATGTTATCCTCAAAAATAACATGGTTCCAAATTGCTCTTGGCATGTTGTCAGGGATCTGAACAACACGGTTCGCAACAAAAGTTTTGAATAAAAATAGTGGCTTATGAAGACAAGATAAGACAATTGTCGTGTCAGCGAAGCGGAAAACCTTTTCAATTTGCACGGCAAAAGGTGCTGACGACAATATATTTTTTATATGTTTTGATAACAGCACGGCTGCATACAATTCTAATCTAGGGATTGTTAATGACTTTAAGGATACGACCTTGAATTCGGCCATCAACAACTGGCTAGAGTTATTGTTTCGAACGACTAAATAAATCACTGCTGCATAACCTAGTTGGAATGCATCAAAAAATTCTACGAGAATACAATGACTATCTAGGTTCGCATGGTAATATCGTTGAAATCGTAAGGGTTGCAGCGATGGAAGTTGTTTCACAAAGCTGATCCACGTAGATACGATATGTCGTGGTACTTCGGTGATCCGAAGGTTCGAAAATTCCTGGATAATCCTTTTTGTAGTAAGGATTACAGGAAACAACCACCAGATTGACAATATATTCCGCTTTGAATATACTGCCGAATTTGGTATCAAAAGATAATCCACTTTGGGATTCCAAAACACGCGTAACATTTTAACATTCAAAATTTTGTTAAAATTCAATATTGGTTGTAGATATTCAGAATTACATTCGAATAATTCAGAATCTTCCGCTTTGATAATGTCATTGATAAAATCAGAAGCGACTGGCACTTCCTCAACTTTCCAAAATATTTTCATTATATTATTTAATGACATATCTGACAATATGAAACATGACGTTGATGATGAATCAATTAATTTACTTTTCCCGAAATTAATATATCCGAAAACTATATTTAAAACACTTGGGTTACCACGAACGATATGTGATAAGTTGAAAAGTGAATGTCCATTTGACGGAATATTATATTTCCTTAAAGATAACACAAGCGTTTTGGCACAGCCCTGAGAAACGTGGCTATGGCTAATTCGTATAGGTACGTACGCACTGTGTTTATTTTGCATGTAAACAATAGCGTTACCTAAAGGTACTGGGCACGCATTGCTTACATTTCCGATGAAATAAGTGACTGCAGTCAACGACGTGTAACCACCTTCACAAGTAGACAATGATTGACATTCACGAAATATATTAAATCTTAAATAATCAAAACAGCGATTTAGTTGTTTTATCCGGTTTTTCCTTTCAGTAGGAGAAATAGTTAGAAAATTTGCACACTTGTGTATTGGGTGATTTTCTTTACATATAGCACACAAATCTTGAGAAGGATTTGTATTCAATAAGGATTTTAGCGAAACCGATGCCTTTTGTTTATGTATGTTTGTAACAAGTGTTCTAAGAATTCTAGTTTGACTGTGGAGAAATTCAAATAATTGAGATATCTCGGGTAATTGTGTTCTTGCAAATGACGTTTCGAAATGTCGCCTAGTGTCTTGATCTAGACAATGGAAGATTACACGGGGAACAAATTTACTAAATAAGTTTTCACAATTCATTGCAAATGAATTTTCAATATTGGAAACAAATGGTGTGATTTTATTCGCGGGTAGATCTAAATTGTTGCTATTATTTGTTGATTTTAATTCAATGTCTAAATTCTCATGTTTTCTTTTGGCACATAAAATGTCTGAATATAGGACCTGCATTTGTTCCGAAACTGTGATTATCTCTGAATAATCACCAGCTGTGTTTGATTCTATTAACCGATTTTTAATTTCAATATTCAAGGATTCGATCTCTCCTACCCATTCGGAAATTAAATCACAACGACATAAAAATATTTGCTTTTTCTTTTCATTGGAACTTAAAAAGGGAATTAAATTATGTGTTGTTTGTATTCTTTGTAGAAAACGATTGCGACGAGCTGTCAATACTGCAATCTTCCTAGCTGCCATCTTGCTAAATTTTAATATGATTTTGTTTTAGAATATAATAATTATTTCATACAATATTATTATTTCGCAAGTACAATATTACTTCGTATAATATTATCACACAGAAAACAACCTATGCAGAAGGCTTCAACCATAAGTTTATATAAATTTATATCAAATTTAATGAATTTAAAAATGAATTTAAATGCTAGTCTCATCCGGCTCGAAGGACCAAATAATGTACTCGCATAGATGCGAATCAGAGGAGTGGACTGTATCAAAATAAATATGAGGTGGCGTGACACAACTATTGGGATGGTATTTCGGATGCTGGAAGGAATTCTGGCTTACCCTGCTTTCCTAGTCTTTGTTCTTGATAATGATATCACTGGTTATCACTTGCACTAGTGTCCGGTTTAATGCATATTATAGCGCCGAGGGATGATTAATCACACACTGCACAGCACACATAATATCTCTTAAGAGTCGATGTTTAGTAAGGAGAGGTCCAAGCGACCATTGCACAATACAAAAGCAGACTCATTAATAGTCGATGTAAAGGACGAAGAGAGATGAAGGTACATCGCTGCACATCGCCAAAAACAGACTCAATACACATGTAGTTATTATTGCCCTCACATAGTATTGTCCCCTGGTGGGTAGTCAGAAGGGATAGGTAGGTGGAAGGAAGGAAGGTAGGTATATACATGCATAGTTGCGCCAACAATTCGTGTTTTTGTTTTTGATTTGATTTGATTACTACATTATTTATTTTGACTATATTTTATACTTGACGATTTTATTTTGAGTTTTAATTGAGAATATTTTATTCGAATTGATTTTATTATTTGAGTTTTAATATTAAGATTATTGCCTTTAATTTGAATGCCGATTTACATTATTAATTTATGGTTTTTTTATATATTGTATTGTGTGTATTGAATTAGAGATTTGATTTAATTATTTTTATGTAATTTAATTTAATTGTATTTATTTTATTTTGATTAATTTATTTTATTTTATTTTCTGTTTTATACTGGAGGCACTGCTGAAAACCAACTGCATTCCAGGAGAAATCCTGAATTGTAGCTGAACAGTGACCTTCAGTGTAATGTTGTAATAAATCTATTGATGAATAAATATTTTTATTTTTATCAATTTTCTTTTTTTGTCATTGACGTGGATGAACGAGATTTAGGTATGCTGAGTTGATTCTTTTCCGAAATTCTACTCACTGTCCGCGGTCTTATAATACAGAATGTCTACTGTAATACATCCACATATTAAATGTAAGTGTTTTGTAGTTTTATATTCACAGTTGTTATTTTTGCATAAGGGCGGAGCCTTATAAATGGTCACCAGCACTTGGCGAAATTGGGCGAAGGCCGAATAAAAGCCGCCCGCAGGGCCTAGCAGCAAAAACCCGCGGAGCGGGTTTTTAACTGCTAGTTATCAATATTCTGTAACGTGTCGTCAGTACGTTTCAATAGTTTTATGTATTATCATAAATAAATTAACCTTTATATTGAACTATGACGGTGAACGTAGATTGGAATTAATGTTCGACAGTTATAAAAATATTTTTTTCGTTTCCTCAAACACGACATTGAAAGTAGATTAATCAAATGATAAGAAAATTACGTTAGATTTTTAGATATTACGTTGTACAAATTGATACCTACGTCATAAATAATTTTGGTTAGAGCTAGTAGTTATGAGTATATGTCATAAGTAATTGGGTATAATTATTATTGGAATTTTAAGTTAACAAAAAATTAAGGAAAATCCTTTTTTCTACTTAAGTTTGACCTCCGCTGCCTAACTTACATAATGGGGGTAGTAGGTAGGTATAATAAAAAATTCATCATGTTATGACCAATATGTTTACGATGAACACGTACGAATAAAAACAAATAACAATTAATATAAGGATGTGTTGAAAATACTAATTACTTCGCAAAATTACTTTGTGGCATCATTTTAATTAAATGAAACAAATTACTTTATAATTCAATAATTCCAAATTATTGAATAATAATGACATCAATACAAAAAATAATAATACATCATGTATTACGGTACAATACGATTGTACCTCCCCAGCCAGGAGCATTTCTGTCCAGGTGCGACCAGGTACATCAGGTAGCTTTGCTTTGTTAGGGCTTGAAACACGTGCTCTGAGGTTTTTTAAATTTATTGTTTATTTTCGTCCTAATGGACTTTCACATGAACATTTTACATAATGATTACAGTAATTAAGTAAACTAGTAATTATTTACTTTAATCGTGAGGTAAGAAACATTATAGCAGAGAATTAAAAAGAAAATAATAAGAGTTTTACCCTTAAAAAAACTAATACAATTTAGCAAAAAATAAAAATAAATATATATATATATATATATATATATATATAGAGCTAAATAAAATATAATAAGACCTAAAATACAACAAGGTGTATAAAAGCTAGTTAGTAGGTAAAAGCATAAAATTATTTTTGTACATTATTTCAAATATACCAAAAAATAAGAATACAATGTAACAGGAATGACATCACCATGGAAACAGTAAAATAAAGAGATCATCATGGAAACAGTAAAATAAAGAGATCATCAGGGAAACGGAAAAATAATGAGGAGTGTATAAATAAATTTAGTAGGAGATGGTTTACTCAGATAAATAAAGCTGTAATAATTAATAAAGTGCAAATGAATAATGTTGCCGATAATTGTGTCGTTATTAATATAGTTTGTGAACCCTGTAAGTTAGTACAAACGTAACCATAATTTACACGTAAGGTTCAGAGTGAACGATGTTATAAAAGAATAAAACTAATAAAAGTTTATTATTAGTAGATAGAATTGAGATTAGTTGTCTTTTGAAACTTGCAAGATTGTCGACACTGAATATATCTATAAAGCCTCGATTACATTGCGCGCGTTTACAAGCTACTAGCCAATTCACTAATGTAATCATATTTACTAGCTAACTATCAGATTGTGAACAATACGAAGTTTACTAGCAAATAGTGAATTCGCCGGCTAGTAGCTTGTAAACTAGCCCCGTGTCATCGATGCTTTATTAGTTCACAATATTTATTCGCCAGGCTATGAATTCTGGGAATTGGTGAAGGATGGGAAGGAGGTTGGAGTTCAATCGATAGGTATGTGTACAAAAAAACATGCTCTTTCTCTAAACATAAGCCTGTATTGTCATTTAGGATGGACAGCGATAAAGTAAATGATTAGGCATTGTTTTTTTGTCTTTCTTTTTCTTTCCTATTTTCCACCTTTTCTAGAATCTAATTGGCTAATCTTCTTGATCCTTCTTGGCTCTCCTGAAATCTTCTTACCCAAAATTCACACCCTTCTTGTTATGTCTACATTTTCATCTTGTTTCTTCTCGGGTCTTCTTGGCTCTTTTTGGCTCTTCCTGGTCTGTTTTTGTCTCTTCTTGACTCTCCTGGAATCTTCTTTTTTTTTAAAGTATGTTTATTCAGTTTTAATTTTACAATATTTTATTTTACAAATCTTACGAAACTGATCAATTAGTTTGATTGTAAGAAATCTCTCATTTTTTTCTAATTATTTAATACAGTATACTTTTCAGTTTTACATAGTAAATACTAAATATAATACTTAATATTAAAATACTAATTATTAAGGCGCAGGTTTTACGGTAACATTTTGGAAATTTATTCAGTAATGAGTGGACATTTGAGGGGAGAGGTCGCGCGCTCGCATTGCAGTTCCGTCAAGCAATGAATGAGGAAATGGGTGTTATACAAGCAAAGAAATTAAATAATTAATTATTTTATCGTATAAAAATGAATGTTTCTTTGTTTGTTCCTCGTGCGGAACCTAAAGCATTTATCCGATAGCGATTTGTCGTGTATGAAATTATTTCCTATCTAGCGTTATGAAATTATTTCCTATACCATTTATCCGATTGTGATGAAACTCTGGTGAGTTGTTATGTGCACACCCGCCAATGTTTCTATAAATAATAGTGAGCTCTGGCGTCATGAAATTTGTAAAAAAAAATACATAAAAAATTAATGTTTCTTTGTTTGTCCCCTATTCGGTACCTAAAGCATTCATCTGAGTGCGATGAAACTTTGGCGGATTTTTCGTGTACGTGTACATGCCCTTGAAAGTTTCTATATATATTATAGTGCAAGTGAGCTCTAGCGTTATGAATTTATTTCCTGTACTGTTTATCCGATTGTGATGAAACTTTTGTAAGTTGTTAAATGCACACCTAATTCCTTATACGGTACCTAAAGCATTACTCCAATTGCAAAGAAACTTTGGTGATTTGTTGTGCACATACCTGTAATGGTTTCTATATGTAGTGCTGAGCTCTGGCGTTATAAAAAATTTCCTATACCATTCATTCGATTGCGCTGAAACAATAGGTGATTTGTTGTGCACACGCCCGCGAAGGATTCTATATACATATAGTGGTGAGCTCTGACGTCATGAGATTTGTAGAAATAATTACAATATTTCCTTCTCATCCCCATTCACCTTCAGCCACACAACATACCCCAATTGGGGATGCCATAGTCTCACTGACTCCAGACGGGAGCAGGTGGGACTTTTGTAAGGTATTCATATAAAAAAAGGAGTGCCGGCCTCTGTGTTTCCTCCTTCATACAATATGGAGCTCTTAAAGACAATTTTTCTCCGGGCCGGAAATAAACTTTCAAAAACAAAACCACCTTTTGTCATTTCTATTGCACGTACTTAAAAATATTTGTCCCAACTTTATTTTATGATCTCCCTTTATTCACACCCATTATTTTCCGGTAATATTATAAATACAGTTATTACCATTTTATAAACCATACAATCTACGTCAAAACACCATTAGATTCAAAGTCTCATTGAGTAAAAAAC
The DNA here is from genome assembly GCA_951813805.1 of Limnephilus auricula. Lineage (NCBI taxonomy): Eukaryota > Metazoa > Arthropoda > Insecta > Trichoptera > Limnephilidae > Limnephilus > Limnephilus auricula. The sequence goes on from OX638388.1 coordinate 39,223,883, forward strand.
GGAGACGTCAAAAAAGGTTCAGGGCGTAAAAGATGTTTCTATCTATCCATTCCATTGCTAATATGATTTTTTGTCTGTCTAGCTGTATCCATTATCTAGTAAACAAATGTAAATTTTATAGAGCAAGTGTATTTTTTATTTCGTACTTTATCAAAATGCTAAATGGTTTACCAATTTGGTGTCAATCTTACCCGAGTCTGCCCCATAGACGGCAAAAATTGTGGTTCGCTAGCGGGCTGTACAAGTACCAAAAATACCTAACTGCAGTGAAGCCGAGTTTTGATATCCCCCCCTTAAGACAATCTTCTCTCTTCTTGGCTCTTCTTGACTCTCCTGGAATCTTCTTGTCTATTCTTGGCTCTTCTTGACTCTTATTTTCTCTTTTTGGCACTTCTTAGCTCTTCTTGGGTCTTCTTGACTCTTCTTTGCTTGTCTTCACTCTTCTTTAACCTTTTGCATCTTCTCGCCCTTTCTTGGCTCATCTAAGCACTTATGTATTAATAAAATTTTCCATTTAAATTTGCCAACTTTAGAACATATTTCATCAAGCCATTACTCTTTATAAACCCCGAAGAGAGAATAGGGAACATTTAATTAGTGTTATCTTTGGATTGGAATACTTGGACTAAATTACTTACAATAAAAAATATTTATTAAATGGTTGCGTAATAGAATTGTAATTTGTTGGTGATTATAATTCACAGTATGCGTATTTCATTCTTTCTTATTAATTGTCTAGATAACAATGACGAAATTAAAACACGAAAAAAATAAATGGATTTCTAATACAGGTAAATTATTGCAAACTTCTGTAAAACAATTTACACGTAGATGTTAATATTAATTTACATACAACCTAAATAATATAATTGTGTCAAACTTTACTTCCATTATATTATATTTTACCATTTTTATTATTGTAATATTATACTCTTTGTAGGATTAATCTACGCAAACTATAGCTTTATTATTATTTTTATTGAAGAATTGTTCCATCAATGACTTGAGGAGAATTATTCCATCAATCTTTACTCTGTGCAGAAACGGGCGGTCCATTTGATAGATTCTCCCGCCTTAACAAACGGATTGCAATCTTTAGAGCATAGGCGTCTGGTGGGAATGTTGTCCTCGTTCTACCGGTATTTCAATGGAAGATGCTCCGAGAAACTAGTATCATTGATCTCCTCGGCACCGGTACATAGTCGAGAAACACGCCAAACGGGCGCTCAACATATGAGAACGGGTCGTTTCTTCAACTCGTTCTTGAGTTCAACAGCTCGGCTGTGGAACGATTTGCCAGCCTTTGTGTTTCATCCCTTCTACAACATGAGTATCTTCAAGACCCATGTTCACTCCGTCGTCTCCTCAAAAAGACACTCCAGACAGCATCTTATATGACATAGGCCCCGAGGGAAATTATTTTCCTCAGAGTCTCCTGTGTGGAGTTAATGTAAAAAAAAAACAATTTCAAATATTCTTAAAATGAATTTAACCTTAGTATTTATGGATTTATATTTGTACGCATTTGATATATAATTATCACGGCTAAGAGTATTATCGTGCTATCTTGTTGGGTTACTATTCCGTATTGCGTTACCTTCTTCTTAAGCCAACGTTTCGGTCTACATTTCAGAGCCCATTATCAGGGCAGATGTGTAATCATCAATCAAACTCCCGCAGCTGTCTCGACACATGTATATCTTGTATACAGGCATTGAAGTAGCACTAATTACCAAATTTTATATAGATAAATAAAAAAATATATTTTATTTTAGTTTTTTCTTGTTTAGAATATAATGGAAGGTTCATATCAATGTTCATCCAAAGGAGGTTGTTTAGGGTCTTAGAGATATATAAAAAAGTGTTCAATAAAATCTTCTGGTACATAAAAAAAGTATTGCGGATTATTTCTTATTAATTGACGGCCGTCCGTGGTCTAGTGGCAAGGCTCTTGACTCCCAATCGGAAGGTCGCGGGTTCGAAGCCGGCGTGCGCAAATAAATTATATTTGATTAATAATAATAATAATAATTGGATAATTTGTAGAGCGCCGTTTTTGTGAGAAATCACCTCAAGGGCATCACCTCATTAATTTGTGTTATTTCATAATTAATTAATAAAAATAATAAATACTATATTTGCGGCACGTTCCAGAGTGGAAGATACTCTCAGTATCGCCCTGGTGTAAGACCACCATTCAGAATTGAAACGTTGCTTAATAATGGCTTTAGCCGTGTTTAGTGACTAAATCTGAATAGCTAGGTACTCCCCCACCTTCATCTCCCCCGTCTCCTTCACTTCCCCACTTACCTACAGCCTCACAACATACTCCAATTGGGGATGCCATAGTCTCACTGGCTCCAGACGGGAGCAGTTAAGACTCTTGTGAGGAATTCTCTATAAAAAAAAACGATGACAATGACGAAATCAAAACACGAAATAAAGAAATGGATTTTAAAAACCAGTAACCTCACATTTATCATATTTTACACAATTGTACTATTAGTATACATCGGTTAATGGCAGCAAATAGTAGCCAGTAATAAAGACGAAATGAGAACTTTTTCCATTAATTTATTTTTTATGTCCCATAATGTGATGTTCAGCAAAAAACATTTTTAGCTAATTATTACAATCATAAAATTATTTTATTTCCTTTTAGTGACACTTGGCGTGATGTTGTCGCGAAATTTGGCCATATTTTTTTAATGTTCGGGATTTTACAAATTATGCTTGCGTTTGGTGTTCCATTGGAGTAATTTGAACAGCAATAAAAAATAACATTATTATTTTGATTGAAGTGCAAAAGCAAGTACTTGTTGGCTTGTCTGTAATTTGCGATTTTTAATAGAAGTTTCTATAAAGGTAGGGACAGACATGAAGCTCACATCAGAATATACTGTGTTATAAAGTATCTTTTCTGACACACTACGTTATAAAAGATTTCTTCCTACGGCAGGAGAGGGGGTTAGTTGAATTTGGAAGCGGCCGAGGGAATATCATTTCTTTGTACTGGATATGTCATTTTGACGGCGGACAGCGGCTCGACACGGCGCTCCGTGTAAAATGACCCCCTCTCCTGTTTACGGCGAAGGGGGGGTCGCATAACTTTTCTGATTCTGTTACGGAGAATAATAATAAATAGCGAAGACTCGAACCGCGCTTATAACACATGATCTTTTTACGTCTGGCGGGTCCGTATGGGATTATATGGCGAGCGCTATTGTGTTATAAAGTATCTCTTGATGTCAGCTTCGCATTTGTCGCCCCCTTTAATATAAAGATCGACGCGGAATTATTGATAGTGATGGTTTCTGGTAAAAGCAGTTTTAGAATTATCTCTAATAAACTCATATGTTGTATATATAATCCCTAGGTTAAGAATAATTTGTACCAATCTGAAGATGGCTTTAACAAGCTGAAACCGGTTATGGTCAATAAATTAAAGTGGCAATAAGTTTTATAATTGTTTTATAATAATATCAGAATTACAGTTGAAGAAATCATTTTAAAAGATTCTTGTTTTTATTGTGTAGTGATATATACTGTATCGCAGGACTGCAATATAAGAAAGAATTGCGAGAGGGCGTTCCAAACGATTTTAAACCATTTAAGTTCATTCACTGTAGACAGTTTTAGCGACTTTCAATAGTTTGAATTACGCCGTTCTTCCATGGAGCTACTTTCAATTCATCAATCAATCAATACTATTATTAGTGTTTGTAAACGCCGCTACGCGTTGCACTACCAAAATAGTATGATAGGTAGCGGGTAGCGACGATTGAGTCACTTGTAAGTAGCTGCGTGAACGAAGGGCGTAAGAAAATGTGTAGTTTGAATTTTAAATCCTCTATAGTGATTGTCAATATAATTCATATTCTACCCTTTCGTAGATGGCGCGCGTATAGTATTTTAAAAAATGTTGTTCGCGCATGTACACAAGCCATACGAGTATTAACAAATAGTATTGTAAATTAAAAAACACAAATCTTTCAAGGAAGGCTAACAAATACAATATTTCATTTGTGATTCAATGCAATATTGTATTTGTTAGCCTTTCTGGAAAGATTAGAGTTTTTTAATTGACAAATATTTTTTTTAATATTTCAAAGCATAACTTGTAAAAAGCGTTTATAAGTAAAAAATAATATATGCGCGCCATCTACAAAAGCGTAGAATATGAATTCTTTTGACATTCACCTTAAGGGGATACCCGGCGGTGATTTTTCCATACAACCGTATTCCCCATTTATCTGTCTGGATTTTAACCCTAGAATTTTTTTTATTCTTATATAAAATAGATATTAACCACTAGCGTGTCGGTACTTTTTGTTTTTTTTTTTGATAAGTTACTTCTTATAGAAGTTATGACCTTCCAAAAATCAATAAACTTGACTGGTTTAAACGCTTTCAAAATACGTTCAGTATACAAACTAGACAATGTTTTAAAAAAAGAAATCGAAACTTACAGCCATAAAATAGTTTTTTTTTAATGTAGTTGTTAAAAAAAATGAAAAGGCTTAAAGGCTTAGAGGGCTTAGTCAGTCTAGGAATTAAATTCACGACGTCTGGAAGGACCCACACGCGATGAATCGTATCGCAAACATCGGTTGTGTGCGAATTAATGAAGAGCTGTAGTGCCAAGTGATTCACTACGCGCTGCGTACTGTCCAGCTCGTCAGCGCTACGTCGTCGGTCGACCAAACGTTTGCGTTGCACTATGAAGCCTTAGCCTCACAACATAGACCAATTAGGGAAGTCAAAGTCTCCGTCACCAGACGATTGTGTGTAAGTAAAATAATAATCTAGTTTCGAGATAAAGGTAGGTAATTACAATCAAAATTTATAGATGAAATATAATCACTTACATTTTATATAATATCTTAAAGTTTTTGTTCCGATTTCCGAAAATCTCAGTAAGGATTCTTAAATGGTGGTCAGTGGTCATTTAATATCCTGCCAAAGTCCACAAGAATCGCGAAGTTTTCTCCGAAAACAGAGTAAAAATATCCATTTTAAATTATCATCGTTTTGTTAAGGTAAGACTTTTCCCATGGTTTTCATTATTTCGCTGGAAGATAAAATAAAGTTAAAGCCTATCCTAAGAAATAATGGCCGTAATGAGAATCTGAACAAAGTGGTCCCGCTGGGAAATTTGACTAATCAAAACGCTATTGAACTGGAATTAAATTGCTCCGGTGAGTGAATACGAAGTGCTCCGTCTTGCAAATATAGACAAAATTAAGGAAAAGGTTTTGATTAGCAGGAAAAAGTTGTCTTGGCTAAGCAACCTAAGGAAATGGATCGGATTCAATTCTTTATAATTGATTGTTATTCTTCAAAGCCAATAATAAATGGAGAACAAAAATACTTTTTATTAGGTTAGGGATTTTTTTCGTTCTTGAAAAATCGTACATTTTTTAAAAATCATTTATATGAATACCGCATATGAGTCCCAACTGCTTCCATCTGGAGCCAGTGAGACTATGGCACCCTTATTGGGGTATGTTGTGAGGCTGAAGGTAGTGGAAGGGGAAGGAGATGAGATAGAGAAAGGTGGAAAAATACCTGGCTATTAAGATCTGGTCACCAAACACGGCTAAAGCCATTTCAAGCAAAGTTTCAATTCTGAATTGTGGTCTCTCCTTATTTTCCCTTAACATACCCTCCACATAGCATCCCCGAAGATGTCGTATTTTTTTTTAACATTTCCAAGAGATAATGTTAAAAAAAGTACGATTATGTAGGTGCCTACATAAAAACAAAATATTCGAGTTGAAAAATAAACATGATAAAAAGAGTAACAATTATTATAAGCAATAATTATTAGCCTGAAACACTCATCAATATTGAAACCTCTCCCGAGAAAAGATATATGTCGCCGACGGGACTCGAACCCGCACCCCTCTGTTTGCCGGACAGGAGCTCTACCATTAAGCTACGGCGGGATACCTCCTACCCGCCAAATGATTCAATATATACGTAGAGTTTCATTTAACAATTATCACTTTTTATATTTTTTTTCCCCTGCAAACAACCAACTTTATTTTTATAAGTTAGATCCAGAGAAAAGATTTGCAGTTCGTATATTCCAATATTTGATTCATAATTAAGTTTGCTTTTATTTTGAAATTACTTAAGTTGCCAAATACTTATGATCTAAAAAATGTATAAAAACATACAACGTAACGGAATGACAAGCTTTTCTACACTCATGTTTGATTTAAACGCGCTTGACTTCAAGTTTCCAAAGTCTGGCAACCTGAAGCTCTATTCCTATATAAACACTATGGGGTGGTTTTTACTGTGGTCAGCAGTACGGCATAATGGCTAGTTTATCACCACTTTAATGGTCAAGGAAGCTAACGGTATTGGTTATCAACATTAATATTGAATGCCGGTCGTCATAAAGATATTAAAACCATATAATAACTTTCATACTATTTGACGCATACTTCACATTATAGGCTGGTTTAGCCTAAGATGGTGCTAGAACCAAAATGTTACATGTCATTGACTATTTTTTGATGTAGATACATTAAAAATATATGCTACCTCACTAGTTAGGTGGTCTAGAACGAAAACCTTAATAACACACACGTCTTCACTGGTTTCCCATCAAAATACGACGCAAAATATGCTGTTACAAAGTTAGACTTTCCTAAACGTTATCTCTCTAATTAACTTGCTTACCATGTGAGTAAATAAATTCACTGATATTAAAGTAATGAAAACTATTACATGAAAAAATACGAGTGTGCTTTAGACCACACGACTGAAGTAAATACTTCTTTAGTAATTTAACCTTATTTCCTTTTTTGCATCGAATAAAACCATTCCAATCATCAGTGTATAATAATCTATATTGAAGATTCGTTTGGATTGTTACCAATCATCGTGACAAATCAGTCGTTTCCAGTACTCCATTCGCTTATGTGGACAGCTTTTTGTTGGCTCCGACGGCGTTCCTGCATTTACCCTTCTTTCAATAACATACTCCCCAAATATACAAACTCATCCACCTGCTCCAAGTATTCATCATTCACAACTATCTTGCACACTGTTTAAGTACTCTCTATTTCAAACACCATGACTTTAGGCTTACTTACATTCATCATTAATTCAATCTTCATACATACTTCGTTCATCCTAGATACGACCTATTTTCAAAACCACCTATTTTTAACACCAGCCTGTTAAATAATGAGAGCGTGAAAATCAATGAATCTCCAGCTGTGTAAGTTTATGACAGTACAGTTGATACTATTTCAAAATCTATAAAAAAGCCAATCGACTAGTAATTCTAAATCTATAAAAAAGTTGAAATGCCATTTTGTTGAGTTGTTGTGGAACCGTAAAGATATTTGTATATTATACCTTTGTAACGTTGTGACGTGACGCATTTGACAGTCGAATATCTTAGATATTTTGGGATTAATCGAGCGTGGCCAATTTTCCATAGTTTCTTTTAAATGTCAATACCGCACAAGAATATCCACCACTCCCAACCATCTGGAGCCATTGAGACTATGATATACCCAATTGGGGTATGAATATATATTGTATGACTGAAGATTGCGAGGACGTGAAGGAGATGGAGAAGACGAAAGTGGGGAAGTACCCGACAAAACAGATATGGTCACTAAACACCGCTATAGATACTTAAAGCACCTTTGAATTGTGGTCTATCAAACAACACAGATTAATTTAATTAAATTTCTTTATGAACGTCGGGATACCTCCAGATTGCTAGTCCAGAGCCTTGCCACTCAACCACGGACGCCGTAAAACTACGAAATGTAATAATATCCTCAAAACGACTTTTGGCCGCCAGAAATTCCATTTTCCAGAAGGGATTTTCGCAACAAAAAACGCAATGAAGCAAAAAAAAATATTTTCGCTAAAAGTAAAGGATGTTCACCGTCGATATGTGCACAGTACATCGTATATAACACGCCTCACAGCATCCACAGAGAGTGCTTACGAGAGATATCTACCGCTTCCCATTCTAAAGGCGTATTTCTTTTGCTGTGGAAAATAAAAAGCCACACACTGAGAATGAAAATATACAGTAATTATGCAAAGACGATGTTGAGTGGCACAATGGGGACTCTCACAAAAGAGTTTCATGGAAAGTTCATTGTCAGATTTCACACCCAAGGTGAATTATTCTTTACACAAAACTGACAATTTCAATCAAAGCAATTTTAGTTCATTGAACTTGGAATAATTTCTCGCTGGAATAAAGTACATCACAGAAAACCGAAATTAGTATGTTTGACGATTGAATTGACGATTGATGCTCACAATCACAACACGAAACGGCAGTACAATTAATTCTATTTGAAAATAAATTTGTTGCATTTTGTAATTTTTTTCTAAAACTTTATCGACATCATGGGAAAGAATTTTGTTCAATCGGTTTCTTTATGCCTGAAACAAAGTCTTAATATTTTAGATAATTATTTTTACTGTGGAGATTCTTTAACGAGAAAACTTGGTAGGTAATAAGTAGGAAAACTTTTGCGTTGAAACGGAATATACATAAGGAAAGCAAGACGTTCTTCAAAAATAAACAATTATTGTAGAAGTGTTTTCAATGCAGTTTTCTCCTGAATTTAGTAGTTGCTCACAATTAGTATTTTCATAATTATCGAGATGTCTGTCTTCGTTTACATTTTTGCATAATGCGCTTTTATCGGAGTTTGGAAAATATAGGTATAGGTTTCATCGATATGTGACAGATATGATCTGAACGATGTTGGAAAGAGAAAACAAAGCGCTTTAAAGTAAAATAATAAAAAGTTAACCTCATTAGAATTAAAATGTACACCTTTATGATAATAAATTCTTCGACCGCAATTTAAGAGAAATTATAAATTTTTGTGTAATAAATTATTTTTTCATAACACGACAAAAAGTGGAGTGACAATATAGATTGCAATACATTTGTTTATTAAAATAGGCGAGTGTCCTTTTTTTCTATATCAATCAATAATTTTAGTTAGAAAAACCCTTAAGTTAAAATTTTTATGTTTGCATTAAAATTGAAATTATATTTCTAATAAAAAAATTTAAAAGCGTATTTTCCCACCTTTCAAAAACGGTAATTTGTTTTCGGAAACGTTCAGAATTATTTAATTTATTTTGATTTTATTACAAAGCGGAACTTTTCTAACCTTCTAACAGAATGTGCCCAAGGTCTGAGGTATTAAAAACGAGTTAAGTCTTCTGGCCAGAAGATTTACGCTACGTAAAAAGTCCTATATTTAACTAACTGTTACTGATTGTAGAAATGTATTAAATTTTAATACATTTCTACAATCTTACTTCTATTCCGACGATCCGGATCTGCCGGATCTGCCCTGATGATGGACACTGCAACGCTGTCCGAAACGCGGCTAAAGAAGGAGGTAGCGTAACACGGCATAACACCCCAAAAACAAACAACAAAAATGCTTTTGGCCGTGAAAATCTAAAAACGTACTAGACAAACATTATTAAAAAAAAACATTGCATCCACCGGTTCTTCGATCAGTGATACAAAACTATATGTACGTTTAATGCATTTAACTAATTAACGCGAGGGTCCCTTAAAATGTACACATAATTTTTATGATTTTTTTTTTTATTATAATCAATTTATTTTTATTTTTTATTATTAAGAAAATTTGCAGGACCATACTTACCTCGTAGGTCACTTGAGATTAACACTAAATATTGCTCTTTATTTAGACGCTCGGCTATGAAATTGTTACCAAATTAGTTGGGAGCACGAATTAACTATTCATAACATGTAATAATGAGTCTATGGTTGTTCAGCAAGCCGAATTATATTTTAAATATGGACGGCACGTGATAAATGTGATAATCTCGGTGGCGCTTGTAATTAACTTTGCACGTACTGATTATTTAATTTTCAAAATGAATGAACTTAATGAGAAATTATTATATTTTATCGTTTGCGTTAATAAACTAATAATTACCAACGCTCTAAAAATAAACAATAATATAAAATTATGCTTTTCAGTGGCGTTGCGATTGCCTAGGCAATCCTGTGTAACACACCTTAGCGGGGTCGCTGAGATTCAAATGGACCTTTAAAAAAATAAAAATTACTATTGTTTCAAGGAGTATTATATTTTATTTTAAAAACATATGTAATTTACATTAATTTTTACAGTTCAACAACAATAAAAACAAATAAAACCTGTATTTCTGATTGGATAACAAAAGACTTAACAAAATCACATTAACCGACATCCTGGACAACAAAAAAAAAACAGCACAAACAGCAAAAACCTCAACCATATTTTCCTCATCACTTTTATGCCTACATGACATCGCATTTTCGCGAGAAGACACCTCTTCCTCTTCCCCTCGCGGTCTAGAATTTGATTTAAAAAGGAAAAATAAATGATTAAAAAAAAATGCACTTAAAAATAAAAATAAGACAACCTGTAACCTATTACTGAAAACGGAATATACTAAAATACGTAATCACATAACTATAAAAAAACGAGACTTAACACAATACTATGTCAGTCTATTTAAAAAATGTGAAAATAATAGCAAAAAAACTTGAACCTAATAAACAGCATCAACAAGAACCAAACAAGCACGCAAAGTAAACCATATTAAAAAAAATAAAAAATGGTAATGAAATCATTACAGAAGACATCAAGATATGCAAATATTTTAATAACTACTTATGTAATATTGGCGTTTCTTTGGCTGGTGATAACAAATACACCCATTAAATAGATGATAAAATTACTTTAAAGAATGATAGTGCGGAATCAATATACCTACAACCAAAAACTGAACCCGAAATACTAGCTATTATAAAATCCCTAAAATCAAACGCTAGTGCTGGACATGATCAATTAAAATGTACAACAATACAAAAACTTGCCCCGCTACTAGCACCTATACTAACTTAACTGATTAACCTGAGCCTAAAAGAAGGTCAATTTCCAGACAGTTGTAAAATTGCAAGGGTTATCCCAATATATAAAGGAAGCTTGAAAACTCAAACATCTAACTATAGGCCCATTTCTGTCCTACCAATTCTATGAAAAATATACGATGTGATAGGCTAAACAATTTCCAAAAAAAAAAAAAATTCCTATTTTCTAAACAATAAGATTTCAGAAAAAAGTCTTAGAAATAGCATATGTGATAGAAACTATGTCATAGCAATTCTCGTAGACCTTCAAAAAGCCTTTCACACCGTGAGTCGTAAAATACTGATACAATTTTTTAACAAATCCTATTTATCAAACAGAAAACAATATGTCAACATAAGAGATAAAAACAGTCAGCTCGAGAGTATAAACTTTGGAGTTCCACAAGGATCCATACTGGGGCTAATTTTATTCCAAATATATCTGTCAGTTAAAACCACATGGTGTACTATTTTTACCTGCAGAGGACACGGCAATATTTTACTTCGGCAAAAACTTTGAAATTATATTAGAACAATCTCAAGCGGATCTTGACATACTAAACAGTTAGCTAATAAAAATATATTAACAATAAATATTAATAATATCTAAACCTAAACCTAAAAGAATAATACCGTAGCATAAACCATTACAAATAGAAGAAAGAGACCTACATATTCTGGATAGGGAAAAATATCTGAGATTATAATATATTGATAAATATTTGACATTTAAACAACACGTAGAAAAACTAAAAGAAAAAATCATCCCACTAATTAGTGTGTTTGGTAGAATAGCTCATCTTCTACCAATAGAGTAAAGAGGGGCTTATACTTTAGCTTAGTACAGTCCCACCTAAATTATTTAATAGAGATATGGGGAAACACATACTTTTGGAAAAAAAAACTTTTTAATTATAACCAGATACTCCATCAAAAAACTATACCAGGAATTGAACCATCTGAAAATAAGAACTTTGTACAGATAAATAAATAATAACATATAAAACACTTGTCTTTGAATAGTTTTTTATGGCGTTCCTATAGGAGGTTTTCGGATGGTATATGTACCCTTTTGGGTTTTAAATAGATAGTTGCTTCTTGTTATATGCTAGTATATCATATTCGAGATAAGTTATCATACGATATGGTAAACGTTTTTGCCATTTTGAGATAAAATATTTCTAATAGTTAATAAAAGATTAATTTGGTAAGTTTCTTTTTTAATACCATTTTTGTGTGGGCGTCGCACTTAACAGTTTCGAGTAATTTTATACCAAGATATTTTATACTTTCTATATAAGTGATTACGTTGAAAAAACATTCGGAAAAATTGCATTGGCATTAATGTAATTTTAGATGATGCTTTTTCTATGGTTATCGATTATTTACGAAGGTATTTTTATTCTACTATTGTAAGAATAAAAGGTGAGACGTCATACCGTTTTTAATCGTTATTATTTAATAATATTTTTTAAATTAAAAGGCTACATTCTCAACTCTAAAAATATAAAAAAAAAAAAACATTACTGTACCGCGCATGTTCTTGTGTTAGAGAGTTGCCACAAAGTTCGCCTGACGAGGCGTATAATTAAATTAACCCTCTTCCAATCGAGTTTCGATGTCAAGCTGTCGTTTAGTTACCGGTGTATCAAGGGGGTAGACTTGGAAGTTTTCGTCGATTGCTTTTGATACGTCGCGGTCGCGCCGCCTCCGACCACCTCGTACCTTTATTTATATTCTGGGCAGATAAAACATGAATAACAACTTTAAAATACAAGAAGATAATAATATATTGTTATTTTAAGGATGTCTGGGTAGTTCGTCATAGTTAAAGAATATAGACCCAACCACGAACGCTCTTGTCCAGGTGCGATCGGTACACCAGGGGGCACTGATTTGTTAGAATTTGGAACACCTGCTTTGAGGATGGGAAAGAGGTAATATTTTAATTTTATTTATTATATTTAAACATGGCACCAAATAAGCCAATATTGGAATTTAGATGGGTAGGGATAGAGGACATTATTGAGCATTATTGTTGTTTTTTTCTTCTTATGTCTTTCACCGTTCACCTTTTTCAGGTTTTCGTGGTTCTTTCTGTCTCTTCTCGGCTCTTCTTGCCCTGTTTATATCTTTCTGTCTATTTTTATCTCTTCATGTTTCTTTCGTCACGTTCGGGTTCTTCTTGTTTCTTTTGGTCTATTCGTGTTTCTACTTGTCTTTTAGTGCTTAGTATGGATTTCTCTTACTTCTTCGTGCTTCTTCTTGACTTTTTTTTTTGGTACTCCTGGTCTCTTCCTTGATTTGTGTATGTCATCTTGTCCTCTATTTGCTCGTTAGAAATAAACAAGGATTATCCTTATAAAAGAAATAATTTTTATGCACTTACCTCTTATTTTGTATGGCTGACCAATTTGTCTAATTTCTGTTGAAATGAAGTGATCACTTTCATCATCCTCCATGTTAGTGAAATTTCGAAGAAGTAACATAGAATAATTGATTGAAATGAGGACGACAAACTATTCTAGTTTTGTGCGGTTTCCCATAACATTTTGACCTTATCAAGTACATTCATTGTAAGAAGAGACTAGTTATATTCGATTATCGCTAAAGTGAGATAGGTTTAGCATCCATTAAAATAATGGCTTAGCTAAGATGCCGAAAGGAATTAGGAAAATGAATTTATTAGGATGAAGTTAATAAGCCCGATTAACAACCCTCGGGGCTACCTACACCGCATTACCTATCCCTGGAGTAGGCACGTAGCGGAGTGATAACGGCTACCAAAGAATATCATTAATATTACATTTTGTCGCAATAATATCTGATTTCATATTAGTAAACCCGTCGAAGAAGATGATTTAAACAAGTGGAATAATTAGAATATGAGTTGTACGAAATACGAACAGTTATTACGTTTATATTAGGTGATACTTTCACGTTTTCATACTATCAGACGTAGTGGGATATTTTAATAATATAATTTGGTAGATATATGTGAGTGTATAACACTAAAGCTTAGTAAAACAATTTGGATTTTCGTAACAAATTATGAATTTATGGCGCTGTTTTTCCAGTAGTTAGTGGTGTAATTAATGGTCAGCATAGTTGCCTTCAACGTAATTGATCTTAAATTTCACAGTCGTGTCAAATCTCCATAAAGCCTGATCACTCTTATCAATCTGAAACGGGTTTTAAAAAAAAAATTATAGTGAATATCTCACAAGAGTCTCAACTGCTCCCGTCTGGAGCCAGTGAGACTATGGCATCCCCAATTGGGGTACATTATGAGGCTGAAGGTAAGTGGGGAAGGAAAGGAGACGAGGAAGAGGAAGGTGGGGAAGTACCTGGCTATTCAGATCTAGTCACTAAACACGGCTAAAGCCATTTCAAGCAACGTTTCAATTCTGAATGGTGGTCTTACACCAGGGCGATACTAAGAGTGTCTTCCACTATGGAACGTGCCGCAAATATACTATATATTTTTTTAAATAATTAATTGTAATATAATACAAATTAATTAAATAAAATTTATTTGCGCACGCCGGGTTCGAACACTCGGCCTTCTGAATGGGAGTCTAACGCCCTACCGCCGGACTACAACGGCCGGGTTGATAAGTTGGTATTCATAAAAGCTTAAAATTATAATAATAATGTGGTAGAATATTAGATTGTAAGAAACTTTGATAAAAAATTTACGATAATGAAGGAGGTAGAACAAAAACTTTATCGGGAAGATTGGAAATGAGAAAGAATTTCAGAAAACCATTTGAACCAAAAATGTTCTTAGAAAGATTTTGTTACAAATGTAAATGTTCTTTAATGTAAACTTTGAAACCATAGCAATTTGTGCCTTAGCCATATTAAATTTTTATTGCTTCCAAGTTGTTTTATTTAGGTAGGTAACTACTTTCTATTTAAGTGTTTAGTTTAAAATATAGTTTTAACTATCGAAATTAATTTTTAAGTTCATTCTGTTCTTGGAGATCATAAACAAAGACATGCTGAGGAGGCTTACAGAAATAGGGACACTAACAATAAGGGTGAAAGTTTTAATTGTCGGAAACTATGAATTTATAATTATTTAAGTTTGGAGATGGAATCGGGGTTTGTTTTATTATTTTGATTTATGATTTGATAATTTCTCACAACCTTACTAATCATAACAAGAGATTACAGTCGAGAAGACTGTCATTACTTAATTAATTTTTGTTGTAATTAAATTCACATAAAGAAACTCATCGGATAATATTTTGCAAATAACCGTAAGGTTTTTTAATTTCTAACCCGATAAAAATAATTTTCCTCAGAGTCTGTGCGAATTGTCGATTAAGAAAATGAAGGAAAGGGTACGAGGAAAAATAGGAATCTGGGGATGCACGTGTCCAGGAGTAACAGATGTATGAATCCATTCCGTTCACAGCGGTGAAGGAGATGTGTCAAGAGAATCCGACTGGAGGGATAAAAGAGTCTCCCTCAAATGGCATCTCCCTTACAAACTGTTAGAAGAATTGCGACGGAATAAGAAATTATTTTTGAATTTTAGAATGCTATTACATTCAATTTTTATATGAAAAACTCTCTTTTCATAACTTTGGTAGGTTATTCCCATTAGTCTAATACATGTGTCATTGAAAAAAAAAAAAACTAATAATCTAAATTAAAATATGAAAATAAACAAGACACAGAAAAATAATAAAAGACAACGGTCGCAACTGGGACTCGAACCCAGAAACTCTCGTCTTATCGGGACCGCGCTTTATTCAATTCAGCCATTGCCACTTATAAAGGATAAATATAGATTATCATCTGAATTGGATAAAGCGCCGTCACGGTAAGACGTGAGGTTCTGGGTTTGAGTCCCAGTCGCAACCGTTGTCTTTTATTATTTTTCTGTGGCATCTTGATTTTCATATTTTAATTTAGATTATTAGTGTAATCTTATTATTCAATGTTATTACACTGTTTAAAAAAAACGTATAAGGAATATAATATATTCCTTATACGTTTTTTTTCGTCACGGTAAGACGTGAGGTTCTGGGTTTGAGTCCCAGTCGCAACCGTTGTCTTTTATTATTTTTCTGTGGCATCTTGATTTTCATATTTTAATTTAGATTATTAGTGTAATAGTCGTTATTTTTAAAAACAAGTATATTTTCGGATCATAGCGGATAGCGATCAATTATAAGTCTACAAAAACAGGATATTTGATTTTTTGAAAAAAAAAACTTTGTTCTAGCTCTCCTAAAAAATTTACATTTTTTCCTATACAGTATTTCAAATTTCCGCTATCGATATATAGATATATATTCTGGAGTTTAAACACGTGCCGTCATGATACATTTCCAAAAAGCTTTTAGCTCTATCGCTCGCTTCTTTAAAAAGTATATTTTCTTGGAAAATCATTATTCATCGTCATCACCTGCCACTGTTTCCAATTTTCTAGAAATCACACTTCACAAGCATACTATTACCTACATACGTACTAGGAAAATTGCTTATCTTGTCGAAACAGCGAGTCTCTGAAGGGTGTTAAGCCTTCGTGGTTTCTTATGGGCACCACTCAATAACGCGATTTATATATCCTAAAAAAACTAAAAAAAATCAGTATGGATTGAAGGCAGCCAACAAAATCAAAGAACAATATTTTGGAACTATCATCAGACCACGATAAAATCTTTTTTTTAAAAATAAAAACCGCACCGGGAACCATTTATTGGATAACCAACACCCCTGCCACAGGTCACCCCAAGTGACTTAGCAGGGGTGCTCTGGTTTATGGGGTGAGGTTTGTCTAGGTCTTGGTGGCGAATGCGTCTGTTCATACTGCGTGGTGGGCTGGATCAGGAGAGACTGGCTAAGGGAGACCTAATCTAGACTCTCTCGACTCCCAGATTCTTTCCCATCCCTTATACCTTTTCTTAACCAGAACTCTCCCTCCTTTCCCTAAAAAGAATTTTTACACAGCATTCACAAAGATGAAATAGGTAATAGATGCTTTTTTCTTAGGACTCCCAGGTATTGTAATAAAAAAATCAATTTTTCTATCATCTCTTAAGTTTTTGGATTATGTGTCGATATATTTATTTCCGTTAATTAGGTCAAAAAGGTAGTGAAAAAACACGCATTGGGCTAATGTTTTGTTGTTGGTGATTTATTGTTATCGTTTTGTTTTTTTTTCTCCTTGAGTATACTTCTTAACCTGAACTCCATTTCAATGTATCAAATTATAAAAAAAAACATTTTGCCAACTCGTTTAAATTACAAGATTTACCCACCTTCTCTTTCGACCTATGATCGAGAAAACCCTTTACAGGGTAAAAAAAAACAATCTCTGGAAGTTTGATCTATACAGATTTCAAAGAAGAATTATCTCGCCAATTTACACAAGAAATCATAATATTGAATTCCTGTCCTGGTCCTAGGATGAAATTAAATATATTTTCGAGTTTGAAAGTGTAGAGGTAGGTTTCACCAAAAGTGTGAAAAACATACTTTATTTTTTAGTTTGTCATGCCTTTTTCTTTTGCTAATGTTTCGGATAGCGTCACAATGTCCATCATTAGGGCACATGATAATGTGTGCAGATTGTGGTTTTGTATGTGTTTATGTACATGGAAGAGATACCGCGTTGAGCACGTTAATCCTCTTGGGACAGTTTTTCAAAATAATAGTATTATAAAAACCCTGAAGAAGTAAGCGTTGCTCACGAAACATGTTGGTTTTTATAAACAATAAAATTGGTAAAAACTAAGTATTTTATTAATTTCTGTGCACAGTAGTAATTAATGAAAATTATCAACCAATACTAATGAATGTATATCCCCAAACTGTATAATTCACCCGCCGTGACGTAGGGTCATCCCTAGCATGGAGGGTGAAATATCACAATAAACTAAATAAATAAATAAATTTGAATTAAAATGGTGCCACAAAATAAGTTTGCTGTGTTAGAAGAAAAAAATAATATTGATTCAAGTTAATGTGGTTTTCAGCGTTTAGTTTTGTTATTTTGAGTTTTTTGATTCCATGAAATATTTAGGTAAGTCCCGTGTGCGTCATCTTTATTAAAAGAGGATTTTTTTTATTTCTAATGCGTCCGTAATTGTGTACTCGATGCATTTTGGGTGCTTCTAAGAAAAAAACTCAAAAAACTAATCACGTTAATATCTACTTTTGGCAGTGAAACTCTCAAATAGTGTCCGAAAATGTAGTACCGACTTTTCAGTGGTAAAAACCGAATTATTTGAAAAGATACATCTTGGATCACACAGGGTTAACCAAGTAATATTTATTTATATATCATAATACGATACGCCAAATAAAGTGGACGGAACTTATTATAAGGTGACATAATTATCTTTAGGAAATATGACCCTTTAATAATAACTAATAACACACTAAACACGACAAACTGAGTTTAGTCGTGTCGGCGCACCCTCGTATCAATAAATGCGGCTTTAATACTCGGTGGTACTCATTAGTTAATTAGTGGAAGAACACGGGGAACATAAATATTTGAAGTAGGACAAAGAAGAAATGAAGACGTGTCTAGTACGGACAGTATGTCTTAGCCGCGAGAATAGATATTACAATAGGTACATCTCTTCATCATAAAAGTAAAGAAAACTAGCATATAAAATGTATGTATTCTCTTTGCTTATTAGAGATGGCAGCACTTACGTTTGTGGACAGTAACTGGGTGCTTCCACAGCGAATGCATACTAGAAAGATTTTTTGTTTTTATTACAGTTGATGTTAACATTGTTTTAGGTGAGATGTGGAAGCACGTCTCTTTAACATGATGAACATTGACAACACGCGCAAAACTACTGTGGTATGGTTCCAGCGCTCAACATATTATATTATTCGTGGTAATTAAAAATACATATAAAAAAAAATTGTTTTAAATTATTGTTTTACCACCACAACACGGGCATAGGCCTAGCGTGGTGGTCGTAAAATTCTCAAAACAAATACAATGTAGACTAACTTTGTAACAAACATTTATTAGAACACTTAAATCAAACCAAAACACCGAAGTGATAAATGAGCAATTTTTTGATGATTAATTTGATGGCGTCACACCATTTTTTCGTAATAATTCAGGTTTTTGAACACCGGTAAATTTGCATTTTGGTACAATACAATAACTTAAGTGGCATTTTTTCAAGCTTTCTAACATTCCTAATAATCTCCAATTTTATTTAAGAATGAAAAAGGTCTCGACTCACATACGGAATACGGTACTTGTTGAAAAAAAATCATAGGCTTTTCGAGACTGGTGACTCGAAATATTCAAGTTTTTAAAATAATTTTATTTATTAAAACTAACTAATAATAACAAAAATACTGGTATATATGTAAGAAGGTTATTATTGATTAAACAAATAAATAAATAACAAACCGGAGTTGCTTATTGAGCCTTATTTTTATACAGTACATACCATTGCGACCATTGGGGAATCTGAGTTTCTTCATTTTTAAAACTTCCTACATCTATCAATTAATTCTTTTACGATAAATTTAAATCCCATGATTGTTCTTTACGCTATTTACTTGAAATAAATACGTTCGAAATATCACAAATAGTTAAAATAAAGCAACGTTGTAAGTTTCTGATTCTCAAGAGGTTTCTCACCATCCTCTTAATAGCTTATCCACAATATAACGAATATTATTAAAATTAAAAATAAAATGCCAGCAATAGTTTGAAAACTTCGCCGACTTATCCAATATATAGCCACTATTCATAGGTTCGAGTACAGGATAATAAACTCCGACTTAATAAATAAATAAACCGTAAAACGTAAATCGAAAATAAACTTTATCCTATGGAAAAGCTATGGAGAGGATGGTGAGAAACCACTTCAAAAGAATTTAAGTAGGTAGTAAAAACATCTATTAAAATAGTTAAATCAAGAGAGTTTCGGTAATAAACTTTCGACCCATTAATTTATGTGATCAATGAAAACTTACATTGATTTCTTGATTTAATTATTAACTTAACTTAACTTTGGTAGTAAATACGTGATGAAGCAATTAAACTGTAGCTACCATTTGTAAACAAGCTTGTGTGGCGTGGTGTTCATCAAATAGGGAAACATTGATTTATTTGCTCCACTTGGGAGGCGAGTATGGGTACCGACACCGCGGGAACAATTTATTGTATAACCAACACCTCTGCCAGAGGTCATCCCAAGTGGTTATGTACATCTGGTGAATTAGCAGGGGTAGCCGGATTCATCGGGAGAGGGTTGTCCGGGTCTTTGCGGTAGATGCCTTTGAACACCAGCTGTACGGTGGGCTGGATTATACCGCTGTATGTATTCTGATGATGTGAGGAGCTTTTGCCAGGTCAGAGTTGTGGCAAATAACCCTCATTTATTCCTCCCTTTGAATTTGTTGTTTTTTTATTGGTCATCTTTGTTCTTTTTTTCTTCAACACAGTTGTTTTTTGATGATAAGTAAAAAACGAAAAATTCAAAATAAAAAAAAAGAGAATTTTGTTTTCTGTGTTAGTAAAAATCTTATTTTTTTATCAATAAAAAGTAAAATAAAACAAGTTTAAAATCAAATAATTGCATGTAAAGAAGTCACAAAAACTCACAAAAAATCGATCATGAAAAACGAATGTTTGGAGGTTATACGCATCAATTCAATATTTATATACCTACTTACACAAAATATAAATATGTTAAATGTCCCCGAAGGGGTGCGCAGAGAGGATGTATTACCGAATAACAAAAGTATAAAACATATTTTCTTCATTCAAACATCAAGAAAAATGCTACTTGTCTATTATTATTACTTATCTATCTGTATACACCAGCGTATAAATACCAAAAACGATACCTAAAATAAATTCGTTTGATATCTATTCCAATTTATTATTAACCGCTTGGGCACATAAGCTTGTTTTCACGACAATTTAACGTAGGTAGACATAGGAATGACGTATGCCCCGGAGGTATTTTGAAATCGATTTTAGGTTTGAAATTATTAAATAATTCACAAAAATATATAATTTATAATAATTATAATTTCGCGGGACCAACTGAAGGGGATCAATTGTTGGGTCACTAGTTAATACGTATCGTAGGCAATAATGTAAGAATTTTTAATTATACTGTGACAAAAGCCATTGAAAATACAAATAAATAAAAAAATACGAAATCAATGGATAGCTGGAATTTGTAATTGTCTTATATTAGATTTTTTATTAAAATGCTAAGTTTATCTCTCTCTCCCATTTGACATCTTCTTGAAAGAAAATTCCATAACGAGTCTCTGCGAGTGTCTGTATGTCTCTGATTTTATGGTGGGAATTATTTTCTATATTCTTTTTCCGAGAAAAAATATCCACAAAAGTTTCTTTAGAAAATTTAGGATAAATTAAGATTTCCGAGATAAAAAGGAGAGATGCTCACAATTTTCACGCAATCGCAACGGAATATATACTAAGGGGTTCTAAGGTCTTATATCTGACTTCAAATGCCTGAAGTTATGACTGGAGTTACTACTCATAAAGTAAAAATGTAGAGACGTGTTTCCCGGACACTTGGAAATGTTTTCTCATAATAAACACTGGCACTTTTTAACATTAGGTCCACACAGGTGGCATTGAAGAAAATAATTCACATCAGGGCCAATGCCATCCTTTAGGATGCTGTGTGGGCCTCTTTAGGAAAGGAAGGAGATGTTTATGGGAAGGAAAAAGGTGTAAGGGGTGGGTAGGTTTCTGGGGGTCGACGTGTCCAGGATTAAGGAACGTATGAATCCATCCCTCCCGTTGTGGTGCAAGGCGGTGTTTCGAGAGAGTCCTGCTGGAGAGGTCAAAAGGTCTTCTTCAACAAGACTCTCCTGATCTGGCCTGCCACGCGGCTAATGGGCAGACGCATCCACCAACAAGACGTGGACAAACCTCACCCCATGAACTCGGGCACCCTTTAATTCACCAAACGCAGCGAACCACTTGGGGTGACCTATGGCAGAAGTGGTCATCCATAAATTGTGAAGTGGTCATCCATTGGCATAAATCCCAATTTATTTAAAGAATTTGAAGTTTTTTAAACGATTTTTTCCTGTCCTGAGGCCCTAGCATGCTCGCTCTATAACGATCGATAGGATAACTATCGGTAACTTCTCGTCGTTCCCTAGGACAACTGCACATCGCTAACGTACAAATAAAGTTTATGTCGAATATTTTAAGGACACTTAGTCATTGTGAACTGTCACTTATTCGTTGGCGATCTGTAGTCATGCTAGGGAACGAGGAGAATTTACCGATAGTTATTCTATCGATCGTTATAGAGCGAGCGTGCTAGGGCCTCAGATATTCGTTTCAAATTTCGAAAGATTGGTTTTGTCCTAGTTTACATTTTTACGTAGATGATGATTGTAATGAATTTTAAGCTATCTAAAAGGGAAGAAAATGGAGCAGAGGAAGGTGGGAAATTACCTGGCTCTTCAGATCTAGTCACTAAACACGGCTAGAGCCATTTCAAGCAACGCTTCAATTCTGAATAGTGGTCCTAAACCAGGGTGATACTAAGAGTATCTTCCACTCTGGAACGTGCCGCAAATATACTATATATTATTTTAAATAATTAATTGTAAAATAACACAAATTAATTAAATAAAATTTATTTGCGCACGCCTGGTTCGACTCCGCGACCTTCCGAATGGGAGTATAAAGCCTTACCCCTGTACTACGCCGGACTGTTTACCAAGTTAATGTTTTTTATCATTAAAACTTGGTGGTGTCTAGTGAAAAATATTCTGAGACTTTTGAGGTTATAAATCTTCGACGATTGGACGATCCGCGTAATCAATATTTCCAATTAGTTACTAGCGGAAAGTAACCTCATCTGAGTTGTCATTATTTTTATTTACAATTTCAACATTATGCGACAAATGTGTTGATGAAGGTTTCTCTCGGGAAATATAATCTCTTATTAAGGCTTCCGATGATGCGGAAATAAAATGTATCAATTAACATAGTTCCATCGATATTTAAATGGATAATACTCCAAGGAACTAGCGTCGTTGATATTTTCGACACTGGTGCATTGTTGGAAAACATGCCATACACGCGCCCAACATTTGTACACCATTAAAGTTTGTTACATGAGAGCGGGTCGTTTCCACGATTCGTTTTTGAGATCAAGAGCTTGGCTGTGTAATGTGACTATGTAAATAATGAATATTGTTTCCTACTTATGTAAAACTTTAATACCAGATATTTAATGTTAAAAATTCTTGTTTAAGTACAACTACATTCCATGATTTTACTGAACGTCGTGAAGTCATGATTTTACAAAGCAGTTTTACCGGTGAATAAAATTCTGTCTAAATTCCCTTGCTCCTTGCACATGAGAATTAAATTTATATTTTTATAAGAAAAACTCTCTTTTTAACTTTTGAAGGTTATTCCCATCAATGTAATGTATCATTGAAGAAGAAGATAACAATAATAATCTAATTATTTAAAATATGAAAATGAACAAGACACAGAAAAATAATAAAAGATAACGGTCGCAACTGGGACTCGAACCCAGAACCTTACGTCTTACCGGGACATACACCTCTACCAATTGGGCTACTGCGATCTATTATGAGACTGTCACTTCATATTTCAAATTTCAGAGTGAACAATATTATCTCCGAATAATGTTTTTTTAATGTCTTGTTCATTTTCATATTTCAAAAAAAAAGATTATTATTGTTATCTTCTTCTTCAATGATATATTAAATTTATCTTTACTTTTTAATCACCCACTTCACCATATCCTTACGGAGCAAATATCTATCAATTTATATACTAACTTAAGCCTATGATTCGATTTTCATCAGAAAATCATTTCGATAGCTTTATTTACAGTAAGGGCTCGTAATTTGTTTGAAGGTATATTTCAGTCAATTAAATATAAATAAAAGAGCTTTCGTTCTTTTTCTCATGCAAAATCATTTTTTTATTATAAATCGATTCCTTCAATTGTCAGAAAATTTCATTTTGTTTTACAATCGAGCTTTCTTATTACTCGTTTATTCATACCTTTATCGGGATAGTATTTATTATCTGTAAAATGAACGAACGATTTCTTCGACAAAAAGTTCAGAAGAAGTTTGAAAGTTGAATAAAAACTGAAGAAATAATTGGAATTTTCTACTTAAAATAGGTAATAATTCTAGTGAAAATGTTAAATTTAAATTTTATTGCAATAGTTGCATTTAAAGTCAAGGATTTACTCTACTGTACTATGTATTTTTAAGGGTTAGCGCAATACCGTGAAACATAAATATTATACTTCCATTTTATACGGCTCGTTTTAATGATTAATTTTGTGGATAGAGTTCGTGGCGAAAACTATGATTGACAATACTATTAAATACTGATAGTTAAGTACAAAATATCTACCACCACGTAACAATGCGCAAATATTCTGTAACTATATTATTTAAGTTTCAGCAATATATGATATGAAATTAAATCACGCAGACTCAATTTTGAACCCGTAACCTCTGATTCCAACGAGCTTTCTGCGTTGCCACTGATCATCACCGATCATCGGCCGGTTTCATATCCCCAACCTCACAAAACTTTTTCCATTTTCCTAACACTTAATTCACACCTTTTTGTTCATCGTGGGATATTCTTTACTGTGTTCAAAATTTATTATTTCGCCACAAATTTTATTACTTTAAGTTTTTTCACGGGGACGTAAAAAACTCAGCCTTTTTCCCTCAATCAATTTTTCTATTTTTTTGCGTTATTTCGATTTATATCACAGTATCTTTACAGTATTTGTTTTATTTTATTTATAGTTAATTTGTATATTTTGTAAATAAATATATTAGAAGTAATATCTATGAAATAAAAATACTAATTTAAAATTTAAAAAAAAAAACTTATATCATCGACATTGCTATTCCAAATTACTGTAATATTGAAAAAAATCAGTTTCTGAGAAAGTAAGAAAATATATAGATTTAGGAAATGAGATTAAGAGAATTTGGCATTCTCAGACTATAAAAATATTACCATTTGTTATTTCAGCTTCAAGGCCTGGTTAACATTATTCAAACTATAATAACTGTACCTAAAATCATAAATACCTTTGTTTTATGGATACAAAAGTGAGAAAAACACATTTTTCATTTTTCAGTATTAATATAGCAACCCACTGTACCTACGAACTATTTTGTATTTTTATTTACCGAACATTATTAGGTGGACTGTGATGAACCGGATTTTAGTGTTGATTAAGAAAAAAGAAAAAAATACTAACATTAACTCAAAAAGTAAAGTGATACAGAGTGGAAAATATATTGGACAACGGAATAATTTTTTTGCTAAAAATTCATGGATTTAATTTTTTTTTAACATTACCTCCACACAGGAGGCAATGAGAAAAATAATTTTCTTCAGGATCTATGTCATCTTAGAGGAAGGTGTGTAGAGGTCTTTTTAATAATAGGAAGGAAGGAAAATGATACGACGGGTGGGTTGTGGGACAGTGTATCCAGAAATGATAATCGCATGAATCTATCCCTCTAACTGGGGTATAAGGCGATGGGTCGAGAGTGTCCAGCTGAAGAGGTTAAAAGATCTCACTCAACCGGTCTCCCCCGGTACTGACCCGGGCACCCCTGAGAAGTCACCAAACAGTCGCAGAGATGTTGGTTATCCAACAAATGGTTCGGTACCCATATTCAAATTGAAATTTAGCAATAGTTAAATAAATTTCCAACTTTATTGATGAGTTAAAGTTTGATTGAAAGATTCAGTTTTGAATGAATCTAACAAAGTACAAAACCTTAAGGGGTAGCTTAAGAAAACTAAGCGGTAATTGTTTTAAAGAAAATCTGAAATGTAAGCGAAAATCTTGATCAGATGATTGAAGTGCTTTTCTCTGTATTTGGTAAAATCAGAACCAAATGGCAAAGGTAAGTAAAACATATATTTTTGACTCGGTGCTTTTAGTGAAACGTTGGGTTCGCGTTTCATTCTGACATTCAATTTCCTTTTGTGATATTTTTGTGAGCTTCCGCATTGCACGATGTTTTATGTTTGTTGACACGCTGTGTATTATTTACTACGTAGTTTGAATTCCACGGGTGAGTAACTGAAAAACGGCTTATTTAAACACTTGGCTTAACAGTTAAAAACACACGTATATGAAATTAAAACACGCCTAAAACACCTCCATTCATGTGCGTCGTTAAAGAAAAAACTTGCGCTATTTTTCTATTTGTATAAATAGTTTATTGAATGTACCTGGTTGTTAAGTTACATTATTATGTATTTTATATATACTATGTATTTTCTTCAAAATTAATAATTTACGTTATTACGATAAAATAATATCCTAGTAATCTTAATTTCATCACATCTCATCACATTATGTAATCTTTCACAACATTTCATTACAACTCATCGCATGTCATCATGTTTCATCACATTTCATAACATTTTAAAAACCGCCTTTTTTTTCATCGCATTTCATTACAACTTATCGCATGTCATCACATTTCATAACATTTTTAAAGTCGCCTTCGCATTTCATCACATAACATAACATTTCATCATATTTCTATGCAATGCGTCGCATTTCATAATAATTTATCACATGTCATAAAATTTTCTCATATTTCACCAAATGTAAATCTAGAATCATTAGAATTTAAACGGTTCGACTAATAGACGAGCGTAAAATAAAAATACATTAAAAATTTTACAACGTGCCGTTACATTATTTTATTTTCTACGATTTGCATTAAAATTATAAATAATAGCTTGGCCACGAGTGTAACGATTTCTTTGTGAGAAAAATTGTAAAAGTTTACCGATGCTTTAAATTCACGGTAAAATTATTGGGTTTGTAAGACAAAATAAAACTGAAAAAACTTATTTTCATATCGTTAGATTGATGATGACTAGCAAATAGCAAATGTTTAATGAAATAATGTGGTTGCAAAAGTCACGATTAAATACATTGCACATTGATAATACAATATTATTACTGTGCTGACGCAAACGGATTTTGAGTGAAAAAGAGAAAATGTATAGAAACCGACATTTTGATTACACGCTTTCTTAAATTGAAGTAATTAAACAAAACTTTGAACTAGATATACCCTAGCTTACATTACAGCGTGCAGTCTAAAATATAGAGCGCATTGAACACTTCTGGTCGGGTTAATAATTATTGGCGTTCAAAGTTCACCAACAAAGTTAAACATGGCGGGTAACGTGCAACAAAGGGAAGCGAGTATGTGAACGTGATCCATAGAAAGAAAAAAGCTCTACAATGGGGGAGAAACTTCTTAAAATTAG
Organism: Limnephilus auricula; assembly: GCA_951813805.1. Taxonomy (NCBI): domain Eukaryota; kingdom Metazoa; phylum Arthropoda; class Insecta; order Trichoptera; family Limnephilidae; genus Limnephilus; species Limnephilus auricula. The sequence goes on from OX638388.1 coordinate 39,251,170, forward strand.
AGCAAACTTAATAGTATGTACTTGCATATAATTCACTAAGCATTTAGATGAACATAAGCTATTTTAAAAATGGTTTCAGTAGTTTTATCGAGGTACTTTATAATTTTATCATCCTGTCACAATCACATTATTCAACGAATAAAGGTTTTTCATTGTAGTTATTATCTTAATGAAAACTTAATATGAGAATTAAACGAAAAAAACATTCACTTTGTGATACACCACTTTTATTGAATTAATAAATGACAGCCTACCAGGTTTTCGCGTATCTCAAGCTTCATCATGGTTTATAATATACGACATATAAATAAGAAAATAACACAATAGGAAAAACAAATTATTATAGGATGGGTAGTAGGAACAAATTAAATATGGGATTGTCAGATAAATCTATTTAAATATTTATTAATTATGTTTGAGTTATAATTTCAATAATTAATGGAGTCATTAACTGAACCTAGTCAAGTGGAAACTTTAACGTTCATGTAATATATTTAATTTTTTTGATGTATTTGATTTCTTGATTCCCTTTTCAAAAGCGGTGCTACATTTTTATTCGATTAGTGTGAACTTATATTGGATAGAGGTTGTAATATTTCAAGTTTACAATCATTCGAATGGAAATTTCTTCTTTTGTAATGCAAAGATCCCGTGGCAATTTTTTTATAAAACACCTTTCTCCACAAAAACTTACAATCTACAATTATAAAATTCTGTCAATTTAGTTAGTTATATATAAAGCCTCAACTCTTATAAAACCTTCTGAAATTCTAAGCGAAAAAAATATTGAAGCCTATCTTATTCAAAATGAAACTCAGAAAGAATTATGCGTTATTTTAGGATCAGAGATTAATGGTTAAAACGTTTGTAACAATATCGAGGAAAGCTTGTAGAAATAGTTTATGTTTCGCAAAACATTATTTGTCCTGAACAACGTAAGCATTATTGTGAACACATAAATAATGGAGAATCTTTTGTGCGTTGATTTTCTATTGATACAAAAGTCTGAAATTTAATACAAAATCTGTTCACTGTTTCGGAAGGTGTAATCATTGACGCTTGTCCTCTTGTCTCTAATGCCAAGGATTTATCATCCAATTTGGTTCACCCTTTTTGAATTAAATGCGTGAAAACATTCAATTCAATTAACTGCTGAATTTAAGAGGGTTGGATGATTTTTTATGGTTTACTTTCCGGATCGAATTTAACTACAAAAAGGGATTTATCGACTTGTCGGAATATTTTATAACGTATTTTACAAGCGTACAAACCTATTCTTATGGTGATTTCAACAAAAAAATCACCCGTTTGAATTCGAAACATCTTTTGTATAGTACAAAAGGCAAATGGCACACGAGTAATTACATTGATAAAAAATACACAAAAACACGAATTACTACTTTTTAAAAGGCGAAATGCGATCCAAATAAGAATAAAAAAAATTCAACATGGAAGTAATAATTAGCGTTAGGGTCTTGGCATTCCTAATGTGGGTACGTTGTGAAGCTGCAGAAAGTAAAGGGAAAGGTGTTGGAAGGAGAAGAAGATGGGGAAGTAACTGGCTATTCTGATCTGATTTCCAAACACGATTACAGCCATTTCAAGCAAATTAATGATTCTGAATCTTGGTTCCTCATCGGGTCAATACCGAATAATACTGCGCATTTTTTTTAATACTAATTTTCTTTGCGAGAATGCAAAAATAAATTTACATTTCACGGTAAATATTGGATAAAGGTGGCAACAGTCAATACGCACTTTTTTGAAAAAATCTTTTGATTCACCTTAATTACATTAAAACACAACTATTTACATTGGGGGAAGTGGAAAATATTTCATTTTAAATCTGTGAAAGGAGACCGACATTTTCAAACATTTTTGTCAAATGTCATTTTGTTATGTTGGTTTTTTTTTTATAGAGAAACCTCACATGAGTCCCAACTGCTCCCTTCTGGAGCCAGTGAGACTATGGCATCCCCAATTGGAGTATGTTGTGAGGCTGAAGGTAAGTGGGGAAGGGAAGGAGATGGGGAAGAGGAAGGTGGGAAAGTACCTGGCTATTCAGATCTAGTCACTAAACACGGCTAAAGCCATTATTAAGCAAAGTTTCAATGCTGAATGGTGGTCTTACACCAGGGCGATACTGAGAGTATCTTCCACTCTGGAACGTGCCGCAAATATAACATATATTATTTTTATTAATTAATTGTGAAATAACACAAATTAATCAAATAAAATTTATTTGCGCACGCCGGGTTCGAACCCGCAACCATCCGAATGGGAGTCAAGTGTCTTACCACTCGACCACGGACGGTCGTCATATGGTATTCTTGATACTAGATACTATACGGAGAGATGCTAGAGCGAAGCGTAGCAGAGACTTCATGGGAATCTGGCGTTAAAAATCACAATAACAACGAAAGGCTAGTAGACACAAAATCGCGCGGGCGTTTTTTTTAATGTAAAAAACTGAAATTCCGCCTAATTATATAAGTACTTACCCAATTCGCAGGCTTGAATTTTTTTTTTCATAAATTTTTTTTTCTCAGTAAACTTTTTTTGTGATGATACAGCGCCTATTCATTTTATTTCCAAAACTCCGGTAAATTAGTGTTAACATAATACAACGCCCAGATTTCGTGATAACTTCAAAATCTTCTAGCCGCTCATTATACATAAAAATGTATCAGGAATACCAACATACTAAAGTTACAGCGAATGATTACAATATGGCCAAAATCTCACGAGATGAAGTTAATTTTAATTTTACGCGAATGAAATTTAGAATGAAATATTTTCCACTTCCCCCGATGCAAATAGTTGTCTTTTAGTATAATTAAGGTGAATTAAAAGATTATTTAAAAAAGTGCATAATAACCGATGCCAGCTTTATCCAATAATTACACATTTCACTTACATGCGTTTTGAAGGCCTCCGGCTGGGCAGTTTGCAGTTAATTGCCCGATAATAATTTTGGACTTGACAATAATGATGTAGAAAAATAGAACCAAATTAAAGGAAAATAAATTAATCAATAGCATAATAAAGAAATAGTTTTGACTGACGGAGAAATAAACTGACATGCGTCGAAGGAAAACGTTGAAATGTGAACAGTCGTTTGCAGCCCTTACTGAATCCGAGTGTATAATAGTATATATTAGGGTTGCAACGATTGCTACTTACGATATACAGGTTGTCCGGGGGTAAAGTGCCTTAACTTCGGTAGGCGATTGATTCTACATGATAGTTGGAGTAAAAAAGTTTTCCGAAATTTCAACTTTTTTTTTTTTTATAGTTGAAATTTCAAAAACTTACTCGATAAATTTGCTGTGAGCGTATCGTATTGACCCGTATCGTAACATCGTAAAATAATAAAAGAAAGTTAAGGTTAATATAGATTTAAATTTATTATATTAAAAACAACATTAAAAAATTATTAAATGAATTAATTAATTATTCTACAGGGCGTGGCATTAGCTCGAAGAATACAAATTATAATAATAAACTGAAAAATGTGACGTAAATTATAAAATTACATTTTACTGAATCTAGGTCAAAATAAGAATCTAAATTAGTAAAATGGAAAAGATCTTATTTTTAAATGAATAAGAAAACATTACTGAGTTAAAAAGAAGGATAAATCATAATTAAAAGTGAAGCTAAAACTACATTACATTTACGAAGTTTCTTGTAGCGCCGGCACCCGTTCCAATTTTCCAAGCGTTCGCAGGTGTGTCCTTGAAGATTCAAAATGATTCGGTCGCCGTGCCTCGCGGCTCTTAAGGTCCTGGTCACATGGTCACACGTCTAGTGATGTACATAAAGCGTTGCGATAGGGATGTAATTTCAACCCGCTACAAACAGTGTTTACGAAATTAATATGGGTTAGAAATCTACGATGTCAGGCGAGTGTAAGTAGACAAAATGCTAGGAAATTAGGCGAAATGAACATTGTTTCCATTCAAATTTGCATGGAAGGCATTTCTAGTTTTCTCCTTTATACAATGTTACAATGTCTTATTACAACATTCTTTCAAAACTGAGTAAATCAGTAACGTTTTGTTAATGGCGACAGTTTTGTTTTCACCGAATTGCTAAGAAGTTTAATTTGTCAAAGACATAAGTAAGATGCTCCATTTAATTTAATGTTCTTGTTGCTTTATATACTATACAGTGTTGAGTTGAAATTACAGCAATGTAAACATTTTTTATCCAACCGCTAACTGTCAAAACCTTGTCCTGTAAAATGACGTATTTATGTGTTTTTTGGTCGCTTTTTTTAATATATTTGTATACCAGTGTAATAATGATGAATTATCAATGATTTTAATAAAGCATTAATCGAGTTAATTATTATTGCAACATAAAGATAATTAATGAATCTGTATGGTGTAATGCAGTTTTTTTTGGTAAGTGCATTAAAATCATATTTTATTAATTTAATTTCGTTTTTCAAGAACAAAATTTCTTACAAAAGTTTTTTTCTTTGGAATCATTTCAACTCTTGAGAACTTATCAAAATTCAGTTTTATTATAAATATTTCTATATGGGATTATTAATTAGACTATTTAGAAGAAACTATATAGAAAATAATAGTATAATAAAACAAAATTAAAACTTTTTCCACTTTTAATTTATTGACCGTAATCGGTTTCAGCTTGTCAAAGCCATCTTCAGACTGGTGAAAAATATTCTTAACGTAGGGATTTTATACAAAACATATTTTGGAGGGGTGAAGGAAGGGAGGGGGAGGGTGGTCTACAGGGATTTTATTCAATTATGGATTTTATTACATTTGTTGTTAAGTGGTCTTGAGTGTCCAACTATCTAATTATTTTTTTGGTTATTCCCAGTAGGCTAATTACATAAGGTTGGTAGCTTACATACTTTAGTATTGTTTGGGAAATACCTTACAAGTAATGTGAATTATTAGCACCTAATTTTATTGTTGTCAAGTCTATTATTAATTACAAAATCCCTGTAGACCACCCCTCCCCCCCCCCTCATTCCCCCCTCCCAAATATGTTTTGTATAAAATCCCTAGGTTAAGAATATTTTTCACCAGTCTGAAGATGGCTTTGACAAGCTGAAACCGATTACAGTCAATAAATTAAAAGTGGAAAAAGTTTTAAATTTGTTTTATTATACTATTATAATGGAATTCCACCACGAATTATCAGTTTCAAAAATAGATATATTATATAGAAAATATTTAATATGGACGCAAAATTAAAGTTGCCAAGGCAGTTTTTAACTAAAAAATATATCCTTTTGGAATGTTTATGATTTTTTAATCATTTTTTTATTAATCTTACAAATTTAGGATTATTATTAAAATATAGGTGAACTCCTTAGATGTATAGCCCTATAAATTGTTTATATCTTAACATACACATATGTGGAGTAATGATTTTTTTAATGTAGGCGGAAAATTTGAAAATTAATTTGCAAACGTGGCGAGCAATCGAGGCAAATTTATTTATTTCGCGGGATCGCACGAGTGGTTATTAGGATTTGGGAAGAATTTGTTAGAAAACTACCAAATAATTCATACCTTTTAGTAATCTTCGGAAATAGATAGTGATGTTTAAATTTTGCCTATTGTGAAAAACGTAGGTATTTTACAATTGAGGAGGCAAGAGCATTCCTGAGATGTATGGCGTATTCATGCATTGAAAATTACAGGGTATTTATTGTCATTGAATGGTTAATTGAATAATGACTTGGTTACAATAAAGATTGCATCTCTCATAGAAGTCTCGTTGTCAGTCATTTTGATCCATTAACCTTCAACTATTCATAGATTTTTTTTACATTAGCTCTACAAAAGAGGCCCGGAGGAAAATAATTCCCCTCTGGGCCTATGTCATATTTGTGGAAAGCTGTATGGAGGATATTTTTAGAAAAGTAAAGAGGTATGAGGGATGGGTAAGAATCTGAGGATTGTTGTGTCCTGCAATAACGAATCCAACCCTCCCACTTCGATGCAAGGCGATGGTGAGATGAAAGTCCTGCTGGAAAGATCAACAGATCTCCTTCAACCATTCTCCCCCGGTTCGGCCTGCCGCGCAGTTGGTGGGCAGACTGAGACTTTGGTGTAAATGACATTATCCAATTGTTTTGATTTTCTCAAATTTCGTTATACAAACTAATGATATAATGATTTGCGTGCAATTTATATGCAGTGAGTTTTAGTAATTAGATTCCCATTATGAACAATACAATACATTGTCAAATTTCTTTTCATGAATTTAAATTTCGCACGTCAGTAAAATCCTCATTATTATTATTAGGTACCACCATTTTGTGGCTCAATATCCGACATAGAGCATTTTTTTAATGTGCCCCAACTGCTCCTATCCGGATCCAGTAAGACTATGGCATCCCCAATTGGGGGAACATTGTTAGGCTAAAGATAGTGCGGAGAGAGAAATGGATAGAAAAGAGGAAGGTGAGAAGTTCCTGGCTATTCAGATTTGGTCCCCAAAAACTACAAAAGCCATTTTAAGCAACGTTTGAATTCTGAATGCTGGTTCTGGGCGTTACTGACCTACTATATATTATATATTATTTCGAATTAATTTATCAGCGACCCTCGGATTGCTAGTAGAGAGCCTTACCCCTCGACCACGGATGACGTCAAAAGCAGTTTTAGACGCCTTATATAATATGTTTGACCTTAATGCTGATTATTTTGAGAAAAGCCCTTGTGACACACTTAAATTTTATAGTAGTTTTAGTTATAATTCCTATCATTACTCTTCCCATTATCGTTCACTTATTGAACGATTTCTATTTTTAGGTCCATTGGACACTAAAAAAAATCCTGTTTGTACTGCTTTTAGCAGCGAGCAGTAAATTGATGAAAAAAAAGTTAAATCTTTTTTTATTGCTATTTGCATTTCATTCTGAAAAACTACCGCTTTGTATTTCACGATCTGTCTCGGGATGGATAAGTTATACAAGAAATTTTACAAATAGGCTAATGGGTATGAACAGATTGATCAATCATCAATTAATCACCCCTAATTGGTGACACGTAACAATGCTATAAATGGGAGCTTTCTGTAAAAGGAGAAAATAATAATTTAATGTTGAAATATATAAACAATTGAAAAGTAAACATTTTTTTTAGCGGAGACAATTTCACTTAGCGAAACGTTTTGAAATGAGTACTGGTATCCACTGAGTTTATTTCATTTTTTTATTTAAGTTTATTTCGGAAACATATAGTTTTATAAAAATCATTGAATATAAAATAGTGAACATAAAAATATAAACCAGTAAAGTTCCATTATTTCAAAATAATATTTTGTTACGATTTACGGATTAGGAAGTAAGTAGTTAATTAAAAGTTACAATAGTACATAGTGTGAGCAAAAAATTATTAAAAAGAAAATAATAAAGAATACAGAAGTGATAGTTTTTATTTAGGTACTTTGTAAGGTTAATTTGACTTAACGATTTAAGGGAAAATGTCAATATCGCTTAAGGCATTATAAGATTTGCAGATACGTCCGGGCATTACACAATTTTGTACAGAAACACCACGTCAAAAAAATTTCTCCGTTTGTAAAGAGTAATAGGATTACACTGATGATTTTCAAAACGATACGAAAGGTGGTTCAGTAATTTTGTTTGAATGTTTTCAATTCGGTTAAGTTTGGTGTTGAGGATTCTAAATGACAGACGCAAATTCGAGATGAGATCTTACGTATGCCATATAAAGTAGTTCAAGTGTAAAAGGTTTATTAAATGGTTTTGTGACGCGTAGAATGAAGCCCATTTGTTTGTAGGTTTTTTTTCTAAGATGTTTTCAATATGATCTTTAAACAGTGATTTAGACTCAAGTAATAAATATATTAAGGTCTCTGATAATAATAGTATAACTCCCTTATAATTCGATCCTTTTGACCGCTAGCCAAGTGTGATATATACATTATTGCCTTAACTCCCTATTTATTGTTTTTGTTTTAATGTGCAGTAACCCTCTATGCTATTAGCTCCCAAGAGCTCATTCCAATCTAAAATTAGTACTTCCTACACTGACTCCGTATATAGAACTAGTTGGGTTGTGCCGTTTTCTGAGTTATTGATCTAAACCCTCTGGAAGTAGGTACCTTTCTATTCAAACATTTATAACACTGATGTATTAACTTCTTCAATAATAGGAATTGTAATTATTGTAAAAGTAGGTACCTACTTTGTGGCAATATTTTTTTGTATTAAATAATAATTAACGGTGGAAAGAATGCGAAGAATTTTTTTTATATAATCATACTTTAAATTCAGTAATAAAGTATTTTATACATATATACGTATATATTTTAACATTAGCTCCAAACATGAGGTACTGAGGAAAACTTAAAAGATCTCTCGGAACATATGTCATCTTTGAGGATGGTGTAAGGAGGGTCCTTTTAGGAAAATAAAGGAGTGGAAGTTCTGGCAAGGATAAAGGGATGAGGGGTGGGTAGGAATTTGGAGGTCAATGTGTGCAGGAGTGATGGACGTATGAATCAATTTTTCCCACTGCGGTACAAGGCTATGGTTCGATAGAGTATGGCTGAAGATGTAAAAAGGTCTCCTTCAACCATCTATACCAATTCGCCATGCAGCAGATGGGTAAACACATGTGTCGCCAAGACTTAGATAGATCTTACCTTATGAACCTAGGCACCCCTACTAAGTCACAAAGACGTAGCGAACCACCCGGGGTAACCTATGGCAATGGTGTTGGTTCATACCTGCCAAATATCCAAAATTAATTTGGTAACAAGAAGCGTTGATTAAATTGAAAAGAAAATTTTATTAAAATTACACACCCATCCAATCCAATATTCTGTATATTGCCAATATACGGTTCTTAGTTTATCCAAAAATAATGTGATTTTGTTTTTCTTTTATGTTCTTATTATGCTAATAATCTTTTTTCTATTATTACAGGTTCCCCTGCGAAGATCAGCCTAGAAAACCATGCGTTTGTAGTTATAACTGGACTCCAAAATAGTGAATTTGAAAAAAACAATACTAAAAATGTTTTAACATTGAATCCCTGTATCGATCGACTATGACAATGGGTCCCGTTGACCTCCAGACAATGAGCGTCGGCAACATGACTACCGATGGTGATCTGAATGCCACCAGGTCAATCCTGGACTTCGGGCCCCCCAACAACTTCAGTGGACCGATGGTAGAGGATTATACGCCTTATTACACCAGGCCCGAGACGTATATTGTTCCTGTTGTGTTCGCCATCATATTTGTGGTCGGTGTGGTTGGAAATGGAACTTTGGTCGTTGTGTTTCTCAGGCACAGGGCGATGAGGAACGTCCCGAATACGTGAGTACCTTTTAAAAATATTTAATTAATTAATAGAGTATGGCGCTCCAAATGTAAAGAAAATTTTAATTTAATCCCATATGGTATAGATTTTTTTCTGGTTGTCCGTCAAATTGTCCGTTTTTAACGAAACGTCCGTTAATTGCATTAGATTCCATGTCGGGTTATTTTTTTTTTTTTTTTTTAATTTAATGACAATACAAATTAAAAAGAAAATACAATATAAAGTAAATTAAGAATACAAAGTTAAGTATTTTGTCCTCAGTCCTCCTCACTAGGTATTCCTGTTCCGAGGTGGACTGCAGGTTGTTGTACGGTGTTGATCATGATTTCTCATCATTGTTGTTGGTTTTTGTTGGTTTCCACGAAATAGTTGTTTCTCATTTTAGTCTAATATAAAATAAATTGTTATTTTAACTGCGTTCCAATTTTCGTACATTTACCGGCAATTTTTTAATTTTATTATTTTTCGTTGAATACTTAACCACTCGAACAATTTCCAAAACCACGGATTGCTTTGCTGCCAAAATATGGCAAATATTTTCTAGAATCTTTAAAAAGTTTTAAAGTTAACCATTTTATAATTTTTTTTTATAAATCCTACGATTATGTGATAATAGACAAATGATAGGTGCCGTGCTTGCCAGAATCTAATTGGTTATATAGAGCTGTAATCAGTTTGTATGTCTCCATATTCAGATTCGGAGATAGGCTAGCTTTACACTTGTAAGTTTTTTCGTAAATTTACGACTTCTGGCCAATGGGCATATTGCAATATGAAAAACCAATGTACCCATTGGCCAGAAAGCTAGCCTTATGATTGTTTTTAATGTGGGCGGAAAAAAATCTAAATGATAACCGAATAATCTTGGGTAATCCGAGAAAAACGTTTTAGATTGCTCTGTCACTTCAGTGGATAACAGGAAAAATAATTGTAATAATATCGTATAATAACAGAATATATTGAAAATTATCTACAAGTGTTATTAGTTATTATGTTTTGTTAGGTCGATATAAACGTTGCTTAAGGTTCCAATATCGGTTGTCCAGAACTACCCTTCGTCATTTTCATTTTGGGAGGTTATAAGTAGCACCGCCAACCACTTATTAGATAATCAACACCTCTGCTATAGGACACCTAAAGTGATTTGCTACGTTTGACTTAGCAGGGGTTCCCGGGTTCATAGGGTGAGATTCGTCTGGGTTTTGGCGGCCGTTTCACCCGCCCACTCACAGCGAGACGGGCCCGATCGGAAAGACTAGTGGAGAAAGAGCTTTAGGGTTCTCTAACAAGACTCTCACGAAATATCACCTTGGAACACAGTGGTAGGAATGACTTTATAAGTCCGTCATTCCTGAACACACTGAACTCCCGATTCGTATCCACCAAACGTACCTTTTTCCTTCCCACTGGAGGAAAAAGGTACGTGGGGTGAGGAAGGAAGGAGAGGGTCAACCTCTCCTTGCTTTCTCTAAAAAGACCCACATATCATCTCCTAAGTTGACATAGGCCCCGAGGGAAATTATCTTCCTTAGAGCCTCATGTGTGGAGCTAATGTAAAAGCAGCAGTTTAAAATGTTTTCAAATAATGCTTCAAAAATCAACAAGTTCGCTCTTCTAAGAAATTGAAATCATTTTTTTAAATATTAGTACCTTATTTGTTTTGACTTAGAGAAAATCTTTTATGAAGGATCAGAACGTAGTCTTTAAATCTGCAGACGGATTGAGATAAAATTAATTTCTTTGTGGTGCGAATATTACACAGTGGTTAACGAATAGCTTCAGCTCTGTGATGGAAAGACGGAAAAAATGCGCGCAAATAAAAGAAAAGCGAAATCAGTTATTCGCAACCAAAATTCGTACCTATCTAAGCAAATTCAAATTCTTCGCTGTGAATGTAAAATTTAGAATATCTTATTATTCGTGCAAAAAAGCAGGTGTAAAAAAGTAGGAATAATAAGTTATTCAACCTAACCATTCTCATTGTAATTCTTTCATTCTTCTGGCTCCGCGAATTTTAGAAGTTGTATAAATATTCAGATAACTTTCGATTTAAAAATTCCCAAAATAACTACCGTTCAAAAATGTACTCTCGTCTTAAAATACACTTAAGAGCCATTGACCAGCGGCTGAGAATAAAAGTTAAAAAAATGCTTGCAACTGTACAGGGAGGTTCCAATGAGAAAGATCGATTATTCCCCATATCAAATTTTTAAAATTAAAAATTTAATATCGATTTATTCAAAACTTGCTTTAATATATACCTACATTCAAGTAAGAAATAAAAATGGTCAAAACTCATAAATTATTGTCGTGTATTTCTTGTAAGTTTTTTTTGATCATAAGTATTTATGATTTTCACTAATGTCTAAACAAAAGAAGTGCATAAAAGAAATCCAAAATATGTTAGTTTGTAAGTAAGACCTCAAAAAAAAAAAAAAAAACTAAGGTGTTTTCATCACAAAACACGTTCTCGGATTTATTTTTTAATGATTTTAATGTAACTAAAATTAAAATTCTGAAAAATGTTTTTAGATTATGTATCGATTTATTTTGCTGTATGATTATATGATTTGAAATTTGTCTTGTGTAATACAATATTTCGTTTGAAAATTAAACAAATCTGCCAACGACCAATAATGTAACCTTAGTATATTAAAAATAAAATTAGTTTTTCAAAATTTAAAATTGCGTTTACCAGATAAAATAACAATCTTTCAAAATCAATTTATGTTTTTTGTAAAAAAAGAGTCAATACGTCTAGAATTTGATTTATAAGGACTAATTTCAGGTGGCAAATCAGAACCAAAAAAAAATTACTTAAAATATTTCTATTATTGAAACTGATAATTTCCATTTTAATAATATTTGACCTTAACCAGTTACCCTTTGATGAGTTCTCGTAAGAACTTATCAAAGGCCTAACGTTATTTTAGATATTTTGTTCGTTGAAACTTTGATAGTTAACGGTAGAGTTACTTTGAAATGAGTTCATGTTGGATGTTTAGCGTGGTTTCCTGATTTTACAGTATGTCTTCTAACTTCTAAGTTATATGTTACTAATTGAAATTTTATTGCTTACTCCAAATCTCCTCGCCCTCATGCCATCCAACAAACTTCCATTGAAGAAAACTAGAGATGTAAAAGCCGAGAAAAAGTTTTGTTAGTGTAAAAAAAAACTGTAACATATTTCGTGTACGGATTTTTTACAAGGCATATATCAAGAAAATTTATTTTCTATTAATCCTTACTTTTTTTACTGGAATCATTTACCACTCTTGGATACACTGACACCCAGATTCCCACCCATCACTCATATCTTTTCCTTGCAAGAATCTAATTTTCTTAATTTCCTTAATATATCCTCTACACAGCATTCCCAAAGACGATAAAATATGCCATGATAAAAATAATTTTACGCCAGAAATGACAAGATAATGTGGTAGTACCTCCACCGTCACTTCATCATAATTTGTCCAAAACGACTTTTCACGTGTTTAAACAAAACTCTCAAAAACTACCGACAACCTCTTTTCGCAAAATTACGTGGGCTTCCATCTTCTCTTTTCGTCCCACTACTTTCCCTTCTCCAGCGCTACCAACCTATAAAATAATCGCACCGACAGGAAAAAGAAATGTTGTACATTTAGTACAGTTACAGATATGTCACTGTCATAATCGAAATGTCGCTTAAAATGGCTTTAGTCGTATGTTTGGTGACCAGATCTGAATAACAAGGTACTTCCCCACCTTCCTCTTCCCCATCTTCTACCACTCCTCACTGTATTTTCATCTTCACTCAATTAGGGATGCCATTGTCACACTGCTTAACATGGTTTGAAGCAGTTGCGAGCAGTACGGACGCCCATGGAACCATTTATCGGATAACCAACACCTCTGCCATAAATTACCCCAAGTTGTTGATTAGCAGAAATGCCCAGGTTAATGGGATTAGGTGTGTCAAGGTCTTGGCGGTGGATATGCCTGCTAACCTTTTGCGTGGCGGGCTGGATGGAAGATAGGGTGAGAAAGACTATTTAACGCTTGAGCTGAGCACTCTAGAATCATCGCCTTCGACCGCAGTGGGTAGGATAGTTTTATACGTCCGTCACTCCTGGACATACTACCCCTCATACCTTTCTCCTTTCTAGAACTTCCTCTCCTTTACTCTCCTTCCTTTCCTTAAAAAGAGCTTCCACACGGCACCCCCTAAAATAACAGGCCCTGAGGGAATTTATTTTACTCAGGGCCTCCTTTGTAGAGTTATTGTAAAAAATCATAAATATATCTCACCACATTTCCTCTGAGACGGTTATTTTAGTATCATCTAATCACATATCAGTAAAGTTTTGTTATGATAAAACCTAATCAAATACCCTATTAAAAACAAATATTAGATTATTATTCTTCAGAATCATAAAGGACAAAGGGTTAATAGTGGAGACTTAGCTCTACATTTGTTTATAATGTAAATATATATTTTTGTGATCCCTTCTGATGTTTAGCCCGAGGGAAATTATGTGCACAACCGAGGGTAAAATTAACATATTTGAACAAGTAAATAAACCGAAATATCCAACTCTTACCACTGCCTTCTAAATGTATTTACACAGCAAACAATTTGATACAAATAAAATTAATTGAATGTTCACTTCGCTCCCTAATATTTATGATATTTTCATCATGGTTTTACAACAAAGCAAAACAGAATTGCATAACTTAATAAATAAACATTTGTCATAACTGAACATTGAAGAAATGTGAACAAAATTGAAGAAAAAGAAAAAACAACTCTAAAAAAAATCCTTATTCTGTCCTAAATGGAAGATATTCCGAGGAACTAGCATCATTAATCCCTTGATACCAGTGCACAGTAGGGAAATACGCCAAAACGCGCGCTTAACATTTGTCACTCTTAAGTACAACAGCTGCTCTGCTGTGGAACGATTTGCCGGCCTCTGTGTTTTCTACCTCCTAAAACATTGGCCTCTATAAGATCAACGTTCACCCATTCCTCTCCTAAAAAAGACATACCGCAAAGCATCCCCAAAGATAAAACCAGCCCCGATGGAAATTATATTTTTCTCTGGGATCCTTTCGATTCTGAATGTTGGTTTTTCATTGAGAGTCTGCCACTACAGGGAAAATTGGGGAGGCGAAGGCTTTACAAAGTCAACACTTACCTTACGGCGAATCTGGTTAGTCAATCACACACGCACTCACAAACACACACACTTTTTGACGTTCACAATTAAACACATTAAAAAATCGAAGTTATTAGAGTCGGGAAAACTCGCACTAATCGCTCCTTACTTGGCGCAACAAAGGACATTTTCAAACTAGAATTTAGTAACATTCCAGATTACCCATACAAAGCGATGCGACGAGAAGTATTGGCGAACTGATATGTTTTGCATAACGGAGGTCGCAAACGTAATTGGAAGAAATAAACGAAATAGGGAAAGTAATAACAACAATAATAATTGTAGGTAGGTAATACAATATACTTTATCAGACAATTTATTACTTTTAATATCTATGCTAGCTGAAGTGCCGATATTGGACGGGCTTTAAGCAGAGTTTTTAAAATTTATTTTTTAATGTGAATACCTCACAAGAGTCCCGACTGCTTCCGTCTGGAGGTAGTGAGACTAAAGGTAAGTGGGAGGATAAAGAGATGGGGAGAGGAAGGTGGAAAAGTACCTGACTATTCAGTTCTGATCACTAAACACGGCAAAAGTCATTTCAAGCAAAGTTTCAACTCTGTATGGAGATCTTACGCCGTAATTCCATGGAGCTACTTTCAAGCGACGCGATCGCCGCTCGTCTGTACCTTCCATACTATTATTAGTGTTTGTAAACGCCGCTACGCGCTGCACTAGCAAAATAGTATGACAGGTAGCGGGTAGCGGCTATTGAGTCGCTTGTAAGTAGCTGCGTAAATAAAGGGCGTTATACCACGGCGATGCTGATGCGGCACGTTCCAGAGTGGAAGATACTCTCAGTATCGCCCTGGTGTAAGACCACCATTCAGAATTAAAACGTTGCTTACTAATGGCTTTAGCCATGTTTAGTGACTAGATCTGAATAGCCAGGTACTTCCCTACCTTCCTCTACCCCATCTCCTTCCCTTCCCCACTTATCTTCAGCCTCACAACATACCCCAATTAGGGATGCCATAGTCTCACTGGCTCCAAACGGGAGTAGTTGGGACTCTTGTGAGGTATTCTCAATAAAAAATAAAAAATAAAAAAAATAAGTTTGATAAAACATATTCATTTGCTGTAAGAAAATATCTTTTAACATTTAAAATAATATAAGTGCGAGAATTCTATTTATACAAAAAGGACGATCATTGTAAAACCGAAGAACCTTTATAGGGTTACTTTATGTTCTTTAAATTCAACGGGAATGGATAGATTCATCCAATCCCATTTTTACGGCTCACTGATATAGGCTTAGGTTTTATTTTCCACTTTATTTCGCACTCAACTTATGAGATTCCAAAATTTCAAAAAATATATCAAACAGTATAAAGAAAAAAGTTACATTTGCAATATCTCCGTGAACGAAAACTTTATTTTCCCTTTTTATGGGCCCTGTGATTTGTTTTGGAGGGATGTCTTGAAAGAGTGAACATGGGTCTTCAAGAGACCCATGTTGTAGAGAGGAGGAAACACAGAGACCGGTAAATCATTCTAAAGCCGAGTTGTTGAACTCAAGACGAGTCAATTTAAAACAAAGTTAATTTTCTATCATGATATTACCGCTGATAGCTCCATTATAACCATTACATAAACAATGAATATAATGTAATAAAACCCATTGTCTTTTTATACTCGTAGAACCTAAATACCGGCATTCTGGTAACCAAATTGACTCACGATTTTGCGCAATATATTATACAATCAAAGATTTAACCATATATAGTGGTTTAATACAAAGTTGTTTGTTTTAATTTAATTTAAAGATTTAACCAATTAAGAATAAAATAAAATTCCGCTCTGCTGCCCTGGAAAATAATAAATACAATGTTTCTATTTAATTTATTTATTACTAACTGAAATCCTCGGCGTACCCCTGGCTTTACAAACAAACATTGACATTGTAAACATTGACATTTTTATTAATTTTTTTTCATATATTTTATACAGTTTTTTTACATGCTTTTCGACTACCACACTAGACCCACGTCCGTATTATGGTAGTCGAAATTTAAATATATAATTACATAAATGCAATAATATAAATGTAATACATCTGAATTTGTTTAGATATTGTTTAGTTGAATGTAATATATTTGTATAAAAGGTATTAGTTTAACTGGTTCACCAGTTAAGTAGGTAGCACAGAAATAAAACCAACCGTAGACAGTTGATTTTTATAAGATAAAATAACTATAAATGGGAAAATAAATAAATGACTTTACTTGTTGAAATAATGCAAATAAAGATAAATTAATTAATTACAATTTTTTTTTTTTTTTTAAACAGTATTTAAATGAAAAAAAAACAAAGAATAATAAAGCGAATGAACTTAATTAAATGATGTCAGGCATTCTTTAAAGTAGTTCCTTCCCTTTATAAATAACCAATTCTGAACATTTATGACATAAAGATTGTAAGTTTTTGATTTTCTGATATCAATACTTAAGTCATGTCAATAAAGATCAAGTTTTCTAAATTTCGACAATCACAAAAAAAAATTGTAGATTCTTATAAAAAAACATAGCCACACTTTGTAACGATTTGAACATCTTTCCCCGGATTCACGTTATATCCCAGAGAGCATATCGATAAGCTTGCACAGCACTAAGTGAGTCTGACAGCTGAAAAGTTTCTAAGCGTCAGTTGTAGTTTGGTTTATTTTTTATTCAGTTGGAAAATGGCAGGGCTGGAGGCTGACGTGCGTCTACCAAGAAGACCAGGAACATGGCGGACCGTCGGAAGCACGTAGCAAAATTTAAATCATCATTTTATTTACAATTTTTTGCTTATTCGTTTGTCAAATACCTTTATTAATACTTTGTCATAAAGCTTAAATCACATGGTGCCCAATCCTTCATTTATCTACGTAATACAGCATTTAAATTTAAAATTAACAGATCAAATCTTCTTTGAGTTTGATCCATGCCCTGGGATATATTTAAATTAGGGTCTTTATTACAATCGTGCATAAATCCACGACTTTGGAAACTGTTTTACATCATTATATCGCATTAACTTTTTATTATTTAACATAATCTCTTTCATTTCATTTCATTTTCTAGGCTTGTCTTTCATGCTATTTTAGTATATTTCTTTAATCCACATATTACTCCTAAGTAAATTCCTAAACTTTTACATTATTTTCTATGTGTATATAAAGTCTATGTGTAGGTAAAGTCTTCAGCAAAGTTTTAAATTCCAAGCCACTCTTAGGTCTGAGAAAGCATATTTGTCTTAATTTCACACATAAAGTTTAAATATGCAAATTTCGCACAGTGGCTCTAATAATTTGATTACCCTCCGTAGATAAATTGATCATTATTATGCAAACGGCGTATTACAAACTTCAACGTTCAACAATCAACTTGCAACACTGAGGTTGTGGTATTTCAGACTGCATCATATTTGATGACCATAAAATCGACGAATAATGCCATTTTCATCTTTGATGGCTCCAGTAAAACGCCAATTCTACACCAGTTTCATGTTTGCTTAAGTTGTGACCAATTGTTCACAAAAGTATTTTAATGATAAAAATAAACTCTTATTATGAGGATTTACAAAAATAAAACAGCAAACATAGTGCGAGCAAATGTATAGATATCTCACGGTCGAGAAATTCTTTTACCACAACGTTAAATATCTTTCTGTTTGCCGTTTCGAGCGTTCAGGTGTCAATAACGTCATTCAACCGACGATTTAGCAAAGAAGAAAAAGAAAAAGTGCCCTACCTTTCTGTTTTGTATTTTTCAAGACTGGAAAAGATTTTTGTGTTTTAAAAACCATTTACTACCGAGTGAGATATCGAATTCAAATAAAACAGAATTAGCACGGTATAATTTTTGTATTTCGTGTCTTCGGCTGCAAAAAATCTCATCAAATTGAGTGTTTTTTACGTGTTGGAAGGCAGATTTACTTCAGAGTTTAAAAAAAAAATTCATTCCACTTTTCTAAAATAAACATAGTCATTCTACAGATAGGTGAACGAGTCTATTTTTATAAGACCTTTCCAATTTGTTGAGAATAAAGTAATTCGGTTTTTTTATAGAAATAACTACCCCATTTGAAAAGCAATTTCAATATTTATACAAACTTATTTTTAATGAATTAATATTTGAGTTATATTTCGTTTCTTTTTTTTTTAATATTGTGAACACCTCACAAGAGCCCAACTGCTCCCGTCTGGAGCCAGTGAGACTATGGCATCAACGATCGGGGTATGTTATGAGGCTGAAGGTAAGTGGGGAAGGGAATGAGACGAGGAAGAGGAAGGTAGGGAAGTACCTGGCTATTCAGATCTAGTCACTAAACACGGCTAAAGCCATTTCAAGCAACGTTTCAATTCTGAATGGTGGTCTCACACCAGGGCGATACTAAGAGTATCTTCCACTTTGGAACGTGCCGCAAATTTACTATATATTATTTTAAATAATTTATTGTGAAATAACACAAATCAATTAAATAAAATTTATTTGCGCACGCCCGGTTTGAACCCGCGGCCTTCGGAATGGGAGTTTAACGCCCTACCGCTGGACGATGCCGGCCGTCAATACCACTTCAATACTACCAATCTTCATGAAAATACTTCTATTCTAGTATTTTATCCGATTTAATTATATGTATTATTCTACATGTATTTAAAATGAATGATTTTGCATTGTTGTATATAAATTCATTGTCAAATCTACGCCTAAATTTTGAATGAGAGAGCTAGGTATAATGCCAGTAGCCGAAATAATAATTGGTAAATTTTTATAGTCTGAGAATGCTAAATTCTTTTAATCTCATTTCCTAAATCTGTAAATTTTCTTATTTTTTCAGAAACAGATTTTTCAATATTACAGGAATTTGGAATGGCTACATCAATGACATAAGATATTTTTTCATTTTTTCATGTAAATCTATATCGGGTCTATTATGACTAATTAAAAAATAAGAATATTATTATTTTTATTATTAAAAACCACACGAAGTAAATCGGAAGCATGAACTAATTGCGTTTCATTAGTTCCGATGATAAAATTCTCACCAGAAAAACCTAAATTAAATAAAAATGTATTCATACTATTCATAGTTAGCAGGTAATTTTATTAGCAATATATATTTATCTCAATTTTCTCCCATTGACCCATTTCACCGCGATCCTACTATATTATGTCTACTTAATGGACTTCATTACCACCCTAAAGTTCCATTGTTTATATCTGCAGTAACCGTGTCCATAACACAAGATTCAATCACAATTAAGGAAAGGCAGTTGTAACTAAACGTGCTAATAAATATTACAAAATACTCTGACTATGATGTACTTATGATTTTTAATATCCTGCCAATGATAATTAAAGCCAATACTAAATGTACTGTAAGAGCCATACCCTTACTAATAATCCTGTTTTAAATTTTACACAACTTACTGATAAACAACCATTTACCCTAAATTAATGGTTATTTATTGGATGTATAAAATTAAAACACGTTTATTAATAAGCCCCTAATATTATCATCTGATAAAGTGACTCTTACGCATCAATGACACGGGGCTAGTACACAAGTTACTAGCCGGCGGTTTCACTGGCGAATTCACTACTTCTTATTGTTCACATCTGATAGTTAGCTAGTAAATATGATTGCATTAGTGAATTCGCCGGCTAGCAGCTTGTAAACTCGCTCAATGTAATCGAGGCTTTAGATAAAGATGCTTTATTTTAATGGGCAACAGTTTGTTCTGATAAATATCCCTCATTTACATAGAATAACCAATAAAACAAATAGTGCCTAGCCAGCGTGTTTCGTAATACAATTATAGGTCTAACTTCGGTCCAAATTATCATACAAAACTGTGTTTTACCTTTATTACGAAATTCACCTTGATTACGAAATTCAAATAAGGGATGGCTAAATTCAATAATTTCATGCACTAATATACTGTAAGAGTAGTGTGCTAAATGATCTAGAAACAAAAGCTACTGATCCCAAGAGTCAGTTGAAAATTTGTTTTAATTCAAATTTGTTGGAAGGCACTCAAAAGTTTTTTATTATTTTATTCTAAGCTTATTTCTATATTATTATTGTAACAATGTAAATATACATAATTTTTTACAATGTTTCTAAAATTTTTTTCGTTGTATTTAAAATATCATCCTTATACGGAGATATGATTTAAGATTTGCACGGCCAAAAGTAATATCGTGTTTTATTTTTGGGGTATTATCCTTGTTGCGTTACATCCTTCTTCAGCGAATGGTATCATTGTTATTTTAGGTTTTATTTATCTCACGTGTGAGTCTGCCAAAATGCAACGTTGCCAGCTCTTTGGGTGATAAGTTGACGACCTGTTTTTAAGAATCAATTAAAAAAGAGTTTTTAAGGTCTTTATATGTGTAACAAAAACACCGTTTGACGGTTGGGAAGTGTATTTTTATTTAAGCCTTGATTACATTGAGCGAGTTTACAAGTTACTAGCGGGCGAATTCACTAATGTAATCATATTTACTAGCTAACTAGCAGATTGTGAACAATACGAAGTAGTGAATTCGCCAGTGAATCCGCCGGCTAATGGCTTGTAAACTAGCCCCTTGTCATCGATGCTTAAGGCTGTTGTTCTCTAAATCGTTGACTAGTCTCAATAAACAGTTTTTCATTATCAAATATTTATGTAAATTTGTTTACATTGAGGATGCGTATTACAAACTGCTACTCAAAACTTCTTACCAAATACTTGCGTAAGTCTACAGACAAGTATTGATTTGTCTAATTACTGGGTAACAGAGTGTTGACACATTCCACCGATTTGCCTTTAGGTTAGTTAAGGAGTCTGTGGAGATAAATATGTCAAGTCCCAGGGGAGTAGAAGATTGAGAGGGCTTCGAGACTAACTTAATCTCATGTGGTTTAAATACACGGAAAGGCATCAGTTCATGTTACCAGGCTACCGCTGAGCAGGTACACTTAAATCATTATTATCAAATTTACACATCTGCGGCTGGCATCGTAATCAACCCTCTTGGCTTGATGGTAATAAATCAGAGCTTAAACCGTCGTTTCTAGGACATTAGTGAAATCCTTAACCCTTTCAGATCTAAATTCGACTGTTGTGAACTCCTGCAACTCATAAAATTACGAATTCCCACATTAACAACACGACAAAATACACTATTCTACTGCAGCATTCATAAGCGTAACTACATCGCCCACTCTTCGATACAACGATTTCACACTATGAGAAATCAACACTAAGATGATGTTGACTTATTTAATATCACTTTGGCAAGTTTTGTGGATCATATAAAATATTTATTCCAACACTATTCCTAAACAGATTTTGTATTTTAACTTATCTAATCGTGGTTTTTTCAGTTTTTGTTCTTGTATTTTAATTACTTGTGTGTATTTTTTACTACCGACAAAATATTCATCTTCTTTCGTATGGTAGGGCGTCAGAGGAGTCATCTAGGTCTGCGAGCCAGTCTAGGGCCTCAGGCGTCGCCCTGTGGACCTCATCAACCCGTCGGGGAATGACTGGAGCGGGCATTTGTTGACAATATTGTTCGGTGGTCTGCACCGCACCACAATCACACCTCGCCGACTCTTCAAGGCCCCATCTATGCATCATATGGGCAGAACGGCTATGGGAGCACATCAAAATGTAACAAGTGTATTGTACCAAAAAATTAAAAAAAGTCAAAACTGGCAGTTATAAAACATTTTTAGTTCTTGATAACAAATGGTGTATATCAGGGGTGGCCAACTTGATTAGACCCAATGTTTAATGTTTACATCAGGGGCAGGTAACCTTTTTACCGTCAGGGGCCATTCGGATGTATGTAGAGTAGAATTTAAAGCGCTATAGGGGGGGGGGGGATAGTATTCTTGAAAACGAGCATTCTTCTAAAAAAAAATCATTTACACAAATTCTGCAACCAGATATTTATAACTGCTCTCAGTAACCGAGAATGGTATCCCTTTAATGGCGTCAGCAGAGGATTTCGCATCTCGAATTTTTACATTGTGTTTAGAACATAGGGCAGATTTTAACTTAAGATTGATTGCGTAAGACTCCATAAACTTAAGTCAGTTACACACGGAACAGTTTATTTCTCAGAACTTTACAGTATATGGTATGTAACACAAATGTTAAGGTTCATCCGGTGCATGAGAAAGCTTCCTTCGATAAATCTGCAACTTGTAAGTTAATTTGTTGTTATATTCTGAACACAAAACTGGTTTAAATTAAATCTGCATGCGGCGAATTAAAACTACACCCCCAACATGAAAATGGTTTTTCTTTGATTCTGGCAGCGCACACATAGTCTGCAACTAGAATTTTAAAACTGCACTTCGAATATAATAGGATGGTTTCCTTCGAAATGTGTCAGCAGATAAACCCACAAATGGAATTTAATTCTGAAGACAAAACTGACTTTAAATCAGAAGTGAATCTGCATTCGTGTCCCCAGTTTTAATTTGTATTGTTCTCATAATATGCCTATCGTTTTCCTATTAATTACGAATTTTGCAGCGTATGGTTTGAAACAAACTTTTTAACAACTATAAAAAGACACATTGGAATGGTTTTCTTCGAAATGCGTCAGCACATTAATCCGCTGGAATTTTGACAAATCATTCAGAACATGAAACTGGTTTTAACTTGAGTAAATGCGAGCCACCAGTTTAAATTGTTACTACTCCCAGAATACGAATATGGTTTTCCTCCGATTTTTTCACTTGGAACACGTGGATGGTTTCTTTCGAAATGCGTCAGCATATGAATCCGTATCTGGAATTTGCACTATGAAGATGAGTGATATGAGGTAGACCAGTTCACCAGCTTAAATTATTTATTTTAAATTGTACTCCAGAACACGCAATATTTTTCCTACATTTTGCAGCAAATTTATTGACTGCAATAAAATTTTCTTATTTCATATTTATTAAACTATTTACAATGATTTAAATAAAATGATTTTTTATTTATTATTAAATTAAAACAAATAACTTTGTATTAAACCACTATTATATAATCACAATTACCTACATGTTTCAAAACCGATGGTTTCTTCGTCCTTGGCCGGACCCGTCCGTCTGATCGACAGGAGCAATAGCCACGATCAACTGGGCGATCGCGATCGATTCCTGGTATATATAGTATTTTATAATTTTATTTTATTTGTGAATCGTTAAATGTAAAAAATATAAAAAAATATAAATTGTTAAATGTAACAAATATAAATGTCATTACTACCCTGATGAAGAAACCATCGGTTTTGAAGCATGTAGGTAATTGTGATTATATAATAGTGGTTTAATACAAAGTTATTTGTTTTAATTTAATTCAAAATGACGCCACAAAGTGATTTTGCGAAGTTTGAAGAAATAAGATTTTTTTATTTATTTACGATGTATATAAAGAAAGCACATAATATTTTTATTGCCTTGAATAGAGTTGTCATCAATGCTGAGATATTTTTTTAAATATTAATTTCACTATCTTATAATAATAACGAACTTAAATAAAACTAAAAAAAGATGTTTAATCAAGTATTTGTTTGTGTCAAATTGATTTCTAGTAACATATATGTGCATACGAGCACATACCTGACAGCTATGTTATAACTATCTCTGAATTGTGTAAATATCACTCAAAATGTATCTGAAACACCGCGAAAGAAAACAGTGTAATGTGGTGCTTTCAGCAGGCCGAAAGTGCTCGCGGGCCAAACCATAAAGTTCTTGAACGGGTGCGGGTTCGAGTCCTTGGCCGGACCCGTCCGTCTGATCGACAGGAGCAATAGCCACGCTTAACTGGTCGATCGCGATCGATTCCTGGTATATATAGTATTTTATAATTTTATTTTATTTGTGAATCGTTGGGGATACTGTGTCTAAGATATTTTTAAAGCAACAAAGGAGAGAAAGTTTTGGGAAGAACAAAGGTTCGAGGGGTGGGTAGGAATTTGGAGGTCCAGGAGTAACAAATGATTCCATCCCTTCGACTCGACTTTCAAGGCGTTTGGGTAGAGAAAGTCCGGCTGGAGAGGTCAAAGGGTCTCCTTCGTGCCCCTCTTTTGATCCGGCCCGCCACGCACTGGTGGGCAGACTCATCCACCACCAATACACGGAAAAAACTCACCACACCCATCCGGGCACTCCTGTTAAGTCACCAAACGTAGATAACGGCTTAGGGTGACGTATGGCGAAGGTATTGGTTATCCAATAAATATCGGTACCCATAGATACCCGCCTCCGAAATATTATAATTTTATTATTTATCACAGTTATTTGTACGTCTTTTTGTCGAAAGAACATTATAAAGAAGGTGAGTTTAATATAAAATGTCAAATACCCTTTATTAAAAATAGGTAAGATTTCTTTTATTTCAAAAACAATTACATAAAAAAAAAACAATTGAAATATATCTTCAAAACTTACATAAAAATCAAGAGCTGAAATTCTGTCGAGAATGAACACAGAAATCACCTTTCAAATATATTAAATTGGCTACCGCTTGAACAAATTAATGGTTACAACGAAAAAATAGCGCGCAAAGCCAATTTATTATACCAGCAATTGGAAAATAAAAACTGAATTTTTTTATTTACCCTAGAAATCTATGTATTTTAAGGACGGCATGAAAGGGTTAAGGTAATTTACAGCAAAGATATATTAATTCTATTACCTCCCTGATATCGTCAGTATTAAAATTGCATAATTTAATACGAGCATAATTTAATTCATACATAATTATAATTTAATAATAGTTTTATAAGGGAATATCAGTGTTAGGAGGTCTAGCACAGATAAATCGATAACTTTACAATATCGGATCGATATTGTAAACTAGTTTTGTCACTTTTATTTCTTTCCTACCGACCGGTTCCGGACAAACATTGAAATCTTCAGACAAGATGATATGAATAACATGAATGGATGAATATGGATGGACGTAAATTGTCCGAAACAGGCCCATTCGAAGTGAAATAAAAGTGGAATAAAGTTTAAGACCCATAGTCCAGCGGCTGAGAATTAAAGTTCCAAAATGCTTGCAACTGTACAGGGAGGTTCCGATGAGAAAGATCGATAATTCCCCGTACCAAATTTTTTTTAACTAAAAATTTAATATCGATTTATTTCATTCAAAACTTGCTTTAATATATACCTACATTCAAGTAAGCAATACAAATTATCAAAACGCACGATGATAAATTATAAAATATCGTGTCCTTCTTGTACTTGTAATGTCTAAAGAAGATAATTGTCTTAAAAAAATCTGAAATATTTTACTATATATAAGACCTTAAATAAATAGAAAAACTGGGGTATTTCGTCACAAAGCACGTTCTCGGATTTATTTTTTAATGATTTTAATTGAACTAAAATTAAAATTCTGAAATGTGTGTTTACTAGATTATGTGTTGATTTATTTTGCTGTATGATTATATCATTTGAAATTTGTGTTGTATAATACAATATTTCGTTTGAAAATTTAACAAATCTGCCAACGACCAACAGTATTACCTTAGTATATTAAAAATAAACTTAGTTTTTCAAAATTTAAAAAGTGCGTTTACCAGATAAAATAACAATCTTTCAAAATCATTTATTTTTGTATTTAGAGGCAATACATCTGGAATTTGATTTAAATGTAACAAATTTCCGGTATTGTCTGGTTACACCCTCTTAAAAAGAAAAGGTTTATCAATGTATTCATAATTATTTAATCATACTATCTTAGGCACGTCAAAAGTGGCTGAATATTTTCAAACGGTTAAAATTTTTTACATGAGAACGAGTCGTTTCTACGACTTACATTTTCCGACCTTATGTTTCCTTCCTTCTACAATGTTGACTGATTTATCTCCCCAAAAAAACTCGCCATACAGCATCCCGAAAGATGATATGGGCCCTAAGGAACATTATTTTCCTCGAGGCTTCCTGTGAGGAATAAACGTTTAAAAAAAGTTAAAGTGAAGTACCAAAACTTTACAGAACCTTTTTTTCACCACGGATTCTGTGTTCCTACTTCAGCCTATAATGGAATAGTAAATAATTTATTTACCTATAAATGCTTAAATTATTTTGAGAAAATCAAAAGTGTCTTCGCGTCTCGAACTCCCATCTTTATTTGATCAAAGCTTTTGTTCGGCGAGTCCAGTTTAATCCAAACAACAGGATTCCCTAACTCAGTAGTTGTAATTTTTTTTTGCGATTTCAATGCATAAGAAAACAATATTAATCAACAAATTCTATAAAATCTTGAAATTCTTCTTGAAAATATCAAGGAAGATACTGTGTTTTTACTTTCGTCGGCAGAATATCTCTTAATCCAAAACATGCGAACACCTCAGCACAATGAGGTGTTTACAAAATGCTTTTATTAACCTTTTTACATCCTGTTACTGAATATGAGCTTTTTTTTGTACTACTATGTAAACATTGTAAACCATTGTAATTATTTGTTAAATGTATTTACAAGTATAGAAATAAATTTAAATTAAAAAACGTTTTAACTCTTTTATAAAGCTTGTAAAAGTGTTTCTTTGATTAAAGAAAGTGAATTTTCTTTGTTGAACAAATCAAAAGAAATGATTACCGACCAAACCAAATTTATTACTGGAAATTAACGATTTTAATATTTTTGTTAAGAAAATAATATTCATCAACATCATAAAATTGTTCGATAGAAGCTGATGCTTCTTTATGAAACATGTATTCACTTTCGAATTTTTGCAACAATAGCAGAAAAAAATTCAATTTATTTTGATGGTTAAATTGTTTTACAAAACGTTTCTACCTGTGGTATGGGTATTGCGGCCCGGGGACCGTTTATTGGATAACCAAAATCTCTGCCATAGGTCACCCAAAGTAGTTCGCTATATTTGGTGACTCAGTAGGGTGCCCAGGTTCATTAGGGTTAGGCGTGTTCGGTTCTGTCGGAAACGTCTGTCCACCTACTCGCGGGACGGCTCCGAAGGGACTGGTTGAGGGGGTCTTTTTTACCTTTCCAGCACGACTGAATCGCCTTGCACCGCAGAGGCATTCGCTGAAAAAATGTCTTAAAGCAATATATGAGTTCATTCAATTTTATCAATCATCAGTCATAAACACGCAAGGATAACGGATGCGGGTGGCAAGTGCGCTTAAAATTAAACGTCAAACAGGCAGCGAAATTTTAACAAAAATTGCCAAGCGCTCGTTCCAATGGCAGAGTGCCAAAGCGCGGTGCAACTGTCGAGGTACTAAGCTGTGAGGTGGGTTAAGAAAATGATAAATTGAAGGAAGAAAGATAAATGCAGCTCGTTCCACATAAAGCCTCTTTCTAAGAGAAACAGTCGGATGAATTAATCTTTCTCATGCTACCAACATCAACTATGATCAAATGAAATTTTGAGTGCGCTATTCGTTTAAGAGTGACTCAAAATATTAAAAAAAATAATAATGGACAAAAATAGTAAATAGATGCCAAAAACATTTTAAATCATTTTAAAAAAAAAAAAAAAAATACCACTTATAAAATAATAAGTATCTTCTACTTTTTTAATATTTAGGATAGTTATAGGTTCAAGTTTTTTAACGAAGTTACTGAGAATAAAACCTTGCAGTAAGAAAAAAAAATACATATAACTTTTGTGGCTCGAATCAGAACGAAATGATCAGAAAAATTGCGAAATTCAGGAAAGCAGATGGAAAATAAATATAAAAAACAATTTCGTTTTAATATTTTCTCATTTACTTATTTCAAACTTTGTTGACCTGCTGAGCACCAAACGTAATAATTTTTTGGGCTTTTGAACTCAGCAATGCATGAATCAGGTTTCGTGATTTTTAGCATGCAGCTCGATAATAATTGAAAATATTACAATAATTTCAGATTAATTTATTCCAGAGAATGAAAATAACATTTGGTTGCCAACTGATTTTAATCGAAATTCACGGTCAGTAAATACTAAATTAATTTGAGACTATTACGATTATTATTCCCAATAACTCCTTAATTTTGTTGTAGGTAATATGTATACTAGATAATTACTGAATAACTTCACAGACTACCCTCAACTGTTGAGTGTTATAAATATTATCCGTATCGTAAATATCCTGTTGTGTTATAAATATCTTTAAATTAAATAGTATTTTTTTTGAATAATATTCTTCTCCATTTCATTTACGAATAATAATTTTACTGAGGTTTAAAATAACATTAATCGATTTTCTCCGCAAAATAATGAAATTAAGGTTCTAACCAATATTTTGATGGAATAACCTGATTTACTTCAGAAATTAGGCTACCGTTTAAACGCCATTCTATAAATAAATAATTAACGAACTTAACAAGGAACGCTCTCTCGTTTGCTGGATTTTTAGATAGAGCAAAGGGCAAAGTCTGAATTATTAATATAAAAAAAACTGTTCGAAAACGTTAAGCGTTCAGGTGTACTTGAATAATGAAAAAATTCTGGAAGATTTCCCAGGAATTTGCTCGGAAAACAAAGAAAAGAAAAATGTCTCAATTTACACTGAGAAAAGGAGGTATGTGCCCTCAATATTTAAAGAACATCTGCGAGATTCGTTTTAAATGGGTCGGTTTACTATAATATGTATATATTTTTTTTTTTTTTTACATTAACTCCACACAGGAGGCCCTGAGGAAAATAATTTCCCTCAGGGCCTATGTCATCTTTGAAGATGCTGTGAGGAGGGTCTTTTTGAGGAGAGGAAGGAGTGAACGTGGGTCTTGAAGAGACCCATGTTATAGGAAGGAGGAAACACAGAGGCCGGCAAATCGTTCCACAGCCGAGCTGTTGAACACAAGAACGAGTCGTAGAAGCGTCCCGTTCTCATGTGACAAATGTCAACCGTGTACATATGTTGGGCGAGCGTTTGGCGTGTTTCCCGACTATGCACCAGTGCCGAGGGGATCAATGAGGCTAGTTCCTCGGAGCATCTTCCATTGAAATACCGGTAGAACAAGGAAAGCATTCCTACCCGACGCCTGTGCTCTAAAGATTGCAATCCGTTTGTTAAGACGGGAGAATCTATCAAACGGACCGCCCGTTTCTGCACAGAGTCGAGGGTGTTTTTCAGGTACTTTGGGGCTCCAGACCAGAGGTGGCTGCCAAATTCAACCGTGGGGCGCACTTGCGATTTGTACAGGGTTAGCAGTTGTGTACTATTAAAGTATCTGCGGGCCCTGTACAGTACGCCCAGTTTCTGAGAGGCTAACTTAACTCTGGCCTCGATGGAGCCCCCATATCTGAGCTGGTCACTTAGAGTTACACCGAGCATATCAATGGAAGACCTGTTCGGAAGAATGCTACCGTTGAAGGAGACTAGATATATATTTAATAATATTGTATAAATTCTAACTAAATACATTATATTTATGAATTTTGAAATTGGGAATTTAGAATAATTTTCTAAAATATATATTTGACTGCCTCCGTCGTCGACGGGTAATGGTAGATTCAGACTGGGTCGACGTACGTGCCCATCGCTACGCCTAACAATATCTGAACTGCTTAGCAACCATAGATTTTCAATGAAAATTTATGTTTTAGAATCACATTGGCCACACGCATCGCGACGTGCGATGTCTGTGGCCATTTTCATAGAAAATGTATGGGTTGCTAAGCATTGTTTGAGTAGCGATGCGTACGTACGTCGTCCAGTCTGAACCTACCATAAGGCTTTAGACTATGAATCCAGGGGTCACAGGTGTAAATTTTATTTATTTATTTTTCGTTTTTTTTTTACAATTAATTAATTTAAAATAATATAAAATAGATTTGCAAAATGTAAGAAAGGAAGAGAAAGACAAAAATTTAGAATAAAGTTAAAAAAAATAAGCACACAGTAAAACAATGGTGGTAACAGAAGTTTCTAAGAAGTATAATTATACGGGTGAAAATTTTAATTTTGATGCCCGCGAAGAGGAGCCACTATATGCAAACTGACGACAGAGACGCAAACGTAGTTGAGGAATGTAATATTGTAGAAACCCCTATTCTAATAATGTTTCTGGTGAGCTCCAAACAGGAGGCCCTGAAGAAAATAATTTCCAACGGGGCATATATCATCTTAGGAAGTGCTGAGTGGGGGGGTATTTTTAAGGTAATGAAGGAGAAGAAATTCTGGGAAGGAAAAATGTATGAAAGGTGGGTTGGAATCCGGGGGTCAGTGTGTTGAGGAGTGACGGACGTGCGTGTCCCTCCCTCCTTTTGCGGTGCAATGCGATTGATCGAGAAAGTCCGACTGGAGAGGTAATAAGGTCACCCCAAACCAGTATCTTGATCTGGCCCGCTACGCAGCAGGTGGGCATATACATCCGCCACCAAGACCCGGACAAAACTCACCCCATGTGGTATTTTTTTTACTTAATGCTTTGTTGGTCACAACTTGCCCCACCCTTGTAACAACTGACCCCACTTGTGGGGCAGGTTGTGACAATTTTATAAAAATAATATTTTGTCGCTTTATCCCTTTGTTAACAAGACAAAATAATGTAGCCAAAGATTTGTTTGTTTTTATCAAAATTTTAAACCTTCGATTTCATTAAAGATTTTTCTGCTGTACTCAATACTCAGTTTTGTAATTTAGTCACAACACGCCCCACCTTCCCCTACGACTGGAGGGTACTTGCAGAAGACCCGTTCTTACTCTTCTTTCACAAAAAGCAGCGATTCTTTATAAAAATAAATAAAATTATAATGAAACGGGTAGTTATTTTATTTTACAGCAGAATATTTAAATAATAATTTAAATGGACGAAATTATATTAACGTTAACGGCCTTACTAAAAAAAAACACTCCGCGGCCGTTAAACGGTGTTTTTGTGAATCTTTAGATTTGACAACGCCGTATTTTCTTGTTCAAATTGGAGTTTTCATAATAATCCGCTAGGTGGTGTGATTGATGCGCCTGCGCATTGCTTTCCCGCTGAATAAAAACAAGCCGCGGAAATGCAGAAGAAAGTCGGTCGCGGTGTGTGTGTGATTAAGATGATATTTTCGTAAATGATTTCAATCCTTGACTAATTCGCACTTATATTCATTTACGCAATATATTTACTATTAATTTGTGTTGTTTTTCGTTAGTTTAAGTCAAATTGTGACACTAAAATCGTGTGTTCTAAATTGATCTGTCAGAAAATGGTTCTTTAGGTTATATTCAGAAATAATTTGCATTTTAGGATCTTTATTTTATTATAAATTCTTGAAAGTGATGTTTTTTGGTGACTAAAATGTCTAATACATATTTTAGTAAACGTATCAAAGAAATGAATGTGTTAAGATGTGCAAGCAATGTATTCAAACGTGAGTTTTTTTATTGTAAATTTTTGGGAATGAAAAGCTAATTTCAAGATTTTTTTATATTTTTTTATTGTGTGAAGGAGTAAATAGTAAGGAGACAGTTTTATTTCAAAATCATTAAATAAAAGGACTGTGTTTTTTGAATTTTGAATTTTTCCAAATATTTCAATGTTTTAATAGAAAGTTTTTGGGGTAAGTGAGTTTTTTTTTTCAATTTGATGTTTGAAGCTTAAAATACTACAGTTTTTAAACATTTAAGTATATTTTAGATATGAAAATCTTAAAGGTAATTACATTTTGGTTCTAAAATGGTATTTGTTTTTACGACATCTCAAAAAATAATAAATATATAGGACATTAAAAAAAGAAATTCGAAATTCGTTGAAAATTACAAATGGAACAAATATATACAACAGATAAACTACCCTCCTTGGCCGTGTAAGCAATGTACATATCTTTCCATGAACAATTTTTTGTCAGTTCTTAATTAGTAAGGATTCTTCACACATGGTTGTTTGACCACTGTACAAATTTTTCAGAAAGTTTATTAGTAAGGCTGGTAAAATGGCGACGTTGTCAGATCAAAACCATATATTTTGTTTAGTAAGAATTTGAAAAACGAAATGTACAGACTTTACACAACGTGCTACAGAAACACCGTTTAACGGCCGCGGAGTGTTTTTTTTTAGTAAGGCTGTAAGTATTTAAGAAGTATTATGTCGATATGAGATGTAAGAGTTGTAAAAGCTATTCTTTGCAGCCCAAACTAATTATAAAGCTCAATATTAAAAACAGTTTTCACTGAAATTATAACCTTTCGGTTCCGAAGCATTGATAAGTGAATTCTATATCAGCAACAGTTTTTCACAATATGGATTAGACTAATGACGTTGTACATTACTTCTAGACTCGCCATTGTCTCACCAACTAAACAGCAACGAAAGTAAGCAACTGTCTTTGTACGCCTATGTGATGGCCCGCACACTCCATAACCACACAAAACCCCGTTGTCAATGACTGTCATGACTGAATGAATGTCAATCAGCTGATTGTTCTTCGTCTATGGTTAAACAAGCTTTTTGACTAATCAAGAAATAGAAACCAGCTGGTTTTAGTTTGTTTTCAGTTGCCTCGTCAGCGGAGCGCCTAAGAAACACTTATGTTTTCAGTAAATTCTTAAAAAAGATATTCATGTAAGATAAAGATAGACATTCAAAGAATGTGTGTGTATGAATGAAATAGAAATAGAACCGGGCTGTTTTAGTATTTGTGCCGAAAACTATATTCTACAACATGGGTGTGACTGAGATGCCTAGTTACGCTACTCGCTTACACTTAAACGAATACGTAATACTGTTGAGATGACCTATTATCGTAGATTGTCTTTCTTATACTTAATTGTAGCTAAGTTTGCTATCTCACTTTCTCCTTTGGCGCTTAAAATCTTCGGGAAAAATTCGAAATAATTATTTTTTTTTTATAAATAATTTTGCGTGTATTTACGATATATTCTACATCACGGGTGTGTCGACCCATTGTTGTAGATTGTGCTTCTCATACTTAATTGTTGCTATCTCACTTTCTCTAACGCTCTAAAAACCTTCGTCACAAAATCGAAAAACTTATATTTTTTATAAAAATCAATACGAACGAGATGTCATTTCTTACTTTTACTAGTGTCTGTTTTTAAAGAAAACATTTTCACATCATACGAGGGCATTTTGGCCCTTTTAGTGCAATTTACTTACTGGTAGGACACGACCTTACGCTACGAGCGGCCGTTGAGTACTAAAACTAAAGAAATCGAAGAGAGTACAGTTGTCTTGTCTTTAGCTTACTACTCTGAGAATTCTATAAAGCGTCTATATATTATAAAAAACGTCATTGGATTGGATATTCTTTTTTTAGTGACATCCTCACTCCCCACAAATGAAGAATCTCCTTATCTTAGCAAATATCTGTATTTTTTTTCTGTTCGTACTCTGGTTGGTATTTTTAGCATCTGGTAAATCTAACATGCTTAAAGTGGCTATTTCATTACCACACGTGCTTGTATTAGATGAACACTGCCAAAATAAATACAGGGAATTAGGAGAATTCAATAATTACAATGAAAATCGTTAAATCAATAGCCACTCATGTTTACGAAGCGTTGTATTTGAATTTAGGTAAATAAACTTTCCATTTACGCAGGTCTAAATACTAGAAGTTCTGTGAACAGTAGACCAAAAAAGTATGTATCTTTTTCCCCGTTTTTAATAAGTTAAACTATTTTTTTATTTGAAATCATAAGATTTATATAACAAACCAACCTTGTATTTTATATATTTTTCCAAAGAAGTGACACCATCTAAATGATAATTTTTATTCCAACTTTCTTCAAGCAGGCAGGTATCATATATTTGAAACTGAAAAGGAGAGTACAAACAAATTTACAGACAGGCGAAATGCTAACCAGTCGAGTTAAAACAGGACTCAGTTGGGTATGCTCAGTTAATTAAATATTTCACTCGATTAAGATTAAAAGAGTTCTCCTAAAATCATTTTAAAAAATCATTGATTTTTAGTTTTCTTCGCATTTTAAGAATACTGCACAAGAGTTCCAACTTCTCCCAACTTTCCGGAGCCAGTGGAACTATGGTATCCACAATTGAGATGGGTTATGAGGCTGAAAAAAAAGGGAAAGAGAAAACGAGGAGGAAAATAGTTTGGAAAATATCTGGCTATTCTGGTCACTTAAAACGTCTAAAGCCACGCAATTAATATATGAATGGCGGTCTTTCACCAAGGCGATACAAATAAAAATATATTATCCACTCGCGCGTTTGCTTTTCGATTCGGCCATTCGAGTTGCCTCCAAATATTAATACATAAACATAAATATGAATTGCTTACGCGGTTTGAAGCAAATGAATTCACCCAGATTTCTCCGTTTATCCCGATTTTTTGGATTTTATAAACAAAACATTTTATTTATCGTTAATTTTAATTTATTAAAATCACCTACTAAATTTGTATTTACTTCTATGAATTTGCAACATAAATAAAAAAAAAAACAAACGTTGCTCCCTGCGTGACCTTTCCCACACGTTTTTCGTTTTTCTTCTTTCCACTTCCAAAATACTCATACTTCTTGTACATTGATCGTCATCGATGACAATAATTTACAATAAACTTTGTAATGTCATTTGTGGAAAGATGTTTTCTTTTTGTCGATTTTCCATGGCACGATACATGTGCCACCTACTATAACTTAATTTTACAATATTTTATAACCTCCACACAATTACATTAAATTTTTTTAAATGTTTTTACAAATTTTATATCCCCAGAGTTCTCTATAAATGGTACGATACATGCGCCGCCTCCTATAATTTACATTTCCACAATTCCAATTACAAAGTATTATTTTTTTTACAAATTTCATAACCCGAGAGCTTACCGTTATATATAAAAACCTTCGCGGGCATGCTCAAAACAATTTAAAAAAAAGTAATCGCAGTCGGAATAATATTAAAAGAAATAATTTCATAATGCCGGAATTCATTATAAATGGTAAAATACATGCGCCGTCTGTTATATCTTATTTTTACTATCCTCATAACCTTCCCACAATTCCAAGCAAAAAAATAGAGCTCACTTTTCTATAACTTTCGCGAGCCTGCGCACATTAAATCCCCAAATTTTCGGATGGTAATATCGTTGTCCACGGTACGATACATAGCCTCCTACTATAACTTACTTTTACTATCGCTTTAACCTTCCCATAATTTGTACAATATTTTTTTTTACAAATTTCATAACCCTATACCATTATAAATATAAATCATGGCGGGCATACTCACAACAATTCAAAAACAAATTAAAATATTAAAGGAAATAATTTCATATCGCCTTAGATCACTATAACCTAAGAGTATGGATATTAGAGAGACGGCATGTGAAGTGTGCCCGCGCGCTCCAAGTGTGCCTTTTCGAGAATTTTACCCAAATGGCTTACATTGGCTGCTGGTTTTTGGCCGTTTAATACGTTCCGACATTTTTACGACAGCAGCCATTTTACATGGTGACAGCCAATGTCAGCCGTGTGGGTAGAATTCTCTAAAACGCACACTTGGAGCGCGCGGGCACACTTCACATGCCGTCTCTATAATATCCATACTCTTAAACTATAACCATCCCTGGCATGCTCATATCAAATCCTCAAAGAAACAAACGAAAATATTAACAAACAAACCAACAATTTTTTTAATACATAAAATTTTTGCCACCTCGGAACAGGATCGTAGAATTTTTTTTAAATTTTTACAAAAAATTACAATTTTAGAAATTAAAAAAAAAGTATTTGTATCTTCTATGGTACATCTGTGTACTTGTACCATCTATTGTTTTAATAATTAAAAGAAAACAAATTAATTTTGGTGGTTATCTTACACATATTAACAAGTATATATCACCGTCAAAACGTAAACCGGTGGTATTTAAAATAAAAATAAGCTTATCCAGACAAGCTAATAAATTCGATACGTTGTGAATTCATACCATTAGATTTTCTTATAATCAAATGTAATGAATGCAACGAGGCACAATTTTGTATGTTCGATCCTGCGTGCGAGTAATGTTCTACAAAACGTGCTTTCCTGTCATAAACATTACAAAATGAATAAACGTTCCCCAAAAAGGGATAATGCGCATCGCAGAGAGAACATTAGCACGGAATTCAAGCGGGATCGATTGTACATTACCACCCGATGAAGCATTCGGAATAACTGAAATTAGGGTTGAGTGAGTTCATCAAAAATCATCCCCTAATAATAATTCTATTTTCCACATGTGCTGGAATTACTTAAGTTTGAAAATAAAATTTTATTTCTGTAATTTCCGAACACACAAAGGCTTAACGGCGGCTATGGAATAAATGGTAGGTTGGCAAAAACAAAGAAAATAAGTTTTTGCTTTATTTGCAGGCTTTGTTTTGACAAAACACGTATGTTTGTGTAGGAGCATGTTGATTTTAAAACAAGGACAAAATAAATATTTTGCACTTAAATATATTTTATTTCAGTAGGTACCTACTTAGAAAAACACCAAAGTTATACTTTTAGTCATTCAAAAATTAGATAAATTTCATAGGTATGTAAAAAAAAATGAATGTGTTACTTTAGGTTGAATTGGAATTTGTTCACGATGAAACATTTTAAATATGTTTCGACTGTATTTTTTTCCCAAATATTTCTCTTGAATGGTTTTCTAGGCCATAATCAAAATTAGGGGAAAAGTGAAATTATATATTAACTAACTGATACCCGGCATGCGTTGCACTGCCACATAAACAAAGAAATTGTCCTTTCCCATTCGTCCCGTTCCCCTTCTGCGACTCCTTCCCCTCCCGCGTTCCTCTTTCACCTTCCCCGTACGCTCTCCGCTATCCCCCTTTTCGTGACCCCCCTCACGCATT
The DNA here is from genome assembly GCA_951813805.1 of Limnephilus auricula. Lineage (NCBI taxonomy): Eukaryota > Metazoa > Arthropoda > Insecta > Trichoptera > Limnephilidae > Limnephilus > Limnephilus auricula. The sequence goes on from OX638388.1 coordinate 39,288,482, forward strand.
CCCCTTCCACCTTTTCCGCCTTCCCCCCTCCCTTGTCCCCCTCTCGCGAGCCCTCCCCCCATCCTTAATTCCTCTCGCCCCTCCCAGATTCCCCTTCCCCTCGTGACTTTTTTCCCTGCCGCTAAACTCTTTGACCTATTTAAATTTTTTTTATGCAAATTTCATAAAGCCAGAGCTTGCGGTATGAAATATACATTACGACGTATTCTCATACCTACCAAATATACATTAAAAAAAATCATAAAAATTGGTCCAGGCGTCCACAAACACAATGAGATTTTTATATATTAGATTTTTATTTAAATTGGCAAATTTAAAATTTTTTATAGAAGATTGGAGTCGAGTTTCGACTTAGAAGAGATGAGATGTTGAATGAATGGGAGGTAATTTTAGATAAGGCTTGATAGAAGAGAGTATATTTTTTTAGAGAGAGACAATAAAAAAAATATGTCATCTGAAGTTCCCAAACCGCAGAATGTACAATCCGGAGAATCAACGACTTTATTTTTAAAAAAGTGAGAAGGAACGGGAAAATCTTCAACACTTATTCGATGTTGAATTTATTTTGTATTGAGGCATAGCAGATTCCTTTGGATTTCCTTGCAATGTGCCAGTACTCTGCTCAAACATTGCGAGATCTATCTTTGAGAATAAAAAAATGTCAGCTAAGGGTATGTAGTCCACGAGGGTACGAGTATTAATATGGCTGTATGCTATTTGCCAAAAAATCCACAATATCGTAACCCACGATGTTAACATGACCAAGAATCCAAATAACTTAATTCACAAAAAATCTAAATATTTCATGTAAAAACAAAAGACATAGGCAATCGTAATGTTACCATGTTATTAATTGGAGCACGATATTTATCACGCACTCTCATCAAAATAACAACACCTGAATCGAATATTAGAAACAATAGAATTAGTAACTTACCACGAAATGTATTTTTTTCTAGCTAGTATATTTATATCCTTTGTTGTCATCATAATGCCGGGGTACTGTTGATTCCGTTCATTCAAAAACCTCAATTTCCTTAAGCCCCAATAAAAGGCGGCTGTCCTGAGGAAATAAGGGTGGTGTGCGGTAAATTGCCACCTTTGTCCTCTTTTGTATCGTTTGGATTTAGATCCGTATATAATAAATAATAAACATTGAATTATGATGACGACACTAAACTCTAGAATGTGTTCAAATGAAGTTTATTTCATTGCAAAATGAATTTAATATTTGCTACTTCTTCTATTTACGGGACCAGAATATTTCTTAATCCCTACGGTTAATTTCTTCGCTTTTAAGAAAAGCTCATACAAAATCGATGTGGCTTCCATACTGTGAAAAATATCGGTGTCAGAAAAAAAAAGAACGTACGCTTTTTAAGTTAAAAAAATAACCGCAGAATAATTAAAATGTATAACTTTATGACACCATTTGAAAAAAAGAATGATGAGACTTTGTGAACATTTTATTATTTTTTTTTTACTTTAACGACAAAATAATTAGATGATCATAATGTTGAATTAAAATTAAATTTAATTAAAATTAAAATTAATAATTTAATTAAAATTTACTATGATAAAACTATACTAACAGACAGACCAATTGGTCATAATAGACCTGATATAGTTTTACATGAAAAAAAAAAAAAAACTTATATTATTGATGTAGCTATTCCAAATTCCTGTAATATTCAAAAATCTGTTTCTGAAAAAATAAGAAAGTATACAGATTTAGGAAATGAAATTAAAAGAATTTGGCATTCTCAGACTATAAAAATATTACCTTTTGTTATTTCGGCTACTGGCATTATACCTAGCTCTCTTATTAAAAATTTAGGCATATTAGATTTGTCAAAGAATTTGTATATAAAAATGCAAAAATCAGTCATTTTAAATACATGTAGAATTACGAAAGATTTTTTAAATATTTATATTGAGGGATCAGTAGGATTTATCGGTCAAAATAGGAATTCCACAGAGCCGAACCCTCTGATATGAAAATATCTGGAGACGGTGAATTATATTCCCATTTAATAGTTTGGTAGATTAACGTGTTGTTCTTGTATTGTTTTGTATTAATTATACTTATATAATACACTTGCATAACGTGGATTTACTAGATGATCATTTATATGGAAAAGTGTATGAAAGGGTTTAGTTTTTCCTATGGGAAAAACTAAACCCGTTCCTGTAAATCTGGTGAAAAAAAAAAAAAAACAAAGTCGGGTTAGTTACACCATTTATAACTCAAGAACGGCAGAACCGATTTTTATGATCTTTAATTTGTTGGATTTGTCTCCGTCCCGATTAACAGAATAACTATTAAAACATCGGAAAATATTACGGGAAAAATAATTACGAAGAAAATTAATTTTTTCATATATTTTGTATGGAACGGCTTTTCAAATAATGTGCGTTGGTCGACATAATTTGAATCAATTCGAACTGTCAATGGTGTAGTGTGCCGAACATTTCGTGCTTAGTCAACAGCTCAATTTCATCTCAACTTAGAGTAAGTACCTATTTATTTTAACTTAATAAAAACTTAATTTATTTCAGCTAATAAATTAAACAACATTTATTGATACTGAGGCGGTACGAAGTTTGCCGGGTCAGCTAGTTGTAAATATTTCTAATAGAATGTATACATGTTTTTCTTTTTTTTATATCTGTAATTTTAGTTAGAAAAAAACTTTAGGTAATCCATTTTTAAAACTTTTCTATGTTTCAAAAACTTTGTATTTAAAAAATTAAAAGATATTTGTATTAATAAAATTTGAAAGCGTATATCATCACCTTTCTAAAACAGTTTTTAGTTTTTGGATATGTTCTGAAATATTCTGTTTATTTGGATTTTATTGTCAAGCGGAAATGACCATCTGACAAAATATGCTTGAGGCCTGAGGAGTCAACCGATTTTCTGTTTTCCAACGATTTCTACGACATAAACAGGATGTTAAAGTTAAGATGACTTACTTTAGTGATTCGTGACATTATTTTGAGACAAAAAATGTAAATGGAATGTTGGTCTCCAGTCAAATTTTAAAGTTTTCGTTTATTTAAACAAATTTCTCCATGTCATCACCGGCCAATCAGTCTAATAATCGCCCAAACTCTCACCCCGAACCAAACTCTCCAATACTTACTGGTTTTTAATGTTTTAAGATGATGAAAAAACCTTCAAAAATGTCACCGGAGACCAATATTTCATTTACATTCGTACTCCTAATAAATCACTGGTTAAAGAATGTTCTTTAATGACCCGTATATTGAAGTTTTTGTATTTTCTATAACATTTTAGGAATCTCACACCTAGCGTAGTAGAGTCCAAAAAAATTTTTTTTTCAATACTTTGATAAAATACCTTCCGGTAGGATCACAAATATAGTTCAATGCATGAAAGCTGTGTCGTCTTCCGAAGATCATCAAAATACAAGGGAAAATTGTTATTGCGCTATATTATATAAAAAGAAGTACTACAACGTATTTGATTTACAAAATAAATATGCCCTTTAACGATTATAATCTCAAGAAAATAGGTCGTGAAAGACACAGTGGCCACCCTCGAATCGAGATATTTATGATCTATCGGCTGTCGTTAATACTCTACGGAGAAGATAGTGCAAACAAAAGCGATTTCATATAATAAATCCCCGCTAATATACTCATGGGCATAATAAACCATAATACCTAACACCCAAGAAAATTCACGCACAATAATTTGGGTCAAGAAGCAAGCTGTTTCTGATAACGATATATCAAATATATATTTATATATATATATTTATATATATATATATATATATATATATATATATATATATATATATATATATATATATATATATATATATATATTTATATATATATATATATATATATATTTTTACGACTGCGGCTGTATCAATTGCGATATATATAAAATAAACAACAACGAACAACTCACATTATAAACATACTCACACATATACACACAATTATACACTATGCACGTTTTCGGGTTTCTACAAGCGAGTAAAACAAGGAAACATAATGTCATAGATACCCATTTTGAAAAAAAAATTACACGTATAATTATTTCATCATTGAAACCATTGTACAATTTTGTTTCTTTAATTTGAAAAACAATAATTTCGGTAGTGTGTCTTTGTATAGCTATGGCTTAATGACCTCTAAAACTGGAATTTTCTTTGATTTCCTATATTGAAACTGATTGTGCGAACGATTCAGACAAGCGATAAACTACTAGGTACGAAAATTATTTTATTAATAATTCTGTATTTGAAATGTCTCTTTCTTGTATTTCAGATGTTGTAATTTTTCAAGTGTACTAACAGTATTCATTAGAAATTCGAAAGGAAAATAATAAATCTTCGTTTGAAAGGCAATGATCCTGAGACAAATATTTTTTTATAAAAAGTATTAGTTAAACTATAACTAAAAATTATATATTAGTAGGCACACAACAAAGGCGGCACAGGTGTTAAGAATACTGAATATAAATTATTCTATGTCTATAAAACAAACGATGTCTATTTCGAACCCTTGTGTAATAAATTATCCAATCAATTCTGTATCTAAATAAGGATTGTCAGTCATTTTCCATAACCAGAAGCTCTTTGGTACATTAGTAAGAGTTTAGGGTCTGTGCCCGTAGGTCTTGAATAGAGGGTATATATTGTTTCGTTGGGGTAATTGTTTGAGGATCTTATTGAGAACACTTTCAATTATATTTTATAATGAAGATGTATTAACGACTTGACGTGACCAGACCTAGACACAGCGAGAGCGTACACCATAACGATATTGATCACCAGTACTTTATACTAGTGATGTGACCTACTTTACAGTAGTGATGTGACACATATCACCAAGCAAAATTACTTTATTTTAAAAATTAATTAAATTTTAAATGAAAATATTGAACTTTGTGTACACTACTATTTTTAGTAAAAAACATCAACATGTTTCCAAACCAAAGGTTTCATCATCGGGATACAAAGATTACTAAAAATTAAAATATTAGATTAGATATGAATTTAAACAATTTTTTTTTCACTTTGTTTCCACTTGTTTATTTACACCAGGACCGGTTTCGTCCTACTACGGACATTTTCAGACTGGTAGTTGAAATTCTTATGCTACGGAATTTATACAAACTTAGGCAGGGGCGCACAACATTGTCTCTATATGATGAATGTTTCTATTTTGTTAATTTAAGGTATTATCAGTTATTTTGTTAAGTTAAGATACATATAGATAATTATAAAGTTTATTATTAAAATTATGAATGATGATACATAGTAAAAGGTTATTTTTAATTGACATGAATCTATATGAATTTATATAATTAAAAAGGTCTGTGATCACTGATATTTTATTTTGGTAATGTTGGGATATTCCCTCCTTGTTGCTTAGGGCTTAATTAACAAATATTGATAGCCGTATGGTAATTATTGTTATTAGGGTTTTACATATATTTGGGTTTATACATTTTTTATTACATACTTAAATTACACCACTGCTCTCTTTTAGTGATGTGTTATTAATTAGTACATCTTTTTACCTGTTAAACATTATTTCGAAGAAAAGGAAAATCGTTGAAGAAAAAAGAAAATTCACTGTTGAGAAGACGATTATTCACCTTATAAATAATCACTTTAAATATTGATTATTTAAATTCTTTTATGTATCGATACACAAATAGACGTATATAATTTATGCAATTTCTGAACTTTATCTATTTATGTGAGACTTCTTATAATTTTTACCAATGTATTTTATTTTATTATATGCTTTTGTTCTAACATTTTATTTGTGTCAGTGTTTTTTGTTTTCTTTATTGTTTTAATTTTGAAGTATTTAAAATTACTTTGATACTCAACTAAAAACCTACAAAGAAATATTTAATATATTTTTAATTGGTTGAGCGCCCCTTCCCTCCCTTGCGGCCCTTGGATAATTTTAGGTCGTCAATACGGCCCGTGATGCGATTTGGGTTGGCCAGGCTTGCTTTAAACGTTACTCACCAAAAAGTGTATTGTTACTCTAAGCCAAAAATATACTCTCGTATAGATCTCTAAGATCGCAGTAGCCCAATTGGTAGAGGTGTATGTCCCGGTAAGACGTAAGGTTCTGGGTTCGAGTCCCAGTTGCGACCGTTATCTTTTATTATTTTTCTGTGTCTTGTTTATTTTCATATTTTTAAAAATTAGATTATTATTGTTATCTTCTTCTTCAATGATATATTACATTGATGGGAATAACCTTCAAAAGTTAAAAAAGATAGTTTTTCTTATAAAAATATGAAATAGTATTTACTAGCAAGGGCTGCAGGGCATTCTCTTATAATGGATGTTGTATATTTGGATCAAATGGTCATCTCGTCTGACTTATTTCTCTATTTGATGGACAAAATGCAATCTTTAGACAGCAGGTAGGAATTCGCAGTTTAATCATGTCAAAAATATTCTGGTTCATTATGTTTAAAAAATAAAAAAGGTAAACACCTCACAAAATCATAAAACCAAGCAAACAGAAAAGCTAAATATACCTAAGCGTAATACACCTTTGGGCAAAGAAGTATTGAATTTTCATCTATAAGACCGGTTAGTGGCCTAGTTGGCATCGCGTTAGGGTCCCACCCAGGCTTCCCGTTTTCAATTCCTCGGCAGGCTAAGCCCTCTATCACGACACAAGTAACCTTTTCCGCTTACTGTAGTGGTTGTAGGAGGTTCTATAATATTGTCAGGTTATTTGTAACCCGAATATTTGGCTTCCTGTAAAAAAAAAGTTACACAACAAACTCTCACCTATCATCAAGAAAATTATTGCTTCTATTTCCACCAAGGTTTCTACGATAGGTTTAACCAGGAAAACTGAAAAGGTGATTTTAAACAGTAAACCTCACGTCCAAAAAAAGTATGTTTCTAATTAAAATTTTATCTTATATAATTCAAACTCAAATTTTCCTCTGAAATCATTAGATTATTAGGTATTTAAATACCACTTACTTAATTATAAACAGCCTTACTAAAAAACGTCGTGAAAATTTTAATAATTAATAATATTCGGAATTTAAAAATGTACGGTATTTATACAAGGTGTATCAAAAACAGCGTTTAGCGGTCGGGAAGTGTTTTTTAAATAAGGCTGTTTGTGTATGATATTAAGACTGTTTTAAATTTCAAGTAATTTATTTATTTATTTATTTATTTATACGCCTATTAGGCTTTTACATACATAGTTATAAAAAATATTCATAAAATTGTAAGTTCACAGTTACAGTAGTAATACATAGTATAATCTATCTATTTAACATATTATAACAGCAAGTAACTAGTAATGCATAAGATGATTATTTGTAGGTAGGTATAAACCTGTTGTACAAAAATAAGAATGTGCCTACTCCTAAGGTTAACAGACGTAATTTAGCTATAAAGAAATGTAAAGTTTATATGTACATAGTAGACAGTGAGAGCAGTAACATGGTATAATACGACATAATAGTATAGTGTATAATATGAGGCCTTTGAATTAGAGAGTTTACGAAATAATTGTTGGCGGTATTGTTAACATAATATACCTAGATCGTTTGACCAGTTATCGTGGCTCGTTAAATCCAGGGCGTTCGCTCTGCCATTTTACATAGTTTTTAAAAAATATTATACACAAAGATTATAAGTATAGAATAGTAAAAGCAATAATTTAACCTTAACCATTTGACACATAAAAGCAAGTAAAAATAAAATGAAAACATGATAGTTTGTAGGTGTAAACCTGTCGTAAGAAAATAAGAATATGCATACTTCTAAGGTATAAAAACCAAAAATTGCTTATAAAAATGAAGTTTATATGTACATATTAGGTAGTAGTAGTATTAACATAATATCTATGCGACACATAAAAGCTAGTGTATATATTAATTTATTCATTCACTAATCTATTCACTAACTAGCGGGCTCCAAAAGCCAGCCAGTTTGTAAATTGATAAATAATTAAAAATAAAATAACATTTTTACTAAATGGTTACAGTAATTACATGTGAAAAAATAATGCAGTTGTAGTAATTGCAAGAAGCCTACATTTATTATTGTGTCAAACATGAGGAAATATTCTGATCAGAGGTGCAATAGCTAAATGTTTATTGTTTTATTATAAAAGTTCTAATATACTGGTTTTAAATTTGGAAACCGATTGAAAACGATAGACATCAATTGAACTATATGTGTTTCCAAGTGTATGAAGCCTTTGAATTGGAGAGTTTATGAAGTAATTATTGGCAGATTTGGTAACAAAATATAGAGCGTTTAAACGAGTATTGCGGGTAGGTATACGTAAATTAATTAAGCTCGTTAAATCGAGGGCGTCCAGGCTGCCATTTGATATATTGAAAAGGCAAACTAAATCACTCACTGTGCGTCTTGTAGTTAAATCACTTAGGTTTAGTAATTCCATTAGACATGTATAATTAAGTTCTTCAATTGGTATTCCAAGTTTGTAATTAATGAACCTAAGAAACTTATGTTGTACTCTTTCGATTTTTTGCTGATGAGTCTTATAAAATGGAGCCCAGATTATTGAGTTGTACTCCAAATTACTTCTCACCAATCCAGTGTAAAGCAATTTAAAGGAATTAATTGTTTTAAATTCTTTTATCGTCCTCAGAATGTACCCCAGGCATTTCATGGCCTTGTTGGTTATTTCATTTATATGAGGAACAAAAGTTAATTTACTGTCAAATATTATGCCAAGGTCCTTAATTTGTTTAACTCTTTTTAGGAAATTGTTGTTGATGCTATATTGATATTTAATGGGATTTTTGATTCGAGTAAAAGTTATTGATTGACATTTTTCAATGTTGAGAAAGAGTTCATTAAGGGTGCACCACTCGTGTAGCCTCACAAGATTTGATTGCAATATGCTACAGTCATTATAATTAGTAATTGTTTTGTAAATTTTTAAATCGTCCGCAAATAATAGTATCATAACTCCATCAAAGATGGAAGTTATGTCGTTTATAAACAAGGAAAATAACACTGGGCCCAGATGTGACCCCTGTGGGACTCCGGTAAAGATTTCAAACTGATGTGAAAAATGTGAATTAATTTTGACTGATATTTTTCTTTTGTGAAGGTAGCTTTCGAACCATCTTAAAATATGCCCCCTTATACCTAGGGATCTTAGTTTGTTTATAAGAATTTTATGTGATACTTTGTCGAAAGCCTTACTAAAGTCTGTATACACTACGTCTGTTTGAAGACGATTGTTCATAGAATTAGTTATATATTCCTGATATATCATTAAATTTGTTAGAGTTGATCTTTTTGCTATGAAGCCATGTTGTCGATGTGAAATTACTTTATTGATTTCGGGCGAGAGTTTAGAGAGCAGAGCAGATTCAAGTATTTTCGGGATTGACGACTGGATACATATAGGTCTGTAATTAGATATATCAGATTTATCACCCTTCTTGAATATTGGAGACAGAAAGCTTGTTTTCCATTTTATCGGAAAAATGCCAGTTTTTATGGACAAATTAAAAAGTTTAGTTAGAGGATAAGTCAAGACTGATGAGCATTTCGATAAGAAGATTGGTGGAATATTATCAGGACCGGCCGATTTGTTAAGATCAAGGGATTTTAATTTAGTTTTTATATCATTTTCTTCGAATATGCATTGATTGAAATCAATGTTATTTTTATTTGGTGTTGTGGTGTCGGACATTGGTGAGTTGTTTGTAGAAGCATAGATTTTACTGAAAAATTCAGCAAATAGATTAACAACTTCTTGTGGATTATCAGCCGTTTTATTATCTAAATACATGTTGTGGGGAATACCGGAGTCGTTGTTGTTAAGCAATTTTGAGAATTTAAAGATGTTTTGGTATGATAATGAAACTATCTTTGTAATTTATCTCAAAGACAATTATTTTTTTAACTTTTTTCAGGCTGGTAGGTACCTCAATATTGAAAAGCTCAATCAAAGTTAGCCACCTAGTCAAAGAAAGCTATCTAGTCAAAGTTAATTATCTAGTCAAAGTTAGCTATATAGTCAAAGTTAGCTATCTAATCAGAGATAGCTATCTAGTCAAAGTTAGCTATCTAGTCAAGTTTGCTATCTAGTCAAAATTAGCTATCTATTCAAAGTGAGGCTTGCTTGAATAATAAAGTGGCTGCAACAGATTTTAGAAACCGTAAACGGAACGTATAAACAAATATACAGACTAATGAAATACCAAAAGATGCAGTTAAAATAGGACTTCGCTAATTCAAGAAAAGAGTTTGGTTTGGAGATATCCAATTAAATTTCAAATTAAATTGTCGGTTTTTTTCAATTTTGGTAATACAAATGGATTTATTCCATGCCAATATAATTTAATATAACAAAAACTTATTCGTGGGGCTTTTCCTACGATGAAAGTAAAAGATCATTTAAAAGACTTTAGATTTAGAGGGATGAAATTGGTTTTCAAGATGCTAATAAGCCAAGGAATTCAAATGACTCATGACAATAAAAATCAGGATCGGTAGCATGGGAAAATAATCCGTTTTTTTTTGAAGACTTTTGATTAATCTTTTTATCTTTCTCGGTGACAGAGAGATTAAACTAATACTAGTATTTTTATTACATATCCAATGCATACCCAATTTTATAAACCCAAAAAATTCTCTTTAACACTTTAAGTCTCTAAAAAATAAGTTATTTTTTAAGATAATATCTATACATTTGCCACGCCGAAACGGCAATGATATGAAATTCCCTCGAAAGAAAAGCATCGCTAAGTATAAGTTATTATAAATAAAAATACATGTAGGAAAAAATTCACACTCGTTTTTTAAATGCTACTGAAGACATTTCACAGGTTTCGCTTAATTATTATCGTTTTAATATTAGCTCGCCCCCTCTAACATTCGTATTTAAATATATCCCCTTCTTCTTCTCTTTGAGCGCTTACTTCCGGGTCTTAAGTATAGGAAATTGGTTATAAATTCTAAAAACCAAATTAAGTTGCTGAACAAGTCCATGGTGAAACATTTTCTTGCCCAGTTTCGTTGAACATTAATGAATAGAACGTCAAGGAATTAATTATATAAGAAAAGATGTTTGAACATGTTTTAAACCAAAAATAATTTTTTTAAAAATCCGTTCTGAATAGAGAATTAGTCCTTTTGTGAGTATCGAACACAATCCATCGGAGTGTTCTATCTGAGATGTGGTTTAATTTTATAAATATATTTTTTTAAAGACAGCCGTCCACAATAGAGTAATGGTAATAAACTAGCTGTATGGCAAATAGGCATGGAAATGGCTGATGCGGGATGAAAGTAAATTGGTAATTCAATTTGACCGGTCAGTGGCCGAGTTGGCATCACGTTGGTCCCATCCAGGCATCGTGTATTCAATTCCTCGGCTGGCTATATCCATACCTATCTATATCCTCCATCACGGCACAAGCAACATTTTCCGCTTACTGTGGTGGCAGTCGGAGATTTTCAAATATTGTCAGGTTATTCGTAACCCGGAAATTTTTGTCTTTCAACAAAAAAAAATAAATATATATATATATATTTTAATGTTGCTACACGTGGTACTTAAAATATATTATTTTTGTACTCTGTAATATGATTGTGAACTGCAAACTCCTACACAAACTCAAATGCTTATATTACACTATTTAGTTATGCCATTGCGGTATGTTTATTTTTGTTGCTTTATTATAATTTTGCATAAATACATCAAAATTTATATATTTAGTTGCGCTATACACTTAGTATTATACTCCCTTGTACAATTTATCGATAACCATGTACACATTATACATTCAAGGCGTGAATAAATAAATAAATAATACTTAATATAAATAATAATAAAATACTTGAGTCGGGCCATGCCAAGAGTCATAATTACAAAAGGGTATGTGTGAGACGATCTGCGAATGGAAATGAAGCAAGGAGAGCTCTTCCTACCGGCATGAATTTTTTTTACAAAAGTCAGAACCTGAGAGACTTTTGATCTATCATTTTTTTAGGAAGGTTTGAGAGGGTTGGATTGGGGGGGGGGGGGGGTATGAAAGATTACTAGGGGTTCCAGGAGGTGTAAAAGGCAGCACCAGTGTTCTTTGCAATTTCATTTGTCGGATATCTAGACAAAATTATATTGACAGGAAGGTATTACGTTAAAAAGATATCTGAGAATCTGTTTAGAAGAGCGTGTCTTTGCGATCAAAAAGAGATTCCATTTTTATTTTATTTAAAAATATATATGAATAAACTTGCATTGAAAATGGAACATGTCGGTAACAGCTGTATCTCCATCCGTCCGACTTCTGGTCGAGGGACTTATCCATCGGGATTTTGACCAGCTAACAAATTAACCTACCACAACTACATTTTTTTTTAGTAATTCAAGAGTCTCAACAGCTTCCAGCAGTCTAGATCCAGTGTGGCATCCCCAATTAGGGAATTTTGTGAGGCTAAGGGTATAAGAAAGTGGAAGTAGATGGAAAGCGGAAAACGTCACCAAACACATCTGAAGCCATTTCAAGCAACATATCGATTCTGAATGGTGGTCTTTTACCAGGCTGATACTGAAAGCATTTACCACCTTGGAACGTGTCACTAATATACTAATGAAATATTAAATAACACTCCCTCTGATTGTTTATTCATTTGATCCTACCATATTTTTCTGGAACATCCCTAACTTTATTTATCCGCTTGCTTTTCATTAATTCTCTAAAATTCATTATAAGATCTATATCTAAATCAATAGTTAATGTTATATAACAGTAATTGTAAAAGATAATTGATCAATTTATTCAATTAGTTCGTTCACATGAGATCGTAAACGATAATTTATCATTAAATGAAACAATATATCTTAGTTACAACCACTGATTTATTTAGTTACACGCCGACCGGTTTCGGAACAACCGTTCCTTCTTCAGGGCAAACATATAATTGTAATGGCATTATATGTTTGCCCTGAAGAAGGAACGGTTGTTCCGAAACCGGTCGGCGTGTAACTAAATAAATCAGTGGTTGTAACTAAGATATATTGTTTCATTTAATTATAAAATGGATAACCACAAAGTGATAGCTAATTTCAAAAGGATAATTTATCAACTTATACGGTTAGTTGGTTTAGCAGTCGAGTAAGTCATTGTTATCTAACAGTGAATCGAAAATAACATTTGATCAACTTATCCGGTTGGTTGGGTCAGCGGTCCAACAAAACAATATTATCTGACAGTGAATTTTAAAAGACAATTGATCAACTTATCTGGATAGTTGTTTTAGCGGTCGAGTAAGTCATTGTTATCTAATCGGTGAATCGAAAATAACTTATTTAACTTATCCGGTTAGTTGGGTCAGCGGTCCAATAAAACAATTTATATAACAGTGAATTGTAAAAGACAATTGATCAACTTATCCAGTTAGTTGGTTTAGTGGTCGAGTAAGTCATTGTTATCTAACAGTGAATCGAAAATAACATTTGATCAACTTATCCGGTTAGTTTGGTCAGCGGTCCAATAAAACAATATTATCTAACAGGGAATTATTGTAAAAGACAACTGATCAACTTATCCGGTTAGTTGGTTTAGCGGTCGAGTAAGTCATTTTTATCTAACAGTGAATCGAAAATAATATTTGATCAACTTATCCGGTTAGTTGGGTCAGCGATCAAATAAAACAATATTATCTAACAGTCAATTATTGTAAAAGACAAGTGATCAACTTATCCGGTTAGTTGGTTTAGCGGTCGAGTAAGTCATTTTTATCTAACAGTGAATCGAAAATAATATTTGATCAACTTATCCGGTTAGTTGGGTCAGCGATCAAATAAAACAATATTATCTAACAGTGAATTATTGTAAAAGACAAGTGATCAACTTATCCGGTTAGTTGGTTTAGCGGTCGAGTAAGTCATTTTTATCTAACAGTGAATCGAAAATAATATTTGATCAACTTATCCGGTTAATTGGGTCAGCGGTCCAATAAAACAGTATTTTTTTTTTGTAACAGTGAACTGTAAAAGACAATTGATCGACTTATCCGGTTACTTGGTTTAGCGGTCGAGTAAGTCATTGTTATCTAGAAGTGAATCAAAAATAACATTTGATCAACTTATCCGGTTGGTTGGGTCAGCGGTCCAATAAAACAATATTATCTAACAGTGAATTGTAAAAGACAATTGATCAACTTAACCAGTTAGTTGGTTCAGCGGTTCAAACCGTCGGATTCGCACTCACGAGTCACATTTAAATCGTCTATTAGCTAAGTCCTCCACAATTGCACAGGTAACATTTTCCGGTTGTTATTATGTGATGGTGATTCAAGTATAAAGCTAAATATAACAATAAATTAACAATTGCCAGTGTCCCCTTCACGGGGGCTTCCTGTTAAGAGGCGATACCTAGTTAAAAAAAAGTATTTTGTTTTGAATTTTCTTTACATCATCTTCATATTTTTTTCAAATTAATTATCACTGTTCTCTTAGGCGCTCCGCCCACTCAGGCAACTGAAAACTCTCAACTGCCAACTGTCTTTGTATGACAATGTGATAGCCCGCACACTACACAATCACACAGAACCCCGTTGTCAATGGTAACGCATGCGGTGACTTGCGACCATCTTGCGACTGTCACTGCTCATTGCCCTGGGCGGCCATTTCTAGTTGCTAGCTGTCAGCTGTCTCGTAGTTCGTCTATGGTTAAACAAGCTTTTTGACCAATCAAGACAGAGAAAAAGCCGGTTTTAGTTGGTTTTCAGTTGCCTCAGTGGGCGGAGCGCCTTAGACGTGTTTTTTAACTTAGTTTGAAATATATACATTTTTTTTGGGATGTTATGCAGTGTGATGCTACCTCCTTCTTTAGCCAATTTTTCGGACAATCTGAAAAACCCTTTGGGAAGATGTGAAATAAGTAAAAAACTAATACAAAAGTTTTCCTGATTACCCAGTAGATACTACAGTTACTCAAATGAAGTACGGTCAGATTCAATATCAATAAATGATGTAATATCAAGTAATGGTAACACAGCTGAAACGTTATGAAAATGGATAAAATATATTGAAAAGGGTAATGCGTTTTATCGATACCCTATCTATGAATAAATTCGCAAAAAAATACTGCGTATATGTGAGTCCCAAATGTTCCCAACCGTCTGGGGCCAGCGAGAATATAGCATCCAAAATTTGTGAAACTGAAGGGATCGGGGAGAGTAAGGAAATTGAAAAAATGAAGGTCGGGAAATACCTGGCTAATCAAATCTGGTCAACAAACTTGGCGTTAGCCATTCCAAGCAATATATTGTTTCTGATTGGAGGTCTTTCACCAGAGTAATACCAGGATATCTATCACTCTGATATGTAGGTGCCTCAAATATACCTATATTATTACTAATAATTCGGTTTTTTCCAAGGTTCTTTCTACAATAAACGTATTTTTTAATATTATCTCATGTAAATTAACATACATAATTTAAATAAGATTCAGAACCGAAGAATTTTAAGATCTTTATTTATTTAGTCGTATTATAAATATTATTTTTTCAAGAATTGTGTTTTTTTTTTTCTTATCTTGATTAATAAAGGAAAAGCCATTGAACATAATACTTTCAACAACTTAAACTCGTTGGTACCTGAGTAAAATGTTTAAAAACATTATTTCACAACTACCTAGGAACTTAATACTGCTTTATAAAATACACGTGAATAAAATAATATAATTGACAAATGCACACAAAATGGTCATGCTGAAATCGCATATTATCTGGAAAAGCTTTTTACTTCACAAATATTTATAACAGAATATTTATAGATATTTTCAGCATTGGAGTGATAAATCGCTATTTTATTCTGCCACGTCAATCAATTGATCGTACCATTTCTAGTGAAAGTACGGTAATTTTATTGGTTTCACATTTTTCGTAACACAATATGTACGAACTGTGAAGATGCCAAATGGAATAACAAAAACCAGTTTTTTTTTATATCACCTATCTAAGATGGGGATACATAAATAGATTTAATAAAGGGAATCTTCTTAAGTTTTTCTGTATCTTAAAAACACAACGCTTGCAAGCAAATTAAATCTGCCCCATCATATTATTATATTTTTTTGCAACGAGCGGTGTCCCACAAGGATCCCATCTTGGTCCAGTGTGTTTACACTACTTATAAATAATGTTTGTTAATCTTTTTTTACAGAATTTTTTTATTAAAATGTGTTTCAAGTTACTTGTATCACAACATTGATAAAGAAAATACTTTCCTCAATAAATAATGAGTTTATGTTTGTAGTGAACCTACCCCTGGCCTTACTAACTTCTATGGGTCTCGGGACCTCCTGTAATGTACCTGTGGGGCTACCCGGCACCCGTTGTAATGATCCGTAGTCGTCTACCCTTGGTTTTTCTATTCTTTCCCTTCAACACTAGCTGTCGGAATCTACTGGCTACGCTACCCTTATCTTTTGGCCTTCGATCAATATACCCTTGTATCTAGCTACACCTAACTTTTCCTTAAACCCCTGCGATTTTCTCACAGTAAATAAGATTTAAGATTTTTTGCACATTATTCCTATATACTACGTTGTGTAATTTGTTGTTTCAGTATTTACATTTGTATGTGTAAATTAATACACATACACATGTAGAGGAAATAATGTAGTGTGTGGTAACCTCAGATTCTTTAGAGGAAAGTGTGAAAGACTCCCGTTTGATAAACTAACCCCGTTTTTAGATTGTTTTGTTTTTTTTTTCAAACCTATCCGTATTACCCGCCTTCTCTCAACTTGGGCAAGTATGTCATTGACGCTAATTCTACAGTAAATTGTCACCCGGTTTATAAAATTCAAAGTCGTAGTTTTCTTACCCGATTTTTTCCTGTCTATAGGTTTACATTGGGTTATTTTTACATTACGTGGACAGTGTGTATTATGACATACATGTCGGGATCCTTGCGAAACTCTCAATGTCGTCGTACTGCACCTAAATGTTCAAGTTATTATTGTTATTAGTATACACTACATGTACTGGGGAAGAGGAAGGTGAGGAGGGGTGATAGGAGGATCTGGGGAATGTTGTTTCCTGAATAAGTCGGCTCCTCCTCTAACCAAATAGATACTGGTGACCAACATTCCGGACAAAGACTCAATCATTACGTTTGCTAGGATGGTCCTTAAGTCCTGATTTTGTTCTCTTGCATGAACTTCATTGCTACGAAAGGGTCCCTTCACGCCAGATGAAAGCGCGCAGAGTCCTCATGTCACTTCCAGTATTATCCCGACTTCCTATCCTCCAGATTTGATTTTAACTCGACTGATTCTAGAAGGGGTATGTCCATTTCTTCCCTTATCATGACTCTACTCGCGTTGAGTGCGTACGGAGCCGTTTGAGATGATCCTTTCGTCTCCTACGAGGATAATCATTGGCTTGCGTTCCTCGCCTCCAAGAGCTGACATAACTTCTACCTCGTAAAAACTATGTTTGCTTTCAGGTCGACACTACTGGTAGTATGCAATAGTGCTACAGACTTATTCTCACGGAATACCACGCCGACGTCCCCTCCACATAACTTCGCAAAACTTGGGATACCTTCGGTCGAAACGCCTCCGTCAGCGAATCATACCCTACCATTCCAAGTGGCATTTTCTTTTTATTCTGTCTTTCATGCCTTTTCACTCTGCATGACCCCGCGAAAGGGATTATCTTCCAGTACCCCGCGTGAATGCTCAGTTTACGTTGACATCCCCTATCGCATGATAGCGTAAGAAAAAAAGCCCTCTTTGTCTCATATCTTGTGGGGATATAATTTCAGTGACGCTATTGCATTCCCCAGTCGTGAAGTCTATATTTCGCAGGTCAAGCGGGATTTTGGAAGGGTTTGATTGAGGAAACATTACCGAAATAATGTTGATTTCATTTTTGTAAGGAAGCCTGAAAGAAATTTGACATGATAATATTGTTGTTAGTAAACAATTATAATGTTTAAATTCAATTCTCCAAATTTCATTTTTGAACCAACATCCAGTATGGTATGGATGCTCCCGTCACTCCACTTTGGCTCGGCATACCTCAGAAAAAACCCTTCTAATTTGGATGACTGTACGGCTACGATTTATGGCCGGGACCCTTTTTTTTTGTACACATCCGTCTCGTCCTTTCTAGCACGCAAAAAAATATAAGTTCGTTGAACCCCGACATTGATAATAGATTTAATTTGGAACAAATCTCGTGATTACACATTGAGAATAATATTCAAAACACAATTATATCCTGGAACATAACTTCTTTTATCATTGGTTTTGTAGATGGGCAGATCCTCTCAGGTATCGGGACCATGTACGACCTGTAATTAATTAAAATGTTTTTTTCACTCACCTGAACGAAGCCTGATTAAGTCCACTAAATAACTGTGGAGGAAAAATAATAAAGAAAGAACCTTCCTATATTTATGATTCGGTAATTTAGTCCCCAGAAGTAGTAACACCCATGACTCTATGTCACACTTTTATTTGAGTTTAAGAAAATACGTAGGTTATTAATTATTATTTGTTAACATTATTTTTCTTTTGTTTTTGCGACTATTGAAGATGACATTCATACGTAGGTATATGTGGTATATGTTGATATTATTTTGAATATTTGTATTATCTTGATTATATGATATATTGAAGAAACTACAAGTGCGTAGGTATTGTTTATTATTATTATTTTCGCGGAAGGTCGGAGAAATTTTAACTTGTGAGTATTACTTTATAATATTATTTGGTTTCGGAAGATTGGATAAATTATAACCATATAGGTATTTTATATTTTTATATACATTATACTTAATATTATTATTTGTTTTTGGTTTTGTGAAAGATTGAGCAAGGCATTATTACGTAGGTATTTGTAGATAAATTTTGTATTATTATTATTTTTTTTGTTCGGCGCACATTGAAGGAATTTTAAATACGTAGGTGTATCTTTAAATGTTGTTTTGATATTATTATTTGGTGTGTGTAAGATTGAAGATGACATTAGTACGTAACTTTATATTTCAAATCAAAATTCGCGCGATGCACTCCCTTCTATTTTTAAAACACAAAGTTACGTTATTTTTATCTCACAGAAGCTAAGTATTTCATTCACTTTGGTTATTATTTTGGTTTTGATAATTCAAATTAATTTTATTATTTAATTAATTCACCCGCGGCGCACTGTCATTCACTGCAGCTAATTTTCAATAGAGTATTTTAACAAGCCGAATAATTAATTTATGTACACGAACTATTGCTTCTCACGAAGTCACAACCTTAAAAATTCTTTAATATTACGATGGATATTTTCTCCCAACATTAACAAACACTTGTCACTGTTTATCACGACTTTTTTTAATTCTTCGGTGGATTATGTCTTATCACTCGTTTTTATAATATTTGATCAATTGTTTTGTTAAATACGAACGATCTTATCACTGCTAGCACTCTATAGCCTCGTCTTCCTTCGATCCTCGACTCGACTCGACTCCCACATGGTATCATTATTTTTCCCGGTACCCAGCCCTTCGAATATCTTCTAAAAAAAACGCCAGGTGTGGACTCAGGACGTACATCTCGCCTTCCGTAGGGAGCTTTATAATTGAGAGTTCAGACAATTTCAACTTTCATTGATATGTTATTTTTCATGATTCTCTATCTCTCTCAAATCTTAATATGTCCGTTTAATTATTTCATTGTCTGGCGGCCGATAAGTGTAACTCACCCTTTTGATGCAGTTTTGCTTTAAACTTTTACTAGAATTCTGCAATCGGTCTTTCCTTAATAATCGGTAAATTTCCTCGGCTAATTGTGACTTTACATCTGAAATAATTATCACTCTCGCACTCTCCCATTTATTTTTGTTTAAAATTTGCGGCAGGTAAAATTGAATTCAGTAGTATTTCGGCTTAATTCTCATGGTAACATGAAATTGCTTCTGTCATTTTCTTGATTCACCACATTCCTTGCAGATGTTTACAACTATTTTTTATCCTTCGTCCCTTTTCATGATCAGATATAATATTCGTAAAACTTTGTCTGGTAATAACTAATATCACCTTATTAATTCAGAATTCATTTTCTTAATGCGTTCCAAATAGCTCTAAAGTCTAGTACGTACCTGTTTGACTTCATTTTTTGTGTACTCAAAAGTAAAATCTTATTTACTTTTAATCTGAGTGTGTTGTTTACCTTTTGAAAAATCTCGGTCTATAGCACTAATGCATAGATTGTGTACGTCGTTAATTTTAATTGGTTTTATCAATACTCCGTCTGTATTCTGTAGTGGTAATTTGGGCTTAATTACCCCATTTATTCCTCAAAACCATGTAAGTTTTTTTTGTTACTAAACAAACTCTCTTCGACACGCTCTAGGATTTTAAATTTATGGTCGGTCTGAAGTGTCGGCTTACATTCAATATTGATAAATTTTAAACGTGGTATCGATTTGAAAACTTAGAGCTCTTCATTATGTCATCACCTTTATTTACCTCAGCCCTTCTCAGATTGTGATTTTTCTGTCCTTTCCAATAGCGGTCGCTAGTGTAGTCGATTTGAAATTTCGTTTAGGTGGGAAAAATTTTGTATGAGCTCTTCCGATAAAGAAGATGCTTTTTCTTTTTCTTTCGAACGTAGTGTTGAAGCCATCACATGTTACAGAAAACCATTAGTTTCATTTTTATTTTGTAATTATGATTTTTTTTATAAATAAAAAAAATATATAAAGCCTTTAGAAGGCGAAACAACAACAGAACTTGTTTATGAATAAACTGTTTTTATAAATTAAATACCGGTCGGTAGCTGAATTGGCATCGCCTTTGGCAATTCTTTGACTAGCTAAGTCCTTCATCACGACACAATCAACATTTTACGCATACTTTGTTGGAAGTAGTAGATTTTCAAATATAGGATTCCTAAAACGGGAATGTTTGTCTTTATTTTTGAAGGAAAAAAAAAACAACAATATTATTTAATATATTACTTATGTATAAAATAAATAAAAATATTTTTTAGTCTTGAGTTGTTTCTTAACTGTCGACGATTATGCCCGCTACTCCGATTAGCTAATTAATGAACGTTGCTCCGCCACTCCTCGCTAGGAGCCGCGGATACAGACGTTTCAGATAGATAGATGTCTGTTATTTTATCAATCCAACGCATCTTTGATTTTCCTCTGATTTTTTTTTCATCCCACTTTCTCAGATTTTCCAGGTTTAAGTTCTAAGCTTGACTTTAAAAACTTTAGTACACCTTGCACCGTTTATAATTACAACCAATTTTTGTGAACTTTTGACATGAAAATAAACTATTTTTAATTTTTTTTAACCGCTTGGGCACATGAGCTTGTTTTTACGAAAATTTAACGTAGGAATGACGTATGACCCGTACCTGAGTTATTTTATTTTAAATTAAATTCAATAATGTTATTATTAAGTTCTGCAAGTAGGTATTATAGATTTGTATTTTTGTTACAGTTTACAGATGTTTCGCTTACAAGGCCATTTTCAAACTGCATAAATTGATCAATTTATGCACGTTCAAAATAGACATTTGAAATCGTATATAAGTCGTCTAAATGTGGTTTCAACCACAGTTTCAAAATGGCCTTGTAAGCGAAACAGCTGTAACGAAAATAAAAATCTATAATGCCTACTTGCAGAACTTAATAACATGATTGAATTTAATAAAAATTAAATTTTGAAAAAATTGAATGGAGTTATATATATTAATTCCAACATAAATTAACTTCGTCTTGTTGTACTAGTATATAAAATAATAAAACAGTAATGCAAAATGAACAAACACCGGACAATCATAAACAATTTCAAAATTAGAAATCACACTATATAGCAACACATTTTCAAGTGCCAAGGCGGGTTTCGACTAGCACTCGCGAGAAATACCAAAACACCAATTTAACTATCATGGAGGGGCAAACCTACATACTACTGACATCTATCGGATAAGTCTGTAAACTCTAATATCTATCTACACTAGAGCCATCTATGTCTTGAAGGTCAAACGATCACACATTGGGATTAAAGTCGTTGCTTCGTTCCAGGTATATCTTGTCCCTGGCCCTCGCAGACCTGCTGGTCATCATCACGTGCGTGCCGTTCACCTCTACAGTATACACCGTGGAGTCGTGGCCATGGGGCGAGTCGCTGTGCACTATCTCAGAGACGGCCAAGGACGTGTCCATCGGAGTGTCCGTCTTCACACTTACTGCGCTCTCCGCCGACAGATTCTTCGCCATCGTGGATCCTCTGAGGAAACTTCACACATCAGGTAATTTATTTATTTTTGTTTGGGTAAATCTTCTTGAGGCGCCAAATGACGTACGCATATCGGTAAAATGGCTGCCATCAGTAAAATAACTGCCATCAGTGTTTATTTTTACTTTTAAAGGGTTCTCGCCTTCGTTAGAAACCTGCCACAACAGTCAAAGAAATTAAAAAGCTTAGATGCACTCATTTTTGTATTTTTTTTTCTCGAAGCCAATGAGATTATGGCATCTACATTTTGGGATATTGTGAGGGTGAAGGAAGCGAGGAGTAGGAGATGCGAAAGATTGGAAAGTAGCTGCTTGAAACAGGAGGTTAGAGTTTATATATTAAAAATAAATATTGCTTATATTTTTAAATTAGACATTTATTAGATCTGATGACGTTAAACGACGTTTGTTAGTTTAATCCTCTGTTATTAAGTACATAAACCTATTATTATTTTTTTTTATTATTATTTTAATAACTGTGGTAAACAAACAACAGTATTTATGTTTTAATTTTTTTAATTTTTTTTTATTTCCTCCATTTCTTTTTGTTTGTGCAAAACGTGTTTCATATATTCCATATATATATAATTTGACTGTCCTAAAACGGGATTCCTTCTAGTTGGGCAGTTAAAACATTTTCGTTGTTTGTTTTTGGGGTGTTGTGCCATGTTGCGCTACCTTCTTCTTTAGCCGACGTTTCGGACAGCGTTGCAGTGTCCATCATCAGGGCAGATCCGGTAGATCATTTATGAAGTATTGCAGTGTCCATCATCAGGGCAGATCTGCCGGATCTGCCCTGATGATGGACACTGCAACGCTGTCCGAAACGTCGGCTAAAAAGCGTTTTGGACAGCTGAACTTGTATACCTATAAACAGTTTTTTTTAAAAATTAAATAATAATAGTATTATTAAACATTTAAAAAAAAATATATATATAATATATTCCCTTGGTAAGGCTCAATCACACAAGTCAATTTAAAACACAAAACTTCTTTTCTGAAAAACGGAAATCCTGTGTCTCTTTTCTGTTTGCGTTATCATATTTATTATATTTATATAAATAAAGGTTTAACGCGGTCGAAGGAATTGGTCAGTATTCATTATGGTATCCATAGAAATATAAAATTGTAACGCATGAATCCAATTGCGTTGTTTGTATTAGATTTGAAAGATAAATAATAAATAAAAAAAACGCAAGAAAAGACCCGTCGATAAATAAAAATCCACTCCAGAGATCCGAAAAGATTTAAGATGTTTGATCTTTGGTCAGAAAGGATATTATTTGATATTCGCTTCACTTGTCACGCTAGTACCTACTTGAGGAAAATAACCCAGATACTTCTTGTTTATATATTGTGAAGAATTTAACAAATATATGAATTGACAACAATAATTGCTTTCTATTGGTCTCATATTAGGGGGAATATCCAGACAATACCGGAAATTTGTCCCTAACCGCCCTACCTTCAGGTTTTTTCTGCAAAATACTCATACCTGATAAGATTTTGCCAAAATTTATGCATTTACAATAGGTTTATTAAAATAAAAGTTTTTAACATAAAAAAAATATTGATTTTTTTTTTTTTTTTTTATTAAAAAAAAAAATGCGTTTGTGATGCGGGATAGTGCAGAATGGTACAATCAACATGAACGTATCACGTACGTTCGTAGGCCTAGGGCGGTTAAATCAAATTCTAGACTCTTTTTTACAAAAAAACATAAATTGATTTGGAAAGATTGTTATTTTATCTGGTAAATGCACTTTTTTAATTTTGAAAAATTCAGTTTATTTTTAATATACTAAGGTTATACCGTTGGTCGTTGATGTTAAATTTTCAAACGAAATATTATACAGCACAAATTTCAAATCACATAATCATACAGCAAAATAAATCAATAAATAATCTAGTAAAGACAATTTTCAGAATTTTAATTTTAGTTCAATTAAAACCATTAAAAATAAATCCGAGAACGTGTTTTGTGACGAAAATATCCCAGCTTTTCTATTTATTTAAGGTCTTACAAACTAATATATTTCAGATTTTTTTTTACACACTTATTTTGTTTAAACATTATTGAAAAATCATAAATACTTATGATCAAATAATACTTACAAGAAGCGCACGATATTTAATAATTTATATTCATGCGTTTTGAGCAATGTAGGTATATTAAGCAAGTTTTGAATGAAATAAATTGATATTAAATAATGTTTGATATGGGGAATAATCGATCTTTCTCATTGAAACATCCCCGTAAAGTTGCAAGCGTTTTGGAACTCAAATTCTCAGCCGCTGGTCAATGGGTCTTAAAGTCAACCGTGCTTTTTAATAATCAAAAATTGTGGGAGTTATCCGACACCATCTGGCGGTAACTTTGACCATATGTTCCCTTATTGGTCTGTATGGAACCCCAGGAATCGATGGGTCCGATTCCGATTTGCTTGATTACTTTTCTTCATTATTAAAGGAGACATCAGATTCTAAGTTCTAAATTTAGTTAGTTATTAAAGTTACTATAGACAATAGCACTTCAAACATAAAACTACGTTTGACGAAGGAACTAACTTGGCTAACTAAATTGTGCCGCAACGACTTTTGGTATATAAACTTCAATTACCGCTGATCTTAATTAATATATTTAGACAAGTTCTGATAATTTTCTTGGATAAAAGTAGGAAAATTATTTGGATTGTTGTAGTAAGTCATGCTTCTGTGTTTAGCACAAAAAAACATGTTCTTTATCTGCACACTTCCAGTAAAATCTTGATACCGTCCGTCTCTGTTCATTGCAACAAACCAATTTTTAGTTTGTTGGTTGTTCGGATTCCCGTCAGCCCAATTCAAAAACGGTTTTGTAGTTACATCACCTGAATAAGAAAAGCTCTCATTGTAAAGAAACATACGGTGTTAAATTTTTGAATAGTGGGTTATAACAGAAATTGATTTTTCGCATTCACAGCATTTTTAAATTCAATAAATTGCGTACAAGTTTTGTTTAGTGGATACAAGCATAGCTACCAGCACGAGTCCTGACTGCTCATGAGATAGATGAAGGTAGGGCTGGCTGTTTAGATTCCACCACAAAATACAGCTAAAGCCATGTCGAGCAACGTTTCAATTTCAAATGGCGGTCTTTCACCAAGACGATACTGAGAGAATGTCAAGAACTGTGAAATTTAATGTTGCTACCTTTAAAGCGTGTTGTGGTTTATTTATAAATTAATACATCATTGAAGAAGAAGGTAACAATAATAATTATTTTTTTTTAAATATGAAAATAAACAAGACACAGAAAAATAATAAAATATAATGGCTGCAACTGGGACTCAAACTCAGAACCTCACGTCTAACCGGGATATACGCATTAACCAATTTTGCTATTGCACCCTATTATGAGACTGTCGTATTCGTCAACTTAATATTTCAAATTTCAGAATTAACAATATTATTATCTTCGACTAATGTTCTTTTCCATATTATTGGCAGCTACCTTTATTATTGGAAACAAGTATTCAAAGAATGTATTTGTTACCTAGATATTAATATTCATTTAGACTTTTACAAAAAGTCAATACGTGTTCCATAAAAATAAAATCGGATATATTTATCCGAGACACTATCTAGGTAACAAATACATTCTTTAAATACTTGTTTCCAATAATAAAGGTAGCTGCCAATAATATGGAAAAAAAACATTAGTCGAAGATAATATTGTTAATTCTGAAATTTGAAATTGACAAATACGACAGTCTAATAATAGGGTGCAATAGCAAAATTGGTTAATGCGTATGTCCCGGTGAGACGTGAGGTTCTGGGTTCGGGTATTATTTTTCTGTGTCTTGTTTATTTTCATATAAAAAAAGGATTATTACTGTTATCTACTTCTTCAATGATATATTACATTGATGGGAATAACCTTCAAAAGTGAAAAAGAGAGTTTTTCTTATTAAAAAAAAATATTAATTAATATTTTACGTAAAAATTTAAATTCTGTTTGGAAGGTGTTTTTTTAGGAAAGGAAGGAGAGGAAGTTCTGGGAAGGAAAATATCATGAGGGATGCTTAAGAATCTAGAGGTCAATGTGTCCAGGAGTTATGGACATATGAATCCATTCCTCCCACTGCGTTGCAAGTCGATGTGCCGACAGAATCCGGTTGGGGAGGTAAAAAGGTCTCCCTCAACTGGTCTCTCCCGTTCCGGTCCGCCGCGCAGTAGGTGAGAAAAAACGCACCCTCCACCAAGACACATCATAGGGAACAAACGTAGTTAACCACTCGGGGTGACCCATGGTAGGGGTATTGGTTATTCTCTCAAATTTCTCATAGGTCGAAGAAAAGCGTTTGGCAAGAACAAAAACTTGCCCGAATTAAAATACGCCCCATGAAATAAAAAAATGTCCAATCAATTATATATATTAACAGTCTTGTGCAGATATAACTGTATAGCAAAATTATTTTGAATGGTTTTACGTTTGAAAGGAATGACTCAACATATTTTTTTACGCTTACCATCGATATAGTTAAAATATCTTGTGCCGAAACCATCCGTCAGGCCCAACCAGTAAAACGCGTATTCATTCTTGATAAGACTCTTGTATACTATTAGTTCCTTGTCATTCAAAGGCGCTCCAAGTTTTCCTCCATCTCTAGCACAAATCTGCATTGCAGTCAGAAAATCAGCCTTTTCCCTGAATAATTTGATCAAAGATTGCAATGAATCCGATGTAGTGGTATATCCAACGTACGCTGAGGTAATGTTGTAATTATTCAAAATGTTGTCAGGCTCTAAAATAAATAAAAGTTTTTTTATTAGTGTATAAATTCGAAATAGTTACCACTAGTGACATCAATGTTTTTTGTTTGTTTTGTCTTACTAATTATTAAAAGTTCGTACTCTCGCTAGGAAAGCTTGCTGCTAGGAAATTTTGCCGACAGGGCACAAGCTGTGTCGGTAAGCAGTCATTTCAAGATGTCCGATTCTGTGTGCATTGGTATTGAAACATTCAAATGTATTGTTTTATATAAAAGCTCGATTTCCTTTAAAAACATTATCTTTCAATTCAGCAAGCCAATAGTGAACAGGGCCTAGATCCTTCTATAAGTTTAGATCGGGGAACCAGGCTAAATAAAAAGTTTAGATAAACGCATAGATAACTTTGAAGCTCTAGAAATAAAAAAAATCCCTTAAAAATAATGAGTCGATTATCAATAAACAAAAAATATTAACCTATAGCCCAATATTAAATCTCTTCCCATTCGGTGTCCATTCTTTCTGTCCCCTCTTACTCTTCATCAATTCCTAGCCATGCCCCCACCCCTACCACAACACCTACTGATAAATTGTACCCACCCACTATTTTGTAATTGTCATCATTATATGTTTGCCCTGAAGAAGGAACGGTTGTTCCGAAACCGGTCGGCGTTTAACTAAATAAATCCGTGGTTGTAACTAAGTTATATTGTTTCATTTAATTATAAATAAAAAGTGTTTCTACTCTAGCGCTTTTTGCCACATTATGGCATTATTTCCAAAACCACGGATTGCTTTGTTGCCAAAATGTGGCAAAATTATTTTTTTTTTATTAAAACGACTATATAATGTATTGCACATTTAAAAATAACAAAATAAATATTCTCTAGATTATTTTAAGGTTAAAGATTTAATTATGTATATTTTTCATAAATCCTACACATATGTGATAATAGACAAAATGTAGGGGAATTCATTGGCTATATAGAACTATAATCAGTTTGTATGTCTCATTATATATATTTTTTTGAAAAATTTCCTTTAGCAATCCAAGAAAAAATATCTAAATTGCTCTGTCGCTCATCGGTTATCATATCGTAAATATGTTGTAAATAAAAATTTCGTCGCGTAGCTATTCAGCGATTTATTGAAATGATCCTAGAAGTTTAAACAATTACTTCATATTTAATTTTTTGATGAATGTGGATTAAGTTTAGCTTTTGTTTTGAAATACATCTATTTGAAATTCAATTTTGTTTTTTTTTTAATGAATAAGTATATATATAAATAATAATGCAGATCTTGGAAGCGAAAATTGTACAACTTCTCGATATCCAATCGAGCTGAAATTCAGCCGATAGACTCGTTGTCAATTTGCGCGTTCTGACGTGTTTTGTTGACCCACTTTTATTTTATATCATATTTCCAACAATGATAGTAAGGGAGACAAAACGATTTCTTTGAGACCTATATGAATTGTTCCGAAAAGCGAACAAATTATCCTGAGGGGTTAATAAAAAAAATTGTTTTGAAGGGTTAATTTTTAACGTAATTTGGCTAAACTACTAGCAATTTCTCTCCTTGGCTTGCATGAATGATTTCACGTCGCAGAACTATGTCTTGGTATAGACAGATTTAATTAAAATCACATGATTATCATCCGATTCGTATATCGTATTCTGGACATCGATAACCAAGGTCGGACCTACGGGCCCCATGCCCAGGGCCCCAAACTCGGAGGGGGCCCCGGCCAGGTGTCTTTCTTATATTTATTTCTTAAAATAAATAATTTCCCTGTGGCATAATATGTTTGGATATTATGCGAAAATGGCGCACACTGAAGTCACCGGACTTGGAAAGAAATATTTCAATTTTGTCTAGGACCTTAACTAGGTGCCAAAATACATATTGGAAACTGGGTTTCTAAAATTGATACAACATTTTCTAGTGCCCCAACCTTGGGATTGTTATAATTTTTTTGATAATTCGCTAGCTTAGGACTCTAGGGTCCCTGAGTCCGGACTTGTCGATAGCCAAACGTTGACTGCTAACTGTGTATCCTACCGAAATTGCTTGTTTATCGCCATGCTCATGCTTGACTCAGTGGGTCTGTCAGTTACGCACCGTGTGAAAGTGCCACATAGGAAAGAAAGAAGGATATATGACATACACAAGCCCTGCTTATTTATGGGGGCACATCAAATACATATATTATGTAATTAATTACTGTAAAAAAATATTTGTAATTTATGTATCTTTATGTCACTATTAAAAAAATGTCAATACACTAAAATAAAAAAAGGAATTATTCAATGTATTTAACAAACCGGTATAATTGCGCTTAAGACATATAAATGGGTACGTCTTGTTATATTGAACATTTTTCATCTTCAAAGCTGTAGAATTAAATATAACGCAGCGACTAACGTTAACGTTTATTGGATATCCTTTTCCCCAAGCTGTCAGCACAGTATCCATAGGTTTGCCTGTAACCACAAACACATAAAATGAATAAATGAAAAGGATAAAACATACATTCGAAATATTCTAAATAATTAACACGAGTAGGTACACATTATAGAAATTCATATTTCATACAATTTCTCACGAATATAACAAAATACATGGGGTACTGCAATTTTGCATATACCTGCTATATTTATATTCTCTTATCACCAAAATTAATTTATTTTTATTTTTATTACGTATGCAATATTTTTATAAAAATGTAACAAACAATAAAAACAAAATGCCCACTATTTTGGATAAATATTTAATATAACAATATATAGTAATAATAATAATAATAAAGTTTTTAGTTTTTCCTATGGGGAAAACTAAACCCGGACCTAAAATATAAATAATTGGATGACTTCTGAAAAATCACCTCAAGGGCGCTGTACAAATTTCAATACATTTCTACAATATTACTTCTAACTACACACTAAACATAAAAAACCTATGGCTAAAACATTGCATCCACCGGTTCTTCGATCAGCGACACAAAACTATATGCACATTGCATCTGAAAAATTAACGCGAACCTGCTTACATATTTTTTTAATCTTTTTACGTACATATTTTTATTAAATATTATACGGGGGCTCCATCGAAGCCAGAGTTAAGTAAGCCTCTCAGAAACTGGGCGTACTGTACAGGGCCCGCAGATACTTTAATAATACACAACTGCTAACCCTGTACAAATCGCAAGTGCGCCCCACGGTTGAATTTGGCAGCCACCTCTGGTCTGGAGCCCCAAAGTACCCGAAAAACGCCCTCGACTCTGTGCAGAAACGGGCGGTTCATTTGATAGATTCTCCCGTCTTAACAAACAGATAGCAATCTTTAGAGTACAGGCGTCGGTTGGGAATGCTATCCTTGTTCTACCGGTATTTCAATGGAAGATGCTCAACATATGTACATGGTTGACATTTGTCACATGAGAAAGGGTCGTTTTTACGACTCGTTCTTGAGTTCAACAGCTCGGCTATGGAAATATTTGAGGGCCTCTGTGTTTCCTCCTTCGTGCAATATGGGTCTCTTCAAGACCCATGTTCACTCCTTCATCTCCTCAAAAAAACCCTCCTCGCAGCATCTTCAAAGATGACATAGGCCCTGAAGAAAATTATTTTCCTCAGGGCCTCCTGTGTGGAGATAAAAAATTCAGATTTTTTTACACACTTCTTATGCATATTATTGAAAAATGATAAATACTCATTATCAAAAAATAATTACAAATGTACATAATTTTATCATCACGCCTTTCAGCTTTTTTATTGCTTACTTGGAAGAAAGTACATATTAAAGCAAATTTTGAATGAAATAAAATCGATGTTGTATTAGTTAAAAATTCTGGTACGGAGAGTAATCAATCTTTCTCATCAGAACCTCCCTATTTTTTTTATTTTTATAGAGATACCTCACAAAAGTCACAACGCTCCCTTCTGGAGCCAGTGAGACTATGGCATCCCCAATTGGAGTATGTTGTGAGGCTGAAAGTAAGTGGGAAAGGGAAGGAGATGGGGTAGAGGAAGGTGGGAAAGTACCTGGCTATTCAGATCTAGTCACTAAACACGGCTAAAGCCATTATTAAGCAATGTTTCAATTCTGAATGGTGGTCTGACACCAGGGCGATACTGAGAGTATCTTCCACTCTGGAACGTGCCGCAAATATAACATATATTATTTTTATTAATTAATTGTGAAATAACACAAATTAATCAAATAAAATTTATTTGCGCACGCCGGGTTCGAACCTGCGACCTTCCGAATGGGAGTCAAGTGTCTTACCACTCGACCACGGACGGTCGTGTACAGATTTGCAAGCGTTTTGGAATTTTAATTCTCAGCCGCTGGTTAATGGGCATTAAGACAAGATAGAACTGGGAAATGTATTACCTTCGACAGTGAGAAAAGGACCATTTGCATCTTTTGAATAAATAGATGAACTCCCAATCCAAAATTCAGATATATCCAATCCATAGCTTAGAAATAAACTTCCCATGAGAATAGCTTCAAAGAAACTCTTCGGACAGGCGAGAAATGCTCCTTCCGCGGCGCAAATCTGAACCGCACCCATCCAGGTCTCCGCCTGGTGCCCTTTGTAATAAGTGCCCGTAGCATTTTCATATTTGTAATCATGTCTAAAAGAAGCAGCCACTGAAACAATACCAGTTTATGCTGTCAAAACAATGAAGAAAATAATTACGATAGTAACTGAATTTGTCATTTTCTTTTATGTTGATAAACGTTGATTTTAAATCTCGATTTTAATTTTTTTTTTACTTGCCGCCAAAACGATACGTTTGAATATATTCGTAAGAAAGACATTTTTGACTTCACTTCTTTTGGGTGTGTAAAAAGCCTATTCAATTTCAGTAACGGTGACGACTCTTGTGCAAAATCATTTACGAAGCATGTACCATTTCAATTATAATACGATAACAATGGATTAGCATTGGTTTGCATAAACCAAACTTACCTATACACTTCATTAGAATGGACTTTACTTAACCTTACCTTACCTAACTGCATTGATCTAAACTTTGCTTTCACAGTGTATCTCCAATCCCATCTATAAATTTAATATTAGGCCTTGTAAAAACGCGTCCGGGTCCTTGTGATAAGTATTTTAGCAGTCAAAAAGTGATTTGAAATTTTGGGTTTTAGATTCTTAAAAATCGATAGATAATTGTGAATGAAAATGATAAATTTACACTATGTTAGTGAGGTAATCAGAATCAGAAAACTAGCCTTCTGAATAAAAATAGTTGAACCACGCTTCCCAAACTATTTTTCAATGTGAAACTTATTTGGTTCAAAATTTAAAGCCGGTAAAAGTGTGCTATTTTCTCTACGCGATTTTTTTTCATGTGGAATTTACCCATTGGGTTTAAGTAAGCATCTAAACGTGTCAATTATTTTTTATTCAAAATAAAATCAATTGTGTGACTGACGACTTATGCCTCGCTTTTGTCATAAAATTTTCAATAAATTGTCAAAAACCTACGAGAAAATACTATAAAAATATTGGCATCGTGAAAAACGAGTAAAGATGGAACGAATTTTTTCATCTTTCCGATATTGCAACAACTCTCAATGAGATATATCAAATCTGTAACAAAAAACAACATGTTACATGATGAATAATACATTCATCTATCATGGTCCCTGGATATCCTCGTATCCTCGTTATGATCGACATTCCTCGCTCAACATTAAGTTGGCTAAATCTGTCGCTAAAGCCTCGCTGTAGAATAGCTAAAGAATTATTTTTTTAGACGACAATGCGCTGGCCCTGCAAGCAGTCACAAATGTCAAATACGACATAACTTATGTAAATAATTGATTACTTCCATGTCACCAAAATTTACGTCAACAGCTTAATTTTATATATATATGTACCATATCCATCGGGCCAAGAGGAATGTCGATGTAATAAATTAATAATCATTTTTAAATAGTCCATTAATGGATTTTGAATGTTTCATCGTTAATCAATATCAAAGGAATTTAAATAAGGAATTTCAGTGAAAAATGTAATGTCTCAACAAATTGGTTCATATGGGTTAGCAAACGCTGATACTGAATATATAAGTTTTATTATATTATGTTATTATACGTAAACTTTCTAAATACGTTTTTTAAAAGTGAATAAACCATTATCACATTAAAACACACCGTTTCGTTGGTAATACTGAATTTTGTAATGATGTGATTATAATTATGAATAACCAGTATTAGACAAAAAGGTGTTATGATGTCAAGTTAAATGTTATAAGAAACTTGTTAGATAGTAGTTAGTAGATAGATATGCACGTAGTTAGTAGATATGCACGTAAATGAAAACAATTTATTTTTACGCACAAGTTACAAAAACATAAAAATTTAACCTTTAAACTGCCTATTTATTAAAATTCCAATGAAAAATAAAAGAAACCCACTCCGGTGCATTGTTTTATGCCAATAGCCGATTTTCTCGACTAAATGATTTTCCCTTTGTTTTCTTTTAGATTATGTTAATCATGCCGTTTGATTTTAATTTGTATCAGAGGCGGACTAATAACTTTTTTGCGCTCGGTAACTTAACAATTTTTTTAACGCTCGCGTGCCTTTCCCTGCATAAAGGAATGATAAAAAGAATTTACAAAACTTAGTTTTAATTTATCACAAGATAAACGGATATGAGACGAGTCATGGAAATCACATTAAAACAATGTACCGGGCCGCCTACATTTTTTTTATCATAGATGTTTTTCTGATATTTAAAATAAATTATTAAAAAATACGATTGCCCTAATTGTTAACTTTTGAAGCAAAAATTCTGAATTTGCTTTCTGTGTAACCTGCTCAGGTTGAATGAGCTCAATTTTCCTTCGAATTACAATTTTCATTTTCAAAATTAGAACGATTTTGAAAAAACAGCAGACAAGCAACTAAGTAACAACTTTTTGGATAATTTGTAACAAAAAACAGTTTTATATAACATTTTCAAAATCGAAACTGATTTTTCACGAATTTAAGCGATCCCGTGACTTTTCACGGATCTGCGCTAGTGTTATATGTACCTACTTTATAACATAACCCATAATGTGATATTATGTTGTACCTACTTTATAACATAATTTTAGGTTTTTGTAATTGTTCTATAACTGAGTTTTTATAACTGGATTGTTCTCATATAAGTGAGGACATCTGTAAAACCCAGTATAAATAAATAAATTTAAAAAATTAAAAACCAACACATAAAACGCCAAGTAAGTCACTAGAGACAAAAATGTCATGTATATTTTTAGCTTCAAATAATGTCAGAAATGACTGATTAAAGTAAGTAAAGTACATCCCTAAACATCCTGTACATATTTTTTGTTATGTAAATATTGTAAGAATAGCTATTAAATGTATTGATGCATGGTTTAAATTAATAGGTACAGAGTAATAATTCATATGAAGGTATTGAAATATTTTATTATTTTAAAACGTAATGATGAATTTTGAATCAAATTTTTAATTTAAAGTGAAACTTTTTAGTGTAATACTAAATGTGTTTTCAATTCTAATAAAATTTCAACGGATTCTCAAAATTGAAATTAACAATAATATCACTTAGTCTATCGGCGTGTCGGTCTTCAATCTCTCTGCGCTCTCCGCCGATAGGTTGTTAGTCATCGTGGATATATTCTTGTATATGTATATTATCAATCAATATCACGAATAATGGAGGTCCCAAGTTTCACCCTTGGGGTATTCGTGCTGGCATATCCATGCAGGGGATTTCGCGGACTCTGGACTGCGGACTGTGATGAATATGTCACAAAATCTCTTATAGAGTTTGGTCAAAGCCTATTCTGTGGGTCTTTTTGTAATAAATAGAACGTCGTGATCCACATGGTCGAATTTCTTTATTAAAGTCCTTTAATGTTTTAGAAATATTAGATCATACATACTATATTATAACAATAACACACGTCTGACGTTTGTCAATCGCTCCCCAATAATCATTCATTTGCTATTAAAAACATTGATTCTTTTCTCACAATTTCAACATAAGCTCATAATATAAATTGAGGTGAATCAAACACAAAAGTGAGTGCTTGTTTAAGTGTAAAAAACAGTGCAAAATCGGACTATTCATTAAAAAAAATTCAAGCTACCCACAGTATTGCTAACCATTAACCATACCATTAACTGACTGCAGCCGCAAGCAAAACAAAATATGGATACAACATGCAAGTATTGCGTTAAGCAGCTAAAAGAGGCTGAGTGTATAAAGTGTTCGACCTGCAAATGCATCATCCACATCGAGTGTGCTAATATTACAGCAAGTGTATTTAAACGTATGTCGCAAGGTAAAAAAGATGCCTGGAAGTGCAATAACTGTATCCAAGCCCCGGTCAATCAAGATGCTCGATCTTGCTCCTCAGATCAAAGCAACGAATTAACTGTGGAGATCAGAAAAATGTCACTGCAACTAGAAAAAATGAACACTAAAATGGATGAATTCGAAAAGGCCATAGTTTATAATAACACTTTTATGGAAGATTTCTCAAATAAAATGAAATTAATTAACGAAAAATTGGCAAAAGTAGATAGACTGGAAATGGAGGTTTCCGAGCTGAAACAAACTGTTTTCATGTTAGAGAGGGGTAACAATGAAAGGGAACAGGAACTTCTCTCTAACAACATCGAAATTCATGGAATGCCTGAGATCGCCAACGAGAACCTGCCTACAATGATGTCGACTATCGCAACAGTCATTGGATGCCCTCTACATCAAAGTGACATTGAATACGTTAGCAGAATTAGTAAGCGTAATCGTAATCAAGACACGACTGACGGACGTCCAGGAAACATCATCGCCAAATTCACGTCTCGCAAGAAGAAGGATGAATTCATAGCAGCCATCAAGAGGAAAAAAGGAGTGACTACCAAGGGCATCGGGATGGCCGGAGCTGAACAGAGGATCTTCGTCAATGACCATCTTACGAGGAAGAATAAATCCATACTGAGGTTCGCCAAAGGATTTAAAAACGAACACAAGTATCAGTTTTTATGGATAAGAAGCTCAAAAATCTACCTACGGAAGAACGAAACATCACCTCCCATACATGTATCTTGCGAATCGCAGCTAAAAAACCTTATATGATCACCATTCCCATGTTAAATCACCTATCTTGTAACTACTATTTTTCTCCTACATTTTTAAATATTTTTTTCAATATCACCCTTTTTACATTAACCCCACCTGCTGATAATTATTGCTCACTAATGATTTATATATCACACTCACACACTTTAATTGACAATTGTATGCTTTGCTTTGCTATTCCCAGTGGACTTATGACTATCAACATAACTCTTGAATATAATATTCGTAAAGTATATTTTATAGAAACCGAATTTATCAATGTAATTAACAAAATTTCACAATGCTTGATTCTTTATTAATTTTTTATCAAAATGCTAGAGGTTTGCGCTCAAAAACGATAGAGTTTCATCAAAATATGCTGCTCAATAATTATGACCTGATCTTTATTACCGAAAGCTGGTTGGTTGATAGCATCCTAGATGAGGAATTATTTGATAATCGCTATTCTGTTTACAGAAATGATAGGGATAGCCATCGCACTGGTAAATCAACTGGCGGAGGCGTAATCATAGGTATTAAAAAGGAATTTTTTGTTACCCCCCGCTCTTGGAAATCAGACGCTGAAGATATTTGGATAACTGTCAATACATCAAAATCTAATCATCAATGTTATAACATCCACATGTGCTGCGTGTACTTGCCTAGCGTCGGTCCAAAATTAACATCTTTAGAAAGATTAGCATTATTTACTAGTCATACCAATATTATTTCTGACTTAACAATCCGTTTTCCCAATGACAAGTTTTTAATCATCGGCGACTATAACATGCCGAATATTGAATGGAATAGTCAACATACGTCAACTAACAGAGACCAATGTTCACTTGCGTTACTTAACTGCTTATCTTTTGCAAACTTAACTCAATTTAACCATTTACCTAACAAATATGGACGAATCTTGGACCTCGTTATCTGTAATACTCTAGCTAAAGTGTCGCTTGCCGATCACCCTTTAGTTAAAGAGGATGCTCATCATAAATCATTGATTGTAGAACTAGACTTCCCATCCACTAACGCAACCCTCTCAACTCCTCGAACAATAAAATTATTCCATAAAGCTGATTATGCCGAAATCAACGAGAGACTGAAAGAGACTGACTGGTCTACTGTTATAAATGCAACGGATGTAAACACAGCACTAAGTTCGTTTTATGTTATAATTGAACAAATTATCAATGCGTTTATTCCCAAGAAAGTCGTAAAATCTGGTAAATATCCTCTATGGTACACAGCAGCCTTAATAAAAATAACAAACGAAAAATTGAAGTTCTTTAGAGCATGGAAGCGTCATCGGAACCCTCTCGATTATCTCTCATTTTCTTTGCTCCGAAAAAGGCAAAAAACGGTTGCTTCAGCGGCTTACAAAACCTATATTTCTACGATAGAATCCGGTATACAGCATAATGTTAAAAAAATATGGTCCTATGTCAATTCTCAAAGAAAATCTCCTACTATCCCTGATCATATGATTTACGGTGAGAAAACTGCTAAGGACAGTAAAGGAGTAGCTGATTTATTTTCTGAATATTTTGGATCTGTATTTTCGAATGTTCAACCTACTCATACAAGCAATACCAGTGATTGTTCAAATTCAAATAGCGTAATTAACTCAATTGAGATCAATGAAGACATCACCTTCAAATACCTTAAGTCCATTGATATCAAAAAGGGACCAGGGAATGATCAACTTCCAGGGATATTTATAAATTATTGTAGTAAACAATTGACTCCTCCCATTTTTGCTATTTTCAAACTATCGCTATCTGAAGGAACATTTCCCGAAAAGTGGAAAACAGCCTTAATTACCCCAATCTTTAAAAATGGCAGTAAAAATGATGTATCCAATTATCGACCTATATCCAAACTACCGATTCTAAGTAAAGTACTGGAAAAAATTGTTTATGATCAATTATATTCTACTATCTCACCTTCACTCTTAAGTAATCAACACGGCTTCATGAAAAATCGCTCCACAACCTCAAATCTTGCATTTTTTATAAATTTTCTTCATGCTCAAATGGATATGCGATGCCAAGTAGATGCCATCTATACGGACTATTCCAAAGCATTCGACCGTGTTAACCATTATATTCTTTTACAGAAGTTATTAGGTCTAGGAATTCACGGTGATCTCTATAGATGGATCGCATCATATATTAGTAATCGGCACCAAATTACGGTTGTCAATGGCTTCACATCCTGCTTAATGGAAATCGTCTCAGGTGTGCCCCAGGGGTCGCATCTCGGACCACTCCTATTTAATATTTACATAAATGATATTTATGTATGCTTTAAAAATAGTCATTTTGTGTTATACGCGGATGACATGAAAATTTTTAAACCTGTACAGTCTTTATCCGATTGTATGGAATTACAAAGCGATCTTGATAATTTGTGCATATACTGTGAATCAAACTTATTGTCCTTAAACATTTCTAAATGTCATTCTATTACGTTTACTAGAAATAAAAATAAAATCAACTATCATTACAACTTGAATGATAAACCTTTACAATCTATGTCTATATGTAAAGATCTAGGTGTTTACTTAGACAGCAAATTAATTTTTGATAAGCATATCGAAAAAATTATCACAAAATCCTACAAGATGCTAGGTTTTTTATTAAGAATATGTAAAGCTTTCAAAAGTGCTAAGACACTAGAAATGTTGTTTTGTTCATTAGTCAGAAGTCCACTGGAGTACGCGTCCACAATATGGAATCCTCAATATAAGGTATACATAGATTTATTAGAAAATATACAAAATAAATTTTCGAAACATTTACTTTTAAAATACAACAAAACTACAAATAATATGTTAACACTACAAAAAAGACGCACATTGTCGGATCTATTGTTTCTGTATAACCTGCTTAATAATAATATTGATAGTCCCGAATTACTATCCGTCATTGGTTTAAATGCTCCAATGCGGCGTACCAGGCACACTTCTCTTCTTCATATAGAAGCCCACAACACCAATGCAGCAAATAACTCACCAATCACTCGCGCAATCACAACCTATACCCATTATGAAAAATTATTACAATTAGACATTTTTCACGATTCATTGCGAACATACAAAACAAAATTATTAAATTTCTTATCATTTTATTAAACTTTAGTGAGCAAATAATTTTTGATTTTAAAATGTAAAATTTTCTCCACCCATACTCTTTCATTTATGTTTTATTAGTCAACCAATGTTTGATTCTTTTCATTAGTTTCATCATAATATAGTTTTAAAACCCAGGCGAAATTACCTATTGATATTTTACAGATTTACGTAATAGGTACAAAACCATGTAATTTATTTAAAATACCATACAACTTATATTTAATGTACTGTGTAAATCTTATAAACAAATAAATAAATAAATAAATAAATAATATAATGTGTTAATGTACTTTTTTCGGTTTATTGTAACCTTAATAATTAAAGCATTTGGTAAAAAGGGGCTTTATCGTCCAGATTACGTTCAAAATTTTAAGAAGATTATATTTCGACGAATCTTTATGTTGGATGATTGAAAATCATTACAGCATAAGGGCAAATTGTCCATTTTATTTTATTTTATATTTGTAGTTTTTTTTTTAACATTAAATACACAATTTTTACATGTTATACAGTGTTATTTGATATAATATTTAGAAGTGAAATATCATTCCAAAATATTTACAAAAAGCATTTTATTCCACACGGGTACTAAGCTCTTTTTTTCACCCATCGTAACAAATATAACGATGTTGTAAGTAAAAACATTTTTAAAGTATTATAAATAATATTGTTTCATTGGAATGAAAAATTCAAATTTGTATGAACAACATATGCTAAAAATCTGTAAATATTATGTAGCAAGTAAAAACAATTTTTAAGCATTATAAATAATTTTGCTTTTTTTGAATGAAAAATAAAAACTGTACAACAACATACTAAATAAAAATAAAAATGAAAAAAAAAACAAATGTAATGATGTTTTAAGTAAAAACACTTTCTGCTATTGCTAATATTGCTTTATTGGAATAAATAATAAAGAATTGCACAACATAAAAAAAAATCATTAACAAAAAAGGTCAGAAAATGGGTTTGTATGGTTTTGGGTTAAAATAACGCAGCAAGAAATGCCGTGGTGTAATGTTGTGGTGAATCGGTGGACGGTAAAACTATGGTGACGTATATGTCGGTCAGTGGTTGAGTGGGCATTGCGTTTGGGTCCCACCCAAGCGTTCCGTTTTCGATTCCTCGGCTGGCTAAGTCCTCCGTCACAACACAAGCAACATCTTCCGCTTAGTGGAGTGGTAGTAGGAGATTTTCAAATGTTGTTGGGTTATTCGTAACCCGGGAATGTTTGTCTTTCTTTTTAAAAATTAAAAAAAAAAAATGTCTGTGAGACCGGGTGTTTTAAAAAATACGAATAACTTTATTCTCCTTTATTGTTTTTTGTTGCAATTTTAAGTAGCTGCCGCATTACACGTCTCCCACCATCAGTTCGTGACGAAACTGCTTAGTGAACACACATTGTGTATTTTGTTTTACTAACCGGTCCGTGAGACTGTGCGTCACCGTGTAAGTAAGTAAAATAATATAGGATTATTTTTTTATTATTCGCGTATTTTACCTAGTGTATTTATTTTTATTATTATTCTATTGTGTTATATACATAAATATGTATATTTGTTGGAAAAAAAATCAGAAAAAACAAGTAATCTTGCAATAAATGTTAACAATATTTGTGTCTTGAACACGTAATGCCGTATTGCAGCAGCTTCTTACCTAAAGAAATTTAGTTTTTGAGATGTATTTTTTTGTTTTTTTTTTGTTTGGAAGGATAATAATTTTTGTTTATTTTGTAAAAGTTGCAAATGTCGAAAGACTAAAAAAATTTATTTTCCTTTATGAATATGTGTTTTTTTTCTTAATTTTTAAAATGTATTACTAAAAACTTTGTTATTTTTAATGCTCTAACTAAAAAATGTGGTGAACTTTCAAATTGAAATAAAAGAGCTTAAATTGATTAAATATCTTTGTTTTATTGTCAAAGAGCATAAATAAAAAAAAAATGAACTATTGGCGCACAGTTAGTTATTTGAGGTCTAGCTTTACTTTCTTATAAAGCCCAAGGTTTCTTTCTGGATTTTATTTTTTTTAATTGTGTACCTAAATGTCTAATCTTTTTAGATTAAAAAATAATATTTTAGCTGTTTTCGACGTATGGCAGCATCGCAAATACTCACTACCTCGAAACGCGAACGAGTAATTTTATGTCAGTCAAGTTTAGATCTCTCCGCAGGTGGACGTGTGCAAGTCATCGTGATAATTCAACAAAAACTATTGTGTTTTTCCGAATCTTTATGATAGAATCTACGAAATCAGGTAAATATCATAAGTATTTAACTCGTGTTTTATTGTGATAAAAAATATGGAAGTATCGATTTTTCAAAACGTATTTTTTCTTTAAGTTTAGAATTCATCGATACTTTTAAAAATGTATCCGAACGTATCCGGCAAAATTTTACTTTTTCTGTGTTTAATGGATATTAATGTATCAAATTAACTTTAGTTGTGTGATGTATTCAGGGTTTACTTGAACAACTTTGAATTTTTTCAGCACCAAGGCGATTTTTGATATTCAGATCGATATATAACCAATGGCGAAGTTCTGGCAAATGTGATCGCATCAAGGACATTTCTGCATAAACTTTTCAGTATTTTCTATTTCGATATATGTTATCAACTGTAAGGAAGAATATTTTTGAGGGTTGCAAGTTCAGGTCAGTGCAATTTGCTCTACTATAAGTGGTAAATGGAAAAAATCAAATAAACACTTAAGAATGTTTGAAAACGAAAACGGGAATTGGCTGGACAGTGAAGTAGCATTACCTGGTGGATTTTATGAGAATATTCCATCGACTAAGTCATCGTCATCATAAGCACTTACACCCTTCATCCGCCAAAGCACCGGACGCCCAAATAAGCTTAAACTTACTAAAATAATAAAGTTAAACTAGATACCCAAAATAACTAACTGTGCGGCGTCACCATTGATCAAAGTCAAATTTGCGTCACCATTGACGGGTTAAATGCGGTGTACGACACTATTCAAATACCCCCAGAGATATTAGTATGTCAGATTGCAATGAGTGTTTGTCAGGCGATAAAACTGGGAATAAACTATCGCATGAGCTAAGTATAAACGGCAATTAGGTAAGGTTACATTAAAACGCGTTTTTTCCAACCAATATTCAATTTTAGAATCCCTTCAAGAAATTTTATTGATTGCACTTTAAATATAAAAAAAAAAACATGTTTTATGCTGGACTAATTTGTGTTTCTAAATTATTTACCACGATGCTTTTTACTCATAAAAACTTATATTATCCCTGACCTAGGTAATCAATCTACTTGGACGAGTTCTCATCGATTTATTGGATGAGATGTTGCAAAATTGTTTGGATTGTTGTGGTATGTCATGCTTCTGTGTTTAGTACAAATAAAATAATTCAGTTCATCTCCAGCCAAATCCACGTATTTTCCATTTTCGTTCATTGCAGCAAACCAATTTCTTGAATCTGTGTTGTTTGGTTTCCCGTCAGCCCAATTCAAAAACGGCTTTGGAGTTACATCACCTGAATCAGAAATGCTCTCAATGTAGATATGTTTCCATGACAGTTGATCCGTTGACAATTGGCCCGCTGACACGCGGAAAAAAATATAATTCTAAAATACGATCATTTTATTCGTAAAAACGGTTTAAACGGGACTGAAGTTCTTACGAACAAATTAACAGCGTTTCAATGTTTATTGGCGTAAAAATATATGAATAATTAATTGGTATACGTACGAAATTACGTATACCAATTATTCTTACATGTTCCCGCCAATAAATATTGAAACCCTGGTTATTTGTTCGTAATAATTTCAGTCCCGTTTTTAACCGTTTTTACG
This sequence comes from Limnephilus auricula, assembly GCA_951813805.1. Taxonomy (NCBI): domain Eukaryota; kingdom Metazoa; phylum Arthropoda; class Insecta; order Trichoptera; family Limnephilidae; genus Limnephilus; species Limnephilus auricula. Next base: position 39,331,632 of record OX638388.1, read on the forward strand.
AATAAAAAGATCGTATTCGTGCATTTGATACGCCGGACAGTGGATAACCCAGGCAGTTGACCCCTTAGCCAATTGATCCCTCGATTTGAATTGATCCTCAAAGGATTTTTTTTGTGTACTTTCTCATTTGTAAAGTAAGTATGTAGAGAGGATATGCGGCCGTATAACCAAAGACGATATACATACGGCCGTAGTTATAACAGTCCGAGTATAAGAAAACCCTCTATACAAATATTTTACTAATAATAATGACGAGTTCCGGAAGAAGTATATAGTATACGTACGTTACAAATAAGGACCAGAAAAATCTTTAGGGGATCAACTGTCCGAGGGATCAACGATCGGCGGAACAACTGTCGGCGGGCCAATTGTCGCCGGATCAATGGCTCAATTGGCAGAGGTATCAACTATCCGGGGAATCAACGATCGGCGGAACAACTGTCGGCGGGCCAATTGTCGCCGGATCAATGGCTCAATTGGCAGAGGGATCAACTGTCCGGGGAATCAACGATCGGCGGAACAACTGTCGGCGGGCCAATTGTCGCCGGATCAATGGCTTAATTGGCAGAGGGATCAACTGTCCGGGGAATCAACGATCGGCGGAACAACTGTCGGCGGGCCAATTGTCGCCGGATCAATGGCTCAATTGGCAGAGGGATCAACTGTCCGGGGAATCAACGATCGGCGGAATAACTGTCGGCGGGACAATTGTCGCCGGATCAACTGTCGGGTCACCGTAGAGATAAGGATTCGAATTTCTGCACAACTTTGAATAACGCAATTTCTTAAATGACTTGCAAAAAAAATAATGTTTGACGCTTACCATCAACAAAGTTAAAATATCTTGAGCCGAAACCATCCGTCAGGCCCAACCAGTGAAATAATTTCTCCTGGATAAGACTCTTGTACACTTTTAGTTCGTTATCATTTAAGGGCGCTTCTAGTTTTCCTCCCTCTCTAGCACAGATCTGGATTGCAGTCAGAAAATCAACCTTTTCTCTGTATATTTTGATCAAAGACTCTAATGAATCTGATATACTGGTGTATCCAAGGTACGATGCCGTAATGTTGTATTTAGTCAAATTGTTATCTGGCTCTAAAATAAACAGAAGTGCGGTAACTTATTAGTAGCTATATTATTTTGTGTATTGTTGTGAATTAAGTTATTATTGTTATATACTTCTATTTGAATTTCAATTTTTTTTCTTGAATACATATTAATAAAGTGGATCTAAAACTTGGTCCCAGTGTATGTAATTTTTATTTTCATATAACTTGCCTGCAGGGTTTGCATGATATATCTTGGTACACACACCTATCTTTAATCAAAATTATACATCGTTGGATTCGCAGATCATGTTTGGGGCGTCGATAACCAGGACATGCGCCTAGGTCCACAATGTGTGTGCCTAACCGAACCTCACCTAAAAGGGGACCACAATCGAGTGTCCTTTATATTTATTTATTTTTCAATAGAAATAATTTTTCTGGCGTGTGTCTTTCTTATTAAAATGTGAAATTGGTTAACAACACCTATGCAACAATCGCCTGGGGAGGAACATACAATAACCATGTGAAACCTCTAGAAACTACCCAGAAGTCCATCATTAAAATAATGTACCAGAAGACCAAGACTTATCACTGTTATATCCACTTATAATAATGCCAACGCCTTCGCCTTTGTGGGATTTTTTTGTTACTCTCTTCATTTATGAGTAATGTATGTACACTGGACCGGAAAATTCCAAGTGCCCATATTTCAAAGGGGCACAAGTTAACTGCCAAAACTAAAAAAATCCGGGAAGGTCATAATTTTTTTCATAATTCGTTAGCCATGTAGCCCCGACCTGCCTGGGAGTCCGGGCTTGTCGATAACCAAACGTCCACAGCTAAGTGTATATCCTAACGAAATTGCTTCTTTATCGACATACTTACTCATCATGCTAGACTTCAGTAAGCCTTTTAGTTATGCACCATGTCAAAATGCCATTGTACGAAAGAAAGAAAGTTAGTAATCAGCTAATGCAATTAACACACCGGTATAGTTGCGCCTAAGACACATAAATGGGTAAGTCTTGTTGTATTGAACGTTTTTCATCTTTGAAGTTGCGGAATGAAATATAACGCAGCGACTAACGTTAACGTTTATTGGATATCCCTTTTCCCAAGCTGTCAGCACAGTATCCATAGATTTTCCTGTAAACACACAAACACATTATTACCTCTGGGATCATAAGATTTGTAAGTAGGTACTTAAATACTTAATTACGTTATTTTAAACAATTTACCTTATAAAATTAATCATTTTTTTTTTTTTTAAATAAGGAAATATACATTTGACAATCCATTTTTCAAACTTTCTTTGGCCAGGTTGGTACAATAATAAAATCTCAGTCAAAGTTAGCCATCTAGTCAAAGTAAGGCTAATTAAATAACTAAACGGATGCAGCAGATTTTGGAAAACGGAAAAGGATCGTAAAAATATATTCACAGAGAGATAATTGCCAAACGGTGGAGTTAAAACAGTACTTCGCTATGCGCGTCCAGTCAAATATATTTTTTATCAGTTGCTTTAAATTAATTTCATCTTCGGTTTCAAAGACCGTTTAATTTAAGGTTTTTGTTTGTTTTATTAGTCGTAATCCGAAAAAACTATTGAAACAAATTCATAAAACAATCTAATCAGAAAATATTTAATTGCTGCGTGTGCCACAGTCAAGGCTTCGTCAAACTGAAGGCTAACTTACCGCGCGTCAAGGCGTTCGACTGACGCCGCGCTATAACGCTGCGTTGTGTTGTACTGTGTATATGTCGACGCCGTTCAAATAGAAAGTATGCCACGTTACGGCGCTTTAGTACCGACGCCTTGACGCCGCGATAAGTACGCCTTCTGTTTGATGCTGCGAACACAAGTGCGTACCGAAGCGCGAGCCGAATCACAAATTATGGGAAAGGAACGAAACAACTGCAAGTGGCGTTACGCGCCATGCTGCGAACACAAGTGCGTACCGAAGCGCGAGCCGAATCACAAATTATGGGAAAGGAACGAAACAACTGCAAGTGGCGTTACGCGCCATGCTGCGAACACAAGTGCGTACCGAAGCGCGAGCCGAATCACAAATTATGGGAAAGGAACGAAACAACTGCAAGTGGCGTTACGCGCCATGCTGCGAACACAAGTGCGTACCGAAGCGCGAGCCGAATCACAAATTATGGGAAAGGAACGAAACAACTGCAAGTGGCGTTACGCGCCATGCTGCGAACGCAAGTGCGTACCGAAGCGCGAGCCGAATCACAAATTATGGGAAAGGAACGAAACAACTGCAAGTGGCGTTTCGCGCCATGCTGCGAACACAAGTGCGTACCGAAGCGCGAGCCGAATCACAAATTATGGGAAAGGAACGAAACAACTGCAAGTGGCGTTTCGCGCCATTTACGGTTCCTTCGTTTTTTCCCATAATTCATAACTCGTATACGTTCACAACGTGTATACGCATAACGTGTAGGCAGCAATAATTTTTTTATTTTTTTTTTATTTATTTAAATTTTTTTTTTAATGAATTTCTAAAAGTTACAGTTTTTGACATTTTTTCTTTAACTACCATACTAGGCTAATGCCCGTGATGTGGTAGTCATACATAATAAATATATGAACTAAAAATACTTTTGTATAAAAACAGATAATAAAAATATGGTAATACATAATAAAAAATAAGAAATAAGAAAGCAGAAAAGAAAAAAACATATTTAAGGATAAATAAAACTAAATACAAATATAAAAAGAATAGTGATAAATGTTGTAAAATGTATTACCTTCAACAGTGATAAAAGGTCCCTTGGCATTTTTTGAATAAATAGATGAACTGCCAATCCAAAAATCAGATACATCCAATCCATAGTTAAGAAATACTTTTCCCATGAGCATCGCTTCAAAGAAACTGTTCGGACAGGCGAGAAATGCTCCTTCCGCGGCGCAAATCTGAACTGCGCCCATCCACGTCTTCGCCTGGTGTGCTTTGTAATAAGTGTCCGTAGCGTTTTCATATTTGTAATCATGTCTAAAAGAAGCAGCCACTGAAACAACACCACTTTTTGCTGTCAAAAAAATAACAATAGTAATTAAATTTTCTTTTTTGATTAATTAAGATAATATTAGCGAAACTCAATCGAAAATTTGAAACAGAAAAATCAAAAAAAGATACGGATAGATCTTCAACTCGGTGTAAGGAACTGAAAAGAAAAATAAATTGCAATAACGAGATACACGGACACGGGACGAGAATTCAAAGCAAATTAGATTGCCAACGAGAAAAACATCAAGCACCCAGAAATCTCTAATGTACGAGGCCGTCCAACTTTATAACAAAATCCCGAATGAAATTGCTGAGATAGAAAATATTAATAAGTTTAAAAATGAGTGAAGAAAGCATGTCTGCCTCAAATATTAATGTTTTTATTTATTTGTTTAATAACTCAGGTACGGGGCATACGTCATTTCTATGTCTACCTACTTCAAATTATCGTGAAAACACGCAGAGTTTGCCAAACAATGTAAATCTTTATAATATGTTTGTTAAACTATTAGCAGGCACGAAGATGTGAGCTAACTCAAGATTATTGAAGAAAATAAAAAAATAAATGCAAAACCATTATATTTACCAAGCCATAAAAACTACAATAACCTTCCTTCTAAATTGCTCTGCATTTTCAACCAATCAGAATAAATAAATAAAATTAAATAATTAAAAAAAAAAAACTTACATTAGAAATAAATATTTTGTACCAAATATATTATAACCTAAGTAAGAACTGTGGCTCCCTTATCAGGCACAAGAGCTTCTATTTTCTGATAAGGTTATACATGACCAATCATGAACTTAAATGTTATATTTTATAAAATATATTTTAAAAAATGTAACCCATATGTATTATATTACAAGAAATTTTAAAAACCAATATTACATTTACAGGTATAGGTTTTAAATTTCAAGTTAAATGTTACAAGTTAAACATGCTAGTACAAACGCATCTGAAATCGAATTATTTAAAATTGGAAAAGTTAACCCATGAACAAATAAAATGCTAAAAATCTAACCTTTAAACTGCTTGCTCATTAAAAGTCCAATGAAAAACAAAAGAAACCCACTCCAGTACATTGTTTATGCTAATGTCGTTTTTCTTGACTAACTAATTTTGTTTTACAATATGTTTGAGCTTGTTATGTTGTTTGATTATAATTTTTGTCAGGGTCGGAATAAGAATATTTTTAATACTTTCTTGGAAAATCAAAAAAAAAAATCACTGCCCGCATGCCAGTCTGTAAATGAATGACATCAAAAGAATTAAAAGTACCACTTTTTACAAGACGCGCATTTTCAAAAATGAAAAAAATTGTATCATTTAAAAAAAAAAAAACTATTTGGTTCCAATTCACGTTGTCGGTTTGGCCAGCGTAGCGTGGATTAATAAATTCAATTTTGATTTGAATTTAGGTGTCCCTTTTCAAATTGGTGTACCTAATAAGAATTCAGACAAGCGAAAAAGTACCTATTTACCTACCTATTATGTAATAAGGGTCCATGACACTTCATTTGGCGACACCTCATCCTCCGACAGTTCATCCGGCGGACAGTTCATCCGGCGGACAGTTCATCCGGCGGACAGTTCATCCGGCGGACAGTTCATCCATCGGACAGTTGATACCTCAACCCATTCATCCCCTCAAATATTATTTTAGGGGGTTAATTATTCAAATGAGTATGCAAAGAGGATAGTATGTAGAAATACTATCCTCTTTGCTTTGTAATCTTCAAAAATAATAGTTTTTTTTTGCAGTTAAAATTTTTTTTTAAATAGTAAAATTTTTTATATTTCTCTGATTCTGCTTGGCGCATGAAGGGATGTGTAGAGAAGGTTCATAACAAATTTCGAATAAATCGGTTCAGTAGAAATTAAAAACGCGTTTAAAGTTTTGAGTAAAGTTTCACAATCCCACACATCCCATAGATAGTATATGTACATATAATATTGAAAAGCATAATTATTTTATAGATATGAAACGTAAAAAAGATATAAAAATAAAAGTAAAGTAAAAGTAAAAATCAAAATCAAAAAGTAAAAAAGATATAATAATAAAAGTAAAGTAAAAGTAAAATCAAGACACGGAAACTCAGGAATCCATCGAATCTAGGATTGTGGGAGCCAGTGTCTTTCTCCAATGGTCTTCTATGCTCGATCCTGGGGTCATACGGGATTCTATACGGGATATAATGGTACAGTATTCTTACGTTACGTTACTAGGATCATCAGTTAAAAATACATTATATTTGCATTATATATACATTATATAGATATAGAATATACGAAGGGTTTTATGGGGAAATCCATCTGCAGATAGTCGGGCAACGTCCACCTTCTATTTTTCTAATTGTTCCGGCCACATCGGTTTAGTTGGCGCGCCATAGAAATAGCTATAACTCCGAAAATAATTCAAATTTGAAAAATCCTAGAACATATATTGAAAATATGAAAAAAAAAATCGCAATTCTAGTACCCTCTTAAATTGCTATGCCCTGTGACATTTTTTATTTATTTTATCATAAAAATGATGCTACCATCAAGCAAGTATATAGTACGAGTATATTATCGATTTAGATAATTTCACGGGGATTTGGGTAGGTATGTGTACCGCCGCCACGGGAACCATTTATAGGATATCCAACACCTCTGCCGTAGGTCGCTCCAACTGGTTCGTTAAGTTTGGTGACTTAGCAGGGGTGAGATTTTTCTCGGTCTTGACGGTGGATGCATCTGCACACTTACTGCATGGCGGGCCGAATTGGGGAGGTCGATTGAGGGAGGCCTTTTGACCCTCTCGACCCAACGCCTTGCACCGCAGTTGGAGGAGTGGATGCATACATCCGCCACCCTGCTGACCCCATATTGCTCCTACCCACCCCTCTCTTACCTTTTTCTTTCCCAGAAATTCCTTTCCTTAAAAAAGACCCTCCACATAGCATCCCCAAAGATGACATAGACCACGAGGGAAATTATTTCAAACATGTCATGTAATTTTTTCCATTTATCCCGTATTCTTTATTTTTCTGTATCCTGTAGATATATTTCTGTAATTGGTAGTTACCTACTTATAGCATGTGTACAGGGTGTCCGGGGGTAAAGTGCATTAACTTCGGGAGGTGATTCTACATGATAGTATAAGTAAGAACGAAAAAAAAGTAGAAATTCCAACTTCTAGGGGTACTTTTTTGATAAAAAGATAAAATTATTTTCATTATCAACACTATTATTTTTCGCTGTTACGATACGTAACAATCACAACCGCCACAGTCGGGCCCGGATGACTCACAGCAAATTTATAGGGCAAGTTTGTACCTTACACAAAGGATTTTTAATAAGTATCTATGTCTTTTTATATGGGAAAAAAAAGTTGGAATTTCGGAAAAAGTTATTTATCTTTTTTATTCCTACCATTGCGTAGAATCACCTCCCGAAGTTAATGCGTTTTACCCCCGGACACCCTGTATATTTTTTTATTAACGACTAAAAGATACATTATGTTCACACTCCTTCCCACTAGGGATTTGTATTCTGAGACGGACAGTAGATCATAAACATCCATGTTGGTTTTCGGTTTTTGTTTTTGGGGAGTTATGCCGTGTTGCGCTACCTCCTTCTTTATCCGACGTTTCGGACAGCGTTGCAGTGTCCATCATCAGGGCAGATTCGGCAGATCCGACGATGTGTGATTATTTACTTGGAAGCGATACCGTGTCGCCAGCTACAATCCACTACGAGCTAGTAGGTATTACAGTGAACTGCAACGCTGTCCGAAACGTCGGCTAAAGAAGGAGGTAGCGCAACACGGCATATCACCCCAAAAACAAACACCGAAAATGCTTTTGGACGTGAAAATCTAAAAATGTTATCATCCATGTTGGTGTTTATTCACGATTTTTATGATTACCTCATCTTAATGTTTGGCTATTTCCTCATTTTCATGCTTATTGACCTCTTTTTATTTATCACATTAGTTTTAAAATAAGCTTAGTGGCTTAGCTTAGTTTGGTTACGGTAAGAAAGTCGTTTTAATTTAGTATTATTTTGTAAAGCAAACTTTGTTCTCAAATTTACTGGATGTTTTTGGACAAAAATTTAAATCTTTTACTAGAACTGAAAGGGAATAGTCTTGTAGATTTTACTACCCAAAGTTCTATGATTTTACGTTTTTCCCAATTACCTTCTCTCATTTTCTTATACTATAACAAGATTCCCCAATTATTATTATTTTGTCATAATGGGGTGGACCACTAAATATACATTTGTTCGTTTATTATTTTTATAAATTTACTTATAAATGCAGTCTAAATGCGCCCAAGGTAGTAATAGTTAAAAACATTACTCACAAATAATAAATTGTGGAAATAATAAATTGCAATTTGCATGTTACGAGTACAACTTATAATGTATTTTATTTTTATAATAAATTTGGGTTCGTCGTGTGTTTCATATTAATGTCACTACTAATAAATAAATTAATTCAAATATGAAAGGTGAAAGGATAGGAAAGAGTTTGAGAGTTCGCGAAAGAAAAGTTTTATTGTTAGCAGAATTTTTTTTAAATCATAGAAGACACTTATTAACCACCCTCAAACGAAAAATGTGAAACAGAAACGGGAATTGGTCCCAAGACTTCTGCCTTGCCGGGGCATTGGTCTGACCACTGAGCTAATTCGACCACATCAACTACCGTAATTTTTACTGCATAGTTCATGTACTAAGTAATATTTTCTTCATTATTTTTATGCATGATTGCCTGATTAAACCCGTATTAAAATGGAAACAAGATAGTGTATTGGATCGACATTTTTTAATTTTAATTTACGACATCTTTTGACTTTTTGAAAATCCATCATAAAATTCATTTTTATATAATACAAAGAGACCTTAATGTTTTATTAAATATATGCAATGTACATTCTTGTATTATTTTTTAATAAATTTTATTTGTTACATTTTATAATTTTTCCCTTTTTTTTGCGCTAACTTGGGTTGTGTTATGGCAATTAGATATATTGTGGAATAACATGTTAAGTAAAACTATTTTTTCAAGAATTCAATTTAGTAAAAATATTTTTAAAATGTTAAACCTTTATATAATTTGCGTAGGCAATGCTTTAAAAAAGAATTCAATGCATCAAAAAAAGTAACAATGATTTTTTTCAAAGTTAAATAAAAAAATCTATTAAAATGTTTTTAGATTAGGTGAATTTATTACTTATTGGCCTCTTTAGTATGTACAGACATTTAATATTGTCGTCTTATGCACTTCGAAAAAAAATCCTAAAAATGGGTCCAGTTTTGCAGGAGGAAAATAGGAATTCAATACCTTGATTTTGATGAGTTTATTTCGATAAAATCAGCCTTCTTTTCCCAAATCTGGGTTGGGGAGGTGTGGGAGGGGGGTAACAGCGACAGTGACAGCAACGTTTAGTAAAATACCAATTTCCTTAATTTAGGCGATGTGAACTGCTTTTCGTTCATTGGCGATCTATAGTCTTGCTTGTAAAATAAGTTACCGACAAAATCAGTAAAATCTTTATATTCTACAATAAAATATATAAATTTGTTTTAGACCACTTTAATTTTAATTACACTCTACCGGTTTCGGAAGAACCCTTCCTTCGTCAGGAGAATATTAAAACTAACCTATGATACAAAATATTGATAGATATATACCAAACATTTAGGTGCTGGAGTGGGAGGTCAAAGGGGGAGGGGGGTAGTTGCAGGAAATCCAGCAATAACAGAGCGGTTTATTGGAAACATATCTAGGATGGGACTAAACGATAAATTAATTTGGTTATTCAATATATTAGCGTTATTATTTAGGGATTTTTTAATTTCAAGTGCTTCCAGGTTATCTAACTTTTTGCTTTTATTATTACGGTGAAGAATTTTAACCCCTGTGTCCTTATTAAAAGTATGATTGGTGGAAATAAGATGATTGGCAAACTCCGAAAAATTATTATTATTTAAACATCTTAAATGTTCCGTGATTCTAATATTTACATTTCTGGTTGTCTTTCCTATGTAGAATGATGAACAATCATTGCAACATAATTGGTAAATGCCTGAGTGGCTTAATTTATGATCTCTATCTTTAGTGTTTTTTAATAATTTACCTAAGTTGTTGTCAGTATAGAACGCGGGTTTAATACAAGGAGGCAATTTTTTTGTACTAAGTGAAGAAAAATTAGATATATATAAGATCCTACGCCATTGAAAGGGATTTGTGATTTTATTATTAGTTTCAGGTTTACGAAATAAAAATTTATTAGTTGAAATGAGCTTAAGTTTTTTATTTAGGATTTTATCAATTAAGTGTGAGGAATAACCATTATTTAGAGCAATTTGTTTAATTTTAGATAGTTCAATTGTGAAATTAACAGATGAAAGGGGGATTTTTACTAACCGGTGTACCATTGAATGATAGGCAGAATGTTTATGGGTTACCGGATGGTTTGATGTGTTATGTATAGTTATATCCGTGAATGTCGATTAACGATAAATATTAAATTCAATACTATTATTTACTGAAGTTAGAGTTAAATCTAAAAAATTAATCGAAGAATTACTGCCTACCTCCAACGTGAATTGGATATTTTTGTGAAATGAATTTATAAGATGAAGGAATTTAGTCAATTGCCGCTGTGTCCCAGTCCATATACAGAAAATATCATCAACGTATCTCCGCCAGATAAGAACATTATTTAAAAGTGCCGAATTACAATTAAAAATGTTATTTTCTAGGTTGTTCATAAAAATATCTGCTAGTAGAGGGCTAGTGGAAGCCCCCATCGGAAGCCCATGATTCTGCTGGTAAACACAGTTGTTATAATGGTTATTCCTCACACTTAATTGATAAAATCCTAAATAAAAAAACTTTAGCTCATTTCAACTAATAAATTTTTATTTGGTACACCTGAAACTAATAATAAAATCACAAATCCCTTTCAATGGCGTAGGATCTTATATATATCTAATTTTTCTTCACTTAGTACAAAAAAATTGCCTCCTTGTATTAAACCCGCGTTCTATACTGACAACAACTTAGGTAAATTATTAAAAAACACTAAAGATAGACATCATAAATTAAGCCACTCAGGCATTTATCAATTATGTTGCAATGATTGTCCATCATTCTACATAGGAAAGACAACCAGAAATGTAAATATTAGAATCACGGAACATTTAAGATGTTTAAATAATAATAATTTTTCGGAGTTTGCCAATCATCTTATTTCCACCAATCACACTTTTAATAAGGACACAGGGGTTAAAATTCTTCAACGTAATAATAAAAGCAAATAGTTAGATAACCTGGAAGCACTTGAAATTAAAAAATCCCTAAATAATAACGCTAATATATTGAATAACCAAATTAATTTATCGTTTAGTCCCATCCTAGATATGTTTCCAATAAACCGCTCTGTTATTGCTGGATTTCCTGCAACTACCCCCCTCCCCCTTTGACCTCCCACTCCAGCACCTAAATGTTTGGTATATATCGATCAATATTTTGTATCATAGGTTAGTTTTAATATTCTCCTGACGAAGGAAGGGTTCTTCCGAAACCGGTAGAGTGTAATTAAAATTAAAGTGGTCTAAAACAAATTTATATATTTTATTGTAAATTATGGCGAGCCACAAAGTTAATGCTTATTACGAACATGTCTTTATATTCTATTAAACCTTTATCAATGTGTTCGTTCTAAGGGCCAACACCCAAATGACAAAATCAAATCGCCCTCTTAACTCCTATAATAATTAAGTTATTTTTTTTTATTAAAGTATTTTTTAATTTTTTAATAATTAAAAAGTAGACACAAATAAATCTTGGAAGAAACTGAAACCGATTTGTTTCTGCGTCCTGAGGCCCTAGCACGCTTGCTCTATAACGATCGATAGGATAACTATCGGTAACTTCTCATCGTTCCCTAGGACAACTGCACATCGCTAACGTACAAACAACAGTTGATGTCGAATATGTTAAAGACACTTAGTCATTGTGAACTGTCACTTATTCGTTGGCGATATGTAGTCATGCTAGGGAACGATGAGAAGTTACCGATAGTTATCCTATCGATCGTTATAGAGCGAGCGTGCTAGGGCCTCAGGCTTAGCTTACGGTAGATTTGTCTAAACGGTTCCGACATCAAACTCATCGAATAGGGAGGTCATTAGGATCGTTAGTAAAACTTTGGAAAGGGTATTTTCACAGATTTTATTGCAAAAATAAATTAGTCGAATTCGAACTGTTTATAAATGTGTTCTGTCGAAAGTTATTAAAAAAAAACACATTTTTAGTGTGATGATCGTTATCAAAAAAATAAACTATATTCCACACAACTTTTGATCAACTATATATAGTACGTGAAAATACCTTACTTGTTAAGCTTTTTTAATGGTTTAAAAAATCAATCAATTTAAATTCGCTCCATAAACAATGTTTTAAAAATTAAACTATTTAAAAGCATTGGCAAGTAAACTTGTTGGATGATGCGGAAGAATTAAAAAGTGGAAAATTTAATGGGTTATTATGAAAGGCAATCAATTTGTCCTTCGCGCAGATATACGGTAGCGATTCATCACCCTTGGCATTATAGTGTAATCCTTCTTTAGTAAGGGCGACAAACCATTTCAGAGATTCAGATACTGGGTTATTTACTTGCCATTTAAAGAAAGGATTTGGACCCAAGTTTTCTAAAATCAGAAAAAACAGTTCATGTGACGCAGTACCAACATTTTTGTTTCAATACCGTAGTAGAAAAAAAATTGTCACACGGTTAGTGATTATTTTGAAACACTGTAATATTATTTACAAATTACCAGCAATTGTATTATAATCATATTAATCATATTTCTCACAGCAATAAATCATTAGATACATCCCCTAACTTAACCGGCACACAACGCTGCCCAACCGGGTAGCTACATGGTTCCCCTGTGTACATCTGCGCAGGCAGTGGCGCTCTTGTTAGGTGTAATAACATAAAAAAACACTCTAAATACATTTTTTTTTAATAATTTAGTAAAATAAATGAAGACATAATTAGCAACTCTCGACCGAAAACTTGAAACATAAAAATAATAAAAAATTTCGATCGCATCTAGAAATTAATGGCAATTCTTAAATGCAACCGATTTTTTTTTGTTTATAATTTCCGGTTTTGAGTCACTAATATTGTCTTAGATACAGTTTTTTAATGGTTTTGATCTTACTCGAGAATCGAGAAGCCTTGCCATATAAGCCTGCAATTTCGGAAGGTTCTGACAAGTTAAATATTTTGTGCCAGTTTCTCTGACTTATTCCTAAAAGCAATTTAGGTGAGGGAAGGTAATTTCATGACAAGGAAATTTGGATATAGGTTTTTCGATCGGTGTTTCTAAATAACTTGTCATGACAGAAGTTTTATTATATTATTAATCCAAAATTTAAAAAAAATCTTTGTAGCTTAGCCTTACCATCAACATACCGATAGTTCTTCTGTGTGGAATTGAATCTTTGGTTATATATTCCAACCCAAGAGTTGTTATTTAAAAGAAGTTTATATATGTCATGTTCAATAGTATTCAGTGGCCCTCCCAGCTTGGATCCCTCTCTAGCGCATATCTGCATCGCCGTAAGGTAATCAGCCTTGTCATTGTGGACCTTGATCATGCTATCCATGGACCCTGTCACACTTGTGTAACCAACATACGTTGAAGTCACGTTGATGAGATCCAATGGTTTTCCTGTACCTGGAACGCAAACATTCATCATGCATTTTTAAAAGAAGCTAACGTTGAACCAACGCCACGTTAAAGTCACGTTGATGAGATCCAATGGCCTTCTGGTAGCTGGAACGCAAAATCTCATCATGCATTTTTAAAATTAGCTAAAGTTGAACCAACGTCACGTTGGTGATATCCAATGGCCTTCTGGTGCCAGGTACGCAAAAAATACTGGAGTACCTGGAACGCATGTATTTTTAAAAGAAGCTTGAATGTCTGTTTTTTGACTTATCTATGCTAATGTTAGCAAGGTTTGCGGTTTCTTGGCACTTGTACTTGAACTAACAGATATAAAATGTTACTTAAACAGCTACAAATATTAATTTGGAAGTTCGTTACTTCTCTAGGTCATCATTTTGGCTGGACAGGGTTCTAACTTGAATTTATCTTATTGTAAGCCTGAAACATGGTTCCAAAGCATTTGTTCAGTCCATTTACTTGACAGCTAAAGGGATGGGTGTAAAAAAATGGACCACTAAACCTCCTGGCAACATCCAGAATCATAATCTGCAAGTTATTCTGTATTCAAAAATATGTTCAGATTGCGACACTCGGATTTTGCACACTCAACTCCACCCAGCGCCCACACGGTATCGAGTGTCGGGATACCTTATGTGTTCGTTAAAATAGTACTCGAGATGAATTACTTTACAAAGTTTATTACTTCAGTCCGATCTTAATTCAATAACATAAGTATATTCACGATATAAGTAAAGTTCTTACTGCTCAGAATGTAGGTATTTATTTGCGTTACTAGATTACAGTACTCGTATACTGAACTCAACTGTCCAACTCAACTGTCTGAACTCAACTCATCTCTCAACTCCCGCCTGGCGCCGCCGCCGGGTTAGTATAGGCGACGGCGACGCGTCGAGAGTGTTGTAAGACGGCATGTAAATTGTCAGACGTTCGCTATTCGTCTTGCATCTTCCGCCGCTTTAGAGTGACTGACCAGAGGCTGAGAATAAAAGTTTAAAAATGCTTGCAACTGTACAGGGAGGTTCAAATGAGTAAGATCAATTATCGCCCGTATCAAATTTTTTAAACTAAAATTTTTATATCGATTAATTTCATTCAAAACTTGCTGTAATATATACCTTTATTTAAGTAAGCAATAAAAATTCTCAAAACGCACGATGATAAATTATTAAATATCGTGTACTTCTTGTAAGTATTTTTTTAATCTTCTTGTAATGATTTTTCAATAATGTCTAAACAAAATAAGTGTGTAAATTTTTTTTAGTTTGTATGACCTAAAATAAATAGAAAAACTGAGATATTTTTGTCATAAAACAAGTTCTCGGATTTATTTTTTAATGATGTTAATTTGACTAAAATTTAAAAAAAATTAAAACTGTGTTGACTAGATTATGTATCGATTTATTTTGTTGTAGGATTATCTGATTTGAAATTTCTGTTGTTTAATAGTTTCTATCATTTGAAAATTAAACAAATCGGATATAACCTTAATATCTTAAAAATACACTTAGTTTTTCAAAATTTTAAAACTGCATGTACCAGATAAAATAACAATCTTAACTAACTAACTAACTAACTAACCATCACGCCGTTTCCCCGCAGGGGTAGGCAGAGAGGACAGACCGCCAAACAACTCGGTCTTGGCACACACTCCTTGCCTCATTCACATTCATACATCTTCTCATACATACTCTTCTATTATTCTGACTCTTGACATGGCCCGACTCAAGTATCTGATTTACTTGGTCGTGCCACGTCTTCCTTGGGCGTCCTCGGCTTCTTCTACCGTTCACATTCGCGTCATAAATTCTCTTTACATTCCTTTCTTCATTCATTCGCTCAACATGCCCAAACCACCTAAGCGTCCCTTTCTTAATCTTACTTACTACGCTCACATCAGCCTTGCATTCTTTTCGGATCTCCACATTCCTCACACGATCATACATGGTTTTACCACACATACGCCTCAAGGATCTCATTTCTACAGCATTCAGTCTACTTTCATCCTTTCTCTGCCATTTCCACGCTTCACTGCCATACATCAGGGTAGGTACCAGTACTCCATTGTGGACTGCTAACTTCGCTTCTGTGGACAACTTTTTGTTGGCTCCAACGGCGTTCAATCCTCCATTAATGGAGTTACCTGCATTCACCCTTCTTTCGATATCCCTATCAGCCTTCCCATCTCTCGTAAACATACTTCCCAAATATACAAACTCATCCACCTGCTCCAAGTATTCACCATTCACAACTATATTGCACACCGTTTTCTGACTCTCTCTTTCAAACACCATGACTTTAGACTTACTTACATTCATCATTAATTCATTCTTCATACATACTTCGTTCATCCTAGACACGAGAGACTGCAGATCTTCTATACTGTTAGCAATCAGCACCGCATCATCAGCATACAACAGGCAACATACTATCAGTTCATTCAATTTCGCGCCCAATCCCGCCTCTTTCAATTCTTGCATACAATTATCCATGTATAGGTTGAATAACCACGGTGACATTACGCAACCTTGCTTAACACCTTTTATGATGTCAAACCACCCCGTAAAACCACCGTTTACCCTTATGCAAGCAACGCTTCCCTCATATAGAGACGCGATTGCCTGTACAAGATTTGTATTCACTCCATACTTGGACAATACCTTCCATAGCTTTTTCCTGTCGACGCGGTCGTATGCTTTTTGTAGATCTACAAAGGCACAGAAAAGTTTCTGGTTTTTTGCCAGAAACTTCTCAGTGAGCATACGCAAAGAGAAAATCTGATCCATACACCCCCGTCCACTCATAAAAGCACCTTGCACATCCCATATTTTATCTTTTGTTTCCATTCTTACCCTTTCAATCAATATTCTACCATACAGCTTGCCGACTGAACTTAGCAAACTAATAGCCCTATGATTCCCACAATCCATGCGTGACCCTTTACCTTTGTATAACGGCATGATCACAGCCCTTCTCCAATCTAATGGCGTGTAACCCTCCTCTAAACACTGGTTAAAAAGTTTGCACAACCATGTGAGAATTATACGGCTATCACCTTTAAAGTATTCGGCAGCGATATTGTCGAACCCAACAGCCTTACCATTCTTCATACATTTAATTGATCTTTTTATTTCATCCATGCTGATTCTGGTAACATTCACTCCGTCGTCGCTCATCCCTGATTCGCCGCTGGAATCACTGTCACCCAGATTGCTTTCAAAGACTTCCTCAAAATATTTCATCCATCTATCTTTTATATCTTCCTCATTCGTCAACATTTTTCCATCTTTTGATTTTATCACTTTCATACTTCCGTTATCTGTACCACTCCGGGATCTTTTGACCTCCTTCCAAAACAGTTTAATGTTTTCTTGGAAGTGGTTGGTCATTTTAATTCCCTCTTCCTCTTTCAGGCGTTTCTTTCGTTCTTTCACTCCGACACTTACTCTTTTCTTGCATTCCTTATATACTTCTTTCGCTCGATCTCTCTCTTCACTAGATGCACTGCCAGACGCTATCAGATATAACCATGCTTTCTTCTTCTCTGAGACCAGTGCCTTGATCTCGTCATCCCACCATGCATCGCCCTTTTTCCTACCTTGCGTACTTAATCCACACACGTCTCTAGCAGATTCACAAAGACTTACTTTTATGTGGTTCCACGTTTCATCTATGCTAAGACCGTCCATTTCCTTCTCATTCAATCTCATCTCTGCACACTTCTCATACTCACTTCTGATAATATCGTTTTGCAGTTTTTCTACTTTGACTCTTGTTGGAGTCGTTACCGTTTTCACTTTAGAGCGCCAGCCACGGAAGAGGTTTACTCTCGACACTACTATAAAGTGGTCAGTTTCAACCTCAGCCCCTCTGAAAGCTCTTGTGTCCTCGGTAACGGTTCTCAACCTAGAGTCAATTACTACAAAGTCAATTATAGATCTATCATTTCCTCTTTCCCACGTATATTGGTGGATACCTTTATGATCGAAGAAAGTATTCGACACAAACAGGTTCCACTCTAAACATACTTCAAGTATTCTGTTCCCATTGTCATTCGTTCTTTTATCCCCAAACATACCTAAGGCTGAATCAAATCCGTCACGTCTGACTCCCACCCACCCATTCAAATCGCCCGCCATTATAATCCTTTCATTACTTTTTTTTCGTCTCATTACATCATTCACTCCAGTCCAAAAATCATCTTTCACTTCGTCGCTTTCAGAATTAACAGGGGCATAGCAAATAACTAGAAACACCCTGGTCAAACCAATTTTGAATCTGATCCACATTATTCTAGGACTTACACATTCATACTGTAACATACATTCAACCATTCTGGGAGACAGTAGCGCTGCAACACCCTGGCAGGCCCTCTCCGTATCTGGTCTCCCAGACCAGATGACGAACCTATCATCATGCTGCATTGTACCGCTCTCTTTTTTCATACTTTCTGTCACACAAAGTACGTCCAAACATTTGCTTTTCATGGTATCACACAATTCATTCATCTTTCTTTCCATCCCTCCTCTGATATTCCACGTACCAATTCGACATTGTTCGCGTTCCGTCCTCCTCTTTGCGCTACCGAAGGGTCGGCGATGTGATGGATAGCGAGCCTCATCGACATCTGTGTCGGCCATTCCCTTCCAAAACTGCTTATAAAATCTAGATTAACATTATTAACAATTTAACGTTACATATAAACAACCTACCTAGATAACACATAAAAGAAAAAATAATGTGAATTAGCAATACAAACAGGAACTTAACGAAACTAACACTAAAAATGTATATCTTATCACTGTGTAATTGTTTTAATCCACTCCCATTTAGTCATTGGTCACTTCATTTCATTTCATTTCGTCACTTCATGGCAAAAAAAAAAAAAAAAAAAAAAAAAAAAAAAAAAAAAAAAAAAAAAAAAAAAAAAAAAAAAAAAAAAAATATAACAATCTTACAAAATCAATTTATTTTTTTTTGTAAAAAAGAATCAGTACGTCTAGAATTTGATTAAAAAATGACTAATTTCCGGTATTCTCTAAGCGATATTGTTATTATGATATTATCATCATTGTAGCCCGTTGTTACGGGAAGACCCGTTACAACGGGCATATAGGCGCTTTCGCGGCCTTTCTGGAACGGCCGAGTTTAATAATAAAAATTAGAAATCCGGAAACAAGATTAAAATTATTAGAAAACAAAAAGACCATTTCGAACCGTGACAAAATGATATTCCTAGGAGAATCTCTTTCTCCTTATTTTAAGGAACTACTTTGGAAGGCCAAAATAAAGGGGAAGGAATTAAAATATAAATACATCTGGTTTAAAAATGGATCCATTCTAATGAAAGAAGATGAAGGCAAAAAAATCAGGGAGATAAAACACGAAGATGACCTAAATAGAATGTCGTAGAAGTCAAATAGTATAAGGCACCGAAGATAATTGTGACATTAAAATGGATATCGATTTAGGAAAATACATTGATTTAAATGAAATTACCGAACCTAATTTAATTATTAAAGATTCATTAACTTGCAAAAATTTTTTAAAACATTCCAAGTTTTCTTTACTTTGTTTGAACGGTAGAAGTTTAAATAAAAACTTTGATGAAACCATAACTATGCTCGATTGTATCGAACATCGTCCTGAGGTACTAGTTTTTACAGAGGCTTGGCTGAAAAAAATGACCAATATACCTAATATCCCTGGATACACAGTCTACAACACAAATAATAATTATTTGCAAAACGATGGTGTAGTTGCCTACGTAAAACAAAATGTTCAGGCAACTGTTGAGGAAGTTGTTTTCCCTGGCGCAAACTGCTTAAGGATGCAGATATCGAGTACCTTGTGTGTAATAGCTGTTTATAGATCTCCGTCTCAGGCTCATATAGATAATTTCCTTGAATCACTGAGTGCTCTACTTGACTCTACGTCTTTACTAAATAAGGAGATCATTTTATGTGGGGACATAAATATTAACACTTTGGATTTGAGCGATATGAAAACTCAAAAATACCTCTCTTTTTTGGCTTTTCATGGTTTGAAGCCAATCATAATTTCGCCTACTAGAGTTTCTCCTACCACTTCAAGCTGCCTCGATCATATTATGGTAAAATCTAAATTTGAACCACAGGGAGCTGTCTTCACTACTGACATAACAGATCATGATGTGATATTGCTGAGATTTATGAGCTTCACAATAAAGAAAAAAGCGAAGGATAATGAAAAAATAAAAACCGTCATCGATAACAATCTTTTGAAGGTAAAATTAAAGGAGGAATCATGGCAGTCAGTCCTGTCATCGCAAGATGTAAATTCAGCTGCTGAAAATTTCATAAAATGTTTAAAAATGCACGTGGAAAGTTGTTCGTCGGTACGAAACGTAAAACGTAACATGAAATATTTAAAACCTTGGATAAATGATGGAATTATTAAATGCCTCAGAACCCGTGACAAATTGCACAATAAATGTCGAGGCGATTTAAATAACATTCAACTGCTGGATTATTACAAAAGATATAGAAACTGGTGTACAAAAATTATAAAATATACAAAGCAAACATACTACGGAAGGAAACTGGATAACGTCAATGGAAATACCAAGCAACAGTGGAAGATTATAAAGGAGGCAGTAAATATACAAAAGGAGCAAGTGTCTATAAAAAAATTAAAAATCAACAACAACATTATCTCAATGGAAGAGAATCCAAGTGTAATCACTAATCACGTAAATAACTTCTTCAGTGATATTGGTCCTAGATTCGCAAAAAAATTGTGCAGTGCAAATAAAACTAGCGAAATGTGTCTTGTTAACAATTATATACCTTGTACTCAATTTACAGGAGATAGCTTTGAATTTAAAAGTACTAGCATTTATGAAGTTTCAAAAGTGATAAATGAATTAAAACTGTCTTTTTCTTGTGGTATTGATGACTTAAGTATCATGGTATATAAGCAACATGTTTCTGTGCTGGCGGGTCCCATATCGCATATTGTTAACATTAGTTTTAAAAGTGGCATATTTCCTTCTCATTGTAAGAATGAGAGGTTATACCTCTTTTCAAAGGTGGAGATCAACTAGATGTTAACAATTACAGACCCATATCTTTGCTCAATGCTCTCTCAAAAGTGATAGAAAGATTGGCTAAGTCAAGATTAGTTTCATTTTTAGAAAAAATTAAAATACTTTCTGACAATCAATTCGGTTTTAGAGCAAATAAAGGTACAAATGATGCTGTTTTAAAGGTATTGACCAAAGTTATAAGCGCGCTGGACTATGGCAACAAAGCTATAGCGGTGTTTTTGGACTTATCAAAAGCATTTGATACTGTTTCCCATGAATTCCTGCTTAAAAAACTATCTTCTTTAGGTATTAATAATGCAGCAATGGACTGGTTCAGATCTTACCTTAGTGACAGAACACAACAGGTAGAAATAAATCAAATTTTAAGCAAGGGTAAATCAATCTCGTTTGGAATCCCGCAAGGTAGTGTTCTTGGGCCAATATTGTTTCTTATTTTTATAAATGATTTGTGTAGTCTGAATATTCATGGAAATATTGTTAGTTTTGCAGATGACACTGCCTTAATATTTGATGGTAAAACTTGGGATGAAACATTTGACAAATGTAATACAGGTTTAAGAGTAGTAAATAGTTGGTTGAATAATAATATCTTAACTTTGAACACACAAAAAACCAAATATATCACTTTTAGTATTTCAAGTAAAAGTCAGCCTTCTGCCACTCATAACTTGATTATTCACAATTGTTTGCAAACATGTAACTGCAGCCCTTTAGAAAATGTAGTCAACATCAAGTACCTCGGTGTAAAAATAGATAAATTTTTGAGATGGAACGATCATGTTAATATGTTAGTGAATAATACTAGGAGACTTACCTATATCTTTAAAGAACTGAGACATATACTAGACAAAGAAAAGCTAAAAACAGTTTATTTTGCAATAATCCAGTCTCTGCTTTCTTATAATATATTGTGCTGGGGATCCTGCCCAAAGACTTATATGCAACCACTTAATATTGCCCAAAAACTAATCCTTAAAGTTATGTTTAACAAAAAATTTACATATCCAACTCATTTACTTTTTAAGGAATGTAAAGTCATGAATATAAAACAGTTGTTTATTACACAAACACTTTGTAGATTTTTTAAAAATATTAATATTGCAGAAAGAACGCAGCAAATTCGTTCTACGAGAATTGGCTCTGGTCTGAACTTTATGCCAATTCAAACTAAATCTTCCTTTGCTCAAAGAAACTATTTTTACCAGGCTCCACTCTTATTTAATAGCCTTCCAGAATATGTCAAGTCATCTAATTCCTTGTATACCTTTAAAAAGAATCTCAAATTATTTTTATTTGCCGAGGATTGCCAATTAATTTTTTCATCTTTGTCCTTCATAAATTAAAAGTATATTCTATTGTCTAAATCATTTTTTCATCTTTGTCGTGCTAAATTAATAGCATAATATATTATATACATATATTTATTATTTATCTTAGTCCTTCAAAATTCAAATGAACTATGGTCACCCTACTTTGTTTACATTGTAATGTGCCAAGACTGCCAAGGGCCTTTAGCTTGTCCATTATCTGTGTAACAATATTGTTTTTTGAAGTATCATTTTTATTTTACCTATATTATTTGTGTTTTTTGAAGTATTATTGTGTTTTTTGAAGTGTTATTTTTGTTTCCTTTTTCCTTTTGTGTTATTTTGTTACTTTGTAAATAATTGTTAACCTCAACACAGGCTTGTCCTAGTGAGGTTAAAAATTGTATTTTAAACTGAAAACTAAAATGTGAAGAAACAATAAACAATAAACAATAAACAATAGTAGGCGAGCGAGCGGTGCTAGGCCGACGAATACACTAGGTAATATAATATACGGCAGTGCAGTGAGTGATTCCTACATTACTAACGCGAATTAAGTTTTCAGATTATTTAAGTACTGTGACGAAATTTGGCGTTGGAATTTTATTAATTTATCGCACATGTTTATATAAATGGGAAAAGCTTTTGTTAAAGAAGTATTGACAAGTTTTTCTGGCAGCAAATAATAAAATTAAGGAAAACTTTAAAAACCTATTCTCATACCTGTCTTACTGCGGTGTTGGCAGACAAAATTCATCGTCGCATTGCATGCATCATTTTCTAATTCCAAGCTTCTCGTACGCAGTGCGACGCATCGGTTCGTGAAGGAAGTAGTTGGGTGACCCTTTTTCCAAGTTTGAAGAATTTCCGCCATTGGTGTGCCTTTTGGCAAAGACATTTTATTAAATATTTTATTTAGTTAGGTTTGATAAATGCATTTTTCTTTGCGCTGTGAATATCGTTCAAGGGGTCCGGGCTGCCTGGACTCAGTGGCACTAAGTTGTCGTAATTCTGGGATTTTTTGTTATGCATAGGGCAGTAAGTTTAGTTGCTACTATATTTACCGTACCGTTTTAAGGAATAGTTGAGTCTTGTGGAATATGTCAGTTTCTCTATCCGTTCTCACCTCAATACTACTAATTTTGTACATTATCTCCTTTAAATGCTCTAGTAAACATTGAAGTGAAATACGAGAATTTTAACCTCAAATCTGCTTGAAATCTTAAAATTAAATACACGTTATGACTAGAAAAACCATAAATTCCTTGATAAAAAATTTTGTAATGCTCCTCAAAATTAAATTAAAATCACCATGTATAAACAAGTTAAAATAAATATTAGGTCCTTACATATGAAATTGGCGTTTTGCCGCAATGGCAACTTTGATCTCAAATATCTTCTCTTTGGTTAGGAATTCCAAATTCAAATTTATACAGCTAAATAAATAAATTTACTCATGTATCTATGTTTCGAAAATTATAATTGTAGTGAACGACACCAGGGGGCCTAGTCTCTATCTCTCACAACGTCAATACCTACGTTACGAATCCTTATTAACCTTCCCCTTACCGTGCTAAAAACTTCCTCGCTCTCCGGTGCTGTACACTCAGTAAATATTTATATGTTGTATTTATTTAATCCAATACATAAATGTATTGTGGAGGAATACCTAAAATATTAACTCTATGTTTAGTATATTTACAAAGATATTTCATTAAATACAAACTGTGACCGCTTAGATGACAGCACCTCAAGAAAGGTTAAACTGCAAACGTGCTTGTTTGTGAAACCGAAAGATAGAGACTAGGCCCCCAGCACAAGTCCACCAAACGCTCACAAGTAACTTTTTTGGAGTCAATTTTCGCTCGGGGCATGGGTTTGGCTGGTTGGGCAGGGTTCAGCCATTGCGATGAGCGTTTTCGATTATCGTACAGGATCCACTTTTAATCACAGGTAATTATTCGATTTAAAAATTTCTTCATTATTGTGCCGGTTGAGTAATGCGACGCAGCAGTCAACGCGCGTTTGTTGATTTGCTTCACTCAATTCGCGAGGTACCCACCTTTCAAGCTTTTTCACCTTCCCGAATTTGCTTCAAGTGGATTAAAACAGTTTTATCACTAACACCGCAGTCTGCAGTTAACTCGGACGTGGCTTGCTATGGATTCGCTTCCACAATAGCCTTCAATTCATCATTATCAACTTTGGTCTCCGGCCCCGTAAATAACGCGATATTTCAAGTTTTCTATTTTGTAAACTAAGTGACGCAAAGAAAAAAAACAATTAAGGAAAAAACAAATGAATTATAATTTTCGAAACACAAATACATGAGTAAATAGCTGTATAAATTTGAATTTGGAATTCCTAACCAAAAAGGAGATATTTGAGATCAAAGTTGCCAGTACGGCAAAACGCCAATTTTATATGCGAGGACCAAATATTTAAATGTGGCTAGGTGAACATGAAAATAAAAATATCATAAAAATGTTGAAGTAACACCAACACAACAACTACAGTCAACAAATATTAATATCAGGAAATCAACAAATATCCTGATGAGGTTTACAAACATAAAGATGAAGAAATCACCCAACAATATAAAAAAAACATTAAGATGATAAAATCATGATGTATGACCAACACAAAAAATGGAATCCGCCTCTTCCCCATTTCCTTCCGTTTCCCACTTACCTTCAGCCTCACCACATACCCCAATTGGGGATTCCATAATCTCACTGGCTCCAGACGGGAGCAGTTGGGACTCTTGTGAGGTATATACATAAAAAGGAGAACTCTAACAAGGAGAACTATGAATATACTACTATGCCTACTATGTATCCTTTAAAGAAATTTAGATAAAATACAAATAAATGATTCTAAATGTCCCCGACAAATAATGGGGAATATTCCCACCTAAAGCTTCCGTGGCTCGGTATATCAGTCAGTCCGTCTCCTCGCTATCTATGACATACCTCGCTCAAATTTAAGCGGGCTAAATTTTCTGCTGTCACAGAAATTAATATAATAGGCCCGATTTTACAAATATGGACTATTATATTCATCGAGCTACGAGAAATGTCGATGTTATTAATTAAATAATAATATCTACAAATAATCTTGTAAGGTATTTTAAAAGTTTCATCGTCAGGACAGTTTGCCTACAGCCGTGAATTTCGTGAATAGTGCACGACTCCGGCAGAACAAATATTATTCAAAATTACTATTGACGCGTACAGCCCACGCTGATTATAAATCAACCTGCCTAAAAATACCTGCAGATTCCACTTCGTGAAAACCAAACATAGTTCCTTAAAAATATTAAAAATATTAAATTACTGCCACCTCGGAACAGGCTCAGCCTAGTGAGGTGGCATATACCTAAAAAATATGTACTTAAAATGTATTTTTGGTTGATAAATAATAAAAATAAAAATAATAAAAAGTTCCGACTGGAGGCAGGGATCTTGGAACATTCGCAAGTAAGTGACTAGTTAATGACCTTATTATTAAATATACCAAAAAGCCATTTCAAGCAAGAAGTTGCAATATGTTTACTTACCGTCTACGCTTTTGTACGTGCCATTACTTTCTGGAGCGTACATAGATGATATTCCAATCCAAAAAAGTGGTGCGACCAAACCGTAACTTATGAATACTTGTTCCATGATCCTTGCTTCGAGATAATTAGTTGGAGATCCGAGTATAGCTCCTTCTGCGGCACAAACCATCACAGCGTCCATCCAGGACTTCGGAAGGTGAGCTTTGTAGTATGTATCAGTATCATTTTCATATGAATAGTCGTGCCTAAATTCAGCAACAACTGCAAAAGCCCTCAAAATAAATCATTACAATCAAAAAGGATGAATTAATATATTAAACCAAATCGTTATTAGAATTTTTTTTTTGCATATGAGCGATAAATATCCTATCTAATTTTTCACGCTGACGTGGCGTACGATTTCAGGATGTTAATCTGACATTAAATTATGGGTGTCCTGAAGGCATTTCTTGTTTTGTATCGGCAGACCAGTTTGGGTGACGAATTTGTTTGCCGATACACGAATTCATTTGTATTTTACCTTTTTTTATGGCAGTTTTAATGAACAAGCTTTGTGCAAAGTGACTATATAATATAACATTAATTTTAATAATAATAATTAATTGATATGCTTAACCTTCCAATTTCCAAATCGTTATAATGCAAAATACTAACTTAAAAACACTGGAGTACATTTTTTTATAATGGTAGTGCAGTTTTTAAAATTTAAACTTGTTTTTATACCTACTTTATTGTTAAAGTTTTTGATGACCAGAGGTGTACTTAGAAAACAAATTACATTCAAGGCTATTATTGAGAATGAAGAGTACAGAAAATGTTTTTCAATAAACGCACCAGTGGAGGGTGCGGCTGGATAATTTTATTATCTTAATATATAAAACAAAGTCAGGTTGGTTACACCATTTATAACTCAAGAACGGTTGGACCGATTTTCATGATCTTTGATTTGTTGGATTTGCCTCCGCCCCGGTTAACAGAATAACTATTAAAACATCGGAAAAAATAATTATGAAGAAAATGAAAAATTTCATATATTTTGTATGGAACGGTTTTTTAAATAATGTGCGTTGGTCGACATAATTTGAATCAATTCGAACTGTCAATGGTGTAGTGTGCCGAACATTTCGTGCTTTGTCAACAGCTCAATTTAATTTTTTGAACTTACAGTATAAAAACTTAATTTATTTCAGCTAATAAATTAAACACAACATTTATTGATTCTGAGGCGGTACGAAGTTTGCCGGGTCAGCTAGTATTATATAATTTTCTTCTTTTTGCTGAATCTGGATGATATGATATTCACAAAAAAAACATATGAAATTAAAATGAAATTGGAAACATTATGAAATAACTGAGCATGTAAAAGATTAAAGAAAGTGAAAAAAAAATAAGTCAAAAACTTAAAACTTTTTTCGCCAAAAAAAATTTTTTTACATTAGCTTCAGACAGATAGCCTCGAGGAAAATATACGATCTTTGGGGATGCTGTATGGAGGATGTTTTTAAGGAAATGAAGGAGTGGAAGTTCTGGGAATTGAAAGGTTTGAGGGGTGGGAAGGAATCTGGGGTTAATGTGTCTAGGAGTGAGGACGTGTGAGTCCATTCCTCTCACTGCGGTGCTAGGCGATGGTTGGATAGAGTCTTAGAGATAGATAGATCGACATGTATACCTCAACAACATGTATACCCAATTCGGCTAGTCATGCAGTAGGTGAGCAGACACATCCGCCGCCAAGACCTAGACAAACCTCACCCCTCGAACCCGTGCACCTCTGTAACCAAACATGACGACTCACTTAGGGTGACCTACGTCAGAGGTGTTGGTTATCCAATAAATGATTTGCGGGGCGGCGGTGCCTATACCCGCATCCCGAAATATAAAATAAATTGAATCGTTTCTTAAATTGTGGCTACCATAATTATATAACTTTTGTGAACAAAAATTATAAGTGGACCAGTTTCAAAAAAATTCTTGCCTTTTCACACCAATCATAAACCAAAACATAACATATAAAGAATTTGTTGTTAATGTAAAAAAATCATATTATTATTTTGTCTTTATTAAAATTATTAACCTCAGTACATGCTTGTCATAACGAAGTTAAAAATTGAAATATAAACAATAATATCTACCATGTAAGGAATCAATAAATAAATTTTAAAAATCATCAGTTATCATAATATAATATCGCCGTTCCAGAAGAACAAGACGCAACTGCAAAAATTGTAATTTAACGGGAGAGCAAAAAAACTATTTATTGTTTAATGAAATATGTATTAAAGCGTGTGTACGTGACAGAGAATAATGGCATAACAAAAGTAGGTAGGTACAAAACGTACTCTTCTTTCAATCACCAAAGGTTAGAATTTTATGAATTTTTAGAAGGAAGGTAACAAACAGCTGACATTTCAACAACGACGTAACTACCCTCTGGCGGTCCATATAGGAACTGTAGTTATGTCGTTGTTCCCCAGTGTGCTCAATGGTTCTATCCATTTATGGACTTAACCGTATTTTACCAATTTTGTTCTTCCGGAATGGCGATATGTCCAAAGAGCTTTGAAAAGGGAACTAGAGAATACAACGGAAATTGATAGGCAAGAATTGTGCGGTAATTTTTCAAAATAAACTTTGAGTTTCAGAAAAATCTCTCATGATTATAAAAAAATAATCTTTGGGACTTGTGTGAACTTCGATAATCATTAACAAACAAAAAAATTGTAATAACTTACTACTCTTACATTACCTTGCTCTTGAAATGTGTTTATTATTGCAGATTACGGTTGTAATCAAGGAGAGTAAGTTCAAACTATAATTAGTGTACATATTATATCAACATACTATTAAAATGAAACAACAGTCGTAAATCACTTTTCGATCAGAGATTAGAGTTAATAATACGAAGAAACCGTAGCAAATTCTTTCTGACACGTGGTTAGACATAAAATAAATAATACATACTTGGATATGTTTTTAGATTTTCACGGCCAAAAGCATTTTCGTTGTTTGTTTTTGGGGTGTTATGGCGTGTTGCGCTACCTCTCGACGGATCTGCCGAATCTGCCCTGATGATGGACACTGCAACGCTGTCCGAAACGTCAGCTTAAGAAGGAGGTAGCGCAACACGGCATAACACCCCAAAAACAAACAACGAAAATACATACTTGCTTTGATTTTTCTTCAAATGATTGTAGTTCGAGTACATATGTACAAAATATTATTGATATTGCACACGTATGGTTCACGTGTTGCAATAAGTCATCAAAATACATGTACCTCTGCCATAGGTCACCCCAAGTGGTTCGCTACGTTTGGTGACTTAGTAGGGGTGCCCGGGTTCATGGGGGTAAGGTTTGTCTAGGTCTTGGCGGCGGATAATCTAGACAAACTGAACCAAAGATTCCTACCCAACCCTAATACCCTTTTCCTTCCCAGAACTTCCTCTCCTTTCTTTCCTTAAAATACCATTCACACAGCATCCCCAAAGATGACATAGGCGCTAAGGGAAATTATTTTCGTCAGGGTCTCCTGTGTGGACCTAATGTAAAAAAAAACCTAAATAATAGGTGTAAATAAATAAATAAAGTTTCGGAAGTCAAGATCGGGTTTTGGTTAAAAAGAGACCAAATTATGAAAACACGTGAAATACCGTAGGTAATATCAAAGTTAATGTTGGTATGTATGTTTTTTTTACGCAGGTGGTGGAAAGAGGGCAACCCGCATAACGATCATGGCGGCTGTGTGTATCTGGTTGCTCGCAATGCTATGCGCTGCCCCGGCTGCCACCGGCTCCTATGTTCGAGTGTTCCAGGTCAATCCCACAACTCAAGTAAGTTGGCACAATCGCCGCATTGCAATCATCTTTCCTGTGCGCAAGTATTCTAGGTCAATCCAACAATGCAAGTAAGTTGGAACGATCATTGCATTACTATCAAGGCTTATATGGGCGAGTGTTCCAGGTCAACCGACAACGCAAGTAAGTTGGCACAATCCCCGCGTTACAATCATCTCTCCCGTGCGCAAGTATTCTAAGTCAATCCAATAATGCAAGTAAGTTGGAACGATCACTGCATTACCATCATGGCTCATATGTTCGAGTGTTTCAGGTCAACCCCACAACTCAAGTAAGTTGGCACAATCCCCGCATTGCACTCATCTCTCCTGTGCGCAACTGTTTCAGGTGAACCCTAAAATGCAAGTAAGTTGGAACGATCACTGCATTACAATCATGGCTCTTATGTTCGAGTGTTCCAGGTCAACCCGACAACGCAAGTAAGTTGGCACAATCCCCGCATTGCAATCATCTCTTCTGTGCGCAAGTATTCTAGGTCAATCCAACAATGCAAGTAAGTTGGAACGATCACTGCATTACCATCATGGCTCATATGTTCGAGTGTTCCAGGTCAACCCCACAACTCAAGTAAGTTGGCACAATCCCCGCATTACAATCATCTCTCCTGTGCGCAACTGTTTCAGGTCAACCCGACAACGCAAATAAGTTGGCACGATTCCCGCATTATGATCGTCTCTCTTGTGCACAACTGTTTCAGGTCTGTGTAGTAAAAAGGTACGTATATAAATATTAATAAAAAGATAAAAGTTATCACAAAACCGACGATTAAACAATGAAATGAGATGAGATGAGAATGTTCTGCTTTTTGATAATTATTTGAATTTATTTTTGTCGGTCGATAATGTAAAATATCGATCAAGGAAATTTGAAAAGCTGTAGGTAAAGGACAAAATGTTAATTGTTCAGGAGAGCGATAGGAGAGTTTTTTTCGAAAAATCGGAGAGTTTTTGAAGAAATAAAATAATGAATTTTTATTATAAAATAAACCTTTCTGAATACTTAGCTTTTTTTTTTTGCAAATTTAAGTAATAACAGTATTTAACAAATTGTTTTTTATTTTTCATAAAAAAATCCTCTTAAATTGCACTTCATAAAAGACGTACTTATTTTCTAGAAATATTTCGATGACGCAGATTGAAAGAGATAAATGGACCAAGAAAAACATCACGTTTAACTAATTTTTGGATAGATTGAACTTTACAGCATTTCAAATTTCCATGATCAATTATATTATATCCATTGTTGAACTAAATTGTCATTTTTTTTACAATTGCTCCACATAGGAGGCCCTGAAGAGAAAAAATTACAAATGGCCTATGTCATGTTTTAAAGGAAGGGAATAAGAGGATGTTCCGGAAAGAAAAAATGTATGAGGTGTGAGTAGGAATCTGGGGTCAGGAAGTCCAGGAATGACGGACGTATGAATCCGTCCCTCCCACTGCGGTGCAAGACGATGGGTCATGAAACCACTATAAGAGATGCTAAATGGTAGTTGACAAGCTACTTGCAGCGGGCTTAAAGTTCCACCGGAGAAAATAATGCGAGGTTAGGTTAGGAACAAAAAAATTTCTAATGTATTTCTTTTTTTAAATATTTTTTTTTAAATGTTCTAATCGTTTTGAAAAAATGTTGGTGTCTTAGC
Source organism: Limnephilus auricula (assembly GCA_951813805.1). Classification (NCBI taxonomy): domain Eukaryota; kingdom Metazoa; phylum Arthropoda; class Insecta; order Trichoptera; family Limnephilidae; genus Limnephilus; species Limnephilus auricula. Next base: position 39,362,913 of record OX638388.1, read on the forward strand.
ATATATTAACAATAAATAATGATATGATATTATTGCGTGGGGTGTTTAGATCCTGGTGTGTTACCCTTTCCCCGAGGAGCGGGGCCCCGGCTACCCGCGACTGATGGTCCTGCTTCGCTTCCTGCTCTACTACGCGCTGCCCCTGGCCGTCATAGGGGTCTTCTACGCGCTCATGGCCCGCCACCTCGTGCTCAGCGCGCGCAACGTGCCCGGAGAGCTGCGCGGTGCAGCACGACAGGTAACTTCATAAATACGTTAATTTCATTTCACCAACATCTCTGCCATAGTTCACCCCAAGTAGTTCGCTCCGTTTAGTGACTAAGCAGGGGTGCCTGAGTTCATAGTGCTAGATTTTCCTAGGTCTTGGCGGTGCATGGGTTTGCTCACGCACTGCGTGGCGGGCCAGATCGGGAGATACTGGATGATCCATCGTCTTGCTATATAGTGGGAGGAATGGATCTATACGTACGTCACTCCTTGATACACTGCCCCCAGATTCCTACCTACCCCACACACCTTTTTCCTTTCCAGAACTTCCCCGCCTGCATTTCCTTAAAAATATCCTTCACACAGCATCCCAAAGATGACGTAGGCCCTGAGCATTTAGTTTGAGTTGAATCTTGCAATCATACGAAATCAATGGATCATCGAAAAAGGTCGTGCAATAATTAGTCACCTCACCCAAATATAATCGTATATCTCATTATTGTTACCACTACCTACCAACCTGAAAATTTTGTCAAATATTTTTGCTTTATTGAAAAATGTACTTCATATTATAATTAGAAAATATTTGTAAACTAGTCTGTCTCGACACAGGAGTTCCTAGTGAGACAGGCAAGGCCAAAAAAAAAATGTAAACCTTATTATATAGATTCAATAAATAAATAAATAAAAATAAATAAATACATAAAGATAGCAGCCAAAAATATGCGTTAAGAAAAATGAAGATAGTGTTAGTAGTTATCAGTCGAAAAACGATACAGTTAAAAAGACCGAATCGGAAAGGGATATATTATCTCAGTGGTCAGAGCATCTTCCTGGAAAGCCCAAGGGTCTGGGTTCGAGTCCCAGATGTATACTTATCTTTTTCTGTTCTAGACTTTCGATTTTTTTTCGCTAATATTATCTTTATTAATCAAAATATAATAATTTGAGGTCTCATTAAGTTAAAAATAAAAATATACATATTATGTACTTAAAAGCATTTTGATGCTTAGCCGATTTTGCAAATTCGTAAAATGCACCTCGTAAACTTTTATGGTGATAAATAATGAACTTAAGTCATTAGCAAAACAATTAATGGTTTTAATTAATGAAGATAATATTAGCGAAAGTCAATCGAAAATCTGAAACAGAAAAATCAGAAAAAGATACGGATACATCTGGGACTCGAACCCAGGTCCTCCGGCAATCCGGGCCGACGCGCTAAGTCCCAGATGTATCCGTATCTTTTTCTGATTTTTCTGTTTCAGATTTTCGATTGACTTTCGCTAATATTATCTTCATTAATTAAAATATTATAATTTGAGGTTTAACTCTTAAGTTAAAAAGTTAAAAATAAAAATAAAAACAATTAATGGTTGTCTCCTTTTGCCTTTTTATGGTTATTTCATTCAGTTTGTTCACATTTCGGTGATTTTTATGGGCTTTCAACGGCATGGGCATGAGCGGCATTCAACGCAAGCCGGATACTCGCTGGTCTCAAGTAAAAACAGTAATGTTACAAAGTGATTTTTTTTATTAGGTTTAGGTCTAATTCAAAAACTTGAAAACGAAACCATGTGACCCAAAGACAACTACAGTAATGTGAGAGTTAATCGTTGACCAAGTATGATATATATTATAGATTTGAATGTACGACATGAACGGAGAATATAAAAGAAGAGTTTGCGTGTCAGAAGTGCTCTTTCCCTTTAGACCACTACCTAAGTAGTACCTACCTTTAAGGCCGCTCTAAACCGCTCAAAAAGAAGAAGATGGAGAGATACGACAATACGAACGTGGGAGCCAGCGCGCTAACATTAAAAACCATGAAATTCTTGCGAAAATTGTGAAAATGTTTAATAAAAGACGACTCGTTTGAAAAAGAGCAAAAATCTCATGGGGGTTGTGTCAAGTAGCATTTAAAGAAACATTGTGAATTTTTTCATACATATAACTTGTAAAATAACAGAAACAAACGTGTAAATAATAATTTTCGGGGCATACTTCGCGATTTATTTCTATCGAGGGAATTTCAAATAATTACTGTTTCGGAATGGGAAATGTATAGATACTTTCTTAAAGAATAACATATATAATTTTTTTAAGAACTTAAAAACTTCAGACCTTTAAGGAAAACATGTAAGAAATCGGTAGAAATATAATGGTGGTAATATCGATAATACCTTAATTTAATGCTGATAATATCGGAGTCTTGATTTTTATACAGGAATTATAACCAAACATTATCGCGGCTACATTGTAATGGAGAAGCTACACAACAAATAGTCAAGTATTAAAACATGAGATATAAATTGGGAGAAAACGCATCTCATGCCTGCCATCGAAGCCGTTTTAATCTTTATATTTGGAAATGAACGTTTCTTTGTTTATCCAGTTTACGTCCCCATACAATCCATCTGAATGCTATGAAACTTTGGGGAGTTTTGTGTGCGCAAAGGTTTGTAGTTTATATAATACTAGCTGACCCGGCAAACTTCGTACCGCCTCAGAATCAATAAATGTTGTGTTTAATTTATTAGCTGAAATAAATTAGGTTTTTATTAAGTTATAATAAATAGGTACCTACTCTAAGTTCCAAAAATTAAATTGAGCTGTTGACTAAGGACAAAATGTTCGGCACACTACACCATTGATAGTTCGAATTGATTCAAATTATGTCGACCAACGCACATTATTTGAAAAGCCGTTCCATACAAAATATATTAAAAAAATATTTTCTTAATAATTATTTTTTCCGTGATTTTTTCCGATGTTTTAATAGTTATTCTGTTAACCGGGACGAAGACAAATCCAACAAATCAAAGATCATAAAAATCGCAGCAGTTCTTGAGTTATAAATGGTGTAACTAACCCGACTTTGTTTTATATATTAAGATATCTGGCGTTTTGAAATAAATAATTTCCTAAACCATTCTTCCCGTCGCGGTCGCGATGAAAATTTTGTGATTTGTGGTGATTACATCCGCGAAGGTTTCTATATATATAGTTTCCATATAATATTTCTATGTATAATGGTGAGGTCTGGCGCTATGATATTCTATTATAAAAAGTTCACAAAAGGTGGTGCGCGAGTTTTATTAAAAATTTGTGTATTTCGTGTAATAATATGAAATATTGTAAATATATATATTGTAAATAATTAATTTATTAATTTATTATTTTATAATTTTATTTATTTTATTAATTTTATATTGTGCAAAAACTATATCTTTGAAGATATTATTCAATTTTCTTTTTCATATTATGTGTACCTGTTATTTTATGCACCGTTTAATACGGTCTCTGAACAAAAACTGGTACTAACCACTTCCGACGCCAAATATTATTTTACTTTTTTCTTGCTCCGTTTCGTGCAAGCCATAATTTGTCCAGGGAATTACTAGCCGTATCATGAATCATAGATTGAATCTGCGTAAAAAGCGACCGACCAATTGGCTACAAAATACGATTTAAGCAATATTTTGATTTGGCCCCTTTGAAGAAAAACGGAGTTACGTGTTGAATAAAAAACTATGGCTGTAAATTCTCATACCTACTAATGTAACAGATTAATGTAATGTATTTTCAATATATTGAAATATGGTAAATATATATATAAATATTGTAAATATTATTTTAATAATAACGGCATTGCATGCCGGGTACTCGCTGATTACAAATAAAATATTGTTTCATTTTGAAGCTGACGCGTAGTTTTCAATGAGCTCGAGAGGTAAATTTTATAACTTTATACAGGTAAACATAAACTCACGTGGATCAAGATAATGGCGTACTGTAATGATCTAACTATCCTTGTGGGGCTCGTTCAGAATTTCTGGAAAATATTTTGCCATGTGTGCAGGTATAAAATTGTCTACCTGCATTATTGCGGCGAGTGAGACATCTTTTATGTTTATTGAGGTGTAATAAATCCAAAGAGACCATTGAAAGCTTAATGAAATTGTTAGCTGAGCTATAAATAATATTAATGTGCGGAATATGAAGAAAATGCCTCGATTATTCTTCAGACTATTTTTTATTTCTTATGTGAGCAGCGCAAAACAATCACAACTGCTCCCGACAACCCGTAGCAAGAATACGGGAAAGTAGACATCTGGCTATTCATTTATAGTCACCAAACATGAGTAAAACCGTTCAAGCAAAGTTTCGATTCTTAACGGGCCGCTCTGCCAATTTCTACCGATTTCTGACACGTTTTCCTTAAACGTTCGAAGTTTTTAAGCTCTTAAAAAAATATATGTTATTCTTTGAGATAGTATCTATACAATCCCCACGCCAAAATGGTAATTATTTAAAATTCCCTCGATAGAAATAAATCGCAAAGTATGCTCCAAAAATTATTATAAACACGTTTGTTTCTGTTATTTTACAAGTTGTATGTATGAAAAAATTCATAATGTTTCTTTAAATGCTACTTGACACATCCCCCATGAGATTTTTGCTCTTTATCAAACGAGTCGTCTTTTATTAAACATTTTCATAATTTTCGCATGAATTTTATGGTTTTTAATGTTAGCGCGCTCGCTCTCACGTTCGTATTGTCGTATCTCTCCACCTTCTTCTTTTTGAGCGGCGTAGCGCGCCCTTAAAGGTGGTTTGGTAGAGTGTGTGTATACTTGCTTTGAATTATTAATCCTGGATAGGATTTTAGTTTACAGATTTTACCATGCCTGTAAACTGGGCTGCGTGTGTTGGTTATTTATTAATGAAAACACTTGAGTATATACAAGTCAAATATATTTACAATAATACGTATTTTAACAATGAATTAAAAGCGTAACAACTGGAGGGGAAAATAGGCAACTGCCTTGAACGTTGAAACTAGAATAATTCGCTAGTCACGGTTTGATCTGCGCGACCGCTGTTAGTGTTGCCAGTAGAGAAAATTTATGAATGTTTAATTTTTATGACTCTTATAGCTACAGTTATGTTTCACTAGGGCAATACTCAGATTATGTCCCACTCTCATAATAAACTATATTTTTTAATAATTTTTTTTTAATACATACTTAAATATATTTTATAAATTAATGAGTCGTTTCAACATGATGAAGGTAGATTAGGACGTCAGGGGTGCTAGTTTTTTTTTTGCTGAAGAACGCTCATTTTTACCTACCACCTGCTTAAGTAGCGTAAAAATGTTCTATTATTCGTTTATATTGAATATCACCTATTTTCAAGTAGGTACATATTTTACAACAAAGCGAGAAGTGACAAGTTCAGTTTCAAAGGAAAATTGAGTTCTTAAGAATTACGTGTTCTGAACATTTTATCTTCAATAAAGTTTTCGGTAAAGTATTTGTGACTCATATCAAAGCTAATGACAATGGCAATACAAATTTAGACAAATGAATTACGGAAATTTAATACAATAATACTTGAATGAATGTTTTGATCAAAGTAAATACGAAAATGTTATTAAACTCATCAGAATTACTGCAAAAACGAAAGGGATTATCATTTTAGGGCTGAGAGCTAGACTTTGAGTTCCTACGTGAGAATTGAGTAGGACAAATATCAAATACCTACAATAAAGGTGAAGTTAATGTAAGTAAGCCTCAAATTGCTTTGTGAGATATGTGACACCATCACAATAGCCTTTTTCTGGAATCTAACTAAACAAAGGAAAAAAAGGTCATATTGTGTTGTGCGTGGGTTGAATTTATTTATTTATATTAACCCCTCAGGCCGATTGTATATTTTGCCGTTTTGAAATAAAATCTAAATAAATGGAATATAAGAATGTATCTGAAATCTAATAACTGCTTTGAAAAGGTGAAGAAATACGCTTTCAAATTTAATAATTCGAAATAAACATGCAAACATAAATAAGTTTTAAAAATGGCTCACCTTACGTTTTTTTTAAAACTAAAATTTCTGATTTTGAAAACAAAAACACACCCATATTTTATTAGACAAATTTATTATAAACCTTATCGTCACCTCGATTTTAATGTTTTCTAAAATTTTAATTGTAAAAATAATTGATAAAAAATTCTCAAAGATTTTCAATTTATTTTCAAATTGCGGTCGAAAACTTTGTAATAAAAATGGTGTGCATTTGAATTATTTAGCGGTTTACTTTTAGAATTAAACATAAAGCTTGATACTTTCTCTTTTTAACACCGTTTAGATCATATTTCTAACTATGGTAGTAAGGGAGACACAATGATGTTTATGAGACCCTTGTGGGTTATTCCAAAAATCAAATACGTAGACTTGATGGGTAGGTATACTAGTGTACGCCTTTATGGGCATTTCGAAAACTTGTTATTTTCATAATAGCAAAACAGTAATCACGACAAAAATTATGCTAATTAAATTTTATATAGGGTATTTTTTAGAGGTTTGGTTTTTAAACTGGTAACATTGTTTCTACAGACTGTCAATTTGACAGTTGATAGTTGATTTGTAGTATTTGTAGTTGTCAAATTTATTTTGAAATCATATTTAAACAATACGGCATAAAATTATCTATTAAATAAAGCCAATATCATAGACAATAACATTATTTTAATATGTTTTTTTTTTCATTTTGAATTTGTATCCCAATGAAAAAACACCATATTCCCTTTATTTATTGAGGTATTTATTTATTTGTTATAATAAAAATACATTACACTTTTTTAACGTTTTGACTGTCCGTTCTAGGACGACCGTCCGTGGTCGAGTGGTAAGACACTTCTCCCATTCGGAAGGTCGCGGGTTCGAACCCGGCGTGCGCAAATAAATTTTATTTGATTAATTAGTGTAATTTCACAATTAATTAATAAGTAAATATGTTATATTTGCGGCACGTTCCAGAGTGGAAGATACTCTCAGTATGGCCCTGGTGTAAGACCACCATTCAGAATTGAAATGTTGCTTAATAATGGCTTTAGCCGTGTTTAGTGACTAGATCTGAATAGCCAGGTACTTTCCCACCTTCCTCTTCCCCATCTCCTTCCGTTCCCCGCTTTCCTTCAGCCTCACAACATACTCCAATTGGGGATGCCATAGTCTCACTGGCTCCAGAAGGGAGCAGTTGGGACTCTTGTGAGGTTTCCCTATAAAAAAAAAGTCAAATTGATTAAAAGGTATCATACATATTAGGTACGTAGCGTAGGTACATAATGATTCATGTAAGTGTTACATAAAGTTAAGATTCACAATTTCCAATCAATAGGTATGTTACTATGGTCTGTTTGTAACAAACTATATTCCGTGCAGTTGAACATGCCCACTATTTCTGAAAAAAGCATTACCAGCTTCATCCAATCTAGATACGAGCCAGTTTCTAAATGAGCCAACCCTTACATTGCTGCTGCAATTAAAAATAATTTTAGATCGAGTAGTTCTTGTTGATACATGGAAGGTAATTAAGCTTTATATATCAGAACTGAAGAAAATAATTCCCCTCGTGGCTTACGTCATCTTTGGGGATGCTAGATGGTTGTTTTAAGATGATACCCGGTGGTGCAGAAATAGATTTTACTAAAATATTGCTGTCACTGTTGCTCTTACTCCACCGGATATTGAGCGAAAGGGACAATGCACTGACACCTAACTAAAATGGAGGTTTTGTATTCCCCACTTTTCTCCTCCAAAAGTGGACTGATTTTCAATTTTTTTTTACCAACTACATAAGAAAAAACTATTCTATGTCTGTAAATTTGCTTTTTTTAAAAAAACATTGTCTGGTTTGTATACTGAACATCTTTTGACGGCGTTTAAACCAGTCAATTTTATTGATTTTTGGAAGGTCATAACTTCTATAAAAAGTAACTTATCAAAAAAAACAAAAAGTACCGACACGCTAGTAGTTGATATCTATTTTATGCAAAAACAATATTTTCTCTAGGGTTAAAATCCAGAGAGATAAATAGGGAATACGTTTGTATGGAAAAATCACCGCCGGGTATCCTCTTAAGGAAAGTAAGTTCTGAAAAGGAAAAGAGTACGAGACGTGGGTAGGAATCTTATGGTCAATGTGTGTAGGAGTGACGGAGTATGAATCCATCGAATCCAATGCGGTGGACTGAGAGAGTTTGGCGAGAGAGGTCTAAGTAGGGTCACCCTCAACCATTCTCTCTCGATTTGGCCCGCCATGCAGTAATGGTTGATAATGTAGCATTCACCGCCAAAACCTAGAAAAATCTCGCCTCGGGCATCCCTGCTATGGCACCAAACGTAGCGGTAAACTACTTGGAATGACCTTTAGCAGGGGTGTTGAATATCAATTAAATGATTCCCAGGGTGGCGGTACCCATTCCCGCCTCTCAAGTTTTTTTTTCAAACATAAAATAAACTGAAACCGCGAAACATTTTTACACGTAGGTACTTGTAACATTTTATTACCGCGTGATTTTTTACAGTGTCACCTAAAAACTGTTTTTTGTTACGTGTTAAACTAATATCATGCCATTAGGAGAAATAAGTCTCTCGGGTGTTCGTAAAAACACATTTTAAGGGTCGTTTTGGCAGAGTTTCAAAATTTTACACCTTTATAAAGCTTTTAGGAGGACCGTCAATGCGCTCTTACCCGTGAAGTAAATTGAAATATCTGAGAAGAAAAATAAAACGTCAGGAAGCGCTTACGAAATGAAAAAAAATGAACTTCGAGGATACGTGTATCAAGTCATAAGTTACAGTTACAGTTAAAGTTATTGTTACAGTTAAAATTTCTGTCGTTCCCTGTGGCAACGAGTATAATTCTAATTTCACAAACATACATTATTGTCTTCACAAACAAACATACAAACATTTTTCATCGTGGACATTTGTACGTCCATTTTTAAATTATCTACACCATTTGCGAATTTTTTGCGTTTTTCGCGTTCACACACTGTTTTCTTTATTTTGTGTAAAATGACTATTTTCAAATATTCTGTACATCTTGCAACTTGTCGAAATTATTATTGGTATCAAAATATATATGTGTAAATTTTTTTAAATTGTTTATTTTATTTAAGTACATTTACCATGTTTGCATATTTCCGTTACGTTGTAAGGCACCTTCTTGAAGATATGAATACCTTTTTTATATTTGTAGGTGCGAGCAAGAAGAAAGGTGGCCATAACCGTGTTAGCATTCGTGCTGATATTCGCCATATGTTTCCTCCCGTATCACGTCACTATGATGTGGTTTTACTACAGGTAGGTTTTCGATAATTTTTTAATTATATCATCATCATGTCATCAACATGTCATCGTCATGTCATTATCATGTCATCATCATATCATCATCATATCATCATCATAATATCATATCATCATCATATCATCATCATATCATCATCATATCATCATCATATCATCATCATATCATCATCGTATCATCATCATATCATCATCATATCATCATCATTTCATCATCATATCACCATCTTATCAACGTCATATCATCACCATATCATCATCATATTATCATCGTCTTTTATTTTTTTGTGTCTTGTTTTTTTTTTTAAATATTTATCAGTCTCAAGATTGGTAAGTAAGGAAAAGAGTTTTTCAATATTTCTGTACGATTATTATATTACTAAAAGCGGTTTAATATTCAGCTGTAGTGCTAAACTTGCAGTTTTGTTTTCCTGATTTAGTTATAATAATAATAAGTTGCATAACGCGTGGCAGAATTCCAATGTTCGTTTTAACTGCAATTTGGAGTAATGCAGCGGATGTATTGATAGTGATAATGGCACCGGCGATGCCAAAATAATTGCTTTCTAGCAAGCTATTTCAGACCTGTTTATAGTTTTAACCGCTTGGACACATAAGCTTGTTTTCACGATAATTTAACGTAGGTAGACATAGAAATGACGTATCTCCCGTACCTGAGTTATAAAATGAAGTGTTCTTTATAATGAGCTATAAACAAATCATTTTAAAGATGACACGTTTAAATGTGCATGTTGTGCACACTAAATCCAGATTTTCAACGTAGTGTTTTGAACAAGTTTGGAACATCCGCCCTTTGAAATGTCTTTTAAAACATAACTTTTTTTGGTTTGACTGAGGTTTGAACCTTCCTACCCAGTGATCGGTACCAACCACATTATCAAGGGGGGCAAACCCCGAAGTGTAGGGTGGAAATTTATTTCATATATTGATTGTTTTAATTTCCTAAACATTTTAGAAAAATGCGACTAATATGTCCCCGTGAGTGTGCATGATTGCCACCAATAGATGATAAAATGCACTGTCATCGACAACGAGTCGCAATGATGAATATGACCAATTTTTTGGCTCAGCAAAATACCGTGAAGATTATGGCTTAACTAGCTTAGTGAGGCGGGTTATGAGAAAACTCAACGTATAACTATAAATTTCTATTCTTTAAATATTACCTACTATTTGTATGTACATTATTTTCTGATGTTAACTTTTTGTACTTATGTAATTTATAAACTATTAACACTGAAGATGTTTTTTTTTAGTTATAAATGTTGCAAATTTCGTTCAATATTTTTTTTCATGCCAACCCATTAGAGACCAAATGGGAAAATAATTCACCGACTCCAGATATTTTCATATCAGAGGTTTCGACTCGGTACAACTCCTAACTGGACCGATAAATCTTTCTGATCCCTCAAATAAATATAAATATTTGAAAAATCTTTCGTAATCCTACATGAAGGTATTTAAAATGATTGATTATTGCATTTTTATACATAAATTCGACAAATCTAATAAACTTATCTTTTTAATGAGAGAGCTAGGTATAATGCCAGTAGCCGAAATAAAAAAATGGTAATATTTTTATAGTCTGAGAATGTCAATTTTTTTTAATCTCATTTCCTAAATCTGTCATTAAAATGAGTTTTTATCACGATGAAAATAATTACACATAAATAAAATTTAGGTTTCCTGACTAGCGAGGTGAAAGTTAACTCCCGTAAATTTAATCAGCATTATCTTTTCGGCCAATTTCACTTGTAACGTTAAAATTTTGTCTTAAAAAGTGTCAAGGAAACCCCTCTAAAATGTGATAAGTTACTCAACTTTTACGTTTTCCAACATTTACTATTTGACAAAAGTAATGGTTGATAAAAATTAAAAACTTTTTGGGTCGTCAAAAACATTCTTTTCTGATATTTCTGTGTTGAGAGTCGTAATTATATGATGGAATTTTATTAATAATTATACCTACCAAAAAGTGAAAAAATATATTTTTTAAACTTCTTCTCTAGTAAAACTAAAGTAAAAATATATTTTATAACAATAACTCTAGTAAAAATATATTATTTAAACATCTTCTCTAAACTTTTTCCAGCTCAATCTAACAGTATGGTTAGAGGGAGTTGGAATCGACCATGTTAACATATTGTCTGTGGCTCGGATGCCGGCGTCCGGGATTTTTTATTTATTTTTTAAATGCTATTTTAAAAAATAAATGCTATTTTTTAGCAAAATAAGTTTTATTTTTTTTTAAAGTTAAAAGCACCCATTGACAAACTACTTATAAAATATAATAAATAATAAAATAAAAAGCCTTTTATTTCTTGCAATAGTTATAAAAAAATATAATTAATGTTATTTAAAATCTTGTTGAAAATGTTATATAGGTATCTTAAATTATTCATAAGCAAGAACCCTTCTCTCAGGTGAGGGTGAAGGCCTCCTCTAAAGAATTTCATTTATCTCTCGCTTGAGCTATTTGCGGCCAGCAGGGGCCAGAACTTTTTTTTATTATTTCTTGTAATAAAGTTCTGACGTTATAGGTTATTATGAAAAGCTTTTCTTTTGTTTTGTTCGTAGGGTTAAGGATTTTTTTGTGTTTGTGTCACTTCATACATTTTTGAGGAATTTTAGAATTTCGTCTTCGTCCCAATAAACTACTTAAAAGTAGTTTATTGGGACTTTTCTCTCTTTTTGTATTTTTTTTTTAGTTTGATATTATATTATTTTGTCTGTATCTTTAAATAAATAAATAAAAATAAAATAAAAAAAACCGTTTTGTACTCGTATAAAGAGACTGTACAAGGACAAGGTCGGAATGACAGGCCGTCGATTTTTGCTGTGCAGCGCCACATCGCATCGCATCGATGAAACAAAAATCGACCGTGAAAAAGTTAGTCGCAGGCGATAGGAGATCATTTGCCGCATAAGATATTAAAAGGAAGGAGATGGGAAAGAGAAACCCTAGGTAGGGAAGTTTCACAAAAATGTTGCTGAACGTGAACAAATTTTACGTTTCTTACTTTTCTTTATTCTACAAGCAATTCGGGACTTACATAATTGTATCTCAAATTATTACTTGTCTGTTCTGCTAAACATTTAAAAATAAATGGAACTAGTCGCAAGCGATATTAATCGATCGTGAAAATCGATTGGCTGTGAGTCGCTACGACACAACGCGATGCACGGTGTCTTCATTCAATGCAATTGATGAGACATCGCGAATTTTGACAATATTATGAAATAAACACTTTTTATGATTGGATATACTATTTGAGGATTATCTTGATGATATTCAAACGTTATTATAAATGGACATAGTCGTGGATCAAATTTAACTGTGTTTGAAGTAATATAAATTTGGATAGTTTTTTTGACTGAAAACGAAGCCTCGTATCAATATGGTTATTTATTTTATAGGCATTATTCTATTTGCTTTTATTCTGTATATTTTTTCTACATTTCCATAAAAAATATATATTTCATTCCTTATTGATTTATTAAAATAGATAAAAATAAAATAGAATAGACAGAAAATAAATATTAATTTATTAAAATATATTTATTTTATATCATCGAAGAAGAAGATAACAATAATAATATCATTTATTTTAAATGTGAAAATGAACAAGAGACAGAAAATTTATAAAATATAATTGCTGCAACTGGGAAGCAAGCAAACAAGCCATTATATTTTAATATTTTTCTGTGTCTTGTTCATTTTCATATTTTATTATTGTTATCTTCTACTTCAATGATATATTTCATTGATGGGAATAACCTTCAAAAGTTAAAAAGAGAGTTTTTCTTATTAAAAAAATTAATATTTGTTTTAAACTGAAACTTTATAAAAATGTATTTTTTAAAACTAAAATATAGCAAGTCCCCATTAGTCCTTCAGGAAACCGACATATGGAAAATATATAATCGTTATTATATTAAGAGTTTGCAAAAAAAAAACTGTTCACACAGAATCCACAAAGATGATGTAGGACCTGAGGGAAATTATGTGGAGTTGATGTAGTTAATTATATCGAAAAAAACAATTTGAACAATCAAAAAAATAAAGTAGTAATGTATTTTTGTAAATTTCAGTCCAACAGCACAAGAAGATTACAACGCGTTCTGGCACATCTTCCGCATCGTGGGATTTTGTCTCTCCTTCATGAACAGTTGCGTTAACCCGGTGGCGTTGTATTGCGTCAGTGGCGCCTTCAGAAAACACTTTAATCGGTGAGTAAGAATTTTTTATAACATAAATAAAATGCTTGGTTTAACTTTACCATTTCTTGGTAAATTGCAGATTTTTTTATGTAAGAAGAGGTACCACTGAAAGAAGAATGCACCGAAAACATATATAGGACCTGGTGTGCTAGCACGGTCGCTCGATATGAAGTTACCGACCGATTGTCGGTAACTTCTCATCGTTCCCTAGGACAACCGCAGATCTCAAACGTACAAACGATATCGAATATATTAAGGACACTTAGTCATTGTAAACTGTCACCTATTCGTTTGCGATCTGCAGTTGTCGTAGGGAACGATGAGAAGTTACCGATAGTTATCCTACCGATCGTTATAGAGCAAGCGTGCTAGGGCCTCTGGTCGACTATATTAGATTGAAAAAATAGGTGCAAAATGCCAGATTGTAAACGATAACGATCTAAACAAGACAAAACAATTTAAATGACCCTTTTCTAAATCAATTGCCAATACATAGAATTTTCTTAATATTTTTGCAACAAAAGGTTTTTGGAATTTTTTTTTGTTGTCATCAGAGAGGTTGGAATATTACCTCGCGATTTACAGAGCTTTCTAATCTGTAAATCAGTGTTCAGTTATGGCTATGAAAGATGTTGATTAAAACTCTCGAATTTATTAATGTTGAGGTTTTTGCGAGAATAATTTTTACAGAGAATTCACACGGAACTTATGGAATAACGTTGGATGAGAGAAAACATTCGCGAGGTTAAGACGATAGATTCGGAATGAATGTTTGCCAGTCACGGGGAGCGGCTGTAGCTCTCACGTTGATGTCAGTGATACAAAATGTTGCCAAGGATTAAAAATACCATTAATACAAATTAAAGCAGTCCTTCTACAGGTTTTTTCAATAAAACCCATTTCAAAACCTTGTTGACGCAACTATATCCCTTACACCACCCAACCTACAAGCGTACCTATCCTTATCTGACATTGGGTGGACAATTTACCTACCTGTGATATTTTCATCAATATTGAGGAACAATCAGTCTGTTAGAGGAACCAGTGGAATGATCAACTCCCATCCATATCTCAGTATATTTAATATCGACTCAATTACGAAATCTTGGCAGTGACTATCTGCTGGGCCCCTAGCACACTCGATCGATAACGATTGATAGGATAACTTTCGGTAACTTCTCATCGTTCCCTAGCATGACTGCAGGTCGCCAATGAATAAGTGAGAGTTCACAATGATTAAGTGCCCTTAACATATTCGACATCAACTGTTGTTTGGACGTTAGCAATGTGCAGTTGTCCTAGGGAACGATTAAAAGTTACCGATAGTTGTCCTATCAATCCTTATCGATCGAGTGTGCTAGGGGGCAAGGTCCATATTTTGGATTAAGAAATCTCTTATTTGTGATTGTGTACTGTCTCACTAACCCTCAATGCCATGAGATATTCTTATCATCAACAAGAATATTAGAAGATAAAGGGATAAGTCAGTTCTTTAAAAGTCCAATATTTACCAACACCCATAGTGGTGTCAACTTGAAACGTTTTCTTTTTAAATGTCGTGATGCTAAAAGGTCTGGGAAACGGAAGGAGATGAAGTCTAAAAAGGCTAGGAATGGCCTGGTTATTCATATGGCTCTTTGTACCTGGCTAATGCCACTTCAAGCAGCGTTTCAATTCTGAAGTATCTACCAATCCGAATATATTTTATAAACAAAAAACAAATGTTTGGTTAGAGATCTTAAGAAATATATGAGCGAAACATTGCCAACAAGACATGAAATGGCGTACTCAAATTTCCCATTATGCCACCAATTTTATTATTTCCTTTGCCTAAGTACCCAGCTTTAGAACGGAATATAAAACACGCATATGTCTGTCTCTAAGCAGGTATTGGCTGTGTCAGCAGTACGTGGCGGAATATATTTATATTGCAAAGAAAAGTGCCCAATAAACATTACGATGTCGTGAACATTTGTATGGTAGACGATTTACGATTATTGTGGCCCGAGAATAGTATTGTCTTTCCTTGCACTTTTGGAAAGGTAAGGAGGTTTCTTTTTTACCAATAAATTTAATTTTAATAGGGTACGGTAAACGAACTATGTACACCGGATAACTGCGATATTTTGCCTCAACGAATTTGGTAGGAGTCTTAAAGATAATTCAAATAAAGTACTTGTGATGATAACGCAGTGTTTTTTCATTTGGTCTTAGGTCCACTATTGTTCAACATTTATATAAATGACATTGGAGCATGATTTCGAAATTCGGAATATAAGCTATACGCTGACATATTCAAAGTTCTGCTATATTTTTCTAACTGTGAAACATTTCAAAGTGACATAGGCTTTGCAAGTATTGCTAAATTAACTGTTTAGATATAAATGTTTCTAAAAGTCACCACCACCACACTCAGTATGATATTTACCAGAAATGTAATTAAGCAATCTTATTCATTCCACAACGAACCTTTTTTTTATTTTTTGTATTAACTCCATACAGGAGGCCCTGAGGAAAATAATTTCCCTCGGGGCCTATGTCATCTTTGAAGATGCTGCAAGGTCTTGAAGAGACCCTTGTTGTAGGAAGGAGGAATCACAGAGGCCGGCAAATCGTTTCACAGCCGAGCTGTTGAACTCAAGAACGAGTCGTAAAAACGACCAGTTCTCATGTGACAAATGTTAACCGTGTACATATGTTGGGCGAGCGTTTGGCGTGTTTCCCGACTAGACGAACCTGTCATCTCTCAAAAGGATTGTAAATATTTTGACGTTTACCTTGATAGCAAACTTATATTTAATAAGCATCTCGACACAGTCATCCATAGGTCGTATAAAATGCTCGATTTTGTTATTCATATCAGTAAAGTTTTCGGTAACCCGCTGACAATAGTAATGCTACATTTTGCATTAGTCAGAAGAACACTAGAATATGCCTCGCCAATGTGGAACCCGCAGTACAATAT
Organism: Limnephilus auricula; assembly: GCA_951813805.1. Lineage (NCBI taxonomy): Eukaryota > Metazoa > Arthropoda > Insecta > Trichoptera > Limnephilidae > Limnephilus > Limnephilus auricula. The sequence continues at coordinate 39,379,486 of OX638388.1, forward strand.
ATACCTAAATAGTATAGAATATATTCAAATATCCATATGAAAGTATTTTCCAGAGTGGAAGATACTTTCAGAATTGCCCTGATGCAAGACCTTCTTTCAGAATTGAAACGTTGATTGAAATGGATTTAGCCGTGTTTGGTAGCCAGATCTGAATAGCCTCCCTTTTCCCCTTCTCCTTTTCCTCCTCACTACCTTTAGCCTCACAGCATACCGCAATTGGGAATGCCATAGTTTCACTGGCTCCAGATGGGAGTAGTTTTAAATCATGTGCGGTATTCACATTAACAAAACAAAAACAAAAAAGCAAAGGAAATGATCTTCTGTTCTTTTCACGCAAAAAATTTAATTTAAAAAATTGACTTTCTTCCAAATGTAAACTGTTTACATCCACTCAAATTCGTATAAATCACTCTTAAATGCACGAAAAATGCTTTGTAAAAGCTCTGCGATAAATTATAATTTGAAAGAGGGCCTTTCCTTACTTCGCGTAAGCTGCCGAGAAAAATATATCTTGTATAAAAAAAGTGAAATACACAGCTAAAGGACTACTAAATGATATTAAAGTCTTCATAAAACTTGTTTACCATGTTTGTATTTTGATAGCCCACTTGGCGAAAAAACCAAAGTTCTCGGGAAAAAACGTTAAATTCCTGTCCTCGAAAACGATGCTTTTCCGTATTTTATTATTCAGAAATTTCCCCTAAAAAAACAATAATTTAAAACAGAGCACATAAAGGAAATCGGAAGGGTTGATTGCGAAAGCTTGAAAGAGAATAGATATATTCTCGTTTTATGAGAAATATCTATGTTAATACTCACCGCACATATTTCACCCAATAAAACGGGCGACACATATTTTTTATTTGTTCGCATTTAGAAAAGATATACGGAAATGAAAAAAATATATGTATATCTATATTATATATATATTATCTGCTTCTATAAAAAAATATTTTTAGTTCATATATTCATTGTGTATGACTACCACAACACGGGCATTAGCCTAGTATGGTAGTTAAAAAAAAATGTCAAAAACTGTAACTTGTAAAAATTTATTAAATAATAAAAAAAAGAGTTTATATGTGATTTCGATCAAGTTTCCATTGTTTGTGTTGTGTTATGTTTTATAATTCAATTTAAATCAACGTTGGGTATCGCGTTAGCCCGCAATACCATTTTAATTGGTACGCATTCTCTGATTTTAAATATGTGATTCAATTATTCTACAATTCATTCGTGTAATTTGATATATAAAGCAAAATAACTTTCTCTCTTAAATTAAATTAATGAACACATCTTTTGATTGCGATTTTCAGTTGTTTCTAAATAACGATAACCGTAGCGTTATTTAAAAGCATTTGACTCAACCCGAGAAGAAAACTTGATCAAATTTCATCGTAATTCTGAAATTTAGTACGGTTTGTACGTAAATAACCTTAAAAGTTTATTTTTCTACTTACGTTTTCTATACTAAATCCACGGAAAATGGAAAATTCTTGCAGGCCACATGACATCTTGTTGAAGAATTTCTTTTTGCGCAGACGTCTGTTGTACGTGATCACGCTTGACAGTCTGCAGTTTGCGTGTTTTTGTGCGCTCCATAGTTTTTCTGATTTTAGTAAAAATAGTTTCACAGATTTTAATGCTCGTTAGAACTAATGTTAATTTTATCGTATAACTGAAAACAGTGTGGAATATTTTGAAATGCAAAAATTATTTTTCGTAATTGTCAATTGCGGTTTTCTCTAAAGTGCATGTGTGCAATGAACTCCTTTTAAAAATATGAAAATAAGACAAAGTTATTTTACCATAATTTAAACAGCGCGGTATTTAAATTCAGTGATAAAAAATCCAACCGTCCCATTTCAATCGTGCTTCTCAAAATATTTATTGTTAGTGGTTTTAACAGGCTTGCGTGCTTCAGCGGTAAAACGTGTGAGTGTGCAAATCTTAGGGATCTGTTAGCTGCCCGGTTGCGCAGCGACTATGCGACTTACACAAAATTTATACCGAATAGCACATTTAGAAAGAATCTTTATATATATAAATGAAGCCCTTTGTCCCTTGGTCACGCCATAACTTCAGAACGACTTTACCTATTTCATTCATCTTTTTAAAAAAAGTTTTTTAAGACTTTTTAGAAGATTTTTACGGAAAGAAAAGTTAGGAAAATTGGATAATTTCAGAAATCCTAACGACTGTTTTAAGTTCGTACGGTTTGTACGTTTGACAGTTCGCGCGTTTGATATATTTAGAGTTTTTTCCTATACTATTCATCCGATTGCGATAAAAACAAGTTGTTGTGAACATGCCCGTGAAGGTTTCTACATAGGAAAATTTCTATGTTAGTGAGTTCTGGAGTTAAATTTGCAATAGTGTATTTTATGAAGTTAAGCGGTATGGAAAAAGGGCGGAATGGGGAGGGGAATCCGGGAAGGGCGGAGGGGAATGAAGGAGAGGTAGTTCGTGGGAGGGTAGACGAGGGAGAGGGAAGCGGAGGGGAAAAGCGGAGAAGGTGAAAAGGGAACGCGGGAGGGGAGGGGATGAGGGTGGGGAACAGGTGGCGGAAGGTAAACAGGTACAAATGGGAAAGGACACGCAGGGAGAAACAATTTCTTTATGTGGCATTTTTTTTTTTAATAATATGTTTATTCAATAACAATATGTTTTACATGATACATTTTAATACTTTTACATATTTGAGTTATTTACTACTCTAACAACAGTTGTTCTATTTGAAAAATAGAGATGGCAGCACTTCCGCTTGTATAAATATTAACAAGTTCCTTTATCATTATTATTAAAATAAAATCTCCCTTTCAAATCATCTTCAATAATATTCTTCTTATTATAGCGGAGCCTTAGCGTAATCGCCATTTTAAACTGACCAACGTCAGCCAATTATTTCTGTTAATGTTTAAATATGAAGATGATGACGTGATTCCAAACCAAACTGTCTCTGAATATTAAATTTGCTTTTGTATGCCATTAAATAAATAATAATTGTATGCCGTTCTCATGTATTTACGATCTCATGAAACAGTGCTGGGAAGCGGTAAACTGTAACATAATTCTTCATCGGAAAGTAACATCACTTTCATCCGTACCGGTTTAATGGTTTAATTTAATTTAATAGCTCAAAGATTTTTCCTACATTAAATATGAGGTATAATTTTTTTTTATTTTTTTATTTTTCTTTATTCATTAAACTGTTTACGTCTTTTGAGAATTTTACGACCACCACGCTAGGCACATGCCCGTGTTGTGGTGGTCAGTTGTTATGTAATATTTTACCCAATCACGTAATTTTTTTATATAATCACCAAAACACATGAAAAAAATACTCAGGGCTTATAATATCTTTGGGAATGCTGTGTGGAGGGTCTTTTTAGGAAATGATAAGAAAGTGAGTTCTGAAAAGGAAAAATATATGAGGGGTGGGTAGGAATCTTTCAATGTTCGGTCAATGTGTTCAGGAGTGACGTACGAATGAATCCACCCATCCTACTGCGGCCATAAGAGTCCAGCTGGAGAGGTCAGAAGTCTCCCTCAACCAGTCTTTCCCGATCCAGCCCGCCACGCAATAGGTGGACAACAGCATCCACCGCCAAGACCTAGACAAATCCCACTTCATGAATCCTAGGTTCGTGTGTTGGTTATCGAATAAATGGTTCCCGAGGCGGCGGTGCCCATACTCGTTTTGGGTTGAAAATTGGATTTATGTACTAAATATCATTAGACTATTCTTCGACTATAAATGTGGAGATAAAGAATGCAAGGCTGATGGTAGAGTAATGAGTAAGATTAAGAAGAGACGCTTAGATGATTTGGGCATGTAGAGCGGATGAACGAACAAAGGAGCGTAAAGAGAATATATTATGCTAATATTAATGATAGAAGAAGTCGAGGATGCCCGAGGAAGACGTGGCACGATCAAGTAAAAGCAAAATAATGTAATAGTTGAGTCGGATAATGCCAAGGGTCAATAAACAGAAGGGTGAATATGACGGATGCAAGAGTATGTAGAATTTTTTTTAACGAATAATTGGCCAGGGTGCCCTTGACCCTTGGGCTCTGGACTCCCAATACAAAAATCGCCACCGACAGCATAGACTGTTTTATCTCCCGGCCTGCAGGACTAACTTGCCAATGGTCATGCCGGTAGGGAGAGCAATCTTGCTGTTGAACAGAATTAATTCGGATATCGACATATTTAGCGTTAGTGAAGCGGCCTTTAAAAGGCAAGTTTTATTAATACTTGCGTAGTTAGTATCCTCACCATATATGAATTGTAATACTTTGTAATACGAATGTATTTTAAAAACGATTTAAAATAACAAATTTTGTAATGTTTTTGAAATAATAAAATAAATTGAATTGAATTGAATTGAAAAGGTCGCGGGTTTGAACCGGGCGTGCGCAAATAATTTTTATTTGATTTATTTTGTGTTATTTCATAATTAATTAATTAAAAAACATTGTGTAGTATATTTGCGCCATGGAGTATATTTTCAGAGTGGAAGATACTCTCAGTATCGCCCTGGTGTAAGACCACCATTCAAAATTATAACATTTCTTGAAATGGCGTTGGCCGTGTTTGGTGACCAGATCTAAATGGTTGAGTAATTCCCCACCTTCATAATCTCACTGGCTCCAGACGGGAGCAGTTGGAACTCTTGTGCGATATTAAAATAAAAAAATTAAAATTTAAAAGTTATTATATTAGAACTCCAATAATTTTTTAAAATATTTTATTAAATCTAATTAATTAATATTATTATCAGGTTCTGCAAGTTTAGTTTTTTTTATATGATAGCTCTTGCAAACTGTGAAAGGCTATTTTTAAAAATGGTTGTTTCAAATTGGCCTTTTACAGTTTGAAAGTGGCCTTGAAGAATAATAAAAACTAAAATGAAAACATTCATAAATTCAATTTAGGTAAATTAAATAGTTACAACAAGAAATATAAGACCGAGTTGTTTGGCGGCCCGTCCTCTCTGCCGACCCCCATGGCAAAAATGCGCGATGGATGGTTAATAATAGTAATTATAATAAATTGTCCGAATGTGCAATAATTTACCAATAATTACTATTAAAATAAGTAATTTCAGCCTATTCTCAAATAATAATTTATATAATGTTTTGATAGAATGTGTGTACACTTGCTTTGTAATGATTAATCCTGGATAGGATTTAAGTTTACAGACTTTACCATGTCTGTAAACTAGGCTGCGTGTGTTGGTTATTTATCAATGAAAAAACTTGAGTATATACAACTCAAATATGTTTATAGGAATACGTATTTTGACAATTGATTAAAAGCGTAACAACTGGAGGGGAAAATAGGCAACTGCCTTGAACGTTGAAACTAGAATAATTCGTTAGTCACAGTTTGATCTGCGCGACCGCTGTTAGTGATACCAGTAGAGAAAATTTTGTGAATGTTTAATGTTTGCGGCTATTATAGCTACAATGTGATCCGATGATTTTTTATTGGTAGAAAGGCATTAACCGTCTAATATTTTACAGAAATTTCCGCTCTAAATGAATTTATCACAAGTACCTACTAACTGATAATTAAATGAATGCACATCTTTACCAACCCAGAGTTCTATTTCAAACACCGAGAGTTTGTAATCCAGTATCAAGCGATCGCGAACCTTTGAAACGATATATTTTTATATTCTCCTTAATTACTTTTTTCGTATAATATAAACCTATGAATAACGATAAAAGTACGTAGGAATATAAACTCTTGGTGGGTAAAAATTGATGGGTTCAACGAATTAAAATCAATAACAATTATACAATAGGTTTAAAAGAAAGTAAATTTATGTTAACGGGAAAAAAAATTTTTTAAAGTTGAATAATTTTTTTAATGTGAATATCGCACAAGGGTAATTTGGGAGGCGGGTTCAATTTGGGAGGCGAGTTTGGGTACCGCCGCCCCGGGACCATTTATTGGACGACCAACACCTCTGCCACAGGTCACCCCAAGTGGTTCGCTACATTTGGTGACTTAGCAGGGGTGCTCGGGTTCATGGGGTTAGGTTTGTCCGGGACTTGAGGGCAGATGCGTACGCCGACCGGGAGGGACTGGTCAGACATTTAATGTCAATATTGCTGTCAACACTGTCCGACTAACATGGTTAAAATCACATTGTTTCACTGGATCCAGTGAGGACAGATATTGTCAATGCTATCTACTAAACTTCGACACAATAATTTGATGTGCTCACAGATGCATGCTTCCCCATGGCGGCTATGGTGTATTTATTTATACGACAATAAGGGAATCCAGTAAACACTTTCATATTTTAGCGATATTTATCTTCTAACATAAATGGCGTAAGCACACGCTGCCGACATCGCACAAAATTGTCAAAATTCTGAATGCACCCTACCGACTAACCCTCGGGGGAGCAGCTTAAGTTATCTCAAAACCCGCCGGACACATGGCGTTTTAATATCTTACGGTTTAAATAGTTTTTGTTGATTTATTCGTTTCATGTAGGTTTAATTAGCAATATGTGGAAATGTAAATAATATTCAGAATCAACATTCATTTATTTTTTAGCCGTAATATTTCTAATATTAATAAGCCTTGCCGGGACTCTGCTCTAACCGTTACGATACTTTGACCAAGAACTACTAACAATATTTATTTATTATAATTATATTATCTTAATTTTATTTCTATATTTTTTATGGCCGCTAGTTTTTTTTGGTTGCTATTATTTGTAACTGGAGTTACTTATTTTAGACCATATATCAAGCATAATGTATTGTATAATTAAATCATTCTGTTAAAAAAATGTTTTGTGCGTCATAAAGTATTAAAAAGTTTATGTGGCCTTCGAAAGCAGTATTTTAGGGGTTTTCTTGAAACCCTGAAGAATTTGTAAGAACTTTTGGTCTTCTGTCATCTTCGGTCTATTTTTCTTTTACGATTTTAACGCTTCTTTTTTAAAGATCGATTATATTTCTCTCCAGAGAAAGAAGCAAAAATATAACTTGTCGCAAAATATAAAAAAAAATAAAACAAAAAACTCTGCTAATGAATAAAGAGAAATAAATAAGTTTTTTTATACTTACATTACCCGTCCATAGACCTTTGGCACGCCTGATATGGGGATATCGTAATACTAAAAGAAGCTGAAAAACTGGAGAAGAAAATTTAAAAAAATATCTTGTGGGAAAAAACTAGTAGTAATCACTACACAAGCGCGTAACAGATTCGTAGTAAATGACCTGAGATATCTCTAAGGTTGCTTTAATATTGGATCCTTTAACAGAGTTAATGGTAAATGTACTTACAGAACAATATGGTGAACATTGCACATGTTGCTTCAACAGACTGATTTGTACAATAATGTATTGATGTAAATGTCATACACACATAGGTACATTGGCTACGCTCTGTCAGATTGGGTCAGGTTCTAGGATAATAGGTTGGGTGGGTGAATGAGGGAACATATTATGTAAGACGCTGAGAGCATTGCAAACAATTTCAATAACTTCTTTACAAACATCGCCTCAACCCTCATAGATAATAATCCCAGTCTTTCTATTCACTCAAATCAAATACTTCCCGGCCTTCCAGAGTCTAATGACCCCACCCCTGAGCTATCTACATTCAAAGAAATAACAGAACTTGAAATTTCTAAACAAATTGAAAACCTTAAAGAGAAATCTGCAAATGGCCCCGATAACTTAAGCAACATCACAATTAAATCAATTAAAAAACATATAATCATCCCATTATGTCACATCTTCAACAACTGCATCAGGCTCGGTATTTACCCTAATTATTTTAAACTCGCTCACATTATTCCAATACATAAATCCGGATCCCAAAGTAAAACAGACAACTACAGACCAATAACCTTAACTTCACAATTATCCAAGATCTTTGAAAAGTGCTTAAAGGGACAAATTATGAACTTTCTAGATTCTAATTCAATACTCTCAGCTAATCAATATGGGTTTAGAAGTAACCTGTCCACCGACGATGCTGTCTTTAGTTTAACTAAAAACATATACTCAAATCTAGACCATAGCACTAAAACTCTAACCATTTTCTTGGACTTAAAGAAAGCGTTTGACACAGTCAACCATAGAATCCTATTAAAGAAAATATCAAACGTTGGTATTAAAAACAAAAGTCTCATGCTATTAAAAAGCTATATATTAAATCGCCAACAATGCACAAAAATAGGGTTAAGCTTAAGCACTTATGATCTAGCAAAACATGGCATTCCTCAAGGAACTGTCTTAGGGCCAATTCTCTTTCTAATCTACATCAATGACCTATGCAATATTGCAATACCCGGTAAAATTCTCTCCTTTGCAGATGATACTGCAATAACAGTACAAGGTAAAACGTGGGAAGAAACAACCACTAAAGCCAACAAATGCATTGCAATAGTCAAAGATTGGCTGGATAGAAACCTTCTCAGTCTAAATTTTGATAAAACCATTTGTATTCCCTTCTATAATTCCCTAAAGTCATCCCCTAAAAATAATCTTAACCTGAAGTTCCATAATATAAATTGTAACCCTGCTACATGCCCAAACTGCGAAGATGTGAAATTAGGAAAATATACTAAGTACTTAGGTGTAACTATAGACTGCCAACTCAAATGGACCTACCATTTAGAGAAAACAGTCAATAAACTGAGATACCTAAGTTACATATTCAAACGGATGAGCAATATTGTCAATATAAGAACCATGAAAATTGTTTATGATGCATTGGTGCTTTCATCCATTACCTATGGAATAATCGCCTGGGGAGGAACATACAATAACCATGTGAAACCTCTAGAAACTGCCCAGAAGTCCATCATTAAAATAATGTACCAGAAGACCAAAACTTATCCCACTAATCAGTTATTTCAGGAAACTGAAATTATGGAACTAAGGCAGATCTACTGTTTACAATGTCTCAAATTTATATTTACTCGTCCTAACAATTTCGATAAAAACCCAAATCGCTCTAGTCAAAGACTCACCACTTGCATGTACACAGTGCCTCATTGCAAAACCAGGCTGGCCCAAAGGCACATTAACTGTATTGCCCCAAAATTGTTCAATTCCTTACCCAATTCCATCAACACATGCCAAAACTTGAACTTATATAAAAAATATACTAAAAGTTGGTTAAAAAATAAGGAAGTAAATAATTTTTTCCTATAATTTTGTACTGTTTACATTTTAAATAACTAAAATATGCCATGTCTTTCCGAATCGTTAGATTTAAAAAAAATATATACATAAAATTGCGTGTATGTGTATGTGTATGTATACATGTGTGTGAGTATGTATACATGTATGTGAGTATGTATACATATGTATATATGTATAAGTATGAGTATGTATACATGTGTATATGTGTATGTACATGTGTGTACATATATATATATATATATATATATATATATATGTATATATATCCATATCTAAATATAAAAATACAATCACAGAAATTCCTGCAACATCAATTACCTCTGCACATATATGTACTACATTTTTAATTCTTAATCTTTTTATTTTAACCATCACTGTTTTATACCCACATATTATAATGCCCACGCACAGGCTTCGCCTTTGTGGGATTTTTTTTGTTACCTTTTCATTTATGTTATTATGTATGTATCTACTTGTAAATGTATGTATCAAAAAATTTTGCCAATAAAAAAAAAATAAAAAAAAAAAGAGGAGAATGCCTATAGTTGCTTTAACAAAAAATATATATAAATAAACCTGCGGTTGTTTCTATTCAGTAAAAGAGTTAAAGCCAGTTATCAACATTTAAATTCTGAACGATTGCCTCTTCGTTCAAAATAAATACATTTTTTATTACACTTTGTCAAGGTTCTGAACGCGTGACAACAAGACATAAATGTATTATCATTTTGCAATAATTTCACCAAAAAATATATTGGATTTAAATATCTTTTGTTAAATATATCAGTTATCAAAATCATTAAATTAAAAGTGAGAAAGATGGCGAACCCCTTCATTTTTATTCCCCCGGGCGGGAACGAATATCTTCAAGGATTTAAATCAACAAACTTCATGCCTTAATTGAATCGAAAACCAATTAAATTAAGGATGTTACCCGGACCGATGTAAGTTTATTAGGACAGAAAATTTAGTAAGATAAATTTATTGGATAATTCTGTGGCTTGCCTCTACAAGGTCAGTTTTTCAACACATAATTTTCCTAATTCTAAAAGATCCTGATGATGTAGATTTTAATCGTATTCGATGTTAATTCGATTTCAATCGTAAGGATTTTTCGATTTTCGTAGAGGCAAGGTTACACAAAAAAATCGCTTTCTAAAAATTAAAACTTCCTTAGTATAGTCGTGTATATTTTCTAAATAATAAAAAAAAAATAAAAACTATATTAAAAAATAAAAATTAAATTCATATAAATTTTTAGGCAGTATCGCGTTAACAATTAGCCTTAGACTTACATATAGTTTTGTTTCACTGACCGAAGAACCGGTAGTTATTTTTTTTTAGCCATAAGTTTTTAAAATGTTTTGTCTAGTTTCTAGTTAGAAGTAAAATTGCAGAAATGTATTAAAATTCGTACATTCGTACTTGAAGAAACCCGTGTTGTAGGAGGGCGGATACACAGTACACAAAGGGTCTCAAATTGTTCCACAGCTAAGCTGTGCCTTATGCCTCCTAACATTCCTTTTTTCTTGCAGGCTAATTGTTAAGGATATTGTAGTTATGGGTCCTTTCAGAGAATCTGATCCAGTTTTATTTAAATATAATCATGTCCTTATTTTATCCGTAACAGAAAGTATCCACAGCTCAATAATTATTTTTGCTTCCCAATGAAAATTTTGTCTACAAAGAAAACTACGGCTAAATCTAAACTTTTTATATCGGTCTGTTTTAGAAATGCTTAAGAGGATACAAGGCGGCGTTTTAACCGTACAAATGGATTCCCCAATTTCCTCTCTGGATTTTGACACTAGTGCAAATATTTTTTTAATTTAATATAAATATCGACCAATAGGGTGTCAGTAGGTTTTGGTTTTTTAATAAGTTACGAGTTAGGACCCTCATAATATCGTAAAAGTTTCCTGGTTTGAATACCATTAATAGGCGTTCTGTATACAAACTTGAAAATGTATTTTTTTAAAAGTAAAACGTTAAGATATGTAGTATTTTCTTCAAATAATTTTAGGAAAAAAAAAAAAAAATACAACTCTGGAGGACAAAAACTGGGAATAAAAAACCTAGATTTGATTTTGGTATTATCATCTTATGGTGCAGTTTTCCCCTTGGCTCAGTATTTGGGGGAGTCAGAGCAACAGTGACAATAACAGTTTGATAAAATACCTATTGTTTAAATTTCTCGTCGACTTTCCTCTTAAGGCCCAGGTTTTACGGTAACATTTTGGAAATTTATTCAGTAATGAGTGGACATTTGAGGGGAGAGGTCGCGCGCTCGCATTGCAGTTCCGTCAAGGAATGAATGGGGAAATGGGTGTTATACAAGCAAAGTAGAAATTAAATAATTAATTATTTTATCGTATAAAAATGAATGTTTCTTTGTTTGTTCTTCGTGCGGAACCTAAAGCATTTATCCGATAGCGATTTGTCGTGTATGAAATTATTTCCTATCTAGCGTTATGAAATTATTTCCTATACCATTTATCCGATTGTGATGAAACTCTGGTGAGTTGTTATGTGCACACCCGCCAATGTTTCTATAAATAAAAGTGAGCTCTGGCGTCATGAAATTTGTAAGAAAATACATAAAAAATTAATGTTTCCTTGTTTGTCCCTTATTCGGTACCTAAAGCATTCATCTGAGTGCGATGAAACTTTGGCGGATTTTTCGTGTACGTGTACATGCCCTTGAAGGTTTCTATATATATTATAGTGCAAGTGAGATCTAGCGTTATGAATTTATTTCCTGTACTATTTATCCGATTGTGATGAAACTTTTGTAAGTTGTTAAATGCACACCTTCGTAATTCCTTATACGGTACCTAAAGCATTACTCCGATTGCAAAGAAACTTTGGTGATTTGTTGTGCACATACCTGTAATGGTTTCTATATGTAGTGCTGAGCTCTGGCGTTATAAAAAATTTCCTATACCATTCATTCGATTGCGCTGAAACAATAGGTGATTTGTTGTGCACACGCCCGCGAAGGATTCTATATACATATAGTAGTGAGCTCTGACGTCATGAGATTTATAGAAATAATTACAATATTTCCTTCTCATCCCCATTCACCTTCAGCCACACAACATACCCCAACTGGGGATGCCATAGTCTCACTGACTCCAGACGGAAGCAGGTGGGACTTTTGTAAGGTATTCATATAAAAAAAGGAGTGGCGGACGTATGAATCCATCTCTCCCACAGCGGGGCAAGGCGATGAGTCGAGAGAGTCAAATAAATTTTGGGTTGTACACGAGCTGCCAATAAGAAGGAACAGCCTCAGGAGCACACGTGCTTCAAGAATTATTCAGGGTCGTCTACCGCGATGGAATCCTTGTTCTACCGTTATTTCAGACATGGAAGATGCTTCAGAGAGGAACTAGCGTCATTGATCCCTTCAGCACCGGTGCAAAGTCGGGAAACACGCCAAACGCGCGCCCAACATATATACACGGTCGAAATTTCTCACATGAGAACGGTTCGCTTCTACCACTTGTTCTTGAGTTCAACAGCTCAGCTGTGAAACGATTTGCCGGCCTCTGTGTTTCCTCCTTCATACAATATGGGTCTCTTAAAGACAATTTTTCTCCGGGCCTACTGTGCGAAGTTATATATAAAAATAAAAAAAAGATTCTACTATTATTGTTGAGAGGTTTAAAAATTCCGTACGACTAACACTGTTTAACACAAGTACTAAAGATAAAATTAATATCATTCTAAAATCCACAAGTCTTGGCAATTTTTGTAGGATATTATGCTGAATATTTGCATACCAAGTTTACATTTAGTTGATTTTATATCAATTTGTATTAAATTTTGTGATTTTTCGTTTATGTGCGTCATTCTACTTTTTGTTTATCTGAGCTAATATTTTGAAATATATTCTTTCTTGAGTACGAAAAAAATTGTCTAAATAAACTTTCAAAAACAAAACCACCTTTTGTCATTTCTATTGCACGTACTTGAAAATATCATTTTATTACCATTTTATAAACCATACAATCTACGTCAAAACACCATTAGATTCAAAGTCTCATTGAGTACAAAACGGAGACGTCAAAAAAGGTTCAGGGCGTAAAATATGTTTCTATCTATCCATTCCATTGCTAATCTGATTTTTTGTCTGTCTAGCTGTATCCATTATCTAGTAAACAAATTTAAATTTTATAGAGCAAGTGTATTTTTTTATTTCGTACTTTATCAAAATGCTAAATGGTTTACCAATTTGGTGTCAATCTTACCCGAGTCTGCCCCATAGACGGCTAAAATTGTGTTTGGCTAGCGGGCCGTACAAGTACCAAAAATACCTAACTGCAGTCAAGCCGTGTTTTGATATCCCCCCCTTAATCTGTAGTGAAGTGTGTTTGAATGGCTTGTAGGTTTAGTGGGTTTTGGATAGATGGCAGTGGGCTTAAAACTTACGACAGTTACTGTCAGATGTCGGGGAATTACAGGAAGATGACCTAGGGAATATAGCCGTACAAACAGCGCTCTGCGCAGTAGATTCACTTCCAAGTTTGTTGAAGCCGGTCGTTCACGACAAACGTAAACACGAATTATTATAAATAAACAGTATTATTCAAAGGACCTTATACCGATTGAAGAAGCCCAATACCAAATCTGCCTGTGGATTAAGAATACATTACAATAATAATTGCATCGCCATTTGGGATACGTTTGTTTTCTTTTGCTCCATAGCTAGAGCCATTTCGAGTAACGTTTTGATTCCAAAAGGGCTTTTCTGAGAGTATCTAACAATCAAAAAGAATGTATTGAACGATCTCATAATAGTGCACCAGTTTATATACACAGACTTCATTCTAAGAGACAAAGGAGGATGTGAGTCGGGAAGTAGAAATTTAAGCAGAAATAATTATAAGAATGCTCTCTCTCTGAACGTTTGCGTCGTTACTACAGTTTCCAGCAAACTGTGGGTTGTATTTGCAATTTCCCCGGAATTTCAACGGACAGTGGAGAAAGCGGGTGCAACAGAATATTTTATAAAAATATTAACATAAGAATTGTTGTCTAACTTAAAACTCGCAAACAGAGCAATGAAATGTTTACAGAATGCTCTGTGGAAAGTTTCTAGGTCGACCTAAATTTAATTTTCCAACTCAAAATTGTGGTTTCTACTTCCATCTCTGTTTATTTTAATTCAGAAAAAATATGAATGGAAATCTTTTCTGGTAAAGTTTATTTTCAAATAATTATATAAATGTGAACGATGAAAAAAGGCTTGTTGGTAGATACAAGTGTTTTCATTAGAGGTATGGTGAAATAGGAAAAGCACACAATAAGGAAGTTGAGTGAAAAATATTTTGACTTATAAAAAATATTTTCATGTAGATGACATGCAAACTTAAATACCAGTATTTACTTTTTTTAACGTTCGTTTTCATATTTAAATTAATTCTACAAGTTTGAATTTTATAAAGCCCGCGAAAACGCCCTGTAAGAGATTGGAGAGTGTGTGACATCGTCTCACGTCATCTGGTCCTTTGTTTGTGTGAAATATAAGGTAAAATATTTACAAAACCGGGACACGCTTAATATGGCCGAAAAAAATAAATTAAAAAAATTGTAGTAGTTAGATATTAACTAGTATTAATCAATTCAGTTGCCAGAATTTCGAAAAATGTGCATTTAGACCGCTACGTTAGGAACTGTTGCAAGTTTGTTTTTTTTTTTAACCTTAAATTTATACGACGAGAATGCGAGAATGAGAATGAATTTTTTTATAAATACCAACGCAAAACACTTCAATTATCTCAACCAAATGTATGTTGACAAACTTTCATCAAATAAATGGTTGAGTATTGGAGAGTTGAGCGCAGAAATAGAAGAATGCTTGCTATTCAAGATAGAGTCATTAATACTAAAAATTATAGGAAGCATATAATCAAAGATACAAATCAAATTGATGACTTATGTAGAAAACGTATGGCTTTTCCGGAAACTATAGAACATATTATATCGGGATGTTCTATATTAGCGCCGTCCGAGTATACATTTAGGCACAATCAGGTTTTAAAAATAATTCACCAACATTTGTTAATTAAACATAACAACAATATTGACTGTCATAATATAGTACCATATTATGAATACGAACCAAATTCATTTTTAGAAAATATATTTTTTTAAATATACTATGATAAAACTACACTAACAGATAGACCAATTAATCATAATAGACCCGATATAGTTTTACATGACAAAATTTAAAAAAATAACTTACATCATTGATGTATCTATTCCAAATTCCTGTAATATTGAAAAATCTGTTTCTGAAAAAATAAGAAAGTATACAGATTTAGGAAATGAAATTAATTGAATTTGGCATTCTCAGACTATAAAAATACGACCATTTGCTATTCCGGCTACTGGAATTATACCTAGCTCTCTCATTAATAATTTAGGCATATTAGATTTGTCAAAGAATTTGTATATAAAAATGCAAAAATCAGTCATTTTAAATACATGTAGGATTACGAAAGATTTTTTAAATATTTATGTTGAGGGATCAGTAGGATTTATCGGTCAAATTGGGAATTCCACCGAGCCGAACCCTCTGATATGAAAATATCTGGAGTCGGTGAATTAATTTCCCATTTAATAGTCTGGTAGGTTAACATGTTGTTCTTGTATTGTTTTGTATTAATTACACTTATATAATACACTTGCATAGCGTGGATTTACTAGATGATCATTTTTATGGAAAAGTGTGTGAAAGGGTTTAGTTTTTCCTATGGGGAAAACTAAACCCGGACCTAAAAGTCTGATGCGTAAAAATATACTACTTTATCGGTGACTCAAAAAACGATACAGTACAAAATTTATCTTCATTTTATCACTTTTTTCCAGGTATCTTCTCTGCAGAAAATCAGGAAGGGATTTGAGTACAGCCAGAAGAGCCAACTCCCTCTCGCTAACTAACACACGTCGGACTTTCTCGAGGGCATCAAACAGGAGGAACATGGCGACTTCAATACGAAGGTATGTGTGTGATAAGTTATTATATTTCTCAACCTTCTTATTCTCTATCTCCTTTCCTCTGCAATTTCTTTGGCTTCAAAATACTCCGCAAATCTTGTATACCATAGTCCTTCAACTATACAATACTCTCCATATGGTGGTTTCAATAATTCTTCGACCTCACAATACTCCCCATATCGTGATTTCCATAGGTCTTCAACCTCACAATACTTCCCATATAGTGGTTTCAATAGTTCTTTAACTTCATAATACTCCCCATATAGCGGTATCAATAGTCCTTGAAATTCACAATACTCCCAATAAAGTGGTTTCCATAGTTTTTCAACCTCACAATACCCATATTGTGGTTTCAATAGTTCTTTTAACTCACAACACTCCCCACATCGTGGTTTCCATAGTTCTAAAACATCACAATATTTCCTGCATCGTGGTTTCAATAGTTCTTTAACCTCACAACACTCCCCATATCGTGGTTTCCATAGTTTATAAACATCACAATACTTCCCATATCGTGGTTTCAATAGTTCTTCAACATCACAACACTCCCCATATCGTGGTTTCCATAGTTTATAAACATCACAATACTTCCCATATCGTAGTTTCGATAGTTCTTTAACCTCACAATACTCCCCATATAGTGGTTTCAATCAATGGCGTAGCATGGGCGGCACCCGGTGCGGATAACTTGGTGTCATCCAAAGAATGAAAAAAAGTTCGATTTAATAAAACCCCGATGATCGTAAAGTATTACTAAATTTAATAATTATGAAAATGAGAGTCTCAGGTTACATTATTATGATACAAACAGCATTGTTTTATCGTACATTATTTCAAACTGATGTATGAAATTGAAAGTTGAATATGGCAAAAGAAGAATGACAGCAGAATTAATATTACCCCCATTAACAGAATTTATGTACTCAAACACTTAAAATCTTTTTTTTTCTAGCTTTGACAGCAGCAAACTCGTATATTACATGATCAAAATGTATAGTTTGTGTTGCCTTGTGCTCAATTGTTAATATTCCAAGATTGTTAAATCTCGTTAGGGTCTTTATTACCCGCAAGTAATTTTAAATTTATTTTAGTTTGCCAAAACTCCTCTCGCACAAAGCAACTGATACGCAAATCTTCTAAAATAACTTTACTGCGACACCCAATTAATAATTGTAAGATTGGCCGCTTTCAAATGTCTTTTCAAACTTAGTATTTCTATAAGAAGTTCTGTTTCTGATACCTCATCATAAAATCAGTAAATTTTTAAACAGCTAATTTCACTTCTTCATTATTCGCCAAAAGCAAAATATTTTCTGCACAACCTCGAACAACAAAACTACATCTTGAACGGATATCGATCTAGATGCAAGTTCAATACTGAATCGATCAAGACATTTTAATATTTCCTTTTGTATTTCAGCTCTTAGTGCGAGTCCTGCATCGGTGCACTGTTAGTTTCTGTCCGGCCTGCACCGGCCATAAGGCACCGGCCATTAGGCCAGTCCTGCACCGGCCATTCGTTTTTCACGTTAGTTCACGTCAAACACAATGTACGAAATAAATGAGAATGCCACTGGTGACAAGCAAGGAATTTTTCCAGGAAATCTCAAACAACGAAAATAAAAATAATTTCTTCAGTCTTTGCAAAATTACTTTGTGGCATCATTTTAAATAAATGAAATAAATTACTTTGTGTAAACCACATGTATCACATGTTATAATATATACACGTATCAAAACCGATTGTTTCTTCGTCAGGATAATAATATTATAACATGTGATTATAGTAGTTTACACAAAGTAATTTGTTTAATTTAATAATTTATTTTTTTCGGGAATCCCCGACCGACGGCCCACAGTGCTCCGAAAATATAAATAACAAATAGACAGTGTTTCCGTGCAATATTATACTTTGGTATGTTTTTTTTATAGTCTGGTGTCATCCCCCATGGGCTGGAACTCGATGCGGGCGCCCCCACCGCCCCCCCCCCCCAACCCATAGCTACGCCACTGGTTTCAATAGTTCTTCAACCTTAAAATACTCATCGTGCATACATATTGCGGTTTCCATAGTTATTCAACCATTCACAATGCTCCCCATATCATGGTTTCGATAGTTGTTCAACCTCACAATGCTCCCCATGTGAAGGTTTCCATAGTTGTTCAACCTCACAATTCTCCCCAAATCGTAGTTTCCATAGTTCGTCATCCTTACAATACTCGCCATATCATGGTTTCCAATGATCTTTAACCTCACAATACTTCACATATGTGTTTCTCATGGATCCTCAACCTCAGAATACTCCCCATATCATAGATTTCATAGTTCTTCAAACTCACAATAATCTCCAAATCATGGATAACATAGTCCATCAGCCTCACAATACTCCCCAAAATGGTTGCTTTGATAGTCCTTCAGCCACAAAATACTCCCCAAATCGTTGCCCTAATATTGGATTCTCTGGTGAAGTTAGCATATATTTATCATAACAACAACTGGGTATTTTAATTCGTTGGACCTTCAGATTTTCATATTTTAATGAGCTTCTGAAAGTCATTAATTTACACACTCAAATATAAAGTTTATTCACATATTTCATCAAATACTTACCACTTGACATACACATACAAGCTATTTAAATAATACATATTTTATAGCATTATTCGCAATAAAACAGTATTTGCCCTACCGGTGAAATTTTGTAATACTATTGAAGAAAGGTTAATACAAAGCTAAACGATTTTCGGAATCACTTCAATAAAAAATATTACATATTTAATTTATTTACCCTACACATAATAAGAATTTCGCCAACATTCAACTTAATTTAAAATAACTAATTTGCAAAGGGCCATGATGAAGAATAGTGATTAAAATATCTCTCATCATCTATTATAATCGTGTGCTTACATGATTACATTACATTACTTAACGTAAGAGCAGAATTTTCTTCGCCTTCTCTATAATGAGCGTGATAATATTAATTGCCTGAAATTGTCGACGAAAGCTTGGATTGTAAATAATTACTTACGTTTTCATGCTAAAGACGCTACATAATACGTACACTTTATTTACTCTCCGCATGATAAATCATCAACATCGGATAAAGTGAAGATTTAAAAATAAAATTACTCGTTATATTTCAGACTTAGGTACCTAATCTTATAAAATAACAAATTTATCATTATCAATTTGAGAGACCGGGTACCGCCGCCCTCGGAACAATTTATTGGATAACCAACACCCCTGTAGTAGGTCAGCCGACGTAACCGTTTCGAACCCAAATATTTTGCTACGTTTGGTGAGCAGAGGTGCCTGGGTTCATCGAGTGAGCTTTGTTTCGGTGTCGACAGCGGACTGGTTGAAGAATACCTTTTGAACTTTCCAGCCGGACTCTCTTGATCCATCCATCGCCTTGCACTGCAGTGGGAGGGATGGATTCGTACATCCGTTGATTCATTGTCCGATTCATACGACACATCGACCTCCACATTTCTACCCACCTTTCACGCCTTTTTCCATACCAGAACTTCATCTCCTTCCTCTCCTCAAAAGACTCGCTACACAGCATCCCCAAAGATGACAAAGATGACATAGGCCCCGAGGGAAATTATTTTCATCGGGGCCTATGTTAGAGCCGTGGACTTAGCATTATTCGCCTTAATACCATGGCGTGAATTCTTCAGTCCACATGCGAGGACAAATAATTTTTTTTTAAATTTTTTTTTTTTAAATATTTTTTCCTATTTCGTACAATAGAGTATTTTGATAATTTAATATATTTGTGCATAAAAATTCAAAAAGGTTACCTCTGGAAAACCTTGAAACTGCCAAAATTGCTACACATAACCGGTATATGAATATATACGTACTTAGATTATCTCTCCACACGTGTCGTAACGAAGATAATGCTTATCATGAACAGATTTTCGCCAATTTCGTCATTAATTTCCAATTGAGCGAGCTTAATGAATGTTTCCCAGGAGCACCATAATCGATAAAGTATGCTCAAAATTCACTTCTCCGCCGTTAGGAGATATCGTTAAAAGTTTTGCTGGCAGATGATCAGCATTTATGGGAGGAGAGAATCTGCTCTTCATTAATTTCCTAATTAGAGAAAATGGAATATTACACCTGTGTCCAAACTGCACAGACTTAATCTAAGTAAACATTATTTAAGATAGTGAAAAGTTGAATAATGTGTTTCAGAAAAGTTTTTTTTTTTTACCATCAGGAAAATAATTTCCATCGGGGCCAATGTCATCTTTAAATATGGTGTGTGGAGAGTTTTTTTTGAGGAAAGGGAGGATATGAAGTTCTGGGAAGGAGAAGGGTATCAAGAGTGGGTAAGAATCTGAGAGTCAGTGTCTCTACGAGTGACGGACGTATGAATACATTCCTCCCATAGCTAGATCCTGCTAGAGAGATTAAAAGGTCTCTTTCAACCACTCTCTTCCGATTCCATCTGCAGCTGGTGGGCAGATATATCCACCATCAAGACCCGGACAAATCTCACCCTGTGAACCAGGGCAGCAGTAATCAAACATAGCGAACCACTTGGGATCTATGGCAGAGTTGTTTAATATATATCTTAAAAATGGTTCCCGAGGTGGCGGTAACCATACCCACATCTCAAATTGAAATTTTAATGTCAATATTTTCTTTTATCCAAAATAACGCACAATAATTAATACTATTCGGCCAAAAAAGGAAAAAAGTTTTAAAAAGTCATTTTCTTATCTATACTAATGAACTTGTAAAAATAAAACGATTGAAAAATCCACCTTTTTTGCGCAATAAAATTATAATTTTTAAATGTGCACCTGCAAAACGGATAGTGTAATGTTAATTTGAAATCGGAAAGTGTTAAATAGCGTGTAATATTTAATGAATTTGAGGAGTTCAATATGAATGGATGTTATTAAAATTTCGGAGTTACGTGTAAGTTTCGTTACGTGATGAAATTTCTTATTCGTCTCGTTGATTGAGTTTCAACATCAAGCTTTATTAAAAAAATTGATTTTTATTGAATAGGAACAAGGGTATTTTGATGTTTTAAAAACTAAACCTTTAAATAATATATATAAAAAATCATTATATAAATCAGGAGTTACTACCAACTACGCAATGTTTTTTGTTGTTGTTAAAAGTGTATGTTATAGCTACATAGATAATGATGAAGATGATGGTAGGATCTTAAAATATGTCGCTTTGGTTGGACAGAGTTGTGACTTCAATTTACCTTGTTCTGATTATTTTTTTTTTACATTGAATACATTATTTTTTATACCGCAAAAATGCAACCATACGTCAAGATTGGGGTTGCACAGGCTGAAATATATTTTTCTTGGGTCTTGTTGTTTAATTTTTCGTAATGCAAATAATACGAAAATCATTTTTCTTACCCTTATTGAAAGGTTGTTGATGTGATAAATTGGCATGAGTTTGCAAATTGCACAAGCGGAAAAAAGGACGCAAACATCGTCATGAGAATTTACCGTTCGACAGTTTTTTTGCATCACAAAACTGATTTTTGCTTCATGGTTAAAATATAATTATATTTTTTAAATTAGATTGGATATCAAACAGCATAACCTTAATACATTTTTTTTCTCTTCAATATTGATGTGCTAATTTAGCTGGTGAAATATGATTACATTTAAAAAAAATAATTATACATTTAATTAATGATTTACCCGAAAATAAATTCTTGGTAGAATATGAGCTCTTCCACGAATATTCGATTAGTAATTTCACGTTCATATTATGTTGAGAGATGTTGGGAGTAATTAATTATTATTTCCTATAATTTATGCATGAATTTTGCAACCTGATTACTTTACAAATAATAATTTCATGTTATTTCCTCACGAGAGAGAGAGCGCTTAACTTTTTGGTAGTTTAAAAAAATTCCAATACTGCTCCCACTTGCCTGAAACCAGTGAGACTATGGCATTGCCATTTGGACAATGCTCTGAGGCAGAGAGTTGCGAGGAGTGGAATAAGATGGGAAAACGAAGGTGGGGAAGTATCTGGCTGGTCACAAAAAAAATCCAAATCCATTTCAAGCAACGTTTCAATTCTGAATGGTGACCTTTCACCAGGGCAATACTGAGAGTATTCCACTCTGGTGCCAACGTGCCGTTAAATTAAATTTAAATTAATAAATTGTGAAATAATGTAAATTGTAACCCATGATTGTACCTCTGCTAAGTCACCAAACGTTGCGAACCATTTGAGTGACCCACAGCAGGGGTCATCCATTAAATGGTTTTTATTTTTTATTTTATTTTATTTTATTTTATTTTATTTGTAAAACCAACAGTTACAATGTGTCACAACAAATGTGCAAATTACTCAACCAATAATAGATTTAATCTGAAGTTTCCGGGCAGTGGTACATGTACCCGCCTCTCTCATATCTCATCAAATAGATTTTACCTAATAAAATGGTTTATAATTTTTATGAACAACAGGGTGTTAAGGGGTAAGGTTTTAAAGGCGAAAAAAAGGTTTATTTTCATGATTTTTTTTTGAGATATGAATGATGTTGGTTTATTTATTTCATATACACGATATGGCATAATATCGGAAGTATCTTTGAAAAAAAATTCAATTAAAAATATCAATAAATCAGTCCGTGAGAATGAGTCACCAGAGGCGTCTCGAAAAAAAGTTGTTATGCGGTGAACATCATAACTCGTTACCGGATAATCCAAAAAAAAAAATTAAATGCGTTTAAAAGGTGATAAGTGATAAGTTTTCTCAGGTAATCAAGGAGAGTTGTTAATTATTATTTTTATCTTTGGCAGCATTTTGAAGTGAAAAAGGCGATTTTTGCTAAAAAAAATCGGTGAATTTGTTATCAAAAAATGAAAAAAAAAAAATGGTTAAAATAAAACTTATCCTGATTACCTGTTGATTTATGTGTAGAAATAGTGTACAAAAAATTTCAAAAAAATTGGTCAAGGAGATTTAGAGTTATGATGTTCACGAACTTCAAAAATTTGTTTCCTAGAAAATCGATTTAAAGTTTTTTTACTCGAAAATTCGGTCAAAAAACCAAAAAGGGCTTGTCGCTTGAAATGCTGTATCTTCGTTAGTTTTGCTCCGATTTACTTACAAATGTTGACAAACTACTTTCGACATATTGTACATTCAGAACTAAAAAAAGGTTTTAAAACCTAATCTTCCCTCACCCCTTAACGGACTTTTGAATTACTTTAGCCAGATATTCCTAATTGATTATGCTAAATTGCTAATGAAATGCCTCCCGTGATATTTGAGTTTTTTAATCTTATAACACAAAAAATCAGGTATTCGATAGTTAGTGACCGGAGACATGTGAAATATTTTTGTTGGCATTTATGACATAGTGCGTTTGACAAATATAAATTATTGAGATTTCCAATTTACAAACTAGAAAAATTCGAGAGGAATGGTGGTCCCTTCTCTCCTACAAGCTATAGAAGGCGCAATACCTCCAAGGCTTTATCCAATCTCTCTCAGAAAATGGCACTACAAGATGTTGAATCATACTTGATGGAAATTGAGATTTATTTCTTTTTACCAGAATGTGCTCCTGCCAAAAAAATATTGAATCCGTGATTTTCACAAAAAGAGTTTGGGTAAAACTACATTCCGCTTTGTCAGAGTTGATATGCTTACAATTCATCCTGTACATAATATCTGAGAAAATCTTGTCTGATTGATCCTCCAAGAATAATTCATACTCTCGCAGTCAAATTATATAACGTCTTTCATGTAAATAGAGACGTAATTGGCTCAAGGGTAAGTCTTGCCTGTCATAGGGGTTTCTTAGCCCTAAGTATATTATTATATAATCCTAACTGTTAACCTAATTCCTTCTGCGAACACTTCTGTAATATTTCATCAAACGTAATCATTATATCTCATATCAAAATAACACTATCTTAGAAAAGCAAATAATAAAAATAAGAAATATTGATCAAAATTACCTCACTACAAAGATTAAAACCGCGTGTTATCCTATTTTTGTTTGAAACTAAAATGAAAATGCCTAAGTACCTCTCGTCACTTTGCTTGGAAAAGGTTCTTTAATCACTTAACCTTCTTCTAAGACACGAGGTGTTAAAATTTGCAAAGAAAAAATCTTGTGTCCACGTCGGGCTACGACAAATGTAAATATTTTTCTTCAAAATATGTCAATCTTAAAAAGGGTAGGGCGGGGCTAGTAGAACATGATTTTGCTAATTTGACCCCAGACTCGAAACTCATTTAGATGTATATTTTTTTCAACTTATTAAGATAGTTTCATTATCTGGCTATATACTGATATTTATGAATTGATTTAATACGTTGACCTTATGCAAGATATTTTAATTTTCACGGAGAAGGAGAAATGGTTCAACTTCCCTCGTAGGTTGAACAACATAGTGTAAAATATTTATTATTATATATATATAATACATTACGAAAAATGTCCAATTTGCGTACGTACCTTATATAAAATAAAATTTCCACCCAAATACAATTCTTTACGAAGTTTATTTTTTTTATTTTACAATTTATTATATTGACATAGTAAGTTGGGTAAGTTTTTTAAAATTTCAAATCTTCAATGGCCTGTATTATTCAATTTAAAACACAAATAAAAAAAATACATATATTCGAACTTTATATTTGACTCAGATTTGACTTCTAAGGCTTTTAGCTCCTAAACCGAAGGTCGCGGGTTCGAACCCGGCGTGCGCAAATTCTTCCCATCTCCTTCCCTTCCCCGCTACCTTCAGCCTCACAACATACCACACTAGGATATGCCATAGTCTCAGTGGTTCCATACGGGAGCAGTTGGAACTATTGTGCTACATTCATGTTAAAAAAAAGCAAAAAGAGAAAGATGCATAAAAACATACGTGTGTGTTCGGACCTTAAACTCGCCTGTTACGACGATTTCTGCATCAACGTCAGGTCGGTATTAAAGGTTATTCTAAAAATTCATCTCCAATTTATCATTTTGTCACTTCCTCAGTCAAGAGGCACACCACTTAACGCATTCCCAACATTTATCGATTTACGTGATTGACTTTATCTCTACACTTACAACTCGGTTACAACTGTGTTATTCTTATTAAGGTTTACCGACTGCTTTGATTTCCGATTAGATAGTTTATATATTATTCACCATGTAGGACAGTAAATGCTCATAACGTATTCATCTTTTCATGAGTATATCGATTGAAATACGGTCCTCTAAGATAAGCTCAGCTTACGACCGATCGTATTCATGTTAAGCTTTGCTTTGAGGAGATGATGAAATTTTGGTCTAGAAATTCTATACCTTTGGATAACTAGTAGTTAAGATGGTAATAAAAGAGAGTGGATATGTATTATGCTATGTGATGGAAGGAAAGAGGGTATGCAAAAGTAGAACGGGAATATAAAGTAAAGGAAGTAATATACAGGTTTAGTTACGAAATTAAATAAGGTGTTCGATTATTTAATTTAGTTTTTTTTAATGTGTGTAAATGGGTGTACAACGTGTGCATTGTATAATAAGCAATATACGTTTTTAGATTTCACGGCCAAAAGCATTTTCGTTGTTTGTTTTTGGGGTGTTATGCCGTGTTGCGCTACCTCCTTCTTTAGCCGACGTTTCGAACAGGATCTGCCCTGAAATTGGACACTGCAACGTTGTCCGAAACGTCGGCTAAAGAAGGAGGTAGCGCAACACGGCATAACACCCCAAAAACAAACAACGAAAATAAGCAACATGATGCTTTTTAAATGTTTATTAAATCCACACAGGAGGCCCAAAGGTTTTTTAAAAGGGTACTTTTGTTATGGCCTAGGGCTTATGTCATCTTTGGGGATGCTGTGTAGAGGTTATTTATATGGAAAGGAACGAGAAGAAGTTCTAGACAAGACTAAGGTATGAGGA
This sequence comes from Limnephilus auricula, assembly GCA_951813805.1. Taxonomy (NCBI): domain Eukaryota; kingdom Metazoa; phylum Arthropoda; class Insecta; order Trichoptera; family Limnephilidae; genus Limnephilus; species Limnephilus auricula. The sequence goes on from OX638388.1 coordinate 39,405,606, forward strand.
GTGGGTAGAGGAATCTGGCGGTCTATGTGTCCAGAAAAAAACAAAACCTCATCCAATGAAGCGAGCACCCCCACCAAGTTACTAAACGTAGCGAACTGCTATGAACTACGCATACCCGCGTACCAAATTGAGAATAAATTTGCTGAGTAAACCGGTTTAGCTCTAAGAATGAAAAAGGTTCCACAATTTGGGAAGAGGGTATGGTCACCACTGCCCCGGGAACCATTTATTGGAAAACCAACACCCCTGCCATAGTTTAACCTATTTAGTTCGTTTCGTTCGGTGACTTAGCAGGGGCATTCGGGTTCATGCGTTTGCCCACCTACTGCATGCCGGTCCGGATCGGGAAAAACTGGTTATGGGAGAACTTTGGCGTCTCCCGTCAACCTATCTCGACACATCGCCTTACAGCGGAGTGTGAGGAATGTACTCGTATTCATACGTTTGTACCCCCTAGACCCCAGATTCCTAACCATCCCACACATCTTTTACCTTCCCAGAACTTCCTAATTAAAAAATAAAATAAAATAATAATAAAACCGATCGGTATTATTTTTGTTCTTTCAACTAAAATCTTATTTTTATTTTATCTATAACATTTTTTTAATCTAAATATACTTCAAAGAACTTATTTAAACTTTAAATTAGAAGGGTTTCGTTGTGAATTTCTGGAAGAAAACCAATTACGCAAGTTATTTTTAAATCAACTCCTACTTATGTCAAATGAAGTTCTTCGTTGACATTCAATCAATTATGTCAGGGCTTCAGCCTTTTCCAACTATAGTTTTTAATGGAATGTTAAAGAAAATTGAGTTCAAGTTTAGTTTTAAACACATATAAATACATATTAACTATATAATACTTTATTATTTGAGTACCACACAAACTGAGACTATGACAACCCTGATTGGGGTATGTTGTGAGGCTGAAGGAAGTTAAAAATGGCAGGGAGATAAGGAAGAGGAATGTGGGGAAGTACCTGGCTGTTCAGATCCGGTCATCAAATGCGGGTAAAGCCATTTCAAGCAACGTTTTGTCTGGAGTCCCAAAATACCAACTTCCCCGTTTTAACAAAGGGATTGCAAAAATTTAGAGACCTGACGTCAGGTGGGAATGCTGAATAATTTCTACTGGTATTGCAATGAAAGATGCTCCAAGGAACAAGCGTCATTTATCCCTTTGACACTGTTAGTTGGGAAACACACCAAAGTGCGTCCAACCTATGTATACGGTTGACATTATTTGTGGCATGAAAACGGGTAGTTTTTTTAACTCGTTCTTGAGTTCAACACATCGGCTGTGTAAGGATTTGCTGGCATCTGTGTATCCTCCATCCTGCACTGCTCTCTTTAAGACCCAATTTCACTCATCTCTCCCCACCACACAGCATCCCCAAAGATGACATAGGTCCTAAGAAAAAGTATTTTCGTCAGAACCCCCTGTATGAAGTAAATTTTGAAAAATATATATTTGAAAACGCGAAGATGAAAAATATATAGGAGATAAAGTATTTTTCTAATTGTAATTTGTTTTTTTTTTCAGAGGGGGACCAGAAACTTCAGTGACCACACTCGGAAATGGAAATCTTCCACTTCACTTCAGTAACGACATCGTTTGCAGCAAAATGTGAACATTTTGAACAAGTGTTTGTTTAAATTATTAGTGCTTATTTTCTTACATTATATTGTGAATAAAAAAACATATTAATATTGTGTGCTACTTTATTTATTTGTGTTTTAAATATAAACAATACATGGCCAATATATCATAATATAAACAAAAAATCAATAAAATAGCGCGTATCCGTCCTAGATACGTGATAGCTATAACATTTGAAAAAAAAAAAATTAATTAATAAAAAAATAATCACTCAATTTGGTTGGGTATTTATTGTCTTTACTTATTATATGTACTCCAATTCAAATGTTTTTTACGAGAAATATCGCGCTGCCGTTCCTCGTACGTAAATTGAAATAATTTTAAACATGGCTAAGTGTATCTGAGAAAGGGGATTTATTTCAAACGAAACTTTATATTATATCAACAAAAATACTCATTTCCGTTGTGTGTGTTCTGCCTAACTCTGGTTCAATGAATTCTGGCACTCGGATTTCTTTTCAATTTAAATGTCACTTTCAAAGTTGAAACTAATTGTGTAAAGAATTTAGTCAAGCGATTAAGTACCTACCTATTATATAATATTTTAAAAAGAAAAATTATTATTTGTCATTTTCAAAATAGGAACTGATTTATCAAAAATTCGGACTATCCCCAGATTTTTGACGTGTCCGACGTGTCCGTGCTTGTCATCAAAAATACAAATTTCGGTTGTGTCTGTCCTTTGAAACTCCTTTCAATGAACACTGGAACTCAGATTTGCTTTGAATTTAAATGGCATTTAAAAAATGAAACCGATTGTTTGAAGAATTAAAAAAAATATATGTACATAACTAACCGATATATGCGATATTTTTTGCCATTTATTTTCAACATTGAAACTGGTATGTCAAGAATTCAGAGAAGCGAAAAACCTGCCTATAAATAATTACTACCTACATTTTAGTGAAAAAGAATTCTTGATCATTATTCTGGCATGATCTAAATATTAACCTTTAGTTTTTGAATAACTTAACTTAAACTCCAATGGTAATGTTTAAACATTGAAGACAAAATTAGCGACCCTCAAACAAAAATTTGAAAAGCATATTCCATAAAAATTTTCGGTTGCATCTAGGAATTCAATCCAATCATATTTTTCTGATTTTTTTGAGAGTCGCATGGTGACTTCAATAATTAAAAATCCTTCAACTATGTTATCCGGCGATTTTTCCGCGCTAGTAGATAGGTACAGGTATAAATAAAAATAAAACAGATTCATTCACTTCTATTATTGAAAATATCCAGTGTACTCTTTATATTTTTTCTTCTAAATCACGTTTTAAAAACGCGTTAATTACGAATAAGTTCGCATATTGTAAAGAGAGAAACTAATTTTGAAAAAACAATATTATACGAAACAGTAAAATTGCTATCATTTGTAAAACATACGACGCATTATGTATATCGATAAAAAATATTATTATGTTTAGGTAATTAGTCGTAAGGTTTATCGCAATGTTTTATATGCCTTTATTGAATTTGCTGTGTTTTAGGATTAAGTGTATACTAATAATTTATTTGACAAAGATAATTATTATACCATGAAATTGGTAGGCTATAATACTAATTAATGTAAAGTGATGGTGCAAGTGTTTCATACTCACGTAATAAATACTAAATGAGGGGTGTATTTGCAAAACTGTCTTATTAAAAAAAATTATGTAATTTGTCCTGTGATTGCAATATTTTTCTAAATACATTTCTACATAGCATTTTTGCAATATGATAATTTAAAAGCTACGTATTCACGTAGATAAATAACTTTTAAAATGACTGTTTCTTGCAAACTTGTCTTATTCCTTACAATGTTACTATCAAAACTGCCCTGTTCCATTTTCAACAAAGCATTTGTGGGGCTTAAAAGCAAAAACGCCACTCTCCATAAATTAAGAAATTGAGCTATAAATGCTAATATATGCGCAATGTAGCCAATGTAGTCCGTAGCTACAACATGGTTTTTGAGATTCTTAGAAAAATCAACCGCAAATCATGGAAAAATCGAAATGAAAATAGGGTTTGGATGATTACCACTGTCCACAGCGATTAACAAGCAAAATAACCACTCTCCACAAAAGCCAATCACAAGCCTGAATTCAAAATAAATTCAACATGACTAACGAACGCATTATTACAAAATATTTTATTATAATATTTCTCTTTGAATTATACTTTTTAAGATTTTATCAAAAAATCACACGAAAAATGCGAAGTATTATTCGATTGGATTTTTGTCATTTACAGAAAACAGTACTTTTGGAGAGTGGCGTTTTTGCTTCTAAGGCCCTCCTCATTTGGTCACGTGACAAAATGGCCGCCAAGTTTATTTAAATTAATGTTGCTGTCAGTTGTCTTATATGCAGTCTCAAAATCAGCCTTTTCCGAAACAGTTGGTTGCAAAACAGGATTATTTCAAGATTGTCTTGCAAAGCAGACTTTATTCCAGACCAATTATAAATTATTTTTTTTTAAATTTGATTTTATTTTATAATTTTAGTAATATCCATTACAACAACAAAAACACAGATATAACATTTTTGACACCTCTATCAGTATTTTACGATTTTCCAACAAAACGTTAAAGTGGAATTAGTCAATTTTACAAAAATATCCCTCATATACAGTCCTATAGAATGAATAGGTTATGCCAAGAGTAGTTTTGACTTTTCATTCTATTAACATTATATCACAGCGCGGAAGAGGGGCAATATTTGTAAGATTTTATTTTTATTTTAAACATACACAAAATTTTTAAGTGAACGTTTCTGATTGTATTTGAAATAACGTATTACGGATTGACAATATTAAATACCAAATTTTTATTATCACAGAGAATGATTTCACAAAAAAGCTATTTTGGTTCCATGATTTTAATATGCAGAACGCGAAAATTTCTGTTAAACCTATTTATGGTATGTACAAAAATATTTCCATATAATAAAACTTTCTATGGTTTAAAGTGTTTTAGCAGGTACCCGAAAGATTTGAACTAGCGACCTTTAACTGGATTGTTGTCGCGTAAGTGCGAACATGTGTAAAAATCCTGTATAAATAAATAAATGAATTGTGAGCAAATTTGAGGTGAAAATGGATGTCATTTTTAATATCTGATGATTAAAATAAAAAAATAAAAAAACTATCAAACGTCGCCACTGATGACATTGTCGTGCATCGCAGCGAATACCGTGATGCGTGCTCTATCTCATATGTACTGTGCTGCTGGGAAGAGATGGAGTGAGTATCAAGTGATCCGCTAGGTTGTAGCTAGTGATAGATTTTTTTGTTGGGTTTGTTTGCAAAATGACATCTAAAAATTTCCATCTGCAAAATGACATCAACATTTTTACTCCAGATAATACTCTCGTGTTGATACACTCTATATTATTATCTTCTCATCTACCAAAAAGTATATTAGTGAAGTCAAATGAATTAATAATAATAATTTTGTCTTTATTTCAGCTGAACTTTCAGCGGTATGTGCAATACTCTACCGGCCATATAAAATTTTACATAGTTCTAAATTGTATATAAAAATAAATCGAATAAAATGATTAACACGTTAGGACTTGAATTATGGTGGTTTGAGGAAAATTCTTCATCTATGGTGTATCCATTATTATAAAAAAACTCTTGTTTTGTATTAGATTTATGTTTTTATTAATCCTGTAGCTAAAACATTAAAATAATATTTTTTTTTATATTTGTGTATCTATCTGTAGTGAGGGAGAATTTGGCATACCTTGTAAAGAATATTCTGAATATTTTTATATTGTGACTTATTTTCCTTTTCTCAATTGATATGTGTATACTGCAGGCCAAAATATTAATAATTTAATTTATAGGTATAAGTCAGCATTAAAAATACCATATAAAATATTATTAAATACCTATTATACCGATATCCGAGTATCCGAAAGTCAATTTTAAAAAATTTGCATGAACAATTTTTTTTAACTCATTTTCAATATAAACATGTAGGCCATATAATATTTCTCTCGACCTAACATGTATATTTTTAAAGTAATTATCTATAGTATTAAGTTATTTTATAGCTTTGTAAATTGCTATTGGAGTGATATTTCACAAATATTGTTTTTTTTTTAAATCATTAGTTCTGGAGTTTTAAATTTTATCGGCTTTTCCGGATTTTGGTTTTTGGGATATTGTTTTGCCCAGATATTTTTATTGGCTTTCGCGTATTTTAAATCTTTTTTTAAGTTAGAGATTTTTTAAGGGGAACGGCTGTGCAGTCTTTTTCATACAAAACTTAAATTTGGACTTAAGGCCGAAGTAAACCAACCTAACTACTTTTATTTTTTTTATGTGAATACCAATACAATAGTCCAATACAATACCACACAATAGTCCCAACTGCTCCCATATGGAGCCAGTGAGACCATGGCATTTTCCATTGGGGTACGTTGTGCGGCTGTATGTTGTGGGGAAGGGAAAGAGATGGGAAGAGGAAGGTGGGGAAGTACCTGGCTACTCAGATCTGGTCACCTGGACCTTCGGATTGCGTGTCGAGAGTCTTACCCCTCGATTTCGGAGGATGAATAATATTTTTTTTTCAAAAGTTGTAACAATTATCTAATACGGATATATTCTACTTTTTTTATTTGGGTCTTAAATTTAAAAAAAAATAAGCGATTTAAGAGTTAATTTTTGAGGCAACTTTAGCAATTATTTGTGAGTTATTGAAAATTACTGAAAAAATTATTTTACTTTATTTACTGTGAAAAAAATGATGATATATGAATTAATTTTAAAAAAAAAATAAGGCGAAGCATTTCGATTGGCGTAAATTAAAATAACGAATGATCGATTTACATTGGAACACTAATATCGTACATAAATAAAATTTTCTAGCCAAATCGATGATTTTTTTCATTATATTAATTAATACATTAGATGAAGCAAGATTATTTTATTATAATTAACTCACAAAAAATGCCAAAGTTGCAAAATTGAATTCCTTTGGCCTAAATTACATAATTAAAAATATAATAAATAAATAAAAGAGCACATATCCGTATAAGATATTGGCAATAACCTTGGATTAAAAAAAATAATTATTAGGTATTATAATTTTTAGGTATTTTGACCTCAAATCCAAATTTAAGATTTGTATGAAAAAAGTGGCCAGGCGTTCCTCTTAATTTTTAGTTTAGTGCTATTTTGCATGAATGTCAATATTATTAAAGCTTTCAAAAATATTAAATGTTACCATTATTTCAAATAAATAATACTGTAATTAATTATTTGTTATTAAGTGTACATTAAGAAAGCGGGATTTTACGCTTAGTAATTTAAAATGTAAATAAAAAATATTTTAACTTTATTAGGTTAAGTTCACAAATCTTTAATATTTTGAAATATCTATTTGTAAATTATTGCATAGGTTTTGAAAAATAAATCGAATTTTTGTAAATAGCTGAAAAACAACTAGGTACGAATAAAGAGTTCATAGAATATTTTTAATACTTTGTTTTACTTTATATTTAAATGTGAATACTGCTTACGACTTGAACTACCCGAGGTAGTGAACTATGGCAACCCCGATTAAGGTATGATGTGAGGCTGAAGGAGATGGCGAGGGAAAAGTTCTTCTGTTTGAGAAGCGGGTATGGACACCGCAACCCGTGATATATTGGTTAGCTGCGATTGGTGACTTAGCAGAGGCGCGCAGTTACATGTGAGTGATGTTTGGCCAGGTCTTGGCGGCGGATATGTCTGCCCATCAATTGCGTGCCGGATCGAATCAAGAGAGGCCTCTCCAGCTGGATTTTCTAGAAACCGGAATTTAATTGGACTACATCGCTTGCACCGCAGTAGGAGGGACGGGGTTCACGGCGAGTTCATCGAAAACGAGTTCATCGAAAACAAATTTTGTATGAACTTTTTTTCTAAAACCTAACCTAACCTAACCTAACCTCTCGTTGGTCGATAAATTTGCTTTTGATGAATTTATTTTCGATGAACTCGTTGGTTACCGAAAGACAGATACACACGTACGTCACTCCGTGACACACTAATCCCCAGATTCTTACCCAAAACCTCCTCTCCTTTTTTTCCTTAAAAACCCTCCACTTTTCCTTAAAATGCCCAAAGATGACACAGGCCCTTAGAGACATTATTTTTCTCAAAGCTTCCTGTGAGGAGCTAATATAATATAAAAACATATCTGTTGAATGCGGGAAAGTGGGGTGGCTATTTGTAGCTGGACACCAAACACGGCTAAAGCCATTTCAAGCAACTAAGCAACATTTCGATTTTTTATGGTGGTCTTTCAACATGGCTATACAGAGAGTATTTGCCGTTCTAAAAAAGTGCCGCAATAATACAATATAATTATTGGCATATTCACCGTTGAAGATATTAACCACGCATTATGTAATGTGATATCGGCATTTTGGGATTTGAACCCACCACCTCCAGTTTCGTAGCCAAAGATAGAAACCACTTAATCGCGTTGTGTTTCCGATACATTTTTGGGGATGAAAATATTTGGGAGTTTAAAAGAGATGAAGGAGTCAGGATGGATTTCGAAATTCAAAAGTTTTCTTGAAAATAGCAGTAGAGCGTTATTTAATATCAGTGGGATAGACAAACATTCAAACAGAAGGGAATATTTTGAGAACTAAGAATTTTTTTTTATCTGAATAATAGTTATAAGTGTAGTATGACTTTCGTAATTTAAAAAAATAAAAGCATGATAACACATAAAACTAAAAGAAATAATTAACCTTTTTCAAAAATAATTGAACAAATTTGTGATATGATTGATGATAATACTTATTCGACATGAAAAATTTCATGAAATAACTGGTGAAAACAAGCTACCGTCCAGACATCTATGAAATATTCTGCAAACCTATTTGATTTTTAAAAGGCTTATTCCAATGCTTTTGTTTCCTCGAGAGTAAAATTATAACTCACTGCGTAAATAAATATTATGGTTCACGATATAATTATAAATATTACTATTAGTTCCTCGAAAAATTAAAATAAATAAATACATTTTTAAAAACCCAACCCAACAAATAGGTACTCTGGTTTTTGGCTAGGTTATTTTATCACAATTTTAATATGGTTGGTACTTCCGACAAAAATGTTTTATCAGATTAAACATGGTGTCAATTCTAACGACAAATTCAACTTTCTAAAGTTTTTCAAATATTTATTTTATTCCATGTTTTTTTACGGATTCCAAGGAAAATAGTAGTTTTTTGTAGTATTCAAGTTGAAACGAAGTGTGTTATTTCAATAGTTTATGCTTTTGAAGTAAAATTTTACCGGAAAGTCCACAGAAAGCATGACATCATATGAAATTTTCTATAGAAAATACTAAAAAAATACCTTAAAACACCTTTTTAAGAGCTTTGGTAAAAGTCCGCCAGATTACCCTCATATTTTTTTCAAAATTATTTTAACCTTTTCTAAAACATTTATTATAAAGTACTATTATTATATTACAATAAGCGAGTATTATAATGAGTATATTTTAATTAATTTAATACAAGTCAAATGTATACGATCTCCTATTCTAAAAATAATAATTCGTTTGGAATTTTAGTGAATTCTGAGAGAAGAGGTAGTCTTACATTTTCTTCAGCATTTATTTCTGCACCATCTGGTGGAAAATTTTCCAACTAGTTGAATTTTTTTGGTCGCTTCAATCCCAGAGAAAATTTTATCCCTTCATAGAAGGCTTTTGATAGGAAGTTATTTTCCTACATAATGTTGATAATTTAAGCTCATACAGATGGTCATATACTTTTTTTTTGTCATATACTTTTTCAGATAGTCATCATTGGGGATAGATAGTGGGAGGCTCTTTTTTATGGAAAGGAAGGAGAGGAAGTTCTGGGAAGGAAAAATATGTGAGAGGTGGGTAGGAATCTGGGGGTCAGTGTATCCAGGAGTGCCGGACATATGAATCCATTCCTCCCACCGAGAGATTCCGAGTTTGGAGATCAAAAGCTTTTCCTCAACGAGTCTCTCCCGATCCGGCCAACCACGCAGAAGGGGGTCTATCACATCCGGTAGGAATTTAGGGGTCAATGTGTCCAAAAGGGATGGATGCTTGAATCCATCCATCCCAGTGTGGTGCAAGGCGATTGTTCGAGATAGTCCAGTTGAGTCAAAAGGTCTACCTCAGTGTTTCCCGATCCGGCCAGCTACGCAGTCAGTGAGCAAACGCATCCGCCGCCTAGACCTGTACAAACCTCACCCCACGAACCCAGGCATCTCTATTAAGTCACCAATCGTGGCGAACCACTTTGGGAAACCTATGGCAGGGGTGTAGAGACATCCCGTTGAACTGCGAAATAAAATTATTATTTGCAGCAGATAAAACTTATTGAGAGATAAAACTCAAGCTCCATAATATTTTATAGTGAAACGGTCAGCAATTTATTACATGTGGTAGTGAAAAACTTTTAACAATTATTATAAGCAATAATTATTAGCCTGAAACACTCATCCATATTGAAAGAATCTTCCGAGAAAAGATACATATCGCCGACGGGACTCGAACCCGCACCCTTTTGATTGCCGGTCAAGTGATCTACCATTAAGCTACGGCGGGATACCTCCTACCCGCCAAATGAGTGTAATAAGCAGTAATTGTTGAAAGAAACACTAGGTATATATTGAATCATTTGGCTGGTAGGAGGTATCCCGCCGTAGCTTAATGGTAGAGCACTTGACCGGCAATCAAAAGGGTGCGGGTTCGAGTCCCGTCGGCGATATGTATCTTTTCTCGGAAGATTCTTTCAATATGGATGAGTGTTTCAGGCTAATAATTATTGCTTATAATAATTGTTACTCTTTGTGCTATGCATAAAAAATCTTGTCTTAAACATTAGTTTATCAATTAAAAAATAATAAAAACTTTTAAATCTAAAATCAGCAGTAATATAAAGGTGGTTTTTAATGGTGACTAATAGTCGAATCAACATGCTAGTTAATGATTTTTTTGTACGTAACACAACCGATAGCTCATTTATTCTAGATCACATGTCCGCAAAAATTTGGCTTTGACTCTCTGTTCCAGCATAGTATTTTCTATCTCTAAATTTTTATCTTTTTGACTTGTCAATGCTTGCTGGGTTTAGCTTCAAATATTAGCTAGGCTAGGAATTATGGATCTAGAAGTTGTTGAAGACTCATCATGTTATTCATTTGATGGAAGAGCTTCTGAAGTCTGACTTGCTTGTTCTTCTTCGATATCTGAAGGCTCAACCTGGAAATCACTCCCCACATTAACCTAATTATTAGACAAAATGACGAGTGCCTCAAAAACAAAAGAACTAGAGAGACAGAGATTTTAATTAATATTAGGTCATTACATATGAAATTGTTGTTTTGCCGTACTGGCAACTTTGATCTCAAATATCTTCTCTTTGGTTAGGACTTCCAAATTCAAATTTATACAGCTATTTACTCATGTATTTGTGTTTCGAAAATTATAATTCATTTGTTTTTTCCTTAATTGTTTTTTTTTTTAATTTGGGTCACTTAGTTTACAAAATGGAAAACTCGAAATATCGCGTTATTTACGAGTACGAGTTCCACCGTGGCACCAGTGCTGCAGAAACGGCTCAAAAAATTAATGATGTGTATGGCGACGTTGCCGCAAAAGAAAACGCAGTGCGTTTTTGGTTCCAACGATTTCGTTCTGGAAATTTCGACCTGCAGAACAAGCCCCGTGGACGGCTGGAGACCAAAGTTGATAATGAAGAATTGAAGGCTGTTGTGGAAGCTGCAGGCTGCGGTGTGAGCGATAAAACATTTTAATCTACTTGAAACAAATTGGAAGCGCTCATCGCAATGGCTGAACCCTGCCTAACCAGCAAAACCATGCCCCAAGCGAAAATTGACTCCAAAAAAGTTACTTGTGAGCGTTTGGTGACGCAAAGAAAAAAACAATTAAGGAAAAAACAAATGAATTATAATTTTCGAAACACAAATACATGAGTAAATAGCTGTATAAATTTGAATTTGGAAGTCCTAACCAAAGAGAAGATATTTGAGATCAAAGTTGCCAGTACGGCAAAACACAAATTTCATATGTAATGAGTAATGACCTAATATTAGTCATTATGCGACCGTTACATACCATAGGGTTATGATCATGAATAAAATGTGATATCATTAATATTAAAAAAAAATTACCTACTTACTTTACTTTTGTGATTGGGCCTCATAGAAGGGTTGCATTTTTTTATGTTATGAGCACTCATTGATTTATAAGTTGGTGAGACCATTCTACGTATTCCTAATTGATATACATATATTGATGGTAATAATCTATTGTTGATAATATTTTTATGTTGGTAGTCAGGAAGCGGCACTTGTAGCATAACCTTGAACCTAAAACAGTGTCGATAAACGTCATATTGCAAAGTCAATAGTCTTATTACTATTTTCCTGATATAACACTAATGAGAGACCCAATCTCAAATATACTTTGAAAATAGCCCGCATAATTGACGCATCATTAAAATGTATTTACAAATAACATTCCGTCAAGCGATTATGTTCATAGTATTTAGTGTAGGCCGCCAACGTTATAATAATAAACAGTCTAAAGCTATTAATGTGCAAACAATATGGTTGTTGAACTCGTAGCCTTTATAACGGGAGCTTTATCATGCCCGCAGCTTTAAATTTAAGCTTGCTAGACAGTAATAAGCTCGTTTATGAAAGTCCGGGAATGACTTTGAAAACCTTACAAAGAAATATACCGCATATGATTCCGAAGCTTGAAGAATGTTTTTAATAAATAGAGAGAGAGAGAGACGAAGGAGAGGGAGAAAATTATGAACCTGACTACGATCAAACTGTTTTTTTCGCAAATCAGGGGATTTGGGAATTATTTCAATTTGAGAGGCGGGAATGGGTACCGCTGCTTCGGTAACCATTTATTGGATAACAAACACCCCTGCCATAGGTAGGTAACCCCAAGTGCTTCGCTACGTTTGATGACTTAGCAGGGGTGTCCGGCTTCATACCAATACGTTTGCCCATCTATTTTGTCGAGAGGTAAGGCTCACGACTCTCAATCCGAAGGTGGTGGGTTTGAACTTGGCGTGCATAAATAAATGTTAAGCCATAGTCTCACTGGTTCCAAGCGATTGCGAGCAGTTGGGACTCTTGTGTATTGTATTAAAAAAATCAACTTGTAATTAAATACAAAAATAATCTTTTGAAGTCTACGCTAACGATTGAGTTTCTAGGCGTAATTTTTTTTGGTACCGTAGTTTTTTTTCAATCTATTTTAGGTGTTCGCTGCTGAAATATTTTACTTCTAAAAACTAGAAAAATTTTAAAAAGTGAATTTAATTTCAAATTTATTGGCTTGTAATTTCCTCCCACTTCTCTGGTTTTCTGAATCGCTTTTAAATCAAATGACAGCTGATTTGTATCGTCGAATTCATATAAACTAATTTGCAAACGATGTGGATGAAAAAAACACATTTTATTTTTTTATTGGTCGATATACCTATTTTTATAAATATTTCGCATGAGAGTCACCGCAGTTTTTTTACTGTAAAAAATGTTAAAAACAAAAATCGTTTAAAAATATTCGAATATGTGGTAAACTTTTACATGCGTGAAAGTAATTTTAAACGTGAAAATTCTATCTTTTGACGAAAAATGAAAATGTTTGGTGAAAAACGATTTTTTTTTATTATTGACCTGTTTGATTTTTATTTTTAAAACCATTTTGCCCACACATGAAATTCTAATATGTGGTTTTGTAAATATTTGACGAGGAATACGCAATTACAAGGATGATGCGAATACAAGAGTATTAAAAATAGATGTATAATCGACAAACGAGGGTTATTCTGACCTACGGAAACAAATTTTAACTTGTATAAATTGGACATATATCGTTTAAATTTTATGTTAGTTTGCAAAATCACTTATACAAAAATAATACTTAGATGATTTGTAAAGCACCATCTTTGTGACAACTCAGCTCAAGGGCTCACAATAAAAATATAATGCCTTCAATTTGTGTGGATCGCGTATTATGTAAATTATTATTTGACCTTTTGTCTTTAAAATAGACGCACTATTTATATTGTGTTATCGTTGAAATTACTGTTACAGGACAAACAAGATTAAAACTTCAAAATAATATATTATGTAGTGTTCGTCTTTGGTAAAAAACTGGTTTTATGTTAAAAAGAGTAATGAAAAATGAAGTCAGTGGTACAACCTGTAAAACAAAACATTTTGATAATTTTCTATTAAATAGCTTAATTAAGTCATTTTAATCTAAATATATTTTTAATTTATTTTTTATTGATGCCCTAGGACTTCTACGATTATAAATTAGGTTTAAAAAAAAAAAGGATACAAAAACTAACTTTAAAGAATCCTTAAAGTGTATAGGTACATGATTAATAAAAAAAGAAAAATATTGGGAATTCTTAACCATACGCATAAATTATTATTATTACTCGTTAGTTACACCAACTAAAAGTGTTGACAAAATGCATTAATTATATTCTACCTTACTTCTAACCAGAGATGTGTATAATAATTTAATGGTTTTTAGGTTTTTAAAGTCTTTACTATCGTATTAAAAAAATTGCATAAAATCAATAATGCTTTCACACAAACAAAGAATTTAATTCTGTTAACCATAAATTGTAAGTAATTTCAGGTTTCAATTAAATGCTCGGCAATAGCCGATTTGTCAGTATGGCCTGGTTTACATGCTAAAAAGTGTTCTGATATCCTTTTGGAGAATCTTGGGGGCGGTATTTTATGGCTACATCGCAACTAAACGCAGAAAACCATTTAAAATATACTGTAATACCCGCTTTTACTACATCTTCATACATAATCACACAATTCATCACAATAGATTACATATCTGCCCTGATGATTGACGCTGAAACCCTGTCCGTAACGTTGGCTAAATAAGAAGGTAGCGTAACACGGCATAACACCCCGAAAACAAATTATAATAATACTATTGGGTGTGAAAATTTTAAATCATATCGTCAGTGAGGCGGCTTTTATACATATACATATACATATAATATATTTTTTAATACATTTTAAAATGGGCTTTTTGTGATGTTTTCAAAACAATAAAAATTTAATCAAATACAATATAATCCTCCTAATAGTATAATAAAACAAATTTAAAACTTTTTCCACTTTTAATTCCAAATTAAAAGTGGAAAAAGTTTTAAATTTGTTTTATTATACTATTATAATGGAATTCCACCACGAATTATCAGTTTCAAAAATAGAAATATTAAAAAATCCTCCTATATTTTTTGAACGAAAAAAATCTACTAATATACGAGTAATTATCAAAAAACTTTT
This sequence comes from Limnephilus auricula, assembly GCA_951813805.1. NCBI lineage: Eukaryota > Metazoa > Arthropoda > Insecta > Trichoptera > Limnephilidae > Limnephilus > Limnephilus auricula. The sequence continues at coordinate 39,420,621 of OX638388.1, forward strand.
CATTTGCTCTCGCCTGTTTTATTTTGAACCCGTAACCTCTGACTCTGCGTATCATCAACTAAGAAGCTTACCGATTTATAGTGAATCTATGAAATGTAACCAAAATACCCGCAAGATATAATATGTTATAGAGAAAGACATCTGAACTCAGGAATTGCTTACAAAATGGATCTTCTGCCTGATAAATTAATAATCGCAAAATTATTAAAATACGATGATATTATACAATAAATCTCCTTTATGAAAAAATTTAAAAAAATCTAATTTTAATGATCTAGTCCGGAAAAAAATGATAATTCCAATTATAAAAGAAAAGTAAAATCATGCTTTTTTTGACTGACACGACAAAAACAATGCTTTTTAGAATATTAAGTACCTCCCTGGATGAAGAATGTTTGAAAAAAATAATTTTCATTGAATAAATTACGTTTCTTTGGACAAAATATATAATTCCTTTTTTGAAAATAAAATAAAAATTACATTAACTTAGTATACTTCATTATTATATATATATATATATATATATATATATACTAGCTGATACCCGGCTTGCGTTGCTATGTCACTTAAATAAATAAATTGTTTCTCCCTGCGTGTCCTTTCCCATTCATCCCCGTTTTCCCACTCTTCCCCACCCTCGCCCCTTCACCGCGAGCATTCCCTTTTCACCTTCTCCGCCTTCCCCCCCCCCCCCCCTCCGTCCTGCCTCCCGCGAACCACCCCTCTTTCATTTCACTCTGCCCATCCTGGATTGCCCCCCCTCCCGCCTTTTTATCTGCCGCTAAACTCAATAAAATACACATTAATTTTTCAAATAACTCGCGTGTACCCTATTGAAATATTTTTTTGCAAATTTCATAACTCCAGAACTCACCAGTATAGAAATATTGCTGTATAAAAACCTTCACGGGGCATGTATACAACAACTCACCAATTTTTAATTGCAATCGGCTGAATAGTGTAGGAAATATATCTAAATATATCAAACGCACTAACTGTCAAACGTATGAAGTTAAAATGGTTGTTAAGTTTTCTGAAATTTTTCATTTTTCTGTGCAATTTTCTTAATTTTTCTTTCCGTAAAAACCTTCTACAAATTATTAGAAAACTTTAAAAAAAAGATGAATGAAATAGGTAAAGTCGTTCTGAAGTTATGGCGTGAACAAGGGAAACAGGGATTCATTTATATATATATATAGATTATAAAGCACTCTTGAGATGGTTTTCACAAAAATTAATGCATTTAATAATTAAGGCATTCGGGCACCTGCTTTCAAATCTAATCATTTCGAAGAAAATGATAGTTTGTAACTAATTACAGAACAAAAATTGGAAACACCCTTTTTTGGACGCGAGTTCCATACTTTTCATAGCGTAGTGCGTAGATATATTTCTTTGAACATGAGAATTCATTCACCAGATAATCTCTTTGTTTGAGCCTTCCCACACTCGTAGCAGTAGAGCGTAGAGTCGTAGAGCCGGCTGACAATCGTAGCGGAGAGTATAATCTTCTTCAGTTTTGAACGCGCTTTCATCGTGTATAGTCGTACGCGAACTTTTGCTACTTCGGCGAGGCTCACGAAGGACTTACCCGAATTCGAGTTAGTTTGTTTAAGTGATACAGTTGTTTGTGGAACATTTCTAATTAAGTAATAAATCACAAATAAATGTAATACTATTATTCGTTCATGCATATTACAAGTGACGTTTAAAAATTGAATGTGTGTGATAGTACATACAAATATCCAAACTTTCACAAATTATTGTGAAATCTTTATAAATAACTTTAAAAAGTTTTCCGGGAAGTAATACAATGATTTTTTAATAAAAATAATATATTTGTGCAAATGTGAAACTAGATTTTATAATTTGAATAATATTTTTTATTAATTCATCAATTTTTAGGATAAAAGTTAATTAGGATCTGGATAATTTACGAAATAAGGTATGTTTGTTGTTATTAATTAATTTTGAGTTACAAAAGGATACTTTTTTATTTCCTACGTATAATTTTTGTTATTGTTTAATTTCGAAGAGATTTTGTCATGATAGTGTTCTCTCCGGGGAAGTTTAATACCATATACATTATATAACTAAAACTATTAAATAATATGTAATAAATGTTATCCATTTTAACCCCATAATATCAATATTTTGGATTTATATTTAGTACAATATCTATTTTTTTATATGAGGCTGAAGAAAGTGGAGAGGGGAAAGAGATGGGGAAGAGAGAAGCGGGAACGTACCTGGCTATTCAGATCTACTGACTGGATCGACTGACTACAGAGTTGACAAACAATTGGATTTTTTTTTCATCTTTGTCCTTTTTAAATTATTTGCATAATACAAATCAAAACATGGTCACCCTACATGTTTACTCCAATATGGAACCAAAAACGCACTGTGTTTTCTTTTGCGGCACCGTCATCATACACATCATTAATCCTTCGAGCCGTTTCTGCAGCATTGATGCCACGTTGGGACTCGTACTCGTAAATAACGCGATATTTCAAGTTTTCCATTTTGTAAACTAATTGACGCAAAGAAAAAAAACAATTAAAGAAAAAACAAATGAATTATAATTTTCGAAATATAAATACATGAGTAAATAGCTGTATAAATTTGAATTTGGAATTCCTAACTAAAGAGAAGATATTTGAGATCAAAGTTTCTAGTACGGCAAAACGCCAATTTCATATGTAATGACCTAATATTATTAACCTCAATACTGACTTGTCCTAGTGAGGTTAAAATCTGAAATGACAATACCATGTAAAGAAGCAAAATTCAATTTATTTAATAAATATCGTTAACTCAAAAATAAATTCCAAAATTGTCTCTAAACCATGAATAATTGATTTCTTTAATGGCCTCTATTTATAATTTCAAACACAAATCAATAAAGTAGCACGTATCTAATAATAATAATAAAAATAATTGAATAATTTGTAGAGCGCCGTTTTTTGTGAGAAGTCACCTCAAAGGCGCTGTACATTTTATTATGACTTCTTAGGCTCTATCTAGTACTATTATTTACAAATAGATACAGAACACATACTTACCTGGCAGGTAACTCCCGATAAACATACTTTACTTAGAAAGTTTATGCTTGGAAGAGATACAACTTTGCACGCGGAGGACACTATATTTAAAACATTGGACATTGCATTATTTTACATTTGCTACACCATCACTTTTCGAATTACATTTATTAGAAGATTTCTGACAAAAATGGAGTTAATAAATTGAAGTTATTTTGAAAGACTTGAGAATTTATGACTCTTTAGGACTGGAGAAATTGTATGATTTTGGATTTTGAGATTAGATGCACAAATAAGAAGTTGTTAACATTTTTATGCAATTAGTTATTTACTATGTCGCGGGCTGAGAAGGTGAAGGTAACGGTTTTTGATTTATGGATACGACTGTCTAAAAAAGTGAGTTTCAGGTTTAGCTCTAAATTCCGCCGAGTTTGTAATTATTCTTAAATCACGTGGCAGTCCATTTCAGGCTTTAGGTCCTGACACTCCGAAAGCACGCTCACTGAACTTAGTATGTACTAGATATTTGCTATAACTTTTGATAATAAAACAATTATTCAGTTTGGTTTGGTATTTTGGTATTTTTTTTTTTTAATAGAGAAACCTCACAAGAGTCCCAACTGCTCCCTTCTGGAGCCAATCAGACTATGGCATCCCCAATTGGAGTATGTTGTGAGGCTGAAGGTAAGTGGGGAAGGGATGGAGATTGGAAGAGGAAGGCGGGAAAGTACCTGGCTATTCAGATCTAGTCACTAAACACAGCTAAAGCCATTATTAAGCAACGTTTCAATTTTGAATGGTGGTCTTACACCAGGGCGATACTAAGAGTATCTTCCACTCTGGAACGTGCCGCAAATATAACATTTATTATTTTTATTAATTAATTGTGAAATAACACAAAATAATCAAATAAAATTTATTTGCGCACGCCGGGTTCGAACCCGCGACCTTCCGAATGGGAGTCAAGTGTCTTACCACTCGACCACGGTGATCTCTAAAATCCAAAAAAAAGTTTTGTATGAAAAAGGCCCTGCGGCACTTCCTCTTAACATTACTGTTCCTTCGTCCATCTTACATCATCCATGAATAAATCGTATCGCTTCACCAAATCACGAAAATAGATGATTTTATCAAACTCACTCGGACATTGTTCAATAAATAAGGTTCCTAAAAGCAAAAAAAATTGTCCCCAATGAAATCACAAATAATTGTATTATTTATAATTCATTTTCTGCTACTTTATTGATAAGCTGTAAAATGAATTGGCGCTCAAATCGGTATAACTTTTCTATTGATTAGCTTCGTACAGCTGGGCCACACAACGCACTTGAGCCGTTCCCAACTATCAAGGAAGATAATACATACTTGAACATTGTTAGGAAGGATTCAAATCTCTGCAGGCGCGAGTTTTTTATTAAGTTTTAGCACAAGAGTCCCAACTGCTCCCAACCGCCTGGATCCAGTGAGACCATGGCATCCCAAATTGGGATATGTTGTGAGGCTGGTAAGGTAAGGTAAGTGGGGACGGGAAGTAAGGAATTACCTCTCTATTCAGATCTAGTCACCAAACACGGCTAAAGCCATTTCAAGGAACTTTTCAATTCTGGTTGGAGGTTTTACACTGAGAGTGGTAAAATTGGTTAATCATAATAATAATAATAATTGTATAATTTGTAGAGCGCCGTTTTTGTGAGAAATCACCTCATGGGCGCTTAAATATGTGCATATATATGGTTAAATATGTAGGTAACGTTTGGTTAGGTTATGGGCTATTTTTTTTCAATGTTCTTAATAACTTTTCAAACGCGGTGTTGAGATTACTTGTTTCTTAGTTATTATGGAACCGAAAAAGGACCTCGTTTCTTTTGCTACTTTTTTTTGTCTACTTTTAGATGGAAATGAAGAATAACGAACAAATGAATTGATTTTATTATTTTAAAATGAAAACTATTTCCATTTTGTTTTGTTGAAAGTATTTAATAAAAACAATACAAAACGTTACTTTGAAACTTTCGTGGAAAACTGGAAGAAAAGTTATTAATCAGCAGGTGAAAATAACTTGCACGTGTGGCAAGTTCAAATTCATTTTTCATGAATGATTCAAACTTCCCTCCACTCAACATAAAAACATAATACACTGTGTATTCAATTTCACTCTGGAACCTGTGGTAATTTGTTACTCTACCCTTTCTATTCAAGTCGCCCACACAGCATGTGGACAAAATATTACATTACTCTTCATCATTAACTCTTTAATGAGTTCACCCGTTGTCCACAGAATTAATGGCTAAGAAATTGGCCCTGAACACTGAATTAATTTTGTACCAAAATTGAAAAATATTCATTGGTGTACTAAATCTTATTTAACATTTAAACCATAAGTTAAATAGCATAAAAAAAAAATAATGAAGTGTAAATATGGATACAAATAACACTTTTTTCTTATATCATTGAAGAAGGAGATAACAATAATAATCTAATTTTTAAAATATGAAAATGAACAAGGCACAGAAAATAATAAAATATAATGGCTGCAACTGGGACTCGAACCCAAAACCTCACGTCTAACCGGGATATACGCATTAACCCGTTTAATCACAGGAGACCATATTTGTCCCAGCTCACATAGGTCTCACAGAAATCGTTGTTTTTCCCTTACTATCATAGTCAGAAATGTGATCTAAACGGTATTGGAAAGAGAATACAACAAACTATATATTCAAATCTAAAAGAAAACCACAAAAAAAATCAAATTTACCCCTTTCTGAAACCAAAGTTTCCGATAGCAATTTGAAAAAAAATTATGGAACTTTGTGAATTTTTCAAGAATTTTTTTTACATGTAACGAAAAAAAGTGAGGTGACAGTAAGGTTTATAATTCATTTATCTAATGAAATAAGTATGTGTTTTATTTTTTTTTCATTATCAGTAATTTTAGTTTTAAAAAAATAAATATAGAAATTTGAAAGCCTATTTCACCACCTTTCGAAAACAGATTTTAGTTTTCGAATACGTTAACAAATTTTCCATTTATTTGGATTTTATTGCAAAGCGGGAATATTTTTAGCCTCTGATGTACCCTATTATGAGACTTTCGTATTTGTCAACATCATATTTCAAATTTGAGAATTAAAAATATTATCTTCGACTAATGTTTTTTTCCAAATTATTGGCAGTTACCTTTTTCATTGGAAACAAGTATTCAAAGAATGTATTTGTTACTAAATATATCCGATTTTATTTTTATGGAACATTTATTGACTTTTTGTAAAAGTCTAAACGAATATTAATTATTTTATTAAAAAAACTTTTGAAGGTTATTCCCATCAATGTAATTAATATATCTTGAAGAAGAAGATAACAATAATAATCAAATTTTTTTAAATATGAAAATTAACAAGACACAGAAAAATAATAAAATATAATGGCTGCAACTGGTTAGACGTGAGGTTTTGGGTTCGAGTCCCAGTTGAAGCCATTATATTGTAATAATTTTATGTGTCTTGTTCATTTCCATACTTAAAAAAAATAGATTATTAAAGTTATCTTCTTCTTCAATGATATATTACATTGATGGGAATAATCTTCAAATGTTTTTCTTATAAAAAGATGAATACTTTTTCTTTTTATAAAGTTTTTTCACATTTTATTCAGAAAGATACAAAAAACATAATATTCACAATAATTCTAACATTGATTTTTTTTACATAAATTTATATTTATAACTACTAATTTAATTTGGTATGATAGTACTCAAAGTAATCAGGGACGTAAAGGGCCATTTTTCGTTTTTTTTGCATTCCCAGCGCGTTTTTGTAGTTTTATTCATGGCCCGGTGTACTGAAAAAACATATTATTGCCAATATTACGAAAAACTGGAAAACCTTTTATTGCCAATAATACGAAATGAATGCTTTATTACCCACAGAGTGTTTGACTTTAAATTTTTTTTTCTCAGATGCCCTTTTTGGGCTTGTATTTTGTTTTATCGGCCGACCTACTCAGCCCGTCAGTGTGTCGGGGTGTGTGTTTAAGTACTTGAGTTGCTCACCCGTGGGTTTGCCGGGGTTTGTGGCCAATGGGTTAATCTATTCGACTTCATGTTACACAGGCATGAGCAATATGCGGTATGATGAAGATAGATTAAGAGACAATAGATTCCAAGTATAGAACCATATACATGATATCCCAAAGACATCGTTATCCATTGAATTGAAGGGCTGATAGGCCAATTCAAAGTCCAGAATATTAAATTATGACTTAAGGAAAAAAAATTGGGTTTTCAAGATATTTGCACTTTTTCGAGTGCCCCGGTTGCAAAATCCCATATTCTAAGTTTTTTTTATCTGATATTGATAGCCCTAATATTGATCACAGTCCAAAATAAAACTCAAAGTGTGAATACATTTTAAAAAAATCGTTTTTGACCGATTATTTTTTTTTCACCATTATGGCAGAATGAGAAGTCGACATTAGCTATAAAAAAAAAACTACCACTTGATTACGTCAAGAATGTTTATTTTTTTCCAAAGGTTAAAACCGTTAGCGAAATATTAAATATTATTCTGACTCTTGGTATGGCCTGACTTAAGTATCTGATTCATTTGAACGTGCCGTGTCTTCCTCAGGCATCACCAATTTCTTCTACCATTCACATTTGAGTCATATGTACTCCTTTCTTCGTTCATTCGCTCCACATGCCATACTCATCTGAGGGTCCTTTACTTAGTCCTATTCATTACTCTTACATAAGCCTTTCATATATATATATATTTATATATTTTTTATAGTAATACCTCACAAGAGTCCCAACTGCTCCCGTCTGAAGCCAGTGAGACTATGGCATCCCCAATTGGGGTATGTTATGAGGCTGAAGGTAAGTGGGGAAGGGAAGGAGACGAGATAGAGGATGGTGAGAAAGTACCTGGCTATTCAGATCTAGTCGCTAAATACGGCTAAAGCCATTTCAAGTAACGTTTCAATTCTGAATGGTGGTCTTACACCAGGGCGATACTAAGAGTATCTTCCACTCTGGAACGTGCCGCAAATATACTATATATTACTTTTTAAATAATTAATTGTGAAATAACACAAATCAATTAAATAAAATTTATTTGCGCACGCCGGGTTCGAACCCACGGCCTTCGGAATGGGAGTCTAACGCCCTACCGCTGGACTACGCCGGCCGTCAGTATATGATATGATACACGGTTTTACCACACCCACACGTCAGGAATCTTGAAATCTTGCAAATTAAAAATTGTGTAAAGATGAGTTTAAATATTATTATAAACTAGCGAGTACCCGGCATGCGTTGAAATGTCTACAAGGATGACGTAGGCCCTGAGGGATTTCTTTTTCTACATGTCTCCCAGTCTGGAACTAATGTAAAAAACCACAATTTGTGGTTTTTTATCGCAAAATTGTGTTCAAATTAGGGGACTAATTTTTGGCTTAACATGTTTATTAATAAGCAACATTTTTTGCTGAATGTGGAGTGAGGCCATCTTGTAAAAGACCCGACACACTTAATTATAAAATTGCACCGTTTGGTGTGGTTTACACTCTGGTGGCATTACACCACGTTATTTCTTCAAAAATGAGGCTGGAGCTCGTATTACGCTAAATGAGAGCGTTACCGGAACATGATTAATGATTTTTTCTTTGAAAATATGAAAGACCATGATCCAAATTAGAAATGTTTGGAATACGATGCCACTATACAAGGTGTCTGGGGTCTAAAGTGCAAACATTTCGAGAGATGATTTTATCTGGTAGTACAAGTAAAATTGATGAATAACTTTTACGAAATTTCAATCATTTGAGGTAATTTTTAGAAAAAAATGTTTAATGGAGAGCGTTACCGGAACATGATTAATGATTTTTTCTTTGAAAATACGACAGACCATGATCCAAATTAGAAGTTTTTGGAATACGATGCCACTATACAAGGTTTCTAGGGGGGTAAAGAAAAAACATTTCGAGAGATGATTTTATCTGATAGTACAAGTAAAATTGATGAATAACTTTTTCGAAATTTCAACCATTTAAGGTATTTTTCATATAAAAATGTTGAATTGTTTGAATGGAAAAACAATCTATGTAAAAAAAAAATTGCGTGGGAAATTTTTTTTTCGTAAAAAGTTATTTATTTTTAGTACTTCCACTATTGAGTGGAAGTATCACCTCCCTAAGTGAGTGCCCTTTACCCCCGGACAACCTGTTTGCCAAACGGCGGATCCAACCATAAATTTGTTGATTTCGAGAAACGAGCCTGACCTCCAAAATTATGCAATTTGATATCTTTCGATGATTTTCGATAACAACACACCAGATGAAATATCTTATTAAATTGTCTACATCAGTCAATTCAAATCCGTACCATGACATGATTTTTAATTGTGAAGTTTGCTCATTTCAACATGTTTCTCAGTCCGACTTCGTAATTATTTTCAAGCTCTATATTTAAACTTGGTTTTCATACCGAAGACACGATTGCTTAAATTAAAAATGTATTCCATGGCTACTGAAAGAATACGCCAGGTATCCGACAGGGACCTGATTTTAACTGACGCAATTGCCCTAGAGGTTTTTAAAATATTATCGGAAATTTATAATAAGCTTAAAATCCCATTGATCCAGTGATGAAATTGATGAAAACATATTTTTTTTACTTATTTAGTGAGTGGGAGTAATAAAATATAAAATGAGAATAAAAACGGTCTGACCATCTATGATATCTTAAAGGGTAGGCAGATATAAAATAAAGCCACGCAAATAAAATTAAAATTTACAAAAATATAATTGACCATAAACATATTTCAAGAAGTCATACCAGGGAGGATCTCTAGGTCCCAATGAGCAATACGGTACAGTATCAAAATACTTATTCAAAATATTGTACATGCCAGAAGTCCATTGGTCCAATGGTTAATTGGCTTGGGTAGAGGGAAGTCTGAAAACTGTTTAATAATAGTTCCTCGGAGCATCTTTTATTGAAATACCGGTAGAAGAAAGATAGAATTCCCACCCGACGCCTGTGCTCTAACGATTAGAATCCGTTTGTTAAGACGGGAGAATCTATCAAACGGACCACTGGTTTCTGCACAGAGTCGAGGGTGTTTTTCAGGTACTTTGGGGCCCCAGACCAGAGGTGGCTGCCAAACTTAACCGTAGGGCGTACTTGTACTTATATTATTATGGATTTCCACAACGATTTGTCAGTATCGAAAATATAAACCATAAAATATTTACAAACAATTTATTGGCACCCAAAATAATGGTGTTCTGAGATTGGGATATTTACTATGGTACCTTCAATCTTCACTCGAGATAAAAGATTCGTTAAAAAAATAACGGTTCATTCAAACTCGAATATTATCCGGGTGAACATACTTTTTGGTCCCTTTTGTAAAATTAAGTCTATTACTTCGGCTTTTTAAGCTTCTCCGTCTCCAGTTTTATCGACAAAACCCGCATTATAAAACCATCGTGGGTCTGAATCCCCGAAAACTTTCCACATTTCAGGCCTTAGGCATCTATTCCCGGTGATTTTCCTCTTTTAACCCTCCCTTGTCTGCAATGTGTATCTACTACACATTGCTTCTTGCACCTTTAATATCTTCGTAAATATGGAAAATTCTGGGTTCATATTTTAGGTAATCCTCCGTTATACATTTGGGCCTTACTAATAAACGTGTTTTAAATTTTACACAAATGATAAACAACTGTTAATTTATGGTAAATGGTTGTTTAAAATTTAAAACACGATTACTACTAGAAGGTTATGTTATAACCTTCTAGTAGTAATCGTGTTTTAAATTTTAAACAACCATTTACCATAAATTAACAGTTGTTTATCATTTGTGTAAAATTTAAAACACGTTTATTAGTAAGGCCCTTACTCATTAAATAAAAATTGAAAAATAATAATAATCAGTACCTTTCGGGCACATAAGAGGTATTTTGTAAGAATCGAAAACAAATTCACAAATACAATCAAACGTCTGGCGTATGATCAGTGCTGCGGGTGAGATGTACAAATGCGTGAAGCGTGCGGCTAATGCGACGCTATGCACGTCTCACTCTCACCTACTTCGATATAAATAAGCGCGAGAAAGAGAACCGTGTGGTTACTGGTCAGTCGTCCATCGTGTTTGGTTCCCCGTGCGGACCGCGGACGGCGCCGCCAGTCGCCGCCCGGCATTCATTCGGAGTGGTCTCTTCGCATGTTGTATGAGCATCGTTTCTTTGAGCTACCGATGCTTTTTTTTATGTTTTCAGCAATTAAACATCAATTATTATCATTTTTGACTTCAACTATAATGAAATATAGCGATTTGCTATGGATATTCTTTTTTTTCGGCTTTTAAATCGACCATTTCTGCTTGTGTAGTGATTACACAGCACAGTAAGGGAAAGGTTAAGGAATTTGTTTGTCAGTTTTACTTCTTAAGATGTCACTCTCTTAGCCTTCAACCGGTAAAACAGCGGTAGCGAGTTTGAGATTATTAGTGCCATAATTTTGAATAGGACAATAAAACAGATAGTACTGCCTTAATTCTATTAATTTCGAAAAAGGAATTTAATTCAAGGAAATACAGATATAAGATTTCGCACTAAATTGTAGACGGAACGTTGTTTTATTTTGTTTGTAAATTTTTACAGTCCCGCGAAATAAGCTGTAAAGATGCTTTCTAAATTAAGCGGGGATAATTTATTTTGCTTATTTGTAAAAGAAGTTGTTACAGGACTAAAGACGAGATTAAAATAGGTATACCAAAGCGTAAGGCGGAATTTAGGTTTAACTTAAATATAGATGGTGTAATGTTAGCCTTTGTATATGAATGTTAAATCAGTGAAATGAAATTAGCGGTAATTGTTGAATGAAACACTAGGTATATATTGAATCATTTCGCAGGTAGGAGGTAACTGGCCGTAGCTTAATGGTAGAGCTCCTGACCGGCAATCAGAGGGGTGCGGGTTCGAGTCCTGCCGGCGACATGTATCTTTTCTCGGGAGATTTTTTCAACATGGATGAGTTTTTCAGGCTAATAATTATTGCTTATAATATTTGTTAAATCATACTTTCGTTTGAGTGCAAGGAGCAAGTAGCAATGACGAACAAGACAATGAACGCATTTATTATATCATGACAACCGGAAACGACACGGTGACGGCAATGGCTCGCGCCATCTCATTTCTTTAATACGAGTGAGGGAGAGAAAACAAATCTTTACTTTTCTTGCCTCTCTCTCACTCGTATTAAAGAAATGAGATAGCGCAAGCCATTACCGTCGCCGGACCGTTTCCGCGGTTAGTTGCTCGATCACGGATTTAAACGTTTGTTTTACGATATTTCCACACAGGAGGCCCAGAGGAAAAAAATACCCACGGGTTGTGTAATCTTTGGGATCATGTGTGGAGGGAATTTTTAACGAGAGGGATGAGAAAACACAGAGGCTTCCAAATCTTTCCACAGCCGAGCTATTAAACTTAACAACGAGGCATAAAAAAGACAAATAAATAAATGTGACAAATGTCAAGCGTTTACAAATCGACCTTTGGAATAACAAGGTTCGATCTGTTCCATCACGCGATTAAGGGATCTATGGTAAGCTACCTTAGAGTTCATTACCGCATGACGGTAAAGCAACAGATGGAACCTTGTTATTCCAAAGGGTCGAAATGTTGGGTGTTTGGCGTATTTCCCGATGATAATATAATATTTCATTTAATTAAGTTTCCATACTTTAATAATTAAGCAAAAACACAGAACTTCTTATAAAATGACACGCCCGTATGGAATATCTGCCCATAAGTCAGTTCGTAGGAACCTTTCAACAGAGGCAACCAAGCTTCTTGTGAACTCATAAGTAATATCACGTCTTGATTACTGCAATGGCATCTACGCAAGTCTTCCTAAATGTCAAACTGATAAACTGCAATCAGTGTTCAACGCCGCAGCACGGCTTATCACTGGGGTACCCAAGTTTTCGCACATTTCTTAGTTTCTTAGTTTCATACCACACATTGAAAATATTGCAAAGAAGGGTTTAAAAATGTTAGGTTTTGTACTAAGAGTGGCTAAAGATTTTACCAACATTAAAACATTAAAACTTCTGTACACATCACTAGTAAGGAGCCAGGTTGAATATAATTCAACTGTATGGTCTCCCCACTATAACGTGCATTCACAAACAATAGAAAGAGTACAAAAAAAATTCCTAAGCTTTTTAAATTATAAACTAAAAATACCGAAAGAACAAAAAAACTACCCTTTTCTACTACGATTCTCTAATCTATTAAACTTGAGTGACAGGAGAATTGTTTTTGATCTAATATTTCTATTTAAAATCTTGCATAATATAATTGATAGCCCTGAATTCTTATCGCTCATAAATCTTAATGTGCCAGCCAGAAATACAAGGTCAGTACTACCATTTTATTGTAGTAATACTGCGACCAGGGCCCAATTCAATATACCACTACAGAGAATTCAAAACTTGGGAAATATGTATTCACACGTAGATGTATGGAATGTGTCACTGATACAATACAAACATGAAATTATTAAATCATTCATGTCAGAATGTGAAATCAGACGTGTTTAATATTAGTTACTGTTATTTAAAAGATTCCATAATATTTTGATGTAGCATATTCTTATAATGTAGGAGCTGTTGCACATATTTTTGTATTATTTCTATTTATCTATAATGTAAAAACTTGTTACTTACTCTCTTTTGTTTTTCTGTATTGTAAACTTTTTCTTGTATTACACATCTGTAAATTTCTAATATTAACTTACACTATATTTTATTATTTTTATGCCATCTGCAATTTAAAAACTGGTTTCAGTTTAATTTATTTTTACTTTTTCTCTTTTATTATAATATAATATTTCTTACTTACTTTTATACTGTTATATTTTATAATGTTAATTGCTATAAGTTTATATTTCTTATTTAAACATACATATATATCACTGTATAATATACTTATTATGTAAAAGCCCATCAGGGCGTTGAAAATTAATAATAAATAAATAAATAAATCACCAACACATTTCGGAACACCTCCGAAATCTTCACTGGCTGAAGTGTCCTGAAAGGATCCAGTACAAGCTTTGCTGGATGGTGTTTAAAGCTGTCAATGAAATGGCTCCAACCTATATCTCTGAACTTTGCATTCCAGAAAATATTGGTCTAAGGCAGTCAACTCTTAGATCAGCGACAGCATCTGCAATTGGAAGGTTAAAAGAACCTAAGCGAAATCCGAACACTAAGTTTGGTGATCGTGCATTCGGAGTATCGGGCCCTGAAGCTTGGAACAAACTTCCTATGGAATTGAGATGCATAACAAGCCCAACAGAATTCAGATCAAAACTAAAAACTCATCTCTTCAGGCACTCATTTCCATAAATTCGTCATTCTATTGAAACATTCCTATTTTTTTTTTTTTTATTATTGTTTAATTATATTCTAATAATTGCTGATGTCCACGAATTCAAACTTGCCTATAAATCTAGCTAACCCATTAAGTTCATTTTTACAACCTTGTCAAAAATGGTAATGTATTATATAAGAACTTCCTTCTTCTTCTGGCACTAAAAAATATTAAAAAGTGTATGTAATATATAATATGTATATAATGTGTAGAATGTATAATTTAATATGTGTAAAATACTTCTACGTTACCTGTTTGTGCCTATACTTACAGAGTTTTGTTTGTTATGTGGTTTTTAATGTTATCACTGTTATCAGTGACAATCCTGGCAAAAACCAAAACACGTAATTTTAAATATAAGTACCTATGTTAGTTGTAAATCTCTAACTTTAAGTCACAGGTGTAAATATGTAATAATGTAAGTCACTAGTTATGTCAGTAGTTATAAGTCTTAGTCGTAAGTCACTAGCTATAAGTCTTAGATGCAAGTCCTAGTTATAATTATAAATCTTAGTTTATTTGTACAGCGCCCTTGAGGTGATTTTTCACGAAAACGGCGCTATATAAATTAGCGCCGTTTTCGTGAAAA
Source organism: Limnephilus auricula (assembly GCA_951813805.1). Taxonomy (NCBI): domain Eukaryota; kingdom Metazoa; phylum Arthropoda; class Insecta; order Trichoptera; family Limnephilidae; genus Limnephilus; species Limnephilus auricula. The sequence goes on from OX638388.1 coordinate 39,435,702, forward strand.
ATCACCTCAAGGGCGCTGTACAAATATTATTATTATTAATATTATTATTATTATTATTTTTTTATTCACCAGATTTACAGGAACGGGTTTAGTTTTTCCCATAGGAAAAACTAAACCCTTTCATACACTTTTCCATATAAATGATCATCTAGTAAATCCACGTTATGCAAGTGCATTATATAAGTATAATTAATACAAAACAATACAAGAACAACACGTTAATCTACCAAACTATTAAATGGGAATATAATTCACCGTCTCCAGATATTTTCATATCAGAGGGTTCGGCTCTGTGGAATTCCTAATTTGACCGATAAATCCTACTGATCCCTCAATATAAATATTTAAAAAATCTTTCGTAATTCTACATGTATTTAAAATGACTGATTTTTGCATTTTTATATACAAATTCTTTGACAAATCTAATATGCCTAAATTTTTAATAAGAGAGCTAGGTATAATGCCAGTAGCCGAAATAACAAAAGGTAATATTTTTATAGTCTGAGAATGCCAAATTCTTTTAATTTCATTTCCTAAATCTGTATACTTTCTTATTTTTTCAGAAACAGATTTTTGAATATTACAGGAATTCGGAATAGCTACATCAATAATATAAGTTATTTTTTTAATTTTGTCATGTAAAACTATATCAGGTCTATTATGACCAATTGGTCTGTCTGTTAGTATAGTTTTATCATAGTAAATTTTAAAGAAATTATTTTCTAAAAATGAATTTGGTTCGTATTCATAATATGGTACTATATTATGACATTCAATCAAGTTATGTTTAATAACCAAACTTTGGTGAATTATTTTTAAAACCTGATTGTGCCTAAATGTATACTCAGACGGCGCTAATATAGAACATCCTGATATAATGTGTTCTATAGTTTCCGGAAAAGCCATACATTTTCTACATAAATCATCAATTTGATTTGGATCTTTGATTATATGCTTCCTATAATTTTTGGTATTAATTACTCTATCTTGAATAGCAAGCATAAAACCTTCTATTTCTGCGCTCAACTCTCCAATACTCAACCATTTGTTTGACGAAAGTTTGTCAACATACGTTTGGTTGAGATAATTGAAGTGTTTTGCGTGAATAATTTTATTTGACCAAGAATCTAATAATTCCTGGTTGGTATTTATAAAAATGTTGGCATTCTCGTCGTATAAATTTAAAGGTGAAATATTTCTGTCTGCCTTGCAAATTATTTTATGCAGCTCTGAGCTATTAGCTTTTCTATGAAAAAAATTTCTTAACATTTCTACCTGATTTTGTTTTAAAGAAGTTATTTTGACTATACCTCTACCTCCTAAATTTCTAGGTAAATTAATTCGTTCTATAGCTGAATTTGGATGATGACAATTAAACTTTGTTAACGTAGTTCTAATTAATCGTTCTAAGCTATCTAAATCTGTATTAGACCATTTAATTATACCAAATGAGTACGTTAATAGAGGTATTGCCCAACTATTTATTGCCTTTACTAAATTTTTAGCAGATAGATTGCATTTTAAAATTTTTCTTATCCTAGTTTGAAATTTAATCCTAATATCATTTTTAATACTAGTATGATCTAATCTATTCGATTGCGGGTATCCTAAGTATTTATAAACCTCATCCCCTTTCATACTTTTAATTTTGAAATTTCTAAATATACCCTCATCTCCATCTATAATTTTTCCTTTCTCTATATGGATCGTTCTACATTTATCTAGACCAAAAGTCATTTTAATATCATCTGAAAAAATTTTAACTACCTTAATCATTTTCTCTAAATTTGATTCAGAATTTGAAAATAATTTTATATCATCCATATATTATTATTATTATTAATATTATTATTATTATTATTATTATAAGAGCAGAACCCAGATCGCACCTATGGATAGTCCACTCACATGGAAAAATTGATATGAAAAGTTTTGCTTTCTCGTATGGGAAAGTGAAACGTACGCCACTCCATCTCTATTTTTAAAAAAAAATTTTTAGTAGTGCTTCTTAGCGTAGGTATTACTTAGTCGTGATGAAAAAAGTTGTTTTTTTCTAATCTCGTAAAAAATTATAACATTTTTAAAAGAGTGAGAGTAGATTTCACTATTTTTTCTCTCATTGGACTCTAATTACTCATTCTAGATTGATTGAACTCTGGCGTTACGGTTGTGACAGTCCGATGGTTACCTTTGGCTAGATTAATTATTATCAGATGGTTTATTACCTTACTGACATTTATAGCACAAAGGTCTTAGTGATTATTGCATGTTGAATCAACATTATCATAATGGGTATACGGAATTCAACAAAAGTGATAAAAGTTTAATAATTATTGCCTGATTTACTTTTAAATAACATATTATGCAAGGTTTCAAAAACTTTTTTTTAATGAATACCGCTCAAGAGCTCTTGTCTGGGGCCAGTGAGACTATAGCATCCTTAATTGGGGTATGTTGTGAAGCTGAAGGTATTGGGGGTGGGAAAGATATGGGGAAGAGGAAGGAGGGTAAGTACCTGGCCCTTCAGTTCTGGCCACCAAACATGACAAAAGCCATTTTAATTCTAAATGGTGGTCTTACACCAGGGCGATACTAAGTGTATCATCCACTCTGGAACGTGCCGCAAATATACTAATTATTATTTTTTAATTAACTCTGAAATAACACCGATTAATCACATAAATTTTTTTTTGCCTTCCCGTGACCTTCGGATGGAGAGTCGAGAGTCTTACCCCTCCACCACGGACGCCGTCATATATATAAATATATAAAGATCAATGTTTTTTACAGCCCGTATAAAATACTGTTCTGTTAATATTGTTATCGTATTTAAAGTGCGTTGGTGTTATTTTTCATTAAAGCCAACATTTGATTTATCGTTTTTTTTTTATAAAAACATCACGTCCTTTTCCCATAGTCAAGGAAAGTTGATGGATATTTAAGAGAGGGAATTGAATATCGGATCACTTGGACTGAAGAGAGAAGCCCACGAATATGAGATTCCGCTATATCCTGGTACGGATATCTCTTTTCGTCTCACCAAACTTCACCTAAACCCTAAACAAACATGGATGCTTTTTGGATCACTAACATCGCGGGTTTTCTTACTTACGAATATGTGATCTTTTCAAAAAGCTTAGGTTCGGTTGAATTGAATTTTACTTCTAATTTATAGCATTATAAGCTAATCTTGCAAATACAAAAAATGTCAAATTATGCATAATTATAATTATTATAATAAAGGTGTCATTCAAACATATTTGTGTTATTAAAGACATTCATTGTAAATGCTTTTGATCGAACGCTTTTTACACATAAATTGAAAAAAATCCAAAATACGGAATATGATATAAAATAAAATAATTTAAAAAAGAGAGATAAATACAAACTAAAAAAATATTTACCACTCCTTTTGGTCCAAATGAAAATTTTGGGTTTTTTCCGCTTTGCATATTATAAACAGTTTTTGAAAGGTGATGAAATACGCTTTCAAATTATATAATTAGAAACAAATATTAAAATTTGTAAAAATTAAAATTCAAAATGCACACATAATTTTTTTTAAATAACCTGTAATCATTTTATGTGGAAATGGTACTAAAATCACGGATAACGATTAAAAAACACCTTATTTTACCATATAAATGTGTAGTAAACAATTTTATCACCTTTCTACCATTTCATATAAAAGTATTTAAACAAAAATTAACCAAGTCTAACAAAAAGTCATGCAATTTGTATCTACAAAATAAGTATTTTTAATCTATTTCTATGGACAACTTTGAACAGAAATGTGAAGCGTGGTTAGGGTTTTTTTTTAGCTTTTTGTTTTAGGGTTGTCACCAGAACAACACACGAGTTAGCTTAAAAACAAGCTTACAGGTCTTGACTGTTTTTGTTATATTGTTGTGAAAACAAGCTTAGTGGACTGAGTAGTTAAAACGAAAGATTAGAATACGTGTAAAGTTGTACAAATTAATTCATTTCAGATTTTAAAAAATTTACGCTGGTTAAACATGGTAGGTACTCATCAAGAAGAATACATGTTTAGAGTAAATGTCAATAGTGTTAGGAATGATGATGAAATACTACAGTGCATTTGAAAATTAAGCAAAGAATGGTCAGATTTTTGGATCACGAAATACGCTCATTCATATTGGATTTATTGTGTTCTTCTTTATTGTGGGATTAAATCCCATATTGGTATCTACCCAATGCCCATGTTGTGGACAAATCACCGCATGAAATAAAACATATTGAAATTACTCAGAAGACAATTATTATTAGAATAGGATGTTTAGTTATAATATAACGTTTTAATATTCAAGCCCTTTAATACTTTCAACATTATTTAATCTGGCTGTTCTAGTAAAAAAATATTCTGGAACATAATCTGACTCAAAATAGTGACTAAAAAATCAGAGTTTTTCCCTGATTTTTTACGAAGAATAAAAAATGTACATTAACGTAGAGTGGGGTAATTAGAAACAGTTCAGCACTATTTGTATTTCAGTATAATTTTTTCCTTATCCAGCCTGAAATGTAATATTTTATAGTTTGCCACGTTTTACCCATTATTGTATCGTAATTGCAATTCCTGACTGCTTCGCAGAAACAATTTTTGATTCTGATGGCTCGTGGTGAGAAGCAGATGGTTGACTGCTGGTTACCATTTCTTGAGAGGGCGACAGCTATTGATGTAGTGGTTTACGAAGATACGTTCATCAAACTGATCTATTAGATAGCCTCATTCGGTACATATATTTAAATGGACGATGATTGATTCTTCTTCTTCCTTCGACGTCTCAGTGTGACCACCCAGCTTCTTCAGAGATATAATTGCGTGTCAATATGGTACCAAATAACGGATGTCGTATGTTTTAGCAGTCTCTCTGTATAACAAATTATTCTTCTTCATTACGTGCCTTTTAAAGCTTGTTCTATCTCTTATTTTTTGTAGGAAAGATGATCGACGATTAGGCTAGTAGCTACGTGACATCTTGTTATGTAATGATTCTTGAAACAAAAAAATTAAAATTAAAAAAAAATATGTTACATTACATAATGGGATTGCTAAAACAAACCACAAAATCCTGTATATATATGTTTCTAGTCACAACATACCACGTTTCTATTCATCTCCTATAGCGTTTCTATCACCCTATTTTGATTGAAATTCACCGATGAAAATACAAATTCCAATTTTACGGTTAATAAAAGAAATACTGCTTACTTTTCACTTTTAATATTTTTAGGAAATATTAGAAGCACAGGAATTTATGACTGGAAACAGAAGGAATTTACTAAGTATTCATATGTACATATATTTTTCTCTTTTAATTACATTCTATTTATTTTTTTGAAATCTTTTGTCTACACTACTACATTGCTCTCTCTTTTTACTCTTAATAAAAATAAAAATAAACTTTTATTGTAACTTGTTTGTAACAAAAAAATTATTAATACAAAAATAAAAAAAGTTTGGCGGACCAAAATCGCACACAAACCACTGTTTTGACCAAAATGTTTGAAATTTGGCACTTTTGTCTAGTCAAAAGTAGTTTCAGGTTGCCAGAAACATAAACATTATTTTGCCAACTTATGGTGAGAAATTAAAACACAATAAAAACGATTGAAAAAAAATGGTGACATGTGAATATATTTATTTAATTTGTTTCTATTCACCACTAAGTTTCTAATCACCCCATTCTACTTTATCCTTTGAAAACATTCGCTTTACCTAATTCGAAGAAAACGTGGGCAGATGTCGTAAAACTTGACAACGGTTCGACAGGACAGAAGACACACTTTATTGTTATCTTTGTTTATGAGCGTTGTCAGCTTATACAAAAGGTTTTCCTATTGTCTGACGTAACCATATAATTACATTTCGATTGTAAAACTATCTATGTTTATTTGCCTAGTAATACAAATTGTTATTCTACTGTTTATTATTTATACACAAAATTATATTATCATATTATCACTAGAATTTTTGAAGCACAGGAAAATGAAAGGATTTAATTATAATAACAATATTTGGGTCGGGATTGTTGCCTTCTAAAAAAGAAATTAAGATACCTATCAAATGTCTTTTAACTAAAGAAATGACGACATCTATTTTCATAGATCAGGGGTGGTAAACCTGCAGCCCGCGAAGCCTTTTTGGCCTGCTGAAAGCACCACAAAAAATTACACTCAGAAAGCGAGAACACTTTTTTTACTAAAGTTAATATATTATTAAAGTTATTGTTACCAAACCCAGAGAAAGATAAATCATAGCTGACAGGTATGTGATAACGTATGCAGATATGTTTCTAAAAATCAGTTTAGACACCAATACATACGTGATCTAACATCCTTTTTTAGTTTTATTTTAATTTAATATTATTATTTGGAATTGGAAATTAATGTTGAAAAATATCTCCTTCAGGAAGACAACTCAATTCAGGAAGGAAACAAAATAAGATGTGCTTTCTTTATATGTTGCCATATTTTTGCCATAACAAAATGGTAAAAAAAATTCATTCCATACAAATCATTGTAAATAGTTAAATAAATATAAAATTATAAAATTTTTATTGCACTCATTCTTAAAATACTGGGAAACCATTCACATGTTCTGAGTACCAAAAATATATGTAGGTAGACTCTGGCTCAGATCCATTCCTACGTTAAAACCACTCTTGTGTTCGTAATGCGAACTCTTGTTTGCGAATTTATCTGCTGACGCGTTTTGAAGGAAACCATCCATGTGTTCCAAGTGGAAAGCCATTTTCGTGTTCTGGGTATAGTATCAAGTAAAGCTAAGGACTGGCATGCAGATTCACTCTTAATTTAAAACCAGCTTCATGTTCCGAATGATCTATCAAAATTCCAGTAGCTGATTAATCTACTGACGCATTTCGAAGATATTTATTTTTTTATTTTATACTATAGAAAATGTTATTGAATAAACAGTGGGTACATTGAGTAAAGTCTTGAAACAATTTACAGATATTGTAAAGTTTTATTTGTGGTGTGTATATTTAATAATTACAGGGTGCTGTGCGTAGTGTATGGGTGAGTGTATGTGTATGTATGTTTGTTGGTGCGATGGTGGTGATCTACCAATAAATATGTATGCCCATTAAACAGTTTATATTATTGACATGATTTTTCTTTTTAATTTGGGCAGTGAATTCAGGTAATCGTCGAAGTTAGAGTTTAGGCAAATATTATTGAATGTATGAAGAGCGCAGTTTATTAACATATTAGTTGAGGCATTTGTTTTATAATTAAACTCGTGGAAAAGTTATGGCGTGTACGTCTTAAAGGTATGTTAAAATTAATCGGAAATAGAAATTCGGTACAATCGATTTTATTCTTTTCTGTGTATAAATGTTACATCGCCCTTGAGGTGATTTCTCGCCCTTGAGGTGATTTCTCACAAAAACGGCGCTCTACAAATTATCCTATTATTATTATTATTATTATCAGTTACTGCTCGTATTTTTTGGAAAGTTTCGTATGGTAGAGTAGGCAGTGCTTATGGAATGCTTATGTGCCTGTAGTATGGACGGCACGCCCTTGTAAAGGTTCCCATGACGTGCTGAAATTTTTGATCAAATTATGTATTGCAACAATCGTCGCGGAGAAAATATTGTTTGGTGGCTTGATTTTAAAATTATTAATTAATCTCAATATTTTAATTAATGAAGATAATATTAGCGAAAGTCAATCGAAAATCCGAAACAAAAAAATCATAAAAATAACGGATACATCTGGGACCCGAACCCAGGACCTCTGGCAATCCGGGCCAAATGTGCCAGAGGTCCTGGGTTCGAGTACCAGATGTATCCGTTCTTTTTATGATTTTTAGATTTTTTTTTATATATATATATATTTATTTTTTTTAAAAGAAAGACAAACATTCCCGGGTTACGAATAACCCAACAACATTTGAAAATCTCCTACTACCACCACACTAAGCGGAAGATGTTGCTTGTGTTGTGATGGAGGACTTAGCCAGCCGAGGAATCGACACGGAATGCCTGGGTGGAACCCAAACGCTATGCCCACTCAAACACTGATTGGTCTGACAATGCAATTTCACATTAAATGTAACTATTTATCAACACAGCATATCATAGCAATACCATTGCAATGTGTGCTTTAGGGGCATCAGTAATCAACTGAACTAAGTGACCACTGTGTTGTAATTAATATGATTAAAATCATGCTCTAACAATGCAGCTACCGAGATGGCTGAGGGTTAATTATTGTTCTATTTGATACCTTCCAATTAATTCTAAGCTATCTATTTTAGAAATTCAAAACTCTCTGAGCCATGTGTGGCTTTATATTGCGTATTTGTTGAAAAGGATTGTACTGATCCGAGATATTCCTTGGAAGTGCGCTTTAAATTCTCTTGACCCCCCCTGCTTCTATTATTTTGTATTGTTTAATTCTTAGCGTTCTGACATGCTCGGAGATGTTGGGAAAAATGGCAACGGCAGTCTTTTGGCGTATTCAGTTGAAGTAATGGTACGTTACGTAAGTAAACGTATGGCAAGTAAATCAACTTAATGTTGATCAGCAGGAGCACAAACGCAACAATCCCTCAAACAATTGTTTTTTTTTTGTAGCTAAAAATACACATAATGAGATTTTCATAATTTGTTCCCACTCGTTTATGAAGCAAATAATATGTGTCAGTTTCTTTTTTGTAATACGAAGTATAATGAAGCAAAAGTATTTAAAAAAACATAAATATTAATAAATTAAAAAAAAAAAATTATTAAATAATAAGACAAGGGTAATCTTTTGAACAAATCTTGGGTTTATAAATTAATTGTAATTTTTTTATATATGAAAGACTTCTAAAAAATTTAATACTCCAATTAAGGAACAGCTAAGGTATTTAAATAATAATTATTATTCTGAATTTGCCAACCACATTATATCCACTCGAATGCTTTTTGCCACAATATGGCACTATTTCTAAAACCACGCATTGCTTTGCTGCCTAAATATGGCAAATATTTTCTAGACTCTAGTTTGTTTAAAAAGTTTTAAAGTAAACGATTTAATAATATTTTATTTATAAATCCTACGAATATGCGAAAATAGACAAAAGTTAGGTGAACTCATTGGCTATCTAGAAGTATATTCAGTTTGTATGTCTCCATGTGGGCGGAAAAATTTCCGATGGCAAATTCGAGAAAAAAATTTAAATTGCTCGATCAAATCTGTTAGAAACAAGTCATTCTTTTGATAAGAAGAAATAGTGTTGATATTAAATTAAATATTATTAATAACCAAATATTTTTTTTAACTAGCTATCTCTTAAATTTATTTTTATATTAATTCTTATATTTATAATAATTTATTTTTGTTTTTAAACAACCTGATCATCTTTTGTGAATTTTTAAAATTCTTTTAACATATAATATAATGTTTACATATTTTAAAATAATTTTTATACTTAAGAGTCAAATAAGAGTAGAAAATATAAAAACCGAAACTAAAAAAAATGTAGGCGGTCAACACCAATTTATCTGCTTGTCACAAGTCACTTGGGTGACCTATGAAGGAGACGTTGGTTATCAAATAAATCCCGTCTCGAAAATGGTACCTTACGATGTACCACAACCTGGAATTCGTAATGATGCCGTCATCTATTTGTTTATCAAAGCTAAAATAATACGAGCAAACAACATTCCCTCAAAAGAAATCAATGTCAATAAAAACTTTAAAACATTTTTTTCTTTTTTTTTTTCTTCTTCAAACTTCGCAAAATCACTTTGTGGCGTCATTTTGAATTAAATTAAAACAAATAACTTTGTTTAAACCACTAATATAATCACAATCACCTACATGTTTCAAAACCGATGGTTTCTTCGTCAGGGTAGTAATGACATTAATAACAAAATAAACAAACAAGTATAGACTAAAAAGAACAGATTAAAAAGAACTATGGACAAAAATATTATAGAGAGAGGTGATTAATTAATTAAAAAACAATTATTTAAAATTAAATATAAAAATTATTTTAAAATATGAAAAATTACATTATATAAATTATCAAAACATAATAAAGATGTTTTAACAACAAAAATAAATTATTTTAAATATAATTATTAATAAGAAAATAAATTTAAGAGATGGCTATTTTAAAAAAAGATTTGGTTATTAATAATATTTAATTTACTATACTTGTTTGTTTATTTTGTTATTAATGTCATTATTACCCTGACGAAGAAACCATCGGTTTTGAAACATGTAGGTGATTGTGATTATATTAGTGGTTTAAACAAAGTTATTTGTTTTAATTTAATTAAAAACATTTATTGGAAAAGGAACAAACTCGATTTCAGAACGTGAATCAGTGTAAAAGAAAATAAAAATACTAAAATGACAGAATTTTCGGAAGAAAGAAAAACAATAGTTCTTTATGTGTAAAATTAAAGTCAATTTAGTTGATTAAGTAGTGAGTTTTTCTGAATATAACTCCCAGTAAAGACAGATTTGGAAAAAATAAGAAAAAAAATAAAAGTGTTTCGGAATCTAGAGGGAAAGAATTTGTAATTATTTTATCGTGGTTAAAAGGTTGATACTATGAAAAGCTTTAAAGCTTTTAAAACAATTAGAGCTTTTACGAATTACAAAATGGAAAACATTTTCACGTTTTTATTAAAAAGGCAATTAATGCATTTTATTTTTTCGTTGTTTAAGTGTTTCTAAAAATGATAAATTTTACTCAACGCGTGAGAATGCTTCTCAAAATAAAAATTCGTCTTATTTTGATGTTTACGTTATATATGAAACCTTTTTTCCGTTATAATATGTTAAAATATTCTCTCGCAATCTTTGAAATTGGCGCTTACTACTACAACACCCAAACAAAGCGAAAACTTTTATAATAAGATGTTCGTACACCTGGAACGTTTCTTGTCAGCGGTAAGCTGCTAATAATTGAAACCTTGTGTACAATTTTTTATTATTTTTTGGTATTAGGTAAAAGAGTAGTCAGTGTAGTAAGTTCTCGAGAACGGGCAATATAAATAAGATAGTATTATATATATATATATTCCTAAGAGCGAAACGAATTACCTTGAAAAGGTATTTGTAAGAAGAAGCTGTAGCACATTTAATAGATTATACCCAAACATCGATGTGTTTAACACGAACCTTGCTAAATTCACAACATTCATAAAAAAATGACATTCCATCGAATGCCACATGTTTAACCAAAAACTTAATTTCATTGATTTCTTTTTTTTTATTAATTCCTCACACTTCCTCTTTTACTTTTAGTAGTTTGTATTTTAATGAAATCTTTTCCTCAAAGATATTATTGATATCCATTAAAATTTAAGTGTTAACCTTAGAAATATGTATATCATAAAACACTTTGTAAAATGAGGATGCACACAAAAATCAGAATTGTTTGTATTAGGTACATTGTTGCATATTTCTTTTTATTATGGTCCTGTATCTAAATGTCGTTATTTTATTGGTAAATGACATAAACATACTTATTCACTGTCATATATAAATGTATAGACTGTTTATAACGCAAATAAATAAATAAATAGAATAATAATAAATTTAATTATGTACTTTATATAATACAAGATCTGGAACATACAAGGAAAAACAAAGAAAAATTAAGCTCCACTAACTACTGTCGAGCTACGGAAATTTCCGGATGTTGCGTTTTCGATTCGGTCATTCGTTGTCATTTATATCATACACACGAACAGCTTTCTGGGGTGTAAAGTCAAAGAGTCCATCTAGTTTTCAACGTTTGTCTCATAGTTTTAGGATTTAAAATTCATAAAAATAACCTAATCAAATTTGAGTAGCTATCGCTCGAGTGGCTCAAAATAATTATATATTGCTGGATAAAAGACCCGTCATAGTATATTTTCTTTGATTAAATAATTTTAATATCAGAAATTTGTCCTTTTTAAATCAAATTCTAGACGTATTGACTCTTTTTTTACAAAAATACATAAAATGGTTTTGTAAGATTGTTATTTTATCTGGTAAATGCACTTTTCAAATTTAAAAAAAACTAAGTTTATTTTTGATATACTAAGATTATACCGTTAGTCGTTGGCAGATTTGTTCAATTTTCAAACGAAATATTTATTATACAACACAAATTTCAAATCATATAATCATACAGCAAAATAAATCAATACATAATCTAGTAAAGATATTTTTTAGAATTTTAATTTTAGTTTATTTAAAATCATTAAAAAAAATAAATCCTACAACGTGTTTTGTGATGAAAATACCTCCGTTTTTCTATTTATTTAAGGTCTTACAAACTAAAATATTTCAGTTTTTTTTTTACACACTTATTTTGTTTGGACATTATTGAAAAAACCTAAAAAGCTATCATCAAAAAATACTTACAAGAAATACACGATATTTAATAATTTATCATAATGCGTTTTGAGCATTTTTATTGCTTACTTGAATGTACGTATATAATAAAGCAAGTTTTGAATGCTATAAATCGATATTAAATTTTTAGTTTAAAAAATTTGATACGGGGAATAATCGATCATTCTCATCGGAACCTCCCTGTACAGTTGCAAGCATTTTGGAACTTTAATTCTTAGCCGCTGGTCAATAAGTATTGAACCAAAAAAAATATATCCGAATTTGTAATTCATTATTTGTATCATAAATGATAACATACCTATTTATTTTTATTTAATTAAAGTAAGGCCACAAAGTGTAATTTGCGATTGTTGAAGTAGTAATTTTAATAATTTACAGCGTCCTTTTCAATTAACAATATATTAATATGAATATCTCGCCCCTGCTGATTAATTCCATCTTAAATCCAAATGAGAAAGATTTGAGACAAACTACAATAGTGGGTGAAATAATTATATTTTAATTACGTACTAGCTCAAGAACCCGCGTTCTTCGTAAATAAACTTGTACCGATATCTATTCCGAGCGTCGAAATGGTTTCTAAAGATAAACTCCTATTAAAGCTGGAGGACATTCTTTGTACCTACTATTTTGTCAAAAAACATTTATCGTTTTTAAATATTTAAAATAGATTGTAAGGATCGATAAAACCACTGACAAATTAAAGTAGAGAATAAAATTTTCGTTTTTGCGACCAAGTGGCAAATACAAAAACAGGGTGTAACTGGACGTACCCAAAAGATTTTAACCAGCGATTCCTGAGCTTATTTGAAGTAAAAAAGAAAATAAAATGTTAATCTCCGGCGACGTTTTTGATGTTTTTTTTTCCACAAAAATATTAAAAAAACAGTAGGTGTTAGACAGTTGGGAGCGGGTTAAGAGGCTGGGCAATTACTCGGCTGAGTAACCAGTAACGAGATGCGAAAGAATTTTTTTTTGTGATTTTGCGAAATAAAATTTAAAAGACATCAAAAATTTTAATTACATTTTTTACTCCAAATAAGCTCAGGAATCACTGGTTAAAATCTCTCGGTTACGTCCTGTTACATCCTGTATAATAAAATCATAATTTTACAAAAAAAAAATTATGTAGGTTGATTTATATTGTGTTGAATTCATAAGTAATATTAATTCTTCGAATTTGAAAGAATATTTAATTTCGAACAAAATTTCGTAAAACTCGATGTGATCCAATCGATTTCAACGATTAATTTATGAGTCGAGTGCAAAAACACTTCGTACGAATCTAACCCTTCCACTGTGGTTGAAAGCGATGGGTCCAGAGAATCCGGCTGGCGAGGCTTAAGTTAGGTCTCCCAGTAGGTGGGCATACGCATCCGCTGCTAAGACCTATACAAACCTCACCCCATAAACCCGGGCACCCCTTCTAAGTCACCAAACGTAGCGAACAACTTGGGGTGACCTATGGCAGGGGTGTTGGTTATCCAACAAATTAAAATGAAAGGGAACTATCTCAAAGGCGAACGAATTCCGTTCGCATATTATTTTCAGAATAGTGTTTTCGATACAATGAATCAATTCGGTTTGATGTCTCGAATTTTGTGGAACTTAAATCGATACAATGTAAACATTTTTGTTATTCTTCCGCATTTCTACAATTCTACAATTCTCGAAGATATCCATTTCTCATGTTCTGGATTTAGTTCCGTAGTAAGTATGAATACACATAAGAAGTTTCGTTTTTACCCATGAAAAACAAACGCGGGTTGGGTACCGCCACCCGGGGACCATTCATTGGATAATCAATACCCCTGCCATATGTACCCCAAGAGTTTCGATACGTTTGATAACTTGGGGTGCCCGGGTTAATGGGGTGAGGTTCGTCTAGGCGGCCAGTGCATTTGCCCTCCTACTGCGTGGCGGGCCGGATCGGGAGATATCGGTTTGAGGGATACCTAACTTAGACCTCTCCAGCCAGACTCTCGGTGGAAGGGATCCGTCACTCGTAGAAACATTGACCCCTAGATTCCTACACATCCCTCATACCGTTTTCTTCCAAGAACTTCCTCTCTTTCCTTTTCCTAAAAAACCCTCCACACAGCATACCCACAGGCCCAGTTTTTTTTTCTCAGGGCTTCCTGGAGCTAATAATATGAATATTTTAATCATTTTTAATGGCATTAACACACCACAAGAACGTTTATTGTCACATCTTTCAACCATCCAAATTATAAAGAAGATATCTGGTTTAATTGTAATTTAGGTGTATATGACCGGTCAGTGGTTCAGTGGGCATCGCGCTTGGGTCCCACCCAGGCGTTCCGTGTTCGATTCCTCGGCTGGCTAAGTCCTCCATCACAACACAAGCAACATCTTCTGCTTAGTGTGGTGGTGGTAGGAGATTTTCAAATGTTGTTGGGTTATTCGTAACCTGGGAATGTTTGTCTTTCTTTTTAAATAAAAAAAAAAAATATATATATTGTTTTCTCTTAAGAAAACGAAATCGTACTGAATGGTAAAACCTAGTATTATTGCGTGGTATTCACATAACTACCTAAATAAAATAACTGTAAACAGTTCAAAGTTAGCAAATAGTGCTAAAAAAAACAAATATATCGACAACAATTAGAATGGAGACTGGGATTTAGATTAATGGTAAACAAACATGAACCTTAAAAAATCACATCGATGACAATAATAAAATAATACGAATAATTTTTAAATGCCTTTGTTTTATCATGAATTCACAACTTTTTGTGTGTTCGATCTGATTTTATTTAACTAACATTTTCAATTATCTTTTGAATGCACATATTTTAGATAGATCAAGACATAAATGAGGTCTAAATTTCTTCAACATGTTAAAATTTTTAATTAACAATGTAACTTGTAAATCCGATAGGGTTTCCAGTTAACATAAAAAAATAATAGTTCTTACCCAAACCTGATCTGTTTGAACCTGTTCGAGGGTTAAAGTCACAGAGTTGCTCGTTTTTGGTATTCTTACGACATTACGTATTATTTATAACTCGTATGGTTATCAAAACATGATTGCAGATAATATCAGAAATAATATCAGAAATATGACTAATTATCAACAATTGCTTTAGAAATTTTAAAAATTAGTTCAACTTGGCTTGTTGTTCATCAACAAGATTAACATGATCTGCGCTCACCTAATGGAGTGGTCTATGGCTTTGTTTTTGTCGAGATTAACACACAATCCATGTATGCAGTGCTACGAGTACAAGTTGTCGGAAAATGAGGGTGCGGTTGTCTATGACATTAAAATAGAAGGTGTGTTGGCCAGATTAAAATAAAAATACCAAATGAAACAAATAACTTAGTTTTAAACCACTTTATATTTATTTTTATATTTGTCGACCGGTTTCGATTGGACTCAATCTTCATCAGGACAATAAAATAAACTAAATCATAATACAGAGAAACAATATAAGGTAAACAAAATAGAGAGAGAAAGCAATATATGGGAGAAGGAGAGCACATCTTAGACTGGTTGGTGGAGGGTAGGGGGCGGGGTAAAGGAAGGGTGGGAGTTACATAAGGAGTAAGGAAACAACTTTAAAGTTTTAATGTCAAAGTGTTTGCTTTCTTCGATAATAAAATAAAAATATTTGGATTTAGTTCACGTTTACGCTACCGCTATCATATATTTATATCACTTTAGGGCATAGCATTACCAATATTACACGTTTTTTCTATGATTTTAATGTCGGAACTTTTTCATTTTTTTCTTTGCATAACCACTGCCATCGCGATATTTTAAAATGTCAACGGACGGCAGTAAATAAACTAAATATTACTAAAAATAAACTTTATTTTTGCACTGGTTTAATTGACGTGTTGATTTTTTAAAAAGTCCTTCACCTCAATCAGCATATTATGCGAGGAAACTATATTTTGCTACATTACTTCATGTGATGGGTTTGAGAGGTTGGTAGGAATCTGGGGTCAATGTATCCAGGAGTGACGGACGTATGAATCCACCTATCCCACTGCGTTGCAAGGCGATGGAGAGTTCAAAAAGTCTCTCTCAACAATTATATCCCGATCCGGCTGGTGGGCAGGATCGGGATGCAAATGCATCCGCCGCCAAGAACTAGACAAACCTTACCCCACGATCCCTGGAATCCCTGCTAAGCACCAAACTTAGCGAACCACTTTAAGCGTCTTAAGGCAGGGATGTTGGTTATCCATTAAATGCTTCCCGGGGCGGCAGTAGGTATTGTATGTTAGGTATAGGTTACAATAGGTTAGTAGCAGTTAAAATACATCATAATATTATACAGTAACAATGTAATGATGATGTAGTGAAAATAAAAGAAAAGGATTCTACATGAAGTGAACAAAATGAAACAGTTTGACGAAAAGAAAATTTAAAAGGGAGATTATAATTAATGCAAATATTTAACAGCATTATCCGATAATAATATCTTTATAAGCAGATCTAATTATTTTGCTAATACCTAATGAAGATGGTGGTCTAGGTCAAGGTTCGTAGAAAATTCGTTTTATATGGTTAGGTTAGGTTAGTGTAGTGTATAGCTATAAGCATATAGCTATTTAATAGTCCACGTTCATTCGGGGATGATCGGCACAGCCGAAGATTCCCGAATGAACGCATTGGCAAACAGTCACGGTCGGAGTGCGTCGCGGCGGCCAGACCAAAATAGAGCATACCTGTGATCAGACGTTACGTACAATAACATTGTCTTTACGATCATTCCCAAAAAACGAGTAAACGAACTTACATTGTTATTAATAAGAAGACATCGTGGACTAGTGAGCCATGACACAAATAAGCAGAACATAACAGTTAGGTTAGGAAAAAAACCGTCGTGCTGCTTTTGAAATTTCAAACGCGTGACGTAGCTTTAAGTAAAACACTGTCACTTGTATTGCAGTTAATTCAAATCTCTTATTGGAACATGGACTTCAAGCTACGTCACGATTTTTTGTCAATCACCGCTCCACCCCCTCTATGAGCTAACCTTTTTAAATCCATTTTCTACAAACATTGAGTCTATGTGATGATTATGTTTGCTATGTCACATAAAACGGCTATCTATCTTCGAGGAACTTACTATGTGGGTAAGTACCTACCTACCTGAACAATTTCTATGCAAATGATTGCATCTGATTATGCTGACCATTCTTTTCACTGTTCTAGAACATGAAAATAAATTAATGGAAAATACCGTATTCCTACGTACCAGTTTATTATAAGTCCATCCGCTCACCGTCAACTGAAAAAAATCAGTTTTCTACTCAATTCGCTATCCTGTGTATGTCAATGTGATGGTCCACACAGTAAAAAACGTCTTAAAAACCCGTTGTCAATGGCAACGCAAGCAGTGACTCGAAACTCGCCGTGCTAGTTGCTACTATGACAGCTTATTGGTATTCGTTTATGGTTAAACAAGATGAGATAATTATTACTGAAATCGTAAAATTGAGTAGCGCCGTGATAGAAGTTTGGTTGGAAATCATAGCAACCAGCCAGTTTTAGTTTCGTTTCAGTTGCTCCGGAGCGGAGCGCCTAAATGTTCCTCCCACCTATCCACCCACCAACACCCACAGTAACAAACACACTATTCTACTGCAGCATTCCTAACTTGCCCACTCTCGGATACAACGATTTCACACTATGGAAAATCAATACTTAGGTGATGCTGACATATTTAATATCAACTTGGCAAGCTTTGTGGATCATGTAAAATCTGTATTCCAACACTATTCCTAAACAGATCTTGTATTTTTGTAAACCTGTCTAATAGCTATATTTTTCAGTTTTTGTTTTTGTATTTTTATTACTTATGTATGTGTATTTTCTACTACCAACAAAATGTACCAAGTGTATAAAAAAAATAACTACTTTCAAAATGTAACAAGTGTACTATACCAATATGTAAAAGCTCTCTGGGAGAAAAATAAAAAAAATAAAATTGATAATTGGAAAAAATCCAACCAATTTAACTCACATATTGTGATTTTTATTTTATGTACCATAACGGTGCTTCAAATCTACCTTGTGTCAATGTAATAGTTTTTTTCCTAATATCATCATTATGTAATCAGATATAACAGATAATTAATTGATCAGTTCATCCATTTTTCGCGAAAATCCATTTTCTTCGAACAAGAGAATTTATACACTTGTTTGTCCATTCCCTCTGTCCCATTCAACTAATATAAGTCTATTCCAGCTAATTAGTTAATGTTTATTTGATGGGAGCGCCGAACCCAATATCTGTCCATTAACAGACACAAATAGATTGTGTTCACAGTATGGTTCTTTTATTTTACAAATTCTAAGGATATTGTGTTTTACAGGTGAGTTTATCTTTGCTTTATTTCATATCATTTGTTCTCTGTATTTTTTAGCTACGAGACATAGTGCCCGATTTTTATTTGTACGATGTTTAAAGTGATTTACCTACATACCAAACACTTAAAAAACCAATAACGAAATGCGAATTCATGTCATTATAAAACAATTAAAACAATTATTGATAGTAAATTAGATTTTACCGAAGATATAAAATAAACCACTTTAAACGTCAAAAAAATAAAAGTAGGTAGGGATAAATTAAATCACATAAATTAGTCGTCTTAATTTTATGCTGGGGCCGCATCTGCGCCTATCTTCACGAAGCTTCGTACTGTGACACAATACGCGCAAATGTGCCTATTATCGGCTGTCAAATATTCTTTACGTAAACGTATTATTTTTTTTTAATTTTCAAACGTACGAAGTATTAGCACGAATTACTTACGACGATAGGCGCAGATGCGGCCCCAGCATCACAGTATCTAATAACAAATTAATTAAAATGATATTTTAAATTTAAATATATGGAGTTCCACCAATTAAATACAAAAATAATAAATTAGTCAATCATTGAAGACGATATTAGCAACGCTCAAACGAAAATTTGAAAGAGTAATATTAGAAAAAGATTCGGTCGAATCTGAGAATTAAACCCAGAACCTTAGTTTTATTGGAGCTCTGCTCTAGAGCATTATTCTAAATTATGTATTATGTTAATATTATTTGCGTTTTTATATTTAATATTACTTTTCTTGGTTCATCCATTAATAAACAATAGCTAAGTGTGTTGTATATAGAGAGATATTTTTTTTTGTAATGACACCTTATTTGTATGTGTGGTCATTTGTTCCACTTATTTTTTCTTCCTGCACAATATGTCTCAATTAAATTTTGCACTAACATAGCAATGATTTGAATCATTAATCATTGTTGCTAAACAATCATAGTTCAGTTTCCCATTCATGTTCCGTTTTTCATATTTTGTTTCAGGTAGAGATCGTTTTGGTAGTTGTAGTATTTTTTTGAAACTATTAAATAATTAATTTCTCGTAAATTTTTTGATATTCGTTATTTAAGAAGTCTGCCATTTTTATTCTTAGTCGATTCTGTCGTTTGCTACTTAAAGGATTTTATTTTTGTAAGGACTAGTTGCTGAAAGCCTTGTGATCAGCGTAATTATGTTCTTTATTCTTATCTTGTAATATGTTGTTTGCATAAACCGGTGTTTATTCCCTTGCACGCAACTTAGCGTAAACTTAAAATAAAAGATATATATTCCACTATCTGAGTGCGAGAAACAAGCTAACTATCACTATCACATTCACTCATTAATAAGTCCCCAAGCGCCTTTCTGAAACTGATATTTCGTAATTTCTTTATTTTTTTACTTTATTTCGATTGTTAAATTATTGATGATTTCGGAGAGTCAAGAACAAAAATCAACATTATAAGAAAAAGTAAGGTGAACGGTAAATATTAACAAAAAAAGTAAATTACAGAATATATATATAAAAATATTAACAAAATGGTAGAAATTTCTCATTAAAATTTTAGTATGAAATTCACTCAATCAGTCTCTCATGATCCTCTCCACGCTGTTGATGGGTAGACGAACCCGCCGCCAAGACCCGGAAAAACTCCCCTCTACAAAACCGGGCACCTCTACTAAGTCACTAAATTACTTGGGGTGACCTATGGCAGATGTTTTGGTTATCCAATAATTGGTTACCGGGAGGCTGTATCCATATCCGCCTCTATTCGTCTGCAAATTATGTCGGTTACATCTAGTAAATTTATTAAATTAATATAATTATTTTGTTCAATGGTTATGGATAGTTTTAAATTGATAAACCTTCAAAAACTGTGCTGAACTTTCTCAATTTTTATTTGATAAGCTTTAGGTATAGTATGGGGAACATTAGTGGAAATATTTTTTCAAAATTATTTCTTACTAAGGCAGTGAAGAGAATCTTAAAAAAATAGAGCTACGTAAAATCTTCCACTGTATTAAAATTATACAAACAGTTTTCAAACCGAGGTTCTTAAAATCT
Source organism: Limnephilus auricula (assembly GCA_951813805.1). Classification (NCBI taxonomy): domain Eukaryota; kingdom Metazoa; phylum Arthropoda; class Insecta; order Trichoptera; family Limnephilidae; genus Limnephilus; species Limnephilus auricula. The sequence goes on from OX638388.1 coordinate 39,456,504, forward strand.
TACTTACCTACTCTGTAATTTTTATATACACGATAATAAATTGTAGACAGAACATATTTTATTATTTAACCAAGCCAGCTATAGATGCAAGTTATCATTTGTTATGAAAATAAATTATTTAATCTGTTTTCAGCCATCCTGATATGTATCATAGAATTGTATTACACGTTGTGATCTAAAAATATATTTCTTCCTAGGAATAGCGACAAACTAATAAACATTGGATGTTGTTTACTGTAGCCGTATTTTCTGTAACACGAGAAAATAAGAAAATAGATTATTTGTAGTACTAAAGAAATGTATATTCGGCAAGACTGAGTTTAGAAACTATGACAAATTGTTTATTTTTATTTCCTTTGCAAGAAAATGTTGTCATAACAGAAAAATAATACACAAGATTGATTATAAATTAAAATGTCAAATTGAACACATCTCATAAAAAGTCTGCAAACAAATTGGCTTCAATTCAAGCCTATTCAATAAACCCATTTTACTATATATGGCATATGTAAGATCTCATCTTCCCAATACCAAACTTATATTAACAGATTTGAAAATATTTTTGAATCCCCTGTCTCAAACGTAGAATTTTTATTTATTGATTCTGTGTAAGATTTTGAAGTTCCTTTTAGACTCCTTTCGTTGCCTTGACCGCAATACCAGATCGAATACCTTATTTTAAGTATAACATTTCAAATCGAAATACGCACAAAACTCTGTATTCGGGACGTGCCTGCAAATTTTACAACACCCTAAGAGATATGCACATTTTCCACCGTGCCCTCGAAACGTTTGAAATCAAATTTACATTACAATATCCTTAAATCTATTTGTGACTTATTTTATTTACATGCTTAATCGAAAGTGCTGCATTCATTGACCCAAACTTCGCGTATTTTCGAAACATTGATCAACCAAGCGTAAAAAATTGTTAAGAAAACTAAATACCCAGGAGTTATAATAGACACAACTTACGCTGGACGGACCAAATAATTTTTGTATATCAAAAATTAACTGGAACGAGTCATGCATCTCATAGAGTCAATTAAGAACATATGTCTAAGAACAACCATCAGGACCATACTTTTTACACTTTGTCAATCCATTATCACATATGGCATACTGGATTGTGCAATAGACCTGATACAAAAAAATAAAAAAAGGCAACATTAAACTCATTCTCCAAGAACACAATCTCGAATGAAATTTACAAAAGACTAGACGTCATGACAAGACAACTTTGTGCCAAATCTCTACTACTATACTTCTTCCAACATAAACCCCACATTCCAATGCAACCACAAACAGCAAATAAAACCATGGCTTCTATAAAAAAAACACTAAATATACCGATAACATATACCTCACATGGGCAGGCAATCAAACTATACAACTGCATGCCCAACACACTGAAAGAACTACTGACTACAAACATATCTACAATTATTCACAAAAAAACATATCACAGACTGGATCAAAAACAAGGTATTCACTTTACTCAAAACATCACAATACCTAATCAAACATAACACAACCCGAACAATTTAAAAATAATAAAACTAATAGTAGTTAATATTTTTTACTCTTTTTAAATAGCGTGCAAGGCCAGTTATAACCAGCAATTGGAAAACGAAAACCGCCAGATTTTTTTTTCTTTAAAATTGAGGAAACATGCTAAAATCTGTGTATTTTTAAATGTGCACACGGTCTCGAAAGGGTTAAAAGTAGTCGTTTTTATGAGATTCTGTTTATTTGATCCTGAAGTCCTGGGAGAAGACCCAATGGGGACAACAGACCTAGCTATAAAAGCTCAAGCGTTATTTGGTTTGGCGTATTTCGGCAAATCGGTTGCCGTAAATTCCCAATGGGAATGTATGACGAGCGATATGCTGAAGTAGGCCAAGCCATATAACGCTTGAGCTTTTATAGCTAGGTCTGTAGGCCCCATAAAGCATACGAAGGTAATTGCAAATCCTATTAATATTAATAAAGGCGACGTGGTTAAGCTCAATTGTTCTTGGTATCTATCCGGTAATTGACGGCTATACCAAAAATAAACGCCGAAAACCTTGCAAATTATACTGTAAAACCAGCTCTAATAAAATCAGATATCTTATATTCATAAGCACGCATATCACCACAATCTTCAATCACACATCTGACCAAATGACCTAAAGAAGGAGGCAACAAGGCATAATACCCCAAAAATAAATCCTTATAATTCTTTTGGCCGTGAATATCTCAAATCATATCTATGACATTCTAGACTGATCTTTTGGCGTAGATTTTTGAGTATAGATCACACCAAAATACTAACACATTGAAAAATGTGGGTTTTTAATATTCATCCAAAGCAGGCAGATCTTTTTAGGTCAGCCCTTATATGTACGACCGTCGACCAGTGTTTTTCTTTCCCCAACAGGGAATTTATTTTTAAAATTCAAATCTTTTAGTTTTGCATTGTTCCCTGTCTATAACATTTACACAAGGGAATTTACCTACCTTCTTCCACTTCAAACTGCATTTATTAGTTCATGGTAGAAGAGCTCTGCTTTATATCACACTTAATAATATTACGGTAGAAGTTCTAGTACGTAAAATAGATTTATTAGAAATAGTAAAATGAGAGATTTTGATAGCAGATTGGTAGTTAACTCCCTGGAACTTTTATTACCTAGATTTGAATAGAACTTTAACGAGTTTTGCCACATGTCTGACTGCTTCTGATGCGATCCAAGAAATAAAATTTGCCAAGGAACTTGATAAAATATATTTTAGTTTACAATATCCAAATTTCGAACATTTACGAAAGCCTTTTTTATTTCACAAATAAATGTCGAGCTCGGACGTTAAAATAACATTATCGTTTCTCTTATCTGAAAAAAATTATAATAATTATCTTTCGAAACTGAAACTTTGACAAACTTTAGAATTTTATATGGTTTGATAATTATATTTAATAAACTTTCTACTTGTAAAGTAAGTACAATCTTTTATTCTGCTTTTCTATTTAAATAAATTGAAATCTTTCTAATATTATAAACGAGAAAGTTTGTATGGATGTATGTATGTTTGTTCCTCTTTAAATCTAAATTTAATGAATGGATTTTAATGAAACTTTACAATAATATAGCTCTTACATCAGAATAACATAAAGGCTATAATTTATGAAGCTAGCTATTTATTTTCAATATATTGAAAATAATAATTATAGTTTAATAGAAAACGTCAAAATTTGAGAATGACATTTTGCTAAACAATGATTGTTAAATCAAAATTCTATTTTGGAAAATATTTAAATTAGTGAATTTATTTGAAATTCTCGCCTAATACTTTGAATCGAATCAAGAATTATACAATTTAGGGTGGAGTGAAATTTTTTTTTTCACCTGATGGTAATGTAATAGTCAAAATTTGATGCCTTTTAGGTTTAATTTAAGCCATATAAAATATTATTCAATTTTGTTTAGGGTAACTGCCTCCGCAACGGCATTGAATTTATGAAAATAGTCGGTTTTACACTCTAATTGGAATTCATGCTTATGTATGATATTTTTGAATAAACATACTAATTTTTATCAAGAAAGTTTACTTGGTATAAAATAGATTCGACACAAAATAAAAAGAAGTTCGAATTTGTGTTTTATAATTTAAATAAGGAAAGAGAGGAAACGCGGGAGGTGATACTTAGCTTGCTTGCGCTTGTCGCGTCGTGCTCTTGTTCGTGGCTCGGATCAGTCGCACGCTCGTTTGTCGTTAAAAATATGTTCGATATTCTTTCGTGGCAGCTATGCAAAGAACTCCGAATGTATTCAAATGTCCTCTATTTGGTGATGTTTGTGAAATGAAAGAGAACGTTCTACCTACTTACGAAGATGTAGTGAAATACTATGAGTGGACGAGACATAAACTGAAATTGCAATCAAAAACTGCATAAGAACCAATTTTTGGCGAGATAGCAGATATAGTAATGTTGAGAATTGAAAATGTATGTAAATAGTAAGATACTTTTTGATATTCCAGTATGCAAGCGCAAAGCATTCAAAACATTTCGTCTGATGTTGAGGTCATTGATCGGCACAAGTTACGAAGAGAGAGAACTAAAACCAGAGAAAAAATAATGGAAAATGCAACATTTACAGAGCTCTTGGTTTTATACTTTCTCAGGAAAAAAGACAAAACTTTGAAAATTGTTAAAAAGGGCGGTAAATGCTACAGGACTATGGTTGTGGAGGAACATATCTCACCGATTCAAGAACCCAGATCCATTTACATGGGATACGTAGTACCTGATGTTGGTACATCAAAAGGAATGGAAACCGCGATAACAGGGTTTCTGTTACATAAAGAATTTTCCCAAATATTATTATGGCAATTGGTTGTGATGGTACGAATTTTAATACTTGAAAGTATGCTGGAATTATAAAACTGCTTGAGAAAAGGCTACAAAAACCACTTCAGTGGATAATTTGTTTGCTCCACATGAACGAACTGCCTTTGAGACATCTGTTTCTTCATCTCAATGGGTGTACTTCGGGACCTAAATCTTATATTGCTGCACTGGGAAAATCACTGGAAACCTGTGAAAAGCTGCCTGTTAAAAAAAATGAACGCATTGAAGGTCAAATGCTACCAGAAATGGCCAAAGATAATGAGTTCAGACCAACAGTAATTGTATAAATTTGTTTCAGCGTTAATTTCAGGTGAATTTCCAGAAGACCTAGGCAATAATACTCCAGGAAAACTATCACATGTCCGTTGGATCACGCGTGCTAATCGAATAGTACGTTTGTATGAATCAACTGAAGAACCATCTGAAAATTTGAAAACTCTGGCTACTTTTGTTGTCAAAGTTTACGCACCGTCTTGGTTCTCAACCATCATGCAAAGATGGCACGCGACATCAGTTCAATATTATTAAGGTCTCCAGATACCTGCCAGATACTCTAAAAAAAATTATAGATCCTGTTATCCAAAGAAACGGCTACTTTGCGCATCCTGAAGGGATTCTTCTTGCGATGATAACAGATGATAAAAAACATGTTATAGAGCTGGCAGCCCGCCGCATACTAAAGGCACTACTCAACCTCCAACACCTACACAAGTACTACCTGTTTCAAGTGCCATTGACAGATTTTGATGCTTCTACATATATTGATTTAATAAATTGGCAGGAAAACATAACCGAACCATCGATTTTTAAAAACTTATCGAATCAGGAAATTCAGAATATCGTGAAATCTGGTGGTGAAAACGAATTATTGTTTATAAGGCTTCTCTGCCATACTCAAGCTGTTGAAAGAGCTGTAAAGAATACGACAGAGGCTTCTATTTCTCAGTGCACAAGAAAGTCGCGATTAGGTGCAACAAATGTCAAGCTGGAATCGCGAAACAAAATGCCTAAATTTGAAACTAAAGAGGATTTTAAACCTAAATAATAAATGTATAAGTTTGTCTCAAATTTCATTTTTTTACAGCGATGCCTTAATAAATATCTCAATTATATATTGTTTATCATTTAACACCTACTTACCACTAAATTAATCACAATGTATCGCCTTATAAACTTTAAACTTTTTTACCCTAATTTTCAATTTTTGGGGTCAGTGCGGAGGCTGAAGATCTTAATCAAATGAAATGAAAAATCCCACATATTTTTACTTTAACATAAGGCACAAATCCCCCCCTCTTAGAAATCTGAATCTTAAAAAAAAATTTTTTTCATACATCCGTGCTCCACGCTATTATACATATTTTAAATAAATAGGTTAAGAATTTTGGTATAAACATAGATGGGACCTAGGAAAAGAAAATAGATTACTCGAATTACTTATCCTACGCAGACGAAGTCGCGGGCAGAAGCTTGTATTCTAATAAAAAAACTATGTAAATAAAACGGTTTGTTTGTAGTATTATCCCATAAAACATTTTATTTGAAGTTAACTGGTAGCTTTTTAATGTGAAATTTGTTATGTTCACAAAACGATAACGATAAAACCACTGTTAAATAATACTAAAATTAAAACTAGCTTAACAATATTTTGATTACATATTTTTAACTTGTTCAAAAAAGAAGTTTTACAAATTAAACACATTAAAATAGAGATGCTATAAAAAAGAAATTCTAAACTATCTCAACTATACCTTTCATAAGTTGTAGCTTTAAAATAATGGAAAAAAACGCGAAAATATTTCGTGGAACAAGTATGAAAAACCATTGCAAAACGTCTTATTATTTCAAATTTAATCCGGAATCGAAATTGAAACCAATGATACCAAGCTCCTTTTCCTAATGTCGACTGTCACGATAAAGAAATATTTTTACTAAATATTGATTCTCTTTTCTTTTTTCTTATTAACCAATTAACCATCACGCCGTTTCCCCGCAGGGGTAGGCAGAGAGAACGGACCGCCAAATAACTCGGTCTTGGTATACACTCCTCGCCTTATTCACATTCATAAATCTTAATCTTATCATTCACGCTCTTCTATTATTCTGACTCTTCACATGGCCCGACTCAAGTATCTGATTCACTTGATCGTGCCATGTCTTCCTCGGGCGTCCTCGACTTCTTCTACCTTTCAAATTTGCGTCATATATTCTCTTGACATTGCTTTCTTCATTTATTTACTCTACATGTCCAAACCATATAAGCGTCCCTTTCTTAATCTTACTTATTACGATCACATCGGCCTTAAATTCTTTTCGGATCTCTACATTCCTCACACGATCATACATGGTTTTACCACACATACGCCTCAGGGATCTCATTTCTACAGCATTCAGTCTACTTTCATCCTTTCTCTGCCAGTTCCATGCTTCACTGTCATACATCAGGGTAGGTACCAGCACTCCATTGTGGACTGCTAGCTTCGCTTCTTTGGACAGCCTTTTGTTGGCGCCAACGGCATTCAGTCCACCATTAAGGGAGTTACCTGCCTTTACCCTTCTCTTAATATCCCTATCAGCCTTCCATCTCTCGTAATATATACGTATATTACAAAGAGGACAATGTCGTCAAAAAAAGGCTTTTCATTCCAGTTTTGACATTTGATAATAGAGGGGAAAAGACTCGAGTTGTGGTTTTCGGATATATTATTTAATATTAACATTATTATATTACATATCGTGCGATTCTCATGAATTTAATAGACATAATCAGTTGTATTGATGCATTCCCAGTAGTCTTCCATTCTATAGTTCACAAATATTGACAAGAAGGGATTCATTGATCAATTATTACGTCATATAATATTATTTATCAGTTATTACGCTTTATCGAATTGAAAGCATGTCGTGCTTTACGGGAGCTATGCGAGACACTCCAATACTAGCCATGGAAATGCTGCTAAACTTACCCCCACTAAACTTAGAATTAGACGGGGCGGCGATGGCGGCAGCCTACAGGTTACAATTTAAAGGTCAATGGAGAGGTGAGCTGCCCAAAAACAGTCATACGGAGATCGGAAAAGACTGAGGGCAATTAGTCCGACAGCGGGAATGAAGCAAAACGGCAAACAAGCCGACTACTTCTTCAGATAGCAGTTCAGGGTGATATATCACATAAGGGAGAAATGGGACGCGGTTCCAGGTCCAATCTTCAAACAGGAACTAATCTGGTTCACAGATGGGTCCAAGATGAAGGAAGGAACAGGGGCAGCCTACAGGTTACAATTTAAATGTCAATGGAGAGGTGAGCTGCCCAAAAACAGTCATACGGAGATCGGAAAAGACTGAGGGCAATTAGTCCGACAGCGGGAATGAAGCAAAACGGCAAACAAGCCGACTACTTCTTCAGATAGCAGTTCAGGGTGATATATCACATAAGGGAGAAATGGGAGGCGGTTCCAGGTCCAATCTTCAAACAGGAACTAATCTGGTTCACAGATGGGTCCAAGATGAAGGAAGGAACAGGGGCCGGGGTCTGTCTGCAGGGATCCAAGACTCAGTATACCTCTAGGAACCCACTCCACTGTGTTTCAAGCTGAGATGAAAGCCATATTGGCCTGCGCACAGGAGAATATACGTATCGGGTACAGGAATTAGAACATAAGCATATGTTCTGATAGCCAGGCTGCCCTAATGGAATGGAAAGTAACCGATGCGACTCTACACTGGTGATGGAATGCAGGACTATTCTTACAGAACTCGCTATCATCAATAAAATAACCCTGATCTGGGTACCAGGACAAAAAGGTATCGAGGGCAATGAGCGCGCTGACGAACTAGCAAGGAAAGGAGCAAAAGCACCACTTGTGGGATCAAAACCGGTCGTAGGAGTAGCAGCCCACAAAAACTTACATATCGATAGGTGGGTCACATCCCAGCACTGTAAAGAATGGGAGAGGGCACCCGGAATGAGACAATCCAAAGTTCTCATAAAAGGACCAGACCCTAGACGAATCCGGAAAATATTAGATATGAATATAAATACTCGCTGAGGGAACTGGTAGGAATACAACGGGACACTGCCATCTCAGGAGACACATGCAGATATTGGGAGTGGAAAACACCAATGTATGCAGAAAATTTGAAGGGGATGAAGAGACTCCAATTCACCTATGGTGCCAATGTCCTGCCCTGGTGGGAACTAGGCTCAATCAGACATACAGTAGAACCAGAAGACATAGCCACACATCCAATGACAACCCTGGTGAACTTTATTAAAAGGACTGGGTTGTTATCAAAGGATTGAGGTAAAATGGGAGTGTCTATGGCCTAAGTGCTCAAGGGAACTAATTGTAAACCGTCTCCACTTATAAAAAAAATGTCGTGCTTTTCGTAAAAGTTGTCCATTACTCGGAGACTTTACTGAGAAGCTTTTAGGAACAGGGGTCTAGAACGATCAAATTGATAACTTAAGAATATCGGATCGATAGGCTTAACTTCTGACAATATTGTATCGATATTCCGATCAAGGTCGCATAATGTCTTTAGCCAAACCGATATTAATACGAAATAAATAAGACATCGTTTTACGACAGCAACACTGGCATATTGTGCAACATTCCCAAACGTCAAAGTAACGACAATGTTCAATTCAAAGTGACAGCTGTCTGTTTACGTTTACTCCCGAAAATATAACAAAATAATAAGTTTTATAAACAATTATCCTTCCAAATAAGTTGCTAATTGTGCAGGAACGGAATCCCTCCACCTTTTGCTAATTTCTGCTTGGAAATAACCGAGTTCAAGTGCTTTTTTTCTTGGTTTACACGCTGCTACGAAAGTCTAATCATAGTTCAAAAATCTAATGCTATTTTAGTAGCAGGTCAGTGAAAGTGAATTACTCATAAAGTAAACATATTTTTAATTCTATTTGGATTAAAGACATAAGCCGACGAAATGGCTACTACCCGCAGCAATACGGATAAAACTAAGAAGTTCGCAGCTATTCCGGTTTCGCCCTCTCCTGATGCACACACAACGCAGCTGACTTTAGAAGATTTTAGAAAAGGCATGAATGAGTTTGAATCTAGTATTTACAAAAAACTAGAAACGGAAAACTCAGAAATGAAAAAATCACTGGAGTTTATCAGTTCTAAATACGATGATCTTATCAAAAAAATAGAGGTGCTACTAACTAACAACAAGAAATTGGAAGATAAAATAGAAACCATGGAAAGTACGATGACAAATTTACAAAGCCGCATTCAGTCATTGGAGATTGACGCGGAACATAAAAACAGGGAAGCAAACTTAAAGTGTCTGGAATTTCGCGGAATTCCTGAAAATCAAGGAGAATCACCAGAGATGTTAAAAGGCATTTTATACAATATCAGCAAGACAACAAATTGCAGTCTGGGGTCAAAGGACATCGAAGAGATTTACAGAGTCACGCGAAGGGAAAAACCTACTCAACCAAAGGACAACAAACCAAGGACAGTGATTGTTAAATTAACTTCAGTAACTCATAAAGAAAATCTGCACTCTGCTATTAAAAAATTTAACCATTGTGAAAATATAGAAGGCAAAATGAATACAAGTGTTATAGGTATGTCAGGTCCCAAGAACCCAATTTATGTTTCGGAACTCCTAACTTTCCAAGCCAAACGATTATGGTTCTTAGCCAGGCAGTTAGCACGGGAACGCAGTTACAGGTACGTCTGGACAAAGGCTGGGCGAATTTTTGCAAAAAAGGACGACAATTCACGGCCGATACTGATTGATTCAGAACAAAAGTTAACAGACATTAAATGACTAGAAGGTATAGTTTTTCCTATTTTACTTAAATTATTTTCAGCAATAACCAATAAAAATCAATCTCACTATCAGATCATCCCATTTATCGCCATATTTTATACAAAGTATTTAAAATTATTTTTAATATTGGACAATATGAACCAAACACGAGCATTATCTCCATCTACTTCCATTAAACAACATAAATTACCTTATTATTATTGTCTAATCTCCCTCTTTGCAATTGTAACTATATACCTAGTACTCTTATCTTGTCTCTGTGATCTTAAGATACATAATATCTCTAAAGTAAAATGGTTTTAAACGCATATTTAGAAATAGATAGTATTGGAGAATCAAACACTGAATTTACCTTAGATGAATTTGATAAAGTCAAAGAATTTAAGTGGAGTTTAAACAAAATAAATATTATACATCAAAATATCCGTACAATGGAAAATCTTGATGACTTTCTTTTATTTTTAGACAGTATTAGGTCGTCTGTGAGATTTCATATAATAATACTAACAGAATGCAGATTGAATGACTCATATCTCACAAAACAAATTGCAGGTTATCATGAATATCATACAACACAACAATTAAATCAAAACAGTGGAGTGGTAGCTTACGTTCGCGACGACATCCACTCTCATGTTAATGAAATTCGTATCAGTCAATCAAATTGTCTGAAATTAGTCATTAATGGATATTTATGTATTTTAGCCATTTACAGATCACCATCATTCTACGATATTCACGAATTTCTGGGTAATCTCCTATCTGAACTCAAAAAATGTAGTAACTTCAAACAACAAATAGTAATGGGGGATTTAAATATTAACACACTTGGAAATATACACAGACAATGTCACGATTACCTCTGCGCCATGGCAGAAAACAACTTCAAAATAAATATTAAAGGTCCTACCAGGGTTCAAGATAATAGCATATCATGTTTAGATCACATAAATACCAAAAATATTACAGCCTCTAACGCATTTGTTATTCACAATACAATAACTGATCACTATACAACCGCAATAAGCGTTCCAGACACATCTCTTAAAAAACAAGTAAAAACTAACCACTTTACACCATCCATCTGCTTTGAGGGGTTAATTAAGGATCTAAATGGTGAAACATGGCAAGATGTATGTAGAGAGACTGAAGTTAACAATGCACTCAACTTATTTATTAACAAAATCAACATGTATATATCCAAAAATTCAAAAGATAAACTCACTGCACATAAAAAAATACAACTTACTCCTTGGATTAGTAGTGGTATTGTAAAAGCTATACACAAAAGAAATCACTTACATAAAGTGGCAACAAAGGACCCACAAAACACTCTTAAACAACAGAATTACCGTAGATATCGTAACATCTGTAAAAATGTTATGCGTAATGCAAAAGAAAGGTACTATAAGCAACAGCTCGACCGAGATCCATCCAGTAAAAATATGTGGAACATCGTTAAACAAATTACCAATACTAAACATAAAATTGACTCTGATATTAACGAACTTCTGATTACAAACACAGCCACCAGTGATTTGGACATAATTGCTTGCCACGCTAACCAATATTTTACGACAGTTGGATCTAAGCTTGCGGAAAATATCCTAAGTTTCACCAAGGAAACTGAAGATTCATTGGCATCTGCAATAGAACCAAAACAAATTCATTTTTCGTTTAAATTCCCACCTACGTCAAATGAAGAGGTCATACAAATTATTGACAATCTTAACACTACGCATTCAAAAGGTCCTGATAGTCTTAACACTCATATTCTAAAAATCATTAAACACAATATCGCATCGCCTTTGTCGAACATTTTCAATAAAAGTTTTTCTTCTGGGGTTTTTCCTGACCATCTTAAAAAATCTATAATAGTACCAATCTACAAAAGTGGACCCAAAAACCAAGTGGGCAATTATAGGCCAATATCCCTGCTGAGTGCAATCTCAAAAATTATAGAAATTTTTTTTTAAAATAGACTAAGTAATTATGTAGAGAGCCGAAAACTTTTAAGCAAAAATCAGTTTGGCTTTCGGCCGGGGAGAGGAACGGACGATGCTATAGCGCAACTTACAGAACATATTTCTGGAAATATAGATCGCAGAAAGAAAAGCATTGCACTGTTCTTAGACTTAGCCAAGGCTTTCGATACAATTTCTCATAAAATACTCCTCAAAAGATTACAAAATATTGGTGTTGTAGGTATGCCTTACGAATGGTTAAAGAGTTACTTAACGGGTAGAAGCCAGCAACTCAAAATAGGCAATACAGTGAGTAACTCACTAGACACCAACTTTGGTGTACCACAGGGAAGCACACTGGGATCTCTTCTATTTATAATTTACATCAATGAGTTATGCAATCTACCAATAGGCGGAAAAATTATTACGTTCGCGGACGATACGGTAGCTATATTTGAAGGAGAGGATTGGGCTGAAACTCATAAACATGCTGAAAGTGGAATCAATGCGATAAAACAGTGGCTTGACAAAAATCTACTAACACTAAATATAGCAAAAACTAAATACATAAGATTCAGCTCAACCATAAAGGGACGACCTAGTACATCGTACACAATAAAAACTCATAAGACTAATTGTATTTCCTATAATATGGACTTTAACTGCAACTGTGAAGCTTTGGAATGTGTGAACAACATCAAATATCTAGGTGTTATCATAGACAATCATCTTAAGTGGAAATATCACATCGAAAATCTTTCAAGTAGGGTAAGAAAATTGATATACATTTTCTTTGCATTGCGAAACATAATTAAACAAAAGGACCTAAGAAAATATATTTCGGACTGTGCAACCCCATCTTAACGTATGGTTGTATTGGCTGGGGAGCGTCAGGAAGAACGATTTTAGATCCGCTTGTAAAGGCCCAGAAATCCATAATTAGAGTCATTATGCGTAAACCCTACAGGTTCTCAAGCGACAAACTCTACAAAAAATTTAACGTTCTTGATGTTCGTCAAAACTTCATAAAAAAGATTATTATCCATGTACATAAAAATATAGAAAATTTTAATAAAATTGATCACAAATACAATACAAGAAGTCACAACAGAAAGGATCTCTTCGTCCCAGGGAGCAATACGGCAAAGTATCAAAAGACGTATGCGTATCTGGGACCGAAATTATACAATAAAATCCCCCCAGACGTAAATATTAAAAATTGCAAAATGTCCTGCATTGGTTCAATAATAACTAAATGGTTGATTGGCTTGGGTAGGGAGGAGTCTGAAAAACTATTACATAATGTGACTTAAAACGATACATGGTTACCTATGAATGGCACATTTAGTAAAAACTTAGTACATAGGTATTAATTAAAAAAAATATATAATAATTTAAATTGCATTTGGCACTTTACACACTTTGGTTCCTTAGAACAGGCAACTTGCCTAGCTAGGAACTAATATCGACCTAAAACAACGTAATAACACTTGTATTCATTTTAAATATATTCTCTTATTATGTAATATTATTTGTTATTTTGGCTTTAAATGTATCAAATGTAAATAAATAAATAAAATAAAAAATACTAACTCTAATATACATTGTCAGTCATATGCATCAGCATTTACTTTTTAATACTAAAACGGGAGTTAATTAGTTATTGAGGTATATAGCTTTAACTTGTTATAGCTTCTCCAATCCCAAACGGATTCAATTGATTACGACTTCTTTCAATTCGAATAGTTTCGTCAGTGCACTTCCGTTCATTAATACACCAATAATTTTGCTTGCAAACCGAGCGGCGCACAAAAGGCCAAATTATCATCTACGAAGCCTAAAAAATATTTTTATTTGAAATTCTGATCAGAAATGGGAATAAAAAGATTACCAAAGAAAATCTTCCAAGACATACCTAATTAGGGTTAGGTGGTGTCAGGTGGTCGTAGTTTCCTAATTGAAAAATATAAATTATTACTAATTGAATTATTTCTGTATTTTGATTAAGTAAGGTTTAGGTTTAAATTAAGTTAGATAAAACATATAAACATGATTAAACTGTAAAATCATGATAACTTGTAAAATTTTAAATTTTTTAGTATTATAAATATGTGGTTCTTCTCTCTTAATTCCTCATTTTCTTTAGAGCGGGGTCGCCAAGACTATCTAAAAGAAAGGGCTTGATTTAAGAAAGAGGGTTAAGGGTGGATATACATTTTACGTTTTTACATAACTGATAAAGTATATTTTAGAACCAATAAAATAATTTCGGGGAACTCGGTGGTACTTTTTTCCAAACTCTAGTTGAAGTTAAAATTAATTTTTTTTTTTTTTTACAAAAATAGTGTTTCATAAAACATATATTATAATATCTATGTTTCGTTTAATTTGTTATGTTAAAAATAATTGCGGATTAAAGAAAATACCTGAAAATTTACGATCCATGTTGAAAACTTTCAGATTTTTTTAAATATGGAAGACAGGAAGAGCGTAGCTAGCCCGTCAACGAATCAGCCGCAAATGAGAAATATTGGCAGCGCGATACATATCTCAACTTTGCGCACATGCATAAGCTTTTGGGTTAGGTTCCCAAAAAAAAAATTTTGCGGTTCATTTTGAACTGGTTTATGGAGAACGATTTAAAAATATATATGATTAGTTTGAAGATAATGCTTTTTTCCATTTTTGTGCGCCGTAATTCCCTTTGGCCATCTACTAGAAATACTTCGGATATTTTTTTAATTTAAATAAATACACATTTTTAATAATTTTATTGAAAATTGTCATTATTGTAAATCTCTGTTTTCACGCTCAATCTTGTTTTTGCACAAACTTTAACTTAATCGGTTTCAATCTACGGTCTACATCCTGAAACTTCATATGTGCTGAAGTATTTTTAAATAGATGACAATAAACCAGCATCATTTAGGTGACTAATATTTTACGATTTATTTTGTTTGATATTGAGGCATTTTGATTTATATTGTTGGCTGATTAAACATATCCTTTATATATTATACATTTATTATATATCCATTTATTTTGTTTGATATTGAGGCATTTTGATTTATATTGTTGGCTGATTAAATATATCCTATATATATTATACATTTATTATATATACATTTATTTTGTTTGATATTGAGGCATTTTGATTTATATTGTTTGCTGATTAAATATATCCTATATATATTATACATTTATTTTGTTTGATATTGAGGCATTTTGATTTATATTGTTGGCTGATTAAATATATCCTGTATATATTATACATTTATTATATATACATTTATTTTGTTTGATATTGAGGCATTTTGATTTATATTGTTGGCTGATTGAATATATCCTGTATTATTATATAAAATGGCACTAGCGCAATGCCTAATAGTAGATACTGTTGAGGAAGTCCTTTCCACATAAATTTAGTTTAGTATTCTGTATCAACTATTAACCAACCCTTCTCAATAACTTGTCAAATGTTACTCTCTCCTTTCAGGTTATTTTAAGATTTTCCTGGAATGCCAATATGACACGCCAAACTTCATTACACATAATATTCTTTACATGTGTTCATAACATGCCTCAAGCTTAATTTTTGATAAAGAAAAACCTGTTTATCTACATCGAATAATCATCAAGTTTTAAAAAAATCAACCTGTAAAAAAATAAAGTTTTTTTTTTACTGAAATTCATCTATTTTCAATATCTTTTGAAACTTAAACAGAAAAAACTGTGCGACTGTTCATTGGATCTTTCTTCACGGGTAGGTACTGAAGACAACCATGCTCTCGACTGAGCAAAATGCCTATTGTATTAGACCGATATTTATTTCGTATATACTATAGTGCTGCAATGTAATTGAATTATAAAAAATGGGTGTTTGCCACCAAAAGTAAATGGAATGGACTGTGATCGACAACTAGTCCATTTGCTGAGTTTCAGCCAGATCGGATGTCGTGAAGTGTGTTAATTTCTACTTCTAAGATTTCACATCATTCAAACAAACAATAATGAATTTCAAAAATAAGTAATTAAGAACAAGGTTTATTTTCATTTCATTTCGCCATCCGTAAGTTTTGGTCGAAAAAGATAATGAAATTGATAATGGTTTACGACACAAAATACTTAATTTTGCCAACATTTTTTTACGATTTTTTTACGCATATACGTATTAAGGAAAGAACATACTGGGTCGACTTACGCTGCGTAAGCGACACATTACGAAGTCTGGTCTACTTGCAATCCATTCATTTTATATGGAATTAGATGCTTCAGAATCACACTGGCCACACGTTGCGAAGCATGTGGCCAGTGTGATTCAGTGCAATTCCGAAGCATCTATGACTGTTGTGACTAATTTGACTGTTGTGGTAGATATTACTAAATTGGTAAAATTACTGCCATCTGTGTTTGTTTTTATTTTTGAAAGGTTCTCGCCTTCGCTATAAATATTTTATTAATGTCTACAGATGAATGATACTCAGCTACACCACTGGCTGTAGAGTTTGAGTTGAGTCGCTTGTATTGAGAAATGCAATAAAAATTATGAATTTAGATTCGCTCTTGAGTTTTCATCCAAGTTTCGAAAAATAATAAAAATATTCTAGCGAAGACGAGAACCCTTTAATAAAAACAAACTTATACGTCTGCTATGGGTATAATGAGGAGCGAATTTCATTGTTTGTGTACTTTGACAGATAAAACCATGACAACATAACCATGACAACGAAACCAACATAACAGATACACTACACAAAATTGCATTAATTATACCGATTTTTGAACGTCATTTTCCTTTTTAAAATGTTACTTCCGTCTGAAAAACACGACAGTTACTCGTCGTAATGCGTCTAAGGACGTTTTACTTTTAAAAAAAATGGTGCTGTGATGATGAAAATTGGGCATTATTACAGCTATTTCAAATGACTTATGAAAAACATTACAAAAACTTCACTCGTCCTGTTCGCGGGTTCAATTTATTATGCTTAATTATGTCAACCATCAAGCAATATTTTTTATTGGGATAGGAGGAGCTAAAAAACGTCATGTTATTCAAAACTCCATAAAAATGTTCAATTATTACGAAAAATAAAGTCCGAAAGAATTACATCGAAAAACAAATTTCGAAGGCGTAGGAAAATCCATATTAATTTCCATCTTCTCAGGTTAGATTTCCGTTTGGTCCGTGAAAGGAAATTGGCGCACCTTTCCCATTAGCGTTAAACTTATTTCCAGGAAGATCACCCATTAGCAAATCACTTCGATTTAAAGCTACCAGCGTTCAATTTTGTTTAGTAAAATATTGTGTTTCTTAAAAATGATTCGTAAAAAGAAATAATCTAGAACTTTTTAAATATAATTTTATTTTGATTTAATCATTGTAATTTACTACAAGGATCTGTTTCTGAGAGCAGGTACATTTTTTTTCTATTCGCAACAATAATATTTTTTCCGGTTTTTATACGGTTAACGTTTACCATGGTATTGTGAAAAAGTGACCATTTTAAGTTCTACATGTTGTGCAATCTCTGCTTAGCGTTCAGAAATGATTTTTTTAAAAGTGTCATCTCGAAATAATAGCAAACAAAGTGGATTTAGTTTATGGAAATGAGTAGAAACCTACAATATTTAAATGTATAACACGAAAGTTATCATACTATTTTTATTCCTCATTCAATGGGTGCTTCGGTCAGCTATATATATATATATATATATGTTATGATTAAGGTTTTCACGGGTGTAAGATGTAGAATAATTTTCTCGGTTTACCCGCGTAACGTAGTCCTTAGAAGGACTTTTTAACTCCTGACGTTTCGGACAGATCTCACTGTCCATCTTCAGAGGCCTTATGTCTTGAGTTTTGTATTAAACTGACAGCTTGCGCATGTCTGTTCAGTCCAGAAGTCAAGACTTAAGTGACTTAAGTCTTGACTTCTGGACTGAACAGACATGCGCAAGCTGTCAGTTTAATACAAAACTCAAGACATAAGGCCTCTGAAGATGGACAGTGAGATCTGTCCGAAACGTCAGGAGTTAAAAAGTCCTTCTAAGGACTACGTTACGCGGGTAAACCGTGAAAATTATTCTACATATATATATATATATATATGTATCATTAAATGTTTCTTTTTTGTTTTAAAGAAAATTTATAAACAATTGTCAAAAAAAAAATACTATTTTTTTGGTGAGAAAAATAATATCTACCCATAATAAATCGTTAATTTAGAATAGAGAAGATGATAAACGAGAGAAGTTAAACTTTCAGAAAATCTCATTTCTCAATACACGAGTTGTTTGCCATAAATGCAATATCGTACATTTGAAAACTCGAATCGTGTTGATTCTCAAACATATCCACCACTATAATTTTTCCATATGAATTTATTTTGATTTCCAGTTTTTTTTTTCAATGTTTCTGGCTCGTTACGAGGGTAACGTCTTACATATATAATATTTAATGAGGGAAAAATTTACCAACAAAGCCACGTTATCCCAAAAATGATTATTGTTTTTTACCTAAAATAATATTTATAAAAATTATGTATATTGATTAAATTATGTTTATGGTACCTCATACAACATAAAATAAATCTAATCAAAATTTTGCAATTATATTTAAAAAACACAACACAACACAAAATAACTTTACAAATAACAAAAATTTACACTTCACGTTTTGTTTCGTCACTGTTCTCTCCAATTTAAAATTGTTTTCATGTTTTTTTTAACTCATTTACTTTTATTCAAAATATATCTGTTTCGCTATATAATTTGAAGGTATATATTTAATTGCATCAGAAGTTCATCCGAAGCATTTTGATCCAATGGATAGTAGAGTATTTTGAAATAGGCAGAGAGAACGGACCGCCAAACAACTCGATCTTGGCATACACTCCTTGCTTCATTCACATTCACACATCTATTCATACATGCTCTTCTATTATTCCGACTCCTGACATGGCCCGACTAAATTATCTGGTTCTCTCGATCGTGCTTCCATGTCTTCCTCGGGCGTCCATAACTTCTTCTACCATTCACATTTGCGTCATATATTCTCCTTACACTCCTTTTCTCGTTCATTCGATCTACATGCACAAATCATCTGAGGGTCCATTTCTTAATCTTACTCATTAAGCTTACATCAGCCTTGCATTCTTTGCGGATTTCCACGTTTCTCACACGGTCATACATCTATACAGCATTCAGTCTACTTTCACCCTTCCATACATCGCTGCCATACATCAGGGTAGTTACCAGCACTCCATTGTGGACTGATAGCTTCGCTTCTTTGGACAACATCACAAGTACAAATTACGTAAAATTCATTTAAGGATTAGAGCTTAGCCATGATAAAATTAATTATGAAAAAATAAATTCTGGATCCTTTTTTGAAATTGCCTTCTCTGGATTGGTTGTCAGTTATCATTAGAGCCATCTCTATTTTTATCACCGCATTAAACTTCAGGAAATTTCTCCTCAAACTTCTCCTGCTTCCCGGCCGGATGAAAAATGTCTCATTTCTTATCTATCTTTTCCCTAGCAGAGTTGGTTAACAGTTTTTAAGTGAATTTACTAAGTTAAATTACAGTTCAATATTAAAATTACTGTCGGAGCCGCCAATTATTATATAAAAAATTCAGAACAGTAATATTATTTTTCTCGTCATGACAAAAATTCTTTCAACATTGTTTTAATTAATGAAAGCTGGTTTTCACGACAATATAACGAAAGCAGTCAAGTCCAATAAGCTTGTTTTCAAGCTAACGCGTGTGTTCCCACATATAATTTGTATTAGGTATATTGTTGCATATTTTTTTTTATTATGGTCCTATATTTAAATGTCGTTATTTTATTGGTCAATGACATAAACATATTATTCACTGTCATATTACGTAAAATGTATAGACTGTTTATAACGCAAATAAATAAAATAAATAAAATAAATAAAATAAATAAAATAAATAAAATAAATAAAATAAATAAAATAAATAAAATAAATAAAATAAATAAAATAAATAAAATAAATAAAATAAATAAAATAAATAAAATAAATAAAATAAATAAAATAAATAAAACAAATAAAACAAATAAAACAAATAAAACAAATAAAACAAATAAAACAAATAAAACAAATAAAACAAATAAAACAAATAAAATAAATAAAATAAATAAAATAAATAAAATAAATAAAATAAATAAAATAAATAAAATAAATAAAATAAATAAAATAAATAAAATAAATAAAATAAATAAAATAAATAAAATAAATAAAATAAATAAAATAAATAAAATAAATAAAATAAATAAAATAAATAAAATAAATAAAATAAATAAAATAAATAAAATAAATAAAATAAATAAAATAAATAAAATAAATAAAATAAATAAAATAAATAAAATAAATAAAATAAATAAAATAAATAAAATAAATAAAATAAATAAAATAAATAAAATAAATAAAATAAATAAAATAAATAAAATAAATAAAATAAATAAAATAAATAAAATAAATAAAATAAATAAAATAAATAAAATAAATAAAATAAATAAAATAAATAAAATAAATAAAATAAATAAAATAAATAAAATAAATAAAATAAATAAAATAAATAAAATAAATAAAATAAATAAAATAAATAAAATAAATAAAATAAATAAAATAAATAAAATAAATAAAATAAATAAAATAAATAAAATAAATAAAATAGATAAAATAGATAAAATAGATAAAATAGATAAAATAGATAAAATAGATAAAATAGATAAAATAGATAAAATAGATAAAATAGATAAAATAGATAAAATAAATAAAATAAATAAAATAAATAAAATAAATAAAATAAATAAAATAAATAAAATAAATAAAATAAATAAAATAAATAAAATAAATAAAATAAATAAAATAAATAAAATAAATAAAATAAATAAAATAAATAAAATAAATAAAATAAATAAAATAAATAAAATAAATAAAATAAATAAAATAAATAAAATAAATAAAATAAATAAAATAAATAAAATAAATAAAATAAATAAAATAAATAAAATAAATAAAATAAATAAAATAAATAAAATAAATAAAATAAATAAAATAAATAAAATAAATAAAATAAATAAAATAAATAAAATAAATAAAATAAATAAAATAAATAAAACAAATAAAACAAATAAAACAAATAAAACAAATAAAACAAATAAAATAAATAAAATAAATAAAATAAATAAAATAAATAAAATAAATAAAATAAATAAAATAAATAAAATAAATAAAATAAATAAAATAAATAAAATAAATAAAATAAATAAATAAAATACATAAAATACATAAAATAAATAAAATAAATAAAATAAATAAAATAAATAAATCATTATAAATCCGTTATTGTTGTAAATACAACCCTAAAACAAAATGCAAAATATATAGAATAAACCACGCCTCACATTACTGTTCAAAGTTGTTCATAGAAATAGATAAAAAAAATACTTATTTTATAGATACAATTTCACCTGCCAAATCGCATGATTTTTTGTTAAACTTAGTTAATTTTTTATTAATTTTTTTTATATAAAATGGTAAAAAAGTGAGGTGATAAAATTGTTTATAATATATTTGTATGAAATTATTCCTGTACATAAAGACGAATGTTAAAAAAATGTCCAAAATTTTCGTCCAATCTCTATACTTCCAGCTATCTCTAAAATTTTTGAATGTGTCATTAAAGAAAGACAAATCTGCAGAAACATATAGATCACGGTGATTTTACAGCGGCAATATTTATTGATCTAAAGAAGGCGTTTGACACGGTGGATCATACCGTATTGATCGAAAAACTGAAACATTTGGGAATTGTTGGTACACCTCTGGAATCGATCCGTTCTATCAAATTCCGATCTTACCTATCAAATCGCTTTTTGGCAGTAGAACTAGGAAGAGAAACGAGTGAATTAGGTAAAATATCATATGGAGTACCACAGGGATCAATTCTTGGACCGTTGCTCTTTCTAATCTACGTAAATGACATAACAAAGCGGGGTATTAAAGGAATTATACAAATTGATTGTTATGTTACAAATTATATGACCTGCAGGTGATTTTGACCTCATG
The DNA here is from genome assembly GCA_951813805.1 of Limnephilus auricula. Taxonomy (NCBI): domain Eukaryota; kingdom Metazoa; phylum Arthropoda; class Insecta; order Trichoptera; family Limnephilidae; genus Limnephilus; species Limnephilus auricula. The sequence goes on from OX638388.1 coordinate 39,478,777, forward strand.
TTTATATTTATTTATAATAATCTAACTTGAAAGCGAGGTTAAGACCAAAAACTTACACAAAGGCGATGGTCCTGAGTGGTTAACGAAACTGAATCGAAAATTTGAAACAGAAAAATCAGAAAAAGATACGGTCACATCTGGGACTCGAACCCAGAACCTTCGGTTTTCAGTTTCGTTAATGTTGTCTTCATTAATTAAAATAATTTAATATTTAAGGTTTAATAATTTAAGGTTTTCCTAATAATATAAGTTCAATAATTTAAGGTTTTACCTAAAATAAATAGAAATAATTCTACTATATTGCTTAAAATGGTTCCATTCACACGACGCCCTCACAAATCACTAAGCCTCTTCCTATTAAAAAGATAAGATAAATACTTAAGAATTGATGGGATGGCCCGAATACAAATAGTGATAATTAATTTCGTACAACTTAGCCATTTTGACTGCTTAATTATTTATTCGACAGTTGGGAGCGACTCAACGCATTGGGTACGTGTCATATGAACCGAACCAATGATATTCAGTTCGAACTATCATCATCATCACTGTCACTATGTGTCTACTACTCGTTAATAGCGATTGACAAGCGGTTGAGAATAAAAGTTTAAAAATGCTTGCAACTGTACAGGGAGGTTCCAATGAGAAAGATCGATTATTCCCCGTATCAATTTTTTTAAATTAAAAATTCAATATCGATTTATTTCATTCAAAACTCGCTTTAATATATACCTACATTCAAGTAAGCAATATAAATGCTCAAAACTCACGATGTCAAATTTTTAAATATCGTGTACTTCTTGTAAGTATTTTTTGATCATAAGAATTTCTAATTTTTCAATAATGTGTAAACAAAATAAGCGTGTAAAAAAAAACTGGAATATTTTAGTTTGTAAGACCTTAAATAAATAGAAAAACTGAGGTATTTTCGTCACAAAACACGTTCTAGGATTTATTTTTTAATGATTTTTATTTAACTTTAATTAAAATTCTGAAAAGTGTGTTTACTAGATTATGTATTGATTTATTTTGCTGTATGATTATATGATTTGAATTTTGTGTTGTATAATATAATATTTCGTTTGAAAATTGAACAAATCTGCCAACGACCAACGGTACCTTACTATATTAAAAACAAACTTAGTTTTTCAAAATTTATAAAGTGCCTTTACCAGATAAAATAACAATCTTTCAAAATAAATTTGTTTTTTTTTTGTAAAAAAGAGTCAATGCGTCTAGAATTTGATTTTAAAATGACTAATTTCCGGTATTCTCTAGTAATATTCCCTTAAGAGGAGTATAAACGCTAGGAATATTTGACTTCTTACCCCTTTCGAACTCCACGTGTTTTTGGTATTATCTGCACGAAGAAAGTAGCACCAAAGTTGTTTTTATTGTTTTTATGAATAATTTTCTTACAATGAAAAAAGTTAGTCGATGGATCGTGTCAAAAATAATCTTGGCCATAAAGGGGTATTTTTAAAAAGTTGTTTCTTTGGCTAAAAAACAGCAGGATATTTGTGAGGAAAAATCCCACTTCGCCTCCCATATCAATTGCCAAGGAAGAGGATCTAAAGAAAATAGCCTAAATCGATCTGGAATCTCTTCGCGTCGCAAAATATATTTTTCATTTACTCATGTGTCTTCCCATATATTTCCTCCCTCCCTTCATCCTCTCCTATTATTACACTCACCCTCCCTCTTCCATTTTACCCTCTCCTACAAACTTTCTAATTCATTTCCAAACCAGTCAAAACGTCTCAAGAACCAACCTGGAATACATATTACCGCATGTTGGCGACCCCCTACACTCCTGACAATCGGACCTACCCGACGGACAATAGCGGTCTCTTTCACACTAATCATCTTTTCTGCCGTGGTAAGCATATTACCTTACACTCATTTGTCAACAAACATCTCACCAAAATACGAACTGAATAATACTATTAACGGTCCCTACCTCAAATATGGATACCTAAATCTATCCGTTTATATCAACATCAGAATAATATTATCATTAGCCGGGACAGAGATGCATATTATAAGACTTATATATTATTTTTATTTGAAACTATTTTATGCACTCACACCAAGAAATTACTGTGTTAGATATACTTACTATGTTAAATTGAATGACCACTACAACCGAATTCACTTATTGAAGTTATCATTTATACGTATAACTTACTGCTTATTCACTAATATTTATTCGAATACTCCCCAATGTCTTTAGCAATATATTATCAGAATGTTAGAGGTCTTCGAACCAAAACAACGACGATCTTTCAAAATACCCTTTCAAACGATTACGATATAATCGCCCTTACAGAATCATGGCTCACCAAAGGCATCAGGGACGAAGAAATTTTTGACCCTCGTTACTATGTATACCGTAGAGACCGTGATTACGCTGCCACCGGTCAGTGTCTTGGCGGTGGTATAGTGTTGGCTGTTAAACAAGCGCTGATCAGCGTCGCCCGACCTGAATGGAATTCTTGTGCTGAAGACCTTTGGGTCACCATTCGCACTAATATTACACCTCACCGCTTGGTCCATATATGTTGCGTGTACATCCCCGGAGGGACTCAACATCAATACTTAATTGAAAATTTCCTGAACATGTTATCAGACGTTGTATCAAATAACCCCACGGATTCCTTTATTATCTTAGGTGACTTTAATCTTGCTGAAATCTCATGGATCCAAAATACGCTCTCCGCACGCTATGCAGCTAGTAATTACTCCACTCATGTTAGTAATCATTTTGTAGACTGAATGCATTTTCTGAATCTCTCTCAATACAACGGTGAACTAAACTCAAGCGACCACATCCTAGATCTGATTCTCTCAAATCTACAAATCTCCGTCGAATCTAATGATGACCCGCTAGTTCCCGAAGATGCACATCATAGAGCTCTGTCCATTAGTGTGCCATTTCAGGAATCCCCTTCATTGACAAATGCGAAAAGGAAAGTTTTTCTGTATAATCGTGGAGATTACGATTCAATTAATTTCGCCCTTGAACAAGCTGATTGGGCTTCCATGTTCTCTACCTCTAAAATAGAACCAGCGCTTGACAGTTTCTATACGTTTTTGAAATACCTCATAAATCTTTATATTCCTCATAAATTTTTATGGAATTTGAAATATCCACCTTGGTACAATGCGGCCCTTATTAACGTAACTAAGGAAAAATCTAAATATTTTAGCAAATATAAAAAATACAAAAACCAGGCTGACTATGACGCATTTTCTCTCCTTCGTAAACGGCACAAAGACTTATGTCGGAAAAGCAAATCCCGTTACTTAAGTAATATCGAAAACAATATATCCTCAAACCCGAAAAACTTCTGGAGCCACGTCAAATCCTCTAACACATCCCAAGGTATCCCAAAATGTATGTATTTTGGAGAGGAGAAAGCCAATAATGGAACAGAAATTGCAAACTTATTTTCAAAATATTTCAGTTCAGTCTTCAGTAAGCCCTCCAATCCACTTACCCTTGATCCAACTGACGTCGGGAACCATACATCCAATATAAGCAATATTGAAGTGACACGGGAAATTGTATTAAAATATCTTAAGGAAATTGATACTAACAAGGGTGCAGGTCCTGACGAAATACCTTCAATCTTTATCAAACAATGTGCACACAACCTAGCCTTACCCCTTTCTTTAATTTTCAATCGTTCCCTAACTGACTGCACTGTCCCTATTATATGGAAATCTGCATATGTGTCTCCTATCTTCAAGAATGGTAAAAAAACCGACGTTAAAAACTACAGGCCAATCTCCAAACTTTGTATATTTAACAAAATCCTTGAAAAAATAGTCTATGATCAACTATATGCTGCTCTTAAGCCCAGCCTGAATGCGACACAACACGGTTTCATTAGTGGGAAATCTACTACCACAAATCTTTTAACTTTCACAGAATACCTCCAAGATAATTTAGATAACAGAATACAAGTGGACACAGTCTATACCGACTACAGTAAAGCGTTTGACAAGGTAGATCACTCAACCTTGCTGAACAAGCTTTTAAAGGTTGGTATTCATGGCAATCTTTATCGTTGGCTCTCTTCTTATATCTCCAACCGTAGTCAATTGGTAGTGGTTGCTGGATTTAAATCCGATTCTGTTGCTGTAACATCGGGAGTTCCTCAAGGCAGCCTGTTAGGACCATTATTATTTAATATCTATATCAATGATATTGGTAACTGCTTTTTAAACTCCCAGACCATCCTGTATGCAGATGACATGAAAATCTTCTCACCCATAAAGTCTACCGAGGATTGTCAGAAACTACAAGAGGATTTGGAACGTTTAAACACGTACTGTAACGCCCATGGTCTGGAATTAAATACATCCAAGTGCTTTGTCGTACGCTTTACTAGAAACAAAAAAAAAGTTATCCACGAATACTCAATTAATCATCAACCTTTATCCACCAAATCAGAAATTAGGGACCTTGGGGTTATACTTGATAGTAAACTAAATTTCAATAATCATATCGACCACTTAGTCACTAAAGCATCCTCTATGCTGGGTTTCGTAATCCGTTCCTGCAAACAATTCAAAGATCTTGCTACTTTCAAAATACTATATTACTCATACGTTCGTAGTATCCTTGAATATGCATCACAAGTGTGGAACCCAGGCTATACAATACATAAAAATAGAATTGAAAGTGTTCAAAATAGATTTTTAAGGTACCTTAACTTCCGCTCTTTCCGATCGCATGTCAGTAGTGAAGACTCTGCAAAGTTCTTCAATATACAGACGTTGACTTGCCGAAGAAATATAGCAGATTCGGTAATGTTATTTAAAATCATACACAACTTAATCGATAGCCCCGATCTTCTCCAACGCCTATCATTCCATGTTCCATATCGCAACAGCAGACAGTCGCTTACTTTTAATCTCCCTCTTTGCAAGACCAACTCCAAACAAAACTCATTTATCTACAGATCCACACATTCATTTAACTTAAATTATTATCACATTGACATTTTTAGCTCGACTTTACGCGACATAAAACGAAAAATTCACTAAGCAACATGACTCTAAGTAGAAATTCACTCCCTATATATCCCCGCCCTTTGCCTCTTCATCCCAATCCCATGTTTCCTCCTCCCCCTCTTTTTCATATTGTAACTAGTAACTCCTTTTCACATATTGTAACTAGAAAATAATTTAATTAAGAAAACAACCCTACAATGTCACACTTTATCATTTATTATTATCAGTGGAAAGTTCATAATTGGCATAATTAACTATCTTATTAATATATCATTGTATAATCTCAGATTTGCTGTCAACTTTTCCTAATAAATAAATAAATAAATAAATAAATAAATAAATTTTATAAATTCTTATGCATGTATTGAAAAATATCAAATTATTTAGTACTTTGCGCTTATAATTTTTGTAACGTAAATTTTAATTCCAATAAATAGAGTTGGTAGGAAAAGCTTCAATGTAACCATAGCACATTTTTTCATATTCATATGGATAAATCTAAAAAGTAATTTTGCGTAGAGCTTCATCTTAATAATAATAATAATTGGATAATTTGTAGAGCGTCGTTTTTGTGAGAAATCACCTCAAGGGCGCTGTACATCTTATTATGACTTATTAGGCTCTACCTAGAACTATTATTTACAAATTGCCACAGCGAACATACTTACCTGGCAGGTCACTTCCGGTAAACACACTTTAATTAGAAAGTTTATGCTTGGAGGAGATACGACTTTGCACGCGGAGGACGCTATATTAAAACACTGGACATAGCATAACTTTACATTTGCTAAACCGTCATTTGTCATATTAAATTTATAAGAAGATTACTGCCAAAAATGGAGTTAATAAATTAAAGTTATTTCGAAAGACTTGTGAATTTAGGACTCATTAGGACTGGAGGATTTGAATGAAATTAGATGTACAAATAATTCACCATTAAGAATTTGTTAACATTTTTATGCAATTAGTTATTTACTATGTCGCGGGCTGAGAAGGTGAAAGTGAAGGTTTTTGTTTTTGGCTTTATGGGTACGACTGTCTAAAAAGGTGAGTTTTAAGTTTAGCCAGTTAGTTTTAAGTTTAACCAGTTTTAGTTAGTTTAAGTCAGTTAAATGGAGATTTTTAACTCAAAATGGTGATTTTTTTCATTTTCCTCCGTCTGAACTCCAAAGCAGATAGACCACGAACAACGACTTATTATTTGTAATGTCCATTCAATTTATAATAAAGAAGTGTAATCACTCAATCTATCTATCTATCTGAGAGTAAGTTTAATTCTTTCATCAAATGATAATAATATGTGATGCGTGTTTTGTGTGGTTTTTAATAACTCAGGTGCGGGACATACGTTTTATTTATTTATTTATCTATTTACATGTGATACATTTAAAGCCAAAATAACAGAAATAATATTACATAATAAGAGAATATATTTAAAATGAATACAAGTGTTATTACGTTGTTTTAGTTCGATATTAGTTCCTAGCTAGGCAGATTGCCTGTTCTAAGGAACCAAAGTTTGTAAAGTGCCAAATGCAATTTAAATTATTATTATTTTTAAAAATTAATACTTATTTATACTAAGTTTTTACTAAATGTGCCATTCATAGGTAACCATGTATAGTTTTAAGTCACATTTCATATTAGTTTTTCAGACTCCTCCCTACCCAAGCCAATCAACCATTTAGTTATTATTGAACCAATTCAGGACATTTTGCAATTTTTAATATTTAAGTCTGGGGGGATTTTATTGTATAATTTCGGTCCCAGATACACATACGTCTTTTGATACTTTGCCGTTTTGCTCCCTGGGACCAAGAGATCCTTTCTGTTGTGACTTCTTGTATTGTATTTGTGATCAATTTTATTAAAATTTTCTATATTTTTATGTACATGGATAATAATCTTTTTTATGAAGTTTTGACGAACATCGAGAACGTTAAATTTTTTGTAGAGTTTGTCGCTTGAGAACCTGTAGGGTTTACGCATAATGACTCTAATTATGGATTTCTGGGCCTTTACAAGCGGATCTAAAAATCGTTCTTCCTGACGCTCCCCAGCCGATACAACCATATATTAAGATGGGGTTGCACAGTCCGAAATATATTTTTCTTAGGTCTTTTTGTTTAATTATGTTTCGTAATGTAAAGAAAATGTATTTCAAATTTTCTTACCCTACTTGAAAGGTTGTCGATGTGATATTTCCACTTAAGATGATTGTCTATACGTCATTCCTATGTCTACCTACGTTAAATTATCGTGAAAACAAGCTTATGTGTTTAAGCGGTTAAATCGAAGGAAGTTTTAATCACTGCACAAATAGAAAATATGCACATAAGGAAAAATTAGAGAAATTACTCACTGCGGGACTTGTAGCACTTTCTTTTATTTGGCCGGTTTTAACTTGCACTATCTTCTTAGAAATTCTTAGAACAGTGAGTAGCAAAAGATGCGGAATAGGAATGCGGATTTTTACAGGTTGATGGTCAATTATTGACTGATTATTGGGGACAATTGGGTGACTAGAATTACAGGTTTATAGGAAGAGTGTAGGAATAAAAATGTGACAATACTAACTACAAGTACAGCAGTTCATATATATATATATATATGTAGGTAAGTAATTGTGTAAATGCCCAACCAGTGTTTCATCAATCTTGAAATAAAACTGTAGATTTGATTGCACATCAATCGAAACGCCACCCAACCCACCACAGACAATGTTATTTATATAATCGGTTTTTATTAAATTTACTGTTTCCCTTAGTTCAATGTGCACATGATCGACCTTGCTTATTTTTAACCTTGTAATTCATAATAATATATTTAATGAAATGTGGAAACCAAATATCATGGAATCCAAGAGGTATGTTGTATTGCGCGAAATTTTAATACCCAAAGAATTTGTTCATTAAGTTGATTTTGTGTTGTTGAGTGCAGTTCGTCCTCGCTTTATTAAAAATGGCGTCCTCTTCAGGGCTGCTACTACGTAAAAATACGACACGCCAAGTGAACTTCAAAATAAATGGAATACTATTTCACCAGAAATTACAAAACTGGAATACGATATTAATTTTTAATGTTTTTTCAATGTTTTTTATTGACATAATCCTCAGTACTCGGCCAGCCGTGGTATCGTGATACGAACTATCAAACTTAGTGGTGGAACGTGAATATGTTTACATATCCACTATTCATATTATAAACCACTAAATCACAGCATCTGCAACAATAATTATCTACAAAAAATCCACCAAAATATATATTTTTAATATTTAAAAAAAAAGTAAACATTAACAACTATGTAAACATTTTTTATTGTTTTGTTTTTTTTTTACTTATTTTACATATCGTATATCCCATGATTCAAAATAATAAGATATCTTTTTCTTATAAGATTTAACAAAGCCATTAATTATGTTTATCATCAGACAACTTTTAAATTAGAAATATTATATTGCTTGCTATGTTTTTCTTTTTTTAATTACGCCTTTAACATTAATTCTTCATTAAATTTTACAAGTGCAATAATAACAACAAAGGCTGTTATTTTGCTCTATGTTTTAAGGCATTTATACAGTTACTCTTTTTATACCTAAAAATTTGCTTAATTCTTAAATCTCCTATTAACCATAAAATTATAATAAATTCAATATTATACCTACGCTCAGGCATTTGCCTTTGTGGGATTTTTTTGTTCATACACAATTATATTTAAGTATGTTATATACCTTTTATTATTATATGTACCATTGTATCAAAAAAATTTCAATTTAAAAAAAAAAAAAAAACAGATCAGATTACAGATCCGAAATAAAAAAAAATAAGTATATTGCTATTAAAAACCAATTGACAAAACTTTTATCTAGTAGTTTAACAGCACTTTATTACTTCTAAATGATTTACAAACAAATTAAATGAAGGCATATACATTGAATGAAGAATCACCATTTAGTATTGAAAAGTTGCTTAAAATCACCTAAGCCGTGTTTGCTGACCAGATCTGAATAGCAACGTGCTTCCCCATCTTCCCCTTTCCCATTTCCTCACCCATTCCGCTATCTTCAGCAGGAAAATTTCCCTTATCCGCTTACTGCTAAATACGCCCAAATTGTTGAAGTAACACCTCGGATCAATTTAATTAATATAAGAAGCTGTGGCGCTCATATGCCCGAAATCATATTTAAACAATAATGGCATAATAATAACAATCGTAGATCACAGATTATATTCGTATTATCTATTAAATAAAGCCAATATCATAGACAATAACATTATTTTAAAGTTTTTTTTTTTCATTTTGAATTTGTATACCTCTAAAAAAAACATCCTTTATAACAAGATAGTGTTGTATCTTGTAATTACAACAAGATAATATGTTATTATATACCTATGTTATTTTGTCAGTATATTAAACAATCAGTTTATTTTCCTAAAATAAATTTTTAAAAAATAATGTAGTATGTTGTAAATATAACAAGATATTGTTGTTTTTCAGTGTTGGAAAATACTGTCCTAAATAAGTAATTAGAACGCTGGTACCTACATGATACTACATTTTCTGAAAGGTCGTAGATCACACATTATATTCGTAAGATAGCAACACAATATTCTCAGCATTGAAACTCAGAATAATGTGTTCCTGAAATTTCCACGTTTTGTCGATAACAATATGTCAGTTCGATAATATTAACGTTTTACGAGATTATGAACAGTCACTGCTTTTGATGAAGTTTACTTAATAAAATTGACATTACATTATTCGGAACGAGGAAGTTGATGATTCTATTGATCTTTGTGTAAAGAATCGGAAGAATATAATATAATATAAAGAGACCAGATGGAATATTCGAGATGTCTAATAATTTAAATCACATTCCTCAGACTATTTTCTTGATATAAATATTAATGCCAAGAGCTAGAATCTTATCAGAAATAAGATATGACACATTATTCATTGATATATATAATTTTTGAGAAAAACCATGATTTCCACCGTCTCTGGAATTCTATTTAAAATATTTTGTATCTAGTTTTCAATAAATCATTAAAATAACCATATAACCTATTTGCTATACGATTGGACATTTTAAATATTATATCTATGTGAGTTAGTTATCATATATCGCTAGAACCAATACTCGAGTTCCAAGATAGATAAAATACCACCACAAGGGATTTCTTATATTAAATCTATTCAGCAGAACAGAACGAACCTTCAGATGGTTACCATTTAAACCCCTCGAGATAATGTGTTTAAATTAATGAATTATCTACAAATTTAATATTCATGAGGCATCCTTCGTTTGACGCAATGAACAAGGGGCATTGAGAAACACAGTCAATATCATTATTATTGTAACGTCTACCTTTAGGCAGAAAACAAATTAGTTTTATTTTATAAAAGGCGGAACAAACGGGCTTTTCCCGCTTAAATATTAAATGAAAATCCGTTTAAGAACGTTTCACACTTAGGTAATCGGCGACTGTTCAATGTTCAACTGTCTGTTTAGTGTACACACTGTGTCACTATCATTACCACAAAGATCCATAATATTTACGGATCTTTGATATTGAAGTAAAACTTTTAGTCATATAATGAAAAATACGTGTTTGAATTAATTTTAATTGGTTTATTTTGTATAAACTAACGTTAAAAGAACCCTATTTTATTGCTTATTTTGGGTAAAATTTCATATGATTAGCAACACCAACCCATCAAATCAAGTTTACTATGCAATACGCTAAAATGCAGGGCTAAAATGTTTGTTGTTTTCCATGAGCCACGGAAAGCAAAAACATTGTGGTCCCGACCTAACTATCCACAAAGTGTGTACTCATTTTCATCGGAGGAGACGCCGCTTTAGACAAACAGAAACTATGACCAAATTCAAACACCAAACAAAGAAATGGATTGCAAGTATAGGACGTCCCACTATTGCGAACATTTGCAAAATAAATTGCGCATAGACAAGAACAACAATTTTACAAGAAGAACAATTTTACATAGGACCCAACCAACCCAAATGAAATAAAATAAAAAATAAAATAAAAATTTGAAACATGTCAAATCTAACGTACATTATTATTATTTTTATATTAACTGTATGTATATCATCTTTTCCTACATTTATAAAATCCAATCCAATCACCGTTCTTTTTGATTATCTAGAAATTATAATGTATGTTACATATTTCTGTAATATTTTTTATTCCTTAATATTTATGTAACTATGTTTGTATAGGTACACAAATGTACCTCTATGTCTGTCTCGACACATGTAATATCCTAGTTAGACAGACATAAAAAAATTCGCACGTATTTGAACTTTTTATAAATAAAAAAGTTTGTGTATCTGTCTAATCAAATGGATAAGTATATGTTTACTTAAAAATGTTTAGTAGATTCAAAGCTCCGTCGAGTCTTCGCGGTTTTATAGTGGTTACACTTTTTTGACCCTAGATAATGAGACTGCTTCATGTCACTTCTGGAGAAGATTTAATCTCTACCAAATTAAATAAGGTGGTTGGTTCCAAAGAAGAAAAGTTTTATATTGTAGCTTTGAAGAAATACATTACATTTACGTTGTTAACACTCACCTGAGAACTCCTAAATTAATTAAATCTTGCTAGCCAATTCATGACTCATACGTCCAAATGATGGACGGCTGAGGAGGCCTGGGTTGCCTCCTTATGGAGGTGACACAATGGGCAGGATAGTGAAAATGATAGAGAAGCCGCATGCAACTCCCCAGAGCTAATAAAGTGTTTTTAGGGGGCAATAATGTAATTTATTAACAAGATTTTTAGAAGGCCCGGCTCCAGAATAAGTCAAAAGCTTTTCCACAAGGCCGGGGAAGGTGATATTGTTACCAGGACAATATAAATCACCCATGGATGGCCGTAATTTTGTTTGCTCACAGGTACCACTCACAGGTAGCCGAAAAACACGGCACCCGGCATGACAATCGCAGTTACCTCCCTCTTAAAACAAACTGCAATCAGTTTAAAATAAAGCCATCAGAGTATCCATGGAAGCCCCCTAAATGGATAAAGGTTTCTCAATTCCACCGGGCCTTTGAAGTTCCTCTCCACAGATCACATCTTAAGTCTCGCCGAAATATTTTATGCGGTTATTCCCACCCATGAAAACGCGTCCATCAACTGTCTCACCCGTTATGATGAAAACATAAAAGGGACACATAATAAACCCAAATAAATCCTTCGTAAAGTCTAAATCTCCCTTAATACGGGGGAGTATTGCAGCCAAGTTTCCTTTCAAAAACTGTTCTAACTCAACTGAACTTACAACCATTATATACTACAACCTTTTTTGAAACTCTTGATGAAAGAGAAAGGGGGCTTTTTGGCCCGGAGCTCTGTATGCCACTGTATCAAAAAGTTACGTTTTTCTTACTTTGTCGCGAGCACTACACATTTTCACTAAACATTCATGTAGCAGAACTAGAGGGGATCAAATTCATCACCCGCCTTGATTTAATCCAATCTAAAATCCAATATTTTTTCATATTTGGATAAACAATTTATCGGTCTGAAGTCGTCAAATTTTTTTGGGTTGTCAATTTTTGGAATAGGAGTTATTACAGATGTTTTTTTTTAATTTCCAAGTTTTGGGAAATACTCCACACTATTCAAAGATTCATTGATAATTTGGACCATCGATTGTTATTGAAGTGTTATTGTGTATTAGGTTAGTAGCAGTTAAAGTACATCATAATAGTATTTATACATATTCACAATGTAATAAAAATAAAATAACCGATATTACATAATTCCAAGTTAATGAAGCCTAATGGCTGAATGTAATGTCTGATAATGGAAAGGAAAGAAGTGAAGTTCTGGGATTGGATAGGAATCTGGTATCGGACGTAAGAATTTATCGCTCCTACTGCGGTGCAAGGCGATGGGTCACGAGAGTCCGGCTGGAGAGGTCAAATGGTCTCCCTCAAACAGTCTCTCCTGATCCGGCTGCCATGCAGACGATGAGCACACGCTTCCGCCGCCAAGACCTAGACAAACCTCACATCCATGAACCCGGGCACCCCTTGTAAGTCACCAAACGCAGCGAACCATACAACACACCTCGGGGCGACGCAGGGCAGGGGTGTCGGTTATACAATAAACGGTCGCCGGGGCGGCGGAACCCATTTCCGCCTCCTAAAGTAGTTAAGAAAAGCAGTGAAGAAAATTTATTTTTAGAGATCATTTAGGACAAAATGTTCAAGCTGTGGACTTTTTATAATAAATTTAATCAAATATATACGTTGATCTTGTTACTTGGCAAACAGTTTTATATGAGGTGTGTAAAAGCAAAGGCAGCAATCTCCATTTCGCCCAGATTGCTATGTTTGATTTTGAAAGGACATAGAGATTGCTATCTTTGCTTTTACGTACAATATTAGAGCAAATATTGTAAATACGTGTATTACATACAATATTTGTACGTAAAATTGTATGTAAAAGCAAAGATAGCAATTTCCACGTCATTTCAAAAACAAACATAGCAATCTGGGCGAAATGGAGATTGCTGCCTTTGCTTTTACACACCTCATATGATAAAAAGGTACTTACATAGGAATCGGATAGTAAGAGGAACATATACTTGCTGGGATGTCACTTGTAACGCTAACTTAGTTTCCAATATTATTTGCAATGCGTGTTTAGTTTCGATTTATTACGATTTGACGTAATAATGATGCGATGTCGTTATTACCGGGAGTCACGGCGATACTTTTATCAACATTCCCCAAACTTTATCTTCTTTACATGGGTGGAATTCCAAACATTGTTTCTCTTCTGTGCATCCTTTCCAATTCCATAAAAATCGCTGTAATGCGACCACGATCCGTGTTGGAAAGCAAATAACCCCGGAATAACCAGAAACGAACCGTTGAAGCGTGTTATGCAAATGTGGCTTAGTTCGATGCCGTTAGGATGGTTGCCATGTAATTGAGGAACGTCCCATTTCAAAGTAGCAATAACGATTCCTCTATACTTTTATACACCCATTTCCCCAGGTATCATTTATTCTTATTTTATGAAAATATAAAAGGAATATTACGAATTTTAATCGAACGAGAAACTCAAAGAATTTTGTACAAAGTTTTTTACTTCAACAAAGCAGTAATTCAGGGATCATTTCATTTACCACTTTTGATTTGTTTTGTTTTTTTTTACATTAGCTCCACACAGGAGGCCCTGGGGGAAAAATTCCCTCAGGGCCTATGTCATCTTTTAAAATGCTATGTGGAGGGTTTTTTAAGGGAAATGAAGGAGAGGAAGTCCAGGGAAGGAAAAAGGTTTGACGGGTGGGTAGGAATCTGGGGATAAATATGTCCAGGGGTGATGGATGTGTGAAGCCATCCCTCCCTCTGCGGTGCAAGGGTGGGTTGAGAGGGTCCGGCTGCAGAGATCAAAAGCTCTCTCTCAACCAGTCTCTCCCGATCCGCCCTGCCACGCAGGTGGTCGGCAGACGCATCCGTCCCCAAGTCCCGGACATACCTAGCCCCATGAATCCGGGCACCCGTGCTAAGTCACCAAACGTAGCAAACCACTTGGGGTGACCTGTGGCAGAGGTGTTAGTCGTCCAATAAATGGTTCCCAGGGCGGCGGTATCAAATACAAATTGAAGTTAATTGAATTGTTACTCTTGATAAAACGAAAGCTACTAAAAGAAAGTAAGAAGTTAGTTTATTCATAATTAATAAAATACTTAGTTTTAACCACAATAAGGCATAATTTACAAAGGTAAAAAAATTTCTAACGGGTCATTAAAAAATGTATACACAATTTTTTTGGGTGTCACGTCATTCCACTCCGTTGTAATTAGTTTTATTTTAAACCTCATCTAGTTAAGCATCGCTTACGAAACATGTTAGTTGTTCAAACAATAAAAGTGTTTAAAACTAAGTATTTTTGAATTATTATAATGGTTGGATTTAATGATTAGGATTTAAAAACGAAAATATACGGTATATTTTAATCTAACCCGATGTACCAATAATGATCTGCAATTTGTCTTGTTTAGCAGATTTATTCCTATTTATCTTAATATGCATCGTATTCCCGCATTTAAACTGACGTAAATCAAAATACCTCAATAACTCTAATATTAAAAGTGACCGAAACTATTATAAATAATGTTGACCAAAAAAAAAGCTGCATTGCGGTTTTTCTTGATCTAAGTAAAGCTTTTGATACAGTGTCCCATAAAATCCTCCTTAAAAAATTAGATAACATAGGTATTAAAAATTCTGCATATAACTGGTTCAAATCATATATAACTGAACGCAGTCATGCACTAAAATTAGGCAACGTAACAAGCCAAAACAGATACATAACCTACGGAGTTCCCCAAGGAAGTACATTAGGACCCATCCTGTTTTTACTTTATATAAATTGCCTGTGTCAGTTAGAGATTAGCGGTGAAGTTATTTGCTTTGCGGATGATACTGTTCTTGTTTTCACTTCTGACTCCTGGACAAATGTATATAAAAAAGCTGCTGAAGGAATCAACCGGATTAAAAATTGGCTAGACAATAACCTGCTAACACTAAATATAGACAAAACAAAGTACATGACATTTAGTATAGATCCCAGACGACAACCAAGACTCGATGAAAACTTAACCATACACGACTGCACATCTAAAAAAAACTGCCAATGCAACCCACTAGCGCGGACTCAGACAATCAAATACTTAGGCATTTACATTGACAACTATTTCAGGTGGACAGAACAAATAAATAAAACAGCGGGTAAAGTCAGAAAACTTATATATCTTTTTAAAAACATTCGAAACATAATGCCAATGAAGACTTTAAATACTATATACTACGCGTTAGGCCAATCGGTTATCACCCACGGTATGCTAAGACTATCATGGACCCTCTCGTCAAAGCGCAAAAAGCCTTAATTAAAGTTATCACAAAAAAACCTTATAGATTCTCTACAATACAGTTATTTAAGGACTTCGCAGTACTGAACATACAGCAACTGTACATCAAAATTATATCTATACATTACCAAAAAGACAAGCTAAACCAACATACTGTACAACACAACTACTGTACAAGACATAGACATCAACACATGACTCCGAAGATAAATACCACCTATGGACAAAGACATTACCGTAATCTGGCTCCAAAACTTTCAAATTTAATTGAAAAAGACATTAAAGACATTCACCTGATAAAAAGCGTAAATCTAAAACACAAAATACATACATGGATTGTAAACAAGGGCATTATATACTGCGGACATATGATAACTTCTTCAATATAATAGCTACCTGTATTAAATTTTATCTCTCTTTTTTTTTCAAATAATTTAAGTTCTTTATATCATCTCTTCTCCATTTTTTCTTTTCTTTTCTATTTCTCTTATTAATTTTCATTTTATGTTTATTTTTCAAAATTCAATTTATTAATTAATAATTTATTGTATTCTTTCTTTTGAAAATGAAATAAAAAATATTAAATCACTGCCACCTCGAAACAGGCTCAGCCTAGTGAGGTGGCATATACCTAAAAGAATGTACATAACATGTATTTTTTGGTTAATAAATAATAATAAAAAATAAAAAAAAACTCAGTTAAAAAAAACTTTTTTAACTATTTAGATGGACTTCTCCTTAATTTAAATTCTGCTAGAGCTATTGAAGTGCTTATTTTTTTTAGACTGCTAAACGTGAATACAAGAACCTACCTAATACGAAAATCTTCATTCACGTTTATGAATCCATATTTAGTCGATGATTCATATACCTACCTACATAATAAAGATGCAAAACATGAAAGAGCATTATCCCAAAGTGGTATATTTTGATATAAGCGAGATTAAAAGTGGGAGTACGGTACATCAACTTTGAATTTATTAAAATTTAAGGATTAATTGCTCGTTTTAGCTTGTGAAATAATCATAATTTATTATAAAATATTATAAGCAGTGTCAAATGGAAATATATTTTTAACTCAAATATCCAATGTAAAGGAAGGAACAGAATTTTATAAGGTTTTTTTTTCTTCGGGAATCAGTAGCGGATTAAGGGTTTAAGGTAGGTAAACTTACGGAAGAAAGTAAAACCCGCAAACACAGTAAAAGTTTAGCTTCCAAAAGTTTTGGTCTTCATGGGCGATAAATTGAGTAACTTCAGCATTAGATCTTTAACAAATCCCACACACAGAGTTATAAGTTTTGTATAGAATTTACACGTCTCAAGAGTTGGATGCGGAGTTTATTGGGAAGTCTATGGAATACTAACATAAGTTAAAAAAAATATTTTGAAGTTAAATATAAAAATATCTAATATCATTTCTATTTCAAGTTCGCACTCTGTGGCATATGAGGAAAAGAGGCTTAATTTTTTTTCTTTTTATGATGTCATAAAAACGAATACCATTTTATAAGCTGGGTAAAATTACTTTATGAATTTTTCTATTGTAAATATACTTAAATGCGAAGATTTTATTTTCGGACATGAAAAAATTTATTTTAAAAAAATCACTTTTTTTTTTCCAATCGTTGAAAGCTTCTGAAAAATACGAAATTAAGTAACATGTTCCTTTTATTTGGTGAATCTGAAAGAAAAATTGTTACTTCTCTTTCTTTATGTAATAAAATATTTATCTCGTATACACCTACAATAAAAAAATATTATAATAATTCCCAGAGGAAAACAATTGTAGGATTTATATTTACTTTTTTTTTACCAAAGCTCCTCACAAGAGGCCTCTGAGAAAAAATCCTCTCAGGGCCTATGTCATCTTTAGGGACGCTTTATGGAGAGATTTTTTAGGGAAAGAAAGGAAAGTAAGTTCTGGGTAGTAAAACCGTAAGAGAGGTGAGAAGGAATCAGGGGGCTAATGTGTTCAGGAGTGATGGACGCTGCGAACTGAAACTGCCTGAAATTTTACTTAAAACTTTAAACTCGTTTTTCTCGAAACTACTTTTTTTAAGCCGGCGTACATGATATCTAGAGTTCTACTGAACCAATTTATTTAAAATTTGGTACGAACCTTCTCCACACATTCCAGCCCGTGTTGTGATAGTCGATTTATACGGCACATGGTTCAGTTTGTACTTATTTCTATCAAACACACACTGACGTCATAGCCTACCGAGAACTCTGATGAATTTGGTATTTTTATAATGTGACCTATTAAAAGCCTTTGATCACATTCACTTCATTCAGACCATTTAGGCATCACGCCACACAGAACCAAGGATTTGTTTGAATTTTAACGTGATAGAATTTCAATGGTGGACTCTGTTGAAAGCCTTTGTCTACATAACAATGCAGGAAATTTGTTCTGCATGTTTGCTAGGCTGGAGCGATCTCACCTAATTTTACACATAATGGTTATGAGGTATATAATATGTATCATACAATTAGGTGTTTTTTGTTTCACTAAAAACTGTATTAATTTTAAAAAACGCTTAAAATGACAAGTTACGCAAAATTTGTAATATTTTTTATAATAAAAAAGCATCATATTTTTGCTTCACTGAAAACCAAACGCTAATAAATATGATTATGAATCTGCAATAATTTGGCCAAAAATTACTTTGATTTTAATTTCAGGCAAATTTTTTTTTACACCTGTCACAGTTGATAATGCTCTACGCATCACAAAATTCTCTACCCATGCGTAACCTCGTAATAACACGCTGTCACAGTGGATTTTATTCAAAATATCCTGGCCATATCCTCCATATTTTGCAAAGGGACGTTAAAAAATTTTAAAATCTACAAATTTGAAGGAATTTGGTCAAAAATATGATCGGTGCCGTGGAAAATTATTGGAAAATTTTCCGTTTTTACTACGATATATTAGTGGTAAAAAAAATATTTTATTGACTGGCTCGTCAACATAAAACATCACATATATTACAGTAATTAACATTTTAAATTTTTTGTATTTCTTGGGCATTAACTATGTAACAATATCTAGACATTTTGTTTTGAAGAGTTTTAATTTTTTAATGTATTTTCGTTATTTAAAACTCTTCAAAACAAAACATTATACCTATGGTTATAGCAATTATAGTTGAGAACAACCTCCATCATAATATTCTAAAGCAACGATATGTTACAAGTACATAAGACCAGAGGACCAGAAAATTAATCTTAGTAAATACACACATACGTACATAATTCTGTATTTATTGTGCTACGTGTACACTGGGCACATATATATGTACATACACACATGCACATTCTTAATCACATATGTATACACATATTATAAAGCCAATGCAAATGTGTGTATATGATACAATAATTACAAATATACAGGGTGTGACAGCACCTAACCCAAGGATGCCAGCGATTCCTGAACATATTTGGAGTTAAAAGTCATGCTGGAGTAGATGTCATTGTGTTGTTTCTTGATATATTTTTTCATTAAAAACAAAAGTTAAAATATATTTTTTCATTAAATCACACGTCATCACTGAGAAGTTCGGTACAGTCTTGCTGGCCTAGCAGGTCACGTGATATCAGGTAATCCGTCGTGATATGTAGCAGTGTGATCAGTGGCGATATGTGATCCATTTCTTTATTTCTTTCGTTTGAATTTGGTCGTTGTTTCTGTTTGTCTAATCGTGGCTGGTAGTATATTGTAAAGTTTGCAAGCTATGCATTTAAAATGTATTTTTCCAAAGGTGGTTTTAGCAAAAGGAGTTTGGAGAAGTTCTTTGTTTTTGGCTCAGGTATTGTGTATCGTTTGTATTGGTTTGTATATTGTTTTGGTGTAAATTAATCAAAATGGATCTTGCAAAGAGCTGTTTTATGTCCATAACATTGAAAGTATTGAAGATAGTATCAGTGCTGGTAGAAAGAGGAAGTATTTTTTTTAATTTTGGCATAATTGTGTATTTGACTAAATAAACCCAAAAAAAAAGTTGGCTAGTTAAAAAAAATTGGTGCAAACATTTAATTAAATCGTTAACTTTCATTCAGAAAATTGTTAATTTAGTTAACGGGGAACTTCAATCTCTGTTCTTGATTTCATATTTTTTTTGCATAAAGTAATTAAAAAGGATGATTTTATTTGGAAAATATTAATTATGGAACAATTTATTTTATAAAATGAAATTAAAAACAATGTGACATTTAACGGAATCCTAAATAGCAAAACACAATCCAATTTGAAGATTAAATTAGTTTTCCATTTTTCTACAAAATATTCAAAATCTAATTAAATTCGTATTCAGGATTTTACGAAATCTGAAATCCGTTCAATTCTGATTTGTTTTCGAAGTTTCCAATAATTATTGATTTTTTTATATATCACTAATCAATCAATGACACGTGCAGTTGTGCTTTTTAATTATTATAATAATAAAAATTACAAAAATAATTACTGACTAATAGAATTGTAGCGGTTCCACCTACTTACGTAGCGGCCTACCTAGTTACTGAACGGCCGCCTCTACTGCTACTTCGCTAGGCAATTTAATTTCGACCACCTTCTGGAAAGAGCTCGGACCTGCCACACATTACACACAGCGCTGTGTAGCCATATCGAGAAACTTCTCGCGTGTGCATGTTTGACCTACCTTCCGAATACCTTTGCCTCGGCCTATATAAGGGCTCGAGCAAGCCAAGCAGTCTCAGTCGTTCTTACTCAGTCTTCACGGCGACAAGCCAGCGGCCTAATAATACAACATCGCGATCTGCTGTCCTCGGAATAAACTTACGCAATTCATTTGTAAATAGTGTACAATGTAAATATTGTAAATACATCTCATCGTCATCATCATCCTCCAGCGTTTATTATTCCGACCAGCACGCACGGAGATATCACGACACACCGATATCTCCTCCTTCAACCGGAGGCCCATTCATCTCCTCATCCAGGACATCATGCATCCTGCCTCTAAAGAATAAATTATTTGCAATTGAATTTTCGAAGAAAGTATTTATATTGTTTTAAAAATAAATGAAAGCAAAATAAATATATATTTTTCTCGCAGTGCACGCGAATAATCAAAACTGAAGAAAATATAAAAAAAATTTTGACCTGTGACATGCCAACGTTTAGCTTATTTGAAAAAAATATATTTTCTGATCTATTTTCGTCGAATTATAGAACCGTTAAGAAGATTACATATTTTTAAAATTAATAATATAACTTAATCTAAAGATTTTGTGGTTGTTGTCAAGATTGCCAAAGATTTTTATGAATTGCAAGACAACCTTTTTTTAATGACGTATCTTAGAAGCACACGTATTTTTTAAAGGTTTTAGCAGCGACCTTTATAATTGTGTGAATGTAAAATAACTAATTTAAAAATTTAATTTTATAAATTTGGAATGTTGCAGGTCTTCTGCCTGGAAACAAACGTAATTGTAATTTTTTTTTAAATCTGGAAACCAACGTAATTTTTTAATGTGATTACATATCGATCCTTTAGAAAACAAAGGTTCTAAGTTCACAAAAATGAAATAAAATAATAAAAAAATCTACAATAATCAAAGAAAAAAACAGCACTACAAATTATGTCCACATCCGCCATGGATTTTAAATTGCTCTCCTACTTAGCACCTTTGTGCTCCGAAGGGTCGATATTACAGTTCTTCATTGCAGAGAGATAAGCTCCTTGGGTTTGAACAAAGAGATAACGGGATCGAAACCTGGCATTGGCAATTGGAAGTCTGGTGCCTAAGTTTTTATTGACCTTATTGTTTATTTTTAGTTTTTTCAATTGCCAGCCAAATTATAATACAAAAAATGTAGGTCTGTCAATGACGTTACAATACATATAGGTGCGCTGTAGAAATCTTACAGCGGCAAGCAAAAGCAAGTCAATTGTAGTGTTTTAGATTTCGTAGTTTTATTACTCACCTGCCATTGTTGCGTAAGGTTGTCTACTACCTCTATGTAAATTGCATTAAGTAAGTTCCATAATGCCCTCGTGTGTGTTGATAAAAAGTTTTTGGTGCCATTTGCAAAAAGGCATTGCTCTATTATAGCTTGATCACTTTACACCTCAAAATCCGTCAGGAGCTCAGGCCTCCTATGCGGCGGTACTATTTGTCAGAACTTTTGAAATGCCGCTCGGTCTTTCCGTTTGTTTCGTTCATACACACATATTATTTTAATGCCTATCTTTGTTGTACACGAACGACCTTTGAATTAAGAATTAACTGGAAAAATAAGAGTGTTTCTTACTTACAACATTTTATCTTAAGATTGTGAGACAATAGCATATCTAGATATATTGTAACTTCATTGAGGTCATTCACGCAATATAATCTGGGTAAACATTCTAATTTTAATGATTGTTTATTACGTTTGACGCGAGATAAAAAAGTACGATTTTAAAGGTTTGTGAAAATAAAGAACGATGTTTATTTAATGTCGGCTTGTTTATATTATGGTATCTATTTTGAATCGTTTCACATTTTGGCCGGCTATGAGAAAATAGATTTTTTCATGAAAACTGTAATGCCAAGAATAGAATATACAAAATTAAAAATTAAAAACCTCAGATCTTTTATTTAATCTCATAAAAGGTGTTATCGTTATCAACCTAAAGTGTGTGATTTAATAATATGTGGTATAATAACATTGGTGATTTAATAACATTATATCACCAATCTGTTTATACACTGCGTTAAGAGTCATACTTGACTTACTTTAACCAGTGATTCCTGACAATATTTTGAGTAAAAAAATGTTTACGAAATTTTGATTGTTTGTTTTTCTTAAAAATCAAATCATTTTTTATTCCTCGACATGCCGTCACTGGTCATTCAGCCGAGTAACGAACTCACCGGTCCCTAACTGTCCAAAACCTACAGATTTTCTGTGTTTTACTTGGAAAAAAAACATGAACAATGTCACCGGAGACAAAAATTTCATTTATGTACATTTTTACTCAAAATATTGTCAGGAATGACTGTTTAAGACTGTAATGACTGTGTCAACTACATCCTGTATGTAGGAGAGTGTCTGTAGTATATATAAATAAAATAGTATACATATTAATCGTAAAATAATTGTAGAAAAGTCAATAGTTGTCGCACATTAAAATAAAATGGATATATTTATCCAAAGTGATTAGCAATTTATTTAAATAAAAACAAATCGCTTCGTATTCACCACTTACGAGTATGTAATCAACATTATCTACATGTTTCGAAACCAAAGGTTTCTTTGTCAGGATAAGATGAATAAAAGTGGTGTACACGAAGTGATTTGTTCTCGTTTATTTAAAAATGACGACACAAAGTGAACTTGCGAAGATTGAAGAAGAAAATTATTTGTTTAAGATATTATATTATTTATGTTTTTCGCCACTTCCTTTGCATCCACGAGGTCAAACATAGTTGGCATTTTAGAATTCCTGAAATGTACTCCTTTTGATCTTCTATTTCCTATAATCCTGATAAAAAAGCAACAATTCTTAACCACGCACAAAAAACCTGATTGCATCTACCTACAAAATGTAAGCGGTACCAACACGTTGAAATCTTTCGACGTATTGCCTACTTTTCGTTTTACCAGTACCCACACTGTATTATTGACATTTTTGGAAAAGTGACGGATTTGTTTTCTGGGGAATGCTTCACTAATGTAATTTATTCAATTTTGCGGGCTAGGTCACACTTACATTGGCCAATTTGGAATGTCTTTGTATGGTGTCTATTTATAAACTAAAAGAGTTTCTTAACTTCTGTAGGGAAAGGGGAGAGGTCGTTACGATTGTCGTTTGTGAAAAATTATGATAGCTAAACATAGTGCTTGATTTTTATGTCATTTGATTTGTCAAGTTGACAATAGTTGATACTTCGTATATTATTAGGTTGCAGGTAGGTACCGAGTGCATGGCTTGTCTGAATTGTTCTTCTCACAAGCATTACAATTGTGAAAATGTCTTATAAATTCAAATAATTTTATAAATTGAACATGTATAAACGTGTATAATTTCACGTAGGAATGTTTCACACTTCACCTACCGATCTTATATAATATTATTCTCACTGCTTACCGATTATAAAAACGCTTCACATAAATTCAAAGAATATTTAATTTTCATATTTTTTTTTTTACATTAGGTCCGGTCCACACAGGAGGCCCTGAGGAAAATAATGTTCCTCAGGGCCTATGTCATCTTTGGGGATGCTGTGTGGAGGGCATTTTTAAGGAAAGGAAGGAGAGGAAGTTCTGGGAAGGAAAACGGTATGAGGGTTGGGTAGGAATCTGGGGTTCAGTGTGTCTAGATCATCCGCCGCCGAGACCTAGATAAACCTTACCCCCTGAACCCGGGCACCCCTGCTTAGTCACCAAACGTAGCGAAACACTTGGGTTGACCTATGTCAGAGGAGTTGGTTATCCAATAAATGGTTCCCGGGGCGGCGGTACCCATTCCCGCCTCCCAAATGTGGTAAAATTGCACTTAATTTATGTTCTAATAATTATACATAATCATGTGTTGACGGCCTCCATTGTCAGAGGGTAATCCTCTCGACTAGCAATCCGGAGTTCGCGAGTTCAAATCCCGGTTAGCGAAAATAAATTTTATTTGATTAATTTGTTATTTCACAATTTAAAAACATAATATAAGGTATATTTTTGGCACGTTCCAGAATAGAAGATACTCTCGGTATTTCCCTGGTGTAATAATATAAAGGAAATGGGAAAAAGGACAATTATGCAGACTAATGGGTTTTAATATTTTATCGAAAGAGACAAAACATTCACTGAGAATTTTAGAAAAAGGCATAATATTAGATACATCTTATTTATTATTAAGTATTGACAATTGGTGTTTACTTTTTTTTTATTTCTACACTGAGAAAAATGTTATTCTAAAATACGATCATTTTATTCGTTAAAACGGTTAAAAACGGGACTGAAGTTCTTACGAACAAATTAACTGGGTTTCAATGTTTATTTATTATTTTTTTTATTTTTTTATAGAGAAACCTCACAAGAGTCTTAACTGCTCCCTTCTGGAGCCAGTAAGACTATGGCATCCCCAATTGGAGTATGTTGTGAGGCTGAAGGTAAGTGGGAAAGGGAAGGAGATGGGGAAGAGGAAGGTGGGAAGTACCTGGCTATTCAGATCTAGTCACTAAACACGGCTAAAGCCATTATTAAGCAACGTTTCAATTCTGAATGGTGGTCTTACACCAGGGCGATACGATATTGGCGGGAACATGTAAAAATAATTTGTTGGTATAGGTAAGTAATTTCGTACGTATACCAACAAATTATTCTTACATTTTCCCGCCAATAAACATTGAAACACTGTTAATTTGTTTGTAAGAACTTCAGTCCCGTTTTTAACCGTTTTTACGAATAAAATGATCGTATTTTAGAATAACATTTTTCTCAGCTTTTTAAACTATTTAAACAGTTACCATGCCCATTTTTATGAAGGACTTTAGCACCTGTGCTATAAAAGAATGTATGATTCTTATCAATCAGGAGATTGGCGAATTCTGAAAAGCGGAAAATTCTTTTTTATTTCAAATGTTTCTAAAATATCCTGGGGGTTAATAACATCTCTTTGATTCTGCCTACATCACAAAGAAGCTTCTACAAAGGCAACAATTCACTGCTAACAGACAAGTGATGGTAGATTGCCAATTAATCCTCCTCGGAAAAGAGATAATGTATTTATTTCCGTTTCAACCTCAGATAATCTTATATTCTAACATATTATCATGAAATGGTTGAGATAAATATAGAAAATGTATGGAATGTTTATTTAACTTACTCACAGGAAAATAAACAATTAACAACGTTATAGGAAAAGGCAGAGTTCATTGGTTGGAAAATTTGTTGGAGGGAATTATTTTTATTTTTTTACATTTCATCGCCGGCAACTGGACGATTATTGTATCGCATATCTCATTGAAAAGTGTCGTAAAAAGTAAATTTTACAGGAGAGAAAAAACATAGGGGCATAGATAATCACAACCTCTTTAATATTCAGAGATAAAAAATAAAATTTTATAATACATAACAATTTGACTTACAATTCAAATGTACGATATGTATTTTTTTCATTATATTGATTCCGTTTCACTCCTCACAGAAACTTCTATTCTAAGAAAGGTATTTAGAATATTTAACCAAGTACTACTTTAAAATTAAATTTACGAGGGTAAAAGTTTTATAATATTTTTGAATACAGTAGTTTTTATTAGCTACAGTAATACATTATAATTCCTTGGAAACGTGCAATTTCTTCAGTAACTATCACTTACTCAACTGCGTGGTAGGCCGGATGGGGAGTGACTGGTTGAGGGAGACCTTTTGATCTCTCTAGCTGGATTCTATCGGGACATTGCCTTGCACTCCCACTTGCAGTGGGAGGGATAGATTCATACGTCTGACACTCCTAGACACGTTGAGCCCAAATTCCTAACCATACCTCATATGTTTTTCCTTCCCTCCAATACTTTTCAATACACTCCACACAGCATTCCGAATGATGACATAGGCCCCGAGGGGAATTATTTTCGTCAGGGCCACCTGTTTGATGCTAATGTGAAAAAATAATATAATAATTTGATTTTTCACGGGTAATAAATGGATATAATAATACCAAAGTAGTGATATAAAAACAGATGATGAAACACTTCAAGTGAAAACAAAACATGCAATATTTTTTTTCTTTTGTGTAGAATTAATATTTGTTCAAAGTTGAAATATAATAATACTAATAAAGTTTTGATAATTTCCAAAGTGATTCGTGAGAAAACCTGAACGGCGTATTATAACACAATATATGAAATGTTTTTTTTTTATTTTTAACAGCTTGGCTTTTATGGCAATATGATTTATGTTTGATGGCCTCCGTGGTCGAGGGCCAAGGCTCGACCCGGAGGTTACGGATTCATATCTCTATATAATATAAGTAGATTTATTTATTTATTTGTTATTTGTTATTTGTTATTTGTTATAAAAATATTTTTAATTACAATTTAAGAAATATTTACAATTTAAGGAAGCTTTCACTGTCCAACTAGGAAGGTCCCTCGTTCTAGGACAGTCAAATTGACAGGTTTTGTACGTATTATGTAGGTAGGCACATCATGATTCATATAGTATTAGATTTGATTTGTGTTCTCACATTTAAAATAATATTAGGTATATTTGCGGGACGTTCCAGAGTGGAAGATACTCTCAGTATCGCCCTGGTGTAACAGCACATTTCAGAATTGAAACTTTGCTTGAAATGGCTTCCGAGTTTGGTGATTAGATCTGATTAGCTAGGTACTTCCTCAACTTCCTTTTCACTACCTCCTTCCCCTTCCATTTACCTTCAGCCTCTCAACATACCCTAATTTGGGATGCCGTAGGTTCAGAGGCTCCAAGCGGTTGGGAGCTGTTGGAACTCTCGTGCGGTATTCTCATAGTTGAACTCCTTAAGGTCTTTATAAACAGCACAATGTGTTCCTTCAAGCGTGTTTTTTCCTTTATTACATGAAGTGATATACTTATTTCCAACCCCGTTAAAGATATTTTCTAGTAACAATGTTAGCACGCTCTGACGCTGACGACTTTAGCGGAAATGACAACTTTCTTTACGAAAGCACGTTGAGATCAGCGAGGTTTCAGCTCTGACAAAGATTAAGGTAAACTAATAAGAAAACTGAAAGAATTTGATCAAGTTTGATGGAAGGTAATATAAAATGTTTGTGTCGTTTTCATTATCGTTTTTACAAAAATAAAAAAGCTTAAACGTTGAAGAAAAAATAAAAAATGATATTGTAAGAAAAATCAATATAATTATTTGTGAAATCATATTGACAGGATATTTTAAACCATTATTATAATAAACCGGATATTTAACAATTATCAATTACGACGATCACGTTTGTGAAAATGTGTTTGTTTCTATTCATGGTATATACATATTACTTTCACCGACTGGATCCATCCCCAGCCCCTTACTCTCACCATCCTCTTTTAGTACACTCATTTGGTTCGAAAATAAGAAGTTACCTGGAAAGTTTTTCAGGACTTTTGAAAATTTGCAATTTTAAAGATTTTGTTGTGCTCTTTCCGATTTTCAACTTTGCCACCTCGTTCTTTGCCGCTCGCGCCACCACATCGATATTCATGAGTAAGAAAAAGTAGGAGTAGCAGCTATCTTAAAGTAAGCGGCGCATTTTTTGTTGTAGATGAATAAATAATAGTTTGCAGCGCTTGTTCGCCAAAACTACTGATTTTACAAAAATAATTGTCAATAGGTAAATTATAGGAAATTTTCTATAGTTTAATTTTATGTACAATTTGTTTTTTCGTAATATGAGTCGGAAAGTAGATATTGTCAAAAAAGTGCTCTCAAGCGCCATTTTTCCAATAAGATACGAGGTGGAAAAGTTGAAAAGTTGAAAGATCATAGAGAAATCTATAAAATTACCACTTTTCAAAACTCCCGGAAAACTTTTCAGGTAAAAATACCAAATGATTTTACTATTTATTTAGCCACTGGTGCATTTTTAGGCACATTTTGAACAAACACCCTCGAGCGTTCGCTGACCAAAAAAACCTTTTTTTGAATTATTTCAAATGCGCAAAACCTTAGTAGTCTCACATTTTTTTACAAGAGATGTATCGCAACTCTTCTGAATGACATGTTATTGAAATATTTTTTCTTAGAAATTTTTTCCGCTCATGTGTTTACATATCTGTACCCGAGACGCATACGAACTCAAGTCCAAAACACGAATTCTTCGGGATAGCCTGAAAGCGGTGTCTTCTTAGCAAATCTCTTGTTATTTCTATAAATGTTAAGATGTAAGAATTGCAAAAAAAATATTTACTTCAATTATCTATCAAAATATTTGTGAAATTTACGAGAGATTTGCTGAAAAGACACCGCTTTCCGGCTCTCGAACATTTCGTGTTTTGGACTTCTCGGGTACAGATATTAAACAATGCATATTCGAATTTAAATTTATTTCTGTGATTATCAACTTGGCTGTTGACAACAAATAGAAGTCATACTATTAAATTTTCTTCAAATTGGTACTACGTACGGTAATTTGAAATTAAATGATACGCAGAATTCATGCGTTGGTAAATTCAAAGATTTTTTAAATATATTATTTGCAAACGGTAAAAATGAAGCCACAAAGTGAATTTGAGATTAATAAAAAAATGATGTTTTTTATATACATGTCATTCAAGAGATCTGTTACCTGTTACTTGTTACCATTGGGTTTATAGCAAACAAATCGGTGAGCGCTGTGAGACCGATGCAAATGTGGGAGGAGAAAGAAAAAATGGGCAGTGACTATCCGGATCAAGGTAGGCATTTCGAAGGCACTTGAACATTTAAAGGAACTTCAAGTACCATGAAAAAATAGCCAGTGACTATCCAGATCAAGGTAGACATTTCGAGGGCACTTGAACATTTAAAGGAACTTCAAGTACCAGGAAAAAATGGCCAGTGACTATCCAGATCGAGGTAGGCATTTCGAAGGCACTTGAACATTTAAAGGAACTTCAAGTACCATGAAAAAATGGCCAGTGACTATCCAGATCGAGGTAGACATTTCGAAGGC
Organism: Limnephilus auricula; assembly: GCA_951813805.1. Lineage (NCBI taxonomy): Eukaryota > Metazoa > Arthropoda > Insecta > Trichoptera > Limnephilidae > Limnephilus > Limnephilus auricula. The sequence continues at coordinate 39,508,361 of OX638388.1, forward strand.
ACTTGAACATTTAAAGGAACTTCAAGTACCAGGAAAAAATGGCCAGTGACTATCCAGATCGAGGTAGGCATTTCGAAGGCACTTGAACATTTAAAGGAACTTCAAGTACCATGAAAAAATGGCCAGTGACTATCCAGATCAAGGTAGGCATTTCGAAGGCACTTGAACATTTAAAGGAACTTTAAGTACCAGGAAAAAATGGCCAGTGACTATCCAGATCAAGGTAGGCATTTCGAAGGCTCTTGAACATTAAAAAGAACTTCCAGTGCCAAGAATCTTAATTACCAATCTGTAAATGCGACAATAAAAACTTAAATCAAAACATATAACGAGTTCATAGGTTTTCATGTTGATTCTCTAGAGATGTTGGTAAAATTTATTTGATAAGTGTTTTTTCAGGAAAAGCCAAAAAAAAACTGTATTGTTTACGTTTCTTTAATTTACAATAGATCTTTTTTGCGTTCATGCCAATCATTTTATTATTTTGTAAACTGTGTTAGTACAATGGCAAGACGCCAAAGCAACATTTTTTCAGTCAATTTCAGTTTAAAGAATTTTGGCGCCTTATGTACTACGCTGTGGGGTCCAGGCCCCCTAGCACACTCGATCGATAAGGATTGATAACGTAACTTTCGGTAACTTCTCATCGTTCCGTAGCATGACTGCAGATCGCTAACTAATACGTAACAGTTCACAATGACTAAGGGTTCTTAATATATCGATGTGCAGTTGTCCTAATTGGGAACGATATCCTTTCAATCCTTATCGATCGAGTCTGCTAGGGGGCCTGGGCTTCCAATTTTATAAAATAATATATTTAATTGTCAAAGATTGGGGTTGGCCCCTTGTTTTGAATATGTTGTAAAAGGGCTCTTTGAAGGGATGAAACAATCCAACTTACATTAGAATAAATTTTATTATTTTCATTTTATTAAAATGCGGCTTCAGAGTGAATTTGGAATAATTACTTGAAGTTAAGACCCATTAACCAGCGGCCGAGGATTGAAATATCAACTTGCGATCGTGCCCTTGCAACTGTACAGGGCAGTTCCGGAGAGAATGATTGATTATTCTCCGAACCCAAAATTTTAACTAAATATCTCAATATCGACTTTATTTTATTTAAAGTTTTCTTCAATATACACCCTATAACATCAATAATAAAAATGCTCAAAGGCATGATACATTTTTTAACATCGTGTATTTCTTGTAAGTATTTTTTGATCATAATTATTAATGATTTTTCAATAATGTCTAAGCAAAATAAGTGTTTAATTTTTTTAAATATTTTAGTCTGTAAGATCTTGAATAATTAGACGAAATGAGGTATTTTCGTCACAAAGCACGTTCTCGAATTTATTTTTTAATGATTTTTATAGAACTAAAATTAAAATTTTGAAGAGTGTCTTTACGAGATTATGTATTGATTTATTTATCTGTTCAACAATATTTCGTTTGAAATTTAACAAATCTGCCAACGACCGACGGTATAACCTTACTATATAAAAAATAAACATGCTTTTTCAAAATTTGAAAAATGTCTTTACCAGATAAAATAACAATCTTTCGATATCAATTTATGTTTTTTGTAAAAAACAGTCAATACGTCAAGAATTTGATTAATACCCAAATTATCCAATTATTATAATTATTATTATTATTAATGTATTTAGTTTAGCAGTTAGTACTTGTTATTATAAGTTTAAAATCACTTAATAAGAATAAAGTTTAAGCAATTACCGAAAATATTTTAATCCAAGTATAAGCCCAACAACGTTTTTCGTGAAGATTTTAATGATGAACAGAAGTTATAAATAGCTTGTACCTAATGTCTTTTTGGGGATGACAGGAAATGGGTAGTGTGAAAGTTCGTTGGTAAGCTATTCGTAAGTTTGTATGGAAAAGGTCAATATGTTTAATATAGAACTGGTTGACGCGCAAACTGTCACAAAAGTCGGTACGGTTGCGTGAAGTCTGTATTCCAGTTAGTGTTCGTCTTTATCCAGGTGTAACTTTACACCCTGAATGATTGATACCAAGTCACGAAGTCCTGAATGAAATGTACTAATGTCCAGAATCCTTATTATAATACACTAATTCACTTAATACTGAAGCAACTGGGATAATTTATTATCTCTGAGTTAATTTTACAATATAAATAAATCTAGATGTAAATAAGATGAAATAAGATTAAATAAATAATAAAAAAAATTAAAGAATGCCTTTCATGAGCTTAAAAATTTTAATTACAAAAAATTGAAACATTTTATTGGGCAAAAATTTGTCATAGGTATGTAAATTAAAATTTCTACACAAAACACGCCCATTTACGATTTTATATTGCATTATACCAACATTATGTAGGTTGGGCAAGATAATTTTTTTGAACAATTAATAAAAATAATTCATTTACATTTTTTACTATAAATATATATATTTTTTACATTAACTCCACGCAGGAGGCCCTGAGGGAAAAAATCCCTCAGGGTCTATATAATTTTTGAAGATGCTGTGTGGAGGGTTTTTTAAGGGAAAGGAAGAAGTGGAAGTCCAGGGAAGGAAAAAAGGTTTGAGGGGTGGGTAGGAATCTGGGGATAAATATGTCCAGGAGTGATGTACGTGTAAAGCCATCCCCACCACTGCAGTGCAAGGCGATGGGTCGAGAGGGTCCGGCTGGAGAAATCAAAAGGTCTCCTTCAACCAGTCTCTCCCGATCCGGCTTGCCACGCAGATTATCGGCAGACGCATCCGCCCCCAAGTCCTGGACAAACCTAACCCCATGAACCCAGGCACCCCTGCTAAGTAACCAAACGTAGCGATCCACTTGGGGTGACCGGTGGTTGGTCGTCCAATAAATGGTTCCCGGGGTAGCGGTACCCATACCCGTCCAGTGTCAGGAATCATTGGTTAAAGTAAGTCAACTACGTATCTTAATTTCTTGTATGTGTACTCGTTTTGTATGTATACATTCTTCGCCTTAAGTTCGGTTGGGTACATTAAGTTTAACGTGAAAAAGTCCGCCCAGCCGTTCCTCTTAAAGTCCACATTAACTCTTCTTCTTCTTCCTTGCACTGTCCCAACTCATTGCCTAGGAAGGCTATTGGGGTCGGCTCTCCTCGTTCTCAGGTTGTAGCTTCTCCGGTTCTGGATATTGCTCTCTTCCAGGCCGTTTCTACTTAGGATTTTGGAGCATTGAATCATCCAGGAGTTCTTTGGTCTTCCTCTGGATGACTGTCGATAAAGCTCCATAGACATTGCTCAAAGTCCACATTGACTATTGGTAACTTAATTTAGATAAATTAATGTTTTAAAATTGTCTTTAAAACCTTTGCGGACTCAATGCGCACACATTTTTGGAGATCATTATGTGATAATTTAACATAAAATGTTTTAAGTTCACAATATATTCATATCTGACATATCTATGAATAAATTGTGGGACGAATTAATAATAATTTTCTTATGTAAATAATTGGATTAATATTGCCTGGATTAATTTGAGGTTAATAATACATTATAGGCTGTAAGCTTAATCCTCTGTATACAACATTATGAACGAAAACAGTCATATGAATTTGGCTGGACTTGTTGAATTTTACTGGAATCATTTCACTCGGTTTGCTGGACCATTTCGGTCCATTTTATTTCGGGGGGAGGCATCATGTCATATAAAGATAACGAGTTTATGGAGGGATTTTCATGTCTAGTTAAGCCGGCATAGAAATCTGCAGAGATGGATTTAATTAACCCTTTTATCAAGGAAATGTTATTACCCCTGTTCGGATTATTAAACCGAATTTACTTAGGCGCATTCAATTCAAGTTGGTTTGCTTTATGTTGATGAGTAGTTTATTGTTGACGATAATTTTTTATTTCAGGTGTAGGATAGGTAAAACAGAAAACATAGGTGCTACTGTTATTTTAAACATAAAATACGTCGTTCTGAGGAAAAATTGACAGCTACAATTGTTTTATACATATGTTTTACGTATATAATATGTTTTAGTAATGTAGACAATAATATTACAAAATTTCATCGGTGTATATTTTTGGTGTATTTTCGGCCAGCCATGTTAGGAATTGTCCTGTATTTTGATGAAAAGTTTTGATTTTTTCCCTAGTCTCTTCTCTTCTACTTCCTTGCACTGTCCCAAATCATTGCCTAGGTAGGCTGCTCGTTCTCAGGTTGTAGCTTCTTCGGTTCTGGGTATCGCTTTCATCCAGGCCGTTTTTACTTAGGATTTTGGAGCATTGAGTCATCCAGGAGTTCTTTGGTCTTCCTCTGGATGACTGTCGATGATGCTCCATAGACATTGCCTTCTTCACTGTGTGGTCTGGTGGTCTCCGTCTTATGTGACCATACCATCTCAACTGTCGTTCCTCTTTTTTTGCCTAGTCTAAAACTCGCAAAACTCTAAGCAGAAGTCGTAGTTGGTACTTTATAGATACGATTATGAAGAAAAATGCAAATGTAATAACATGAAAACTTCCAAGCTTATATAATATCAAAAAGTGAAATGCATTTTTAAAAAATCCCGACCAGATTTTCCAAGAAGAATTTTTTTCAGAAATACGATATTTTCCAGGATCAAACATTTCCCAACATGAAAAATTTCCAAACTTCAATAATAACAAGTTCAAAAAGATAAATGCCTAAAAAACATTACGTTTTCTAAAGTCACATATAAAAATTGAAAAGATGTAAATCTAACTTATGAATCCACTTCATATACGACGATATTCCTGCAATTCTGACGATGTCCCGGTAATTGCTGCAACTGTATTTTTTTATATGTATACCTGCACAAGAGTCCCAACTGCTCTCTTCTGGAATCAGTGAGACTATGGGTTCCCCAATTGTAGTATATTATTGTGAGGCTGACGATAAGTGGAAGGGTAAGGTCATGGGGAAGATTGATATTCAGATCTAGTTACCAAATACGGCTAAAGCCTTTTCAAGCAACGTTTCAATTCTGAATGGCGGTCTTTCATCCGGGCGAAACTTAAAATATAGATATGGAGAGATACATATCTGAATAGCCTAATACCCCAATCGGGGTTGTCATAGCCTCACTGGCTTCAGACGAGAGCGGTTGGGACTCTTGTGCGGTATTCGTATTTAAAAAAATGGCGATAATTATTTTTTGGACAATACTACCATAACTCCAGGAAGTCAATATAGAAAAATGACACTAAGGTCTATGTGCAATTCTATGTGCAGGACTATGTGCACATGTGCAGGTCCATGTGCAGATCCATCTGTAGGCAATGTGCAGGTCTAAGAATTTTTGAACAGCCGCTGAATTTATTTCAACAACTTAATGTTGCTTTTTTCTTTGGTTTATGTGAGATGCATGGATGTGTTTAATAAAAAAACATAAATACTTTTCAAGATTTCTTCCGAGTCATAAGAATATTTTATGCAAGCTTTTTTTATATATAAATGAACTGTTGACCACAACAATTTGTAATCAACAACTCTTAATTCATGTTTATTTGTTTCTGTTGTTCTCTTGAAGCTAGAAACTCGGTGCTCTGTGAATAATATTTCACTTTGAAATATTGTTGCAAAAGGGTGATTGCTATTACTATATTGTTTATTAACCCGTATAACCCTGAAATTTTTTTATGTTTTTTTAAGCAAAAAAATGTTGGTTTCATTATAAACAAATCATAAAATAATCTAAAAATATTAAAAAAATATATTCATTTGATATTGTGGGAGGGGCGAGGAGTTCCAATTTTGGTAGGGTATATATATACATAGCCCTACCGTACCAAAATTGGTACACTAAATTTTCGTACACAAAAAGTATTGTTAAATTACGTTACATATTATTTTTGTTAAAATATAAAAAACGTAGTTTATATGTTGATATGAATCATATTTTTTCACAAACTTTTAAAGTATTGTAAGACACGCAAGACACGCATTCTTACGTTATAAAATACTTGTTTTTTTGATTTTGTGACTTGCAAACTTCGATTAATTTTTTTAATCAAATAACGACAACATGTACGCAGTTTGATTTTAAAATATTAAAGGCTAGTATATCTACACAAGCCGTAGGTAAAGTTATTTTTCTTACACTTTATGCCTACTTAATTTTTTTTTTGGTACGGAACCAAAATTGGTACGGTAGGGCTATGTGGGTTATGTTACTATAGTGCTTACCCAAGTTTTAATTAGTTATTAAATAAATAATTGTGATGACCGTGGCCGGTTTCACATTGAGTTCTGGACTCCTGTGTATGGATCCAGATTCCTTTGGGGTGGTACTCCAATAATAGATCGTCCAATAATAGTTTATTAAGAGATTATGTACAGGGTTCCTTCTTAGGAAGTCTGAAGGCAAAGAGGACGAATGGACAACAAACAAACCTTTTATGCCTTACTCATGCTGTCTCACTCATGCACGCATGTCTCTTTCATACCGCAAGACATACGTTCATCACATCCCTCCACACTTAAATCCGTAGACAGGTACACAACATGATGATGATAATATTATTTACAATACATACAATATTCCAATATTTACAGTGTAATTCATTATCATGTTGAGTCGAGAGCTGAATCCTGTCTTCATTGACTCATCTGTGTGTCCGTGGTCGTAATCTATCCTTCCAGTTTCCCGACGTGGAAGCCACCGGTTCACTGGAGCTGGAAGTAAGAGGAGAATCACCCATTAGATTGTCATCCGACATAAAGCCGGAGATATCGTACTCATCTGACGATAATCTCCTAGTCTCAGACGCGATTAAAGGATTGCTGGGGTTCTTTTCCCATGATACACACAATTTAGACAACTGATCAAAATGCCTTTTCCAATACATAAGTTTACCTTTTAAATTTACCTCAATTATATAAAGTTTTTTTCCTATTTTTTTATGTATCTTCCCTGAAACCCATTTATCATTGTTTTGGTCTCTAAAATCTCTTACCATTACTTTTTGATTTATCGAAAAACCCAACGATTCTTTATTATTTCTTTTATAATAATATTTCTGATTTTCCTGACATTTAGACATTTTAATTTTAGTTTCTTTATTAATTCTATTATCCTTATCTCTCCCCCCTCTCGGTACAAAACTGTTTAAGTTAGACCTTAGTTTTCTTCCAAACATTATAACTGCAGGTTCTAAACCAGTTGTACAGTGTGGTGAATTTCTGTAATCCACTAGAAAATTTCCTAATTTTTCATTGTAACCTGACTGAAACTTATTTCCTATCATCATTTTTTTCAAAAATTTTTTACAATTTTTCACGGCGTTTTCAGCTAACCCGTTCGATTGTGGATGATTTACAGGAGTAGTTAAATGTTTGATGCTATTCATCTCACAAAACTCTTTGAAGTCCGCTGACATGAAGGCGGCTCCATTATCTGACACTATTGTCTGTACACTCCCGAAATAACTAAATAAATTTCTTAATATTTTAATAGTATTATACGAATTTGGAGAATTTACCTCCACACAGTCTAACCATTTTGAGGTTGAGTCAATAATCACAAAAAAATATTTATTTGCAATGGGACCTGCATAATCAATATGCACCCTACTCCATATCTCTTCAGTTATGGGCCACGGAGTCAATTCGCTTTTTGGTTGAGATGGTTGAACCTCTGAACAAATTTCGCATCCTCTCGCTAAAAGTTCAATTTCTCCATCTATTCCTGGCCACCAAAAATACCCCCTGGCTAACCCTTTCATCTTAGCTATGCCCAGATGAGATCTATGCAATAAGTTTGAAATTTTTTCTCTTAAACTTACTGGGATTATTAGCCTATTATTCCAAAAAAAACAATCATCAATTATAGATAATTCATTCCGTTTACTCCAGTAAATCCATTTTGAATCATCCTTGTTAATTTTATTTGGCCACCCTGTTGTGAGATAATGTTTAATTTCCAATAAAATTTTATCCGTATTTGATTCCGATTTAATCTCCTCGACATCTATTGGTATATCTCTGTTATTTTTGAATAAACTTAGAATTTGAGTATCAAAGTCATTCTCTTTTAGTTTCAGATGTATTTTATTTTTATTGAATCTACCCAGTTTATCCGAAAAAACCTCCGGGAATTTTCGAATTAATTTATCTACTTCACTTCTATCATTCTCAACTACATTTTGAGAAAAAATTTCACTTCCCTCCTGGGATGAAGTAGATTGTAACCCCGTAAATCCAATATTAAACTTTTTGATAAAGTCACGACCTAGAACAGTAGTTGTTCCATTTTTTACTACGCAAAATTCTAACATTTCCCTATAACCGTTATAATCAACTGTTAATAAAATACAACCCAATAAATTTAACTTACAGTTAGCGTAACCCGTCAAGGTTAAATCCTTTGGTTTTAAATCCAACTTATTGAAGTGTTTAACATAATCTATCTCTTTTAAAATTGAGACTGCTGCACCTGTATCCAGTAAACCATTTAGTTCAACATTATTTACTAAGATTTTGCACAAAATTGGCTCACAATGCACTTCATTTATACACAACAGTTCCTGCGTATTTACAAACACTGAAGAAATATCTTTATACTTTAAACCGCGACATATTTTACTTATGTGACCTTTGCCTTTGCATTTATAACAAATCACGTTTTTAAATTTACAATTAACTGATTCGTGATAATTACCACAATGTTTACACTTCGTTCGGTCTAATGATTTCGGTCTGAACGATGTAACATTCTTGTCCGTAGGTCTAGAAAAATGTCTACCCGCCGTATTTTTTTTTTGTGACAAATCGATCTGCCTATTTTTAGAAATCATATCTACACTTTCCGTTTTAATTTGCTTTTTAATTACATCGAACGAATCCATTGCAATAGCACATTCTAAAACCTTTTTTAATGAAAAGTTTTCAGCCTCGACAAATAATTTTTCTTTAGTACGACCAATTCGAAGACCGGTGATAAAAACATCTTTTAAATTATGTTCAAGTCTGTCTTCGAATTTGCAAAATCTAACTAGATTTCGTAAACGCGCTATGAAGTCATTAACTGATTCTGAAACCTTTTGTTTCGTAGCGAAAAAAATTTCACGTTCCGTGAACACATTTCTTTTAGTACCTATATGATTTTCGAGTAATAACAATAAATTTTCTACCGTGAAATCTGTAATTTTTTTTGGAAAACACAAATTTATTAATAAATTTATTGTCTCTGTGTGCAAATGGGATATAAAAACCGCTCTCTTTTTTACATCCGACGTTATTTTGTCATCATTGACTAGGATGAACTGCTCGTACTGTAAGACGAATGTCTCCAGCTGGTCTCTCAAATGACAAAACCTGGGCAGTTCTCCTCCTTCCATCTTCACACAGATGCAATCAATGAAAAAAAACAGAAAATTTTACAAACAGCACTCAACTCACGACTCTGATGTCTTGATGCTGTCCGATCTCGCCCTTCCGCGAACCGTCTTCTGCTCCTGAACCCTGGTCGTCCTTCTAAGCGCCTTCCTTGAGGTCTGCGCCCGGTTCCTGGTCTTCTCTTGAAGACCCAGACTTCTGAATCCACGCCTTACGCGAATGCTCCTCCAGGTTCTCGGCACTGAATCACCATATATAGGATGCTGCTGCTCTTGCTTCCTCCTTGCTCCGCAATGATGTGGAGTCGTGATCTGACCCGATCACTCGTTGACCCCTGTAGCTTCAATCTCGGTCTTTTTCGGCTGCCCAAATGTGAGAATTAGGCTGCTCCGTGGTTCCTTTTTTCGGCTGCGCCAAATGTGATAATTTGGCTGCTCCGTGGTTCCCTTTTTCGGCTGCGCCAAATGTGATAATTTGGCTGCTCCGTGGTTCCTTTTTTCGGCTGCGCCAAATGTGATGACCGTGGCCGGTTTCACATTGAGTTCTGGACTCCTGTGTATGGATCCAGATTCCTTTGGGGTGGTACTCCAATAATAGATCGTCCAATAATAGTTTATTAAGAGATTATGTACAGGGTTCCTTCTTAGGAAGTCTGAAGGCAAAGAGGACGAATGGACAACAAACAAACCTTTTATGCCTTACTCATGCTGTCTCACTCATGCACGCATGTCTCTTTCATACCGCAAGACATACGTTCATCACAATAATCATCGGAAAGTTTTTCAAACATTGACTCATAAGGAATCAATTATTTTGGATACCTTCTCGATTCACAATACCATCCAAAAAAAAGGGTTTATTAATAAAGCGCCATCTAAAAAAATAAACCGGTGTCTTCTGACATTTTTTGGAGTAAAAATGTGAATTAAATTTAGGTCTCCGGTGACTTTTTCGATGCCATAATTACGCATAGAAATCCATTTAAAAAGAAAACGGCACGATTCATTAAAGTTTTCTCACAAGCACGCTGTATGTAAAACAATAATTATTGTACCTTAATATTCTGTTCAAATAAGTTCACAAGTCTCAAAGATTTCCCAGAATCATTACAATGTATATATTTAGTTAAAAAATTTACAACCAAACATCATTATTTTTTTCATGGAGACAATTTTATTAGGTATCGCATTTACGAGGCGTAGAAAAAAAACTGTTTTATTTTTTACGATGGTTGACTAAACCCTCGTACGCAGAAAACGAAACAACATTTCGTATGTATGGATAATTCGAATTTAATACTAATTTACGTGATAAACGTAATTTCGGTATTACATATGGGCACAGGGCGTTAAAGGCTTAATACCTACATAAGCATTTAGTTATTTCCGGTAAACAAAAGAGACCTTGTTGAATATCATATTAACATATGAATTTTATTGATGTTTTTATATGCAAAGCACACAAATTATTTTTAGTGTTATTCCGTTGATTTGTTCTCTAGAAAATAAGCAATTAATTTAATGCTATACCCACGTTCAATTCCTCGGCTGGCACCCAATTCCCCACCACGACACATACCTACAATGTTTTTTGCTCACTGTTTTCAAATATCTTCAGGTTTTCGTAACCTGGCAATGTTAAATTATAGTTTTTAAAAAATAAAACAATATTAATTTGAATACCATAGAGGAGTCTCACAGTGAAAAAAGGTGTGAAATAAGGAATACCCCAGAGATAGCACCGATCAGGTAACCAAATATATGAGTCGGAACAAATCAAGAATTATCGAGTATTCATGATACGATATTTAAATGTGTATGATTGAAGAGTTAAAAAAGTACCAAGGCAAAATGTTAAGCTTCGTTATCTATATTAATTTGTTTTTACTACTAAGGCGCTCCGCTGACGAGGCAACTGAAAACCAACTAAAACCGGCTGCTTTCTCTGTCTTAATTGGTCAAAAAGCTTGTTTAACCATAGACGAAGAACAATCACCTGACAACTACCAACTAGCAACGGCCGCCCACGGCAATCAGCTGTGCCAGTTGCGAGTTACCATGGAGTTACCGCTTGCGTTACCGTTGACAACGGGGTTTTGTGTGATTGTGAAGTGTGCGGGTCATCACATTGTCATACAAAGATAGTTGGCAGTTGAGAGTTTTCAGTTGCCTGAGTGGGCGGAGGCGCTAAGGCGCTCTGCCCACTGAGGCAACTGAAAACCAACTAAAACCGGCTGTTTTCTCTGTCTTGATTGGTCAAAAAGCTTGGTTAACCATAGATGAAGAACAATCAGCTGACAGCTGGCAACTATCAATGGCCGCCCAGAGCAACCAACAGAGCAAGTCGCAAGTCACCGCTTGCGTTACCATTGACAACGGGGTTTTGTGTGATTGTGAAGTGTGCGGGCCATCACATTGTCATACAAAGACAGTTGGCAGTTGAGAGTTTTCAGTTGCCTCAGTGGGCGGAGGCGCTAATAGTTTGACTAGACTATAATTGTCCGCAACTAGTTATTTCCAATATTCAAAATAAAATTATTTTGGTACCTACTTTATCGCTTCATCGAATTTACAATTACTTTCAATTTTAGAAAATGAAATGTTTAATAAATGTGAATAATTCCACACAGGAATTCGAGTACTCGGGAATATTTCACATCACTTTACACTTTAGATTTATTCTGTAAGGTTTTATCATCCCACCTTTCTCTGACTTTTGTCGTGAATTTATCAAAGCTCATAATAGAAATGTGAAAATTTTTCAGTGACATAGTTAGACACTTAACAAGTTTTCGTCATTACCATTAACTAAACGATATGTTTAAGTTACTTACAGCATTTTCCGGAAGTTAGTTTTCACCGCACCATTAACAAACAGAGTAATTAAGCTTCGCAGGTTAATATTTCGCACCCGTATTTAGTAATTTTGCTAAAATTTGTTTACATATCGTTAATGATGACATAGTTCAAACGAATTCTGACAATTTTAGTAACTAGTTCCGGAGAAGGGAAAGCTTTTAAAATTACGTAATTTAAAGTAATATCATGTTCAAAATTAATAGCATTTTAATATACAAAATTTGCGGTTGTCATATGATCAGGTAAACCAGCAGAGAATCAATATTCTAACAGGATTGTTCTAATGACAAAATTAAAATTTCGTCGAATTAATTACATTAATGTTGCGGTGGTTAAAATACCCCAAATTAAACTTTTCCTTACGTTTTAACTTAACTTAACATTTTCAAATAATTATTATTTTTGTAATTTTGTCTATTGTTTAAATGTATAATATGCTTATGCTTGTGCTTATATGCTTATGTTTCTAACAAAAACGAAAAAGTTTTGAAAATAACCATTAATGAATCAAATTTATAGGTTCAAAAATATTTACGATTATTTTTTTTCGATTAATTTTTCTTTCGATTTATCCTCAAATACACTAATTTTGGTTGTCGGTGCGACCTGCGTAACTCTGGTTCAATGACCTCAATTTTGTTTTGAATTTAAGTATCATTTTAAAAATTGGAACGGATTGTTTGAAGATAAAGTACCTACCCATAATGTAATATTTTAAACAGAACGTTATTTTGGTCACTTTCTAAAGTGAAACTGGTTGTCTAGAATTCAGACAATACCGTGATTTTTCCGGACCGCGCTAATGTAAGCAATGTAATTTCAGATTTAATGTGAAAACGTAACGTTTTAAAATTTAAAAAATACAAATTTATTATTTGAAGTACATGTGTAATGAAATTATGCCGCCGTTCATTGTTGGTGATGTAATAAATGTTCATCATACTGCCTTCCGAGCAGTTGATCGGAGTTCTTTTTTTTATAATTATACTAGGGATGTTACGAACATTCGCATTCGCATTCGCATATGCGAATAATTCGCATCATTTTAAACATTCGCACCGGCATTCGCATTCGCAACAATCGATGCGAATGTTTAGCGAATGCGAATGTGTGCAGATCATGTCGTGACTCGCCCACTGCCCACGTGTCTTTTGTTTTTCATTCGACCAATAGAAAGCATCACTCTCTCGCTACATTGTTTGTGATTCCTTGATTGGTTTATCGTTTTAGTTGTCATTTGTCATGTCACTTGTCAGTCGCCTCAGTCGGTTGTAAATGTTGTATTGTATGTAACTAATCAATCGTTACCTAAATAAATAAACAAATAGTTTATGAGTTTGAAATTGTTTTGGGCTATTTTGACAGTTTTAAGTTAAGCATGGTACCGGGGAGGTTTTTTTTAAAATGTGATTCCTTAACATTCGCATTCGCATTCGCACATTTGCACTCTGAACATTTGCAAAATTACACATTCGTAACATCCCTAAATTATACAGGTGTTAAAGGACATACTTGTATTACTTAAAACAGGGAGTCCTGACATTATTTGGAGTAAAATATGTAAATAAAATTTTGGTCTCCGGTGATTTTTTAGATTTGAAAAAAAAAATTTAAACCAACCAAAAAAAATAAATTTTCACAAGTCATTATTTTGTCACTCAACTGAATAACCGCCCATAAACATATGTTTTTACATTCACCTATGGTGCCAATGTCCTGCCCTAGCGAGAACTAGGCTCAGATACCTGGGGAGACATACAGTAGAATCAGAAGACATAGCCACATATCCAATGACAACACTGGTAAACTATATTAAAGGGTGGGTTGTTATTAAAGGATTGAGGTAAAATGGGAGATAGCACAATGGACCTATGGCCTAAGTGCTCACGGGAACTGCTTGTATACCGTCTCTGCCTTTAAAAAAAAAGTTTTTACATAAAATATTTTTAATCAATTATTTTTTTTTATTGTTCTTAATGAAGTAAGCATTTTATTTTTATTTATTAATTTATTAACATTCAAACCCGCTTAACTACTTAAGTAGTTTGTCAGCAGGGGCATAAAGTCATCATTTTATGCAATAACATGGTACATTTTCAACGGTATGTGTATAATGATAACAATACATTCACAATTAGATCAATTGGTTAAAATTACAGAATACTATAAATATAGATATGTAAAGAGCAGTATAAGCCTTAATAAGCAAGTACAAATAAATGTGATATGAACAAATGAGTATAATCTTGCCAGAAAACAGACAGTATAACATGTTGACTTAAAATTTTATAAAACATAATTTTCTGACAGAACATTAGAGACTTGTATATTAATTTAATGTTACTTCTGTGTTTATTGGTTATATTTCATATTATTATTTATATTTCAGGTTCACATCTACTACTATGTTAAACATAAAAATAAATCAATACCTAAAGATAAAAATTCTTCAATTAATAATCGAAAAAGTGATTTTTATAAATTTAAACATGTGCACGATAAAATAATTTAAATTTGGTGACATTAGAGTGAAATCAAGCGTCGTCGAGTGTCTTGTAATGATGAATCACTCTATCGAGAATATCACCACAGCTGGGTTGATATCCCCGTCTTCCAGTTCAAAGCCCCAGGAGAGCTTCTGGCGCAACACGGACGACTACCTGTACGACAATGACTCCATGTCCGTGGTGCTGGACTACACGCCCTACTCCGAACGACCGGAGACGTATATCGTGCCGGTCGTATTCGCCATCATCTTCGTGGTGGGCGTCTTGGGCAACGGCACGCTTGTGGTGGTTTTCATCAGGCACAGGGCTATGCGAAACATCCCTAACATGTGAGTATTTAAACACCTATTTTATTCATTTTCATTAATGTATTTACAGATTTTTACTTTTTTTAACTACCATACTAGGCTAATGCCAGTGTTGTGGTAGTAATATGAATGTGATTAAATTAAATTTATTAAAAAATTTGATTAAATTAAATTTATCAAAAAAGCGATTAAATTAAAATTATTAAAAAATTTAATAATATAAATTTATTAAAAGGAAGAGCGATTTTTGGGATATGAGCAATCCGACAAATGACGACAAAGAAAAACCGTACAGGACCGGGCAAGTCCCGTGTTTTAAATAATCTAATCATTAATTATATTTTATATGCTTAAGGTAGAATAACATACACATCAACAGTAACAACGAGTATCAACAACATTGCCGCCATTTGCAAATTGTTGTTGCTCAATGGCACTGACTTGATCGCGTGATACTTCAAAATCCGATGCGGGCCGAGGAAAGTACTCTAGTCGCCCTTGAAAAAATCATTTAACGATCAGTGCACGGAGAAAAATGTTATTCTAAAATACGATCATTTTATTCGTAAAAACGGTTAAAAGCGGGACTGAAGTTCTTACGAACTAATTAACAGTGTTTCAATGTAAGAATAAACATTGAAACCCTTACAGGGTTTCAATGTTTATTCTTTAGAGAGTTATTTTTTAGAGGCTTGCTTCGATGTTGCTGCCCTCAGAGACCAGTTTGAGGGTTACGAGGTCCTCGTGGGACTCCAGTGCCAGCACGATATAGCGGCCCCCCTCCATAATTTCGCAGGAGCTTACCCGTTCCGGAGGCGTGTATACGGATGTCAGGGTACCTGATAAACCATTAGTTAAGTGTTATCTGATATGACTAGGGGTCCAGAAAAGTATGTTTCTAATTTTCTCTTGTTTAATAAATCAAAACCAAAATTTCCTCTAATTTGTTCGTAAGAACTTCAGTCCAATGTTTATTGGCGGGAAATGTAAGAATTAACATTGAAACCCTGAAAATTTTTTCGTAAGAACTTCAGTCCCGTTTTTAACCAGTTTTACGAATAAAATTATTGTATTTTAGAATAAAAAAATTCTCCGTGTGCAAGCGGAAAATGTTGGAAAATGGAGGAGTTCGCTAGCAGAATAGCTCAACCCACGATAATCCGGACATCAGAAGGGCCCGGGTTCGAGTCCCGTCGGCGGCATGTATATTTTCTCGGAAGATTTTTTCAATCTGGATGAGTGTTTCAGGCTGATAATTACTGCTTATAATAATTGTTACCCCTTGTGCTATGCATAAAAATCTTGTCTTAAGCATTAGTTTATCAATAAAAATAATCAGAAATATTATGAAAAAATATGCCCGAGGCCGAAGGGGTTTATGGTCTTTCATTTCAGTATTCAAAACAGGACAGGTAGTTCAATAATGCTACCTTCTCGCGGAGAAAATTTGATTGCGTAGCTAATTATGTGAACCTTTTTTGCGTTATTAAATCATTTTAAATTACATTTTTTTTCTTTTGAGATCAATCGGGGGAATGAATTTAATGGAACACTTTAGATCTAACGACTTTTTAATAGAACACCGTTTTGCAGAATGAAGCCAGCCAACAGCAATCTTACACGGAAACTATTTTGAGAAAAATGTGTAGGTATATTGTGTTTTATTTTTAACCTTACATTTTAAGCATGCCATTTGACGTTTAAAAGTCGCAAAATCACGGAAGCGTGCTTTTAAAGAAAATTAACATTGACTTCGACGATTTTTATTTAGTTTAAAAAGAAAATATATATTTTAAAACTATCTATTTGAATTTGAATTTAAATCTTGGAAATGGAAATTAACACCCTCTCGACGACATGTTATCGACGACAATGCATTATTTTGGTGGCATTCACACACACATTTCTCTGAAATTGGATGAAATGATGGCGCAACAAGTTCGTGCCGTTCGAAGCGTCGAACCGTGGCGGAAAGTCGAAACTGTTTCACTACATAATAATTTGTATTATAGTTTAAAGAAGCTTTTTTTTTTTGAGGACGAACTTCAGATTTTCACAAATATATATATGTTGATGGATATGTGGAACGGGAAACAGAAGAAGTAGAGGAAAGGGGAGTTATTATTAAAAATCAGATATTTTATTTTATTTTAGTGCATTAATCATTAACGCCCTTGTAGGCTTTTAAATATATTTACATTTTTATATTTTAGTTCATACAGGTGTGTTTAGAAGACAAAGAAAATATAAATAGTTTTTACACATGGTACATAGAAATAAAGATGGTACAAAATATGATCAATCATTTGACATTTTAAACAACACATTGTTTTTAATCTGAATGTGGTCTCTTACAAAGTTTATATTGAGCGTATTTTCGTTTCAGTAATTGTATATCCTTTTTTTATATTTTTTAAACTCATCGCCATCACACTAATTAAAAATTATTTTTCATAAAATATTGTCGACTATTTTTTTACTCTTTTATCAATACCTACGAGGTATGGTAACCACCTATGTACATATTTTCTGGAATGGTTATTATCAATCATTGGCTACCAACTGGAAAATTCGTAATCAAAGGGGCAAAATAAATTGAACGAAATCAATTGTGACTTTAAAAGTCTTTCCTTCCCATCAAAGGAACAAAATGGAAGAAAAGGGGATCGCGGCGAGCATCCTGGAAAGGATGAATCATTAGTTTCTTAAAAATAGCTATATACGTTTGCAGCCAAAGGTCGAAAGAATGTGTGACGGATAATATATCCGTTTTGCTTTTTTATACATGTCCAAGTAATTGCGTGAAGTATGGAACTGTGTTTATTATAAACTGAATGATGGTTTAATAATTACAAGAAACTGAGTGATGCCTTCACAGGGGCTAATACTTTGATGTGAAGGCCAAAATGCATAATTAAAATTACAATTGATTTCATCTTACATATAAAAATTTATGTTTGTTTGTTTGTATTTTATGCACTGCCATACCGTTCATCCGATTGCGATGAAACTTTAGAGATTTGATGTGCGCATGCCCGAGATAGTTTTTGGATAATTAGCTCTGGAGTTATGAAATTATTTCCTACAGTATTCATCCGATTGCGATTTTTTTTTAAATTGTTGCCAACATGCCCGCGAAGTTTTCTATACAAATATATTGGTGAGCTTTTGCGTTTTGAAATTTGCATAAAAAAAAAATGAATTATGTCACACGAGAGTTGTTTGAAAATTGGGTGAATTTTATGGAGTTTAGCGGCAGGTAAAAATTTAGTGAGCGGGAGGGGAATCCGGGAGGGTCGGACGGGGGTTCGCAGGAGAGCAACATGGGAGTGGTAAAGTGGAGACGGTGGGAGGGGAATGCATAAAGGGGGGGTTCGCGCGAAGGATTGCGAGTACGAATGGGAAAGGGGAACGTGGTAGGGGAAGCGGACGCAGCTGGGGAAGAGGAGGCAGAAGGGGAACGGGGACGAATGGGAAAGGATACGCAGGGAGAAACAATTTCTTTATATAAGTTGCATTCCAACGCGTACCGGGTATCAGCTGGTATTCTAGAATTTAACTATTTAAATGCTTGCTGGGAGCAGCTCAGTGCGTTGTGCGGGCATGGTATGGACATAGCCATTGATCTAATTGGGTTCAATTTTAATGAAGCGATAGACGTAACTCTAAGGCAGAGTATTCTAACAAATATCATAATATGACATATTATTTGAATGAATACTATGACATATTTTATACATTTTACCATGTAGGTTTATTCTGCAGGCCGGTGCTTAAAGCAAGAGCCTTGGTAAAATGAGAAATTTATTCAGTAATCGGGGTTTTCGTTTATCTATCGGAGGTAACTCTTATCCCAATCTCGTCCCGAAAGAAACGAATTTAAATTCAGTCTTACTATTACAAAGTGATGTTTTGAATTTGAATTAATGTGAAATGTTTTTTCAATTCATTTTTCCTAAGAGTGAATTGGTGCGCTAGTTAAAAAAATAATTACGTAACAACGTGGTTTGAAACAACCCTTTAAAATTTAAATCAACAAGTATCAGCTTGCGGTTCCGAACATTTATCGGGACAGTTTATTAAATTAAATATATTTATCATTGAAGAAGAACATAACACTAATAATCTAAACGAAAATATGAAAATGAACAAGACACAGAAAAATAAAAGATAATGAGACTCGAACCCAGAACCTCTCGTCTTAATAGGACGAACGCCTTTACCAATTCGGCTGCTTCCACCATTTATTTAAGCGTCATTTTTGTCAATCTCATATTTCATATTTCAGAATTAACAATATTATTTTCTTATTTATTTTGACCAATTTTGTTTCATATTATCGGCAGTTACCTTTTCTTCTTCTTCAATGACATATAACATTGATGGGAATAACCTTCAGAAGTTATATAAAGAGGGTGGTTGTTCGAATAAAAATTAAATTAAATTTATTTATTTAACTGTCTCGATATATTAAACACAATCGCGTGTTAAAAACTCACTTATAGCTATTGGAATGTTATCCTTGTTCTAGGTAGGAATGCTAGCTTTGTCCGGTATTTCAATGGAAGATGGTCGAAGGTACTAGAATCATCAATTCCTTCGGCGCTGGTGCACAGTCGGGAAACACGCCAAACGCGTGCCCAACATTTGTGTACCTACAGTTGACATTTGTCATATGAGAACGGGTCGTTTCTACGATTCGTTCTTTAGTTCAACGGCCCGGAATGATTTATCTACCGCCATGTTTCCTCCCTTCTACAACATGTGTCACTTCAAGGTCCAGGTTCACTCCTTACTTTCCACGAAAAACCATCCACGCATCCCCAAAGATGACATAAGCTCTGAGGGAAATTAATTTCCTCTGTGATTTTAAGTATTTATTTAGGATTTCATTATCATTTATTTATATTTAATAATTCTTACTATAAAAAGTATGCAGTAAAAAAACCATGTCAGCTTTCCCTTGCTTAGATTTTTAAAGTTTTATCTGACTCTTTAATGAAATGTCCAGTGATTTATTATGGTTTACAATATAAGTATATATATATAATGATTTTAATATTTGTTTTTCACCCTTCAAGGGGTGCCTTTGGATATAGATTCTAAGTGCGTCGATGTTCAGCCAGTGTTGAAAGTTAAAAAAGCAATTTGAGATTAAGTTTGGGTTATAGAAAATAGGATTTTTGATTAGGTTTTATAGAAATCGGATTTGTGATTAGAATTGCACTACTGTACACTGCAAGGTCACGATAAATTCAATTTAGAGTCGTGAACTTGAATATTCAAGATATGAGAAAAAAAGAAGCAAGGTCCAATAATTGAATTCACTCCATGAATTGAGAATATCGTTGGCACTTTTAGTGTGGCTTATATTATGGAAATATTCAACCATTTTGTACCGGTTTGGAGAAGAAAAAAGACCGTGAAAGTTTTCTGAATTTAGGAACAGCATAATTCGGTCATAATTTGTATAGATTTCACGTGGTTTGTAACGATTTAGGTTTTTTATTTTACCCACAAATTGAGATTCCGTTATTTTTCGTATCAAACACCGATCACCTACATAATTACTATGTGAAATAAACACTATCAATTTGGAAGGCGGGAATGGGTACCGCCGCCCCGGGAACCATTTATTGGATAACTAACACCTCTGCCATAGGTCACCCCAAGTGGTTCGCTACGTTTGGTGACTTAGCAGGGGTGCCCGGGTTATGGGATTCATTGTTTAGGTCTTGGCAGCGGATGATCTAGACACATTGAACTCCAGATTCCTACCCAACCCTCATACCTTTTTCCTTCCCAGAACTTCCTCTCCTTCCTTTCCTTAAAAATACCCTCCACACAGCATCCCCAAAGGTGACGTAGTCCCCGAGGGAAATTATTTTCCTCAGGGCCTCCTGTGTGGAACTAATGTAAAAAAAAAAAAACTATTGAATATTTGCCGAAACCAAAAAATTACTTTTATATTACGTACAAGAGGGTGAATTTATGTAATTTTTTTGCGTTCAAAAAGAAGAAGAAGAATAATGAACATGGTTTAAAAGGGAGATATATTATAAGTAAACTCAATTTTTTTAAAGAAACACAAATTGCTCTTAACAAATTAAAGTATTCAAATGAAGCACCTATTTCGTTAGAACTTCTGAATAAAAATAATGTTTGTATCTTTTTTTTATAGCGCCATTTTCGTGAGAAATTCACCTCGAGGGTGCTTTGCAGAGTCATTAATTTATGTTCACATCCTCGGAATTTTCCTTCAGTATTATTATTTTTTGGTTTAATGTATTGTT
Organism: Limnephilus auricula; assembly: GCA_951813805.1. Classification (NCBI taxonomy): domain Eukaryota; kingdom Metazoa; phylum Arthropoda; class Insecta; order Trichoptera; family Limnephilidae; genus Limnephilus; species Limnephilus auricula. The sequence continues at coordinate 39,529,652 of OX638388.1, forward strand.
TGAAACATTTACAGATTGTTAACAATTATTTCATTAACGAAATCGCCTTTAAATTAACTCCCGTCTGGAGCCAGTAAGACTATGGCTTCCCCAATTGGAGTATATTGTTGTGAGGCTGACGGTAAGTGGGTGGGGAAGGAGATGAGGAAGCGGGAAGTACGTTGATATTCAGATCTAGTTACCAAACACGGCTAAAGCCATTTCAAGCAACGTTTCAATTCTGAATGGTGGTCTTACACAAGAGTGAAGCAGCAGTATCTTATACTCTGGAACGTGCCGTAAAAAATATATATTATTTTTTATTCATTAATTGTTAAAAACATATATTGATCAAATAAAATTTATTTGCGCACGCCGGTTTCGAACCCGGGACCTTCGGATTGGAAGTCGACGGCTATTGGGATTCTTCAATTAAAATTTTTCACAGCCTGCGTAAATAACTATTTAGTTTTTACAAGGTAATAATATAACCAGAATAAAATATAGTGAGTGCAGAGAAAGAGAAGAAAGAGGAAAAGAAAATAAATAATAATGAAGTATTATAAAGAGTAGAGAAATTTGAAAAATTGATTTTACTAAATTGTTGCTGTCACTGTTGCTCTTACTCAACCGGATATTGAGCGAAAGGGACAATGCACCTCGGGCTACTAATACCTAACTAAAATCGAGGTTTTGTATACCCCATTTTTCTTCTCCAAAGGGGGACTGATTTTCATTTTTTTTTTTTTACCAACTACTTAAGAAAATACTATTCTATGTCTGTACGTTTTGCTTATTTAAAAAAAACATTGTCTAGTTTGTATACTAAACGTCTTTTGACGGCGTTGAATTCAGTCAATTTTATTGATTTTTGGAAGGTCATAACTTCTATAAAAAGTAACTTATAAAAAAAAAGTAAAAAGTACCGACACGCTAATAGTTGATATCTATTTTATGTAAAAACAATATTTTCTCTACGGTTAAAATCCAGAGAGATAGATAGGGAATACGTTTATATGGAAAAATCACCGCCGGGTATCCCCTTAAGCAATTACATAATTTTTATTTAAAATTCTTATATTCATTAGCCTATAGCTAATAAAATTATCACATATTTTTTAATGTTATTTTTAACATCTCCATTTACCACAATACAATAAAATCTTACCTACGATAAATACGATATGGTAAAGCATCAACGTATGTGTTTTAAAATAACATGTTTCAGGGTTGTGTTTTCAATCTGCCTTATTAGAAAACGCGAACAACTTAAAACAATTCATAAATATTCAAACCCCGCTAGCAGCGGCGCAAATCAAGTTTGCTTTGGTAATCCAACTGAATAATTTCTTGAGAATTTTCTCATTCTTGCATGCTGTACGCCTTTAAGATTCTCGGTTTAGTGTGGAAAACAATTAAATTTCATATGCATATTTTGTTTGTGTGGGCGCCAAACAGCTGGGGTATGCCACACCAAAGCTCGCTAAAGTTCTTTCACCCTTACAATGATCCAGCCACGAGAATGTGCATTTAAATTATTGCCTCTTTCAAAGAAGTATTTAAAAACAAATTACATTTAGCATTGCAACCTTTGCAACCGGCAAAAAAATCCTATATTTGATGGACTTCACTAGGGCCTTTTTAATACAAAACTTAAATTTGGATCTGAGGCCAAAATACTTAACCAATCTATATAGTTATTTTTTTTATTCAAAAGCTATAGTAGTAAATATCTACAATAGATTATGTGCCACGTTATTTATTTATGATTAGATTTTTCATGCTTTAAAGACAATTTTGACAATTAATGGTATTCAAAAAAATATATATCTTGCCCGACCTACTTTGAATATATGTAACAATAAAAATAGAACTTGAAAAAAGTGCAAGGAATCTCCCACGAGTGTACTATTTACATTACATAATATTACAATTTACCTTTTTCAACATAGATGGATTAACAGTACCAGAGATTAGCTTATAAGAATGTTAACCTTAAAATATTTTTCGGCGGGCTTCTAAGGTATTGAAATCGAGCTTTCATGTTGTAAACAAGGATGGATACAGTAATGGATAGTATGTATATTCCTCCATATATACTAATATTACTCTTATAAACATAATATAAAATAATCACAAACATAAGTAGGTATTCCGTTCATCGTAAATTAAATCAATCATGTTGTGCTGTTGACTGTCAGCAACCATTCAACCATTCCGGTAGTTGGAGATGTCCGACTAATCACCTCGATATATTACCTAAAAACAACAAAAAACTACAATCAATTTAAATTGAGGCCAGGGGTGCGTTGAACAAATAATTTGTCTTTGACAGATTTTCCCAAAAAAATGGTTTTTTACAATCTTTTTATCTCATCGTTTTTCAATAATAACTACAACAATCCATCCAATATGTACTTAATAATGTAATAATCACGTTCTCACGCAAGTGTAACAATCAGTAAAATAAATAAATGATACGAATGCCAGACTCGTCACGTGTCTAAAAGAGAATATTTCCATGGCGTATAATAATTATTTAATTGGATTATTTTTCGCCTATTCTTGGAAGTCTGTTTTCCTTATTCAAATGTTACGAATAGAAGGAATAACTGTTTTTTTTACATTAACTCCATACCGGAGGCCCTGAGTAAAACAATCTCTCTCGGGGCCTGCGTAATAGCTACCCCCTACCGCTGTTACGTCTTCTCGATACCCCCCTCCTACAACCCCCCCTCCTACAACCCCCCCTACCGCATTCCTCTACCGCTTGCCATTTCCATCTAATCCGTCTTCCCTCCCCCGTTTGTTCCCCTCCCTTCTTCCCTTCCCCGTAGCTTAACTATATCTAGTACATAGGCTTCTCACAGCTGTCCTTAATAGAATCATTAATTTTCCTTTACCCGCTGCTATTCCTTACAGCTACTTTGTCTCCTTTGCAAACCGTCCCTCGGCCTCTACCGTCAGCCATCCCCTCGGTGTCCTTTCCCATGCATCCCTGTTCCCGCCTCCGTTACCCCCTCCCTCTTTCCGCGTTCCCTCTTCCTCATCCCCTTCCTAGAAATCTCTCTTCTTCGCTCCCCTCCCCATCCTGGATTCCCACCTTTCCCTCCTTCCCACCCTGATACTAAACTATATGAAACGAACACATTTATTGTAAATTTTCAGTACGTATTTCATATCGCTAGAACTCACCATTATATATAGAAATTTTTGCGGGCTTGCGCACAACAACTCACTAAAGTTTGATCGCAATCGGACAAATAAGGAAACATTCATGTTCATGTAAAATAAAGATTATTCCTTTATTTTGTTAGAGAAATCACACGTGCGTGCGTAATGTGCTTTTAATGCAAAATTTATTTTTATTGTTTCATACGCCATTTTAACACGCAATACATACATTTGTACTGCCTGTAAAAAATAGCGCTGTGAATGCGTATAATATAATATTATACCTTTGTAGGTAAATGTCGATTTGTGTTTCAGACATCATAAGAATAATACCAATCTTATCAAATAACGATTTTATTCTAGGTGATCATTAAAATATAAATTTATTATATTATAAAGATTTAACGAAATTAAATTAAAATTATTTTCATCTTTCTCCTCTATCTCCTTTCCCACCCCACTACCTTCAGCCTCACAACATACCCCATCCAAATCCAGATGTTTTTTTTTTAACATTAACCTCACCTGAGGAAAATAATTTCTTTCAGGGCCTATATCATCTTTGGGGATGCTGTTGGGGGGGTATTTGAAATGAAAAGAAAGAGTGTTCTAGGAAGGAATATGGTATGAAGGACGGGTAGGAATCTTAGGTTCAGTGTGTCTGGACGAATGAATCCACCCTCCCGCTGCGGTGTAAGGCGATGGGTCGTGAGAGTCCAGCTGGAGAGGTCAAAAAGTCTATCTCAACCAGTCTCTCCCAATCCGGCTCGCCACATTGGTGGGCAATAGCATCCACCGCCAAGACCTTGAAAAACTCCACCCCATGAACCCGGCATCCGTGCTAAGTCACCAAACGTAGAGAAGTATTGGTAATCCTATAAATGATTGAGAGCAAAAATATACCAAAAATAAAATTATTTTTTAAAAAACTAAGCATTTTTCTAAAATGATTCTTTAATGGAGAATTTAAAAAGCAAAAATTTAAATTTTGATTAATGAAACGGAAAAAAAATCATAAAATGATAACACCACAAACTGAAATATCAGAAAATACTTGGTCTCTGTCGATTTTTAGAGATTATTGAATGGTTTTCGAAATGGAGTAAAATTGTTTAAATAATAACTATACAAAAATTTCAGTCTCTGAACGTAAATTTTGGAGGCTGGAGTGGGTATCACGCCCCGGGAGCCATTCATCAAATAACCGTCACCTCTGCCATAGGTCACTCTAGTGGTTCACTTCGTTTAGTGACTTAGCAGAGATGCCCGGGATCATGATGTGAGGTTTGTCTGGGTCTTGGCGGCGGATGTGTTTGCCCACCTAATGCGTGGCGGGAGAGACTCAACGGCTCAACACCGTTACACTTACTCTTACATTTAATGCTTTAATGAACTCCCTAAAGAAATACAAGCTGAAAAAAATTGTGACATTTTTAAGAATAAACTTAAAAAACTCTCTACCTCTAAACATTTAAAATTTAGTTGAATAATATGTTATGTAGTTGGCCTTCAAAAAAGGGAAATATATCATGTTTTGAAATTCATTTTAATTTGTGTATTTTTTTTTCATCTAGTGTAGGGGTACTTTTTTGTTAGTGCATGTAGTACACGAGAAATTCCCAATTAGGGAGGAATTAATTATTAATATCAAGAAAAAATATTATAAATTCCTACCGACTCACCCTGTTACATTTACTTGTATGTATACTGGCATAATAAATATTATGCCATATTAAAGTCCAAAAAGGCGTTAGTAAATATGTATTATAAAATTTTACATTATGATAATTAAAATAAAATAAAATACTTAGTTGAACCCCTTTGATTGTTTAAATAACCAATATAAGCAATATTTAATTTCATCAGGGTTTACTTAAAACTAATCACAACAACAGACTAAAAAATGTCAATGGATAGGCGCGTGTGGGAAGGGAGGAGTGGGGGTAGCACAGTGTAATTTACAATATTAATCCCGTACAAAAAGATCAGGAGCCAAAAAATTAGGAAAATAATGGCTTTAACAAATTTAAAAAATTATAAATCTAACAAAGAATGTACCAAATACAATACTGACAGCATTTTATGCAAATAATAATCTAGAAAATTAAATTGTGAAGATTGTGGATTTATATAGGTACTTTGAAATTACGATAAAAGAGCATTAATTTGAGATGTGTAAACAGTAATAGTTTTTCGGAGTTTGCTAATCATTTATCAGAGACGAATTATACTTTGATTTTAATAATGGAATATAGTTGCTACGCTGCAATAAACTTGAAATCTTGGAAATTAGAAATATTGAAAAAAGTTTAAACATTGAAAAATAACCGAAAATATGTTTAAATGTCCCGTTCCCCCTGATGAAGTAATTGCTTACGAAACATGTTGGTTAATCAAACAATAAGTGTGGGCGTATGCTGGGATTCAGCATGTGTTGCACGTGCGAATATTGCATGTGCAGATTTTGTAATGTATGAACTTGTATGAAGCGATCTCTACCTCTCAGCATACTTTGTTTCACACAAGTCCATACATTGTAAAATATGCACCTGCAAAACCTGAACGTTCGACACATGCTGAATTCCAGCCTACGCCGACCCTAAAGGTATTTTAAACTAATATTTTATTAAATTTGAATTAAAATGGAGCCACGAAAAAAGTTTGCTGTGTTTGTAGAAGTTATTATAATTGTTTACGTTAAATATAAAGCGATGTGACCGCATGAGAGTAATTCTCTTTTTCACTACCAGCAAATTATACATATTTATATCAATACAGTGCAACCAACACAACAGGATGCTTCAAATAGTAAAATGTTTGCTGGCTCATGCCCAAATTTTATTATCAACAAATTATAGTCCATCCATTACCCCAACGGATATAAATTAAAATTCTGAAACTCTTTCATTATTTTATAACAGGACAAGCTTTCGACCATGCAAATGACAGCATAAAAAGCTAACGTTTTGAAAGAAATTTTGCCTCAACATATTAATTTCGAAAAGTCTCAATTCAACCCCCTTCTCTCCTTTGGCATAATCTTTAGAAGGGTTCAGCACCAGACAGGGGAAGAGTTAGTGGTTATGTACAGAATGAAATGTTGTTGCCAAGTCTTTGACGTTCCTCTGTCTGAGGGATGTCTAAAGAGAAGTAATTACAGAAAATACTGCATTCAGCTGCCTCCACGCATAAATATTTTTTTTGTAATAAAAGATTTCAGAAAAAATTATGAAAATGTCAATAAAAATAAAGTCGTATGTGAAGGCGAGGTTTTTTTTCAAAGTCCCTAATTTACGAATGTCTTAATGAATGCTTTAATAATATATGTATATCGAGTTTAACGACACAACAACAGGGAAAACGCAGCTAGAATTCATAATTCCAGGGAAGTATCGAAACTTCGTCAAGGTTTAACATTGCAATAATTTTCGGAAAATATTTGAGTGGACAATTATAGAAATGAATCATTACTGGATATATATTATATATCGTTGCACATTTACACATAATATATTAAAACCCTTTGAATTTAACGAGATGAAAAAAAAAATAGGGTTAGGGACGCATTGATGGTTTAACGGGAGAATAATATGTGACACGAATTTGAAGGTAGAAGAAATCGTGAATGCCCGAGAAAGACATCGCATTATCAAATGAACCAAATCTTGGTTGGCCCATGTCATGTATTAGAATTATAGAAGGTTTTGTTTGAAATGATGAATGCGTGTTAATGAAGCAAGTAGTTTGGGCCAAGACCGAGACTTTTGGCGGTCTGTCCTCTCTGCCTACCCCTACGGAGAAAAAGTGTGATGGGTAGATAGTTATGTATTTTGTCTCTCAGAATGTTCAAGTCATGTTATCCACTGACAGTCCGGAACAATCGCTCGAGAACGATAGACGCCCCCATGGTCGAGGAGCAAGGCTCTGCATTAGCCACCCGAAGGTCACGGGTTCCCGCCGTGTGCAGATAATTTTTGTTTTTTTTTGTCCATTCACAATTTAATTATTTAAAATAAATATAAGGAATATTTAAGAAATATACTCGTAGTATCGCCCTGATGTAAGACCACAATTCAGAATTGAAACGTTGTTTGAAATGGCTTTGGCCGTATTTTGGTAACAAGATCTGAATATCCAGGTACTTCCTCATCCTTCTCTCTTCCATTTCTTTTCATTCCCCTCCCCACTAACCTTAAGACTCATAATATACCCCAATATGAGATGCTATAGTCTCACCGGCTCCACATGGAGAAAAATGTAATTTGAAAAAACGATCATTTTAATAGTACAAACGGTTAAAAACGGGACTGAAGTTCTTACGAACAAACTAACAGTGTTTCAATGTTTATTGGCGGTAAAATACGTACGAAATTACGTATACCAACAAATTATTCTTACATGTTCCCGCCAATAAACATTGAAACCCTGTTAATTTGTTCGTAAAAACTTCAGTCCCGTTTTTAACCGATTTTACCATTAAAATGATCGTTTTTTCTATTAAAATGATCGTTTTTTCAAATAACATTTTTCTCCGTGCAGGCGGTTGGGAGCTGATGGAACTCTTGTGCGGTATTCACTTCAGAAAACTACTAAATCAGCATTGTTATAATAATATTTTTATAATATGCACTATTTTTCACGTTTTTGGGGAAATACAATATAAATAATTAAAATATGATTGCAAACATTTTAATTGCTTCTTTATATTCAATTTCATCCAATATAAAAAAACAAAAAAATCACGTGATTGTACCATCTTAACAAGTACATTAAAACAAACAATATTATATCTCGGAATGTATATCGCAGTATTTATACACATATGAATAATAAATCGGTAATGTTGCTTTGTTGGCATTGCTTTCTTCCGCTTGTCTGAAATATATTACATACGAGTATATACATATCGTATCTCATTCCTTTGAGCACCTTTTAAACTGTCACTTATCGTCTTTAGTCAATGTTCTCCTAAATTCTCCTATCTTATAACAAATGTTAGCTGACAGCTGAAAAATATTCTTGTTCGAAAATCAGAAAAGCTTCTAGTTTGAGAGTAAATGCAGCTGAGCTTTTTCTTAGAAAATAATAGGAAAATAACTGAATTTTTTTTTAACTCGAAGATCTTATCTAAATTAAAGATCTTTAAAAAGTCATGCTTCGATTTAAGATAACACGTCCAGAGAAGAGCTTCTAGTGAGAGCTTTAGCCCTTGCCAGATGTCACGGGTTGAAGAAACCTAATCGAACAAACAAAACAGTAAGTTTGCGAGAACTTTCCAGCAGCGAATCGATATTAGCATTTTATTCTAACTGGACTTTTTAACCGTTTTAAGATTTCAATGTGGTTTCCAACACGAGCTTTGAAATAAATCAACTGTCTAAAACACGGTTGGCCAAATTATATTTTTAATGTCTTTTAAATTACAAGTACTTGCAATTTTACTCCTCCCAGTCCAGAGCAGTGAGACTATGGCATCCCCAATTTTAGCGTATTGTGAGGTTGAAGGGAGTGAGGAAGGGAAGGAGATGGGGAAGAAGAAGGTGGGGAAGTACCTGGCTATTCAGATCTGGTCACCAAACTCGGCTAAAGCCATTTCAAGCAACGTTTTAATTCTGAATGATGGACTTACACCAGGGCGATACTGAGAGTATCTTCCACTCTGAAACGTGCCGCAAATATTCTAAATATCCTTTTTTATTAATTAATTGTGACATGTCACAAATTAATCAAATAAAATTTATTTGCGTACGCCGGATTCTAGCCCCAACCTTCATTGGGAATGGGATTGGGAATTACCTTATTATTTATTAATTATTTATTAATTACCTTATTACATTAATTATTAATTATAATATACGACCACGCCGGCCGTCCACTCTGAGTGGGATGGTAGTCAGAGATTTTCAAATATTGTCAGGTTATTCGTAACCCGGGGGTTTTTGTTTTTATAAAAATATAAAAAATCATAACAAAAAGTTTATCGTCTCTGTGCATGAGACACTATACAGAGTGTCTGGGGGAAAAGTGCAATAACTTCGGGTGGTGATTCTACATAATGGTAGGAGTAAACTAGATTAATAACTTTTTCCGAAATTCCTACTTTTTTTCCCATACAAAAAGACGTACCTATTAAAAATTCTTAGTGTAAGGTACTTACCGTATCGTAATAGCGGAAAATAATAGTGCTGGGCGCACACGCCGTACTAATTTTATCTTTTTAGCAAATAAGTTACCCCTTAAAAGTTAAAATTTCGAAAAAAGCTATTTATCTTTTTTACTTATACTATCATTCTTGTAATTCAATCTAACTACTTATAACTTTTTTATTGTAGAAGAATTGTGTACACAGTATTAATTAATGAAAATTATCAACCAATACTAATGAATGTATATGGTCCTTACATATGAAATTGGCGTTTTGTATGGGAGAAAAATAAAGTCGATTTTTTTAAATATAATATATTTATTTAATCAAAGTATGTACCATTGCTATCTATGCACTTTTGCCATCTCATAGGTAGTTCATCGATCCCTTTACTAAAAAAACCATTCGGACGGGAATCAATAAAATCTTCGAAGGCGGTTTGGACTGCCCCATCGGAGTTGAATTTTTTCCCTTGCAAGAAGTTATCCAAATTTCTAAAAAAATGGTAATCTGTTGGGGCAAAGTCCGGAGAGTACGGTGGATCTCTTAGACATTCCAATTGAAGCTCCTCTAATTTGGTAGCCGTCTGTTGTGCAGTGTGTGGTCTAGCGTTATCATGAAGCAGCTGTGGCCTAGAGCGATTAACCAGCCTCGTTTAGCAGCTAGTTTTTCCATCATGGTTTGCAGTTGCTGACAATAGACATCTGCCGTAATCGTCTGGCCAGATTTAAGAAAGCTGTAGTGAACAACACCAGCACTAGTCCACCAAACGCTCACAAGTAACTTTTTTGAAGTCAATTTTCGCTTGGGGCATGGTTTGGCTGGTTTGGCAGGGTTTAGCCATTGCGATGAGCGCTTCCAATTATCGATCAGGATCCACGTTTCATCACAGGTAATGATTCGATTTAAAATCCCTTCATTATTGTGCCGGTTGAGTAATGCAACGCAGCAGTCAACCGTGTTTGTTAATTTGCTTCACTCAATTCGTGAGGTACCCACCTTTCAAGCTTTTTCACCTTCCCAATTGCTTCAAGTGGATTAAAACAGTTTTATCACTAACACCGCAGCCTGCAGCTAACTCGGACGTGGTTTGCGATATATCCGCTTCCACCTTCATTATCAATCCTTCAACTCTTCATTATCAACTTTGGTTTCCGGCCATCCACGGGGCTTGTTCTGCAGGTCGAAATTTCCAGAACTAAAACGTTGGAACCAAAATCGCACTGTGTTTTCTTTTGCGGCACCGTCGCCATACACATCATTAATTCTTCAAGCCGTTTCTGCAGCACTGGTGATACGGTGGAACTCGTACTCGTAAATAACGCGATATTTCAAGTTTTCCATTTTGTAAACTAAGTGACGCAAAGAAAAAAACAATTAAGAAAAAAACAAATGAACTATAATTTTAGAAACACAAATACATGAGTAAATAGCTGTATAAATTTGAATTTGGAATTCCTAACCAAAGAGAAGATATTTGAGATCAACGTTGCCAGTAATAGTAGGCAAAACGCCAATTTCATATGTAAGGACCTAATATATCCGAAAAATATAAAATTCACCCGCCATAACACAGTGTCATCCCTAACATGGAGGGTGAAATATCACAATAAACTATATGTACTTTCGATAAATCATGTATTATAAATAAAATAAAATAATGTGGAATCACCTCACGAAGTAAATGCACTTAGCCCCCGGACACCCTGTATAAACAGAAGGGATGCAGTGCTGCCGACCTTAATTCGTTACTTTTCCTTGTTCCAGCTACATCCTGTCCCTCGCCCTAGCAGACTTGCTGGTGATCACCACCAGCCTGCCCTTCACCTCCACCGTCTACACGGTAGAGTCCTGGCCGTGGGGCAGCACGCTCTGCATCCTTTCCGAGACCATCAAGGACGTGTCCATCGGCGTGTCCGTCTTCACGCTGACGGCCCTCTCGGCGGACAGGTTCTTCGCCATCGTCAACCCTCTGAAGAGATGGCACGCCAATGGTAAATAAAATGTTCACTTTAGATCCTAGGAAGACCCAAAACGCATTGAGCACGCCTAATCACGGAGGAAATTCAATACCTCCAGTCATCTCAAGTGGTTCGTTACGTTTGGTAATTAGCAGGAGTGCCTGGGTTCAACAGCGCCTGCCCATTAGTGGCGTTGCGGGCCAGATCAGGAGAGGCCGGTTTGGGTCTAAATAATACAGGTTTTTCAGAATTCTCAACGCAACTAAAGATCACTAGTTTAATAAATCTTCGGGTATAGATGTACTACATTTAAATTTGATAGGTCTACGCCTTAAGACGATAGACTTCGCTTTTCGGCCCATACAAAAAGGACGCCCGGGAAAAAACACTTTTCTACATCGAAAATTGCACAAAATGAATATATTTTTTTTATACTGCCTTCTAGAGGGTGAAAACTATGTCGGTATGTTTTCGAATTTTCGATGCGTTTCGTATTAACGTAAACATTCACTGTCAAACGTGTACGATTTATCAAAAAATATTATTTAAGGAAAAAGTGCTGCTAACTCGACTCTCAAAAAGGAACTATTAAATTATAAAAAGCTACCGACGTAGTTTCGTCTTTCTAAAAAATATATATTTTTTTTAAATATCAATTTCGTGAAAGTTTTGGTGTAGAAAATTGTATTCTCCATAAACCCCTTTTCGAGCGATTTCTGTAGGTAAATTTGAGCGTTGTCTCATTCACACATTTCGCATTCGCATGTATTGTAAGTGTGCGTGAGCTTATTGAGCGGGACAGAATGACAGACGCGGGTGTTCCGCGTGTCGTTCAAAGCCTCTTAATAATCTAGAAGTTCTTGAAATAAATAAAAAATCAAACTAATTCAATAAGTAAACACATAGATTTGCCAAAAAGCCCCATTTTTCGCTTTTCAACGCCTATTTTTACCCACTTTTGGTACCTCTCCCTCGCCCCCAACCTAAGTTAATATTCCCTCTCCCTCTTCGACATTTCATAAAAATACTCAGTTACTATCTGTTTTCTTTAATATATTTCATTCACCCCTGATGAAGGTTCAGGTCGAACCGAAACCAGTTGGTTAAAGATATATAATAAAGTGGAATTTAAAAAAGTTATCTTACTTGATTATTATAATTATGTATACCCACTAAGTAATTGCTACAAGTGAACATTTTTTAATATGAGTTTATTAAATAATTATTTCTACATGCGTAGATTCAGCATGATTTGTAATATTTTTTAATCCTTTGTATCTTAAGACTAACGAGATGTTTTGATAAAAAAGTTGTTTCCCAAAAAAAAAAGTCTTATAACCTTTTTTAAACAAATTAAAATACTAATAAATTGTACTTTTGATAAATTCAGTAGGTAAATCAAAATAATGAGATAATTCAAATGGGACTGAAATTCCAGTGACTGATTTACTCCTTTTATTTACCATTTTTTTTTTAAATTAATTTTCTTTTTGAAAACCGTTTACATCTAATAAGGTGGATACAGTAGAAACAACAGAAACGCAAGAACATATTTGGAAGAATAATATTTGTATTGAACATATTTCGAAAATTCGTCTTCCTCTTTAAACTGGTTCATTGACTACCCGTCGTAACTGAGGTCTATTTTTTCTTTTTCGCTTATGTTGATTTAATACTCCATCGCTGATTGCTTACACAATACTCCCAAATTACAAACAAACGTAAAGCAAATCAATTTCATCAACCGAAGGGCTTCCTCTTCTCCACAATATGATAAAGACGCCCCATTTAGATCTTTGAAACCATCTCTGAAACAAATTAAGAAAACATACAAACTCAGTTGGTCTAAACGAGTTTTTGACTGATACGTTTTTAGATTTTCACGGCCAAAAGCATTTTCGTTGTTTGTTTTTGGGGTGTTATGCCGTGTTGCGCTACCTCCTTCTTTAGCCGACGTTTCGGACGTCGATTCTTCTTTAGTCGACGTTGCAGTGTCCATCATCAGGGCAGATCCCAGTGTCCATCATCAGGGCAGATCTGGCAGATCCGACGATCTGCCGGATCTGCCCTGATGATGGACACTGCAACGCTGTCCAAAACGTCAGCTAAAGAAGGAGGTAGCGCAACACGGCATAACACCCCAAAAACAAACAAGGAAAAAGAGTTTTTGACTGAAACTTTGGAAATGAAACGCAAATATTCAATATATAAATACTTCCCTAAAAATAAATGTTTTCAGATAATTATTTTTTGTTTGAATACCGCACAGGAGTCCCAACTACTCTCGTCTGGAGCCAGTGAGTTTATGGCATGGTATGCTGTGAGGCTGATGGTAGAGGGGAGGGGAAGAATATGGGAAGAGAGTGGTGAAGAAGTACCTGGCTATTCAGATCTGGTCACCAAACACGGTTAAAGCCACTAAAAGTGGCTTTTTAATTCTGAATAGTGGTCTTACACCGAGCAATACTGAGAGTATCTTCCACTCGTGCAATGTGAAATTATCTAGTAGAAAGTCCCCTGGAACGTGCCGCGAGAATATGCTATTTATTATTTTAAGTGAATTGGTTTAAATAATTAAAGTTTACTTGCTCAGAACCTCAGAATTGCTACTCGAGAGTCTTACCTCTCGACCACAGGGCCGTCATTTTCTCTCAAATAAAATAACATTACTATGTTAAAATTCCAGGAATTCTAATGAGATTTTAATATGGGCATTTTGAAGTGATAAACGTATATATTTAAATTTCTTTGATGAAACAGTTTTTCCAATCAAAAGTTCAAAGCATCTCGTTGAATATTTTTATTAGAAAAAACGAGATTTAGGCCGTACCATCATAATACAATGAGAGTACTCATACAAAGAAGAATTAAACTAAACAAAATGTTTTTTATAAGAATAACAAATAAATTTATTAATTAAAAATGGTGTATTTTAAAAGATGTTTTAGATAGATTTACATTTAAAAAATCTAAATATCTTAGAGCGAACATAAAAAATATCGAAATAATATAAATTCGATTGCCTTGATCTTAGATGATCTCGATGTATTTGTGCCTAGTTCAATAAATTGAGAAAAAAACCCGCCATATACACTTTTTTTCATTATTCTCTAAAGTTCTCAGCGTTTCTCCGGCTTTACACAAGGTTTTTCAAAATCTGATTTAAACAGTGACCTTTCTCTTGTCGTGAAGGTCAACTGTTCAAAAATTAATTAATCTGGAATTTAATTTACATTACACTTAGTTTACGCTTACTTAATCTTTACTATTCAATGTAAAATATATATGTATATATTGTATATAATATATTGATTTGGTCTTACAATAAAAAAATTTCTAAATTGTATTTTTTATCTCATAAGTTTTTGATTATTGTTTACACATTTAATTAGAACATTATTTTTTGCATGTAAATACTCCTCCTATAAGCACGAGCTCCTAGAGCTCAACTTATGGAGTAGTAGAATAATAATGAATAATTGTATAACTTTGAATAATGTAATCACGTATAATGTAAAATCTTTTTCTTATAAATAAACAAAAAAAATAATAATAAAAAAAATTTTAAAAAAATTAAATAATACTGTAGATTTATATACACATCAATTACACGTCTACCGCTATACATACTCTTTTCTACATAAATATAAGTTTTTCGACATATGACATAGACAGTGACCTTTTTCTTGTTCTGAAGGTCAATTTTGCAAAATTTTATCAATCTCAAAATAAAACTCTAGATTTGTATAAAAAATCAAAATCACGCTGCCGCAATATTCATTCTTCTTTTCATTAACATCTAAAGTTTTTCAAAATTTAAACCGTAATTTTCCTCTCGTATTGAAGGTTCTGCCTCTTCCTTGTGTTCACTCTTTCTTGAAGGTCCTTGCCTCTTACAATTTAATTTGAAAACACTAATGGCCTTTAAACTACTAACGTCATTTGAACAAATCTAACTAATATAATATTAACACATATAGGGTAACTTTATAGGGCAAAAATCATTACTAATATCCAATAAATTACTCGGAAATTAAAAAGGGCTTTAAAAAAAAAAAATCACAAAAGGTGTAAGATAATATATTTAGATGTTTGAAAAAAGCTAATAATTACAGAGCAAAACAATTTTTTTATAAAAAACCCGTTTAATTAAATTAATAAATAATTACCAAAAAATTGATGATATATATATTATAATGGAATTCTAAGCATTAAACTTGAAACAACAAACAAGAATGCAATTAGCTTTTTAAGTACTTAGGTACTCAACAATGCTAATGACGCATCGTCGTTCTACGAAGAATCTAAAGCGTAAAGAACACCATAAAATAATTGACTTACAAGCACCAAAGCTTACCATCTCTCGAACTTTGAAAGAGCCTAATGTACTCGTATTTTATCGCTGAAGCTTTTACTCCCAGAGGCACTATTAACTTGGGTGCATTAGTAATGTAATAACATAAGTTTTAAGGGTAAAAGATTCAAACAACAGTCTAGGGAACGTAATGAAGTTTTGCGGTTGAAATAAACATCCTCTTCAATTAAGGTGCATAAACTTCTTCTCAAAATTAGGTTCGAAAATTGCGCTTCTGAACTGAGATAAACATAAAAAAAGAGAATAAATTCATTCGCTTAAAAGCTAACTTTTAATTCACCACATTAACATTTAACCGCTTGGACACATAAGCTTGTTTTCACGATAATTTAACGTAGGTAGACATAGGAATGACGTATGGCCCGTACCTGAAATATTAAAAAAAAAATTATCCCATAATAATTTATTTTACCTACATTAACGAATCCCGTGAAAAATCACGGGATATTACAATAAGGAAGTTGAGTGAAAAATATTTTGACTTATAAAAATATGTTCATGTAGATGACATGCAAACTTAAATACCAGTTTTTTTTTTTTTTTTAAAGTTCGTTTTTATAATTAAATTAATTCTAAAAGTTTGAATTTCATTAAAGCCCGCCATAACGCCCGGTAAGACGCGGGAATAAATATTTTTTTATCATTAACTTTTCTGATTTTTTTACAATTTTCAAAATGACACTTTTAATAATTTTCTCTTAAATTATTATATTATATTAGTAGGTATACTTATAACGCTTAAATTTAATAATAAAATCCGTGTTCGTTGAACCAGTGTTAAAGTCACATATATCACGGAAATAAATATTTTTTTATCATTAACTTTTCTGATTTTTCTACAATTTTCAAAATGACACTTTTAATGATTTTCTCTTAAATTATTATATTATGTTAGTAAGTATACTTATAACGCTTAAATTTAATAATAAAATCCGTGTTCGTTGAACCAGTGTTAAAGTCACAGACGGACCCACAACCGAAAATAGTAATTAGTAATTAAGTATGATGATTTGATTTTTTTTTTGTACGAGTATTTTTTTTTTGAAAAACAACAGACAATCATACATTTGGGACAATATATTCAACATTAGCTATCTCACTCTGATTAGAGCTAAGGTAATGGACATTGCTGAACTAATTTAAGAACAGAAATACAATCCTGAAAACAGCTAAGCGGTGCTGTGCTTTAGATCGAATCATAAACAATCGATGCATCAAAACAATCTGCTCAACGATTCCTTAGGTTTATGAAAGTTTTCAACACATGTCAGTGATTTACCCCCGCGCATTAAACCCAAAACAAGATGGATAGCACGTGTTTGCTAATTTTGGAGATAACCGTAAATCAATTGATCCTCTATCGATAGGATTAGGTGCTCGCACAGCCTTTGTGTCCATATTATGCCCAGAATAGGTCTAAAATACTCGATGTGTGAATGCGTTATGTCGAAGAGTACTTAGCGTGGAATCGACGAATGCTCACTTCATTCAATCCCCGAGGGAAATGGTGATGTATAAACGGCGATGCCAGACCAGTTTAGAGAGGTTGATGTACCCTTTTAACCCCCCCCCCTCCCCCTCCCCCCACAACGTCACCCCATGATAATATTATTTTTTAATGTAAATAAAATCCAACCAATTCGAATTTGATCTAGTGCGTAAAAATAAAAATAATTAAATTAATCAATTTACTTTTTTTTAATTTTATTTTTATTTTTAACCTTTGAACTTTAATGAGTTTAACCTCAAATTATAATATGTTAATTAATGAAGATAATATTAGAGAAAGTCAATCGAAAATCCGAAACAGAAAAATCAGAAAAAGATACGGACACATCTGGCCCGGATTGCCAGAGGTCCTGGGTTCGAGTCCCAGATGTATCCGTATCTTTTTCAGATTTTTCTGTTTCGGATTTTCGATTGACTTTCGCTACTATTATCTTCATTAATTAAAATAATCAATTTACGTTCGAACCGTTTTTATTATAAAGTTGGCAGCTCTATAAATTCCATGTGTCATCTGCTGTCAACCTTGCGATTAGTACCCATCTAAATATGAACGCACTCAATAGAAGACATTATTGTTTAAATTATTACAAAAATAGAGAAAATTTTGCCGAAACTAAAGATCTGAAATTCATCGAATTTTCTTTCTTCTTTCGGAATTCTCTTGGAAAATCTCCTCGTCTTATAATTTCAAGAAATGTGGTCATCAAGATTGTGTGATTTGATACCATATGACTCCTTTCTTTGGGGTTTTTGAAGTCGCAATTAGCGTATGCCAAGCCACAAACAATTTGTGAATTTAATGCGAATATCCAACACGAATGTCACAATCGAACCACAATCATTCAACGGTGTTATCTTAAATTTCATCAAAAGAAGAAGGGTTTGTGAGAATAGCTGTGATGCTCTTTTTTCTGATATGTTAACTCATTCATAACCGATACATTTGTACTTTACAAAAAATTTGAGACAATATCAATAAATAATGTGGTAAACTGTAAAACCAAATCCGGGGCTCTTATTCGAACACCCCATATAATTCCGTAAAACATTTTTTATAAAATTACACAATACATTATAGATCAAGGATTCTAGCAAAGTTCGGTTAAAAATAATATTCCCGGAATAAAACAATTAGACTTGTTTGTTTGTTGTCCAAAAGTCGGTCAGTTTGTGTTTCTGTAACGCTAAGAGTGAAAATGATCTTTTTTAAGATGATTATTTTCTGAGGAATATGATATTAGAAAACAATGTCAGAATAAAACATGCGATAATCACCGTTATTTTTTTTTAAATAACGAACAAAGAGAATTTTTTCACTTTTATTTAAATTAATGAAGAAAATATTAGGGAAACTCAATCGAAAATCTGAAACAGTAAAATCAGAAAAAGATACGAACACATCTGGGACTCGAACAAAGGATTTTCGGTTTTCCGGGCCACTGCGCTAAAGCTAAAGGTCCTGGGTTTTCAGATTTTTCACATTTTCACTCTCGGGTGTTGACCCCATGCGACCAATTACCTAACAATTGTCAAAGTACTAAATAACCAAACAAAATTCCAAAAGGCAGGTGGCAAATGTATTTGACAGCAACACTTCAGGGCTTACTTCAGTAGATGCAGAATTAATAAATCTGCTGATGATTCTGAATTTTTTTTTTTAAGCTGATCTCGGCAATACGAAAAATGTGTAGTTTTAAGAGAGATTAGAAGCTGTTCTTTTTTTAATTATTTAATTATAATAAAGTATTTTATTATTTTTGATAATACATTCTCTGTTTTATTTATTTCTACCACTCCATTTTCATTTATTTGTTTGGGGTCAGTGGTGATCCCATGCGACTAATTGTGTGATTTTGTTAATGCGCCTAATTAAGGGTTAATTAAATCATATTTAATCATTAAAGACAATATTAGCGACTCTCAAACAAAAAAGTTAAACAGAAATAGATTGAATAAATTAATTAAATAAATTTTGCAAAAATTGAAGAAATAGATTTGGTCGCATTTAGGAATTAAAACCAGGAACTCAACTGATTCGATCCTATCTCCTTCGGTATTATTAAACTCTACAATCCTTTGAATGAGAACCACCAACGTATAATCTTAATTTTCTTCGCACATTTTTATTTGCTGCTATCTTTATGTATAATTGCAAGATTCTTCCTGAACTAGCAATCTAAAGATTGTCTTTATTTATGTAGGAAAATCAACAGATTATTTACATTTATTACAATAAACTTAACAATACAAATAAAATCTAATAACAGACTTCCACATAACTTAAAATTATAATTTAAAAAAAAACTAAGGGTCCTGTACCGGTGGGCTGACATATTTACAAAAATACAACACTGTAAATATTAAATAAACATTTTTTTCTTTGATAAGTACATAATTTTAAAAAAAAATTATGTGCAACATCTACTGAGTTTTTTTTTTGGTACCATAATTTAGATTTCACAATTTATTTTGTTAATGATGGCCTCACTGGGTGGCTTACCGAGGCCCCTATTTAATAATAAAAATAAATCAATATGTAATAAATGAAAGTAATACAAAAGTAACTCAATTCAATAAGAAAATATTAGATTAAAGAAATCAACCGTTAATAAAATATTAATATTAAAAAAGAACATATCTTCCGACATAATCCTTTGTTTGATAACCTAGAAGTTATGACATCTTCTGAACCAATTACGGGAATATGTCATCCGGTTGTTAACATAAAAGCGCTATTACGGCTATTAAAGAACTAGGTTGGATCTTTATTTTACATTTGATCTTGACATTTTCTACCCTGCATCGAACGATATTCCAGGAATCTTCTTGGATAACGACGTTGCTTCATAAAATTGGCTTGACGAGTTACTCCCCTTCAAAACCACCGGATTCCTTCTGGCGTGGAATTGAAAAACTGACAGAATATCGGGATCCAATATTCAAATTTAATAAACGCTGCAACTTTGCATCTATCTACCCAGAGAAGAAAGAAGGACAATGTGATAAGGGCGTGTTTCATGATCCAAAAGTCGGACCAATCGAACGTTAATTTAATTCAGCAATTTTGTCTCTCTGTACCACTTACCAAATCAAAATCAAATAGGACGGTGATGTACGGTGTCAGGGAGTATGTAAGGAAAACAGAGCAGGCAATGCTGATCGTCTGTCTCGATCTAACAGTTAAAACGTACTAAGTGGTGACATTGGTTTTTGTGCAAATTAACATAGAAGGCATTTCTATAATTAATTTGATGGTGTGTTTACCTAATATATTATCTAATCAATGCATATACCCGCAATTTTTCTACCATAAATATTTAAACTATTGAATGAAGCTGTAAATTTGTAGTTATCCATCATAAATAAATGGATCAATATTTCTTTCTTTGAACGACTATACTTTTTTATATAGTATGTGTGTATTACATTGAGTGCTTTCGGAACAACCCTTCCTTCCTCAAGGCAGAATATCTTGACGTTACAAAATAATGGGTGAACAAAAAACATTTCCAAGTGCTGAGGTGAGGGAGGGGAGCGTGACAAATACTATATTAAATACAATTATAATATAATTTGTATGTATAGTATTGTTATAGCATCACTATTTATTCAAATATACATTACTATGCCGAACCCAATCCGTACAAGCGGGTGGTAAAAACTCTCCCTTTGTAACCCTCACTTCTGGAGTTCCTCAGGGTTCAGTGCTGGGACCCCTACTCTTTATTTTGTTCATAAACGATGTTGCCAAAATAATAGAATCATTCGGACTTCTTTCCCATTGCTACGCTGACGATCAGCAAATCTATTTCTACTGTGCACCGGATGAGAAAGAAAGACTAAAAGAAATCACTGTTAAATGCATTGCTGCTATAACAGACTGGATGTCTTCAAACAAACTGAAACTAAATCCAACCAAAACAGAATTTCTCTGGACAGCAACAAAAAAGCGTCAGTCAATACTGGACAAATCTCCTCTCATTACTTCTGGCTGTAACATAAACCCTAAAAATGGCGTTAAATTCCTAGGTGTATATCTAGACGGAGATCTTTCTCTCAAATCCCAAATTAACAAAACAGTAAGCGCGGGATTCTTTTACTTGCGTCAAATCAAATCTATAAGGAGGAATATTCCAATTAAAGCCACAAAGATGTTGGTAAACTCTTACGTTGTATCACGGCTCGACTACTGCAATGGTATATACGCAAATCTCCCTAAAATATACACTGACAGACTCCAGTCAGTCTTTAACGCTGCAGCAAGGCTGATAACCGGCGTTTCTAAATATTCCCACATATCACAACACCTGCGGAACCTTCACTGGCTTAAGTGTCCTGAGAGAATCCAATTCAAACTTTGCTGGATGGTTTTTAAAGCAATACACGGCATGGCACCACCCTACCTTTCAGAACTGTGCATTCCAAATGATGTCAACATTAGGCAAGCCACCCTTCGATCAGCATCTTCAACAGCCATAGGTAGACTCTCAGTACCTATACGCAATCCCAATACCAATTTCGGAGACCGAGCTTTTGCAGTAGCAGGCCCAACAGCTTGGAACAAACTGCCTTCACATTTGCGAAAGATCGACAGCACACCTGAGTTCAGATCAAAACTAAAGACTCACCTTTTCAAATTATCCTATCCGCAATAATAACACCTCTCTTCAGTAATATTTCACTACTTAGTTCATTCGATTTTCGTTGATCGACTTATCTCTCTTAGACCACACTTTAACCACACTTTGACCACACTGTGACCACACTTTGACCATACTTTGACCACACCGCGACTACACTTTGACCACGCTGTAACTTTTTTTTTATTTTTTTTTGTAATATTTTTCATAATTTGTCACTGACAGCACGAGCAGTAGGTAAACATCACAATAATTGAAGAAATAATAATATTTGTTTGTTAATGTAATTAGTATGTTAGTCATAAATATTTAGAATTTTATAAGAAAAACTCTCTTTTTTTTTACTTTTGAAGGTTATTCCCATCAATGTAATATATCATTGAAGAGGAAGATAACAAAAATAATGTCCATAATATCAATAATGTCCCAGTTGCGACCGTTATCTTTTATTATTTTTCTGTATCTTGTTCATTTTCATATTTAAAAAAATTAGATTATTATTGTTATCTTCTTCTTCAATGATATAAATATTTAGGTTTATGATAGCTGTAAGTCATAGTACTAGTAAAGCAATATTGTGTAAATACCCACTCGGTCCTAAAAATAAGTGTAGTTTTTAGTTGTAAGTCATTAGCTATAAATCCTTGTTATAAACCATTTGTAATATACATATAGGTTAAATGTATAAATGAATTTGTAAAGCGCCCTTGAGGTGATTTTCTCACGAAAATGGCGCTATAAAAATCATCCAAACATTATTATTATTATTTACTAGCTTCTGCCTGCGACTTCGTCTGCGTAGGATTAGTACTTTGAGTAATCTATTTTCTTTGCCTAGGTCCTACGTTTATAATGACATTCTTTACCTATTTATATAAAATATCTATAATTCTTGATTCGATTCAAGTATTAGGCGAGTACTTAAAATAAATTCACAAATTTAAATATTTTCTCAAATATAATTTTGATTTACTAATCATTGTTATGAAAAATGTTAAATCTCAAATTTTTACATTTTCTATTAAACAACAATTATTGTTTTCAATATATTGAAAATAAATAGCTAGCTTTATAAATTATAGCCTATATTATATTTTATTCTGATGTATGAGCTATATTATTGTAAAGTTTTATCAAAATCCATTCAGTAAATTTTGCGTGAAAAAGTAACAAACACACATACATCCATACAAACTTTCGCGTTTATAATATTAGTAAGATATTTAGACAAAGAAACAGTAGTTAAAACATGAATTCTTTTCTGTCAAAGTCAAAGTACGGTCATTGTTGTGAATGATCATTTTATTAACAACGCCTTCTTCACATAAAAATACGTTGTCTTTATTTAGACTGGAAACTCTTACAATTTTAAGTGTCTAGGATGGCCTAGAGGTCAACCTCCTATCTTTTAAGCTCTCAAAATCTCTTTGTTTCCAAAAACCTATCTGCTAGTTTGGCTCGCGCCTCGGTTCTGTACTGGAGGGGCGAACCTATATACTAGAGACATCTCTCGGAAAACTCTATAAACTTTATGAACTACTAGCACTAAAGCCACAGTTGCAACGTAGCTCGAACTTTCATAGTCTTTATAATTATGATATAGAACCTTGGAAAATGGTTAAAAAATTTTGTTTTAGTTATTTTTAAAATAAATTTTCTATCACGAATTTCATTTATATAAGAAGCTGAAAGTTTTCTAAGTACTATTTTTAAAACAGTATTAAAGTAACGTTTTTTTTCGTTAACGCGACACAGATAGCTTACGAGGAAAATAATTTCCTGCGGAGTCCATGTACTATTCGGGTTTTTCTGTGCGGAGAGTCTTTTTAAGAAAAGAATGAAGAGGAAGTTCTGGGAAGGAAAAAGGTATGGGTGGTTAGGAAACCAATGTTAGGAAAGTGATGCTTTGTGATAATTGAAAAGTCTAATACATATTTTAGTAAACGCATCAAAGAAATTAACGTCTTCAGATGTGCAAGCAATGTATTCAAACGTGAGTTTTTTTTGTTTGTAAATTTTTGGGAATGAAAAGCAAATTTCAAGATTTTTAAATATTTTTTTTATTGTATGAAAAAGTGAGGTGACAGTTTTATTTTAAATTCATTAAATAAAAGGACTGGGTTTTTTGAATTCTGAATTTTTCCAAATGTTTTAATAGAAAGTGTTTGAGGTAAGTAAGTTTTTTTTTCAACTTGATGTTTGAAGGTACGTTTTTTGATTTTCACGGCCAAAAGCATTTTCGTTGTTTGTTTTTGGGGTGTTATGCCGTGTTGTGCTACCTCCTTCTTTATTTGATGTTTGAAGCTTAAAATACTACAGTTTTTAAAGACTAAAGCATATTTTAGATACAAAAATCTTAAAGGTTAATTTTGGTTCTAAAATGGTATTTGTTTTTACGACATCTCAAAAAATAACAATTATAAAGGACATTTAAAATACCGCGGAAAAATTTCGAAATTCGTCGAAAATTACAAATAGAAAAAATATATACAACAGATAAAATACCCTCTTTGACCTTGTGAGCAATGTACATATCTTTCCATGAACAATTTTTTGTCAGGATTCTTCATACATAGCCGTTTGACATTGTTAAAATTTTTCAGAAAGTTTATTAGTACGGCTGGTAAAATACAACGTTGCCAGACCAAAACCATATATTTTTTTTAGTAAGAATTTGAAAAACGAAAAGACTTTACACGACGTGCTACAGAAATACATATTAGTAACACCGCAAATATTTATTATTTTTAGACATAACTTGCAACTCCCGTCATCGTGTATCCATTTTCGTGTAGTTCGAATTGTTGCATTATTGAGAATGAATAAATAAATAAATAAAAAATATGTATAATATAAACTGTAAAATATGCACAACCGAGTTCATTGAGAATTGAATAAAAATCATCAACAAATTTTAAATTCTAAATAAAACACTTCATGTAGAAGCAACTTAAAAAATTTAAGGACAGGAATAAATCACCTTATGGAATTATTCCAATTCTGATAATTTCGACCTTAATTTACCTAAATTTCAAGAATTTGTCCTAGTAATGCATATAGGATTACATTCATATAAATTTTGATTGTACAGTGGCTTTACCTTTATGGCAGTAAATATAAAGGTAGCAGGGATTTGATCACTTTCGTGGTGAAGGAAAATGGAATAACCATTTTCCGCAGAAACTCCGTACGAGGGTCGAGGGTTTATTTTTACATAATTACGTACTTTATCGTATTTTGCCAATCTCTGCGCTACGGGGTGAACGTTGTAAGATAAACCGATTTGGTCGCCATTTATTACGGTATAAATACGGTATGGATAGCGGAGTAAGTTTTATGGTAGGCAAATGGTTATATCGACCAACATTGTTTTAACGTTTAAAAGAAATGATCACATTTTCGAGAGGTTAAATTTTAATGTGTCTGATGTTTTGAATAAAAATACTCTTTTGCTATTTCAAAGTAACTTGCTTTTTAAAGTACACTAATTTTGGATTTATTCTCTTCTGAGCTTTGAAAGATAAAAAATTAAATAAAAATATTATCATTTCTTACAATTACTTTTTTATAATCATTGTGATTATCATAGGTTTAACCTTACAGTATTTTTTATGTACAAGAGTCCCAACTGCTCTCAACTATTTAGCATTAAGTCAGACTATAGCAACCCCAACTGGGGTATGTTGTGAGGCTAATGCATTCGGGGAGGAATGAAAGATGTGAGGAGTAGAGTGGGTAAGGGGGCATACATTAATTACGTGAGTAAAAAATAGGAGGGGGGTCCAGTAAAATCTCACCAAATCTCATTATACCGAGGGGGTGGGGGTCAATAAAAATCTCACGTCAACATTAAAAGCGTATATATTAATAAAGAGATAATAAAAAAATAAAATAAAAATTTCACTTCTTTTGAAATGCCCCATTTTTCTCGCTGAAAAGGGCTATTATGAAAAACATTTATTTCGAGAGTAAGAAAAAAATCACACGTGAAGGGGGGGCGGGGTCCAACTTAATCTCACCAAGGGGGGGGGGGTATAATTTTTTTTTTAAACTGCTCACGTAATTAATGTATATTTCCTAATTTTCTGGTTACTCAGATCTTGTAAAAAACACGTTTTTTTTACGTGAATATTGCTCAAGAGTCCCTATTGCTCTCAATCATCTGGAGCCAGTGAGACTATGGCATCCCCAATCGGGGTATGTAATGAGCCTGGAGGAAGTGGGGAGGGAAAAAATATGGGGAAGAAAACGGCACACGCCGGGTTTGCTAGTCGAATCCGCGACCTCCGGATTGCTAGTTGACCACGGAGGCCGTCAATCGGCTGGAAATCGTCTAAAGCCATTTCAACCAACGTTTCGATTCTAAATGCTGATCTTTCACCGGGGTGGTATTGAAAGTACCGATTATTACTAGAAAATACTAAAAACTTTTGAAGGTTTTTCCAATCAGTGTAATATATCATTGAAGTAGAGTCTCTATTCATTCGGTCTATATTCATCTCTGTTTTATTTAGATGTGTCTAATTACTATCTTAAGTGCTCAATAATTTAGTATGTAACCGAATCATATATATGTACAGTGTATACCTACATATATAGATGATCCAGACGTTTTAATTGTTCCTATTATATATATAATGAGTGTAGTATCAGGGGTACCTACCCGCCGAATGGTAGTCGGGATAGGTAGGTACTAATGATAACTGATAACTGAGTGATAACTCTTAATTTAATACTTTTCAAAATTAGAACGTCGGTTTTTGACCAGAGTGGCAGTTGTTTGTTTGTGTTGGTGTTCTTTTGTTTTTTTTTCACAGTAGAAGTTTTTAACAACTGCAAAGAGCTGAAAAGATGTTTTTGTTAATTTTGGATTTAAATTTTAATAAACGTTAACCAAATAAAATAATGGATTCATTTATTTTTGTAGGTGGAGGAAGTAGAGCGACGAAGGTAACTCTGGCGGCCACAGCGCTAATCTGGCTTCTAGCGGTGATTTGCGCACTGCCTGCCGCGGCGGGCTCCTACGTCAGGGTGTTCACAGTCAACCCTGAAATTCAGGTAATTTTATACAAATTTCCCAAAACGCATCGAGCACATACCATGCAGTTCACGAGAATCTATACAATTGTCCTGATGACGGACACGATAACGCTTTCTAAAATGTTGGCTAAAAATGGAGAAGGCGCGACACGGCACAGTAACCCAAATATAAATCGAGATATTACTTTTAATAATAATAAAAATAAAAATTAATAAAATAAAATTTAAATTTAAATTTAAATTACCTTTCAGCTATAAATATTCCACCTTTTTATTAAACAATAATTATTATAAAATCAGGAGCCAAGAATATTTCACCCACGTCTGGTTTGCATGCTTGGCGAATTTTTATTTTATTTTATTTGAAAAACCAACAGTTATAATATTTTCTTCTTCTTCTTCTTCTTCCCCTTGTCCTATTCGGGTCGGGGACCCACTGCATCGACTAGGCTCCTCCATACGTCCCTGTCTTGCGCCGATTGTTCGGCCTCCGTCCATGGCAGATCCATCCTCTCCTCGCACAGTTTTTGGATTTGCCTCGCCCAACTGTGTCTGGGGCGGCCTACTGGACGTCTACCCTCTGGAATGGCACTCAGTATTTTCTTCGGAATTCGGTCATCAGACATTCTTAGTACATGCCCAAGCCACCTCAGTTGCGATTTTTCTACGAAGAGTAGCAGTGGTTCAATGTTTAGATCATCTCGGATCGTAGAATTTCTTATATGATCCCATTTCGTAACCCCTGCCACTCCCCTCAAGTACCTCATTTCGGCAGCTTGGACTCTAGAGCGTGTTTGTTCGTTTAGCATCCATATCTGGTGGCCGTAAGTGAGCGTCGGGCGGTATACCGTTTTAAACACTGCCATTTTTGTCTTGATGCTGAGCTCGGCTTTTCTTATCACTGAGCTGTAGAGAGGACGTAGCACACTGCTTGCCGCACTAATTCTTCGATCAATTTCTCCGTCTATATTTTATAAGGTATAATAAAAAATCATTTACCCAATAATAGGTTTGTTCTGAAGTAATTGAGAAAGAAACTTCATTGACAAAAACTGTTCAAAATGTACGGCGGGTCCACAAATATTAGGTTTTTTTGTCACCTAAGTAAAAAAGGTTATTTTATCAAAAAATAATCGTTTCAGAGTCGTGTCTCTGTGTGTGTGTAACTCCGGATCAATGATCAAGGATCCTCCGAGGTCGAGGGGCAAGGCTCTGGGCTAACCAAACAAATTTGATAATTTAAAATAATATGTAATATATTTGCAGCACGCCTCAGACTGAAACATATTCTCGGTATCGCCCTGGTGTAAGACCAACATTTAGAATTGAAAAGTTGCTTGAAATGGCTTTATCCGTGTTTAGTGACCAGATCTGAATAGCCAGGTAATTCTCTCACTTTCTTCTCACAATCTCCTTTCTCTTCCCACTATATTCAGCCTCACAACAGACGACCGGTAGGTGGCCGAGTTGGCATCCGTTTGTGTCCCCCAGGCAGACATCACGTGTCCTCCATCACGACACATGCAACATTTTCCGCTTACTGTGGTGGTTGTACTAGATTTTAAAATATTGTCAGGTTATTCGTAACTCGTGAATGTTTGACTTTCTTTAAAACAAAAAAAAAAACAATCTTTATATATAAAAATCTCGCGTCACAATGTTCGTCCAAGGTAAACTCCGAAACTAGTTAACCGATTTTGATTAAATTTGGCTTGCTGTGGGTAATTTGGTCCAACTTAAAAGATATGATGGTTTTTATATCGATTATTGACCTCAATATTTATTATTGCGAATTAAAAAATTTTGGGACAATTATTTGTAAGATCCATAAGTTTCTGACAAATGGCGGTGTGAGTTAATTTATTGACACAACACTTGGATATCTAGGTTCGGTAATCATTAAGTAGATGGCGTTGTGTTTCTTTAGCTACAGCAACGCGTGGGCGTTTCAGCTAGTAAATATATATTTCTTTCTTCTTTAAACAAAAATAAAAATAAAAATGTATATATATTATATATCCCAATTGAGGATGCTATAGTCTCACTGGCTTTGGACAAAAGTAGTTGGAACTCTTGTGTGGTATTGCAATTTAAAAAAAAACAGAACTAAGATATGCTTTGATTTCAAAAAATTGGAAATGATTGTGTGACGATTCTGAAAGCGATAAAGTAGGTAGGTACCTACCAATATTATTCCATGTTTCATATTTCTAAATTATTTGTTTAATTTTCTGAACAACATCGTAAATATTTAAAATTACTGAGGATTTTTTTGAGAGACAATGGTACTGTGGCCAATATTTTTTCTATTAATACTTTCAACTTCACAAATTCTATAATTATAATATCCCGTGATATAATTATAATCCTACAGTTGAATATAACAATTCAACACATCGCTTAAACCTGGCATACCTATAATTGTTCGGGTTCGAATACTTTATAATTGAAATGAAAACCAATAAAACAGTATTGCACCGCATAACACATACAAACTATTCTATTTGTTTATTTTTAATGTGCCGTCGATGTGCTCGATCTTTTGTGATGGGATTGTCGTTTTTATTTGATTAGTTTTATCGAACAAATAATCGTAGTGTGATTTTAAATTAAAAAAATATTCGAGTGAAAAAAATATTCACTTTATTTTTAAAAACGTTAGCCATATTTTAACAGCAGGATTTTCCCAGTGGGTTTTCCGTGTTAAAATATATGTTATTTGCATTGTCATGTCATATTTAACGACCAAAAATTATTGTCGATGGAAAAGGCTAATGTTGGAGTCTGAGATGGAATAAATTTATTTTTATGATAAATTTTAGTTAATGATTATTTCTATTATCATGCTGGCACAGCATCATTCAATTAAGTTCGATATGCCCTGCGAATATCATCATCACATCACTTGTGAAATCTTGATACTGAAACAAAACAAAAAAAATATCACAATTTCGCTGTCAGTTTTCAAAAAAACATTTGATTTATTAAAGGTATTTACGGAAAAAGAAAGTTGCAATAAAATAGATTCACAAAATTGTCAATTTATTTCAGAAATCTGTAAATCGATTCTGGTAGTTTCTTTGTCTAAATTTTATTACAAATGAATGTGAAATAACGTGTTGTCTGAATATTTACTTTGACGCCTGCAAACTAATCAGTTGATTTACATAAACTGAATTTGTCACACTATGATTTTTCTTTATTTATACATAACATTGATTCTACAGTAATTATATATAACAAGATTGTAATTGGGTCGGGCTCCGGAAATTCGGGATCCTGAGCTCCTTGAATAATAATGATATTAATTAATGTGGTGGCAAAGCGAAATCCGGCTAGCTTGTTGTCAATAGGCTAGCTTGTTGTTAATAGACACATTTTAGTTGATTACTCTACACTCTACATGAATCCATCGTCAGCGTTTTGCTCTTATTCCAAATAGCTTATAACAGTTAGCTTCTGTGTTTTGCATTATTCAGTAATAAGTTGGGAGGTGGGAGGGTTGTAAAAAAGAAAATTACAGCAGAAGGAAAAAAAAAGTTGAATCCTGAGAACTATACATTTAAACTTGTCGGCTGATAAAAATAGCGTGAAGATTCACTTATATTAAAATGCCCACAGTTTTACACTAGCTCTTGTCACTCATTAGTCTCATTACATAAATTTGACCTATTTTTCTTCGGCAATTACGTACGGAAAGACAATATATTAGTTTGATACGTTTATTTATTTGCGTTTGATACAAGTTTGATCCAATATGCACATTTTTACACAAGGCTTTGTATTTTCGTTGTTTGTTTTTGGGGTGTTATACCATGTTGGGCTACCTCCTTCTTTAGCCGACTTTTCGGACAAAGTTGCAGTGTCCATCAATCAGGGCAGGTCCGGCAGATACGACGATGTGCATGATTTCACACATTTATAATACTATTTGAGTTTTTATGATGAAACCAAAAATAAAATTATTAAAAAAAAATTAAAAATATTTCAAGACTATCTGGGTTAATGTGATAATTAAAGTCAGGTGACCAGATTGTGATGTTACATTCTAGAAAGCTTCTAATAATAATTCTGGATACGATCACTAAGAAAAATACCTATATCCACATAGTGTTTACTACTTCATATAATTTTTATTTCATTCTATTTACAACTCATTTCTGAAAAATGTTTCTGAACATAAATCCTACCAATCAACGATTATAACATTATTTATTTACAAAATTATCGCGTATTCCCAGAAATAGCGGGTCGGGATTTCCAAAGTTTTCCACTTCATAGACAACTGCCTCATCGCCTTTCTCTGCCTTTTCTGAAACTCATTTATCAGGAGAATAATTCACATATAAATGATAAATGAAAATTCTAGACATAAGTATTATTTCGTTATTAAAAATATTTATTAGAATAGTATTATCAAACCAAAAGTGATTATTCTCCATCTCCAAACAGATTATCATCACACCTCTATCCAGTAACCAGAGACAAAACGACCAGAACACATTCTAACGTCTAATTTTAATGAAAGGAAAATTATCTTAAATGCCAAATTAACGTAGTCTTTCTCCAACAGCAACAGAAAAAATTCCCTCTGTTGTTTGGTAAACTTAAACATCATTGGCGAGTTATTATTTCATTCAACATGATTGGAAAAGCGGTTATAGTACGGGACTTATAAGGAAACAAATCATCTATCTTAACACTGATTAATTTGAAATATCATGAATTTGGTTTACAGTTCCGGGTGTGCTACCCTTTCCCCGAGCAGTGGGGCGCGGAGTACGCACGCACCATCGTGCTTGGCCGATTCCTCGTGTACTACGCCATCCCCCTTGCCGTGATAGGGGTGTTCTACGCGCTCATGGCACACCACCTAGTTCTCAGCGTCAAGAACATCCCCGGGGAACTGCAGCTCGCTAGGAGGCAGGTAATTCAACATACTCAATACTACTCCAACTTAATCAATTATATTATGAATTGGTTTGACGTTCGATTTATCCAAAAACAATTCGCCCTCAGCTTTATACAAACATTCTTAAATGATTAAATACTTGCTGTTCTCGAAATACTAACAAATACTTAATCCAATTCCTTTAACTCGTACTATTTTTGGTCGGCGAAACTTGAGGTACCTTGGAAGAAGATTTTTTTTAAATTCTTCCATATAGTATAAAAATGTGATTCACAACTAAAATTTCAATGAAATCGAAATTTTTTTAATGAAAAGTAATGACAGAGCCTTTACCAGTGGACTCACTCAAATTTGAAGTTTTTAAATTATTATTTTTTTACATTAGTTTCACACCCAGGGGATAAAAATTGCCTCAGGGCCTATTTCATCTTTGGAAATACTGGGGGGGGGGGGGTTAGGGATAGCAAGGGGAGGAAGTTCTGGGAAGGAAGAAATGTATGGGTGGGAATATGGAGGGATGGATTGGAGTCTATGGGTCAATGTGTTCAGGAGTGATGGATATATGAATCCATCCTTTACACTGCGGTGTGAAAGTGAGACACTGGCTCGAGAAGTCAAAATGTCTTAAAGCTTTAAAAATTTCAAAATCAAAGTTAAACAAACAGCTAGAATGAACCAATAATTTGATTTTAAAGTTGTTCCCTTTCTCACTATGTAGCCCCTACCCTTCCATTATCCCTCCCCCTACCCCTCTTCCTACCCCTCCACCAACCACTCTATGATGTTCTCTCCCTCTCCCATATGCTTTCTCTCTCTACTTTTTTTACTTGATATTGTTTCTCTGTATCATGATTTAGTTTATATATTATTGTCCTGAT
The DNA here is from genome assembly GCA_951813805.1 of Limnephilus auricula. NCBI lineage: Eukaryota > Metazoa > Arthropoda > Insecta > Trichoptera > Limnephilidae > Limnephilus > Limnephilus auricula. The sequence goes on from OX638388.1 coordinate 39,562,265, forward strand.
GAAGGCTGAGTTCAACCGAAACCAGTCGACCAATATAAATCAAAATACAGGGTTTATAACAAAGATTTGTTTCGTTTGGTATATTATTTTCATTTTGTCAATAATATGTGCATAACTAATTTATTCCTTTTTATTTATTTATTTAATTTATTACGCCTTTTTAGTTTTATGATCCAATCTATCTTTAAAATGTGTTTTTAGTAATAGTTGTTTTTTTTTTAGAATAAAGATATTTATTTCAACAACCGTCTTTGTATAAGTTTTGAAGGTTATTCCCATCAATGTAATATATCATTGAACGAGAAGATAACACAAGTAATCAAAGTTAAAATATGAAAATGAACATGACACAGAAAAATTAAAGATAACTTCGAACTACGTTGCCGTAGGAATTTAAAAATCCCCGTTGGGGTGTCATAGTCGTACTGGCTCCAGACGGTTGGGGTCAGGTGGGACGTACGGTACCAACTTACATAAAACAAAAACTAAAAATATATTCTAACACATAGTTCGGTGGGGGAATAATGCACCAAAGGATAGGCTGCTCTTAGAAAAACTTTCAAAGTTCATAAGTGAAGTCAGTGGTGATATTTGCACCAGACGTGACTCTAGCGGCGAACTGCGGTATTACTTTTATGGGTCTGGGAGTGCACTATCGGCGGTTTCCTGCCAGAACTCAGTGGCAATTTGCCCATTCAGAGTTCATTCCACAGTTTTGAAAATTCCGTTTGAGTTTTTATAATACATTTTTATGCGCTTTTTATTATTATTAAAGTGAACGAATTCACAGAGTTTGTAATATCAAGTATCGTATAAGGATAATCATTTTAAAGTCACTGTATTGCATGTATCATGTGTATATTGAACAATTCGTTAGTTTAAAAGGTGAAATACACTTAACAGATTCGTTGTTTGAGACGATGCATCATGAGAGATCTTACTAAAGCATGGAGTTCCTTAAAATCATCTAAGAAGAATCGTTGAGCAGAATTTGTAATGAATAATTTTTAAAAATCGTAAAAGGGTTCTTCCATCCGGTTATCACTTTATGATGGCAGTATTTATTTTATTATTAAGATAAACAACTTAGTTTCCATCACCTTTTTTATATATACAACATGTACGTTTCATAAACATTGTTCACTTCTTCAGAAGTAAATATACATAAAACTTAAATATTAAATAGTATAGATAACATGAAATAGTAAATATATATATTTGGAGAGGGGTGGTAGAGGGAATGAGGAGGATTAAGATTGGGGAATGTTAATAAGAATTTAAAATTCAATGTCATTAGAAGGAAAATACCGGTTAAGTGGGAAAATGTTTAAACGAGGTTAAATTTTTTTATTTATTAATTTTATTTTCAATGGTATTAAATTTTTTTTTCTTATTTATAAATTTTCGACATTATTAACACCGATGTACAACCCGTACAAAGTACTTTTTACCCACCATTTAAATCAAAAGTATGATTATTTTTCAATGAATGATCAGCGCACTCAGAGTCACTCTTGCGATTTAGCTCTGAAATATTGCTTATCTCTTATAATATTATGATATATCTATTTATATGAACACTGCACAAGAGTTCCTACTGCTCCTTTCTGGAGGCGGTAAGACTATGGCATCCCCAATTGGGGTATGTTGTGAAGCTGAAGGAAGTTGGGAGGTGAAGGAGATGGGAAAGAGGAAGGCGGGGAAGTACCCGGCTATTCATATCTGGTCACCAAACACAGCTAAAGCCAATTCAAGCAACTTTTCAATTCTAAATAGTGGTTCTACACCAGGGCGATACTGAAAGTAATTACCACACTGGAATTTGCCGCAAGTATACTATTTTAAACGGTAAAATTTTTAAATATCACAATTCAATAAAATAAAATTTACTTGCGCAGCCGGGATTTGAACCCGCGTCCTTTGGATTGCTAGTCTATACAGGGTGTTAAGCATCCTACTTGAGTTACTTTAACCAGTGATTCCTGATATTATTTGGAGTAAAAAATGTGAATGAAATTTTTGTGTCCAATGACTTTTTTCAAAAAAAACTTTTTCTTCAAAATCAAAGAAAAAAAAATTCTTCCACATGTCGTCTCTGGTCTTTAAGCCAAGTAACCAACCAAACCCTCACTCCGCCCCTAATTTCCCAATACCTACTGATTTTTATGTTTTTGTAGAAAACAAAAAAAAACTTCAATTTTTTTTACTTAAAATAATATTAGGAATGAAGGAATGAAGAAGTCTAGTCTAGCCTTACCCCTTGAGCAAGGAGAACGTAAACATTTTATGATAACATACAGAAATAAAATTTAAAAAACCTATTACGTTTATACCAAGAATGTTACAGCAACGCTATAATCAGCTTTGAAACGAGATTGGCTCAGAAAGAAGTTCAAAATTATTATTCCGTGTCTGTAGTTCCGGGCCTATATTTACAGAACTTCACCAAAGGCGCCCCACATCACTCATATTAGATATTCAGAAAATAATTTGCATTCCCCTCGCCTCGCATGGCAATGACTCTGCTTTTTTTTCTAGAACACATTATTTTCCAAGAAAGTGTATCAAACATCGGTTGTACATGAAAGGCGTCACAGTAAAATATTATGTGGTTTTATTTTGTACCGTAATACGAGGCGACTTTTGGATTGTATGTGACTTTATCATGGCGCCTATACGCGCAGTTCTCGCTACCACTCAGAAATTACTTGCTTATTTTTAATTATTCTTTTTCGAGCAACGTGAAAACAATGATAATATGTGTGGAATTAGTTAGTTTCCAGTTTTTTTTTTATTTTATTTTTTTTAGTTTATTAAGGAAACATACAGTTGTGTAAAAGATCATTTAACATAAGATAGTGAACATAATATCAACCAATTAAGTTCCATTTATACATATTGATGGATTAATAATTGTAAAGCTGTATTCCAGAAATTTTCACATTAATAAAAAGGGGAAGACGAATAAGTTGAAAGCGGAATCCGTGGGAGGGGGTTTGCGAGAAAGGGGTGAGCGGGAGCGGGGAGGGTGGAGGGGAAAGGGGGGATGGGTGGGGGGCGGGGGAGGGGGAAGGGGAGAGGGGGAAGGGTGGAGGGGGGATGGGGGAGGGGGATAGGGAATGGAAAAGGGGAGGAGGGGGTGGGTGAAGGGGGGAGGTGGGAGGGGGTGGAAGGGGGGAGGGAGGATTGCAGGGTGAGGGAGGAGGAGGGAGGGGAAACTGGGGAATGTGAAAAGGGAACGCGGGAGGGGAAGAGGAAGAGGAGTCGGAAAGGGAACGGGAAATGATACGAAGGGAGAAACAAGTTATTTATTTAATTGGCATAGCAACGCATGTCTGATATCAGCTAGTGAGATTATAAGAATGGAATATTAAAGATGCCCAAATCTGAAATGTGACTTAGAACACCATGTGTATTGTATTATTTTTTGACTCCCCAAACAAAAATTATTTTTTTTACTTGTATTTCGACTGTTTGAACATGTGCACTAAATATGAAGAAAAAAAATCTTACATGAATGATTTTATTGTTTAAAAGTTGAAAATTGTTTAAAGTCATTCCATTTTACGGTACTCCGGAATATTTTCCTTATGATCTTTGTATTCGTAATGTGTATACGTCAAATTCTATCGTATACGAACGAGTAGTGTCAGTTTCCATAAATTTATTGTTCATGTATTTAGATTAATTTTAGTTTTTACTCCAAACATAGCTCTTACAGCCTTTTCATGTTATTACTTATTGCCTAACTGGAGCCAATAGGACTACTGTATTCCCATTCGGGGAATGTTGTGAGACTCAAGAAAGAAGGAAGGTATTTGTGAAGTAGGTAACTAGATTTCAGGTCCGGTTACTAAACAAAGCTTAAAATCTTAAGCTATTTCAAGCAACTGTAAGATTTTGATTCGTGATATTTCAACAGAACGTTAGAGATATAGGTATTCTATTACATAGGTATTCCACTCCAGAACGTGCCAAGTACAAAACAGGTTTGGTACATACATTTTTTATGATCTCTGTAAGTCCAGAGATAAAGAGTTTTCTGCTATCAGCGGATTTTATTATTAGAATGATAAAAGAGTAAATCCTTGGCGAAGGAGTCTTTAATGCATAATCATTACTTTCGATTAATTTTCCCACAAGAGTTCTAAGTGCTCCCGTCTGGAGCTAGTGAAACTATGACATCTCTAATTGGGATATGTTGTAAGGCTGAAGGTAGTGGATGGAGAAGGAGATGGGGATGAGGAAAGTGGGGAAGTACCTGGCTATTCAGACCTGGTCACCAAACTTTAAAATTATGAATAACTTAAAACATTTACAAAATGTATTTTTTTCCTTAGAAATGTATGAATGCTTTTAAAAAACAACTTTTAAAAAATATTTTTAGTTTTATGGCTAAGATTACCTAGGACAGATTCCCTTGATTATCTGTTGGTTTTTCTAATCAAATTGTTTTCAGACTCTGCCTAGCGATTTTTATGCAAATTATCTTTACCGTGGTGATATTTTTAAGGCACATAAGAATAAACACATTTTTGGTTCATGTTTTCCTCTTGATGTGTTTTTTTGAGTCATTCTGTACTAACCTCTACAAGGCAGACCTGTGCATACACTATACCAAAGCACAGTGGAATGTAGTAAGAGTTTAATACTTAAGACAATTGCTTCGGTTACCGAGGTCTTGCAGTGCTACCGAAATGTTTACATCTGGTAGATTAAATTGTTTTTACGCCACAATAAGGCACAAAGCGTCAAACTCCCGATGCAAGCTATTACTAACTAAACTAACTAACCATCATCTGTTTCCCTGCAGTAGTAGGCAGAAAGGATGGACCGTTAAACAACTCGGTATATAATATTAGCATAATATATTTATGTTATAATCCCAGCGACTACTACATTCTCCAGTGAATCACGGGTTAACAAAATGAAACCAAATGTTCAACTTTAACATTTATTGTAGGTAATCTGTAACATGGTAAATAATGTTTGCAAAACATGAGACTCTAATATTTAATTCTAAAGCATTATAACTCAAGACGTGGTCCAAGGTTCCTGAGGAATCACTTGTGATAATGAAATTAGCAAATCATTCTAAAATAAGAATCAGTGATGTATGACCATATTATCTAACACGGGTACTAACCTTAATCTTGTAAATTGTCGGGCGCCAGGCCAGTCTAAAAACTTGACCGTAAATTTAACTACATATTATAAACTCAAATTAAAACCAGTAAAAGGAACTAACGCCACACGATGTCAGCCGGAGCTTGCTTCCCCAGGTTTACAGGAACCCTCCTGTCTCCTCACGAAAAATCCGTTGAGTGCCTCGTCACGTTCATGGATCATAGATCATAGATCTCGCCGCTGTCTCGTCTGAAGCTAGCAACAGGCTCACAGAACGCGGCGTTTCATAAGTCAACATTCAAATTAGTTGGGGTAACAAGTAAAACTGTTACATCTTGTCATAGATTCCTTGTTGACGCAACTATGCATTATTATATACCTACCATTCTTCCTTCCGCCTACATACCTATCCTTCTGATAACCCACCAAGGGGACAATACTACCTATGGGTGATAACAATCTACGTGTGTTTGAACGAGTCTGTTTTGTACTGTGCTATGGTCGCCAGGACCTCTCTATGCTTTAACGTCGACTATTACCGAAGTCTGTTTTGTACTGTGCTGCGGTCAGATGACCCCTCGGTACATTAAATATCGGAATCTATTATGTGCTTGTGCAGTGATTGATTTACGTTCATCCCTCGGCGCCTGTAATATCGATTCAAACGGATACTTTATTATCAGGAACGTGACTGAATACGGAGTGAGTGTCAGATTCCCTTCTAACATCTCAAATTCCCATCCCCACAGTCGCGTCAAAAAAATGCCATTATATTTTATTGATTACAGTCCATTTAATTTATAATTCGCATATATTTGCGACTACACTCCTTGCTTCACTCACATTCATACATACTCTTATATTATTCCGACTCTTAACATGGCTCGACTCAAGTATCTGGTTCGCTTGATCGTGCCATGTCTTCCTCGAGCGACCACAAATTCTTCTTCCATTCACATTTGCGTCATATATTCTCCTTACACTCCTTTCTTAGATCAGCCGCTCCACATGCCCAAAAGATCTGAGGGTCCCTTTCTTAATCTTACTCATTGCGCTTAAATCAGCCTTGCATTATTTGCGGATATCCACACTCCTCGTAAGCGATTTCATTCCCGAAATGGTCTTGGTCGTCACAATCGGTTGGTTTAACTCCCTATTACACGTTAAATGGACGCGAAAAATACCTCCTCATGAGGAACCTACGATGTAAATATATACAGGGTGTTAAGGTACGTACTTGAGTTACTTTAACCAATGATTCCTGACATTATTTGGAGTAAAAAATGTAAACGAAATTTTGGTCTCCGGTGACTTTTTTTATGTAAAAATTTTTTTTTTCAAAATATTTTTTCTTCAAAATTAAACAACAAAAAAAATCTTTTACATGACCTTATTGGTCACTCAGCCGAGTTACCGCCCCACCACTTACCCCGCCCCCAACTAACCAACACCTACTATTATTTATGATTTTGTAGAGAAAAAAAAAAAAAAAAACATCAAAAATGTCACCGGAGACCAAAATTTCATTTACATTTTTTACTTCAAATAATGTCAGGAATCACTGGTTAAAGTAACTCAAGTACGTACCTTAACACCCTGTATATTATAATGGCAATGTTGTTATATATTTTTTGAAGTGAAACTTCTTTAGGCACAATATGACGAGTAATTCAGATCTTTTTCGAACGTAAATAACGTTTTCAAACGGAAATGACATTCGGATATCACAAAAATTACTGCCATCTGTGTTTATTTTTATTTAATTTTCACAACCCTTCGTGTAGCTCGGAATAAAATATATTTATAAATAATAAAACTAGATAGAGCTTAAGAATTCATTATAAATTGTACAGCGCCCTTGAGGTGATTTCTCACAAAAACGGCGCTCTACAAGTTATCCAATTATTATTATTTAATATTATTATTTGACCAATGTTTGAAAACAGAGGAGCCGTTCAAAAGGAAAAAAAACAACCCTTAAAAATGAGGGAAAAAATGCTCTTTACCCAGTGGTGTCGTAGGGATCGATGATATCTGTATAAAACCAGTAAAGTAGACATGAAACTCTCCCATCTGACGTGTGTTCTCCAACGATTTCTACACAAAACGCCCGTCAAACATAGGAATTTATTCCCCGAGATTCCAGTTTTTAAACAGAACTTTTCACGTAATTAGGAACTTCGGTCCAAATTTAATACCATAATTTTATATCATGTAAGTCGTCATTAAAGAGACACGCCAATAGATAACATCTCTGTAAGCCCAGAGAATGTTCGATTTTTGCTAAGTTCTGAAAAAACTATTTAAAAAAATTCAATATCTCAAATCTTTCTTGAACAGAAAATCAATTTCTTTTTGGTATATGAAGGTCGAAGTCTGTGTGTCTTACGAAAACCATTTTCTTTCAAACACTTCTGGAGATTTTCCGTTCAGTGTAAATAGTAGTTTAATTTGTTCGGGGTGGCAGAAGTTCACCCATTTATTTTTAGTTACAAAACAAAACAAGAAGTTCCTAATTGCTTTTAGTTGTGAAAATTTGCCCTTTACAATAGCGCAGAAGTTTATTTTGGGTGTATATTTGCAACTTTAATTTTAGCGTGATTATGAGAATATAAAATTAGATTTTGGTGTAAGCAATCTAATTAATTTATGAATTTAAAAACATTTTTCTAAATTCATTTAGTTGCAAGAAAACTTTCAAAACGATTTTCGCAGTATTTATACTTCTCTGAATTTGTGAAGAGATGTCGATAAGAAAACTGTTACATAAAATTTTATGATAAGCCTACCTACTTAATTTAGTTTAGTATTGTTTTTTGGTTCTTTACAGGGTATTATTGTTTATATTTCAAATGTTAACCTCACTAGGACAATCCTGTGTTGTCGTTTATAATATATAACATAATAAAAATAACACAAATTGAAATATTATCTAGAAAAAAATATTGTTACCTTAATTTTTCTTACAAATAATGAGTGCCTACTATGCTGAACATTGAGTTATGTTGAAGGAAACAAATAAATAATGTTGGAATAAACATGTATGGTGACCATCTGTTGATATTTGATTTGAAATAATATTTTATTAATTTTTTAAAAAAAGACAAATATGAAAACAATGAAAAGAGTATATACGCTATTAATTTACAAAGGACAAAGATAACAAAATATTAATATAGAAAGGACAGAGATGAAAAAAATGTTGGCAATCCTTGGCTGACACAAAAAATTTAACAATCGTTTTAAAAATACAAAGTTATGGAATAATGCAGATGACTAATATGTTCTGGAAGCCTATTAAATTTAGTTGGAGGAAGATACAAAGAATTTATTTACCCAAAAGAAGAATTAGTTTAAATCGCCACGAAGCTCAGACCAGAACAAATTCTAGAAGTATGAATTTGCGGTGATCTTTCTGCAATATTAATATTATTAAAAAAATAATAGTCATTCAGTATTATATCATTGAAGAAGAAGTTAACACTAATAATCTAAACGAAAGTATAAAAATGAACAAGACACAGAAAAATAAAAGATAACGGTCGCAACTGGAACTCGAACACAGAACCTCTCGTCTTACCGGGACGGGTGTCTCTAGTTATCTCTCAATTCGGCTATTGCTACCATTTATTTGAACGTCATATTTGTCAATCTCTTATTTCAAATTTCAAAATTAACAATATTACCTCAATAGTAAGAATTATTTACGGATATTAAATGTTTTACTTTATTTGTATAAATCACTCGGTCGAGAATGATTTATTTCTATTATACATGTCTTTAATAATGTGCTTGTCTTTAATCTAACTTCCTTTACGCTATTCACATTTGCCCGGAAGGACATATCAAAGCTACCAGAAATGTTGAATTGCTAATGAAATTTTATTTCAAAATATGTTACAAAAAACATATTATATAATAGACCTGAATAGTTTTAAACTGATGTTTAAACCTGTTGATGGCCTCCGTGGTCGAGGGGTAAGGCTCTTGATTACGAATTTGGAGATCGTGGATTCAAATCCCAGCTTGCGCAGGTAAGGTAAGAGACATCTGAATAGCCACGTACTTCTACACCATAATCTGGATCATCTTCTCTCCCTCACCACCACCTTATGGCTGGCAACAGTTAGGACTCTTGTGCGGTATTCGCATAAAATACCTTTGATTTCCTTTGTTTTTAAACACGATTTTTTTTCGGTAAACATATAACGAATAAAACGTATAACGTAAAACCCCCTATGGGCGTATAAAAACAATAATTAAATAAATATAAAAGTAAAATATAATATTCAAATATTAGAAATTTTACAAGCACATAAATAAGGTTATAAAAAAATTAATAAAAAAATCTTTATAATTATAGCCTTTTTTTGTAAAAAGTATATATATTCACAAAATATTCAATAACACGTGTGTGCAATGTGTACTATGATGTTGATTTTATTATATGCTTAGATAAAAATATATTAGCGACTCTCAATTAGCATAAAAACAGTAAATAGCATCGTTTAACTTAATAATTTAGTTTTATTTCCTTGCTGATTTTTCAGAAAATCTTTCCTTGCACTTTTTTTTGAAGTTTTTTTTATTAATTGAATTGTTTGTAACATTAATTAAGGATTTTTCGACCACCATACTAGGCACATGCCCGTATTATGGTGGTCGATTTTTTATACAGTACATTAACATATCACCATTGCATATTGAATTTGAACCATGTGAGACTGAGTACATTCCGAGAAAATCGATAAAAAATGTTTTAAAAAATAACGAAACGGAAAATAAAAATTCTAATCAAATTTTAAGAATACATTTATGGCAAACATTAAATTATTTTATGCCAGAAAATTGAATTTAACGCGTTTTTCTCACATGCTTCATATTCTATGCACAGTTTTTCTCACATGGTTCATATTCTACATACAGTTTTCGTCGTAATTTTAAATACCATAATAACGTGAAAATATTTTATTTGGCTTTATTCAAATTTGACAGCTAGGCATCACAAAATGATGTTAATATTATGTACATACCAAGGAAATTGAATTGTGTACTGGTGTGCGGAGGATAAAACTTAATTTTATTTTTTTATTATGTACTATTTTGATTGTCCTCACATGGTTTATTTTTTATCGCCTTAAATATTTGATATTTTTACATGGCTCATATTGAAGAAGATTTAGGAAAAAAAGTAAAATAACTGAATATTTAACTAATTTTCGTCAAAATCGTCACATTATTTTTATGCAACGACGATATGCTATATAAAGAATGTGAGAGAATATAAAAATATAAAAAAATATATAAAATAATATAATATCAAAGAAATTTTATTTCTTTACATGCCAGGTATGGCTGTTCACAATCCAATTTTTAACCTCGCTTGGACATGCGTAATGTGGGGGTTAACAATTCTACAAAGATACAACAATAAAAAAAAAATATAGGAATAACAAAATAAAAACCTAAAAGAACAATATTATTTACGTTAACATTTCTTACAGATAATGGGTACCCACTAAACTGAAGGCGCTTAGTACATTATAGTGAATGTACTAAAAATGAAATCTTTTCTTTTGGAATTAACGAGTTACTTTTATGGGAGTATTATTAGTGAAATAGATTGCAGATTACGGAAACGTAAGAGAATTTTGGAATGAAAATAGGTTAGCCAACATTATTAAAAAAAGCATGTGTTACTCGGGATCTTTTAATTAGATTTCGAACAATTACCATATAAAAAAGCCTGGTTCCTTTGAGAGACGCGTTGAATTAATTTTACAAAAAAAAAATGAATCGTACTTATCAAATACGATTTTCATGACCTTGACCCCTGGTAAAGGTCGTGTTCTATTCAGCGTTCAGTCCATCGTTCCAGACTTTGTAGATTCCCTTTACAATCATTGGACAATAGTGAATGTAATTGAATGGAAAATAAGTTAAATTCTAAGGCGTGAAATATCATAGAAATCATCACTTACAGTTTAGTAGATCGGAGTACTAGTATTTAAAAACGACGTAGCTGAATACGTTTCAAGTGAAAACTAAATAATTTATTCATTATTCTTTGGGAAATCAATGGCTGCATTCTATAAATTCTTGTATTATACCAAAAATGCAAATAAATATAAATTTGTTCCTTGAGCGAACTGAACAGTGTTAACAGAACAAAACAAATATAGATTTGTTCCTTGAGCGAACTGAACAGTGTTAACAGAACAAAACAAATATAGATTTGTTCCTTGAGCGAACTGAATAGTGTTAACAGAAGAAAACAAATATAGATTTGTTCCTTGATCAAACTGAACAGTGTTAACAGAACAAAACAAATATAGATTTGTTCCTTGAGCGAACTGAATAGTGTTAACAGAAGAAAACAAATATAGATTTGTTCCTTGATCAAACTGAACAGTGTTATCAGAACAAAACAAAATAGAATAAAACAAAAAAACTATAATATATTAAAAAGACGGGATGTATATGAAACTAATAAAATTCATAACATAATTACATTTATATATTTTTTTACAATAACTCCACACCGGCGGCAATGAGGGGAAAAATCCCTCAGGGCCTATGTCGTGTTTGGGGATGATGAGTAAGGGTTGTTTCCGGGAAAGGAAGGAGAGAAAGTTCTGCGAAGGAAAATGGTATGAAGGGTGGGTAGGAATCTGGGGGTCGATGGGTCCAGGAGTGACAAACTTATGAATCCATCCCTTCCACTGCGATGCCAGGCGATGGGTCTAGAGAGTACGGCCGGAAAGGTCTAGGTTAGATCTCTCTCTCTCTCTCTCTCTCTCTCTCTCTCTCCCTCTCTCTCCTGGTCCGGCCCGCGACCAAGTAGACATAGAAAGAGTGGAAGGGAAAAAGCAAACAATGCATTGCCATATATTATACTAATCCAAATTCCCAAAAAAAACAATTCGCCCGTTGTCACTTATAATCGGCGCAAACACGTTGGAATATTTAAATTGATTAAAAAATATATATTTAATACATTTTTAAATAAATATTTATTATTATGAAAGGGGTCGTTCAGAACGCTTACAGAACGACCATAAATAAATATTTGAGGACTTTCGGTAAGCGGGGGTAGGTGTTTACTTTTCTTATGAAGTATGTAGATTTAAGTTCGGTGTACTGGTTTTAGATAACAGAATATACTCTCCAATATATTATGTTTGTCAACGGTAAATCCTTTGCGGAACAGATTGAGTTTGTGCTGTAAGGAAGTACTCGCGTGTTTACAAAAGACGAGAAAGCCAATCACAAAGTTAATGGATCGTCAGAATAATGAAACGATATCGTGCAGGGAAAAGATAGTCAAATAACGAACATTATAGTAGCCGCGAGAGAGGTTGTAGAATGTCATCAACGAAATATTTTCCTTCTCACACGTCTTTTATGAAGACGAAAAAGACAGTAGATACTAGATTTATGAAGTCAGTCATGACCTCTCTCAGGGACTACTCTAGTTACAATTTTTTATTTAAATATTATTGTGTATTCCAATAATTTACAAAAGTGATGACTGATTTTTATGTATACCGCACAAGAGTCTCAACTGATTCCATCTGGAGCAAGTGAGACTATGGCATCCCCAATTGGGGTATGTTGTTAGTCTGAATGAAGTGCGGAGGGGAAAGAGATGGGTAAGAGAAAGGTGATGATGTACATGGCAATTCAGATCTGGTCACCAAACGCGGCAGCCATTTCAAGCAACGTTTTAATTCTGAATGGTGGTCTTACACCGGGGCGATGCTGAGAGTATATTCCACTCTGGAACGTGCCGCTAATAAAAAAGGTTTATATTATTTTTAATCAATTAATTGTGAAATAACACAAATTAATCCAATAAAATTTATTGGCGCAAGCCAGGTTCGAATCCGCGACCTTCGCTTTGGTAGTCGAAAGTCATGCCATTCGACTATGCCGCGCATGCGCGGCCGTCAATGGTCAACCGCTAATGGTCAAGATTTTTTAAAGTTTCTGTAAAATAAATTAGACAAATTAATGTTTACGATAGTTTCTTTTCACACTTCATATAATTTGACAGCTTTTTACAAATCTGTATTAATTTGTTGAAGTCGGTTACCTTTAAAAAGTCTTGACTTTTCGAAAATGGTCATATATTTTAAAATGCTAAAATGTGAATCTCCAGTTCAAACCCTTTAGTTTGATAGTCCAAAACAACAGATGTTTTTAGTCTTTTTCGTTTTGTAGCTCATTTACAGTTAACCCTCCCGATCCGGAGCGGGGTAACGTTCTTTCCTGAACAAAAGTTTCGTGCTATTATTAAATTGTTTTTTACATCACATACTCTATAGTTTAGGTAGGTTATCCAAGAAAAACTATTCGGTAATCGATCTTCATTAAAAAATCCACCTATTACAACTATTTATGATATTGAATAAACTCTGTCCAATTCCAATGAATAATAATAATAATATTTTTTTAATTGATTTCTTACACCATTACAAATTTGAATTTATTTCATATAATAACGCCATATAAATATTTTACATTATTTTTTTTACAAATATTGATACATAAAATAAATTTCAAGAAATTAGCGGTTTCAAAAAATCTCAGGCAGTGGTGATGATTTCAATGTGGAGAGATTATTTCAAAATGAAATAACCTTCCCTAGCCTCCTCCCGGATTTCCATTACTTATTTATGAAAAGACTCGCCATAAAAAAGCTGCAAATGTCATCTAAAATTTGCATTATACTCGAAAGGGCAACAATAATACGTACTTGAGTTACGCTAGATTTTGTACTGTCTCTTTTACCGTTATGCATTTTTCTACATTAGTTACACACAAGAGGCCCTGAGGAAAGTAATTTCCATCAGGGCCTATATCATCTTTGGGGATGCCGTATTGAGGGACTTTTTACATAATGATTGACTGCTTTGCAAATATGGTCGATATCGAACGTTATAAAATGATAAAACGGTAGGTATTAACTAATATCTGAGTTTTACTATAAACGGCAAATAAAAATTTAGAGGCAGGAACGTTCCGCGATATATGGGGGACTCCAGTGACCTCCCTTAGGATGACACAAGTTTTTTTTATCTTCAGGTACGTAACGGTTTATAGTAAAATACTTCTACATACATAAAATACAGAGAATGTGACCACATGAACTGGGTTTCAATTTCATCTCACGTACATGCCTCTTCCGATGTTGACATTCGGCCAAGCATTATGATAAAGGCAGTATTCTATTCCAAGACACGCCCGAAGGCTTTATGGGCTAGTGACGGAACCGTATTTAAAGACCGCAAAATGAAATTTTACAGCCTTTTCACAGGTAGTCATAAAAAATACCATCTACCGTACTCATGACAGGCGGGAAATTAAATTATTAACGAATTTTTAAGGGTTGTCTTTGTATTTTGCGAAGAATTGAAATGCTCGGAAAAATGTATAAAATTGATTATGCCGCATAAGGGAACGGAATGTTTGCTATTTGAAAGTAATTTGACAGATAGGTAGAATGCGTGGGCATTGTATTCTACACAGTTTTATTGCGGTATGTATTTTATAACTAACGAATAATATTATTAAATGTATTTGCAATGAAGAAGCGTTAAAAATAGTTGTCAGGAAAGTTTTTGGTGTACGTAGGTTATTATTATTTTAAAAAATATATAATTATAGGTGGTTCAGTATTTTCTGTGAAATTGTAATTTTCTGTTAGGTCAAAATTTTAATCAAATCGTTTTAGGTAAGTAATTGGAATTAAAAAAAACATCTTTATGTCGTAGGTATTATTAATGACTATCGCAGACCCATAAAAACACGGGTTATTTTAATAATTGTAGAAGTTGTAAAGCTTTAAATATTTATTCAAAAAATATATTTGCTCAGAAACATAATCTTGAAAAATAACGACATTTATCAAAAAATTTAAATAGGCATTCAGTGTCATTTTTTTGACACTTGAAAGGTCCTCATTAAACGCTGATTCTAGGTGCGTTTCAGCTGTCTATCAAATTGTAAAAAGCTAACAAGCTTAACAACATGATATATGTTGTCTTCTGCTGATCGAAATTTGTTAAAAAGCTGAAACGGACATTAAATCGGCATTTAAAGGGGTCCTTTCAACTGAAAAAAAATTTCACTGAATGACAATTGAATGAAAATTTTGAATTTCTCTAAAGTAATCCGTCCTCAATTTTTAAATTTATGATGGTCTCTAACGTTAATCATTTCATTTCTTTTGAAACTGAAAATCTGTTTTTATTTTTATTTAAAGGTTTGTCAACAGAGATTCACATCAAAGCTTTCACTAATACAATCACAATAGGCTTGGTTGATACTATCACTAATTAAAGACAAACACAGCATTGATCACATAATACTCTTCACAAATATTTGGACATCATTTTGGTGAATATATTACGTACCCTCGACAAGTTACTAATCCATTACATACATATAAACATTACTATAATACATTTTACTATTAGTGCATTTACTAGTGGTTTCGAAGCATTGCTAGTGGAACATGATAAGGAGCTTTGAATCTTATTAATAGATGTTTTAACGGTGGCCAATGATGACATTGTCAAATTAATCATGGTTTTTATGTGCCTCGTTAAAATGACGGCACATTCTCGACAAGGCTTTGTCATACCCGAGAATAAAATTTCTGTTTGTGAATACCATATTTCCCTAGCCCTTCAATAACTATTTATTCCGGAAGGAAGGTGGAATATGATTCACGAAAAGGTTCCGGGCCATTTAACATGGGTGGGTCATGGAGAAAAGTTGGATTCATACAAAAAATATCGGGTGATTTATGGAGAAATTGGGGGTGGTATATTTATTGCATATTGCATTTTCATTTCAAATCATTTATTTAGATCTTTCGTACCTGACTTCAATCGTGCAACTTTCTCAGTGTTATGTTTATTTCACCTATTTTCGTCTGCCGACAACTAGTTTTTAATGAAGTAATTATACAAAACTGCGCCATGCAAGTGTAATTTTATTTAAGAAAAAATACGGTATATTAATTGTATGTTTGATTATAAATTGCATAGCCCTTGAAAAATCACGAAATCCGTCTTGCCAAATTCTCTAAAAAATCTGAACAAAAAAAAATCATTTCTTTAAATTTCGCAAAATCACTTTTTGGCGTCATTTTGAATAAAATTAAACAAATTGATTCTTCGTCAGGGTGTGGTAATGACATTAAATAACAACAAAAAAACAAACAAGTATAGACTAAAAAGAACAGACTAAAAAGAACTATGGACAAAAATATTATAGAGAGAGGTGATTAATTAATTAAAAAATATCGTATAAAACAATTATTTAAAATTAATATTTAAAAAATATTTTAGAAAATGAAAAATTACATTATATAAATTATCAAAACATAATAAAGATGTTTAAACAACAAAAATAAATTATTTTAAATATAAGTATTAATAAGAAAATAAATTTAAGAGATGGCCATTTAAAAAAAATATTTGGTTATTAATAATATTTAATTTACTATTAACACTATTTCTAATTTCTTAGTTTGCTAATTGTAAATCTGTTGTGTTTGTGTGTAAAATTTGTAACCCTTTATTTATATCAAAAGAATGTTTTGTTTCTAAAATGTGGTTGGCAAATTCAGAATAATTACTATTATTCAAACACCTTAGTTGTTCCTTAACTCTAATATTAAAATTTCTTTTGTTATTTAATGTCATTACTACCCTGACGAAGAAACCATCGGTTTCGAAACATGTGGGTAATTGTGATTATACAACAGTGGTTTAATACAAAGTGATTTGTTTAATTTTATTAAAAAAAAATCATTTCAAATAATATAAAATTATTAAAATGATCTGGTACCTACTTAATATAATAATAATTATATTCTAGGCAGGTAGGTACCGTGGAGGAATAACATGAAATAAGGAAGAGCTTAAAAATACCTGGCTAAAGTTGATAGTGATACAGACACAAAGTATAACTTTATAAAATTTATAGTAAACATTTCAATAGAAGTACATATCATAACTTCATTCATAACAAATCGTAAATTGAAGTCCGTAAACTGAAAGAGAGAGTGAAATTATTGAGGGGATGTACAAGTAGATGGTAGAACTTTATTGGTTCTAAAAATAAAATACAAATTCATTTGGTATGTGTAGAGAAAACGAGAAAGTTTGAATATTTTTACAGCAGTTTCCACCGTGCGGCTACGGTTGTACCTTCAGGACCAATTCCAGACAATTTTCTGTTAGAATATTTCAACTATGAGAAGTGAGACACGAGAATATTAATAGATCAGAAATATTAATATTTAAGAGCGAGGAGATAAATGTGTTATGTGAAAAGTTACTTTTGTATTTGAGGCTAAAATACTCGACCACAATGAATCATTATTTTTACAAATCTTTGGTAGAGCGCAAACAAAGCGGGTTAAGTAGAAGGTAACGGATACTTTACCATCCGTTTAATAAAAATCAGGTGGTTGTAATGTTATGAACGGATGGTTATAAATCCGGCCCCAAAAATCCTGAAGACCCAATTTATACTTCTTCTTCGTGTGTCCTGTCAGGTACCCCACACTCTGGAAAATATGTCTCTATCTTGCGTTACCCGAAATAGCTCCTCCACACTTATAATACCGGTCCACTCTCGTACATTTCGCAGCCAAGATATTTGTCTCCTACCAGGCCCTCGGCGACCCTCTATCTTACCTAATATTAGTTAGAGCAAGTGATATTTCTCTCCTTTAAGTATGTGACCCAGATATAAAATTTTCCTGACATTAACTAATGTGAGCAGTTCTCTATCGGCTCTAGCCCGTCTGACTGGTGATTTCTGTGTTGGTGATCATTTCGATCCATGGGACTTTGATCATTCTACAAATTATACAGGTATTGCAAACGGAATAATAAATATATATTCTTCGGACGCAATTTCATTTCGGTTCAACTAAAGAAGTAAAAATTATAAATTAAAAAAACCATCATTTTCATTCTTGTTCCTGGACAGAGTAAAAAAGCTAGTAGGTGTAGGTACTTATTTCATTTTTCACTGTTGTAAACATCACAAGAGAAAATAGTAAATACATTTTATTAAAAATGTTTTTGAAATTTTAGGTCGTCTGAAAATTTGTTATCAGGTAGGTGTTCTTTTAATTAAAATTTGGACACGTGGATGTGAAAAAAAACATAAAACTTTCAAAACATGACAATGTTCTGGTGTTTCAAATTTCAAACATCACGGTGATGTTCTTATCGAATGCTTGATTCTCATGGGTAGCTTAATAAAATAGAACGTAGTTGCTTACCTTATCCTTCTTTTGAAATTTTTTATTACTTTTTGTACAAAATTTTGGGGACGGGCGAGAGCTATGAGATTTTAAAATTGAATAAAATATAATTTCAGCTATCTTTAGACGATTTACAAAAACATGCACGCCTTTTCCCCTAAGAACACTTTCGTGCTTTTGTCTCTTTCAGCCATGACATGCTTTTCTTACATGTCTTGTATTTGTATACTTGGAGCTAACCTTTGGCTTCCTATGGGACTGAAGAAATTGAAAAATACCCCTTTCTTCTAGAAAACATTGCTGCACGATCGTGAGCTCCAGGAATGTGTTATGTTTGCGTTGTACATATCTATGTTCTGTCCTAAACGCATGATCGTATCGAGCCGCGCTGAAAACTTAACGATTCTCTTTGTTTTTGTTTCAGAAAAAACTTCGTCCTTTCATGTAGATTTGTCTGCCAAAGTTTAAACAGTAAAGCAGATTGAGCACTTTAAATAACGTATATATCGATTATACTTGTACCAGCATTCGAGCCACTGTTGTATATATGAATGCACAAAGAGAAGATTGTACATTTATTTTTTAGCTTAATCTCCCATTCTACCAATTGAAGTCAATTACGTAGGTACACTATTATTCTACAAATATCATATAATGTTTTGGCGAGTTTTTTAAGCGTAAATATAGTACTTCGAAAAAGTAGCTAGGTACAGGAAAATCATTTTAAAGAGTTTACCGATGATCGTTCAAATTGGTTGGAAAACTCGCCTGTAGTCCTCTCTTACTGCACTGTAGTCTTATGATACAGTAAATGACTACACACGTAAGCATTTATTTAAAATGTCTACCTGCATGTTGAAAATATTTTCACTGCCTTTTTTAACGCGACAATCCAATATAGAAACGCTACTATTCAAGGTTGAAAAGCAATATTAATTAATTACCAGAAAAATCTGTACTGTTTTCATTATTTGGTTTAAGGCAGACATGCGCACGGCTTTCTGTATCTATCTCTGCCTACATTTGTGAAGAACAAGCTTAGGAATATAAATTACGATTGATTCTTATGCATTATTTCATATTTACTTAGCGTTCTAGAGATTGATTTATAATGAAAAGAGGTAAAAAATGGGGAAATAAATAACTAGCAAAAATTTTAACAAAGTGGTAGCACATTATTTTGAGCCAATCAAAGTACCTATCTTTTTTAATATTTACATTGCGTATGATGAAATTAATCAATGTGTTTTTAGAATCCAATATTTATATTTACATCTTCAATTATCGTAAATTCACTGTATGACGTCATTTTAATTAAATGCGAACATATCTTTAACCAGTGAGGTCTTTGTCAGGATTTAATGAAAAATGAAAAGTAATGTCATTGATGTAACAAGTTTGGATTAAATAAGTGATGTAGACAAAACGATTTGTTTTCATTTGACCAATAATTATTTATTAATCTTTTGGAAGTCAACAGTTGAATTTTATCAATACTTACAGGTTTTTTTACATTGTTCCAAAAATACAATAAATTACACATTGTCGACAGTTGAAAAATGAACAAATTAAACAGAACTGCAATACACATGTAAAACAAAAATCAAAATTCATATTATTGCAAACCAGATTTCTATGAACAAAAACTGAAGGTTAGAAAATTACATAGGTACGTACATATTATGATTTTTTTGTTATAATAAATGCATAAAGGTTAAAAGTATCTCAATAATATTATTAACTTAATTCAGATATTTTATAATTATCTTTTAATGGTTTCACAAGAGTTTATCAATTGCTTTGGAAGTAAAAATAGCTAGAAAATCATTTTTCTTATCCAAGAAAGAATGTTAGGTTAAATAAAAGACAGAATTAATTCTTCAGCAAAAAAATACTCATAAATAAATACTGAAGTAATACAGAAACGTTATTGGATATATAGAGCTTTTTACGTAAGTATTTCTGTGTGAACGCCAATAAAGTATTTTGTTTGTTGGAATTTTAAGGAAACTAGAGCCTATTATTTGAAATTTAAGAACGGAATTTTTCTTCGCAATCAATAAAATTAATGATTTCTCAAAATGATTCAATTTACTTCCATAAAAACTTTTTCTGAAGTTTTCACGTTGAATCGAGCAACCTGATCTATTTTCTGAAAATTTGACAGTTTAAAAAAATAACATTTTTTCGGACAACTTATATTTAGATATTCAATTCCTCAGCTGGCTAAGTTCTCCATCGAGACACGAGCAACATTTTCCGCCAACTGCGGTGGTAAAAGGAAATTTTCAAATATTATAGGGTTATTCGTTACCAGGGAATGTTTGTCTTCCTTTAAAAAAATATAATTTTCCTACATTCCTCATCCTCTCTCCCTTCCCTACTTATTAATTTTAAGACTTAATAAAACTCATATCTTTGAGAAACTTTTTTGAAACCTTAAATTTATTGTATTATAAAAGTTTCTTACAAATAAATTTAAAAACATGTGTTTATATATCATATTATGTATATGTGTTTAAAATTTTAATCTATTTTCTAAAGAAATTATATCATTCTTAAGAACCAAGCACATATTAAATTTATCTTCTACAAAATAAATTCGTCCTTTGTTCTACCAAAATGTATCTAGTTTATATTTTAGGAAGTTTTTTTTATTAGATTTTTACTAACCTTGTTTTTGGCAATATCGCTTCGGGGAATTACCTCATTTTTTTATTATTTGGAATTGACAGAGCTGTCAAAGGTTTATTGATGTAGTGACATATAAGGTATGGACAGAAATAGCCCACTCTGTTATAATTATGAAAATAAACGGAAAAGAATATCCCAATTAATTCTTTATTTCCCTTTTGCTGATTTATGTATTCACTCTGTGGCAATACACGCAATCGTGAAAAATAATCCGTGTCTCAATTAAACCCATTTCAATTGTGCGGATAGTCAGTTGGTTGAAGCATAGGTATATATGCGAATATTATATATAAAGTATGTAAGAAATGAGAATTAAAAATGAAACAAACATAATATATTTAAGAATTTATCAACTTTCAGGCAATTTAAACAGTTTCTTAAATCTTTGCTAAATTACTTTGTGGCAACATTTTAATCAAATGAAACAAATTACTTTGTGTAAACCACTATAATTACATGTAGGAATTATAACATGTGATTATAGTGGTTTCCACAACGTAATTTGTTTCATTTAATTTAAACAGTGTTTGTTACATATGAATACGTTCACCTTTTCACAGCAGATTTGTATTTTTATTTGTAATTCAGTATTTTTTTCGACGTGATTCAAATTCATATGAATCTGATTATATCATATACTTTCTGATTATATTCTTATTCGTATCTGCAGCTTAGGAAAAACTGAGGTTTTTCAGATCAATTTAGTAAGGTTAATGAACGTACTCGTAGATTGGCGTTCTTTTGAATAACAAATAAACGTTAAAACAACAAATATAGATATAAGAGGCGAGTTTGTGTGTCGGAAGTTCTCTTTCCTGATCTGGGAGTCTATAATTTTCTGGTACCGAATAAAACTATACAATACTGTATTATATTAGAGCAACTACACTACAGTAAGGTTAATATTTCATATATTAAAAGGTGAGTAAGATGAATCGTTCAAATTTGAAAAATGTTATATAAACGCACCGTACTCAGACTTTGAATATTTTATTTGATACATTTTCACCCACGTGAAATATGCCTTATTGATGTTTGGATAGAAATTTGTAGCTTGTCAAAATAGAAAATAAATGTTAGATTGCCTTTTCTTTGTTTTTTGTGTATTATTTTTTTTTCTTTTTGTGGTCGCCCGTTTAGAACCGGTTATGGAAAAATACCGTGAAATTATATTTGTGTTATTATATTTCGAATTCCTACCAGATATCAAAATAAAGTGGAGTAACCACAATTCAGAGTCGAAACGTAGCTTAAAATGGCAATACTTAGTTTATAACAAACGGTATATGGAATGGTGCTTTCCCTCTTACTTCTACTATCTTATCTTTTTTTTACTTCACTCTCACTTCTCTCGTTCTCGCAACATTACCAAATGAAATACAAATGCCATTGAACAATGATTATCCCAAAGTTTCACCGACTCGAGAAGGTTGGAACTCTTGTGCGGTATCACAAAATAAACTTTCTACAACAATTACTCATTGAAGCATAAAATAACACTAACAAATCAAAACGAAATATTAAAAAATAACAAGACACAGAAAAAAAAGTCGCTACCAGGACTCGAATCCGGGATCTCTCGTCTAACTGGGACCAGCACCTTAACCAATTCGGCCACTGAGACCTGTTATTTTTATATTTTATGTATCTTCGACTATTTTTTCCCCATATTTTTGGCAGCTGTGTTTTTAACAACTATTCCCCAGGGCTAACAAACACTTCGAAATATTAATCGAGAAACCTTATAATAATTTTCTTTGAGTATTCCCAAAAGGCAGATGCACCAGAAGTTACAACGTACATCGTATGCATATTATTACAAAATGTAATTATTTGATGCCGGGAACAGTCTCGCGTGAGATATCAATTTACTGCAAGAGCCCGTGGGTCAGAAATGTAGTGGGAGGAAACCAGTATGTCATTGCACAAAGTCATATCATAAAAGCTACTAGATACTAGAAATAGCAATTCGTATCATAGTAAAACTAATTTTAAAATAATAATTTTTTTTATTAATTAATTAAATTTATAAACAAATTATTAATTAAATTTCATTGGTAATGTGCTGTGATTGTCTCACTAGGAACTTATGTTGAGAGCAGGCGCAGTTTACACAGAAATAAAAATTAAAAATAATAGCAACAATATTTAATTTATTGAGACAAAAGACAATCAGCGTTATGTTATTTTTAAGTAATTAATAACCACACATTATAAAAAAATTGTCTATTGTTCTTATTTGTCAATTACCTGTTTGTCTTTTGTTATTTTTATTCATTTTCATATTTGCTTTTGAAACATGTAGGTACATAGATAATTATGATTATATAAGTGGTGTAAACAAAGTAATTTTGTTTTCATCTAATTAATAGGTATTTATTTATTTAAAATTACTTCGAGATCAAAATATAGTACATAATATTATGCTGTCAACCAGCATGTTTGTAAAGAAAACATATAAGTCTAGGAAGCGCGACGTCACGTAGCCGCTACACAAAATAAAATTTAAATCAACAGCATAAAACAGACGTCAAGTCTACATTATTTTATCGGTATATATTTGAAAAGATATTTTTTATTATTGTAAAATGAATAAGGCTTCTATTTTGGGACCTCATATAGGTTTTTTTTTATTTCAGGTGAATGCGAGGAGGAAAGTGGCCATAATGGTATTGGCTTTCGTGGTGGTTTTTGCCATCTGTTTTCTTCCCTATCACATCTTCATGATTTGGTTCTATTACAGGTGAGTTATTTTTTATTACATTTATAAAACATATTCGTAAAATTGCTTACTGACACGCTATCATTTGTCATATTTCCCATCTCACGAACATGTAATATTTACCTTGCCGAAATTCCACTGTAGCCTTCCCATTTCCTGTTATTTGTAGAAAATGGTTAGTACTATGTTGTGTGATTGACTGAATTATAATTATGTATCTGAAATGATTTCTAATAACATTAATACTTTGATTGACACAGTAGGTACTGTTAATAAAAAATTTAATAAAAAAGTTGTTCTTACTTGTATTTATCAAGTTTGAAGGTTGAACGTGTTTCATTTTGACTGAAGCTTCATCTTCAATTATTATGTATTTATAATCATTTTCTATATTTAATATTTACTAAAATCAAGTTTATTATTACTTAATGTTATGTTTAGGATAGATGGATTATTATTGGTACGGGCAGGATTCAAAAACAAAAATTAAAAATTCTATTATCTGAATATCTTATTTATTTATTTATTTATAAAATTCATGATCACACATTAAAACATTTACATATATATATGATACACAAGCTTCTGCCCGCGACTTCGTCTGCGTAGGATTACTACTTCGAGTAATCTATTTTCTTTTCCTAGGTCTCATCTACGTTTATACCAAAATTCTTAACCTATTTATTTAAAAAATGTATATCTAATTCTTGATTCGATTCACAGTATCAGGCGAGCACTTCAAATAAATTCACTAATTTAAATATTTTCCAAAATAGAATTTTGATTTAACAATCATTGTTTTGCAAAATGTCATTCCCAAATTTTGACGTTTTCTATTAAACTATAATTAGCTTTATAAGTTATAGCCTATATGTTATTCTGATGTATGAGCTATATTATTGTAAAGTTTCATAAAAATCCATTCATTAAATTTAAAGAGTAACAAACATACATACATCCATACAAACAAGAAGTAAGATTAAATCACCACACTAGGCGGCTGCCTGTTTCATGGCGATCAATGGAATATGGTTAATATGTGAGGTCTTGTGTGAACATATGACTTAAATATTTTTACATGTTGAAAATAGGAAAGAGTATAGTAGAAACACTACAATGGAAATAGAAAACAGAAAAACAAAACTTAATTTATGTTACTACTTGTAGTATATAGCCCTTAGCATGGACCTTAATAGATCACGTTCATTCTGGAATGATCGGTACAGCCGAAGATTCCCGAATGAGCACATTGAAAGGCAGTCCCCTTTGAAGAGCGTCACGGTTGGCCAGAACTAAATAGAACATACCTGTGATCAGACGTTACTTAAAATATCATTATCTTTACGATCATTCACAATAAACTGTAAAACGAACTTACTTGTTAATAAAAGGTAATAAAATTAATTACTTGAATACATCGTGGGCTAGTGAGCCACGACATAACACGAACATAACACTACTCTAAATATTACGTAACAAAAAATAAAATAAAACGCTTCGTAAGAACTAATAATTTTAATTACTTTAATCACAAGGCTATGCAGATGATCGTTTAATTTTCAAGGATTGCTCTCCGGATGAAAAAGACTTCCTCAAAAACGAGGTAGTTAGCTTCATTAACACAGTCTCAGGTTGGATGTCTGTCAATAAACTCAAACTTAATCCGACAAAGACGGAATTTTTTGGATTACTTCTCCTGGGAGACAAGCTTTCACCGACTCCAGTCCAATACGTATTCAGGATATAGATATAATCCCTTCTACAGAAATAAAATTTCTCGGTTTCGCTTTAGACAATGGTCTTTCTCTTGAATCGCAAATTTTAAAAGCTGTGAGTTCTGGCTTTATCCATCTAATGATGAGATGCCTTCCCTCTTATGGAGCAAAGTCACTCATAAATTCGTTCATTGTCCCACATATGGACCCATTGTAAGAGTGCATATTATGCTGGCCTACCTAAAAAACAATTTAATAGAATCCAGTCCGTTTTTAAAGCTGCCGCGAGAATGATTTTTGGTTAAACTATTGTCGTATAACCCCGCTTCTAAGGGAGCGCCTTCATTGGCTTTGATGCCCTGAAAGAATAGAATTAAAGATCTGCTTAACCCGATAAATCATAGGAGACCATATTTGTCCCAGCTCACATAACCAACAACACACAACCCGATAAATCATAGGAGACCATATTTGTCCCACTCACACAGAAATTGTTGGGTCTCCCTTACTATCATAGTAAGAAGTATGATCCAAACGGTATTGGAGAGAGAATAAAACACGCTACATATTCAAATCTAAAAGTAAACCATAAAAAAATTAAAATTTACACCTCTTTCAAACCAAAGTTTCCGATCGCAATTTGAAAAAGAAATATTTTTTACATTAAACAACACAAAAATGAGGTGACAGTAAAGTTTATAATTCACTTATCTGATGAAATATGTGTGTGTTTTTATTTTTTATCATAATCAGTACTTTCAGATAGAAAAAACGTAAAGTGAGCCATTTTTCAAACTTTTTAAAGTTTTCATCCAAAAATGTTATATTTAAAAAATTACATGGCTATTTCTAATTATAAAATTTGATAGCCTGTTTTATCAGCTTTGGAAAGCAGTTTTTAATTTTCAGATACGTTAACTATATATAAAAATATTTTTAGCCTCTCACAAAATACGCCAATTTTTTTTACCTTCAAAGCATTGCAGGGAATGGCGCCAGCCTATATATCAGAACTATGTGTACGACAAAACTTAAGCAATAGATAGCTTACTCTGTGATCAGCAGATCTAGATGTTACTAACCGTTTAATCGAATGTTCTCGGTCAATTTGAGGTGTTTATTATGATCGCTCTTTTCGTGTAACTGGCCCGCTCAATTGGAATAAACTTCCCTTAGCTCGTACTAATATCCAAAATTTGGCTGAATTTAAACGGGCTTTAAAAATAAAAATTATTAAAACAATCGTACAATTCATGAATCTGAACCTCTTGTCAATATACTATAATAAGCCAGGTTCTCAAGTTTCCGGTAATTGTTTGTTTTCGGTTTCCTCCTTATTGTACTTTAATGTTTAATGTCCACTCAAAATGTTTCTTATTTCTGAAAATAAACTGTCTCCTATTTTATATAATATTTTAGTTTTAGAGTTATTGTTTGGTCCTGTGCTATAAGTAGCACCGTTATTGTTTATTTTTATTGTCCTGTGCTATAACAGCACTGTTATTGTTGAATGTTGTTCTCTGCTTTTGTTTTGCTTTGCTATGTATAATACCGTATATTCTTTACTTCATATTATTTTATAAATAGTTTGTAATGGAATCGTAAGTAGCACTATATGATTATTTTAAAGTTTATTATAGTTAAGCGCACTTAAAGCGAAAGAACACAAAACTGCGCTACACAAATATTACGTTATTATTATTTAATAAAAAAAATTACTATCGTTGGTGGCCCTGAGAAATAGTTCTAATAAAAATGTAGTGGAATCCCATTCCACAATGGCATGCTACTAGTAAACCGCTCTGTTCTCCCAAAATCCCCTTCCTCTTTGTTGAATTCCAACACCTAAATTTTTTTGTTTATTAGTTACTTGAGAGTACACGAAATGCGTTGCAATGCCACTCTAAGAAATTGTCCTTTCCCATTCGTCCCCGTTCCAGCCCCGGTTCCCCTCCCGCCCCATGCGTTCCCCTCTCCCGACTTGGTTCCCCTCGCCCCCAGGATTCCCCCTCCCCCCCCGCCATCCCCTAATATATGAAAACACTCACCATTATATACGCTTAGATACATTTGCGGATATGCGCACAACAACTCACCAAAATTTTACAGCGATCTGATGAATCTGATGAAATAACTTCATAACGCTAGAGCTCACTATTATACATACAAACTATTGCGGGCTTGTGCACATCAAATCCCCAAAGTTTTATCGCAATCGGATGAATAGTTTAGGAACGCATAAGGGCCAAACAGATAAACATTCATTTTTATATATATATAAGATAATTTTCTCCTCATAGAGGAACAGCACTTCCGAAATCAGTACAACAGTATTATTTAAATAAAGGGGTTTCAAACAAATGTATGTGTTTATATTGTACATAATTATAATATGCCAGAAAGTAAATTCGAATTCGTCTATATTTTGTTTGTATACTTAGGTACCTTCTTGTTTAATTTATTTGAAAAATGTATTTCAAATCTCGAGCCAGTGATTTTTTTTGCCACCATGTTTGAACTAGACGCAAATAAATAATTGGTCCTTAAATGGACCCCCTCAGACAGATTTCTTTAACCGTCTTAAAAATGTCTCTTAGATGATTTTTCATGTCACGAGACTTATAAAAAAATTAAGGATTAAGAGGAATTTAAGCGCCTGAAATATTTGATTTCTTACCTCTTTATATCTCCGCGTATTTTTGATGTTATCTGCACAAGGAAAGAAGCGCTAAAGTTGTTTTTATTTTTTTTTATGAAAAATTTTACAACAATGAAAAAGTTAGTCAATGGATCGAATCAAAAATAATCTTAGCCATAAAGGGGTATTTTTAAAAAGTTACTTCATATTCGTCTAATGAAAAAAAAACATCTTCAGTTTTTGCAAATTCACTTTGTGGCATCATTTTATTTAAATGAAACAAATTACTTTTGCGTAAACCACCATAATAAATGTTATAATACCTACATGTTTCAAAACCGATGGTTTCTTCGTCAGGATAATAAAATGAATTATTATGTTAATTATATTATCCTGACGAAGAAACCATCGGTTTTGAAACATGTAGATATTATAACATTGATTATAATGGTTTACACAAAACTAATTTGTTTCATTAAAAAAAAATATTTAGTACTTTGCGCTTATATTTTTTGTAACGTAATTAATAATTTAATTTTAATTCCATTAAAATTATATAGATAGTAAAAGCTTCAATGTATCCAAAACATATTTTTTCATATTCATAGTGTAAATCTAAATAGTGATTTGGGGTATAGTTTCATCTTAAAGTTGAAAAGATGAAAAAATTCGCGTTACGAATATCTTCGCGAACTAGCTTCTATTGGAAGAGGAGTTCAAATGACATTGTTAACTCAAATAATGAAATTCGTTCGAGGGGAAAAATTCTTGCATCGAGAGAGAACGTCTTTACAAAGAACCTTGATTATGACATTCACTTTGCGAAGTGCAGTTCTAAGATGCTAGTATAAGATTTCATACTTTTTTTGCAAAAAATATCCAGTGTGAGCAAACAAGAAGATAAGTGGAAAACAATTATTTAAATTTTTTTTTAAGAAAAACTATCTTTTTTAACTTTTGAAGGTTATTTCCATCAATGTAAATATATCATTGAAAAAGAAGATAACAATAATAATCGAAAAAAAAAAAAATTATTTATATATTTTTTTATTTATTTAATATCAATACAAATTAAAATTAAAATACAATATAAAATAAAAATTAAAATTAAATTAAATTAAAATACAGAGCCGAACCCTCTGATATGAAAATATCTGGAGACGGTGAATTATATTCCCATTTAATAGTTTGGTAGATTAACGTGTTGTTCTTGTATTGTTTTGTATTAATTATACTTATATAATACACTTGCATAACGTGGATTTACTAGATGATCATTTATATGGAAAAGTGTATGAAAGGGTTTAGTTTTTCCTATGGGAAAAACTAAACCCGTTCCTGTAAATCTGGTGAAAAAAAAAAAAAAATAAATAAAAATAAATTGAGAAAACAAAGTGAAATATTTTATCCTCAGTCCTCCTCACTAGGTATTCCTGTTCCGAGGTGGACTGCAGGTTGTCGTATGGTGTTGATCATGATTTCTTCAATTAAAAAGTATTATTTTATTATTTTTCCGTGTCTTATTCATTTTCATTTTTTAAATTAGATTATTATTTTTAACTTCTTCTTCAATGGAAATCAATCAATTTTTTTTTACTGATTTAACATTTTATTGTACCTACTTAATAAAATACACTATGTAAATTGTTCGTAGCGTTTTTTCTATTTTTATTTTGTTATAAAATATATAAATTGCCACGGCCGAGTATAGAACCTCGATCAATGCTTGGAAGGCAACAATGCTGACCATACACCATCAATTACTTTAAGAACGGAACGATAAATTCATTTCATGTTTTGAATAAGAATGGTGCAGGAGTCGAAACTGCGATTGTTTTATCTGTTTAGGGTATAGATAAAAATTGAATAATACCAAAAAAGCATTGAATTGTTTTTTTATTATAATTTATTATAATAGTTAAAATACTGTTTTATTTTTTATTATTTTGGTACAATAATTTATATTTTACAATTTATTTCTTAATGTTGGGCTCACTGGGTGGCTTAGCTTGTTGGCTTAGCCGCGCGGAGGCCTTAATTTTATAATACAAAAACACAATTATTAATAAATTAAAGTAATATTAAGTTACACCAAAATTCATTAAGTAATAAAATAAAGTAAAGAAATTAATTTTAATAAATGGTATAAGTTGGTAAAAAAATTATTATGAGTCAGGGTTGTCTATAATGATGTTTGTTTTGTAATCTGGGAGTTAAGTGTATATTTTTTAATCTTTTACATAATATTTTTTTCTTAATATTGAAGGTAGAGACAGACACGAAGCTCACATCAAAAGATACTGTGTTATAAAGTATCTTTTCTACCGACACACTACGTTATAAAAGATTTCTTCCTACGGCAGGAGAGGGGGTCAGTTGAATTCGGAAGCGGCCGAGGGAATATATAATATCATTTCTTTGTACTGGATATTTCAACTTCTATTAAAAATGACCCCCTCTCCTGCGTACGGTGGAGGGGGGGGGGGATAGCGAAGACTCGAACCGCGCTTATAACACACCATCTTTTTACGTCTGGCGGGTCTGTATGGGATTGTATTATGGCGAGCGCTATTGTGCTATAAAGTATCTTTTGATGTGAGCTTCATGTTAGTCGCCACTTTGATTTTTTGTTCTTTAATCTATCTTTTAATTTTGTATCTCCGTTTATTTTAATTATTTTTGTTTTCCTCATTTTTTTAACCGTTTGGACACATAAGCTTGTTTTCACGATAATTTAACGTAGGTAGACATAGGAATGACGTATGCCGCGTACCTGAGTTATTTCAAGTGATAGATTGTTGAAAGCTTTCATTGCCTGGTATTTATGGTGTCTTTGTATTGTGTTTTCCTTCGGAGTCTTTATGTTTTCTTTCTACGTTTGTCTAACTGGTCTGTTAGTGATGGTTTGTGTTCGTAGCTCAAACTTGTTGAATATTTGGTCTGTATCAGTTAGTCTACGCTTTTTAAATATTACTTTTAAATTTAAATGTGCGATTTTCATTTGATCGATAGATGAATTAAATTTAATTTATAAAAAAAAAAATTATTAATAAGTTAAAATAGACAATATTTAAATTTACCTGTTTTTTTTAAAAATATGTTCATAAAATGAATTTACATAGTTAATATAGTTAGTTACATGGTTCTTTAAAATAATATTACATAGTTATTTAGATATTTTATTAAAAACATATGAATAAAATAGATTTATTTGTTTTCTATGACAATTTTTAAAAATATATTATGTTTTCTTAACGTATATGACCACAGTTGAAAAACTTTTGGCGGTAGAATGATTGAAAACTGATCCTTAAAAAGCCTATAAAGTAAGATAAAAATATATATATTTTTAATTTAACTCGTGGGGTAGTATATATATATTCATTTTATGTATCTAAAAATGTATCTGATGTTAATCCTGTGGTTCGAGGTACTGTTTCACACGAGGTTTAAAAATAAGCAAAAAAATTTAAAATATTAATATGTCACTCGTAGTATCTTATTTCTAGAATGTAACACAGGTACATCATATTAGATTCAAAATTATATTGTTCAATAAAAAATTATATTTTTCCGCATTGTTTGATTGATTCCTCGGTTGGGCGTTTTTTTCAATTTCACGTCTTAAAACGAGTTGTGATTCGGAGGTGAAGGTGAATTTAGAAGAGTTTTAAAAAAGAGCTTGTTGGATAGATATATTAATTTGGTTGTGATTGACACTACTATAAAATAACTTTTGACATTAAATTAACACTAATAACATTTTTGAATTGAAAGTTGGTAGCGAAATTTAAAATGTCAAGAATTGTCTTAACCTACTTAGTGAAGTCTAGTCTATACAATGCACTATGAAGAAAAAATTGAAAAAAAAAAGTCTGTTGCAAAATTTTTCTTGATGGCCTGACAATGAAACTTGTATACTTTGTGTGGTGTCTACATTTTTTGCACAAGAGTCCCCACTGCTCACGTCTGGAGCCAGTGAAACAATGACATCCCCAATTGGGGCATATTGTGAAGCTGATCGTATTGGTGATGACAAAGAGATGGAAAGAGGAAGGAGGGGAAGTAGCTGGCTCTTCAGATATGCTCGCCAAACATGGCTAAATCCATTTCAAGCAACGTTTCAATTCTGAATGGTGGTCTTACTGAGATTATCATACTCAAACAATCTGGAACGTGCGGCAAATATACTTTATATTATTTTAAATTAATGAATTATGACAAAACAAAATTTATTGGGGCACATCAGGGTTTGAACGCATCACCTTATGATTGCTAGTCGAGAGCCTTACCCCCGACCACGGAGGACGACAAAATCGATTCACTACTCTAACCAAAAACTATTTTAAAAATTTTTATTATAAAAACTCTATTTTTAACCATCGAAGGTTATTCCCGTAAATGTGATATATCATTGAAGAAGAAGATAACAATAATAATCTTTATTTTTAAATATTAAAATGACTAATTATAAAAGATAATAGTCGCAACTGGGAGAAGAATGCAGAAACTATTTCGGCGTTTTTTGGAAAAGATCCAATGTGAAAATCTTCCCAAAAATTTTCTCCCTCAAAGCTTCAGTGAATCGCAAAGGGAATAGGTAGCTTTAGCTAATACAATCATAAAAATAGGATTTCAACATCTGCAGCAGTGTGGTTAAGACCCTTGACTTCAGACCCAGAGGTCGCGAGTTTATTACCCTTACTACAAAGATCATTGTTAAGCACAAATATTTGCATCTAGACTAAAATACATCAATCACACTCGCTTGCTGGCTTTATTCACTATCGTGCCTCATTTTATTTATATTAACCCAATAAGGGAGGCCCTGAGGAAAATAATAATAATGTAATCTTTGGGGATGTTGTGTGGTCTTTTTAATGAAAGGATGCAGAGGAAGTTCTGTGAAGGAAAATTATAAGGGGTGGGTAGTAATCTAGGGGTCTGTGTGTTCAGGAGTGATGGATGTACGAATCCATCCCTCCCTCTGCAATGCAAGACAATGGGTCGAGAGCGGCTAGCTGGAGAGGTCAAAGGTTCTCCCAAAACCGGCCCTTCCTAATCCAGCTTGCCATACAGCTGGTGCGTAGGGGCATCCGCCACCAAAACCTGAACACAACTCACCCTCTTGAACCCGGGCACCCCTTCAAAGTCAGCAAACGTAATCAACTACTCGTGGTGACCAATGACGAAAGTGTTAGTTATTCATTAATTGGTTCCCGGGGCGGTGGTACCTATACCCGCCTCCCAAATTTTAAATATCACACGTACCCTTCTGTTACCTACATCTTTCCACTTCTTTATATTTCACAATCTACCGGAGTAAAACGATTTATATCTAAGTATAATAATATAATTTTCAGAGTGACCGGACAACTCAACAAAGTGGCACTTCATCACGCCTTTGAAAATTTATTAAAAAAAACTTATTTAATCGGGTTACGTTAGGTTAGGTTATGGGCAATTTTTTTCATACCTTTTCGAAAGGCTGTTGAAATGCCACTATGTTCAGTTAACATGCAACCATCTACCGCACCCTTTTTAATATGTGATGTATTATGCACTGATTTGTATAACTTACCTTCCTGTAATGATGTTTCTTACGACTAAAAGCCTTTAGGTGCGAATAAATAAATTAATAATGTAAATTGTTTGAGACTCTTGTATGTGATTTGAAGAAATAATAAATAAGTACGCACAAACCGCGTCAGTCCAAAAAAAGCTTTCGAAATTGTACAAAAAATGTACCTTTACTAAAGGATTGCCATATAAAAATGATTCAAGTGGCATTTTAAGTAACCATTTAAGGAAAATTCTTTCATTCTCCTAGAATTTACTAAATTAAAGAAAATTCAAGGGAATGTTCTCTTTTTGTGTTTACAGCGGTCCTTGAGCTTTTAAAAAAGCCAATCTCATAATGTAAGTTTTTGGGTTTGTTATTTTAATTTTACCTCAGATACTATAATAATTTATTTCAGGTTTTAGATTTAAAAGGTTACTTACTAAAACAATTTTGTATTTTAATGCAGGTAATTAATTTTTTTGATATAATATGTAAACATATTTTAATATTTTCGATGAAAAATTAATTAGTCTTCTTCTGGAAATGCAATATAAATAAATATATTGCGCACTTCGATGATTGACTTAATTTATTTATTTATTTATTAAAGAATTTTATACATAGTGTACCTATTGTGTTATTTCGCCCGCCATGCTAGGGATGTCCCTGTGTTATGGCGGGTGAAGTATGCAGATTATATGGGTAATGAAGTACATTTACTGATAATATTATAATAATTATGATAATGAGGTTTACAGTTAATACAGCAATGAATTTATTAAATAAATTATATTAAATCATTATAGTGATACTCAAAAGCATTCATAATCTACTCTTTCATAGATGGCGGGCGTATAATTATTTAATGGAAAGACGCTTTTTACAATTTATGCTGTAAAATATTAAGAATAATTAATTGTTAAAAAT
Source organism: Limnephilus auricula (assembly GCA_951813805.1). NCBI lineage: Eukaryota > Metazoa > Arthropoda > Insecta > Trichoptera > Limnephilidae > Limnephilus > Limnephilus auricula. Next base: position 39,596,945 of record OX638388.1, read on the forward strand.
CAAAAATCTTTCAAGGAAGGCTAACGAATAAAATTTTGGATTGAATCACCGTGCAATTGTTAGCCTTAGACAAAATTATTTATTCATATTCATATTGCGTGTGTACGCGCGCAAAAAAATAATTATTCTCGATATTTTAAAGAATAACTTGTAAAAAGATTTTTTTGGAAAATAATTACACGCGCGCCATCTTTTTATTTTTTTTATGGTGAATACCTCACAAGAGTCCCAATTGCTCCCGTCTGGAGCTAGTGAGACTATGGCATCCCCAATTGGGGTATGTTATGAGGCTGAAGGTAAGTGACAAAGGGAAGGAGACGAGGAAAATGAAAGTGGGGAAGTACCTGGCTATTCAGATCTAGTCACTAAAGACGTGTAACGAAATTCGTTTTGTTCCTCTGGAAACTAGCTCAGAAATAGTTATCTTATATTAAAATAAATGCTGTTTTATACTTTACCTTTGTACTTTCACCACTCTGCCATCTCACCAATTTGGTTCGCTTGGGTTGGGACAATGGGGATGAATTTGATTGCAAAGAACTATTTAGGTTTATTGATTTTAATTAGGTTTGGCCAAATTAAAATATTATATTCGTAATTTTACTTATATCTACTTAAATCTAAATCTTAACTAGTTGTCATATGGTTCGGGGTCGCTTCCATATTGTCATTATTACATTATTTATTGTTCACCGTAACTACCTTTATTTGCGTGGGTCTTGGTTCGAGGCCGAGTTCCTTGATGGCAGCTCCCGCAGTTCTGCAGCTCAGGCTCTCCAGCACCATTGTCTTCGCACTTTGGCCTTTGGTCGCGTCTGGTCACTCAGCTTTACGTCGCCGAGTGGAGGAACACACGTCTTGCGAATCTTGTTTATCGAACACGTAAAACTGTGACTTCTTCATCCACCGCCCAGCATATCACGCTGCTGGGCGGGGAACCTGCTTGGTGTTCCACCACCACTCCGCTCTCGAACTTCTCACTCCCCCGTCTCGGTCTTGACTCCTCTTGTCTTCATCCTCCGCCCAGCATCATGGGGAACCTACTTAGTGTTCCACCACCACTCCACTCTCGGACTTATCACTCCCCCGTCTCCGTGTTGACTGTCTTGTGCCCTATGAACTCCGAGGACCCGTTGCTCTATCCCGCACTCCTCTCTTCTTTCCTTTCTTACTTGCGAGCCATGTCAATTAACACCTTCTTTGTCTTCGAATGCTCACGCTAGATATGCTCTTATTCAAATTTACTTGTGACGAAATTTGATTCGTCACACACGGCTAAAGCGATTTCAAGCAACGCTTCAATTCTGAATAGTGGTCATACACCAGGGCGATACTAAGAGTATCTTCCACTCTGGAACGTGCCGCCAATATACTATATATTATTTTAAATAATTAATTGTGAAATAACACAAATCAATTAAATAAAATTTATTTGCGCAGGCCGGGTTCGAACTCGCGACCTTTGGAATGGCAGTCTAACACCCTACCGCTGGACTACGCCGGACGTGAAATCTATGAAAGAGTAGATTACGAATTATTTTCCTTAAGGCTCCGCTTTATTGTGTTACTAGCACCCAGCGTTGCCTGTGCTTTGTTCTGCTTAGGAATGGAAATAGTACAAGGGAGCAATTTTGTGACATAACATATAGACAGTGACTTTTCTCTTATTTTGAAAGTCAATTTTGCAAAAAATCATAATTATTGGAATAAAACTATAAATTACGTACTCCTTTATATGATCACGGAATGAAAGTATAACGCTTCCTTTAGACATTAGACCATTTCATAAAGGAATTTACTTATCAAATCATAATGATAAACAGAGGAGGTAAAACTGTGTTCACTGAGACGGAATTATAATAAAAACCGTAGCAATAAATTTCCTCAATTGAACTTACGAAATTTGACGCCATAAAAAATATATACGAGTACAGTTGATACGATACTATGACCATCCATAGAGTTCGACTATTGTCGGCAGTCGACGTCAACAGAACCAAATTTGACAAATTCACTATTTAAGGACCGACACCAAATCAATGCAGCAAAGCCAACACTCCCCAACTCCCCTCGATAATAAAACGTATCAACTTGAATGTATTTTTATCTTAGTTGCACCCTAGATCTGTGAAGAAAATGCAGTGATGCACCCTCTTCCCCTCCCCTCAAGACGACATTTTGTTTGTGTGCTAAATCTCTTCCTATCTCATAAATATCTTTTAGCTTTTACAATTTTACATTTATCGGAATGTATTCGGAACCTTTTTCATTTTTCAAGCTTTTCTGAAAACAGTCAGCAGTTTGCTTAACTTGATATCTCTGGAATATTTTAAATCCAGGCGATGTGTCTCTGTACATGAACACAAATTTATTTTAAAGCTTAAAGTTCAGTATTCTCGTGAAACATTTAATACCAATAAGTGCAGTAGTTGGAGATCTGCAATATATACTAAGTACCTTTCATTATGTTTAATTGCAACAGTGGCCAGAACGTATAAATCGTTCTTAGCAACGCTTTGTAGTCTACTAAATCAAGCAGAAGATTGTCTGTTATTTATTCACTGCTATAGTTTTTTGATGTCAAAGTAGTATTGCTTTCTTGCGACGAATATACGTATAAAAATAAGTTTCTTTGTTTGTCCCTTCAACGTGAAATATTATTTAATATCTTTAAACATTCTTCTCACACTATAACCAATGTACTGTTTGTTTTAAAAAAAAGAAATAATAAAATATGTATAAAACCTTCAAACTGCTTCGACTCGCAGCAAGAACTTAAGTCTATGTTACCTGTTTGTATCTGCCGACTTTCTTTTGTTGTTTGGTTTTTAATGTTACCACTGACAACCCTGGCAAAACCAAAAACAAATATTTTTAATGTGAAGTTTCTATGTTAGTTGTAAATTTCTAAATTTAAGTCACAGTTGTAAATATGTATGTCAAAAAGTCACTAGTAGTGTGTTAATCTCTAACTTTAAATCACAGTTATAAATATGTTTGTTATTAAGTCACTAGTTTTATGTCTTAGATGAAAGCCACTAGTTAGAATCTTAGTTATAAGCGACTTATATCAATTGAATTTTATATTTATTTTTACAGCACCATTGAGGTAAGTTTTCACAAAAAAGCCGCTACATAAATCAGCCAAATGTTATTATTATAAATGTTTAATAATATGTCATATATTTTCAGTTCCAGTGCAGAGGATGAGTACAACGCGTTTTGGCACACCTTTCGAATAGTGGGCTTCTGTCTAACATTCATGAATAGCTGTGTCAACCCTCTGGCGCTGTACTGCGTTAGTGGGACTTATCGACAGCACTTCAACAGGTGAGTCAATCAATCAAGCCAACCAATCAATTTAACCAAACAATCAGTCAAGCCAACCAACCAATTAAACCAAACAATCAACCAAGCCAACCAAACAATCAACCAAGCCAAAAAAACAATCAACCAAGCCAACCAAACAATCAACCAAGCCAACCAAACAATCAACCAAGCCAAAAAACAATCAACCAAGCAAACCAACCAATTAAAGCAAACAATCAACCAAGCCAACCAACCAATTAAACCAAACGATCAACGAAACCAACCAAACAATCAACCAAGCCAACCAACCAATTAAACTAAACAATCAACCAAGCCAACCGATCAACTAGCTGATCTCGGAAAATAAATTTAGTACAATCATTTTTTTTATTTTGCGGCAATACGTGGTAAACTAGCGCAGACCCGTGAAAATCGCAGAATATTAAGTAGGTTTTGTGAAGCGGGCATGGATGCCACCACCCCGGGAACCTTTTATTGCATAACTAACATCCTTGCCATTGTTCACATCAAGAGGTTCGCTACGTTTGGTGACTTAGCAGGAGTGCTCGGTTTCATTAACAGGTTTGTCTAGGTCTTGGTCACGAATGCGCTTGCCAACCTACTGTGTGACGGGCCGGATCGGGAGAGACTGACTGAGGGAGACCCATCGCCTTGCACCGCAGTAGGAGGGATGGATTCATACGTCCGTCACTCCTGGACATATTAACCAACAGATTCCTGCCCACCCCTCATCCCTTTTTCCTTCCCAGAACTTTTTTTTCTTTCCTTCCTTTCCCCAAAAAGACCCTTAACACAGCATCACAAAGATGACTCAAGCCCTGATGGATTTTTTTTCCTTAGGTTGTCCTGTGTATTGTAAAAAAAAATCGAAAGTATTTATTAAAAATACATATAAAGAAATTTCCCTTTCGAATGTTTGTAAACTTGTAAAACAACGACATTTAAAGCTTCTGTCAAATATTTAAACAATAAAATACACATTCTCACAACTCATTACTCAAGAAAACAATTTCAAATCACGCACCCATGCACCGACAAAGATAATGAATACCAAATATAAATAAAAATATTTATGAAAGATTGGCATTATTTCAATTTAAATCCCGCAGGATCTCGCGATAATCTCGGACTTGCAAACCCTACTTACCTCCTAGACCTTAGAAACTCCATGTATTTTTAGCAAACAGATTTGTGTTAATCAGGGGATCTCTCTAGAGACTATAGCTTTAGTTAGTAGCAATTTAGGCAAAGACAAACCCCTCCTGCCTGTATTTAAAATATGTTTTGTGCAAGGAAGCGGAAAATTTATCCTCAAAACAAGTATAAAAGAAAATCTGGAAAATCCTGCTGTATTTTGCAGTCATTGTCTTTAAACAAAACAATGAAGGACAGTTTTTAAAAAGGCAGAAAAATACATCAATAATCCTTTTAAAGGATTTCTCTAGTAGAGTAAATTCGTCGAAGTACGTCGAGTTTCCATAGTAGATTTTCTTTGACGTTGTTTATGTTTAAAACTTTAAACAAAGATAAAATATAATATATTTTAAAGCTTTCAGAGGGCTTTGCAGAGGGGCTCTCAAAACCCTCGACTCCGTGCAGAAACGGGCGGTCCGCTTGATAGATTCTCCCGTCTTAACAGACTGATAGCAATCTTTAGACCACAGGCGTCGGGTGGGAATGTTATCCTTGTTCTACCGGTATTTCAATGGAAGATGCTCCGAGGAACTAGCGTCATTGATCCCCTCGGCACCGGTGCATAGTCGGGAAACAAGCCAAACGCGCGCCCAACATATGTACAAGGTTGACATTTGTCATCATGAGAACGGGACGCTTCTACGACTCGTTCTTGTGTTCCACAGCTCGGCTGTGGAATGATTTGCCGGCCTCTGTGTTTCCTCCTTCCTACAACGTGGGTATCTTCAAGACCCACGTTCACTCCTTCCTCTCCTCAAAAAGACCCTCCTCACGGCATCTTCAAAAATGACATAGGCCCTGAGGGAAATTATTTTCCTCAGGGCCTCCCGTGTGGAGTTAATGTAAAAAAAAATACATTTCAAATATAAAAAAGTGTATAATAACAATAATTTTGAGATAAATTTACAAAAGTGACTAACTTCCAAACATTATATTTCATGAAAAATAAATGACGTGGATAAAGTAAACTTGTTAACGCTTTGGTATACGTACCATTCTAAATTTTATTAATCTACGGGCGAACGATTTTTTCCTGTATTTTTCATAATTGAAAACCTGTGTGACTCGCGGCGTACTACATGTTTTACTGTGCGAAGAATTAACGAACCATCCTTTTGTTCATCGAACGAGATCGGTTGATGGAACATCAATTATTGGTTGGAATACATGAGAGCGGGTGGTGGAATACCAGTCAACAACAACTGTCTTTTATTCATCAACTTTCTTACCTAAAATTAAGCTTATTATTACTTGCTTTGTTAAAGCTTTGCTTAACTTTGAAAGTATTTGCGCCTGGTATAGAAGAAGGTTTTTATTTTTTCTCATTTATGACAAAGATACGGTCATCATCACCATGAGATCAAAGCACTGGTCTCAGAGAAGAAGAAAGCATGGTTATGTCCGATAGCGACTGGTAGTGCTTCTAGCCAAGAGAGAGATCGAGCGAAAGAAGTGTATAAGAGATGCAAGAAAAGAGTAAGTCTTGGAGTGAAAGAACGATAAAACGAAAGAACAAAAGAACAAAAGAACGAAAGAACGAAAGAACGAAAGAACGAAAAAACGAAAGAACGAAAGAACGAAAGAACGAAAGAACAAAAGAACGAAAGAACGAAAGAACGAAAGAACGAAAGAACGAAAGAACGAAAGAACGAAAGAACGAAAGAACGAAAGAACGAAAGAACGAAAGAACGAAAGAACGAAAGAACGAAGGAACAAAAAAACGAAAAAACGAAAAAACGAAAGAACGAAAGAACGAAAGAACGAAAGAACGAAAGAACGAATGAACCGACGAACGTAAGAACGAAAGAACGAAAGAACGAAAGAACGAAAGAACGAAAGAACGAAAGAACGAAAGAACGAAAGAACGAAAGAACGAAAGAACGAAAGAACGAAAGAACGAAAGAACGAAAGAACGAAAGAACGAAAGAACGAAAGAACGAAAGAACGAAAGAACGAAAGAAATTCCATGGGGGAATGTGGTTTACGATGGTAACAAAAGGGTTGGTCGCTCCTTGTTTTGCCAAGGCATCAGCAATATTACCCATGACGCCAACATGCCCAGGAATCCAAATACATCGCCTTGCGGTAAACCCTTCCAAACAGACCTACTTTGAGTAGTAAAATCTGTAGCTCAATAAAAAAAATTCTATCTAGAAATAGATTAATAATAGATTGGACAAACATGGCGCGAAGGCCAAGGCCTAGAAGTTTTTTTTCAGGATTGGGATGGAAACATTGTCAAAGGCTGCAATACAGTTGTGAATGGTGAATACTTGGAGCAGGTGGATGAGTTTGTGTATTTGGGAAGTATGTTTACGAGAGATGGGAAGGCTGATAAGGACATTAAAAGAAGGGTGAATGCAGGTAACTCCATTAATGGTGGACTGGCGCCAACAAAAAGCTGTATATGTGTATGTATTATATTTATTCATGTTACACTGTAATATAAAAAAAAAAATGTGTGGCGGATAGGTTTGTTTTCCTTATTAATAAAAAATTAACCTAATTTTTTAACTGTTAATTCATGGTGGAATTCCATTGTATTAGATATGAAATTAAACAATTTTTTTCACTTTGTTCCACTTGTTTATTTACACCAGGGCCGGTTTCGTCCTACTACGGACCAGTCTGAAAATGTCCGTAGTAGGACGAAACCGGTCCTGGTGTAAATAAACAAGTGGAACAAAGTGAAAAAAATTGTTTAATTTCACATCTAAAAAATTAACCCTTTAAGTCCTAAAAATAAGAAAAATTAAATTAGAAAAAAATCCGAATTAGTTTTTGAGGTTTTATACAACATAAAATATCGTCTATATATGGAAACAAAAGTGCGTTGTGGAATAAGTTAAAATTAATGATTTTTAGAATAGTTGTTAATTCCAAAGAATAAAATAATTATCGTTGTTTCAGCAAATATTTGAATACAAATTATTTTCATGTTTCAGAACCAAAGGTTCTTTCATCAAGATGCAAAGCATTCTGAAAATAAGGAAGTTGAGTCCTTTTTTTTCTTTTTTTTTATCAATGTTCACAGGCAAACTTAAATAACAGTATTTTTTTTTTTTTTTTAAAGTTCGTTTTCATAATTAAATTAACTCTACAAGTTTGAATTTTATTAAGCCCGCGAAAACGGCGGCAAGTGCATAATACCGTGCTGGCAGAGTTCGTGACGTAACCCGGCCCTTGCGTGTGTGAAATATAAGGGAAAATATTTACAAAAACTTTGACGACATTTCTAAGTTTGATTAACTGCTCGAGAAATGTAATAACTAATAACACTCTCTTCTAATCTGGGCTGACGTTAATCACAAAGGTTGTTAAATCCTCTTAACGAATACAAAAAAAAACAAAAGAGATTAATCGGGCTTTAACAAAGAGTACGGTAACATGTTAACTAAATAAACAATGGAAACGAATATTCAAACAAAATACTGTTTGATGAAATTGAACAAGGGTGGAATGGGGTGCCTTTTAACGCTTGAACATGACCTTCTGAGCGATCTACTATCGTGTCTAAAAATACAAATTTTTGATCTTTGCAAACAAACATACCGGCATGCGATTCAACTAATGGGTGGTGGGTTGATTTAAAACTTGTTTCAATAAGACTTTTGTTTGAGGGAAGAAATTGGAGTCGTTCGCAAATACACTTTCACAGACATTATCAGAACTTTTGTCCTTGGGAATGAAACTGTCTGCAAGAATTTAGTATGAGCTGGAGGAGAGATCTTAGAGAGTGGACTGACTAAGCATTATGGGACGGCCAGAAAATTGAAAATAAATTTTATTAAATCAAAAATAAAATATTGCGATCCGTTAAAATACATACAGATTTTTTTTAATTTCTAGCCTTTGGAAGAAGATTTTCCTTGATAAGGAGGAAATGTGTTCCTCCGTTAAAAGAGGGAGGTATCGATTGAGTCGGATACGCCATGCGTGTTGCTCGGAATGATATCACTCGATCATGATTGTGATGAGATGTGTATTTACAATATTTACAGATGTAGAGTATTTACAAACGTAGTAAGATTATTCCGAGACTGCGCGGAATTGATGGAGTGTTGATGCGCGGCCGGTTGACTTGAAGACTGAAAGATTGTGTTGGCTAGCTACAGTCCGCTTACATAGCCCGGCCTGGCAGGTACTTGAACGGTAGGCAAAACTGCGCACACGCTCGAAGCTTGCATTGCGTATTGCAGATCCCAGCCCTTTCCAGAAGGTAGTCAATAATAATGCGCCGGTTGTCTGCACAGGTAGGTGTAACGGTGTCATGGTACGTGACGGTCGCGCAGTGCTAATCAGTGCGATATAGGCAGGTCGCTTTTGAAAAATGACGGGTATGAAATAAAGAAAAAAATAAATGTACATCAATGATTTTTTTATTGTCACTTCCGAAAATCATAAAATTTTGAAAAAAAAATGCTTGAAAAATTTCACTACCAACGGAAGAACGGTGGCATAAATTAGTTATTTTAAGGTTTTAAAAAAAATTGAGTGATGTGTACTCACATCACACATCACAACCTAAATTTTATTTGTTTAAAAAAGAGGCCTTCCCTTTCCATTTACCGATCTGCCTGCATTTAAAATGGAACATGTTTCAATCAATAAGATCGTGCCATAAAAAAAATTACCCATTTTCAATATATTTTGATAAAATTAAGAAGAGAACATCTGAAGCCTTTTCTTAGCATGCAGTAATTTCAAATAAACTAAAAATATGCAATAATTAATTCTTCGAAAAGGGGGTTAATGTCAGTTTTTCAAACTTCAAGGGGCCTAGGTACTTAGATTTTTTTTTTTTTTTCAGATTTTTTATTTATTTTAAGAACAGCGATTTTCTATGTGTATTATTGGCCCCCAAATTATTTTTCACAATCAAAAGATTCTTTGAGATTCGGAAGATAACCCAATTATATATCGGAAGATTCGCCATTTTATAAGCAAGCCACATAAAAATAAGTTATAATAAAATTTATAAGCAATTAAAAACATATCGTTTTGTATGATATACGTGCTCACATTCAGTTTTATACGATATTCCTAATATCCACTTATTTTTTACATTATTGTCTACAAATAAAATGCTCGAAGGTTGAAATAAAACATTTTTGAATTCCAAATCCATTACTTATTCTCCAAGCAAAATAATGAACAGTCAAACAAGTAAATAACATCTCAAAATGTTTACGAAGTTTCCATCGATTAACAAAGTTGGTAAGAGTTCGAAGTTGAACTAAAAAAAATACTTTTCAATAATACTCGTGGCAGACACAAATTAGTGGTAAGCTGAAAAAAATGGAAGTATATAGGTACATGTTGTATTGCATATATGTATTTATTTATTTTTATGCATACATATTTATTAATTAGTTATACATTTATATCATAACACAGATTACAGAAATGTCAACGTATATTAAGTGCCTGCGTAAACCTCATACATTTTTTTTATTAGCTCCACACAATGAACCTTGAAAAACAAATCCCTCGTGGCCTATGTAATATTGGGGATGCTGTGTGGAGTGTCTTTTTAGGTAAAGGCAGGAGAGGAAGATCTGAGCAGGAAAAAGGTGTGATGGGTGGGCTTGGGATCAATGTGTCCAGAAGTGACAAAAAGGTAGGTGCAGCGAAGCGCCGGGCAGTGCCAATTAGTGCCCGTAGATATCTATAGGTAGGTCCTGCCATGCAAGTAGGTAGCTAATGTAGTGCAAGTTACTGGATAGTTCGCCACACATGTATTTAATTCAAGATTTGATTTATAATTAAATATCTGCACTTTAGACCCTAAAGATACAAAAAACAGCTTTTATTCTAAAAACATTTTTTTACGTTAAGATCTATATTATATATTGTGACGCAAAATAAAAGGACATATCAGTGGGCGTTGTGAATGAATTTGAGTGAACTTTTTTCGTTCACGAACAACGTAATTTTTTATGTAACTTTTAATTTGAAAATCATAAAAACTGATTACCTACATGAACCTACATGATGTGCAAAATATCAAATCGCTTTGAGAATTGTTCCAGAATTTTTTAAACTTTAAATGGTTCTCCAAGAAAGTTTGATGTTTGTAGATGCAATATTATGTGTACGTAGGACGCATGTCTTTATATATCTACCGAAAGTGCTACTTTATTTTCACGTTTATGGAAATCCGATGAATATTGTGCGGCTTGAGCAGAAATTCCTTGTGAATTTCCATTAAAATGCCATTGGGCACGTTACATTATATTTGAAATTCTAAAGCAGACAACATTTAATGGCGAAACAAAGTGTGCTAAAATTGGAATATTTAGGGATTATTGACTGTTTTTCTACGACACAAAGGTAAAGGTGAAGTTCAATTTAACATTAACACCATAACAATCGATTTTTATATTGACTGCTTTTTAGATCTTCACGGTTAAAAGTTGAGTGAAATCCACATTACGTAACACGGCAAAACTCAATAGTTTATGGTATCTGATACTTGGCGGTTAAACCAAAAATAAAAGCAGAAAACCACCTTAATTTCACTACATAATTATTTTTCTGTATATTGTTCTGTAACATGTTTCATTTAGATTTATTAATGTTAGATTTTCTTCAATTTAAATTACATCGATCGGTATTTATAAGTTCTTCAAAAGTTATTAAACAGTTATTCCGAAAAAAATTAATGTTCAGTTTATTTGTTACATGTCCCATGTAAATATAATCGAATATGTTTATCCGAGACAGTCCAGGTTACAAATAAATTCGATAGAATTTTGTATAAATCAATTTATAAAGATAGCTGCCAAAAATATGAGCAAAAAATATTGTTAATTCTGAATTCGAAATATGAGATCGGCAAAAATAACGTAAAATGAATAGGTCACAATGATTGAGTTGGTTAAGGTCTCCCGGTAAGACAAGTCATCCTGACTTCGGTTCCCAGTTGTGACTGTTACCTTTTTATTTTTCTGGGTCTTGTTGTGTTTCATTTATATTTATTAGAATAATCTATATATCTTCAATGATTTTTTTACATTGATGGGGTCAAAAGTTATTCCAATAAAATTGATATAAATAACATTTGGAAATGAAAAATAAATCTACTTATGTTGATTACGTATGTATAATGTATGTTTTTCTCGTTCACAAAAAAAAACTATTTGATGTGAGTATTTAATAACGTAAATTTTCCGGGAAAACACACATTTTGACAGCAAACAATATTTCTACGATATTCTTTGAAGTTTCAATATTAAAACTTCTATTATAAAAAGAAAAGCTTCCTACACTCTAACAGGGCTTTCAAGTGATTATCGAAAACACTGAAAAAATACACTGATAATCTGATGTGGACATGTCCAGAAGTAAGGCAAAAATTTACTTATTTGTGAGAAAATTATCAAACTCTTCAATAATTCCAGTGTTCCATTATTTCTTCTGATGAACAATAAGTTCTCAAATGATCAGAAATTTCAATGATACTCGATTTGTCTGGTTATGTGTTTATTATCGTCTTATCTGCAATGAAAAATTAACTGTACTTAACATCCGTTCTATTGGAGGCTATGTAAATCTGGGCACCTTCACTGAACTAACTAACTAACTAATTGTAACTCTTGCATATACTACAAATATACTGACGTCTATCGAGACACCTCAAGTTCATTACATGTAACTACCGATACTAACGACATCTGTTGAAAGACATTGAAACTACATACATGATCATAATATATCCTATAATAATGATCTAAATTCTTTATTGGACATGTAATCAATGCATTGTTCTATTTGGTTTTCAGAGTCAAAATGTCTTATCTTTATGGACAGTATCCGATTTTCTTATATCGGGGAAAACCATAATTTTAGAAATAATCTGTTCGTTGATCGAAAAAATATTTAAAATCTGTCAAACCAAAAAGCAAAAACAAAGCTTTAAAACCCGTCTATCTAATGTCACAATTTACATTAAATCACGCCCTGGAGACATTGTGGTAATAAGCTGGGTCATTTTGAGAATTTATGTCCAATATTAAATTCAAAAATAGCCCAAACTTTATATGTGGGGTTAACATTAATAATTTAGAGATTTAGTTAATATAAATATTAATTTATCAGTAGTCTTTGTCACAACTGTAAATCCTTGTTCGTAAATCAAGTATCAAATTTAGTGTTGATTTGTTCGACCATATTAAGCAAAGTATAGAACGTTACACAGGTTTTAATAAATCGCTCAAGTATTGTACGTTTTTGTAACGCAAAATATTTCAATTTCTGTCTTTAAAAAAACCAAACGATGGCTTAATTTCGACGATGTTTTTTTCATTTTTAAATGCATAAATTTAATTTAACATTCGAATTTTTTTTCTGGAAACATGTTCTGGTATAAAATTTCCATGATATACTCGTTGAAATTCCATTTTTCTACCAACAGTATCAATTTCTGTTGGTATGTTACGGATATAACGCTTCGCTAACACAATAATATTTCAGACTATAATTGGTACAAACGTAGGTATGATGCTAAAACGGATTCATTTATATAAATTGCATTATTAGCAAGTCATGTATGAAAAAATCGCGAACAATGGCGCAACGTATATATGTGTAAATCTCCTCCCCCTAGCACTAATAATAATAGATAACATTTTTCGTGCTCGTCACAAATTATAATTACACTAGCGCAGATCCGTGAAAAATCACGGGATATTATAATTGTTAAATTTGTGAAGCTGAAAGTATTTTTTAAATATTTGTCTCAGATTCGCATTTCTATCCAAAAACAAAAATATTGGCATTTTCGATACAATATAATATACATAAGTAGGTACTCAGTTTTAAATTATATAGAATTATATTATATATATATGTGTGTGTATTTTTTCCAAATAATTGATTTCAAATAAATGCACAAAATATATTCAAATAAATGCACAAAATTATAAATGCACAAAAAACAAAATTAATGCACATAAAATCGCCTCATGCCAGATATACAATCGCACCTTCAATAGTATCGCATAACTTTGACTGCATACATAATAATTGTATACAACCCTGTGCCTGTGGAAGTATTGACCTTGTCAAAGAGTATGTCTACTTAGGGGTTACGGTGGATTGTAATATGAAATGGGATATACATATTGTTAAGCTATGTAAGCGCCTTCGAGCGATCGTAGGCAAACTGTATAAACTTAAATATTATGTGCCCATCAAAACAATGAAATTAATATATTTATCCCTGGCTGAATCTAATGTGAGATATGGTATAACTTCTTGGGGGCACTCATGTAAGACAAACATCCAACATGTACAGTAAGGTGGGTCATTTTAAAAAAAGTGTTAATTTCAAACTCTAAGAGCGATAAAAGGGTGCCAAATGGGTTCAAAACGACGTGTTTAAATTTTTTTAATTTTCTGAAACGATCTTCTTCCTCCGGATTCACTTCAAAGTTTTGAAAATTTTGAATTTTAGGGGTTTTTTCTAGTGTGTATAAAAGTGACTGAGAATCTTTTTAACCACATTTTTTGTGATCTTCCATAGCAAATGTAGTACATATTTACGAAATCATTTACAGAAAGTCCCGGTTTTGATTATTGGGGGCGTGAGGTGAGGGCGGGGGGAGCACCGATTGCACTAATACCGGAGAAAAAATGGAGGAATTCCGTCCCAAAAGTAAAGTGCTGTTTGATATTTCGTCTCGCAAATGCAATGATTTCAGTAAATGTGACTGTCCTAGAGATCAAAAATTACCTGTTAATGAATAGAGTTTCATTACTGACTAACGTACTACACCAAAAATGATAATAGGAAACGTGGATATCGCTTCAACAAAACAGATGAAAACTATGTTGAAAGGAAAACTTTTGAAGCAAAAATCCTTGTGCCTGTCTAAAAAGCAAAGCACAGGTGAGCCAACTACCTCTCTACTCGATATTTCCACGACTTCTGCATCAAATGAATCCGATTGTAAAGATGTTTTTAAACCTAATGTTGTACCTCAAATGCTTCAGAAGCAGGCTGCGGCTAATACTGATCATTCCACACTGTCTAAAACTTGTGATAGATATGGTGTGTCGGATAAGGCAGCGGCAGCTATTGCCTCAGCAGTTCTGTATGACATCAAGTCTAATATTCACAAAGCACTCTTCTTAGGGTGAATTGCCTATTCCATAAAAAAAAAGTCTAATATTCCAGTTATTGACAAAAGTAAACTTCGCAGAGAACGAAAGAAAACCAGAGGAAATATTAAGGGCACAACACTTACTTTTATAAAAACCCTTAATATATATTTTGATGACCGGAAAGATAAAACATTAATTATCAGGGAAAGGGAGGGGATGCAATACTGAGAATGACGCATTGAAGAGCATATTTCATTGATAAAAGAGCCAGACTCAATATATTTAGGTTCTATTGCACCAAACTCTGGCACGTCGAAAGTTATAAACCATTGCAATGGATAATTTGCTTGCTTCACATGAACCAGTTACCATTTCGGCATTTGTTCGCACATCTTGGCGGTAAGACATCTGGACCTCAAACATATTCAGGCACAATAGGACTAGCTTTGGAAAACTGTGAAAAAAAGCCGATGATTCATTTTCAGAAAATTGACGGAGAGTTGCATGAATTATTTACTGAAGACGTGGATACAGATCAGTTATATTTGTATAAAATAGTATCTGCAGTTACGGTGGGGGAATTACCTAAAGATTTATGCCACAAATATCCTGGAAAAATGTCTCATGCCAAATAGCTTACGCGTGCTAACCTAATTCTCCGTCTTTATGTTTCAACGGAAGCTCCTTCAGAGAATCTTATTATTTTAGAAACGTATGTTGTTAAAGTTTATGTTCCGGCTTGGTTCAGCATTAAAACTCATCCCACCTGTAAAGATAGAGCACGTCACCTGTGGTAGTTAACCTCAGCGCCTTACTTATCAGCTGAACTAAAAACTATAATTGATCCAGTTATAGAAAGAAACAATTACTTCGCACACCCCGAAAATTTATTGCTTGCAATGTTGACTGACCCTCACAAGCATGTCCGAGAATTAGCTGCGCGTCGTGTTCTAAAAGCACGCAGTAAGAAACTAAGTAAAACAGGGCTGTTCCAACTTCCAAACATAAAGCTCGATGCATCATATTATTTGGAAGCAAAATGTAACCGAATCCCTAATACTGAAGAATATATATCGGATGAAAATCTTCAATTATTTGTAGTTCAAGGGGGAGAAGGTAGATTGTCTCTTCTGTGTCTGCCATGTCATACTCAAGCAGTTGAAAGAGGTGTAACGACTGTTATTGAAGCTTTGACTACTTTATGTACGAAGTCTGCAAGAGGAGGTCTTATTAAGGTGAAGATTGAGTCTCGCAAAATAATGCTGAAATTTGAGAGTAAGAAGGATTTTTCTGGTAATTGAATACACTACCTTGAGATAATTTGAATTATATTCATATATGTTTTTAAGAAATAATTCGAAACATTCCCTCTATTTTGCGTTTTATTGAAAAATAGTTCATTTTTACTTGTTTATATAACATTTTTTGAAGATTTAACAAGGGTAGGTTTTTCTCTAAAATGTGAAATTTCAAAGTCAATCCGGAGGAAGAAGATGATATCCAAATATTATTAAAAAAAATATGTGATTTTTCATCTTCATTTAACACCCTTTTATCACTATTAGACAAATCAAAACAAGAAAAAAAAATTCCCCATACATTCGTGACCCACCTTAATGTACAGTCAATTCAAAACGCCATGGTCAAATTACTTGTCAGCAAAGCAGTGTATGACCAGCGGCAAAATATCACAATAATGTATAAATCCATAAATGTTTTACCTATTAGAGCTCTTTTTTGGCATAAAATTTGTATGCAACATATCTTAGATAGCCCATACAAAACAATGGTGGATCACGTGTACAATACTAGGCTTACACAAAATGAAGGGTTGATAGTACCTAGATTTTCTAATAAACATGGCCAGAGAACTTTTGAATACATTGTACCACTTATATTTAATATGCTGCCATATGATTTGAAAAAATGTTACTCGACACCTAAATTTGCGCTATTGTTAAAAACATGGCTATTGGAATCAGATTTTCTGTATTGAATGACTGTTCCTCTTGCACTTTAAAATTTTTTAGACTTAGTATTCTATTATTTTTTATACTTATTTATGTATTTATTATGTATTTTATTAAATTGCAATTTTTTTCTTATTGTATTATAATTGAGACATTTAAATTGTACAATGTTTTGTTCACACTGTTTTCCTGCAGACAAGCTACTTGCAGTAGCTTTGCAGGTATATTGTTAACATGAAAAAAAAAATCTGTTTTTCTGTAATCTTTCTTGCTTTTATGTACACTCTTGTAATTAAATTTATTATTATCGTAACTTACCATTTACACCAGTGGTCACCAACTTATTTGAGAAAAGGGCCGGATTATTTTTTTTGATAACCTGTGGGGTCGGATGAAAAATAAATCCTTATGCCGATCAGAATCCAACTAGAATTAATTATTTAATGAAAATTCAAAGGTTTTCTAATTTGTTTCTTTTCCAGAAATTCACTTAAGTTAACCGATATATCCAATATTTGAGCCAATCATATTTTTAGCACCACCCGTTGTAACCACTGATAATATTGTCCAGATAAGTTTTTAGTCATGAATAGTTTCTGATACACATTAAAATATGTTTTCACCGGTAGTTCTATCTTTCAAACTTTTTAGTCATACTAGTTCTTCTGTTACGTCAAACTTTTCGATATACTCGTAAATTAACAATTTCATCTTCATTCTCATCCAGAGCAATCTGAACTTTTCTTCGGGCTGCTTCTTCACATCAGTGAATGAATTTTAATCGAAATTTTGAAAACAACCTCAAATGGGGAAATCACAGTTAATCACTATTATATTCCAATTCAAGCTATCATGATAAACAAGCGATGTGTACAATGCAAACATTGATTTGCAACTAAATATTTTCAATTCGGACTATTTTTACCTGAACTACACTTTTTTTATCTTGCCTGCACTATGTTCTTAAAATTTCAACAAATTAATGAAAGTGTCTGGGGAATTTTCGAGTGACGAACATATCTGGTCGTCTTCAACACCGAATTCTCCGAAAACACCGAAACTCTGGTTATCTCAAATACCCTTTTTTTACGGTCAGCTGCCTTTTTAATTCACAACCAAATGATAAAATTCTATAAAATTAATATATCTCATATCTTCATTAATTTTTGGAGGGCTGGATGAAAATCTTAATCGGGCGTATGTTGGTGACCACTGATTTACACAAAGAATATTTATTTCTTCAAATATGTATTTATTTATTTTATATTTCGCGGCCTGCTGTTCTTTTACGTGTTATTATTTTATTAACAAAGTACATCTAAATCAGCATTAGAAGCAATTCACACAAAAGCAAAAAATAAAATTAAAAAGCAAAGTACATCTAAATAAGCATTACAAACGATTAAATAAAAGCAAAAAATAAAATTATAAAGCAGAATCTAAAGCAAAATCCAAAACAAAATCATAAACAAAATCAACAACAAAACCTTAAACAAAATCAAATACGAGTTAGATAAAAGCAGGATACCCTACCATGCAAGATAGAGAAACAACAGAGTAAAATTCCTAGATTAAAGGGGGTTCTCACCATCCTCCCAATAGCTAATCTACACTAATAACGAATATTTTCGATTTTCGATTTACGGCTTATTTATTTATTAAGTTGGAGTTTATAATTCGGTACTCGAACCTATGAATAGTGGCTATATATTGGATAAGTTGGCTGAGTTTTATTTTATTTTTATTCTTAATAATATTCGTTATTAGTATGGATAAGCTATGGATGGTGAGAAAAACTTTTTTCCGATATACACCTTTCATCACCACACCATTCATCATATTGAGACGAATGGTGTGGTCGCCTATTATTAGAAAAATCATTATAACCATGTATAAATGTAAATTACTGTAATAATTATGCGGTGTATTTTGTTGGCGAGCCAATAAATAAATTAAAAATAATGTTAATAATAAATTTAAAAAGTTTGATATACTCGTAAATTAACAATTACATCTTCATTCTCATCCAGAGCAATCTTTTGATTTTATTGTAATCAAAATATTGTAATTTATAAAGTCGAGAAACTTTTCTACATATTTGGTGAATACTAAACTTAATCGCTTGTCTGATATGAATAACACTTATAAATTAAGAAAATTAATAAAACGTTCATTGAACATGGATAATTTTACGCATTAAGCAGGAATATTTCATACAATTTCATTCATCCACGCACCAAGGTAGCCATCCACCGACAACCGAAATTGGCAGGAATGTGTAAGTTTAATTATAATAAATAACTAAAAATGTTCATTTAAAATAAAACAATAAGTTGGTAAACAGTTTGACGGTGCAGGGCTCTTGACTAAAGAACAGGAGGTCGCGGGTTCAAATCCCGGCGTGCACAGAAAAATTTTATTTAATTGATTTGTGTTTTCACAAATTAATCATTTAAAAAAATTATATAAGGAATATTTGCGGCACGTTCCAGAGTTAAAGATACTCTCAGTATCGCCCTGGTGTAAGATCACCATTCAGAATTGAAACGTTGCTTAAAAATGGCTTTAGCCGTGTTTAGTGACCAGATCTGAATAGCCAGGTACTTCCCCACCTTCCTCGTCCCCATCTCCTTCCTCTCCCCACTCTCCACATACCACTCCCCGCTTACCACTGTTGGGACTCCTGTGAGGTATATACATAAAAAACACCCCGTATATTTTTTTTACTTTATGCCACACAACTTTAAATTTCACACAAAGGATAAACAACCATTTTTTTATGGTAAACAGTTGTTTATCAGTTGTTTAAAATTTCAAAAACTTTTATTAGTAAGGCCTTAAGTGTCTAAGTAGACAATAAAAAAATATTAAAGTGATGATTACTGAAAAATAATTTTAAAAAATGTGTTTGTGCTTATTACGACTTAAAGCGATTATTAAAAATGTCTAATGCCATTCGTGGAAAGTCACGTTTTCTGCTAAAGGTCAAGGTCACTTTTATCGCTGGGTGCAGTTGTTTTTCTGAATGTTGTCGATGATGTAATGAAATAAACCGATAGAAAATCGTCGTTGGTGTGTTTTCTACCCGAAGTAAGGTAATTTTTGCCTTACTTCATGTACTTCATGAAATTGATTTTCTTCACATTTTCGAGTGTTGAAAATCAGAAGATCACATTATCAAACACTCAACCACTTTCTTTGAAACATGAAGTCCCTGGGTATGAGCCAAAGTCTTAGGGGAAAAATATTATTTGTTTAAATAAACCTCAATCACGTTATTATGTAATCATCCCTTGTGATTTAATAACGAGTAGCAGAATAATAATTGATCATAAAAATATACAGTCAAGAGGAAAAGGAAATTTAAAATTCTGACGAAATTCTTATTCGAAACAAAGTGGAACAAATATTGAACTGTCGATGAAAATTTAATATTTCAAACACGTTCACTAGATTCTTCTCTTTGTAGGTTATTTATTAATCTTTTCGCTGGGTTAAGCATTTTAGATAGCAGAAAATATTGTTTCGTGTGTTTTTCTAGATTGTTAGTTCGTTTTTGGTTCTTAGAAGTGTTAAAGGAACAGAGGAAGGTACATATTTCCAATATCAATTAATCGACCACTTACTAATAAAAACTAATAAAACTTGTCAAGTAGAATATAAGATGACAAATTAACATAAATAATTTATTATTATCAACGGTCTCACCTTATCGGCACATACTTCTTACTGGATACATATTTATACACCGCCTCATACGTACTTTTCTGTTTCTCTGACTCTTGAATTAATTAGTAAATATTATTGTTTTTAATCTTCCTTATACTTGTCAAACCAAGGGTCGAGTTTCTACAGAAAGGACCTAAACGTAACATAAAAAATAATTTAAGAATACTTACGAATATTATTTATTGTAGTTATGTGCCTGAAAGACCTTTTCTCGGACCCTCCCTAGGACAATATAATGTATCTCCAAAAAGCTGGTTTTGAGAGAAATTACTTAAAACTTTATAGGACATTTTGTTACTTTCCTCGTAAACTAATAATAGTAACAATTTTAGACTTGGTGAAAGGTTTTATTGATCCTTCATTTATAATGTTGTTAAAAAATATACAAACATATCGTTTGTTATGAAATTCGTCATATATTTGCTTTATCTTTATTTTGAATCATTTCAAATTAATTCTTTGACCAGATTTTAAATTTATACTACTATTGGTTGCGAGAAAAATAACAAAATGTAAAAAAATAATGTAGTCATTCATCTCAAAATTAGCTTTGTCAATATACAGCATATTGACATCCCACGCGACGGGCATGCGGCGTGGATAGTTTCCAATATGTCGTGCGTCAGGCCAACACGTTGTAACTCGAACATCTTGTCTTCCGTAGACAACGGTGTTGTTTTGGCAAAATAGTGTATTTGTGGTGTTTTCCTAGCAGAATGCTGTATTTTAAGTTGTAATGTCATAATAGTAATAGTAATCCCATTACAGAAGTGTTATTTGTGTAGTTATTAGTTATAGCTTTTTACCATTGTCAAATTAATGGGATGCAACTACAATAAAAAAATATACGTAAGTTTACATGATGAAAAAAAAAATTAATGGACGCTATAAAGCCAAAAAGCTGTACTTGTAGGATAGTTTAGTTTAGTTTTTTGAACATGTTTGGAAAAGTAAATTTGCTTAGAAGATTTTATTACTTTGATAACTTTAGGTTTTGGATGCAAATATTACATTCATAAAAAGGCCAATACTACTGACAGCTTCTATATTATAGTCGTATTAGTTGAACTACAATGACTACTGGCCTTATATCACAATATTCTATTTATATATTATTGTAATCTGTTTTCATAATATCGTCTACATTTGTCAAACTGACAAGTTTGTTTTCATGAAAATAAATCACTATAAATTAATAATATTTCAATATTCGTTCGTTATATTCTTCTCCAGTTCGTAGTGTTATTGGGTAGGTAGATACTAAAATATGAGTACGTACAATTCAATTAAGGCTTTTCGTGTTCTGTCTCTCTGAAAATTTTCAACTCTTTGGTTGTCCGAATGTCTATTGCACTCGCCAACTTTCATAAATACCGCAAAATTTCTTAAAGAGATTCTTGAGAAAGAGCCGTCTACGATTTAGAAATAAAAGAATAGTTTTGAAGGGTTTGACCCGGGTCGTTTTTTATTCCAATTAACCTTTAGAAATCGTGGAACCAAAAAAAATATAATTATTCATTTGCAGTAGAAATAATGTCATTTCAACAGCTTATGACAAAAATTAACTTGTTTAAAAAAAGTTTTCATGATGTCAGATTTCTGTTTCTCACCAAGCGTTTTTTTAATCACATTCAAATCATTGTCCTCAGTGAATTTCAAATATTTTTGATGTTTAATTGTGTACTGGACTTGTTTTTATAAATTCTAAATCTAATTAAAAAATTAAATATGTTTGTATTGATTATTCAATGAAAATAATTTTCAAGGTTGTCGAAGTAAGAAGTGAATATGAATCTCATACAGGCAATTGCGTCTCTGTATGAGGGAAGCGTTGCATGTATTAGGGTGAACACTGGTTTTACACGGTAATTTGACATCACGAAAGGTTTTATGCAAAACTGCCGTGTAATGTTATCATAGTTATTCAATCTATCCATGTGTGCAAGATTGGAAAGAGGTGGGATTGGGCGCAAAATTGAGTAATCTGAAAGAATGTTGCCTGATGTGGCCTGTTGCTGTTGACGCGGTGCTGATTTCGCTTAGAATGGAAAATTTTCAATCTCCCATGTCTAGGATGAACGAAGAATGATGATTAATGAAATAAAGTCCAAAGTCACGGTGTTTGAAAAATTGAGTACGAAAACGGTATTAAATGAATTTGTAAATGATGAATACTTGGAGCAGGTGAATGATTTGAAAACTTTGAGTATTTGGAAATTCATTTCCGAGATATATAATATATTTACGAGAGATGGAAAGGCTAAGAGAATAGAGATATCGGAAAGAAGGGTAAATGCGGGTAACTTTATTAATGGAGGATTGAACGTGGTTGGCGCTAACAAGAAATTGTCAAAAGAAGCGAAGCTAGTAGTCGACAAGTGCTGGTACCTAACCTGATGTGCGATAGTGAGGAATGGAACTCGCATACAAAAGGATGAAAATAGACTGATGCTATGGAAATGAGATACCCAAGGTGGGTGTGTGTTAAAGCGTTTGGTGTGTGTTCAAAGTTTTGACAATGATTTTCCTCTTATTTTAAACGACAAGTGTGCAAAATTACATCGAAGTTTCACACAAATTTTTGTGATTGTTCTCTTATTGATACGCTTATTGATATTTCTTGATTTTTGGTGAAAATTCAATTTTTCAAAGATTTTTTTTCTTCTTGCATGTACAATTTTTTTTAAATATTTGTGAATACCGCACAAGAGTCCCAACTTCTCCCGTCTGGAGCCAGTGAGACTATGGGCAAGACCAATTGGGGTATGTTGTGAGGCTGAATGTATTGTGAAGGGGAAGTAACTGACTATTCAGATCTGATCACCAAACACGTCTAAAGCTATTTCAAGCAACGTTTAATATCTGAATGGTGGACTTTAACCAGGGCGATACTAAGAGTACCTTCCACTCTGGAAAGTGACGCAAATATACTACATAATATTGTACGTGTGTGGGTATATGTATGTATACGTATGTAAATATATGTATGTGTATGTATGTATGCATATATATATATATATATATATATATATTTTTTTTTTAATATTAATAATTCAAAAAAGATACATAAATTACAAATACATTTTATACAGTAATTAATTATATAATATATATGTTTGATGTACCCCCATAAAAAAAAGCAGGGCTTGTGTGTATGGGGGGAGGGGGGGAGGGGTGTTATTATATAGTTTTTATGTTTATATTACAATATTACGTAGTACATATATTCATATATGTATAAGAACACATAAACATTTTTAGAATTGTAATAAAAATTTTCACAGAAATTCCTGAAAAATCGATTACCTCTACACATATGCACCATATTTTTAATTTTTAATCTTTTTTTTATTTTAACTACCACTGTTTTCATACCCACATATTATAATGCCCACGCACAGGCTTCGCCTATGTGGGATATTTTGTTGCTCTCTTCATTTACGTTATTATGTATGTACCTACCTGTAAATTGTATGTATCAAAAAATTTTGTCAAAAAAAAAAATTTAATACATATAAAATAAATCAAATTGAATTTACTTTCGCCCGCCAGGGTTTGAACCAGCAACCTCCGGATCCTTACAGGATCCCCGAGAGCCTTACCCCTCGAATACGGAGGCCGTCAAAAATGTGAAACTGTACATCAAAAAAGTGAATTCCGAGCGCATCCTGTGGGATTGAAAACTTTTGGGGATTGCAATCCATTCTCCCCTATAATATCTAGCTGTTGGTTTTTTTTTTAATAGTCATCAATAAGTGTACAATTTTTACTTTAACAGGGCAATGTTATAAACCTCCATGTCGGTCTTTACGATTCCGTTGATGCATTGAATCATATGAGCACGGCAATAAATATCTAGAAAGATATTTATTATAGTCGAACCATTACATATATTCATGGCTGTGAGTCATCATCGAAAGAAACACAAGCGAATAAACCGATCCC
The DNA here is from genome assembly GCA_951813805.1 of Limnephilus auricula. Taxonomy (NCBI): domain Eukaryota; kingdom Metazoa; phylum Arthropoda; class Insecta; order Trichoptera; family Limnephilidae; genus Limnephilus; species Limnephilus auricula. Next base: position 39,621,220 of record OX638388.1, read on the forward strand.
TTTATTTATTGACGAGGTTTATGGGAATGGAAAAAGAGATTATTGGGCTTATTTTTATAGGTCTTAACGTCATTTTTAGACTTGTTCCCATTTATTTGTTACATTTTCCAAGGCAAACTTTTACGATTCTGCAGAAATAGTTATTAGTTATTGCCCTGCGCTAACTGCATTCATACTCTGAACGAATTTTCTGGTGATGGGTGAAGAATGTTTATGGGGTTTTTACATTGGGTACATATTGTAACACGTATTTTACACAAAGATTAGTAATAAACATAGACATATGAATATGTATAGACCTCCACTAAGTGATAAAAGCGTATTATTTCCCCCTCCTTAATTCTGGGTTCCATGGAACCGGCCGGCCTGGCGTATAGGTTCGCGTGAATCTAGAAAATGTGACGTCATCATTCTTGTGCGGACTAGCGTCGAGCACTTATCGGTACATTTTACGAAATAATACGGCAAAAATGGTAACTTGTGCTATTAAAACATGTAAAAATAGAAGTGAAAAAGAGTATAAACCCAATTGTCGTATTATCTTCCATATGCAGGCATTATTTGTCATTATTTTAAGCTTATTCACTTCATATAATATGATCAGTTTTATCACAACGAGCGTAAGCAACCGAAATTCCCGGTCCCGTCGTGTGCACATTGCAGTTTACTGGGATAAGTAAATTATGAAACATTTGTAAAAGTGTCTTAACTAAACACGGTGACAAAATATTCGACTCTCAAAACAGACGAACCTTTCTTCATTTTATATGGATTACACAAGTTTGTTCAAACCGGGCGAACAATTCGCGCTCCCATGTAAAAAGGTCTATTCATTCAAAAGCAGATTTTACTTTTAAGAGCTAAATGGTGATATTATAATGCGTGATGCCTATATACTGTCATATTGAAGTATTAACGAATCACATATTGTTACCGTCAACTCATCCCTCTCCGCCCCGCTACAGTTGGTTATTACTCCTCTCCCTCTAGTCTATGAATAATATGTCTGTAGTAATAAACAACAAGAAAATGCTATTAAGAACAATCTCGAACTAATCTCTAAATTAAATTGGCGTAAATGACGTTTATGGTAAACTATTAATAAGTTGATTTTATTTACAGCATTTTATAAAAACCCAAATAAATCAAAGTTTTATTCATTATAAGAAAGACGAAAAATCCTCTAAAAATGCAAATAAAAAAGGACACACTCATTTTTCTAGAAATATTTCGATAATACAGATAAAAAGACAAAAAACGGAGTGAATTGTCATATTTTGCTCATTTTTGGAGTTTGGTCTGTATCATAATTTGTTTTTAAATGATGTCATTTAAATAGGATGCCTAGTGAGGCGAGTACATACTCTTAAATTGACTTAACTCAAGAGTTCACAATGACCCAGCTCCGAATTTACAATTTTAAAGTTCCTCAAGTGTGTGTATTTTTAAGGTATGTAATAAAAAAGCCTAGTTATTTTTTTAAGGGAATATTAAGCTAAAAATAATAAAAGGTTAACATCCTTTCGATATTTTTATACGAATTTTACAGCGAGGTGTTCAAATGACGGAAGTATATTCTAATTGGCTACGAACTATTGAAACAAATACAATTTTCATGACAGGAAGCGAATTAAAGTGTTCAATGGTTTTCAGTAAAAAAACCCAATGTATTCATACTATTGTTTGCAATGAGATTTATGTGGTGTACAAATTCTAGTATTTGATCAAAAATAACTCTTGGGTCTTTTATTTTAGTTAATATCTCAGTTGTATGTGGTCTACCGTCTATCGCATAAATTAATAGTCTTGTACATTTTTTTCGACAGAAAGTTATTGATTTACATTTGTTAAAATTAAAATTAGATTTTTTTACACAACAATTATGGAGTATATTAAAATTTGATTGAAGCTCTTTGCAATAATTTATATTGGTTATTTTCTTGTCGTTTTTTTATGTCATCAGCAAAAATAAAAAATATAACATTATTGAAGCACGATGTTTAGTCGTTAATAAATAATTAAGGATGAGCAGTTCATATTACCTTCATTGTATCTGTTAATAAATTCCGAAAATTGTTAACAGAAATATTTCCTTCCATTATAATTATTGAAATGAAGAAGAAGAACTAGAATACAACGAAGGAAATAATTTTTAATTGTTTCTCAGAAGCTGTAAGGATATATCTCTTCGAGTGATTCTAGAAGCATTAAATTATAAAATTATTTCGTATTTGATGTGAATATTTAAGAAATTCCGAGCTATCTGTCATGGTTATGGGAGTTTTATTTTTATTTTAGAGTGATTAAAAAAAATAAGCTATACCTACGTGTGCAAAGCAAATCGTCACCTCAGTTCTAACTGACTTTTTTTAAATAACCTTCGAATGCAAAACCATTTATTTTAATTAATTAATTCATTAATATTCGGATAATTTATATAGCGCCGTTTTCGTGAGAAAATCAGCTCAAGGGCGCTGTATAACTTCCTTTATACATTATAACTAAGATTGATAACTGTGACTTAAAACATATAACTAGTGACATAAAACTAAGACTTATAAGTGACTTAAACCTATACATATTTAAATGACCGAGTGGGTATTCTCGTATTATGACTTACAACTATCTTAAAAAGTACATATATTTACGACTACGTGTCAAACTTACTTATATTTAGAAACAAATATTTCTATAATTACTGCCCGTGCTGTCAGGGATGAGTTATGAAAAAATATTACAAAAAAGAAGTTCATGCTTAATAAATTGTTATAACATAAAATGGAGGAAGATAAATCGATGGACTGGAAAATCCCATGGACTGAGTAATGATATACTACATATGTGGCTGTTGAAGATACTGATCGAATGGTTGCTTTCCTAGTATTGATATCGTTTGGAATGCACAGCTCCGATAGGTAGGGTGGCGCCATGTCGTGTAATGCTTTAAAAGCTATCCAGCAGAGTTTGAATTGGATTCTCTCAGGACACTTAAGCCAATGAAGGTTTCGCAGATGTTGTGATATGTGGGAATATTTGAAAACGCCGGTTATCAGCCTTGCTGCAGCTTTCAAAACTGACTGGAGATTGTAAGTGTAAATTTGAAGAAGATCGCAATAGTCGCGTCGTGATATCAACATCTTTGTGGCATTAGTCGGAATATTTCTCCTTACAGATTTGATTTGGTGCAGATGAAAGAAACCTGCGCTTTCTGTTTTGCTAAACTGGGATTTGAGTGAAAGATCGTCATCATCTAGATTTAGAACAAGGAAAGTGACGTTAGAGCCCTGTCCAAATGAGGTGACGAAATATACATGCAGAAATACAATAATCTTTAACTGTATCGGAGGATATTTCACCATCCTCCTCATAGATTATCAATAAGATAAAGTACATTTTCGATTAATTAATCGCGATTTGTGTATTTAAAAAGTCTGAGTTTACTATTCAGTACTTGAACCTTGAAAAGAGGGTACGTATAGGATAATAATAATATTCGTTATCTTATGGATAAGCTATAGGAATGATAGTGAAATACCCCTCAGTTTGTTATCATGTTGTATATAAGTTTTGTTGTATATAAACTTTGTATATTATTTATTCGGTACTCTAACCTAATGAATAGTGACTATATATTGGGTAAGTTGGCCGACTTTTCTAACCACTGCGAGTATTTTATTTTTTATTTTATTCGTAATTCGTAATAATATTCGTTGTAGTATGAACAAGCTATTGGAAGGATGGTGAGAAACCCCCTATTGTAAACCAAATAAAACCTATTAGGGGGTTTCTCACCATCCTACCGTTAGCTTATCTACCCTAATAACGAATATTATTAAAAATAAAAATAAAATACTCGCAGTGGTTAGAAAACTCGGCCAACTTATCCAATATATAGCCACTATTCGTAGGTTCGAGTACCGAATTATAAACTCCAACTTAATAAATAAATAAACCGTAAATCGTAAATCGAAAATATTCGTTATTAGGGTAGATAAGCTATTGGGAGGTTGGTGAGAAACCCCCTTAAACCCATATCAAAATTAGAAATAAAAATGATAGCGAATTACGTGATAAAATTATAATGAATTACTTGATGTTTCCCTCCAAAGTTATGTAAGGAAAACTTCATCAAAATATTTTCCTTTACGCTGATTCGTTGTAAACGATAATAATATTATTACTAAAATGTTGTTTGTTAGTTAGAAGTTTCGTGTGATAAAATTTTCTGATGTAATGCTAAAATTGAGATGATGTTGTTTTAAAACAGGTATCTGCTTTGCTGGATAAGGGGACGCAATGGCACAACAAGGGACTGCAGAGGAACTTCCGTCTCTCTTTCAGTTGCCTTTAAGCATAATGCTACGCCTTTCCGAGGGATGGCGCTAACGGAATTTAAAAGGTGAGGGTCTTCGCTAAATTTTCCATAATTTTCACAATATAATATTAAGATTAAAAGAAAAAGACAGTGGTGACATCTCTTGGATTTATTTCAAAGTTCTGTGAAAAAATGTTCATGAAACAAAAAATATTAATTTTATTGCAGGTTTTCGAAGAAGAAACGAAATTAAAATGATGTTGTCTGAAATACAAAATTGAAAAATCAAAAGCGGTTAATAGTTGGAACTGCAATGCAGTTGACCATAGATAATAGTTTACGCAGCTTTATTATAATTATATATTTTTTTTGTATTAACGGTATTGATTTTCAGTCGTTCTTTTAAAATTGAAATATTTTATTTTTACAGAAAAAAATCTTGGCCAATCGAAATCCAACTCGTAATGTTTATAACTAATTCTTCGATTTTAGACGTGAATAATTATATAACAGTTTATATAAAAAGTTTTGGAGTTCTTTGAACTATAAATTTGCAAATTGTTTACGCTTTAAATAAAAATATTTCATTTATTAAACTTTGTTATATAAGTTCAGTTATAAGAATAGCACGAGATAACTTCTATCTATTATTTTTAATATTTACTCATTTATATTTAAATCAAAACAAGACATAATTTGTGAGGCGGGTATGGATACCGCCGCCCTGGGACCACTTATTGGATAACCAACCAACCCCTGCCGTAGATCACCCCTAGAGGTTTGCCACGTTTGGTGACTTAACAGGGGTGCCAGGCTCATGAAATGAGGTTTTTTCTAGGTCTCTGTGGCAAATGCGTTTGCTCACCTACTGCGTAGCGGATTGAGAGAGACTGGTTGAGGGAGACTTAACCTAGACCTCTCCAACCGAAGTCTCTCGAAACATCGCCTTTGACCACAGTGGAAAGGAATTTATTCATTCGTCATTTCTTTGTTCTTCCCAGAACTTCCTCTTCCTAAAATGACCCTCAACACAGCATCCCCAAAGATGATGTAGGTCTTAAGAATGTTTGTTTCCTCAAGGCCTCTTGTGTGGAGCTTTTGTAAAAATGTCAAAGAAAATTAAATGCCATTTGTCGCAACTGAGGATCGAACCCTGAACCTCTGTCTACTAAACGCTCTAACTACTAAACTGTTAACCTATGGAGCTGTAACTATTTACTACCTGTACCTTAATATTTTTATTTAGCTTGCAAAGGTAATTTCTTTAAAAAAAAAAATTGTATAGTTAATACCTCATAAGAGTCCCAACTGCTCCCGTCTGGAGCCAGTGAAACTATGGCATTCCCAATTGGAGTATGTTATGAGGCTAAAGGTAAGTGGGGAAGGGAAGGAGACGAGGAAGAGGAAGGTGAGGAAGTATCTGGCTATTCAGAACTAGACACTAAACACGGCTAAAGCCATTTCAAGCAACTTTTCAATTCTGAATGGTCTTACACCATTCAAACATCGATATAAAATTATCGGATGTTATGCTTATCGATCCGATATTTTAAAGCTATCGATTCCACCGTGCAAGAGCTCCAGATCAGAATGCAGACTTGTAGAATAATTAGTATATTTATATTTTTATTAAAATAATGTATATTTTCAAAAGGTTTAATGTGTTTTTTTTCCAGGGAACAGTCGGAAAGGGCCACCGTTACTGGGCGCAACGGGCGTTTGGACGAGCAGAAAAGATCCTCGGGAAACATGTGAGGTCCCTCCTTCAGCTGGCAGGAGTATGACTAAAGCTTGGGACACACTCACAGCGTCGGCGGTGTTGTCACACGGCCTGTCAACTGACAACTGACTTTCTAAGTGATACGAAAATACTAGTGATTATCTAAAAACTTTGTGAGAATTCTTAATATATTTGAAGTGATTTCCAAAATAATTTTGACTATTTTTCAAAGTGGAATTTATAGTAATAAGATAAATTAAAATATTTTCACCTAACTTGATATCATAAAGTTTCTTCCCAGGAGTAGGCAGAAAGGATGGATATGGACCAGCACATACTGCTTGCTTCGTTCACATTCAAATATCGTCTCAAATACATTCTATTCTGACTCTTGACACGATTTAACTCAAATGTTTCTGCAATCTTCTTATCTACATGTCCAAAATAAGTGTCCCTTTCTTAAACTCATACATTACACTTAGCTGGTGATTTACATTTGTAAACTTCTATGCTTTGGATGTCCAATGATTTCCGAAACAACTTGATATATTGTTCCTAAGGAATAACATTGATATTCCGAAATCTGCATCAAAACTTAATTTCCTAATCAGAATTTAGACAAAATTTAATTTGTTGTGCCTTTAAAAATTAATGTTGTTAGAATGATAAATTTAGCAAATACTTTGTAATATAAATCTAAACAGATTGGCTCATCCTAATGGAAGGGGCAATTCAATTGATATTTGTTAAATTTATTCAATTCCTCGATCCACAAGCAATGTAACTTTTTACTGATTTTAAACATACGAACCAACCATTTATGGGATAACGAAAATCCCTGCCATTGGTCAATTCGCTACATTTGTTGAGGTTTGTCAAGGTCTTGAAGGCGAAAGCATTTGCCCACCCACTGCATGGCGGGCCGTATCAGGAGAGACTAGTTGAGGGAGACTTAACCTAGACCTCTCCGGTTGGACTCTCTCGAACCATCGCCTTTCACCACAGTAGCACAGGATGGATTCATACGTCCGTCACCCCTAGACACAATAACCCACAGATTCATACCCACCTGTTTTACCTTTTTCCTTTCAAAACTTCCTCTCCTTTCTTTCCCTAAAATACCCTCCACAAGCATCCCCATAGAGGACATAATCCATGACAATTTTATTTTTCTAAGGGTTCTTCTACGTGGATCTAATGTAAACAAAAACAAACAAAGCCAATAATAAGTTATTATTCATCATGTTTTGCTGACTTTTTATTTGTAAGTTTCAATTCATATCAGTTACATAGGTACTAAGTTAGTCATCCGGTTTCTAGCAATAAGTTTTATGACGTATCTAAACGTGATATAAAAATAAATAAAGAACTTTTGAAAATTTTAATTGTACTCGTAATTTTGTCCATGTAAAAAAGTTTTAGTTATACTTAAAAGTGTTTCTATGAAATAAGATTAATCGTGTAACTAATATTTTTATTTTATTTTTAATGCGGTTTATTTACTCAAATTTTAAAGATGTCTTATATAAGATAATAATAAATATTACTATACGAATTAAATAAAGGGTAATAAATAATCAACATGTTAGTTTAATGAGTTTTAAAATATCTATAGAAACCAATTGTTTTATATTGTACATAAAGCTATTAAAATATTTTCACTAAAATAAAACATTTTATGTCCCCAGAAGAATATATACCAATTATTGTTTTAATGTATTTTATTATTGATGAAAGTGATAATTCGTACCACCTGTCTGTTATGATTTTTAAATACATTTTTTTATGTTTGTATCACACAAGAGTACCAACTGCTCCCAACCGTTTGGAGCATAGAATATAATATTGTAAGGCTGCAGGTATTGGGGTGAGAAGGAAATGGGGTAGGGAAGGGTGGGAAAGGATCAACACCATTCAACACATTCTAAAACCATTTATTTGAAAATTTAATACAGCTGGTTGGGTGGATGGTGTAATCCCAGTTTGCCATATTACATTACAATTAAATTTAATATACCTTTACAATTAATCAAGAAAAATATTAAATAAAATTAATTTAAAACTAAAATTAAAAACAAGAAAAACGTCATTGGTCACGGTTATATAATATAATATAAATAAAAAATTATTCAAATTAAGGAATCGATTTTTAGAGTGTTCGCCGCATCATCTGCATCCATCGCTTATATAATGGAGTTCTGGGCTAGTCGGAAGCAGCCACGATAATGACGTTGGTTGACTTCTGAGTCCTGCCCCAGATGGAGATATATTATACTATGTAATAATGAGTCCACCCTCCCTTCAATGAGCATCCTAGAAGCACTGCAGAACCTTGGGAATTGGAGAAGAAGCCTATTGGAGCATTGGAGAAATTGGAGGACACCCTCATTGGAAATCGTTTGCGCAGCTCAGATGTGCACAGTGCAGTTCAGAATGACTTTATTTTTTTTTAAACTTTATTTATTCTTCATTAAAATTCAAACATTAAAAATACACGAATGCAAAAATTCTTCATCTCCGAATCGAAATTGTGACTTCCCATGCCTTGAACAAGTAATCAGCAATGAATATTTAGGATCAACCTTTGACTCACACCTAAATTGGAAACTTTTGCCATGTCCTCGCCTTGGACCAAAGGAAAAATATATTTTCATACTACGGAGAATGAATGAAACTCAGAATTTACTGTCCAAAGTATGAATGCGAAGATGGGAATATTTTTTATAATAATAATATATTGGCAAATCTCTCAGAAAGGAACGCACAGGTACTCGGAAAAGTTGAGGTTAGGTACGCTTGTATATTCCTAGAAGTTTTTTCACAAAACGGCGCTATACAAATAATCCAATCATTTATTATTAAATTAATATTTTTCTTCGTTCATTTTGACTGATTTTCAAGAAGGTTATAAAAAAGCAGGACTTACACATTCTAAAAAGATACTTATATAAAATACATTCTACTACTTTTCCCATAAATCATTGAGAGAAGAGGGTAAAACTGATTATTGAAGCAACATCAGTATCTTTTTAATTTTTCTTTAGAAGGCTTATTGACTTACTTAAGCCACTATTACATCACAAGAACTAGTTTTAATCCTTGCTCTTGACCAAATGACACAATAATTCTTTCCCACCTACTGATTATTTTTCGGCATTAATGTCGCGTATTTTCTATGTGGCTAATTCTGGAAAAAACGATAAAATATTTCTGACCGGCACTCCCTTGCATGTATAACAGCTATGTGGCAGCTCTGGTTAACCTTAACCTTGGAATGCCCTAGGGCTTCGCAGACCCCTCATCTGTAAAAAAAATCTAATCAATTTGTTACTAGATGTTTAAAGATTTATTGGAGCGTACTAAATAAGTACTAATAAATATTTATTTCCCCCTTCCCAGAATATTTCCAAAACCTTAACAATATAAAGCTTCCAAATAATTCATAGCAGTATCGTCATTATTGAACAATTAATGACACATTAACGTTTAGTGCGGAGAAAACAGATTTCAGAGTTCCCTGTTAGAGAATCTAGTGCTACAATTATTTTCTCAGCAAAGTGGTTTAACCGGTAAAAAATTAATTTATACACCTTCAAAATTGACATTTAAAATCATATAAATTAGTAAAACTGGTTTGCGGACGTCTCTTGACCTCTCCATCCGGACTCTCTCGACCCATCTCCTTGTACCACAGTTGGAGGATGGGATTTATAAGTTTGTCACTCCTGGACACTCTGACACCCAAATTTTGACCTACCCCTCGTACCTTTTTCGTTCCTAGAATTTCCTATCCTTTCAAAAAAGAACCTCCACACAGCATTCCCTAAGCTGACATATTCCCTAAGGGATATTATTTTAATTTAAAAAATAAAGGACGGTTTTTATTCTATAAAAAAAAGTTTGATGTTATGTCCCTAATAGCGACGAAAAATATTTTTTAACTAATCGCTTATTTTATATCCCTATTTATTTTTCTATGATAAATTTATGAGTTAATGTTGGCTTTTCTGAACAGGGTTAAACGTTGTCATTTTCCCATCCCACACGTAACTTTTTTTGTACCAGTCATGATAGCTTGCCAATAAATCCCCCAAGAAGGCTTGACCGCCTGAAAAATCCTCGCGTGGCAGTTTTTCGCGCATATTTTGGGAATGTCACCGCGAACACGTTTAGGTGATATTTCATACACGTCAAGTTTTACTGTAGGCACTAAACTGGGTGCAATTCGTGTAACATTTTTGTATGTAGGTGCGCCATGTTTTTATTCTCTTGGCACGTTTACCAATTCTGGCAATTGTTTTAACCCGGAGTTTCGTGGGAGCGCCTTTATTTTTATTACGACTAATTTTTATACACGGATTTACTCGAGTTCCAACAGTATATTTTACAGAAGAACGACCATTTTCTCATTGTTTAATTGAAAAAGGTGGAACAAACGATATGACAAACAAACTTCCCCTGGCCCTTTTTTTTGTGATGACTAGACATTGGATTATATGCATTCGCATAAATATGCATATGCAAATGCATATAACTCTCTAATTATGGCGCTAATGCATATTTTAGCCTTTTTCCCAATCGTGCATATTTCGTCGATTTCGTTGATCAATTTGACAGTTCTGAGGCTGAAGCTAGCATTTGAAACATAATATCGCCCTCATATCAACACATTTCCACAAGTTACCAGATGCCATAGAATAATTAGAAACAAAAAAACTTCCTATATTTAAATCAATAGAAATACTGGAAACAATGATCGAACTTGCCGACGCCCTTCTTAATTTAATATCAGAAAAGATTCGTAAAAGTTAGACGCTATTTTGGTTAAAAAACCCGAGTCTTGAAGACATGAAGAACATTGCCTACATCAACAGCACAGGTCCATACCCTGCCTAAACAGGTATCTCCAGAAATGGCGTCAAATTTTAAATTTTGTCCAGTGACATCAGTTGACTGTCGTTTTTAAACTATAAATTAATACTGGGTGGAAAACGTCACAAATTTGCTACCGAAAATTTGGAAAAATATATTGTCACCAAAACTATGCATAATTTTAAGAATGTTTCGCTGTTTTTGTACCGTCTTTAATTAAAATACATAAAAATAAAATGGTTTTTTGATTTTGCATTGTGCATATTTTGGGCATATCAAGTGTTTTTAGTGCATATTTCGGCCTTTTTAAGTGCATATTTGCATGCATATTTTGGCACTTTGTTAGTGCATATAATCCGATGTCTACTGATGACACTGAGACGTTACAGGCTGAGAGAATTTACTTTCCTACTTACGTGGATTTTTTCTCTATCGGTCTCTAAATGGTCTTAGAAAATCTGTGGAGATAAATGGAGTCCTCTTTTTTTCAGACGCAAAAGTAGATACTTAGAGCCCTGTACTAACGCTAAAATATGGCACCATCAAAATTTTCTCAATTAAGGTGATCCACTACTAAGCAATACAAAATTATGTGATTTGGATTTAAAATTAAGATCGCTTAGAAGTATTTAGTTGCTTTAATTTGATACTGCGAGTAGAACACACTGCCTTTGAAATAATCGAGTATTTTTTGATTAGTCTTTTTATAAGCCATGAAAAATTAAAGTATCAGGCCAATGAAAACTGGTAGTTCAAAATCTACTACTTGAAACCCCCTTTGGGTTATGATTTTATTGTATAATGTGGAAAAGTAAATTCTTTGCATAATGATCCCATCATTTTTTCAATAATTCTGCCTGAGCTTCGAAAAATTATATAAAACACGCCTTTCAAAACAACGAATAAACGGCTGGTGAAAAAAGAGATTTTAATGTCGAATTGTCTGATGCCGAATTTTACACGACATTTTGACAAACAAATAAAGGATTTTTTACCCAATCAAAATCTTTAGTTGCTAAAACAAACACAAACAAAATAAACATTAGAATTTCACAAATACGTTGTTCCCTAGAAGCATTATAAATTACAGGATTTATTTCTTCTAGTGGTTTAACGAAATAAATCTAAGGTCATAATTAAAATGGTTCTAAATCCCAAGAAGTCGTGTAAACCGTCATTTTCTTATTTAAAGGTTTATATTCTCTATTAACTTTCAGCACGAAAAGCTTTAAAGGTAGTAATTGCCACAAATTGTCAATCGAAATGTATAATGTTACTTTCAAAATCTTTTACAATCTTAATGGCATTGAATTTGAACTCTGAAGGGCAAATGAGTGATTTTACCGCTTGGTGGAGTCAAGGTTATTTTATTCCACATATTTTTAGAAAGAAATGTTGAACTTTTATTGTTGTCCAGATTTTTAAACGAAATAAAGTCAGCTTCATTAATCATGATTTTTTTAATTATGAAATAAGGTTGCGAGAGATTAAACCCAAATAACGTAAGCTAACTAACAAACACCTTTTATATAACACAGCTTTGAGATTCCATATTGTTCATATTATGGTTACGTAATTTCGTAATTAATGGATGTGAACAGTGACAGTTAGTGACGTATCAACGTTTGGACATATGCGGTAAGATTTATGTTATATTATTATGGGTACGTAATTTGTAATTAATACAAGTGAACAATGACAATTAGCGATGTACCAACGTTTGGTCATATGCGGTAAGATTTATGTTATATTATGGTTACGAAATTTCGTAATTTATAGAAGTGAACAGTGACAGTTAGTGACCTACCTAAGTTTAGATCTATGCGGTAATATTTACGTAATTTTTTTATTTTATCCAGATTCTGTTGCAGAGCGTAGATTTTTTTTAAAATTGATTTTTATTTAAATTAAAACAAATAACTTTGTATTAAACCACTAATATAATCACAATTACCTACATGTCTCAAAACCGATGGTTTCTTCGTCAGGGTAGTAATGACATATGTCATTACTACCCTGACGATATTTTACCTTACTAACCATCGGTTTTGAAACATGTAGGTAATTGTGATTATATTAGTGGTTTAATACAAAGTTATTTGTTTTAATTTAATTCAAAATGACGCCACAAAGTGATTTTGCGAAGTTTGAAGAAATTATTTTTATTTGTACATTCGCAGTACCGCTGAATGGCAGGTAGCTCTCTGGTGGACAACTTTTCATCACAATAACTTTTCATCACAATAACTTTTAATCGCAATAACTTTTCATCACAATAACTTTTCATTACAGTAACTTTTCATTACAATAACACAAGTTAACTAACCAAAACAAACCTGTAATAGTTAATTGGGAGGTAGATGAAATAAGCGGTAAATAGCTTTGATTAATTTAAACTAGTGATGAGCTTTGAACGGAACGGAAATCTCTCAGACCAAACAAATAAATTTGGGATGCGAGTATACGTAGGTACAGCCGCTCCAGCAACCATTTATTCGATAAACAAACCACTGCCGTAGGTCATCCAAAGTGGTTAGCTACGTTTGGTGACTTAGCAGGAGTAATGAGGTTACAGTGAATGTTTTTTTTAAACTAGGTATTGGCGGTGGATGTTCTCCCGCCTACATCTTGGCGGGCCGGATCGGGAGACCGACTGAAGGATACCTTTTGAACCCTCCAGCCGGACGGACTATCTCGACCTATCGTCTTGCACAGCAGTGGGAGGGATGGATTCATACTTCCATCATTCCTTGACACATTGACCAACGGATTCCTACCTACCTCTCATACCGTTTCCTTCCGAAAAATTTCTCTTTTTCCTTGATATAAAAAGTCCCAAAACACAGCATTTCCAAAGTCGATATGGGTTCTGAAGGATTTTTTTTCCGTCAGGACCTCCTGTGTGAAACTAATGTAAAAAAAGGTCACCGACAAAGACAAAGAAAATTAATAATATTTTTCCTCACCTGTGTGTACTTTCTTACTATATGTATTAAATTTCTTGATTTTTTGAAAATGTAACTTTGAATAGCATTCATCGGATTAAAAATTCCTGTACATGTATGAATTTTATTCTAAAGGTTTTATTTGATCGTTACGTAACTGTAGCCAACGAATCACTTGAAATATTGAAATTTTCTTGAGGTTGGTTAACTGTAATGTTACGTTTTATTACACTGTAGTGAATTATTTCATGGTCAAATGTAAATTCCAAGCAATTCGGCAATCTACATAAATATTCCAGTAGTAATAATAATGAATATGAAGTAACGAAATGGAAAAAAGGGTTAAAAAGGATACGGGAGATGGATGACGTGACGGAAATTACTACGGACGATTTCCTAGCGTTTAGTTGAAATAAAAGTCTCTTTATGTTTTATCATTATTAACGATGGTAAACGACAATTAAATACCGACATACAAACGAAGATTTTGGGTTTTGTAGACAATCGATATAATTACTTCTTTTTTTATAGTGAATACCTCACAAGAGTCCAAACTGCTCCCGTCTGGAGCCAGTGAGACTATGGCGTCCCCAATTGGGGTATGTTATGAGGCTGAAGGTAAGCGAGGAAAGGAAGGAGACAGGGAAGAGGAAGATGGGGAAGTACCTGGCTATTCAGATCTAGTCATTAAATGCGGCTAAAGCCATTTCAAGCAACGCTTCAATTCTGAATGATGGTCTTACACCAGGGCGATACTAAGAGTATCTTCCACTCTGGAACGTGCCGCAAATATACTATAATAATTAATTGTGAAATAACACAAATCAATTCAACAAAATTTATTTGCGCACGCCGGGTTCGAACCCGCGGCCTTCGGAATGGGAGTCCAACGCCCTACCGCTGGACTACGCCGGCCATCAATGTATTTATATAAACTCTATTAAAAATGCACTAAATGTGTATATACGGTTCTTAGTTTTGGTTATGTAAATAATTAGTGCATGTTTAGTTTAAAATTGAACAATTCTGTAAACGTCACATCATACAAGCAAAATCAAATATGGCGTCTGAAGGTATTAAAACACGAGAACCGTCGAATTTTAAACCGGATTTTATTGTATTATCTTATTAAAGAAAACAGAAAATTCCTAATTACAACATTTATATTGGTAGCTCATTGGAAAACAACCATCTTGTAATTTTGTTGACGACATAATTGGCAACTAAATCTGGATGGCTGGAAAATCCGAGACATCAACAAAGGGGTCTTATCGCCTGGGAAGAAACGTCATATAATAACTATGTAAAACCACTAGAAATTGTTCAGAAGTCTAACAATAAGATAATTACTAGAAGACCAAAATCTATCCCACCAATCAATTTTTTCAGGAAGCTGAAATTATGGAAATAAGGCGGATCTACTGCGTCCAATGTCTTAAATTTATATATAGGTGCTTCGCCATGTACCTTATCTACGTCTTAACGATAAAAAAACGATGCTCTAGCCAGAGATAGACTACATACCTAGTACAAAACCAGGTTGGCCCAAAGATTGTATTGGCATAAAATTGTTCATTTCCATACCCAATTCCATTAACATGTGCTAAAAACCTGAACTCATATTAAAAAATGTTAATAGCTGGGTAAAAAAAATTAAACTGAGTAACCCTTTCCTTTAATTTATTTATACTGATCCATTAGTATCTAAATACCTAATACCTAAAATATCCATGTGAAGCTTAATCTAAACAAAAAAAATCGCAGAAACTCATTATATCACATAAATATATCTATAGTTATTTTTTTTTTACCAACGCTGTTTTATATGTATATACTATAATACCCACGCACAAGCTTCGCTTTTGTTTTTTTTTTTTTACTGTCTTATATTTTGTGATATAATTTACGTACCGGTATATGAGGTTGCTACCGCACCCGTGTTACAGCTTTGGCTTTAAGCAATTCCATTCGTCGAGTTACATCAAATGGACTTAATTTGTTTATATATATTAGCAAGGAATTGAAGATGGCACAATGATGTTTCTGCCAAAAAGATCACTTCTGTAATAGCAGAACATTGCAACTTTAAATACAGCATACTGCCAGGACAAACCCACGAGTACGCTGTTCTGCCATAACAACGTCTTTGCCAAGAGGAAGCCAGGATTTTCGAGTTACAGCGTATTTTTCACGTGCGTCCAAAAAATATCCAAAAAACTTAAAAGTAATTTATTTCAAAACTACGAGTAGCTTTTTAGATATACAGTATATTGCCATTGCAGGGTGCGTGGAACTTTATTTGGTGATATTGTGCCGCTCTGCCATTCACAAACGGGTCATGAGCTTTTGAAATATGTCAAAGTAACGACGCCGAACATTTCACCCCCATCTGAATGAGGCTTAAGTGTTACATAATATATAGATTACGCATACCATAAACAAAAACTATCCCCGACTCCACCTTTTCTCGACTCGCCGACACTAACCTTACTTTCACGACCGTAGAATTAATAAAATTTGCATACTTACTTTGCGTTGTGTTCAGCGATGTTTTGACTGTTATAATACCACTCTTACCTTTTTTAACCATTAAGTGCTCTTTACTCTTTACGCGAGGAAATTATAGTAAAGGAATTTCATAAAATTAGCGTAAATAAAACATTCCCTGTTAATTTACAATTTTTAAAAATATACATAATTTTAAAATAAAACAAACACTTTGAATTTAACCATGAAAATGTATTATTTTATTTATCAACCGGTTTTAAATTAAAAACTGTAATAAATTTTATTTTATTACTTCCCTAATTTTGTACGATTTAAAGGTATATAGCCATAAAAATATCTTTCACATATTTTTTTTAGTTCGGTGAAAAATGTTATAATTATATGTTATTAACTAATTATTATGTAATGTGTTAAACCCTTGAGTGCAGACAAGAAAACATCATGTCGTCTAATGTTCTCTCTTGACTTTCTGTTCCACTTCAATTTCAGAGGCGGGTACTTGTTCCACAGGAACCATTTATTAATATAACCAACATCCCTACCATAGGTCACCCCAAGTAGTTCGATACGTTTTATGACTTAGCAGACGTGCGTGGGTTCATGGGGTAAGGTTTTGTCTAGGTTTTGGTAGCACATTCGTTGGTTCATCTACTGCGGAACGGGCCGAATTGGGAGATATAGATTGACCGAGACCTTGTTACCTCTCTAGCTGGAGGGATAGATTCCTATCCAGCATGCATACCATTTTTTCCAGAACTTCTTTTCCCTACAAACACCTCCAAACAGTATTCCCAAAGATAACAGAGGCCTCGTGGGAAATTGTTTTCCCGAGGGCCTCTTGTGTGGAGTTAATGTAAAATACATATAAGTTATTCCAAAATTAAATTCAGTTTTTGAAAGCGGTGAAAGACTATATCAACCTTTTTTCTTTTACCACGC
This sequence comes from Limnephilus auricula, assembly GCA_951813805.1. Taxonomy (NCBI): domain Eukaryota; kingdom Metazoa; phylum Arthropoda; class Insecta; order Trichoptera; family Limnephilidae; genus Limnephilus; species Limnephilus auricula. Next base: position 39,638,519 of record OX638388.1, read on the forward strand.
TTTATATTCAAAACTAAAAGTTTAAAAACTACACAAGATTTACAATGTTCGCCTACATGATATCTCAGTTTCCGACAACGATTTGCAAAAAATTATGAAACTCATGAATTTTTTATGAATTACTAGATGATACCCTGCATGGTGACTAGATCAGAATAGCCAGGTACTTCTCCTTCATCTTCCCATGTAAATTCTCTCCCCACTTACCTCCAGCCAAATAAAATACCCAATTGGAGATGCTCTCTCTCTAGACGGTTGGGAGCAGTTGGAACTCTTGTGCGGAATTCTAACAAAAAATAAATTATTAATAGGCTGTAGATGTAGGACGAGGTTAGTTCTCCCTTACTACCTAACTTAGGAAAAATATTCAATTGTAATATTTTAATTAATGAAGATAATATTAGCGACACTCAATCAAAAATCTGAAACAGAAAAATCAGATAAAGATGCGGATACATCTGAGACTCGAACCCAGGACCTTCGGCTTTCCGGGTCAAAAAGGCCAAAAAGGCCAAAAAGGCCAAAAAGGCCCGGAAAATCTGGGTTCGTTAATCACATCTTTTTCTGATTTTTCTCTTTCAGATTTTGCGATTGAGTTTCGCTAATATTATCTTAATTAATTAAAATATTATAATTTGAGGTTTAGCTCATTAAGTTAAAAAAAAGTTAAAGTTAAAAATAAAATACGAGTGTGCTTTAGACCACACAACTGAATTAAACACTTCTTTAGAAATCTAATCTAATTTTCTTCCTGGCATCGAATAAAACCATTCCAATCATCAGTGTATAAGAATCTATATTGAAGATTCGTTTGGAATGTTACCAATGATTGCGACAAATCAGTCGTTTCGATGCACTAAGTTCGCACACTCCAATTTGATTGAACGAAAATTTGATTAATTTTATTATATAAATTACGCTTAGAATGGGATTGTTGATTTAACTCTTACAAAGTTTGAAATAAAACTTTTTTGATGCAGATTCTAGTTAGAGAGCGACGTTTATTCAAATTTGCAGCGGGAAATTCAAAAAATTCCAATCGAAAAAGTGCTAGTTATTAGTTAGATTTTAACGTTTAGAATGTGAGAAACAACAACACAATTATTGTCAGCATAAATGCCAGCACCCATTCCAAACGTAACTACTAATTACTGTGGATTTGAGCACTGTTGTTACGATTAGATTGTGAGGAATGAACCTCAAAATTAATTTTAATTTATTATCGTTCGCCTCCGTAACGTTCGTAACGCCCGATATTACGTCTCTCGTAACGCCTTCGCCAGTTTACCCCCAAGTCAAGCGTGCGTAAAGAAGTATTTACTTCAATAAAAAATATTCAATTGGTGTCAGAATTTCTGCAGAATTTTTTTGATCCTGGCGTTACATGTTAGGTATTTCGTTAGAAAAACCCATTATTAAAAAAATGGTAGAAAATCGGTAAGACATAAAAAATATATTTATGGTGTAAGCTAAAATATATTGGAATACCTACTTGCTGTAAATAAAAATTCCATTTGGCATAAAACGCCAGACTCAACGATTAACACGCACGATTTGGATTGCATGTGCTTAGTTCGTGAATTATTACAATATTATTCGATATCAGGTCATTTACTTTTCAAACAGGTCATTTGCTTTTAAAAGAGGTCACATGTAACCAATCTAATTATATTGTTACCATGTGACACGTGAAATATCAATATTAATTATTTACCTGCCTGTTATAAATTTGGTACTAGACTGGCTGTCCGGCATTTTTCACACAAAACTTAATTTTGGATTGGATGCCACAATACTCTAATTAAACTTATTATATATTGGCTCTATAATTATCACGCGTTGTAATGCCACCACAGTCCAACTATTTTATAAATATTTTGGAGTTAAATGGTTTAAGCAATGACCCCTTAAATAACTCAGGTACGGGACATACGTCATTCCTATGTCTACCTACGTTAAATTATCGTGAAAACAAGCTTATGTGTCCAAGCAGTTAACTTAAGATTGGAAACAAATTGTAAAGAATTCAAAAGATCAATAAAAACACTATATCAATAGCATGTTACAATCATTAATAATTAATAATATAATATCTCTCCATATTTTCCCTAAAAATTCCCTCTACACAGCAATTTTTTTTTTTTTTTTTTTTTTTTTTTTTTTTTTTTTTTTTTTTTTTTTTTTTTTTTTTTTTTTTTTAATGCTCTGAGGGTTTATTTTCCCCAAGTCCTCCTTTGTGGAGATAATGCAAAAATAATAGATGTGTGCTATATATATATACCTTTTGAGTTTAAAAAAAGTGTATGTTTTCAGTGGGTTTCGTATTTTGGCCACAAATCCAAAAAGCCCAGTCAAGTTAGCTCAAAAAATAGTGGTAAGCTTTCAATAATTCGCGTTAAGCTGAAAAATGGTACGAATTTTAGGATAACCATCATAAAATGAAACGTGAATGAAAATTCTTTTCACTTTTAATTTATAATGGTAAAATTAGTTTTAGCGATGCAAAAAAACTTTTTGAATCGCTCTATCTTAGAAATGGCTAATCTTAGAAAAAAATAAGTAAAACAAAATTTTTTAAACATATATTAGCATGATCTATAATTTTTCTTCTTTTTATGATGAAACTTACCGTTTGACTGAAAAATTCAAAAAACCCATATTTGCGAACTTTCAATACATTTTTTTGTACATGTGGTATCGATGGGGACTTTTCACAGTTCATTTATAATGGTGTTCCCAACATTCGTACCAATTTTCAGCTTTATGCGAATTATTGTAACCTTAATGTATATTTTGACTGGACTGAAAAACGAGTTTTATATGGAAATGTCAGCACTTAACCACTGGAGCGATATAACTCCAAATTTGGACCGCTTTTATTTTCTACGATTGATATCGGTCCAAAATTGGACCACATTTAACGAACCTAAAAATATGGGCGAAAACAGTGAAATCTAGGTAGATTTATTGGCTTTAAACTGCAGTAAACAGATCATATGTTTGCATACTAATATTTTAAGGAATACGCAATGCGAAGCTAGAGGAAGAATATAGTAAAGAATAGCAATCCTAAGTTTTATTTAAATGCATATAATTTGTGAAATTTATTCACTCACCGTTTTCGTTCGTCTTAAGTTTCACCGGCGTTTCAACAATTTAAAATAATATATTTTTAAATTGTTACTCTGATGAAGATTAAGCCAAGCGAAACCGGTTAGTAAACTTTTTTTACAACAGCCCCATACAAGAGGCCCAGAGAAAAAATGTTGTCCCTCAGGGCCTATGTCAACTTTGGGGATGCTGTGTGGAGAGTTTTTTAAAGGGAAGGAAAGAAAGGAAGTTCTGGGAAGAAAAATGGTATAAAGGGTGGGTAGAAATCGGGATTCAGTGGGTCCAAGAGTGGCGGACGTATGCATCCGTCCATCTCAGCGGTGCAAGTCGATGGGTCGAGATAGTCTTACTAGAGAGGCCAAATGGTCTCCCTCAATCAGTCAATGCAGGAATCTGGATTTTCCAAAAATAAAAATGGTTCAGAGTTATAATTTTTAATCACAAATAACTAGACATGTTTTGATATATTAATTTATTAAATAAGTCATACGATCTAGTGTAACAATGATAAAATATTTATATGTGTATCTAATATAATTTGATTACGAAGACACTTCTAAGGCATTTTATAGTTTCCTTAACTAGTTTTATCCATTTAGTTTCATATTAGTCGAAAATAGACCTAGTTTATCTTTTTTGTTGTGAACTTATGATTTTTTAACAAAGAAAATTAATGAAAATGCAATAAGAAGAATTTCTATCGTATGTCTGTAATAAGGCTTCGTAATTCCAGATCCTGCATTATTAGTTTCATTGCAACACAACGTAGAAAGATCCATTACTTTGGGGAAGTAATCATTCCAAAATTCAAAGGACTTATAATTCATGTTACCCGAACCACTCATGTTGAAACTTCTGTCGATAATGAGGAACCCTGGGTTATCGGGCATGAACTGTTCCCAAGTAATGTATACACCAGAATTGGTGGGATGGGAATAAATTGCAAAGTTAGCCCACATCCTCATGATGATGTCAGATATCCTCTTATCTGAATCATCCCACATATTCAATTCCAGAGGTGACGCGAGATATGGAAGCCCAAGAACAAACACCAGATCAAAATTGTGAGCCACACTTATCCAATTGGGGATCCCTTCGTTGACAGCCGTTGACAAGGGTTTCAGATCAAATCTGTAAGCAAAGGTGGCAGCAACCTTACTCATATGTTTAGCCATCATATAAATGGGGGCTCCATAGTTCTTGTCCACGTAATAATCCAAGAACAACTTTCTTAGAATAGTTTCATTTTTTGTTGGTGGGATAGGATCGTAAAAGAATGAAACAGTTTCAAATACGTGCTGTTGATTAGTGAAACAGGTATCATTATTGTTTTCAACAGCCAAGTCTGATAATACTATATCGTTGATCATAGTGTCATACTCAGATTTGGTTATTCCTGCATCTTCCACGTCTTCTTTGTTCAAAAGTAAAACATCCTCCATGTCTGTGAATCCGACCAAAATAGGCACCTGCTCAAATAGACCCCTTTCAAAAAGTCTCACCGGGTAGTCAGGAATGAAGGCTTTACTTGAATTGCTCAAACCAGCGTCAATAATTGGACCCCAATCCGTCAATGGTTCTCCTTGTTCAAGCATGATCTGGGAATTCACATTTCTGAGGCAAGATATAAGCGCTGCAGTCGGTTTTCTGAAACAACCGAAAGCCTCTGCAACTCTATTCACAGTTTTAGCATATTTATTAGGAAGTACCACGGTGTTCGGTGCGAGAACGCTTCCGCTCATAGCGATTACCTTCTGGAACGTTTTGACTGACCACTCCTGGGATATGAGATGAAGACCGGCGCTGACCGCTCCGGATCCTTGTCCGAAAATGCAGACGTTATCTTTGTTTCCTCCAAAGGTTTCTGCGTTGTTCCTGACCCACTCGAGAGCGCCTGACTGATCCATGAGACCGAAGTTCCCCGGAGCCTCCCCGTCCATGGTGGTGAAGAAACCGAATATGTTGAGCCGGTAAGCAATCGTCACCACGATGACCTGAAAAAATCATAAAACAATTTATATTCCCGCTTTGGAAAGGTCTTTGATTGCAACACGAACCCCGGCCTGCTTTCGCCTTATCAGATACAGGGCGGCCGCAAGTCGAGGGGCTGCGAGTGGTCATTGCCTATTTCCTAGAAACTAAAAAACTGATTTATTCAATGGATTTGAGTTGAAGTAAACCAGGTTTCTGCAATAAAGCAACGGAACATTGCATGAGGAAAATAATAAACACACAAATTATTTTTAACGCTTCAGTGACGCCTAGTTTACTTTACCAGCGACGCAACGTCTTAAAAGAAAGTTAACCGAATATTATTTGCATAAATTACTTGAATAATATCTCGATACCTTTTTAAAATTAACGTTTAATCACAAATGAATATTATACCCAACGGCGTTTTAAGCAATAGTTAGGTCAGGCATCACATAAGCATGAATGCAAATGGCCTAAGTGTCAGTGTGATTATGTTAAAAGCTGCTGTTAAAGCTTTGTGACAATTTTGTTAAAAATGTGGAAAATTTCCACGCGACATTTAAGCTGGCTTATTTCAAGCATGAATTTCAAAACATTGTCGACTTTCTAGCATAGTTTAAAATGCCCGGATAAATCTTTAAAATGCTAGAAGTAATTTTTTGAATTTTAAAGATTTAAATGATTTACCTTTTGTTTTGAGACGAGCTGAAAGGGATTGATATCATAAGGGCTTCCTCGTAAGAAGTCTCCTGAATGAATCCATACTATTGAAGCAAAACCTCCTGCAGGGGCTGGACCTATAAATAAAATAGGTAATTAGACAATTATACAATGAATTACAACTATTTTTTATGACTTAATACTCGTAGCAAATGGTGATAAATTGTGACTCTTTAACAAAGTTGAACCTGCAAAAAAAAGCACTTTAAAAAAAAATCATTTATTTAAAATCGGAATTATTACTCGAACTGTAAAGTAGTAACTGCATGATGTTTCCTATCTTAATTTTAGACGGTTTTTTAGTTAAATGAAGAGGTGTACAGTTTACACATAGTAATTTGTTTTTTATATAATTAAAAATGACGTCACAAAATGAATTTGCGAAGATTGAAGAAGGTTTTTTAGTTATCTTCGTTAAGTGTCGAATTGTCAATACTAATAGCAGGTTAATAAAATGGAATATATACATGTGGTCTAAATTTAATAGACCAGTTTAAATAAGTAGGACAAACGGCAATAGAAAAATCTGGCTCAGCCATCCACGTGGCAAAACGGAAATCGAGTTTATTGCTAAAAATATCCGTATTACTTCTCTGGCATTGAATTATTTTAACCTTGTGGGGAAGCGATTGGCATTTGCACAAATTATAAGGGGTGGTTTTATCTGCCTGGAAAGGTGCGCAGTCGTATATTTCCCACCGCGGTCCGCTGATTTATCGAGGTTAAGTGATAATAGACCAATGGGTTTAAAATTCACCTTAGCACATTAGGGGAGGTATTTATTTACGCTTGCCTTATGTGAGAACTGCGAGCCCCCAAGCATGTTGGGTACCTGTAACATAATCCATCACGCAAGATAATCATTATTATAAGTTCTTAGTTCTTACTTATTGTTTACTTGAAACTATTGTTGTTTTTCTAATATCGAGAGCTTTTTAATATGCCTTCATATTATCTAATTCAAATGACCACGAGCGAGTCAAAATTTGTTTATTATACATTTCATGTAGAAATTTGGAGGTTACCTCATTAGGTACGCTTAATATTTTGTGCGGGGATTTTGGATATAAGCACAATGATATAATAATAATAATACGAACAAAAAGTACGTCTAAGCTCCAATAGAGATTCCAAATCTATGAAAATTGTTTATTACTCTCTTTGTCAATCAATCATTGAATATGGAATAATCGCATGGGGAGGTGCAACACTATCAGCTATAGATTCATTATCGAAGGCACAAAAATTAATTATGAAAGTTATTCTTAAAGTTCCCATAATAACAAGTACTGTAGATATATTCAACAAATTCAATGTATTAGATATTCGACAAATATACACAAAAACTATCTTAACTCATCTGTTTAAAAATAAAACACATACATTTTATAAAAATACCCAAAATATTGTAAACACGCGGCACAAAACCAAAGAACTCATACAGATACCTAAAACAAACACAACATTTGGTCAAAGAAATTTCAAATACATTGCGTCTAAAATATACAATAACCTACCTGACAAAACAAGACAATCGAATAATATTAAAAAATACAAAATCCTGATCAAACAATGGATCATCGAAAAAGGTCGTGCAATAATTAGTCACCTCACCCAAATATAATCGTATATCTCATTATTGTTACCACTACCTACCAACCTGAAAATTTTGTCAAATATTTTTGCTTTATTGAAAAATGTACTTCATATTATAATTAGAAAATATTTGTAAACTAGTCTGTCTCGACACAGGAGTTCCTAGTGAGACAGGCAAGGCCAAAAAAAAAATGTAAACCTTATTATATAGATTCAATAAATAAATAAATAAATAAATAAATAAATAAATACAGGCGTGAATACATTATGGCCCAGTCAACATCAGTTTCTAACTAGGCAGTGCCTGTTCTAAGAAACTAATCATGTCACCAATGTTTGTTATTTGATACGTAATATCAAGTTGTAAATATTTTTAAAATTATATTGTATTAACTCATTTGAATAGATAATGGCGAAGAGATAACAAAAAAATTGAGAAAAAAAAATTAAAATTTTTGAGGGAATATAAATTAAAGATCCAACTCTGTAGGGGCACATATTAAGTAATTATCCGATTTTAGATTTTAATAATATTTCCGAATCCGTCCTGCCTAAATCTAATAACCATTTTGTTATTTTTGAACTGAAGGATTCAGTTGCGAAAGGATTTTGTAAAATATTTTTGGTCTGAAGTATGAGAATACTTTTTGATGTCTCTGTTAAAAAAAAAGTAGAGATTATTATTGACTTATTGAATTTAGTGAGGATCTGTGCTTTGCACGCGTGGGTCTTGGGAAAATACTATTATAAATTCTTTCATGTCAAATATTGATAATGATAATACTGTAAATTCATTGTCTGTTAGTGGGAAAAATAAATCAAATATTGTCGAAAAATTGTCACAAAAATATTTAAATTCTTTTTCAAAAACAAATAATGAGTTACCAATTAAGGAGTTTTCTGTAAATTTAAGTTTAAAAAATAATTCAACTCCTGTTTTTCACAAAGCATATGAGGTCCCTTATGCACTTCGCGCAGAAGTATGCGAAGAACTAGATCGTTTGGAAAGCGAAGGCATAATTTCTAAAGTTAAATACAGTAGTTGGTCTTCTCCGATAGTCTGTGTACCAAAACAAAATGGAAAAATACGTTTATGTGCAGATTTAAAATCTACAGTTAATCCACAATTAAGAATTGATCAGTATCCTATACCATGTCCAGAGGATATTTTTAATAAATTTTCAGGTTGTCAAGTATTTTGTAAATTAGACTTAACAAATGCATATTTACAGTTGTCCGTGTCAGATTCTAGTAAAGAATTACTTACAATTAATACATGTAATGGTTTATATGTTTACAATCGTTTACCATTTGGGTTGTCATCGGCTCCGGCCACATTTCAAATGGTCATTGATACAGTCTTGAGGGGCATAAAAAACTGTGCTGCATACATTGATGATATTTGTGTAGGTGGTAAAGATGAAACAGAGTGTTCTAATATTTTAGATGAGGTTTTGTCAAAGTTGAATGACTTTAATATAAAAATTAATGTGTCAAAGAGTGAATTTTTTGTGTCTTCTTTTGAATTTTTAGGTTTTACCTTCTCAGGTCAAGGCAAAAGCCCGTCTTTGTCAAAAGTTGAGAAAATTAAGTCTACTGGGTGTCCAGAAAATGTCACTCAACTAAAATCATATCTGTCAATGTTGAATTTTTATAGGAATTTTATTCCTATGTGTCCTACTGTGCTAGAACCACTCCATAATTTATTAAGAAAAAATGTAAAATGGTGTTGGTCTGACGAATGCGAAAAAGCATTTATAAATAGTAAGTCTCTCTTGTCTGATAAAACTTTGTTAGTTTTATTTGATCCGTCAAAACCATTGTGTCTTACAGTCGATTCCAGTGCATATGGTGTCGGATGTGTCTTAAGTCATGTTGTAAAGAATCAGGAATTTCCTATAGCTTTTGAGTCTGCGACGTTAAATTCGGCTCAAAGAAATTATAGCCAATTGCACAAAGAAGCCCTTGCGATTATCTTTGGAATCAAGAAATTTCATAAATATTTAATTGGTCGTCCTTTTACGATATATACTGATCATGCACCATTGTTGTCTTTATTTGCCGAAAATAAAAAAGTCCCGGTTTTAGCAGCATCACGTCTCATAAGATGGTCTATAATATTGTCCGCGTACAATTATAAATTAGTTTATAAAAAAGGACTGAAAATTCCTCAAGCTGATGTTATGTCAGGTTTAGCCATAGTGATTATGTTTAAGTTGTGTCATTGTGATTAAGTTTAAAAAAAAAATGAAAGGAGGAAAGGATGTTATGTATTGATATGTTGGTATTCTCTTGTCATTTATATCGTTATGTTGGTAGCCCACAAGCGGCACTTGGAGAATAACCTGGAATGTATCGGAGTGTCAATAAACGTCATAATAAGCCAACCGTTTTCTTATTGATTGCAAATCCCAGACATTATAAAACCAAGGTGTAGTTTGGTTTAAAACTTGGGTTAAAACTGAGTTTATCTTGTAAAATAAATAGTTTGTGAATTTAAGAACAGATGGCAGGAGATCTATAATAGTCTCTATGTTGCTTTTTGGAACAGAAAGGTCGGTAGTGTGATGTTTGACTGTTTTTATTTATCAAGTACATTAAATTCATTGAAGAGAGCGTCTCTCGAATATCTGAAAAAATTGTTCATAACAACACGTAAAATAGATTTTCAAACCCTTAATACCTCTACTCTCACCTTTCTAAATAACTACTCCTACCTCACCTAATAATATGTAATCATTTCTGTACGTGTATAATTTTTCAAGTTAGTTTTAATAACGCAAGTTGACACGGCTGTTTCGATACCGATAACAAATTTATAAAATTAAGTAACAAATTTGAATAAAACTCTTCAAAACAAAACATAAATTTAAAAATTATTTGAAAATTAATGAAACTATTCAAATATACACACAGTTTTATATCACTGACATCATTTTCGACATTGATATGAAGGAACTAGAAACTTGAGTGGTAGAGGATTCAATATCAAGGAAAGTAGAAGATAAACGTTCTTTTTAATGAAAAGATTATTAAAGGAACGTTATTTTACTCGAAATACTTCATTAAAACCTACAAAATAACACAAATATAATTAACCTATATTATATATTTTTTCAAGCATTATCGTTGAAGGAACTATTTAATTTGAATAATTGTCTGTTTCAAAAACTTCACAATACAATCATTGCCAGAGCGTGTTTAAAAACCCTTGGTGCCAAAGACGGTTGTTGATAGACAATAGGTGTAGAATGATCTAATTTGGGTCAATTCAATTAATATTGTTTAATTTCACTGACCTCCATCACTGCACGAATGTTTTAAAAATACTTTCAAAATTGAAGAATTGATCTTCTTTAAAAAAGGCAATATCGTGGCTTGAAAATGGCTTTAAAATGTTCAGGCCTTAGAGAAAGATGCCATTATATTGCAGCTTAACAACGAACATTTAAGTCCTCCAAAATCCCTTTAATATGTTAAACCACTATAATACAATCTAAAATTGGAATTCATTAAAACACTTCTATATTGATAGATATTAGAATCAACGCGTGATAATTTTTGTAAGAAATTAGTGTCATGTCCACATAAACACTAGTATTACTATTAGGAGAAATCGGATTAAAACTGACGAGAACAATACAAGGATAGTTATGTATTTCAATTAGATAGGGTAATTTTTAATTGTAAATTGGGCAACTTGACGCATTTACGTCAAATTCATGTATAAATAATAATGAATTTAACATTATAAATATGTTTTTTTTACATTAGCTACCCTTAGGAGGTCCAAAAGAAAATATTTCCTATGTTATCTTTGGGGATGCTGTGTGGAGGGTATTTTTATGAAAGAAAAGAGAGAAATTTCTGAGGAGGAAAATGAAATAAGGTTAGTAGGAATCTGGTAGGCTGTGCGTCTGCAAGTGACGGACGAACGAATCCATCCCTCCGACTTTGGTGCGAGGCGATGTTCCGAGAGAGCCCTGCTGGAGAGATCAAAGGGTCTCCCTCAATCAGTCTCTCCCGGCCTGCCGTACAGTCGGTGGACGGACGCATTAGCTGCCAAGACCTGGACAAACTCAGCCCCTGAACCCGTGCACCTCTACTTAGTCACCAAACGTAACAAACCTCATGGTGACCTATGGCAGAGGTGTTGATTATCTAATAAATAGTTTCTGGGGCGGCTGTACTCATACTAACCTCCCAAACTGAGAAAACGTTTATGGCAATGTTATTTTGATGCAGATTAAAAACAATTGTTTTCCGCAGCCTTATATGCACGGTGAAAAATGTTATTCTAAAATACGATCATTTTACTCGTAAAACGGTTAAAAACGGGACTAAAGTTCTTACGAAAAAATTAACAGGGTTTCAATGTTTATTGGCGGGAAAATGTAAGAATAATTTGTTGGTATACGTACGAAATTTGTTATAATTATTAATAATAATAATTGCAACCCTGAATAACATTGAAACCCTGTAAATTTGTTCGTAAGAACTTCAGTCCCGTTTTTAACCGTTTTACAAATAAAATGATCGTATTTTAGAATAACATTTTTCTCCGTGTGGGGCGACCAATTTGACATCTTCCTTCTGAATTATTCGATAAAATTTTGTACGATTAATTTGAACATAGGATTAATATATTTTTTTCGCCACTTGAATGTACGTACAATGAACAAAGCTCTTCAAGATACGCCACTGAAATAGGTTAAGCTTCATTTTGATGCAATATTAGATAAGCGTCTATAATTTTTTTAATATGTTAATAAGAACATCGGAAGCATTTAGTAAGCAGCAATCTCAGCAACAAGGCAAACAAACATTTATATTCTAAAGTGGTATCGCTGAAATGATTAAATTTCCAACATAGTTTACCAAACACGGGTTTTAACACTTGAAATTGAAGCGATTCTGATGAAAGGTATTTTTATTTATAATTTGAAGCTGTGCGCTTTTCTAATCACGCGCAAAAATTATTTATGCTGTCGATGCTCGTGTTTCTGTTATATTAGGAAAGGTGAACACATTCATGAAGGTATCTGGACCCCCAGCACGCTCGAACGATAATGATTGATAGGATAACTTTCGGTAACTTCTCATCGTTCCCTAGGACAACTACAGATCGCACAACTACAGATCAGTACAAACAACATCTGATGTCAGATATATTAAGGACACTTAGTCATAGTGAACTGTCACTTATTCGTTCGGAAACTTTATGGAGCTCTTTAGGTAAAAGAAGGATGAAATGTTCTGGGAAGGAAAAAAAATGAGGGATAGGTAGCAATCTGGTCTGTGTCCAGGAGTGATGTATGAATCAATCCCTCCCACTGGGGTGAAAGGCTTCGAGAGAGTCCAGATGGAGAGGTCAAGGAGTCTCCCTCAATCTGCCTCTCCCAACCCGGACCGCTGCACACCTGGTTGTCAGACGCATCCGCCACCGATACTTGGTCAAACCTCACCACATGAACTCAAGCACCCTTGCTAAGTCACCACACAAACCACCTGGGATGACCTATGGCAAAGGTGTTTGATTATCCAATGAAATGCAGCTATTGCTGTACCCTCTTCCCCATTGAGAACTGTTATAATTGGGATTTGAAGAAATCCGGTTTAAAAGAAATAAGGAAGAGGTAGATTAAGAAGTATCTGAATATTTAGAGCAGTTTTCAAACTATTAGCATTTGACCGGTCATTGGTTGAGTGTGCATCGCGTTTGGGTCCCACCCAGGCGTTCCGTGTTCGATTCCTCGGCTGGCTAAGCCTCCATCACAACACAAGCAACATCTTCCGCATAGTGTGGTGGTAGTAAGAGATTTTCAAATGTTGTTGGGTTATTCGTAACCCGGGAATGTTTGTCTTTCTTTTTAAAAAAAGTTAAAAAATATAAAGCTCTATTAAAAATGTATTAAATGTGTACTAAACTGTATAAACTGTAATAATATACTATGTACTAATGACATTTATTATGTAGTATCTCGTAATAATGTAATATTTTTTAGTTGTTGTAAGTACACAATAATATTGTGTTTAATTTTTAGATAAATAATACAATAGTATAATGAGGAAATCTATAATTGGTTTCTGAGTTAGGTGAATTACACGTGTATAAATTAACCAACCACAGTCATTGATAACTGTTAATTTCCTTAAAATAAAATTAATTAATAAAAAAAAAAGCTTTACTTTTTCTCCCTGAAAGCTAAAAGTGATATCTCAAAATGGCGATGCTAAACATTCGGCTTGGCGTAGTATATATATATGTACGGCGTAGTAATAATGTCTTACACTTTGAACCAATTTAAAAGTTTATTATAAAAGTAAGTTGCAAAGGGTTGATTCTGACTAGGGGAAGGAAACGCGGATACAAAGGGCGTCCAGGTAATGTACGGTGCAGTTAACGGTCATTACTCGTGGCGCGGCAGAGCTTATTTGTCTCTGAGGGCGGTTGTGACATGTCACGAACATAAACGGTTGAATTCCTTCTGTCACACCTAAAAGCGAGCCTCTAATTAGCGCTGTTTTGGCAAATACTATAAACAAAAAGTCAATTTAGTTTTTAGTAATTAAAAAAGAAACAATAATTTTAATATCGACTATTTATAACGTTTTCGGAATGCACCTATATTCTGCACGTAATAAATAGGAAGAAATTTTTTTTTTTTAACCGCTTGGACACATAAGCTTGTTTTCACGATAATTTAACGTAGGTAGACATAGGAATGACGTATGGCCCGTACCTGAGTTATTGTGATGTCATGATGTGATAACGGTGAAATTTTTGCATCATTACATAAATCTTGAATATTCTCGACTACTTCCTACTTTCTCAACTGCTAGTTTGTGGCTGTCATGTTAAATTATATGAAAATCATATAATCTTTTTTAACAGATTTGGCTTTGAAACATGTTGATTATTTTGTTTAAATAGTGGTTTAAGCAAAGTTAATTGCATCAATTTAATTTTTTTAAATTATTTATCCGTAGCCTCAACAAAATTGCTATTCACGAAAATGTAATAGAGATAAAAGTTAATATAAATCGGTTAGAATACGTTTTTTACATTAGCTCCACACAGGACGCAATGAGCGAAATAAATCTCCTTAGGGAATATGTCATCTTTGTGGATAGTATTTTTAGGAAAGGAAGTTCTGGGAAGGAAAAAGTTATGAGGGTTGGCAAGGAATATGGGAGTCAATGTGTCCAGGAGTGACAGACGTATGAATCCATCCCTCCCATTGCAGTGAAAGGCGCTGGGTAAATAGAGTCCTGCCGGAGAGGTCTGAAGGTCTCCCTGAAGGACTAGACAATACCAGAAATTCGTACTTTTTAAAACCAATTCTAGTTTTTACAAAAAACATAAATCGATTTTGAAAGATTGTTATTTTGTCTGATAAACGCACTTTTTAAATTTTGAAAAAGTAAATTTATTTTTAATATACTAAGGTTATACCATTGGTCGTTGGCAGATTTGTTAAATTTTCAAACGAAATATTGTATTATCCAACATAAATTTCAAATCATATAAATACAGTAAAATAAATCAAAACATAATCTAGTAAAGACAATTTTCAGAATTTTAATATTAGTTCAATTAAAATCATTAAAAAAGAAATCCGAAAACATGTTTTGTGACGAAAATAACTCAGGTTTTCTATTTATAAGGTTTTACAAACTAAAATATTTCAAATTAAATTAAACAAATAACTTTGTATTAAACCACTATTATATAATCACAATTACCTAAATGTTTCTTCGTCAGGGTAGTAATGACATTAAATAACAAAAGAAACAAACAAGTATAGACTAAAAAGAACATACCTACTAAAAAGACCTATGGACAAAAATATTATAGAGAGAGGTGATTAATTAATTAAACAAATATCGTAAAAAACAATTATTTAAAATTAAATATAAAAATTATTTTAGAATGTGAAAAATTACATTATATAAATTATCAAAACATAATAAAGATGCTTAAACAACAAAAATAAATTATTTTAAATATGATGGTAAGGAAAAGCTATTCTTATCTATATTTTAACACTGTATAAAATGTAAAAATTATGTATTTATTGTTAAAAAAACCTGTATATATTAAATTTAAAAATAAATAAATAAAATATAAAAAAATAAAAAAAAATAATAAAAAAAATATATTTAAACAAAAATTATTAATAAGAAAATAAATTTAAGAGATGGCTATTTTAAAAAAATATTTGGTTATTAATAATATTTAATTTACTATTAACACTTTTTCTAATTTCTAAAGTTTGCTAATTGTAAATCTGTTTTATTTTATTTTTGTATATTTTACACACAAACACTTTTATTTTTAAATGTTAAAAACTGATTAACCCGGGTTGAATTTGTACGCAGTACGAATACACCAAGAAAATCAGGAAAGGCCTAGGAAGTGTGTGTGCTCCTTATAAGTATTGATTGTTGGGAGAAATAGTTTGCAGGGAAAGAAAATGTACCCTTATCGCGGGATCTGAGGCGGCCCATTGACCCACCCCCTCCGAGGGTTTATTACACGGAACAAACATTTTGTTTTTTCGTCATTCTTTCTCTGATTTTCAAAACCTAGTCATAACCCGTTTAATAATTTGTTTTTCCACATTTTTATTAAATCAGTTTATACCCTGACGTCATTATTTATTTATTTTGATGCCCAGCTGGGATTTTACACGTTTAGGACAAATAACATCTAAATGAGAACAACAATATAAAACTAAATACTTTACAATGCAAGATTAAAAGATAGATTAGACATAGTACAATAAATACATTAACATAAGTCGAAGCAGAGCTAGGCAGTTTACACAGAGAATCAGATTTTTTATTCTGCTTGCCGATATAAATTTTATTGAGATCTGTACATATTTAGTGATTGAAGTGTAAAATATGTTAACATCCTTGTAATAACTACCCAAATTCTGTATACGGCAAACGGGAGTATGCAATTGTGAAGCGGTGTTGGAGTTTTTTTTATCAGAAGAGAGAGCAAAGACGGTAGGTCTTTTCATTACGATATTCTCGTTAATATGTCATTAGAGACAACATGTTCATATATTGGCATACTAGTCATACATGCCAATATTTTTTTGCCGTGTTAGCCGTTATGTAAAGGGAATGTTAAGTTAGGGTGTGATACGAAAGTATAACTCTACACGTGAACATACATCCTATCATCCAGGGGCAAGTTTGTAGCTCTGTTAAACAAAAGTAATCGTAATTTAAAAAACAAGAAATATTTTTTTTTCCGAAGTATAACGCTTGATAGATTTTTTCAGCCACTAACCAAAAAATCTTTTGGTGAAGATCTCTCTTTTGGGATTGGGAGAAAACTAACTGCTAGTCACCTCGATTCTGAACTGGAGGGGCGAACCTATATACTAGAGACATCTTTTGGAGAACTCTATCAACGTTAGAAATATAAGATTGCTAGATGCAAATAATGGCTTCTAGCAAAGATTTGATTCTAAAAGGTGTTCCCTCACTGATTTCTTTACATTAAAACCCCACGCAGGAGGCCCTGAGTCAAATGATTTATCTCAGCGTCATCTTTGGAGATACCATGCGGAAGGTTTTTTAAGGAAAATCAGGATAGTAAGTTCGGGGAAGGCAAAGGGTATGAGGGGCGGGTACATGGAGAAAAATGTTATTCGAAAATACGATCATTTTATTCCTAAAAACGGTTAAAAACGGGACTGAAATTTTTACGAACAAAGTAACAGGGTTCAATGTTTATTGGCGGGAACATGTAATAATAATTTGTTGGTATACGTAATTTCGTACAATTTCGGTATACGTAATTTCGTACGTACACCAACAAATTATTCTTACATTTTCCCGCCAATAAACATTGGAACCCTGTTAATTTGTTCATAAGAACTTCAGTCCCGTTTTTAACCGTTTTTACTAATAAAATGATCGTATTTTCGAATAATATTTTCTCCGTGTAGGTATCTAGGGGTCAGTGTGTACAATAATGACGGATGAAGTATGAATCCATCCCTCCCGCTGCGGTGCAAGACGATTGCTGGAGAGAGACCATCTGGAGAGAACAAAGGGTCTCCCCAAACCGACCTCTCCCAATCAGCCGCCAAGACCGGGACAAAAATCACGCGATGAACCCGGGCATCTCTGCTTTTTCTGCAAACGTAAGCGAACCACTTGGGGTGACCATTTTCAGAGATGTTTGAATTAAATTTAAATTTATGTATTAAACAACACTGATAGCCAGATTATCGACATCCCGTATTTATCTGTCGGCTGCTTACTACATTTTTGATGTTTTTTCAAAGTTACTAGTTACTACCGAAATTGCTCTGCCAAGTTTTCGAACTCCAAAGAGAATAAGGAACTCAAGTCTGAGAATTAATTAATAGAATGGTTGAGCATACCACACACCACATGGCGTGCGTGCCAGCGGAGAAATATCCTATAGGTGGGTAGCGGTACTTATTATGTGCTTGATAAAGAGTAGCTTCCCTGCCGGCGCGGCGTATTTACGCTGAAAAATGATCAACGCCCATTTCACCATCCATTTTCATATTGACTCTAAGTTAATTAATTAGGGATATAAATTAATTAATTAACTGAAAACAATTTCCCAATAACAAAAAAGGAACAGACATTTGGTAAAATTGCAATTTGGTAATTAAACAAAATAATTAGTTATTTCATGCTAATTGGCCTGCAGCGTCAACACCAGTTTTCCTCTTTTTTTGAACGAAATTAAAAAAATTCTGCTTTAAGTATTGAGAAAAGGAAATTTTTGTGGTTTTTCGAAATCTCGTATAAACAGTCACTTCAAAGGCTTTTTTTTAAATGGTAAGTTTGCGAAATTTCGTTAATCTCGAAATAAAACTGTAGATTTGTATACCAAACAAAGCTACGCCCATGTCGCCGCCACAGACACTCTTCTTTATATATAATATAGATAGATAGTACACACATACTTTCAAAGAACAATTTAATAAATTTTTTAAAGAGAGAACAATTTTGATTTTTTTTCTTCATATATTATTCAATAATGTTATTATTGTTCAAGTTATAAGAAAAACCGTTTTTTTATATACAAGTTGAAGTTGAAAAAGTGTACTTTGATAATACTTCCAGAAGGCGAAACAGCTGTTTCCGTAATACGAATTGTACAGCTGAACTTTTTTTCTTTTTTTTTAAATTTATTTATTTACACATGAAAAACTAATTATTACATGTTATATTTTTCAGATAGGTAGTCCCAAGACAGCTTGTCTGCAGGATCCACCAAATGAATCCGTAATGTAAATGAGTAATATTTGTTCGAAGTACATTTAGAGTTTTAGATACATTTAATTTAATTGAAGAAATTGATACAATGATTTGCTTAATTTATAAATACATAGTATAATCTTAATGTATCTACCTAAAGACTAAACATGTAGTTAGGTACACCAATGTATTCAAACATACATAGATTTATCATTTTTTTATTATTTTTTTTTATTATTTATTAACCAAAAAATACATGTTATGTACATTCTTTTAGGTATATGCCACCTCACTAGGCTGAGCCTGTTCCGAGGTGGCAGTAATTTAATATTTTTTATATCATTTTCAAAAGAAAGAATAAAATAAATTATTAATTAATAAATAGAATTTTGAAAAATAAACATAAAATGAAAATTAATAAGAGAAATAGAAAAGAAAAGAAAAAATCGAGAAGAGATGATATAAAGAACTTAAATTATTTGAAAAAAAAGAGAGATAAAATTTAATACAGGTAGCTATTATGTTGAAGAAGTTATCATATGTCCGTAGTATATAATTCCCTTGTTTACAATCCATGTACGTATTTTGTGTTTTAGATTTACGCTTTTTAGTCTTTAATGTCTTTTTCAATTAAATTTGAAAGTTTTGGAGCCAGATTACGGTAATGTCTTTGTCCATAGGTGGTATTTATCTTCGGAGTCATGTGTTGATGTCTATGTCTTGTACAGTAGTTGTGTTGTACAGTATGTTGGTTTAGTTTGTCTTTTTGGTAATGTATAGATATAATTTTGATGTACAGTTGCTGTATGTTCAGTACTGCGAAGTCCTTAAATAACTGTATTGTAGAGAATCTATAAGGTTTTTTTGTGATAACTTTAATTAAGGCTTTTTGCGCTTTGACGAGAGGGTCCATGATAGTCTTAGCAGCACCACCCCAACCAATCATACCGTGGGTGATAACCGATTGGCCTAACGCGTAGTATATAGTTTTTAAAGTCTTCATTGGCATTATGTTTCGAATGTTTTTAAAAAGAAATATAAGTTTTCTGACTTTACCCGCTGTTTTATTTATTTGTTCTGTCCACCTGAAATAGTTGTCAATGTAAATGCCTAAGTATTTGATTGTCTGAGTCCGCGCTAGTGGATTGCATTGGCAGTTTTTTTTAGATGTGCAGTCGTGTATGGTTAAGTTTTCATCGAGTCTTGGTTGTCGTCTGGGATCTATACTAAATGTCATGTACTTTGTTTTGTCTATATTTAGTGTTAGCAGGTTATTGTCTAGCCAATTTTTAATCCGGTTGATTCCTTCAGCAGCTTTTTTATATACATTTGTCCAGGAGTCAGAAGTGAAAACAAGAACAGTATCATCCGCAAAGCAAATAACTTCACCGCTAATGTCTAACCGACACAGGCAATTTATATAAAGTAAAAACAGGATGGGTCCTAATGTACTTCCTTGGGGAACTCCGTAGGTTATGTATCTGTTTTGGCTTGTTACGTTGCCTAATTTTAGTGCATGACTGCGTTCAGTTATATATGATTTGAACCAGTTATATGCAGAATTGTTAATACCTATGTTATCTAATTTTTTAAGGAGGATTTTATGGGACACTGTATCAAAAGCTTTACTTAGATCAAGAAAAACCGCAATGCAGTTTTTTTTTGGTCAACATTATTTATAATAGTTTCGGTCACTATTAATATTGCATCCTGTACTCCCATATTCTTTCGAAAACCATACTGATTTTCTGATAAAATTTTATGTTTGTCTAAGTAGTCTACCAGTTGGATTTTCATTAGATTTTCGAGTACTTTTGTGAGAACATTTAAAAGTGATATAGGCCTATAGTTAGAGGGATTCTTTTTATCTCCGGATTTGTAAATAGGTACTATGTTTGCACTTTTAAAATGGCTGGGAAATATACCTCTAGCAGTACTCAGATTACAGATGTAGGTGAAGGAAAGGGCTATTTGGTGTTTTATTTCTTTTATTAGTTTAGTGTCAAGTTCGTCGGGTCCAGTCGCACAATCATTTCTCAGTTTATTTATGTGATGTATTATGTCTTTAGTTTGGAAAGTTGTTACTCTAAATGTATTGTTATCGTGTGCATTATTAGTATATTTATCAGCAAGTGTATCTTCGTCAGTGTTCGTTTTATTTAGTAGTGTTTGGGCTAGTGTTTGTCCAATGTCTGCAAAGTAATTATTTAATGTGTTGGCAATATCAGTCTGATCAGTTATTACTGTATCCTTAACTTCTATTTGTTGGAATTTGGCTGCTGGCTTCTTATTTACATTGTTAATTTCCTTTACTGCGTTCCATAATACTTTCGGGTTATCTTTGTTTTTTTCAATTTTTCGTCTGTAGTATTCTTCTTTTGTTTGTTTCACAATTGATCGGCAGATATTCCTATATTTTTTGTAATAATTTTGGAGCTTAATATTATTCGGTGAGTTTGAAGACTGTTTGTGCAGTTTATCTCGCTTATGCAAACATTTAACTAAGTTTTCATTGATCCAGGGTTCAATTTTGTTGTTTTTATGAACCAATTTTCTAAAGGTTGTGTATTTTATAACACTCATATTTATTTTTTCAGTAAAATTCATCATCGCGGTGTTCACATCTGTTTCATTTAAAACATTTTCCCAGGATATGGAATCGAGAGATGATCTAATAGCTTCATAATCTGTGTATTTTAGTTGCACTGTATTTTGTTGATTGTCTCTCTTGTCACTATTTTTCTTCGAAAGGGTAATCATTGTAGAGAAGTGGTCAGTTACTGTCGTATTTATTATAGCTGCAGAGATACTTAATTTAGTCCTGACATAAATATTGTCTAAACAGGACTGAGATGTAGGCGTGACTCTTGTAGGTAAATTGACAGCAGATCGGAGACCGTAACTTACAAGAAGACATTCATAGTCGTCAGCTTGGTGGTGCCTATGTCCAATTATATTAATATTCAGGTCTCCAGCTATGATACAGTTTGTGAATTTATTATGCCTCTGAAGATTTTCGTTCAATGAGTTTAGGAATTGTGATATGTTAGTATGTGATGGAGACCGATAGATGGCAATTATGACAACAATTTATCAACGAGAATTTTATCATTTTTGCTAAGAGTCTCTCATTATTTTCAAATTTTAAGTTTTTTATAAAAAAAAATTTTACAAGTTAATACTACCTATTATTATGTTTTTTTTATGACAGTATACCTTTTTATTGCTGATTGAAAACTTTGGTTTTAAATTGAGTCATGAATCTGTAACACCTTCATTCCCAAATTGCCTGTATATTAGGCACAAAACCTAAGGTATGTTCTCATTGCTTCTTTTTTTGTTTCTGCTGAAATATGCAGGTTGGCGCCTAAACCCTTTAAAATCAGTCCCATAAGTTTACGATAACAATTACAACAATAAATGAAATTATCATAAACGCATTAGGGTAGTAATACATACATCTATACCTACAAACAATCGGTATTTATAATACTTCATCATCTTCGTGCAAATCGTATCTTTCCAAGTTTTATCTTTCTAACAAAACTATGTAGGTTTATCTGGAATGATCTGCCAGATACGTGTGTTTTCTGTATCTGTCTTTAATTAGATGGGACCTAAAAACTCATATTTGCACATTTGAGATGATTTTTCACAAAACGGCCCTATACAAATTATAGAGTTAGTATAATTATTAAATACTTATATGGGTGTTTAAAAATATGATGTGGTTACATAGTATGTTGAAGGTGCGCGTGTATTTTTCTTAAGTGAAATAAGTTTCAAAAATACATTGTGTAGATCAAATTGTGCAGATCGGTGGTCGCTAACCAGGGCATTATTGAAAGATACGACAATAATCTCCAAGTACAAATAGAAATAGAAGCAAATCTAGCTATCAATCTGTGCAAAGCTTTATACAATCAGGTATTTATCGGCTATTAGCCCCGTGTCCCTGTTCTCGGTTGGGGGAGTGCCTCAGGGTAGAATTTCTCGCCTTCGCTAGGAGACATTTGAATGACCTGATTCCAAGTCGTAAATAAAGGTCGAACCTTTCGAGCTTAGTTTAGAGGCAAAGCTAATGGGAAGAGAGATAGAGTCCCAGCAGACATCATTAGGTTGAAAGGAAAACGACACGCGAAACCTTAGCACCTACCCGTATAAAAAATGTAACACGCCTTTTTTGCTTTGTCTTTTTTGACACAGTGACCAAATCACGAACGTGTGAGATTTTATAAACCTTGAATTTTTTGAAGGTGTGTCACATATTTCATATTGTTCTGTGGCATGCGACATTTAAGTATTTTAGGCGCACAGGGATAACTTTATATCTATTTTGTTTAGTTTCGAATTATTTTTTAAAATTTGTTTTGAGTACAGTTTCCTCAATGACGGAATGACTAGAAGGGAAGGCAGGAAAATATTGAAAAGTTCCTGATTTGATAAAAGCCTTTTTTTACGTTAAAAGAAGAGTCCCAAATACTCTTAACCATTTAGAGCCACTGAGACTATGGCATCCGCAATATTTGGGTTATGTTGTAAAGATGATCGGCTACGTGGCCTTTTTCGTACATTGTTTAATTTGAGGACAAAATACCAAACCAAAGTGAATAACTATTTCCTTTTATAATCTTCGCAATCAAAAATCACTTTGTGGCGTCATTTTTAATTAAATAAAGACAAATCACTTTGTAAATACACCAGATAATTAATCAAAATTATCAACATGTTTCAAAACCAATTTCAAAATCTTTGTCAGGATGTTAATCTTATCATTTCATTATTACTTTAATCAAAATGTATTTCAAATATCTAGTACATAGATATGTGCTTTTATTTATTTTTGTTTTAAATTATTAAATACAGGTAATTAAAAAAATATATTTATAGATATATTTTATTGTAAAAAAAACAATTTTTTTATGATTGTAGCGGCAATAATTTTTGAGTCAATGATAAAAAATTATTTTAATTTTTTTACTACAGAAATATGATGAAATATAAAATAAAATTTAAAAAAAAAGCATTTCTTTGTTGAGGCGGATGTCAGCGTATTAGCTAGTATGTAATATAATGGACTTTGCATAAACTGCTTTACATCTTTAAACAAAATATATAACCTTAAAATAAAATAAAATAAAATAAAAGTTTGTGTTCACTAAACTCATTGAAAATTTCATTATCATTTCTGCATTAAAAGTATTTTTGACATAGCAAGAAAAAAAAACGGATTTTTTGACGTTTGTTTGTTTATTACCCATTAGCTATTCTTTCAAAACCAGGTTAACTAAACATTGACTTAAAAGCGTGATGCATTTTTTGAGCCAGTTAAAAATGACGTAAAGTTGAACAAGCAAACATCTCCAATATCCGATAAAAGGTTTCCATGAAAGACGGTGCTTTTTTCCATTAGGTCTGTCACTTATAATTTGCGGGGTAAGCCTTCGCAGGCGGAAATCAAACATTTCCTTGGTTTAGAAACGATAATGAAACCATCAGTATTAATGAATGGTGTCTTTGTGAACGATTTATTGGCTTTTGTTTTCCGGGTTTCGTGTTGAATCTTTTTTAATTTCATTAATTAATTAAAGGATGCCAAGAGCTAAATTTACACAACAAACAAATTAATTTAATTATTAATTAAATCTATTGCATTTTTTGCAATTCTTCTTAAAGCAGAAGACAAAGAAGGCAGAGCTTCCTAATATGTAATGTGTACTTTATTTTGTATCTATCTATAATAAATAATTAAATAAAAAATAAAATCTTCAGTAGCGTCCTGGTGAGAGATAACCGTTTGAAATGGAAACGTTAAATGACTTAAATGAAAACAAATAACATTGTGTACACAACTTGTATAATCATGGTCTTATTATCCTGACTAAGAACTAACCTTTGGTTTCGAATCATGTCGATAAGTGTGATTATATAGGTGGTGTAAACAAAGTTATTTGTTTTCATTTAATTAAAAATGACGCCACAAAGTGAATTTCTGCGAAGATTGAAGAAGTTGATTGACTTGTTTTTTTACATTTAAAATCATCGTTTTGTTACACATGGTTTTAGTCACGTTAAAGAGGCAGATTCATTTCAAGACGTGCTAGGCTATTTCCAATTCGATTCAAAATTCATGGGAGTGCGATAAGATCATTTTCCCTGTTCTATGGATCATGTTTTCAAAGCCCGGAAAGAGCCAGTAAAAGAAAAATTATTTGTGTTTTTGTATTTCTTGGGCATTAACTATGTAACATTTTCTATACATTTTGTTTTGAAGAGTTTTATTATCTATGTACATTTTTTATTTAAATTTTGAAAAAATTATCATTTTGTATCGTTAATGATGTAAAATTTTTTGAAATTTGGTAACAGTATAACATAACTCATGTCTCAAAAATCCTCCTTTAACTTCTCAGGCAAATTTGTTTGCTTTTCTCAAACAGGTCTCATAGAAATCATTCTGTCTCCCTTACATATGATCTAGACGGTGTTAATTTAGATTAGGTTAGGTTGGGTTGAGTTTGTTTAGATAAAATAATACATTTGTATAATGAAATATAGTTAGAAAAATGTGATGTCAGTCATTATTATAACATTTCATGTTTGCATTAAAAAATATGTATTTCTAATAATAAAATTTGAAAACGTATTCCATCACCTTCTGAAACCTTTTCTCAGTTTTCAAATGATAGAAATATTTCATTTATTTTATTAACATATATTTTGACCTTCCAACAGAACATGCCCGAGGCCTAAGGTGTTAAACGCACATAGAAAACACCCTTTTTTTTTAAAAAAAATTAATAATCACAGAAAATCATACATAGAGATAAGGAATATCGGTAATTGAGTAGGTATATATAATTATTCATGGGAAACGAAAGCACGTGCTTTACCCGATAGAAATGGCAATCAAATCATTAACTGTCAAACACGAAGGCGTAGAAAGTATGTAGATGCTCTCTACACGTCAATTCCACCCACACTAAGTTTAATTAAACGGTGTTGTATGGATTAATTATCACAATATTAGGAGTGAAATAAGTAACAAAAGAATAACAAGCAGAGAACCAGAACCATAATTGTAAGGTAATGAAGATCTTGTTATTTTTTGTTGTATTTACTGGTAGCTACCATACTTTTCAAATGAGGTGTGATATTTATTTTTGAAAACGCAAAATTTTGAAAAAGCTATTTTAATCAACTACTGTCCTGAGAAAGTAATCTTGGCGATCTCCAACCTGACGACCGAAAATATTTACCATGATTTATAAAAGGTGTACGGAAATTCGTACTAGTGGTAAACTAGGGAATCTTCATCTGACAGAGAACCAAAAATCACTTTATTTTAATTTTTTTTAAACTTACTTTCTTTTTTCTTCGGCAACTCAAGGATCAAAAACTTTTGAAGTACATTAAATATTTTAAAAGACATTAAACAGTTAATATTTATCCCTAGTTTTTTTTCTAATTTGACCCAAAAAATTCCCAACTTCAGACTCGATTTAGTCGACAACGAAAGCTCAAATTAAAAACAGGTATACCTAACAAAACCGTGCATAATATATTATAAATCAGGTTAAGTCCTTATGATCTTATATTATTATGGTTTTATGTATACATCAAACGCTTGGAGTCAAATAAATGTCTGCTTTTAGAGAGCCCATATTCATATTAGGCATTTTCATCATATCAAGAAGGCTAAATGAGCTATTTTCCAATATGACGCAATCTTTTTCTAGCAAAATATAGTAATGTTTACCCTAGACCTCTTATGAAGTCACCTGTATTTTAGGACGTCGACAGTCATCACATTAATTATAAGGGTAGTAGGTAGCAGGTAGGTAGGGAGGGCAGAAAGAGAGAAGTCTGCACGGAGGGCTGTTCCCGGGGCAATGGTAACCGAATGAATGGCAGCGATCGATAGCCTGCTATTGTATATTATAATGCTGGCGGTCACGCGAGCCTCCGCGGGCCAAATGGCATCCAACCCTCTTTCTCAACCCCGAGAAAGTCTTACCCTAATGACCGCAAACAATCGAGACTGAAATCATCGCATTTTAACCGAAGCCGGAGTGACCGCAATAGCAGCTCACTCCCAAGAGTAACTGATCTTAATTGGGTCACAAAGCAACACGCACCTGCAGGTCAAAATAACAGAAACGCTTTTTAGAAATTATTTTTGCAGGTCATGTATTTTTGGCCGTTTCCTGTGCTTTTGTTTCGGCGAGTTATTGAGGATTCTCCAGGTCGGAATGGTATAATTTTGACGGAGAAATTCGGACCGTTACTAAAGATCGTAAATTTATTTCAACGGGGTCAGAAAGCTTGCACGCAACTATTGGTGAAATGTTTGGAGATTTAAGGGGAAATATTTTTGCCGACCACAAAGTCCGTTATGAATGAGCCACACCAAAGATTTTGTAAGTTCATTTAAACAAGATTTTTTAATAAGAAACAGCAACTGTAAAACGTGTTTTAAATGGGAATCAATGAAGAACGAATAACGTAAAGATCGTGAGAACATCGTAACTATTCGATTTTTCTTTTTTCAGAAGCATATATATATAATAGCTCTCATCCGTGTAAAACCAGTGTGGCCCCAATTGGGGTATCTGGAGAGCCTGAAGGTAGTGGGAAAGGGGAGGAATTAGTTATTAGAAAGGATGGGGAACGCTATTCAGATCTGGTCACTAAAGACAGCTGAAGCCATTTTAAGCTATATTTCGTTTCTCACAGAAAATTATTACCTACGTACTTGAGGGGAAAGGCTCTCGATTAGCAATCCGGAGGACGCAGTTTTAAATCCCTGCAAATAAATTTTAATTGAATAATTTTAGTTATTTTACAATTTTATACGTTTAAAATAATGTACCTATAGCATATTTGTGGCACCTTCCAGAGTGGAAGACACTCTCAGCAGGACCCTGGTGTGAGACCACCATCGTCGCTTAAAATGACTTAAGCCTGTTTGGTTACCAGATCTGCATATCCAGGTACTTCCCCACCTTCCTCCTTTGCAACTCTTTCCCCTCCCCACCACCTTTATCTACATAACAAACCCCAAATTGGGGATGCCGTAGTCTCACATACTCCAGACGGGAGCAGTTGAGACTCTTGTAAGATATTCACATATATTTTTTTTGGTATTTTTCTTAAGAGGTATAATATATTATACTTTCGATGTCCCTATGGAACTGTGCTATAAATACATTGTCACGTAAATAATTATTTACATGCCTACCTGGCCAGATAAATATTTTATGACTAGCCAACTTTTATTTTTATGATTTTTTGTATTTCTTGGGCATTAACTATGTTTTTTAACTATTTTTATTTATTTTTATGGACTGGCAACTTTTTGATCAGGGAGCTAGCGCTTGGGCAGGAGATCTCTGATCGACTCGTCAAAAGTATTCAATTTTAAATACGATAATATGATAAAAATGTGTCAGTTTTCTTTTTAAAAAGAGTGAACGGTTGAGGATCGTGTTGATTTCAACTAAAATTCGGGAAATTTGTATAAATACCCGTTTTATGTTTAATAATGGCGGCGCTTTGGTTCTCCATTTGATATGGTAATCGCCCATTATTGAGAACATCCGCATATTCCCGTGATAGGAATGATATAATTTACCACCTCACCACCTGAGTGCATATTTTGACACGGATAAATCTCTTCTTCGTCATGGGAGAAAATGGAATCATGACAAAGTCTCGACCAGCCGATTTCTTAACACCTGGCACCAGCCTTACCAATATGTGAACAGGACTCGTGGACGGACACAGGACCCTTGTTGCTGCTGTGGATGGACTCCAGAGGCTTGCATCAGCTGACACTACTTTTGGTGCTGGGATCGACATTTTGCTACCAGCAATCCTGATTGCCGCATTAGTTGGTTAAGTGTAGCGTAGTTTTTTTACAACAAAAGGTCCGCAGGTATGTCTCTTGTTATCTCTGTGTAACTCTGGAGGGTGGTAATTTGTATTTTTTTTTCATAATACATATTTGTTTTGAATATACATACTCTTTTAATTGAAGAGAAGTTGTTCCTTCCTGTACAGTAGAACCATGATAATTCCCACTAAAACCTGAGAACGAGTAATGCTCTATGTGATTTGGCGTCATACGCCAAATAACATTATTACAACTTAAATAAATAAAAATAATTATTATTGATGTAAAAAAGCAGTCTCGGAAATTGAAGGTCACACCGAGTACAGAGAGGATACGCCCCGCCGACCCCAAAAACTTTCAACTAAATGTAAACTCGTATAAACTGAACAGCTTTATTTTATGGATATATATAATATTTTTCATATTATATATGTGAAGTATTAGTTATAGTGAGTTTCTCACCATCCATCTAATAAGCTTATCCATACTATAACGAATATTATTAAAAATAAAAATAAAATACAATAGTTAGAACACTCTGCCAATTAGCCAATATATAGACTGTATTCGTGTATAAACTCCGACTTAATAAATAAATAACCGTAAATCGTAAATCGAAAATAAACTTTATCCTATGAATAAGTTATGAATGCAACATTATCTAAAATGAAATGTTCCTGTTTTGAAACTAAATATTATGATATTTCATAGTTCTCTTCTTAAAGTTTTTATGCATTTTTTAAGTGATTACAAAAGTCCCAACTGCCATGAGTCAGTGAGACTATGGAATCTTCAATTGAGTATGTTATGAGGCTGAAGGTAGAGGGGAGGAGAAAGAGATTGGGGAGATGAAGGTGGAGAAATACCTGGCCAATCAGATCTGGCTAGCAACGCAGCTAAAATCCATTTCGGGGAACGTTTCAATTCCGAATGGTGGCCACACCAGGGCGATACTGAGAGTATTTTCCACTCTGGAAGATACTCTCAAATGCCGCAAATATTAATTATATTAAATTAAAACAAATATCTTTGTGTACACCACTTATGTAATCACATTCATCGACATGTTTCGAAACCGAAGGTTTCTTCGTCAGGATGATAACATGAATAAAATTAAAACATAATAAAAAAGAACAATTTTATAAGTGATGTACAAACAGACATTTGTTTTCATTTAAATAAAAATGACGCCCCAAACTGATTTAGGGAAGATTTAAGAAATAAATTATATTATTTAAAAATACTAAAATGTGCAATAACACTAATCACACACAATGTGAAGATTTTTAAAGTCATTTTTTTAATAATTAGAGTTATATGACGTATGTAACAGCTTTTATTGAGGCTCTATTTATATATGACAATTTGTCGCGTGATTTTAACCAGTAATGATGATTATTAAACATAACACAAATAAATCTATTTTTCTTTACATCTAGAAGTATCAGAAATAGAACCCGGACAAAAAAATGTTTACGTTTGGTTTTATGTTCTCGATCCTGTTGACGTTAACCGCTGCAGCTAGGACACTTTTGCAAGCTTCTGCTAGGACTAGGAAATTGCTGTTTTTAAATCAATAATCTTAACAATAGCTTTACATCTAATCGTACCGGCTGTGAAATCTACGGTAATTGCTCATTTAGAGAAAGCTGATCACCAAGTTAAATTATATCTTATGATGCGTAGTCAATAATGTTACATTCCCATTTATAAATTACGCATAATCAGGCTGTATCTCATCCTTGCATGAATATCTCTGTCATTCCTTTAGACACACGTTCCTCACAGTAAGGTCCATAATAGATAGCCACGTTTGGTGACTGAGTTTTGGTCCGTTTGGGTCCCACCCAGGCGTCTCGTGTTCAATTCCTCGGCTGGCGTATAAGTCCTCCATCACAACACAAGCAACCTTTTTACGCTTACTGTGGTGAGAGTAGGAGGTTCAAACATTGTCAGGTTATTGCTAACCCGGGAATGTTTGTCTTTCTTTTAAAACAAAAAAAATAATAATTAATTAACAAAATTTAGAAGACGGGTATGGGCGCCACCGCCCCAGGAGTGATTTATTAATTAGCACCCTTTCCATTTGTCACCTCAAGTGGTTTGATACGTTTGGTGACTTAGCAGGGGTGCCCGGGTTCATGGGATGAGGTTTGTCTAGGTCTTGCGGCGTATGTGTTTTGCCCACCTTTGCGTGGCGGGTCGGATCGGGAAAGACTGGTTAAGGGAGACATTTAGACCTCACCAGCCGAAATCTCTCGACACATCGCTCTGCACTTCAGTGGGAGGAATGGATTCCTACACCCGTCACTCCTGGACACACTGACCCCTAGATTCCTACCAACCTCTCGCACCTTTTTCCTTTCCAGATCTTCCCCTCCTTCCATTACTAAAAAAATCCTCCACACAGCATTCATAGAGATGACAAAATTTCCTGACGGGCTTGCAACGTAAATATAGGACCAAACTCAAAATATGGCTGCCTGTAATTACATCTACGTTATACAAAAGCTGAAAATCTGCAACAAGAATTTGGGTTATGCAAAATTTGCAGAGATTTTTTAGCTGCACTTTCAAAGTCAACTTAATATATTCTAGACATTTACTACGGAGCTTTTTGAAATAGTTTTTTTTAAAATAATTTCTTTAAAAAAATGCCTTTTTTGTATTTCTTGGGCATTAACTATGTAACAGTTTCTAGACATTTTGTTTTGAACAGTTTTATTTTCTATGTATATTTGTTACTTAAGTAATAAACATAGAAAATAAAACTATGAAATGGTTAGTACCTTTGCTCAAGGTTGTGGTGAACCGTCTCGTCTGCCTTTACTAACTTCTATGGGTCTCGGGACCAGTTGTAATGTACCTGTGGGGCTACCCGGCACCCGTTGAATGATCCGTAGTCGTCTACCCTTGGTTTTTCTATTCTTTCCCTTTAACACTAGCTGTCGGGGTCTACTGGCTACGCTACCCTCATCTTTTGGCCTTCGATCAATATACCCTTATATCTAGCTACACCTAACTTTTCCTTAAACCCCTGCGATTTTCTCACAGAAAATAAGATTTAAGATTTTATTGCACATTATTCCTATATACTACGTTGTGTAATTTGTTGTTTCAGTATTTACATTTGTATGTGTAAATTAATACACATACACATGTAGAGGAAATAATGTAGTGTGTGGTAACCTCAGATTCTTTCGGAGTAAAGTGTGAAAGAATCTCGTTTGATAAACTAACCCCGTTTTTAGATTGTTTTGTTTTATTTTAAAGCCTATCCGTATTACCCGCCTTTTCTCAACTTGGACAAGTATGTCATTGACGCTAATTCTACAGTGAATTGTCAGCCGGTTTATAAAATTCAAAGTCGTAGTTTTTTTTTTACCCGATTTTTTCCTGTCTATAGGTTTACATTGGATTATATTTTAACATAACATGGACAGTGTGAATTATGACATACATGCCAGGATCCTTGCGAAGCTCTCAATGTCGTCGTACTGCACCTAAATGGTCAAGTTATTATTGTTATTAGTATACACTACATGTACTGGGAAAGAGGAAGGTGAGGAGGGGTGATAGGAGGATCTGGGGAATGTTGTTTCCTGAATAAGTCGGCTCCTCCACTAACCAAATAGATACTGGTGACCAACATTCCGGACAAAGACTCAATCATTACGTTTGCTAGGATGGTCCTTAAGTCCTGATTTTGTTCTCTTGCATGAACTTCATTGCTACGAAAGGGTCCCTTCACGCCAGATGAAAGCGCGCAGAGTCCTCATGTCACTTCCAGTATTATCCCGACTTCCTATCCTCCAGATTTGATTTTAACTCGACTGATTCTAGATGGGGTATGTCCATTTCTTCCCTTATCATGACTCTACTCGCGTTGAGTGCGTACGGAGCCGTTTGAGATGATCCTTTCGTCTCCTTCGTAGGATAATCATTGGCTTGCGTTCCTCGCCTCCAAGAGCTGACATAACTTCTACCTCGTAAAAACTATGTTTGCTTTCAGGTCGACACCACTGGTAGTATGCAATAGTGCTACAGACTTATTCTCACGGAATACCACGCCGACGTACCCTCCACATAACTTCGCAAAACTTGGGATACCTTCGGTCGAAACGCCTCCGTCAGCGAATCATACCCTACCATTCCAAGTGGCATTTTCTTTTTATTCTGTCTTTCATGCCTTTTCACTCTGCATGACCCCGCGAAAGGGATTAACTTCCAGTACCCCGCGTGAATGCTCAGCTTATGTTGACATCCCCTATCGCATGATAGCGCAAGAAAAAAAGCCCTCTTTGTCTCATATCTTGTGGGGATATAATTTCAGTGACGCTATTGCATCCCCCAATCGTGAAGTCTATATTTCGCAGGTCAAATTTGGATTTTGGAAGGGTTTGATTGAGAGAACATTACCGAAATAATATTGATTTCATTTTTTGTAAGGAAGCCTGAAAGAAATTTGACATGATAATATTGTTGTTAGTAAACAATTTTAATGTTTAAATTCAATTCTCCAAATTTCATTTTTGAACTAATATCCAGTATGGTATGGATGTTCCGTCACTCCCACTTTGGTTCGGCACACCCCAGAAAAAAAAACCCTACTAATTTGGATGACCGTACGATGTTCATCCCAGCTACGATTTATGGCCGAGACCCTTTTTTATGCATTCACCTCACCCTTACTAGTACGCAAAATATATAAGTTCGTTGAACCAACATTGATAATAACTTTAATTTGGGACAAATCTCGTAATTACACATCGGGAATAATATTTGAAAATACAGTTATATCCTGGAACATAAACTTATTTGTTATTAGTTATTATAGATTTGCTGGAACTCTCAGGCATCGGGATCATGTACGAACTGTAATTAATTTAAATGTTTCTTTCACTCACCTGAACGAAGCCTGATTAAGTGCACTAAATACCTGTGGAGGAAAAATAATAAAGAAAGAACCTTCCTATATTTATGATTCGGAAATTTAGTCCCCAGAAGTAGTAACACTCATGACTCTATGTTACACTTATTATTTGAATTTAAGAAAAATACGTAGGTTATTAATTATTGAAGATGACATTCATACGTAGGTATATGTTGATATTATTTTGAATATTTGTATTATCTTGATTATATGATATATTGAAGAAACTACAAGCGCGTAGGTATTGTTTATTATCGTTGAACAATTTGGTCATCGGACCTTTGACAGCGGTTCATTTACTCATTTTTGTCTTGTAATGAATTGGTTAAATATATTATGTCGAAGAATAATTTATTGTCAGAACATCACTGACTTGCGAATGATTGAAGAAAGTATTTAGATGTACGCTGATGTTATTTTACTATTATGTTTGCGAGAAGTTGAAGAAAGTTGGTACATGTAGGTTTTATTTTATATTATTATTATCTTGCGGGAGGTTAAAGAAAATATAAACTTGTGAGTATTACTTTATAATATTATTTGGTTTCGGAAGATTGGATAAATTATAACCATATAGGTATTTTATATTTTTATATACATTATACTTAATATTATTATTTGTTTTTTGGTTTTGTGAAAGATTGAGCAAGGCATTATTACGTAGGTATTTGTAGGTAAATTTCATATTATTATTATTTTTTTGTTCGGCGCACATTGAAGAAATTTTAAGTACGTAGGTGTATTTTCAATGTTGTTTTGATATTATTATTTGGTGTGTGGAAGATTGAAGATGACATTAGTACGTAATTATTGACTCCGCTAATTTTATATTTCAAACCAAAATTCGCGCGATGCACACCCCTTCTATTTTTAAAACACAAAGTTACGTTATTATTAACTCACTGAAGCTAAGTATTTCATTCACTTTGATTATTATTTTGGTTGTGATAATTCAAATTAATTTTATTATTTAATTAATCCACTCGCGGCGCACTGTCGTTCACTGCAGCTAATTTTCAATAGAGTATTTTAACAAGCCGAATAATTAATTTATGTACACGAACTATTGTTCCTCAATTTTATATTTCAAATCAAAATTCGCGCGATGCACTCCCTTCTATTTTTAAAACACAAAGTTACGTTATTATTTGTTCACTGAAGCTAAGTATTTCATTCACTTTGAGTATTATTTTTGGTTTTTATAATTCAAATTAATTTTATTACTTAATTAATCCACTCGCGGCGCACTGTCGTTCACTGCAGCTAATTTTCAATAGAGTATTTTAACAAGCCAAATAATTAATTTATGTACACGAACTATTGTTCCTCACGAAGTCACAACTTAAAACCCTTTAATATTACGATGGATATTTTCCCCCAACATTAACAAACACTTGTCACTGTTTATCACGACTTTATTAATTCTTCGGTGGATTATGTCTTATCACTCGTTTTTATAATATTGATAAATTGTTTGCTAAATACGAACGATCTTATCACTGCTAGCACTCTATAGCCTCGTCTTCCTTCGACCCTCGACTCCGACTGTTACTGCCACCAATCCACAGCCTTCGAATATCTTCTTAAAAAAACGCCAGGTGTGGACTCAGGACGTACATCTCGTCTTCCGTAGGGCGTTTTATAATTGAAAATTCAGACAATTTCAACTTTCACTTGGATTTTTTTCAAGATTCCCTCTATCCAATATTAAATATGTCCGTTTAATTATTTCATTGTCTGGCCGCCGATAAGTGTAACTCACCCTTTTGATGCAATTTTGCTTTAAACTTTTCCTAGAATTCTGCAATCGGTCTTTCCTTAATAATCGGTAAATTATCTCGGCTAATAGTGACTTTATATCTATAATAATTATCACTTTCCACTCTTCCATTTATTATTTTGTTTAACGTTTGCGGCCGGTAAAATTGAATTCAGTAGTATTTCGGCTTAATTCTCATGGTGACATGAAATTGTTTCTGTCATTTACTTGATTCACCACATTCCTTGCAGATGTTTACAACTATTTTTTATCCTTCGTCCCTTTTCATGATCAGATATAATATTCGTAAAACTTTGTCTGGTAATAACTAATATCACCTTATTAATTCAGAATTCATTTTCTTAATGCGTTTCAAATAGCTCTAAAGTCTAGTACGTACCTGTTTGATTTCATTTTTTGTGTACCCTTTCAAAAATCTTATTTACTTTTAATCTGAGTGTGTTGTTTACCTTTTGAAAAATCTCAATCTGTAGCACTAATGCATAGATTGTGTACGTCGTTAATTTTAATTGGTTTTCTCAATACTCCGTCTGTATTCTGTAGTGGTAATTTGGGCTTAATTACCCCATTTATTCCTCAAAACCATGTTAGTTTTTTTTGTTATTAAACAAATCCTCTTCGTATACGCTCTGGAATTTTAAATTTATGGTCGGTCTGAAGTGTCGGCTTACATCCAAAATTGATAAATTTTAAACGTGGTATCAATTGAAAACTTCGAGCTCTTCATTATTTCGTCACCTTGATTTACCTAGTCACCTAGTGTAATCGATTTGAAATTTCGTTTAGGTGGGAAAAATTTGTATGAGCTCTTCCGATGAAGAAGATGCTTTTTTTTTTCTTTCGAACGTAGTGTTGAAGCCATCACAAGGTTAGTACTTACATTTTTAAGAATAATGCCACAAAGAGAGCCTTAAAGTCAAAATCCATGACGCCTTATGTTTAAAATAATGCTGTCGTTATAACTTGTAAGAAATGCTGCTACCTTTAAGAAACTCTGTTTCTTCATACCTGTATCCGTCCCATATAAGTAAGACCTTTAACAAAACGATAAAATTTTGATTGCGTCCTCGGCTTTAAAGACTTATGTTCCGACGAAGGAATTACCTTCAGTTGGAAATCACAAAAGAAAATTGTAAATGAAAAATGTTTGCTTCAAACTCGGAAACTACAGTGGAAAAAAGGAATGCATATGATAATTAAACGACCGGGGAAATTTGTACTGTAAAGTTAGCAATGCTTTCATTAATTATGCACGTGAACCCACGTGGGATGTTAGTTTAGTCACGGCAGACGGCTAATTGTTTCAGAGCTTCAATCCAGAATGCAATTTTGCCAAGTTTTATGATTTATTTAAAAAAATTTGCATACAAGAAAATATTAAATACTTTAAATTTTCACAAAAAATTTATCACAAAAATGCTTCGTATTTATTTATGTGGCATGTCACCCACTTGGCATTAAATTAGAGTTATATTAGGTACTAATATACAGTAATATATTATTTTACAGGTGGTGGCGAACTGTCACCATCTACAAAGATTAACAAAATTTACATAAAAAAATTTTAACACCACAAAAAACATGTTTATTTTACATTAACTCCACACAGGAGGCTCTGAGGAAAATAATTTCCCTCGGGGGCTATGTCATCTGTGAAGATGCTGTATGGAGGGTCTTTTTGAGAAAAAGAAGGAGTTAACATGGGTCTTGAAGAGACCTATGTTGTAGGAGGGAGGAAACACAGAGGCCGGCAAATCGTTCCACAGCCGAGCTGTTGAACTCAAGAACGAGTCGTAGAAATCACCCGTTGTTGGGCGCGCGTTTGGCGTGTTTCCCGATTATGCACCGGTGCCAAGGGGATCAATGATGCTAGTTCCTCGGAGCATCTTCCATTGAAATACCTGTGCTCTAAAAAATGCAATCCGTTTGTTAAGGTGGGAGAACCTATCAAACGGACCACCCGATTCTGCCCAGAGTCAAAGGATTTTTCAGGTATTGTAGAACTTTTTGAGAGCTTAGCTTTTTGATAGGCTAGACGTTAAAGATAATCAAAGTGCTAGATATCTGGTAAGTGGTAGATAATATTTTAACTGTTGATATAGGACCCCAAGGCAGTTCCGAAAATTGAATATCATGTAAGAGCTGTACGGTTTTCGAGTTAATTGGACATTTTTTAAATTTTCGGAAATTGACTCCTTATGGAAACCAATACCCTGAATAAATTAAATTTTGCATAATTTTCTAATACCTTTCGATGCGATTTTACACTCCGCGAACAAAAAAACAAGAGTTTCTAAAATAATGCCAGGTATACATGTATTGAATAGTTTTTTGATAGGGATACTCAGATGACTTAAGGACTTTCGGCTAAATGGACAGAGAAAAGTTTTTTGTTTATTTGTGGCGCGAAAAAAAAATGCAAATAAATAACATAGAATAAATTCCAACCATTCAGGAACGAAGTACAACAATATGTCAGAATAGAACAATAAGGGCCTTGCTAATAAACGCGTTTTAAAATTTACACAATTGAAAAAATTATCAATATAGAGGGAAATGGTTGTTTCTCAGTTAAGTAATATTTAAATCATGTTTATTAGTAATGTGTTAAGTAAGTAAAATAACAGCATCAAAATTGGAGGCAATAAAGTATTGTTCAAGTGAAGTCAAAATCTATCTAGGGCTATGGCGAAAAAATATGACCGGAATACTAAATAATAAATACCTTTTTGTTTGAATATCTTCAGGATTCTTTCAGTTTGGGGATGCCGCATGCATAAACTGAAAGATCTTCATACAAAAAGTTGAAATTTTGAAAAAATTGATTTTTAGCGAAAATAACTCAGTAACGTCGTTTTTTTAAATCTTGGCACTCTACCTCACTAAAAACTAAAGGACCGCCCCTGACGTATACGTACTTATTAGTCAAGTAAGTCCCTTATCCTACAGGTAAATATCTTGCACACTATTTTGTATCAATTAACCAGAGTTCAAAAGTTTTACTAAGAATTTCTTTTAAGTCTAAGCTTCATAAAACTGTTATACAGAACCGATTATATATTACGTAATATTAAACATACTTACATTTTTTAGTTTTAACCCTGAAACACGAATATGTAACCTGTCGCCAAAGGTAGCGTGCGAAATAAAATGTTGTCGGTAGGTATTAAAAAACAATATTATTTAAAAAATTGGCATGTTATCCCATTGCTTTTTGCGAAGTAAGACCAGATACGGATTAGAAGTCGATATTATTTTTTAACTTCTAACATGTAAAGCTGGTTTTCAGTACAAAGGTACATCAGTCAACTTACAGTTTTATGAGTCAGTCCACTTTACTTAGCTGATAGACTTCTCGCTGATACAATCGGGCGCTGCCTTTAAAGCCATGGCATGCAGCTCAAATCTCCGTATAAATAATAAGGGTGTTGGTGAAATTAGGGGTTGCTTGGATTCATAGAAATGTGAAATGAAACCACCCGAGTAATAAACCACCCGAGCGAGTGTGACCTTCGAGAAAATGGATTTTGGATTACGAGGAATAGTAAAAAAACAACTAGAATTGAAACTTTTAACCATGCAAAGTAGTGTAATACTTTTGTTATGAAACTAGCATGAAAAATCACGTGATTCTCGACAAATAAGATGCAAATTTTAAAATGTTAATAAATTAATTTTCTATTCAAAATATTATATTACAGTTACCTAGATACCAAAGTTACACAACCGAAATCAGTGTTTTTAATGATAAAGCAATGGAAACTATCGCTAGTTTTCGATTTGTTTAATTTATTTATAATTTTTGGTTCGCTTTTACGAAAGGAAAAAAATCATTTTAAGAGGGTATAATTAGACAATACCGGAAATTTGTCATTTTTAAATAAAATTCTAGGCGTATTGGCTCTTTTTTTACAAAAAAAAGAAAAATTTATTTTTAAAGATTGTTATTTTATCTGGTAAACGCACGTTTTAAATTAAAAAAAAACTAATATATCATTGAAGAAGAAGATAAAAATAATAATCTATTTTTTTTTAATATGAAAATGAACAAGACACAGAAAAATAATAAAAGATAACGGTCGCAACTTGGACTCGAACCCAGAACCTTACGTCTTACCGGGACTTACACCTCTACTGAGAGACTGTCGTAATTGTCAACTTCATATTTCAAATTTCAGAATTCACAATATTATCTTCGACTAATGTTTTTTTTTTCCATATTATTGGCAGCTACCTTTATTATTGGAAACAAGTATTCAAAGAATGCATTTGTTACCTAGATAGTGTCTCGGATAAATATATCCGATTTTATTTTTATGGAACACCTATTGACTTTTTTTAAAAGTCTAAATGAATATTCATATTTTTATAAGAAAAACTCTCTTTTTAACTTTAGAAGGTTATTCCCATCAATGTAATATATTATTGAAGAAGAAGATAACAATAATAATCCTTTTTTTTTAAATATGAAATTGAAAAAGACACAGAAAAATAATAAAAGATAACGGTCGCAACTGGGACTCGAACCCAGAACCTTACGTCTTACTGGGACATACACCTCTACCAATTGGGCTACTGACTGTCGTAATTATCAACTTCATATATCAAATTTCAGAATTAACAACATTATCTTCGACTAATGTTTTATATATTACATTGATGGGAATAACCTTCAAAAGTTAAAAAGAGAGTTTTTCTTATAAAAATATAAAAAAACTAAGTTTATTTTCAATATACTACGATTATACCGTTGGTCGTTGGCAGATTAGTTAATTTTTCAAACGAAATATTGTATTATAGAACACAAATTTCAAATCATATAATCATACAGCAAAATAAATCAATACATAATCTAGTAAAGACACTTTTCAGAATTTTAATTTCAGTTCAATTAAAATCATAAGGAAATAAATCCGAGAACGTGTTTTGTGACGAAAATACCTCAGTTTTTTTTATTTATTTAAAGTCTTACAAACTAAAATACTTCAATTTTTTTTTAAATACTTATTTTGTTTAAACATTATTGAATAATCAAAATACTTATGATCAAAAAATACTTACAAGAAGTACACGATATTTAATAATTTATCATCTTGCGTTTTGAGCATTTTTATTGCTTACTTAAATGTAGGTATATATTAAAGCAAGTTTTGAATAAATAAATCCATATTAAATTTTTAGTTTAAAAAATTGGATACGGAGAATAATCGATCATTCTCATCGGAACCTCCCTGTAGAGTTGCAAGATTTTTAGAGCTTTAATTCTCAGCCGCTGGTCAATGGGTCTTAATCAAAACTACATAGGTCAAGAATGTAACAGAGGTTTTGAAGCAATATTTTTGGTTTTACTGCGATTATAAGACCATTATGTTTGTTTGATGGCAATTTAGGCAGATACCGTTTCGTGCCAATTCCATCTCTAAATTTTCCTTTTGAACTGTTCGGATAAGATCTCACTTTGAACGCTTGCAAACTCTTCCTAACCGATCGCTAAGCCATGTAAATTTTGTTTTGAATAGGATTATCGAGAAGTGATTTTAAGCCTTCACAAATTTACCCCTATTTTTAGAACTATCGTGTTAAAATATTGTGAAAACATTTTGACGGTTGTCTTAGCAAAGTAAGATAAACATCCAAATTATTTGCGTAAAGGTTTAGTACCAAGTGTCAGTGCATACTGCCCGAAGGGAATAAAAGCGTGACCCTCACCTAACAGTATGTGCTTAATCGGTTTAAATGTATACGAGTATATTCGTTCTCGTATATTGGGGTTTGGGCTTTTATGAGGTTTGCGAGGTTAGTCCGATTTTATGGACCAACTAGATTGAATCACGGAAATACAGCAATTGAATATCTTGCATACCGATTATATTATGTTAGATAAATACAATTTCTGCAAGTTGCTCTGATTTTTTTTTTTTTTTTTATTTTGCATTGGTTTTTGCAAGTCGTGTGTAATGTAGGTTTTGTAACATTAATATTTTAAAATTTAGACCTGATTTGGTTATCCAATAAATGGTCCCCGGGGCGGTGGTACCCATTCCCGCCTCCCAAATTAAAAGTATGGACGGAAACTGAGAAACAGTTTATATTTTGACTCCATAATTTATTTAATTATTCACGCCCTTAGGGCTTTTACAACAATCCTAATACAAAAATAATAGAAAAATAAACAATAATAAACAAATTATGTTACATCATTGTTTAGTAAACGGAAAACAGATTTTTAGAAATTTCAGAAATAAATTTTGGTAAGGAATAAACGAAAATATCAACTGAACTAAATTTATTTCCAAGCCTATGTGGTCTTTGGATTGGGGAGTTAATGAAATAGTTAGTTTTCGAAGGATAAACCAAGAACAGCTCTGGAAACCTAGTGTTACGATTTGGTACTCTGAATGTTAATGCTTTATCAATGAAGCAAATTCTTCAAAATGTGGGGTTCATTTAAAAAAAAAAGCATTTCACTTGTTTTACAGTTCAAGTTCAAATAATCAGTCACTAACGGATATAAATCTAAGCTCCTTAGAAGGCAGGTAAAGGTGAATGAATTCCGAAGGTCTTGGTTGTTGACCGGTGTCCTACAGATAAGCATTTCTTGCAGAAAATATAAGTTCATGACGTGCATGACCGACGAATGTCATGCCTTAAGTATTTGTCGTTGACCTCTTGCATTTCATTCCAAGTAAATTATATCAATAGCAATATTTTTAGCTAGTTAAAACATATGTATTTACTACTATCTAAATCTTCAGTAAAACATCAGAATCGCTGAACAAGGACAATTCAAATATATATATTTGAAATTACACTTTGATTCAACTTAATTACTCTGAAAGACATCAAAATATTTTGAAAAAAAACTCTAAAAGACATAAAAAGCATAAAATTGGTTATATAATCTTTTTTGAGATATCTTAAATAATTTGTGAATATTTATTTTGAAACGGAACCTTTTGGAAAATGTTATATTCATACTAGCAGGAACAAAACATGACGTCAATTTAGTTTAACAAAGAAATATTTAATGCATCTTTTACCATCTCTCCCAACCTAAATAGTTGTTTCTTGTAATAAGTAATAAGTTGAATCGAATTGTATATTAAATAAATTGTACTAGTTGTATTTTTTTGATTTTTAAATTATACCAAATCTTTTATTTCGTATTAATATGGCGCTGTCATCCTTTTTACAGACAACGAATAAGGCGATCCGCTCACTGAGGCATCTGAAAACTGTCAACTGGCAACTGTCTTTGTATGACAATGTGATCGCCCGCACACTACACAATCACTCAGCAACCCGTTGTCAATGGTGACGCACGCGGCGACTCGTCACTCGCACTGCTGATTGCCGTGGCCGGCCGTTGCTAGTTGCCAGCTGTCAGCTGATTGTTCTTCGTCTATGGTCAGCGGAGCGCCTTAGTGAAAGCTACAGCCAGTGACACGAATACACTGTTTGAGAGTTGATATTTATTGTTGTGAATTTAACTATTTAAAAATACTTATTGTTTCAGTAAATATAATTTATTGAATTTTGATTTTAGGAAATAGCTTTAAACTGTTTCCTTTCCCAATTCCTCGGTGTACAACGTTCAATAAATCGATACATTTTTTACTCAGCAATGTTAAATCCCATGAATGAAATCTTCTTCGGTTGTTTATATTTTTCCTTCGCCTTCCGATCGATATATTAATATTTTAAACGTGCTTATTCCAAAGCCTTTATCAAAGGTAGAAACCCCTGCAGTTATAAATGTCTGAAGTTAATGCAAACTTAATGATACTGAAATATTATCGGAATCAAATGCATTCCTTTAATAATTTAGCATTGTATTTTTGCCAAAGAAAATATCCATATCTTGAAAAGTAGGTGTTACAATAGATAGTCTATCAGGAACAAATCTTACTAATATGATAAACGCGAAAGTTTGTATGGATGTATGTATATTTGTTACTCTTTCACGCAAAAACTACTGAATGGATTTTAATGAAACTTTATAATAATATACCTCATACATCAGAATAACATATAGGCTTATAGACTATAATTTATAAAGATAGCTATTTTCCATATATTACACATATTGTTGTAGAAAATGTCAAAATTTGAAAATGACACAGTGTATCTATCTTTATACCAAATTTTTTAACCTATTTATATATTATATCTATAATTCTTGATTCGATTCAAAGTATTAGGCGAGTACTTCAAAAAAGTTCACTAATTTAAATATTTTCTAAAATAGAATTTTTTTAAATCAAAATTCTATTTTAGAAAATATTTAAATTAGTGAACTTTTTTGAAGTACTCGCCTAATACTTTGAATCGAATCAAGAATTATAGATATAATATATAAATAGGTTAAAAAATTTGGTATAAAGATAGATGGGACCTAGGAAAAGAAAATAGGCTACTTGAAGTACTAGTTCTGCGCAGACAAAGTCGCGGGCAGAAGCTAGTTTTATAATATTTATAAAAAGAAACATAATTATAAAAAGTAAGTATGCAGATATTTTTGTGATTGACGAAATATGAAAAAGCTGGATTCTTAATGTGCATTTTTCTTGAAATCACTACACTAACAGACCCGTTAAACATTATACCATAAATAAAATTACACATAACATTATGATGCATCATGTAAATTGAAAGGATGTTTAAAATGACTTTTTTAGATTCTAAAAAAGTGTTTTTTCTCTGTAAAGTTCTTGTTTAGCCAAGATTTAAGTTCCTCCGAGTCGTTTGGCGGTCCGC
This sequence comes from Limnephilus auricula, assembly GCA_951813805.1. NCBI lineage: Eukaryota > Metazoa > Arthropoda > Insecta > Trichoptera > Limnephilidae > Limnephilus > Limnephilus auricula. The sequence continues at coordinate 39,682,550 of OX638388.1, forward strand.
CCTCTCTGCCTACCCCTGCGGAGAAGCGGCGTGATGGTTAGTTAGTTAGTTAGTGAATTAACAATTTTGACGGAGGTGTTATCGACGTAACAGCAACAATTTATCATTAACTTTGTTTAGATTTAACAACTTCATTACGACAGATATAAAGCCACTCTTAAATCCTCACAAAGGCTCATCAAACGTGGTATCTGAGTTGAATGTCGTTAATTGTTTTTCATCTTAAAAATGGTTCTACAGATCTCGTAAATAGCTTATATCATTTGAAGAACTTTGTTGTGTTTTATCGAAAACTGGATTAACGGTACAACCGTCAATTTGATTGCTTTTATAGGTTAACAGACGTAAATTCAATTCAGTTCTTACCTTGCACCCGGGAAATGAATAAATAAAGAGAGGACAGAGTTCAATGATAGGTTGTGGAAATATTCGATAAAGACCTTCCTAAATTAAAGAGTATAACTTGTGGATATGTCCTAGAATATGTCAACAGCAAATCAATAACTTAGAATGAGTGTATAATATTGGGTTGATTCGTGAGATGCGTTTGATAGAAATTTGATAATATCTGCCTGTGTTTGTTTTTCTTTTCGTTTGTTTCCATTTTCGAATCTGTATACTAATAAACAATTTTATTTAACGACCTGTGGTTTTCGAGTATATTGTATATAGTATTGGGTGTAATTTTTTTATGTGTATACCACACAGAGTCCCAACTGCTCCCGTCCAGAGCCAGTGAGACTATGACATCCCAAATTGGGGTATGTTGTGAGGTTAAAGGTAGTGAGGAGAGGAAGGAAATCGGGAAGAAGAAGGTGGGAAGTGCCTCACGATTCAGATCTGATCACTTATCACAACTAAACCAATTTAAATCATATTTTCAATTCCAAATGGTGCTCCTACACCCAGGCCACAATAAGTGTATCTTCCACTCTGGAACATTCCGCAAATATATTATACATTATTTCAAATGAATACATTTTAAAATAAAACAAATTAATATTATATATTAAACACAACCTAGCGTAAATATTTAATTTATTACCTGACGCTATAAAGCAATGTAATTCTATGAATAAGGTTAAATATATGGTGAAAAATTGACTATCGGAAAAAAATATTTATATTAATATGTATGAAAAAATGAATGAAAAAATTTTGAATCTGTAGATATAAGATGTAATTTTTTTTAATGTATATGAGTGTAAAATATAAGCACCTGTTAACAAGCCAATTGAATTGGTTTAGCAATACTTGCTTGTTGATACTATTTATTCAATTATTCTTTCAATAAAAAAATAAAAATAAATATATATATATATTATTTGCGCACGCTGGGCTTTTGAACCCAGATTGATAATTGAGAGCCTTTCCCCTCGATCATGTAGGCCATCATTAGGTTCTGTGTATTTTGGAAACAAAATAAATACTCTGTAAATGGCTGTAATTATTAATACATAAAATAATTCATAAAAAAAAACGTTATTTGTAGTAAATCGCTGAATTAGTGCTAAATTTTAAAATATTAGGGTAACATAAAATAAATAAGAAAAGTTAGTTGTTTTTTTTATAATAAGAAGCTCAATTAGTACTATAGAAAAGATTAGAGTTGAGTTAATTTCCTATTTACCCTTTCAGCCACCATTCTGATGAAGTGAGACTATTGTCACGAGGTATCCAGCTTTTTATTTTCTTAAATATCACAACCTTTACTTAAAGTGTATTCTACAAAATGGTGTTCACGCTCTGGATATTCGATGTGCCACAGAAATGCGGAGGGTTGCTACACCACTGCCGTGCGATATAATACACGGGATATTTTACAAGTCGAAACGTAATGCTAAATCATCGTTTTAGATTATTCTTTACTACAAATTAGGTTACACTATACATTCAAAATTACTATTTTCTACCGTTTTCATTGATTATAATTAAAATAATATTATTAGTTACTTTATAAAAAATTAAAGCGTACACTATAAAAAAAATAATTAGAAATGTGTTAAAGCATATAAGAATTTTATGACTATCTGTCATAGTTTCCATTGATTAACTTTTTTCTTTCGTAAAAAATTATTCACCAAATAAATAAAAAACATTTTTTTTTAAGAAAGTTTAAAAATTATTTTTTTAACTTTTAAAGGTTATTCCCATCAATGTAATATATCATTGAAGAAGAAGACAACAATAATAATCTAAATTAAAATATGAAAACTTTTTTTCGTTTGCAACTGGGACTCGAACCCAGATCTTGCCATTTTGTAAAAAACATTAGTCGAAGATAGTATTGTTTATTCTGAAATTTAAAAATTCAAGTTGACAAATACGATAGTCTCATAATAGATCGCAATGGCTGAATTGATAAAGCGCCGTCCCGGTAAGATGTGAGATCGGGGTTCGAGTCCCAGTTGCGACCATTATTTATTATTATTTTTCTGTGTCTTGTTCATTTTCACATTTTAATGATGATTATAATTGTTGTCTTCTTCTTCAATGATAAATAAAAAAACACTCTAGCGCTTGAAATCGTAACCTCTAGACTTCTTTACCAAGCGTTTTTTTATGCATACCTATTACCTATATTCGTGGAGACTAAGGCAATCTTAGAAAACATTAATTTTTAGCTTGTGATTTCGAAGGAAAGTTTTAGATGGGTTGTATTTTTAGTTGTATTTTTCAAAAAAAATTATAAAATTTTGCTCCTTTTGAATTATTTTCAAAAAAAATTAATCCGGCCCCTGATAATTTTACGTACAATTACGAGATATTTAAAGAAAACGTTTTAGCATTCGTAAAAATTCACGTGTGAGAAAGTCATCATTTGAACCTTCGCTCGGCGCCATTTTGTTTTTTTGACATTTGAAAGGTCTTCGTTAAATGCCGATGCCGAAGTCCATTTTAGATTTTGAAAAAATTGTCATCAGCAGAAGAGTACAACTATCATGCTGTGTTCTATGTCAACTTATTACAAGTTGATTGAAAGCTGAAACGCACCTAGAATCGGCTTTTAACGGGCTGCTTTCAATTGTAAAAAATAACAAAATGGCGTTCAATGGCCATTTGATGACAATGTTACATTTAAATTTCTGTCAAACAATTGGTCCTTAGTCTTCAATATTAATATTTTGGGATATGGCAAAGGCTTTCGTTACACATAAATTACGTTTTTTTTTTAAATTTAATATAATAAAACATGGGTTACATTTATTTATATATATTTTACAAAATACAACATTTAAGTCATGTATACCTTGTCAGAAAAGACTAAGGTTACATATTCTTAGGTTAATTTTCATGTACACATTTTTAATGTTTGAATTATTGCCCGTCTCAGAACAGACATCGTCTAGTGAGGCGGGAAACTTATTTTAGGGTTTTATCTCAATAAACGCCCGGGTTGTAAAAATTGTTTAATTTTATTTATTTGTTCTGATTGGTTGAAAATACAGCGCAATTCAGAAGTATTGATTGATTCCTTCTAAAAAAATATTTTAAAAATAATATATGTAGATATAAATTAAAAGGATTGTATCAGAACTTAGGTAACTGTGAAATTATTATAAAAACCACAAATAAATATAATGGCAATGTTTGTCTAATAGAAATTTAAGGCCAAATATACGTATTTGTGAGAAACGAAATAAAACTTTACTTTTTAAAAGTACCTTTATTATAAAGGTAATAGTGTAATCATATCAGACGACTTTATTTTCTATTTGTAAAAAAACATACTGAGGAGCTGTGTTTTCAGAGCAAGCCTTTATTTGTGACTTAATTGCTTTGTTCGAGGTTAGCACACTTTTTCCACACATTAATCGTCAGCAAACAATATTAACCCGATATTGCTAAGCGGCTCTCGAAAAACAAATTAGATACTCACATTTTACTCAAACTGTTACTGTATTTTATATGATATCGTAAGAATTCATAATAATAATTTAAAGATCTTAAATTTATAACTTCAAATTTACGAAAAAAGTGGGTTATTTTACCCCAATAATAAAAATATAATTTTTCTGAAAGTTTTAACAACTGGAGTGTTCCACAATAAGATCAATATGATCAATTTTTAAGCATTCGGTTAGTAAATTTCCCCCTTCATTATTATAATATGAAGACATACGAACTGCTAATATTTTTAAAGGGCCATTAAATTCACTTATATTTAATCTTTCAGTACATATTTTAAGAATTAAAACCAATAAATAAAAAAGTGTTTTACTAATAAATTCATGTTTTCTGCGTTTACTTAAAAATAAGACACGAAGACACAATATCAAATATTATGACTTCTGTAAGTTTTATATGGCCTACTTAGTAATTACAGATATAAAATTAAATTCGAACATGCGTTTTGCGATATGTAACACAAGGACGATGATCTTAATTTTTATTGTTCGTGGAATGTCATTAACAAACAATAAAGAAAAGATATGAGAGATACTTTTAAAAGATACCCGAAAGATGTTTTAAAGCATTCTTTAAGGCCACATTTTGGCCAGCGGGCGATCGTGAGTGTTTACAAATTGGCCAAATGTGATCAAAAACGCATCAATAGTTAAGATGGTATTACCAGAGAATACCGGAAATTAATACTTTTTAAATCAAATTCTAGACGTATTGATTTTTTTTTATAAAAAAACATAAATTTATTATGAAAGATTTTTATTTTATCTGGTACACGCAGTTCTAAAATTTTGAAAAACTAAGTGTATTTTTAATGTACAAAGGTTATACCGTTGGCCGTTGGCAGATTTTTTCAATTTTCAAACGATTGATTCTATTAAACAACACAAATTTCAAATCATATAACCATACAAAATTGATGTATTTTAAAATTTTAGTTTAAAATCATTAAAAAATAAATCCGAGAACGTGTTTTGTTACAAAAATACCTGTTATTCTATTTATTTAAGGTCTTAAAACTAAAATATTTCAATTTGTTTTTTACAAGCTTATTTCATTTAGACATTATTAAAAAATCATAAATACTTATGATCAAAAAATACTTGCAAGAAGTGCACGATATTTAATAATTTATCATCGTGGGTTTTGAGCATTTTTATTGCTTACTTGAATCTAGGTATATAGTAAAGCAAGTTTGTAATGAAATAAATCCATATTAAATTTTTAAAATTTGATACGGGGAGTAATAGATCTTTCTCATTGGAACTTCCCTGTACAGTTGCAAGCATTTTTAAACTTTAAATCTCAGCTGTTGGTAATCGCTCTTAAAGTTTCAAATTAAATTATGAAATGTGAATATCAGCCATTTATAAACAATTTACCTCTCATGTTGGTATGTTACCATTCTGTATGATTTCAAACTATTTGAAATTTTTGTGATTTTATAATCCATTAGAACTATAGAAAATTAGGAGTTTGAAAATTTACACGAACAATGAACACGTATAAATTTGATTTTCGGTACGAAGTTTTCAATGTTAGAATAAAACTTTTCGTATCTATGCAATACAAACATACACAGTTCGTAACATCACGTAAAATGCAGTATTGCAAATTCGAAATTTGGAATAAAATCTACAAAACATTATGTGGGATTGCGTGATTTTCGTCAGTTATTTAGGGCAAATCAGGCTTTAATACTAGACCTACCATATTTGTGGGGGGTGATTTATTGAGAGACGCAGCCGATTTTATTTACCCTAAATATGGCATAGCGAGGAAAATTTGGCCGTTGCCGTTTCATGGCGTTATCGTAATTTTCGATGTTTGTCATTTTGAAAATCATCGAATAAAGTAGAACACTATAAACGCAAAGAGCGCATGCCTCGTAATCTAAAAGTATGACCATTATTTGCTTAAATATCGTGGCGATATAAAACGCATTTGCCAACGTAAAATATGATTTCAGTATAGCCCTGGCAGAAGACCACCATTCGTAATTTAAACATTGCTGGAAATGACTTTAGCCAGGTCTGGTGAATAGATCTGAATATCTAAATACTTTCTCACCTTACTCTTCCTAATCTTCTCCCCTTCCTACTCCCTACTACCTTCAGCCTCACACCATACCCCAATTATCTCATTGGCCTCAGGCGGTTGGAAAAATTAAAACAGTTGGGACTCTTGTGCGATATTCAAAAACTGTATATATACGAGTACATTCAAATATACTTGTACATGTAAGTAGTGTGTATGATAGGTTCAGTGTTGGAACTATACAAATAAATTTATTAAACACTTTATGATTCTCATTTGACATTACACAAAAAAGAAAATAATAGAATCGTGCCATTTAAAACGAATTATTATCTAGAAAAGTATGAGGTACATAAGACACTTTTGTTCAAGGGCAAATTTTATAAACGATATGCACAATTAGTCGCAATTGACTGTCAATTGGACGAATAGCTAAGAATCACACGAAATAACCCAGAACATTATAGGTGCAATTTTCTTAAATATGTATTTATTTATTATATTTCTTAAATATATATTTATTTATTATATTTCTTAAATATGTATATAAACGCTTCACTACTAGAATCGTCAAATATTACATCTTAAATAAAATTACATATAACATGAAATGTAGGTTTGTTACAAAATTGAAAAGATGTTTAAAATGCAGTATTTTATCTTATCTTCAAATACAGTAAACTTATTTTGTGGCACCATTTAATTTCAAATTTAATAGAAAACTTAGTTTCATAAAAGTGGTAAAAAATAAGTATGCTGTTAATTTTTTATTTATTTCGAATGTTGTTATTTTAATCGGGTTATGCATTATAGTACTGATTTAGGACTTTATGAGAGATTAGACAATAATTAAATGAATCTTACCATCGGGAACATACACGTTCAAGTAAAGGCAGTCTTCGTCGTACACCCTCTCACCCTGGTCCTCGGCGTGTGGTTCCAACAGCTTCATGAACAGCTCATCGTGCTTTCTGATCGCCCTACTGCCCGTGGTGTCCTGCAGACAGGAGGGTGCAGGGGTGGAAGCATTTCGCACCCCCTCCCACAAGGGAAGCTCCTGCACCTCAGGGGGCATAAACCTCCTCTTGCCGGTGGGAGGCTGTGCGTAGGGGATACCTAAGTAAGCCACTATCCGCTGGGTTCTGAATAAGGTTTTATAGGTTCCCATCACCATCCCTTGCCCGACGATGTTTACTGTTGGAGGCTCTCTCGCTGATCTCACCCCGTTCAAAATCGTCAAAATGATTTGACAATTTATTATAAAGTTTTTTAAACCGGTCATTTTGAGTTATTTGTTGATTTTTTAAAGTAAGATGTATTTTATCTGTTCAAATGATGGTGTTGTAATGTGTGCAAGTTGGTTACAGTGATGATTTGATTGATTGTTAGTCTTTTCTTGTTGTCAAGAGTATATTGATGTGCTTTTTAGTGAACTAACCGAGGAGGCTCGGTTTCTTTCAGCCCAAGCGTGCTGCTAAGTTAGGAGCGGCCGCGGTACTGCCGCCGTAGAGACTAACAAAAGGCTACGCTGATCTGCTTGCTACGAGAGCCGTAGCGCCGTAGAGCATGCGATTGGGTAGGTTGCTAAGGATACGCCATCTACGAGGGCGCGCGCAAGATTATAACTTTGCGTAGCTAGGTTCGTATACTGCTTTGTTTTATAGGTTAATGTCAATTCGTTGCCGTTTTGCCTTCTTCAGGGCAGAAGTGGTAATTAATATTTATGCATCGTAAAGGTACATAAGTTGGATATTATTCTACTTTACATAAATTCCCTTAGATTTGTACAAACCAATTTTACTAAAAAAATTGGTAAAGTACTATGGTAGATTATTACAAAATATATTTATTGGAAAGTTGTTAAAAGTTGGTTTGAGAATAAATCATTCTTGTTAAATCTCATTGAAACAACTTATTCATAATGTTCATGCATTAATAATTATTGGTGTTTGTACTATACCAGTAGTATCTATTTGTTGGTCGGTCTCCGTGGTCTATGGGTAAAACTAATGACTACGATTATATTACATGTAAAATGTATTGCATATGTGACACGTTCCACGGTGAACGATACTCTCAGAATTACTATGGTGAAAGATCACTGTTCAGAATTGAAACATTGATTTAGCCGTGTTTGGTGATCGGATCTGCATAGTCAGGTACTTTCTTCTCTCCTAGTTTCCCATTTCTTTCCTCTCCCACTGCCTTCCGCCTCACAAAATACCCCGTTTAAGGATGTCATAGTCCCACTGACTCTACACCGATGGGAGCAGTTGGACACCTTGAGGGTTTTTTTTATGTGGTGGATGCAGGGTGTCCGGGGGTAAAGTACATTAACTTCGGGGGGTAATTCAATTCTACATGATAGTGTGAGTAAAAAAGAATAATAACTTTTTTCGATATTCCAACTTTTAGGGGTGCTTTTTTGGTAAAAAGATAAAATTAGTACGGCGCGTGTGGCCTGCATTATTACGTATTTTCTGCTGTTACGATACGCGCCAATCAAAACCAATCTCGCCACAATGCGCCCGGCTGACTCGAAGCAAATTTATCGGGTAATTTGTACCTTACACAAAGGATTTTTAAACGTACGTCATTTTGTAAAGGGAAAAAAAAATTGGAATTTCAAAAAAGTTGTTAATCTTTTTTACTCCTTCCATCGTGTAAAATCATCACCCGAAGTTAATGCATTTTACCCCCAGACACCCTGTATAATAATCAAAAGTACACGTTATTTGGAAGCATTGGCACTAGATGACTAAATTGTAGTTACTTATTTTATTATTAAAAGCAGGTAAGTACCTACGTAGGTTACAAGCACAGTTAATACATACATTAACAATTTTTTTTTAAATCATTTATAACTGAAATGATAGGGTGGATATACGAGGTGTGGCTATTAAATAACGAGACAGACGCTGTAAAACATTTTATTGGATTTCATACACATTTACTCACCTTCAATATAAACCCCTCCTCTATCCCTAAAACGACAACATGCAAATCTTCCAATGTTCAAAACAGTGCTGGAAGTATTTTTTTCTGTCAGCTCCTCCAGGACGCGTGCCGCTAATAAAAATTTCAAGCTAGGAAACAGATAGAAGTCGCTCGGCACATTATCCGGCTAATAAGGCAGTATATTATATGATCAGTTCAGACATTTTTGCGAGCTCTTGTTAAAACGTGAGAATTTTAGGCACCATTTTGGAACACACCTTTTGCATGATATAATTCGCTGTGTAAAATTTTCCGTTTTGTTAATTGCATTCTTTGTTAATTCCTACAGTATCACCAAACGATTGAATACTTAACCGACACCGACGCCGACGGTCAGATCGAACATCGAACCAGTTTACCAATTTTTTTCAATATTGTCATCCTTTTTTGACATAAATCTTCTTCAACGTCTTCTCGGCCATCTTGATAGTGCTTTAACTACTCAAAAACACATTCACTTGATAAAAATTCATTATCATATGCTTCTTTCAATAAATTATAAGTTTCAGTAGCGATTTTTCCAAGTTTCATGTGAAATTTCACAACAATTAGTTGCTCTATTTTTAAACTTGCCAATATTTCAGCAAAACCAAAAACAACTCTAATGTGAACGAAGGCTACGGCTATATGAGTTTGTTTACAACATAAGCGAGAGACACTGCATTCGAAAGAGAAGGTTTAAATCTAAACAACTGTTTGTCGCTGGCGTTTGGCGCATGCATACTTCTTCTGTAGCAGCGTCAGTCTCGTTAGTTAATAGCCACACCCCGTATTTCACTAACCGCCCTAACGGAAATATGTGAAGGGCTACGGTTTATTCTGCCTGGAATTAAAAACTTAGATGTTGGTTCAAACCTGAACCTATACTCTTAACTAATATTGTATTATTCTATGGTTTTTATATTCTATACATATATTTTTTTGTTTATTAGGGGACAGTTATTAATTTTATTAAAATAATTATATGTTAACATAAACCAGCAAAGTTTCCGCATAAAATACATATTATATGCAAAAAAACAACTGGATAATAATTAAAGAAAACGTAATGTGGAGTTAGTAGAAAAATAAAATCTTTAGTGATATAAAAAAAAGATTAAAGTGTATTGGATAAATAATGTGAAATTATAATACGTAACTTTTACAGAAATAATACATATTTACATCATAGGAAAACAAGATAAACATGATAAACAAGATTTAAAAAAAAAATCTAAATTAGAATGAGAAAATAACGTAAACTGAATATCTTATCTTATCTTACTAATATTATAAACGCGAAAGTTTGTATGGATATATGTATGTTTGTTACTCTTTCCAGCAAAATTTACTGAATGGATTTTAATGAAACTTTACAATAATATAGCTCATACATCAGAATAACATAAATGCTATAATTTATAAAGCCAGCTATTTATTTTCAATATATTGAAAATAATAATTATTACTAATATTATAAACGCGAAAGTTTGTATGGATGTATGTATGTTTGTTACTCTTTCAAGCAAAATTTACTGAATGGATTTTAATGAAACTTTACAATAATATAGCTCATACATCAGAATAACATATTGGCTATAATTTATAAAGCCAGCTATTTATTTTCAATATATTGAAAATAATAATTATCGTTCAATAGAAAATATAAAAATTTGAGAATGACATTTTGCAAAACAATGATTGTTAAATCAAAATTCTATTTTAGAAAATATTTAAATTAGTGAATTTATTTCAAGTACTTGCCTAATACTTTGAATCGAATCAAGAATTATACATATCTTAAATAAATAGGTTAAGAATTTGGTATAAACGTAGATGGGACCTAGGAAAAGAAAATAGATTACTCGAAGTACTAATCCTACGCAGACGAAGTCGCGAGCAGAAGCTAGTAAATAATATGCTTCGAAATTAATAGATTATTTAGTTTTAACCACGTTTATTGTTTAAAAAACAAGATGTTTCGTAAGCACTTCAACGGGGTTTACTTAAAAGTAAATACAACAATGGACATAGACTTAAAAGTGTCAATGGATATACGACAATGGGAAAGGGGAAGGGGGGGGGGGGGGGGTTAATAGGGCATCATTTATAAAGGGAACAAGTTTAATAAAGCATCAACTATCGATCTACCGATTTGTCAAAAAAATATTCATTTCAAATAAAAAAAAATAATAATTGATAAATAAAATAATTTTGATACCTACTTTGTGGTTAGTCTGTATGATTTAATAGTTATCAATTCCAATTTTCTAAATTAAAGTTCGTTGCACTTGAATGATTTTGCACATTACACAGGAATACATAGGAATTTAAGTTAACAAATTAAGTCAAATTAAGTTAAGCGTAAAAAAAAGCGTAAAAAAAAACATAAAAACTTTGGACAAAGATACCACAAATACCAGGTGTTAAAAAAAATTAAAGAAACAAAAAAAATCAGATACAACATTAAAATAAGGATTAAAGAACAAAAAGGCAATTTTACAAAAAATGAAACGTAAAAGATTGGAACTTATTATTTACCTTCTATAAACGTAATACACATATCATTACATAAATCTACCGCTTGGTTTTTTATTTCATTTTATTAATCAATTTGTTCATATTTTATTGTATTTAATTAATCTGTAAAATAGGGGCCTCGATTAGGGTAAAGCACCCATTGAGGCCCAAATTATCAAATAATGTTGACACGCATATGTAACGTTACTGTATCAATTCAAAAAAAAATAGTTTTACGCATCCACCGACATCCGAAATTAGTATGTTTAATACCAACAATATATTTAATAATTCCATAGTTATTTATATTTTTAAGGTCTTATTTCTCATTTATATGAAATAATAAATCCATTTAGACAGTTCACTTGAGTGTAAAAAAAAAAATTGAACTCTCGATTCCCAGTAATGGCGCTCGGTTTGAGCGGTACTAAACACACTTCGTTATGCGATATTGTTGTTTTAATTGCAGATTATAAAATTTAATAAGATTATTACAATTTCCGCAATGGACCCGAACACCTACAAAGGCATTGTGGACGTCAGACTGTACAATCAGCAATGACAGCAGCTGTAGAAAAAGTAAACAAAATTTGGTAGTCTTCTAGGCAAAACGAAGGTTCCTTTCATTTTCCTTGTGAGAATTTTTGAAGTCAGGAATTAATTATACGGCTGGGCTTGAAAGGAAAGTTGAAGTTGAGGAGTATATCGATATCGTCAATCAAACAATGCTAACGAAAAAATTAAGAAATCTGGTACCGCTATAGATGATTTTCTGAATCGATCCATGCAAATTGATGAGCCGACAATACGGAAACATACATTTGTGATTTTTTAATGATGAAGTGGGTAATCTTGTAGTTGCTTGTCAGAATTTCAAATCAATAAACTTAATTTAATCTGTGAAATAACCAAATTTTCACTAACAATAATTTTAAATTGATACTACTGTTGAATTTCTTAATATTGTGAGCCTGAATACCCTCGGCAGTGGCGCTCGAATAAACTATTTTTATTGTTCCTAATTATAACCAAATTTTGCTAGTTTTATAAATAATAGGCATTGGGTAGTAAAGCTGTCCTTATTCTACTGGTGTTTCAATCGAAGATGCTAAAACCAGCGTGATTGATTCCTTCGGCACCAGACCTCACGGCACAGCTCGGCTGTGGAACGATTGCGGGTTTTTGTGTTTCCTCTCTCATGCAACATGGGTCTCTATTAGACCAAGATTCATTCATTCCTTTAAACAAAAAAGACCATCTACACAACAACCCCAAAGATGGCCTATGTGTGGAGTTAATGTAAGAATAATAAAGTACAAATAGGTATTTATATTGTGACAGTTTTCCCTTAGGTGAGCGCTAAACACCAACCCCTATGTAAATCTGTTCAAAAAAATTGTTTTAAAATATTTTCAAAGGTTTATTGAAGGTCGGGCAATGGAAGGGAGTCAACGACACGGTAAAGTCGGTGTTGTGATTTTATCTTGGTACGTGCAATTTCGCGTGAAACTTTTACGAGAACAATTTAACATTAGTTTAGCCTTTAAAATTTAGATGATTGCCAGCAAACACCGATCAAGATCAAAATGAAATTGACAAACATAAGATTATGATGCAGTAGTTTTGAAACGTACAGAAACGTTTTTCATAATAAATATACATACAAATTTCAAACATTTACGTCAGACTTTCTTTTTTGTTGTAAAACAATACTACATCATTTTTTATATACTAACTTTATTTAGGGGGTTTCTCACCATCCTCCCAATATTTATTTATTGAGTTGAAGTTTATAATTCGGTACTCGAACCTATGAATAGTGGCTATATATTGGATAAGTTGACCGAGTTTTCTAATCACTGCGAGTATTTTATTTTTATTTTTAATAATATTCGTTATTAGTGTAGATAAGCTATTGGGAGGATGGTGAGAAACCCCCTTAGACATTTGTATATTTTTTTGTACATTTCAAAGGTATCCCTTTGAAATGTGTATGCGTAATTAAATATCTAGGGGACATCTATTAATTATGTGAACAGTTCGTTTTTTTTTAACATACACCTCCCCCCCTATTTTTTGCTCACGTAATTAAAGTATGCCACCTAATGCACCAAATTAATAAACACACGATAAAATATTGAATTTCCTAGATAAATACTCCCGCCATCTAGCGTAAGTTTTGCAAAACTAATGCCTTGCTAAAAGGTTTCAAGAAAAATCCGTAAAAGAATTTAAGTTTTCAAGACTGGAAACAAACTGCGCTATTCGAGTATTGAAAAATGATTTGGTTTATATTAAAAAAACTATGGTATAATATTTCCCTAAGGTTTTTACATAATATATTTTTATGATGGAAAAAACAGTTTTATTTTCTCTGGAGGACACTTTGCTAAAATGCTTTGATAGAATTCCGCTAGATGTCAGAGTTGTGGTTGAGTATTTTTACATAATTATTTTCTGAATTGGATGTGTACGATTGGTAATAAATGTAATAAAAAGCAGTAAAAAATATCTTAACAATTTTACATTATCATTAAAACCATAACATTTAATCATGCTTGGAAGAATCATTAAAAGGCGCAAACATAATTTTATGAGTAGGTACTTGATACATTTATAATTATCTGTGCATCGCTTTCTAGTGAAGTATTAAAAAAAATATATATTTTCTGAACGTCTGTAATAATTAGGAGATATTTCGCCATCCTCTTATTAATTTATTTATTACATTGTGGGGGTTTCTCACCATCCTCCCAGTAGCTTATCTACCCTAATAACGAAAATTTTCGATTTACGATTTACGGTTTATTTATGTATTAAGTTGGAGTTTATAATTCGGTACTCGAACCTATGAATAGTGGCTATATATTGGATAAGTTGGCCGAGTTTTCTAACCACTGCGAGTATTTTATTTTTATTTTTAATAATATTCGTTATTAGGGTAGATAAGCTAACGGGAGGATGGTGAGAAACCCCCTGTAGTTTATAATTCGGTACTCGAACCTATGAATAGTGGCTATATATTGGATAAGTTGGCGAAGTTTTGTAAGCACTGCGAGTATTTTTAATAATATTCGTTATTGTTATAGTGTAGATAAGCTATTGGGAGATGATGAGAAACCCCCTAAGTAGGTGAAGTAGTTTCGTTTATGTTGTTATTGTATGTAAGTGATTCACAAAGGGAATTTTTGTAATAATTATTGTTAAAATGCAATGATTCTAATAAATACTCGCAGTGTTATAGAAAACTTGGCCAACTTATCCAATATATTGCCACCATTCATAGGTTCGAGTACCGAATTATAAACTCCAACTTAATAAATAAATAAACCGTAAATCGAAAATATTCGTTATTAGTGTAGATATGCTATTAGGAGGATAGTGAGAAACCCCCTTAATGTATTCGGGGGTTTCTCACCATCCTCCCGTTAGCTTATCTACCCTAATAACGAATATTATTAAAAATAAAAATAAAATACTTGCAGTGGTTAGAAACTTCGGACAACTTATCCAATATATAGCCACTATTTGTAGGTTCGAGTACCGAATTATAAACTCCAACTTAATAATTAAATAAACCGTAAATCGTAAATCGAAAATATTCGTTATTAGGGTAGATAAGCTACTGGGAGGATGGTGAGAAACCCCCTCATATTCTAATGTACACTACTTATTGAATGTGTGACATTGCACCAATCTCCCCACATACCGAAAAATCATATTAATATGTATTGTTCTACGTAATGATTTACTATAATAAATTATAATTGTTATTATTTTCACAGAATGAAATTCGTTTCGAATCTAATATTTACGTCAGGTTCAATCAAAACAAAATGGAGAATCATTTCCTTTATCGTTTTTACATGAATTACTAACAAGTAAATAAATAACACGTAGAAACTCTGTGCAATACAAACACCAGTGAACTTTAACACGAGATATTTATTGGCTGGTCAAAACAATTATAAATGTTGAAAATATTATCTACATACGATTCTTGGATGACACAATTTGAACTTTGAATTTTATTGAACAAATTGTGAATAAAATCCACTTTATTCAGAAATCTATTTAACCCGTTTAATAACGGGAGACCATATTTGTCCCAGCTCACATAGATCTCACAGAAATCGTTGTTTCTCCCTTACTACCATACTCAGAAATGTGATCTAAACGGTATTGGACAGAGAATACAACAAACTATATATTCAAATCTAAAAGAAAACCACAAAAAAATTAAAATTTACCCCTTTTTGAAACCAAAGTTTCCGACAGCAATTTAAAAAAAAATTATGGAACTTTGTGATTTTTTTTTACATGAAACGAAAAAAAGTGAGGTGACAGTAAGGTTTATAATTCATTTATCTAATGAAATAAGTTTGTGTTTTATTTTTTTTTCATTATCAGTAATTTTAGTTAGAAAAAAGTAAAGTGAGCCATTTTGAACACTTTTTAAAATTTTCGCAAAAAAAATATTTATTTATAAAAATACATAGTAATTTTTAATATAGAAATTTGAAAGCCTATTTCATCACCTTTCCAAAACAGTTTTTAGTTTTCGAATACGTTAACAAATGTTCCATTTATTTGGATTTTATTGCAAAGCGGGAATATTTTTAGCCTCTGACAAAATACGCCAATTTTTTTAAGGTAGTAAGTGAAGTACGTCCCTTAACACCCTGAAACTTTCTAATTCATAAAATTAGGTATCTATCTTCCAGAGTGATCGTTACTTTAACTATGCCCTAGTGAAAGATCACCAATCAAAATCGAAACGTCTTACTTTAAATGGCAATAAGCGTATTATTTTACAAGATTTACATAATTAGATACTCCCAACCTTCACATTCAAATCTCCTTCCTCTTCTCACTCCCTTCAGTCTACAACATTTCCCATTTGGGGATGCCATAGTCCCACTGGCTCCATACGCACAGATAATTGATTCAAACACCATAGTTAGAGTAAAGCCAAATGGGATTTACGTTATTTTAGAGTGGGAATTTAAAAATGGATGACCATAAAATGGTGTACGACTAATTCCTAATGTGGTTCCACGGTATCAATAACTATAATAAGACAAAAGGTCATTATTTTACCAGTTGCGAGGCCCAAGCACACACGTTCGATAACGATCGATAGGATAACTATCGGTAACTTCTAATCGTTCCCTAGGACAACTGCACATCGCTAACGTACAAACAGTTGAATCTAAAAAGAGTTTTACCATGTTAATATTTTTTGAGAATACTTTTGTTTTGTTTCTCAACATATGTACAGTTTTTTGCATTCAGCGATTTGCGCAGCTTAATACCCATTAACCAGCGGCCGAGAATTGAAATTTCAACTTGCGATCGTGCCCTTGCAACTATACAGGGCAGTTCCGATGAGAAAGATTGATTGTTATCCGTAGCCAAAAGTTTAACTAATAACTCAATATCGACTTTATTACATTAAAAAAACCTAAATTCAAGTAAGCACTAAAAATGCTCAAACGCGTGATGATACATTTCTTTAATATCTGGTACTTCTTGTAAGTATTTTTTGTTTATAAGTATTTATTGGTTTTTCAACAATGTCTAAGCAAAATAAGAGTGTAAAAATTTTTGAAATATTTTAGTATGTAAGCCCTTAAATAATAAACAAACTGAGGTATTTTCGTCACAAAACACGTTCTCGGATTTATTTTTTAATGATTTTAATTTGTCTTAAATTTAAATTTTGAAAACTGTCTTTACTAGATTATGTATTGATTTATTTTACTGTATGATTATATTGCTTGAAATTTGTGTTGTGTAATACAATATTTCGTTTAAAAATTTGACAATTCTGCCAACGACCAACGGTATAAACTTACTATTTTAAAAATAAACATGGTTTTTTAAATTTTGAAAAATGACTGTACCAGATAAAACAACTATATTTCGAAAGCAGTTTTAGTTTTTTGTAAAAAAGAGTCAATACGTCAAGAATTTGATTAAAAAAGGACAAATTTCCGGTATTCTCTGGTTATCTAGAAGTATACCTGTATACTGTAGGTAAATAAGCTTACATAATAGCATGTATTAATTATAAATTATAACATACAACTAAACTTCATAATGTTGCGATTTTATTCAATGTGCAGGGTAGGTAGGAACTTATTTGTTTTTTACGTAAAGCATAATATCAAAGAGCACAGTAACTATTAACTAAATTAATTTATATTATAGGTATTTGATTGAGTAGTTGAATACTAAATTTACAGCTAAAACTAGTATTACACCGTATATCATTTAGATATCATCAAGAGTTAGACAAAATATACATATAAAATAAATATAAAATATGCACTTTATATATTCATGTTATGTATCTTTTTTTGATGAAATAAATAAATTTTAATTTTAATTTAAAAATGTGGAAAATCAATAATACATTTTTGCCTCACTTTCCCCTCCTAGCTTCTTTCTAAATTAATATGATACTATATGTAAATATGTACCTACTTAAGTATAATAAATCGAAGACTTGTAAAATTACGCGGCTCAAGTTATACTATATCGTTCAATCGAAAATGTATTTCTGAAGAAAATATTATGTATAAATAAAACACCTGTTTTGTTTAAAATTACGATTTATTAATTTATTTTACCGACCGGTTTCATTTTACTCAATTTTCATTGTGACCTGACATTTTGAAGGTACCGAAACCATTAGGCGTTAAATAAAAATAAAGTGACTTAAAATAAATTATTTTCTTTTCGTTAATTTTGTAATAAATAGTTTAGGAATAGAAAAGTAACTAACACAACTTCAACGGTGTATAGCGAATCGGAAGATTTCATAGTACGTTCGTAATTGAATTATCTCTCTATCGCATATAGGAAACACGCATCCATAATCTTTGTACACCGTTAAACAATAATTATTCTAAACTATCGAGAAATATCGAGTATCATTATCCACTGGAGGGATTTTTGCCATATATATATTGGCGCTATTTTAAATGTCTCCGATTGCTTTTCGGATAAAAAAGTTTATTATCTCTTGATTCGGCATTTTTTTAAATATTTGTAGCTCCCACGTTGCTATTGAAATGCTTTATCTACTATGATCATAGATGTCGCAAATCCGAACTTCGTAGACTATTTTAGAACGATGTTAAAAATATATTTTTTTAAATAAATTATCAAGTATACCACACACAACATACAGAAATCGAAAATATTCTATGTTGACTCGAATAAGTACTTCTCACGGCAGTTTCAAAGTTAGTACGTCCGCTGACGAGCCAACTGAAAAAAAAACACTGCAACTAAACTCGCTATCCTGTGTATGTCAATGTGATGGCTACACTACACAGTTTCTCAAAAACCAGTTGTAATGGACTCACGACTCGCTCTGCCAGTTGCAAAGATGACAGCTGATTGTTCTTCGTCTATGGTTAAACAAGCTGAGATAATTATTGAAAACGTAAAATTGAGTAGGAAGTTTGGTTGGAAATCATAGCAACCGGCATGTTTTAGTTTGGTTTTAGTTTCTTCAGTGGGCGGATCTCCTTACAAACCCGCAGGATTCGCGCGGTTATAAATCTTACAAATATGTAATAAACGGTAAATTATAGGTTAATTCATTTACTATATAGCACATCTATAATTTTTTATGTCTCGATGTTAAAATTCTTATTTTGACTTATTAGGTGTACTCGGGTTCATGGTATGAGGTTTTTCTAGGTCTTGGTGGCACACCTAATGCGTGGCGGGCCGGATCCCGAAAGAGTGGTTGAAGCAGACCTTTTGAAACTTCCAGTCGGACTCAACCCATCGCCTTGTAATGGGAGGGATGGAATTTTACATCCGTCACTCCTGGATACATTGACCCCAGATTTCTACCCGCCCCTCATAAATTTTTCCATCTCAGAACTTTCTCACCTTCCTTTCCCTAAAATAGGACCCTCACATAGCATCCCCAAAGATGACATAGGCACTGAGGGATTTTTATTTCTTCAGTGTCTCCTTTGTGGAGCTACAAAAAAAAAACAAAACATGTGTGAATTTAGTGTAACAAACACATAGAAGTAATAATATGAAGGTATCTAACAAATCTAACCTTGATCTTTATTTTTTTAAATAAGTTGACAGACGGTATTTTATTTCTAGAGTTGTTGTAGAATGGTGCATTTTTTCTACTCTAAAAATTGTCTACGGAATATATTATCAGTCCGGTGTTTGGCCAGTGAGGCAACTAAAAGTATATTTAGAGCAAAGATGAATGAGTTGTGTACATGGCTCCTCGACATTGTGTAAAGGACAACTGATCCATTCGTGCAACTCTTTAAAAAAAAATTATTGTGACTATATACATCCCTGAATTAATAATTCTGATTACCTTCCATGTATGAACGTGAATCACTCATTTAGATTCTCGCTGAAACCTAGATAGAATGCAATTGGCATAAATAACATATCCCAATAGGAATAATCAGTGTTAGCATAATGCCATTCTTCAATTATCGTTTCATAAATTATTATGTAAATCACCTGTTTGTAAAAGCGCGTATAGGCTTATAATTAATAAATGACATTGACTTGGTAATAAATAACTTTAAAATTATTTCGGCTCTCGTGAAAAATCACAGGATACTACTATAATTATCATAGGATTTGTGTAGCAAAAATTTTTTTCCTCAATTTGTGTAATAAATATTTGCCTCAGGAACACTGCCTAATAAATCAGAAATTTTACCTTAGATCTTTAAAAATCATCAGTGATTCAGATTTAAGAGCTGTTAAAAATTTAATCAGAAAAAATAAAGGCACTTCATTAATCTTCGCAAATTCACTTTATAGCGTCTTTTTTAATAAAATGAAAACAAATAACTTTGTGATTGTGGTATTTCACAATCACATTTGTCGACCAAATTGGTCGACATGTTTCAATCTTTGGTTTCAAATTTAATTGAAAAAATATACATTTCAAATATAGTATTTTCATTAAAATAGAATTATTATTAAAATAATCTAGTTTTGGTACCTACTTTATCGCTTGGATAAAATTAAGTGCCTTCGCTGACGAGGCAACTGAAAAAAAAACAGTTTGCAACTAAACTCGCTATCCGGATGGCCCGCACACTACACAGTTTCTGAAAAACCCGTTGTCAATGGTAACGCAAGCAGTGACTCGCGACTCGCACTGCTAGTTGCCGTAATCGGCCGTTGACAGTTTGCTCAGTTGTCATGGTTGCTTCAGTTTTCTAGTTTTTCTTGTTTTTTCAATTTGATGATAGACAGATGACTGCGATGACAGCTGATTGTTCTTCGTCTATGGTTAGACAAGCTAAAATATTTAAAGAAATCGTAAAATTGAGTAGGTCGTCATAGAAGTTTGATGGAAGTTTAGTTGGAAGCCATAGCACCCAGCCGGTTTCAGTTTGGTTTACGTTGCCTCGTCAGCGGAGGCACTAAAGGCGAGAAAATAAACCGGTATAAATATTCTTGCTGCTTTTGTTTGTCGTGAAGCGAGAACAAACGTGTAAAAAACCGGATCACTTCAACAAAGCCGTGCAATAAAGTAAGAAATACAAAGACACAAAATAATAAAGGTGGGTCCCCCAAGGAGCTAAGTTGAAAGGTAAGTAAGTCCAATAACTTTTCAGACGTGAATTTTTTTTCTTAAATCATGAAAAACATTTTGAATAAGAAACCGGTTTACCTACGCGTATTGAAACTTTTTTGTCTAAAGGAAGTGGTGGTTATTGGTTACCTCTCTGTGGCTTTGACAATCGTTTTATTATAATTTTAGGTCCTAATTACTAAATTTTATAAAAAATACATTAAATGAAAACTAATAACTTTGTGTACACCACTTACATAATCAAAATTATCGTCATGTTTCGAAATAGTTATATTGGTCTATAGTTCTTATTTGTCGATACTAGTTTGTTCTTTGTTTATTTTTATTCATTTTCATATTGATATGAAAATGAATAAAAATAAACAAAGAACATGTTTGAAAATTGATATGAAACATGTCGATAATTGTGATTATGTAAGTGATATACACACAGTTAATTGTTTTCATTTAATTAAAAATCACACCACAAAGTGAATTTGCGAAGATTGAAAAAAAAACTTTGTTTTGCCTTAAGGAAGAGGGCTGTACATTGATAACTTTTCTCAGAAGAGCATGCACAAAATACAATAATATATTTTCAGACGCAGATATTTTCCATTTGTTCTCAGTCCAATTTACTAAATTTATAACAGAAAAAAATTAAAACAAATTGTTGATTCTGAATCCTCAACCCCTGCTGAATATTATTTTCTCACTCCTAGTATGTTATTTTCTTTCTTTATTATCATGTTTAACCTTGAGCATTATATTATAATGATGTGAAAATGTATTAGTTTTATGTGGGCATATAGTTGAATTTCATATTATGTCTCCTATATCCTTTATGGCACTGGTGATGTATGGTACTGCTCATTAGAAGCATGATCTATTGCTATTTTTTAATTTTTCTTTTTCTACCACTTTTTTTTTAATAATCTATGTGTTTCTGTTTACTGTATGAATTTTATGCAAAACTTTCACTGGTTTATGCAACCATGTAATAATGTAATTACTTTTAAAAATATGTATAACTGTTTGTTCCCTAATAAACTAAAATAAATGTAAAGTAATAAGAGTACCTACCTAGTATTTAAGTACCTACCTAGAAATGTCTAGGATTCCTTTATATTTGAATTATGAATTTTATTTTATTCTATTGTTTTTTTCAAGTGTCATTAGTTCATTACTTTGGTTACACTATGCGGGATTGGTTTATTTATGCACTATGCTATGTGGCTGATATTTTTAAAACATTATAAAAACAACCTCTATATGACAAATAAACTTCAATTGTCGTCTCTTTATACTCCAGAGTGCTCCAGAGCAACACATTGTTTTATTTGTCATTTTTTTTTTTTTTTTTTTTTTTTTTTTTTTTTTTTTTTTTTTTTTTTTTATTTTTTTTTTTTACAAATACAGTTATTATACATTGTATATATATTTTTTTAATACATTTTTTTTAATATCGTGATTCACCTTTTTTTTGAGCAATGCTCGTGTAAAAAAGGTGGAGCAGCGAAAAACAATTCAAATATATTTTTAAAATGTGTAATGAATAATGAAAATTATAATATTAATTTTTTTTTATATATGTATATCATACATTATACGTGAAACAGAATTGAGTAAAGAAAAGATATAAAAGAAGAAGAAGAGAGAAAATAAAAAAGAGTATAAAAGTAAAGGGATTTCCAAAGTCACAGTCACAATGATTGTAATATGTTATTGATGTATTGTTTTAATTAACCTTTTGAATTTTTTATAGTTTGTTTCCAATCTTAAGTTAAGGGGTAATTGGTTAAACCATTTGACTCCAAAATATTTATAAAATTGTTGGGCTGTGGTGGTATTACAACGCGGGATAGTTATAGAGCCAAGAATATTTGGTCTTTTGCTGTTTGAAATAGATATTGAGGTATCGTTGTTGAAACAATCTTTGTGTATTTGTAAAAGTGAATTTTTTTTATAAATAATGTGAAGTGAAGGGACTATTTAAATTTAAAACCTAAAGACAAAAAACAGTCTTATAAAAAACAATAGAATAAAATAAAATTCATTATTTAAATATAAAGGAATCCTAGACATTTGTAGGTAGGTACTTAAATACTAGGTAGGTACTCTTATTCCTTTACATAAATATAAAAATTACCTACATCTCTGCAGTTTTAAACAACTTTAACAAAAATAAATAAGCCAGAAGCAAATCGACATTGTCGATATTCAATAGAACATGGAAGAGTTATTCTTAGGTTGATTTATGTAATAACTTGGGATTTTTAACTAAATTTCCAAATGTTGTTATTGATTGTAAAGCAGGCCAATCGTAAGCAACCGGTTCTGCGAACGTTGGCCTTGATCAGAGGTCGCAAGACAAAACCCAAAATATCTTATACCATTTTTTTAATGTGAATACCTCACTAGGGTCCCAACTGCTCCCAATCGCTTGGAGCAAGTGAGCCTATGGCATCCCCAATCGGGGTACGTTGGAGGCTGATGGTAGTGGGGAGGGTAAATAAATAGGGCAGAGAAAGGTGGTGAAGGTCCTAAATATTCAGATCTAGTCACTAAATACAGCTAAAGCCATTTCAAGCAACGTTTCAGTTATGATTGGTGGTCTTACATCAGGGTGATACTGAGAGTATCTTCCAATCTGGAACGTGGCATAAATATACCTTATATTATTTTTTAAATGATTAAATTGCAAATTTATTTATTTATTAAAAGAATTTTATACATAGTTTATTTATTGTATTATTGTTAATGTACATAATCCATAATAATATCTGTCACAACTCACAACTGCCAACAAAATAACATTATTTCCTAGAACTGTGTTATGTTTCTTTAGTTGATAACAAATTTCGAGACCGATAAAACAGTTTCATAATAATTATAAAGAAGAAAAAATTAAGAAGTATTTTGTTCTCAACAAACATAATATGTATATTTGATAATATTACTATTTTTGAAACTGATAATTCATTGTGGAATTCCATTAAAATTATATAATTAAACAAATATTAAACTTATTCCCACTTTAATTTATTGACCATTACCGGCTTCTTCTTCTTTCTTGAAAGATTTGAGTTTTTTAATTGACAAAACTATTTGTTAATATTCATATTGCTTGTGTACTTCCGCGAACAATAAAATTTTCTTCATATTTCAAAGCATAACTTGTAAAAGCATTTATAATTAAAAATAGATACTATACGCGCGCCATCTACGAAAGCGTAGAATAAAAATTCTTTTAACATTCTCATGTGTATGACAATGTGATGGCCCGCACACTACACAATCACTCAAAAACCCGTTGTCAATGGTAACGCAAGCGGTGACTCGCGACTCGCACTGCTGATTGCCATGCCCGGCCGTTGCTAGTTGCCAGCTGTCAGCTGATTGTTCTTCGTCTATGGTTAAACAAGCTTTTTCACCAATGAAGACATAGAAACCAGCCGGTTTTAGTTTGGTTTCAGTTGCTTCGTCAGCGGAGCGCTTAACTTGTTGAAAGCCAGCAGAGAAAAATATTTTTTTTCAATACGACGTAAAATATTTGACAGTTCTCACCTTTCTTACGAATTCAATTTTTATAACATTTCTTTTGTGATATATTACAAAATCTTCAGCTTGTCAAAGCCATCTTCAGACTGGTACAAATTATTCTTAACCTACGGGTTATATACACAACATATTAAGGAGGGGGATGGGGGTGGTCAACGAGGATTTTATAAATTATATAGGTTTTCTTACATCTGTTGTTAAGTGGTTTTTGACTGTCCATATATTTGATAATTTCAACTGAGTTCTGCGCAATGAAAAAAAACAATAATTACATTATTAGAGAATAACGATTATATTGATCGAAATCTTTCGGTTATCTAATGTTATTTATGACAGTTAAATGTGTCGTGTTTAGCTATAAATATATCGTTATCCTTATGTCCACTGAATTGATATTTACTTTCAAACTTCCATACTCTAAACTTTTCTTTTCCTATGTTAAATGTTTAGAAATGAAAATCCAGTCTCTTAACTTGCTCGTTCTTCGTCCTCTCAAAAATACATTCATGGCATTCTAACAATTGATTTCTACAATAATTCCTATCACCCCTCAGAACCCATTGTCACATTTTCAAAAGAAGACATTGCTTCATTAGTTTTAATTTAGTTTATTCTTCTGAGAACCGTGGAAGAAAACCGTTTTGAAAACCGAAGAAAAAACATTTTGTAATCATTTATAATTTTTGGGGTAGATATTACGCCATGTTGCACTTTCAACTTCTTTATCCAACGTTTCAGAAAGTGTAACGTCGTTCTTCCACGTAGCCACTCACAAGCGACGCTACCGCTACCTGTCATACTGTTTTGCTAGTGTAGCGCCTGGCAGCGTTTTCAAACACTAATAATGCTATGGAAAACACAGACGAGCGGCAATCGCGTCGCTTGAACGTAGCTCAATGGAAGAACGGCGTTACAGTATCCCAATCATCACAGCAGATATTACGCTGATATTTTTTTATGTTTAAAATATTAATAATCACCAAAGAACTACAACATCGAGTTAAAATACCTGGTTTCTCTTGTAATATTTTGGATTTATAATAATTGTTCATATTGTTCAATAATCATAATTTTTTCTTCAACCCAATAAAAATGCCATTGCATAATAACATGGGTGATAACCACAGGAGCGACAGAGCAATTAAAATATTTTTTCTCGGATTTCTAAAGGAAATTTTTCTTCCCATCTTAAAAAAATCATGCCTCCTAATTTGAATATGGAGACATACAAACTAATTATCTGATTATAGTTCTATGTAGCCAATGAATTCCCTTATCTTTTGTTTATTATCACCTATTTGTAGGATTTATAAAAAAAATATAATTATTTCTTTCACCTTAAAACATTTTAAAGAATCTAGATAATATTTATTTGGTTATATTTTGAATGTAAAATATATTATATAGTCGTTTTCATAAAAAAAAAATTTTTAAATTTGCCACATTTTGGCAATAAAGCAATCCGAGGTTTTGGAAATAGTACCATAATGTGGAAAAAAGCGCTCGAGTGGATAAATATCAATATTTATAATAAGTCTAGATCGGACAAGCTGTCCATATTTAAGGAGTACATGATTCTAATATGAAATAATTTTTATATCCCACGGTATATCACCTGCTCAATTCTTTCTATAGTGTTACTGCTTTTGTATAGACTTAACAATACCTTTAACACCATTAAATTTCATTGTAAAGATTTTCACTCACTAAAAGATCACCAGTTGCTTCTGTCACCAACACCTGTACACAGTGAATAGGCTATAAAGACCTGATATTCACCTATCGCTTACGAATAATTGCATATTTTCTTGAATACGAGATGCAGGTTAATTCCAAAGTGTCAGCAATGAACCAGTCTGCGTTCTTCTGTGTTGATCATCTTATTCACGAACACGTCCAACAAACCGTCTGGACGTAGTAGTATATTATAATATAACCTACAGCTTTTTATCGTTGTTTTTGTCCTGAGTATGATAAAGTGATATCATTACTTGTTAATATATTATTAATTTTTACATACGATACAGAGCAATAATCTTTTGTAACAGCAAATAATTTATTCATGGGATTGAATTAACATTGCCTATTAAAATAAATATTATTATGTACAGTACTTATTGTATACGTATATTTAAATACAGTATTATTTATGGTATTGTCAATTTAATTTTTTTATATTTCAATTCGAGGTTTTGCTTATAGTTATTCAAAAATTTTAAAAACATCTTTCCTAGACATGTAGAAAAGTTATTAGATGTCGCACATTAAAATAAAAAAGGATGTATTTATCCATTTCACTATCACGATTGTATTTAGTTCGGAAAAAATCTTGCAATCGTACACGTACAATCTAAATTTGGATAAAAAATGAAGACATTGTGGGCATATTAAGAATATTCATATTTTTATTAGAAAAACTCTCTTTTTAACTTTTGAAGGTTATTCCCATCAATGTAATATATCATTGAAGAAGAAGATAACAATAATAATCAATTTTTTTAAAATATGAAAATAAACAAGACACAGAAAAATAATAAAAGATAACGGTCGCAACTGGGACTCAAAATAATACTTGTTTCCAATAATAAAGATAAACTTAGCCAAACTCCGCGAACTTAGCCACTGATCCGTCATGATCACTTACATTTGTTGTTAGTAAATTTGTGTACATATTTTATAATCACTTGCTATTTTATCTTTAATCACTATCAGCATCAACAATGACTAAATACTAAACTAGTTTTTCTGTGAATACTGGACCTCGCGTTTAATTTGGTTTCTAATTTTCTCATTTCTAAAATCACAAGATTTGTAAGAAGGTACTTAAATACTTACCAAATTAATTGTAATTCTTATTTTTTCAAATGTGAAAACATCGTGTATATTTTGACAATATTGTGGTGCCTACATACCTACCTGATGAAAGTTTGAAAAAATAATTGTCATTGAAGTAGTGACGTTACGCTTGATTGAAACTTGAAGAAAAGTTACATAAAACACCAGCCTAAATGTACTGTAGATATTTAAGTACCTACTTGCAAGTCTTGTGATATAATAGAAGAGAAAATGAGATACACAACGATATACTTTTGCCCACTTAACGTGTTATGTCTTGACAATCATTTTACCCTCTCGATTGAAATATACTTATTTGCTTAGGTTAATGACTCTAACAACGAGCAGTCACTCCCATAATATTGATGATGAATCAGAAAGTGTTAATTTCTCTTTTAAAAACACGAGTTTTTTTATAACCGCAGGGTGAAAATATCTGCATGATAATTGGTGTTGTCTGCAGTTCATACCTTGTGTAGACAAGGTTCTAACTGACTTTTTTTTCAAAAATTACGCTTGAATGCCAAACCATTTATTTTACTCATTTATGTAAATACTTGTATGACGAATCTTAAAAGCTTTGTATTTAACACAAAGTAAAAGATTCCATTTAATTTACAAATTCTGCACTTCACTTTGAAACTTTTGTAATTGTCATTTTGTTTGTATCTGACAGTTGGTCGTTGATGCATAGTTTCGTTCGTCACGTTGGTTGAATAGGGTTCTAACTTTGCCTCACCATATTCTGAGGTGCCAAAGTTTACAAGGACGAATTCTCATAATCTACTTAACAATTTCTGATTTTGAGGTTAAATCTTGAGAAAAATAATTTTAGTTTAACGTACCTAACAGAAAAAAAAAATTATATATAACAAAGTCCCAGCTTGAAATAACTTTGGAGAAATGTAGTTAGAACCTTATGCAATGAATAATTAGGTCTTTATTGGTTGCATGTGGTGTATCTGCGCGTTCAGGTATGTCGTAAATAATAAGTATATGTTATTTTTAAATTTTTTCGTTTAATTAGAAATTGGTCAATAGATAATAAATAATAACATATAGGCAATGTGAAGTTAGAACCCTGCCCAACCAAGGTGACGAGTTTACGATTTCGCCTTTGCAATATTCTTACACAAACAGTTTTTAATACAAGTCAATATATAAATCATCATATTTATTATAGAATAAAACGACATTCCAAATTAACATCAAAACAAGACAGGCCAAAAATAACTTAGATCATTAATAGTTTATTTAATTTAATTTAATTAAAAACATAGACACAGCGACATAACATAAAAATTAGGATGATAATAAATAAATAAAAAACACATTACCGAAATAGGCAAATGGTTTTAATATTTGTTCCTCTTGTTAGAAGAGCTTGTTATAAATAATCATATTAAAGAAGTTGCCGTACAATAGTCTATTTTCCTTATTAAAAAAATCATATCAAAAGTATCACAATCTTAAATATAAGTTATAAATAGTTTTCAATTTTTAATCATTACAAATAATAATAACTCTCGAATAAGACAACAAAAATATAAAGAAACTGTTGCAGAACTGGGACTCGAGCGCAAATGCTCCAGTCTTACCGAGCTATTGATACCTGATTTCAGAATTATTAATATCGTTACTCATCATAACTCAAGACAAGAGGATCTGGGTTCGAATCCCAGCAACGACCGTTGTCCTTTTTTTTCGGTGCCTCTTTATGTTTTATTTTTTGATTGAGAGTTATTTATACATTTAAAAAAATATATAATTTAATTAACATTACAATGAGGATTAAAATTCAAGATCATCGTTATAGTAAATTTGTTAATATTTTATATCTATCCCTTGAAGTCTTGAATCCTAGCAAACGAGGATCAGGGGTGGGGCTGATTTTGAGCATTTTGCGGGTTTTGAGCAGGTTGTTATTGTGGGCGAGGCTCGATTGCGGCATTTTGAACAGGTTGTTGTTGTGGGCGTGGTTCTGAAGCAGCATTTTGAGCATTTTGCGCATTTTGAGTAAGTTGTTGTTGCGGGCGGGGTTCGAAAGCGGCATTTTCAGCATTTTGCACGTTTTGAGCAGGTTGTTGTTGTGGGCGGGGTTCGATAGCGGCATTTTGAGCGTTTTGCGCGTTTTGAGCAGGTTGTTGTTGTGGGCGGGGTTCAATAGCGGCATTTTGAGCGTTTGGCGCGTTTTGAGCAGGTTGTTGTTGTGGGCGGGGTTCGGTAGCGGCATTTTGAGCGTTTTGCGCGTTTTGAGCATTTCCAATATTATCTGGTGCGAGAGTAGGCCTCTGAGCCCTATGCTGCTCGATCAGCTGCCAGTTGATGTACCAGTAAGGTTGCTTGTCGACTGGCCACTTGCTGATCCTATCTACAAGCTTCTGGTCTCCCCGAGCATCCACCGGCAGCCTCACTGTGGTAGTTGTGATAACTTGACCATCTTCACCGATGCGGTTTACCAGGGAAGGTGTGGTCACTTCGTCTTCATCGGTCTTGAATCTGTCCGCCAGTTCGGGGTAACCGATGGGGTTAAGTCCGGCGTAGAATGGACGCTGGGCTGAAGCCATGGCGATGACCGCAAAAAGTGCAATGATGAAGAAGCCTTTCATTTTTCTGAAATAAAAAAATACTTTTAAACTTTGGTTACATATCCCTCAAACGATCTTAATTTGGAATAATCGACTGTAAAAAAAGGTACAATGAAAATCTCGTTTAAGAGGTAACATCCAGCAATCCATTATTCCGTTTTTGTTAACAGCGCTGCTCGCGGATGTTTTTACAACCATGAAGCTAAACGGTATTAGTTTTAAATTTATTGCAAAATGTTGTCAAAATGAGCGGCGCGAACAGACAACCTCGCACGGCTGCGTCAAGGTAAATGAATGAAAATTATATGCTTCCCAAAATTAATTTTTGATCAAAATAATTTTTAATTTTTCAATAATGTCTAAACAAAATAAGTGTGTAAAAAAAAATCTGAAATATTTTAGTTTGTAAGATCTTAAATAAATAGAAAAACTGAGGTATTTTTGCCACAAAACACGTTCTCGGATTTATTTTTTACTGATTTTAATTTGTCAAAAATTTGAATTCTGAAAACTGTGTTGACTAGAATATATTTATTTATTTTGTTGTATGATTATATGATTTGAAATTTGTGTTGTTAAATAGAATCTATCTGCCAACGACTAACGATATAACCATAGTATATTATAAATACAACTGCGTGTACCAGATAAAATAACAATCTTCCAAAATCAATTTTGGTTTTTTTGTAAAAAAAGAGTCAATATGTCTAGAATTTGATTTAAAAATGACTAATTTCCGGTATTCTCTGGTAAAACACTCTTAACATTTAAAATATGCACAGGTGTATACGTAAATATTATGTCATATTTACATATTATTTCTAAAGATATATAGTCACTTTTGGCCCTAGGCAAGAATACCTTTTAACTTACAACATCCTTTTTACTACTTAATACTACTATCAAAAACAATGTCATATGGATAATAAACCACCCTCTGTATAAGAGTGTATAGAACAACTATTCACATTCCTATATCCTAGATAAAATAATGATTTTTTTAATGTAGATTTAATGATTGTGGAAAACAATAGGAATGATAGCGTAGGTACATAATGGCCTGTTTTAGATATAGAAATACGTTTTTAAAGTTAAAATGAAACGGTCCAAAAAAAACTCACAAAAATATTTAAAATTACATTTACGAGGAGTCACGCCAAACACAATAATAACTGTTTGATTTATTTGTGTAATATATTGTGATGACATTTGTAGTGTCCAATGTGTCTGATTGACCTGACATTGTATCTTTATTGAAAATTCGATGCGGTTTTCTATACACACTACAAAAAATATACGTCATGGGAATGATCCAGATCGACACGTATTGTTATCTTTATGCAAAAAGTTACTTTTATTTATATAAGTTTCTAGCTAATACCCGACATGCGTTGCAATGCCACTTACATAAAGAAATTGTCCTTTCCCATTCAGCCCCTTCCCCTCCCTTGTTTTCCTTTCACCTTCCCCGCGTTCCCACTCCCCTGTCCCGCTGTATTCTCTCGAACCCTCTCCTCCCCCGCACGCATTCCCCTTCCGCCTTCTCCGCCTTCCCCCTCCCTCAACCCCCTCCGGTGAATCCCCCCCCCCTAATTCCCCTCCGCTCCTTCTGGATTCCCTTTCCCATCCATATTTTAAATCTGCCACTAAACTCCACGAAATTCACCCATTTTTAAATTAAATATTTAAAGTAAATTTTTTAAGCAAATTTCATAACGCCAGAGCGTACTAGTACGTGTAGAAACCTTCGCCAGCATGTTCACAACAGCTCACTAAATTTTCATCGCAATTGGATGAATAGTAGAGGAAATAATTTCATAACGCCAGAGTTCACTATTACATATATATAGAAGCTATCGCGGGCATGCGCACACCAATTCCTTAAAGTTTCATCGCAATCGGATGAACGGTAAGGCAGCGCATAAAATAAGAACAAACAGACAAACAAACATTGATATTTATATAAGATAATAATGACAACAATAATACCTCGTATTCTATCTGACAAAATCAAAATCAAACTATCTAAATTGATTTATTTATTGATTAATTCAACTATGTAAAATGTATATGTATAACGATATATAACCGAAAAATAAATCACGATAATATCATGGGATGTTAATTAATAGTTTTGTCCTGTTTGTGTTTGATTATGATGTTCACTTAAAAATCTATTACTATTTAGTTGAACCATTAATCACGAAAACCAGTAGGTCTCCTATGTAATTTATGTTGATATATGTACCAATCTTCTACTTACAATTAATATAACATTATGTCGAAGAAGGTTCTAATGATTTAAAAGTAATTACTAATTCTAAACGAATGCCATTTTCAGCAAAAGTACGGGCAAAGCAAGTGTCGTTTAAAATATAGTTACAATATCATTCAATAAAAAGTACTTTTACAAGCTTAAGAAATGTTTGGTGATGGATATTTATCAAACAGTCGCATCTAGAAATTGAACCCAGAATATTAGCAGTGCCGGGGCTACTCTCTGACGATTAAGCTAATTCCAACCGATCCCTTTCGATCATATTTAACTGTATCCATACTTCGGCTAAGAACCACCAACATCATCTTCGTTTTCTCGCATCGAAAGCAGAAGATAAGTAAGTCATTAGAACCGGTCCCAAAGTAGATCCTTTGGGAAACCAACTGCACTAGGTGACGATGACCCCAAGCAAGGAAGTTTCCTTATTAAGTAAACGAGTATTTTATATGAAGCAGTTAAACGGTTAAAACCCGAGAGCGGCTCGGCGGTGTTTTCATCCTCAAAAATGTGGTCGTTTTGCCCTCCTGAGTGCTTATCCTCAGATTTTGAATATTTTGAGAAGATCGGCTTCCTTATACAGTTCTTTGTCCCCAATTCAACACCATATGTCGTGTTATTATTTATTTATTATTGTATTTATAAGTTACAAAAACTTGTAGGTGTCTTGTTTAAAGAAGTGTGATAAATATAATTCATTGTAAACCTTTTTTTTATTAAGCTGGGATAAAATCAAGACAACTTTTGGGTGCGGCCAAACACAAATGTTTTTTTGTTTTCCACCGACCTCTGAAAGCAAATGCCACAATGTTTCATCGTTGCTAAAAATTTGTTTAATGTTTAAAA
The DNA here is from genome assembly GCA_951813805.1 of Limnephilus auricula. Lineage (NCBI taxonomy): Eukaryota > Metazoa > Arthropoda > Insecta > Trichoptera > Limnephilidae > Limnephilus > Limnephilus auricula. The sequence goes on from OX638388.1 coordinate 39,715,689, forward strand.
AAAAATTAAGGCTGTAGTGACGGTAGATAAAAAATCTATATTAGAAATATAAATTAAATCAAATTAAATAATGTTATTATTACGTTCTACAAGTGTTTTAGATTTTTATTTTTCCGTTTCACAAGTTCAGTTTCAAACTGTGGTTAGACCGCTTCGAGACTAATATGATTTTATTTACCCCTGCCCATATTTCATATTTTAAGGTGCCTATACTAATTTTCATACCGGTAACCGATTTACTGAAAAAATAATGTAGATTCTTTATTTTGTGGGTTTTTTTGAAAACTGTTTTTCCTCACATTAATTGACAATGTGTTCATAATTATTTAATAATGACGTGACTGCTATTGATTTAAATGTGTTATATTGTCTCTTATAAGTCTTGCGAGCATAATGAGAAGTAGAGAATAAATAATTTTGTTTACTTCAGTAATTAATTAGGATCATTTGTTAGTTTATTGATTTATAATTGTTCAAGTAAAAATTTTATCATGGACCCTTTCTTTCTAAGCCAAAACAATAATAAAAAAAACTTAAATACTTGCAGAACTTACTAATAACATTATTAACTTTGATTTAAGTAAAAAAATTAAAATATTAAATGTAGTTCTACGAATTAAACATTAATTAAACAATAATTAAAAATTCTCCATTTTAATAACGTATGCACTGTGCACTAACGATTTTTTTATTCAAGTTCGCGATACCGACAGTAGCCATAGTTTATTTTATATTTTTGGGGTTTTGACCATACAATTAGTTAGAATTTTGAGCTGGGATCAGCAATAACGCAGATGATTATATTTATTTGACATACATTTTTATTGACAAAAATATTACGTAAAGTAGCACATAAAAATAAAATGCAATTAAACCTAACATTGTGCAACAATTATTGTAAATTATTGTTGAATTAAATAAATCGATGTCAAACTATATACCTAATGACTTCCTAGAAATATTATGTAAAAATATTAAATTATATCTATAATGCATAGTCAAGATTAATGAAATTTAAAACCAAGGTAAGCCCAGCAGTAGATCATAACAATACCGCAGGTAAGTTCGAAAATTTGGCATTTATTATATAAATTCCTTTGTATTATTCAACTGGTAAAAGTCTTTTCCATATATTCAATAGACTGAATCCAGATATACGTACATATGTATTAAACATGTTTTCAATAATAAAAAATTAAAAAGCAATGCTTTAAAAGTATATGTTTTACCATATTTAAAAATGAAAATATGTTATTGTCTTGTCATTTTTTGTTCTATCTTATATACTCGTAACGTTGTTGTTTCTTTCATTACTTGTTTTCTCTTGTTGTCTGTTCTACTTAACCTTTCTTTATTATTTTTTTGTTATGCTGTATTGAATGTAAAACTTATATCTTTATATCAAAATACCTTTGTAAAATTGTAACTACTACCTCCTACCTATGAATTGTAAGTTCCTCCTGTCCTAAAATGAGTTTTGTAACTCATCGAGATTACTCAAGCAAGAAATGAAAACAATAAAAAATAAATTTAAAAAATACACCCTGATCATTCAAATTATCAATAATGTTTGCAACGCTATTCGTTTAGTTTACATTCATTAACTTTAAAAAAAATGAAATTTCGCTTTTACTAACCTGTTAAAAATATATTAAACTCGTTTAAGAAAAACCAAAACTGCACTCACTGGCAAAAAAACACTGACGTGTTAACGCAACAATTTCACCTCTCGAACTGAAGAAGACCAGTATCTCCAGTTCTTTATATCCTGACCAAGAGCTCACTTGATATACATGCTACATTATATTCTTCTTGAGCTGGACAGGCCAACAGGTTTTTGCAGATGCTCGGAGTAAAATAAAGATGATTTCAAGGGAATGACTAACTATTATTATTGAAGTAATAAACACTTTCTTAAAAATACTCACGGTACCGCCCTGGTTTAAGACCACTATTCAGAATTGAAATGGCTTTAGCCGTCTTTGGTGACCAGATCTGAATACCCAGGTACTTCCCCACTTTCCTCTTCCCCGTCTCTTTCCCTTCCCCGCTACCTTCAGCCTCACAATATACCCAAATTGGGGATGCTAAAGTGTCACAGGCTTTATACGGAAGCAGTTGGGACTCTTATGTGGTACACGGAGAAAATTTTTATTCTAAAATACGATCATTTTATTCGTAAAAACGGGACTGAAGTTCTTACGAACAAATTAACAGGATTTCAATGTTTATTTTCGGGTGAAATGTAAGAATAATTTATTGGTATACGTACGAAATTACGCATACCAACAAATTATTCTTACATGTTCCCGCCAATAAACATTGAAACCCTGTTAATTTGTACGTAAGAACTTCAGTCCCCTTTTCACGTGTCGTATTTTAGAATAACATTTTTCTCCATGTATTTACATAAAAAATGTATATATATGCTCTTTGTTTCACATGGTCTCCGACACATGGTTGTGCCGAAGGTAGATGTATCGTCATTATAATTCAAGAGCTCCGCGCCAGGAAGGACGTTTGTCCGCCGTATTATAACTGAGGCGTGTTATCTGCACTTCGTTTAATTTTAAGTAATATGAAAATAATGTTATTTATAATATTTCCCCCATACTTTAACTATACAAAAATACATTTATTAACAAAAATTGTACTTTATATTGGTTTATACCATTAACTGTATGGGGAAAAAAATCATATTATTCAAAATGAAACGAAGTGGAGATTGTCGCCTTTGTTATAACAAGCGTCAATTATAAATTATGGCTCGTCAATAAACTAAATTTTAATAAACCTAACTCTTTCAATAAGCATCCTGTAGTAGGTAGGTACTGGAGAAGGAGAATACTTGTCCAGGGTAGCTATTCCCGAGCAGCGATCAATCGTTGCTCGTTATGCGCCATCTACGAGCGAAAAATTGCTCGTCGTCGCCACGAACTTTGTCGAGTGTTTCAATTATACGTATTCTTGAACGTCGAACGGTCGAAGAAATGATTATATTGGCAACCCTGTAAATATTGTCTATGTTCCTGATGTTTTTGAGATTTCTATGGTGTGACTGTCAAACAATGAAACGGTTGATATTGATAATGTGCATTAATACCATTGTGAAATTGTAATATGATTGTAATTTAACTTTATAAAAATAGACGAAGTCTTTGCGGGTGCGGAAGTTTGCGCGGGAAAACAGTAATACTAGATTATAGATTTTGACAGTCCATTGCATAGATACGCCAACAACCCACCACTCGCTGCTCTGTTTCCACTGGTTTGCCGCACTCGTTGTTGTGTGGAATGACTTTTGACCTTTGGCGTCTAAGTATGTTCCTTCGACCAAGCTCAAGAATAACCAAGTCGGCCTTACTTTCGACGGCGATTGCGAACGACGAGGCTTGGAGAATAGCTAGCCAGTAATCACAAATAACGATTGTCTCTGGACAAAACAAAGGACATATTTACACCGACCCAGTGAGATTATAACTTTTCCAATTGGCTTATGTGGTGAGACTGAAGGGAATGGGGAAGGGAAGCAGTTGGAGAAGAAAAAGGTGGGGAAGTATCTATTCATATCTGTGGTGGTCTTTCACCACGGTGCGGCGATACTAAAAGTATATGCAATTATGAATGTTTATTTTCCATTCTATCCCTAACTTTCTTTGGGTTGGTTTCAGTAACAAGGTTAACTAGTGGATCGGTGAATCAATTCAAATAATGATCTTTGATTTTTGGTATGTTTTTCCCTAAACTAAATTGACTAAATTATATGAAGTCTGCATTAGATCAAATAAAATCAATGCAACATCACCGGTAAAATGTATCTAAGGAAACTTTTTGGGTGTAAGGCGTTATTATTGGTGAAAATTTGTTTTCCTGAGCAGACAGCTCTGACATAACAATTTTTTTCTTCTTTTTTCTTTTAACTTTTTTTTTTCTTTTACTCCCCAATTCAAACACGAGAAATGTTTTCTTTATTGAATTGGGTAGATTCGTTAACAAACTATTTTATTGTAATTAGCTTTTAAGACCTATGCTTTTCTTTTGTAAATATATGTACCTATGTATTTTAAATGAAAAAAATAAAGATTTTACTTAAATCGGTCAACAACATCGAGGACTTTATAAAATATGATGTTTGCAATCTTTTAACTATTCTTACATTACGATAATTTATTCTAAAGAGTTATCGATTTTTTATTAATGTTTAATTTCTGTGGAATAAGTCTCTTCTTAAAAATTAATTGTAATTGAAAAAGTAAATATTTAAATTTTAATTCTCGTTCCTTTTGAAACATACTGAAAGAACCTGCACGTATCAAATCGCTGTGTATGTATGCACTTCGATCGGTTATTCCATCGGATTTCCTCAACGAAAGAGTGAAAACCCAATAACACGGGATATCTTTGTAGCCACACCCGACTATTCTGTACACGCCAATTCATAAAAGCTGGTTTTAAGAAGCTTCTAAAAAATGATATTAACATCGCCAACCGGTTCAGACCATCCGAGGATGTGGATTTCCCTAGATGCTCTATAATTGTGTATATTTTATAAATTATTTGAAGGGTAGGAATATCATTACAGAATATATTATTTTAGCTCCATTTTCTATATAGAAAGAGAGGGTGAAAAAACCAATTTGGATGCAGGAAAATGAAGGTAAATATTTATTTACATTAATAAATTATGTACACAATAAATAGAAAGAAAACTAAGTCTCCATTTTCCTGATTAAAAATTAGTGATTTCACTCTTGGCGAAATATTATTGTTTACTCTTGTACTCCCACATAAGCACTATTTGTTTTCATTTTTACGATTATATATATACAGGTGTTCATGGCTTATGAATGCGGAATAAAACACATATTATATTTATATTTAACAATTTGTTTTACACATAAAACCACTGGAGCGACAGAGCAATTTAAATATTTTTTCTCGGATTGCTAAAGGAAATTTTTCCGTCAACATTAAAAAAATCATACCTCTGAATTTGAATATGGAGACATACAAACTGATTATAGTTCTATGTAGCTAATGAATTCCCCTATCTTTTTTCTATTTTCATATATTTATAGGATTTAAAAAAAAATATAATTAAATCTTTAACCTTAACACATTTTAAAGATCCTAGAGAATAGTTATTTTGTTATATTTTGAATGTACAATTTATTATATAGTCGTTTTAATAAAAAATTTTTTTTTTCAAAATTTGCCATATTTTGGCAACAAAGCAATCCGTGGTTATGGAAATAGTGCCATAATGTGGCAAAAAGCGCTCGAGTGGATAATACGTTTATACACCGATAGACAAGAACAAAAAGTAATAATATTATTAACCTAATTGAAAAATATAAAATTCGCGAAAATTTGGTTTGGAAAGTATATTTTTTCTGTTCTTACCTTTCACTGAATGTTCCACTTCTGTTACAATTTTTACACATCTCTCGGTGGCTTGAAAAAATTAATATATTAGATAAAACTAACTGAAGATAAAAAAAGTAACTAATCAACAATGCCAATAAATTGCCACTTATCCCTAATTTTCCAAGTAATAGATTAGTATTCTGTAGCAGACATCATTGTAAGCCTTGGAATAATCAGTACTCGTATAGACGGATTTATATTGATATATATCTGTTTTCTATTAATCATTGCTGTGTTTATATTGTTTTCATATACTATAAGGTTTGTAAGAGTAGATCTAGGTGAGGCATAAAGTTGGTAATTGATTTATAATAATAAGATGCCGGTAGCTCATTGCACAAGCGAGCCGACTTACACAAAAAGTAGTCGAAGAAACGACCCGCTCTCATGAAGCCACCACTAGGTTACTGTGAACGGGTGTTCCGATCGAATCCGTAGAGTTTTGCGTACGTACACCTGTGCACAGATCAATGCAGCTGGCTCCTTAGAGCAGGCTTCATATAGATGGCAATCGGTCTATTACTAGATTGTTCCGATTGTCAATCAGACGAATCGTTTTCCTTTGCGCAGAATCAAGTAATACCTCGTTTACCTTGATAACCGGCTCAATCATGGGATTTATAATAATTATTTATTTTGTTCAATAATCGTTATTTTAACTGATTATAAATTACCACCAATGCATATATTCCCCATGCGTTTCAACCAGGTACATTCTTACAGTAGCCGGTAGTGGCAGTTGAATAGGGTATGTCCACGTTTTTTTTATTGCTTTCGTGTGACGTCATAAGCGTTTACCGGCTGCGGACCACCACATTGAAATACACAGGATAGCGAATTGAGTCGCAACAATTTTTTTTCAGTCGCCCGTGAGGATGCACTAAGTGCTTAGAAATGAACCAGTTAGCGATCCTCCATGTTAATTGTCGAATTCATGAAAACCGTCTGTCTGGACGTAATAGAAACTTATCTAAAATAACCTCCAGCTTTTTCATCATTATTTTGTTTAGTCCTCAGTACAATAAAGTGATATAGATATATTATTACATATAATTCAAAGAAAACATATTTTACATCAGCAAATAATTTATCCATGTGCATGAATGAATCATTTATGATGACTTTTAAAATGAACATTTTTATACATAGTGTTTTTAAGTTTTCATCAAAATGACCAAATAAAGAATGGGCGAAATAATAAGCACTGATCACGGCCGCTAAATTTAATCATATATATTTATGATTGTATCGGTATCACTTGTTTTTTTTTAAAATTATTATGACAAGCAATTCTGACTAAATTCTTCACTAGTAGTTCTGAGAACATTGAACATTGCGTCTAAATATTATCTGTAATTTTTAAGGTAAATTCTATCTTATAAATTTCTCCGGGCGAGTAGGCACATTATATAGATTTTTTCAATATTATACTTGTAACTTTATACTTATTTTAAAGACTTTTGGTTGTGCCACACGTAATCAAACAAATAAATAGCATTATTTAACAAATGAGCTTAAGAAAGTCCCATTTTTTTAAAATTATTATATTTGTAACTTTAGGCTTATGTTAAAAGAAACATGTTATATCATACGTATTCAAATAAATAATAAATGAGAAGAAAATACCTTGTTTTAAGTCACTTTATTTTTATTTAACGTCTACCGGTTTCGGTACCTCCGTACCATCATCAGGACTGTTACAAAAATAAATAATCATCAGGACTGTTAAAAAATTATTTTTTAATAGTCCTGATGTTGGTACGGAAGTACCAAATCCGGTAGACGTTAAATAAAATAAAATGTCTTAAAACAAAGTATTTTCTTTTCATTTATTTAAAATGTCAAGTCACAATGTGTATGTTTCTTTTGAAAAATCAAATAAATAATATTAAAAAATGCGGGTAAGATAATCTCAATAAACACAACGATTTCACATGTGAAAAAAGGACCTTTACTAAATATTAAAACCTCCACCATCTTGAAACGTAACACAAAAAGAAAAAAAGGCCTCTTCAAACCAATTCGTTATTCGCAATATTCTGAGATTCATTGATGAATGAATCAATACATCTCACACATTTATATGACTTTTTGCCGAGTTTATAACTGCATACGAAGTCCTGCATTCATTTTTGATGATATTATTGTTCAGCGTATAAAACAAGATTTCCCTATTAAACTTCACCTTTTAGAGAGTGGTTCGTATACTATCGGTATATTTATAGTTTGTCCACACTATCATCCAGTTTATAAGCTATTTTTTATCAAACATCATTTATATGTGCAAGTGTGCTTGAATGCACACATACACAAAAAAACTTATGTACATTTTTATAATCTAATGCTAATTTACTTCTTTTCTCCTTTCTATTATCTACTTTTTATTATATTTTTTCCAATTTTCAGCATCATTTACACTAATTCCATGTTTACACTAGACTTTATATTTCATACAAAGTAACTATACTCCATTGGTCACCATGATATAGGCAGCCGCCTAGTATGGTGATTTAATACATACACTTTATGTAAATGTCATAATTAAATGTCACAATTAAAAGTCCAAATCATTATGGCCAGTCATCATTTTAAATTGCAGTTGGGTATATAGCTTGTTAAGAGACGTATGCGACTTAATTTAACCGTGGTTCCTGATCTTATTTGGAGTTTAAAAAATGTATTTTTCAACTTAAAGCATTGGGGTTACTCGGACCTTGATGGACAGATGATGAAAAAAAATTATATTAAAAATAAATAATGTTAGAAATCACTGGTTAAAATGGGCCGTAATTTTGCAAAAGAAAATTTTAAGAAAATCTAATTATTTGTATGCAATTTGAAAGCATAAGGAGTGGGTGGGAATCTGGAAGTGTATCCAGGAGTGACGGACTTATGAATCCATCCCTCTCACTACAGTGCAAAGCGATATTCCGAGAGTGTATTGCTGGAGAGGTCAAAATGACTTCTTCTTCAACGCAGTTGGTGGACAGACGTATCTGCCACAAAGACTTCTCTCACCACATGACATGAACCCGGGCACCCCTTCCAAGTCACAAAACGTTGCGAACCACATAAGATTACCTAATACAGAAGTAAAGGTTATCAATAAATTGGATTCAGTGGACTTAGTGTGACGATAATCTTATTCCCACTCATCATAATATGCTTTGAAAATCATAATCATTCATTTTACCCTTTCGGTTGAGATGTACTTATTAACTTAGTCATAATGACTCTAACGATGTGCAAATAATCACAAACAAAATATTATTGGTAAATCAGATAGTGTTAATTTCTCTTTTAGAAACATGAATTATTTATACCCTCGGGGTAAAAGTATTTGCATGCTAATTGGTGTAGTCTGCAGTTTACGATTTCTCTTTTGCAAAATTCCTAGAATACTGTTTTCAGTACAAGACAACTTTTACATCATCATAACTTATAACGGAGTAAAAGGACACTGAGAAATAACATCAAAACAAGCCAGGCCAAAAATAATTCACATCATAACATTAACCGTTTATTTCATTTCAATAAAAAAACGTACACAGAGCAATACAAGTAATACAAAAATTAGTATGATAATAAATAAAACATAACTTATTATTTAAATAGATAAAGGTTACATCATTGGTTTCTCTTGTTATGAGTGTTTGTTACAATAATTAACATATTCAAGAAGACTGCAGCTGTTTAATTGTTTATCTTCCTTAGTAGAAAATTCATATCAAAAGTATCACAATCTTAAGTTTTATAAATAGTTTTCAATAATAATAACAACAATCGATGTAAATATGTCAATAGAGTAAGACAGCAAAAATATAAAGAACGTCTTACCGGGACTCCACTTTAATGGCCAATTGAGCTACTGAGACCTAATTTATGAAAAATTGTTACTAACATTGTGTATTCTAAAATATTTTTTCGTCCCAGAAAGACAAAAGGATCTAGGTTCGGATCCCAGTTGCGAAGATTGTCTTTTTATTTGCTGGATGTCTGATTTTCATTTTTTTTTTAGAGTTGTTAATATTATTTTCTAACGCCAATAATATTGGTTTTACAATATTTTAGATCCATCACTTGAAGTCTTGGACCCTGGCAAAAGAGGATCTAGACTGGGGCTGGGGTTGTGGGCGGGCGGCGAAAGCGTCATTTTGAGCATTTTGAGCAGGTTGTTGTGGGCGGGGTGCGAAATTTTGAGCATTTTGAGCAGGTTGTTGTGGGCGGGGTGCGAAATTTTGAGCATTTTGAGCAGGTTGTTGTGGGCGGGGTGCGAAATTTTGAAAGTTTTGAGCAGGTTGTTGTGGGCGGGGTGCGAAATTTTGCGCGTTTTGAGCATTTCCATTATAATCTGGTGCCAGAGTGGGCCTCTGAGCCCTATGCTGCTCGATCAGCTTCCAGTTGATGTACCAGTAAGGCTGCTTGTCGACTGGCCACTTGCTGATCCTGTCTACGAGCTTCTGGTCTCCTCGGGCATCCACCGGCAGCCTCATTGTGGTGGTTGTGATAACTTGACCGTCTTCACCGATGCGGTTTGCCAAGGAAGGAGTGGTCACGTCGTCCTCGTCAGTTTTGAACCTGTCTGCTAGTTCAGGGTAGCCGATGGGGTTGAGTCCGGCGTAGAATGGACGCTGGGCTGAAGCCATGGCGATGACAGCGAAAAGTGCAATGATGAAGAAGCCCTTCATTTTTCTGAAATAAAAAAGAATTATAAATTTTGATAACCCTCAATTGAGCTTAATTTGGAAAATCGACTACTTAAAAAAGATACACTAAAAATGTCGATTCATGTTTTAAATTCAACTATAGACAAAATATATTTTGAGCCTTTTTGAAGTTAGATTCACTTCTGACTTCAAAAACATAAAAACTCTTTGGTTTGCCCTCATCTTGAAATGCTTGTACTGATTGGCTTCCATTTTATGCTGCCCGTATTCGTCATATTATTGAGTCCGTTCAACATTGGTTCTTAAAAGGAATTGCTATGAGGCCAGAATTAGAAAGAAGCAATTGAACTAATTCTAAACCTTTCTTCTTTAGAAGTCTGCTGGAAAAAAATGATCTCATTTGTTTCTTCAAAATTATCAACTGTATTTTTGATTCACCTACATTACTACAACTTATCATTAAGAGATTCAGAAATAAATAATGAACTGCTCTTCCTCAACCAACACTCGACAAATTATGGCTACAATTCACCACTGTCCAGAATGTGAAGACTGGTCAACTCAAGTCAAGACTCGAGACCTTGATTTTTTTGGTATAAGCACAAATAATTTTAGCCGGTCATTAGACAATTGAAGATATTTTATAACGATTTAAATTCTAGCTAAGCCTTGACTTATCACTACTATTTTCTTATGTGTACCTCTATTTTGTCTTTATTTTCATACTATCCTTTATTCTTATAATGTAAATTTTCTCCAAATTTCGTGAATTTTATTGTAAATTGGACGTTAGTCCGGTAATAAATAAATAAACATATAAATAAGTAGTTGTTTAAGAAATAAATAAATATGTGGATAATAAACCACTCTCTGAATAATAATTACCATTGTACAGGCGTTAGCTAAGCTCTTGACTCCTGGGTACATACCTACTATAAGAATGATTTTTAATGAAGATTGCGATTTAATGATCATGGAAAATTGCAATACGAAGGATTATGGACATATTTTATCCTGACTGTACTAACATAGAAATGCGTTTTGCAAGTTGAAATGAAATCGTCAAATTTAAAATGAAGATGATAAATCGTTAATCCGCTTACTTCGTTGATTGATTTATTGGTGTAACGCATTGTGATGGCGCTTGACTTTTCGAATATGCCTGATTGATCTGACATTGCAACTTTATTGAAAATTCAATGCGGTTTTCCATACAATACAAATATTCGTTATGGGAATGATCCAGATCGACACAATGGAATGACTATATTATCTTCATGGAAAAAATAAATCACTTTTGTTATAGTGATATCCCTTTCACAACTATTTAGAAAAATAATTATTACAGTGATACAAACTGTATTATTTATTGTAGTGTCCTTGAATGACATGTCATTTAATCAAATTATGCAGTTGATTCTAATTTGATTAACCACTCGAGCCATTTTTGCCATATTATGGCACTATTTCGAAAACCTCAAATTGCTTTGTTGCCAAAATGTGGCAAATTTAAAAAAAAAAAATATATATTTTTTATATTTTTTATTTTTTTAAAGAAACATTTAAAACAAAGAATAATACATACATATCAAATAAAAACATAATACAAAAACAGAGAAAAAGTCCCAATAAACTACTTTTAAGTAGTTTGTCAATGGGTTCTTAAAACGACTATATAATATATTGTACGTTCAAAATATAACAAAATAAATATTCTCTAGATTCTTCAAAATGTTTTAAATTTTTGTATAAATCCTACAAATATGTGGTAATAGACAAAAGATAGAGGAATCTATTGGCTACATAGAACTATAATCAGTTTTTCCGCCCACATTAAAAAAATCATACCTCCGAATTTGAATATGTCGCCATATTCAAATTCGGAGGTATGATTTTTTTAATGTGGGCGGAAAAAATTCCTTTAGCAATCCGAGAAAAAATATTTTAATTGCTCTGTCATATGTAATCTGTAATATGTTAAGTGACATGTACATAATGGAATGTTAATGGTGAAGGTTAATAATGTTTTCCATTGAAAAAACTAAAGTTAATTTTTCTCCTGTTTGTGTTTGATTAAAAATAATATTCGATTTGACCTATGTATTTGGAGTAGGTACTATTATATACGAATATATATTAGAAATATTATTGTTTAATAATTTATAGTATTAGTATATACCAATATGTACCAATCTTCTATGTACCATATTACAATACAAAACAAGTCGTGCCGGAAAACGTGTAATAAAAATGACAGGTTCAAGCCTAAGAAATGATTAAAGATGGATATTTTTTCACTGAAGTTCACGGAATTTTTTCTCCCTGGGAAACAGGTGGTGAACGACTGAATTTTTTTATACTAATACGTGACAAGAAATAAGATTTATTTCCAACAAAGGAAGCATTTAGAGGAGCAAATAATATAATACACTATATTAAGGATTTCAATACCTGGGATGGTTTCCTTTACGTGAAATATTATAACAGATGTTCTGCGAAGCCACCAGAAGCCAGTTCTTATGATTTATTATCACATCAAACGATTTAAAGTTTTAATTTCAGTTTTAAAAAGATTTAGCACCTATCTAACGTTTTTTTGTTTATAACAAGATTAACATCCAAAGGAAATAACTGACGGGGGCTGACATTTTTTTACTCTGACAAGTTATACCCTCTTGTAAGTATATCAATAATATGCAATTAAAACGATAAATATTATTGACATATGACCTGCGTTGTCGTATACTGTCTCTATCACGATAATACTAACATGAAATTTCTAATATAAAGGTGTTTTTCATAAAAAGTAGCGTTACAATAATATAAATTAAACATTTTTTACTCAAAATCTCAATGGTTTGTATTGGGAATTATCAAATTCTGATAACCTAACATCAAAAAATGTAAAAACTTATAGTGTTATTGGATTATGCTTCACTTAAAAAGAATTAAAAAATATTACGAGTTTTAGAATAATAGTTGTTATTTTCTTCTGAATCTTCTTCGCCTCGAAAGCAGAAGATATATAGAAACGATCCCAAAGTAGATCCTTTGAGAAACCAACTGCACCAAGTGATAATGACCTCAAATAACGCAGTTTCCTTATTACGGAGTATTTTATACAAGACAGGTAAACGATAAAAACTCAAGCCTCATCTGAGGGCAGGTGCGGCACGGCGGTATTTCCAACCACTAAAAAAGTGGTCGTTCTGCCCTCCTGAACACGAAAGACTTATCTCAGATTTATATCATTTCGATACATCTTTTTTGTACAGTTCTTTGGCCCCAATTCAAAACCTACTATTATTATTAATATATTATATTTAGAATTTACGAAAACTTGTTGATGTATTTAAAAGTATGAAAATTGTTTCCAAAACTATGGGGGGTGACCAGGCATATTTGTGTTTGCAAACACAAATGTTTTTGAATTTTATAAGAACATCTCTTTTTTTAAAACTTTTGAAGTATTTTCCCATCAAAGAAATATATCATTGAAGAAGAAGATAACATTAATAATCTAAAAATGAAAATATGAAGACACAGAAAAATAAAAGATAACGGTCGCAACTGTGGCAATAGCCGATTTGGTAGAGGTGCCCGTTCCGGTAAGACGAGATGATCTGGGTTCGTGTCTCTTCATCTTTTATTTTTCTGTGTCTTGTCCATTTTCATTTTCAGTTTATTAGCGTTATTTTCTTCTTCAATAATATATTACAATTTTTTTTCCCTCAGCCTCTGAAAGCAAATTTGTATGGCTCTGCCCCAATGTTTCATGTTTGTTCAAATGTTTCAAAAAACATTTTTTTGCAGGATTTAGTGGTGGTAATTAAAAATTCTTCATTCCATGAAGCGTACAATGTGCAATTGTGCTATTGATTTTATGGTTGGAGTACGAGATACCAACAATAACCTTAGCTCATATGAATTTTTGACGGTTTCTATCATGCAGTTAACTTTTGATCTATGGTCAGTAACATTGAGCGCAGATAACGATATTTGACAAACCTATATTTTTATAATTTACACAAATATATGTTATGCAGCACATTCAAAATAAATCACGCTTAAACCCAAACACATACTACAGTTGAAGTTAAATAAAATCTGCAACACATTATAATCAGTTCACATTATAATAGCATTTAAAACCAAGGTAAGCCCAGCAGTGGGTCATGATAACACCGCAGGTCAGATCTAAATTTCGGAATTTCCTCAATTACATAAATTACATACCTTGAACTATTATACCATTGAAAGTCTGTCCCACAATATCTAATAGCCTTTATCTAAGTTAGATTGATATATGAACACATATTATGTTCTAAAAATATGTATTAAACATACTTTCATTTATAAAATGTAAAAACTAATCCCGTACACACCTCTTAATAATAATAATAATAAAATCATTTATTCATCAATAATTTTTTTTTTTACATATATATACATTTTTGATTAAACATTGGTTTTATTGACGAAAAGGTCACTGCTCAGCTGCAATTCAGGATTTCTCCTGGAATGCAGCTGGTTTTCAGCAGTGCCTCCAATAAAAGACAGAAAATAAATACAAATAAATTAAATTACATAAAAATAATCAAACCAAATCTCAAAATCAACATAAAAAATATAAGTAATAAAAAAATAAATAGAAATAAATAAAAAAAATATAAATATTGTAAATTGTAAATTGTTTTTATTAATTAACAATTAAAATATTATGCGGTTAACTGTGCAGTCAGCAACCATTCGCCGTACAGCCTCTTGAAGCTCTGCAAAGATGTCGATATTCTAATAGACAGTGGTATTTCATTCCATAGTTTTGATGATGAATAACTGAAACTTACTTCAAATACAGCCGTTTTATGTTTTGGGAGAATTAGTAAATAGTCCCTTTGGCGTGTACTGTGTGCATGAGAGTCACGGGACCACTGCAGTCTATCAAACAGATAGGAAGGAACCTTTGAATGCAGCAAATTGTATATTTGACACATTTGATGTAACTTCCTTCTGCTCAACATATTTAGGATCCGATGTCGATAGAGATAAGGCGAGATATACTCGCGTTTCGAAACATTGTGACAATATCGGACACATGCATTTTGAATACGTTGCTCTTGTTTCATTCACATTCATACACCGTCTCATACATATTCTCGTTGACATACAATAGTCTCTTTCTTGCCCTTGACATTGAACAATGCAAGCGTAATGAATGAGTAATGACGAACTCATCAACATTGTTTTTTTTCGGTTCTGCTTATCTTTAATATGGTCGTAGGTTGTATTTCTACGCGAAAGTCTTAGGGATCTGATTTCATCATTATTGTTATTTGTCTACGTCCTTCTGTCTTCTACTAGTTATCCATAAATCACTGCTATATCTTCACTTTAATTGATTTTTTAATTCATTTTTTGTACTGCATCCAGTCATTAGTCAATGTCCTTGTTATCCTTTCTATTATACTCGATGAGTTATTTTATAATGTTTGTTCGTAAAGTTGCCCTTTCAAGCGAGCGACGTTAGCAAGATAAAAAAATCCGTTATTTCTGGTATATAACAAAAACAACTTAATAGTGTTTGAAAAACAATCTACTGTGTTCAAGTTCTTTATACCTGGATCAAGGCTAAAAGGCTATCAGTTTATAAATAAAACATAGACATTTGAACGATAAATAAAAAAAAAAACTCTTGCAAAATAATCAACGGACAACAAGAAATTCATTAATGGTGACAGAAGTTTGCTTGGACTGTTTTATCGTTTTAGGTCAATTTAGTTCAATTGTTCGAGAATAAATTTATTAATATAAATATATTTTATTATCAGGCGTTGGATAAAATACGTACGAGTACGTTTACTTTATGGATCATTGGATCTAAATTCTGTTGGGCAAGAAGCGATAACGTTCATACAAATCAGATGCAAAGTTCTTGTAATGTCACAACGAATTTAATTTTTTAAACATCCAATGTTTATCGCAATAATATTATGATAATAAATAAATTATCCCCGAGACTACTACGCATTATAATGTTTGTAATTATATGGCTTTGAAAGATGGACGATAAAATAAATCGTATTTTCTACTAGACATTATAAAAAATATATTTAAATTATATGCACTTCCCCATAATGGTTCGATCATTTCATAAACATATACTTTGTTGGGAAAACGGGTATTGGCGGTAAATAAAAAATAGTATCAACGACAAACAAATCGATTAGTATCTTTTTTCTCAAACAATAACATTTTTAGTTCGGTAATTATTTACCTAACAAGCTTAGCCAGTTTTAGGCTCTAATTATAAAAATTGCGCATCGTTTCAACAATTACTACATTTACATGCACAAAACAGGTTATTAGGTTCTTACTTTGGGTAAATTAAGTCATTTATGTGTATTTAGATTGAAACAAACCTATTGCAAACGTCAAATCCATACTAAAAAAATCCAGTTAAAATTTATTGTTTAGTATTAATTTGTACCCTAACGATGCTTGAGCAAAGTGAAACCGGTCGGTAAAATAAATTAACAAGAACTTTTGTTTTTAAACAAAACAAGTGTTTTATTTTCATTAAAAAAATCCGAACTGGCAGCAAAATGAATCGTTTTATAATGGAAAATTTGAACATTGATCGAATAAAAATTGAACTTTTGTAATCTTTTACTAATTATACCGATGTAAGAAGTTGTTTCTTGTGGTAATTAAGTTGGAATGAGGTGTAATTTCCATAATCTGTGTATATTAAAAGTGTGGCGGTTAGGTAAATATTTACGGGAAAATGTCAAAAAAAAGTTCATAAAGTTATAAAATTAATGCTATTTGAAAATGGAGTCACGAAACTAAAATGTTTATCAATGTTTCTTACGATAGTCATGAAACCATTAAATAAATCTTTAAATACTAAACAATCATCATAAATCATAACAATCTCTTTTTTAAAAACAGCTTAAATTATCAATAATGTGTGCAACTTTATTACCATGTTGGCATTCATTTCCATATTTTAACTTAAAACAAATGAAATTTCGCTTTTACTAACCTTTTAGAAATATTTAAAACTCGTGTAAGAAAAACCAAAACTGCACTCAACTGGCAAAAAATATCAACTGACGTGTTAGCGCATCGATTTCAAGTCTCGAACTGAAGAGCACAAACGTCAACGGTTGTTTATATCATGAGAAAAAGTTCACTTGATATGATAAATTACAATGCCTACTACTTTGTTCTTCTTGATAAAGACAGGCCAACAAGTTTCCGCTGACACTCCGAGTATAATCATGTTGACGTCAAGGGAGAAACTTGTATACATTTCGCACGAATGACCTGGCGCATTCACACGGTGGTCAGAAATAAAATAAAACAAATCGAAAAAATAATAAGACGAATTATCGATTTTTTTTTTTTATGTGAATTTCGCATAAGAGTCCCATCTGCTCCCGTCTGGAGTCGGTGGGAACATAGCATCCCCAACTGCAGTATGCTGTGAGGCTGAAGGTAGTGGATAGAAGAAGGAGACGGGGAATAGGAATGTACTGGAGTACAAATTCAGATCTGGTTACAAAACACGGCTAAAGCCATTTCAAGCCTCATTTCAATTCTGAATTGTGATCTTGCTTCAGGGCGATGCTGAAAATATCATCCACTCTGGAACGTGCCGAAAAAATGGTATATATTATTTTTAATTCATATTTTTGTACACTATTTTTTATTGGCCACCTAATAATATATAATTTATAGTAGCTCCACATAGGAGGCCCTGAGAAATATAATTTTGGGGATGTCGTCATCTTTGGGGCTGCTGTGTGGGGGGTATTTGGAGGAAAGGAAGGAGATGGGGAAAGAAAAAGGTGTGAGGGGTGGGCAGGAATCTTTGGGTTTCTAGGGGTGATGGACGTATGAATCCCCACTGAGGTGCAAGGCGATGTGAGAGAGTCCTGCTGGAGAGGTCAAAAGGTCTTCCTCAACCAGCGTGCTATAAGTATTTGTTGGACATATGCATCCACCGCTAAGACCCGGACAAACCTCACCCCATGAACCTGGGTACCCCTGCAAAGTCATATATGTTTTTATTTATCATCAATTCACAGTTAAAGAAGGTAACAATATAATAAGCTAATACCTCCTATACCACCTGCAAGGTTATCGATAAGGAAGAAAAGTGGTTGATAATAAAATGTATTCAGTATTAATATTTATTATTGAGGAAAACATATTTTTGGACCGGGTAAACCAACTCTCTTAAAATGTCTCAATAATTTTTATTGACTAAATTAAAATAACTTTTTACCAAAAAGTTGTTTATGCCCGGCGTCGCTAGGGTTTCAATTATTGGTAAAAACCTTTTCTGAAATTTTATATAATGAAAAAGTTTAAATTAAAAACAATGAGTAATAATAATAATAATATGGCGATCATACATTGGATAAATGGATTTTCACGAATTGCGAGATTTATATTTTACGAAATAAAATACGAAAATAAATTACTGACGTTCATACCATATAATGTATTTTCGGCTTTTAAATAACGCAATTTTCTATTTCTTGCAGGATTACCGTTGAATAGTCCTAACTGTTAACCGGAGCCAGTGAGACTATGTTGTTAGGCTAAAAGGTGTGGGGGAAGGAAGAAGATTGGATAGGAGAAGGTGAGGAAGAACCTGATAATTCAGATCTGATCACCAAACACGGCTAAAACCATTTATATTTTTAATGTTGTCGGTTCACCGGGGCGATATTGAAAGCATTTGCAATAATTAATATTATCTTTTCCATGATAAATAATATCGCTAACTTACTCAAGGTTGGTTTTAACCACGAGTTTACCTTATGGATCAGTAAAGATATTCTCCACATTTTTGGTTTTTGGGATATTTATTCCTAAACCAAGTTTTGTGGCTAAATTATATGAGGTCATCGATAGATTAAATTAATAAAAAACACATTTTAATTTTTTTAAATATTAATAAAAAAGATTTTTGGGTTTAGCTAGTTTAGTTGGGGGAAAATTGTCTTACAGCAGGCATCTCCAACGTGTAAAGTTAATAAATTTGATTTATAAAATTCGATTAATAACAAGGAGGAGTTTCTAAAATATAATGATTGAATATTTAAACATTCATATATTTTGTATTACAATCAGTTTTTCTAAATTTATTTATATTATTATTACAAATATTGAGTAATTAGGAATCATCAATAAATAATATGAAACAAATAAAACGAGAAAATAAATATTAAAATACACCTTTCGAAACACCCGGTGAGTACCCGCACGCATCAAGTTGTATGGAAGCACTGATCGATTATTCCATCGGATTTCCTCAGCGTAACTGGGAAACCCAATCATCAATACGGGCCATCTTTGCAGGTACACTCGACTATACTATACCCGCCAATACACTATCCCTATAGATTTAAGCTGGTTTTACGAAGCATCTAGAAAATAACAACACCGTCAACCAGTTAAAGACGTCCGACGATATGGATTTCCCTAGAGGCTCGATAATTTTATACACGTTTAAAATCTTTTGCAGGATTGGAAAACCTTTATACAGAATAGGTTGTCGTCTACTTCTTTTCTGGTTCTATAATTTTTTTTTCATCTACCCCGAAGGCCTGTTAAACAAAATTCCCGGTATAAGATAGAACTCGTTCAGAGCGCCTTAACGAGTCTTATGCGAATACCATAGATAGTTTGATGAATATATTATACAAGAGTCCCAACTGCTTCCAACCGCCTGGAGGCAGTGAGTATGTGTTGGGGTACGTTGTGAGGTCGAAGGTAGTGAGGAGGGGAATAATTAATTTTACTTGTGCTCCCCGGGATTCGAACCCGCGACCTCCGGATCCGTCAAATCAAATATAAATTTCTTTTAATCAACATATTATTATTGTAATAAGGGGGTTTCTCACCATCCTCCCAATAGCTTATCTACCCTAATAACGAATATTATTAAAAATAAAAATAAAATACTCGCAGTGGTTAGAAAAGTCGGCCAACTTATCCAATATACAGCCACTATTCATAGGTTCGACTACCGAATTATAAACTCCAACTTAATAAATAAATAAACCGTAAATCGTAAATCGAAAATATTCGTTATTAGTGTAGATAAGCTATTGGGAGGATGGTGAGTAACCCCCTAAGACTAATAAGAGTTCTTTTTTCAGAGTCTCAAAAGTTGCATTGTCACTAATTACCTGGCGATTTTTTAAAGAAATAGAATCATTGATCAATAAATTAAAAATCGTTTATATCTATAAGTATGTAAGTACATTCGGTTTTATTTGTAAAGTTACTGTTATTGACTCGGATCCCATATTATGAAGATTCAGGAGGACAAAAGACAAAGGCACAAGCCGTCTAATTATTAAAAAAAAATACAAATTAAATTTTCGCTATTAAAAATGTGTCTGCCGCAATCACTAAAACTTTGTAATTATAAATTAATTCCACTTTAAAACAATTGAAAAATATGTTTACATAAAATCATTCACGGCTATCTTGATACTACACTATGTCTTAGCAATATTGAAATAAATGTCTCCAATTCCCATTGTTTAAGACGCCATAACACTTTTCACCTGAATACATTTAAAAATAATATAGCCTACTTTAGCCCCCTGACCCAGATGTGTCGACTATATAACAAGATAGAGTGTGCTGAAGTAGATATTTTCGTCGATAATGTGTACGGATTCAAAAAAAAGTTCTGGCGCTGTTAAAAAATATGTTTAACTAATTATATTGTGTCAATTGTCTCTCTTTGCATGCCTCTCGTGATTCCTATGTATCTTGCTTCTCATTGTAATAAGTGTTACTTGAGGAGCTTGTATAAAATTTAGTATTTTTTTATTTTTTTTTTTATTACTTATTTTTATTGTTTTTATTTGTGTTTTTTCTGTTTTTCTAATTGTATGTATCTGTATTTAATTTTATGTAATTGTAGATTTTTTGTAATTGTATGTCTCTATTTGTACAATAACTGAGTTTTTACAATTGGATGTTCTCACGTAAGTGCGAACATCTGTAAAAACCCAGTATAAATAAATAAATAAATGTTTTCCAAAAATGTCAATATTATTTGTTTATGTTTTTAAATTATTAACACACACAATGATGTGAGCTAACTCCAGAGGAATACAAAAAAAATTAACAAATAAAATAAACTGTTTGCCTTAATTTTGTAATTGTATCATTGAAATTTGTCATGGAAATAACAATATGTCATCAGTCATCACCTAACTTACTGGAAATAGAACAGGATATTTTTTGTTATACTTTGGCCAGTAAATATTGACGACGTCATTCGATTATTCCGAAACGAAATACTTCAGCCTTTAGGTAAATCACAACGAGTCAAGTAATTAATAAAATAATTATGTTTTCTATTCAATTTCGTTATATTTGGCAGTACCTCCGAGAAGAATGCAACATTAAGAGGCTAGACTTTGAACCACACGCGGAACACCCGCGTCTGTCATTCTGTCCCGCTCACAATAAGCTCACGCACACTTACAATACATGCGAATGCGAAATGTGCGAATGAGACAACGCTCAAATTTACCTACAGAAATCGCTCGAAAAGGGGTTTATGGAGAATACACTTTTCTATACCGAAATTTTCACGAAATTGAAATTTTAAAAAATATATATTTTTTAGAAAAAAAAAGCTACGTCGGTAGCTTTTTATAATTTTATAATTCTTTATGATCTTTATGAGTTAGCAGCACTTTTTCCTTAAATAATATTTTTTGATAAATCGTACATGTTTGACAGTGAATGTTTACGTTAATACGAAACGCATCGAAAATTCAAAAACATACCGACATAGTTTTCACCCTCTAGAAGGCAGTATAAAAAATATATTCATTTTGTGCAATTTTAGATGTAGAAAAGTGTTTTTTCTCGGGCGTCCTTTTATTATGGGCCGAAAAGCGAAGTCTATCATCTTAATAGTAGGAATAGTTCTATGGAAAATCAAGATGGTCGCAAACTGGACGTAAAACCATCCGTATAATTTTGAACGATTTTTTATTTAATGTGGATGCCACACAAGAGTTTCAACTGGTCCCAACCGTTTGGAGCCAGTGAGATTATGGCATCCACAATTGAAGTATGTTGTGATGCTGAAGGTAGTGGGGAGGGGAAGGAGATGGGGAAGATGAAGGAATAAGTACCTGGCTAATCAGATCTGGCCACCAAACACGGCTAAAGCCATTTAAAACAATGTTTCAATTCTGAATGATAGTCATACACAAAGGCAATATTGAGAGTATCTTCCACTCCGGAACGTGTCGTAGATATTCTACTTATTATTTTAAATTAATAAATTGTTAAATAACACAAATTAATGAAACAATAGTTGATTGAGCACGTGGGGGTTTGAAACCGCGACATCTTTATTTATTTATTTATTTACACATATACGGCACAACATGTGCCATTAACATAATTGACATAACCTATAAATAGCACAACATGAAGAATAACAGTATAAATGTAAGTAAAATATAAGGAAAAAAAGGTAATCAGTAAGTGTTAAGTAAGGTTTTAAGTAGTAGGTAAAAGGTAAATATAAATGTAAAGTGAAAAATATGGTATAAAGTATAAGTATATAGTGTAAAGTATAAAGTACATCAGTATAAATTATTAAGCAAAGATAAAAAAGCTAAAAGTGAGAATAAAATAATAATTAAAAAAAAGTTTAATGTAGAAATTTAAGATATTTTTAAAAGGAACAAAGATTTAAATGTAAAATATAAAAGTAATAAATCCTCATAAGAGCAAAGAAAAAAAAAATAAAAATTAATAGCTAGATATTATAGACATCCGGATTGACCCCTGGACCAAGTAGTAAATATTAACCGTAATTTTATATGACCTTTTTGGTTTGTGAATTTTTAAAGTTCTTTTCATAATGTCTGTTAATTATTGTTAAGTTGTCTAAACAAAATATTATTTTTATTTTTTCTTGGAAAGACTTGGCATAATTTATATTCTGTCGTCGCTTTTTGTTTCCAGGTATTCCATGCATGCTTAATATGCATTTAAAAATATAGGTAAGTGTAAGATTGATGACAATGCAAAGAATTGATTAAATTAATAATATTTCTAGTTTTATGCAAATGATATTCAATAAAACAATGGTGACATATGTTTTTTTCTGGTAGATAATTGAAACTAATGATGCAACGGTTTTTAAGAAATCCAATGCATCAATCATAATGGCAAGTTTTAAATAAAATATGGTAGATAATCTTTCCAAATGTTAAACAGCAAAAAAACTTAAGAGCCATTGACCAGCGGCTGATAATAAAAGTTTAAAAATGCTTGCAACTGTAGAGGGATGTTCCAATGAGAAGGATCGATTATTCCCCGTATCAATTTTTTTTAATTAAAAATTTTATATCGATTTATTTCATTCCAAACTTGCTTTAATATAAACCTACATTCAAGTAAGCAATAA
Source organism: Limnephilus auricula (assembly GCA_951813805.1). Lineage (NCBI taxonomy): Eukaryota > Metazoa > Arthropoda > Insecta > Trichoptera > Limnephilidae > Limnephilus > Limnephilus auricula. Next base: position 39,739,260 of record OX638388.1, read on the forward strand.
AAATGCTCAAAACACACAATGATAAATTATTAAGTATCGTGTACTTCTTGTGAGTATTTTTTGATCATAAGTATTTATGATTTTTCAATAATGTCAAAACAAAATATGCGTGTAAAAAAAAATCTAAAATATTTTAGTTTGTAAGACCGTAAATAAATGGATTTTAATTTAACTAAGATTAAAATTCTAAAAAATAGCTTTACTGATTACGTATTGATTTATTTTACTGTATGATTATATTTTTTTAAATTTGTGTTGTATAATACAATATTTCGTTTGAAAATTGAACAAATCTGCCAACGACCAACGGTGTAACCTCACTTTATAATTTTTTTTTCTCAATTTAAAACATAACTTTACCAGATAAAATATATCTTTCATAATTAATTTATGTTTTTTTGTAAAAAAGAGTCAATACGTCTAGAATTTGATTTAAAAGGGACTAATTCCGGTATTCTCTGGTAATACCCTCTTAAAGTAGGAGTCTGGTCCAGTCGAGTGTTTTTTCAATGCGTTTTTTTCATAGATGTAGTTGGTTTTCGTCCACGAAACTTTCGTTTCTTATAAAGGTACATCTGAACATAAAAAGGCTATTAAAAATTTAAATTCAATATTTATATCTTATATATATATATACAGGGTGTTAAGGTACGTACTTGAGTTACTTTAACCAGTGATTCCTTACATTATTTGGAGTAAAAAATGCAAATAAAATTTTTGTCTCCGGTGACATTATTGATGTTTTTTTTTTTTTTTTACAAAAACATAAAAAATAGTAGGTGATCTGTAGTTGGGGGCGGGGTAAGTGGTGGGTCGGTAACTCGGCTGAGTGACCAATATGGTCATGTGAAAGAATTTTTTTTTGTTTAATTTTGAAAAAAAAAAATTTTGAAAAAAAAAAAAATTTCATAAACAAAGTCACCGGAGACCGAAATTTCGTTTACATTTTTTACTCCAAATAATGTCAGGAATCACTGGTTAAAGTAACTCAAGTACGTACCTTAACACCCTGTATAGATACAGCGGCCGCAAGCGGAGGGTCCGACCAAATCAGCTGGAGTGCTGGACTCCTTGGAAGTTCGAAACGTTTTTAGATTTTCACGGCCAAAAGCATTTTCGTTGTTTGTTTTTGGGGTGTTATGCCGTGTTGCGCTACCTCCTTCTTTAGCCGACGTTTCGGACAGCGTTGCATTGTCCATCATCAGAGCAGATCCGGCAGATGCGGATCACCAGACAATAATTTGAAAATATCATACCACCATTACTGTAAGTGGAAAAAAGGCGTCAATCATTGTCGTCATACCTACGACGTTAATATGATGAAATATAAATCTAACGTCATTTCCGTTTTAAAATGTTATTTCCATCCAAAAACGATCAGAGTTACTCCTGATAATGCCCCTAAAGAAGCCTTACTTCAAAAATATATTTGAGTGCGTCTAACCTTTACGCGCTGTCGAATTAAAACTTATTTGACTGTATGTCGGTTTAGTTCGTTTTTATCCAACAGACCAAAACGCTAATCGGGAAAAATGGCACTTTAAACTTTTTTTACGATAGAAGCACATACATTTTGGAGGACGTAAGACAAAGTGCGTTTTGAAAACCCCTTAAATAATTGTTTATAATTTTTTTTGAACGAGTATCGTATAAAGGCTTTTTGGGAACATTCGCATACTTAATTCAATTTCACGAAAAATGGTCTGTTGGACAAAAACGAACTAGAGTTGTGGCAGGTATTATTACTATTTATTCTAACGAAGGTGACAACCCTTTAAAAATAAAAGCAAACACAGGTGGCAGAATTTTACCATTTCTGTTTGAAAAATTACCTGAATTACTTGTCATATCGCACCTAAAGAAGTTTCACTTCAATAAAAAATAGTAAAAAATTATGGGTACAAGCAGCATAAAATGTAGGTATTTATACTATGCATGTGGTTGTAGATGTGTACAACTAATGGTTTCAAACTAAATTTAGAGTTTACATTAATTTACGATATTTTTTCATATATCAAGTAGGTATTTTAAATATGTTTTCGATACTCACTTTCTTTGAGCATAGGGAATTCCGTTCTCTTTACTCATCAGTTACTGGGAATTTCCTTACTGAAATCTATACTTATGTAAATGTACACGTTTAAACTGTTACCTAAATGCGTCATACACTTTCTATTGAAATTTAATCGTTTTCGGTTGATTTAAGAGGCGAAATGCTAATCAATTATACATTTGAAACAAATTTTATGTATATTATAAGCATAAAATATAATCAGCAATGATGTAAATAAACTATCATGATTTGTATTTTTATGTCGATGTTAATAATTTTATGTACGTATTTGCTATGTGCCTCTTTTATCTGACAGCAAAATTTTATTTTAGTTTTATAATGGGTAGGTATTCCTATTCTTATGATTATTAAATTTATTTAATAATCGTCGAAGTCTATTGAGGTTAATCGACCAATAGTTTAAAATGGCTATTAAACCAATACAATATTTTGCTTTTGGAAAACTAAGGTACAAATATACCTAAATCTTCTTAAGTCTTGGGTGAATATTTTTAGTTATCATTATTCTTAGAAAAGTCAAGACCCTATCTAGATTGCATTTAGTTCGGGAAGAAAATTGCAATCATACCTACATCATAAAGATAGCAGCCACTAAAAAAATTCGTTAAAAATGGAAATAGTTTTGGAAGTTCTTAGTCGAAGCGTGAAAGAGTTAAATATAACCGAAGGAGGTAGGGTCGAATTAGGGCCTCCGTAGCCCAGGGGTAAGGCTCTCGACTAGCGATCATGAGGTCTTGGGTTCAAATAACGGCTCACGCAAGTAAAGGTTATTTAATTAATTTATGCTTTTACACGGAGAAAAATGTTATTCTAAAATACGATAATTTTATTCGTAAAAACGGTTAAAAACGGGACTGAAGTTCTTACGAACAAATTAACAATGTTTCATTGGCGGGAAAATGTAAGAATAATTTGTTGGTATACATACGAAATTACGTAGGGGAAGATACTCTTCACTATTGCCCAGATGTAATGCCACCATTCAGAACGGAAACTGCTTGAAACAGCTTTAGTTGTGTTTGGTGACTAGATCTGAATAGCCAGGTACTTCCCCACCTTCTTCTTCTCCAAGTCATTGCCTTCCCCGCGTACCTTTAGACACACAACGTACCCCATTTAAGGATATCATAGTATCAGTGGTTCCAGGTGGATGCGAGCAGTAGTGACTCTAAAAGCAGGGCAATCAAAAGGCTAAGGCTAATGTCCTAGGTTCAATTCCTAGATACGACCGAATCTTTTTCTGATTTTTCTGTTTCAAATGTTCATTTGAGAGTCACTTGTATTGTCTTTAGTGATTAAATATAACAATTTGAGTTTTTACTGATTGAGTTACTAGAAAAAAATATATCTACATTTCCAAGTTCCATTGCAAATAATAATTATATCGTTGTATTTTCATCTAAAAACTCACACTACAGAGATTCAAAACAAATCGTTGAGACGTGTATTTATGTGTTTATTTGTGATACACGAAAATCCCCAAGACATTATGTGTAAACATAAATATTTACCTACATTCAAGGCAACATTCTCACAACAAATAAAATGTTGCAATCATGAATCACGTTGGATGGAACCTATCTGACGTGTCATGTAGTTACTAATAGTTATGTTGTCCTCGTGATGAGCAATAAAATTACGTAGTACACAGATTATCATTTTTCCACCATGTAAAAAGGTGTCCTATACGTCTGGGTATTTACACTAATTTGGTTAATTGTTAAAAATATGCCATATCAATGTATTGTGTATGCAGTATGCTTATCGCTTACATTATTTATATATCTCAGCCCGACCTTAGGCTGCCTTTACACATGTAAGTTTTTTCCCGTAAGTCACTCACGGAAGCGACTTCTGGCCAAATTACGAATGTAAGCGACACCAAAATCACTTACCTTAATTTATAGCAAGTTACAGAAGTTGTTCTTGCGGAAATTTTTTGACAGGTCTAATCGTGTCCGCGCGAACTTCCAGCCTTCTTATAGCTTATAAATCAGTTTTATAAGTTGAGAAACTTTCCGTAAGAAATGGTACCAAAATGCGTCGCGCGAGATGTCAAAAATGAAAAGACAGGTGCTTTCGTAGGAGTTTTTTTCCAATGAAAACTAGTATTTATTATTTTAATTAAAATATGATTAGGTTAAGTGGATAATTATTCACCTTATTATTTCCCAAATACAATACAAAATAACACAAGATAAAACTTAAATAGGATACTGATAATTACATATGCACTACCTACCCACAAAAACTAATGAAAACCGAAAGAAACATTTCTGATTCCAAAAACCGAAGAGATATCATTTATTGTTCATGTGGAAATTTTTTTTTGTAAATGAACATCCTTCTATTTAATTATCGGTCCATTCCTTTCTAATCACAATGTTTCCGATTATAACGTTACGTTCCTAATTGAATTCAAAGTCGGTTGCTGTCAAGTAGGTACCTGTCATTTGTATAAAATTAAATAACTCCATTAATTTCCGCAAAATTAGCTTAACAGAACAATGGTGAGTAGAGAATTGTTTATTTCAAGCCAGCTTCTATTTCAATACTTTATTTGGGCCTTTTGGGCCGAAGTGGAAATTAACCCACTTCCCGACTTCCGATCGTGCTGAAACTCGACAGATAGACTCGTTGTAGGCAACAATGGATTCAAGCACCCACGTGCGCATTTGCGCACACACACGATCATTTCTCTGTAATTAAGTACTAGCCGGCCCAAAAAATGGCGCAACTTAGTCGAAAATTGAAAATAGATGTATTGTAGTAAAAAATCATCTTTAGGAATTCTGTTCAGAGGGTCTTTTTATGGAAGTAAGTTGAAAATAGGAAGTGGGAAAGGAATCTGTATAAAAGGTGGGAAGGAATCTGGGGGTCAGTGTGTCGAGGATTGACGGATATATGAATCCATCCCTCCCTGTGACTCCCTCAACCGACCTCTTCCGATCCGGCCCACCACGCAACTGGTGGGCAGGCGCATTCTCCGCCTCACAGACAATCCTCACCTCACCCCATGGAACCGGGCACCCCTGCTTAGTCATCAAACTGAGCGAACCACTTGGGGTGTCCCATGGCCGAGGTGTTGGTTATCCAATGGTAATGAATATTTTAAAAGTCAATCACACATAGAATACGGAATTTTAGCTTGGGGAAATACTTTTTCTGGTGCCCTCGACCCCATTATTGAAACACAAAAATTAATCATTTAAATAATTCTTACACTCCCTCTCATTACCAGCACTGATACGATCTTCAATACTTTCAACGTTATGGACATAAAACAGCTCTTTGCAAATCTATCTTGATTAATTTACACAAAAACGACAAAACACTATACCAAACAACACAAGCGGTACACAATACCCGAGCCAAAAACAAAGAACTTCTCCAATCTCCTTTTACTAAAACCACCTTTGGACAAAGACATTTTAATTACATAGCTTGCAAACTTTACAATACACTACCAGCTACGATTAGACAAACTAGCTACGATTGACCAAATTCAAAATGAAATAAAAAAAGGCTTGCAAGTATAGGACGTCTCACTATAGCAAACATATGTAAAACAAATTGCACTTAGACAAGAATGCCAATTTACATACGACCTAATAAAATAAAAAAACCAATAGAATCCCGTCAAATATTCTAACATAATTATCATTTTAATATATATTTCTATCCATTTATTCCATTTCCAATTCATTTTACTATAATATCATTTTAATATATATATGTAATAATAATAATAATAAATAATTATAATATTGAACTAAATAATGTATCAAGCTGGCTAAAAATAAACAAGCTTATTTTGAATACAAAAAAATACATGTATCAAGCTGGCTAAAAATAAACAAGCTTATTTTGAATACAAAAAAAAATACAAAATGTATCGTGATTGGATATAAGAAGACATCCAGTGAAAGCAAAATTAAAATTGGGTGAAATTATTGAAAATGTTACTGAAATGAAATACTTAGAAGTTATATTAGATTCCTTTACTAACCTTTAACCAACATGCTGAATAGGTACGCCCAAAGAAAATTGGGAAAAAGATTTTTTTTTTGGGAAGAATTCGACAAAAACCTTCCATAAAAACTGCTATCACTATCTACAATTCAATTATTGCTCCACATTTTAACTACGCCTCAACTATTATCTTCCTGTGTAATGAACGAGAACACAATAAGTTTCCTATTCTCCAAAATAGGGCAATCAGAATAATTCTTCGTAGAAATAGATATTCAAAAATAAATAAAATGTTAAAAGAACTAAATTGGCTAAGCGTGAAACAGATACTGACCTTGAACACGATGATATTTATTCATAAAATAGTTAACAACCTATTACCGATTTTTTTTTAAATAAAATTATATACAACAAGGACATTCACAGATATAACACAAGGACGTGCAAGGAAATCAGGCTACAAAAAAAGGATAAAGCGTACAAACAGAATAGTTTGCTCTACAAAGGGATGAAGTGTTATAACACGCTACCAGAAACTATAAAGTCAGCACCAATTGGAAAGTTCAAGATGTATTGTAGGAGCTATATTAAACTGAAGAAATTTTAATATAGAATGACATATGTAAATAATTAGCAATTTGTAAATTTAAATGTACAAATGACTAAAATAAAAATTAATAAAATAAAAATAAATGAATGATTCACCCACAAACATGCCGCAAATTTACAAAATACACAAAAAGTTAGGTTACGTTAGGTTGAATTTTAGTTAGTTGAACTCGTTTTCGATGAACCCGTTTTCGATGAACTCGTCGTGAATACGCAAATATACCGTATATTATTGATTAAAATGTGAAAAAAATAATCATCAAATCACGGGGATATAAACCCGTGACCTTCCGAACGCTAGTCGGAGCTTAACCCCTCGACCACGGATACCGTCCATAGGTAAGTGTTAATGCTAGGTTATTAGTGTTTATCGGAAGTGATCTGCCAGGTAAGAATGTTTTCTATTCTATTTGTAAATAAAATATTTTTAAGCCAAAGAATTCATAATAAAATGTACAGAGCCCTGTAGGTGATTTCTGAGAAAACCGGCGTTTTACAAATTATCCTACTATCATTATTATACTATGATAAGCTAATACTCTTATGAGTTACCGAAAGACAAGATGTTAAATTAAAATTGACTTGTTATTCAATATTGAAGGCCTCAGCCTTCTTTTGGAAATTCCGAATTCTCAATTATTCCAAATTTTCCATTCTTGTCATTTTTACGCGTAAAACCGGTTGGTTTGGGCATTTTGTCAGAGCTTCAATTAAATTAAAACAACATAGAACAAATGGGAGTAATGCTTCAAATTCTTTAAAGGGAATTATTGCCGTTATGCTTCGGATAACACCATTGAAAGGAAAACATTAATTTTAATTCGTGTTTTCATTTGAAAAGATTTAGCTGTTTGGTATTTGCACATTGTTTGTTGTTTTAGCGGCGTAAGATCTCGGCCATTTAAAAGCCTCTCTTGGAAATACTTTTAATTACCAAGAAAGGATAATTACTTCGTGAGTTTTGGGCTTTAAATATTTTAAGAAAACAACATATTATTCATTTTTCTCACCATAATCCGCATCAGCAATGTTTATTTATTTTCTGCTCTGAAAGTACTAATTCTTAATTTGCACAAAATAACAATCATTCATCAGGAGAGCATTTTTGTGTAAATACATGTTTCATCATCTTTCGAATACAGTTTTTAGTTTTCCGATACTTTCATATTGCATGCACATCTCGCAGAAAAGTGTCATAGGTAAGACAAAAAAGTTAATTTTACGGGGGAGCGAAAACAAATCAATGGATGATAAATAACCGGTCACGTTGAAATATGACGTGCCGACCTCCCCGATGGACGATCCTATAATATTTTTTATTAATTTTTATTAATAAAAACTTTAAATGATTTAAAAAAATAGAGTAAGTCGTAATTTTCTATTTTACATTTTATCTCTGAAAAGTAAAGTGGTGGTTATCTATGCCCCACCTATTTAAATTAGATAATAACTCCATCTCAGCAAGATGTCGTTAGTATTTCTAAACGACATCGATACTTCTCGATTTTTTTTTATTATCTAAAGTTTTTATTAATAAAACATATTATAGGATCGTCCATCGGGAGGTCGCCTCATCATCTTTATCCATCGCTCATTTAGTGGGGAGCTGAGCCACTCGGATGCAGCCACGACAATGATGTTGGTTGATTTCCGTGTCCTGCTCCAGAAGCTGGCTAGGCGGTGGCGAAGTAAGGCTGGGTATGGGGCACTGCAGAATAAGGCACCCTCCCTTCAGTGAATATCGTGGTGGCACTGCAGAACCTTGGTAGTTGCATAAGTTGCATGTATGCATTATTGTAGCACACCCTCAGCTTATCCCATTGCGCTGCTGGGTATCTATGGAAAGTGCGATATATATATATATATATATTTTTATTTTTTATTTTTATTAATATTTCAAAAAAGATACAAAAATTACAAATACATTTTATACACTAATTAATTATTTAATATATATGTTTGATGTACCCCCATAAAAAAGCAGGGCCTGTGTGTATGGGGGGGAGGGGGGGAGGGGTGTTATTATATAGTTTTTATCTGTTATGATTTAGTTCAAGTTTTGAGTGTGGTTTTTAAGGTGAGTTTTAAATTTTTTTATATTGGTATTCATGTTTCTAATATTTTCTGGTAATGAATTAAAGAATTTTACTCCGAGATATTTATGATTTAATTGTCCTATTGTTTTTTTACATTTTGGAGTAGGAAGTATTAACGTTTGTCTAAGATTTTTGTTATTTTTAAAGGGTGGCGTTTTATTTTGAATATTATCTATTTATATATTCTATTTGTTTGTATTTAATTGCAAAAAAAGAATTTTCTGACCTTCTGACAGAATGTGCTCGAGGCCTGAGGAGTTATTGAACAACTACAGATCTAGGTACTTGTGAATAGATGAATGATTCATAAAATTTTGATGTGATATATTGTCTTTTCTGAAAAATATTATCTTTATCATAATTACAGCGTTTAATTTGGGGGGCGGAAATGGGTACCGCCGCCTCTGGAATCATTTAGTGGACAACCAACATAGTAGATGACTCTGCCATAGGTCACCCCAAGTGGTTAGCTAAATTTGGTGACTTAGCAGGAGTGCCTGGGTTCATGGGGTGAGGTTTGTCTAAATCTTGGCGGTGGATGATCTGGACATACTGAACGCCTGATTCCTACCCAACCCTCGTACCTTTTTCCTTCTCAAAAACATCCTCTCCTTAAAAATACCCTCCACACAGCATCCCCATAGATGACATAGGCCCTGAGGGAAATTATTTTCCTCATCCCGTGTGCAGCTAATGTAAAAAAATCCTACCAGTTACGTAAGTATTCCATTGAATTTAAAGTTGGTCAAATCAAACATAAATAAAAAGTACTTTTTTTTGCATATGTAATGTGCGAAATTGCTCACCAAACTCGTTTTTCGTGCGATTTATAAATACTTCATGCTCACCTGTCTAAAATTTAACCGACAAGTATTACAAGTTTATGTACACCGAATCTGGAAACAAGTGCGACACGCGGGAAACTGGTGAATCTACATCGTACAAAGAATCAAAAAAAATCGATAATTACGGTTTTTTTAAACTTTTTTACAATGAATAGGTTAAATACCTTTTGCAGTCAGGTTTGCAGTTTAGGCTTCGTCCCATTTTAAAAGAATAAACATCTGATAAAAAATACATAAAAATCCCATCCGCTTTTCAATTTGGGAGGCAGGTATGGGTACCGCCGTAAACAATTTATTGGATAATCAACACCTCTGCCGGAGGTCACCCCAAGTGTTTCGCTATTTTTGGTTACTTTGCAGGGGTGCCCAGGTTCATCGGTTGACTATTGTCTAGGTCTTATTGTCTGCTCACCTACTATGTGGCGGGCCGGATTTGAAGAGACTGGTTGAGGACGACCTTTTTACCTTTCCGGCAGAACTCTCTGACCCTCTAACTCACTGGGGGGATGGATTCATATGTCTGTCACTCCTGGAGACACTGACCCCCAGATTCCTACACACCCCTCATATCTTTTTCCTTCCCAATTTTTTCTCTCTTTCTTTTCCAAAATATAAAAATCCACACAAAGAAGAAATAGGGATAATTATTTTCTTCAGGGCCCATTTCCTCCCGAGTTGAGTAATGTAAAAAAAATATCGTTTTTTTTTTTAAATTTGTGTTTGAAAATACCTACCTCTGAGTCAATTAACTCGAAAACAAGAGTATAATTCCAAAAAAAATTTCAAAATTTCTAAATCCTCCAAAATATTCCAAATGCAGTTTACCGCTTATTTCACGAGTTTCCGGACACACTGTACATTTATTATTCATGTATACCGTAATTCAATGTTTTCCCCGTACGCTACTGACGCTAAATATAACCTAGTTATTGAAAGTCTGCTTTTAAAATAAATGTTTTTTTTTTTGTGACGTCAAAAATCAATTTGGCAAATACATCTAAAGCGAAGCCTTATTTACATATCTATAGATACCTACGTATTATGCAAATGTTCAATATGCAGGTAGTTCCGTAGACACAAATAATAAAGGACACAATTTTCCCAAGAAGAGCACTTTTTTTAATTTTCTCCATACAGGATTCCCCGAGGAAAATAATTCCCCTCAGGGCCTGGGTCATCTTTAGGGATGCTGTGTGGAGAGTTATTTGGAAAAGGAATCAGAAAACATAAGTTCTGAGAAGAGAAAAGGTATGAAGGGTGTGTAGGAATCTGGGGGACAGTGTGCCCAGGAGTAACGGACGCATGAAACCAACAATCCTGCTGGAGAGTTCAAAAGGTCTCCCTCGACTAGACTCTCTCCATCCAGCCCGCAAGGCATTTGTGAGCAAACGCATCCGCCACCAAGACCCGAATAAACCTCACCCATGAACCCGGGCACCCCTGCTAAGTCATCAAACGTAGCGAACCACTTGGGGTGACCCCTGTCAGAGGTGTTGGTTGGCGACGGTACCCATACCCGCCTCTCAAATGAAGATATATTTTCATGAATAATATATTTATATCTACCTACCAATGAAAATTACTTCGAAGTTAAAATGCTGTTTTAAAAATAGCTTATTTTTATTGAATTATATATTAATAGTTGTTTCTTTGAACATAAGGATTTCATAGCATAGTGTTTACGAATATAATTGTGGTCATAGAAAAACACTTAAATTTCAATATGTTGTTGGCCTTTATTAAAAAAAAAACTTCTCGTGATTTTACACATATTATTATGACATCCAACATAAAATATTGATAATTGGAATTGAGATTCACATTACACTTATTCATACTAAAATTATCTTATTTTCTATCACAGATAGGTTAAAAATAATCTATAACATTCTACTAGGAATATTAATAAAATCACCATTGGTGTAAGTAGGTATGTTTCTTTAAAACATTTACTTACGTACAAACATACATTATTTTTTACAAAATCATTACAAATAGTTTCATTGATATTATTTAAAAAACAAACAAAAAAATTGAGTTATTTACATGGATAATATTATGTTATAATACCAAAATGTGTACGATCACATACGCTATGTTATAAAAGTTAAACCCATTTATAATAATGTACTTAGTTGATAGTCATTCTAATATCTAGAAATTGATTTTAATTAGTTTTCAATATTTTGATTAGTTTTCAATATTTAATATCCTAATTGATTTGAAAACTAATCAAAATCAGTTTTAATATTACTCAAAAAACATTTATCTACATGAGATGGCGTACCAATTCAATTGCCTGATACATATTACTGAGCTGTGCAATTAGCCAAGCAATAAATAATAATAAAAATGTTCCGACACAAATGATATGAACTTCATTTCGCTTTTTGTCAGTTTGGTAATAATTGTAAATATTTACGCACTTTATTGTGGCAAACCAAGACGATAATAGGTCAAAGGTGACAGTTTGTTAATTATTTTCCAAACTTTCTGGTCAGTCAACATTTTTGTCAGTCATGGACTTGGTAGTATTTGCGCTTTGAAAATAAAACGTAATTAAAGATGTTTCGTTTTCTGAACACTGTTTTAGAATAATAAGCGTATTATAAAAACGTTTTCATATTTTTATAGTTATACACATAATGGATAATTAACGCAAGCATAATATAACATACATTTTTATTTCATTTTATCATGAACGTGTTTTATTATCATTATTTACATTGGCTTTTTAAGGTATAAGGGTAAATTTTTGGTAGTGCTTGTTCAACAGCTCTTCCGAAAGCAAATATAAATGGTTCTTAAATGTCACGAAAAATGGAAAAAATGTTTCCCTCAATATTCGAAAAACGACTTAAATCATGAAGGTTAATAGAAAATCACAAGCCATACGAGAGTTGCCAAGTACTCTCAAATGTGATTCTCATATTATAATGGAAGTGTTTTTTTCCATTCACCCGAGGAAATTTACCATTTACGTATCAGAAATCTCCGCTTCTCGAGTATTTTTCCTCGTTTTTCAAGCTTTTTTCAAGAGAAGCTAACATAGTAGGTTTATCACTCCCTCCATTACTGGCATAATTCAAGGAATTCGTGTTTCAAGTTATGAAAAAAACATAATTCATTATAGAGGAAAACCTCAGTCGGAATGAAATTAAAACTTAGAGACAAAATAAAAGCTTAAGAACCTTTAACAAGAAAATTATTGGGACAATATTTTGATTTATAACAGTTAATTATTCATTTAATTAAAAATGACGCCACAAAGTGAATTTGCAAAGATTGAATTTTTTTTTAAAATTACAATTTAGCTGCAATAAATAATTACCACGTTCAGGTGTGTAAAATTCACGTATTTGATCGAAAATATAATTAGTATTATCTGTTTTAATTAACAGAAAGAGTTTAATACATTTATAAATGTAGTATCGGGAAAAGGGTACCTACCCGCCGAAAGATCGTCGGGGTAGGTACTAATTCGAAATCTTAATCAAATAGTTTTTAAAATTAGAACGTCTGATCTGAGAGCAGTTGTTTGTGTTGTTTTGTTTTTTTCGCTGTTTAGTTGTCAACGAGTGTAAAGAGCTGAAAATACGTATTTGAAATTTAATAAACGTGAACTAAAAAATAATTGGCTATTCTTACTCTAGATAAAAAGGATATTACATAAATGATTTCCAGAAGTATTCGTACCTAAGTCATTGCCGTTCAATGGAGCTACACAGAATAAAATTAATTGCAGAAGTATAAGAAAACAAGAATACTGGAATTAGGGACTAGGGACCGGGGGCAGCAGGGAACATTTTTAACTCCATCTTGTGATGGTGATGATTATATTCCAAAATTTCATTCATACAAGATAATTCATTTCTCCAATATTTGAACTTGGATTAAACACATCCAAGAGCAACGAACGAATTATATTTTTCGCTCATTTATCACATTAGCTTTCGGACTATTGTAATTTTTTATATTTATAAAAATGAATCCCTGTTTCCCTTGGTCACGCCATAACTTCAGAACGACTTTACCTATTTCATTCGTCTTTTTAAAAAAAAGTTTTCTAATACTTTGTAGAAGGTTCTAACGGAAAGAAAAATTAAGAAAACTGCGCAGAAAATTTGAAATTTTGCAAAAAAATTACAATAGAGCACACGCGAGTTGTTTGAAAAATGAGTGTATTTTATGGGGTTTTGCGGCAGGGAAAAAAGGCGGGAGGGAGGGGTGAATCCGGGAGGAGCTGGGGGGAATGGTGGAGGGGTGGTTCATGGGAGGGGAACGAGGAAGGGGGGAAGGCGAAGACGGTGGAAGGGGAATTCGTGAGAAGGGAAGTTACTGAGAAAAAGGCGGAAGGGGGGAGGGGAATCCGGGAGGGGCGGAGGAAAATGAAGGAGGGATGGTTCGCAGCAGGAAGGACGAGGGAGGGTGAAAAGGGAACGCTAGAGATGAGTGGTTGACGGTGGAGAAGAGGTGGCGGGAGGGGAACGGGACGAATGATAAAGAGAAACAATTTCGTTATTTAAGTTGCATTGCAACGTATGCCGGGTATCAACTAGTTTTTAATAATTTCCAACTGCTCTATAAGATTGAGTTTATTTTTAACGGAAGGCGAAATAGCTGTCACGTATAATAATAATTGCATAGCAGAATTTGTTTATAAATTTAGTAATGATATTGTTGATTACGTATATAAAAAAAAAAATTAAAATGAAATTATACAAATTAATCTTGATAAATACATCAATGATGTCACGTCATTTCATCGTGTCAGAAAACTGGGCGTAACTATGTTTGCTCTACAGGCAAAAATATTAGTTCTGAGATATTGATAAATGACCTTTTGAGAATTAAAATATCTTCGTTGAAATTTAAAGTTTCTCGAACTGATTGATCAACAAACATGAGCTACTACAAAACTGACAAAATTAATTCAGAGAAATCAGACTTTTTTTCACGCAAGTATCAATTATTGCTTTTTACAGCGGATAATATTATCAAAGGAAGTGACTTGCAAAAAATTACTTTGTTTATGATGCAATATTGTGCTGAAAATAAAGCTAGTAATATAAAATAATTAATTCATTAATAAGACCACAGCATTCCTACTCAAATCCCGCCTTAACCGCATGATTCTGTCAATTGCCGCAAATGAAAACAATGATTAATAAATATATTGATAATACCACTCTCTTTATGAGTAAGCTTTGTTTTGTGCAAATATTTCTTATCTCATTTGCAAATGAATGCTCTTACAATCATTTGTTTACTTCTCGACGTTTAATATGATGAATTGAATACTGCTTTTAAAAATTATTGACTACTGAGTACTTTACAACAAATCTACACAGTTGTTTAACTCAAACAGGGGACACTAGCTGAGCTAAATTGTGTCTTTATTTGGTATGATAGCTCATACTATACGTTAGTGAGTTACATTGGCAAACATTAGAAAACTTAGCTGATCTATTTATTAAATAAATTTTGAAACTAAAAGTGAGTTTCATAATTAACAGGGGGATTTATTACAAGTACATGGCTGCATTTGTAGAAGAAGTTCATTTTGTCGTGTATATCATCGTTGGATCCGGGTACTAATTCCGGTTTAGTTGAATGCTAGCATTCCTTGCGCAGGTTTAACATGCGCATTTCAGTAACATAATTATTACATATGCTCAGAAATAAATACAATTGTTTTGAAATAACACAATAGGAATGGTAAACATACCACGTTTCGTACAACAGCAGCTCAAATAACAAAATATTCAAGAAAAAACTTAATTTTTTTTTATACTCGAATTCCTCGTTTAGTTGCAAATTGAAAATTTTCTTTTATGCATGCACATGCTAATAATGTTCAAATGTTTACAAAACTATGTAATGTACGGTTTTAAGGTGGTGTTCAGGGGCACGTAATGTAATATACGGTTTTCAGGTGGCGCGCACGAGATTTAATTGCTAGAGCTCTAGCACGGTGTAATTCGAAATATATCGATATATTTACGATATCGGATCGATAGGAGTAACTTCCGATGGTTTTATATCACAGTTTCACCATTGACAGCCGAACCGATTTTGACAGGGAATAATTAAGCAATTGATATACGCTGGCAACAATAGGTGTTTTCTATGAATTCACATTCCAAAACATCAAACGTAAAAATATTAATTAATTAGCAATGTTGATTTGTAATACTAACCTAAATATGCATTGGCAGTCCGCATTTAATTTTTAATACTAAAAAAGGATTTAATTATTCAACCACTTTACTATCTCAGAGATCGAAAGGAAAAAATTGGTCGCGTCTTATTAGAATTATGTAAGTCTATGGATTCCGTATACGATTTATTTCAATTCTAAAAGCTTCATTAGTTGAACTCCGTTTATATTTAAGCCAGCATTTTTGCACAACGAACGAAATATCCCCCAGTGACCCAGAAATTATCAACGTTTTGTTTAACTACATGTTTTTGTGCATTATAATTGATTTGTCGGTTTATGAGTAATCTGAGTATTATACCAGATAAAGGGGGTACACGTTTACATTTAACCGCATGCTCAACTCAAATTTATATTTTTGGAGATGTCTGACCAATCAACTGGATACGATAATAATATTTGAATAAAACTGACACGAAAAAGAATTATTTCTCTTTTTGTACGTGATTATTAAAATCAATTTTATTTTCTGAATAAATCCATTGTAAAAATGGTGCAAAAGTGACACAAGAAACTTTTCAAAGTCATTCAGCTATCGAGGAAACATACAGAAAATCCATGAATAATCCATACGATATTTATAAAATAATACAAATGTAATGCAGTTATTTTCCGTATTAATAGTTATATAGGTATGTTTTTATTGCATCGTGACCAGTGGTAGTGGGATGACATTGGAAATTCAATAAATGATCCATAATTTTTTTGTTGATAAAAAGTAATAAATATTGAAAGCATCTAAAAACCTAAGCCATAATCATTATAAAAATTGACTAATGAGGTATTTATTTAGAACCAAAAGTACCATAATTTTAAATGTATTTTAATCTTGAAACAATATTTTATTTATGAAGTTTATTTTGTAGTTATGTACAAATTTTTATCTAAACGTCTGCTAAACAAATATGTATTTTATTTTAAAATTGTATTTTAATCTACCAAAGGATTTTAAAAAATTTATTTACAGATTATTAAGATAATTTAATTTATTTGTGAATTTCAGTGGATCATGCTTCGCTTCCTGAAACGACTTGAATTCACTTTTTCAAACACAGTAAACTAATTTTGTGGCACCACTTTAATCCAAAATTAATAAAATATTTAATCATAAACAATTTCATAAATCCTGATGAAGTAAGATCGCCTAGGAAACATTTTGGTTTTTTAAACAATAAAGGCGGTTAAAACTAAGTATTTTGATTAATTTTGGATTTAAATTCAACCTAAATTAATGAGTTCTCAAGATAACAGCATATTATCATTTAAAAAATGGTAATTATTTAATCAGGTGCTCTTTGAAATCACTTGTTAATTAACATTTATTATACAATCAATCTATTTTAGCAAAACTTAGCTTACAATAAACAGAGTTTAGTTGGTTTTATTTACAGTCATTTTGAAAGCATTTTATTTTCCCCACTCGAAAACTAAAATTTTTTTTATCAGAATTGATGTTCAAATGGTTTACAGCAGAAAAATCTTACATTTATTCACAGCGATAAAACAAACATAAAATAAAATTACTTAATTTTCTAGTGAATTATACTTATTATTAGACAAAAAAAGCTGAATTCCTGTTGAGACATTAAAACAAAAAAATTGTTGCTTTCCGTTGCATGAAAAAGCGGTAACCGGCTAACTCAGAACGAATTCAACTCAACACCTCCTTTGAAAAGTCATTAAAAGTGATGAAAAAAATTGGTTAAAAAGTTTACTTTAGGTTCGATTATGGGCTATTTTTAATTTTTTCTAGCCTTTAAAGACTTTTCAAAGAGGTGTTGAGTTGTGTTGATTCTGATTTATCATGGATCCGAAAAATGACATGGATGCAAAAAATTCACCTCTCCAAGAAAGATTCCCAAAATTTCAGGCGCTTAGTAATCGGAATATTTCGTGAGAGAGAGATAATTATAATATTCAATATTTATAATATAACATTTAAGAGATACCTTTTTACAAATACGTGTACACACAATTTCTTACATTCATCGGTTTCTTTTAAATGCTAATACCTACCGACAGATAATTAAAAAAAAACCATTGCTAAAAAACATAATTTTGTTTGATTGTTTATTTTAATTTCCTTTATTTTTACGTAGTACATTATAAAATATACATTTTTTACATATGTACATATAAATGTAATACATTATATATACAAAATATAAAACAAATAATATAATTAATGGGAACCCACTAAAGCGGTACGAACATAATTCACTATTTTTTTAAAGTTATCATTATTATTATTATAGAGTTAAAGAAAGAAAACTATGCTAAAATACAACATTTACACGAATTTACGAGTCGATATTGTTACAAAAAACACCAACAAGTGAGTAGGTAGTGTTTTAGTTATTAGTTGGACTTTAAAATGTAGTTAGAGAAACATAAAAATTTACATAGAATATGTATAAATAATGTATCAACACAAAAATATTCCTTCAATCTTTGCAAATTTACTTTGTGGCATCTTTTTAATTAAATGAAAAAAATTACTATGTGTAAACCACTATTCCGACCAACACTCATGTTATTATCCTGACGAAGAATCCGTCGGTTTTGAAATAAGTAGATAATATAACATGTGATTATAATAATTTACACAAAGTAATTTGTTTCATTTAAGATGAAGCTATACGCCAAATCACTATTTAGATTTATCTTTATTAAGAATCGGTTCACATTATGAATGTGTATGTTATGTTATGGATACATTGAAGCCTTTCCTTCCTTTTCAATTTAATAGAATTAAAATAAAATTATCAATTAAGTTACAAAAAATATAAGCGAAAAGTACTAAATAATTTGTTTTTTAATTAGTTTTTTCTTCCTTGTAAAATTATTCCAAAAAAAAAAACTTTTAGCTACTCTCCTCGCGCAGATAATACCAAAAAGAAGTCAAATATTTCTGTCGTTCATAATCGTCTTAACATTTTTTTAATTTAATTTAATTCAGCCATGATTTTTTTAAGTGGTGTGATATTTTTTTAGTCATTTGATTTTTTGGTTTATAATGTACGTCTTTTATAAATAGTATTAACCATCGTTTGATGCTTTTGGAATTGAATTGACATTTACCAAATCTGACAACATTTTTCGGAGAATGTCCCCTTACTGTCATTTCAGTTTATTTAATGGACATGATAATTTATAATATGACGGCTCGACTCTGCCATTCGATATAAATAATCTAAATTAGGTATAAATATAAAACCTTGATCCATACCATACCTTAAACGAAATAAGGAAAATATTGGATATTTATTACATAGGGCTTCTGCGAAAACTTCTCATAGTGGGATTTACCCACAAAGCAACAAATAAAGGAGTCACAAAAACAAAAGAAAAATAACGAGTATTGATGAGTAAATAAAGTAATAATCATTAGAACGGATCACGAATGTAATGATTTTTTAATGTGTAGTTCGTCTATTGAATATTGTCACAATAGCGAAGAATCGAGCTAGAAATCTTATAATTTCTCTAGCCTCACAGCGTTTTACATTTTTGTAATTATTGCTACTCCACAATTTTCATTTTTGCATTCGGACTATCTATCAGATGTATTCATCTTTTTATAATTTTAAATACAAAATTAAACGAAAACATGTCATGGACACATATTCCGTACAGGAGGAAGTATGGATGGTAGCAGTGCGTGACACCGATTATTTTAGTCTGTGCTATTGTGAATTATGTGAAAATGTCGACCAAATAATTTTAGAATGTGGTTGGGTTACAATACGGGTTATGGGTTTAGGAATCTATTATATTATTCCACAATATATTTCCAGGGGAGTGTGTATTCAATTTTTATTAAACAACGTATAACAGATTTTCGTTGTTTGTTTTTGGGGTGTTATGCCGTGTTGTGCTACCTCCTTCTTTAGCCGACGTTTCGGACAGCGTTGCAGTGTCCATCATCAGGGCAGATCCGGCAGATCCGTCGAAACAAACAAACAACGAAAATGCTTTTGGCCGTGAAAATCTAAAAACGTATCTGACGTATAACAGAGATTTAAATTTTTTAATTGTATTTAATATATAAG
This sequence comes from Limnephilus auricula, assembly GCA_951813805.1. Classification (NCBI taxonomy): domain Eukaryota; kingdom Metazoa; phylum Arthropoda; class Insecta; order Trichoptera; family Limnephilidae; genus Limnephilus; species Limnephilus auricula. The sequence continues at coordinate 39,759,128 of OX638388.1, forward strand.
AAAATAGAATTAACGAGCATGGACACATTTGGAAATATTGATTGAAAATCAGTGGTACCAAGTTTCCGACAAATTGAATTGCAATACTGTGTCAGTATTTGAAAACTACTTTCAAAAGAAAGAAAATTTCTTGCGACGTTGTTAGAGTTGAAACGGTTAAGTGTTCCTAGTTACAGAGTTGTAAGTTATAAGAGTTTTTGACGAAGACTTCTCTTTTCTTTATTTCTCTTTTATAATGATGGAAAATTTGATAAAAACAAGTGCATTAGAAGCAAGAAATCTGAAATTGAATCATCACTCTCACTGTGATGTAATGCAACCTATTGCATTACATCACAGTGAGAGTGATGATTCATACGTCTGTCACTTCTGGACAAACTGACCCCCAAACTCCATACCACACTTATAATTTTCTTTCCCAGAACTTTTTCTTATTCCTTTTCTTAAAAAAAAACCCTCCATACAGCATCCCCAAAGATGACATAGGCCCTAAGGGAAAATATTTTCCTCCTATACTATTAAAAAAAAAAAACAAATACAGTGACATTTTTGAACCCTCCTCAAAAATCATATCTATTTCCCATCTTCGCCCACAAAAGAAACATTTAATTTGGTTTTATTTTATCAAGAAACTTGATCCCACATTTTATGAGTTTGTGTGTGTGGAAGAACCCTTCAGTATCTTATTATTTTTATCTTTTTTAATACAATTTATAATACATTATTAATCCATGTTGTGGTCGGGCTTATTGCCTGAGGGAAATTTCAATCTGCCCCTTTGATAAAAAAACAGATTGAAAAATTCTTTTCGGATCCACACCTTCCTATACACTGTTTATACACAGGTATGCTGATATTAATTGAAAAACAAAAATGAAACTTTAATCTTGAGTTATAGTACTAATACACCTAATGCTATATTATAATACATTATAATTAGTTACATAGTTTCTTATGGCTTTGCCTACACGTCAAATCTATCCAAATGTTTCCTTCAGTCTTAAAATCCATTCTTCAAAAGTTAACGGTATAATTCTCTTTGGTTTACAATGTGTTATTACTTACCATCGTAGAGTAGTTACACTTTCCATTTTCTCATGAAAATCTTCCATTTATCATTTTCACAAAGCATGCGAGTATTATACGATCCTTTCTATTATTTACAATAAATATTGATTTATTATATCTATATCTACAAATACATAACTAATATTAATAATAGATAAGTAAGTAAGTACACAAAACTGACTGCCTGGCTGCGACTCTGCTTCCCTTATGTATGTGACAGAATAATCGAGATCACTATAATAGCCGCGACTTTTCTCGTAGGTTAGCTATCTATGTGTCAGACATAAGCGTATAAATACGATGGCGAATAGCGTGCGGGCTGGCGACCCCGCAAGGGGGGGAACGGGGGGCATATGCATCCGCCACTGGTCTACGTGGATACTTTGATGTTGACCTTTCATATATGTTGTATAAGCTGACATTTTATGGATTATTTTGGTAGACAAGAGCTGTCTCAAAGTGATTCATTTTTGGATTACTATAATCATTATTTTGATCAATGCATGGAACAGCATTACAGTGTCCATCACCAGAGAAGATTTTGTTATTTTTTTTTATATGTGAATAAAGCACAAAAGTCAGTGAGACTGTGGTATCCCCAATTGGGGTATTTAGTGAAGCCGAAGGTAGTGGGAAGGGGAAGGAGATGAGGGAGAAAAGATAAAGAAGTACCTGGCTATTCAGATCTGCTCAATAAACACGGTCCTTTTGTTATTCGGTAGGAAATTTCCTCTGCACACCCCTTTAGAGACTTTGATATATTTTGTGTAAGAATGTGCACCGTATTTTCCCTGCACTGACTGCATACTGTATATATGGATTCCTGGGGGTTAACTGTTGGGGGATCAATGTTATGGAATATTTTAAAATCCTGCTTTCATGAATACTAAAAATCGTTGGTTAGACGTTTGATGTATAATTCCTAAGAGTATGGATATTAGAGAGACGGCATGTGAAGTGTGCCCGCGCGCTCCAAGTGTGCCTTTTCGAGAATTCTACCCACACTAATATCCATACTCTTAGTATAATTCCGTAACAATATTGTTGGCGATCTCAAATAAATCAATATTGGATTTAATTAAATCTGTTTTTTATTTGAGCACCAGTTCTTGATTGCATAGGTACTTTTTGTTTGCAGTCATGAATAATAGATAATAATTTATTGATGTTTACATTAATTAGTTAGCGGTAAAATATTATTTACTCTCCGCAAATGTGTATTACTAGCGCAGACACAAAAAAATCACGGGATAGTGTTATTACAGGATTTGTGAAGCTTAGAAGTAAAGTATTAAAAAATATTTGCCTCAAGATCATTACCTTTAAAAAACAAAATACGATTCGAAAGTTACCTTTCACATAACACCTTTGGTTAACATGATAAATTACGAAATCTGTCAAAAATTTAAACAAAAGAAAAACACAATTCACAATTCAATCAGTTCAAATTTTAGAGTTCATTGAATCGGAGTTGAAGATACGACACACAACCAAAATTTGGTATTTTTAATTTCTTTTTAACAACATCTTTTCAGTGCGCTTTTACATGTGGAAACTTGAATTCATTGAAAACAAAACATCATTTAGTTTTACCAATGTTCTGAATATATTATATTATACAATGTTCGAAACCTATGATACCTCTTATAGAAAATACGAGATATTCTGCAGCACTTTTCGTCTTGAGCACTTTTAAATAAAAGAAAAAACAACTTTTGTACCATTTTTTGAGTAAAGTAAATATTGAAATTTTTAGGGACAATACAAAACTAGTAGCAAATACGAGTATTAAGCCCACACGGACTGAAGTTGTCTTAATTGTTCAGAAAATCGCAATTTCTTACTCGGTATTCTCGACAACGAAAGCTAAAATCAACTATTCTACTTACTCAAAATTTTGAGTAAGTTGAATCCAAAAATTGACACCAAATATGATATTTCATTGTTTCCCGCTTGCATCACAAAAGTTTAAAGACACCGTGTATAATGGGTGTAAAGTCACGTAGACTAAGGATTAAAACCAGCGATTCCCAAGCATATTTGGAGAAAAAATAAGTAGATTTCGTTTTGCTGTCCGATGATATATTATTTTTATAATTTTTTTTTCATTCACACATCGCCATTATTCACATTCCTACACGTCACGACGGGATCACGTAATATGCGCGCTGTTTCGTATGCTGCCGGAATGAGACGGAGTGCTTATCACGTGACCCGCTATGCTATACCCAACTACTCTGTTGAGACGTGTGATGGAAAAAATATTTTTTGATATTTTTAATTGGAAAAAAATACCATTGGACAGCAAAATGACATCTAAATTATTTAATTCAAATATGCTCAGGAATCGCTGGCTAAAATCCTTATGGTACTTACTGATACAAGGTATATAAGTTAAATAGGAATCTGTGTTTTTTTAAATACTTTATTAAAAAAGATTTTATTAATTTGTTATTACCTTCTGTTGTTGTTTTAACCACAGAAGTATAGTTGAACACAACCCAAAAACAAAAAAGAGATTTTTTGAACCGTTTGTCGTTCTATTTGCAGATTTTACAGCGACACTGATTTACACGGACACGGATTTACACTTCCATTCGGAAAGTTCCTAGTAAATTTTCCTTCTATAAGGTAGCCTCTTAGAGCTATCTCATGATGCTGTGGTTGGACGTCATCCCAGCGGAGGTCAGATAGCATCCATCTTTGTTGTGTTTCATGCCGGAGCCCAGATTCATGTTCTTGACCAGGTAGGAAGTGTTATTGGCTTGCTTGCTGCCTGCTCCGTCAAATGTCGTCACTACCACCGAATCTGAAATAAAACATATGTTTTAGATTCACAAATGCATGTCAGTACAAGGTGTTACATTAAATACATAACATAATATTCTGGAGTCCAGTGGGCCGCCCCAGAAACAGTTGGGCGAGGCAACTCCAGAAACTGTGTGAGGAGAGGATGGGTCTGTCACGGACGGAGGTCGAACAATCAGCACAAGACAAGACATATGGAGGAGCCTTGTTGATGCAGTAGGTCCCCGACAAGGGGAAGAAGATGATGATAATGATGAATGATGATGGACATAACATGCTACTAAAATTATATTTTATATTTTAGAACAGTTTTTCTTTCGTCCTAGACCTCGTCATTTTTCTCTCGTGTAGACCGTACAACCTTTATAGCAATCCTCTATAAACATAAACATCTAAATTTGAAAGACTTAATTAATCAAAGTGGAGTCTGATACCCACAGTTTCTTTGTCTAAACTATGTAATTATTTTCATAATTTATTCTTTGCTTAGTATATAATTTTTTGAAAAATTTAAAAATCAAAGTATTTTCTGTTTCCGGTGAGCATTAATTTCAGAAGCTTTTCAACGGGCGGTGAACACTTCAAAGAAACATTAAAAAATATATATATTTAATTGAATATACCACATAGTTCTCCTTGACTCAATCTACGAATTGTACTTATCCCATTCTGTTGTTTCTCTACCTTGCGTGGTAGGGTATCCTGCTTTTATCTAACTCTTATTTGATTTTATTTTTTATTATGATGTTGATTTTGTTTTTGATTTTGGCTTTGATTTTGTTTATGAATTTGTTTTGGATTTTATTTTAGATTCAGTTTTATAATTGTATTTTTCGCTTTTGTTTGAATTGTTTGTAATGCTTATTTAGATGTACTTTGTTTTTTAATTTTATTTTTTGCTTTTGTGTGAATTGTGTGTAATGTTGATTTAGATGTACTTTGTTAATAAAAAAAAATAACATGTAAAAGCCCAACAGGGCGTGAAATACAAATAAATAACAATAAACAAAAAAATAAAAAAAAGTTAATTGATAAAGAAGATAATACTAATAAATCTAAATTAAAAATTAAAAAGAACATGACACATGAAAAACAAAAAGGTAACCGTCGCAACTGGGACTCGAACGCAGGATCTCTTGTCTTAACCTACTCGGCTATTGGATCCTCTTATTTTTAAGTCATTTTTTTGCGATCTCTTATTTCAAATTCAACATTATCAACATTATCTTAGACAAGGTTATTATAACAACGTTCCAATAAAAATACTCGAGTTACTTATATCGAAAATAGATTAGAAAAGCGTAATTAAATTATTTAATGAACGAAGTAGGTAGGTACCTACCTATTTAATAAGAAGGTACTAATAATAGGCATTTCTTACGCCTCTCAAAAGAGAAGTCTGATATAATAATTTACTTATTTATATTTTACTAGATGCTAAAATTGGATGTGAATGTGAAATTATAAAAAAAAATTACCTAAAAGTCAGCATAAACACTTTTTTTAATTTATTTTTTGCTACATTACACAGGGGGTCCTGTGAAGGGTATTTTTAAGGAAAGGAAGTTTTAGTAAGGAAAAGGGTGAGAGGGGCATGAATCTAATAAGCCCTGGCCCCTCAAGCATACTCGATCGATAACGATTGATAGGATAACTTTCGGTAACATCTCACCAATCCCTAGGACAACTGCAGATAGCTGACCTAAACAACAGTTGATGTCGAATGTATTACTGACACTTCAAATTGTATTGTATTGTGAAGTGTCGCTTATTAGTTGAACGATGAGAAGTTACCGAAAGTTATCGATACAATCCTTATCGATCGGGTGTGCTAGGGGCCCTGGACGGAACTATTCGAGAAAAATTTGAAGCCGGGGGGTGATGGGGAAGATATATGAAAAACGTCAAAACCGGCTTAATTTTTTATCAAAACCCCATTCTCTGTTTCATCAAATGCTAAAAAATTAAATTAAAAATTATTTTTCGTTAACATCAAAAAATAAAAATATTTAAATAACATATCACTTAGAATACAAATCATTTCAAAAGTTTGTCATATAAGATGAGTGCCAGACAATTTCACCCACCCTATATTTGGATTCAATATTCATACAAAATCACACTAATGCTCTGTCCATGGATTTTCAGGTTCATGAAGAATATGTATGGGTAGGAACCTGGGAGTCAAGGCGACGGGACGAGAGAGTAGGGCTGGAGTGGTAAGAGAGGGACTCTACGCAGTTGGTGGGCAGACGCTCCAGGACAAACATCACCCCGTGAACCCTTGAAATTCACCAAATGTATCGAACCACTTGGGATGACCTTTGACAGAGGTGTTGGTTATCCAATTATTAGTACCCGGAGTGGCGGTACCCACAACCGCCCAACAAATTGGATTTAAACCCGACTTTATGCTAGTAACCGAGCCGTTTAATCACTATAAAATTAATTAATAATGCCGGTAGCGGAAATGCTTATCCCGTATTTCGCGCCACGGGCGATCACTTTGAGCTCTTGTAAGACATTGCTGGTTGCACGAAGAACAGGTATTTGAGAAATGTTTGTTTATCAAATTGCTTTGAGAAATTAAGGTGAATGTCAAAAGAATTCATATTCTACGCTTTCGTAGATGGCGCTTTTATAGTATTTTTTTTACTTATAAACGCTTTTTACAATAATGCTAAGAATATTGTTCGCGGAAGTACACAAGCAATATGAATTTTAATAAATAGTTTTGACAATTAAATCACTCTAATCTTTCAAGAAAAGGTAACAAATACAAAATTTCACCGGTGATTCAATCCAATAATGTATTTGTTAGCCTTTCTTGAAATATTGGAGTTTTTTAATTGACAAAACTATTTATTAATATTCATATTGCTTGTGTACTTCCGCGAACAAATTTTTTTTCTTAATATTTCAAAGCATAACTTGTAAAAAGCGTTTATAAGTTTAAAAAAATACTAAACGCGGTAGAATATGAATTCTTTTAACTTTCACCTTAACATTATCATATTTTACTTGTGAATTTGAAATTTAACTTTCAATATTTAAAGAAGGGATATATATTGTTTTACAAAAATCCTTTATGCAAATAACCAATAAAATTATAATAACAGTGTCCTGTTTAACCTTGGAAAGCAAGATTTTACAAATAATCTAAAATACGAGTATCTTCTCGGTGTGAGTGTATTTTTTTTACATTAGCTCCACACAGGAGGCCCCGAGGAAAACAATTTTCCTCTGGGCCTATATCTTCTTTGAAAATGCTATGCGGAGGGTGTTTTCAGGGAAAGGAGGAGAAGAAGTCCTGGGAAGGAAAAGGGTACGAGGGGTGGGTAAGAGTCTGGGGGTCAATGTGTTCAGGAGTGACGGACGAATTAATCTATTCATCCCACTGCGATGCAAGGCGATGGTCAGAGAGTCCGGCTGGGCAAACGCATCCGCCGCCAAGACCTAGACAAACATCATCCCATGAGCCCGGGCACCCTGCTAAGTCACCAAACGTGGTGAACCACTTGGCGTGGCAGGTGTGTAGGTTATCCAATAAATGGCAACCGGGGCTTCGGTACCCATATCCGCTTCCCAAATTGAAAACAAACATTAAATAAATTGATATTTTGGCAAATATTTTACTTTCATGCTGAGAGTTTCTTATAAACATCATCACATTTATAAAACACGATAAATAAAGCATCGAAATGGTCTAATTTTAGTACCTACTTATAATCTTTTCAGTTTTAGCCTATCAAAAATACGTTATTGTTTTTTTTTTTAATTAACTCCACACAGGAGGGCCTGATGAAAATCATTTACATCACGGACTATATTTGAGGATGCTGTGTGGAGGGTCTTATTGTGGAAAGAAAGAGGCTGGCAAATCGTTCCACAGCCGAGCTGTTGAACTCTAGAACGAGCCGTAGGAGCGATCCGTTCTCATGTGACAAATGTCAACAGTGTTCAAAGTTGGGCATTGTTGTAAGTTAAACACGATGTAAGTGTACACAAAAACATGCATTGTACACACTAAGATAATGTCAGTTGCATACTGCGCACGTCCTTCCGTTGGACTCACTCTTGAAAGCACCAGAACTCAACAATGATGGCAACTGTACCTTCAAAGAGTGAAACACGGCGTAAGTATACACAGGAAACATGTGACAAACACAAAAATTGTCAGTTTGTTGCATACAGCACACGTCCTCCTGTTGGACTCTATATGGGCGAACGTGAAACACGATGTAATTATACCAGAGAAACATATATTGTACACAGCAAGAAAATGTCAGTTGCATTCAGTACACGTCCTTTCGTTGGACTCACTCTTGAAAGCAAGGTCAGAACTAAACAAGGATGACAACTGTAACTTATATGTGGGAGAGCGTGAAACACGTTGTAAGTAAACACAGAAAACATGCATTGTAGGTACACAGCAAGAAAATGTCAGTTGCATACAGCGCACGTCCTCCCGTTGGACTCACTCTTGTAAGCGCCCGAGGTCATCATGCGCGGCGAGCGGTAGCTGCCGATGTGCGTGTCCTGCGTGTGGCGACGGCAAGTACTGTTGAAGCTGGTCTCCAGGGCTTGGGACCGAGACCGGCGAGAGGCCCGCTCGCCAGTGGGCTGCCGGCAGCACAGGTAGCGGTTGAAGTGTTGGCGGAACACTCCGCTCACACAGTACAGCGCCACGGGGTTCACGCACGAGTTCAGGAAACTAGAAAAAACAACGTTATCAGCCGCTTTGTAATGGATCAAAATTCGAAGAGGCATGTGTAATTTTTTGTTTTATATTTTCCCCACACAGGAGTCTATGAGGGGAATTATTTTCCATATTTGGGGATTCCCTTTAGAGGATCTTTTGATGAAATTAAGGAGATGAAGTTCTGGGAAGGAAAAAAAGTATGAGGGGTGGTTAGGAATCAGGGAGTCACTGTCTCCAGGAGTGAATGTACATATAAATCCATCACTTCCACTGCGATGCAAGGCGACGTTCCGAGAGAGTCCTGCTAGAGAGATCAAACGGTTTCCTTTAAACAGTCTCTCCCGATCCGGCCTGCCATGCAGCTGATGGAAAAAGTGTATTTTTTATTTACAAAATAATTACTTTTCTTGAGACATAAATCTGAGCTATTCTATTAAGTAATTAGATAAATACATCATTAACACACGAAATTAAAATAAAATGTAGGATAATCAATAACTATTATTTTCTACTAAAATAAAACATCATAATTGGTAATTCCAAGAAATCAATTAATGTAAATCCAAATATCATATTTGGCTTTGTATCGAAAAAACAAATAAAATATTTTTTATCAATACATAAAGGGTAAAAGAAAATAAGAAACCACTTTATAGGAAGAGGCGAATTTGTGGTAAAACCATGGACGACCGTAATAAGAAAAAAATGTGAGACTGTTTACTTATGTAATGAGCAATACGGAAAGGGTACTCTGATGGTGTGTAGAGTGGATGAACAGAGTAAGGAATCAGAAGATAACATGTATTGAAGAAGTCAGGAATATCAAGATAAGTAAAGTAAATATTAGAGTCGGGTCATGTCAAAAGTCAGTATAACATTAGATTACCGTAATACTGGGCGACTTTTAAATTGGGGTGACTTTGATCATCGCGCATATCTGCAAATTCTCTCCACCACTCTTTTTAATTTCTCGCTTCCTTTTAAAGATTTTTTCGAACAACGTGGATACACTGACTCTTCAAGTTGTCAAACTATTTGGTTTCAGTTATGTTCAAACATATTGATGGTTGAATTGAAAGCTGTTATTTATGGATGTTTTTATACAGATGAACGCAAATACATTTTATAAGTGTATTGGGTTATAATAGTTTGACGTCATTTATATTGTACAGAATACCAGTGTCTATCGACGTATGGTGTGTACAATATCTTGAAAATTCAAACATTAATTTTTTTTAACATTTTTAAAAATTGTTGCTTATTGTTTTAATAAGCATTAACCATGTATAATAAAGTCACCCCACTCCAAAAGGTTAATCTGATCACCACTCTTTACAATACAATTACAAGCCATTTAATTACAAATAAATTGATAAAAATATTATTATTATTATTATTAATTAAATATTTGCGATAAATATGACTTTAATTTTGCGACTTACATACATGATTTCAAAAAAATAGTTATTTAGTTTCAAAGTTGAAAATTAAGAAATGTCACCCCATATTACGGTACCGATATGAATGACATAAGTATTAGCGATTATATACGTTTATCAAACCCATAATTGTATGGCAGTCTATCTTCTCTGGCTATCACAGAGGAGAATTGGTATGATGGTTAATTAAGTCGGTCTCATTGGAAAACATCAGGCCCCTAGCACACTCGATCGATAACGATTGATAGGAAAACTTTCGGTAACTTCTCATTGTTCCCTCCTAGCAAGACTGCAAATCGCCAGGGAATAAGTGACAGTTCACAATGACTTAGTGTTCTTAATATATTTGACATCAACTGTTGTTTGTACTTTAGCGATCTACAGTTGTCTTAGGGAACAGTGAGAAGTTACCGAAAGTTTTTGTATCTGTCAATGTTTTTTAGTCAAAAACTGAAGTAAATCTATTCAATAGCTTCGTCGAGACACTCCACATACTCCATGTTAGCCGTTCCCAACTTGTATATAAATAATTAAGTAGTCAAAAGGGCAAAAAAAGGTGTATAAAATCAATTGTGATTATAATAATGGAATCGGACCTTCCCATCAGTGTTCATGCATTTATTATGGGTATTACTTGCTAGTTGGGAACGGCCACGTTTGTTGTCTGGACGAAGCTAATGAGTAAGTACCGCTGAGGTGGCAACTGAAAAAAAAAAACAGTTTGCAACTAAACTCGCTATTCTGTGTATGTCAATGTGATGGCCCGCACGCTACACAGTTTCTCAAAACCCGTTGTCAATGGCAACGCAAGCAGTGACTGGTGACTTTGCTCGGTTGTCTTGGTTGCGCCAGTTTTATTGTCAGTTTTCTAGTTTTTTTTTTGTTTTTTCAATTTGACAGCGACAGATTTTTTTTTTTTTTTACATTAGGTCCACACAGGAGGCCCTGAGGAAAATAATTTCCCTCAGGGCCTATGTCACCTTTGGGGATGCTGTGTGGAGGGTATTTTTAAGGAAAGGAAGGAGAGGAAGTTCTGGGAAGGAAAAAGGTATGAGGGTTGGGTAGGAATCTGGGGTTCAATGTGTCTAGATCATCCGCCGCCAAGACCTAGACAATGAACCCCATGAACCCGGGCACCCCTGCTAAGTCACCAAACGTAGCGAACCACTTGGGGTGACCTATGGCAGAGGTGTTGGTTATCCAATAAATGGTTCCCGGGGCGGCGGTACCCATTCCCGCCTCCCAAATTGAAAATGACAGCTGATGACTACGATGACAGCTGATTGTTTTTGGTCTATGATTAAACAAGCTGAGATAATTACAGAAATCGTAAAATTGAGTAGGTCGTCATAAAAAAATTATGAAAGTTTGGTTGGAAGCCATAGCAACTAGCCGGTTTTAGTTTGGTTTCAGTTGCCTCGTCTGCGGAGGAACCAAAAGAAGAAAAACCATAGAAAAAAAATCATTACAAATTCAGAATTGATTGCAGAACTTTTTTAAAGAGTTCACCATATTTGTTCTGCTACTCAATTGTTTTCTACTAGTCCTTCTTCATTGTTATAAGAATTATAACAAAATATATTACAAATCCTTCGTATTCCAAGGAAACCGAAACTCACCTCAGATTCATTACCTCCTGGGGAGTATTGTTTCATTTAGAAGACTCCTGAACAGGTTATCTTGGTAAACACTGAATAGACAAGACACGCTAGAAACGCCTTCCTTGTTAATTTGAATGCTGAATGTCCCACTGACTTTATACATTTTGGTTAAAGATTTTAGGATTCCTAAACACGCCCACATCACTTTCTTGAATTCGTATTTTTTCTACGTTAGTAAATAAATAGTACCTATGTACATACATGCTTCTGGTATATAGGATTATATATTAAGTACTTTCAACATCCTTTAACAAAATGTTGTTAGTAGGTATGGATAGGTATATGTAGTTTCAAGATGTCTCAATAGATGTTAGTTAGATAGTACCTTACAAGGGCGGCTATCGTCGTTCGTATCTAATCACGAATGTTTACGGAAATAGCCGATGATACGATAACTGGACTCTGTCAGTGAGCTTCAGAATAGCATCCAAGAGGACGGACATCCGTTCCAATTAAGCCTTACGATAACGTAAATAAAAAAAACTTGTAATCTCGACGAATCTCGATCTTTATTGGAGTTTTCAAAATACATTTCAAGTAATCTCAATCACTGGGATTGAAGAATAATATTATAATACTTTTAACACAACATTACAATACTACACAAAATATACAACAAACCATCTATCAATGAACAAATCTTCTCCGTTACAACGGATCAACAATATCGGAAGCATTCGATTTGCTATCAATAAACGATAAAGTATAAACTATATATGTAAGAAGCACTGTATACGAACTTTAAACTACATATATCAAATGTTTGGCAAGTGGATTCCGAATATTCTATTACGTGGGCAACCATCTGTAACCCGTATAGGTTTCAGATTCTTCGGTTGACAAAACATAAAAATAAACTCTTCTTCTTCCGAGACACAAACAGTGAAACGCGTCACGTATGAGACGAGAGTCGAGGGACGTGAGGTGACAGGATCTATTATGTTGTATTTCGGCCAGAGATGATTTTTGGCCACAGTATTATTTCAGAGTCCGACGGAAAGGCGCCTGGAATAATATCCGCCCGTGACCTTCAAGGTTATCTCGACAGCCGGGATAAGTCTGCGGTGGAAATTTACCCAAGAAGAAAATCTTCGAGAGCTTTCATTGTTTGAGTAGGTCTATCTGATGTATTTACTAGAAAATATCGACAATGAATAACATCAAAAAAATTATAAATCTTTTTGTTTTGCCTGTGGCAACGTTGCGACATGGTGAAAAAATTATTAATATTTAATTAAATGAAATTAAAATTTAATTAATTAAAAGTGACGCCACAAAGTGAATTTGCAAAGAGTGAAGAAGTGCAATATTTATTTTAAACAGAATTAATTTGTAACTCAAATGCATTTCTGGACGACTTATCTATTTACAATTTGGGAGGCGGGTATGGGTACCGCCGCCCCAGGAACCATTTATTGGATAACCAATACCACTGCCACAGGTCACCCCAAATGGGTGACCTACGTATGGCCGGATCGTGAGAGATTGGTTGAGAGAGGCCTTTTGACCATTTCAGCTGGAATCTCTCGTATCATCGTCTTGCACCGCAGTGGGAGGGATGTATTAATACGTCCGTCACTCCTGGAGACACTGACTCCCAGATTCCTACCTACCCCTCATAACTTTTTCGTTCGCAGAACTTTACAACCTTCCTTTCCATAAAAAAACTCTTCCCAAAGATGAGATGGGCCCTGAGGCGAATTATTTTCCTCAGGACCTCCTGTGTGGAACTAATGTAAAAAGAAAAAACCGGGCTACAGAAGCTATATCAATAATATCATTATATTATCACAATACGGCGAGCAAGATTATTTGCCAAAGTTGACTCTAAAATAACAATAAATAAATAAAATATTTTATTTCCGCACTAGATATTTGCTATAGATACTTTTGATTTTGAAAAATAGTTTAGTTGGGTACTTTTCATAAATCCAAAATAAAGTCGTTTTGAAAAAGGCCGCGAAGCCTTTCCTATTATTTTCATACAGGCCGACAAGACTCTTCTATTGAAAAAAAATTTATATATAAATAAAAATATTGTTTTGTTAAAGCAACATGTAGACAAAATGAAGGGGTTACGAGAAAGTCACAATCAAGCCAAAAATATGCATATTCTTAGTGTGCCTTTTATGGCTGGTCTAGGAACGCTCGATTACAAGCGCAAAAGTTGTTTTTATTTATTTTGTTTAATAAGAAAGTAATTATTTTGTACGAATGTAAAAAAGTTAATCAAGGGAATCTTTCACAGATAATTTTAGTTCACCCAATTTTATTTTAAAACTAATTTTTTACTAGTTTCTGCGTATATTTTTCATAAAGCAACGATTTAATTTTTTTAAAATTCTAATTATTAGAATTGTTTTATACTTTTGAACCTACCAATTACTTTGTGATTTTCAGTGATTAATTAAATAAATCAGTGGTTTTAACAAAGTTATATTGTTTCATTTAATTAGAATTGTTTTAATTCTATTTAAACTTTAAGCGAAACCATAGTAAAAGGTTTAACTTATCCACAACATATTTTTTTGTATTCATAATATAAACCGATTCCTAGTAAAGATTAATCTAAAATAGTAATTTAAACTTTTGTTTCGCCATAGTGATTGCTACCTAGTTTATTACTAAGCTCTCCGGGCGGCGGGCGACAGACACATACGAAGATTGTATCGAATTTTGCATAAGGCGTGGCGTCAGAGATGTACTCGAAGTGGGGTTCTTAAATTTCAACCGTATAGTCGCTAACTTATTAATAATATCAGATTACCTGAAGCAGAAGCCGACGATGCGCAGAGCATGCCACCATTCGTCGTAGTCATCTTGCGAAGTGGGGTGCAGGTGAAACCACAGCATGAACACGTGGTACGGCAGGAAACAGACCACAAATACTGAAATCCAAAATAGAACATCTGTTAAAATAGAACACATTAGCCATTAAACCATTAAACCACGCTAATATTCATGACGATTGGGTTTGGTTCAGTGCCAATTGTACCAGGAAAAATCTCAGAATGCATCTAAAGCAAAATTTTCAAAACAATGTGCTTGTATTTGTTAACCCTTCAGGTCTCGGGAATGATAATATCAGATCAGGAAATTTTAGCTTCGCAATATAATCCAAATTAATTGATAATTTCTGAATGTATCCGCAAACTAAATACTGTTTGTGAAAGGTGATAAAATACGATTTTCAATGTTATTAGAAATAATCACATAATTTTTGAAATATTGAATTTTTTAAACGTAAACAAAAAAGTATTAAAAATGGCTCACCTCACGACTAACTAAAATTACTGATGACCAAAAAAAATAACATTCACATATTTAATCAGACAAATGTATCTATAGTAAACGTTAAAATCACCTCACTTTTTTTTAGTTTCATAAAAAAATACCTCAAATTGTGGTCGGAAACTTTGGTTTCATAGATGTGCACATTTATTGTTTTCTGTAGTGAACTTCTAGATTCGAACATAACGCGTGGTATTTTCTCTTTATAATATCGTGAGTTTAGATCGTATTTTTCACTATGACTGTAAGGGAGATGCAATAATTTCTATGATACCCAAGCAAGTGTAGCTATCATTTCTTTCAAAATTTGGAATAATTTTATCGATAGCCCATTCCTCTTGGGATGCTATGAATTATATATACCAGACCACTACAGCCGAAGTCGATACCATGAACTATTCAGAGTACAAAACGGCAAAACCGACTTCCTAGCAAAGCATAGCCTGACGAGGGGAGTGGTGCTACTCGCGAAGAATTTGGATGAAAGTGACTGTTCTCTATATGACTTGAAACAATTATTGAAGAGTCACCTAGCTCTATGAAGATGTGAAATTATACTGTAATTAATATTCTGTTGTACAATAATAATAAAATAAAATGAATAAAAATAAAATTTAAAAAATATGAGCTGTGCCCTAAAGCGAGCAAATTAGCATAAGGGTTTAAAACTGCTAATTCCTAAACAAGGAAAACACTTAATCTATTTTTGATAATCTGAGGAAATAACTTTAATTATTGTTCATTGCGATCTGCAATGAACAATAATTAATCTGTTGTCCTAGGGAACGATGAGAAGTTACCGACAATTATCCTACCGGTCCTTGTCGATCGACCATGCTAGCACCCCATATTTGTGAATTGTGACATTGAAATAGGACCTTAGACCTAGTGAGACAAGTAATTAAGGTATTCTTAAATTGACTAGTCTCAGGAGTTAGCACGTTTATTCTGGTCATACGTACATACTTAACAAAATAAATGTAAAATTCCAAATTAGGACGTAAAAAAATAGTGAAAAAATAAGCAAAGCGTTCATAAAGGGTAGAGAATATGCAAGTGGCACAAGTTTGCAACCAACTGTGCTTAAATTTAAGTTGGCGTCTTCTGCAAATTGTAATTTTCTGAAGGTATCCAGCAACATTCTGGAATGTTCATTTTACGAGATGTCGTCATGGGGGAATCTCGTCTCACAGAAAGCACTCTTATTGCCACGCTCTACGAGCTACGATGAGGGGAGGGTGGGGGAGGAGGAAAGTGCCCCTCTTGCCCCAACCTGGCTACGCTCTTGGTCACGGAGTGCCAATTAAATCTTTCTGGTGGTAAGAATTCAGTGGGATTTAATTAATTCAACCACCAGTCCCAAAAACATTAATTAATCTTAGTTTTTTTTTAAATTTAATTTAAATTAAATTTAATAATGTTTATTATTAATCTTAGTGGTCTAAAATTTTTTCTTATATCTTAAAGATTATTTTCAAATTGGAATAAATTATTTTTTAATTTAAATACTTTTCCTGCACTGTACGTAAATTAAATAAATGATATTACATTATTAACCTTCCGATAAGTGACAAGGTCTGGCCAGACCTTCTCGATTTTAAAGTTCCTTAAGTTTTTTTTCCGGTTTGTACGACCGAAAATACCACTTTCTCAAAGATATTGAATATTTCGTAATGGTTTTGTTTTTTTTTTTCAAATCCGGTTATGTGTAGAACAGTACAAGGTCTGTGTAGACCTAACAAATATTTTGCAGGTGTGGTGTGTGTTCTCACGCTTGTTAAAAAGTGTTTTCGGTAATTGTTTTTGTCGCACTTAAAATTATAACATGTTAGACGGGCCACCAATCCAAAGACATGCTTCTACAAATCGCATATCAAACAAGTAATATACAATGTCACATATCTCACAAATACCGAATACGAATCATATATATGAATTTTTTTTTTATTTCGTTTAAGATTACATAAGGTCTGCATAAACTTTGTTACACCACTTACCGCCTACCGAATGTCGTCATCGCTCATCGGAGTATTGATTTGAACATTTCGTTATCTCGGTTTTAACAAATAATCATTATTTTAAGATATGCCAATAATATGTTTTTTTAATTTTTTTTATTCTAATAAGCATATCCATAAAATATAACCGACACTCTGTTCTTAGCAAAAAAACTTTTAACTATCATAATCATGGGATAAATCCATTTGAAGTATTAACAATTTTTTTTGTTCCGAAACCAAAAAGTTGTCAGAATATGGAATGCATTTGGTAGGAACCTTCGCGCTGGACGCATTCAACATATCAAGTACAAGCATATCAAACTTATTACTTACCTGAAAATATTATGAGATATTTTTTAACAACATGAAGGTTTGATCATGTTGGGAAATGATAAAAATTCTAAAATAATGTAATAAACCAAAAAATTTAAATTCTTTCGTAACGAGTAACCCCATTCTCCAGCGCCGTGAAGAGAAAAATTGTTTATTATGTCGAGTTCTAATATTAAAAGAGTCAAATATGCGAACATGAAATAAGCTCCAAAAATTGGTTTAATATTATTATTTTGTGGTTTATTTTTTCATCATTTTCATCATAAGCAAGAGTTTTAAAATAAGTCGTTGCTACGGGCGGGAAATTCTGAAAGGAATCTTTAAGCTAATTATTGGAAAATTCTATTAGAATCTTCAAAAAGATTGTCGAATTTTTCTTTTCGTAAGAAAACCGAGGAGCACTTGGTATTTGTCGCTTGAATTTATGTTTTCTTTGACCTGCCGCGTTTTGGAGACCTGTGGAAGAACAATGGCTTTAAATAATAGATAAAGTGGAAGGAACGGCATGGTAACGTTTTGTACTTGATTACGAGATAAAAAAAAAACGATTGTGAAACCACACGACTGGAGTAAAACTTCTAAGTAGAATGTAAATATGCGCGCGCACTGCTACAGTATTTATAAAATTGTTCAAGAACGAAATGAAATTATGGATAATCATCATGCACTGGCTATGAGAGGAAGAGAGAAAGAAAATGTGCACGCAAACTGCTCTCTCTTGCTTCTATAGTGTGATACAGCCCGTTCGCCTCGCCCGTAACGCATTACACTTTTCGTAACGCATTCGCCAGCTTACTCCCCAAGTCAAGCGTGCGTAAAGAAGTTTTACTTCAAAAATTAATTAGTTTTGCTGAATCCTAAAATTAGTTTTTTTCACTTTCATTTTAATATGAACATAATACATGGCATCAGTTGGAACGAAAACCTTCCGGAAAATTGCAACGAAACTATATACAAAAGCACCAAAAAGTGGGCCATTTTCTCCTGGAAGTTTTAGCTGGAAAGCAAATATTGGATTTAACGTGCGGAAAATGTGTGCAATGGAATAAAATGATGTAATGCAAACGGATGATGAAATTAATAATATTTTTCGATCATTGCCAGCGTCAATACAGACTTTCAACGTAAAAATCTTTTGTATATTGGTTTCTTTCAGATTAAAAAATATGTCTCTGTTATATTGTAAAAATGTTCTCGATACAAACCAAACGTGTTTAGTTTTAACCAAACGTTGATAAAATGATTTTATAAATGTGAATGTGCATTGATTTTATTTGAGGTTTATATAATATAATATTTCATTGATTTATTTTTTTATTAGTTCATCACATTTCCTTTTTTTACTTTTACCAGTTAAAATTTGATTAAAATCACTTACTCAAACATATTATTGATATCCATGTAAATTGAAGATGCACTTGATCAAAATTGTTTATATTAGGTATATTGTTGGTTATTTCTCTTTTATTGTCTTAAAAAATTTCAATGTCGTAATTTTATTGGTCAGTGACATAAATATACTTATCACTGTCATATATGAATTTATAAAAACTGTTTATAACGCTTATAAATAAAATTATTATCTTGAGTTTACTAATTACTAAGCAAACGGTACTGAAAAGTTGATTTCACAAGTAAGTATGTGTTATCTTCATTTGAAAGGCATGATTATTGAAATACATCAAATTATAATAAACGGAGATTTAGTGGCACACAGCAAATTTGTTTTGTAGCATGTGTTAATTCTAAAGATATTCGAATAAAGTAATGTATACTAGCTCCCTGTTTCCCACAAAATTCATTTCAGATTTTGCAAAATTTATTAGCTCTTTTAAATGCACCACTTTTCCATAAATCCATCAAAGTCAATACTATTTCATCCAACAATTAATTTCCATTGAAAGCATTCTCCATATCTGCCGCCGCGCCGTTCCCATTGTGAAAACGAAATAAAGGCATATTTTTTCTGCCGCACCCGTACACTGATAATATTATTAGTACCTTAAAATGTTTTGTACTATTAAATGACATAAGGTAACTTTAGATCACATATTTTGTGGTTGTCTCTCTCTAAACAAATATCCTCTCTTCTATCAAGCTTTTTCTGAAATTGCCTCCTCTCCAGTCAATATCTCATCTCTTCTAAGTCTGAACTCGACTCCAAACTATATTATATTGAAATTTGCCTATTTAAATAAAATTAATATTTAAATTCACCTTACATTTATCCTTAATTTTAAATAATGGCCTAGAACACTCTTGAAGGGTGAGAGCCAGAAATAATTGGAAAAATTGGTAGGGTATGGTGGAGCGTGCTGTGATAACATTAAAATGCTATGAATATGGTAAAATTATAAAAAATTAAATCAATGTTTTGAAATTTCAATGGTAGAAAACATTTGGTCTGTATTATTATTTGGTATTATTAACTTTGTCAATTATGGACAAAGCAACAAAATGTGGAAATCGTCACAACCTCCTCCGCCCTTGTCACAATTCACCTCTCGGGTGGGGTACGCTCATTATAATATAGTATCTAATTTAGTAATAAAATTAACAAACTTTAGGAATAGAAAATAATCAATGGTCACATGAATGTAACATTATGAGCATTATGTTTACACTATAATAGATTTCATATTTCATACAAAGTCACCATGTTCCAGGCAGCCGCCTTTATGGTGATTTAATACATCCACTTTATGTAAATGTCACAATTATGTAACATGTATTATATAAATAAATTTATTATTATGATATATCGACATCAACAGATAATGGCACGTTCATCCGTGTTTGATCAACAATCGCAAAAAAAAACCAAATCCTTTATTTTTATATTGCTATTGGACCAGAAGTCATTAGGGTAATTTCGGCGCGGTTTTTCGAAATATCATCTGCCATTCGACAGGTTAAGTAAAGAATATTCTAAAAATCTTTATTTTTGGACTCAATAAATAGAATTTCGGACTCATAAAACAAACCAAAATAAAAAAAAACTTCATTGTCCACTCCTCTTTGTCCAATGTAATCCAAAAATCCAGTTTCTCTAGTGGTTCGTATTTTTATAGAGTATTTTCCAAAATAATTTATGGTTTCCGAGGAGTTGACCAAAATAATAAAGCGGAGGATCTTCTGCTTCGCGGGCTATATATCACGACAACTGGAAAACACTGATTTAGTGTGAATAGGGTATCTCAGTTTTCCATAATGTAACAAAAGGTTTTCGTTGTTTCAAAGGTATGACTATTTTGATACTGAATAAGAGACTGTGCCTTTCTGCTTCTAAAATTGTAAATGTCTAGTCCCATTATTATTGTGTGAACCAGACTTTGACCAGTGGAGTACCGACTAAACGGTTGCGCAACTTGAAAAACTGCCCAATTACTCTGGAATGGAGGGACCCTTCCCAAAACATCAAAGTTTCAAAAATATCAATTTTTTATTTTTTTATTATGTATTACCTGGCTTTATCAATAGAAAATATTGAGATGTCTTTGTTTTTAATTCCTCTGTCATTTATCTGGACGTATTTTATCTTATGTAAAAACTGTCCCTCCCGACTTTGTTTGCTGATCTAAAAAAATCGCTGTCCCGATTCTTCGTTCCTGTAAAACAACAGATTGGCTGATAAAGAAATTAACCAATTTTACATATATTTCTTTGATGAGGAAGTAGTATCATGTTGGAAAAGAGATCTGAAAGAATCTCATCGTATATTAAGGACAAAATATTCAAAAATTTCGTTTTGAAAAACTAAATATATCAAGTATTTAATTAATTGAGACAATATTAGCGACTCTCAAATACAAAAATGAAAAAAGAAAAATCAGAAAAAGATACGGTAACATCTAGGAATCAGCCCAGGACCTTAGCCTTGCTGGAGCGGTGCTTTACCACTGAGCTGATGGGATCCTATCCCATTCGATCATATTTAACTCTACCATACTTTGACTAAGAACTACCAACACTATCTTCATTTGCTGGCTGCTGTCTTAATGTACGATTGCAAGATTCGGCTTGAACTGAATGCTACCTAGATAGTGTTTTGGGTACATTTATTTATCTTTATTTAATATGCGACGTCTATTGACTTTTCCATATGTCAAGGATGATCAACAATACTAATTTCGTTTGTTTGTGTCCTGCGTCTGATTCAATAAACTTAAATCTGCTTTAAATTTAAGCATTATTTATGAATTGAAACTGATTTACGTCACGTGAGTGTGCTAGCTCGTCGCCTGCGTGTTCAATTGTCCAAACCACCATTTGTAAGTTTTCCAGGAGGAGGAGGTTTTCTTTAATTATTTCTCGTTAGTAAATGTCTGGTTAGTTTAAATAATTATTAGTTAAGTGATAAATTATCGTTTTTCATACTTTATTTTTAATTATTTTAAAATGAATATTTAACAAAAACTAAAATGGAGATTGGACAATCAAGCACTCAGGCGACGAGTTGGTGACTTATTAATGCTCCATATTTTTAATTATATGCTGTGATTTTGAAAAATCGCTATGTTATTAATTAGTTAAATATACTCTATATACGAAATGAGTACAAGAGTCGCTAAAATCATCACATTTATCGTTATCTTCTAGCAAAACTAATAAACGCCACTTTGATTGTGATTGAGTAAAATTTCAGATTTGTTTTCTAAAGAGGGGAGATTTAAACTAAATCAGCGCTGTGACATTTGTTATTTGTGTGATACTAAAACATAATTTCACTCGCATTGTGATTCGTTTAAACACTTTGAAATTGTTTGTTTAATATGTCCCGACGTCATTATAGCAGTTATTTTAACAACGAGCACAACATTTGGTGGGATCGTTTCGACTAAATTGAACTAATTGTTACCAGTTAAATGATTTAATTGCCAAACGAATCACCTTAATATGCTTGCATAAATTATTTTAATTATTATGACTGTTGGTATGTTGTCAAAGACCCATCGTCGGTTATATTGTAACGCAATCATCACAATCGTTACACACAATTCAACAGTGTGGTCCCTTTACTATAAAAATCGTATAAGAAATATTGAACGTGTGAAGCACAAATTTTTACGATTTATTAAATTAAAATTACACATGCTAAATACACGTAAAATTTCTTCTTTAGAAAATGGAAGAAAAATAAACGACTGACCTTTTTTGTTTAAAATTATTCACTCCGAATTAGACTGTTGTGACCTCCTGCATCACATCGGCGTCAAATTACCTAATCGAACAACTAGGCAAAATATATTATCCTGCAACCTTTGATTATATAAATGTCTAGATAGAGCGCTCGAGCGACGAAACGCAAAAAAACATTCAGCTAACTGTTCGCCTTAAAGCTTGTCCTGTCCGCTCAGATGCGAAAGTATCGTTGGGCGGTAAACACGTGTTGTGTGACATTTGAAAATGACGATTTGCGCTATAACAGTGTGCAGGAATTACAAAGGACGGTTGAAAACAACTAAAAATGTTACCTATCATCGGTAAGTTACCTTAAAATAACCATTTAGTTAAAGAAATAATTCAGTTTTAATAGTGTAATTTGGTCTTAGAACAACGCCATTTGACGCCATGTTTACGGGGTTGCCTGTTCTTTAAATAACATTTTCCCATGAGTGCGTTGTTAATTTTAAAATAGGTTTTTAATAATTACCCAAAAGTAGGTACACTATACATAATAATGTTATAAATGTGAAAGTTGGTCTTTGTGTTTAAGTGTTTTTTTAATTCTTCACGTTGACACTACATTTAAAAAAGTTATTAATACGAAATTTGTTTATCCATTAAAATTACAAAAAATGTGACAGGTTTTTTTGGTGAAGTATCAAGTAAACTTTTAATTTTATTCATACATATTTTACAGAATACCTAATGATCCTATGTTAAGAAGTAAGTAAATAGAAATAATAAGAAAAAGCCGCGGAGAGGATGTCTGGCAACCAGCTAAAACAACTGTCATTTGCTCTGATCGTTTCCGTGCAAAAGACCTGTATTTTGTCAACAATCAAAAGCGTCGAAGGTTAAAAAAGGAAGCGATCCCGTGTAAGGTAATTTTTTAAAATTGTAATTTTGTTTTTAGCGGCCCGTACCAAAAGGTGCCAAATAACGTAAGTCTATTACTAAATTTCTGCAACCGTCTTTTCGTATTTTTGACCTTACTAAGTAAATTTTATTGTTCTTTGTAGTTTTAATTTGTTGTTCGAATAAAATATAATAATAATAAAAGTAATATGTAAATGATTTCTAAAACTGTTTAATAAGTCTTTATTAGTTAACTAAATAAAACCGTTTCTAATGATTTTCGTTGTCTTTATTTGTTAAAAATAATCAAATAAAAATAAATCTCTTTTAACAATGATTTTCTTTTCATTTATATCATTATTATATGTAGAAAACTATTTTACTTAAATGAATTCAAAATTAACGAATTATAGGTCCCGCAAAACCGAAACATATTTTTTACCCACTTTTATGGGAAATATTTGGGAGCTGGTATCACTCAACACGCCCGCAGCGCTTGTAAAACAATACAAGTTACGCATACTTGTGTGCGTGTCACGCACACTAGTGTTTCAAATCTGGCCTGTTCTTTTTG
This sequence comes from Limnephilus auricula, assembly GCA_951813805.1. Lineage (NCBI taxonomy): Eukaryota > Metazoa > Arthropoda > Insecta > Trichoptera > Limnephilidae > Limnephilus > Limnephilus auricula. The sequence goes on from OX638388.1 coordinate 39,783,025, forward strand.
TTGCAATTACAGCGCATCACTCTATCTAGACATTTATATAATCAAAGCCTGCAACAATAATTCCGGAACTCCTATCACATCCACACACTATTTCTTGCTTTCACACACTTGGAAACAAATTCATCAATTCATTGTTTCTCCCTGCGTGTCCTTTCCCATTCGTCCCCGTTTCCCTTCCGCCACCTCTTTCCCACCCTCGTCACCTTCTCCTCCCGCGTTCCCTTTTCACCTTCCCCCCGTTCCCCCTCCCCTCTCCCGGGGGACAGCCTTCTGAAATTAAAATAGTTGTTAAGTTTTCTGAAATTATTCATTTTTCTGGGCAATTTTCTTAACTTTTCTTTCCGTAAGAAACAGGGATTTACTTTTATATATATAGATTATATACGAGTACATTTAAATGCAACCATATATCTACCATGTATTACGTTCATGTTTGTTTTTTTGTTTTGTTTTCTACACATTATAAACTCTTGCCGTCCATATTTAATGCTGTAAACCAAGTCAAATATATAATATTGTATAAGCCCATCAGGGTGTTTGAAATGAAAAAAATAAATAAATTACTAATATGGTTAACAGATAATTATTGTTTTTTTCAAAATCTGAACTGATTTTTCAAGAATTTGGACTATCTCACCATTTTTCACATTATTTCAGTTGATAACAATTTTTTTTATTATTAAGCTATCGTTATACCAACCCCTACATCATCATCATCATCACAATTGGCTCTACAACCCGTGGTGGGTCTTGGCCTCCTCAAGAGTCTTTCTCCACTCATCTCTGTTTAGGTATTTGAGGACGTTGTCGTTCCATCTTAATTTTGGTCTTCACAGGCTCTTTCGCCCTACAGGTCTATTTTAGATTTTGGTGCTTGATGCTCTGTCATTCTTTCCGCATGACCCAGCCACCGAAGTCTTCACAACTTTATAAATTGTGTCACTTTTGGTTCCTTGAACAGAGTGTAGAACTCATCGTTGTAACGTCTACGCCAAAATCCATTTTCTAGTCCAAAGATACGCCTCAAAAGTTTTCTTTTAAAAATGTCGCTCATTCATCTTAGTAATAAAACCAACCCCTACATACTTGTTCTTTATTTGCTAGCACATATTAAATCCAAAATTATTTTTATACAATGCCATTCCTGCAGTGCCCAGGATCTGAACTGTTTTTTTATTTTTATTTGAAAAAAGCTGTCGTTATACCAATCCCCATGTAGTCTGGTTAGTTTAAATAATTATTAGTTAAGTGATAAATTATCGTTTTTCATACTTTATTTTTAATTATTTTAAAATGAATATTTAACAAAAACTAAAATGGAGATTGGACAATCAAGCACTCAGGCGACGAGTTGGTGACTTATTAATGCTCCATATTTTTAATTATATGCTGTGATTTTGAAAAATCGCTATGTTATTAATTAGTTAAATATACTCTATATACGAAATGAGTACAAGAGTCGCTAAAATCATCACATTTATCGTTATCTTCTAGCAAAACTAATAAACGCCACTTTGATTGTGATTGAGTAAAATTTCAGATTTGTTTTCTAAAGAGGGGAGATTTAAACTAAATCAGCGCTGTGACATTTGTTATTTGTGTGATACTAAAACATAATTTCACTCGCATTGTGATTCGTTTAAACACTTTGAAATTGTTTGTTTAATATGTCCCGACGTCATTATAGCAGTTATTTTAACAACGAGCACAACATTTGGTGGGATCGTTTCGACTAAATTGAACTAATTGTTACCAGTTAAATGATTTAATTGCCAAACGAATCACCTTAATATGCTTGCATAAATTATTTTAATTATTATGACTGTTGGTATGTTGTCAAAGACCCATCGTCGGTTATATTGTAACGCAATCATCACAATCGTTACACACAATTCAACAGTGTGGTCCCTTTACTATAAAAATCGTATAAGAAATATTGAACGTGTGAAGCACAAATTTTTACGATTTATTAAATTAAAATTACACATGCTAAATACACGTAAAATTTCTTCTTTAGAAAATGGAAGAAAAATAAACGACTGACCTTTTTTGTTTAAAATTATTCACTCCGAATTAGACTGTTGTGACCTCCTGCATCACATCGGCGTCAAATTACCTAATCGAACAACTAGGCAAAATATATTATCCTGCAACCTTTGATTATATAAATGTCTAGATAGAGCGCTCGAGCGACGAAACGCAAAAAAACATTCAGCTAACTGTTCGCCTTAAAGCTTGTCCTGTCCGCTCAGATGCGAAAGTATCGTTGGGCGGTAAACACGTGTTGTGTGACATTTGAAAATGACGATTTGCGCTATAACAGTGTGCAGGAATTACAAAGGACGGTTGAAAACAACTAAAAATGTTACCTATCATCGGTAAGTTACCTTAAAATAACCATTTAGTTAAAGAAATAATTCAGTTTTAATAGTGTAATTTGGTCTTAGAACAACGCCATTTGACGCCATGTTTACGGGGTTGCCTGTTCTTTAAATAACATTTTCCCATGAGTGCGTTGTTAATTTTAAAATAGGTTTTTAATAATTACCCAAAAGTAGGTACACTATACATAATAATATTATAAATGTGAAAGTTGGTCTTTGTGTTTAAGTGTTTTTTTAATTCTTCACGTTGACACTACATTTAAAAAAGTTATTAATACGAAATTTGTTCTTCATTACCTAGCACATATTAATTCCAAAATTAATTTTATACAATAGATACGCCATTCCTGCAGTGCCCAGGATTTGAACTCGGGAACCACCCGTTAGGGCAATTCAATCAAGCTGTCCTTTAAACCAACCGGAAATAACCAAGAAGTGTATTTCACATATCGCTCTTGGGGTAATTTCTCACAAAAACAGCGCTCTACAAATTATCAAATTATTATTATTATAATTAGGTAATTAATGCTGGGCTAATTTTTTTCAATAAGTGGCCTCACTTCTATTATCCACACGATTTAGCCTGTTAGCTTACAATTTTTTTTTTTGTAATTTCTAAATCATCGTTTTAATAGCTGTACCGTCTAATTACTTCCTAAAATCGAAGGTAATGATTACTAACCTGATATATTTTATATCCACAACACTCTGGTTTTCCAGTTGAGCTGAAACATGGAAGAATATTTAACCATTTCTCTTTAGGGAAGTATTTCCCCTGACGCAATTCGTTGTGATTAAAAATGTTGTAACACTGCGTTTAAAGCTCTACGAAATTGTGTTTTCGCGAAAAATATTTGCATTTACTCAGATTTTTTTCGGGGTTTTAAATTTACAATATAGTTTTTTTTACATAGATGCCGGTAATATGACACCTTTTACAGATTGGAGTACTGTTTTGACTAAAATATTCTGAATAAATTATATTTTTATCAATCGATGCATCCCTTGCTGACTTGAACAATGATTAACTTCCAAATTGATTCTTGCTGACTACAAAATACACTGAGTAATAGTTTCGATCTGTTATCAATTTTTTTTTATAAATATTATTAATTCATTTATCAATTTGTTTCTTCGAAATTTATGTTTTAATTAAAACTGCTTGGGCACATAAGCTTGTTTTCACGACAATTTAATGTAGGTAGACATAGGAATGACGTATGCCCCGGACCCGAATTATTTATAATTTTTAATGTGGTATTCATATCTTCTAAGTGAACTGGACTATTAGAAAGGTCGTAATATGGTAATGTCTATAATATTAAGGGGGAGTCTGGTTACACTCGATCCAAAAATTTGACTTTTTTCCCCTAAAAATTTATGTGGAGAATATATTTCCAAAGTTATAGCATCAAATTCGACCTTGAAATATAGTAAGGAGTAATGCGCGTTAATCAAGTATAACGGAGAACGGAGCGGCCCGGTTACAAGTGAAAACTTTTAACTAGTTTTTCTCTAAATAACATTTTTCAAGTTGATTTGAATCATAGCTCATCAAATCATCCAATTCACTTCATTCAAAGTTTAAATTAAAAAAATGAATTTATATGCAGATGAAACTTGACTTATGAAAAATTATTATTATTGGACAAAGTAATTGCAAAATTAAGGTATTTTACGTCATTTTTTATTTAAAGTCATTTTTGCAATCAATTTAATTTCAAACTGTGATTCGTGCAAATACTTTTTGAATTTTATGTTTGAGATAGTTTCCAAAGACGTAAGCATTCCAACCGATTTGGTCAGATCCTCCGATTGCGGCGGCTGTATCAATATATGTAGATATTCAAAACCAATTTTCAATAGTGTTTCGTCTTTTTCGATGTGCCTTTATACGTAACAAAAGTTTCGTGAACGAAAATAAATTTTATCTTTCAAAAAAAAAAACTCATAGAAAAAAAACTCGACTGCACCTGACTCCCCCCATCAGAATCAAAAATAGATTAAATTCGTGCCACCCCGGAACAGGTTGAGTGATGTAAAAAAAAATAGAATTTAAATAACTTTTTTTTAAAACTTCGAATATTTTCCCATTTTGGACACATCTTTGTATTTGAAGAAGTGTGCATAATGTTTGCCAAGTTTATTCAAATGGTCTTAGAAAATCCTCGCTTTTTGAACGTTTGTTATCATTCTGATTCACTCACACGCAAACTCGTGACCTGCGCTGCAGGAGTTATACCGCATACAAAGGAATAATATACCCCGGCCACACAATGGCAATGGTGTGAATCCTTAGCTTTGTTGAAAGCTTTCTTTCTGTACTGAATGAAGAGGAAAGGTAATGTACATAATCGTGCCTGAAAAAGTACAACCAAATAGAGAAAATTTATGAACAAAAATTGTTTTGTATTATAAATCCAGAAATGTCAATATATTTCAATTATTGTAGTTTGATTAAAAATAAAGCTTTTTTGACAATAATTTTAAAATAAAGTGATCAACCCATTTAAATTTGTCTAAAGGTGTGATTTCCACAAAATAGAAATAAAATAAAAATTACCCAGATATTAATAATTTGTTCTTTACGTTCCATATGAACCTAGGCAATTAACAGTTTGGGCAATGTTTTTCATCTATATAATTTTACTTTTGGTTACTTAGCAGGGGTGCTCTGATTCATGGGTTGAGGTATATGCGGATCTTGGCGGCAAATGCGTCTTCTGCCCACGATGAAGGATGGATTTAAACGACCGTCACTCCTGTTCGCGCTGATCCCCAGAATCTTACCCATTTCTCAAACTTTTTCCTTCACAGAACTTTCTCTCCTCCCTTTACTTAAAAAAAACTATCCTCAGCTAACAGCATCTCAAAGATGACGTAGGCCCTAAAGAAAGATTTTTCCTCAGGGCTTCCTGTTAATGTTTAAAAAAATATGATGATAATCATAAAAAGCTTGAACTCGTACTACAAAACTACTAAAATCTCAAAAAATCAGTATAAAGATGTTCTTTTGAAGTTTCTAATGCTTTAACGGTTGAGAAATGCCACTTAAATTTTTCATTATTTAAAATCAATGTAACGGAAGAGAATAAAAACGAGCTCTCGAAAATATAGAGCGGCGTAGCATAATGTTGACCATTCGAATCGTTCATATTCTGCCATCGCTTCTGTCGCTGCAGAACGGAAGTCAAAAGTTCAACGCTTGTGCAAAAGTTCAAAAACTTCAACCACAGTTCAACGCTTCCTTATAAACACGCAAATTCTAGGTCCTAGCTAAGTACATAGTAGGTACAACACATTGTCAGTGCACCTTCCCACGAAACGTATTTAGAAAACTATCTGGACTCCCGTAGTTTTGCAGATCTTCTATGATCTTTGCATAAGGCGGGATTGTTGATTTCAAGGATTTTATTTTCAATTTTAGCACTTTCGAGTGGAGACATTTCATAGGAGAACAAATTGCATTTGAACGCAAGAAAAAAAAACATACTTTTTAAAAAGCATTAACTTTGTGGCTCGCCACGATTTACAATAAAATACACATTTTTTATGGACCACTTTCTATAACAAATTTGTGTGTTTTAAAAAATATATATTGTTATAGAAAAAATTGGTTGATATTTTTTTAACTGTCTTTCAATGTTGTTGGAATATAATATTTTATCTTTATTTTTTTCTACCTCAAATTGTATTATTTAAATTAATGAAGACAATATTATCGAAACTCAATCGAAACCGAAAACTGAAACAGAAAAATCAGAAAAGGATACGAACACATTTGGAACTCGAACCCAGAACCTTAGCCTAAATCAGAAGGTATTTTTGGTTCGAGTTCCAGATGCGACCGTAACAGAAACCTCAAATTTTCGATTAACTCATTAAGTTAAAATGTTAAAAATAAAAAACATTCATCATAGACTTGCAGAAAAGTCAATAGATGTCGCATTTTAAATAAAAAAAAGTGATAAATTTATCTCTAGTGGGCATTTAGTTCGAGTTGATTCTTGCAATCACACATAAAGATAGCAGCCAATGAAAATATGCTTTATGAAGATGAAGATTCTCAGTCGAAGTACGATACAGTCAAATATGACCGACTCGGAAAGGGATACATTAATTAGCTTAATGGTGAGAGCACCTGCCCGGAAAGCCGAAGTTCCCGGGTTCGAGTCCCAGGCAAAAAAAAAATTTAAAAATTTTTGGGGAAAGGCAAATACGCAAGGATTAATCAAATGAGAGAGGAACTAAATTGGATTCCAATAAAAAAGAGACTATTATTTAATGTATTAATTTTTGTGCATAAAATTATGAAAAACCAAATGCCAAAATACTTTAAGGATGAAATTGTTTTTAATAGAGACGTTCATAACTATGAAACAAGAAATATAAACAGAATTCGATTGCCACAAATGAAGAAATCAAAATCACAGAACTGCATAATGTACAGAGGACTAAAGATGTATGATGAAATGCCTGAAACTATGAAGAATGAAGAAAGAATGAATGTATTTAAAAAGAAATGTTATGATTACTGTAAAAATATTTAAATTTATCAAATGAAATGTTACATTGTGCTTATTAGTTTATATTCATGTAGTATAAACTAACTCAATAATAATAAAAAAAAAATAAAAAAAAGATGCATCCGTATCTTTTTCTGTTTCAGACTTTCGATTGAGTTTCGCTAATATTATCTTATTAATTACAATATATTAATTATTTATTTTATTCTAAATTCAATTACGACATGGTACACTGGCAAAGTATCTAACACTCAGAATTCCCAGGAAAGGTCACAATAGACTGCCACATATCAGTTGCATAAAATTCACTGGCTTTAAAATAAAAATACATCCACAGTCGTGCGCACTGAGGGGTTCCCAAATACCCCGGGGTTTCGAACCGAACCGAAACTCGGTAAACCTTTCGAAATATTTTCAACCAATTCGAATAGAATGGGGTCTTCACTAAATCCCCTGCATGTTCATGAAAGGATCTCAAACTCGTGGTTTAAAGTTGCATACAATTATTAACTTTGTTTTAATAATTTGTAAATTCACACGATGAAAGTTATCACCTGCTCACTTATTATCCTGATCCCATTCTAAACTTTAATGTTTCCTTTGTCTAAACAGTTGTCCTATTTGCATTAACTTTCATACACAATTTTTGAATGATTTATACTTAATACTTTATACAGAAATTCAAAACCTAAAAATAATAATAATTAATAGTATGAACGATCTGTCGAGAAATTTTGAAAGATGTGCAAAAAATTAGCTACTTTTGGTGAACTAATATTTTGCAACTAAATACGTAATATATTTACACAAATGCATCTCAACCTCCGTTTTATCCTCCGTAGTCTAGCGTTGAAGATACTCTCAGTACCACCCTGGTGTAAAACTACCATTCAGAATTGAAACGTTGCTTGAAAAGGCCTTAGCCGTGTTTAGTTACCAGATCTGAATAGCCAGGTACTTCCCCACTTTTCTCTTCCCCATCTCCTCCCACTTACCCCTACTTTCATCTTCACAACATACACCAATTGGGGATGCTATAATCTAACTGGCTCCAGATGGGAGCAGTTTGGACTCATGTGAGGTATTCACATAAAATAAGAAAAAATATCTCCGTCCCGCCTCCTTTTGCTGTATCGTAGATTAAAAATATCACTAGTCATGTACTTTCCCATCCTTCTCTTCCCATCTCCTACCCCCTCCCACTACCTTCATTCTCAGAACATTCCCCAATTGGGGAAGCTTTAATCTTCCTGGCTCCAGACGGGATCAGTTGGGATGCTTGTGTGGTGTTATAAAAATATTTTTAAAACTGAAACAAAATATTTTTGTCATTATAAAATAGGTATTTTTAGAATAACCATATATTTTGATGTGCATACGTGATAAATTGTAGGTACACAGTTCTGTGATAGACGTAGGTACTCCCATATGTATTTAGGTAAGTTATGTACGTGTGTTAGTTGGAAAATAACAAAGTTGATAAAACGGAGTTTAATTTTCGCAGAGTATATCAAATGAAATAACAAATATTTCGTAATAAATATCTAAAATATCTATATTAAGAAGAAAATCACGACAGAATATTTATTTTATGGAAGAACGGATATATTAAAACAAGCGTGGTACAACGATTACGAAATTGATATCCGTATAAAATTTATATGACAAAGGAAAATAAATCTTAGATATGATAAATAAATTGGTTTAAAAATATCAAAAGACTTTCTGAGCATAAATACGCAAACGAGACACGAGCAAATAACCTTTTTCTAAAAATAGGAAGTGAAATAATACGATAAATTTATATAATTGACTTACATTGCAGAAGTAATTTTCTGGATATAACAAAATATGATAGCGCCTAACCTTTCCATAAAATAAAACGTATTTGACTGTTACTAAAACGGTACAATACAATACAACAAATACAATAAGAAAGTCGAGTCCATTTTTTTATTTTTTTTTATCAATGTTCACATGCAAACTTAAATGCTGGTATTTTTTTTAAAGTTCGTTTTCATAATTAAATTAATTCTACGAGTTTGAATTTTATTAAGCCCGCAAAAACGCCAGGCAATAGGCGGGAGAGTGTGTGACGTCATCTGTATGCTCGTTTGTATGAAAAATAAGGGTAAATATTTACAAAACTGTGTTACGCTTAATACGGACTAAAAAAATAAATTTAAAAAATTGTAGTAGTTAGATATTAACTAGTACTAATCAATTCAGTTACCGGAATTTCGAAAAAATGGATTTAAATGGTTAATTTTTTACATTTAACAACACGAAATGTCATTTTTCACCGAAACTTGCAACAGTTCCTAACATAGCGGTCGGTGAAAAATGACATTTCGTGTGTTTAAATTGAAAAAAATACCATTAAAATGCACTTTTTTCGAAATTTTGGTAACTGAATTGATTAGTACTAGTTCGTATCTAACTACTACAATTTTTTCAATTTATTTTTTTAGTCTATATTAAGCGTGTCACGGTTTAAAAAATACTAGTATTTAAGTTTGCATGTCATCTACATGAACATATTTTTATAAGTCAAAATATCTTTCACTCAACTTCCTTATTACATTCAAGTCTACAGATGAATGATAAATACCGGGTGTTGAGTTTGGTTGCTTGTATTGAGAAATGCAATAAAAATTATGAATGTACATAGATTCGCTCTTCATTTTTCATCCAAGTATCGGAAAATAATAAAAATATTCTAGCGAAGGCGAGAACCCTTTAAGAAGTTAAAAACAAACGATGGTATAATTACTGCCATCTGTGTACAATATCCGAACGTAATTTTCGTTTGAAAACGTTATTTCCGTCCGAAAAATCTGAATTACTTTACTTTATTTTATTTTATTTGGAAAACCAATACTTATAATATTTTATAATGTATGATAAATATGTGTAAATTATTTAACTAATAATAGGTTTTCACTGAAGTAGTACTAAATAAGTACTCGTCATATCGCGCTAAAGAGGTTTTACTTCAAAAACTCCCAAATAATATAATCAAAGATCCAAATCAAATTGATGATTTATGTAGAAAATGTATGGCTTTTCCGGAAACTATAGAACACATTATATCAGGATGTTCTATATTAGCGCCGTCTGAGTATACATTTAGGCACAATCAGGTTTTAAAAATAATTCACCAAAGTTTGGAAATTAAACATAACTTGATTGAATGTCATAATATAGTACCATATTATGAATACGAACCAAATTCATTTTTAGAAAATAATTTCTTTAAAATTTACTATGATAAAACTATACTAACAGACAGACCAATTGGTCATAATAGACCTGATATAGTTTTACATGACAAAATTAAAAAAATAACTTATATTATTGATGTAGCTATTCCAAATTCCTGTAATATTCAAAAATCTGTTTCTGAAAAAATAAGAAAGTATACAGATTTAGGAAATGAAATTAAAAGAATTTGGCATTCTCAGACTATAAAAATATTACCTTTTGTTATTTCGGCTACTGGCATTATACCTAGCTCTCTCATTAAAAATTTAGGCATATTAGATTTGTCAAAGAATTTGTTTATAAAAATGCAAAAATCAGTCATTTTAAATACATGTAGAATTACGAAAGATTTTTTAAATATTTATATTGAGGGATCAGTAGGATTTATCGGTCAAATTAGGAATTCCACAGAGCCGAACCCTCTGATATGAAAATATCTGGAGACGGTGAATTATATTCCCATTTAATAGTTTGGTAGATTAACGTGTTGTTCTTGTATTGTTTTGTATTAATTATACTTATATAATGCACTTGCATAACGTGGATTTACTAGATGATCATTTATATGGAAAAGTGTATGAAAGGGTTTAGTTTTTCCTATGGGAAAAACTAAACCCGTTCCTGTAAATCTGGTGAATAATTATGTTTCGTTTTTGAAATACTTATGTATTGTATTATTTATGTATTGTAGGAGCTACATCAAACTGTAAAAAATATAGTATTTAATATGTAACTTTAATGTACAAATTACTAAAATAAAATTAATAAAAAAAAAAACAAATTGGAGGGCGGGAATGGGTACCGCCGCCTAGGGAACCAATTATTGGATAACCAATACCTCTGCCATAGGTCACCTAGGTAAGGTTTGTCTAGGTCTTGGCGGCGGTTGATCTAGACACACCCATATTCCTACCCAACCCTCACACCCTTTTCCTTCCCAGAACTTCCTCGCCTTCCTTTCCTTGGAAATACCCTCTACACAGCATCCCCATGGATGACACGGGCCCTGGGGGAAATTCCTCAGGGCCTCCTGTATGGAGCTAATGTAAATTTTTTTTTTTCAATGCATGGCAAATGCATTCATAATCAGCTACGCCTTTGTGTAAAGAATAAGCACTTTTACTCAGCACCTTGTCGAAAAATAGTGATTCGAGAAAAAATGGCAACAAATAGGACAGTCGATTGCAAATGGTTATTGTCGCTTTCTTGGCCTTGGGAACAAATATTATACAGCCCAAAGTTTTCGAATCTGATGTAATTGATATGCTTTCTATTCCCTTGTATAAAATATATCTGCTGGAAATTAATACAAAGAAAGTCGGATTTATTACCAACCTTTTTAATAAGATCAAAGGCAGTGCGGCTGTAGGTATTATAAAAGATATATTTGCTAGGTGTCGTTTGAATCGAAATAACCCAAATCTTGACACGCCTTCAAGGAGAATAACGAGGGTAATTTTCTTCTAATACAAGACACTTGGTCCTATTTTAAGGCTTGATCGCGAAAATATGTTTTGACAACTCTGTTCTTTCTACCTCCGTCCCGTAGGCTTTCTATTCAAAATATTTTAATTTACTTGAATTGAGTGGAAATTCGTTTTGAAATTTTACAATAATAATGGTAACTGATTTGACGGAGGGCTGCCGGTTCACTGAGTGCAATTACCATAATGAGTATTGAGGGGTTGAAAGACGGATTTATCAATAAGGGATGCGGCTCCGTCATATCAGCTCCAGTGGAGAGGGTTACTCGTGTTAATCTGTGAATGTTTTACTCCATCACCTGGTTCACGGCGAGTTCATCGAAAAAGAGTTCATCAAAAACGAGTTCATCGAAAACGAGTTCATCGAAAACGAGTTCATCAAAAACGAGTTCATCGAAAACGAGTTCATCGAAAACGAGTTCATCAAAAACGAGTTCATCGAAAACGAGTTCATCGAAAACGAGTTCATCGAAAACGAGTTCATCGAAAACGAGTTCATCGAAAACGAGTTCATCGAAAACGAGTTCATCGAAAACGAGTTCAACTCTTTTTGATAGTTTGCTAAATGGTTTTGGCTAAATGGAAAAAAAATATGAGTTACTCATTCTAATATTATTAGCTGTTTGGTGTTGAAATGAAAAGATGCATAGTTTTTACCGCACGGAGAAAAATGTTATTCTAAAATACGATTATTTTATTCGTAAAAACGGTAAAAAACGGGACTGAAGTTCTTACGAACAAATTAACAGGGTTTTAATGTTTATTGGCGGGAACATGTAAGAATAATTTGTTGGTATAAGTAATTTCGTACGTATACCAACTACCAATAAAGTAAGGTTTTTTAACATATCCAATTAAAACAATACTGTTTTATAAATATTTGTGTTGTGGCGATAGTAGCTCGAGGTATCGAGGTGGAATAATATGAATTTGTGATTGTGTCGTTTGCTCCTGGAAGTAATTGATTGGTTTTCCTTCTCCCTTGTGTCCCTACTGTCCCCAAAACATATTATCACCCAATTCCAACAAACAAACAACATTAGGAATGATATTATAATGAAAAAAACCACAATTCTAAGTTAAGACTTCAAAAGTATAAATCATTAAAAAGTGTGTGTTAAAGGTTTATGTAAATAGGACAACTGATCCAACAAAGGAACTTTAATGTTCATTGGGTTTTTTGATATCCAAAGTGGTAGTACGTGGCCAAAATACGAGTTTCTGAACTTATTATATATATATATATATTTTTTCTTTTCTTTATTCATGAAATATTTGTGTACAGTTTTTTACATGCTTTTCGACTACCACACTAGGCACATGCCCATATTGCCCATATTATGGTAGTCAAAATTTTTATATGTAATATCATAAATTAAATATCTGTTAATATGTTGATATATTGTTTTCTTACATGTAATGTATTTGTATAATAAATAACACTTAAACTGGTTCCCCAGTTAAGTAGATTGTATAACCATAAATCAACCGTATCGTTAACTGTTGTATTAATAACAACTTATCATTGAAGAAGATAAAAATAATAATACTCTATATTTAAGGTGTTCAGAGACGTTTATACTTTCTTCAACATATGATTATAACATTTACATTTAACACACCGTAAAAAATTTTGGTGATATTTTGATCTCCGGCAGTGGCATTTAATTCATAAATACTGTAGAGCTGCGTTTACCCTAAGAAGAGTGAATTATAGGAAGAAATTATGGAAATATTTAAAAGGCGACTATGTTCTGATCAAAATTTATTTTTTACGAATTTAGTAAGAAACAGTAAGTTGGCCATAACAACCAGAGAAATTTGATAATAAAATGGCTTTTTTCAAATATTCTAAGCACATTTCACACTAAGAACATAAAAACTATAAACAACCCAACTTTGGTTATAGAGCAATCCACGCCACTGGTCTCCGGTAACTTTTTCACCTAAAAACATTTTAATAATCTTAAAGTATTGACCAGTTAGGGTCAGGTTGAAGTATTGGGCTCGACAAAATTGTATGATATCAATGCCACATATTATGGTATTTTTAAAGTCAATTTTTGGTTTAAAATTGGTAAAAAATGCACAAAAAATTATAATTTTATGGTAAATATCATTTCGGGGGACCAGCTGTTCAGGGATAAACTGTGGGGTCCTATGTCTCTCGATAGATTCAACGAAATCGTAAATATTTAAGATGACTGCCAGATTATTCTAAATTATCAAAGTGAATGGATATAGTTGGAAAATCAATTTGATTCGATAATATCAAGGAGTGTCCATTGTTTTTGATTGTAATAAAAATTCGAAATCTTATAAAGGTACTGTTATCACAGATCAATCATTATCTTTTTCTTTTCTTTTCTGTCCTTGTTTTGTTATGTTTATAAATTCTAAAATAAATTATATTTATTATTATATTGGGGCTTGGATATATAGCTTGGCTTATAGATGGAAAAATTGTAAGTTTTGCTGACGATACTGTGCTGCTACTCATTCAATCCGACACTTGGTTAGACGCATACAAAATGGCTGAGAAAACAATTAACTCTTTTAAAAAAATGGCTAGATGTTAATTCTCTTGCACTAAATACAACCAAAACAAAATACATTACTTTTAGTATAAATATCGTTGGCCAACTTAATCAAGATGCTGAAATAAAAGTATATAAATGTTCTTGTATTCACGATACATTCTGTCAATGTCCTTGCCTAGATCGAACGGACCATATCAAATACCTTAGTCTTACATTTGATCAATATCTTAAGTGGAATACACATTGCTTACTCATCACGAATAAACTTAGAAAACATATTTATTTCTTCAAAAACATTAGAAACATACTAGATTCCAAATCTATGAAAATTGTTTATTAGTGTCTTTGTCAATCAATCATTGAATATGGAATAATCGCATGGGAGGTGCAACACTATCAGCTATAGATTCAGTATTGAAGGCAAAAAAATTAATTATGAAAGTTATTCTTAAAGTTCCCATAATAACAAGAACTGTCGATATATTCAACAAATTCCATGTATTAGAAATTCGACAAATTTACACAAAAACTATCATAACTCATCTGTTTAAAAATAAAACACATTCATTTTATGAAAATACCCAAAATATTATAAACAAGCGGCACAAAACCAAAGAACTCATACAAATACCTAAAACAAACACAACATTTGATCAAAAAAATTTCAAATACATTGCGTCTAAAATATACAATAACCTACCTGACAAAACAAGACAATTGAATAATATTAACAAATACAAAATCCTGATCAAACAATGGATCATCGAAAAAGGTCGTGCAAATAATTAGTCACCTCATCCAATTATAATCCTCTATCCCATTATTGTTACCACTACCAACCAACCTGAAAATTTTTATCAAATATTTTTGCTTTATTGAAAAATGTACTTTATTTAAGATTTTTAAATATTTGTAAACTAGTCTGTCTCGACACAGGATTTCCTAGTGAGACAAGCAAGGCAAAAAAATGTAAACCCTTTTATATATGCACATAATAATATAACATACTTTTATATATGCACATAATAATAAATAAATAACGCCTGTACGTTTTTGAATTCTCGGAAAATCAGTGGGAAAACCACACACTCGGTGTGTGGATAAATCCAGTTCAATGAAAATAAAAACATCGTTGTTTATTTAATTATGTTATTCGTGAACTTCAAACTAATAATATATATATATATATTTTTTTATTTATTTATTCACGCCCTTAGAGCTTTTACAACAATCATAATACAAAAATAATAGAAAAATAAACAATAATATACAAATTATGTTACATCATTGTTTAGTAAACGGGAAACAGAATTTTTGAAATTTCAGAAATAAATTTTGATAATAATATGTTTTTCTACCGGGCAGTCAAACTGTTTGAATTAAATTTCGAGACCATATTATATTTAAAGTTTTCGATGCATCCTGGTAAACAACAATACATTATTTGGGTTTTCTCTAGATACGGTGATTAAAAGTGGCATTTTCTGTTCACGCGACATGTATTTTCGATCAAAATTCTTTATTATGTTACGGATAGTGATAATTGCTTTTAAATATATATAGGGGATATTACTACAATTTAGGTAGATTTTTTTGACAAATAAATCATTTTAATCTCTTTTTTCACTGCACTTCTGTTTTGTACTGGTCCTAAAATGTTATTTCGATTTGAATTCGGAGCCGGATATGGGAACCGCCGCCCCGCGAACCATTAATTGAATAACCGACACCTCTACCATGAATATCTCCAAGTGGTTCGTGACTTTTAACGTTAGTGATTTTTAACTGGGTGAGAATTGTCCGGGCCTTGGCGGCGGATACGTCTGCCCACCAAATACATAACAGGCCAGATCGGGAGAGAATGGTGGAGAGAGGGAGGGAGGTGGGGATGAGTTTTGATCTTTCCAGCAGGACTCTCACAATGGTGCTTAAAGATGGATTTGTTCGTCCGTTACACCACATCCACACATCATTCTCAAAGATGGCATAGATCCTGATACTCCTGATGTGAATTATTTTCCTCAGCCTCCTGTGTGGAGCTAATGTAAAAAAATAATCTTAACATTGGCGTATTCTCTACATAAAAAAACTCTTGGTAAGTGAATTGTGCAGGAACGAAGTATATATGTATGTAGGTAATACGACTACACCGTTTCTAAGGTCTGCGTGAGAACGTGTGGGTATAACTTGTAGATAACCCCATAGGTTATCTTTAATTTTATAATTAAACGCAAACAACGCCTGCTTTGATCCGGTACATTTTTAACACTTCATTTCCGGGTAGGTACTGTCCTAGAACATATAAATTATACATTTATTTCCACAATATTTCTTTATCGTTTGGAAAGTCTGGAATAATAAGCTGTAATCATAAACAGACATAATGTTAAGATCTTCTTTAAAAATTTTAAATGCCGATTTCAGCCGAGTAACCGACCAACCACTCACCCCGCCTCCAACTATCCAACACCTATTTTTTTTAATGTTTTTGTAGAAAAAAAAATTTTATTGGAGACAAAAATTTTATTAACTTTTAATGTCAGGAATCACTGAGTAAAGTGAGTCAAGTACGTTCCTTAACAACCTGTATACTGTATTGTATTGTGTGCATTTTATAGATTTTAGCAGGTAGATACAAGAGCACCTTCACCTTGTTGTATGTACATAGGTAATAATAAAGTATAATAATATCAATGGTGATGAACTTTCTGGAAAATAACGTGCCAAATTCCATTTACTATTTGGACAAAAATATGTACCTTCCAAGGATTACATCACCACACCTTACATCAGGGCTCATTACTGTTATGTCATGGCTGGACAATATTTTAGGATGAAAACTCAATTTACATAGTAGATCGTAAGTTAATTATCTTATAAATAAAGCTAATTATACATTTTCCTCTAGTCACCACAAGGACCGATAATAAATAAGGCGTTGCTGTTACTCAGTTTCTACATTTTCGCTTTCGAAATTTAAACGTTAAGAAAATAAACAAATTATTAATTTCATAACGAAAACCTCCCGTTAAATTTTATTGTTAATCCTTGAAACGTCGTCCACGTGAATATTGCTGAAAATCAATAATACTGAAATAAACTTTACATGTGTTAATAAATGTGTTGATATCATTAACTGTTATTTATGATACACATTTTGCCGAACAGATTTTTAATTGGATATTTCAATGGTAATTATCACAATGTTTGCAAAGCACGCGTCGCCCGAAACACGATTTATTTACAATTTATTTAATTTTATTGTTAAACTATCGTACATTTTCAGACGGTTTTGAAACAATTTCAACTGTTTGATTAGTTCCTGAATTAAAAAATAATACCAAGCAAATGTGTAGATTTTCTCGGGTTACTTTGGTAGGAAGAGTTTATTTATCTTTTTAAAATAAAAGGCGTTCAGCAAATATAATGTGACAATATGGCAGGTATGGCTCTATTAGTGAAAATTATGTTCTTCATATCTCTACAAGCGAGTGTTCCAGATGTTCATAGTAGTTGTTCAACAAATGAATATATATATATTAGTTTAAGATTAGTTAATTTTTTTACTTAAAGACGTAAAGACGTATAACATTGAAGAAGAAAATTTATATTTAAAAACACTACATAAATGATAAGGCTGTTAAGGCAAGTTTTATGACATTATTTGGAGTAAAATATCTAAATAAAATTTTGGTCACAGTCAAGTTTGGTATTGGTATTGACTCTTTATTACAAAAAAACATAAATTATCTTTGAAAGATTGTTATTTTATCTGGTAAACACATTTTTAAATTTTGAAAAACTAAGTTTATTTTTAAAATACTAAGAATGTACCGTTGGTATTTGTTCAATTTTCAAACTTAAATACTTATGATCAAAAAATACTTACAAGAAGTATTTTGAAATTTATTATCATGCGTTTTGAGCATTTTTATTGCTTACTTGTAGGTAGGTAGGTACATATTAAAGCAAGTTTTGAATGAATTAATCGATATTAAATTTTTAATTTTAAAAATTTGGTACGGGGAATAATCGATCTTTCTCATCGGAACCTCCCTGTACAGTTGCAAGCATTTTTAAACTTTTATTATCAGGTCAATGGCTCTTATTTGAAACTGATTAATTGATTTAACTTTGATATTAATTGATACTGATACGTACATCATGTAAATTACTTATCGAAAAGTTCGGTACATTTTTGTGATAAAGCTATAATTCTCTGTATGTGATTTATTGCATTACTTCATTTTGCAGAACGAAAATCCAGTTAACTTGAATTGAGTTTAAAACTCGTTAGTTTCCCACATGTTTTTCAGTTTAGCTACCAGGCCCTCATAAATTACAGGTGATTAAATTATCCTTCATACAGAGGGACGATAAACAACACGTGATCATGCACGTATTTTACTTGATAATAAGTTTTAATAAAAAGACAAATAACTTTGATTACATCACTTTTATTTATAGTTTCAGGACGATGCTCTTCATATCATCAGCATTAAATGTAAACAAAGTTATTGTTCTTTTCCTTAAATAAATAATGCCATCACAAAGTGAAAACCTTCCGGAAGAAGTTTCCTTCGAAAAATTGATAATTAGTTTTGCATGAATATTATATTCATTTATTTATTGTTACCCCGTTTAAATTGTAGAATTCCATTTCAGATTTTATTTCTTTTATATTGTATTAAAATTATTTTTTACGCACCAGACTTTTAGGTCCGGGTTTAGTTTTTCCCATAGAAAAAACTAAACCCTTTCACACACTTTTCCATATTTTTTTTTTTTTTTTTTTTTTTTTAAATTTATTTCACCTCTTACAAACAACAATTTTACAATTTTAATCATTGTTTAACTAAATAAAAACAAAATATAATAAAAAGGTATAACAAAAAGGTGAAAACATCATTTTTTTTTTGGTTTCTACACCAATTAAGAGAACTGGCTCTTGAGCTTGGTGTAGGAGTTATGTAAGAATATACAATTTTTAGTCCATAATTAATATAAAATCAAGGACTAGATTAAGGAAGACATTATACAATATTTTATGGTTTGATTTATATGATTAATGTCACATGATTTTATTGCATATAGTTTTTTAAGAATAGTTTGATCTTTTTCTGGAATAATGCTAAATCTCTTATTTTTTTTACTTCTTCGGGAAGGCTATTGAAGTAAGTTATCCCTTTATATACATAATTATTTTGCATTTGTTGAGTTGAATATAATGGAATTTGGATATTATATTTACGTCTTAATGATGAGTTAACTTTATTATTTTTTAATGTCTTATCTTTGAATATTTGTAATATTGAGTCTTTTTTATAAAGATCTTCAATTTTTGGAACTTCGAAAATTTTGAACAATGTTGCAGAAGGGAATGTAGGTGGTTTTTTTAAAATGACTTTAATAATTAGTTTTTGAACCACATTTACAGGGTTTACAATTTTTTTATATGCACCTCCCCATCCAATAATTCCATATTGAATTACTGACTGTACTAGTGCATAGTACACCTTTTTTAAATTATTTACCTTTAGAATATTTCTTAATCTAATAAATATATAAATACATTTCCTAATGCGCTTAACAAGTTCACATATGTGTCTGTTCCATTTCATATGTTGGTCTACAATTACACCGAGGTACTTTATTTCAGTTGTATGATTTAATTTATTACATGAACTATTACAGACAGTTTTGTTACATTTATTATTGTGTACAATTATATCGATGTTTGGGTGAGTTCTGAACTTATTTATTGAGAAGGGAATGTAAAGTGTCTTTTTTGCATTAATTGAGAGCAGGTTTGTGTCGAACCAGTTTTTTAGGATTTGCATGTCATTGTTTGCATTTTTCTTTAGAATATTCCAGTCCTGACCCTTAACTATGATGATAGTGTCGTCCGCGTAAGAAATAACGCATCCACTGAGGTTTTGTTTAAAAATATCGTTGACATACATGATAAAAAGTAATGGCCCTAATACAGTACCTTGTGGTATTCCAAAATCACTTGTAAGAGGTTTGCTCAATGTATGGTTAATTTTTACCACTTGTGATCTGTTATTAAGATAACTTTTTATCCAATTTAAGGCTCTGCCATTAAAACCAACAGCGTTTAGTTTTTGTGTTAATTTGACATGAGAAATGCTGTCGAAAGCTTTTTGAAGATCAACAAATATACCAATACACTTCAAAGATTTATCTAATGCGTCTTGTATAGTATGAGATAATTTAGCAATAGCATCTTTTGTGCTTCTGTTTTCCATGAAACCAAACTGGTTTTCATGAATTATGTCATTAGTCTTAATGAAATGATTTATTCTTTTTTTTACAATTTTTTCAAAAATCTTTGCTATATTAGATAGCAAAGAAATTGGGCGGTAATTGGTTGTTTCTTCCGGATTGCCGGTTTTAAATATTGGTATAATTACAGATTGTTTGTATATAGATGGAAATACTCCGCTTTGAAAACTTGTATTGACGATATGAGTTAAAGGTTTTGATACTAGTGATTTTATGCTTTTCAATATTGGGACTGTGACTCCGTCAAAACCTGGAGCCGAACCTCCTTTCATACCTGTAATGATTTGTTCGATTTCTTCTGGTGTTGTTGGTTGAAATAGTTCAATTTTTTGCTCATTATTTACTGTAGAGTTGGGTTCATTGAGACACGGGTCTTTTTGTATTTTGTTAGCAAGGTTTTTCCCTACATTTGCAAAAAAATCGTTAAATATATTAGCGGCTTCAAAGGGATTTTCTTTACAACAAATTTTAGAATTGTGATGGTTGATGTTGTTGATTGTTTTATTTTTGAATGGTTTTTTGTCAATAATTTCGTTTATGATGTACCAAGTCCTTTTGCTATCATTTTCAGTAAGTTCTAGTTTTTGTTTATAGTAATTATCTTTTGTGTTTTTTATTAGATACGCAAGTTTTTTTTTATAATCCTTAAAATGTTTTTGTAATGTTATGTCTTCCGGTTGTTTTATACATTGTTTGTAAAGTGTTTCTTTGTGTCTAATTGAAACGATTAATCCATGGGTTATCCATGGTTTAATTGGTTTAAGCCTCGATGATATTTTTTGAGGTGAGGTATTTCTGCAGGCATTTATGTGTAGACTCAATTTATTATAAAATATTTTGCAACAATCTTCTACATCGTTACATTGGTATATTTCTTGCCATTCTTTTTCGTTATTTAATATTTTTATGAGAGAGTTTATATTGATTCTATAATTGTATTTATTTGTCTTATTTAGTTCCGTTGTAGTTGGTATTGGAGAGTTTTCTTGTTTATAGTTGTATTTAAATACACATGCATAATGATCCGTTATAGTTGTTTTTATTACAGCCGATGTTATATTTTGTGTATCTTTGATATTTGTAAATAAATGGTCGATACATGACGGTCGTTGGCCGAGAATGTTTCTAGTATATGAATTTATACATGAAATATAGTTTAATTCCGCAAACATGTTTAAATAATTATCTTTGTCGTTCGAGGAGTAGTCGTTAGCGATATTTAAATTGATATCTCCTATAATAATGGTTTTTTTATTTTTATGAAGTCGTAGTATATTTTTTAATTCTTCTATATATGCAGTTATGATCGACGCATGTGTGCGATAAATAGCAATGATATTGAAAGAATTATTCATAAAACGTATCTCCATATTTAATATATTTACACTATTAATCTTGATTTCATTTATATTTGTGACAGCGTAAACATTAGAAATGAAAATGGCGACGCCGCTGTTTTTGTTAATTTTGTTTGCCGTTGCATAATACGAGAAACCCGGTATATGGTAATTAATTTCATTCGATGAATGCGTTTCTGATAATATTATACAGTCAAGTCTTTTTAAAGATTTAATTGTGCAAATAAATTCATCGATATTCCTCTCCAAGCTTCTAATGTTCATGTGCATTATTATTAGACTGGATGTCGGTTTTATATCTATAATATAATTTGGTTTATTTATGGTGTCAAAAATTCTTTCATCTATTATAAAGCAATCATCGATTGCGCTAGTTATGAAGTCATTCATTTTGTGGTATAATTAGTAAATACGATATTAGATTGTCGCCGGTAATACACACTCACAATTACATTTTGAGAAGTATAAATTGCATAGTACAGTATGTATTTTAAACCACGGTTTGTAAGTAGGTTTGCATAAGACATAATGAGCAAGTACTGTTCGATTAATATAGGAGTATGGACGGTTCCAATGTGTTTACATAGACAATTAATGTGTTTATGATGATATCTGCTAATGAATATCAAAGTTTTACAATGGTGATAGTAATATGCAGTGTATATGATGTAGCGGGAACTATAAGAAAATGTAAAAGAAATGATGTGGCGGGTACGGCATGTTATTAGATCATTTATACATCATCTAGTAAATCCACGTTATGCAAGTGTATTATATAAGTATAATTAATACAAAACAATACAAGAACAACACGTTAATCTACCAAACTATTAAATGGGAATATAATTCACCGTCTCCAGATATTTTCATATCAGAGGGTTCGGCTCTGTGGAATTCCGAATTTGACCGATAAATCCTACTGATCCCTCAATACAAATATTTGAAAAAATTTAATATTATTATTCAATGAATAAAAACAGTTTATTTATAAACAAGTTCTACTATATAATATGTTATTATTATTACGCGTGACAGCTATTTTGCATTCTGAAGGCATATTATCAAACTTTGGTTAGGCCACTTATAGACGATGCATTTATATTATTTCTAGATAGTTACTTATGATTAAAAGCATATTGATTTTATTTTTATTACTTATGCCCTTATTGGTTTTCGAGTAAAATTTTCTTTTCTTTAAATTTTTTTTTTAATTTAATTAACCATTTTAATGTTTCCCCAATTATTGCATTGTTTAAATTTGATACTTGGAGCAGGTGGATGAGTTCGTATATTTGGGAAGTATGTTTACGAGAGATGGGAAGGCTGATAGGGATATCGAAAGAAGGGTGAATGCAGGTAACTCCATTAATGGAGGATTGAACGCCGTTGGAGCCAACAAAAAGTTGTCCACAGAAGCGAAGCTAGCAGTCCACAATGGAGTACTGGTACCTACCCTGATGTATGGCAGTGAAGCGTGGAAA
Source organism: Limnephilus auricula (assembly GCA_951813805.1). Lineage (NCBI taxonomy): Eukaryota > Metazoa > Arthropoda > Insecta > Trichoptera > Limnephilidae > Limnephilus > Limnephilus auricula. The sequence goes on from OX638388.1 coordinate 39,806,368, forward strand.
TGGCAGAGAAAGGATGAAAGTAGACTGAATGCTGTAGAAATGAGATTCCTGAGGCGTATGTGTGATAAAACCATGTATGATCGTGTGAGGAATGTGGAGATCCGAAAAGAATGCAAGGCTGATGTGAGCGTAGTAAGTAAGATTAAGAAAGGGACGCTTAGATGGTTTGGGCATGTTGAGCGGATGAATGAAGAAAGGAGTGTAAAGAGAATTTATGACGCGAATGTGAACGGTATAAGAAGCCGAGGACGCCCAAGGAAGACGTGGCACGATCAAGTAAATCAGATACTTGAGTCGGGCCATGTCAAGAGTCAGAATAATAGAAGAGTATGTATGAGAAGATGTATGAATGTGAATGAGGCAAGGAGCGTGTGCCAAGACCGAGTTGTTTGGCGGTCCGTCCTCTCTGCCTACCCCTGCGGGGAAACGGCGTGATGGTTAGTTAGTTAGTTAGTTAGTTAAATTTGATTGAAGATCGTTAGTCGTTGAGTGAGTTATTCCCAAAATGTTGACTCAGGTGTTTCTTTTTCGTTTTTTTTAATGAACAAAAAAATTTAATTCGCTCTCCACTCTTAGATATGTTTACTCCAAGTGTAAATATTAGAGACTATAAAAATTCTTTATAATGCTTGAAAAAGAGGCACCTGACTCATCATTTGGGATTAACTCACTTAACGACTAATGATCTTTCATCAAATTTAAATAATTCTGTAAATGGGGAAAACCATTAATAATTTCCTATCCAGAAATAATATAAATGTATCGTATCAAGGAAATAATATAAATGTATCGTATCAAGGAAATAATATAAATGTATCGTATCAAGGAAATAATATAAATGTATCGTATCAAGGAAATAATATAAATGTATCGTATCAAGGAAATAATATAAATGTATCGTATCAAGGAAATAATATAAATGTATCGTATCAAGGAACTAATATAAATATATATCGTAAGTTGCCTAACCTAAAGTGGTCAAGCAATAATTATATAGCAGAACTTGTTTGTAAATAAACCATTTTTATAAAATGAATAATAATATTAGTGAATATGTTAGCGGAAATGTATGAAATCAAGGAATTGTATACAACTCCTAGGAAATGTATACAATTCCGGAGCTATTTAGGAAATGTATAAAATAATGTTTTAAAAATGATTTAATACATACATTTCTTGGAAAATGTATACATTTCCTAGGAATTGTATATAATTCCAATATTGTATTAGGAAATGTATGAAAACAATGCTTTCTGTAATAAAACAAAATGTTTTATTTGTTATATTCTTATAAAGTTAAAGTTTCATTTGGTAAGTAATCAGTCTGTTATTTAAGTAATTAACATGGTTTGTGATACAAAAAAAAGTGCCCCCTTTTTAGCGCCTGCTCACATCAAGGCAAGAAAATTATCCCAGTTTTCAAGTAGTTTAGCGGCTAAGCTAGGTTTGTGTAATATGATTTGTGATACAAAAGAAAGTGCCCCTTAATTTAATAATAATAGTTATATTATTATTAAATGTTTTACATTTCCGATTGCTATTTAGGAAATGAATAGATTTCCTAGGAAATGAATACAATGACGGATTAAATACATTTCCGTTAACAAATATAAAAAAGACATAAAAATTATTTTCATCGGTTAATTTCTATTTCAAACAATGAAGAGGATAAAAGCTACTCTATTATCATTAGTGAACTGTAGAACATTTCAAAATAGAAGCTGATTTTCTTTTAGGGAAAGGTTTCATTTGAATCCGTGTAAACCCCCAGAGGGATAAATTTAATACAAGTACATATTTCGAATTCCACGAACTAAACATATTTAGATCGGAATTCGCGGCAGCTATCAAATATTTCAGTCAATTTGGCCCAGTTAACTTCTAAAATCATGTGGGGAAATGTATCGCCGAAGGGTATGGGATTCGAAAGGGGCTTCAATTTGTTAATAATTCCCTCACATAGTCAAAGTACAGCTTCGAAAATTAATCCGATTACAGAGGCAAAATTTAAATTTCACATATATTTTTCTACCTGTAAAATGAGGAGATTGGATTTTCAGATGTTATGATTCAGTGGATGTTTATGTATTTGAGGGGTTTGTTATTACTTTGTAAACAGGAGTGTGAATTTTGGGATAAATTGCTTCTTGTTTGGAAATCAAATCGATCACACGTGATTTATTAACATTTCATTAATTGGTTTATGTTTAATTTTTTTTTTAATTTTACCAACGATATTACCCCGTTAATTTCAATTTATTTTCAATGAAATGAGGTTTTAAGTTTTTTTTATGAGTTAAAGGTATCTTTATCAGAATGACAACCGTTTGTTCTTTGAAGGCATTATAAAAAAAAAACAAATTTCAACGAACCCAAAATATCACAAACAGATCAGTTAGACAAGCGTACAAAGAAAAACTCCGATGGTAAATACAAGCTTTGGACACTACCAATATCATGCTATAAAAGCATTCAACAGTTTTTCTTTTCCTCAATTATATTTTCAATACTTGAAAATAAAATTGAGGTAAACAGAAATAAATTCCGACACAAAATTACAAAACGGATTAAAGAACAAAAAAGACAATATTACCAAAATCTCATTGCATAAAATAATAAAACATACACGTAACAAACAAAACCAATATAAAACACACATCACTAACAAACACACAACATACAATATAAATACACCGATTTTAACTTTATATAATTTTTTTTTTTTTAAATTAATCTTTATTTTAAGTTTAAATTTATCATAATCTTATGTTTTTGTTTTCTTCACCAACAAAATAATTTATTTTTTTTAAATTTATTATGTGTATTTTTTTTGTATTATAAGATGGAGGCCTTAGCACGGGTAAGCCACCGAGCGAGGCCAACATTTCAAGATTGTAATATAAAATATAAAATATCGTACCAAAATAAAAAATAAAAACGGCTTTGTTCAAAGGGCAAAAATGACTTTGTAAAAAAATACACGATGAAAACTTAATTTTACATTTAAGTATAATGCCATCCAAGAGACAATCAAATGCAGCTGAATAGCGACAAACAAAATTAAGGTCCGTTGCAGGGTGAAAATTTCACAAAGACAGCACTAGGACACAAAACATGATTACACGCTGCTGCAATCAGGAAAATATGTGAAAAGATACCAAGAATCCAGTCTTCCAATATACCTTTGAGATTTAACACATAGTTTTATGTAGTTAAATTATTATATGGTTATAGCATACAAGGTTTGATTTCTCTATCCCGAACAACTCCGGATATTAATGCTGGTAAAATATGTGACATACCTTTATCGAAAAACATCTCATGGAAAAAATATTTATTTACAGTACAAACTTCTGAGAGTATTACCAGAGAATACCGGAAATTAGCCATTTTTAAATCAAATTCTAGACGTATTGACTCTTCTTTACAAAAAAAATATAAATTGATTTTGAAAGATTGTTATTTTATCTAGTATACACAGTTTTAAAATTTTGAAAAACTAAGTGTATTTTTAAGATACTAAGGTTATACCGTTGGTCGTTGGCAGATTTGTTCAATTTTCAAACGATGGATTCTGTTAAACAACACAAATTTCAAATCATACAACCATACAACAAAATAAATCAATACATAATCTAGTCAACACAGTTTTCAGAATTTTAATTTTAGCTAAATTAAAATGATCAAAAAAATTAATCCAAGGACGTGTTTTGTGACAAAAATACTTTGGTTTTTCTATTTATTTAAGGTCTTACAAACTAAATTATTATAAATTTTTTTTACACAATTATTGTGTTTAGACATTATTGAAAAATCGTAAATACTTTTGAGCATAAAATACTTACAAAAAGTACACGATATTTAATAATTTATCATCGTGCGTTTTAAACATTTTTATTGCTTACTTGAAAGTAGGTATATATTAAAGCAAGTTTTGAATGAAATAAATCGAAATCAAATTTTTTATTTTAATAAATTGATACGGGGGAAAATCGATCTTATTGAAACCTCCCTGTACAGTTGCAAGCATTTTTAAACTTTTTTTCTCAGCCGCTGGTCAATCTTTCTTAAGTAAAGAAGAAAACATTTTTTTTTACATAAAAATGGTTTACAAAGCAATTATATAGTGTACACATACTAACATGATTTAAATGAACTGTTTATAATCAGGATATTGGAAACAATATGTAAACTAATAACTATTTTCAAAAAAACATGTGAACTCCCTTTCTGAAAGTTCTTTCGGAACGATTAAAAACATCTGCTATTTGGTTAACTAAGATGTGTATGCTTTGTTTAAGTGAATTCATAAACGAATTAGTATTGACGATTGTTGCAGTGCCAGGTATTTTTAGTTCATGTGACTCTATAAGGAACATAAAATGAAATCAATTGCAATAGTACAGGGCTGTCAATAAGGGATTTTAGATTCATTGAAACCTGCCTGATAACGTAGTTGACGGTTTAGAGTTATTTCAATTCTGACCCGATTCACAGGTCGGTAGTCGTCACCTAAACCCCGCCCTATTAATCCCCCGAGCTTAAAAAGTTATTGGTTTTGTCTTTTTGGCGATAGATTAATTCCAGTCTGTCGGAGGTTGTCTGTATTCTTAAATCTTTGGTCGGTTTGCTGATACGTGAGAATTCTAAAATTCGAAGAAAGGGTTCATAATAATATTATATATTATGTAGGTATTCAAAATCAGAAAAATTATTTTTTTATTGTATGAAAACGTCGATCGTCGAGTATTGTTTTATGCTTTGTCCCTGAACCTTTTTAAAAGGATAACGAAAAAAAAAATAAAATAACGCGAGAAATTGACCACTTTAGTGATTGGATCAAAATCATTAAAAAAACGGCCTAAACATGGTACGCATATGTTTGTTTTGCTATCAATAGTATAAGTAAAAATTATAAAAGAAATACTTTCGAAATTGAAAAATCTTCGAAGCGTTTCACAAAATTTTAAGACGAAAGTCATATATGAATAGATTTTATTTTGAATGAATTGATTTTATGTTGAATTTGAATTGATTATATTTTATTTGAAATGATTTTATTAGCTTTTGAATTCCAATTTACATTATTAATATATTTCTTTTTTTATTATTTATATTGCGTGTGTTGAATTTGAGATTTGGTTTGATTATTTTTATGTACTTAATTTTATTGTATTTATTTTATCTTAATTTTATTTTCTGTCTTTTATTGGAGGCACTGCTGAAAACCAGCTGCATCCATATATTTAAATCCAGCTGCATACATATATTTAAATCATTGTACCTTTTAAAGATATCTTATATTTCTAGTTTTATTTTTTTTTTATTATTATTATTTTATTCTCACTTTTAACTTTTTTTATTTTTGCTTAATAATTTAAAGCTTGTACTTTATACTTATACTTATACTTTATACCATATTTTTCACTTTACATTTATATTTTACCCTTTACCTACTACTTATAACCGTACTACTTACTTTTTACATTTTTTTCCTTATATTTAACTTACAATTATACTGTTAGTCATTCTTTATGTTGTTGTACTATTTATATGTTATGTCAATTATGTTAATGGCACATGTTGTGCCGTATATGTGTAAATAAATAAATTAATAAATCCCAGGAGAAATCCTGAATTGCAGGTGAGCAGTGACCTTTTCTTCAATAGAACTAATGTGTAATCAAAAATGTAAATCTATATTGTAAAAAAAAAAAAATCAATCGATGAATAAACGATTTTATTATTATTATATTATATGCCAAAAATGTATATGTTCTTAGTGGGTCTTATATCACCACGAATATAGGTAATTGGCATAAACATCGCTTGGCAAACGGAGTCTAAAGGTCACAATTTCAATGTTATCCATTTTGTGAATAATTTTATAAGAAAGAAAAAAGTTAACCAATGGAAACTGTCACAGATAATTTTAGCCATAAAATTGTATTTTTAATAAGTTGTTTCTTATATGCGTCCATACATTTATAAAGGAAAAACACATTTTTTAGTGGTTAACGTTAACATTTTTTATTAAGTAATTAACCATTTTATTTTACCTACTCGGTGGGAACAGTAGGAAACCCTTCAATGTATCTAAAGAATATTTTTTTATCACTATTGTATTTATAATACATAAACCGAATCGTAGTAAAGAATAATATAGTGATTTAGCGTAAATCTTTGCCTCGATTATTTTTAAAGAAAGCGTCTGTCTCTGCCAATGTGGCAGATTCAAATCGAACTAATTAGGACATCTATCATTTGATTTCTGTTTTATATTTACGTACGATAGTGTGAAAAGGTCAATTATTAAGGGGAAAGTGGGCAATAACTAGTTGCGGGCAATTATAGTCCACTTTACCCTTTCTTACACTTAATTAAACTTTTAATTTTACACCGTGAAGACCTACGTATAATTTAACTAATTGATTTTGAATGATTTGTTTGCGTCATTGTTTGTTACTTACATGGACATAATATATGTGGGCAGAAGACACTGTTTCTCATTTTCACCTTTGTCTTGAAGGCCTTTGTTAGCCATAAATAATCACACATTTCCTGATATGAAATCATCAAGGGATGGAAGTTTCAAAGTAATGGTGAGCGTTTATAAATAGAATTTACCCCAAGTAGTAATAATCATTATACTCGTATTTGTATAATCTAGCTAACCGGATTTTATCGCCATGGTGATGGAACTAAAGGAGGGTCAGAATAACCATAGGACAGAGAAAAAAAAGATTAATGTCGGCTCGTGCCTTAAGGGGGTATTTATTACCAGAGAATAGCGGATATTAGTCCTTTTTAAATCAAATTCTAGACGAATTGACACTTTTTTACAAAAAAAAAAACATAAATTGATTTTGAAAGATTGTTATTTTATCTGGTACACGCAGTTTTAAATTTTTGAAAAACTAGGTGTATTTTTAAGACACTAAGGTTATACCGTTGGTCGTTGGCAGATTTGTTCAATTTTCAAACGATAGATTCTATTAAACAACACAAATTTCAAATCATTTAATCACAAAACAAAATAAATCAATACATAATCTAGTCAACACAGTTTTAATTTTTTTAATTTTAGTTAAATTAAAATCTTTAAAAAATAAATACGAGAACGTGTTTTGGGACAAAAATACCTCATTTTTCTATTTATTTAAGGTCTTACAAACTAAAATATATCCATTTTTTACACACTTACTTTGTTTAGACATTATTGAAAAATCATAATTACTTATGAGCAAAAAATACTTATAAGAAGTACACGATATTTAATAATTTATCATCACGCGTTTTCAGCATTTTTATTGATTACTTGAATGTAGGTATATATTGAAGCATGTTTTTAATGAAATAAAAAGATATTAAAGTGTTAATTTCCAAAATTTGATACGGGGAATAATCGATCTTTCTCATTGGAACCTCCCTGTACAGTTGCAAGCATTTTTATTTTTTTATTCTCAGCCGCTGGTCAATCACTCTTAAGCAAAGTTTTTTTTTACTACCCAAAAACCTGGCGTACCCCGGACTTAACGCAGGGTTCTTCGAACTCAGTGTAGTCAGAAATTTTTCTTTTATTTTGAACTTCATGTGGGAAAAGGCGTTGGGGATGATTTTCAAAATCTCGTAAAGACATTGACCTTCCTCTTGTAGTCAAAGTCAAAGCCATGTGGGCATAATTTTATCAATCTTGAAATAAAACTGCAGCTTTTAATTATCAAAGCTAGACAAGAGACACTCTTTGTATAATAAATCGATAAACTTGCTGAAGTCCCGGGCGTCATTTAATTTACTTTACTTTTAAAATACGGTTACCTTCTTCTGCATTATTAATAAATATCGGAATAAAGCCTAAGATACTAGTTGCGTGAATATTATAAAACCCTCGGAAAATAGGTCTATTCATTTATTAAGAAAAAATATTTTTTACTTCTTCACCATATTGTAAGTACATAAAGAAAGTATATTTTTCAATGAAAACGAAACCCAATAATATTCAGAATATTTAAAAAAAGATCATATTACGATCTATCTAGACCCGAACTCGGGCCTTTAATCTATCCATGAGGTTAATTTTCCCAGAACAAATCGATAGTCCCCAACAAAATATGTTGTTATTAACTAATATATAGAGTAGTTATATATATGGGTAGAGCAACTTACACCCTATATTATTATTTTTATAAGCGAAAAATCACGTAGGGTAAATGAGAGGCCTTGATAGTTCGGAAAGTAGTTGAAATGAAATAATGGAAAACAATAGTTTGTTGAGAGTTGGTTTTATCTGAATTAATTACGCAGATAAGTTTTATTTTACGGCAGACATACATTTTTCAAATGTTCATTTTAGTTATTTTTATAATCGAATCAAAGTTCTCGTCGCAGTCAAATAAGTTAAGGAACCTCTCATAGAATGCTCAAACTTCTTAGACAGTTAAAATTTAATTTTGAATACATTGCTCTCGCCTTGAAAGTGAGAAGTTAACTGGGTTTAAGCTAGAGTTAATTCATTGAAGGCAGCGAGGGGGTTAATTATGCAGAAAAACTTTCTTGTTTTCTGAAATTGGTCTTTACATTTTTCTACATAGCTGCATGTAAATTTGCATATTTGTTTAATTTTTTTTTATTGAAAATTTTTTGATACAATGGTACATAAAATAATAAAAGGTATATAACATACTTAAATATAATATTGTATGAACAAAAAATATCCCACAAAGAGTGGGTATAATATTGAATTTATTATAATTTTATGGTTAATAGGAGATTTAAGAATAAAATATAATTTTAGGTATAAAAAAGTAACTGTATAAATGGACACAACCGCTTGGACACATAAGCTTGTTTTCACGATAATTTAACGTAGGTAGACGTAGGAATGACGTATGGCCCGTACCTGAGTTATTAAAACATAAATAACAGTCTTTGTTGTTATTATTGCATTTGTAAAATTTAATGAAGAATTAATAATAAGATTTATTTAGAGGGTTTTATCGTGTTGCGCTACCTCCTTCTTTATCCAATGTTTCCGAAAGCGTTACAGTGTAGCTAATAACATAATTTATGAACTATTTGTTGTGTTGTGTGTAAGGTAGGTTAGTGGATGTGAAACTTTGGTTGGGTAATGTTGTATGTTTCGTGAACACCTCACTAGGAGAACCTGTGCTGAGGTGTTTACGTGGTTATGTTTAAGTGTGACAAGTATTTATGTGTTGTAGTAGAAAGTTTCTTCTTTATTTATTTTTTAAATTAGTCATATATAATCGAAGATTGAGTAAAGTGTGTGCTTATGTAGGTAGGTACGTAAATAATGTCAACGGTCCCAAAGAACAATATCGGATCTGATAAAAATCGTATTTTTGGCTTATTTTAAGTTCCCTTTGACGATTTAGATGTCTGTATTTTATTTTATTTATAACCACTATGTGATTCGTCATTTCAAATAAATTTGTTTGATTCAAATTTAATGTGAAGTGTTGGTGTAAATAATAAAATTATCTGTTGAACAATGCAAATAATATCCGTTCTTGTTTTGAACTATAATTGAAGCGAGCAACGTTATCAAAAGGTTATCGCTGTTATTTCTTGGCTTTGCTCTTATTTACAGTGATATACGAGAAGGTGATAAATCTAATTGCCAGGTTTCACAGACAGTGTTGCCAACTCAGCTCTCTGAGAGCTTTAGATTTAGCTCCAAATGAGACTATCAGCTCAAAAAAAAGGGTTTAACAGTTAAAAGAACCTTGAAAGTTCGAAGGGACAAAAGACAATTGGGAGGTATTTTGACCTCTCGCCTTGTACCGCAGCGAGAGGGATGGGTTAATACGTCCATCACTCCTGGACGCATTGACTTGACTATCAGACCCACCCCTCGTACTTGTGCCCTTCCTAGAACGCTCTCTCCTTCCTTTTCCTAAAAATGACATAGGCCCTCAAGAAAAAAATCCCTTCTTTGTGGAGTTATTATAAAAAAATTAAAATAAGAAAGAAATAATTACTTTGAGCACATGGACATTTCCACAACAACTACTATCGTAATATGAAGCGGCGTCTCCTCCGACGAAAATGTGTATACACTTTGTGAATAGTTAGGTCGGGGCCACAATGTTTTTGCTTTCCGTGGCCCATGGAAAACAACAAACGCTGTGGCGCTGCACCATGTTTATGGTAATGATTGAGATATTATTTGTGAAATTGGTCGCAAGAGACCGACCTTCAGTTCAACACTTTAAATAAAGACATTTTTATAAAATGTCTTTATAAAATGTATTGGTAAAAAATGAGTGTGGCAGGCAGGATAAAAAGTTATAGAAATGAGTGTGGCAGGCAGGATAAAAAGTTATAGAAATGAGCGTGGCAGGCAGGATAAAAAGTTATAGAAATGAGTGTGGCAGGCAGGATAAAAAGTTATAGAAATGAGCGTGGCAGGCAGGATAAAAAGTTATAGAAATGAGTGTGGCAAGCAGGATAAAAAGTTATAGAAACGAGTGTGGCAGGCAGGATAAAAAGTTATAGAAACGAGTGTGGCAGACAGGATAAAAAGTTATAGAAATGAGTGTGGCAGGCAGGATAAAAAGTTATAGAAATGAGTGAGGCAGGCAGGATAAAAACTTATAGAAATGAGTGTAGTAGGCAGGATAAAAAGTTATAGAAATGAGTGTAGTAGGCAGGATAAAAAGTTATCAACGGAATAAAAATATTTATATTAATATTTTCTAACAAGCAAGCATTGTTGAACGCTCGAATTTCACCGTTTTCTGAAGGTCTATTTTTGTTTTTTATTTTCGCGTCCCACAAAGAGCGACGCAAATCGCGATCGGCGTCATGCCTCGCACATAGAGCGGTCAACGCCAGAAATCAGCGTCAATCGCGGTCCGGCGTTTAAATACGCGCTGGAGATAGAATCGTCACCAGCCCGGCTAGTTCAGTCGGTAGAGCATGAGACTCTTAATCTCAGGGTCGTGGGTTCGAGCCCCACGTTGGGCGAATATTTTTTATTAGGAGAAATATTATCATTTCTGAAAGCCGTTTGGTTTTAAAACGATGTCACTTAAAAATACTGGTCCTTATCCTTCACGTAGTATAGTATAATAGTATTATTATCATTGATCAATATCAGAATTGTGAGCATTCAAAATGTGTTTTTCACTTCATTATTTTTCTCTGCTTTCCCACGTGCAGACACTGATTATGTTTTATTATTTTTAAAATGAGTAACTTTCATATTTTTTAAAGAAAACCAAACTTTAGGTTTTAAATAATTTATTTATTCCTGCAAATTACTTATTAACGCTGCGAACAAAACGGCTCTAATTGTGCGAATATTTTTTTTTGTATGTGGCCTCTCAAAATGTAGTGATTTTTTTTACATTGGCTCCACACAGGAGGTCCTGAAGAAAATAATTCCCCTCAAGTATAAGTGTTATCTTCGGCGAAACTGTGTGGAGGGTTTTTCAGAGAAGGAAGAATAGGAAGTTCTGGGGAGGAAAACGATATGACCTATGGGTAGGAATCTGGGGGTCAGTGTGTTCTGAAGTGACTGACGTATAAATTCATCCTTCCCACTGCAGTGCAAGCCGATATTCCGAGAGAGTCGTGCTGAAGAAGCCAAAACGTTTCCCTCAACCAAGCTCTCCCGATTCGGACCGCCCCGATGTTGGTGGGCAGACGCATCCGCCGCCAAGACCCGGACAAACCTAACCACATGAATTCGGGCACCCCTGTTAAGACACCAAACGTAGCAAACCACTTGGCAGAGGTGTTGGTTATCCAATAAATGGTTCCCGGGGCGGCGGGACCCAAAATCCAAAATTAAATTGAAAGGTACATAAAATAAAATCACATATAATTTCAAAATGTTTCAGAATGTTATCTATGTAGAAATCACGTAACACTAACGAGTTTGGCATACCATAAATATTGTCAGATGTAATATGAGTAATTGTCGAGGAATTTCGTAAAATGCAATGATAAACAACGCCACGTGTCCAATTTTGGGGAAACGTGATATGCCCGATAATGTTATTTTGCACCTGGATAATTATAGGTAGGCGTGTACTATTTTTAAACACCTACGCATTTTATTCAATCCTTAAATTAACGCCGTTCTTCCACGTAGCTACTCACAAGCGATGCTACCGCTACCTGTCAAACAATTTTGTTAGTGTAGCGCCTAGCGGAGATTTCAAACACTAATAATAGTATTGAAAATACAGACGTGCGGCGATCGCGTCGCTTGCACGTAGCTCCATGGAATAACGGCGTAAGACTTAAAGACACTTGAATTCAGTCCCGAAGATAATAAAAATACATATTTGGTTTAATAAAATTAGTTTTAAGTCGTGAACCTTCTCGTGTTTCTTTACCTGTACATTTTATTACCGGCGATGGACTTTGAACGTTCATTTAGTTTCTGTTTGACTATAGTTTACCAACCTTGCTAATATCCTCAATAGTTTTCTGTGATCGCTCAACAAACAGGTCATAATTTCGACGTTCTAAATTGGTTCTCGAAAATTCCTCTGGGAAAACCAAGAACGATATTATTCCTGACCCACATGTAGACAAACGTTTTAGCCGCTTTTAGACCATGCCCCTTTGATATGTTTGTATTACTAATAAGTTATTTAGAGGATGGTGTATCACCAATGGTAGTTATTTTCCTTTTATTTATTTAATGGTTTTTTTTTTTTTTTTGTAGTGATTACCTCACAAGAGTCCCAACTGCTCCCGTCTGGAGCCAGTAAGACTATGGCACCCCCAATTGGGGTATGTTGTGAGGCTAAAGGTAAGCGGGGAAGGGAAGGAGATGGGGGAGAGGGAGGTGGGGAAGTACCTGGCTATTCAGATCTAGTCACTAAACACGGCTAAGGCTATTTCAAGCAACTTTTCAATTCTGAATGGTGGTCTTACACCAGGGCGATACTTAGAGTATCTTCCACTCTGGAACGTGCCGCAAATATACTATATATTGTTTTAAATAATTATTTGTGAAATAACACAAATTAATTAAATAAAATTTATTTGCGCACGCCGGGTTCGAACCCGCGACCTTCGGAATGGCAATCCAACGCTCTACCGCTGGACTACGCCGGCCGTCAATATATATCATGTGTATTGTAATAGGATCTGTCAATCTGTAATACACATTAAAAAAGTTTAATAACGGATCATTTAAAAATATTTTTTGATTATTTATAATATTTTAACTCATATTAACGCTCTTTCTCAGATTTATAGTTGGTCCAAATGAATACCATAAAGATTAGAAGTGAGATTCGTCTCCAATAAATGATTGGCAAACTCCTAGAAACTCCCTTCCCACTATATCGTATCCATTGACACCTTTAAGTCTATGGTTTAATTCATGGGAATAAATGGAGAAAACGAATGTATGAATACCAAGAAGAGTAGAATTCATCCAGAAAAAATATTGTCTGGGCTGCTTTTTAGCCATTGAAACAGTTTTGTGGAATAATGTTGTATTTTGATTTCAAGACAAAATCTCGATTGTAAATAGTTTCATTTATTCATTTGGTTTTTTGCTTTTTAAACTCAAATGCATCAATGACATATTTAAATTGATGTTAGAAGAGCATTGTGCTTTCTTGAGAGTCGAAAAAGTAAAAAAAAAACATTTTGTGGAATAATGTTGTATGTGACATGTTCGTATACAAAATTAAAATTATTGTAATAAATTCTAATTTTATAGCCTTTTTTCACAGCTTTTCCTTTAAAAGTCTAAAGAATTGTATGCTTATGGTATTTTAAATATAAAATGTTATCAAACATAACCGATTTCGTTTTTTTTTTCCGTTTTTCTCGGAACAAAAATATTGTTGGATACAACATTATTCGGGGCAAAGGCTCAATTAGTTTTAAGTAAACCCTGATGAAGTCAAAAGCATTGCTTACGAAACATGTTGATTTTTAAACAATAAACGTGGATCTATTAATTTTGAATTAAAATGGTGCCACAAAATAAATTTGCTGTGTTTGAAGAAAGGACAGTGATATTATTATATTAAATCATCTGACAGTTTTAAGAATAAGTACATTTTTTTTCATTAGCTCCATTTTATAATACGATCGTGAATGCAAACGTTTTTTTGGTTCCAAGGATGCAAATCATAACTAAAAATGTATTTTTTTTATTATATTATATATATATATTATTAAGTGGGATGTGGAAAGTCAGGTGGGTGCAGTGACTCACCGAGTACGAAGGCCAGCACCATGCGCGCTACATGCCTGCGCGCGCGGACTTGCGCGCCGGACTGCGCGCCAGTCACCGCGCCGGGCAGCTCGCGCGCACTTTCCTGCAGGCGACGGGCCATCAGGATATAGAAGCAAGCGATCACGGAGAGAGGCAGCAAGAAATATATCAGGGCCTTGGCGATCACGTTACATCTGAAAAACAAAGAAATGGTTAAGGTTATAATAAAAAGTTTTTATAATCTACTCTTTCATAGATGGCGTGAGTATAATTATTTTAGAGTAAAACGCTTTTTACAAGTTACGCATGGAAATATTAAAGTGAATGTCAAAAGAATTCATATTCTACGCTTTCGTAGACTTTTCACAAGTTATGCTTTGAAATATTAAGAAAATCTTATTGTTCACGGAAGTACACAAGCAATATGAGTATTAACAAATAGTTTTGTCAATTAAAAAACTCTCATCTTTCAAGAGAGGCTAGCAAATACAATACTGGATTGAATCACAGATGAAATAAAGTATTTGTTAGCCTTTCTTGAAAGATTTGAGTACCTATGTATACTGACAAAACTATTTATTCATATGCATATTGCGTATAAGGGCGCAAACAATTAATTAATCATTGAAGAAGAAGATAACAATAATAATCTAATTTTTTAAAATATGAAAATAAACAAGACACAGAAAAATAATAAAAGATAACGGTCGGAACTGGGACTCGAACCCAGAACCTTACGTCTTACCGGGACACACACCTCTACCAATTGGGCTACTGCGATCTTATATGAGACTGTCGTAACAGTTGCGACCGTTATCTTTTATTATTTTTCTGTGTCTTGTTTATTTTCATATTTTAAAAAATTAGATTATTATTGTTATCTTCTTCTTCAATGGTATATTACATTGATGGGAATAACCTTCAAAAGTTAAAGAGAGTTTTTCTAATAAAAATATGAATTAATTCATCGTAATATTTTAAGGCATAACATGTAAAAACCGTTTTTTCGTAAAATAATTAAACTCGCACCTTCTGTGAAAGAGAACATAATGAATTCGTTATAACTTATAACCTTAAGGGTATAAATCCAAAGTACCTATTCACAATCTACTCTTTCATAAATGGAGCTAATTTTATTGCTTTAGGAAAAAAAACTCTTCTTTTCAAAATATGCTTTAAAGTTTGTTTGCGTCTGTACATAAGCAATATGAACATGGATAAATTATTTTTCCGTATAAAAATTCAATTGTTTCGAGAAAGACATTCAAACAATATTGCTACTGACACATTTGCTTGCATTTCCCGTTCCATCCGAGAACAATGAGCACCAATGAGCATGCTCATTAGGGCGTGACACACAGGATATTAGGAAGCATTTAGGTACTCATTCCTAGAAATAGAGCATGCTACTAATGAGCATGTCTGTCAGATAGGATTGAATCACCGATACAATATTGTATTTGTATGCTTTTCGTGAAAGAATTAAATGTGTACATTGTACACTGTTATATTCATTATAGTGTTTTATTTTTGGGGTATATCCCGTGTTGCGCTACCTCCTTCTTTAGCCAACGTTTCGGACAGCGTTACAGTGTCTACCATCAAGGCAAACACTCTACCACCATCGATTACACATGTCCGAGACGTCGGCTTGAGAAAAAGGTAGCGCAACACGGCATAAAACCCCAAAAATAAATCACTATAATACTTTTGGCCTGGGAATACAAAATCATACCCAAATAATCTTCATATCTTGCAAAAAATGTATTTCCCAAAATAATTATATTAACGACATCTATGAGCGAACGGTTTATGAATAACTTTAAATTTTAGTTTTAGCAATGTACGATAGTCCAAGAATAAGCCTGCATGTGTTGCTGGTGTAAAACATTTTTTACCATTTATTAAATATCAATAAAATAATTGAATTAAACGACCTGCTAACTTTTTTTGTATCTGCCAAATCCTTAATAATGTTTGTTTCACAAAAAAATCAAATAAAATCCATGCTCTAAAAAGGCACACGGGTATTTTTATATACGAGTATTTATTTTGGTTACCACGTTCAATAAACTTCTCATTTATTTAATTTTTAAGTTGGCTCGCTTTCATCGGTATTTAGACTTGAATAGAAAGGAAAATAATTTTTCTTTTTGGGTTTGTTTTGATGGGTGTAGGTATAAATCCTGGTTCCGAAGAAAATGTTGTCTGTGGGAATGTTTGGAAGATTTTCTCTCTGAGACTCGCTACCAAAGTCTGCAATCGAGAAGAGTAGGACCCTTGCAGTAACAGCGTATAATTTTTCATATATTATTATATTTATAACGCATTATTTGATATATGTACCTAATGTACCTAACCGAAGTCCAGAATAAAGGGCTTATTTAATTATTATTATTATTATTATTATTTGATATATAGTTTATACCTCCTGGGGTGCTAGCATGGTCGATCGATATGAAGTTACCGACCGATTATCGGTAACTTCTCATCGTTCCCTAGGACAACTGCAGATCGCTAACGTACAAACGACAGTTGATATCGAATATATTAAGTCATTGTGAACTGTCACCTATTCGTTTGCGACGAAGCATGTCGTACAAGTCCATACATTTCCTGCGTCGTCTGCACGCGCTACAAATTCTGACTCCCAGCTTACGCCGACCTTATAAGTTGTTGTATTTAACTAATGCCAGGGGCGGCACTAAGATCTGCCACGCATATCTACCACATGTCAGAATAGACGTGTTGGCTCAGCACAGCATTAAATGGGATATGGTGGTGCTAAAAGCACCTGTCTTGACATCATCAACATAAACCATTAACAGGTTTCAAGATGTATCTTAAATCAACGTAAATTTCAGTTTAGTTAAATTTTATATTAAATTAACACATTGTTTTTAAATACATCTATCTGAATTTCACTTTTGTTTTCTTGAATGTATTTTTTATTTTATTTTTATTTATTTATCTTACAAAAGTTAGATGTAAATTTATACTGGTTTTACAAAAGAAAGAAGAGTTTACATTTCACATAATTAATACAGTCACGTGTTTCACATATTATGTACAGTTAATACAGTACATCGCAATCACGAGTCTTTAACTCAAATATATATAAACATCTATGTATTCAGTAAGAAGAAAAACAAGTATAATTATTATTAGTGTGACTTATTAATGTAGTAATGAAATGGAATCTTGGGAGTGGAAATTAACCCACAATCTGACATCCGATCGAGCTGAAACTCGGCAAATAGGCTCGTTGTGTAATGACAATGACATTATCGTGGCAATCACATGCACTCACGCAGACATATAGCATTTCTCTGTAATTCGATGACATTACAGCACTTAATGTACAAAATAAATGTCGGTCGGTGTCTAATCGGGATTTGGCAAGGTTGGTATATCAGTTGTTTACGATCACTGGGTAATCCAATCCTCAGTTTTAAAAGACATTTAAAAATAGAAGTTTTACAGTAAAAAAACCTGATTCTTTTTTGTTGTTGTGTTCGTGTATATTTTTTTCAAGCATAAAAATGAAAATTTAAACTTCGACTCGACACTCAACAAAGCAGATAAAATAATTGCTTGTTATAAAGTTTCTTTTATTTATCGAATATTGTGTATCCAATATTGATAATGCTTTTAATTATATAATTAAGGCGTTGATGATCGCGCAAGTAAGTACTAGTTGTGCAGCTAAAATCAAAGCAGTATAATATTACAGGAGAAATCAATTCTAAGAACAAAGTCACCAGGATAATCTCCTAGCTGGCGAACTATCCACGACCACAGACATATTATTGGGGTCAAGGTTATTACTATGGACTTATGAAGGCGGATTATTTTCCCGTGGTACGAGGATTTAATTAGGAAAATGACTAGTCCTGGAAATCGTAATCCTTGAATTGTTCAAATAGATAGATAGAGGATGGGATATTTTGGTAGAAGAGCTCATTGGTGGTGGAAGTTGAGAGATATAATAATATTGAGGATAGAGTTTTGGTTCTACGTTTAGAGGTAGAATATAAACCCACGAACTTGCAAATAATTCAATTGATTAATTATAAGAAAAACGTAAGTTCTTCAAATTTTGCAAATTCACTTTGTGGCACCATTTTATTAATGAAAAATTAAAACACTTTGTTTTTACCACGATAATCTTTATTTTAACATATCGACATGTTTCGAGAACGATGTTCTCTTCCTCAGGACATAAAATGTACTAAAACTAATTAAAAAATTAATTAATTTTACATACTTACGTTAGTGGTTTTCAATTAGATCATTTAGAAATTTTAGAAATAAGGAAAAATGTCAATAGAAATTTAAATATGATTAATAATCAAATCAATTTTGTGAATAACCCTATTTTAAACATATTTCCATTGTAATTTTTTGTCTTTGATCTTCTAAGCACCTCCCCTCACCACCTCCCTCTCCCCACTACTTCAATTTCTACCCACGCATAGCTTTGTATGCTTAATTAGTTAGTTTTAGTACACTTTATGTCCTGAGGAAGAGAACATCGTTCTCGAAACATGTCGATGTGTTAAAATAAAGATTATCGTGGTAAAAACAAAGTGTTTTAATTTGTCATTAAAAAAATGTAAGTCATTCCAGACTGGAAGATACTCATCACTCAAGCAATTGCTACGAAATAATATGTCATTAGATCCTGACATATTATTTCGTGCCACCACTAGACTAAGCTTATGCTTAATAATGCATAATGGCAGTGAAACGTAGTCCAGAGACTATTACTTTTGATTTTATGGATGCAATAATTTAACACACACAATATCCAAAAATACCAAGAGCTCTAAAAGATCGGCAACATGAAGATGGACTCACGGAACTAAAATTAATATCATTAAAATAAAAAAGGGGCGACTTGGTTGAGATTTTCAAAATGTTGTCTGGACATTATGGTCCGATCTTTACCACCAACAAATAAGTTAATTTCCATGGACATTAAAAAAAAATTAACAAAGTTCCTTTTGCATCAAAACCTCGAAAACTTTTCCTTGCAAATAGTGTAGTGGAAGCATTTAACAAACTAGTACTAACTAACAAATTCTATCAATGCTACTAAAATAAACCAATTCAATACTCTATTCGGATCTTATTTGGAGAGGTGAACCATGAACAACATGTGTTTGTTTGTTTTGTTTATTTATTGAATCTATATCATAAGGTTTCCTTTTTTTTTTGGCCTTGCCTGTCTCACTAGGAACTCCTGTGTCGAGACAGACTAGTTTACAAATATTTTCTAATTATAATATAAAGTACATTTTTCAATAAAGCAAATATATTTGACAAAATTTTCAGGTTGGTAGGTAGTGGTAACAATAATGAGATATACGATTATATTTGGGTGAGGTGACTAATTATTACACGACCTTTTTCGATGATCCATTGTTTGATCAGGATTTTGTATTTTTTAATATTATTCGATTGTCTTGTTTTGTCAGGTAGGTTATTGTATATTTTAGACGCAATATATTTGAAATTTCTTTGACCAAATGTTGTGTTTGTTTTAGGTATTTGTATGAGTTATTTGGTTGTGTGCCGCATGTTTACAATATTTTGGGTATTTTTATAAAATGTATGTGTTTTATTTTTAAACAGATGAGTTAAGATAGTTTTTGTGTAAATTTGTCGAATATCTAATACATGGAATTTGTTGAATATATCTACAGTACTTGTTATTATGGGAACTTTAAGAATAACTTTCATTGAACAGGTTAGAGGCTTTTGAAGTGTAGCTTCAGAGGAGAATGTTCAAAGCCCCATGGACCGATATGATCACCAACACAGCAATTCGGGTTGGAGCAGGCAGAGAACTGCTTACAATGGTAAAAGTCAGGAAAATTTCATATCTGGATCACATACTTCGAGGGGAGAAATATAACTTACACCAATTAATATTTAAAGGTAAGCCAGAGGGTCGCCGAGTGCCTTAGGAGACAAATGTCTTGGCTGCAACATGTACGAGAGTGGACCGGAATTAGAAGTGTGTAGGAGCTATTCCGGGCAGCGCAAGATAGAGATATATTCACCAGAGTGATCGCCAACGTCGGGGGGGACCTGATACCTAAAGAGAAGAAATTTAAAACGAGTCAGTAACTGTTAAACTTATTGTGAGATCAAATATTAGTGTAATGAGCAGAATTCTGCCCTCTGCAGCTGATAATAAAAAATATCATAAGCAGAGGAGGCCAACAGATGGAGCCATTTAAAAATAACCAATTTTGAACACAGGAAACAAAGTTAGTCCTAATTGCCTCGATATTAGTTTCCAGAAAATTTTATATTTTGCCGGCGATATACGAGAATTTATTGCTGCTTTTAAAACGTAGTTTCTAGCTCACAAAAGCTTAATAATATAAATAATACGAATTTAAATCAGTTCGTATATATTCTCGCTTGATAGTCATTTTCAAACAGATTCGCTGTTTTAGAAAGTATCCCAAAACAGAATTCTGTTTTTGAAACTGATTTATTTATTATTTACTAGCTGACCCGGCAAACTTCGTACCGCCGCAGAATCAATAAATGTTGTGTTTAATTTATTAGCTGTTCGAATTGATTCAAATTATGTCGACCAACGCACATTATTTGAAAAGCCGTTCCATACAAAATATATGAAAAAAATTATTTTCTTCATAATTAATTTTCCCGTATTTTTTTCTGATGTTTTAATAGTTATTCTGTTAATCGGGACGGAGACAAATCCAACAAATCAAAGATCATAAAAATCGGTCCAGCCGTTCTTTAGTTATAAATGGTGTAACTAACCCGACTTTGTTTTATATATTAAGATTAACGCCGTAGTTTCACATTAAATTAGTTTTACATTAAAATTTTACAATAAATTACAGTATTTAAGTAGAGCATGATAAATATATTGTATTAATAAATAATAACAAACTATTAAATTTTATTTTTAACTGAATAAGTAAATAAATTATATATAGGTTAAATAATAAAAAATAAAATAAAAAACCTCAAAGTGTAATGTTTTCATGAACGAAAACAATATTAACGAAACTCGATCGAAAATCTGAAACAGAAAAAGATGTTACCGTATCTTTTTCTGATTTTTCTGTTTTAGATTTTCGATTGAGTTTCTCAAACATTGTATTCATTAATTAAAATAATACAATTTAGATGATAAGATTTGGCATAAAAGTGAACTTAAACAGCATGTCAGAGAACATTTACAAGTCTAAAATAAAACCATCATTTCACCCTTTAAAACTGTTTGATGTAATAATTCCCATAGCGTGACTTGATAAGAATAATCATATTTTAAACACGTAAAATCGCCTGTGAAATACCCGTTAGCGGCAGTGTTTTTTTACGTTTTGAGGTTGGCGAAAGCAATCAGTAGAAAAATACAATCATGTGATGCGCCATCATTATAATTACACTTAACAAAAAATTACGATAAAAACCTTTGTATTATTGTAGAAAGCAATCACTTTGTGCTTTGAAATATTTAATAAAAATAAAAAAACTTGTTTGTTTAAAACCACGATTTTTATTAATTTATTTAAATAAAATACTTAAACAAATAGCAACTAATCAATTCTTATTAAAATCACTGATAAATAACCTTGATTATCAATGGCGGCGGATTTTATTCGTCAATAATTTTTCTTCCTTAAGTGTAAAAAACCTTCCTTCTGAAGACCGACGGCCTTTTATACAAAAAATAATAATTTAGGTAAATTTCGAAGTAATTCTAAAAATTCAAACCGAGTCATTCGGGAGTGTATAAACTGGACTGTAATATTTGTTCAGCCTTTTATATCGGCAAAACAACGTGTAATGGCAATAGTACGATAAAAGAACACCTTTGCTGTCTAAATAACAACGGTTTTTCAGAATTCGCTAATCACCTGAATGATAAGGATCACACTTTCTGTCACAGCACCGGTGCTAAAATCCTCCACAAAAGTGGACATGGTAACCGTTTAAATAATTTGGAATCATTAGATATTAAAAAAGCAGTAAAAACCAATTACTGTCCTGTACTTAATAATCAATTAGATGTATCTAGTAGCCCGATATTAGGTCTGTTTCCATTAAATTATTTATAATTTTCTTTTATCACTTTCGATAACCTCTATAACTATCTATTGGTTTTTTCCCAATTCATTTGTATTAATGTAAATGTATCCTCACTGGTTGTAATAGTTGTATCGTATTGTCTCCCTCTATATTTACCTGTACAGTTGCAAACATTTTTAAACTTTTATTCTCAGCCACTGGTCAATCAGTAATCATTAAATGTATGTAAATGGGTTAGTAGTAGTGTTTAATGAACATCGCACTAGGAGAACCTGTGGTGAGGCGTTTGCATGCTTTAGATTAAGTGTTATACTTGTTGGGTGTTGTAATGTCCTATTCAATATTTTATTTTATGTTTCATATTTATCATTTCCAATTTAACTTCATTTTTTCGAACTTCGATGTGTAGACTCCTTTACATTAAAATTCGCGTCTGTGTGTCACTTTTCATTTAGCTTTCTATGCTATCTTTGTTTATGCTACGTTTTGTTTATGATATTTATGACAAGTCACTGTGATATTATTGTTAGATTAACGCTTTACCTTTAACAAATTACCTTTTTATTCCACATTGAGGAGCCTAAGGGCTCGGATTCAAATCTATTATATCATAGTTGCTATTCATTGGAACAATTTACAAGCAATAAACTCAATCAGTGCTAAACACAAGTGTTTTTTCCTAAGTGCATAATTTCACACCTCCATCATAATATCTTCTATGCGCTTCCCCTGATTGCGGATAAAACGAAGGAAGTCAAGAAAGCCGCTAGCCTTACAACCTATAGCAGATTTCCCGGAGACCAGAGCCAGGGACCGTCCAATACTGTCGTCATAAGTAAAAACACAGTATCCTCCATGATAGTGTCAAGAAGGGCACTGTGGTTCTTCCCATTGAGCCAGTATCGTATACGGAAAATTTTATATTAGTAGCAATTAAAGTTAGATAAATAAGTATCTTGTATGGCAGGTACGAATATTTTCATACGGACCACACACCACTGGTATAAATTATATTTTGGTAATATTTTCTGTCCAGAAACAAATTTTTGTTTTTTTTTTTTTTTTTTTGTTTCGGTTTGCATCATATTTTACATGTTGGTTAGGTTATATAATGTTTTGAGTAAAGCGAATACATTGTTTTTTGATCAAGGTTGTGATATGATTTTTGTGAATAATTGTAGATATATTTGTATATTCATTGTTTTAAGTTTAATTTGTAGAGCTCCATTAATTTTTTTTTTAAATTTGTTCAATAATATTATTATTTGATTTATAAAAACAGTTTGTTTTTAAACAAGTTCTGCTTTGTAATTATTATTACGCGTGAAAAGAGATCGGGAGTAATGAACGCTCGATTCATCCCTCCCAATGCAATGGGTCCAGAAAGTCCCACTGGAGAGATCAGAAGGTCACCCCTAACCTGTATCTGTCAATCCGGCCTGCCACACAGTAGGAGCATGCGCCACCAAGACCCATACAAACCTCACCCCTGCTAAGTCACCAACAGTAGCGGACCTCATGGGGTGATCTTTGGCATGGACCTCCCAAATTGAAAAAAACTTAACTTTTGTACCTCTTACAATGTAATTGCGATATTAATTATAAACGGTTATTTAGTATTATGGAAATTTTAAATATATATGTAGGAATTGCGCGACTGTTTGTATTTTTAGCGAGGTAATCATTTCTGTTTATTCCCCACGCTGGAAGTACTACCTGTGCAGATCTATGTGGGCAAAAGGCAGCTCGCCATTCTGACTTTGACAACCTAAACGCTCGGCAGCTAAATTTTGAAATCCTTCTGTAATTTTGTAGCGGAACTTTGTGATAGTTTTTAATAAAGTTTATGATTTAAATAAATAACTAACAGTTCTCAAAGTGTGTATTCTTTATATTTTTTGCAACCCTTTTATATAGGAATGGTTTAGGTAAGTGACCAAATACCCTATGCATATCCATCGGATTTGATTGGAAGAAATCCTTAGAAAGAGAATATAAGATATTTGTATGAACAATTTCAATCAATTTGATTGGCGTTACTTCAAATCAAAATGAATCGATTCATGATGAACGTATTATCTCCACGTACAATTGAATGAATCGTATCAGGTTATCGAATTTCATGCCACAACTGACAACAATCGATTTTCAGACGAACCAGCCAAACCAAACTAATTAGTAAAGCTTTCCCTACTCAGCAAACATGGGTGCTTAGCAACTAGCAACCACATAAGGGGCATTATATTATTGGCTTTTCTCCCGTACCTATCAGAAAAGTAAAATATTCAAAATATGTGTTTAAGGAGAACTTCTCGCCAAAATTTGGATATTAGGCCAAAATACCCAACCACATAAAAATAATTCTAAAGCTGCAGCAAATATTTAGTATGGATATGTGAAAAATTAATATGTTTATGTTTTTAATTATAAACATATGCCATACTCTTATAGTCAGTTTTGGCATTTTTTTGTGAGTTGATTATCATATATTATATAATAAAAAATAAAATAAAAATAAAAACGTCGTAAAAAAAAGCGTTTTCTTGGGTAGAATTTTAAATTAAAAGGCGACACATTTGTGTTCCAGCTTAAATCGGTCAATTGTAATTAAAATATACGCCCATCAAAATGCTTTTTGAAATCAATTGTGGCATGAAATTTGATAACCTGATATGATTGATTTATTTGCACATTATAATGTATTCATCACGAATCGATTGTGGGTGTGCACGTATTTACACATCTATGCATGTGTGTACATGCTTTAATATATTATCATTTAATTTTTAATTTATTTTGTGATCTCAGTAGCCTTTTACTACTAATATATTTAGTTGCTTTATTGCTTTGAGGTCCTATTACTTGAATGTGAATCCGACATTCACAGTCAAGTATACTATTCATTTAGTATTAAGTTCTACAAATAACAGCTTGTAACCTAATGTGAACTAAACCAGACAATTTTATGGTCCTAAAACGGGAAATCTTCCCAGTCGGAGAGTCAAAGCTTTCTTTTAATGTGTTTTTTTGATCAAATAAATAAATAAAATTTACATAAAACTAGATAAAAGAATTATGTAAATGTACTTACTTAATTCTTGTAATGTAAATGTTTTTTTTTAACTTTATTTATTTCTATTTCTTTGTACATATAATATATAATAACAAATAGTATAAACAAGAAATGAAAACCCACTAAGGCACTGCCTGAGTGTGGGTAATATAAAAACAAATACTATATTTCCAAGTACCTAAAGTATAAAATGGACTTATAAAACTTATAAAATATAAAAAAGTTAGTATTACATAAGTAGAATAAGTGAAAAAGATTTTTTGTTTTTTTGTTTTTAGTTCATTATTAATTATCAGTTTATTCAATGGAATCCTTTTAAACGTCTTTTCTCTTTTCTATTTTCTACTTTCTTTCATAATTTTTCCAATTTCCATCATGTTTATATGTTGAATCTATATGTTTATGTTAGACTTCACAAAGTAACTATTTTCCCTTGGTCACTATGAAACAGGCAGCCGTCTAGTATGGTATTTCAATGTAAATAAAATGTCTTAATTAAATATCATGTATTTTATAATTAAATTACATGATTTAAATATTTTTTATGTTATAACTGTCATATTTACCTAGTAAACAGGTAAAAATTTGCATGAACTCATAAATAATTGCCAAACTTGCCTCTAGAATTATGAAAAATTTTATTCTTGAATAATTTTTTTTTTAAATTTACCTACGGCACAAATAAATAAATAAAATCGCACTAGATATTTGTGACAGCTTTTGAAAAAAACAAGTATTATTCAATTTGGTTAGGTATTTTAACCTAAAATCCAAATTTAAGTTAAGTATATACGAAAAAGGCCTCGCAACCGTTTCTCTTAATACGGCACATTTGTTGGACAGAATTCTAACTACACATGGTCTGAAATATGAGGTGTCAAAGTTTGCAAAGATGATTTCTCATTATTTATTTGCCGATTTCTGATTTTGAGGTTGAATCAGTTTAACATATTATTTGAAATGAAAATATTTAAATAGGACGAATACCTACCTACCATTGCAGAACATACCTGCATATAAAACGATATGAAACCAGCTAGGGCATAATAATTCATTGCGGGTTCTAACAGCATTTCTCAAATGCGTTTCAAAAGATATTTCTACGTTATATTAAAATATTGTCCTAATGTGTTTAACTAAATAAATAATTCACAAGATTGAACCACAAAATTATAAAAAGTTAATTAGGTTACGAGAATTCGTCTTTGCAAACTCTGACACCTCAGAACATGGTAAAGCTAAGAACCCTATCCAACCAAAGTGACGAATTACACTGCATCTCGTAACAATGATCAACTTTCAGATACAAACAAAATTGCAAATCTAAAGGTTCAAAGTGATGTTAGAACCGTGCTAAATAAATGAAAGCTTTAAAAACTTGATTTCTTTACATCAAAAAAGATTTGACGATCATTATTTCTGATTGATGCCTGATTTATCTTTGAGGATATTAAGATCAAACGCGTTTTAAATCGACGTTCAAAACCTCAATGAATTCATTTCTAAAACCAGAAGCTGTCAATTATTTTTTATCAAACGTTTTGCATCTCGAATAAGCGTGTTTGATATTGAAAACACCTTACCCTCTGACTTACGCGTTGTTCTTAGGTATAATGAAAGTAGGGGCTTATTTACGTAGAAGAAGCACTTATTTTTGCGCTGCCTGGGAAAAATCTCATATTTTATATGTTATTTTAGAAAATTTCTCCGATAAGTTTTAAATTGTTTCACAATGAAATTCATATAAATTCTCGCGCGAAATTTTCTCCATAGAGTAGAGTATTTTACTTTATACGACGCATAAAACGTTTTCTCTTGTTATTTATGATATTTAAAGAATTGAGATTATTTTGTAATATTATTTTTTACACACCTGAGAACAAAATTGTTTTGGTGAAGTTATCTCGATGCTACTGTAGAGGTATATTAAGTTAGTTATATGAACATTGCAAATTTTGCTAACTGTATCGGAGCTTCACAAAGCTCGCTGTTAAACACCTATGGAATTAACTTGGTAACTTTTCCCCCCACAGAGAAATTCATCAAATCTGGGAAACAAACATAAAGTTCATTTTGTCGAGTCTACTAAAATAATACATATATCCTTCTTACATACGTTTTAACATCCTGTTAGTGAATATGATTTTTTTGTACTACGTAAACCATAGTAATTATTTGTGAAATATATGTACAAGTTTAGAAATAAATAAAATAAAATAAATTAAGTACCGATGTGTCGATGTGTCGATGTGTCGATGTGTCGATGTGTCGATGTGTCGATGTGTCGATGTGTCGATGTGTCGATGTGTCGATGTGTCGATGTGTCGATGTGTCGATGTGTCGATGTGTCGATGTGTCGATGTGTCGATGTGTCGATGTGTCGATGTGTCGATGTGTCGATGTGTCGATGTGTCGATGTGTCGATGTGTCGATGTGTCGATGTTCGATTTTTTCATATTTTCTCACCGGTTCCTTTGCTCTACGAACCGGTAAGCTTTGTCGTTTTTTTAACATCATACCATTTCCAACTTCACATTTATAAATTCATCAATTAAAATTACAAACGAATCCGGAAATTCAAAGGCGAAAAACAAATGGCATCGCCAGAGATTAAAATATAATTGGATATCCTGAACCACGGAAGGCGTCGATACTCCAATAATTAATGCTTTTGACGATTTCCTAAGAAAATGTACTATTTTATTGAATCCACCCATTATCTTGGTTCATTTTGGGAAAATTTCGTTTTAAGATGCCAATGTCAATAAGTAATTCATTGCCTTGGTAAAGGAAGGAATACCATGAAATCATTTACTCAAAAATATTATAGATTTATTGAGAAGTTATTAATGGTTAATTTTTTCATTCGAGAGAAGTTGTTGATTTGCCGAGAAATCAGCATGTCTGTGTGTAGTTGAAAATTAAATTAATGAGAATATTCTTATATGCCTATGTACTCCGTTGGTGTAAAGCTTCCGGTCAAATATCACAATATTGAAGTTATCGAGAAAGAAAGCTGTAAGAGTTCATGTGTTTTATCAAGCTACCTTATAGCTACTTCGAATCCGTCGAAAACGAAGTATTTTTCATTCGTAGTTGTGTTTCACCATAATTTTTTTTAAACATTTTTTTATCTAATTGAGTAACAGTACTTTTTCAGTTTATTTTATACCAAAGGTATATCTAATATTTTGCCGAAAGGCTTTTTGTAGAACTTATCGGCTTTATCAGTAGTTTCGGATAAAAACATTTTTATTTTCAAAGAAGCCACACTGTTGTGAAAATTGAAAAAGAAGAATTTTTTAAATTTTTGAGCAGTCTAATACTTTCGTATTATTACACGTATTATTTCGTAATCGCAGAACTGACTGCGGGAATCTTTGCTTGCGTAGAATCTCCCACATCATAAGAAAATGTAAGCCTTTTAAAATAAATTACCTATATTAAAACGATTTTTAACATTTATCTACTTAGCCCATCAAGGCCATCAGACTGGTACAATTATTCCTTAAACTACGGTTTATATACACAACATTGGGGGACGGGGGTTAATTTTATTAAACCTTTACCCCCCCCTCTCCTCAAATGTTGTGTATATAAACAATAGTTACATAAAATATAACCATACTTTTACCAGTGTGACAATGGCCTTAATAGGCTGAAACCGGTAACGATCAAAAACAAAATAAATAAAAACATTTTAAAATGGTTTTAATATAATATTTTATAGTGGATTTCCACCACGAATTGTCAATATCAAAAATACAAATAGCATTAAAAAGAATTTAACAAAATCCTTTTTTCTTGAAGAAAATATCTTCTTCAGACTTTTCTGTTATTCCCATCGCATCAGTTTCAATAACAGATTTTCCCCATGGGGTCCATTCGATCTTCGATGGATTCCTATGGAACAGCGCATCGGTGATAAATTTATTTGCCCGTTTCTTTAAATTCCCGCAGAATCACGGCGGCTCGGCTGGTCAGAAATCATCGTGATAAACACCTTCAAAGAAAATCTTTCCAATAATTCCTTACAGAACACTTTATTCCTATCTACTATCGCTTAAATGGTCTTAGCCTTTGTGATATATAATGATCTCTTAATAATGGCACCAACGCGGAATGCCGGTTTTGGATTTTATCGATTTCCAGAAATTCTAATAAGCTATTATTTATGGAGTAGGTTTCCATATTATTCTTTAGCGTGACAGGCGTTTCACCTGTCGTAGGCATTATGAAATTGTATGAAAATTTGATATCTTTAAGAGGCACAGAAATAAAAAGACCCGTAGTAATCGACCACCACAACACGGGCACGTGCTTAGCATGGTGGTCGTAAAATCCTCAAAACATGTAACTAACAATTTAATGAAGAAAGGAAAATAAAAAAGTGTATTTTTTGTAGATTTGAAAGGAAACCAAAATCGCCACTGACTTAGAACATTTTGGTTCTAATCCATTTCACACGAGCTTTGTCTCTTTTACACTTGTCTGACATCGTATATCGCCATCCTAACTATTAAAAATGAATATTTCATAATGTTAGAACTCAATTTTGCACCTGCAATTAACGCCAGAAATATTCTACTTCTTACCCCTTGAAAAATCCGCATATTTATAGCATTATCTGCGCGAGGAAAGTCGCGCCAAAATTGTTTTTATTTTTTTTATGAATAATTTTATAAGAACGAAAAAAAGTTAGTCAATCAATAAAGTCAAAAATTACTATTAAAAAACAGTTGTTTCTTATATAACCTAATATTTATCTAATGAAAAAACAAATTTGCGCTTATATTTTTTGTAATATAATTAATAATTTTATTTTAATTCCATTCGTTGAAAAGGTGGGAAAAGATACAATGTATCTAAAAAAAATTTCATTTTCATAATGTTAACCGATTCGTAGTAGAGATAAATCTAAATAGTGATTTGGCGTATAACTTCATATAAAGCAAAAAGTGGTCTGACTTATATACATCGCATTTCTGTGTTTTAATTTATTTTATGTCAAGGGGCAAAACGACAAAACAAGAAAAAAATAATAACTCAGCAGAATTAGTTTAGTTTAAAATATTATGAAAATGTTGTTACCTAATTGTGTGTTCTAAAAACAATTGATAATAGATTAATAATTAACATAAAAAAATAATTTTGGAAAGCTTTCCGCCAAAAAACTCAGTTAAGTAAGAACCGAGAACGTCCGGATAAAGTTACCCTTACCGAAAGTTTGTATGAAATCATGGATGTTTATTTTGATAATCAAATAATCAGAAAATGGTCTACATATTACAATAATAAATTACATGAATATATTGAATTATACGCCAATTATAAATTGGTTATTTTATGAAAAAAAAAAAAATTATGTTTAGGTTACAAGATATAAATCTCCGCCAATATAACACTTCGCAAAGCACTTGACGTGTTGTAAAAAGAATCACAAATGCGCATGCGTGAGATCCAAATTGCGATGTTGCCAGATTAAAAAAATAGAGTTTAAGTTTCAACAATTCAGGTTGTAAAATAGCTTGTTTATGTACTTTTTAGGTGGCTGCCTACTTATTCGAAACACTTGTACTTGCAGGATATGTAATTAGGAACCTTAGATAGCGACCACATCGGGATAGTTAAATTTGCCGATTAGAATCGTTCATCGCATCGTACAAAGCGGATGTGCTTCCGCAGGAACTGTCGTAGTGGGCATTGCGCTTTGCGGTTTGCATTTCTCCACATTTACACAATGCACATCCGTGAGTTCCTACTAGAGCATCAAGTTCTAGATCGGACTGGATGCGGTTGTGACTGCATCCGTTGCCGTTTTTAATTATTACCTGTAATTAATTAACAATTTTGATGAGTTTACGGCACAAGAGTCTCAACTGCCCAATGCTTCTATTATGAATGGTGGTCTTTCACCAGGGCGATAATGAATGTATTGCAACTATCGTCGTTGCATATTTAATATGAACAATGTGACGATTTTGACGAAAATGAGTTAAATAGACAGTTATTTTTCTTCTTTTTTTCTCCATCTTCTACAATACGATGCGACAGAAAATAAATTATGTGAGGTCAATCAAAATAGTACAAAATAAAAAAAGTCATATCCTCTGAATACCACTACACAATTCAATTATGCAGTGGTATGTACATAATATTAACATCATTTTGTGATGCCTAGCTGTCAATTTGAATAAATTTATATTAAATATTTTGAAATTATTACGGTATTTAAATTATGATGAAAACTGTGTATAGAATATGAACCATGTGAGAACAACTGTGCATAGAATTTGCAGCATGTGAGAAAAACTGGGCAGAGAATTTGCAGCATGTGAGAAAAACTGTGCATAAAATTTGAAGCATGTAAGAAAAACTGTGCATAGAATATGAACCATATGAGAAAAACTGTGCATAGAATTTGCAGCATGTGAGAAAAACTGTGCATAGAATTTGTAGCATGTGAGAAAAACTGTGCATAAAATTTGCAGCATGTGAGAAAAACTGTCCATAGAATATGAACCATGTGAGAAAAACTGTGCATAGAATTTGAAGCATGTGAGAAAAACGCTTTAAAATTCAATTTTCTGGCATAAAATAATTAATGTTTGCCATACATATCTTCATATAATTAACGAAATATATTTTTCCTACTTTGTCCATAAATAGAATTGTTGTTTTCAGTTTCGTTATTTTTTTAACAGTTTTTATCGATTTTCTCAGAATGTACTCAGTCTCTCACATGGTTCATATTCTACATATATGCAACGACGGTACATTATTATCGTGATTTATTTTTGGGGTATTGCGCTATCTCCATCTTTACCCAATGTTTCGGACAGATACATTGTCTATCATCGGGGGCAGATTTTGTTACATATATTTTTTTATTGTGAAATAATAAAAATTAATCAAATAAAATGACTAGCTCACGCTGGGATTTGAACTAAAATAACTGTAATAAAATAATCGCATATTTATGTGGTAAAATTATTAAGCAACTACTTTTTTATACGTTACGGAACTACGTTAATAATTTTTATTGATTAAACTTTTTATAAGTCATTCCCGTTTAATCACACAAATTTCCATTTGGTTTCCGATGTTTCCGTGATCCGCAAACGCCGATTAAAGAAAAGTTGCAAGATCATTAATTAGTGAGATAAGACGGAAACTTGTGTGGAACTTACGGAGTAATAATTTATGTCATAAAGTTGTGGGTGTTTTAAGTAGTATTATATTCTCACCGTTTAGCGAAAAACTTGTTCTAATTATAGCCTTTGATGTCATTTTTAATGTACTGTTATTTTTGATGGTGGCATTTAGGTCTACAATAAAGTACTTGCGTAGTTAATATAGCACTTAAATATGAAATAATATTACCCTAACGGCCCATGAAAAAAGTTGTAAAAAGTTATAAACTCTAAAAAAATATCATCGAAGAGGAAGATAACCCTAATAATCTAAACGAAAGTATGAAAAAGAATTAGACACAGAAAAATAAAAGATGACGGTTGATGGACTCGAATCCAGAACCTCTCGTTTTAACCAGGACGAACGAACATTAGTAAATTATCTTGCATTACAAAGAATCAGTCCGAGCATTTTATTAGCACGGATGTAAATTTTAGATATGTGGGGTATTGTATTTTCATAAGTACGTTATATCAGTAATAAATTTGATCATATATGTTTTTTTTGTGAGTTGAGGCTGAACACAGAAAAAACTTCATTAGGCACTGTCAAATGAAAATAAAAATTAATTCATTTATCATAGAAAATCAAATAGAGTCAACTAACACTATTAATATTGTTTAAATTTAATTACAAATTTTTAGGAATGAAAACAATACAGAAAGTAATTTTTTAATATAACGTACGCTCCAAAGTTCGCCTCTTGCATACGCTTTGTTCCTATTAAAAGAAACATTGCTTACAGTTGCTTAAGCCATGTTTGATAATCAGATCTGAATGGCCAGGTACTTACCCACCTTCATCTTCCTCTTCCTTATCTCCTTCCCCTCCCACTATCTTCAGCCTCACAACTTACCCGAATTGGGGATGACATAGTCTAACTGGCTCCAGACGGGAGCAGTTAGGACCACGCTGCGGTATTCACAAGTATACTACATTATAAGCAAAATAAAAACAAAAGATTAGAGTTTCTGGGGGATTTTTTAGTACGTGACCATTTTACCCAAATTTTTCAATTCTAATGAGTTAATGACATGAATTCATTAGAATTGAATTGATGTTGAATTAATTTCATTATTATTAATTCCAATGAATTAAAAATATAATAATGAAATATTAATACAGAAAAATAATGGATCTCATTTGTGAAGAATCTCGTTGGTAAAACTCTAAATATGTTATATTATATCTGGGGGTTAATATTAAAAGTGCTTATGTCAATTTTCGGGAAACTGATTTAGGTATTAGAAATTAGTCTAAAACATTCATTATTAGAATAGTGAAATTATAGTCTATCTAATATAGAAGTCAAAATAATGTATCAGATTTTTTTACGAAAATAAATCGCAGTCTTCATTTATGAGCGGTTTATAAATTTGACACGGAAGCTTCTAGCATTAAGCCTCAGATATTCACAATCGGAAATAAAAATCCCAGGACTCGTTCTGAAATATGGCTAAGAAAATCGGAACATCGGTGGCTACTCCGAAGATATTTGCAAACTCATAATTTTATGGTTTTTATATTAGGTACCACGACCGTATTCGGTTCGCAGATATTAGAGTCAATAAATCCTTTCTTACTGCAAGCACGTTCTACGAACTATTAGGGCGAAAAATCATAATATTATTGCAACGCCGACCGCAATGAATTTAGACCTGATTCATAACATCATACTGCTAACAAGAGATTCTGCAAGAACAAAAATGGAATTATGTTTTTTTGTTTATTTTTTAATCATTATTTAGATGGGTGCAAGATTATTTATTACATTTTGTAGGAAAGTTTAAGAAAATGAAATCAGGTTTTTTTTAATAAAAGTAATTAAATTAGAAGTAAACTGATAAAATAAGTATAAATAAGTAAACTAATAAATTGGTATAAAAGTAACTAAAATAGTCTTGGTAAATAGCTTTGTATACATATCATTTAAAAAAATCACATGGTATAGCACATTCCAGAGTAAAAGATACTCTCAGTATCGCCCTGGTGTAAGACCACCATTCAGAATTGAAACGTTGCTTAATAATGGCTTTAGCCGTGTTTAGTGACTAGATCTGAATAGCCAGGTACTTTCCCACCTTCCTCTTCCCCATCTCCTTCCCTTCCCCACTTACCTTCAGCCTCACAACATACTCCAATTGGGGATGCCATAGTCTCACTGGCTCCAGAAGGGAGCAGTTAGGAGTCTTGTGAGGTTTCTCTATAAAAAAAAAAGAAATACCCTACGAAAAGTATTAAGACTTTCTTTAAGGCTTTTGGTAGTTTTTTATAAAATTTTTGTCCTTCATAAAACAAGCTATTCTGTGTGCTTGTACGTTTAGTTTTAGAACTGCATTTTATTAATTTATATTCCTGCACAAGAATCTTAAGAAAGACTATGGTGTCCTTAATTGGAGAATTTTGTAAAGCTATAAGGGGAGAGAGGAGAGGAAGTTTAGGAAGAACCTGGATATTCAAATATGGTTAAAGCACGGCGAAAGTCATTAGAACTCTGAAATGTGGAATTTCACCGGGGCGTAGTATCTGCAACTTGATGTTGGACAAAGATGTTAATCTCACAAAATACTACCCCTAAAATACTACCTAGTTTAAGGATTCTTGACTTCATATTTGGCAAATTGCGAAATTTTACTTTATTACTAATAAATAACTCTAGATTGCTAAAAATTGAACCTTTGTTAAAATGCGTGGAACCAAAAAGTAAATCAGGTAGGTTTTGAGCTGTGATGCGCAGAATTTTTTTAACGATAAAAAGTTTGGGCAATAAAATTTTAAATAAAATTTTTAGAACGATAAAAAGTTTGTGCGCAAATATTTAAATGTTTTACAATAATCTTCTAAAAAAAATCATTTCCACATTATACAATAAAACCATAACCGAAAATGGGAAATTGGAAGATTCTGAACTTTAAAGCAGTATTTATAGGCCTGATACTTTATTTTTTTATGGAATTATGAAAAGTCTAATTTGTCTTCTACTCGCCGTATTTAATTAAAGCATCTAAAATATTTTTAAGCGATCTAATTTTCAAACCATAATCACTTGATTTTGCATTGCTTAGTATTTAAAAAAAAAGAAGAACGAAATGACCGTTAATTGAAACCTCCATGCTAAATCACCTTCTTGACAAAACCTGGAATCACAATTGTTTTGAATCGATATTTTACCAGAATAATCGTCGGTAGAATTGTAGTGTTATTTTGGCCTCAGTAATGGGATATAATTTTGGATTTTGTTTTGAAACAACGCCAACGGTTAGAAATGTTCGAAGTTAAATCGACTGTTGTGTTGTTGGATAGTGGTAGTTAACCGGTATCTGGAACGCGATTTCAATAAATTCTGATATCTTGGACCAAACATGTGTGGCTTAAGGTCTAAAACAATTGTAAAACAAGCTTATGGTTTCCGACAAGGTGATCACAGGGATGGAATGTTGGTTCAATATAAATATGTATTATTGGTATTTAAACTGAAATCAATTTTAAATACGCTTAGGTTGAAATTGTATCGTAATAATTATTTGTCTGGTGCAGTTTCTGGAGAGTTGTCTGGTATATTTGGAAATTCACCCCCAGAATTTGGAAGGCGGTTATGGGTAGGCCGCCCCGGGAATCATTTACTGGATAACGAACACCTTTGCCGTAGTTTCACCCCAAGAGGTTCGCTAGGTGACTTCATGGGTTTATGGGGTATTGTGTCTTAGCGGCGGATGTGTCTGCCAACCAACTGTGTGGCAGGCCGTATTGGATGATACTGGTTGAGGGAGATCTTTCGACCTTTCCAACACGACTATATCGGTATATCGTCTTGCACTGCAGTGGGAGCGATGGATTCATACATCCGTCACTCCAGGTCACATCACCCACCCTTCATACCTTTTTCTCTCCTATAACATTCTCTTCGTCCTTTCCTCAAAAAACTCTCCATCCAGGATTACCAAAGATAACATGTGTAAACCCAAACAGCCCAAAAAATTCCTAATAATAGAATAGTAACTAAAAATGAAATCACAAAAACCATCCTACAAATTACCCAACAATCAACTCACACTAACATCAAGCCACTTTACAATCAAGACATCCACAACCACAATACTCGAAATAACAATAAAATCCGCGTTCCTCAAACACACAAAAAATATGGGATAAAATCTCTGAACTATATTGCCTATACACTATATAATTCGCTTCCAGATATGTACAAAAACATCCAGCATAATAAAAAATTGCAAAGCAATGCTTTGAAAGAATATTTTTTAACTACATTTAAAAATGAAAATATGTAATGGTCTTGTCATTTTTTGTTCTATCTTATATACTTTTTTTCTCTCTCTTTACTTGTTTTCTCTTGTTGTTTGTTCTACTTAACCTGTCTTAATTTTTATTTTTATGCTGTACTGAATGTAAAACTTATATTATGATATCAAAATGCCATTGAAAAATTGTAACTACTACCTCCTACCTATGAATTGTAAGTTCCTCCTGTCCTAAAATGAGTTTTGGAAATCATCGGGATTGCCTCTAGCAAAAAAAAAAAAAAAAGTACCTTCTCAAAATAATCAAAGTTGTTCGCTAAT
Source organism: Limnephilus auricula (assembly GCA_951813805.1). Classification (NCBI taxonomy): domain Eukaryota; kingdom Metazoa; phylum Arthropoda; class Insecta; order Trichoptera; family Limnephilidae; genus Limnephilus; species Limnephilus auricula. The sequence goes on from OX638388.1 coordinate 39,843,518, forward strand.
GTATGATAACACTAATAATCTAAATATGAAAATGAAAAGACACAGACAAATAAAGGATAAAGGTCGCAACTGGGACTCGAAGCCAGAATCTCTCATTTTACCCGGAGGGGCAATATAGCTGGCAATAGCCGAATAGATAGAGGCGCCCGCCCGGTAAGACGAGAGGTTCTGGGTTCGAGTTCCAGTTTTATTTATTTATTATTTGAAACATTTACAGAGTGTTAACAATTAATACATTAATGATATTGCCGTTGGAATGTGTACAGATATTAACACTCCGATTAAAAATGTTCAAAGCATGCGTAATCAAGTTTTAGTTGTTATTAGATTCTAGTATTGAAACAACAAATAATATTAAACAAAATTAAATTTATAGAACATGAGATATTAAACCTAGTAAGCGTACAAAACCTACAGAGAAAGATAAGAAAAAAAGGAAGAAACATGATAATAAAATAATAATAATAATAATAAAACAATTAAGTATATATCTCTTCTCCATGACATCATGGTAGAATAGTGATAATTTGGTTTTTAAAGTATTTAGATTGTTTGCGAAGATATATATACGTTTGTACAGACGACACATTCGTGACAGTGGATTGAAGTATGCAATATTGTTACTAAATATTTTAAGTTGCGACCGTTATATTTTATTTTTCTGTGTCTTGTTCATTTTCAATTTGAGATTATTAGTGATTAATGGGAATAACCTTCAAAAGAGAGTTTTTCTTATAAAAATTGAATATCTTTCTAATTTTTTAAGACTGCAACATTTTATGATAGAAGTAAAAATCAAAACATGTCATTGGACGTTTTATCTATCCGATATTAAGCTATGTCATGATTTGGTGATGAAAGAACCTCTGATATACCAATCCACAACAAGATTGGGAAAACTCTTTAAAAATGTATAAATCATTCACACTTTCCTTCAATATTCAAGGATCACAACTTTGGAACGAGCAGCTTGCTCTCTGATGTAAAGGGTGCCCTCTCAAACGACACCTTCAAGGCAAAAATAAATAGGTGATTTCTATTCCTACCAGCTTGATGCTCCGTTTCCACCCACCTCAAATCTTTTCCTTTCCCGTTTTCATCCCTTCCTTCGCTTAATTTAATTTGAAAAAACACTCACATTTTGCGGAAAAAAAGGCTTCATAATTTAATTTATACCATAAATATGGGTTAGACGAGAAAAAATTGCCCACAGGCAACAGACCCACCTTTAAAAAGAGAAAGAATATAAATGATATCCGAAATACCTACTTAAATGTTTCTTTTCAATAATGTTTCAGTTTTACTTGTCAGAGTGAAAGTCACTTTCATTTTTTCCATTCTAATCATATCTCCAACCCTTATCTTATCCATGTCCAGCCCATCTCCACTTCGTTCAGCCTCATAACATGCCAAAATTCGGGATAACATAGTCTCATTTGCTCTGGCAGCTAACACTCTTGAGCGGTATTAATATAGGTTTTACGAAAATGTTTTTTAAAAGATATTTCTTTTTTACGAAGTTTTTTTACGTGAAACTTTTTCTCATGTATGTGCATAACCGATTATCGTGATTAATTTTTGGTATAATATATTATATATATATATATATACCTTGTTGCGAATCCTTACAAAGGCGTTGGCTAAAGAAGGAGAAAGTGTAACATGGCTTGTCTCAAAAATGAATCACGATAATAGGTCGTGAAAATCTCGTATAGTATAAAAGAATATATTTTCATAATTCTTACCACGTAATTTTATAAATGCATAAGTCTGTTTGTTTGTTAGTTTGTCCTTCTGTAACGTCGCAACGAAGCGACCGATCGACATGTTTTTTTGCAAAAGGATAGATGGAGAACTAGGAAATAACATAGGCTACTTTTCATCACGGAAAAACATATAATTTCCTTAGGAAAATTCTTTATACAGTAACTACCCCCCCGATATACTAAGCTAGTATTTTTATAATATGACTAGCTGACCCGTCCACGCATTTCTGTGGCTAACGAAACACAACACCATCTACTGGATGGTTACCTAACCTAAATAACCAAGTGTTGTGTCAATAAATTAACTCACACCGCCATCTGTCAGAAACTTATGGAACTTACAAATAGTTTCAAATCATTGTCCCATAACAATATTTAATTCGCAATAATAAATATTGAGGTCAATAAAAAAACTACCTTGCCTTTTGAGTTGGATCAAATTACATGGTAAGCCAAATTTTATCCAAATCGGTTAAGCAGTTTAGGAGTTTACCTTTGACAAACATCGTGACGCAGATTTTTATATATAAAGATGGATTGCTCATTTACATATTGAGTGTTTTTGGCAGATATAATAAAACACAACAAAATGAATTGACATCTAAAACGTGTAATTTGCAATTTGACTGTCTTAAAACGGGAAATCTTCCTAGTTGGACAGTTAAAACTTTCTTATTATTTATTATGTAGGTATATTTGATAAAATAAAAATTAATAAATTTAAAAAAAAAACACAAATTATATTTGGTACATTCCATTTATTACATCCCATTTTACATTCCATGGCACTATTAGAATCAAATAATTTCCACGGATTATTCGAATTAATCCTTGATAACGAGCTTCGCCCAATCTTGCCGCAAATGTCCGGAACGTGACTCTGGGAACTTAGGGGGTGGGGATATTCGTCCCGGACTATTGTGGCAGCCGATAACCGGGTCGTATTTACCCCCATCGTCCATGCATACAATTCTGACAAGTGTTTATTTTGGTAATTTCCAATCTTTAACTACAAACAGCGATATATGATAATGTTGTATGAGAGATATCACACATTTTAGATATTTAAAATCAATATTGTTATTTCAATCAAATATGTATCTTGGATACGTAGATTGATGCCATAGAATGTGAAGATATAGACATCATTATAAACAGCCTCTTATATTTAAAAAAAATATATTTGATAATTTTATTAGTTGATAGCTAATATTACGTTAAGGCAAAAATAAGTATTTGAACTGAAAATTTTGTAATTGCTTTATTATTGTGTATTTTCTTTCTTGTCTTTTCTTTTAATTACCTAAAATGTTCTAAATTTTATTTTGCTTATTACTATTTTTGGTATTTCACTAGTAGATGCCAACTCATAATATCAGGCATGATATCATTCTTCTGAATTGCTTCTAATTCAAATTTTACTATAGAATCTAAAGTACTTACTTCAGATATCATAACTATCAGACAGAAGAGTGTTGGCCATAAAATGTATAATCTTATTCAAAATTATAATTTTTATTTCAAAATTTTTATATTACATCTCTAACTGACAGCCCTGATAATAGAGTTAATTCCCAGTAGGTACTTGTCCAGCCATTCAAACAAATATAAATTTGAAGTTAACAATAGTCCAATACAAAATTACTGTACACATTTCAATTCCTAAAATTTCAGAGCGATTGACCAGCAGCTGAGAAGAGTGTTTAAAAATTCTTGCAACTGTACAGGGAGGTTTCAATGAGAAAGATCGATTATTTCCCGTATCAAAATTTTCAAAATAAAAATATAATATCGATTTATTTCATTCAAAACTTGCTTTAATATATACCTACATTTAAGTAAGCAAAAAATGCTCACCGATGATAAATTATTAAATATCGTGTACTTTTTTGTAAGTATTTTTTGATCATAAGTATTTATGATTTTTTAATAATGTCTTAAAAAATAAGTGTGTAATTTTTTTTTAAATATTTTAGTTTGTAAGACCTTAAGTAAATAGAAAGACTGAGGTATTTTTGGCACAAAACACGTTCTTGGATTTATTTTTTAATGATTGTAATTTAACTTAAAATAACTCAGGTACGGGACGTACGTCATTCCTATGTCTACCTACTTTAAATTATCGTGAAAACAAGCTTATGTGTCCAAGCGGTTAAATTAAAATTCTGAAAACTCTGTTGACTAGATTATGTATTGATTTATTAGTATATTAAAAATACACTAAGTTTTTCATAATTTTAAAACTGCGTGTACCAGATAAAATAACAATCTTTTAAAATCAATTTATGTTTTTTTTGTAAAAAAGAGTCAATACATCTAGAATTTGATTTAAAAAGGACTAATTTCCGGTATTCTCTGGTAATACGCTCTTAACGAATGCAAATTAAGCTATGTATGTATGAATAGATATACTGATGTTATTTTTTGAGATATATTTCGATATTATTTTAGAGTACAAATTTTTTTCATAATCTGTTTCTCTCCTGTGTATCATTGTAAACTTATTATCACTTGAATGTAAAAGCCTTTTATGGCGTTTAAATAAATAAATAAATAAAACCCCATTATCCCTTAATCACCTGTACATGTGACGTTTTTTTCTTTGTAGATCTAATATGGTAAGCCATTATGTACAAATCAGTCTCTTTAACTCTATTAATATGTACGATTTTAATTTTATACCCCCTCATTGTTCCTTTATTTTATGTTATGTTTTGGCTCTTTCTGTGTATAAAAGCTCACACAATGTATTTTTGATCAATTTAATTATATACCCTGATGCTGCTTGTGTTAAGCGAAACTGGTCGGTATTAATAAAATTAAATAAATTAATCGTAGTTTTAAACAAAGTAATTGTTTTATTTCATTAAATAAGTTAAGATGACAGAAAAATGTTCTCTCCTCACACTCCGTATTACAACATTATTATGAGCTTTATTCCCAGTCCATCAACGTAACGATTTAAAAAATATATATTTGTTGTTGAAAACTAAGTAGGGTATTAACCTAGATTAAAAAATATCACAATGGTGTGTCTTGTGGGCGTGTTTCGTAATCCAACTTTAGGCCTTATTTAGGCTTTTAATTTGACACAAAACTATGTTAAACAATGATTATGAAATTCGAATGGAATGGCGATATACAATATACAACTATGTCAATTTAAGACAGACAACTGCATGCTAAATCGTCTAAAACAAAGGCACTTAGTCAGCACTTTGTTTCTATTTACGTTTGTTTGGAAGGCATTTCTTGTGTTATATTCTTTATTATATGAGTATTAATGACATTGTTGAGCTAAGAATTTAAAGTGGATGTCAAAGTGAGAGCCGAATAAAATATATTTCTTGGAAATCATAAGTAGTACCTGTGAGAATCAAGGCTGTTGTTTTATTTTTCCATTGTTAATTTGATGAGTAGGTATTATAAATAATTTTATAAGCTATCAAGGAGATAGATAATTTAAAATATTTCTTCTGAGAACCCATATAAAGTCTTTTTAATAGCTTTAAGTTACCACGAATATCTTCAAGTATTATTTATATTCTTACGAAATAAGGTTGGAAAATCATTCTCATACGCAAAAGACCGTAATTAAATCAAAAATTACAAAATTTAACCAAAACCACACTTGAGCAATATTTTTCCCCGAAAATGTTGAATAATATATTATGTTTTGAGATTGTAAAAAGCAAAAGTATGAGTAAATTTGTTGAACTTCACATTGTTTTAGTTGTACAAACCACCCATAAGTTGATATCAAGTATGGGGGTTGGCTTAGGAAAATTATCATGTTTTGTAATACAAAACTATAAGTTAAAATTTTCAGACGTATCATAACTATCAGACGTCATGAAATCGGAAGAAAATATTTTTGATGAGTGACCATGTCCGTCAAACGGCTTTTTTGAAAAATTTGTTAAGAGGAAGGGCTGCGCGACCTTTTTCATCCTAAATTTAAATTTGGATTTAGGGACAAAATGCTTGACCGAACTATATTATTATTTATTTAATCAAAAGGTGTAGTAAATATCTAGAAGAAAGTTATTAAAGAAATTGAATTTTAACGATTTTCGAGAACTTTGTCAATTATTTGTGAACAATGATAATTTTTATTTTATTTTTGAATTGGCCCTACCTACTTGCAAATATAATGAAATACAAAACTAAAAACATGCATTGACGCACATAGTCCTACCGTACCATTTTTTATTCCAAACAAAAAAAATTATAAGTAGGCATACAATATTAAAAAATAACTTTGTCTGATATACTAGTCTTTATTATTTTAACATAAAATAGTATACATGTGGCCGTTATTTGATTAAAAAAATTAATCGGAGTTGGCAAAATTTTTTTAAAATTTAAATTGTCTTTCGTTCGAACGAATTTCTGGCTCCACCGCAAAATTAAGTTCACAATGGAGCTGGAAAATAAAGAAAAAATCCTGCTTTTTCTAGATCTGGAGGTGTTGCGAAAGGAAGATGGTAGCTTATGACACACCGTCTACAGAAAGCCAGATATCTACACGCTGATTCGCATCACCACCCATCGCAGAAGAGAGAACTTATCAATACGTTGGTGACCCGAGCGATCAGAATATGTGAAGAACCTAAAATCGGAGCGGAACTCACAAAGCTGACCGATGCACTGGAGCGTAACGGTTACCCAGCAAGGCAGACAAGGCAAATCATAAGAGCCAAATCTGCACCAAACGAAGACAGTACTGAAAAAGAGCCAAAAAGCTGCGCTTTCCTGCCCTATATTCACAATGTGACAGACAGAATCGCCAGGCTCTTGAGAAAAGAAAGCATCAAGACTGTCTTCGGAACCACGGCAAAAATACAGGACTTACTGAGGTCTGCAAAGACTAAAATTCCTCTGAAAACAGATGAAGTATATAAACTCAGCTGTTCCGGATGTGACAAAGTCTAGGCCAGACAGAGCGGACTATCTCCAAAAGGATATCGGAACACTTTCGAGCATGTAAACTCGGCCACCCTGACAAATCTGCAATCGCCGAGCATTTGATTGAAACCGGCCATTACTTTGGATTTGTTTCTGAAATCCTGGGTAGACCCAAAACTCATAGAGCACGCCTAATTACGATGGCAATTGAAATTAACAAAAACCCAATCAATATTAACAGAGATGACGGAGCTAAGCTCAATAGTTCTTGGTATCCGGTAATTGACGGCTACACCAAAACTAAACGCAAAAAAAAAATTATACTGTCTTACCAGCTCGTAAAGGAGTGGAGCTGGCAACACGGTATCGCTTAGACGTACTTAAGCATAGTCATAGACCACTTTCAATAACATATCTGCCCTGATGATGGACACTGTAATGTTGTCCGAAACGTCGGCTGAAGAAGGAGTTAGCGTAACACGGCATAAAATCCCACAAATAAACAACAAAAATATTTTTGGTCGTGAAAATGTTAAGTCATATTTTACAGGGTTATTGAACATTTATATATCATCTGTTTTCTACCTTGTTAAACTTTCAACAGGTATCAATGGAAGTTTCTTTTCGGTATTTGAAACATCTACAACGATTTGAAATATCTACATCTACAATTGTCATCAGTTGACCACTCGTCATTATGAAAATTTTCCATAAATGTTTCATTTTGAAACAGTGGCCTCGGTAAATTTTAAATTCGTACCTCATGTTCATCATCAGAATATAGATCAGTAAGGGCAGAATTGGCCTTTACTGGTGAATATATATTTTTTTTTTATTATTTGGTCGCATTCATCTTCACCTTCTTCCATAAGAGTCAGTATTTAGTGCACTTACAAGCATATTATAGAAAAATAATTTTTAAAAACACACGTTAGTCACCCCTGCCGTACCAATATTGGAACACCTCCCCCCTCCCAAAATATCAAATTAATATTATAAAATATATTTTTATGAAACTTTGTGATTTTTTTATCTGTTATCTGAATTAATAAAAAAGCATCTTGATTTAAATTACAAACGACTGATTTACGTTGGAATAAAAATTTGTTGTGAATAAATTTGAAATTATGACCAGAGAACGCTTTTATTAGAAAGTTTAATTTTTTAATTTTATATTCACTATTATTAAACAGAAGACTGTCAAACATTTCTTTTTATTAATTACCATTACCTAACCCACAAAAATTGTCAAAGTTGTCCCCAAAATAATTAAAAATTTAATTATTTAATGATCTATATTTTACAATTTGAAAAACAAATTAATAAAGTAGTACATATCCGTACTAGATATTTACTATAAGTTTTCATTAACGAAAGAGTTATTCAGTTTAGTATTTTGGCTCCATTCCAAATAGTTCCTCTCTTAACAACTAACTGGTTTAAATTACTGTTTTCAATGTTTTTATCATTAAATTATATAACGTGTTAATGTAATTACCATGTTACATTATTTTGGTGAATCTGCACAAAAACGAATCACCGGCTTTATAATGAAAAAATCTTAATTTAATAAAAATATATCACATTATATGATGTAGCTATTCCAATTTCCTGTAATATTCGAAAATCTGTTTCTGAAAAAATAAGAAAGTGTACAGATTTAGGAAATGAAATTAAAAGAATTTGGCATTCTCAGACTATAAAAATATTACCTTTTGTTATTTCGGCTACTGGCATTATACCTAGCTCTCTTATTAAAAATTTAGGCATATTAGATTTGTCAAAGAATTTGTATATAAAAATGCAAAAATCAGTCATTTTAAATACATGTAGAATTACGAAAGATTTTTTAAATATTTATATTGAGGGATCAGTAGGATTTATCGGTCAAATTAGGAATTCCACAGAGCCGAACCCTCTGATATGAAAATATCTGGAGACGGTGAATTATATTCCCATTTAATAGTTTGGTAGATTAACGTGTTGTTCTTGTATTGTTTTGTATTAATTATACTTATATAATACACTTGCTTAACGTGGATTTACTAGATGATCATTTATATGGAAAAGTGTATGAAAGGGTTTAGTTTTTCCTATGGGAAAAACTAAACCCGTTCCTGTAAATCTGGTGAATAAAAAATAATAAAAAAATCGTAATAAGCATTAACTTTGTGGCTCGCAATAATTTACAAGAAAAATATATACATTTTTTTAGACCACTATAAATTTTAATTAAAATCTACCGGATTCCGGCAAGAACAGAGAGGTTTATTTATTGGAAATATATCACTTTGTGCTCATCATTATTTAATAAAAATAATCGACATATTTCGAAACCAAGCGTTTCGTCGTCAGGATAAACGTTATGATGGCTGGATTAATTAAGGCTGGACTATTATTATCTTTATACTCTATTCTTATGTGTAAATCTTAGTTATACGTTTAACCTAACAGATAAACCAATTGGTTTCGAAGCATGTTGATTATTGTGATTAAATACCGTTGTATACGAAGACTAAGTAATTTATTTTGATAAAACGACGCTGCAAATTAAAATTTCGATTATTAAAGAAGTGAATTTAAAAAAATTCTATCAATATTGACCAAAAAAATGAAGCATCAATTAAATTATTCATAGGTAAACCCAATCTGATTGTTCTGACAAAACTATGTTGCTCTTACTAGTACCCAAATAATAATATACGATAAAAAAACATTATCATTGAGTATAGAGGTAGAGAGTATTTACCGACATAGTACCATAGAAAGCGATATTACTTGTTACTTATAAACTTACACAGCTTTTAGTGTCTTTGCTACGTCATAGCTTTCTCAGATAAGAGGACCAATTAGTATCTAAGAGTTTAGTGTTATCTTAGGAGGCTCTATTCCGACCACCTGCCTAACTTTAAAGGGTTCAGGTAAGTGTAAACTTGTTTGCCTCTGAAGTTTAATAATGTAAAATACATTTACACGACCTATTAAATTAATTTACCCATATTGGTACTCCACCACAAGATACCTAACTAACATTATTAGCTGCTAGTCTTGGGAATGCCTTTTCTGTTCACATTTATTTCTTCAAAGATGTTTTTACTATCCCTTATAAGTCACCTAACTTGGGATTCTTTCATGTGTTTCTAGAATTCATTTTCTTTCCGGAATATTCTTTAAATCCTCGGAAAGGACGTAATTAAATTTTGTCTGAAATTTCTTGTTTTTTTTTACTTATAGTGTTGTATTTAATTAAGATTGCAATTTGGATGGCGGACATAACCAACACCTCTGCCAGGAGTCACCCCAAGTTTGGCATCTTAGCAGGGGTGCCCGGGTTCATGTGGTAAAGTTTGAACGTGTTTTGCCGACGGTTGTGTCTATCCACCAGCTACGTGGCGGGCCGGATTGGGAGAGGTTGAGGCAGACGCTTTGACCTATCCAGTCGGATTCTATCGACGAATTAACTTGCACCGCAGTGATGGAATATTGCGTACGTCACTCCTGAACACACTGAACACACTGATCCCCTAGATTCCCTAATACCTTTTTGCTTCCAAGAAATTGTCTCCAAAATAGATAGGCGTTGAGAGAAATTATTTTTCTAAGTGGTCTTTCATGAACGTTGATTCTTTTTTATTTAAAAAAAAAAACATTTAGTACGTTTCTCTTGGATAAAATGTTTTCATGCAGTTGAAGTATTTTTTTTGTGACGAGTTTGGGTGATTTTTGTATGGTCTCTGATTTTGAGTATAAGTATAGACTATTATATTCATCGAGCGATAAGGAATGACGATGTTATTAATTAATCAATCAAAAATGGTCTGATGAGGGATTTTAAATGTTTCAACATCAGGACAGTTTGTTTTCAGCGATTAATTTCATTAATGGTGCACTGACTCGCAAAACCAATACCAATTAAAAATTAGTATACTCGCATATACCTACTCGCATGCTGATTGAAGTAGGAACTTTATTGAAAATTAACTGTTAAATTAAACCCGCCTAAAAATACTGTCGTCGTTTTTGAAAGATCGCGACCATAATATCGCGATTTACTGGTACGTAGAGATGTTCCGATTAAGATGACAGTAGAGAGCATAGACAGTAGATTAGTTTAAATGCATAGACAATAACGTAATATTGGTGACATCTAAGCTTTCGACCTTCATACGGATGATGTTCCAAGCTATGCCAAGCATTCCAACATCCCAACCACCTGAGCTTAAAATCAATTGATATACCGCGCCTATGTGATGTATATGTACGTCGCGGCTGTAACAAAATCGATTGCAGAATGACCTTACACAAGCTAAAAAATTAAGAAGAAACAGGTTTATGATACCACAAGCTAAATTTGAAGTATAGTAGGCACTTACTTGGTGTACGCTTGTTGAAATTTCCCTTGAGGGAAAGGCGAGCAGATGAGAATGGTCCGATTCTTGCCTAAGTCTATGGGGACTGCATCAGAAATCACTGCGGCTGGCAGAGCACATACCAAGGCCAACAGCCAGATCAGCGAGGCGCAGAGAACCGTCATGGGTCGAGTCTGGAACAATACATTGGATTTATTAATATTACAAAGACTATATAACGATACTGACTGGCAAAGCGTTTTATAGTTTTCTCTCATTGGGTAGATGGTAATTTTTAGAGATAGTTTGGTGGGTTTAATGATTGTTCCACTGTTAAAAATACCGGATAGCAAATGTCACTGATTATTTTTACGTTGGTGGACAGTCGTGAGACACGCTAAACGCATATCAAGCATTTGTATATGGATGACATCGTCCAAATATACCTTCCACATCGCATATCGGAGATGACATAGACTCTGAGGAATTCTTCAGTCTCTAGCGTGGACGAAAAATAATAAAGAGAAGAAAGATGTCACACGGCAAAAAAAATCCAAAAGATTTATTTCCTTCATTTCGAGAAGGAGAATTGGCGACTGCTCTTGCAGCTCATTTATTTAAAATTTGAGTCCTCGATAGCTTACTCTGACAGTGGGGTGAGGGGGAGGAGACTCTTAACCATATTTTCTTCAATTATAAAAAAGCATATATCATTTACTTATTAAAATCACCCACCATTCTCCCCTTAGTATTTTCTGTCTCTCAACAATTCTGGCGTTTTTTTAGTTCTATACAAGTTCATAGACTTCAATGACTTCAATATTTGATTTGTAGATTATTATATATTTTAAATATCTTTCTTAACTTTAATGGCACAAAGTACTGTCATTAGGGTGAATCGCCTATTTCAAAAAAACAAAAAAAAGAAAGATTTCATAAAACTTTCGTTCATTACTTTTTAATGAAAGAATATCGAGTTATAGACAACGGGACAATGCCCCAAAAAAAATCTGCATTTTTGATGACAAACTCTCTAGCCTCTCAGGCCTTGGGCATATTTTATCAGAAGGTCAAAATATTTCCGCTTTGCAATAAAATCCAAACAAATGGTATATTTGTATGTGTATTCCAAAAATAAAACTGTTTTGAAAAGTTATAAAATACATTTAATATAATTTTTAAAAAAAATAAGTTTTTTAAATCTAATTTTTTTTTTAATGCAAACATAAAAAGTTTATAAAATGGCTTATTTTACGTTTTTTCTTGTGGATTCTTAAAAAAATTGAACAATTCTTCAAATATTTGAAGTTACTTTTCAAGTTCTGTGAACGTTCTATTAAAGTTCTGTGATTATTTTAGTTTTACGAATCAACAGGCCTATAATGATGTAATAAAGAACGTAAAAATTAACTAAAAATAATTAAATATTAGACAGTCAAAGACGACTTAGCAACAAATGTAAGAAAACCCATTAAATTTAATAAAATCTTTGTAGACCTTCGCCTCTCCCCCCTTCCTCGTATGTTGTGTATATAATCCGTAGGTTAAGAATAAAATTTACCAGTTTGAAGATGGCTTTAACAAGCTGAAACTGATTACGGTCAATAAAATAATAAGTTTAATATTTATGAATTGTCCAAACTTTTTGGAAACAAATCGTCGTAACAAAAAATACTGACAACGAAAAAACATATTTTATTAGGAAATTTTTGAATATTTTTTTAGGCAGATTCATTTTGATTTTTCAAATTGCGTCGGTAACTTTGGCTTATACCTATATGAGTTATTCCCAAAAGCGAACAAATAAGCCTGAGGGGCTAGCTACATTTACGTAAGTATTTACTGTTCCTCGACCATGACAGGGATCTTTTCAAGTAGATATTACTCCCTTTTCCAATTTATTGTTGAAATAAGTAACACTTTCACCCGACAAAAATATACTTCATAAATTTGACCTAAGAGCAAGCGTGATTTTTGAAGATAACATTTCGTGCCCTCATGCCCAAACATAATATTATATGACACAGCCCGCTATTCCAAAAATACAGCCATATATGTACAGTACAATCATTGTACATACATGGATTAATTTTATCTCAGTAATTAAAAGCGTTTTCCAAAGTAATATTTTTTTTTATATGAATAACGAGTCCCAACTGCTCCCGTCTTGGGCCAGTAAGACTGCGGCATCCTCAAGTGGAATATGTTATAAGGCTAAAGGTAGTAGGGAGGGGAAGGAGATGGAGAAGAGGAAGAGAAAGGTGGGGAAGTATCTGGCTATTCATATATGGTCACCAAAAACGACTAAAGCCATTTCAAGCAACGTTGAAATTCTGAACGGTGGATTACACCAGGGCGATACTAAGAGTATCTTCCATTCTGGAACGTGCCGCAAATATATTCTACACTATTTTTTATCATGACATGATGGCATTTTTTATCATGGCATGGCCCTCTCAAATGGGGTATGTTGTGAGGCTAAAGGTATTAGGGCATGGAAGAAGATGGGGAAGTACCTGGCTATTTAGATCTCGTCACCAACACGGCTAAAGCCATTTCAAGCAACGATTCAATTCAGAAAACTGGGGCTATACTAAGAATATCTTCCATTCTGGAACGTGCTGCAAATATACTGTATTTTATTTTTTATTAATTAATTGTCAAATAACACAACTCAAATTTATTCGCGCACGCCGGGTTCGAACCCGCCACCTTGGGATAGCGAGTCGAGAGTCTTACCGAAGAAATATGTAGAATGGGCAAATCTCTCGTCGGTAGTATCCTGAAATATAGTTTTATAATGTACGCCTCCTTGAACCGAAGCAATAAATTCCTGAAATAGAAATATACACATAGGCTTTTGCGATATAAATATTATCTGGGAAGGATATGCACAATCCCACACATTCCATAGAGAAAATAAGAAGATACATTTCTACCTACATATAAATAATAATATTAAGAACGTATAAAAAAACCAGTAGTTTTGTGGATAGTAGAAAACTGTCTCGCTTCTAAAAAAACGAGGTTTATATAATTGATAATAATAATTTTGTAAAATTTGAAGTATTATCAGTTTCTTTAATGTGAATCCCGCACAAAAGTCCCAACTGCTCCCAACCGCCTGGAACCCATGGAAATATGGCATCTCCAAAGTGGGAATTTTGTAAGGCAGAAGGGGAATGAGATGGGGAAGAGAAAGGTTTGGAAGATTTACAGATTATTTACAGAAGGCTATAGATTTGATCAGCAAACATGGCGTTTCAATGCAAACATGTTTCAATTATGAGTGCTGGTCTTACACCAGGCCGATTCTGAGAGAATCTTCCACGTAAAATAAAATAAAATTGTGTTTCAAATACCTGTATATTATTACGAGTATATATTATTTAAAAAACTAACTATATATTATTATAATATATATCTAATAATGCTTGAATTGTTAAATAACACAATAAAATTCAATAAAATGTACATGCGCGTGCCGGGATTTAAACCCGCGACTTCGGCTTGCTAGTCGAGAGAGCCTTACCTCTCAATCACGCAGGCCGTCATTCGTATTATGTAACATATAAAAAAAATAATATATATTTTTTAACATCAGAAATCTGTTTTTGAAAATTTGTAAAAATTCTCTAAAAATGAGCTTTGGCTGCGAAAAATTTGCACAGCTTTATCTGTCTTGTATTTAAAAAAAACATCCTAGAATACTATATATTATACCTATACCTGCAAAAATTCGGAACAGTACCGATACTCACTCCAACGAAATTATAAGAATTAATCATCTGTGCCCCTTACTGGATTTGGCAAGTTGGCTATAGGTTATAGTTTGTGCGATATACATGCAGGAAGTCTATATTGACTTTGTCTTGATACATAGTTTTCTGGAACAAATTAACTTAAGAGGAACGGCTGTGCGGCCTTTTTCATACAAAATTTAAATTTGGATTTGAGGCCAAAATACTCAATCGTATTGAAAAAAAAAATCTCTCAAAAGGTAGCAAATATCTACATTATTTATTTGTGTTTTAAACCATAAAACCTTTAAAGAATTCAATTTGTCGTGACTTTACAGGCAACTTTGACAATTATTTGTGAGTTAATGATAACTATTTAAAACATAACTTTACTCATTTCACTATAAAGGTAATAAATAAATGTAAATTAAAAATAAATAAAATAGCAATTTGATATATATTTAAAATTCAAATGACTGATAAACTGTAGAACACAAATTTGTCGAATATAATTTAAAATTTCTTCCCAAGAAAATGCTTATTTTACAATATTTTTTTTTTTTTTTTTCGTAGTACAACCCAGTGGGTAGAGCAAGTTTTTTTATTATTACTACAATTATCTCACAAAAAATTACCAAAGTTGCCTCCAAAATCAAGCAAAATTAAATTCTTTAATTGCTATATTTTAATTCATATATTTTATAATCTAAAACATAAATAAATAAAGTAGCATAGGTATATCCATACCTACTAGATATTTGCGATATCTTTTGATTTAAAAAATATTATTCATTATTATTTCTAATTGATAAAGTAATGTTTAAGACAAGATTTTTATGCATAGCACAAAGGGTAACTAGTATATATTGAATTATGTGGCGGGTAAGAGATAAGCCTGCGAAGCTTAGCGGTAGAGAATTTGACCGTAAATCAGAAGGAAACGGGTTCGAGTCCCGTCGGCGGCATGTATCTTTTCTCGGGAGATTATTTCAATATGGATGAGTGTTTCAGGCTAATAATAAATTATTGCTTATAATAAATATTATTCAGTTTGGTTGGGTATTTTAGCCTCAAATCCAAATTTAAGCTTTGTATGAAAAAGGTCGCGCTGCCGTTCCTCGTAATGCTCTCCAATATAGAGTTCTGGTGAGATACCGCAATATCCTGATTAAATTAGGTAGCATCCTTTCTGAGATGCAAGGAGCGAGTCTGGGTAAATGTTGTCTCAAATCAATAAATCGCGAAATACATTTAATAAAAATTTACATAAAAACAAAATTGAATCGATTCAGAAAAAAATCTTAAAATGCATTTCTTACAAATCAGAGCCCATTCACACTTACGTATAAAAATCGGATCCCTCCAATAACTCCACACAGCATCTTTAAAGATAACATAGGCCCTGAGGGAATTTATTTTCCTCAGGGCCTCCTGTGTGGAGTTAATGTAAAAAATGAAATAAAAAACATACTCAAATGTAGAGTAATAATTTTTTTTATGTGGGCGGAAAATTTTCAAAATTAATTTTCGAAAGTGATGAGCACTCGAGGCGATTTTTTATATTCTCTGTATCGCTCCAGTGAATATTTAAACATTATTTAAAAAAATACATATATAACGTTAAATAATGGAAAGAAATAAAGAATAAAAAAACAAAATTAAAATAGTAATTCAATCCACATAAATGTACTACAAGACTCAAGTTGTATTTATTATCCCGCATTTTAACTGGGCTCACGGATAATTAAATAAATTTTCAAATACACGGAGATTAGTTTTTGACGGGACTTTGTAATTGATATTTGGTTTAAACATTGTAATGACATAATATTCCATAACATACAACCCATATTTTAATAACTTACTAGGTCGTTACACAGTTGTTAGGTAAGTACTAATTTGAATAATTTTTATATTTTGGAATTTGTTTGTTTCTCTAAGTAAAAATTCAATGAAGGTGGTATCTAAAATTCATGAAAATAAGTCACCTTACCACAGTTTGTTAATGATTTCAAGCGCCGAAACAGCTGTCACAAAAATAATTTAAAAAAGAAATGTTTCCGCCCGGGATCGAACCGGGGGCCTTCCGCGTGTTAGGCGGATGTGATAACCGCTACACCACGGAAACCAGATGACGTTCATAAGAAATTAAACAAGGCATTAAATGTAATCTATATTAACGTGTGTATCCAAGTGATAAATCACCAATGATAACCTGTTTACGGCGCAGATATTGTATAATCTTATCTCTAAAGCATAATATGTTTTCTTAATCAGTCACAACTCTTGAACATAATAATGTTGGGCGGATATATCTGGAAAAATCATGTATTTTGGGCTCGATAATTATATCGCTTAGAAAGTCCAGAAAAAGTGTGAGGCCTATAAAAACATCTTAAAAGTTCAAAATCTCCTACTTATGAACTCCTTTTTGTTAGGGTTTTATTGTATAATGTGGACATTTAAATTCTTTAGAAAATGATTGTAATATTATTATTATATTCGCAAAATAAAACAAAACACGCTTTTGTGCCATATTTTTTCTTGAATAAATCAAAATAGAAATTTAATCTCTATTAATTCAAAATAAAAAAACTCCGAAAATCCAATGTGCCCTACTCAGCTAAAAATGCTGTCTATGTTCTACCGGGATTTCAATGAAAGACGCTCCGAGAAACTAGCGTCATTGAAACACACCACGCCCAACATTTGAAAACGGTGTACATTTGTCACATGAGAACATTTCTGCATTTAATCACTGCTTTCCTCAAAAAACCCCCCACGCAGCACCCCCAAAGGTGATATAGGCCCTAGGGAAATTATTTTCCTTGGAGCCTCCTGAATGGATTTAATGAACAAAAAATACTACTAGACTACGTTTAATATAAAGGTGAAATAATTAATGTTGAATAATATTTTACGTAGTGTTCAATTTTTTTTCATAATTAAAGCATATTTAATCAATTTAATGAAATACTTGAGTCAGATAATAGCACGAGTCAGAACAATAGAAGAATTTAAAAGACTATGCCTGAATGTGAGTACTTGAGTCGGGTAATGGCGTGATTCAGAACAATAGAAGATTATAAGACCAAGCATGAATGTGAATACTTGAGTCGGGTAATGGCGTGATTCAGAACAATAGAAGATTATAAGACCAAGCATGAATGTGAATACTTGAGTCGGGTAATGGCGTGATTCAGAACAATAGAAGATTATAAGACCAAGCATGAATGTGAATACTTGAGTCGGGTAATGGCGTGATTCAGAACAATAGAAGATTATAAGACCAAGCATGAATGTGAATACTTGAGTCGGGTAATGGCGTGAGTCAGAACAATAGAAGAGTATAAGACCATGCATGAATGTGAATACTAGAGTCGAGTAATGGCGTGAGTCAGAACAATACAAGAGTATAAGACCAAGCATGAATGAGAATATTTGAGTCGAGTAATGGCATGAGTCAGAACAATAGAAGAGTATAAGACCATGCATGAATGTGAATGAAGCAAGGGGCGTGTGCCCAAGGAGATTATTGGTTTGACCGTCAGTTAGTAAGATACATACCGTGAATTGGAGTGAAGTGTCAATACCCTTTTAAACGCTAAATTATTATAATAAATTTATGCGTAACCTTTCTTGTTTCGAAACTTTTTCCTTAGACATTAATAATAGTTGGCTAATTAGCAATTTACTTATCTTGCAAAATACCTGCTCAAGGACGTTTAAGGTAGATTAAACACACCTGCTGTTCTGAATATATACATTCATGAAATTTTATATTCATAGCAGTTTTCATGGCGTTTTGGTAGAGTAGCGAAATTGTTTTCTTTCCGAATTACGAAAATAATAAGTCATTAATTTGGTTATTTGTCTTTATTATTTCGTTGTGATATCGAATTGTTAGTGAGATGGAGCTTGCAGCTATTATTTGAAAACTGTCTTAGGTCTAAAAGTACTAAAAAAAACGAAAAAGGTTTTGTACCTTCAGACCTAAATATTTAAAAATTTGGAGTAACACATCATTCACTACATGTAAAGAAATGTAGTAGTCTACTATTTGACTACGAATTTATTAGAATGGTTATCAATGTTGATATAGCAATTTATTATGGCAACTTTTCCTTAAATTACAAAAAACTATTATTACCCCAATTTTTAAATCTGGGGACCCCTATCTAAGCAATAACTATAAGCCAATTTCTCTTAACAAATATTTAAATTTGTAAAAGAAAAAATATATTCAAAGCACATCAATATGGTTTTAGAGAGAATTCGAGCACTCAAGATGCTATCGTAGATTTAACATCTGAAATTTATAAATCTTTAGATAATAAAAAAAATGCATTGGAAAATTTGACGACGAAAAGCATTTGACAGTATATCGCACTCCATCCAATCTTATCTCCAAACTATCGAAAATTGGTAAAAATGACAATGCTTTAACGGAGACGATGCTTTTTTGGATCGAAAATTACCTATTTAATAGAGAGCAATTTGTTAAGTTAAATGGCTTTCTGAGCGGTTCACAGACCACGAATTTTGGAATCCCGCAGGGAACTGAACTGGGACCAATTATGTTTATCATTTATGTCAACGATTTGTTTAAACTCAACATCAAGTCTAAACTCATTTCATATGCAGACGACACAGCAATTCTAACCGAGGGGTTAACTTGGAATGAAACCCAGAACACAGGAGAGTTAGACTTACTACTAAACTACTACTAAAAAAATGGTTCGATGAAAACTTGCTGTCACTTAATACGGAAAAAAACCTTTGTAATACCGTTCACCATTAATAAACACGCATTCCCTGAAAATTTAAAGATAAGTATACATTCATATAATTGTACTAGAAATTTAAATTTATGTAAACCTGACTGCTCTGTACTCACTGTATAAACTAATGTAAAATACCTCGGTGTAATTATAGATAGTAACATAAAATGGAAACTACAGATCAATGCAACAGTATAAAGATTAAGAAAATTATTGTACATTTTTTTAGTATCCGAAACATATTAAATTTTAAACTATTAAGAATCATCTATTTTCTCGGATTCAATCTGTATTACAATGTGGAATTGTTGGCTAGGGTGGTGCATTCAAAACTTCACTGTTGCCTTTAGAAATCATCCAAAGAATATTAATAAAAATAATTTTAAAAAAACCATATGATTACTCCGCCATAAGATTATTTCAACAATTTAAAGTCCCTTCACTACACATTATTTATAAAACAATTACACTTCAAATTTACAAAGATTGTTTCAACAACGATAGCTCAATATCTATTTCAAATAGCAAAAGACCAAGTTTTCTTGGCTCTATAACTATCCTGCGTTGTAATACCACCACAGCCCAACAATTTAATAAATATTTTGAAGTCAAGTGGTCCAATTACCCCTTAACTTAAGATTGGAAACGAATTTTTAAAAATTCAAAAGTTCAATAAAAACAATATATCAATAGCACATTAAAATCATTAATAATTAATAATATAATATCTCTCAACTATGACTTTGGAAATCCTTTTTCTATTATATTCATTTTTCTTTTCTCTGTTCTTCTTTAATGTATTTTTCTTTTTTCTATTCTATATCATGTATAATGTGTTATATACATATATATGTAAAAAAATATTATAATTTTCATTATCCTTACTACACATTCTAAAAATATATGTTGAATTGTTTTTCGCGGCTCCGCCTTTTTTACACGAGCATTGCTAAAAAAAAAGGTGAATCACGATATAAAAAAATGTATTTAAAAAAATATATACAATGTATAAAAACTGTATTTGTAAAAAAAAAAAATAATGTTTTTTCCATGCTCAATCAATGATTGAATGGTTATAGATAAGTCTTAATGTTATGTCACTAGTTATAAGTTTTAGTTTTAAGTCACAGTTATCAATCTTAGTTATAACGCAAAAGTTGGATGTATAGATTAGGTTGTAAAGCGCCCTTGAGGTGATTTTCTCACAAAAACGGCGCTATATAAATTATCCGAACATTATTATTATTATTATTATGAGAATGTGTATGTAATTTCAATGTCTTTCAACAGATGTCGTTAGTATATGTAGTTTTAAGTTGTTTCAATAGATTTCATTAGTAATAAATATTACAGGATAAAGACAACTGTCGAATGTTTGGGTAAAATACCCGAACGGTTATCTATAACTTTAACAATATCTTCTGTTCCCCTTCTCCTTACCGCCTAAATTTCTTTTATTGAAAAAAAAAATATTTTGCATGTTTTAAAACCATGATATTTATTAATTTACTTTACCGACCGGTTTCGCTTTACTCAAGCATCTTCAGGGTACAAATTAATACTAAACAATAAGTACAAAATATGTGCTTATAAATACATATAGAGAGAGACAACAATATATACATACAGAGAGAGAAAACAATATAAAATTATTACAAACAGTTGGGATTAGTATTAATGTATCCCCACTGTTTGTAATAATTTTATATTGTTGTCTCTTTATATATGTGCATATAAGCACACATTTTGTAGTTATTGTTTAGTATTAATTTGTACCCTGAAGGTGCTTGAGTAAAGCGAAACCGGTCGGTAAAGTAAATTAATAAATATCGTGGTTTTAAAACAAAAAAGTGTTTTTTAAAAATTAAAAATGTCAAACCACAAAGTGATTGCTTTCTACCATAATATAAAATTCTTCTCTTCATTAGGGGGGCATGTTTCTACCCGGTCCCTGCAGTGAATTATTTTTAAAAGTAAAGCACGAAGTAGAATGAAAATCAATAAAATTTCAATGAAGAAACCGACATGGGAAGGGTTGGTTTGCTTTGTCTTTCGGTTCCAGGGGGATGATTTACGGCAAATTTCATTTTTTGTAATTTCAAATTTTCCAGTTCTTAATAAAAATTGTTTTCTAGGTAATAAATTCTACAGATGCTCATTGTCTCTGACAGTTCTCATTTTCCGTTCGCAAAGATCCACTCTTCCGAAACGTATAAATATACACGGGATTACTCTTACAATAATAGGAAATTTAAAAACAGATTGCAGGAGATTTTCAGAAACTTATACCACTGACTTCTTATAGAACCTTAGTATGTAAAAAACTTATAACTTAGGGCTATAAATATTGACCTACGACAGTAATCAAAAATTTATCATTGAAGACAAAATCCTATAGTTACTGATTTACAAATAAAACTGAGGTCATCAATTTTAGAATAAACTTCCCTCAGCTCTTACTAAGATCCAAAATTTGAAAACTTAATTATTTAAAAAACCATATTCATGAATTAGCGTCTTTTCAATATACTAAGCCAGGTTTTAAAATTTCCGTTAATTGTTTGGTTTCGGTTTTCTCCTTATTGAACTTTTATGTTTAATGTCCACTTTATAATGTTTTATTATTTTCATGGTTTATATTTTATTTTGTTTTAAAGTTGTTGTTTTTTCCCTCTCTCTTATTGTGTATTTTTGTTGTCCTGTGCTATGCCAGCACTGTTATTGTTAAATTTTCTTCTCTGCTTGTGTTTTGCTTTGTGTTTACCATATATATATATATTAATATTATGTTATTGTAAGGAGCACTATATGATTATTTGAAGTGAAACAACACAAAACTGCGCTATACAAATTTATTATTATTTCATGAAATATTTCTGCTCCTGGTCCTATAAAAATATATCGAAATCAGCGCTTTACCCAAAATAAGACAAATATTTAAAATCTATTAAAATAGTCATTTTCTGCCTAATGCAAAATAAAACAGTATCTCAAGTTATTTCGCAGATTTCGTATTCGGGGAATTTTGCTTTTTTTGTAAATCAGTGATTTTCCCCGAAATGACAGATTTTTGTAGAGGTCAACCACGATAAGAATTTCCGCAGCGACAATAAAAACTTGGTAACGAAGTAAAATAATAATTTTAAGGTTTATGGCCTCGTGAATGCGTAAAATTTCCCGAAATAGGGGCATTTCCTGAAAATTTTACGGCCGCGTGATGGTTATTTCGTTTGTTTTACTCAAATGATATAACCTGCTTACGGGTAATATCTACTTCGCCAGGGGTCGGCAACGCAGCATCAGAGAGAATATTTTTATAAATATTCCTTTGATTCTTCTGATGTTAACAATGCAATATAAAATACCTCACAATAAACCTTTTACGCAAACTATCATGGAAAAATAACTGTCGAATTTTCTTCGATTGACTAATAAAAGTTATATAACCTTGATGTAAACGTTTAATAAGTGTTTATGATATGATATACAGCACGAGTCCCAACTACCCGAAACCAGTAAAGCTATGGCATCCCTTAAAATGAGGAAATTGAGAAGCTGATGGTGTGAAATAGAGGGTGGGTAAATATCTGAAGCAGTTTCAAGAAACGAAACGCTTCAGATATCGGTGTTTGTTCATGTTCCATTCCGGAGCGAGATGTAAATTAGGTAATTTATTTATTTTATATTATAAAAACAAACAGTACATTGGTTACAGTGATAAAAAGGTTACAGATATTAAGTGGCATTACATGGCGGGTACCTATGATATGTTTCTTTGTAATGTCTTATTTGAGGAATGTATAGTTAGTAATTACCGGGTTTAGATGTGTGTGTATATATATGTTTGTAGGTGTAAGAAGTGGTGATCTGTGACGGAAAATGTATGCGCATTGAGCAGTATATATTATTGACATGATGCTCCTTTTAAATTTGGGCAGTGAATCTGAGAAACTGTTGATGTTAGAGTTTTGGCAAATATTATTGAACGAATGAAGAGCAAGATTAATTAGCGTATTAGTTGCTGCATTTGATTTGTAATTAACTGTGTGGAACAGTGCTGTCGTAAACGTCTTAAAGGTATATTGAAATTAATTAATGATAGTATTTACACAGAATTTAAAAATTTATACATAGAATTTAAAAATTCCGTGTATAAATAAATGTTATAACAGCTTTTTAAGCAGTTTTTTGTAATGCTTTTTGACTACCGCAATAAACACATGCCCGTATTATGGAAGTGTGGAAGATACTCTCAGTATCGCCCTGGTGTAAGACCACCATTCAGAATTGAAACGTTGCTTAATAATGGCTTTAGCCGTGTTTTTTTTTTTTTTTTTTTTATAGAGAATACCTCACAAGAGTCCCAACTGCTCCCGTCTGGAGCCAGTGAGACTATGTCATCCCCAATTGGGGTATGTTGTGAGGCTGAAGGAAAGTGGGGAAGGGAAGGAGATGGGGAAGAGGAAGGTAGGAAAGTACCTGGCTATTCAGATCTAGTCACTAAACACGGCTAAAGCCATTATTAAGCAACGTCTCAATTCTGAATGGTGGTCTTACACCAGGGCGATACTGACAGTATCTTCCACTCTGGAACGTGCCGCAAATGTAGTATATATTATTTTTATTAATTAATTGTGAAATAACACAAATTAATCAAATAAAATTTATTTGCGCACGCCGGGTTCGAACCCGCAACCTTCCGATTGGGAGTCAAGTGTTGTTACCACTCGACCACGGACGGTCGTCATCTTAGTGACTAGATCTGAATAGCCAGGTACTTTCCCACCTTCCTCTTCCCCATCTCCTTCCCTTCCCCACTTACCTTCAGCCTCACTACATACTCCAATTGGGGATGTCATAGTCTCACTGGCTCCAGAAGGGAGCAGTTGGGACTCTTGTGAGGTTTATCTGTAAAAAAAAAAAAAAAGTCGTGGACCAGACGTCCATCCTATTGGATGCTCTAAGTCATTCTGAAGCCTGATGACCTGACACTGCGGGAGCCCATCTGTCTTGTATCGTGGGCTATTTCCATAACAGTTCGTAAATTAGACACGAAGGATGACAACCGCTTATCGTCTAAGTTACTACTAAACTGACATCTGTTGAGACACCTTTCAACTACATGTAACTATCTATACTAACGAAATCTGTTGAAGGATATTAAAACTACATGTATAATCCTAAACGCCAGAGAAAAAAAGATCGTCTGTTTTGAACTCCCGATTTTTGGACTTGGGACCTTCCTGCTCCACCACGGGATTGTTATTCACCGACTGTTTTTCTTGACAAGAAAAAAATGAAGGTTTTTGTTCCTTTTGCAGTGAGAAATAGTTGCCGACCTCTATTCTATTCTACGTGACATAAAACTGATGAAATATTTTTTTACTTTTTATTTGCAGTAGAACACGATGTTAGTGCAAGTGTAAAATACAAAGATAATATTACCCGCATAACATCGTCGTTATATTTTTAACACAGATTACGTGAATTCACACCAAAGTCATTTTTACTGGTATCTCAGGTGATAAATCTTTTTTCGACACATTAATCATTTTTAATGAAAATAATTTGTTTATTTTCTTTAGTCCATCATCTGGTTTCCGTGGTGTAGCGGTTATCACATCCGCCTAACACGCGGAAGGCCCCCGGTTCGATCCCGGGCGGAAACATTTCTTTTATATTTTTCCGTTTGATTTTTTTGACACAGTTCCATCAGGTTGATAATTTTATTTCACGCAGCTTGTTTTTCACGGCTGATTTATAAAAAAGAATACATTGACAACGGAAGGAAACTGTCCTTCGGGCGTTCTTCCACCTTGGAAGCCAATTACTTGTTTACGATCTCATGTTTAATGAGTTTACGTGCACATACGAAAAAGTTTTCTATTTTTTACAATGCCGCGTATTATTTATGCCAGTAACCAACTATATTTGAGGTAATATAATAAAGTTTAGTGTACACTTTTACTAGCTTTGCGGTAATAATACCTACAAATGACGTTACGGAATTTGCGAAGGTACGTTTATTTTTTTTATCAAAAAACATAATCACCACACAACCAGAAATTTTATTTGGGAGGCAGGTATGTACCGCACTTCTGCCATATATAGGTCATCCAAAGAAGTGGTTCGATACGATTGGTAATTTAGAAGGCGTGCCCGTGTTTATGGGGGGTGAAGTTTATCCAGACTTTGGTGGCGGATGCGTCTGCTCATCTACTGTGTGGTGGGAGGAATCGTTATGGTTGAGAAAGGTCTTTTGATCTCCGGCTAGAATCCCTCTACCCACCCACTTGCACTGCAGATGGAGGGATGAATTCATACGTCCGTCACTCCTGGACACATTGACCCCCAGATTCCTACCCAGCCCTTAAGTCGTTTTCCTTTCCTGAACTTCCTCTCTTTCCTTTCCTTAAAAATACCCTCCACAAAGCATCCCTTCATATTATATATGCGTGGAGCTCATCATTTCATCGATTTCACTCTCTTTTATTAGTCGGTCTGTGACTCATCGCCACGATAAGACATATCAAGGCGAAATTGCTCTTTTACTCGTATAGTGCCTTTGGTACTTACATTGCATTACACAGAGACCAGGCCTCTCCGCATAGGTACAATGTTATCCCATGGTGAACGCACCAGAAATGAGACTTTTTTCCACTCTTACTGTATCAAAATAAAATCAAGCCTGTCATTTTGTTCTACTTGGCAGGCAAATAATAATAAAAAAATAATAACAAAAATTATAATAAGATTAACTGACATTATACCTAGCTCTCTCATTAAAAATTTAGGCATGTTAGATTTGTCAAAGAATTTGAATATAAAAATGCAAAAATCAGTCATTTTAAATTCATGTAGGATTACGAAAGATTTTTTAAATATTTATGTTGAGGGATCAGTAGGATTTATCGATCAAATTAGGAATTCCACCGAGCCGAACCCTCTGATATGAAAATATCTGGAGTCGGTGAATTATTTTCCCATTTAATAGTCTGGTAGGTTAACATGTTGTTCTCGTATTGTTTTGTATTAATTATACTTATATAATACACTTGCATAGCGTGGATTTACTTGATGATCATTTATACGGAAAAGTGTATGAAAGGGTTTAGTTTTTCCTATTGGAAAAACTAAACCCGGACCTAAAAGTCTGGTGCGTAAATAAAAGTAATAATACTTCATGACATTTCGATAAATTCAATCTTGTAAACCATCCAATCCACATAAAAAAACATATTTTTATATGCCACCATTTTGAAACTATGTAGCAGCTATTCAAATAAAAACCAGAAGTAAGTATGTCCACACATTTTTTCAATCTCATTGTTCGACAAAAAATATTGTTCAGCATATTTTTGGCGACAAAGTTACAAAATATTATGGTACTTCATAGGGAATCCACAATTTACGTACTACAAACAACTTGATAATGCCTTCAGAAGGCGAAACAGCTGTCACGCGTAATAATAATTACATAGCAGAACTTGTTTATAAATTAAAAAATAATGTTATTGAATTCGATGTATTAAAAAATATACCTAGGTACTCTACAAATTAAACTTGATAACAATAAAAAAAGGACTTTATTTCTATCTAATCTATCTGTAAGAAGGAAAAACTATTACTTCCTTTCTTATTGTGGTATAAAGGATTATGCATGTAGTTTCAATATCCTTCAACAGATATCAATAGCTACACATATAATTGTTGGGGTGTCGTCAGAAATATAGTTGCTGTAATTTTTTCTTTATATATTGTGCCTGCATATGGGTTGGATAGGGTTTAACTTTTCAAGGGTACCAATTGGCGATCCCTTAATGAGTTTTGATAACTCGTGGGAGTGCAACTTCGTTGTGTGTTTTATTTAATAAAAAAAATATTTAAAAAATAAGCAGACAAGCTTAACAACATGATATGTAGTTGTCCTCTTCTGCTGTTGCATAGTTTGTTCAAAAGGAGAAACTTCTTTCATTTGGAGGGATTCGATAGAAATATTTCATTTGAATTTCAGCGAAACAACTGGGTATTGGTGATTTAAAACCAGGATTCTATTTTTATAAGAGAATGTTTCCTTACTGGGGTATCCCGTTCTAAGGTCACATTGTACACGGTTACGTGTTTAAATCAAAGTAAGTACCTATGTAAAGATATTATAAATCAATATCTAAAATAAAACACCATGCAAGCTATAATCTTTGTTTGATTGCAAAATTATATCTATATTCTTCCTTGCCGTGTCCATAATCCATATATTCATGCTTCTTTTAAAGTCGGTTATTCAAATAGAACCTTGTTTACGATCAAAACGATAGATAACAATATCGGAAAAAAAAACAATGCAGAATGTAGTTCAGTTGGTAGAACGGTAATTACAAAAAGAACAAAGGTCTGGGGTTCAAGTCTCGGTCAGAAACATATTTTAATTTTTCATGAATTTTTCTATTTTAATTGGCCAATTTTTTTTTAATAAATTAACTCCACCAATAATTTTCTTCAGGGCCAATGTTAACTTTGGTGTTTGGGGATGAGGGTCTTTTTGAAGAGCGGAAGTAGTAATCAGTCTTGAAAAGATACATCAGGAGGGAAGAAACACAGAGACCGGCAGATCGTTCCACAGCCGAGCTGTTGAACTCAAGAAAGATTCATAGCAGCGACCCGTTCTCATGTGACAAATGTAAACCGAGTACATATGCATGTTGTCATGCGTATTGTGATGACTTCAACACTACGTTCGAAAGAAAAAAAAAGCATCTTCTTCATCGGAAGAGCTCATACAAATTTTTCTCACCTAAACGAAATTTCAAATCGACTACACTGACGACCGCTATTGAAAAGGGACAGAAAATCACAATCTGAGAAGAGCTGATAAATCAAGGTGACGAAATAATGAAGAGCTCGAAGTTTTCAAATGATACCACGTTTAAAATTTTTCAATATTGAATGTAAGCCGACACTTCAGACCGACCATAAATTTAAAATTCCAGAGCGTATACGAAGAGGTAATCAACTGATGAAAGGATGGCAGGTTCGTACGAAAGGTCAGTTATATAAACAAAAGAGGTTCGAATACAAATACAAAAATGTTTATGATCGCTTTTGTTCAAGAGTTTGTTTAGTAACAAAAAAAAAACTAACATGGTTTTGATAAATAAATTGGGTAATTAAGCCCAAATTACCACTACAGAATACAGACGAAGTTTGATGTTTAAAGAAAACCAATAAAAATTAACGACGTATACAATCTATGAATTAGTGCTACAGATCAAGATTTTTTAAGAAGTAAACAACACACTCAGATTAAAAGTAAATAAGATTTTTAGAAAGGATACACAAAAAATGAAGTCAAACAGGTACGTACTGGACTATAGAGCTAGTTGAAATACATTAAGAAAATGAATTCTGAATTAATAAGGTGATATTAGTTATTACCAGACAAAGTTTTACGAATATTATATCTGATCATGAAAAGGGACGAAAGATAAAAAAATTGTTGTAAACATCTACGGACGCGAAAAATGAAGTATTTGTACGAAACTGCAAGGAATGTGATGAATCAAGTCAATGACAGAAACAATTTCATGTCACCATGAGGATTATGCCGAAAAATATTACTGAATTCATCTTTTACCTGCTTCAAACTTTAAACAAAATAATAAATGGGAGAGTGCGAGAGTGATAATTATTACAGATGTAAAGTCACTATTAGCCGAGATAATTTACCGATTATTAAGGAAAGATTGATTGCAGAATTCTAGGAAAAGTTTAAAGCAAAATTGCATCAAAAGGGTGAGCTACACTTATCGGCGGCCAGACAATGAAATAATTAAACGGACACATTTAAGATTGGATAGAGAGAATCTTGAAAAATATCCAAGTGAAAGTTGAAATTGTCTGAACTCTCAATCATAAAGCGCCCTACGGAAGACGAGATATACGTCCTGAGTCCGCGCCTGGCATAGATTTTTATGCCCAAGTTTGTACGGGAATTTGACGGCGACAGTCGAGAGAGAGTCTAGAGGAGTCGAGGGAAGGGGATAACAGTGAAATGTGTTTCAGG
Organism: Limnephilus auricula; assembly: GCA_951813805.1. Lineage (NCBI taxonomy): Eukaryota > Metazoa > Arthropoda > Insecta > Trichoptera > Limnephilidae > Limnephilus > Limnephilus auricula. The sequence goes on from OX638388.1 coordinate 39,873,122, forward strand.
GAGGTTCGTTGGTTTGTGAAATTTAGTAATAATCCAAGGAAGAATGAACAAAATAGTACTTAACAGTGCGGGTGTTTCCTAATGTTGGGAGAAGACAATTACGTAATATTAAAGGATTTTTAAGTTTGTGACTTCGTGAGAAACAATAGTTCGTGTACATAAATTAATTATTTGGCCTGTTAAAATACTTTATTGAAAATTAGCTGCAGTGATTGACAGTGCGCCGCGAGTGAATTAATTAAATAATAAAATTAATTTGTAATTAAATTAACCCAGAAATGATTCGCATATCAAAACTAAAATAATAATCAAAGTGAATGAAATACTTAGCTTCAGTGAGTTAATAATAACGTAACTTCGTGTTTTAAAATAGTAGGGAGGAAACCGCGATATTTTTTATTTTAAATATAAAATAAGCCTAGTCAATAATTAATAACCTACGTACAAATATCATTTTCAAGCTTCCACACACAAAATAATAATATCAAAACAACATCAAAAATGCACCTACGTACTTAAAATTTCTTCAATCTTCGTCGAACAAAAAAATAATAATAATATAAAAATTACCTACAAATACCTACGAAATAATGCCTAGCTAAATCTTTCACAAAACCAAAAAAAAACAAATAATAATATTAAATACAATGTATATAATAATATAAAATACCTACATGTTTATAATTTCTCCGACCTTCCGCGAAAATAATAATAATACCAACATACCTACGCGCTTGTAGTTTCTTCAATATATCATATAATCAAGATAATACAAATATTCAAGATAATATCAACAAATACCTACGTATAAATGTCATCTTCAATAGTCGCAAAAACAAAAGATAATAATAATGTTAACAAATTTCCAAAATTCCTGTAATATTCAAAAATCTGTTTCTGAAAAAAATAAGAAAGTATACAGATTTAGGAAATGAAATTAAAAGAATTTGGCATTCTCAGACTATAAAAATATTACCTTTTGTTATTTCGGCTACTGGCATTATACCTAGCTCTCTTATTAAAAATTTAGCCATATTAGATTTGTCAAAGAATTTGTATATAAAAATGCAAAAATCAGTCATTTTAAATACATGTAGAATGTAGAATTACGAAAGATTTTTTAAATATTTATATTGAGGGATCAGTAGGATTTATCGGTCAAATTAGGAATTCCACAGAGCCGAACCCTCTGATATGAAAATATCTGGAGACGGTGAATTATATTCCCATTTAATAGTTTGGTAGATTAACGTGTTGTTCTTGTATTGTTTTGTATTAATTATACTTATATAATACACTTGCATAACGTGGATTTACTAGATGATCATTTATATGGAAAAGTGTATGAAAGGGTTTAGTTTTTCCCATAGGTTCCTGTAAATCTGGTGAAATAAAAAAAAAATAAAAATAATTAATAACCTACGCATTTTCTTAAACTCAAAATAAAAAAATGGGTTTTATACTAGTAGGAACTTAACCACAGAGTTATAAATATAGGAAGGTTCTTTCTTTATTATCTTCCTCAACAGGTATTTAGTTCACGTAATCAGGCTTCGCTCAGGTGAGTGGATTAAAACATTTTAATTAATTTACAGGTCGTACCTGGTCCCGATATTTGGGAGGATCAGCCAATCTACAAAATCAATGATAAAAGAAGTTTATGTTCCAGGATATAATTGTGTTAAATATTATTCTCGATGTGTAATTATGAAATTTGTCCCAAATTAAAGCTATTATCAATGTTGATTCAACGAACTTATATTTTTTGCGTGCCAGAAAGGATGAGACGAATGCGTATAAAAAAGGATCCCGGCCATAAATAGTAGCCGGGATGAACATCGTACGGTCATCCAAATTAGTAGGGTTTTTTTCCTGAGGTATGCCGAACCAAAGTGGAAGCGACGGGCTACATCCATAACATACTGGATATTAGTTCAAAAATGAAATTTGGAAAATTGAATTTAAAAATTATTATTGTTTACTAACAACAAGATTATCATGTCAAATTTCTTTCAGGCTTCCTTACAAAAAATTAAATCAACATTATCTCGGTAATGTTTTCTCAATTCAACCCTTCCAAAATCCAAATTTGACCTGCGAAAAATAGACTTCACGATTGGAGGATGCAATAGCGTCACTGAAATTATATCCCCACAAGATATGAGACAAAGAGGGCTTTTATTCTTGCGCTATCATGCGATAGGGGATGTCAACATAAACTGAGCATTCACGCGGGATACTGGAAGTTAATCCCTTTCGCGGGGTCATGCAGAGTGGAAAGGCATGAAAGACAGGATAAAAAGAAAACGCCACTTGGAATGGTAGGGTATGATTCGCTGTCGGAGGCGTTTCGACCGAAGGTATCCCAAGTTTTGCGAAGTTATGTGGAGGGGACGTCGGCGTGGTATTCCGTGAGAATAAGTCTGTAGCACTATCGCATACTACCAGTGGTGTCGACCTGAAAGCAAACATAGTTTTTACAAGGTAGAAGTTATGTCCGCTCTCGGAGGCGAGGAACGCAAGCCAATGATTATCCTCGTGGGAGACGAAAGGATCATCTCAAACGGCTCCGTACGCACTCAACGCGGGTAGAATCGTGATAAGGGAAGAAATGGACATACCCCTTCTAGAATCAGTCGAGTTAAAATCAATTCTGGAGGAGAGGAAGTCGGGATAATATTGGAAGTAACATGAGGACTCTGCGCTCTTTCATCTGGCGTGAAGGGACCCTTTCGTAGCAATGAAGTTCATGCAAGAGAACAAAATCAGGACTTAAGGACCATCCTAGCAAACGTAATGATTGAGTCTTTGTCCGGAATGTTGGTTACCAGAATCTATCTGGTTAGTGGAGGCGGCGACTTATTCAGGAAACAACATTCCCAAAAAAATCCACCTATCAACCATCCTTCCCCTTCCTCTTCCCAAGTAAGTGTGGTGTTTACTAATAACAATTATAACTTGACCATTTAGGTGCAGTACAACGACACTGAGAGCTTCGCAAGGATCCCGACATGTATGTCATAATACACACTGTACACGTAATGTAAAAAATAATCCAATGTAAACCTATAGACAGGAAAAAATCGGGTAAGAAAAACTACGACTTTGAATTTTATAACCGGGTGACAATTTACTGTAGGGTTCGCGTCAATGACATACTTTGTTCAAGTTGAGAAAAGGCGGGTAATACGGGTATAGGTTTGAAAATAAAATAAATCAATCTAAAACGGGGGTTAGTTTATCAAACGAAATCCTTTCCCACTTTCTCTGAAAGAATCTGAGGTTACCACACACTACATTATTTCCTCTACATGTGTATGTGTATTAACTTACACATACAAATGTAAATACTGAATCAACAAATTACACAACGTCGTATATAGGAATAATGCGCAATTAAATCTTAAATCTTATTTACTGTGAGAAAATCGCAGGGGTTTAAGAAAATGTTAGGTGTAGCTAGATATAAGGGTATATTGATCGAAGGCCAAAAGATAAGGGTAGCGTAGCCAGTAGATCCCGACAGCTAGTGTTAAAGGGAAATAATAGAAAAACCAAGGGTAGACGACTACGGTCCATCACAACTGCTGCCTTTAGACCAGGAGAAATGATTGACGACCCAAGACCATCACAACTGGTGCCGGGAAGCCCAGGAGACTAGATCATTACAACTGGTCCCGTGACCACAGGAGCTAGTAAAGGCAGGGGTTTGGATCGTCACAAATTAGTATCCGCGACTGGTAGGGTGACGAGACGAGCACATCACTGTATGCATGGTGCTGAAGGGATCAATGACGCTAGTTCCTCGGAGCATCTTCCATTATAAAACCGGTTTGAACAAGGAAAGCATATCTACTCATAAAGATTGTAATTCGTTTGTTAAGATTAAGAAAACGTTTCTCTACAGAGTCTTTTTTTTCAGGTGGCTACCGAATTCAACAGTGGGGCGCACTTGCAAGTTGCAGAGGGTCAACAGTTGTGTAGGTACTATCTGCACTAGGTATGTGCGGGCCCTATACAGAACGCTCTGACTACGATGACGTATTTTTGGAATACTCGTATACTATTTTATCATTCTTCATGTCGATCTTCCAGTTGATTAATCAGAGATCTACAAATGCTAAGTGTTGAGATAATGAGGAAGGAAATATGCGAGTGCTCACTACAAATTACATACTATTCACACGTGTCTGTGTTTACATATTAATTATGCTTTAAAATAACACCGGGTGACATAATGATCCGGTACATTAGTATGACAATTTGAAATATCCTACTAGTAACCCAGACAACATCAACATTTTATTTAACTCACTACAAGATTTCTGTTGAAATCAATTGTTTTTGTTGCGTTGTATTGTACCAGATAGTGAGTACACTTTTACAAATAACTGCTTTCTCAACTCAAATTACGATTTTTCGGAGTTGTCTTACTAATCAACCGGATTCGAATTATAACTACATATATTTATATTGTTTTTTGTTGCTTCCCAATTCTGTTGATAGACGAAAATCCCTCCGACGGCGTCACTTCATTAACACTGTCTAGAAAATTAATTCCGTCAAACTCAACCCTTATTCCGTCGCGCCCTAATCTCGACGCCTTAGGCTTATCATATTTTAAGCGCCGAAGTTTTGATGGGGGCTGACGTATTTCAATTTTATGCAACTTTACTCTAATTTCCATTACAGCGTCAGGTCCACTTTGCCCAAGTGTCCGTCGAGTTTTATTTTTTCGACAAAAAAATCACAAAGAAAATAAGGGGGAAATCTTGAAGGCCAAAAATTTCTAAGCGTGAAACCAGTGAACCACGAAAAACATGATTAGCGCTTGCCTCATTATAATACAATCGAAAATAAAAATAAATTAAATTAACAGTAAGCCACGGCGTGTACATGCTTTAGTTGTGACTAAAGATGATATTACAAAATATAAACTTAATGTTTTAAAGTAAATAAATGCAGATTAAGAACAAATATGGTATTTAAATTATCCAAACTAAATGATCTACCGACTTAATAAAAAAATAATTACAACTGAACCTAAAATCATAAATTCCTTTGTTTTACGAATACAAATGTGAGAAAAACACATTTTTGGTTTATCAATATTTTTTTAGTTATTTATTAAGTTAAAAGAAATATACATATTTCGCTTAACTTAAATATATTGAGAAAAAAATATAAATATATATCTTAATAATTATGGTTTACACATTTTTCTTAAGTAAGAGCATTTTGGTTTTGCTCGTTAATCTTAACGGCCCTCGGTATTAAACGTTTCCAGCTCGAATTCGAATATCGAACCCGCCTGCACCTGCAGCTGGCCGGTGCGTTCCATTCACAATCAAGTCGCACAGAACAAAACAAATTATTATTAATTAAAGATATTGTGATTATGAAAATTATATTAAAATATATATTAGAATGTAATGCAATATAACGATAGCCTAATTGATGGAGGAGGTTCTCAGTAACTTAAATCGTTTAATATAACTTTTTATTTGGATTTTTTTTTGATACATACATAGATGAAAAAGATACATGTAGTAATACAATTATAAAGAGTGACAAAAGGCTTGGCCTTTGTTCCAGCCTGGTTTCGCAGTGCGGCGGGGCACTGTTAATACTAAATTGTCTAGTTTGATTTGAGGTCACGGGTTCAAAAGCCGGCGAGGACAAAACAAATTTAATTTAATTTATTATAAGTATATCATATTGTAAAATTTAAATAAAATTTACATAGGTACATATAACGAATATGTTTCTTGTTTCAAAGTAGAAGATACATTCAGTATGGCCCTGGTGAGAGACCATAATTCAGAATTGAAAGTTGCTTGAGAACGGCGTAGATATGTTTAGTGACTAGATATGAATAGCCAGGAACTTTCCAACCCTCCTCTTCCCTATCTCTAAAAATATAAACTACATTCATTAGGAATATAAATGAAATTTCTCCTGAAGACACTTCAATGAAATAAAATGTTATTGATTTCTTCGAAACAATTCCTTCTAAAGAATTTTGGTTTTAGCTAAAACCAATTTTACTTTACTTTTTTTTCGCTATTATGCACTTTTCTAAATACAAATTTTTTTCTAATAGGTATGCAGCGATTATGTCGAGGATCAATTAATTCGGGTAGCATGCAAAAATTGTAAAAGCGTTTCAGCTTTTCAACCATATTAGTCTGCCAAAATTCGTCATCCCGTAAAAAATTTTCGATTTTTATTCCGAGTTCAGTCCATACATCAAACATACAAATATCTCTTTTTGTTACATGTTACACTTTTTGGCCCTGAACCTGGTAAAACCAATCGTGAGATGTATTTACCAGCATTTCTCCATTTTTGTTCTTAAGAAGAAATTCCATCAGGGGTCGCACTAATATACGGATACTATTCATCTATGAAAAGACCACACTTTTCTATGACAATGCTTTCTAGTTCTGCAAGCTCCTTCAGGACATTGTATTCATATTTTTGTCCGTGTCGAATTGAAGGAATATTTGATAAGGTTTGCTGGTACAGTATATTTTTGACTAATGGTGCGCAACTGATATTTTGCCGCCGTTTGTACATTTTTCCACACCACGATGCCGTAATCATATTGCGGCGCATCTCGATCCACTTTCCACTAGATGCTTGAAGTACTGTCACCCTTTCAATTGCTTGCCTATCTTTGGCTATGGTAAAAAACCTTTCTAAAAAATCATATTTAGCTGCCTCATATGATGCTTGGTCCATATCAGTTTTCTGCATTGGGACCATAATGCTGATCTTTTGCTGGAGCGAGCTGCAGGGTTTTTCTTTTCTTTTTTTTTTACTTGTTGATTATTTTTCTGCAATCTTTTTAATTCTTAATGCTTTATGAGTTTTCCGGGACTATTACCGGTTGCAAATTTATGCAAAGAATAGTGTGGAAGATTGGTGTTGAATGCCACTACTGCTGCAGCGCACCTTCCTTTGTAGGACCGTTTTAGAGCTTAGTTGATACGCTTCCCACCAACAAATTTTAGCACTCCACAGTATTGCTGCCTACATCGTGTATTAAACTTCGAGCATTAGATGCCAAAAGTCGAACGTGCTGCATGATTCTGGACATTATCAAGCTCGAAGTCATATTGGGAACGTAATTAGTGTCGCCAGTATCCCGTTTGCAAAAGTATGCCCGTTTCTTGCATAGTGAGTGGTCTCCAAATACATGTTTTGGCCCATTCAATATATTCAAATATAGCTGTTTTATTTTTTCCTCTTGACTACAATTCATAGCCTTCCGGTACTTTATGGCACAACGTACAGCCGTTCTAAGGCGTAAAATACGTCTTGAAAATCTTCCTCAATGCTAAGGGATACTTTGTATCTTCTGACAGTGATCTAAGTTTTTTATTGGCCATTTCCGCACTTTTATATTTTAAAAATATCAAATTGTTTATTACCTAGAAACCCGAAAAAATGGCAACAATAAATTAATTCTTAATAATACTATTTGACACTACACAGCTTCGACGGAAACTCACAGCTGAAGCATAAAAAAGGCGGCACACTATTATAGTCCCTACGCGGAACGCATAGAGTGGAATATTGTTGAAACGTCGGCGTCACATGGAAATATAATAATTACGTACGCGGAATTTCGAACTTTAAAAAAAGATTGACAAGACGGACCGTAAAAAGCGTGCATCCGCGGCCACCTCGGAGAGCCGAATGAGTAGGAGAATTCTTAGATGTTCATTATATAGTATTTAACGAAAATAAGTTGTTAATAAAAATATATATTTCGACAGAAAAATGTATTTATGGTAGCTTAACGTGGCTACATTATCGATATTTTGACGATTAATAACTTAGATTGTCGTTTGAATCTGGGAATTCATGATACTCCATACAACGATTGAGATCGCTAGTAAGGAAGGCCCTTAAGAGCTAACCGTTTTTTATTAAATACGTTCATTCTATTTACAGTTGTCAGAAAGGAGATTATATATACCCTCATGGCCTATGTTTCTTTTAACACACTCTGTCTTTGCTGAATTTGTGTATTATTATGTTGTCTTGTGTGTATAAAGCCATTTTGAATTTTGTAAATTAATAGGCATATGTTGTATTCGTACAGTTTTCTAATTTTCAGTAAGTTCGTATCTTAGTATACTCTTTGGGTGGGGGTATCTGATCTATAGTTAAAAAGTTTTTTTATAACTATATTCTGTATTATTTGAATTTTGTTTAAATATCTGATGTTTGAATTTCCCCATATTTCTATGAGATTATTTAGATGGGATTTAATTATTATTATCCCCGTTGTTCTCAAATACACTGAATTCACAGCAATTAGGGAGTCATTCATGTTTCATAAAGTACGCTTAGGTTTAATCTAAAATATTTTTATTTGTCAATTCCACTTAAATATAAATTTATAAATAAAGATATTTATTTTTAATATCTTTAGGTACTAGAATTTTTAGGTACTTTTCAAATAAAGTTTGGTTGAATACAGTTATATTTTTTTCATAACCTTCGGAATTCAATAAGAATTACGCAAGCGTGTTCTTATAATGTTCCGAAATCCAATTCTAAAATAATTTCAAGTGTTTATAAATTACTATCAACAGTGTCCACACGAAGAAAGCAAAAATCTTTTCTGAGGTTCTATCTGATCAAAGTTATATATTTTTGAGTGGGTAATTTTTTTGTTAATTCACGTGTTTTCTTTTTTTAACGCAATTTGGAAAAGTGATCAAAAATTCTGATAACCGGGGTCTTCATATGGTGTGGACATAGTGTACATGGACGATTCCATATTTTTTGGTTGATTTTGGTTTTATGAATCTCTGAGAATTGCACGGTTGAGCGCGACATCAGGCCGAAATCTCATATATTTTTTTTATTATCAACAAGTCCCTTAAATTGTTTAATTAAATTTCCCACCCCAAGGTTCCTTTTTACCAAAACGATCTAAATATATGTATATAGCCCAAAGACATTATCTTTGAGAAAAGATATTATATGCAAGGTAGAAAAAAAGGCCGTTTAAGAGAATCGTAAATGAATAACTTGATGAGAGTAAAACGATAAAAAAAGTACACTCCAGTAATCTGAAATTTCAATTTCTAATGTAGAATAAGTATAGTCCTGGGAAATGAATAGTTGAATTCTTAAAAGGTGGAAAGAAGAGGCAAACTATCCCATTTTCCATGCAAATGGTAGGTACTTATAATACCCTTTTTTAATAGCTTTGGGAGTTGGTGGAAAAGTTCTTAGGACTGAGGTAAAATCCGCTGAACTCGTTAGATAAAAAATACATTTTTAAATATTCATAACTAACCAACCATCAAGCCGTTTTCCACAGTAGGCATGGATGTCGGATCGCCAAACAACTCGGTCTTGGGACACATCCCTTGCTTCATTCACATCCGTACATCGTTTCATAAATACCATGCCATCTTTCGTCACACGTTCACGACTTCTTCTGCTATTTACATACGCGTCATATATTTTCATTCACGTATTTCTTCGTTCATCCGCTTTACATGCCCAACCTTTCTTAATCTTACTCACTACGCTTACATCAGCAAAGAAAATCTGAAATTGTGCTAGAAACTTCCCCGTGAGAAAATCTGGCCAATGTATCCGTCCATCTATTCAATTCCACTCACAAAAGCACCTTGTTCACGCCACTTATTAACCTTTGTTTCCATTTGTACCCTTTCAATCAATATTCTAACAAACAGCTTGCCAACTGTACTAACCAGGCTATTAGCCCTGTGATTTCAACATTCCATACGTGACACCTCACCTTTGTATAAAGGCCTGACCACAACGCTTATCCAATATAATATAGTGTAACCCTTATCTAAATACTGCTGTAAAATATTGTACAAACTTGCAAAAAAAAATACTCCTGTACAGTATTCAGCAGCAATATTGTCGAATCAAACAGCCTTATCATTCTTCAAACATTTTTCTCCTTTTAACTCATCATGCCGATTTTTATTTATTTTGAATTTCTAGCCCAGATGAACATCTAAATCAGATATCAAAACAAAACAAAATAAAAAAAAATCAAAATCAAAAAGAATAAGATAAAAATAAGTCACCTCACCAAGCAAGATGGAAAAACTAAATCAAACCAAATCATAAACAATATCAAAAACGAAATAAGATAAAAAACAAGATACTCCACCACGAAGATGGAAAAACAGTAGAGTGGAAAAAATACAATACATAGATGATATAAGTCGAAGTAGAGCTATGTAGTTTGTTTAATTAAATTTTGTTGTTCTACTTTTCGATATAAATTCTACTACAACTTGTTTTTATTTAATTTATTTTTATTTTTTTATTTATTTATTATAGAAGGATACAAAAAAGTACATTTTACATATAAGAAAGCTTTGCCTGTCCAACTAGGAAAGTTTCCCGTTCTAGGACAGACAAATTGACAGGTTTTAGTTCATATTATTAGTCCTTAATAAATGTACATAATTACATAACAAAAAACTGAAAACCATAAAAAACAAAAAAAATATATTATTTTTATCTGAAACCAAAACTCTGTATTGAAAAGTATAAACCAGGTACGTGATAACAGGATGTAGGATGAATGATATGTTAAATACGTCAACAACATCTTTATAGTCATTACCCAAATTTTGTATTAAGGCGAACGGGAGATTTTTTTTTTTGATTTTCTAGATTCTTATTTGGCATGAAGTGCGAATCATTTAAATTACTGAATTTAAAGTTAATGTTCTTTATACAAATAGAACGGCGTGATATGCGCCTCGCAATTTTTACCTCATGTGGGTATTTTTTAAAAATTACCTTGCTATTATAAACTTAAAGGTGCTGTGTTTTTGTACAATTGTGATTCTGTGTAGTTGTCACAATAGAACTGTAGATATTGCCTCGATGTTGGTTTGCGAGGAATATGGAAAGAAATCAAGTAATAAATAGTTCAGAGCTGTCAATTATTGAATTTACGATGTTATTTTATTTCATTAACGTTGGTTTTTTTAATTTTTTAATAGAGAATACCTCACAAGAGTCTTAACTGCTTCCGTCTGGAGCCAGTGAGACTATGGCATCCCCAATTGGGATATGTTGTGAGGCTGAAAGTAAGTGGGGAAGGGAAGGAGATGTGAAAGAGGAAGGTGGGGAAATACCTGGCTATTCAGATCTAGTCACTAAACACGGCTAAAGCCATTATTAAGCGACGTTTCAATTCTGAATGGTGGTCTTACAACAGGGCGGTAGTAAGAGTATCTTCCACTCTGGAACGTGCCGCAAATATAGTTTATATTATTTTTATTAATTAATTGTGAAATAGCACAAATTAATCAAATAAAATTTATTTGCGCACGCCGGGTTCGGACCCGCGACCTTCCGATTAGGAGTCAAGAGTCTTACCATTCGACCACGGACGGCCGTCATTTACCCCATTATCATTCGGGTTGCTATTGAAGAAATCATCAAAATATTTTATATATATTATTCTCTTTTATTTTCTTCTTCATTCGTAAACATTTTTTAATTTTATTACTTTCATGCATTTGCTTTCTGGACCGCTTCTGATATTAAAATATTTCTTCAAATTGAAAATAATAGTGTTAAATTTAACTAAACTATGTAAGTTATATTACCTACAATATTTAATAGAGTTTCGTTTGAAGTAAAACTTCAGCGGAACGTTTAAAATTAAGCAGATTACTTAGATAAACTAAAGTCTTTCTAACGAACACGGATCCAGAGGGAAAATACGACGACTAAGGAATATAGTATGAATTTATTCTCACACGAGAAATGTACTCGTCAACACTGCAAACATGAAAATTTTAATGTTACAAATTATATAATATTTTTTACCGCGTTACATAGTAGAAATACTTTCAGAATCTTTCCTTCATTCCCTCAGGCATATTTTTTATTTGGGAGGCGGGTATGACCATTTATTGGATAACCAACACCTCTTCCATAGGTCACCGCTGAGGATTGTCTAGGTTTTGGCGGCGGATGAGTTTGGCGGATGCGTTTTTTTTTATGCGGCTACATATTGCGTTTTGAGCAGAATCGATAGATACTGGTTGAGGGAGACTTTTTGATTTCTCCAGTCGTACTATGTCGTGCACCTCAGCAGTGAGAGGGATAGATTCATACGTCCGTCACTCCTGAACACACTGACCCCGGATTCCTACTCACATCTCATACCTTTTTTATTTCCGTTAAAAGACCCTCTACACAGCATCCCTTAAGATGACAGATGTGATATATTAAAAAAAATCGTCTCATTCGTCCCCTACCCAATTTTTTTAAATTTACAAGTTTTCAAATCAATTAAATGAAACAAATAACTTTGTATCAACCACTATTATATAATCACAATGACCTACATGTTTTGAAACCGATGGTTTCTTCGTCAGGGTGGTAATAATGGTAATAATAATTACTACCCTGACGAAGAAACCATCGGTTTCGAAACATGTAGGTAATTGTGATTATATAATAGTGGTTGATACCAAGTTATTTGTTTAATTTAATTAATAATGACGCCACAAAGTGATTTGCCGAAGTTTGAAGAAATTATAAGTTTTTGGTTCAAAATTGAATAATAATATAATGAATTATAAAAATATGAAATAAATATTTTTGCAACAAATAATTGATATAAAATAGTGCAGAACATATAAAAGAGATAAAGAAAGAAAAAGGGAAAAAAGGTTTTCCAAAATAATTTTTGAGAAATATCATATTATTTTAATTGAAATTTTTTTATTGTATTTTTGAATTTAGTGTAATTTATTTCCAGTCTGACGTTAGTAGGTAAACCAATAAACCATTATTTCTCATCAATATATTTGTAATAAATAAATAGCAGTAAAATGCTGGGCATATATAGTTTATCTACGTACCTACGAGATCTGCTTATAAACGTTAAAATTAAATTAAAATTTTATTATAATTTAATTATTTTTCTAAAGTTTAAATAGGTACTTTAAAATACAAAGAGATTAACCTTTTTTAAAATTAAAACAATAATTTCTTTGTTGAACGAAAATTCATTGACATTTCGCTTTGAGAAACATTTTTCTTTCAAATACGTATATATTTCTCTTTTGTCAAGATTCCCAACTTTTGACTTATATTTAAAGAAAGAATTTATTTATGAATGTGCATTCAAAGATTATTATAAAATATTCACCCCGAAATTTTTGTTCACTCTTCGTGACAACGCTCCTCATTTCCGTACTGTAGTTAAGGTCTGGTTGTATATTTAAATATTTATTTTTCCAAGAGTAACAGTATTGTAATATTATTCCTTGTTAAAATCTCGGAAAAAGCTTTCTATTAAAAAATGATTCCGCCAGATCATTTTTCATAACAACGTCTACATATACCAGGGACAAGCAACCCACTGCACGCGAGCACATTTCATGCGTCCGTGAGCTTTTTCGTTGTTCCTACTTGGCTTAATAAAATATTTTTAAAATTGCGGTAAAGAATATTCAACCAATTCTGTTGTTTTGCAAAAGGGTTTAGCGGAAAACTTCAATCTTTTTTTCAATTTTTTTTAATTAGCCGATCAAAATAAAAAGATAGTCTTTACAGATTCTTATAAAAACAAAATTTCGTGGATGAAAAGTGTAGAAAAAAATCACCTTTGCAGCGAAGCGCTTCTCTTGTTGAGATCCTATGTTTAATATATATTAAAGGATTCCGTATCATAAAATAGCTAAAGTGTTCTTTGCTTAATTTAGTTTAACTTTCTGAACGACCATATTAAACAATTTCCCAAAGTTGCTGGTACGTATTTAAAAATATATATATTTATTAATATTTCAGAAAGATAAAAATCGACAGCATTTATTGGTTCGTTCTAAGACGTGTAATATTTTCGCCTGCGGTGCTTTGTTTTTTGAGATTTGTATTTTTTTATTAAAGAATGACGGTCTATGAAAATACAAATAGATTTGCCACACCACCAACTGCCAAATTAACAATTAAAAGCTGTAAAACTTTATACGCTACGGCCCGCAAAAACATTAAATATATATTAATTGGCCCTCCGGCTAAAAAGGTTGGTCATCACAGGGTTATACAAAGAAGGACTTAAGTGGATACCTATCTACGATTCGCAATATTATGACTGTCGTCCTGCGTAATTGGAATTATAGCTAATGTTGTTTACAGAAAAAGTTTTATATCTTAGGCACTTCTTTTCCGATTACTATTATTCCGATTATTAAAGTCTATTGACTTTCCTTCAGATTGATCTGAAGGAAATCGTGACGATAAAAAGATACCTGTTGTATTTACTTTGTGTCGGTGAAAACAAAACTACCTGCTAAATATTTGAAACGGTAAAGTACCTTGATGTATTTATTTTCACGCACTGTGAACTGTAATACAACCGTATCTCTGATATTTTGTACGTAGAAATGTTTCCTCCAAGAAATGATATTATATTATAAATATTTCGTTTTTTTTTTAAAGTGGTATTTTCGAAAGCTTTAAACGAAATTTTGAAACAGAAAGATTAGAAAAAAAATAGGTCGGATCTAGGAATTGAACCCAGGATCTTACCCGTGTTAGGGCTCTGCTCTAACAACTTAGCTAATGCGACCCAATCTCTTTCGATCTTATTTAACCGTATCATACTTTTATTAAGAACAACATTATCTAAATTTTCTTAACGCATATTTTTATTGACCGTTGTCGTTTATGTATGACAAGTGTCTGCCCGCGACTTCGTCTGCGCAGGATTAGTACTTCTATTAGCCTATGTTCTTTTCCTAGGTCCCATCTATGTTTATACGAAAATTCTTAATCTATTTATTTAAAATATCTATAATTCTTGATTCGATTCAAAGTATTATGCGAGTACTTCAAATAAATTCACTAATTTTCTAAAAAGAGAAATTTTGATTTAAATGAAATTTGATTGTTTTGCAAAATGTAATTCTCAAATTTTGACATTTTCTAAAACAATAATAATTATTATTTTAATATATTGAAAATAGCTAGCTTTATAGAGCCCATATGTTATTCTGACGCATGAGCTATATTATTGTAAAGTTTAATTAAAATCCATTTAGTAGTTTTTGCGTGAAAGAGTAACAAATACAATACATCCATACAAACTTTCGCGTTTATAATATTAGTAAGATTTCAAGATTCTTGACTAGTTCCTAAATGTTGAAGTATTTTTTTATAGGGGTTTCAAACCCCGACGGCCTCAGTTTTGCGTACGAAAAAAAAATAAAAATAATTGTAAATTACAGCTAAAAATTGGTAATTGGAAAATAATACAATATTATATGCACATTCTCGTGTGATGTTGCTATAGTTACGCCCTTGCATGTCTGTGTTCATGGAGATGAGATCCATTTATTAGGAGGAAGTAAGCGGTGGCGTTGTATAGGAAGTAATCACAGATCACAGACCAGCGGATGTGTTGACCACCGACCATAGCTTATCAATTGATAAGATTAAAAAAATGTCCTAATAATTCTATAACCGTGTTGTGGCTACCAGGCTATCAGATGTAATCATGTATCCAGCGACCTATGATGTTTGTGAAACTTTTCAAGGCCTCCTCAGGGCCTCCTGGAGTTAATGTAAAAAAATGTATTACGTAGATACTGAAAATTATAAATTTGTTTTAAGTTTTAGAATATCGTACATATACAGGGTGTTAAGCATCGTACTTGACTTACTTTAACCAGTGATTCCTGACATTATTTTAAGTAAAAAATGTAAATAAAATTTTGTCTCCGGTGACATTTTTGAAGTTTTTTTTCTACAAAAACATAAAAATAAAAATCATTAGGTATTGGGTAGTTGGTGGCGGGGTGAGGGTTTGGTTGGTTACTTGGCTTAGAGACCAGCGACGACATGTGGAAGATTTTTTTTTCTTTGATTATGAAGAAAAAGTTTTTGAAAAAAAAAAATATCATTAAAAAAAGTCACCGGAGACCAAAATTTCATTTACATTTTTTACTCCAAATAATGTCAGGCATCACTGGTTAAATTAACTCAAGTACGATGCTTAACACCCTGTATAGGAAATTGTATTGTTTATAATAATTACAGTTACATAAATCACATAATTTTTTTTTAAATTTCATCTTTAAAAAACGTTTTTAAAATAAATTTAATAGTGTTCAACGCGTTAAAAAAAATTCAAAACACGAAATAATCTCGACCTATTCATACGTAATGCCATCAAATATATGAGAAATTTCAAAAACTTATTTATAAGCCCGATTTCTTTTTTGCCCCATGGACAGCATACAAGCTTTCATGTTCAACCATCCTTCACAAATCTTCATACATTTTTCATTAGATTTAGCGAACTGCCCTTTTTATATAATGTAAACAGATTTTGACCCAGATTGTGTAGCTTATTCGTTCTATTTATTTTGTCGATAAAAGGTGGTTTCTTTCGTTACTATTAAAATGATTGTGAAAGCTTTAAGCAGTATTTTTTCTAATATTTTTTTTATAGGTTGAAACATTTCATTCTTATTTTGAAGTTTTTAACCCAAAGTTTTTTGTCAATTTTTGAACCCGCAACCTAGTATAGTTATTCCTTCTTTGCCACGTAGGTCGATAAACTCTGAATGTTCCGTATACCACGAAACGCACTCAGACGTCCTAGGTTCTACTTTAAATTTATTTTCAGAAAGTCTTGCCGACTGGTAGAATTATTGACAGTCGTACATAGATTCAAGAGTTTCGGGGAAGGGTCAGTCCAAGTAGGGTAGTTCTCCACTTCTTTTGTATTTCAAAATCATTGTAGTTACCTATCTGCATCAATAATATATTGTTGGAAGAGTGCTTCAAAGGGCAAATATACTCTCGGAAGATTTGTATGATTTTCACAATGGAAATGTTCAAACCTTTCTGAGGACTTAAGAGGGTATTACCAGAGAATACCGGAAATTAGTCCCTTTTAAACCAAATTCTAGACATATTGACTGTTTTATACAACAACAAAAAAAAACGATTTTGAAAGATTGTTATTTTATCTGGTACATGCAGTTTAAAAGTTTTTTTAAACTTCGTTTATTTTTAATATACTAAGGTTGGTCGTTGGCAGATTTGTTCAACTTTCAAACGACAGATTCTATTAAAGAAAACAAAGTTCAAATAATATAATCATACGACAAAATAAATCAATACATAATCTAAGAAACACAGTTTTGAGAATTTTAATTTTAGTTAAATTAAAATCATTAAAAAATAAATCCCAGAACGTGTTTTGTGACAAAAATACCTCAGTCTTATCTTTTAATTTAAGGTCTTACGAACTAAAATATTTAAAAAAATTTACATACTTATTTTGTCTAGACCTTATTTAAAAAATTTTAAATAATTATGATCAAAACATACTTACAAGAAGTACACGACATTTAATAATTTATCATTGTGCGTTTTGAGCATTTTTATTGCTTACTTGAATGTAGGTAGGTATATATTAAAGCAAGTATTTAATGAAATAAATTGATATTAAATTTTTAATGTAAAAATTTGATACCGGGAATAATCGATCTTTCTCATTGGAACCCCCCTGTACAGTTGCAAGCATTATTAAACTTTAATTCTCAGTTGCTGGTCAATCGCTCTTAAGAGGCTAGACTTTGAACCACACGCGGAACACCCGCGTCTGTCATTCTGTCCCGCTCACAATAAGCTCACGCACACTTACAATACATGCGAATGCGAAATGTGCGAATGAGACAACTCTAAAATTTACCTACAGAAATCGCTCGAAAAGGGGTTTATGGAGAATACACTTTTCTACACCGAAACTTTCACGAAATTGAAATTTAAAAAAAAATATTTTTTAGAAAGAAGAAGCTACGTCGGTAGCTTTTTATAATTCTTTATGGGAGTTGGTTAGCAGCACTTTTTCCTTAAATAATATTTATTGATAAATCGTACGTGTTTGACAGTGAATGTTTACGTTAATACGAACCGCATCGAAAATTCGAAAACATACCGACATAGTTTTCACCCTCTAGAAGGCAGTATAAAAAAAATATATTAATTTTGTGAAATTTTCGATGTAGAAAAGTGTTTTTTCCAGGGCGTCCTTTTTGTATGGGCCGAAAAGTGAAGTCTATCATCTTAAGAGGTGGCGCTTTGGTACATATGTAAAAAGGTAAACTATATTTACTTTTTCCTATTTGAGGATAAGAAATAAAGCTGGGAAAATTTAGGAGGCGAGAGGAACCATTTATTGAACAAACCAACAATCCTGCCATCCATGGTGTCATCCTAAGTGGTTCGCTACGTTTGGTGATTTAGCAGAGGTGCCCTGGATCATGGGGTGAGGTTTGTCTAGGTCTTGGTGGCAAGTGCATTTGGCAAGGCTGGATCGGCAGACACGGGTTGATGGAGACATAAGACCTAACTCAGAACTCTCCAGACGGACTCACTCGACTTATCGCCTCGCACCGCAGAGGGGGGGATGGATTCATACGACTATTACGCCTGGAAACATTGACCGCCAGATTCATACCCACCCTTCATATACTTTGCCTTCCCAAAACTTCCTCTCCTTCCTTTCCCTAAAAATACCCTCCATACAGCATATACAAAGACGACATAGACCTGAAGGATTCTTTTTCCTCACGGCCTCCTGTGTAGAGCTAACGTAAAAAAGCTGTTATAATAGGAAGCGCGATGAGGTCCACTACTACAATCAAATATAGCGTTTTTTTACAAAGCATATCATATTAACTATTAGAGCATGCTTAGGACTCTTTAAATATTTGAAAAATACAGAATAGTAGCGAAGATAGCCGTCAAAATATTATTATTTGCGGCCGGCCGAAAAGCTTGTAACATCACAGTACTACAGCACTGCCATTCGAATAATGAATTATTTTACTGAATCGAGTCTCGTGTGATATCACGAAACACCATCAAGTTTTACCTTGTTCACTTTCAAAGCCCATAACTTCGCCATTAATTTAGGTGAGGCATCGAAAACTAATTACTTTAGAAAAACTCTTTCAACCTAACTATAAACGTGTATTAAGTATGACAAAACTGATAAAAATCCATTTACTACACATTAAGATTGTTTCGCAATTCAGTCAAAACACTTTCAACCTAACTATAAACGTGTTTAAAGTATTACCCTTGTTAGATGCCAACTAGAGTATAACTCTACGATATGGTCTCCCTTTTACAATATTCATTCCGCCAACATTGAAATACTACACATTAAGATTGTTTCGCAATTCAGTCAAAACACTTTCAACCTAACTATAAACGTGTTTAAAGTATTACCCTTGTTAGATGCCAACTAGAGTATAACTCTACGATATGGTCTCCCTTTTACAATATTCATTCCGCCAACATTGAAAAGATTCAACATAAGTTCTGGAGATATATAAACTATAAATTGCATATTCCTGTAGAAAACATTGATTATAACTACCTACTAGATAAAATGTTCCTATTAGAACTTTCAGAAAGAAGAATAATCACAGATTTAATAATATTACATAAAATACTGCATTACAAAATTGACTGTCCTGAATTGCTTCAATTAATCAATATCCACATACCTAAAAGATCTTGCCGAAATTTACTACCCTTTTATTTTAATAACACCAGGACACTCTCTTATCAAAATTCCCCGATACCGAGACTTCACAGTCTCGGAAATAAATATTCTGATCTTGGAGATATATTTCACATTAAAAACAATCAGTATAAACATTGTTTATTTCAATTCTTTTTTATATTTAGACATAAATATACGTCTATAATCTCTACAATTTTTGTCTATATTGATTATCTTTTTTTTTTGTGAAACTTCTTATATTTTTTACCTATGTATCTCATTTTATTATATGCATTTATTGTTATATTTTGTTGTAGATATATGCTTTTGTTTTACTTTTATTTTCACTGTATTATGCTTTCTTTATTGTTTTAATTTAGATTTTTTTTAAATAACTGTTATACTCATCTATTTAACTAAAATGTAAAAGCCCATAAGGGCGTTTAATAAATAAATAAATAAATAAATTACAAAACTGATGAAAATCCATTTAGGTACCACACATTAAGATTGTTTCGCAATTATGTAAAATTTAAAACACTTTTTTTATTTTAATCTTTAAAATATAACATTTTCATAAAAATATATTACACATTAAGAAATCACCTCATTATAGATCTTATGAAAGAAACATAATCGGGATTATATGTATGTATTGGTGCACATGTGTATTCTTCTGACAGGAATTTGTCTTGCTTATGCCTATTTATTGTTATGCGAAAAGGGGACAAAAGTCCATACATTTAATCTGTATTAGTGTTCTGTACCTATTCTATGTTCTGTTTTCTTTGCATGTTAAGTGTTTACCACTAAAATAAATCGATGTTGTATTTGGTATTATTTAAGATTTTCACGACCAAAAGTTTGTTAGTAATATTTTTTTCGGTTATTATGCCGTGTTTAGTCAGTTGTGGTCGTTAAATACCGGATACAAAATAAGCTTAGCCCGTCGGTCGTCTATATAAATATTATTGATGTTTTTGTGGAT
Source organism: Limnephilus auricula (assembly GCA_951813805.1). NCBI lineage: Eukaryota > Metazoa > Arthropoda > Insecta > Trichoptera > Limnephilidae > Limnephilus > Limnephilus auricula. The sequence continues at coordinate 39,893,686 of OX638388.1, forward strand.
TTAATGTAGATCCGTAATTAGGCGTGCTCAACACGCGTTTTGGCTCTTCCCAAGACTGCAAGATGGAGAAAGTACAACACTGCGTAAAAACCCAAAAATTATTCCAGACAAAGTTTATTCGTGTTTCACTGGAATTTTCTTTTGTGAAGTTGATGAAAAATTGTGAAAATGCTGTAAAGGGACCAATTTATTAGTTAACTAAAGAGTACTCGGCATGCGTTGCAATGCCACTCAAAGTAAGAAAGGGTTTCTTCGTACTCGCTTTCCCCTTCCACCTTGCCTGCCTTCCTCACCTCCCTCGTCCCTCCTCTCACGTACCCCCCCTCTCACATTCTCCTTCCCTTCTGAATTTTCCTCTAAAACTACTTAAAAATATTTTTCAAGCATAGATAGATAATAATTTTTGTATGCAAATTTCATGACGCCAGAGGTCACTCATAGAAACCATCGCGGGCGTGTGCACGTGCACAACAAATCACTAAAGTTTCATCAGTATCGGATTAATGATTTAGGAAAGGAACCAACAAAGAGACAATCTTTTTCATATATAAGATTATGTTAATGTTCTACTAAACATTCGCTGCGACACCTACTTAATATTTTTTGCCTCAAAAATGATGAATAAAGGAACTGATGAATTGAACAAAAGTGTAAATTTCCGCGAAAATTCAAATATTTAACACATTTTCGTTTTATTGCATTCTTTGAGGGATTTTTATTGTATTGAAGATAAAATTTGCAGAGAATGCCTTAATTTCCCTTTAAATCCTCCTAAATTAATTATATTTGACTGAAAATTTTTAAAAGAAATATAATTAAAAAGTAATGTTTCCGCCCGGGATCGAACCGGGGGCCTTCCGCGTGTTAGGCGGATGTGATAACCGCTACACCACGGAAACCAGATGCCTTTCAATAGAAATGAAACAAATCATTGAAAGTACATGCATTTGCGTAATCAATATAATATTTATGACGTAGCTACACAGGTGTTATAATTTGATTTTAAATCACCTGTGATAACTTGTTTTGGGCGAGATATGAAATCGTATCAATGAAGCGGATAATCTGTTTGTTTTAAAAGTAAAGTATCGTATAGTTTTAAGTAAAAAATACGTATTTTTCAATCGTTGACCAAGGAAAAATATTTTGAAAAAGTGTTGAAATGTCGAGTGAAACAGGGTTATAAAACTAAATCATTGTTACATTGGATCATGTTACACTACTTCTTTATCCAACCCTTGGCACAAGCGTGCACTATTCATATAAGGATAAGATAAATGTGGACGATTGATCACAAAAGGCTGGCTCAAAATCTGAAGCAATAGCCAGATAAATAGGGCAAATTTTTATGCGTACACATATTATATTTTCCAAAATATCTGGTATTCTCTCTCTGTGGTTTCAATCCTGGGACTAGTTTGCAGCAATTTCCTTTATTTTTTTCTTCCATTCTTCCCTATCTTGTGCGGCTCTTTTGAAGTCTGCATATGATGAGCAGCGCATGTCCACATTGTCCACCAGCAAGTCCTCCAGGTACTCTGGTATTATACAGATGTATTATAAAGAGTATGGAAATATTGTCAGGTTCGCTAGGTTCATTGGGGAGGAGGGTATGGGTACCGTCGCCCCGGAAACCATTTTTTAGATAACCAACAATTAAACCATAGGCGTGTGCTCGACCAGTGGCGTGTGGTCCATAGAAAAATATACCAACCTGCTTCACAAAATAATTATTTATCTATCTGGTACTAACCTAAAATTTTTGAATACGATACTGCCGCAATGGGTCGAACCACAGAGCCCTTCTTGATATAATATAATAATCACAATATCAAGGAGGATACTGTGTTTTTACTTATGTCGACAAAATAACACTTAATCTAATACACGCGAACACTTTAGCACAGGTTCTCCTGGAGAGGTGTTCACTAAACACTACTTTTAACCTATTTACATACAGTTAATGATTATTATCATTTTTTTGTATTATTGGAATTTATTATTTTTGTAAACTGATGTAATTTTTTGTAAAATGTATGTAAGAGAATATAACTAAAAAGGACACCCTAGTGGTTCGTTATGTTTGTGATTTAGCAGGAGTGCCCGGGTAAATGGGGTGAGGTTTATCTGGGTCTTGGCGGCGGATGCGTCTTTTCACCAACTTCGTGGCAGGCCGGATCGGAAGAGGCTCGTTGAGAGAGACCTTTTGAACCCTCCAGCAGAAGCATCTCTAAATAAAGTCTTGCACCGCAGTGGGAAGGATAGACACTCTTTGACACACTGACCACAGATTCCTAGCCAGCCCTTATATTCTTTTCCTTCCCAGAACTTCCACTCCTTCATTTTATGACACAGGTTCTGAGGAGAATTATTATCCTGTGGAGCTGACGTAAAATAAGGTCCCTATTTTCAACTTTTTCATTTTGAAATTTGTTCACACAAGGAGAAAAATGAACTGTTAAAAACGGGACTGAAGTTCTTACGAACAAATTAACAGTGATTCAATGTTTATTGGCGGTAAAATACGTACGAAATTACGTAAACCAACAAATTATTCGTAATGTTCCCGCCAATAAACATTGAAACCCTGTTAATTTGTTCGTAAAAATTTCAGTCCCGTTTTTAACCGTTTTTACAATGAAATTAAATTGAACAATGAATTTTAAAATGATCGTTTTTTCAAATAACATTTTTCTCCGTGCATCAATGCTCTGCTCAGTAAAAATGTTGTAAAAAGCGATAAACCCAATTCGACAGCCACCTTAGGAAAGCGAAATATTGATCACCAAAGACAACTAGGTACTTGAGAACCGATCTAGATATGTGAAACACTTTTTTTTTTAATATATCTTATCTCTAATTAAAAGCAACTGATGCATTGCATGGGTATTATGTAATTTTCAGTAAAAATTCATATATGTATTAATACTTTTTCCTTTTATTGCTTTCTTTGATGGATTTTTATACACAATATAATGTAACGCATTTGCATATATTGGTTTAATTTTCCTGTAAATCCTCCTAAATTAATTATATTTGATTGAAAATTTAAAAAGAAATCTAATTAAAAAGAAATGTTTCCGCCCGGGATCGAACCGGGGGCCTTCCGCGTGTTAGGCGGATGTGATAACCGCTACACCACGGAAACCAGATGACGAATTAATCACATAAAATAAATACATTGGAAATTGGAACCAATCAATTTGAAGGACTCCGTGGTCAGTGGTAAGGCTCTCACTAACAATCCGAAAGTCGCGGGTTAGAATTCCAGCAAGCGGAAGTAAAAAAAAAAATTATTGACTTGTGTCATTTCACAATGTATTTATTTAAAAAAAAAATTAAAAAATATGTAGTTATATTTGCCGCACGTTCCGGAGTGAAAGATACTATCGGTATCGCCCTGGTGAAAGACTATCATTCAGACTCATAAGGTTGCTTGAAATGGGCTTAGCCGTGTTTAATGACCAAATCTGAAGAGCCAGGTACTTCCCCACCTTAGTCATCCTCATTTCCTTTCCATTTTCAATGCCTTAAGCCACACAACATACCACATTTAGGATGCCGTAGTCTTTTACTAGCTTCAGACGGGATTAGTTGGGACTCTTGTGCGTTATTCACATTTAAAAAAAATCAATCATCACCCGACTTAAAACCATAATTGAAACCATATTGAAACAGTAGATTCGTTTCTCGAAAGTGGTCAAAAACTAATGTCTCGCATTTATCATTCTTTGAATTTTTCTATTCACGGCATAAATTATCTTGCCTCACCGCCTGAAAGAAATTATAAATGTAGTAGAAAATTATTTGCACTTTCTCGATGAGATCGAAATTTGGTCTTTAGAAAGTAGTCAGTTAATAAAACTTTTAGTGCAGTGCAGATGCTACGGATGCAAATGGAACGTGAAACCGGGCCAAAAATCGTTACTAGAAATAATTACTTATCGTTTTACCCAGCTGTTTCTCGACGGCAATGTACGTATATAATATAGTTTGTGCAAATTTAACATTGAGCAAAGGGAATGTTGTTCTATTTACCAGAAGATAATGTATCTGTCAACAAAAGTGGTGGTATGGCATTTTTATGTTAAGCAATGACAACGCATTCCTGCTGACCAGAGGGCAATACATACTTGACCCCTTGCCAGGAATAATGCTTTATCCAACATAACTGTTACGCCGTTCTTCCACGTAGCTACTCACAAGCGACGCTACCGCTACCTCTCATACTGTTTTGCTAGTGTAGCGCCTGGCGGCGTTTTCAAACACTAATAATAGTATGGAAAACACAGACGAGCGGCGATCGCGTCGCTTGAACGTAGTAGCTCCATGGAAGAACGGCGTTAATGTTATGTTGTCAACGTTACGCTGTCAATGTTGTGGAGGAACTCTTAGTGAATTAAAAAGATAATAATATGGTATAGTGGTATGTCATAGTTAATGTTAAGCAATGGCAACGCATTCCTGGCGACGAGAAGACAAACATATTTAAATCCTAGCCCGGAATAATGTTTTATCCAACATAACTGTTAATAAATGATCTGTTATTATTGTTGCGCTGTCAATGTTGTGGTGGAACGCTTAAATTAAATAAAAATGTATTAATATGGTGCAGTAGTATGCCATTGTTGATGTTAAGCTATGACAAAGCATTCCTGGTGAGCAGAGGACAATACATACTTGACCCCTTGCCAGGAATAATGTTGTATCCAGCATAACTGTTAGTGTTGTATTGTCAATGATACAGTGTCAAGGCTGTAGTGGAACTCTAAGTGAATTAAAAAAATAATAATATGGTATAAGTAGTATGCCAATGTTAATGGCAATAGCAACGCACTCTCCTGGTGACAATAAGTTGAGCTTAAAATCATGTATCCTGTTTTAATTATATTCATTGTTAGGATATTTTATTTGAGCCAACTGTAATTTTTTTCTTGGTCACTTTGTGCATTTTCTAGTAAGGTCTGTAGATCTTTACCCCAGTAGAATACTGCAGTATCATCTGCATATATAAACATTTCAACCCCGTTTCTCGTCTCTATTGATACGAGTATTTGTGGGGTTTACGACGATTTCAATTGGTTGTGTCATTAGGCGTGCTCGATGCGTTTTGGCTCTTCCCAAGACTTTAATTTAAGAAGAGGAAAATTAAACCTTTTTTTTTTTTTTAAATCTGAAGTTGAAAACAATGCTGAACAAAAGCAAAGCATCAATTTCGCTGCGATACCTATCTTTTATTCTTCCACTTGTTTTGAAAACAGGAACTGATGCATTTGAGTTAAGGGTCAATTTCCTAGAAAATTCAAATAATCTTCACTTTTTACTTTATTGCTTTCTCTGAGGGATTTTTAACCAGATTTTTTTTGGAAACAGGCAATTTACCCTAAAATAATAACTGGAGGTGAAATTCACATAGACTAAATTTTAATTAATATGGTCAATTTCCCTTTAAATCCTCCAAAATTACTTATATTTCAATGAAAATTTAAAAATAATTAAAAAGAAATGTTTCCGCCCGGGATCGAACCGGGGGCCTTCCGCGTGTTAGGCGGATGTGATAACCGCTACACCACGGAAACCAGATACCTAACAATGTAAATTAAAGAAATCATTTAAAGACCATAATTTGTAAAATCTATAATATAAAATTTATCTCTCAGATACGCAGGCATTATAATTTAAATTTAAGCCCCGCATACCCAATTTCTACCGTTTTTTAACATATTTATCTTCACTTTAAGTTTTCAAGTTTCCAAAAAATTATATGTTATTTTTTAAGGTAACGTATAATTTTTAAGATTAGGTAATATCAAAAATTTCCGATTTTTTTCTTCATATTGCTATCGTATACTTTGGTTTCATAGTTGTCCATATTTAAATTTTTCTATGGTTAAATTCTAGATTTGAATATAAAGCGTGGAGTTTTCTCTTTCTAACACCGTTTAGATCTTATTTCTCACCTTGATAGCAAGGGAGATAGAAAGATTTATATGTGACCTATTTGATCTGGGACAAATTTGGTCTCCTATGATTATAACATACCTGTAGTTTCCGAAGCGGGTTAACAATAGCGCAGTATCTCTCCGCGGAAAGTGCTGTAAGGGTGAAGACAGACACACCGATGGACACGTCCTTGGCGCACTCGGACAGCCGACAGAGGGCCCCTCCCCACGGCCAGGACTCTAGCGTGTAGATCATGGAGGCAAACGGCACACTGGTAACTATCACCAAGAGATCCGCCAGTGCGAGGGAGAAGATGTATCTGGAATTGAACGAGGATTTAACATTATTGTTCATTTCAAACGCAATCGAAAGTAAGTATTTGGATGTATGGCATCACACTATTGACTGAGGCTACCACAGTCCCTATTGAAAATAGATAAACAATCAAAAATAATGACGCAATACAAATAATTATACATTATCGAAGAAAGCAAACACTTTGTGTCATGACATTATACAAATGAAAAAGTTCTTGTTTAAAATTCCTTTATTTTATTTACCTATACACGTCGACCGGTTTCAGTTGATTTCAACCTAAAATTCTCAAATGTCTCGCAATTCTCAAATTTTCAACAAAAGATCAATCAAACATAATATCTAACAATTAATTTCTATAATACTTCAAAGGCTAATAATACTGCGAACAAGTACCTAGCAAAATTGTTATTTTAGTTTCAACCTGAATATTTCATTGTTCAAAATGCTACAATTAATTCAGTCCTGTCCTTTAGGACTTATTCCCGCTGCTTTTACTCTTTGTTCTAACTTTGTTCTAACGTAATCCCACTTCTAACCAATAAAAGGAGATTTAAGATTCAATAAACACTATTCCCTCTCTGCGCGGCAAAATGTTAAATGCTAAATTTGGCTAAGATTATTGCCAATTTAAATATTCTTTGAGCATGGTTTGAATGGATTATCTGTAAATTTAATGTAAATGCGGATAGAGAAACGTGCCGGGCGGTCTGAAGTGGCTAAGTGATAATATTGATAATACTATCTTGAGAGCAAAAACATCACGGAGAAGCGCGCTCGTCCAGACCAGATATTTTGGCAACCCTGTCACCAGCCCGGCTAGCTCAGTCGGTAGAGCATGAGACTCTTAATCTCAGGGTCGTGGGTTCGAGCCCCACGTTGGGCGAATATTTTTTGTATTTTAAAACGGTTTCTGTGTAAATATGATTTTTTATCATAAGATAAAAAATATTTGGTGACACGTGGCATATTAAGAGCTCAGAATTTTTTTGGGGCGCCCGCAGATGAGAGATTTTAGCTGTACAGACAATAATTTCTTTGCAACATTTGCGGACATAAAATTCTATTACATATTCGACTGTGGTTCGATAAAACCCTTCAAGCCACAAAAACAAAACTTTACGGGTGACAATAAAAACGAATATTTACTAATTCGTAATACTAATTAAAAATCTTGAATTTATATGAAAATAGGTATTTTTTTATGAATATTTCGAAGATATTTTACTTCCATTATAATTAAGAAAGATTTGAGGGTTGAGTAATTTCATCAATGGTTATTTTGAAAAACCTAAATAAAAATTTGCTTGAATTTAGTTTTTAGTAAGTAGATACATATTAAAAGCGTCTTATTCAACAAAAAAATATTTTACCATGTACTTCGAAGACTACATCAAATCTCTGAAAGGTAACTTCCAAAAAAATGTGTCTTGAAGTGTTTTCCCAATACAATCGATATGTATTTATGTGGACGTGAGCACAATAGAAACTTTTTAGTTGGGAGACATTTTTTTAATTTGTATGAAATTTATAATAGTTTTTCAACTGTCGGCTACTGCACCTAAAGTCTCTTGTCTGCAGCCGTATTTGAAGCTCATACAACTATTTCAGGTACATTGGGGTCTTGAGATTTATGATCACTAAACTAGAGACAATTATAAAATGGTAACTACATAACAAAATGGACCGCATGTTCTATCTTGTGGTACGAGAACACAAGGCAGCAGATGGATGGCAGCAGAATGACAAACACTTATTCTTCGTCTTAAACAATTTATTTTCACAGTAAATATACAAAGGGTCTAGTTTCCCTCTGATGGTAATTCACATTGTAGTATATTGGTGTTTATACTATTTAACATTCACGGGAATTAGTAATAATACTCTTATTAATATTATACAGATTAATCGTTTATTAGCTGTTAACTGGTGTCGTACACGTACAAGAATGCCTTGCTATTCAAGCCATAGAGTATAGAGAATCGCTCCCCGCTCTTGTCTACGAAGGAGGTGGCTACCACACACATGATCACCAAACTGTTGAAAGAATCTAGTTTCCTTTAATCTTACAACTAATCTCCAACTTTGATAGGTACTCATGTACCTATCAGTACGAGCCTTATTTCAACTTACAAATTACAAATATATCTTTTTTTATAGCCAAAACATACAATAAAACCTAGTTACATTTGGAAAGCTGCAGGCAGTCCCCACAGAATAGAAAATAACATACAGAAAAATAAAACCATAATACCGAAGTGGGCAAAATTGGCGACTTTAAAAGCATCTTAGTAATTAAGGACGTGGCCCAAACAAATCAATATATTTTTAAAAAATCGGGTAGTTGACAATTTTATTATTTGAAAGTTTCCGGCTTGACAATGACAAAATTACAAATAATAAATCAATTATACATCAGCAGTTAATCAATCAATCTTAAATTTAAATTGTTTCTTAATAATAATAACCTGAAGTAATTACAAAACTGTTTTATGATTAGTGCGCTGAAGCACCCTTGACAAATTTATTATTAGAAAGGTTCATAACGCCGACACTGCCCTTCTATACACGCTATAATAAAATGTACATTGTACATTGCTAAAGACAAAACACTTTAAAAACTAATAAAAAAAGATATCCCACAATTTTTAGAAGGAAATGTTTCCATACAATAATAGGCCATACAATATTTAACTACTCTCAAAGACGGAGCTAAAGGATCCGAACTGTTGTGCAAATGTGGGATAATTTTTGCGTATTTAAAACAAGAAATTCTTATGATTAAATTTGATCGGCAAAATTGCAATCTGGAGTGAACACCGTCCATAAAAATTGTTTTAATGAATTTATGTATTTTGTTCAGTCATTGGAATAAATGACTCACACAAAAAGGGTTCCAACAAATGATTTAGAATTTAGACAATGTATAACCGTTATCACTCTAATATTATTTTTGTTCATTACCAATGAAGGTTAGAACCGAAAAGTGCTTTCACATTTAAGACGACTACCGAAATGAATGAAATTCTTTAGGTACTCGTAAAAATTCTAAATTAGTTGGATAGGATGTTAGGAGTCGTTTAGTCGCTCGTACCTCGTGAAATTGTGGTGAGGCTGTATGAAGCAAGATTAGGCCTGTAACGAACCGAAGCCACCGTATATTGTTTGATCGATCGCTTTTATAGCGCGCTTTCGGTGAACAATCACCTTAAGGTACGTTTAAACAGCGCAAAATGGGGTCTCGGAATCACCTTTTCAAAGTAATGGGTCCCTTTCCCAAACCCTAACCCATCCAGTTAAATTATTGTGATGATGATGAAAGTATATGAAGTGCATAACTGTAGTACACACCTATGTGAATATTTATAATCCTGGGAAGAAAACGCAACCAAAAACTTACTTTTTTAAATTTATTGTTATTTACGTTATTATTAGGTATTTTAGTTTTTTTTTCATTATTGTGACAGTTGCCTTTTTTTAAATATTAACTCCACACAGGAGGCCCTGAGGAAAATAATTTCCCTCAGGTCCTATGTCATCTTTGAAGATACTGTGTAGAGGGTCTTTTTGAGGAGAGGAAGGAGTCAACATGGGTCTTGAAGAGACCACGAATGAGACAGTTAATGGTTCCACAGCTGAACTTGTTGAACACAAGAATGAGTCATAGAAGCGACCCGTTCTCATGTGACAAATGTCAACCGTGTACATATGTTGGGCGAGCGTTTGGCGTGTTTCCCGACTATGCACAGGTGCCGAGGGGATCAATGATGCTAGTTCCTCGGAGCATATACCATTGAAGTACCGGTAGAACAAGGATTGCATTCCCACCCGATGCCTGTGCTCTTAAGATTGCAATCCGTTTGTTAAGACGGGAGAATCAATCAAGTAGACCGCCCGTTTTTGCACAGAGTCGAGGGTTTTGTTTGGGTACAATCGGGCTCCTGACCAGAGATGGCTGCTAAATTCAACCGTGGGGCGCACTTGCGATTTGTACAGGGTTAGCAGTTGTGCACTACTAAAGTATCTGCGGGCCCTGTACAGTACGCCCAGTTTCTGAGAGGCCAACTTAACTCTGGCCTCGATGGAGCCCCCGTACCTGAGCTGGTCACTTAGAGTTACACCGAGCAAATCAATGGAGGGCCTGTTCGGAAGAATGCTACCGTTGAAGGAGACTAGATGTTCCCCTTTAGACGTAATCAGACATGATTGGGTCTTTGAAACATTGAATTCGACGAGATTATTCTTACCCAAAGAGAAAACACTCTCGAGGTAAGCGTCCATTCTTTGCTTCAAAGCCCTCCGAGCCGTTGGAATTTGTGCATCCTTTAAGGGCTTGTCAAACAAAAAGCTACCATGAAATGTACTGTCATCCGCCTAACAATGAATTGGTGCACATGTCAAAAGGTCATTTATGTGGAACAAAAACAAAGTCGGAGACAGAACCGATCCCTGTGGGTCGCCAGCAATTATCGAGTGCGAGGAAGAGGTGAAATCATCAACAACCATCTGAATCGACCTCTCCCTCAAAAAGTCGACAATCCACCTGCACAGGGATGCGGGAAGTCCGTAAGAAGGCAGACTGTTGATAAGTCCTCGCTGCCAGACCCGGTCAAAAGCCTTGGATATGTCCAGGGTGACCGTTTGGGTCTCACCGAAACGTTCCAAGCACCGTCCCCAAACATGCGTCACATACGCGAGAAGATCACCGCACGAGCGGTTCCGTTGGGATCCGTATTGACGGTCGTTGATAATTTTGTTATTTTCGAGGCAAGTGAGCAGTTTGTCGTTGATCACACGTTCCATCATCTGATGTGATCGCTATGGGGCGGTAGTTGGCCGAGTTGGGGCGGTCACCCGTCTTTGGAATAGGATGGATGACCGCTTTTTTCCAACCAGAGGGTACAGAGCCAGACTTCAGGGACATTTTAAACAGCTTCGTCAAAATTGGAGCTATTTACGCAGCGCACCTCTGCAATGCCAGGGCGGGGATTCCGTCAAGCCCGCTAGCTTTATTAACATCAAACCCTCGTGAAACTAGGAGTACATCCCGATGCCGGATCTTCAGCTTTTTCATAAAGAAACCGCAGTGAGCAACCGAGTTGGGACTGCACCTTTATCATCGGGTCGAGTTATTTTATTACACCAAAAATGTGCAATGTACTCTTTAAGACTACAGAAATCAAATGTGAAAATATATCATCCTACAGCAAACATAAAAAAATGCGATTATGGAGCATCGCATTATCTTTTACGGACAGTTTTCAACGGCTGCCGAAAAAATAAATATAGGTTAGTGTGGGGATAGTTGAACATGATTTTGCTAATTTGACCCTACACTCAAAACTCTTATAGATATTTTTGTTTATTCACCTTTTTAAGATAGTTTCATTATCTGGCTTTATAATGATATTAATATGATGTGCGTGGCCCAACAAGCCCCTTGGTTCAACTATCCCCGCCCAACCCTACTTTATATTTTAAAATAAGTATCACGGTCATTCTATCTAAGCTCCTTTGAATTGATTTTTTTTCATGCAGTGTGTGTATTCAAGTTTGTGTAGAAATAATAAAATCAGTTTATATTAGTATGAATTTTTTTTTTGACAATTGTTTCCCAATTTTTTTCAGCGAAAGTTAGCTATTCTAGGAAAACTTTATAAGATATTATCATGTAATATATATGAATAATAAAATACATTATTTGGTAAATAGAAAACAATTGTAAAAAACCAATTGCTTTGTTTTTATACGGATATTTTACCAGAACTCATCAAGGTAATTTCCTCAATCAATTCTTAATAAGAAGTAAACTTGAAAATGGAAGCACCATTTGGAATCCACATTACTGCAAATATAAAAACATTGTAGAATCAGTTCAAAATAAAAGCTAAGAATGTTATCCTTTAAATGTGGATTACATGACCATCTTAGATCATACGACATATGTCGTGGTTACTTCGAGATTGATACACTTAAACTAAAAGGCAATTGACTGATCTAATATGTTTATATAAAATCATCTACGGCCATCTTGATGCTACACTATGTCTTAGCAATATTGAAATAAATGTCCCCAATTCCCATTGTTTAAGACGCCATATAACACTTTTCACCTGAATACATTTAAAAATAATATCGCCTACTATAGCCCTCTGACGCAGATGTATCGACTATATAACAAGATAGAGTGTGCCGAAGTACATATTTTCGTCGATAATTTATACGAATTCAGAAAAAAAGTTCTGGAGCTGTTACAATATAATTAGTTAAAAATTGGTACAATATAATTAGTTAAAAATATGTTAACTAATTATATTGTACCAATTATCTCTCTATGCATATCTTTTGTGTTTCTTAAGGCCGGTCTCTTGCGACCAATTTCACAAACAATACTCAAAGAATATATATTATTATAGAGAAAAAAAAATACACGTGTGTTTTAGACCACACGACTGAAGTAAATACTTCTTTAGTAATCTAATCTATTTTTTTTCAGGCAGCGAATAAAACCATTCCACTCATCAGTGTATAAGAATCTATACTGAAGATTCGTTTGGAATGTTACCAATCGTCGCATCGTGACAAATCAGTCGTTTCGATGCACAGAGTTCGCACACTCTAAACGAAAATTTGATTATTTTTTTTAGGGATGCTAAATAATGTATTTTAATTGTAAAGAAATAATAAAAAATAAATAAAATAAATAAATTACGCTTAGAATGGGATTGTTGATTTAATTCTTACAAAGTTTAAAATAAAACTTTTTTGATGCGGATTCTAGTTAGAGGGCGACGTTTATTCACAATTGCAGCAGGAAATTCAAAAAAATCCAATCGAAAAAGTGCTAGTTATTAGTTAGATTTTAACGTTTAGAATGTGAGAAACAACAACAAAACTATTGTCAGTATAAATGCCATGACCCATTCCAAACGTCATTACTATGGATTTGAGCACTGTTGTTACGATTAGATTGTGAGGAATGAACCTCAAAAATACTAGCCTAGCCTGTACGGGCCATTAATCTTAACAAGGGTGGGAGGAGTCTATTTAAAAAAAAATGGCTCACGTAATTCTAAACAAAAGTCAATGCCCAGATATTTGGTTTACATAAAATACCGATATCACAATATGGAACTAAAAACTTATTTGTTTTGTCACTCAAAACCCTTTTTTTTAATATTAATATTTGTAAATCTCCCACCACCATCACGGTAAGTGGAAAATGTTGCTTTTGTCGTGATGAAGGACTAAGGCTGTTGAGGAATTGAATTCAAGACGCATGGGACCCAGACGCCCAGCCAACTCAGCCACAAAAACTCAACAAGGTGTGCAAACTTTCCGTTTTCTCAAAATTATGTATTATGGAGATATAATATTTTTATTCTAAGCCATCGACGGATTGCGAAAACTATTGCGAAAAAAAAACCATTGCGAAAACTCAACGTCAGCGATACGTATATTGATAAACTATATAATTTAATAACAATAACATTGGCTACAAAACCCGAGATTGGGAGGAATTGTGATACGGCGTACATGTTTTATATTAATTATTTGTAAATGCGTAGTGCACCACGATGTCCACGATGATAAAAATATTGATAGTAGATCATAGACATATGAAATGTCTGTGTAGTAGATATTATAAAATTCCCCGCCGCGTCGTCATAATATTTTGTATCTGCGAATTTTTCGCAAAAAAACATGTAGAGAGAGGCCTCTCGCGGATAGAATTGGAAGTAGGTTTATAATTGTAATTATACATGTGGGTGTGTGTGTGCATTGGAGGATAAGAAGACGATTTCCAACCTTGGAAAAATACCATTACCCAATTAATATTATACAAAAAATAAAATTTGAGTTACGCCAGTCCTACGAATAAGCTATGCAAATAGGAAAACAATAATATTACCATCACAAAAGATGTTTTACTTACATCATAATATTGTATATTATATAAACGTATTTTAAAATGCTAAAAGAAAAAAGTATTTATTTAAAAAAAAGAAATGTTTCCGCCCGGGATCGAACCGGGGGCCTTCCGCGTGTTAGGCGGATGTGATAACCACTACACCACGGAAACCAGATGACGCACCGGCACAACGATTCGATAATATTTTTAATTGGGTCGACAGAAGAACGCTTTGCGCTTTCTAATTGGACTACACTGTAAACAAGTAAGTTTGGTTAACTGCGGCTTCTCAAACTATGAGGTCTTGAAGTTCCTGAAAAAATCACATTCATGAGGCAACGTCTAAAGAAGATTGAATGTACAATACCAATTTACCAATGTATATCTAGGTAATATATAGACTCGCCGCGGCGCGCCGTTGTCTCATGAACGATTAGATGTAAGATAGAATGTGGCAAGAAACACGCTTGTGTTTTCAGTAAATTCTTAATTCAAAAGTTATTTATTCATCATAATTTTATATCACGGTGTGACTGAGATGCCAAGACACGCTTACACTAAGACGAATACAGAATGCTGTATGTTACGACCTATTGACTTTTTTTCCAATTATTTCTGGCTTTCACCTTTCAAGGGTGTTCTAGGCCATCATTTAAAATTATGGAGAAATAATGAAAGGTGAATTTAAATATTATTTTTATTTAAATGGGCTAATTTCAAAATTATAATGAAGACTGGAGTCGAGTTCAGACTTAGAAGAGATTAGATATTGAATGGAGGGGAGGCAATTTTTGATAAGGCTTGATAGAAGAGAGGAAATTTGTTTAGAGAGGGACAACCAAAAAATATGTGATCTAAAGTTTTCACTTCTAGACCACACAATGTACAATCTGAAGAATGAAAAACAATGTACAATCTGAAGAATGAATTTTAAAAAAGTGAGAGTGAACAGAACAATGTCCGATTCTCATTCGAATAAGTGAGGAAATTTATTTTTTGAAAAATGGGGGAGTTGTTGAAACCACGGTTTTGATGGGATACTTACTTTTGTATTGAGACATAACAGGCTCCCTTAGATTGACTAGCAATGTGCAAGTTGGAAGATTATTATTTCAAATAAGAAATGATCGTGTTTATTATTTACGTTCTTGTAGCTACTTATATTCCTTAGTAAAAATCTTACGATTTCAGTGAAAACTTTGGTTTTAATTTATTAAATAAGAGAAAATAAGAAACACACGGCTTTGTACGCGAGGTTCATAGAACTACTAGAATATATATTGCAACACCCATTTATTTATACATGACCAGCAATGGGCTGAAATTAGCAGCCTAGCAGAAAAAATAGAAGAAGAGGAAGGGTTTCCGGATTATATATGGAACGGCAGTTCCGCCGAGCTCGGGAGAAAGCATGAACATAACCGAACTGCTAGTTACGTGAATTTGTATTTGAGTCATGAATAAACGGTTATTTATAGATTACAGACTATTATTTGACGTTCTCCTTCGTAACTAGACATTTACTGTTACAATATAAAAAAAGTAGAGTTATTAGGATTCGAAAAAAATGTTGGACCTATTCCACTCGTTTCTGCACAGTTTCAGAGCACAACGCTAGTAATTAGATACCACTAACCACTTCCGAGAGTACACGGAGAAAAATGTTATTCTAAAATACGATCATTTTATTCGTAAAATGGTTAAAATCGGGACTAAAGTTCTTACGAACAAATTAACAGGGTTTCAATGTTTATTGGCGGGAAAATGTATTTTATCGATAATATTATGTTTGAGCATTCGATTGAAACTACCTTATTGGTATCTATAATAAATAGCTGTTTTCAAAAAAATGTATTTTAGTGGCCATAGTAAAGCAAAATGATATATTATACGATTATGTCCTTTTACTCCAGGTAACCACGAATTGCTGATTAGGTCTGTGGGGTACGCCCTGCTGTGATGGCGATAGATCGAAGATGCCTATTATTGAAATTGTTATATTGTAAAACACCTACTTAGGTTTAAGACAAACTTATCTTAATTTATTAAAATGCTATGTTTCCAGTTGGTAAACTTTAGTTAGCCCTTCAGATCAATCATATCCCATTAATATTAACTTCTCGTCTCCTGAACCAATAATTATTTTTGGTTAAACATTTTTTTGTGGAATCTAACGAGATTCCTCAGGTCTTTTCTTATAACGTGACTTTACTTAATAAATAAAATATCTGCCCAGAATTAATAAAGGAATTCTTTTCTTCTAAAAATCGGATTTGGTAGGTAGGTACTCTGATAAAAATATGCTTCGTGGTTCCATGGATATAATTTTGGCGACCAAAATTATAATAGGAATACATACGCCGCCTGTACTGAGGGTAATATTATTTTCATTTGGTCGTCGCATTTTACAATAGACACTACGTGTGTTTTCTGAAGTCAACGTATACATACCTAATACGGGAAACCGACGTGGTATCTTATAACGTTCCTCTAGATATCATTTTGTTTACCTTTATTTTTACATTTACATAATATATAAACCGAGCTCTTTCATGTTAGTCAAATTAATTAAAAAAATCAATTTGGGAGACAAGTATGTGTATCATTTATTGTACAACCAATACCCCTACCATAGGTCACCCAAGGTCTGGTTCGCTAGGTTTTTGACTTAGCAGAGGTGACCGGGTTCATGGGTTGAGATTTGGCGGCACATGCGTTGTCAACCTCGTGCGCGATGGGCCAGTGAGAGAATGGTTGACGGAACCTCTCCAGCCGGACTCTCTCGAACCATCGCCTTATACTGTAGTGGGAGGAGTAGATTAAAAACTAAACTAAAAACTAAACCCTCAGACCTAGCAAAAACCCAATAATACCCAACCATCATTTTTTCTTCCTTGAGCTTCCCCTCCTTCATTTCTCTAAAAAGACCTACCACACAGCATCCCCAAAGATGACATAGGCCCTGTGGGGGAATTATTTTTCCCAGGATCTCCTGCGTGGAGCTAATATAAAAAATAAATTATTTCATTAAAATGGCTGAAATTAAAAATAAAAATTGTTCAGACTTGAATAGATTCGGAGTTTGGCAAACATCGAAATAATTGGAATTCAGATGGCTGCAGCAGGGCACATTTCTCCAGAAATACATTCGTACCAGTCACCCGAATTGCATGTCTCAAGACATAAGGTGTGTGGTGTGCATAGACGTGGGTACGCTACTTCTATAGGTGTGGAACATCCAAAACCCCGCCCTCAAGCAAAGGATTATTGACTTTCCTTGGAGTATTGGCAGTTAACTTCCAATGATTGAGTTTTCAAAGGTGCCTTCAAAGAAAGATTCGCTGCGGAAAATACCAAGAAAAGGATCATTCACATAATATGCAAAATAAAATAATCGTTAAAGAATAATGTCATTACTTATTTCCTTATTTGAAAGCATAAAAGATATTTCGTTTCTTGTTTTCTTTTCTAAATTATCTAAGTTCGAAAACGAGATTATGAACATTATTAAATATATGAACACACCAACAACTTGCTTCCAAGGTAGTCCCAATTCTTCTTCATATTTTTCAAAAACAAATGCACGAGGGTAGGTACTGGATAAACGACTTCCCGGTAGAAACTATGATTATTCTCAGTACAAAACATATGTTTATTATTATTGAAGTTTTGATACTATACCTTTCGTATAAGTATAATATTTTTTTAAATACATTAAGGTGAGTGTCAAAAGAATTCATATTCTACGCTTTCGTAGATAAATGCTTTTTACAAGTTATGCTTTGAAATATAAGAAAAAAATTATTGTTCGCGCAAATACACTAACAATATTATTTCAAATATGAAAATGAATGATAATAAATAGTTTTGTCAATTAAAAAACTCAAATCTTTCAAAGAAAGGCTAATAAATACAATTTTGTATTGAATCACCGATGAAATATTACGTTTGTTAGCCTTTCTTGAAAGATTTGAGTTTTTTAATTGACAAAACTATTTGTTACTAGCTTCTGCCCGCGACTTCGTCTGCATAGGATTAGTACTTCGAGTAATCTATTTTTTTTTTCCTAGGTCCCATCTACGTCTGTACCAAAATTCTTAACCTATTTATTTAAAGTATCTATAAGCGCCTCCGCCCACTCAAGCAACTGAAAACTCTCAACTGCCAACTGTCTTTGTATGACAATGTGATGGCCCGCACACTACACAATCACACAAAACCCCGTTGTCAATGGTAACGCAAGCGGTGACTTGCGACTATCTTGCGACCACCTTGCGACTGTCACGGCTGATTACCCTGGGCGGCCGTTGCTAGGTTGCGAGCTGTCAGCTGATTGTTCTTCATCTATGGTTAAACAAGCTTTTTGACCAATCAAGACAGAGAAAACAGCCGGTTTTAGTTGGTTTTCAGTTGCCTCAGTGGGCGGAGCGCCTTATTCTTGATTCGATTTAAAGTATTAGGCGAGTACTTCAAATAAATTCACTAATTTAAATATTTTCTAAAATAGAATTTTGATTTAACAATCATTGTTTTGCAAAATGTCATTCTCAAATTTTGACATTTTCATTATAAACGCGACATTTTGTATGGATGTATGTATGTTTGTTACTCTTTCACGCAAAAACTACTAAATGGATTTTAATGAAACCTTACAATAATATAGGTCATACATTAGAATAACATTTAGGCTATAATTTATAAAGCTAGCTATTTATTTTCAATATATTGAAAATAAATAGCTAGCTTTATAAATTATAGCCTAAATGTTATTCTAATGTATGAGCTATATTATTGTAAGGTTTCATTAAAATCCATTCAGTAGTTTTTGCGTGAAAGAGTAACAAACATACATACATCCATACAAAATGTCGCGTTTATAATATTAGTAAGATATTGCTTGTGTATTTGCGCGAACAATATTTTTTTTCTTAAATTTCAAAGCGTAACTTGTAAAAAGCGTTCACCAGTAAAAATACTATACGCGCACCATCTACAAAGAGTAGAATATGTATTATTTTAACATTGTTAAAATAATTCATACTTAATAAATTTCTCCTCAGCTTTGATATATGTATTTGTTATTATTTGTTCATTCTAGTATTATCTTATCGTGTTTTTTTTTTACATATTTGTAATAAGCATTAACTTTGTGGCTCGCCTAATTTTTAATATTCATCTGACGAAGGAAGCATTCTTCCAAAACTGATAGAGTTTGATTAAAATTAAGGTGTTTTAACAAAGTTATATATTTTAATGGTTTTTTTTATTTTTTTTTATTTCAAGTAAAAGTTTTTTGAGAGGCATACATTTTTTACAAACTAGGAGTAGGAATTTCCGGATTTTGGCTCCAGTAGTTATGTATCTTTTTTATAATTAATTATACATTAATTAATAAAAGAAAAAAATAATATACATTAATTTGTTCAAAGTAAATGAAATCATTAAAAAGAAAAATAACAATAAAAATCTGTTTGTAGTTGCCTAGTTAAAATATGCATTACTGAAATAATTTGGCAAAACGTTTTTTTAAATTAATTTTTCTTTATTCTTTGGTTAGTAATTATAAAATTTGTGGATTTTACGGCAATTATTCTAGGCACATGCCCGTATGATCTATTTGTCACAATAAAACATTTTAGGGAATCTTGATCTAATGGTAGAAACATGAAAGTGAATCAACATTAATATACAGGGCTATCCAACTGATAATTAATAATTTAAAATAAAAATTTAATCTCCCATACGCAAGTATCAAGCACCAATATGTGATGCAAATAAATTAAATTAAAATGATGTCAAAAATGAAATCCAATCAATAGAATT
This sequence comes from Limnephilus auricula, assembly GCA_951813805.1. Lineage (NCBI taxonomy): Eukaryota > Metazoa > Arthropoda > Insecta > Trichoptera > Limnephilidae > Limnephilus > Limnephilus auricula. The sequence continues at coordinate 39,913,679 of OX638388.1, forward strand.
TTTTTCCAAACTTCACGTTCAAACTCTTATTCCTTGGTTAATACCATTGAATCACGAAAACGCTGTTGAAAATAAAATATTCATTTCATCCGATTTTATTTGAAAAAACCCTCTGAATTGGTCTATGGTGTAATATATAACTGAAAAATCCACTCACTTCAAATACACGCCCTTTTAAGAGTGCTTCTGCCTTGAATTCATACGAATGTTTGGTAGTCCAATATAAATGGGGAATGTAAGCAACTCATTTCCGTGGAATAGGTGTTAGGTAATAGGTGCTATTTGTAAGCCGCTTTCCTCGCGAAATGGCTTTCCAGGGACTATTGCCATTCACAATGCTATTAACATCTGAGATGATTATTTAACGTCAATTTTCCGAATTTCACTTCCACGAAAGTATTTGGATGTTAACAAATTGTAAATAAAATCGTTTTGCTGTAATAAATTATTCGCAGGTTTTAGTTGCTAGGCCCTGCCGGCGGCGGGCTTTGCGACAGTGCCTTTGTAATATACTTCACGTACGAATTATTATGCCATGAATTGACATAGGCCATAAGGGATATTATCTTTCTCAGCGCGTCCTATTTATTATTTCCTTGTGGTGCTAATGTAACAAAATATTTTTTTAAGATGAAATAATAATAGTATTAGAAGCAAAATACGTTTGAGTTTTGTGTCGTTTTGAATATTTTATGTTTTAAAGTTTATGTTTGGGTTTTTGGGTAAAAACTTCTTTAAGATTACATTATTATTCAGATCCGAGGTTTACCCTATTATTCTTAATGCTCAAGTAAAAAAAATGTTTATATGTGTATATGTATGACGAAGGTGGCTGTAAACGATCAAATTTGTCAAATTTACGTGTTTGTCAAATTATTTGAACGTCTGCGGCCTTGTTTGATGTGTTTGTCAAACAAACTACGTGTTTGACTTGTTTGTCGGAAATTCTGATTGACGTTTGAAAATTTTGAAGGATATTTGACAAACAAGTTTGAAGGCATTCGGGGGTGTTTGTCAAACAAACGTCAGTTTTGTGCTGGCATCGCTAAGTACAGCGTCATTGAACAATGTAAGCGAAAAAACTTTCTCTTGTACTTTATATCTCTTTATCGTGATCTGCCGCAGTTGTTTGGGAGGCGGTAATGAGCACCGCCGCCCGGGAACCCATTATTGGATAACCGACACCTCTGCCATAGGTCACCCCTAGTGGTTCGCTACGTTTAATGACTTAGCAGGGATGCCCGGCTTCATGGGGTGAGGTTTGTCTAGGTCTTGGTGGCGGATGATCTGGACACACTGAACACCAGATTCCTACCCAACCCTCATACATTTTTCCTTTCCAGAACTTCCTCTCCTTCTTTTCATTAAAAATACCCGCCACACAGCATCCTCAAAGAATACATAGGCCCCGAGGGAAAGTATTATCCTCAGGGCCCCCTGTGTGGAGGTAATGTAAAAAAAGCTATGGAAAGATAAAAGTAGGGATTACATGGGTAAGAATAAAAGAAACATTGGAATAAAAAAAAAACGGATTTATTGAAAGTATGTCGTGTCATCATCACAGAAGAAGACGTGAAAAAACAAAATACTTCACTATTCACCTCACTTCAGACTGGATTCAACAAATGTCAACAGACAATCCCCGGCGAAAGCTGTAAATAAATGAACTGATGTTTAACAAACTTCGTTTGAACGTCTACAGCCATGTTCGTCGAACACGTGACGAGCAAACGTAAAATTAGACGAACAATTTTGATCGTTTACAGTCACCTTAAATTAATAAAGAACGAGTTGGAGAAACAGCGATTGAGTTTCCAGTATTCGTCTTTCATACCAAATTGAATTCGAACCTAATCAAGGAAACGAAATAAGAAATGCTTCCCCTTCCCTTTCCCCTTAACCCTTTTCATTCCATGAATCGTAACTTTGCACCATCTGGAGGTGATATGGTTCTCTTAGTTATAAAGATTTTTTCAGGTGTCAATTTCGTTGAAATGGAATCTTCCTCCCCGGTTAATCCCGTAATGGTAAATTTTTCAGTCTGACAAATTATTTGTTTGAACACATTGATATTTTAAGCACCAATTTGTATTCAATTTGTCAACAGGTTCCGAAGGATTGTAGGTATGTCATTAAGTAACTATAGATTAAAAAAATTACAAATCAAATAAATAAAGAATATTTATTTTTTGTTCCTGTGCAAATGATGATAAATATCACAAAAAAGGAATACTTCGGGTGTTGTTGTGCAATACTTAATTACTGTTCAGGGTTTTTTTTTAACTTTTAAATTGGTTATCTTTTTTATGCTTGACTCTTCTTATTCTTTAGAAGAATAATATAATACTATCAGTTCTCATGTCTATATTTTAACTATGGTCAATGGGGTATGTTGGTAACAGGTGATTGATTAGCAAAACCTTAAAAACTTCTACCTTTATGGCCATCCTCAATCTCAAGGTTGGTTTTAACTAAAGTGGGAGTCAGTTTTTTAGTAAATAAAACTAATTTTGTGGATATAATTATATATGACACATACAGAGCATTGTACCAACAATATGAAATATGTCAAAATATGAAACACGTCGGCATTTGTTCCCTAGGCACAGGCACAGTTCTCAGCCCGGTCTCTCATCTCGAAGACTGTCGTCCCTTCTGCGGGTGATGAAGTGGCATTTCCTAGCGGGTGACGTTCTTGTCATTAGGGTCTCAGCCCTGCTGACTAGGGAATGCAAAATTACCGCGGTTTTACACTATCTGTAAATTTTATATGATTTTGGCAAAATTTCAATAACATTGTTGAAAAAGCAAAAAAAAATCATTATTACTGAATGAAGACAGTAAAAACTATGCATGTAAACATAAAAAAATTAAAGAAAATATATTTGTGTTTACAACAATGTTGATAGGCTGTTTAAGTGTTCAACAAAAGATAAAACAATTAAACTAGTAAAATCAAGAATATGTTTAATGTAATACAGTTCAGATGAGGAATATTTAATTTATTACACCCCATTTTGCTCCAGCTGAAGAGAAAGCTGTCTTTGATAAAACAATAGTTTGCAATATATTGCAAATTCTTTTATCCTGGGTAAAAAACTACCATTAAAAAAGGAAACACAAAGTAAATTTAATTAATATGTCAATTAATATTTTGCCAAACTGTTGTTGTTACTGTCGCTGTGAGCTGTGTTGTTGTCGCGGTCAATGTGTTTAGCTTGTACGATACGATAAAATAATGTAAGCAAATTGCATTTTTTTTTCATAAACCGAAATGCCAACATCGCTAATGCACGCCCTGTTCCAGATCTTATTGGCCTGGGAGAAATGCTTACTCCTTGCAATAATCCGTCTTAACAGATGCCTTTGTCTTGGACATGGAGGGCCCTAAATACGACCCTAATCCCCCTCGGGAGAAGCCAAATGCTAATTTCTTGGAATTTCATCGGATTACTTAAATCTTCACTTTGTACCTCAACCAGGAATTACTTTTAAATTGCGGTTATTTCGATGTTTTTAAACATCGTCAAGCATTTTTTTTTTTTTTAAATATTCAAATGCTTTTTCATTCGTGTATAAATTTAATCTTTTCAGCGGTAGGAAATCATTCTGAAAAATTCGGTTGGAATGCTTTTGAAGGTTATTTTAAATACGAGACAACCGAGGTTTTTGAAAAAAATACATCAATTTAAATTTATGAATCATGCCTGTACAGTAGCGCGTGTCGCCCTCCATAGAGATAACAAAAATTGCCTTATTTTTAAACGCCCGGGGTCTCAAAAGTTGCGTATGATCTGTAGCTATTCGAAAACGTAAAAATAAATTACATTGGTGTTTACTATTAGCTCGCTAAAATGGCAGGAAGTTTTGAAAAAAATTAGATTTCATATTTCGGGAAAAAAATAAAACGAAGGGTTCATATTTTATATTTTGTAGCAAACTTAATTTTTATTCCATAACAGTGGTCCAAAGATTGCAAAAATATTTTTTTTTGAAACGTATGTGATTGTTTGTTAAAAATATAAAAAGGGAAAATAATACCTTTTCTGGATAAAATCAAGATACTAAACAGTAACTACACCACATTTTTTGAACAAGATACAACGAATAAAATATAATGGATTCTCAAAATTTGATAACGTGTTATGACAACAGTAATTATTGTGAAAAACATATTAATTACCATAATTTAAAAATACATGTTTTAGGTGTTTATTCTGATTTTCAGTGCATTTTAGAGAGCTAGTAACCATTAAAATATATAATATATATACAAGCTTCTGCCCGCGACTTCGTCTGCGTAGGATCAGTACTTCGAGTAATCTATTTTCTTTTCCTAGGTCCCATCTACGTTTATACCAAAATTCCTAACCTATTTATTTAAAATATGTATAATTCTTGATTCGATTCAAAGTATTAGGCGAGTACTTCAAATAAATTCACTAATTTAAATATTTTCCAAAATAGAATTTTGGTTTAACAATCATTGTTTTGCAAAATGCCATTAAAATTTTTTGACGTTTTCTATTAAACAATAATTATTATTTTCAATATATTGAAAATAAATAGCAAGCTTTATTAATTATAGTCTATATGTTATTATGATGTATGAGCTATATTATTGTAAAGTTTCATTAAAATTCATTAATTAAATTTTGATTTACAGAGGAACAAACATACATACATCCATACAAACTTTCGCGTTTATAATATTAGTAAGATATATATGCAGTTTTTATTTTCTTCGTAAGACGCAACTTTTGATGCCTCAGACGTTTCTGAATTCAAAAGTTGAAATAATTGACACATCCAGGTACAGGCAATTATAGTGCAGGTTTGAATGAAATTAGTAATTATGCATGCCTATAGTGATTTGAAATGGTTCTAAATAGTTAGGAACACACGTTCGTCCCGGAGTCTCCTCTTACTACTATCTTTAATTAAAAAATAATGATTCTGTTGTTCAAAAATAATTTAATTTGAGGAAATTGACGCTTAACTTTTTTTTTTATTTCATTTGAATAACTGGAAAGAAAGAACGAAACCTGTGGCATATATTTCATTGAAAAGTTTTAAGGTTTAAACACCATTATACTTTTTATACTAGACTTAAAAAAATCTAAGTTGTCACTATTCGAAAAACAAATCCATCTTCCATTTAATATATAAAATGTTGAATAATAGGAAATATTCCTAAGTAATTAAAGTTATTGTTTATACCCTAAGTATGGGTTTAAAAAAATCTCTATTTTTCTGCCATATTAGAGAGTATAATATATTATATCCATTCCGTAGGAACACGTAGTTGTGTTGCTCTGATTAAATATTGTTTTTATCTTTTAATAAACGGATCTAACAATGAGAATCTATTTCAAATAAATATCTTTGTCTCAGAGCCTCACAAGGACGTCACCATAACCTCGTATACTGTAGAGCCACCGCACCAATTTGTTCAACTCACCTGTGCAACGTGTTTCCTAAATGCAATTGATCAAAATATCAACAATTTACAAGGATTTGGCACTGCAAATACTTTATTTAAATGATGCAGTTATAACGACTTATACACCAAATCGGTAATGTTGTAAAAAAAAAAAATATATATATATATATAAACACTAAATACGTAAAGGACAAAGGGTTAAGCATTTTAAAGGTGAATCGTATTATTGAAATCAGATCACTTGCTTTCGATCTTCTGAAAAATGTGCGAAAATAGTTGGAATTGATTGCGAAAATAGATTCCGAGTGCGGCCATGCACCTGGCACTTTTCAAACAATAGAACAAAACCTCCATCGAGATTCCCAGGTCTAAAAACAAGAAAGTTTTAATTTCACTAAATATAATATAAACATGATACATTTACAAGAACGATTTCTTTCTTTTTTGTATGAATACCAAAAAACCAAAACTTAAAAGCTGAAAACTTCATTTTGGGCCACAAAAAACCAATTGTCAATTAAGCCGCATGCGGCCCGTGGACCGCGGGTTGGCCGTGCCTGCATTAGACTGTCAACCGGAAAGTACTCAAATAATGTGTATTAGTGTAGAATAAAATATCCTTCCTTGAAGACTGGCTGAAAATTTTGCAACGGATCTATTATATTACATTTATATATTCATTGGGAACTATGCAAGGAGTATACAAATTAAAGGCTTTTCTGATTCTATTGTGATTTTTTTTGGGAAACTATATTTTTTGTATTTATCGGAAGTGATTTGCCAATAAGTATATTTTTTGTTTTTAAATATAAAAATTAGATAGAGCCTAAGTACTTATTATAAATTGTACATCGCCTAGACATAATTTTTTACAAAAAATGGCGCTTTACAAATTATACAATAATTATTATTTATTATATATTATCTATAACGTTCAAAATTATTACAATTGTATAGTATCTATAACGTTCCAACCGTTATAGTTTAAATATCATTAGGCAAGGGGAAAATGTATGATTACGTGATTGCTGTGAAATTTCGAAAACTCTGTGCTAAACATCAGTTTATTTATTCACTAAACTTGAGACTTGCACTATGAAAAATATTTATTATAAGTTTTATAAATACAATAATATTTTTATTCAATTTATATAAAGTAAGTACCTATATTTAGAAACAAGTTCTGATGTACAAATATGTTTATTTTGCTTTATCAAATTGAATTTTACAGTTTGATACTGCACGAGTTCTATATAATTTAATTAACCCAGACAGCCCTAAACCTTTTTTTGTGATTTTTTAATATTTTTTTTTTTCATCATAAAAAATCATAAAGTACTTTAAAAATATAAAAAAATATATTCATTTGATTTTGTGGGAGGGGGGGAGGTGTTCTAATGTTGATACTGTAGGGTTATAGGCGTGTAATAAGTTTCTTTAAATACTTTTTCAATTGCTTGTAAAGCTCCAAAGCTTTAAAAATGCGAGCACATGAGTAAAATTTGCATACAACCACCAGTATAGGCCACTTCTGACCTCACTAATCTAAATTCTGGTGATGTAAATGTCGTTCGAAATGAAATTTAGCCAGGCCACAGTTTCAGAATGTAGCATTTGTGGAATATTTCGATGATGAAGAGTAGTCATGACAATAGAATATCTTCATCAGTTAACCTTCAAAATGCTTCATTTTGAAAATGTGACCCCAAATTTTATTTTCGTATCTCATTTTTTATCCCCAAAATTGAAAGCTCATTGACGTCAGAATTGGCCTAAACTGGTGGCTATGTGCAAATTTTGCTTATTTGGTCGCTTTCGTCATCACATCACTTTACTCCAGAAAATACAGTTTTTATTGCACTAACAAGCAACTGCATTTTTTTAAAGAAAAAACTTTAGACGCCCATAGCCCTATCGTACCAAAGGAACACAAAATTTTGGTACACAAAAAGTATTGTTAAATTATACTAACTATGATTTTTGTTACAATATAAAAAAAACGTAGTTTACAAGTTGATATAAAACCTATTTTTTCATAAACTCTTAAAGTATTGTAATACACACATACCTACTTACATTCTAAAATACATGTTTTTCGATTTTGTGACGAGCAAACTTTGATTAATTTTTTTAATCAAATAACTGTTTGATGTTCAAATCAGTAACACAAGCCGTAGACAAATCCAGTTTTTAAACCTTATGCCTACTTTTTTTTTATTTTATTTTTTTTATTATTTATTAACCAAAAAATACATGTTATGTACATTCTTTTAGGTATATGCCACCTCACTAGGCTGAGCCTGTTCCGAGGTGGCAGAATTAATTACTTATAATTAATTTTTGTTTGGAACCAAAATTGGTACTGTAGGGCTATGTGAGTTAACATATTTTACTTTATTATTACTGTTCCACGAAATTAATTAATGTATAATCACATGATTTTAACAGCCCGTATATGCATATGTTAAATAAATAATGATCACGCACAATGCCTTCAAAACGGCGATGAAAACACATTGAATTAAACCTCAAGATGTCACATTATACCCAAACCGAGGATGTCGTAACACCACTGACTTCAGTCAGCGGGACTCATGTGCGATATTTACACCAGTACAGTTTTCAAAAGTATCCACCTTGACGAGATCCTCCGATTCTAGCTTAGAGTATGTATCAATTTCCGGGTCAGCATCTCTCCACAATTAAATAATACCATAATATGGAGAAAATTTTGAATTGGAGCGTGAATTTAATACCACTTTTGTACTACCTACCCAGAAATTACTCGCTTCTTTTCGGGCAACGTGAATACAAAGATGCTTCGAAAAAATGTGCAAAATTAGTTGGTTTTTAGTTATATTTAAACATATAATTGGTTGAATTGAAAAGCTTTTTTGGTAGTTGTTTTTGTTGACAGAGTACATTGTTTATACATTTAATAAATGCATCCACGATTATAAGTTTTCTGTCAAAAAAATATACAATTATTATTTTTTTTAATTATGACAGATTAAACATGACAGACATAAAATTTTCCGACAAAAAATATTGTTTTATCTACCTCCGCCCCGAAAACCATTTATTGAATAACCAACGTCCCTGCCACAGGTCACCCCAAGTGATTCGCTACGTTCGGTGCTTAGTAGGAGTTCCCTAGTAGGAGTGGTTCAAGTGGTAAGAATTGTCTTACTAAAAACTAGTCTTTGTTCGGAATATTCTTTATAATTTAAGAAAATTGCACTCAGAGATCCATTAAATCTTTAGAGGTAAAATAGAACAAACTTTCTGGTAGCGAACCCGTTTGCCCACGTACTGCGTGGCGGGCCGGATCTGGAGAGACTTATTGAAGAAGACTTACCTAGGCCTCTAAAGCCGGACTCTCCCTACCCATCGCCTTGCACCGCAGTGGGAGGAATGGATTCATACGTCCGGACACTTTGAACATCTGATTCCTAACCTCCCACATACCTTTTTCCTTCCTAGAACTTCCTCTTCTTTCTTCCCTAAAAAGTCACTCTACACAGCATCACCAAAGATGCCCATAAGGGTTTTTTTCCTCATGACCTCTTGTGTGGAGTTATTGTAAAAAAAAATCAAAGTTGAAAATTGACAAAATTACCCTACTTTACTGTACTGTAATCGGTGTATTCAGTAGTCAGTAGGTATTATGGTAACATGCTTTCAACCAATAAATTTCTTCCTTCCTATAGTTTTACGACGACGATCTCATGCAAATGGGCGTGCAAAAGGTCCTAAAGAACATAAATATCTTTCACATAATAGCCGACGCATAAAAATTATGTCCGCCCCTACGCAAAGTACTCGAATTTGAATGTCTCTAGCATCGGACATACCAAACAGTGTCCAAGGATTTCTTTGGACGTGATATTTTGCTTTGTTTCTCGGCAAGGCCTTTTTAAAACATAACTTAATTTTAGATTTGAAGACTAATCACTCAAATACCTCGAATATGTTTTTAGTCAAAATGTGTAGCAAATAATTTAGTTTAGATGTGAGCTATTTGATTTATCTGTGTTTTAAATTGTAAAAAAATAGGCCATTAAAGAATTTGATTTTTCATGATTTTAGCGGCAACTTTTTATATTTAACTTTGGCTCTTTATATAAAAAAAAATAATCTTGCCCAACCTTTTATTATTATTTCAAATACAAAATAAAATATATTATAAAAAAAGTGTTATTTTGGGCCTGAGATTTAATTTATGTACGTACGACAATTTTTTAAGCCAGAATTAATGGGTCGTTTATAATTTTAATTTTACGTCAATATACTTTTTATTATATTTAAAAATATATATTATATGTGTCTACATATCGATCGTCATGCTGATTTGTCAGACATGTCCGAAAAATCGAAATTTGAGTTGAGTATATATGCATGTAGATATATATAACTATATGTAAAAGTGTTCCCTTTATCTGGTACAATACTCTGATTACTTATAAACACCAGCAACATAAGACGATAGACTTCGCTTTTCGGCCCATACAAAAAGGACGCCCGGGAAAAAACACTTTTCTATATCGAAAATTGCACGAAATTAATATATTTTTTTTATACTGCCTTCTAGAGGGTGAAAACTATTTTGGTATGTTTTCGAATATTCGATGCGTTTCGTATTAACGTAAACATTCACTGTCAAACATGTACGATTTATCAAAAAATATTATTTAAGGAAAAAGTGCTGCTAACTCAACTCTCATAAAGAATTATAAAATTATAAAAAAGCTACCGACGTAGCTTCTTCTTTCTAAAAAATATATATTTTTTAAAATTTCAATTTCGTGAAATTTTCGGTGTAGAAAAGTGTATTCTCCATAAACCCCTTTTCGAGCGATTTCTGTAGGTAAATTTGAGCGTTGTCTCATTCGCACATTTCGCATTCGCATGTATTGTAAGTGTGCGTGAGCTTATTGTGAGCGGGACAGAATGACAGACGCGGGTGTTCCGCGTGTCGTTCAAAGTCTAGCCTCTTAATTATAATACCCACAGAAAAACTAGTAGTGAATTAATAATTTTTTTTGGGCCACTAGTAGAATATTTTAAAATGTTATACTAATGTACCAGACTATTGTGCCTCCGGGTGTTATTTTATAGCATATTTAATTTGTATAACAAAGACACATGCAAATAATACTAGATTTATGGTGAGCATTCGAATAATGCTTCCTCATTATCTCAAAACTTAGAATTTGGGAATGTTTAACTAATTTGACGATCGATGTATACGTAGTAGGTGGGACAATATCATTATTTTTAGAAATTATAATTCACTCAAAATAATTTCCAAATTTCGCCTCTAAAACCACGAAAAATCTAATTATTTCGAAATTTATAATTTAAAACACAAAGAAATAAAACAGCTCACATATAATTTTTACTTTATATTTGCTTTACCCTTAACAAATTGGGTGGCTAATTTTACTTCAAATCCAAAAATAAATTTCGTATGAAAAAGGCCGAACAGCAAGGGTTAACACAATAAAACATGTAATATCTTTAGACTCAGAGTTTTCATTTCAAAATGGTAAATAATTTAGAGGTATAATTAGATATTTCCTTGTACAGTCAGTGGTTCAATTGCCTTCCTTCATTATAACGATAGTTTGAGATATAAACAAGAAATATTTGTCTAGTACCCCATTTTAATCATATTCCTGCCTTCCGGATTCGAGTAATGAATATTCCAACATTAATCGCTCTAGGATGGAAGTACTCGAGCCATGTCGTATTTGTACATACATGCAAAGGATAATCATTACTTACGATAATATTGATTCGACTATATTAGGAAATGGTACCTAAACACTAATATCACATTAATTCATTTTTTGGATGGTGACGAACATTTGGCTTACAGGTCAGTATGGTTGAATACACAAAAATCAAATTCTAACATCATCATCAAGTTTTAGTTATTTTATTTATTTATATGCTCATCGGGCTTTGAATGAATTTTATTTATTTATTTATTGTTTGAAACATGTAGGAACACAGTGTTAACTATTATTACGTTATTGGTATTGTGCACAGATGTTAACACTCCAATTAAACATATTCACAGCACTCGGAATCAAGTTTGATTTGTTACTATAGGAGGAGATTATAGTAGTAGAAAAAACATACATAATATTTTTAATTTATTTTTATTTTTATATCTTCCTCCTATTTCTCTACTTTCTCTCACTTTCTTTCCTTTTTTTAATATATTTTTGATGCTCTAGATCTAGACTGAGTACTAATCTCATGAAAATCAAAAGTAAGATTTCACGGAATGGATGAAAAGCATACATGTTTATAATTAAAAAAAAATATTTTTGAATTTTCTTTTTATTCTCTACTTTATTTTAATTTCTTTTCTTTCTTTTATCTACTTTCGATTTTCTAATTCATTAATTTCATCAAAATCAAAAGTAAAATTTCAAGTTGATAAGCACACATCAGCGAAGTCAATACAATAGACGAACCATAATTACATTTAATAAATCTGCTCCTATTGACTGTCCTAAAATAGTTTTTTTTCGTTGTTTGTTTTTGGGGTGTTATGCCGTGTTGTGCTACCTCCTTCTTTAGCCGACGTTTCGGACAGCGTTGCAGTGTCCATCATCAGGGCAGATCCGGCAAAGAAGGAGGTAGCACAACACGGCATAACACCCCAAAAACAAACAACGAAAATGCTTTTGGCCGTGAAAATCTAAAAACGTATCGTCCTAAAACAGGTTCATTTCCTAGTTGGACAGCCAAAGATCATTGTAATATAAAATATGTAATATTTTTAAAAATAATAAAATAAAATAAATAAATAAATAATCAAAATTATATGTAAAACATAGTAAGTGTACTACAGATAAAGAAGATAGGAAAGAGAGATAGAAAAAAAAGGAAAAAAAACAAAAAACATAATAATAAAGAATGAATAGTACAAGTACCTACGTAATCGGTAATAATAATCATAAATGATACTTTGAATGTGACAAAATGATACTTTTAAAGGATTATTGCATATCTGCGGGGAGGTATATTTACTTTTTGGAGGAAGCATTTATTTTAAGTTTTTTTTTTTATGTGAGTACCGCATATATTCCCAACTGCTTCTAATTGTCTGGAGCCAGTGAGACCATGACCCAAATGGGGTGTGTTGAGAGGCTCAAGGTAGTGGGGAAGGGAAGGAGATGAGAGGATGAAGTTGGGAAGGTACCGGGTATTCAGATCTGGCATCCAAACACGGCGAAAGCCATTTCAAGCAATGTTTCGATTCTGAATGGTGGTGTTTCACCAGAGCGATACTTACTGAAGTTTCATTCCCCACACTATACAAGAATTGCACATAAAATTAGTACCTACGAGAAGCAATGACATTAAATTGAGCATGGAGAATAGTTTTGTATTTATTACACACGCTATAATTAATCATACTCACCAGCTCAAGGATCTCTAAATGTCTGCAATGGTTTTATATAATAATAAAACATTGGATTTTTTTCTTTCCTGTGACAACTTTAATAATTACATTTAATCAGTTCAATTTAGATTATCAATATATTAATAATCCATTGAAACACTTTAACACAGTTATTGAGAAGGAGTAATAAGTTTAAAACTTATAACAATTAAACGGAAACGTAATTAAATCTGTTGAATCATTAAATTCCGGCACTTAGCCAACAATAGAACTTAACCCAACGACAAGTTAGAATACTAAAAGCAGAGCCCATTGTGATCGCTTTTACTCTCCTAACATAACGATCGTTTCAAACAAATTGGTTGAAATATCTGAATAAATAAGATTTTAAAATCCTTTGAAATAACTAGTTACAATACGGTGTTTACTTTTATGTGAATACCGTCGGAGAGACCCAACTGCTCCCAACCGCCTGGATCCAGTCAAGCCAGTGAGACTAAAGAATAATTTGTGTTTATGTAGTGAGGCTGATGGTAAGCGGGGAGGGGTAGTAGATGGGGGGGGGTCAGGAAGTTCCCGGCTGTTCAGATTTTGTCATCAAACACATCTAAAGCCATTTCAAGCATCGTTTAAATTCTGAACGGTGATATTACACCAGGGCGATACTGAGAGTATGGCGGATCCGGCCCTCTGAAAAATGCCGCAAATATAGCTTATATTATTTTAAATGATATTGTGAAAACACAAATCAATCAAATAGAATTTACTTGCGCATGCCGGATTTTTTCATAACATTAATAATAATCAGTTGATAATGTTACCAATGTTATCCAAACCAGTACTGGTCATAGGTTTTTCCAGTTAAAATAAATTCTTTTTATAATGCATGTTTTGCTCACTGCTACGTGCACGTGTCAGAAATAATTAATATAATATTATATAGTTGTAGTAAGTGCAGGTTCAGAATGTGATATTTTGTAGTGAAACCCATTAAGAAATGCTTTAAAAATAATAATATGCTGGTACATAGAGCTATGTATGTCCACGAAAATTAACATTATTATGCATCGATAAAATATATATTGGTTATAACATCGAGTCAATGCAGCCAATTTTCTCAAGTGAGACCAGAATAAAGAGTTACTTTACCTTGTTTCTTTCCATCGACACTGAGGAAACTTTGGTCACGGTTGATTTTCAGAAATACATAAAACTAAATTCAAGTTCAGATGTGTATTTAGTAGGAGAAACCTCAGTAAACCGATATGTGAAATAATAGAAGATGGGTTTATGGACACCTTTCAAGTCAAATTTCACAAGAAAAATATCTTGTCTAGACGTCTGCACTTAGGTTTAGGTTCGGAATTTTTCTCTAATTTTAAGTGCCTGCCCAAAAAAAAGTTGGTGGATTCGCTAGCAAAAAAAAGTTAATTTATTTAATGTGTTTCTGTTTATTTTGTTTGGAACCAAAGCTTTCCAAATCGATCCCGAAAACTCCTTCTAAAATTCGAAAACCAGACGGATTTCGAATCTATCAAGAGACATGGAGACCCGAAAGTAGATCCCCTAACAGCTGGTCCCCGAAATGATATTAATCATAAAATTATAATTTTTTTTGCATAATTTACCAACTTTTAGTTGGTATGGATATCGAATGAACTTAGTAGTGTGGATTTTTTGTATTTGTGCGCTAGTAAATACAGTACATAAACTATTCGTTTTTTTTCCTTGATGTATTTGAATGAAAATATGTTTTACACTTTGTTTATTTGCTTAAAAAAATTAAGCAAAAAATTTCGATTATTATGGCATTTTTATTTTATTTTTATGTTGACGAATAAATTTTCTACAGCGAGTCTAAGTTGCCCATTTTTTGTAATCCTGCCAAAACGACATTTTCGACGTGTGACGTCACAAGGGTCGCTTATTCTTGAAAAATTTCCCACAGTTCTACATTGTTTGTTTGATGACGTGCGTACGAAGCGTCGTTGGCAATCACAGGCCGTTTTAGTTTTGCAAGTTTTTAAAATGAATAAATCTGATGATTAAAATCATAAAAATGATCTTTAAATATTCCATAAATTTTCAACAAAATCCCTCGTTTGAAAAAATACCCTATTTATCAAATGAATTAAAATTAAATAACGCATTTCTAAAAAAAGTCGAAGGTATATTTAGATAGCTATCAATTACATAATCTGTTTTGCTTATCCTTGCATTTAAAACACATCTTCCATCGTAAACAAGGTTTTATAAGGTGTAACGAGTCAGATAAGGCCGTTAAATAAAATAAAAATTTCATATCCCGTCGAGTCACCATGTAGAATTTTTACCAGTCCATTATTTTTTTCTGTGTTCATAAACTGAAAGTAACGCGTCGTAGGGTGGAAAGATGTATGCCTGCCGTCACCCGAAGAGACCGGAAAACAAACGAATGGATAAAGAAGAAAATAGCGTAACTGACATAATAGAAATTGCCTTAAAAAGCTAATGGTAATGGGCAGACATAATATCGCACGGTGGATGAACAACAACGGGCAAATCTGGTGATAACTCAGTGGCCCCCAAATACTTATATCCAGAATGGTTTAAGATCGTTTATAAAACATCAAGGACGAACAGATAAACAAGTTTGGTGAAAACACGTGGCCCAATGGTTGTGGCGCCGGATCTATGTAACATGTGCAGATGGAACGTCTTAAACGAGGTCGGAAATTCAAAAAGGTGCAAGAGTTCGTTAAGTACATTGTTTTCAAACTGAGCATCGAAATGCATATTATATTGAGTCTGTTATTGCTTTATCTTTGTTTACATATTATATTGGGTCTGTTATTGCTTTAACTTTGTTTACATATTATATTGGGTGTGTTATTGCTTTATCTTTGTTTACATATTATATTGGGTCTGTTATTGCTTTATCTTTGTTTACATATTATATTGGGTCTGTTATTGCTTTATCTTTGTTTACATATTATATTGGGTCTGTTATTGCTTTATCTTTGTTACATATTATATTGATACAGACTATGTACCTTTATCACATTAGCTCCACCAGGGATCCATCAGAGCCTATGTAATCTTTGAGGATGTTGTGTGGAGGGTATTTTAAGGAAAGGAGAGAGAAGTCCAGGAAAGGAAAAAATTATAAGGGGTGGGCAGGATTCTGGGAGTCAATGTATCTTATGAGTTGCGTTGCAAGGTGATGACTCGAGGGAGTCCGACTGAGGAGGTCAAAGGGTCTCCCTCAACCATCTCTCCCGATCCGGCTACCACGCATTAGATGGGCAAACGCATCCGCCGCCAAGACCTAGACAAACTTATGAACCCGGGCACCTGGGATGACCCATGGCAGAGGTATTGGGTATCCAATAAATAGTTCCCGGGGCGGCCGTACCCATAACCACCCCCAAAAATGAATTGGAAAAAACAATAATCTAAAATACGAATTTCATTTGACGGTGTCCTGCGTAACTCTGGTTCAATAAACTCAAATTTGTTTTGAAATTAGGTGTCATTTTCAAAATTTGCAACTGATTGTGTGAAGAATATCCACCATATTTTTAAAAGAAAATTATTTTTAAAATTTGAACGGATTTTTCAAGAATTCAGACTATTCCGTTAAATTTTCACGGGTTATTTCTGAATTCTTTGAAAGTCTTAATTCATGATGTAATTACATTTTATACAACTTTTTATGGATTAAAACATCTTTAAAATTTTCCACTCTATTCTCGTATATGTACGACCAGGCCCTAGCACACTTGCTCTATAACGATCGATAGGATAACTATCGGTAACTTCTCATCGTCCCCTAGGACTACTGCACATCGCTAACGTACAAACAACAGTTGATATCGAAAATGTTAAGGACACTGAGTCATTGTGAACTGTCACTTATTCGTTGGCGATCTGTATTCATGCTAGGGAACGATGAGAAGTTACCGATAGTTATTCTATCGATCGTTATAGAGCGAGTATGCTAGGGCCTGGGTGCTAGCGATCGATATGAAGTTACCGACTGATTCTCGGTAACTTCTCATCGTTCCCTAGGAGAACTTCATATCGCAAACGAGTAGGTGACAGTTCACAATGACTAAGTGTCCTTAATATATTCGATATCAACTGTCGTTTGTACGTTAGCGATCTGCACTTGTCCTAGGGAACGATGAGAATGAGTGTAGTTTTTTAACTGTTAATTCATGGTGGAATTCCATTGTATTAGATATGAAATTAAACTTTTTTTTCCCTTTGTTCCTCTTGTTTATTTACACCAGGGGGCCTAGTCTATATCTCTCACAGCGCCGTATTAACCCTCCTCTGACCGTGCTAAAAACTTTCTCGCGCTCCGATGCTGTACACTCAGTAAATATTAGTGTAATGTATTTATTTAATCCAATACATAAATGTATTGTGGAGGAATACCTAAAATGTTAACTCTATATTTAGTATATTTACAAAGATATTTCAGTAAATACAAACCGTGACCGCTTAGTTGACAGCACCGTCAAGAAAGGTTAAACGGCAAACGTGCTTGTTTGTGAAACCGAAAGATCGAGACTAGGCCCCCAGGACCGGTTTCGTCCTACTACGGACATTTTCAGACTGACCTACTCCTGGTGTAAATAAACAAGTGGAACAAAGTGAAAAAATTGTTTAATTTCATATCTAATAGAACGATGAGAAGTTACCGACAATCGGTCGGTAACTTCATATCGAGCGACCGTGCTAGCACACCAGGCCTGTTCACCTTATAACAATCATCTACAGACTTATAACAAGCATCTTCAGCCCACCATTCTGGGGGTGAGACCGGTCTGGTCATAAATATAAAAAAGTAGAATAAAGTTATAAAGATGTATTAATTCTTTAATAAAGCCTGTTAAAATCACAATATGCAATCGTAATATCGTGACGGAGTTTCTCTTTTATGACCGTACAAATAAACCGTTTTTCACTAAACAAATAACATTTCGAAGTTCTATTGAAAATGCACAGAATGGTGAACTCAGCGAATTCAGTGACTTCGACTTCAAAAGCGTAAAACGAATAGAGCGCTTACTATTCATATTCAAGGAGCGTGTTTTAAGCTCTTACAATATGTATTTTACTGATTATACTAGGACCAGTCAAAAAGTAATGCTTCCAATTTTTTTCTACTTTTAATTGTCAAGAAATTAAAATGTATTTACACGGTTAAAAACCACAATATTGACGATTAATTTTTAACTTTTCAATATAATCATGTATTGTTTCACAGTGCTTTTACACTAACAAAGCATTGAATTCCGTAAGTCTAAACTTTCGGTCAGTTTTTACAGTTTCGGTCCATCTTCAAAGGGCATGTTTTCCAGTACGGTAAAAAGCAAATTTCTGCTTCATATATAAGCCATTGATGCACGGACGTTTTCAAGGTCTCCGCATTTTCAAAGTGAATCTCACGATGAGCTTCACATCACACTGCCTTTACTGAAGGAGAGAATGCATCATAATTCATCTGTAGTTATCCGGCGGTCACCACGAATGATTAATTCAATGATGGAGTCACTGCACTGACATTATTGAACTTGGCCTTCCCCCTACGCTTTTCTTCAGCCAACGGTGTTTGTCTTTGTGGTAGCTATCTCCTTGATGGACGAGCGCGGGAAGCGATCGTCTATGGCTTGAATGGAGAGTTCATTCTTGTACTTGTACGAACCCAGTAAACATCTAATAAACGTTACTCTATATAATATTAATACGAGTATTATTACTAATCCCCGATTAATGGAAAGTACATTAAAATAGTATAAACAGCAATATACTACAGTCTTTCACCTTCGTTACAGCGACGAACCCATCACCAAACAGCGCTGACGTCCACTGTTGCATCACCGTATACATTTTTCAGTCTTTCATGATTTCGAATGGGCTTTTCACATTCTGCATTCAAGAATTCAAGCACAGAGCACTGTCTGATACGAACCAAGATGTCGGCCATTTTGTAAACGACTGCAGTGCTGCCACCTGTTGGCGCAGAAGGTTACTACTACTGCAGTAGATTGTGGAAGTAGGTTGCAGGAATAGCGCCAAGTTCAAAATTTTAACTTAACTATCTTTATTTTAGTACAAAAAAATTGGAGGCTTAATTTTTTGAATGATTCTCGTACTTTTATAATATCTCGTATTTTGAAGTAATACAAAACGAAGGTTGCAGAAAAGGTGTCTTCTGCATGTACCTCCATGTTTTGATTATTTTAATTATTGACGTTGTATGGAAGTGGCCACACTTATATTATTTCTTCGAAACCTAAGTGTCGTACGGAAGCATTTCTGCTGAATTAATTCGCCCTGTAGTCAACAGTTTAGAGATTGTCCTAACAATAACCGATAAGAGCAGGAGAGGCAGAATAATTTTAGTGTCGTTGTCATTTGTTTATCTCGGTTTCAGGGAAATATATGGCTATTTAAAAATTATCACAGTAGGTATTCAGTTTTAATGTAGCGTCTAATTCTATTGATAACCCATTCGTCTTTCAATGCTATGGCTTATACAACATACGTTTCTGAAAACTTTAGCCGTAGTCGTCATCACGACATATATTAGCATAATAAAGTACAGATATACTACCTCAACGTTGTATAATACGAGGATTGGCGTCATTGAATGAAATTTCTTTAACAATAGATAAAATTATTAACGGTTAATAATAAAGTAACAGTTTAGATGAAATTTCTGAAACGGTTGATTCTGATCTCACCATTCCTCTTGTCATACTGTACTGTACTAGAACATCTGATCTGCCTTGTGGTATAACAAGTCGAGGTTGAACAAGTCGTGGTAACGAGTTTTCAGGCTGACATAGGCCCCGAGGGACATTGTTTTCATTTGAGCCTTCTGTGGGGAGTTCATGTAATTTTTTAAAAATATATTTAAATGTTTCCATCTGCACTGGGTAAAAAAAGTAATAAGATGGATTGACTGATGATGCTAATTGATTGAAATTGTTGACTTACGTATTCGGCACGTTCCTCATGGCCCTGTGCCGCAAGAACACGACCACGAGTGTGCCATTGCCCAACACGCCCACCACGAAGATGAATGCGAACAGCACAGGCACGATGTAAGTCTCCGGCCGTTCGGAGTAGGGCGTGTATTCGTCATCATCGCCCAAATCCGTAGGCAGAGTTTGCACCTCGTGCACCAGAGAAGAGGTCAAATTGTAGGATAAGTCAGTCAGGTTGTCGAACCAACGAGAGGGGTACTCGTCGTCCATGGCGGATGAAGGGTCTTCAATCAGCATTAAACCTGCAAATAATAAAATATGTGTGTGATAATTGTGGCGATAAGAGATCATTCTTGAACGATACGCATTTAATTTTTTTTTCCAGATGGTGTTCAAGACCACCAAGTTGAGACTCATCCGGGGGGCGTTGATTTTCCACATACACTGTATGGAAACAGAGCCAGCGAAAAAAATATGATAGACATTATGTTTTTTTAAAAGATTTATTTAAAAAGAAAATTTTTAGCAAAGGCCGTGGTAAAATATATCTGAGGCGATTCAACATTCATAACAAATGATTTTGCATTATTTCGCATTACATTACATTACACTCCATCGTACTCGTATATGATCTTTTCCTGCATAATAGCATGTCTTATTCTCCTTTATTGTTTTTTTATTTTTCTTTAATCTTTTTATTTTATTTTTTTCAGTTTTACCGTTTTCTATTTTTAGACTTTCAATTTCCATTTTAAATTTTCTACTGTAATCTTTCATACTTTTAACATGTATAAATACTCAATTCATATGTTAAGACTATCTCACAAATTAACTAAATTCCATTGTCTATGATGGGTCACCATAAAACAGGCAGTCGCCTAGTGTGGTGATTTAATGTATCATATGTATTAAAATGTCCTAATGTATAAAATGTATTCTATAAATAAATAAAATAAATCTCCTTTTCTATTTATGGTATATAAAAATGAATGGTTCTTTTTTTGTTCCTATTATTTCATATACCATTCATCCGATTGCGAAGAAAATTGATCAGTTGCAGTGCGCACGCCCGCAAAGGTTTCTGTACATAATGGGCTCTGGAGTTATGAAATTTGAACAACAATTTTACTAATATAATAACAATTTTAATAGGTGGCGAATTGGAGAGTTGTAGTGTGCACGCCCGCAAAAGGTATACATAATGGTTTTAATTCAATTCAATTCAATTTCATTGCCGGCAACCCGGGCGTTTATTGAGATAAAATAATATTTTATAAGCAAGTAAGTTACCCGCCTCACTAGACAATGTCTGTTCTGAGAAGGGTAATAATTCAAACATTAAAAAAGGATAAAAGGGTGTAAATGAAAATTGACGCAAAATAAACAAGAAAATACAAAAATTATTTAATCAAGAGTGAAAAAAGAACCAATGTGTACAATTTATCTCCTTAATAGATATATTTTTATAAAAATAATAAATAGTTCATTCACATGTACACACATATACATATGTACAAACACATATAATCACACGGACATATTTTTTTCTTGTTTATTGTAGATCTCGGGGAGGGTGGTGTAATCCCACGAGCTCCATATTACACATAGAATATATCAAATAAATATTAAAAAAATATTGTGAGATAATGCATACATAGTAAAAGAAAACAGAATAAAAAACGAACAGAAACAAATTGAGAATATATACATTTGTAAACATATATTTACACATACATATATACATAGCATAAGTTTATAAAATTTTAAAAGAATTAATAGAAATTATTGAAAGGTTGGAAAAGTATAAGAAATCACTGGTTAGATCTGAAGTTATGAAATTTGTATAACAATTTTACAATAGGTGACGCGTGAGTTGTTGAAATGTGTGTATTTCAAATAGTTTAGCAGCAGAGAGGAAAGGCGGGAGGAGAGAGAGGGAAAGGCGGATAAAGTGGAAGGGAACGCGGTAGAGGTAAGAGGAAAGGGGGAGCGAGGATGACCCGTGGAAAATGGAAGGGGAAAACGGGTGAGGAAAAGGATGCGAGAGTAGAACGGGGGCGGAAACGGGGACACATGGGAAAAGACACGCAGGATAAATAAATTATTTCTTTCAGTGGCATTGCTACGCATGCCGGGTACTTGCTAGTAGTTAAGAGGGTATTACCAGATAATGATTAGTTCTTCGGAAATTAGTTCTTTTTAAATCAAATTCTAGACGTATTGACTCATTTTTCCAAAAAAAGATAAATTGATTTTGAAAGATTGTTATTTTTTTCTGGTAAACGCATCTTTTAAATTTTGAAAAACTAAGTTTATTTTTAATATACTAAGGTTAAACCGTTGGTCGTTGGCAGATTTGTTCAATTTTCAAACGATATATTGTATTATACAACACAAATTTCAAATTATATAATCATACAACAAAATAAATCAATATCTACATAATCTAGTAAACACATCTTTCAGAATTTTTATTTTAGTTTAATTAAAATCATTAAAAAATAAATCCGAGAACGTATTTTGTGACGAATTTACGTCAGTTTTTATATTTATTTAAGGTCTTACAAACTAAAATATTTAAGTTTTTTTTTTTACACACTTATTTTGTTTAGATATTTTTGAAAAATCAAAAATACTTATGATCAAAAAATACTTACAAGAAGCACACGATATTTAATAATTTATCATTGTGCGTTTTGAGCATTTTTATTGCTTACTTGAATGTAGATTTATATGAGAAAAGTTTTTAATGAAATAAATCGATATTAAATTTTTAATTTAAAAAATTAGATACGGGGAATAATCGATTTTTCTCATCGGAACCTCCCTGTACAGTTGCAAGCATTTTTAATTTTTTATTCTTAGCCGTTGGTCAATGGCTCTTAATAATATAAATTCATAGTTATCTTTTTCACGGAATTTCATTATGTCGACTTAAATAGATAACATAATCATGCTTTACAAGCAGTAAAAAATATAAAAACAAAAAAAAAATATATAAAAATAGATATTCTTATATTAAGACCGTGAATAATGAGAGGAACATTCTTCACCCCAACATAAATCTTCTTATTATTGAATGAAAGCGAAAAATATTTCTTCTCCCATACCATTTAATGTATAACCAACGCCCCTGTCATAGGTTACCCCAAATGGTTCGCTACGTTTGGTGACTTAGAAGGGGTGCCCAGGTTCATCGGGTGAGGTTTGTCTAGGTCTTGGCGGCACATGAGTTTGCCCACCTACTGCGTATCGAGCCAGAGAGGGATGGACTGGTTGATGGTACACATTTTATCTCTCCAACCGGACTCTCTCGACCCATCGCCTTGTAGCGCAATGGGTGGGATGGATTCATACGTCCGTCACTCCTGGACATATTGACCCCCAGATCCCTATCCACCCTTCATACTTTTTACTTAAATATAGTATTATAGATGGCACCACTTCCGTTTGCATATCGCACGTGAGCGAGTGAGAAGTGTGAATATTACGGCAGCAGTCCGTGGAATATTGCAAGTACACTGACGGGTTAGAACGATTTCCATACAGTGTGGCGTCGGAGATTTATTCGGAGTCGGGTTTTTAAATTTGAACCGTAAGGGCATCAGCATAATAATATACTTCGATTAAGTTAGATATCCTGGTCAAATTCTTGCATTGCTATTATCTTTTCATTCGAGATGTAGACATTGGGGCATATTTTGGGTTTTCTAAGTTTTAGTCGAGGGATATACATAGAAACGGTTACCTAAATATCTAATGGAGGATCATACATACATTACATACGTACATTTTCAGAACACTTGTAGTTTCCCAGCGCTTAAATTATTTTCTATTCATCCAAATAAATGCAGTCGACGTATTCGATTCAAAACTTTTAGTCAAGAAAATACTATGTTAAATTTTGATATTAACTTCTTGGAAACTCGAACACTCGTTCAAATTAAATACATATAGTGCTGCAACGAAAGATTTATTCCAACTTTTAGAGAATGTATGTAGTTTGTAAAGTTTAAATTGGTGCATAAGTTGTTCTATGATATTGCTTAGTGTCGACAGCAAAAACGCTGATAGAATTACTGAGCAGAACAATATTTTACGCGAGATCAAAAGAAACACTACATGATAATCACACAGAAGTAACTAAGAAGAATTAGAAACTCCACAAGCCAATTGAATTATAGTAGGTACCTACGCCAAAATTTAGGTATGTTACGATGTTGTAATTATTTGATAAATGAAAGACGAAAGCTGAGATAATATAGAGGCGTTGGACTGCCATTCCGAAGGTCGCGGGTTCGAACCCGGCATGCGCAAATAAATTTAATTTAATTGATTTATTTCACAATTAATTATTTAAAATAATATATCGTATATTTGCGGCACGTTCCAGAGTGGAAGATACTCTTAGTATCGCCCTGGTGTAAGACCACCATTCAGAATTGAACTGCTGCTTTGAAATGGCTTTTGCCGTGTTTAGTGACTAGATCTGAATTGCCAGTTACTTCCCCACCTTTCTCTTCCTCATTTCCTTCCCTTTCCCACTTACCTTCAGCCTCATAACATACCCCAATTGGGGATGCCATAGTCTCACTGGCTCCAGACGGGAGCAGTTGGGACTCTTGTGAGGTATTCACTATAAAAAAAAAAATATATATATATATAACTACAGAATAATCTGGAATAATAAAACACAGCCAATACTTATCGATTTAATTTATTATGATAGTATCTCACTGGATACGGATAACATTGTCTTGTCACCACATTTATTAAAATTATGTATAGATTTTGTAAAAACGAAAAGTAGTTCTATACCGACACGCAAGCGGCGATCGATTGAAAATGAAGATCGAATCTCACTGGTAAAATATTGGCTCTGCCTGTGCGGGAAACATAACAAACCCATCAATAACGATGTGGCATCACAAAACAATATATTTATTAAAATACTTTTTCTGGACGACAAGCGTTTCGGAGATTTATCTTCAGAAGAAATTTTTATGAAAAATCATTCATTTGATTAATGACAAATTAATCAATGAAAGCATATGTTAAAAGTCTTCTCCGGACTCAATTATAAATATATTATACAGGTGTTTAGGAACCCGCTTTAAAATTTTTGATCTCCGGTGACTTTTCCGATAACTTCAAAAAAATTTTTTTTTTCAAAATCAAACAACTTTTTTCTTCCACATGACGTCACTGGTCACTCAGCCGAGTAACCTCTTACCCCACCCACAGCTGTCCAAAACCTACTATATTTTATGTTTTTGTAGAAATAAAAAAACATCAAAAACGTCACCGGAGACCAAAATTTTATTGACATTTTGTACAACAAATAATGTCAGGAATCACTGGTTAAACTAAGTAAAAAGTACTGGTAAGACATGTACGTCCCTTAACTGCCCGAATTAGATTATAATCAGAGAAAATGTTTAAATTATCCTATGTCTCAATTATTATAAGCAATAATTATTAGCCTGAAACACTCACCCATATTGAAAATAACTCAAGAAAAAACTAAGACTTGAACCCGCACCCCTTTGATTGCCGGTCACGAGCTGTACCATTAAGCTACGGCGGCTTATCTCATACCCGCCAAATGATTCAATATATACCTAGTGTTTCATTCAACAATTACCGTTTATTACATTTTTTTCACCTGCAAACAACCAAGTTTATTTTTATATGGGAAAGGCATGCAAGTGCTAACTCTCCCACTAGATGGCGTCGAGACATATTATGTCAACATTTTTTGGTGAAATAATATAACTCGTCAAATATTGATTATTTTTAAAATTGATAAACTTATGTTTAAGACAAGATTTTTTTATGCATAGCACAAATGGTAACAATATTTTATTAGCCTGCTAATAATTATTGCTTATAATAATTGTTACCCTTTGTGCTCTGCATAAAAAAATCTTGTCTTAAACATTAGTTTATCAATTTAAAAAATATCCTATGGCTGTAAAATATCTACCGATAAACATATGCCTACTCAAAGTTTGTACAAGTTATATTTTTTTAAGAAAGGTACGAAAGTTATTATCTACAGACATTTAAAAAAAAAAGCAACATACTCGAACTCATAAAAATATTGAAACAAATTATTTTCAAAAATCACAAAATTATTTTTGAATCAGGCTCTAAAACTTATTTTACAAAAAAGACTAGGTATTAAATACAGCTTTTAAAAAGTATTATGATAAATTTTATTTCCAATGTGTTTTACATCAGTAAAAACATCTTATCATTTTTATTTGGCTCACATAATGTTAGTACCTATATATTGTTAGTTATGTACTAAAAACTATGTTTCTTGGTCACCAGCCAAAATAGTTTAGCTTGCAATTTGGCCGACCGGCCAATCGTCTAATACAGAAACAAAACTTAAAATTAACGACAAGGACCACATAACGAAAATGATAATCATGAAGGTGCTGCTACAAATAACCTTCTATGGAATAATTGAAAGGAAATTACGAGCTGAAAATGTTGATTTTTATTTTAGTTTAGTTAAGTTTTTATTCCAGCTGGACGGGAGGATAGTGCAATCCCAGTCCGCCATATAACGTAAACAATTATAACGCATAGTAAATGATAAACTCTAAAAGAAAAGAAGAAATAAAAATAGATAACATAACAGGTAGGTACCTAATTAACACATAAAAATAATTTAAAATTTATCACATAATTAACTACAATTAAATATGAAATTAAATTTTTAAAAATTAAAAATAAACGATAAAATTAAAACAAAAATTTGCAAATACTTGAATTTGAATTTATACACTTCCGGCAAAGAAGGTGCCTTTAAAATTTTTCTTAAATAAGTTTTATTTAACTAGCTAATTCTATGAACGATTTTTTTATTTAGCTCCGTACAAGGGATAAAACATTCCCTCAGGGTTTAGGACATCTTTGGGATGCTGTGTGGAGGGTTTTTTTAAGGGAAAGAAAGGTAAGAAAGTTCTTGTATGGATTTTTTTTGTTATCCAATAAAGGATTCCGATGGGGGACGGTACCCATACCCGCCTCCCAAATTATTTAAATCTTTAGGTCACCGGGAGCCGGTTTTTGATAATTAAATTTTAATTTGGAAATGTTATTTTTTCGCATATAGTATTTCAAAATTGGGCGTTCATATTCTACCTTCGCTTTCATTTTATTATCAACGCAGCACATACTAAAATATCGAAAAAAGATAGCACGAATATAACATTGAATTAAACGCGAACCAAAAACATATTCCCTTACTGGATTTTCCAAAAACAGATAAAGGTTCATGAAATATGTTTTATGTTGGTCGGACAGAATAGTAATGAGCCAAATCACGCATTAACGTGTTTTCTATGGGGAACACGTCCAGTGTTGATAAAAATGAAAAAGATAAATAACAGATCAAACCAAAATTCGTTACTTTTACTAGTTTTATTATTTACATTTTAATAATAACCTCCGTAAAATGGTTTCGCTTCGCATTTTGTCTCTTTTTAACTCAATATTTCATTATCATCAATTATTTTATCACAACTTCATTATCATCAATTATTTTATTATCCGTAAACTTCATTATCATCAATTATTATATTATCTGTAAACTTCATTCATAAGTCATTTACCTTTTTTTACTTATATTGTCATGTAGAATCACCTCCCGAAGTTACGGAAGTTACTTTACCCCCGGACATCCTGTATATGTACTTAATAACACAGTATTAAAACATAAAAATAAAGGTAACTGGTGTTTGTATTGCATATTATAAGCCTACTTACATATATTTGTATAAATATGAATAACAAAGGAGAAAGAATATAATAGGGTCAATTAACTGCTGATGTAATTGTCAACTATATATTGTCACTTTGGTTGGAAAGTGTTCTAACTTTACTTCACCTTGTTCTGAGAATTTCTTGTATCTGATATGAGGTGTCAAAGTTTGTGTAATACATCGTAAACTTGGTTATAATCAGTTATGATCCGTTTCTGTTGTTTTTACGACGTGTGCCGAGCACAGCCAATCTGAGAGCGAAAAGTCATTCTTTTTGCATGAGCACTCCATACAAAATCTAACTAGCGAGTTATAAGAACCTCTTAAACGATATTTGTATTGTGCGTAAAACAATAAACAGTCACTGTGATTTCAAAGAACCAAAGTCTTTTAATGAAAGAGCATAATACTGAGAAAGGGTCCAGTACTTAATACTAAAGATAAAAAAATCTCTGTAAAGGATTACAGAGAAACAGATATTACAGTTTGCTAAAACGATTTCTCATTATCTATTTACCGATTTTGAGGTCAAATGTTTTGAACATATTCTAGAGGAAAATATTCCAATAGGACGTATTTATTTATTAATTTTTATTTAAACGCCCATAGGGCTTTTGCAAACATAAATCAATGCATGTTTTGATTAATTACAGTGAAGAGTTAGAAGTGAATAAAATACAGGTAAATAACAGAAAATATTAAGACACATAATATAGGTTAGATAAAATATGAGTTGACAAAATGTAGGTAATACAGAATATAAATAAAGTTAAAAAAATAGCCTGCCAATATCCTCCAAATCAACAATAATAGGTATTAATAAAAATGTATAAAATTGGTATTTAAAATAGTTTATGAATTAAGTAGAAATATTTTATTTCTTCAAACTTCGCAAAATCACTTTGTGGCATCATTTTGAATTAAATTAAAACAAAGTTATTTGTTTTAATTTAAGTAGAAATAGTTCGCACATACGGCGTTTAAAGTTTGCCAATTTAAAATTATTGTCAAACACATCAATATTGTTTAAATAAAGGTTACCAAGACTACGTACCTAATCGTTGTATTGGGGAATGCACTTTATAGTTAGAATGAGATGTGTGTATATAAAATGTTTAAGTTTGTCTAGTAGTTCGTGTAGGTACATGTAGATTTATTAAATGCAAGAGTTAACAGCAATCAAATTTAGAGTTTAATAATTTTAATAAAAAGGTTAGGTCGGTTATTTTTCGTCTGTTTTCTAAAGTTGGAATATTTTGATAGGTAATTTATGTGCATATACTTACCACTTAAAAGAACATACCTAAACGTATAGGTAGAACCTTTTGCAATCGGCAAGTATTTCCATAAGGCTATCTATAAGATAAGGCCACATTATAATTAAAAGATTTTATTATTGAAGAAAGCAAACACTTTGTTTCATTTGGTAAAATATTTTCACAAGATTGAACCTGAAAATCAGAAATAATTTTTGAAAATGAGTTTATTTGTGATAAAGCCTTCAAATCATCTGTTCCCTTAAGACTGCTCAGTTATAAGAAGTGGTTTTCCTTCCACTTAATTCATCGCTTTGATCTGATAATCGTCTTGCATAATACCTAGCCATGGGCTTGGTGAAGCAATGAACAGAGAACAAAGCCTTTTAGACGTTGGTTGTAGGGGAGTTGATACAAAGACGTTCAGACCTTTGTGGTTTATACAAGTTTATAGTGCTCATGACAAGATATTATTCTCTTTAAGTTTCGATATTAGAGCCTAAGCCAATCTTTTCCTGCATTATACATATAATTTATACTACTTTATTTATTTTTCCACTGCGCAGATTCAAATTGTCTATTAAATATTTTTTACAATATTGAGAAAATTTGTGAAGCGGAAGTAAATAGGGGAGGAGAAGCTGCGTATTATTTTCTTTGTCTCTGGGTTTACCCCTGTCTTTGAGTATTTTCAACTTCAATGACTTTTAAAAACACTGAAGAACTTATTACTTATTAAAATTAATTTGAATTGATTACAATAATATTGTGTAGTTACATTATAACGTCGCAATTTAGCCAAGCCACCAAAAGGCAATATTTTATAAGTCATTGGTTACCCTCAGGGGTTCGCTACGTTTTGTGACTTAGCAGGGGTACCCAGGATCATGGGGTGAAATTAGTCTAGTTCTTGGCGGAGGATGCTTTTGCCCACCTACTGCGTGGCTTGTCGGATCGGGAGGGACTTGTGCTGGACTATCGCTCAATCGCCTTGCACCACAGTGGGAGCAATGGATTCATACGTTAGTCCCTCCTAATTATATTTTTAATAAAATACGTTATGTAAACATTAAAATTGAATAGCAATTGGAACACAGAGAAAATCTAACATAGTAAGACACAGAGGGGATCTTAATTTGTTCATATTATGTCTAAAGAGTGACCTGAGTTTGATGATGATAAACGGATAATGCGATTTTTAGGAGTTTATGGGAAATTTACCTAATTTTGGGCTGTTGGATAGATTTTCTTGATTATTAAGAATTTGGCTTTGGTTTCAACGGCTTTCTTTCTTTCGGGTGCTTCTTATTTATTTAATATTTTGCCACGACAATTTCTTTGCAGAATTTTAGCACCGGTGCTTTGGTTAAAGGTATGATCTTTATCAATAAGATGATTGCAGATTCCGAAAAGTCATTATTGTAGTCAGGACCGGTCAAATTAAATGAATTTCGTCTATTTATTTATTTGAATATTTTTTACATGAGGATGTGTCTTTACTGGGGTACCCCGTTCTAAACAAAGTCATTATTTTATTTCATTAATGTCAAACCACAAAGCGACTGCTTTCTACTATTTTAGTTTTTGTATATAGTCGAGCTACGACTTATTTTATATACCTTTTTACATTATTTCCACACAGGAGGTTCCGAGGAAAATATCCATCGGGGCCTACGTCATCTTTGGGGATGCTGCGTGGATGGTATTTTTAGGGATCTAAAGTTCTGAGAAGGCAAAATAGTATGAGAATCGAGGGTCAATGTAATCAGGAGCGACGAACGTATGTATCCATTGCTCCCACTGTTGTGAAGCGATGCGCGATGCTGAATCCCCTCCCGACCCGACCCGCCATGCAGTAGGTGGACAAAAGCATCCTCCGCCAAGAACTAGACTAACTTCACCCCATGATCCCGGGTACCCCTGCTAAGTCACAAAACTTGGCGAACCACTTGGGGTAATTAATGACAGGGGTGTTAGTTATCTAATAAATGGTTCCCGGGGCGGCGGTACCCATACCCACCTCCCAAATTGTAAATTTACAAATATTATGTAGGTACTTTTCACTAAACATATTTTTTTAAATATTTTATTTTTTTTATTTATTAATTTTATTTTAGTAATTTGTACATTTAAGTTTACAAATTACTGATTAATTATAATATTACATATCGCATTTTATATAAAATTTTCTGCAGTTTGATGTAGCTCCTACAAAATACATTTTGAATATGGTTATAAAGCTTCATCCCTATGTACAGTAGACTATTCTGCGTATTCGCTTTATCCTTTTTTGTAGCCTGATTTCCTTTCCAGGTCCTTGTGTTATGTCTATGAATGTCCTTGTTGTATATAATTTCATTTGAGAAGTATTTCGGTAATAGGTTGTTTACTATTTTATGACTAAAAATCATCGTGTTCATGGTCAGCATCTGTTTCACGGTTAGTCAATTTAATTCCTTCAAAATAATTTAATTTAATTCCTTCAAAATAAATAAGCGTAGTTACTCTATGATTCCCTCTTCTTATTGGAGGTTGGCTATCCCCGCAGTAATCTCTACTCAGCATTTTGGAACAACTATGAGGAACGATTACTACGAAAGTGCAACGAGTGGCACGAACCAGTCACTCAGATCACAAAGCCACGAAGAAAGACGGCTGTCTATAAATGTATGTGGTGTTTTGGCTTCCAACTTTGGATTAGGATATAGACCTCCGATAATGTCCACAGTTCTACCGATTCTTGGAGGCCCCCATTCGAAGCTAAACTAAACGAGGTTCACTTAAACCATATTTTAGGCTGACCAGAAAGAAATCAATCGTTCCACGTCCTTCTGACAATTTATTACGCTCGTTAGTACGCCCATTAATAACATGTGATAACATTATAGTTACATGTAGACCCATCGCCAGTCATGGCACTGCCAAATTTGGAAGGATATGAAAATGGTCCTGAGGGCGGACGCCGAGAAAACTCTTTCAACGCTAAAAACAAAAAACGAAGAGATATTATGCGCGTGCCAATGGGACCTTTTATTCCTCCTTTTCTAGACAAAGTGTTTTGTTATTCAATTCATAAGAAGTCTTGAGTTGGCTTTCTCAGAGAATTAATTTATTAAATATTCTTTAAGCTTTTCACTACATCAACTTTTCCTATATATTCCCCTAACCCGCTATATTAATCAGCAAATATGCACACGATAAAAGTTGTTTCATCTTTGTTTTGTAAAATTTCATTATTTTAAAAAGTGTTAATCAGGTTTAAAATAAGTAGAATTTCGCCTTGGTTTGAAACATAGGAACTTATAAATAATAAAGTTAAGGGAGGTATAATTTTCATGCTCCAGGACTTATCGATAATTTTTATGATGTATTGAAACAATGTAAAACTTTTTTCAACTTTTTATTTCCAGTTTCAGTCTATCACGACTGATCCAATTTTTCCTGTACTGTGCCAGTCTGAAGATGGCCGTGGTGAGCTGAAACCTGTAACGGTCAGAATTAAAATGAGTGGAATTTTTTTTTTAAATTACTATATAATTATTAAAATGAAAAGAATTTCACCATCATAAAATTACGAAATCAAAAAGAGAAAAACGGTAATTTAAACTTTAAAATGTCAAGAATTTTATTAATTACTAGCTGATTCCTGGCATGCGTTGCAATGCAACTTAAATAAAGTTTTTTTTCTCCTTGCGTGTCCTTTCCCATTCGACCCGTTCAAACAACTCGCTTGTGACCTATTGTTTTTTTTCGCAAATTTCATAGCTCCAGAGCTCACCAATATAGAAACCCGCTATATAGAATCATTCTCAGGCACGTTAACACAACTCAACCAAACTTTCATCGCAATCGGATGAATAGTATAGGAAAAAAATTCATAATATAGAACCAATATAGAAACCCGCTATATAGAAACATTCTCAGGCACGTTAAAACAACTCAACCAAACTTTCATCGCAATCGGATGAATAGTATAGGAAAAAATTTCATAATACCAGAGCTCAATATTCTGATGTATGAGCTATATTATTGGAAAGTTTAATAAAAATCCATTCATTAGTTTTTGCGTGAAAGAGTAACAAACATACATACATCCATACAAACTTTCGCGTTTATAATATTAGTAAGATTTGAATAAAGTTAAACAATTTTGAAAAAACATTTAATAACGTGATTATGTAATAGTTTTCCGTTAATAACTAATAATATTAACAAATTTAATTCAATAACCTTGTAATTTTTATTCTTGAACCCATTTTCCAAAGAAAACAAGAAAATTTCAAAGCTGATTGATGACTGATTTGGTACGAGCAATTTTAATTACAAATAATTGAAAATGAAACTTCCAGACGCTAATAATAAAACGCTACAGTTTCCCAATGAGTTAGTGTAACTTTCTTTCTAGTTTACAATAATAATTTTTGATCTATTTTAAAATGTTTAAAAGGCTTCTTTCCAATTAGACCATTCCAAAACTGACGAAGTCGAGCTTATTTAAACTTGCAAATAATTTAAACTTTTTAATGTAAGTACTTTGAGTCACGGAATTTAAACAGCACAACCGTTGTTCCGCAGTTTTTATCGGTCCATATAGACGAAAAACACGAACGCTAAAATTTGATAGCTCCGGCACGTGTTTAGGGGTAGAGGAACTATGGTTCGAATTGCCTTTTCAAAATCCGCTGATTGCCCGATTAAAGGAAACTAACCAAAATCCAACCATCATCTCGCACACACATTTCGCACCCCCGGAAATACAATGGCACAACTCAAAAAACATATTTTTTCAGGAGAGCAGTTTGAATATTTCGTTTTAGTGTATTAAATCAGTTTATTAACAAATAAAAAAACATTCTTTTAGGAAATTTGGGTAACCGTTATGCAATTTTATTGCATATCCGAGTTTTTAATATTTATCCCATTTTGAAGGTATTTAAGGCAAATTTCGATTTTGTGCCGTTATTTTTGCGGAAATCTTTTTTACTTTTTCAACTTATGCCCCAAAGTAGCATTACAAATCAGTCATAATCTTGTTTAAAACAGAGACGTTTTAATTTTTAAACTTTGTTTTAATAGGCAATAATAACAAATAAAACATAAAAAACTAAAAAAGAATTCTTCTACCTCTTGCACAGTACAGAGTGGTTAGAAAAAAATCGATTATAATCAGTTTAAGCATCTGCAATAGTGGAGACCGTTAGATTTGTATAAAACCTATGATGGATACACAATATACAGTGGTTACAAAAAAAAAATATTTCGATCAACATCATCAGCTGTTGCTAAATTAGCATCACCAATAGTGGAAACCTTTAAATTTGTATAAAAATGATGATAATGGCTTGGAATGAGTGCTTCGCAAAGTGAAATTAAGTAATTGATTTTAGCTGAAGGAATAACAGGTGGGAAAAGGACAGAATTAAAGACTGACCGGCCAGTGGTTGAGTGTGCATCGCGTTTCGGTATCACCCAGGCGTTCCGTGTTCGATTCCTCGGCTGGCTAAGTCCTCCATCACAACACAAGCAACACCTTCCGCTTAGTGTGGTGGTAGTAGGAGATTTTAAATGTTGTTGGGTTATTCGTAACCCGGGAATGTTTGTCTTTCTTTATAAAAAAAGAAGTAAAAAAAGCAGCTTGTCTACCTCTTTGGTGTTGTTTCTTAACGTTGATTGTTAGGTAATCTCCGTCAAAATGGTTTTACAAAATACCATAAATGGGCATAACTTAGTTACATTAAACTTTTTCATATTTCGCCATATAACAGTTTCATTATTTTCATTGAATTTGAAATTCTTACCCACCAGGGTTGACAGATTTTACAGTAAAATAATTTTTGTGAAATCCATTCCTTAACCCCATACAGATGCTCTTTTTTGCCAATTGAAAAACAGGAACAAAAAGTGATCCTAATTTAAGTGTCCTTTTTTGTTTTTTAACAACACAATGCATCGCATCACTCATTTTGTGTGATAGAAACTTGAGACTGATGCTTGGAATATTTAATTCAGTGACACGATAAATAAATAAACTCACAATGTACTTATTTTTATTTTGGCCAAAACAATTGACTGCATAAAATATCAATTCTCTTCCGGTACAATAGTTTTTTAGGAATTCGAGAATACACGAACCGATTTCGTTACTTCCACGTTTTGCCAACCATTCATGCCACATGTAAAGTTAAATGATGAATTTTTCCTTTATAGTAAAAACCATTAACTTCACCACAAGGGGTTAGTAAAACGGTGTGTAGGTAGGGTTTCCCGCAATTGCATTTGCTTATTCGTTACACTTTGCGTAAGTGAAATAATCTCAACAAAATAAAAATATAAAATGCATATTATATAAAATGTACAATTAACCGTGAGGTGGAGAAGGACAAGTTATTCACAAATAATATAATCACCTAAAATAATTATTGACGTTTGGTAAAATACCTTGTTATCTAGTCGTATTTGTATATTTTGTGTCATTTGTACCATTCTTTTGTATTTGTACATTTGGAGGCGGGAATGGGTACTGCCGCCCCGAGAACTATTTATCGAACTCTTCCATAGGTCACCCACAGCAGTTCGCTTCGTTTGGTGACTTAGCAGGGGTGCCCGGGTTCATGGGGTGAGGTTTGTCTAGGTCTTGGCCATGGACGATCTGGACCCACTGAACCCTTAAGTTCTACCCAACCCTCATATATTTTTCCTTCCCAGAACTTCCTCTCCTTCCTTTCCTTAAAAATACCCGCTACACAGCATCCCCAAAGACAAAGGTCCTGGAGAAATTACTTTTCCTCAGGGCCTCCTGCGTGGGAGGTACTGTAATAAAATAAAAAAAATCACAATCCTGGAGCTTGGCTGAATCTCATAATGTATTATTTAATGTCTTACGTAACTGAAAATACCACAAAAATAGCCTTTTGTCTTAATAAAACGCTTACCGTCTAAAAAAACCGCGCCGCCGAAAAGCTAGTCGAACTTATTCTATGAATTAAGACCGTAGAAATCCAAAAACATTCGCAAAAATATCGGCACAACTCGACGTTGACGTGAAGTTAGCTCACTTGTGCCCAGTTATGTTTATTATGTTCCGCGAAAACAATGGCACAATGATCATTGTGCCACTATTTTTGAAAAAATTTGAGTAAAAAATGAAAATAACACAATGACATTTTCGCTTTTAAAGCCTCTAAAATATTTTTAAGAATTATGCCGTTTTTTTCTAGGATAAAAAAGACATCTAGGAACATTTCTGCATACTTAACTCAAAAATGCCATTTTTGGACTTGTGCCACTGTATTCGCTCAGGTGCGATTTCATCTATCTATAAGTATAGTAAATAAGAAAGTTAGTTTGTTTCTTTTTTTTACAAATCTACAGTTTATTTCGAGATTAATGAAATTTTAGGTTTTGAAATTGGTAAATAATGCACAAAATATATTTATTTAAAAATAATTATAATTTTGGCGGCGAAGTGCCACCGTATAATGTAGCTTTTCATTTCACTGAGAAAACTGCGATTATTTTATTATTTTAAATAAGAATTCTATTACGATACCAAGAACTTGAAGAAAAAATGTTTCTATTTTGACTCCTTCGAAGATGTTTTTTATTTGTATTGCTAATGGACTTTTTATCACTTGATACCATCGATGTCGTGAGAAATAACTTTGTTTATTTCAACTTTTCCCACAATCAGACGTCTACGAAACGAGTCATCAGAGTAAAAGTGGCACAAGTAATTTTTTGTTTGTTTTAAAGAATGACAAACATTCCTGAATTACGAATAATCTGACAACATTTGAAAATATTCTACTACCATCAAACTAAGCAAAAATGTTTTTGTTTTGTGATGGAGGACTTAGCCAGCCGAGGAATTGAACACACGATGTTTTGGGTGGGACCCAAATGCGATTTACAAACAATGCTTCAGGTATTAGTTATTAAGCGTATTGAAGATAATTAAAATTTGTTTATGTCATCACTGTTTAAATTTATATTGTGACTAAAAGTACCCTTATTTTAGGCTGGCTTAGTTTACAGATGCATAAGCCCGTAACAAGCACTCTTTACAAATGCCGAGCTACCACTCAGATTTTCTGTAAGGACTTGAGACAATCCCTTTGTGTAGAAATTGTGAAATAAATTGATATGTGCCAATATTATTCGCTCCAGCTCGAACATTTTATTGTTGATTGGACGTTTCTCTGGGGCAAAAATGATAATAAATTTTCCTTTTCGCAGAGTTTCAAATAAACAAGTGAATTTATGCCATTATAAGAAGCTTACAGAGTCTAAAGCCAGCGAAGCCAGTAAATAAAATACCGTCATATTGATATTGTTATTTATTGCCGTAAATAAATATAGGAATAAATAATAAATAATAATAAATGGCTATTGAACTACAGAGTAAACGATATCTCTGGAGGGGCAAATAAGGGTGAATTATGGTCACAGAAATAGAAGAACCTGAGAATAAAGATGGGTGTACACTGTTCACTTGCAAATGATGGATACGTGCATCCAATGATCTTTTTTTATTGTTGGCGTATTTGCATTTCGTAAATAAAATTTTATACCTTGCACATCTTTACAATTTATTTAAATCAATCTAAAAAATAATAATAACGTAACAATTGTATAGCGTAGTTTTGTGTTATTTCACTAAACTTCTAGTGCCCCTTACGAGTCCATTACAAAATATTGATAACATAATATGACATTGATAATGCAGATCAAGTGATCGCGTTACTGTATCTACATCAATCATTTCTTATATGTTGTAAATGTATTCGTTGACAAACATTTTTTTTTTAATACAAACATTGTTTTTCGATTCGATTGATTTGTGATGATTGATTGAAGTTAGAAGCATCAAAAGCTTGTTCGAGGTAGTAGTATTGATTTTTTTTACTTCACACGGGAGGTTCTGAGTCAAATAATTTACCTGAGGGCCGATGTCATCCTTGGGGATTCTGTGTGGAGGGTAATTTATAGGATAGGATGGAGAGGGTGTTCTGAAAAGGAAAAGGGTATGAGGAGTGGGTTGGCGGCAGGTAATTATAAATTGCTTTTAAATACACTTTTTTAAACATTTGCACTCATTTTCAATGGGTAGTTTAGTTGGCCTCTCAGAAACGTACTGTACAGGGCCTGCAGATACTTTAATAGTGCACAACTGCTAACCCTGTACAAATCACAAGTGCGCCCCACGGTTGAATTTGGCAGACATCTCTGGTCAGGAGCCCCAATGTACCTGAAAAATCCCTCGACTCTGTGCAGAAACGGGCGGCCGCTTAATAGATTCTCCCGTCTTAACAAACGGATTGCAATCTTTAGAGCACAGGCGTCGGTGGGAATGCTATCCTTGTTCTAGTTGCAATGGAAGATGCTCCAAAGAAATTGCGTCATTGATCCCCTCGGCACCAGTATATAGTCGGGAAACACGCCAAACGCTCGCCCAACATATGTTCACGGTTG
Organism: Limnephilus auricula; assembly: GCA_951813805.1. Lineage (NCBI taxonomy): Eukaryota > Metazoa > Arthropoda > Insecta > Trichoptera > Limnephilidae > Limnephilus > Limnephilus auricula. Next base: position 39,952,033 of record OX638388.1, read on the forward strand.
ACATTTGTCACATGGGAACGGGTCGCTTCTACGACTCGTTCTCGTGTTCAGCAGCTCGGCTGTGGAACGATTTGCCGGCCTCTGTGTCTCCTCCTTTACAACATGGGTCTCTTCACCATCCACGGTCACTCCTTCCTCTCCTCAAAAAGACCCTCCACACAGCATCTTCAAAGATGACATAGGCCCTGAGGGAAATTATTTTCCTCAGGGCCTCCTGTGTTTAGTTAATTTAAAAAAGGGCTCTTTTTGGTAGTGCAGTTTCGTAAACTTTATTTATAAATTGTTGTTTTTCTAAATGACCCCACAAACTTAATTTGCAACTGCAGAAGTAATATTTTTTAAAATTTCAAATACCAAAATTGCTTTTAACATAACTCTTAAAGTCATATTAGGAACATTGTCGAAGAGGCTAAGCTACCATAATTAAAAACAAGAACTTCCGAACTAAGACCTTTCTATTCTTTTCTTCTTCGTGTTTGCAATAATTCCCTTCACAAATACTTCACAATAGTCTGAATGGCTCCCGACAGTGGCACTATGTGAAGTATTCAAGTACCAAAATAAGCGTAATGATTAGCTAGTTACGAACTTTGAATGGAGTTATCATTTTTTTATCATAGTATTAATATTTACGACTGTTTAGTTCAAGATGACCTAGAAAAGACCACGTGTTTACGAAGTTTTAACGAGAAATTGTGTACACAATGTAACCATAATCACTATGACATTCTCAGCTGTTAAACTTTACTATCTTCTTTTCCCATAAAAACTGACGCTTAAGAACATTTTGTGGAAGATAAAATGGTCTCATTGGACTCAGTGAAACAAAACAGGATTCGGGCATTAACGATCGTTGAAAGCCACTGAAAAGGGAAAACACAAAAAGTGTTCCAATCTAAATTGAGGGATCATTTTATACGAGTATTAGTGTTATTTAGTAAAAACAGGATTTTATTTGCAAAAGAAATGTTAGTTCATTTTTCTTATTTCCTTAAAATGTTATCTTTATGTGTTGTTCAATGCATGTTGTTCATTATAAATTATTTATATACTTAATCCATATATGTTTACACTAGACTTCATAAAGTAACCAATTAAACTTATATATAATTGGTCACCATAAAACAGGCAGCCGCCTAGTATGGTGAATTGATATGTCATTTATATGTAAATGTTTTAATGTATATCATGTATTTTATAAACAAATAAATAAATAAAATGTTATAATTTAACGAGAAAGAGTGTTTGGATTAAACATGTTTCAAATAGAACATATTTATTATGAAATAAAAATATTTTTATTAAGTTGACAAGGATATTAGAATACTATCGTGCATTAAATCGCGCTCTTTTCTTCATAATTTATCGATTTATGTACCAAAAGGGGGTAATATTACATTTAAATAATAAATAATTTAGGCGGGAATTGGTAACGCTGCTCCGGGAACCATGTATTGGATAACCAACACCTCTGTCATAGGTCACCCTAAGTGGTTCGCTAAGTTTGGTGGCTTGGAAGGGGTGCCCGGGTTCGTGGAGTAAGGTTTGCATGGGTCTTGGCGGCGGACGGGTCTGCGAACCTATTGGATTGGACCTACTGGAAGGGATGGACCCTTGGACTTCTCCTGGAGACCAAACATTTAATTTTAATTTTTTACTACAAATAAAGTCAGCCACTGGTTAAAGTGAGTCAAATACGTCCCTTAGCACACTGTGTACTCATTTGTCCTTAAATCTTGTACCTTAATAATAATGTCCAAATAAGATGAATAATTTGCCATTTTTGCTTGAATAAATCATCGAGAATCTCAATTCCTTTCGGATTTAAGTAAAATTTATAATCATTCCATAAAATAAATAAATTACTGGCGATGAATAAATCTCTGCAAGCGTTTCCGCTAATCCATACCGTTCCGTTGAGTTCCCAGAAAACTGTAGGGAATATTGTTTATTATTACAAAATTCAGATATTTTTCAAATCTGAAAAATCTCATTTACCTACCGGTTCATAGCTACAAACAAATAACCGAAAACCGTTTCCGGTTTTTTATGATCTATTTTAATGAAAATAATTATTTCACGGGTCAATTGTTTTCCCTCGAACACATTAAAAAAGGGCTTTGCCATTTGCAACCAAAAAATTATACAACTTTTGGATCTATTACTACACATTTCTGAAAACCGCGTTGAAAAAGAAGTTGAATGTTTGCCAGAAATAAATAACATTATTTCATCAGACTTTGCAAACTCACTTTGTGGCATCATTTTATTTAAATGAAACAATTAAAATTTGTGTAAACTACTGTAATCAAATTAATTGATTACATTGGTTAACACATGTAATTTGTATCATTTATACATATACTTCTGACTTTTATGTCCGGGTTAAATCTTCCCCACAGGAAAAACTTAACCCTTCCACACACCTTTCCACATATGATCATCTCTTCAATCCACGCTATGCAAGTGTATTATATAAGTATAATTAATACAAAACAATACAAGACCAACATGTTATCCTACCAGAGTACCAAATGGGAAAATGATTCACCGACTGCAGATATTTTCATATCAGAGAACTCCTAACTGGACCGATAAATCCTACTGATCCCTCAATATGAATATTTAAAAATCTTTCGTTTCGCCTACATGTATTTAAAATGACTGATTTTTGCATTTATATGAATAAATTCTTTGACAAATCTAATAAGCCTAAATTTTCAATAAGAGAGCTAGGTATAATGCCAGTAGCCGAAATGATAATTGGTAATATTTTTATAATCTGAGAATGCCAAATTCTTTTAATCTCTTTTCGTAAATCTGTATATTTTCTTATTTTTTCAGAAACAGATTTTTCAATACTAAATAACATTACAATAACATTATTATTCCATCGCTCTAAAACCGTGATTCCTAACGGAAGAGGTACCGCCCACTGGGGCCGCCCGCTGCGGTGGTGAGATCCAGGGGATAGTGGTGGCCTAGATAGCAAATATGGGGTGGTGAAAGCCTTCAAGAGAGCGGAGAAGGGTGGAAATTGCGACCGGAAGAATAAAAAAATACATGTTTTTTTGTAATAAATTCAAAAATATCGTAAGTACAATATTACAAGAATCTTGCATATGAACTGTTTAATCAGTGATTAGTTATAGTTGATGAATTAAGAGTTGTACGTTTTTTTAATAATATGGTTATGGATTGATGGAGGACTAAACTAGCAGAATATCGTACCCACAACGCCTGGGTGGGAACCAACAACTACTACACCAATTCCCTAAAAAAAATATCTTTGCAGCGCTTATCCAGTTTATGCTATCATTTTTTTTTAAATGGAGAGGTGATGGTGGAGGGGAGGGGGAGTTGGAGAAAAGTTCACTTGAAAAGTGGGCGGTGAGCCAGATTAGTTTGGGAAGCTCTGAACTAAAGAATTTTCTTTTTCTTTTATTATTTAATGTTGTAATAAACTTTTGCGAGTATTTTAGTTTTTATTTTGACAGCTAATTTGACCATACAAAAAACTGAAATATTTGCAGAGATTGATAATAATATATACTAGCTTTTGCCCGTTGCAACGCAACTAATTGGTTAAAGCACTAAGCGATTTGACGTTTGAATGTGGATGAAGCAAGAAGTGTGTTTGTCTACATTTAAAAAAAATTAAATATTTGAAAAAAAAAAAATCGATGTTTGAATGTGGATGAAGCAAGGATTGTGAGAACTACTCAAAGGGTCCTGTGAGTTAATCGCTCAATTTTGTACACCCGCTACTTAGCCACTTTGGTCGCCCTGGTTAAGGCGTTCAGTATGGGCCTTTTCTCGCAAAAAGGGGCCTAGAAGTTTACGGCTCAATTTTTTCACTAATAAATTGTTTCTAAATTATATGATATGCACTCACTTTTCTAATAACTCCCGTTACACCTATTTAAATTTTTTGTACAAATTTGATAACGCCAAAGCTCTGCATTATATAAAGAAAACTTCGCGGGCTTGCGCACAATAACTCACCAAAGTTTCATCGCAATCGGATGAATATTATTGTACATAATTTCATTACGCTAGAGCTCATTATTATATTTTAAAACCATTTCGAGCATGCACACATCATATCCCCAAAGTTTCATCGCAATCGGATGAATAGTATTGGAAATAATTTCATAATGCCAGAGCTTATTCTTATATATAGAAACCATCCCTAGCATGCCAACATCGAATTCCCAAAGTTTCATCTCAATCGGATGAAAAGTAAAGTAAATAATTTCATTACGCCAGAGCTTACTTTTATGCATAAAAACCATCCCAGGCATGCACACATCAAATCTCCAAAGTTTCATCTCAATCGGGTGAATAGTATATGAAATAATTTGATAACGCCAGAGCTTACTATTACGCATAGAAACCATCCCGGACATGCACACATCAAATCCCCAAAGTTTCATCGCAATCGGATGAATAGTATAGGAAATAATTTCAAAAAGCCAGAGCTTACTATTATGCGTAGAAACCAACCCGGGCATGCACACATCAAATCCCAAAAGTTTTGTCGCAATCAGATGAATAGTATTGGAAAAAATTTCATAACGCCAGAGCTTACTCTTTTACATAGAAACCATCCCGAGCATGCCAACATCGAATTCCCAAAGTTTCATCTCAATCGGATGGAAAGTATAGGAAATAATTTCATAACGCCAGATCTTACCATTATGCGTAAATAATTTCATAATTCCAGAGCTTACTATTATGCGTAGAAACCAACCCGGGCATGCACACATCAAAGCTCAAAAGTTTTGTCGCAATCAAATGAATAGTATTGGAAAAAATTTCATAACGCCAGAGCTTACTCTTTTACATAGAAACCATCCCGAGCATGCCAACATCGAATTCCCAAAGTTTCATCTCGATCGGGTGAATGAAAATATAAAATAATTTCATAAAGCCAGAGCTTACTATTATGCGTAGAAACCAACCCGGGCATGCACACATCAAATCCCAAAAGTTTTGTCGCCATCAGATGAATAGTATTGGAAAAAAACCTACCTAACCCTCAAACAAAAAATATTTGTTCATTTACCTACGTAATTTCTAAAAAAAAAAAACATTGCAATTTTATTACTTATCAAAAAAACCATCTTATCAAACTCAATTTTACTGCAGCAAAAAAATTACACAAAGAAATTCTTTAACAATATCCGGGTACCCGTGCACACGTATAATTATTTTAATTTTAAAATTTAATAATGTCCAAAGTAAACGAACGAATCCTGTCCGATCTATTTTTCGATTTATATGCATATAAAAAATCTGTAGCACTGCATCGAACCCACCTAATTTATAAAAAGTACCTTCATACATACCTACCTACCCAGAGTACCTGTTCAGTACTTAGTTCCTACCTACCTGCATATCTACCTACCCCCGTGTACACCTACATTTCTTTGGAAATATCCATCTTTGGTTACTTTTTTTTATTTTATATCATAAATTTTTTGTGATTTAAAGGAAAGAAGTTCTTACTTACAGTAAATATCGATATTTGAATTCAATGGAATACCATGTCTAGTGTATTCCACCTCCACCTAATACCACCTCCCTGATTGGTCAGTCAAAATGAACGACAGGGTCCGGCAAAATTTCCTCACTCATTATTACAAAAACCAATCGATTAAAAAAATGACTTTTTTTTTAAATCGACTCTTTAATATTTTTTTATGGAAATGACATCTTTCAAGTGTCCACCTTTTGATGTCACGGACGCCATAACTCTTTTCGTAATCAATAATTATTAATAACGATAAATGTATAGAAAATTAGAAAAAAAACTTTGCATCTTATTTAGATAAATTTTAATGCGCCGCAAAAACGTTGGTCGCAAACGCACGACAATATTTTCTAAACAAAAAAAAATTAAGGAAAAAATCATGAGTTTTAATAAAAAAATTAATCAGTATATTTCGAGCGGAATTTTTTTTACCACCCTGTTTCTGAATTTGAATTAAAAGACCGACAAAATGCAATCGGCATTTTTCCAGAAGAAACGCATTTAGTACCTACCATCTTTGGTGATTTCTCTTAATTTCAAACCATTTATTTGTAATTCGATGGAGCAAAGTAGGTACCTACCCAGTGATTATTATTATACCAATCCACCTGACCAGTAATATTTTTAAATCTTGTAAAATTTGTTAGCGGATTTTTCATGGATTTTTTTGTAAAATATCAAATTTTTAGCTCGATATTGTGGAATATTTTCAATGGAATGCCACTAAAAAAACGGTTGAATAAGTTTTCGAAACCTTTTGCCATTGAATATATCAAAAAACATTTACGCCAGAGGCCGTCATTTTGACGCAATTTCGTTTGCAAATGAAGGATTCTCAAATACGCCAAAGCTCAATTTTTTTAAAGGCTAAAGTCAAATTTTTTTGTTCAGGCCCTAGCACGCTTGCTCTATAACGATCGGTAGGATAACTATCGGTAACTTCTCATCGTTCCCTAGGACAACTGCACATCGCTAACGAACAAACAACAGTTGATGTCGAATATGTTAAGGACACTTAGTCATTGTGAACTGTCACTTATTCGTTGGCGATCTGAAGTCATGCTAGGGAACGATGAGAAGTTACCGATAGTTATCCTATCGATCGTTATAGAGCGAGCGTGCTAGGGCCTCTGACCTACCGCAAAAGCCGTGAGGATCTTACGCTAAAAAAATTCGCTGGGTGGGTAGGCCAACGCCTCTGCAATAGGTCATTTCAAGTGGTTCGCTATGTTTGTTGATTTAGAAGTGGTGCCTGGGTTCATGAGGTTTGTCCTGGTCTTGGCGGTGGATTCGTCTGCCCACCAATTTCGTGGCAGACCAGATCGGAAGAGACTGGTTTAGGGAGACTTTTTGGCTTCTTCAGCAAAGCTCTCTCGGAACATCACCTTGCACCGCAGTGGGAGGGATAAAATCATTCGTCCGTCACTCCACACACTGATCCCCAGATTCCTACCCAGCCCTCATAACTTTTTCCTTACCAGAACATCATCTCCTTACTTTCCTAAAAAGAACCCTTCACACAGCATCCCCAAAGATGACATAGGCCCTGAGAGGAATTATTTTCGTCCGTCACTCCACACACTGATCCCCAGATTCCTACCCACCCCTCATAACTTTTTCCTTACCAGAACATCATCTCCTTACTTTCCTAAAAAGAACCCTTCACACAGCATCCCCAAAGATAACATAGGCCCTGAGAGGAATTATTTTCTTCAAGGCCTCCTGTGTAGAGCTATTATAAAAATTAAATAAACTTCTCTTTTCCCGGTAGATTTTCCTAATTTTGTTTTAAATTAGTCGAGTAAGATCCATAGTTTGTGTATAAAAAATGCATAAACATTCACACGAAAAAGCCCGCCCTTAGGATTGTGTGTATTGGTGCATATAACGATGCAAAACGTCACTGAGATACATCTTTTTGCCAACCTGAATATATTTAGATATTCTTAAATCGACTCAGATTAACCGGTTATAAAGGGTTTGGTCATCCAATAAATGATTCACGGGGTGGCAGTACCAATGCACACCACCCACGCTGAATGATATTAGAATAACACTATTGTGCACTATTTAAAAAAGTACCTACGCCATTTGGCAAAAAAAAAAAAAAGGATTATCCTGAGTTATTTAAACAGTTTTATTCATCATGTTAAATTCTCAATATTTGAAAAATAACGTTCCCACCCAATTAGGTACCTACCCACTGGTAAATTATTTTCTATGATCTCAGCAGCCTGAACCGTTCGAATTTTATTTGTCTGTACAAAAGTACCTACACAGCAATTAAAATAAACGTTATGTAGCTGGCCGGTAACATTTCACCTGTTTTCAATTTTCCTTTCCTTCATAAACGTCAGAATTTTTTCAACTTTTGAAGATGTATCCTGAAATAATTTACATGAAATGTGGTAAATGTAATGTATTATTGGAGTTCGGAAATCTATGGTTTTCAAAATTATAGAAAAACATCTTATCCACATATGCTATTTTTGACGTAATATTGATACACATGAGACTCGTCGAAATGTAAAATTTACATGCGAGACGCCATAGAATAATTTTCAAAAATGCCCCAACATTTCAGTACTTTGAAGGTCTGACGATAAATTTTTCCTTAATAAAGCATTTTTTTACTGGCTACGAACATTTTAACAGTTTTTAACTCGGAATTTTTTTCGTAAACGTCAGAAATTACCGACGTTTGAAAACGAATCCTGACAAAATTTCCATGAAAAGTCACAAATATAATATATTATTAATGTTCCGAAACCTGTCGTAGTCGAAATAATACAAAAACATCTAAGCCAGGTATCTTTTTTAAGTCGCAATTTTGATTTACCTCGAGGCTCGTCGGAATGTAAAATTTTGAGGTGAGACGCCATATATTTAAAAAATATACACTTTACGATTTTAGTACTGAGGCTCTTTCAGAAATTTTTCGTGAAGGTCTGACGATAAATTATTCCTTTTTTGAGGGGCGAACCTGGCGGCTGGCAATATAACTTTGAATTTCTTTGTCGAATAATGAGCGCTTCTAGTTTTCGCCGCTAGGTTTTCATACATCAGTTTTATTAGCAGTTTATTTTTTTTGCATCAGTTTTTTTATATGAAAATTTGCAATTGGTAAAATTCTGGCTGAATTTTTCCCATACAAATCAGGTCTGAAAAAATCGTATGTATTTTCATCCACGGTCGCTGTCTCGCGAAAATCAGCTTTGAGGTCGGTTAAAATTGAGGGGCAGAATGGTCGTTTTTCGCGAGACTGCAAAACACTTAATCGGTCATCCACGGTCGCTGTCTCGCGAAAATCAGCTCTGAGGTCGGTTAAACTCGAGGGGCAGAGTGGTCGTTTTTCGCGAGACTGCGATTGTCTTAAAATCTGGTGGTCAAGAGCATTAATATTAACTAGCTTTTGCCCGTTGCAAGGCAACTAATTGGTTAAAGCACTAAGCGATTTGACGTTTGAATGTGGATGAAGCAAGAAGTGTGAGTGTCTACATTTTTTAAAAATTAAATATTTAAAAAAAAAAATCGATGTTTGAATGTGGATGAAGCAAGGATTGTGAGAACTACTCGGGTCCTGTGAGTTAATCGCTCAATTTTGTACACCTGCTACTTAGCCACTTTGGTCGCCCTGGTTAAAGCGTTCAGTATGGGCCTTTTCTCGCAAAAAGGGGCCTAGAAGTTTACGGCTCAATTTTTTCACTAATAAATTGTTTCTAAATTATATGATATGCACTCACTTTTATCATAACTCCCGTTACACCTATTTAAATTTTTTGTACAAATTTGATAACGCCAAAGCTCTGCATTATATAAAGAAAACTTCGCGGGCTTGCGCACAATAACTCACCAAAGTTTCATCGCAATCGGATGAATATTATTGTACATAATTTCATTACGCTAGAGCTCATTATTATATTTTAAAACCATTTCGAGCATGCACACATCATATCCCCAAAGTTTCATCGCAATCGGATGAATAGTATTGGAAATAATTTCATAATGCCAGAGCTTATTCTTATATATAGAAACCATCCCTAGCATGCCAACATCGAATTCCCAAAGTTTTATCTCAATCGGATGAAAAGTAAAGGAAATAATTTCATTACGCCAGAGCTTACTTTTATGCATAAAAACCATCCCAGGCATGTACACACCAAATCTCCAAAGTTTCATCTCAATCGGGTGAATAGTATATGATATAATTTGATAACGCCAGAGCTTACTATTACGCATTGAAACCATCCCGGACATGCACACATCAAATCCCCAAAGTTTCATCGCAATCGGATGAATAGTATAGGAAATAATTTCATAAAGCCAGAGCTTACTATTATGCGTAGAAACCAACCCGGGCATGCACACATCAAATCCCAAAAGTTTTGTCGCAATCAGATGAATAGTATTGGAAAAAATTTCATAACGCCAGAGCCTACTCTTTTACATAGAAACCATCCCGAGCATGCCAACATCGAATTCCCAAAGTTTCATCTCAATCGGATGGAAAGTATAGGAAATAATTTCATAACGCCAGATCTTACCATTATGCGTAAATAATTTCATAATTCCAGAGCTTACTATTATGCGTAGAAACCAACCCGGGCATGCACACATCAAATCCCAAAAGTTTTGTCGCAATCAAATGAATAGTATTGGAAAAAATTTCATAACGCCAGAGCTTACTCTTTTGCATAGAAACCACCCCGAGCATGCCAACATCGAATTCCCAAAGTTTCATCTCAATCGGATGAAAATTAAAGGAAATATTTTCATAACGCCAGAGCTTACTTTTATGCATAAAAACCATCCCAGGCATGCACACATCAAATCTCCAAAGTTTCATCTCGATCGGGTGAATAGTATATAAAATAATTTCATAAAGCCAGAGCTTACTATTATGCGTAGAAACCAACCCGGGCATGCACACATCAAATCCCAAAAGTTTTGTCGCCATCAGATGAATAGTATTGGAAAAAAACCTACCTAACCCTCAAACTAAAAATATTTGTTCATTTACCTACGTAATTTCTAAAAAAAAAAAAACATTGCAATTTTATTACTTATTAAAAAAACCATCTTATCAAACTCAATTTTACTGCAGCAAAAAAATTACACAAAGAAATTCTTTAACAATATCCGGGTACCCGTGCACACGTATAATTATTTTTATTTTAAAATTTAATAATGTCCAAAGTAAACGAACGAATCCTGACCGATCTATTTTTCGATTTATATGCATATAAAAAATCTGTAGCACTGCATCGAACCCACCTAATTTATAAAAAGTACCTTCATACATACCTACCTACCCAGAGTACCTGTTCAGTACTTAGTTCCTACCTACCTGCATATCTACCTACCCCCGTGTACACCTACATTTTTTTGGAAATATCCATCTTTGGTTACTTTTTTTTATTTTATATCATAATTTTTTTGTGATTTAAAGGAAAGAAGTTCTTACTTAGAGTAAATATCGATATTTGAATTCAATGCAATCCGCATGCCTACTGAACTCCCTGATTGGACAGTCGAAATGAACGACAGGGTCCGGCAAAATTTCCTCACTCATTATTACAAAAACCAATCGATTAAAAAAATGATTTTTTTTTTAAATCGACTCTTTAATATTTTTTTATGGAAATGACATCTTTCAAGTATCCACCTTTTGATGTCACGGACGCCATAACTCTTTTCGTAATCAATAATTATTAATAACGATAAATGTATAGAAAATTAGAAAAAAAACTTTGCATCTTATTTAGATAAATTTTAATGCGCCGCAAAAACGTTGGTCGCAAACGCAAGACAATATTTTCTAAACAAAAAAAATTAAGGAAAAAATCATGAGTTTTAATAAAAAAATTAATCAGTATATTTCGAGCGGAATTTTTTTTACCACCCTGTTTCTGAATTTGAATTAAAAGACCGACAAACTGCAATCGGCATTTTTCCAGAAGAAACGCATTTAGTACCTACCATCTTTGGTGATTTCTCTTAATTTCAAACCATTTATTTGTAATTCGATGGAGCAAAGTAGGTACCTACCCAGTGATTATTATTATACCAATCCACCTGACCAGTAATATTTTTAAATCTTGTATAATTTGTTAGCGGATTTTTCATGGATTTTTTTGTAAAATGTCAAATTTTTAGCACGATATTGTGGAATATTTTCAATGGAATGCCACTAAAAAAACGGTTGAATAAGTTTTCGAAACCTTTTGCCATTGAATATATCAAAAAACATTTACGCCAGAGGCCGTCATTTTGACGCAATTTCGTTTGCAAATGAAGGATTCTCAAATACGCCAAAGCTCAATTTTTTTAAAGGCTAAAGTCTAATTTTTTGTTCAGGCCCTAGCACGCTTGCTCTATAACGATCGGTAGGATAACTATCGGTAACTTCTCATCGTTCCCTAGGACAACTGCACATCGCTAACGAACAAACAACAGTTGATGTCGAATATGTTAAGGACACTTAGTCATTGTGAACTGTCACTTATTCGTTGGCGATCTGTAGTCATGCTAGGGAACGATGAGAAGTTACCGATAGTTATCCTATCGATCGTTATAGAGCGAGCGTGCTAGGGCCTCTGACCTACCGCAAAAGCCGTGAGGATCTTACGCTAAAAAAATTCGCTGGGTGGGTAGGCCAACGCCTCTGCAATAGGTCATTTCAAGTGGTTCGCTATGTTTGTTGATTTAGAAGTGGTGCCTGGGTTCATGAGGTTTGTTCTGGTCTTGGCGGTGGATTCGTCTGCCCACCAATTTCGTGGCAGACCAGATCGGAAGAGACTGGTTTAGGGAGACTTTTTGGGTTCTTCAGCAAAGCTCTCTCGGAACATCACCTTGCACCGCAGTGGGAGGGATAAAATCATTCGTCCGTCACTCCACACACTGATCCCCAGATTCCTACCCACCCCTCATAACTTTTTCCTTACCAGAACATCATCTCCTTACCTTCCTAAAAAGAACCCTTCACACAGCATCCCCAAAGATGACATAGGCCCTGAGAGGAATTATTTTCGTCCGTCACTCCACACACTGATCCCCAGATTCCTACCCACCCCTCATAACTTTTTCCTTACCAGAACATCATCTCCTTACTTTCCTAAAAATAACCCTTCACACAGCATCCCCAAAGATGACATAGGCCCTGAGAGGAATTATTTTCTTCAAGGCCTCCTGTGTAGAGCTATTATAAAAATTAAATAAACTTCTCTTTTCCCGGTAGATTTTCCTAATTTTGTTTTAAATTAGTCGAGTAAGATCCATAGTTTATGCATAAACATTCACACGAAAAAGCCCGCCCTTAGGATTGTGTGTATTGGTGCATATAACGATGCAAAACGTCACTGAGATACATCTTTTTGCCAACCTGAATATATTTAGATATTCTTAAATCGACTCTGATTAACCGGTTATAAAGGGTTTGGTCATCCAACAAATGATTCACGGGGTGGCAGTACCAATGCACACCACCCACGCCGAATGATATTATAATAACACTATTGTGCACTATTTAAAGAAGTACCTACACCATTAGGCAAAAAAAATGGATTATCCTGAGTTATTTAAACAGTTTTATTCATCATGTTAAATTCTCAATATTTGAAAAATAACGTTCCCACCCAAGTAGGTACCTACCCACTGGTAAATTATTTTCTATGATCTCGGCAGCCTGAACCGTTCGAATTTTATTTGTCTTTACAAAAGTACCAACCCAGCAATTAAAATCAACGTTATGTAGCTGGCCGGTAACGTTTAACCTGTTTTTATTTTGCATTTCTTCATAAACGTCAGAATTTTTTCAACTTTTGAAGATGTATCCTGAAATAATTTACATGAAATGTGGTAAATGTAATGTATTATTGGAGTTCGGAAATCTATGGTTTTCAAAATTATAGAAAAACATCTTATCCACATATGCTATTTTTGACGTAATATTGATACACATGAGACTCGTCGAAATGTCAAATTAACATGCGAGACGCCATAGAATAATTTTCAAAAATGCCCCAACATTTCAGTACTTTGAAGGTCTGACGATAATTTTTTCCTTAATAAAGCATTTTTTTACTGGCTACGAACATTTTAACAGTTTTTAACTCGGAATTTTTTTCGTAAACGTCAGAAATTACCGACGTTTGAAAACGAATCCTGACAAAATTTCCATGAAAAGTCATAAATATAATATATTATTTATGTTCCAAAACCTGTCGTTGTCGAAATAATACAAAAACATCTAAGCCAGGTATCTTTTTTAAGTCGCAATTTTGATTTACCTCGAGGCTCGTCGGAATGTAAAGTTTTGAGGTGAGACGCCTTATATTTAAAAAAATATACACTTTACGATTTTAGTACTGAGGCTCTTTCACAAATTTTTCGTGAAGGTCTGACGATAAATTTTTCCTTTTTTGATGGGCGAACCTGGCGGCTGGAAATACAACTTTGAATTTCTTCGTCGAATAATGAGCGCTTCTAGTTTTCGCCGCTAGGTTTTCATACATCAGTTTTATTAGCAGTTTATTTTTTTTGCATCAGTTTTTTTATATGAAAATTTGCAATTGGTAAAATTCTGGCTGAATTTTTCCCATACAAATCAGGTCTGAAAAAATCGTATGTATTTTTATCCACGGTCGATGTCTCGCGAAAATCAGCTTTGAGGTCGGTTAAACTCGAGGGGCAGAGTGGTCGTTTTTCGCAAGACTGCGATTGACTTAAAATCTGGTGGTTACGAGCATTAATATATATACTAGCTTTTGCCCGTTGCAAGGCAACTAATTGGTTAAAGCACTAAGCGAATTGACGTTTGAATGTGGATGAAGCAAGAAGTGTGTGTGTCTACATTTTTAAAAAATTAAATATTTGAAAAAAAAATCGATGTTTGAATGTGGATGAAGCAAGGATTGTGAGAACTACTCAAAGGGTCCTGTGAGTTAATCGCTCAATTTTGTACACCCGCTACTTAGCCACTTTGGTCGCCCTGGTTAAGGCGTTCAGTATGGGCCTTTTCTCGCAAAAAGGGGCCTAGAAGTTTACGGCTCAATTTTTTCACTAATAAATTGTTCTAAATTATATTATATGCACTCACTTTTCTAATAACTCCCGTTACACCTATTTAAATTTTTTGTACAAATTTGATAACTCCTAATCTCTGCATTATATAAAGAAAACTTCGCGGGCTTGCGCACAATAACTCACCAAAGTTTCATCGCAATCGGATGAATATTATTGTAGATAATTTCATTACGCTAGAGCTCATTATTATATTTTAAAACCATTTCGAGCATGCACACATCATATCCCCAAAGTTTCATCGCCATCGGATGAATAGTATTGGAAATAATTTCATAATGCCAGAGCTTATTCTTATATATAGAAACCATCCCTAGCATGCCAACATCGAATTCCCAAAGTTTCATCTCAATCGGATGAAAAGTAAAGGAAATAATTTCATTACGCCAGAGCTTACTTTTATGGATAAAAACCATCCCAGGCATGCACACATCAAATCTCCAAAGTTTCATCTCAATCGGGTGAATAGTATATGAAATAATTTGATAACGCCAAAGCTTACTATTACGCATAGAAACCATCCCGGACATGCACACATCAAATCCCCAAAGTTTCATCGCATTCGGATGAATAGTATAGGAAATAATTTCATAAAGACAGAGCTTACTATTATGCTTAGAAACCAACCCGGGCATGCACACATCAAATACCAAAAGTTTTGTCGCAATCAGATGAAAAGTATAGGAAAAAATTTCATAACGCCAGAGCTTACTCTTTTATGTTGAAACCATCCCGAGTATGCCAACATCGAATTCCCAAAGTTTCATCTCAATCGGATGGAAAGTATAGGAAATAATTTCATAACGCCAGATCTTACCATTATGCGTAAATAATTTCATAATTCCAGAGCTTACTATTATGCGTAGAAACCAACCCGGGCATGCACACATCAAAGCTCAAAAGTTTTGTCGCAATCAAATGAATAGTATTGGAAAAAATTTCATAACGCCAGAGCTTACTCTTTTACATAGAAACCATCCCGAGCATGCCAACATCGAATTCCCAAAGTTTCATCTCAATCGGATGAAAATTAAAGGAAATATTTTCATAACGCCAGAGCTTACTTTTATGCATAAAAACCATCCCAGGCACGCACACATCAAATCTCCAAAGTTTCATCTCGATCTGGTGAATAGTATATAAAATAATTTCATAAAGCCAGAGCTTACTATTATGCGTAGAAACCAACCCGGGCATGCACACATCAAATCCCAAAAGTTTTGTCGCCATCTGATGAATAGTATTGGAAAAAAACCTACCTAACCCTCAAACATAAAATATTTGTTCATTTACCTACGTAATTTCTAAAAAAAAAAAACATTGCAATTTTATTACTTATCAAAAAAACCATCTTATCAAACTCAATTTTACTGCAGCAAAAAAATTACACAAAGAAATTCTTTAACAATATCCGGCTACCCGTGCACACGTATAATTATTTTTATTTTAAAATTGAATAATGTCCAAAGTAAACGAACGAATCCTGACCGATCTATTTTTCGATTTATATGCATATAAAAAATCTGTAGCACTGCATCGAACCCACCTAATTTATAAAAAGTACCTTCATACATACCTACCTACCCAGAGTACCTGTTCAGTACTTAGTTCCTACCTACCTGCATATCTACCTACCCCCGTGTACACCTACATTTTTTTGGAAATATCCATCTTTGGTTAATTTTTTTTTATTTTATACCATATTTTTTTTGTGATTAAAAGGAAAGAAGTTCTTACTTACAGTAAATATCGATATTTGAATTCAATGGAATACCATGTTTATTCATCTTCCCTGATTGGTCAGTCGAAATGAATGACAGGGTCCGGCAAAATTTCGTCACTTATTATTACAAAAACCAATCGATTAAAAAAAATACTTTTTTTTTTAATCAACACTTTAATATTTTTTTATGGAAATGACATCTCTCAAGTGTCCACCTTTTGATTTCACGGACGCCATAACTCTTTTCGTAATAAATAATTATTAATAACGATGAATGTATAGAAAATTTGAAAAAAAAACTTTGCATCTTATTTAGATAAATTTTAATGCGCCGCAAAAACGTTGGTCGCAAACGCCCGACAATATTTTTTAAACAAAAAAAAAAATAAGAAAAAAATCATGAGTTTTAATAAAAAAATTAATCAGTATATTTCGAGCGGAATTTTTTTTTACCAGCATGTATCTGCATTTGAATTAAAAGACCGACAAACTGCAATCGTCATTTTTTCAGGAGAAACGCATATAGTACCGTACCATCTTTGGTGATTTCTCTTAATTTCAAACCATTTATTTGTAATTCGATAGAGCAAAGTAGGTACCTACCCAGTGATTATTATTATACCAATCCACCTGACCAGTAATATTTTTAAATCTTGTAAAATTTGTCAGCGGATTTTTCATGGATTTTTTTGTAAAATGTCAAATTTTTAGCTCGATATTGTGGAATATTTTCAATGGAATGCCACTAAAAAACGTTTGAATAAGTTTTCGAAACCTTTTGCCATTGAATATATCAAAAAACATTTACGCCAGAGGCCGTCATTTTGACGCAATTTCGTTTGCAAATGAAGGATTCTCAAATACGCCAAAGCTCAATTTTTTAAAGGCTCATAACTTACCAGAACATCATCTCCTTACTTTCCTAAAAATAACCCTTCACACACCATCCCCAAAGATGACATAGGCCCTGATAGGAATTATTTTCGTCCGTCACTCCACACACTGATCCCCAGATTCCTACCCACCCCTCATAACTTTTTCCTTACCAGAACATCATCTCCTTACTTTCCTAAAAATAACCCTTCACACACCATCCCCAAAGATGACATAGGCCCTGAGAGGAATTATTTTCGTCCGTCACTCCACACACTGATCCCCAGATTCCTACCCACCCCTCATAACTTTTTCATTACCAGAACATCATCTCCTTACTTTCCTAAAAAGAACCCTTCACACAGCATCCCCAAAGATGACATAGGCCCTGAGAGGAATTATTTTCTTCAAGGCCTCCTGTGTAGAGCTATTATAAAAATTAAATAAACTTCTCTTTTCCCGGTAGATTTTCCTAATTTTGTTTTAAATTAGTCGAGTAAGATCCATAGTTTATGCATAAACATTCACACGAAAACGCCCGCCCTTAGGATTGTGTGTATTGGTGCATATAACGATGCAAAACGTCACTGAGATACATCTTTTTGCCAACCTGAATATATTTAGATATTCTTAAATCGACTCAGATTAACCGGTTATAAAGGGTTTGGTCATCCAACAAATGATTCACGGGGTGGCAGTACCAATGCACACCACCCACGCCGAATGATATTATAATAACACTATTGTGCACTATTTAAAGAAGTACCTACACCATTAGGCAAAAAAAATGGATTATCCTGAGTTATTTAAACAGTTTTATTCATCATGTTAAATTCTCAATATTTGAAAAATAACGTTCCCACCCAAGTAGGTACCTACCCACTGGTAAATTATTTTCTATGATCTCGGCAGCCTGAACCGTTCGAATTTTATTTGTCTTTACAAAAGTACCAACCCAGCAATTAAAATCAACGTTATGTAGCTGGCCGGTAACGTTTAACCTGTTTTTATTTTGCATTTCTTCATAAACGTCAGAATTTTTTCAACTTTTGAAGATGTATCCTGAAATAATTTACATGAAATGTGGTAAATGTAATGTATTATTGGAGTTCGGAAATCTATGGTTTTCAAAATTATAGAAAAACATCTTATCCACATATGCTATTTTTGACGTAATATTGATACACATGAGACTCGTCGAAATGTCAAATTAACATGCGAGACGCCATAGAATAATTTTCAAAAATGCCCCAACATTTCAGTACTTTGAAGGTCTGACGATAATTTTTTCCTTAATAAAGCATTTTTTTACTGGCTACGAACATTTTAACAGTTTTTAACTCGGAATTTTTTTCGTAAACGTCAGAAATTACCGACGTTTGAAAACGAATCCTGACAAAATTTCCATGAAAAGTCATAAATATAATATATTATTTATGTTCCAAAACCTGTCGTAGTCGAAATAATACAAAAACATCTAAGCCAGGTATCTTTTTTAAGTCGCAATTTTGATTTACCTCGAGGCTCGTCGGAATGTAAAGTTTTGAGGTGAGACGCCTTATATTTAAAAAAATATACACTTTACGATTTTAGTACTGAGGCTCTTTCACAAATTTTTCGTGAAGGTCTGACGATAAATTTTTCCTTTTTTGATGGGCGAACCTGGCGGCTGGAAATACAACTTTGAATTTCTTCGTCGAATAATGAGCGCTTCTAGTTTTCGCCGCTAGGTTTTCATACATCAGTTTTATTAGCAGTTTATTTTTTTTGCATCAGTTTTTTTATATGAAAATTTGCAATTGGTAAAATTCTGGCTGAATTTTTCCCATACAAATCAGGTCTGAAAAAATCGTATGTATTTTTATCCACGGTCGATGTCTCGCGAAAATCAGCTCTGAGGTCGGTCAAACTCGAGGGGCAGAGTGGTCGTTTTTCGCGAGACCGCGATTGTCTTAAAATCTGGTGGTCAAGAGCATTAATATTAATATATTTTTTAATTGAGTTCAAACAATTGACTTTGGGTTAAGAATTTTAAATTTGAATTTTGCCTGTGCCAACCTCATTGAATTTATTGTAGAGATTTCAATTTGATCTTTTTTAAATATTTTTAAATTTGAGATATTTTTGAAGGGCGTTGTATTCACTGGCACGATTAATTGATACTCTTGCTAATTTCCTCATAGCATGTTAATCTCGTGATGCTGTCATGAATATCGGATAAATTCATGAAGTGCACTAAAGTTTCCCTGATCCGACAGAACTCGCTAAGCTCTCATTTATCCAAACCTCCAGTGCTCTCAACAGAGTGAGGAGGTATTTCATGGATTAACGAGCTTTGCAGGTAATTATAGTTTAATCAAATTGCACAGTATGTAATCCTACATGAGGAAATAAATTGCGATTACTGGTACATATATACTTTTAAAAAAAAATGGAATTTAAAAATATATCACATCTATTTTTACGTTATCTATCCACGAAGGCCCTGAGTAAAAAAAATTCTCTTAGGACCTATGTTATCTTTGGGGATGCTGTGTGGTGGGTATTTATTTATTTATTACGGAAATGAAGGTATGAGGGATGGGTAAGAATCTGGAGGTCGATGTGTCCAGGACGGACGTATGAATCATCCCTCCCACTGCGATGCAAGGCGATGGGTCAAGAGAGTCCTGCCGGTGAGGTCAAATGGTCTCCCTCAACCAATTTGCAATTTGAATTTGTACAACTTTTTTTATGTGAAGTATTTACGCCATCTAAACAGTGTCCAGGTCGCAAAGTCTTTTCCATAATTGGCTGTGGATTTTCAAAAATAAATTTATCTTGTAACAATACTAGAATCACATCCCTATTGTTTCATTCTTAATAATCATTAGATAAGAAAGGGGGTGTTTTGTGCATTATTGCATTAATAAGTTGAGCGAAAGTGTACAAATACTACGAACATTTTTTTTATACATTCGAGCGATTGGTGTTCAGTTTTTGATTTGGCCGTTCGATTTAATTAATATCATTCCTCAAAATATTCATATGGAAATATATAAACTGTTTACTGCGGTTTAAATCTAATGAATACACCTAGATTTCACCATTTATCCCATATTTGTAGGTTCGTTAAACGTGGTCCAATTTTGGACCAATATCAATCGCAGATAAATAAAAGCTGTCCATATTTAGAACTAAATCTACAGTGCCAGTGGTTAAAAAAAAGTTATTACATATGGAAGTAATCTTATCACAATACATTTAACATATTTTACATAAGTTTAAATAAATTAATGAAAATAAAATATATTATAATAGAGTTTTTGCTTAAAATGTCTCTTGAAACCTTAGAGGCCAATGTTGAAAATGTCAAGATACCTAGATATATCATTTAGCAGCACCATAGACATATTATGTATAGACCTGCCCTAAGTGATAAAAGCGTATTATTTCCCCCTCCTTAATTCTGGGTTCCATGGAACCGGCCGGGCTGGCGTATAGGTTCGCGTGAATCTAGAAAATGTGACGTCATAATTTTTGTGCGGACTAGCGTCGAGCTCTCATCGGTACATTTTACGAAATAACACGACAAAAATGGTAACTTGTGCTATTAAAACATGTAAAAATAGAAGTGAAAAAGAAGTATAAACCCAATTGTCGTATTACCTTCCATATGTAGGCATTATTTGTCTTTATTTTAAGCTTATTCACATCATATAATATGAACAGTTTTATCACACCGAGACACATAAAAACTCTCAAAACAAGCGAACCTTTCTTCACTTTATATGGATTACACAAGTTTGTTCAAACCGGGCGAACAATTCGCGCTCCCATGTAAAAAGGTCTATTCATTCAAAAGCAGATTTTACTTTTAAGAGCTAAATGGTGATATTATAATGCGTGATGCCTATATACTGTCATATTGAAGTATTAACGAATCACATATCGTTACAGTCAACTCATCCCTCTGCGCACCGCTACAGTTGATTTTTACCCCTCTCCCTGATTCTCTGGTCTATGAATATTCATATGTCTGTGAGCAGCACCATACCTCTTGTAATGCTACGCTGGTATACATAGTAAGTAGTGGTGTCGACCCTTTGCATTAGTTGTTCGGTCCGAACCATTTTCCAGGAGGTAGGATAGGCTGTCAATAAATTAGTTTATTATCCATGTAATGCACAAATCATGGGTATTTACCATGCATTCCGATAAGCATAACTATATATTTTTTTAAATTTGATCTAGTAATTTCGTGTATTGTTGCTAATGTGGCCCAAAACTTTGATTATTTAAATGTCATAATCAAAGGCCCAAAACAGCAGAAGAGTATTATAGTTTTGACCGTATCGTCAATGCTTTGGGATTGAAAAATTGTTTAGGTACTTGTTCTTATTACAAATCCAAAAAGTTTATAATCTGAAAAGGTTAGTTTGAGATCAAATGCGACTCATAGTTCCCTTATCGATTTAACTGAAGTACCTACATACTATAATAACCACTAGAACATTGGCTACCTCCTTGTGTGCCTTATCAGGTCCCCCCGACGTTGGCGATCACTCTGGTGAATATGTCTCTATCTTGCTCCTCCACACTTCTAATACCGGTCCACTCTCGAACATTTCGCAGCCAAGAAATTTGACTCCTCATCTGGCCTCTTAATATTAGTTGGAGGATGTGATATTTCTCCTCTCGAAGTATGAGACCCAGATATGAAATTTTCCTGACTTTTAGTAATGTGAGCAGTTTTTTTTTTATTTTTTATTTAATATTTAAAGTTTTTATTACAATAAATACACAATTTTTACATTTTATACAGTGGTAAAATAGTCGATAAGAATAGCTTTTCCTCACCATAAAGAGACAAGGCTCTTGTGTTCTTGTGTTCTCTAGAGAATTTCTGTATTGGTGATCATGTCGGTCCATGGGACTCAAAAGCCTCTAAATTGTTCACGGTATTTACTTTCAAAGTCTAAAAAGTCTAAGTTACCTGATCAGATTTAATTCTAAAACCATTATTAATCTTTGATAGCCTTATTCTATAGACCATTTATAGTGCTATGTATTCTTACATCAAAGAAACAAACACAACACATTAAAATATCTGTTTTCCGAACGAAATCATTTAGCAGTTACCCTGTTGGAATAATTAATTTATTGACTCTGATATTAAAATAATGTACCTACCTAAATTAAATTTATATCTGGCTGGCGCAATTCCTTGCAATGCTTCAAATGTTCGACCAATAGCTGTCCAGAAACGATTGTTTAAAACTAAACCATTCCTTATAAACTATATAAGTTGATAATTTAAAATTCATACTTTACCAATTTCTTATGTATTGTAAGAGTCTACATTTTAAATATTTTATTTCGTAATATCGCTTTAGATATGAAGCAAAGTTTTTCTTCAAAGGAATTAAAATGAGAGGGACTTGCATAATCCACTTGAACTTTGGCTTAAATTCCTAAAATAAACTTCTTTGAGAGAACAAAACTAAGATATGAAGTCATACTTCAAGAAATAAAAGTTTTAATTTTTAAACGGAAATGAGATCTTTTAGCATTTTTTTTCTTATCATTCCAGAATGGCGCATCCCTCATAAATAAAATAAATTCTTTATGTATTCTTACTCGTACTATGTAGTATTTGTTTATTACTTGTAGATTACCTTAAAAGCAATGCGTCTATATAAAACCTACTCAAAAGGGACATACGCAAACAAAATTCACACATACTAATTTGTTTCTTAAGTTTCTATCAAGAGACTATGTTGCCCAAAATAATTCGTTTTTTTTTCTTCTTAAAAACAAGCTTCTGCCCGCGACTTCGTCTGCGCTGGATTAGTACTTCTATTAGCCTATTTTCTTTTCCTAGGTCCCATCTATGTTTATACTAAGATTCTTGACCTATTTATTTAAAATATCTATAATTCTTGATTCGATTCAAAGTATTAAGCGAGTACTTCAAATAAATTCACTAATTTTCCATAATAGAATTTTGATTTAAATGAAAATTTGATTGTTTTTCAAAATGTCATTCTCAAATATTAACATTTTCTATTAAAAATAATAATTATTTATAATATATTGAAAATAGTTTTATAAGGCCTATATATTATTCTGACGTATAAACCAAATTATTGAAAAGTTTCATTAAAATTCAATGGTTTTTGCGTGAAAGAGTAACAAACATACATACATCCATACAAACTTTCGCGTTTATAATATTAGTAAGATCTACCAAATCTCGGCTAAAATGCACATAAATATGGAAATGTGGCTACCAGAACATTCTACCTACGCCGCACAATGCGTCCCTTAGAAAAAAATACAAAAATCGATATTTGAATTCATCAACTTTTATTTTTTTATTGTAAAGTTGATGAGTCAAATCTCCCAGGACAATTACGTAGCCTTTCATTAAAATAAGGTCTCCAAGATGGTATGGTCACGAGGAACGATTTTACGAGCGATCCTGCAATACTGGCGTATAGCCCGATCCCCCCACGCCCAATTCCCACCACGCTGTATTCTCTGCGATGCTTAGTCTCGGCGCGGCAGCCGTTCGAAATAGGACTTTCGGAATAGGAACCATCGCAAAGGATCTCGTGTGTATTTTGCTTGCCTTTCCAAAAGCTACTAAATAAGTCGGCTACATGTCGCTGCCAATAAAATGAAGAAAAAAAAAATAGTCGAAGAAAATATTGTTATTTCTGAAATTTGAAATATGAGATTGACATATATGATGGTTTAAAATAGGTGGCAAAAGCTGGGTTGATAGAAGCGCATTCCGCATTTCTACCGATTTATAACATATGTCTCTTGAACACTTTTTTTATTTCCTAAAAAAATACATTTTATTTTAGAACATAATATCTGAAGACTGTCGAGCCAAAACGGTAATTATATGAAATTCACCCGATAGAAAAAAATTGTGATGTGTGCTCTGAAAATTATTAAAAACACATTTCGTTCTGTTATTTAACATGTAGCTAATAGCTAAATTCACAGTGTATCTTTAAATAGCGTATGTCGAGATTTTTTTTGTCTATTTTAAACGAATCGTGTTTTCTGAAATATGTTCACAATTTTTGATAAAATATTATCGTTTTTAATATAAGCACGCTCCCTCTAACATTCTTATTTACGTATCTCCCTTTCCTCTTCTTCTTTAGCGACTACCACCGGGCCTTAACGCTTTGATCCAATTTGTAAAGAGACAGATAAAATTTACAAAAAAATGAAATTGAAAACCTGATAGAGCATTAAATCTTCGTGAATAATCTTCTTGAAATGTATAGAAAAGCAAAGGCGCAAAAAATCATTTGTCTTACGTTGAATAATAGAATCGTTTGCCTATCGCTAGGTCAGTCGGCGCAGTCAGCAATTCAGGGTGACATTTCTCACGATTCCAGTTCTAGTGGAGGCACGTCCGATACCTTTATCTTCCGTCTTATTTATCTTGTCATCCATTGTACTAACGAAGACACTTCCACCTGTTTAAGCACTTCGAGCTATTAATGCTGCTCTGTCCCGGCTCCGCGCGAGGTTTAATCGTGATGTTGTTAGAATAATACTCCGTTGGACACAAAGAAACATATTACGATACGATATTTACAAGAAGATGTGTTCTAGTTTTCCTGAATTTTGACAGTTTTTATAGAATAAACAATGGAAAATGATGCCGTTTCAGCCGGATTAAAGTATCATTTGTTACACATTTAGAAATTAAATTTTCTTAGATAATTAATCCGTAATTAAATTATCCTCTTTTCCAACGATAAACGATTAATTTACGCATTTTCTCCAATATTATTCTCACAACAGTTGATAATGCCTACACATTTATCTCCACCACTAAATTTTGTACCTTAAGAGCCATTGACCAGCGGCCTGGAATAAAAGTTTTTAAAATGTTTGCAACTGTACAGGGAGGTTCCAATGAGAAAGATCGATTAATCCCCGTATCAAATTTTTAAAATTAAAAATTTAATATCGATTTATTTCATTAAAAACTTACTTTAATAGATACCTAAATCCAAGTAAGCAATAAAAATGCTCAAAACGCATGATGATACATTATTAAATATCGTGTACTTCTTGTAAATATTTTTTGATCATAAGTGTCAATGATTTTTCAAAAATGTCTAAACAAAATAAGTATTTAAAAAAATTTAAATATTTTAGTTAGTAAGACCTGAAATAAAAAGGAAAACTGAGATATGTTTGTCACAAAACACGTTCTCGGATTTATTTTTGATGATTTTAATTGAACCAAGATTAAAATTCTGAAAACTGTGTTGACTAGATTATGTACCCATTGATTTATTTTGTTGTATAATTGTATGATTTGAAATTGGTGTTGTTTAATAGAATCTATCGTTTAAAAAATTGAACAAACCTGCGACGACCAACGGTACAACCTTAATATATTAAAAATTAACTTAGTTTTTCAAAATTTTAAAACTGCGTGCACCAGATAAAATAACAATCTTTCAAAATCAACTATAAATTTTTGTAAAAAAGAGTCAATACGTCTAGAATTTGATTTAAAAGGGACTAATTTCCGGTATTATCTAGTAATACCCTCTTAAAGGATGATGGGTAGTCCATTTTGGACTTTTGTTCTGAAAGCGATTTTTGTGTTTGTGAACTAAATGTTTAAAGGTCAATAACTTATTTACTTACTGCAATAATTAAGATCTATGAACGGTATATTTCATAATTTCATTCTTTCTTTTTGGCCATAGTTAAGAGAAATATGTCAATTTATGAATATATTTTGATTTATCCTCGAAAGTAAATTTGACACCAGTGGTTTTCTAATTAGTTAAATCAGTTAATATACTGTTCATGGATTTCATTGTTTCATCCAATAATGTAATAACAGAATTTTTTCTATATATTCAATTCAAAACCGCCCAAAAGTGGTATTCCGTGGATAATCCTTTACATAATTAATGCTCGGTTGAGAAATTTTCTCCATTTATTAATTCGCTTTTTGGTTAAATATTTTCTCAACCGATAAAATTGTCCAGATGAGGTATTTAATCCACCAATATATTTCAGATACACAATATTCAAAAAGATACTTTACAAATACTTAGATTATACTATATTGATTTCATTATTTATTTTGACTATATTTTATACTTGAATAATTTTTATTTTGAATTTATTTATAATATTTTATTTGGATTGATTTTATTAGCTTTTGAATTCCAATTTACATTATTTATATATTTTTATTTATTTCTATTTGTATTTCTTTTTTATTTTTATATTGTGTGTGTCGATTTTGAGATTTGGTTTGATTATTTTTATGTAATTTAATTTATTTGTATTTATTTTCTGTCTTTTATGGGAGGAAATTGTGTAGTGTGCGGGACATCACATTGACATACACAGGATAGCGAGTTTAGTTGCAAACTGTTTTTTTTCAGTTTCAGCGGAGGCACTTAATGTATCAATAATATCTAATCGTTAATTATAATTGTAATAATTGGATCATTGTAGAGCGCCGTTTTTGTGAGAAATCGCATCGAGGACTCTGCACAACTAATTATGAATTATTAGGCTGTATCTAAGTTTATTACTTGCAAATGGATAATTTACAACACTAATCGAATAATTCGAATGTAAGATTCTTGCAATGATGTACCTACGACTTAGTTGATTTCATCAGGAAAATGTTATTTTAATAAATTCCCCTGTACCCCATTTCATCCGTTCACCGCCCTCTTGCAACATTTTATCGCCCACCATTTGCCCTGGTGGCCACCACCGCCCGCCCTGAATATCACTGCCCCAGGACGACCCAAGCGATAAGCCACCATAGCAGCCACCGTTACAGAATAATAAGGACATTGGCAAAGAGCCCGCAACAATAAATATTTTGCTGACAGTCAATGGCCAGCGTTGCAGGCAATGAAAAATAAATACATCAAACTTCCAACAATATTATTTTGTACTCATAAAGTTTTCCGCAGTTTCGGGCAATGTTTATTTTACGATAAAAAAATACGAATTTACCTTTCGAACTTTTTCGTATTATTAGTATATCGTTATTATTTTTATTTAATCTGGTTTTGTTTCGAATTTGAAAACCTTCTATTCTATCGGCAGAATAAACATAAAAGTTAAACAAAATTTTGAAAACTTCATAACCACATAACCTGCTGATATGTTCACGAATTTGGACATAACTACGTAATACATGAGAAAATTGCATAGGTTTTCACAGTCCGCGACATTGACATTCAGTTACGAATAGTCAATGACTGTGGAAATTTCCCCTCTGCAATCGTCTAATTAGTAATATTTAACATTGTCCAATTACTTGAAAAGCATATTTTATTATATTAATAGTAAATCCGTCTGTTGTTCTTGGATGTAATTTAGTTCAAAATATTAAATAAAAATTGCACATTTATTTTTCTGAAGACCAATATTTCTACAATTTAGTTATTATCGTTTGTGGGGTTTACAACAATGTTGGGTATATATTGTTTAAACTTTCTATTGACCCATAACCAGCAGCTGAGACTTAAAATTCAAAAATGCCTGTAACTGTACAAGAAGGTTCAGATGAGAATGACGATTTTTCTGTTTCAAATGTTTTAAACTAAAAAATTTATATCGATTTATTTCTTTCAAAACTTGCTTTAATATATCCCTACATTCAAGTAAGCAATAAAAATGCTTAAAACGCACGATGATAAATTATTATTTTTAAGTATTTTTGATCATGATTTCTCAATAATATCTAAACAAAATAAGTTTCAAAATAAAACTGAAATATTATTAAATAAGTCACAAACACCGTTCTCGGATTTATTCTTTAATGATTTTAATTGAACTAAAATTAAAATTCGGAAAAGTCTCTTTACTAGATTATGTACCTATTGATTTATTTTGCTGTATGATCATATGATTTGAAATTTTTGTTGTATAATACAATATTTCGTTTGAAAATTTAATAAACCTGCCAACGACCAACAATATAACCTTAGTATATTAAAAATAAACTTAGTTTTTCAAAATTTAAAAAGAGCGTTTACCAGATAAAATAACAATCTTTTAAAATCAATATTTGTTTTTTTTTGTAAAAAAGAGTCGATACGTTTAGAATTTGATTTAAAAAGGACAAATTTCCGGTATTGTCTGGTTTAAAACTATATTTATCTGAAGTGACCTGCCAGTTAAGAATGTCTTCTGTGTCTGTAATTAGATATACCCCAGCAAGTCAAATTTGTATCCGCAAAGATCAAAGAGCTCTTGAGGTGTTATTATTTACGAAAACGGCGCAATAAAATTATCCTAGCGAGTACCCGGCATGCGTAGATAAGCCACTCAAAGAAAGTGTTTGTGTTTTAATTCCGTGTATTGAAGTCCTTTTGGATATACAGTTTTCCCGCCAACGTTCCCCTCTCACGTCCCCTTGCCCTCCCGCGCTCCCTTTCTACCTTCACAGTTTTCTCCTCTACCGCGTCCCCCATCCTGTAACACCCCTCACGTTCCACGTTCTCATCTTCCCCTTCCACGTTTCCCTTACATCTTCCCTGCCTTATCCTCCCCTCCCTACTTCCTTCACTGTCACTAAACTAAATGAAATACATTTTTCAAACAACTCGCGCGCCGCTTATTGTAAAATTTTATGCAAATTTCATAACACCAGAGTTCACTATTATATATAGAAACAGGTCAGTGGTTGAGTGGGCATAGCGCTTGGGTCCCACCCAGGCGTTCCGTGTTCGATTCCTTGGCTGGCTAAGTCCTCCATCACAACACAAGCAACATCTTCCGCTTAGTGTGGTGGTAGTAGGAGATTTTCAAATGTTGTTGGGTTATTCGTAACCCGGGAATGTTTGTCTTTCTTTTAAAAAAAAAATTTTAAAAAAAAATTTAAAAAAATAAAAAAAAATTAAAAAAAAATTAAAAAAAATACGCGGGTCTGCGCGTAACAACTCACCAAAGTTTCATCGCAATCGGATGAATGGTAAAGGAAATAATTTCAAAACCCTAGAGCTCACCATTATATCTAGAAACCTTTGCGGGCATGTGCTTGAAGAATATCAGCTGTTTATATCACAGTAATTAACATTCAAGGAGGTACGAGTATATGGAATACCCAAGAAGAATGCGTAGTAAAATTTTTAATCATTTTAACTAATAAAAAAGGAAAATCCGCATGAATTTAATTCCGTTGTTCATTATTCATTACTCCAAATTCTCATTTTTTAATGTTTACTTAATTTTTTACAAGCAAACCTAATCAAGTTAATGGAATCCTTTTGCAATCAATCTTTGAAGTGTGGCGTCTGCCCGAAAAAGTTTTTAAGAAGGCACTGCTTGTTTACTTTGTGTTAATTAAAAATTGTTTTAGTTATTTCAAAGGGTTTCCTTGGTATTTTATTTGCATGCTGTTTGTAAATATTTAATTCATGACTGAATAAATTAAAACATTATTATGGAATTCATAATTAATCCTCATCACTAATTGTTTATTTTCAATCACGGAGTTAGTCGAGGGAAATGGTAAACTTTCCAAATCAGAAACACAAATACATTGACAATAATTACTGTGGAGAACAGTTCGGTATTTGCAGTGAAATCACATTCGTAACAATCAACTCTGATCGTGTTTAATTTATGCCAACAGCAGAAATATTTTCGGTCGGAATGATAGGAATTTTCAATTAACAATTAAAACGATGACCACATTGTATAATTTTAACATAAATATTATTACAATGATGTCTTCTTTTAATATATTAATGATATCAGAATAAATGATCAGAATATTACGAAAAGATCGTCTAATCGTAAGTACTAATTAATCAAATTCCGTTGTTTTACATGGTGTCCGGGGGTAAAGTGCATTAACTTGGTGGTGACTGAAAAGGTGAATAAAATTTTTCTAAATTCCAACTTTTAGGGGTACTTTTTGAGTAAAAAGGTAAAATTAGCCCGATGTGAAAGCCGGCATAATTATTTTACGTTATTTCCAAATCTACGTGCCTCCGTTCTAGTCATTCCAACAGCCAGTGTTGATTTTGAATGCAACGGTCATTTTACTGTTTATTCGCTTAGTAGGTAATTTAATGTACCCAGCAGTATTTGATTTTAAAAACTGTATTATTATGATCAAACGTTGTTAATTTTGTATTTTTTTTTACTAGAGTGTATTTATTAAGACTTACGAGAACTTAAAAAAATATATTTTTTCATTGCGTGTTTAGTTTGTTGTTGTCAATGAAGTTACAATACATCGTCATTGGTTCTTGTCTCTATTTAGTAACTAACCTTACTGGTAAAATTGTGTTTCTTTTGTGCGATTTTGTTAAACCCACGCTTCATAAGGCATCAACCAAATAATATAATCACATAGACACTACCTGTATTTCTTGATGAACGATCTTTCTGTACTAATAATATTAGTTTTTGTTTTTATGCTTGCCTACAAGCGAAAGGTGGACATTTTGAAAATTTCTTAAATTAGTCAAAAGCAATGGCATTGGTTAAAAGTGTTACAGGTGTAACTTATTTTTGTTATTTAGTGCAGTTAATTGCGTAATTATAATTGTCAAATTCTCGGCCTGTTATTGTTTATACGCGGTTTCCGTGGATACGTGCCAATCACAAGTGTGCAAGGTTGCCAAACTTGCTCTCGACTCGCTCCCATCGAATTTATGTGTACCTCACACTGAGGATTTTTAGTGATACGTTTTGTATGGGAAAAAAAATGTTTAAATTTCGGAAAAAGGTATTTATCTTTTTTACTCCTACCATCGTGTAGAATTATCTCCCGAAGTTAATGCACTTTACCCCCAGACACCCTGTAAATTAGAATATGCCATTATTAAGGCACTCTTTAAAATGAGACTTTTTATGATGTCCTCGAGCATTTAGGTGGTTTTTGTAGCTGCTGGTAGTGTCTCACAATCTTAACAAAAAAAAAAGATCCGTCCATGAATACAGGTTTAATACGGATATTACCGTCATGCGCAAGCTATTGGGTTGCGTTCACAAAATAAATTTTTGCGGATATTAACTGGTTTATGGAGAAGTTATAAAAATATTTATAATTATTTTTAAGATAATGCTTTTTTCTATTTTTGGCGTAGTAATGCCATTTAGCCGTCCTTGTGTGCGGCGATCTAAACTTAGTTATTGGTAGGTAGCTCTCAGAACCGACCTGACGAAAGACCATCTTTCAGAATTAAAAGGATGTGTGTTGCTTGGAATGGCTTAGCCGCAAACGGGGTGCAACAGCACGTATTTAAAGGATTTTAACCAGCGATTCCTGAGCATATTGGGAGTAAAAAGTGTACTTGTAGATACTATTTTGGCGTCCAATGATACAAATATTTTTCAAATTAAAAAAACAATATTTTTCTTTTCACACATCGCGTCGCCACGACGGACTTCGTATTATGTGAGCCGTCAGGCTGTAATCGACTTCCCAGAGGCGAGGTGAGACGGAAAAATATAAATTTTAGTTTTTAATTGAAAAAGAATTTCATATGACATCTACATTTTTAACTCCAGGTATGGTAGGTAAGATACGTGCTGTTATACACTGACCGGATCCGAAGAGTCAAGTTCTACCTAATCTTCCCATTTTTTCCGCAACTCTTTCTCCTCCCCACTTTATTCAGACTACGATACACCCCAGAATGCGGCTCACCGTATTAGTTTAGAAAATTTTAAAAATTGTACGTAAATCATATAAAAATCAAAAAGTTAAGGCTTTTTCAATATTTAACCCAATATTACAACTTAATGAGAAACAACCAAAACCCACTTGGTCTTATTTTTTTACTTCATACCTACTTAGAAAATTTAAAGCCGTAAAAAAAAGTATTTTTTACTGTAACACATCTATGTATTTTCTAATGCCTTAAAAAGTATTTTTTTCTTTTGGTTTGACTGGGAATTGAACGTGAACGTTCCTACCCGATAACTTGAGTCAACCACGCTCCCAACATAACCAAATAGCGATTGGATTAGATTGTTTATTAAGATGATACTCGGGTGGTGGAGAAATTTGAAAAATAGATTTTACCAAATTGTTGCTGTCACTGTTGCTCTTACTCCACCGGATTTTGAGCGAAAGGGACAATACACCTCGGGCAATACACCAATACCTAACTAAAATCGAGGTTTTGTTTTCCCCACTTTTCTCCTCCAAAAGTGGATTGATTTTCAATTTTTTTTACCAACTACATACGTTTTGCTTTTTTTTTTAAATATTGTCTATTGTATACTGAACGTCTTTTGACGGCGTTTAAACCGGTCAATTTTATTGATTTTTGGAAGGTCATAACTTCTATAAAAAGTAATTTATCAAAAAAAGAAAAAGTAAATACACGCTAGTAGTTGATATCTATTTTATGTAAAAACAATATTTTCTCTAGGGTTAAAATTCAGAGAGATAAATAGGGAATACGTTTGTATGGAAAAATCACCGCCGGGCATCCCCTTAACCACGCTTCCAACTGAACCAAATGCCGAATGGATTAGATCGTTTATTAAGTGCTGTAATTACATCGAATTTCCAAGAAATGCGTGTGTGTACCATGCTATTGCCGCCAAAAGTTCTTGAGAAATAGTCTGGAGGCAGGTGAGTTCTCTAGTTGTTGTTTTGTAAATTCGTGTCAATTAACATCTGTATCTGTATTTTCTCCTTAATATATATTTTTTTAAAGTTGAAATAATGGATTGTCATCGACAACGAGTCTATCTGACGTATATCAACTCGATCGTATGTCGAAAAGTGACTTTATTTCTACTTCCAAGATTCCACTTCATTCAATCATTCATTCAATCATAAAAACAAACATTAAGTTAAAATAAACGGTTTTAAAACAATTATTACAACTTTCACAAATCTTTTTTTATGGCCATTTTATTATTATTACCACAGAAATTTATTCGTGTTTCAGAGGGTTCAAGAATTTCCCCGTTTAACACCCTTGTCAGATCCGGTGTATGAATAAAACGTTTTCGTGGAACATTAACTCGGTGTAAAGTATAAACCAACCATTATGATTAAGTAAACACTCAAGGTGTCTCAGGGGTCAGACGGAATTAAGGCATTCTTAACTAAATCACTTGCTATCGCCCTTGTCATTCTGAACCCTCAGCGAACTTGAAACACAATACGTCACGGCCAGTATTAGGGTGGTGCGACATTGAAAAAATTAATAAAAAGTTTTAATTTTTACAATGTCGCCATTTTCGCAATAAAAAAAGCTGCCAAGAGTTGCCTTCTGTCAACCTTTTTTAAAAATACTTTAATACTTAAATAAAAAAAATAATAATTAAATAATAATTTAATAATAATTTAATACTTAAATACTTTTGTAAAAATACTTTAAACCCGTCGATTTTATTATACAAAAATCGTAATTTTTTTTCGTTATCTATCTAAAATCATGTTGTGTGTTTTATGATCATATACACGATGTAGATACTTGACTTACTTCAACCAGTGAATCCTGACATTATTTGGAGTAAAAAAATTATATAAATTTGACCTTTTTTAGAATTCAAACAAAAAAATTATTTCGTCACTGGTCACTCAGACGAGTAACCACTAAACCCCTCACCGCACCTCTCACTTTTTACTTTATCATTAGTTTCACACGGGAGGCCTTGAGGAAAGTAATTTCCCTCGGGGCCTGTTCCATCTGTGGGAATGGTGTGTGGAGGGTCTTTTTTATAAAATAAGGATTAAACCTGGGTCTTGAAGAGACCCATGTTGTAGGAGAGAAGAATTACGGAGGCCAACTGTCCAATATCGTTTTTTCAATGTTTTTAGTTTGAAAAAAATACATCAAAATGCCACCTGAGACCAAAATTTCATTTAATTTTTTTTACTCCAAATAATGTCAGGAATCACTGATAAAGTAAGTCAAGTAGGTATGTCCCTTAACACTTGATATAAATCTACATAACGAGGATACAAATTAGTTCTTTAAAATTCTACGATCCCTCGGTACACTCAGACGTCACCTTAAGGTCTGAAATGTCAATTTTTCATATTGGTGATTAAAATTGGTAGATTTAAACGTAAGTAACAATATCAGAAGTTTTTTCGGGAATACTGTGCAAAAGTCCCAACCGCTCCTACTGATCCTCTTTTGGGATAATGTTGTGAGGCTGAATTAATCGTAAGGAGGTTTTTGTGTTAAGACCTACTTGGTCATAAATATGTATTAGTAAGTCACTGGTTATATAGTCTTAGTTGAAAGCTGTAAGTTTAAGACATAAGTCACAAGTTATAAATCTTTGTTGTTAGTAAAAAATTCTGCGCTATAAGTAATGATTTTCCCACGAAAACGGTGCTATATAAATAATCCAATAATAAGTATGAACATTAGAAAGGGAGTGATGACGTGAATGAGTACGATGCCGAAGTACCTGGCTATTCAGATCAGGTTACCGCGACGGCCTGTGGTCGAGTGGTATTACCAATCCGGAGGTAGCGGGTTGAAATCCCGGTGTGCGCAAATAAATTTCATTTGATTAATTTGTGTCATTTCACAATTTATTCACTTAAAATCATATATAGTATATGTAAAGATACTTTCATTATCGCCTTGGTGTCAGACCACCATTCAGAATTAAAACCTCGCCTGAAATTGATTTATCAGTGATTGGTATCAGATCTGAATAGCCAGGTACTTCCCCACCTTCTTCTTTCCCATATCTTTTTCCTCCCCGATGACTTCAGCCTCA
Source organism: Limnephilus auricula (assembly GCA_951813805.1). Classification (NCBI taxonomy): domain Eukaryota; kingdom Metazoa; phylum Arthropoda; class Insecta; order Trichoptera; family Limnephilidae; genus Limnephilus; species Limnephilus auricula. The sequence goes on from OX638388.1 coordinate 39,986,979, forward strand.
CAATATACCCCAATTTGGGGATGCCATAATCTCACTGGCTCCAGGTGGTTGGTAGCAGGTGGGACTCTTGGGCAATATTCACCTAAAAACAACATTTGGATTCTGAATGGTGGTCTTCCACCAGGGCGATAATTAGACTACAGTAATTATTGTTAAGTTACATAAATATTAATTACCAGATAAGTCAATAAAGTACTTCAAAATAAATATTAACTCCATTTTCACTAATCTTCTTATCAATGTAATACGAAAATCCAGCGCGCAGCTGTAGGGGTATACATTAATTACGTGAGCAAAAAATGGGGGGAGGGCAGTAACATCTCACCAAATTTCATTATACCGAGGGGGGGGGTCAATAAAAATCTCACGTCAACTTTGAAAGAGTATATATTATTATAGAGATAATAAAAATAAAAAAAATTGTCCCATTTTGCCCGCTGATATGTGACTGCAAAATGGCTATTATGAAAAACATTTATTTCGAGAGTAAGAAAAAAACTCACGTGAGGGGGGGGGGGGCGTCCCACCTATCTCACTTAATCTCACCAGGGGGGGGGGGGTCTAAATAATGTGTTTTAAATATAGTGTCCTCCGCGTGCAAGTCGCATCGCCTCCAAGCATAAACTTTCTAATTAAAATGTGTTTATCGGAAATGACCTGCTAGGTAAGTATGTTTTTTCTATCTATTTATCAATAATACATCTAGATAGAGCCTAAGCATTCATTATAAATTTTACAATGCCCTTGAGGTGATTTCTCACAAAAACGGCGCTCTACAAATTATCCAATTATTATTATTAAGGTAGGTACCTACTCTGAAATCAAACTATAAGTTTATTACAGAAAATCTAGTGGAATACAAGATTACGTAGATTTTATAATTATTTATTATTTTGATAACCATAACAATATAAAAATTCTAAGTAAAGCCATCAAACATTTTTGCTCCACCCTACTATAATGTTTAGTCGCTACTTGCTTGAACGAACAACGTTTACAACTTGTTTATTTGAGATCAATTAAACTTCCAGCAAACGAATTAAAATGATCCGGATTTATTTTGTTCGCTGGTTAAGATAAGCAGTAAATAACAAAGTTTAATGAGTTTATTTCGCTGGTTTCGATAAATTTCGCCTGATTTGTTTTACAAGCATCGGGGAAAGGCAACTTAAAATGGAAGATGCAACAGTGTAAATGAACTTATTGGCTGATCTTCGCTAAAGTTGAAATAAACCAGCCAGCGGTATAAACGGATGGAGAAACAATCAAATACTTAACTACTTGTAACGAGTGTAGAAAATATTTGAAGATTTATTTTGTCTTCGTATCTTCTTAATTCCAGTAATAAAAACCTCAATGGCCCAGTCACAGTTTAACTTTCTTGCTCCAAAAATCTTCAACAACTTAACAATTCAAATAAAGTCAATAACCAAATATCACACTTTCAGAAAGGCGCTAGGGGATTTTTTGTTGAGTGAATATGATAGTAATAGAAGCCTGTTTATCATACTCAGATAGAGTAAGAGAGACAGAAAATATGAGAGTATTTATTGTTTATAATTAGGGAGTGTTCATTGTTTATATCTGTGTGAATTTTTATGTATATGTAAACATATGTACTTATATGTGTGGGCATACACATATGTGCGTGTGTATGAGTACAAATATCCCTTCCACTTCGTCGAGAGAATCCGGCTGGAGAGTTCAAAAGGTCTTCATCCACCAGTTTCTCCCGACCCAGTTTCATAGGTTAGGACAAAAAAAATCTCACCCTAGACGAAATATCTCACCTCATCAAACCGGCCACCCCTGCTGAGCCACCAAACAGCAAGGGTGTTGGTTATCCAATATACAATTCCCGGGGCAGCAGTATCCATACCCGCCTCTCAAATTGAATGTGAATGATTGTTCAAAATTCGTACAAATATCTTTGCACACAAATGTTCCCCAAGAAGTTTTTCCCCTTTTGGTAAACGTTGACTTCATTTTCATAATGGCCTTGACTGTGATTCGGAGCGTCTCATTGGAAAGCTTTTTTCTCTCTGCTTCTCGCCGTAGTGGCACATAAGTGTGGGTAAAACAAGTACCATTGAAGGAAACCCATTTCTACTATTCGCGTTCACTTTTATCTCGCATGCTAATGTCGGTTTTACATTCAAGATCTAAAGATCAAGAGAAATTGTGTCTCTTGGTTTTATAATGTAATCTTTGAGGGGTCTAAAGGTGAATAGGCTAACGCAATTTTTTTTTCAATAACATCACAGTCATCTTTTGTGGTGCTGTTTTGGAAAGTCTTTTTAGGGAAAGGAAGGAGAGGAACTTCTGGGAAGAAAAAATATATGAGGGGTGGATGGGAATCTGGGGGTCAATGTGTCCGGATGTATTCCTCTCTCTGTACACCCCTCCCTCTGGGGAGTATGGCGATGGATCGAGAGAGTCTAACTGGAGGCGAGGTATCTGTCAAACAGTGTCTCCCGATCTGGCCCGCCACTCAAAATCTAAACAAATCTCATCCCGTGAATCCGGGTACCTCTGCTAAGTCACTGCTTAACCGATATATGGTTCCCGGGGTGGCATCCCTGATAAGTCAACAAACATTGTGAACAATTTAGGGTTAACCTCTTGAAAGTCGAAAAAAAATCTTAAAGAGTTATGAGGTTAAGGCCGTATTTCATAGAAAATTAATATCACAGCATTCCGAGAAGCTAGAGTACTCTAATAAAAAGCAAAGTCTGGAATGATATTGGCGCATGTGATTCTGATATTGTACAGTTTCTGTATACATAAGGGTTAAAATCGCATTTTAAGTTTTAAACCTCTCAGCTATCACCCGCCTGCCGGCGGGCTTATGACGGATGACTCGTTAATACGTTGAAATGGTAAAACTTTGAAATATGAGTAAAAATTCATTTTCATTATAGCGACCTACCTAGTACCTTTGCACTGCATTTGCTACATACTTGCATAGTAGGACCTACCTATATCCACGTCGCACTAATTAGCACTTCCCGGCGCCGCTGCACCTACCTACCTCGCTGCGCCGAATTGCAATTTGCCACCTTCTCGAAAGGTTTGGAATCTGCATTTGGTATTTTATGTATTTGGTATTATTAATTTGGTAAATCGAGCTATATAAATGAACTGCAGCCAGCCAACACAGCCTTTCAGTCAGTCAACATTCGGCAACGAGCCTCCGGCCGTGTAACAGGCTACGCAAATCTGCAGTTCGCGTGTCGGAATTTTTTTTTTTTAATAAAGAAACCTTACAAGAGTCCCAACTGCTCCCTTCTGGAGCCAGTGAGAATATGGCATCCTCAATTGTGGAGTATGTTGTGAGGCTGAAGGTAAGTGGGGAAGGGAAGGAGGTGGGGAAGAGGAAGGTGGGAAAGTACCTGGCTATTCAGATCTAATCACTAAACATGGCTAACGCCATTATTAAGCAACGTTTCAATTCTGAATGGTGGTCTTACACCAGGGCGATACTGAGAGTATCTTCCACTCTTACTACGAATAATCTTACTACGCTTGTAAATACTCTACATTTATTTGTAAATAGTGCATTATTTAAATACATCATCACAATCATCACTGAGTGTTATTATTCCAACCAAAACGCGCCAAGGTATCATGACACACACGATACCTTACTTCTTTAATGGAGGACCAACTCATTTCGTCCTCTATATCAGGAGGCCCAATATTTGCCCCCAAAACAATAGGAGGCCTCAAAAAATACCTCCACAATATTTTTTTATTTCAACATTATTTTACTTAAGATATTTAACACGCTAAAACTCTAATAAAAATCTCTAATAAAACTCAAATACGTCAGCAGCATAATAATGAAGAAAATATATAGTACATTTTAGTTATTCTGAGAATTAAATGACTAGGTACTAATAATTGAGCGATAAGTAGGTAAAATGAGATTGTAGGTTAAATAAATTATGTTTGAAGTGCCTTTAATGTGATTTTTCATGAAACGGCGCTATAAAAACCATCCAACTACTACCAGTATTATTTTTTTAACCTTATTTTAGTAATATTCATGGTCACGTTGTATCCCGTTTGCCTAGAGCTATAAAAAAAACCTAATTGGTATAATAATTTTCCTTGCCCAACCAAGTGAAGAAATAAACGTCTGCCAGACGATTAGTTTTATCCTGCGTTCGTGATATGCGTACGTAAGGCTTATAATTGAATAAACTCCAAAAGCCATTAATAAGATTAGAGCAATCGTTCGCATAAATGAAAAAATTATCTAATTGATTTTCTAATTTATTAACGAATAGTATTTATCTTATTATAATGAATGTTCACCCTGTAAAAAGACAGTAAAGTGTAATGTAAAAATTTAAACAAATACCAGTTTTAATGAACTCAGAAGTTGATTTAGAGTTTTTTTAAATAATTTATAAGAGAAACTTATTTCATTTGCATGCTAAAGAAAAGTTGTTTAAAGTACAAAAATTAATTTCTTTTGTTATGCGAAAAATATAATAATATGTAAGTATTTCCCTACTATCACACTTAAAAACGAAAAGTTAATAGATAAGCGCGGTGTATATTCGTTTGTTGTCATATAATATAATTTGTACTGAAAACATGTTTTTTCAATCAGTGAAAATAATCATCCTCGCAAAAATTTATTACACATTGTAGTTACAACACTTAAAAAAAATTATATATATTATTGTATACATAAGTTATATCTAATATCGTAAATTTTAATGTAGTTTCTCTTTCTCTAGGAAGGTATTATCAGTTCACACTTCTAAACATATAACCTAACATAATTTCATATCGTTATGTTGTAAATCATATTGTAATTCCTCCATCTTGTTTTCGGGTACCTGGTTTACACATTAAATACTACCAACTTACCTACTTATCTCATACTCTGTAAATCTGAATATAGTATATGTTACCAGGCTAATTCGGTAAATCCGAATAGAATATATGCTACCATATTACTTTTTCTACATTGTCACAAAAAATATGTGTGTATGTATATATGTATATATTTCTTCATATTTCTTCATTACACAACTTGATTTCAGAGAAAAATAATTTATTTTTTTTGGTTTTTTATGGTTTTCAGTTTTTTGTTATGTAATTATGTATCTATATTTCTTAAGGACTAATAATATGAACTAAAACCTGTCAATTTGTCTGTCCTGGAACGGGAAACTTTCCTAGTTGGACAGGCAAAGCTTTCTTATATGTAAATTGTATTTTTTTTGTATCCTTCTATAATAAAAAATAAATAAATAAATACGCAATTTAAAAAAGTGTTATAATTAAACTTGTAGGTAACATATAAGTTTTGGTCTAATTAATGGCAGTTATTATTGAAAATACAATGGCATTGTAAATGGTACATAAATAATTATTGAGGGCGGAAAAGAAGAAGCAATGAAAAAAATCATCCAATCAATAAACAAAGTAGAAAACATTTTTTTTACTGTTTTCAATCTTTGACCTATTTGCGCCATCTCTTGATCAGGATAGTAGCCTAAATCGATGGTTTGACTTAGGATTGAAGCTTCCTTCCCAGGGAATAACCAAAATGAGTGAACAACGCTTAAGCCAAATCCTAATTAAATTGTACCGAGATTTATTTCGTATGTATCAACAGTTGTTAAAATGTCTTAGAGTAGTTTGTATTTATTATAATATCATCCAATTTCAGAGAAATGCGTGAGTTCCATAATGCATTATCATCGACAACGTGTCTATCTGCCGAGTTCCAGCATGATCAGATGTCAGGAAGCGGGTTAATTTCCTCTTCCAAGATTCGCATTCATTCATTCGCGAAAACAAAATCAAAATTCTAAAATAAGTTTTTAAAATAGAGAAGAAGACGAAGAAGAAAGTCCCAACTATTTTGGTGTAGTAATTAAACATGACTAAAGCCATCTCATGCAAAGTTAAGATTTTAAAATTATTGGAGCACGTTCGAGTTCTTCAACTTGGTTAATCGATTAATATGCAAGGACACAGAATGAATAATCATGATAATCTCTTTATTTCCAACTTCGGGAAAAGTCATGGTACTACTAGATTACTTTTTAACATTGCAGACGTGCAGACGTGCAGACGTGCACCTAACGTAAATCGAGTAAATTACATTAAATTACGTCTGACGAATAAAATACTCTTAATATATTAACTTCTCAAGATAAAAGCTTCGGAACTTGGGATTTACCACGAGGTTTAACAAAGGTTTTCAATGAGGTGGCTCACAGCGCCTTTGATGAAATATATTATTTTGAAACCGTTTTCTGTTTTATACTGTAGGTTTTGCATAGAGACTAAGACACTATATGGAACATTGACAAGGAAGAAAGAAGCTTTGAAAATGTGGTCCTTCATCCTCATTCTTAAATCACCCTTGATAAATAATTGGAGGTATTTACTACAGAGGCCCAGTTTTTTTTTTCGGTGTTTGTTTTTGGGGGTGTTATGCCGTGTTGCGCTACCTCCTTCTTTAGCCGACGTTTCGGACAGCGTTGCAGTGTCGATCATCAGTGCACATCCGGCAGATCCGGCAGATCCGGCAGATCCGGCAGATCCGGCAGATCCGGCAGATCCGGCAGATCCGGCAGATCCGGCAGGCAGATCTGCCGGATCTGCCCTGATGATGGACACTGCAACGCTGTCCGAAACGTCGGCTAAAGGAGGTAGCGCAACACGGCATAACACCCCAAAAATAAACAGCGAAAATGCTTTTGGCCGTGAAAATCTAAAAACTTATCAGAGGCCCAGTTGTTTGTTTTATAGACAGTTGAAAGATTCCCGTTAAATGCCGTTTATAAGTCCGCTTCAGCTTTTGAACACACTGTGAGCTTTTAAAAGAGGATAACTATAATGTTATTGAGCTTCTCAGCGTTTTACAATTTGATACGAAGCTGAAACGCACCTATAAGCGGCTTTAAACGGAGACGAACGGGGACCTTTCGAATCTTAAAAAAACAATGGCGCTCAATGGCCATTTTTTTAAAAAATGTTTGTATAATTACCGCACAAGAGTTCCAACTGCTCCCGTCTGGAGCAAGTGAGCCTACAAACTCTGCCCAGGAATTTTTTTGGGATAAATTTTTATAATTTAAATTTTTCATGCAAAATTTGTAATCAAGAAAATTTTATTTGCTAAGATTTTACGAACTCGTACTATTTTTTAATTCTTTTATAATATATTCGATAATATTATTATTTAATTTATAAAAAAAAGGTTTGTTTATAAACGAATTATGTAGTGTATTTATTTACTACGTGTGACAGATGTTTCGCCTTCTGAAGGCAGTTGAAACGCGTAATAATAATAATAAATCAGAATTGTTTTATTTATTTATTTATTTATTTATTTATTTATTAAAGAATTTTATACATAGTGTACATATTGTGTTATTTCGCCCGCCATGCTAGGGATGTCCCTGTGTTATGGCGGGTGAAGTATGCAGATTATATGGGTAATGAAGTACATTTACTGATAATATAATAATTATGATGAGGTTTACAGTTAATGCAGCAATGAATTTATGATAATGAAATTTACATATAATATATTTATTTTGTAAATAAACTGCTTTTTTATATTAAATAATAATAGTATTGATAAAATATAAAAGAAATATTTTTTTATTGGAGTTCTAAAAATTAAACTAGATAACAATAAATAACTCATATTATATTTCACCAACTAATGTTTTTTGGCATCCTGAAAAACGACTTAAAAGTTTTTTTTGTGTTTTGAACATCCGTAGTATGAACATGCACACACAGAACGTACTTTTTGACACCTTTTTAAATGCATTTCCTTTAACCATATTTATCAACGTACAAATTAGAAAACACAAAACACCGCACCACCAAGATCTAAATAAATTCAATTTTTCGCTTTTGAAATAAATGTCAACTTCATTATTCTATCAACACTAGCACCTCTAGTGGCCAGCGTAAAACACTGCGTAAAATTTTACTAGATATGTATTTGTTTACATCCATCTCATCATATTCACTAGAAACTCTAAAATATTTTGATGTGTTAAAATATATATTTTTAAAAAATTTTAATTGATGAAGATAATATTAGCGAAAGTCAATCGAAAATCCGAAACAGAAAAATCAGAAAAAGATACGGATACATCTGGGACTCAAACCCAGGACCTCTGGCAATCCGGGCCAACGTGCTATCCACTGCACCAAAGTCTTCCTATCCGATTCGCTCATTTTTAACTGTATCATGGGGATTGACTTTCGCTCATATTATCTTCATCAATTAAAATATTATAATTTGAGGTTCAACTCATTAAGTTAAAAAGTTTAAAATAAAAATATATATTTTTTATAATGTTACGTAAAATTTTACTAGATATGTATTCGTTTATATCCATCTCATCATATTCACTAGAAATCTAAAATATTTTGCTGTGTTAAAATATATATTTTTTATAATATTTTAATTAATTAAGATAATATTAGCGAAAGTCAATCGAAAATCCGAAACAGAAAAATGAGAAAAAGATACGAATACATCTGGGACTCGAACCCAGGACCTCTGGCAATCCGGGCCAACGCGCTATCCACTGCACCAACGTCTTCCTATCCGATTCGCTCATTTTTAACTGTATCATGGGGATTGACTTTCGCTCATATTATCTTCATCAATTAAAATATTATAATTTGAGGTTCAACTCATTAAGTTAAAAAGTTTAAAATAAAAATATATATTTTTTATAATGTTACGTAAAATTTTACTAGATATGTATTCGTTTATATCCATCTCATCATATTCACTAGAAATCTAAAATATTTTGCTGTGTTAAAATATATATTTTTTATAATATTTTAATTAATGAAGATAATATTAGCGAAAGTCAATCGAAAATCCGAAACAGAAAAATGAGAAAAAGATACGGATACATCTGGGACTCGAACCCAGGACTTCTGGCAATCCGGGCCAACGCGCTATCCACTGCACCAACGTATCCCTATCCGATTCGCTCATTTATAACTGTATCATGGGGATTGACTTTCGCTCATATTATCTTCATCAATTAAAATATTATAATTTGAGGTTTTACTCATTAAGTTAAAAATAAAAATATATATTTTTAATTTATTCAATGGCCGCGTAACATGCATTGGGATTCTGACACAGGTCAGCCTATTTTCGTCGACGTCTCACTGTCGAGTCAGTCTTTAAAATCTATAGGTACCCAAATACGCCCATGGGGAGACCGACTCTCTGTCTCAATACTGTAGATTACAAATTCGACGTAGACGAAATATGTCGTAGAGGGAGACGTCGCAACTAATGCATTAGGAACTTACTTGGTTGGTTCGAGTGTAGTTTCGGGCAGCTGCTGCAATGCGATGATTGGTCTAATGATAGTTAACCATCGATAGGACAGGGCACCAGAAGAAGAAGACTAGTAACTTACCTAGAAAACAAAATAATAACTTAGTAACATAATATTTAGGTACTTACTACCTACTCGATCGTTTGGGAATAAAAATAAATAAATTTAAAAGCTTTCTTTTTATTTTTAATTGATAAACTAATGTTTAAGACAAGATTTTTATGCATAGCACAAAGGGTAACAATTATTATAAGCAATAATTATCAGCCTAAAAAACTCTTCCACATTAAAACAATCTTCCGAGAAATGATACATGCCGCCGACGGGACTCGAAACCGCTCCCTTTTGATGCCCGGTCCCGTCGGCGGCATGTATCTTTTCTCGGAAGTTTGTTTCAATGTGGATGAGTATTTCAAGCTGATAATTATTGCTTATAATAATTGTTAAAAGCTTATTTTCTCCGTTTTTCGCGAAAAGCTTACAAAAATATCAGAAATTTCCGAGGAATATATTATCAAATTTAGCATGTTTTTTAAAGTAAAAAATATGATATTACATTTCTTCTTTTATCCTTTTATTATACACATTTTCATATCTAACCGTTTATACAAAAATTTAGAATGCTGGACAATTCTGATAAATATACATTACAACAAATTATATATAAACAAGGACTGAAGAATGAAATTTATTAAAAGGAGAATAATGTGTTCTTCATTCGACCTATAGGAAAATGTACTATTATTTCACACATTTCCTGAATTATTTGTAAATTGAACATTATTTATAAGTATTTCCTTAACTGAAACTCCTTGATATATATTTATTTATTCACGCCCGATGGGCCTATACATGATAATTTTACAAATTGGTTACAGTAATTAAGTATAAAAATGCAGTTGTAACAATTGTAAGAAAGCAACACATATAACAAAATGCAGTGCAGAAAAAAATTATGACAGAATATAAGATAAAGTCGCTAGTTATGATAATAATCAACCTCCGATGGGTGGAAATCCAGAAAATAAAATAAACATGGAAAGTCTGGGTGGGACCCAAACGCGATTTATTTAATAAAAAAAAATATTTAAAATTTATTCTACAATAACAATAATCTCGAATAGTGCTTTATTTATTGAAAATAATTTGTTTGCAAACATTGCCATCTCCAACATTCTTTTGCGACGTATAAACAAAAATACATTATTTTACAAAATAACTCACTTTATTTTATTATTTCGACATGTAAATAGGTTAAAAACATTGATAATTCAATAATTACTACCCTGATTTACAAATATATTAGAAAAAGCGACAAAAAAACACGTAAATTCGACATTTGAAAAGAACAAGATTTACACAGTTGACAGTTCTAAAAAAACTTTGCTATCAACTGAATTGAAGTGAGTAGTACATCATAAGTAAAGGAAATAAAACAGTGACATCTTTTGATCATTATTAGAAGTAGACTTTCAGTTCTCAAACAACGTTATCTGCAGGGCGCGGGAACATTTGAAATAAATTCAAAAAATATTTTTCGAATGGTAGGAAAATGTAGTTAATTTTTGAAACGATAAAAATCCCCGAAAAATAAAAGTGGCCCAGATGTGGACCGATATCACTCCAGTGGATAAGCAGATAAGCTAATCACAAGTCAAATTTTAATCCACCATGGACAATGTTTCAAAACAACACCCGCGACTCCCGGCGTGTAAAATTAATATCTGTCGTGTAAAAAAACCTGGGCGTTTAACGAAATCCTACTGCTCGCAAAAATTGCCAAATTAGCTCTGTTAGAATATTTATTACGAATCTGAGTAATTTCATGAAATTGTTCGACATGATTTTTTGAAAATTTTATAATTACGTTTTTACGATACAAATTTTGTTTTGGAACTCGTCGAAAAGATTCTAAAAAAAAGTTTCATGTTTATTAAGATATGATGTAGATTTGTGCTTTAAAACGTAAAACGGGGTTATTGGGAGGCGGGTATAGGTACCGTTGCCCCAGGAACCATTGATTGCATAACCTAAACTTCTTCCATGAGCCACCTCAAGTGGTTCACTATATTTGGTGACTTAGCATGAACCCGGCATGGGGTGAGGTTTTTCTGGGTCTTGGCTGTGGATGTATATGACCTGCGTAACAGGTATCGGAAGAGACTGGTTGAGGGTGATCTTTTGGTCTCTCAAATATTGTTTGGATTCATACGTCCGTCACTCCTGGAGACACTGACCCACAGATTCATACACACCCCTCACACCTTTTTCTCATTCCTTTCCTCAAAATACCCTCCTATACATACGAATAAAAATGTTATTCTAAAATACGATCATTTTATTTATAAAAACGATTACAAACGGGACGGAAGTTCTTACGAACAAATTAACAGTGTTTAATGTTTATTAGCGGGAAAATGTAAGAATAAACATTGAAACGCTGTTAATTTGTTCCTAAGAACTTCAGTCCCATTTTTGACCGTTTTTACATAAAATGATCGTATTTTAGAATAACATTTTTCTCCGTGCAGCATTCCCAAACTGAGAGGAATCCTTTTCCTCGGGGCCTCCTGTGTCGAGTAAAGTTATTTAGCTGAAAAAAATTCAGACTGAAAAGTTGTTTGAATTAAAACTTAGAACAGGCAATCTGCCTAGCTAGGAACTAATATCGACCTAAAACAACGTAATAACGCTTGTATTCATTTGAAATATATTCTCTTATTATGTAATATTATTTCTGTTATTTTGGCTTTAAATGTATCAAATGTAAATAAATAAATAAATAAAATTCCATACTGCCACAGGCCAATTTTCTAAGAATCTTTGTTTAGATGCTCGCGAACTAATCATCTTGCCCTATTAGTCTGTTGGTTCCCAACGACTATAAAGCCAGGGACATACACAGCGTTAAAAGCGCCGGCGTTATTTGGCTTGGCCTACTTCACCATATCGCTCGCCATACATTTGCGATTGGAATGCATGGCGAGGAATATGCTGAAATAGGCCAAGCCAAATAACGCTAGCGCTTATAACGCCGTGTGTGTCCCTGGCTTAATGTATAATATACACGATCATAGTCTCTTTCATCTGGCTTCCAGCGTTGAACGAATTCCCATTATTCTAGGTATGTTATCACAAAAAAAAGGTAATAAATATTAAAATGGTAATTATTTTTCCAAATGAGGAGCAAGGTTAATCTCACACGAACTATTCACCCTTCCTGAGCTTTGGACAAAGAAGAATAGCGAGATAATATTTACGATAACGATCACACGAGAAGAGGATGGTCATTAATCACGTTCGAGGGTTCCGGGATACCGAAGCCGACCGCAAGGATTATCCATAGGCTTAAAGAGGTTTGATTCTGCCGCTGATAACTCCGCTGTTAACCATTTGTCTAGTACGCAATATGTGTTTGAGAAAAGGGGAAAAGTTACAGCAGAGCTATTAGCGAATTTATTTATTCTAGTACGGAGGTCAATGTGTTCGTGAATGTATTGTGTATGTGTATAAATCAAACAAGCATTTAACACTGTACTTAAAAGTTTGTTGAAAGAATTTATATCCGATTACATCCGAGCCATAATTTAATATTTATAAACAACTAGCTTCTGCCCGCGACTTCGTCTGCGTAAGATTACTACTTCGAGTAATATATTTTCTTTTCCTAGGTCCCATCTAAGTTTATACCAAAATTCTTAACCTATTTATTTAAAATATGTATAAAATTCTTGATTCGATTTAAAGTTTTAGGCGAGCACTTCAAATAAATTCACAAATTTAAATATTTTCTAAAATAGAATTTTGATTTAACAATCATTGTTTTGCAAAATGTCTTTCTCAAATTTTGACATTTTCTATTATACAATAATTATTACTTTCGATATGTTGAAAATAAATAGCTAGCTTTATAAATTAGAGCCTATATTATGTTATTCTGATGTATGAGGTATATTATTGTAAAGTTTCATTAAAATCCATTCAGTAAATTTTGCTTGAAAGAGTAACAAACATACATACATCCATACAAACTTTCGCGTTTATAATATTAGTTAGATAAGATTAGTATATGAAAGTGGGAGCGAACAAGAAGCTACTTGCAAAGTTTTTTTTTTCTTCGGCAGGCTAGAACAGAATGGTTCCGTTAAATTTGACACGGCAGACGGTGACTCTGTGAGAATGTTGATGGATCGCTATTGGCGTGTGAGGAGCTAACAGGAATGCTTCCGATTCAAGATCGCTGATCGTTCGCTTCCTACACTACATTAATTTTGATAATTTGATGTTTAAAAGAAAGGTCTATGAACTGCAAGTCCGTTACTGAATGTTGGGTTAGGTTAAGTTAAGTTTTGTTTCCTTTTCGGAACTACTCGTAAACGTCTCTTATAAATCGTTGTGTCTCCCTTACCTATCTAAACGGTGCTAGAAATAAAAAAACACCACGCTTTATTTTCAAATCTAAAATTCAACCACAAAATAATTAAAATGTGCACTTTTATGAAATAAAATTTCCGAGCGTAATTTGAAAAAGATGAGGAAACTTTTAGATTATTTTATATGAAACGACAAAAAAGTGACGTGACGATAACGTTTATAATATTTTTCTAATAAAATATGTGTTCATATATTTTTTCCTCTAGTTATTTTAGTTAGAAAAAACCTAAGGTAAACCATATTTTAAAAAAGCATTCAAAATTTTACGTAAAAATTATATTTTTGTTTCAGATAATAAAATTTTAAAGCGTATTCTATCCTTTATAAAAGGGTTTTTAGTTTTCAAATACGTTTAGAAATACTGCATTTATTTGGATTTTATTGCAAGGCGGAAACATGCGGAAACTTTCTGACACAATATGCTCGAGGACTGAGGGATAAAAAAGTATAGTGTGTACAATAATTATGTGTACGAAACACAGAATATAGAAGAACACGAGAAATGCGGTGTGGGCGGGTTTTGTGACCCAAAGGTCAGAGCGATCGATCTTAAATTTCCAATAAAAAACAGTGGCTTATCATCATTATGAAGTTCAAATGGGATAGCGGTGTACGATGCCTGTAAGAAAGACAGAGAGTGTGCTTAAAAGGGCTAGAATTCAAATGTACTAAGTCAGTGGAAACATTAATGGTTTTGTGGTGTATATAAATGAGTGTGTCGTTTCAATGTATTTCAACAGATTTCGTTAGTATAGGCAGTCATATGTAGTCCTGAGGTGCCTCAACAGAGGTCAATAAAATTGTGCTAGGAGAGTACACTGTCACCCGTTCGGATCTAATTCCCGAACGGTTACGAACATAACACCGACAGCTGGGCACCTTCGGTGACCAGTTCCTCTGCGCAGGACAACTCAGAGCATCCGTAAGAACGGGCGCTAATTCCAGTTAAATATCCATTATAAATAAGACCATAATAAACACGACTCATAACCGTATCATCCAAAGTAGCATTGAAACTCCCGATCATAAGAGTGGTATTGTTCTCTAGTGGAAACAACAGTACACCGTAAGTTTCCCTTCAAATCCACATGGAAGACACTTCTACTTTCTGTACTTTTTTTTAAGTGCTGCGAAAGTACGGTAGATGTGCAAAACGTTTAGGTAAACAGTCAAAGTCAAGGCTTTAGTTTCATGATATTATTATCTTCTTAGGAAAAAAAATAAATTAATGTCAAGCAATTCATTTTTTCAAAGCGAAGAATAAACAGATTTCTTTAGAGCTTCTCGTAGGTACATATAATAGATACTATTACTACTTTAGCGCGCTCAAAAAAATGTGCTCTCACGGTGTATGAAAGCATTTTTTCTATTGCCTTTGTAATTAAAGTTAACATTAAAAATTGACCGGTCAGTGGTTGAGTGGGCATCGCGTTTGGGTCCCTCCCAGGCGTCCCTTCCGTGTTCGATTCCTCGGCTGGCTAAGTCCTCCATCACAATACAAGCAACATCTTCCGCTAAGTGTGGTGGTAGTAGGAGATTTTCAAATGTGGTTGGGTTATTCGTAACCCGGGAATGTTTGTCTTTCTTTTTAAGAAGAATTACAAGCACATATATGTTACCTTTGTAAATAGATGGAATGCAATTTTTTTTGAAAACCGATACATTTGCCTTAAATTTAAATAATACCGAATTAAGCCTTTCTCTAAATTTGATCTAAGTGAAAATTTTATTTCGTTTGAAATGTCAATTAATTATTTTATTAGTTCATAATATCAAGATATTAGTTTTGAAAATAAAATAATATCTAATAATATAATACCTTCTGACATAATGTGCTCGAAGACTGAGGGGTTAAAAAGTATAGTGTGTACAATAATTATGTAAAAAAAACTACGAAATACGATATCGAATACGAAACACAGAATAAAGAAGAACACGAGAAATGCGGTGTTGGTGGGTTTTGTGATCCAAAATCAGAGCAATCGATCTTAAATTTCCAATACAAAACCGTGGTTTGTCATCATTATGAAGTTCAAATTGGATAGCGATGTACGATGCCAGGCAAGTGTGAGAAAGACAGAGAGTGTGCTTAATGGGCTAGAATTCAAATGTACTAAGTCAGTAGAAACATTAACGGTTTTGTGTTGTATATAAATCAGTGTGTCGTTTCAATGTATTTCAACAGATTTCGTTAGTAAAGGCAGTCATATGTAGTCCTGAGTCCTGAGGTGCCTCAATAGAGGTCAGTAAAGTTGTGCAATATAGGAGAGTACACTGTCACCCGTTCGGATCTAATTCCCGAACGGTTACGAACATAACATCGACAGCTGGGCACCTTCGGTGACCAGTTCCTCTGCGCAGGACAACTCAGAGCATCAGTTAGAACGGGCGCTAATTTTAGTTAAATATCCATTATAAATAAGACCATAATAAACACGACTCATAACCGTACCATCCAAAGTATCATTGAAACTCCCGATCATAAGAGTCGTATTGTTCTCTAGTGGAAACAACAGTACGCCACAAGTTTCCCTTCAAATCTACATGGAAGACACTTCTACTTTGTGTACTTTTTGTTCAATGCTGCGAAAGTACGGTAGATGTGAAAAACGTTTAGGTAAACAGTCAAAGTCAAGGCTTAGTTTCATGATATTATTATCTTCTTTTTCTTTTTTCAAAGCGAAGAATAAACAGATTTCTTTAGAGCTTTAGAGGTACATATAATACTATTACTAAGCATTAGTGTGGGCCGCAACAGTATGGCGAAAAAAAATGTGTCTTATTTCCATAAGCGCTACCGATAAAAAGTTGTCTTAGGTCTTTATTGTTAATAAAAAATTTTAAAAAAAATTATTATTATCGTTTTTAGGTTCCACTTAGCGATCGAAAAATGAGAAAAAAAACATTTTTTGTGAATTATTCCAAAGTAGTGAGGTAATAAAAGAGTTACAATTACAATATTCACAATAACAATTTATTTACTTCTAAAAGGTTCATAACATTAGGAATTACAGTCATAATTATTATTCCAATTATAAAGAACAAAATATGATAAATTATTCCGGTATGAAATCACGTTTTGTTTCAATTTTTGGCATATTTTTCCTGGAGTTTATGGTTGTAGTGATAAGGCCTTCTCTATTCTTCTTGCCACATACTTTCGATGATGCTTCAGTCACAACCTTCACACAACGTTCTACCGCTTGTGTGTGACAGGGGAATCTCTCAAATTTGACCAAAATGGAGCTGACTTTTGATGTTAGATTAATTTCCTCTAATTCTTCTCTCGTGACATTTTCCAAAATGGGAGGATATGTGATTGGTGTATCCTGCCAAGATATCATATCAATATAGGATTGTGCACTAAAATTCAATTTCGGTACTTTAAATGTTCGGTGTTCCGTCCGGGATAACTCTCTAGCTTTCAAAAAACGCCTTATTCCAAGCTCTTTGATGGTAGGCGATTCATCGGTTATCATTGATAACAGTAAATTTTCAGGATTAGCGTAATAAGCGTTTCGCTGTATCACAGGATTAATTATTACCTTTAATTCGTCCGGAAGATAGCGCGAATAGTTATATATTTAGAATAGTTATCATATTAAAAGAATGCCTCGCACCATCTTTGCACGATCCATGTAGTTTTATGTCAAACCACATAGGTATGTATGCTCTCATGATAAACGTAGCTAATATGACCAAATTTTGTGATGGCGTTGGGCTTCCAACATACAGTCGTAGGATACGACTCGCTGTGGTAAGCCACCGTGCATGTGACATCACTCCTGGGTTTCTTCTGGCAATATCAGGATGACAACGTCCGCTGGAAACTGCTTTAAAAATATCAAGCAAGTATTTTTGATCAGTGCTTAAATCCGAAAACAGGACGTCGGTCGAATAGTCCACATCAATTTTTGAAAAAGATTGCACCGGCAAATTATGGCAATCGAGAAGATTCGAACCTAAGGGGCCGGAAAAACCACGAGGTCCAGTGGTTGGACCATCTAATTTAATAACCAAATGGCGTAAAAGCAGCTCGTTGCAATGAAGAAGACATATCAGCCACTGTACTGGTCGATTCAAGTGTTTCTCCATCGTACGAATTACACCACCATTTGATACAGTATTAACATTAGTGCCGTCACACCCAATAGCTTTTACATGGTCAAGTGAAATGTTTTCAAAATCAAAATATTCAATTATCGCTTTGGTTATATTAACGGCAGTACCTGACTTAGGGGTAATGTGCGTCAAGAAATGAGAGCCTGGTTCCACGATTAACGATACGTGTCCTTTAACCACCGTGCTTTTACAATATTTATGTCCTTTTTTATATTTACTAAAGTCTTGTCCTTTCGACCATCAAAAAATAATCCACTTACTTTATTCCAAGTCTTTGCTTTCATGAGTGCAGATCTGGTACGCAGACGTGCGCGGCGCAGTCTATTTTTGTCTATAACTTTATTAGTATTATCCTGCGTGATTATGTTGAAATCATTTAAGACGGCAGATGCGATTGCTGCACCAGCTCGATCCGATATCCTGAACCTGTTACAGATCTTGGAGAGAATTGTTAAAGACGGAGATTTGCTGGTTGTGGGAAAGGCTGTGATATTAGTATTAAGTAGCCTCCTTGATTTTGCAACCGGAGAAGATGATTTTGATGTTGAGGTGGAAGACAATGATACAGTGTCTACAAATTCTAAAGTTTTGTCTTCACACATCTGTTCATTTAATTTGGTAAGATCTTTTCTCTTTCTCTTCACAGACTTTTCCAATTGTTTCGTAGTCGGTATATCAACACTGCCGATGAACATTTTTCTCTCACCTCTTTGGTCTTCCAAAAACTCTTTTTCTTTAAGAGAAACTTTCATTGCTTTCGAACAAGTGCAATTATGGTTTTTACATTTACAAGAACAAATATCAAACAGTCGGGAGCTTGTTACTTAAGGAAACTGTAATTCTTTTACCTTTTCTTATCTTTAACAAGTTTTTGTATTCAAGATGCCTTAATAATTTTTGTAATTCTTTCTTTCGAAATGGTTGGCAAAGAAGCTTTTTCCCATATTTTCAAAATACTTGTAGTTACCTTCACAAGAACATCACGAAACGGAGGGTCTTTGGGACCATTGATAGATTTCCACTCCAATCGTTCCCACTCATAACATTTCAATACGTCTTCGTACGTGAGCAACACATTGTCTTTAAACACCTTAAAAGTACCAATTATGGGGCACGTAGTTAACTGTCTAGTATTAATTTTACTCATTTTTACACTAGAAATATTTTTGTAACCCAAAAAATACGCGTGACCCTCGAGAGCAGTTGGTCAAGTAACGCAAATACAGAACGGCTAGTATTGCGCGCTGCCCTTATTGGGGGCGGATGGGGGACTGCGGGCGGACGTGCTTTAGTCACATATTACTGCAAAAATAATCAATGATAGTTATATCTACTGAAACTACATACTTTATTATACTAGATCTCATAAATGAACATCATTTAACTATTCCAGAATATTTCATAAAGAGACTGAAAATATAGGAATATTTTGATATTTTCTCAAACTTCAAGGGGCCGGTGGAGCCTTAGGACATTTTTTGTTTTTTTTTTAAATTATATTTTTTTGATGTTTTAGATACACAGACAACTTTTCATCACTAGCGTCAAAGGGAATTCTGAAGAAAAAAAAATCGGCCCACACTACTAAGCATCCAAATAAATATGGACAAAGAACGTTAAATTACATGATACCCAGTTGTTTAAAAATATTACCTGTTGAAATTAAAAACTGTGCCCAAAACAAACAATTGGTGAATTTACTGAAGACTTGGCTTACGGAAAGAATTAATTTGTATTAGCTTACAATGACATATTTTTCTAAAGACTTTAAAATTGTTATTTATATTTTCATAATTTTTCTTTTATCTATATTTCTGTAAAAAGTTTAATTTTATTTTGTATCTATAGTTGTAAAAATGTTACTATTAAATCACTATAATAAGATCTTTAATGTTAAGAACCCGTTAGACAAACTACTAAAAAGTAGTTTATCGGGACTTTTTGTCTTATATTTGTAAAGTGTGTAAAATAAATAAATAAAAAATAAAAAAAAATACACAAATAAATGTGCTCTCACGGTGTATGAAAGCATTTCGTCTGTTGCCTTTGTAATGAAAGTTAACGTTAAAAATTAATACATGTTACCTTTGTAAATTTTGTAAATAAAGATGGAATGCAATTTTCTTTGAAAACTGATACATTTGTCTGAAATTTTAATAATATCGAATTGAGCCAAATTTGCTCTGAGTGAAAATTTTACTTCGTTTGAAATGTCAATTAATTTTTTTATTAGTTCATAAAATCAAGATATTAGTTTTGAAAATAAAATAATATCTAATATTTCTTCAGTAGACGAATCCTTTGTGTCTGGAGCTTTCTTTGAAGGTAAGTTTTAAAAGAATTTGTTAATTAAGTTACTCAGAATGAAGCGTCAATTTTTTGTCAGACCACCTTCTTATAGAGAGCACACCCTAGTTTCATGTATGGGTAATTTTTTTCTTGTTTTGTAAACTTTCATCTCTGTTTTATTTTTCATTTTATATACCTATATTATATTTTACACAATACCTGCTTTCATAATTCCCACGGCAACGGCACGCGGCATCTCATTTCTTTAGTACTTTACTTTAGTGAGTGAGGGAGATGCAATAAAATGATTACTTTTTTCCTTTGGAGGAAGAAGGCGTACGCACATTGTCTGCCTGCAAGTATTTAGTGCGTGAGAAAGAGCTGCAGCATTATTGTGTTAAGGAAGGTATGTTTTTTCTTTTTTTTGTGGCGTTGCAGTACCGTCGCCGTAGGAAATATAAAAGCGCCCTATAGATTTTTTGCCTGATATGATACCCCAAGTAGCCTGTCAGCACACGTTTAGTTACAAAATAACACAAAGAACATAATAATTAAAATTTACTATTAATATTTAAATAATAAAATAGGTACATTTATCTGAGTAATTAGCATTTTCAAGCTGTTATTTATTTAATAAAATAAAAATTTAGTTTAGTAATACTTGTAATATAAATAATATTAACAAAGTGTATACATTTAAACGAAGCTTTTGCAATAATCAAACTAACTCAGACACGTGAAAAATCACTGGATATTATAATTCTAGGAGTGATAACTATTGCATGTTTGCTTAAAAACACAGGCCGTTGAAAATCCACTGAATACTTTCCATGATGAACCAAAAAAAATTTAAACAAACAATAACACATTTCAAATATAGAATTAAAATAATCTTCCATCATACAAAATATTAATTTGTCTATGGATACTTAAACGCTTATCTGAATTATTCAGATATCTATTTTAATTTTGAAAATCTCAATTAAAATATTTTTTAATTATTTTTATATTATAAAATATGTATTTCATCGCTTTTCTTAATTCTTCACACGGCCTCTGTTTCCTCCCTTCTACAAACTGGGTATCTTCAAGTCTTACGTTCACTCCTTCCTTTCCTCAAAAAGACACTCTTCACAGCATCCCAAGATGACATAGGCCTTGAGGGAAATTATTTTCCTCGAGGACTTTGTGTGGAGTTAATATTTTAAATACTAATTAATCCCACATAAGTAAAGCTTGGGATAAGGTATTTCGTAGTTAATTTTTTTAAATAATTTAAAAAAATCACAAATTACTTGAGTTTATGTAGGTACCCTTGTATTATTTAAATTTTAAATTAATAACATAAACGCCATACTTGTTCTTAACAGAAATGCTCGATTAAACACCTTAGAGAAACATTTTTTAATGTTAATCTCTGAACCTATATTCAATCCACATAATATGTTGTCAGAGGTTATTAATATGTCCCTAACAAGTATACTCTTGAGAGATCCCATGCACTTTTTAAGCTCCGAAAACGAGGACTTCCTCCCATCAGAACGCGCCAATCAAAAGTGTGACCATTCTGCATTGACCATCGACATTTTCTACGTCACTTACAGAAAATTCAGCAACTATCTTTCGACGCATGTCACAAAATAGTAAAATTGCCTTCATACTTTTATACTCACATGCACCTTAAATTTAGAAATCTTCTCCGTGATATTAGAGATTGGTGTATTTTTACGTTTTACGGAGAACATGAAAAATAAATATAAATAATGTATGTGTATAAAAATGCTTTCGACTCGCATTAGCGATGAGATTTTGAATTGGGATAAATAATAAAGGAATATTATGTATTCTTAAGAAAAAAAATGAACCCATTTCCAAGATAGAAATCTACACAATGTTGATATACGAATATGGGAGAAGCGTCGTATTCGGAATTACTAATTCTGTTTCTTTATTTCCGGAGGATGGCGGATTTTATTATTTAATTTGATTAGTTAGCAAAGATTCCTTACAAAGAACACAGCTAAATATTATTACGTTATATTTATACTACAACCAAAATATTATTATGTACCTACAAATATGATATCTTCTCTATTATTCCTTTTTCAAGGAGCAATGTCAAAGACGAAAGGAGGAATAAATTAATATTCAAGCCAAAATTCACTTAAACATAATATGTCATTATTTAGTGCCTCCGCTGACGTGGCAACTGAAAAAAAACCAGTTTGCAACTAAACTCGCTATCCCGTGGATGTCGGTGTGATGGCCCGCACACTACACAGTTTCTCAAAAACCTGTTGTCAATGATAACGTAAGCAATGACTCGCGACTCGCACTGCTAGTTGTTTGAAAATTAGTTAATTTCACAGAGCAACAAGGTTCTGTCCGATTGTTTTAATTATGTTGTTTTTTTGGCAATACCGTGTTTTTGCGTATAGTATTCTGAAATGTAAATACAATTCAATTACAGTATATTATATTTTCGTATATTCCCCCTTTCTTAAATGTCTTTTTTTGTTTATTTTATCAGATTCATACAATTGGCGGGTGAAATATCATTATCCCAAGAGAATGTACAATACAAATAATACAATTTTGCTCAAAAAATGTTTATCTACCACTCGAGCGCTTTTTGTCACATTATGGCAGTATTTCCTAAACCTTGATTGCTTTGTTGCCAAAATGTGGCAAATTTTCAATTTTTTTTTTTTTATTAAAACGACTATATAATATAGTGTACATGCAAAATATAACAAAATAAATATTCTCCAGATTATTTAAAATCTTTTAAGGCTAAAGATTTTTTTAATATTTTTATAAATCCTCCAAATATGTGATAATAGACAAAATATAGGGGAATTCATTGGCTATATAAAACTACAATCAGTTTGTATGTCTCCATATTCAAATTCGGAGGTATGTTTTTTCTTAACGTGGGCGGAAAAATTTCCTTTAGCAATCCGAGAAAAAATATTTTAATTGCTCTGTCGCTCCAGTGGTTAAATGGATTTTTTTTATATTTAATCTACGAACGGATATATTACGAAAGTTGGGAGTATTTTAGAGAGGGTTTTAAAGTGAAACTAATGGCAAGAATTTTTAAGACAAAAAAAGTCAATTGTGGTCAAAATATCAGATGGAACAACGTTGTTCTAAGGGTGCAAAAGAAAAAATAACAGTGGTTTTAATTTTGTTTGTCTCACAATGACCGGCGCAGCGGTGAAAAACGACTAGGAATATTAGTTTTTTTGCATAAATTTTCGCTGCGAAATGTTTAGGTTAGGCGAAGAAAACTATAACCAACTCACAAATCATTTACTAATTATTTAAAAAAATTGAAATTTTTTATTTAATTATTGTTTCTTTACATGGTAGATATTACTGTTTACATTTAGCATTATTAAAGCAAATTATGGTTGTCATTATTCGTTGATCATTTTCATCTCAGATTTAAATAATAATATCTATAATAATTATACGGTATATTGTATATGTGTAAACCCAGGGCCAACTATCCAGGGATCAACTGTCATGGAATCGTGGAAAAACGACAAAAAAATCACCTAAATCATCATCTAAAAAATAGGAAAAGCGTGCGTAAGCAGCTCAAGAAATATCGAATAAAGTTTTACCGTCATGAAATCCTCTTGTGTATTTTAATCAGAGCGACTATTTTTTTTTAATTAAAAACAGTATTATATAACATAATTACGACGTATAAAAATTAATATACAAACTTGGGCGAATCTTCGTGGTATTTATACTAAGTGAAAATATGTTCTGCACAAGTCCTTCTTACCTTATTGTTATTCCCTAAATTATTATACACAGCGGGAATTTGATTTTAAGTTAGTCACCGTGTAAAGTAACACATTCAAATTATTCTATGTTTCATTCCACGATAATAAATAACTCTTACAGAAATATACACACGTAACAGAGGCGTTTCGCGACATTTTGAAAGGGTAATCTTCTTTTATTTCTTGAGAGGCTTTAGTTAAGACAGACTTGAATAAATTACCAGCACAAAAGTTTTTTTCAAATTCACACTGCATAAAACATATATTTAAAAAAATGTAATAACATTGTCTTCAATCGTTTTAACTGTTTACGATGCTGAGATTTTAATGGATCTAAAAAGCAACTATTTTCCTACTTAATCGAAATTCTAGCACGTGTTTAGGATATTCCTAAAGCAGCAACAAGCTTTTTTTTGTTATTTATTTTTGGGGTGTTATGCCGTGTTAAAACGTCATGTAATCTTGTGTTTGTTTACATTGTACGATTATTACAATTCGGAAGGCGGGTATGGGTACTGCTGCCCCGGAACCATTTATTGGATAACCAACATCTCTGCCATAGGTCATCAAAATTAGCGAACTACTTTTAGCTATAACCAGTGGCTTAGCATGGTTGCCTAGCTTAGCTTTTTAACTAGTGGCTTAGCACGGTTTCCTAGCTTAGCTTTTTAACAAGTGGCTTAGCAGAGTTGCCTAGCTTAGCTTTTTAACTAGCCCGGGTTTCTCCAGGTCTTGGCAGTAGATGAGTCTGCCCACCAATTGCATGGCAGACCAGAACGGGAGAGACTGGACGAGGTAGACCTTTTGACTTTTCCAGCAGGGCTCTCTCAGAACATCACCTTGTACCGCAGAGGGAGGGTTGGAATCATTCGTCCGTTACTTCTGGACACACTGACCCTCAGATTCCTACCCACCCCTCATAACTTTTCCCTTCCAACAACATCCTTCCTTTCCTAAAATGACCTCCACACAGCATTCCCAAAGATGACATATGCCCTGGGGGGAATTATTTTCTTCAGGGCCTCCTATATTGAATGCTTCTAGTCATTCAGCAGACTCAGCGAAATTCAGAGCTAAACTTAAAACTCACCTTTTTACACAGTCGTACCCATAAAGCCAAAAACAAAAACCTTCACTTTCACCTTCTCAGCCCGCGACATAGTAAATAATTAATTGCATAAAAATGTTAACAAATCCTTAATGGTGAGTTATTTGTACATCTAATTTCATTCAAATTCTCCAGTCGTAATGAGTCCTAAATTCTCAAATCTTTCGAAATAACTTAAATTTATTAACTTCATTTTTGGCAGTAATCTTCTAATGAATGTAATACGAAAAATGATGGTGTAGCAAATGTAAAGTTAAGCAATTTCCAGTGTTTTAATATAGTGTCCTCCGCTTGCAAAGTCGTATCTCCTCCAAGCATAAACATTCCAATTAATGTGTGTTTATCGGAAGTGACCTGCCAGGTAAGAATGTTTTCTGTGTCTATTTGTATATAATAGTTCTAGGTAGAGCCTAAGAAGTCATAATAAAATGTACAGCGCCCTTGAGGTGATTTCTCACAAAAACGGCGCTCTACAAATTATCCAATTATTATTATTATTGAAAAAAAGATGACAAAATATCGATGAATTCTTATGTACAAAACTTAATTGGTTTTTTATATTGATTTTACATTGTAATAATGTTAAAAATAACTGCTTGTTTCCTAAACATAATAAAATAAATAAATAAAAACAGTTTACCTCTAATTTCAAGACTCAAAAAGTTGTGCTTCATTAATGACGCCAGAGCTCACCATTTGAGAATTTCATCTAATTCAGCACACAGCTTTTCAGCTTTGTAGTTAAGATTATGTTCCTCTTGCGTGTGACTTGGTTTGCAATTAGTAATCTTATGTATCTTGATATGTGCGGCACATCCGTGATACTAGGCTCTCCGCGAAAACCGGCGAGAAAAGTTTGTCTTTACTGAAACTTTGATGAAAGCGAATTCTGTGGATTCGCTGTACTGAGATGAGGTAAGTCGGGCTTTAATAAATCATGTGTGTTAAGTAGAATTTCCACAATTTTATGTTATTTACTCTATAAATAAATACCAAAGTTTGCACGAATTAAAAAAAAAAAAAAATTATATGAATTTTTTTTTTTTAATGAAAATTCTTAGATTGGATAACGGCTAGAATACTGTTTTCTCTAAACCCAATTTCTTTCCATTTTTTATGTGAATGCTATACGAGAGTCGCAACTGCTCTGAAGTGTCCGCAGACAATTAAGACGAAGGCTTCCAAAACTAGGGTATTTTGAGAGGCTGCAGGGTGTGATAAGGGGAAGGAGATGTGCGAAAGGAAGGTTGAGCAGAACCTGGCTATTGAGATCACTGATTACTAAAATATGGCTATCGCCATTTCAAGCAACGTTTCTATTCTGACTAGGTATTAGGGCGATACTTAACCTTCAAACAACTTGATCATGGCATACACTCCTTGTATCTTTCACATTTACAACCTTCTGTTATTCTGACGTGTCTGATTTAAATTTTTTTTTTTTGATATTTTCCTCGGGCATCCCCGATTCCTTCTACCATTCACATTCATACCATATTTATTTTCTTCTTAAACTCCTTTCTTCCGCCCTTCTTATTAAATAATTTAAAAATATTAAGCAAACCACATAAATTTCTCATTTAAAATGAGACGAAATTTTATTTGACCTTTACAAGATTTAAAATATTTTATTGGATGATTTAAAGATATTTAGTGTTTGGAGTATCAAACCTTTTTTTATTTAAATAAATAATGTTATTTCATCTTTTTGCCGACAGGCTGGTACTTGCGCTATTATCAATTACTGACAAGTCTAATTCTGACAAAGCGTTAAAAATTCAGAAATATTTGACAAACCTTAAGATAAGTTTAATATTTTATTTTAAAAAATATTATAAAAACATTAATAATTTCATACGATAATATTCTTCTGCGCTTTAAGAAAAATATATCCTTCATTTAGATTTCTGGAAAGGAATTTCACATTTTATCGTAGTTTAACTTGCCAACAAGCTTGTGAGCTAGCTTCAGCATTGCGTTTAAATATTCCTCATTCTCCGCAATCTGAAACACCACTCTTCATAAGTTCTGCAGTAATTATATTAGCTCGTTTACACAACCTGGACCGGGACATTCGGATAAAGATAAAGTGACTTTAGCGAGGGACTGCAACGGATTCCACAAAGCACGACTAGCGAGTCGTTTGAATGAAGTTTAGAGGGCAAAACTTAAATAGAGAGTTTGTTGAATTTGTTAATGTGTTTATCTAATTAACTACACAGTTTAAAAAAAATATGTGTTTGTGATCTATAAAATCTAAAAAAATATCTGCACATAATTTTCTGTTCAGAATCTTCAACTCATACGCAACTTTATCATTTCAACTCAAATTTTAACAACAAGCTTTCAACAAAATAAATCTGCCTTAATTTCTCGCCACGTTTGAAAATTAATTTTGAAAATTTTTCTCCCAATTAAAACAATTATTACTCCACATTTGTGTATGTAAACATATAAATAAATTAAAGTGCTAGCTATAGAATATCCATCCAATGAATTCATCTATATTTAAATAATCATTATAAATTTGTAGGATTTATAAAAAATGAAAAATCAAAACTTTCCAAACGGATTATTTTCTGGGGTTTTTTTTTTACCGCGAATACCTCACAAGAGTCCCAACTGCTCCTGTCTGGAGCCAGTGAGACTATGGCATTCCCAATTGGTTTATGTTATGAGGCTGAAGGTAAGTGGGGAAAGGAAGGAGACGAGGAAGAGGAAGGTGGGGAAGTGCCTGGCTATTCAGATCTAGTCACTAAATACGGCTAAAGTCATTTCAAGCAACGTTTCAATTCTGAATGGTGGTCTTACACAAGGGCGATACTAAGAGTATCTTCCACTTTGGAACGTGCCGCAAATATACTATATATTCCTTTAAATAATTAATTGTGAAATAACACAAATCAATTCAATTAAATTTATTTGCGCACGCCGGGTTCGAACCCGCGACCTTCGGAATGGAAGTCCAACGCCCTACAGCTGGACTACGCCGGCCGTCAAACTGTTTTAGTTAAAATCTGCCGTGGAAACTTTAATTTTGCGTCCACATTAAATATCTTGTGTAAAGCTTCTTGAAAATAGTCTAATTAATAATCCCATGTAAAAATATCTATAATATAACTGAATTTTGACAAGTTCTCAAGAGTTGGAATGGTTCCTAAGAAAAAAAATTTGAAAGAAAGAAAACAACACCTCTGCCATAGGTCACACCAAGTGGTTGGCTACCTTTGTGACTTATCAGGGTAGTCCAGGTTCATGGGGGTGAGGTTTGTCTGGGTCTTGGCGGTGTGTGCATCAGTTATGTGGCAGGCCGGATCAGGAGAGACTGGTTGAGGGAAAATTTTTGATCTCTCCAGCCGGAACATCGTCGGATTCATATTTTTGTCATTCACAGAGCAACGTGTCATACATACACCGACCCCCAGATTCCTACGTAACCCTCATAGCTTTTCCTTTCCAGAGGTTTATTCTCTTTACTTTCCTCAGAATACCCTCCACACAGCATCCCCAAAGATGAGGGGAATTATTTTCCTCCGGGTCTCCTGTGTGGAGCTAATTTAAAAAAAGTTAATAATTATATTACTCGCAAAAAAATATTTTTTAGACATACCCGACAAATATCTTTTACATTTTCAAGTGGTAAATTGCAGATATCTACAGAAAAATCTTTATCGTTACCCTCCGTTAGTTTTGTGGTCAATGATGAGTACATATTATGGTACCTAGTTAATTCTAGAATTTCTCCCCTCAAAGAAAGACTTCTAGTAATCTGGTATTAGTGAAAACTTATAAATAAAACGAAACTTAACGAAATGGAAAGTATAAACTTGATAAAAACGTATACAAACTTTGATGTAAATTCTGTTCCTAAATTGCTGAATACAGTGAACAACCAAACACGCCTTCAAAATTTTAATAGCTTTAATTTGTGCTGTACGTTAAAAATCATATAATATACGGGGTGTTAACGGACGTACTTGACTTACTTTTTAACCAGTGATTTTTCACATTATTTGTAGTAAAAAATGAAAACGAAATTTTCAACTCCGGTGACATTTTATGTTTTTGTTTTTTCATTTAAAAAAAATTAAAATGAGTAGGTATTGGATAGTTATGGGCGGGATGAGAGGTTGGTGGTTTATTCGGATAAGTGAATAATGATGACATACCAAAGAAAAAGTTTGAATTTACAGTAAAAATTTTGAATAAAAAAGATATAAGAAATCACCAGAGACTAAAATTTAATTAAATTGTTTTACTACAAAGAATTTCAGGAAGCACTGGTTAAAGTATTTCAAGTACGCCCTTTTAACACCTGTATATATAATGCGGAAAATGCTGAGATGGAGTTGATATTTGTTATTTAAGTTTCGCTGGATGATATTACGCAATGGTGGATTTCATAAATAATGTCTCGTTGATTGTAATTTAAATTTATACTGTATGAAACTAGACGTTTATCGAAAGCTACGCACACTAAATTGTAATGTTTCTAAACATCGAATGTAAAAAAAATCATGATTTTCTCTGGAATATGCACTAAATTGAAACAAGAAATACGACTTGGGGGCTTTAGAAAATTCATTCCATATGTGAAATAGATGCAAACACGCTATGATGAAAGTACTGTGGTAAAATATTAATTAACACCAACCGATTTAGTTGTTTACCCAAACGGAGAGAGTGCAACTTTTGGTAGAAGCACATAAGGCGCTTATCGCCGCAGCAGTGTCAGACAAGTTCTCAGGCAATAACTACTAGAACTGAAATAACCTGAGGTGGGATTGTAAGGGACAAAGAGCTTTAAGGACAGTGATGCACAACCCGCGGCACGAGAGCACTTTTCGTGTCACCCGCGGATTTTTTTTTGGTGCGGCCCACTTGGTTAATTATAAAAATAGCATTTATTTATAGATTTGATCTTGGCCCTAAAAATGCCTTATTCAAAAGCAATCATTTGGATTTATAGGTTCTGTGATCAAAAAATTGGATGGTTTCCGTTCAGTTTTAAAAATGAAAAATGCGAAAAGGTAATCACGAAAAACGTATCTACCTCAATATTTTTAATCAGTCGCCCACAAATCGACAGCATTTATCGGCATGATCTTGGTGAATATTTAGCCTACCGAATTTTGCCAAATCGAATGGTTTCCTAATGATAAAACTTATGGACTCTTCAAAAATCGGTTGCCTTGTTTTAACGTCATCTTTGTATATTCTATGTCTGTTTGTTGTGCATTAAAAAAGGTAAAACGTGCAAACATAGTATTTTTTCTTCTAATACAGATGGTAAAAAAAAATCATTCAAATCGGTCCAATTTGAAGGAGAAAAATGAAGAATACAAAACTTTCATTTTGACGATTATGAATTATCAACCTGAGATGCAGTTTTCCCTTTTCGGTCAGTATTCGGGAGGGGGGAGGGGTAACAGCGACAGAGACAGCCTAAAATTCAAATTTCTCCATGACCACTTAAAAAAAATATGAGAAATATCAATCTCATCGGATATTAATCCTTTCCTCGAAATATTTGAATCTGCAAATTTAATTTCTTCGCCGTAAATAAATATTCTGGCGTCAAAGCCAAGGAATATTGATTAAGTTAAGCTGTATACACAGGACATGACTAAGATTGACGATACCCCATAAAAAATGCTTTTCGCTTCTCGTAGGTACCATGCTAATATTACAGCCGAGTTAAGTGGTTCTCGCTTAACCTTAAAATACCCGAAAACACGTTTTTTCGAACGAGGCAGAGTTTAAATTAAGAGTGTGGTGTTTTAGTACCTCGGGGGTTAAGGCGTTTGAAGAAAATTAAATTTGCTGGTAGAGTTTTTATGGAGGAACCTTTCTTTCAAGCGAAAACATTACGTCTTAAAAGGAATGGATATAAGGAGAAAAGACCGGCGATATATTATTCTCAAAGTCTCACTAGAGCCTAGAACTGACCTAAGCACTAGAGCCGCCAAAGTTAATAACAGGCTTATTAACTTAATTTTAGTGCACGAACAAACACCTCTGGGAGACTCCTGTAACAAAACGGAGGCATTTTTATTGTTAAATTATGTATTTACTACAAAGTAATGAATATCCCTTAAGATGCAATATATGTCCCTAACAAGTATTCTCGTGGGAGATCCCATGCACTTTTTTATGCTCCGAAAGTGAGGACGTCTGCCTATCAGAACGCGCCAATAAAAAGAGCAACTCAACTGCTTAACGATTCTGCATTGACCATCGATATTTTCAATGTCACTTACAGACAGTTCAGCAACTATATTTTAGCACGCGTCACTAAGTAGTAAAACTGCCCTTGTGTACTTTGTAATTTATAATCTTCTCCATGACATTTGGTGTATAACTGTTTTATGGAGAACATGAGAAAATAAATAAATAAATATGCTAACAAAATTAAACACCGGTCGATGATTAGTCTAAACAAGAAAGAAAACGTACTACTACTTTTGAAAGATTTCACTTTTTTTTACCCTACAAGAGTCCTGGCTGCTCCCCCTTGGAGCCAGTGAGGTTATTAGATTAGATTGGGACTCTGGGATACGTTGGTATGTACATTTCTAAAACACTCCAAATGATATCTACCAAGCAGGTAAATTCGTGATAGCTATAATAAAATTATCAGAGAAACAATGTGTCCATGTCAAGATTATAATGAAGTAAGATTTGTTCAGGAAATGCGTTAGTCTTAATTGGATGTAAATTAATGTGTGGGATAGTTCGTTGTATATTCTCTACGAAGCAGAGCGAAGATAATTCCGTGACACTTAGAATTATTCATAATACTAATTGTTTGTGAAAGTATACAGTACTATTCGTACCACCAAACAATTAATCTAACACACACAGGGACTTTCAGTGACAAATTCCCAGACAAAGAAGAGATAATAAAGACAACATTAAGGCTGTGGGTATTACATACCTACTAAACATAAATGTGGCAATTTATCTGTAGCGACATGCGTAGGCAGCTATCCACTGGCAATTATCGCTCAACAAAGAATTCAAATTTCAGAATATCAAAAAAAAAGCCACGAAAAAAACATTACCATTATTGGATTCTTCTCCTCTGCTGATTTCATTCGTTTTAATTCTGTTCATTATCGTCTTCCTAATGTACCATTTTATCTTAACCACTCAGACCCCTAACCTTGTTTTCGCGACAATATTACAATGGCAGTCAAGTCCCCCATAAGCTTGCTAGTAAAATTTTATTAGACTTAGTTAGTTTTTTAATAAATATTTTTATATTCAATGGTAGAAAAGTGAGGTCACCGTTTTCACGTGAAAACATCACAGGTGGTTATTTTTATAATTTTTGTATGTTTGCATTCTAAATTTTCATATTTACAAACTTTTATAATTATTTGTAATAATATAATTTGAAAGCGTATTTTATCAAACACCGTTTTTAGGATTCGGCTACGTTCATAAATATTCCATTTATTGAGCTTTAATTGCAAAGCAGATATAACACAAATGTTTATCAATCTGACAGTTCATTGGAACTAAAAACCTAAACAAAGACGATAGATCCGAGTGATTAAGTCATTGTAATAATTGTTTAATATGTAAATACTTTAATAAATCAAAATACGGCAGCCTTTTCACAACATATCTGTTCAGTAGTAACAAAATGAGATTAGCCCTGCCCCGAGGTACGCAGAAAATATATTTAACAAGGTTAGCTCATCGAGGAGGTAGAGCGGTGATTGGCCAGAAACTCGTGACATAGCTGGAAGTCCATTTTCCACTGGGAGATTTGAATTTACTGCAATACAAGTTGCGTCAAGCGACTCTTCCATGTAAAATGGTTTATTTATAATACGGTGGTAATATTATATATTATACTAATTATTATATTAAAACAATTGTTTGGAAAGGGAAAATCCCAGGAATATTTGCTGTGTTACTTGCTTTGTGGAATCAAAGTTATTAGTTCCTTTCATATTTTTTGTATGCCATTCACACTAATTTTATTATAAAATAATATATTTTGACAGCGCCCTTGGGGTAATTTTTCAAAATAGCGGCATTATACAAATCAGTCCATTATTATTAATATTATTAGGTACTATATCGATGTCTTTATTCATCAGTTTCAACATAAAAAATAAATCACAATCACAGATAAAATATTATGTTGCCGCATTTTTTTTGGGAGGGGAAGGAGATCATAAAGAGGAAGGTCGGAAAGTACCTGGCTATTCAGATCTGGTCACCAAATACGACTAAAGCCGTTTCAAGCAACGTTTCAATTCTCAATGGTGGTCTTACACCAGGACGATACTGAGAGTATCTTCCACTCTGGAACGTGCCGCAAATATAGTATATATTATTTTTAATTAATTAAGTGTGTAATAAAACAAATTAATCTAATAAAATTTACTTGCGCACACCGGGTTTGAACCCGCGACTTTCGGGTTGGGAGTCGAGAGTCTTACCCCTCGACCACGTCGGCCGGCAAACAAGTTAGTTTCAAAATTGCATGTGCTTATCGAATTCCTATAGATTTAAATAAAATAAAGGTAAATGGATATTTCAAATTTAAATAGTCCACGATAAAAATAAATTGCGAACTGGAAATATGTACGGTAAAAAATTGGATGTCTCAGAAAACAAATTGTTCGTTTTCTTTTCTTTCAAATTGGTAAATATTTTTTGAAAACCTGATAATTAAAGCGGAAAACTTGAATAATTTAATTGGTTCCATAGCAAATAAAAGTATTTTTAAAATAATTTTCTTTGTTTTTGACTTTTTAAAGACTATATAAAACAAATTAAGGCAAAAAAAAATATCTTCCCAAAGCTCGGCTTCAAGTTTTAAAATTGGAGTCGAGTCTACAAAAATATGTTATTTTGTAATACTGTTTCACAAAAAGCAACGTTTTTTCTAAACAAAATAATTATAATATTTTAAGTTTATCAAAACAACCGTTTTCTTCAAAAAGTTTCAAAAACAAGAAAATAAGGTCCTTTATTTTGCCTAAATTCAAAGCTTTCTAAAAAAATATTTAAAAAACGTAAATATAACTTTGTTCACAAGATTTTCGCAGGTTTTTACATGGGTAGTTAGGTAACCAAATATTTTTCAAAGATATTAAAACTAAAACAATTTTTCTCTTGTTGGTTTATATTTTCACGATTAATGCCTTACAACATACAATCAAAAAAATTATAAAAAATGCAAAATTTCACCCACAAATGCAAAATTTTTCACAAATATGCATTAAATATATTCAAATTCAAATAGTGTTCACATTTGTTAATTTGATTACCTATAAATTTGTTAATGTGATTACACTGATTTCCTATAAATTTGTTAATTTGATTACCTATCAATTTTGTTACCTGCGGACTTCTCCCATTTAAAACCTTAACACAAAATTCTTAATAATTTTTTAAACTTTTTTTGGTTACGAAAAAAGGTTTTAAAAATATTTTACTCTGCACGGAGAAAAATGTTATTCGAAAAAACGATTATTTTAATAATAAAAACGGTTAAAAAGGGACTGAAGTTCTTACGAACAAATTAACAGTGTTTTAATGTTTATTCTTACATGTTCCCGCCAATAAACATTGAAACCCTGTTAATTTGTTCGTAAGAACTTCAGTCCCGTTTTTACGAATAAAATGACCGTATTTTAGAATAACATTTTTCTCCGTGTGCCTGTCTCAATAAGGATATGCTGAGTCAAAACAGTGTAGTTTACAAATATTTTTTTTAATAATCTGCAAATTTTCACTTAATTTCTATATTTTTGATTGAATGGAAGCAAAAATATTTCTTTATAATTTAATCGGATTGGTGAGAATAATCGGATTAGAGAACTTTTACTTTAGATTCGGATGAGTTGACTAGTAATTAGTAGTTAGTAAGGTTCCGGATGATTACCAAAGATTTTAAAGAGGTTTAGATTTTTTAAATTTACTGGGTAACTAACTATGATTGATTGTAGTAAAAATAAGTTTATTCTATAACCTCGGAAATAAAGAACATTAGGAAAATTTATATTTATTGAGGTACTTTGGAAATTGTCTCACTTGTTCATTCAGAAGTAGTGCGACCATTTAAATAAATGTTGCCAAAATAAAAAGAACAGATTGTATCAAATGCGAAATGATTTCAACTCAACTTTTTTCCACGACGACACTTTGCGAGTACAGAAAGCAGTAAATACAACACGTGCCGCGGTATGAATATACAAATTAACAGCGTTAGAGAACCACTTTTAAAACACTGAATTGAATATCTAGTAATCTCAAAGTAATTAGCAAAGTTCTAAGAAAACAAAAGCTTCTGAGGTCGTTATCTACGCACCACTTGAGTTTCCGTAGCACGAAAGTGTGTGCTTTTGTCGATTGGCGTTTGAGGAACTTAAGATGCTAGACTTTAAACCACACGCGGAACACCCGCGTCTGTCATTCTGTCTCGCTCACAAGCTCACGCACACTTACAATACATGCGAATGCGAAATGTGCGAATCAGACAACGCTCAAATTTACCTACAGAAATCGCTCGAAAAGGGGTTTATGGAGAATACACTTTTCTACACCGAAACATTCACGAAATTGAAATTTAAAAAAAAATATATTTTTTAGAATGAAGAAGCTACGTCGGTAGCTTTTTATAATTTTATAATTCTTTATGAGAGTTGAGTTAGCAGCACTTTTTCTTTAAATAATATTTTTTGATAAATCGTACATGTTCGTCAGTGAATGTTTACGGTAATACGAAACGCATTCGAAAACATACCGACATAGTTTTCACCCTCTAGAAGGCAGTATAAAAAAAATATATTCATTTTGTGCAATTTTCGACGTAGAAAAGTGTTTTTTTCCGGGCGTCCTTTTTGTATGGGCCGAAAAGCGAAGTCTATCATCTTAACGTTACGTGTAAGAATTTTTCCAAAAAAGTTATTTTTATTCCTTTTTTTACAAAACAATACATAAACTCCCCGTTGTACACTGAAATCGTTAATTCTAAAAAAATATAGGTATTTTATCGACATCACGGTAAAGTGGAGTTCAGTGAAATATGCGTATTCGTTATAGATTTTTCCAATAAAATGGTGGGTTCTGTTAAAATTTAAGCAGCTCTGATCTAATACGTTATATAGAGCGATCTGAAAGTGAAACTCTTCGATCTAAAATAAATGTTTGAATCAAAATTAAAGCTTTTAAACTTCATCCGCTCGCGTACAGTCACACTTACGAGGGCGGTAATTCTATTTCAACGGCCTCCGTACCCGAGGGGTAAGACTCCCGACTCGCAATCTGAAAGTCGCGGGTTAGAACCCGCGCTAATACATTTTATTTGATTAATTTGTGTTATTTCACAATTAATTAAATAAAAATAGTATATAGTATATTTGCGGCACGTTCCAGATTGGAAGATACTCTAGTATCGCCCTTGTGTAAGACCACCAATCAGAATTTAAACGTTGCTTGAAATGGGTTTAGCCGTGTTTTTTTACCAGATTTGAATAGCCAGGTACTTTCTCACCTTTCTCTCCCCTATCTCATTAGCCTCCCTACTATCTTTCGACTCACAACATACCACAATTGAGGAAGCCATAGTCTCACTGGCTCCAGAAGGGAGCAGTTTGGATTCTTGTGCGGTATTGACATAAAAAATTATTAAAAAAGTTTTTTTTTTTTTAATTAATGAAGACAATATTAGAGACACTCAATCGAACATCTGAAACAGAAAAAATTTAAAATTCGCTCAGTTTTGTTTGCTGACAGTATTTCTTCAAAGGAATCGCTGCCTAACTAAATCCGTGGAAAAATGTGTGAAAGTCAAAACAAAAACGCTCAAAAACAATCAAAACAAAAACAATCAAAAACAATCATAACAAAAACAGTCAAAAACAATCAAAACAAAAAGCATTAAAAAACAATCAAAAACAATCAAAAACAATCAAAAACAATCAAAAACAATCAAAAACAATCAAAAACAATCAAAAACAATCAAAAACAATCAAAAACAATCAAAAACAATCAAAAACAATCAAAAACAATCAAAAACAATCAAAAACAATCAAAAACAATCAAAAACAATCAAAAACAATCAAAAACAATCAAAAACAATCAAAAACAATCAAAAACAATCAAAAACAATCAAAAACAATCAAAAACAATCAAAAACAATCAAAAACAATCAAAAACAATCAAAAACAATCAAAAACAATCAAAAACAATCAAAAACAATCAACAACAATCAAAAACAATCAAAAACAATCAAAAACAATCAAAAACAATCAAAAACAATCAAAAACAATCAAAAACAATCAAAAACAATCAAAAAAAATCAAATACAATCAAAAACAATCAAAAACAATCAAAACAAAAACAAACAAAAACAATCAAAAACAATCAAAAACAACCAAAACAAAAACTATAAAAAACAATCAAAACAAAAACAAATCAAAAAATATTTTACCCGTTTTTTATCAGTCATTATTAATCATTGCAAAATCTTTTTGTTTATTATGGATTCAGTGATTCGTTAAAATTGTGTTTATCGGTGGCTTTGAATGTAAAGTAGGGTGACGATAAATCTGCCTTGTATACTGGTTTAGTATTATCGAAGAGTCATGGGCAACTTGTGGCCAGAATTCATAAAAAAATATTCCACTAGCTGTAATTGACAAGAATTCATCACGTGAACTTTTGCATTAAAATTAAATTTAATGTTATCATGACTATGAATTAATATAAATCTATACAAAAAGGTTTCAATTTTTATTAGAAAAAACTATCTTTTAAAAAAACTTTTGAAGGTTATTGCCATCAATGTAATATATATACAGGTCAGTGGCCGTGTGGCATCGCATTTAGATCCCACCCAGGCGTCTCGTGTTCAATTCCTCGGCTGGCTAAGTCCTGGCACAGGCAACATTTTCCGCTTAACGTGGTGGTATTACTTTATTTTCAAATATTGTCAGGTTATTCCTAATCCGGCAATATTTGTCTTTCTTTTAAAAAATATAAAATTTTGAAGAAAAAGCTAATATTAATAAATCTAAATTAAAATATTAAAAATTACGACAACAAAATAAAACAGTAATATAGGTGACGGTCCCAGTAGCGACCGTTAGCTTCTTATTTTTCCGTATCTTAAACCTTTTTCATATTTTCGTTTAGATTTAGTAGTATCGTCTTCTTTCGGTAGACCTGTGCCCCTGCAAGGAGCAGGTTCTGGGTTCGAGTCTTAGATGTGACCGTATCTTTTGCTGATTTTTCTGTTTCAGACTTTCGATTGAGTATCGCTAATATTGTATTTTTTAATTAAAATTATTTTTTAAATTTCGAAACAAAATATCTAACTAATGTATGTGTTAACTTGGAAACATCCAATCAAAAAAACACCACGATACCAGTCATAAGATTTTATTTTTTTATACTATAAAATTGTTTTTATGTTAATTAAATTATTGTAAAAAATAAGTGCCTGGGTAATTAATATTTTTCTTTAAAACATGTATACGTATGTATTGAAGTAAGTAACTATACCGGTGATAAAATTGGTGTAGTAATTTGGGTCGGCGGACCAAAAGGTTGTCCTTACCCGATCTAAATTCTGTTTTCCATCACGTACCTTTGAGATACTTGTTTCCTCTGAGAAAATTGGTTGGGCTTGTTTTTTCTTTATTTTATTTGACGACCAGGATATTTTCATCCGAACTTTGTGAACCAAATAGGCTAAATATTTGTTTATAGCGGATATAAAAAGATTCCCCCAAAATAACTTAAAGGCAATCTTGGATTTTATTGCCAATGCTTATTTTTTCACTTAACGACTCGAACTTCGAAAGCCAATTTTTATGCCAAAGGGTTAAAAAGAATATCGGGGGGTGCATACGTCGTGAAAACGCTTTCTTTGCTTAAAAATACAATTTATTACTCTTTTCAATTTATTTTATGTACGACCGTTAAGAAAATAATGTTAGTGTACAATGTACATACCTCGTGAATAAAATGTTTCTCTATTGTTTCATCTATGGAGATACAATGATAGAGTTTAAAAAACAAAACAAATATATATTTCAAATTGTATTATGAATACTGCTGAACGATAGTTTGGTGTCACGAAAATAATTAGATTTTTTTTTGGTATCTCCGTTCTAAAACTACCAAAAAAATGAGAGCAAACATTAAAATAAATTGATAGTTGGTAGGTACATAATTTATTAACTGATCTCAGATTCGTAAAGCGTTCGTATAAAATAGATTTTTTTTATTGTGTCACTATGACGTATACGCGTTCCGAAAACCAAATTACATTCGATTATAAGCTAAGTTATGAAAAATTGTCTGTATTTAAATCCATAGGGGATCTCGGGGTCGCATTTGATCCGAAGCTTACGCGTTCAGATCATATTATATTGGAGTTGGCATCATCGTGTTACAAACTTTTTGGATGTGTAATAAGAACACGTAAACAGTTTGCCAAGCCCGAAGCATTGACATGATGTTGTTCAAGCAATGATGCTCAATTGCATTATGCCATCAAAACTAGAACACGCTTCTGCTGTTTGGGCCCCATACCAGTAAAATTACATGGGATTACAATAAGAGCAAATTCAAAAAAATTCTAAGGTGTCTTTACATGAGAATGCATGGTGAATGAATACCAGCGATTTATGCAACACATGGATTTGATCTCTGAAAGCTGCCACCAAAGTCTCCAATTAGGAAGAATGGGAAATAATTTTCAGCAGAGTTCCGTCAAAAAACTCAAAACTTTTTTCAGTCATTTTTACGTTTTTCATGGCTAATGTTACATTTGTGTAAATAAAACTATTCTATCAAGGCTTTCGAATCCTCCGGTTTAAGAGTAAGTTTACGACGCCCTATATAATAAATGGTAGTTTAACTGCGTTGAAGTGTGTTCATTCATGGGATCAGCATACATAAGGTTTATCCAAGACATTGAAGGCACCATAGAGTTGTTTTGCATTACAAAATATTCGGCTACGCTATTGATGTAGTATCTCTATTGATTTCGCCACCCACAATTCTGTTGTACGATTTTCTGTCGTTATATTTTTACTGAATTAGTGCTTCATTTATCTTTGACTTGTCTATAGAAACATGATTAAATACGTTCGAAATTTTAGTATCTTCGGTCTTTTTCGTTTAACATTTGGCGCATTTTACACTATGTAACGGGATTCATAAAATACAACCAGTGAGTGAGCCCCGCTAATTTTTTCGCTAATTTTTTCGCTGTTCGGAACAACTCATACAGATCTCATAGAAATCGCTGTGACTCCCTCACTATCATGGTTAGAAATGTGTTCTAAACGATGTTAGAAAGAAAAAATACCACGCTTTATATTTGTATCTTAAAGTTAACCATGAAATAATACAAATATACAACTTTATGAATCCAAGTTTAAGAACGAAATTTAAAAAAAAATAATATGATACATTGGGAATTTTATATTAATTAATTATTTTTTCATAAAACGACTAAATCTTAGTTGACGATAACGTTTATATTATATTTGCCTAATACGAATATGTAGATATTTATTTAGTTATCAGTAATTTTAGTTAAGTAAAGCCATTTTTAAAACTCTTTATGTTTGAATTCAAAATATTGTAGTTAAAAAATTGTATGTTTATTTCGAATTATAAAATTTGAGATCGTCTTTTGTCACCCTTTAAAAAAAGTTTTTTAGTTTTTGGATGAGTTCAGAAATATTCCATTTATTTGGATTTTATTGCGAATCCGAAATATTTTCACCTTTCGAAAAATATGACCGAAGCCTGAGAAGTTAACAAAACTTCGTTTTCAAACTATATCGCACGGCGAACGTGATATATCTAGGGAGTTCGTATCTACCTCCCCGCCGATGGTCTTAAATACTATCGATTAAAGTAAAAACATATATAAATGCTTTTATTTCGTAAAATCACAAATAGTAATTAAATTCCCACCAGGTGTGGTAAACATTTGACATTAATTACCCACTTACTCGTTAATAATTTTACTGTAAAAATAATATAGTGTTATACTTTAAAATCATTATATAATATTATTTGTAAGTGACAGAAGAATTGTTTCCGTATCTTTAATTAAAATCCTGCATAATGAAATTGAGAGCCTTTCACGAAGTGGTACAAGAACATCATTACCGTTCTATTTTATCAACATTGTGACGGCCGCACAATTCAACACACATCTTCGCATAATTCAAAACTTGGACAATATGTATGCACACACAGATGTATGGAATATATCACTGATTCAATACAAAAATCAACTCACGAATTTCTTTTCCAACGAATGATCTAGGCACTCAGTGATATTTTGTAAATTTATTAAACCATATCGACTATTTTATTAAACATATCTCTACCTTTTGTAATAATGTATTTTAGTTAAGTTTATGGTTAAAAGAAATAATGTAAAACCTTACTTCCTAATAATATTTATGTTTATAGTTTTTGTCCTTTTATCAGTTCTCCAGTGCCAACCTACAAAAGGGGCAATTCTTGTTACGTTATTTACAGATATTCTTAATTTTATTGTTTCATAATAATAATAATAATTGGAATTGGAATTTATAATGATTTTTTAGGCTCTATCTAGATTTATTATTTACAAATAGATACAGAAAACATACTTACCTGGCAGGTCACTTCCGATAAACACACTTTAATTTTAAAGTTTATGCTTGGAGGAAATACGACTTTGCACGCGGAGGACACTCATTTAAAACACTGGACATTGCATGATTTTACATTTTCTTCCCCTACCGCTCTTCATATTACATTGATAATAAGATTAGTGTCAAAAATAGAATTACTATACTTACCACTAAACATTTTCATCGTACCTCTTCTTCATATCATTATAATTACGTTTTTATATCATTGCATGGTTTGCCTTGTTATTTACACATGTTCTTAATTTCTATTTTCTATTCTTTGATTATTTACACGCTCATTAGAGCTGTCTTTTACTTACACAATTCTCATTTAGACATATTTTCAACTTACTTATACTTTACTCGTCATATACCTACCCTTAGGGATGCATTTACCGTGTACCCCAACCTCATCTGAATTCACTTATTTATATATTTTTTATGTATAAGTAAATTATACACACATATTTCTTTGGCATTCCAATATTGTATTACTTAAACCTTTGTTATTTAAACACGTTTTTAACTTCTATTTATTATCCTTTGCTTTTTTACATGCTCATATGTATTAATCACTTGCGAAATTCTAATTTCTTACGTTATAGTTTATGTCTTGTCTATAAGTTATATCATATAAAAGCCGAAAGGCGTTAATGGTGCAAATAAATAAATAATTCAACGTTTCGATTCTGAATGGTTGTCGTTCACCGGGATGATACAGAAAATATCAACCCCTCTTTATCGTCGTATTCATGTCAGAGCGTGCGACCTACTATTTCTGCTATATAGTGCGGTTATCTTTGATTTATACACCGTAAAGTGTTCTTTAGAGATATTCATGAAAAATATAAAGATAAAATATCGTTACTATACTAATAACACATAACATTCATTTCTCAGAAAGACCGATTTTCCTTTTGTCCTCAGGTCAATTTCCTAAATGTACTCGTATATTAGAAAAAATACATTTTTTTCAAAACGAACTCTGCTCTACCTCTGCTGTGTATTATTTTTTCCTTCTCATTATGTTGTTTTTCTCTTTTTAATCATGTTTATCTTTGAACATTATATATAGAATTTTATATAGGTACATAGTTTAATTTCACATTATCTACCTACATACTTATTTTTATTTATTTTTTATTTTTCTACCAACTTCACATTAACTTTTCTTAAATAATCAATGTCTTTCTGTATATTATACTATGAATTTTATACAGAAATTCGCTTATTCATGCAA
This sequence comes from Limnephilus auricula, assembly GCA_951813805.1. Lineage (NCBI taxonomy): Eukaryota > Metazoa > Arthropoda > Insecta > Trichoptera > Limnephilidae > Limnephilus > Limnephilus auricula. The sequence goes on from OX638388.1 coordinate 40,030,016, forward strand.
CCATGTAATTATTTTAATAAATTAAGTATAACCCTTTTTTTTTCTTAATAAAAAAAATACTTAATTAATCAATAGGTCTATCGCGATTTCATGTGGTAATTTCCAGTCGCGTGGGTTCCAGCGCTAAATTTATATTCAATATGATAGGAAAACATTGTTGCTACATAAATCTTCAACATTATACTATAAAATGCGATACTCTGAACACAGTTACTTCAAGTAATTTTCTAGTACGTTTGTCGTGATGTGATTGTAAGTGCTTTCGTGCTTCTGCATTCGCAATCAAGTTTTACCTTGCTCTTCTGCAACTTACAGTAATTAAACATATCCAGAAGATTAGTTGAAGATACTATCCGACTGGAGTTTCACCCAACACCGTGGTTTAATCAAATTTTAATTGTTTAATTCCGTTCGAACAATAAAAAAAAATAACTGGTTAAAAATATTTAAACAGTTTCTAATAATAATTGTAAATGTTTTACAACGGAGTGAATAAATATGAAGCTCTGACTAAATCAAGACTGAAAGATGAATCGAACCGGATTAAGCCATTGCTAATAGCAGTATTCTGATGTGGGCGTTTATTTCAAGAGTAGTTCGGTATAATGTATTCGGTTCCATGACAATTGGCCCCCGGCATATATACATTAAACATACAATATGAAGTCGGTTAAGGGGAAATATGGTATATTTACTTACACAAAATATCACTAAACGTCCGAAGGGATGTGCAGGGAGGGTGTACCGTCAAATAACAAAAGTATAAAACACATTTTCATTCAAATGCACCATACAAAAAACTGCTCGTCTGTATACTACTAAATATAGTATACAGTACTATACCATTATTAATATACATACAACTTATATACAATTCATTTATAAATGTATTTTGGAAGTCGATTTTAGGTTTGAAATTGACACACCAATATTTTCTAATAAACAATAAAATCAGTTAGATAAATATTATGCAATATGATAAAAAAAAATTTACTTCTAGATTTTTACTTCTCATACTTGGTTTATAGTTTTACTTATTCACGACCCATCGAAATAATAGAAAACAAGCAAAAGAAAACAATAAATATTTAAAAAATAATTTAGTATTTATTTAAATGTGAAAAATACACACTGCTTCAATACCAGCAAACTCACTTTGTGGCTTCAATTTAATTAAATTAAAACAAATCACTTTGTAAAAAACCACTTATTTCATTAAAATTATCATCATGTTTCAAAACCAATGGCTTCTTCATCAGGACAAAACATAATATTATATTTTCACATGTAGTAAACACTTTTTGGGAAAACATAATTATAATAAACACAATTAATATTTATAATGTTAATATTAATAAACAACTAGATTTTCTAATACCCCCATTTTTTAAATATTCCCGTTACCCCCGCCCACTTTCACCCCTCCCTCTTAGCCACCTCCCCCATCGCCCCCACGTAATTTGATGTTCTCTCTCCCTCTTCTAATTTTCTTTTAAATACCATGTATATCTGTATTATGTAAATATTTTTTTATTCATCCCTGAGGAAGGCTCAGGTTAAACCGAAACCGGTTGGATAAACAAATAATAAAGTGGAATTAAAACAAAGTATTATTGTGTTTATTATATAATATTACAGTTTAATACTTATTTAAATAAACAAAATACATATAAGCAATAATTATCAGCCTGAAACACTTATCCACATTGAAAAATCCGTCGGCGGCATGTATCTTTTCTCGGAAGATTTTTCAATGTGAATTAGCGTTTCAGGCTGATAATTATTGCTTATAATAATTGTTACTCTTTATGCTATGCATAAAAAATCTTGTCTTAAACATTAGTTTATCAATTAAAAATAACCAAATAACCTTGGCTAACAGATACAGCGTGCATTTTTTGAGAGGTATTATTACCTTAAGGACGGGTTTGCAAATATAAAATAGTTATCTATGTATCATGATTTATTTTATTTTAGGCATTATGCCGTGCTGTACTACTTTCTTTGTTAGCCAACGTTTATGACAGCGTTACAGCGCCAATCATCATGTCCATCAGATATCTAATAATTCAATTAACATGGACATGTTAAGCGGTCCAAAACGTTGCCTAACAAAGGGGTAGTGCAACACGGTAATAATAAATCACAAAAATAATTTTGGCCGTGAAATTCACAAGTCACGTAATTTATCTAACTATTATTTTTCTTTCTCTTTTTTTTTTTGTTTTGTACATATCTATTACTAGCTTCTGCCCGCGACATCGTCTGCGTAGGATTTTGAGTAATCTGTAGTAGGTAGTACATTGAGTAATCTGTTTTATTTTCCTAGGTCCCATCTACGTTTATACCAAAATACTTAACCAATTAATTTAAAATATGTATAATTCTTGATTCGATTCAAAGTATTAGGTGGAACTTTATTAAATTCACTAATTTAAATATTTTCTAAAATAGAATAATCATTGTTTCGCAAAAAGTTATTCTCAAATTTTGACATTTTCTATTAAAAAACAACTATTATTTTCAATATATTGAAAATAAATAGCTAGCTTTATAAATTATACCCTATATGTTATTCTGATGTATGAGCTATATTTGTAAAGTTTCATTAAAATCCATTCAGTAAATTTTGCGTGAAAGAGTAACAAACATACATACATCCATACAAACTTTCGCGTTTATAATATTAGTAAGATAAGATAAGATGTACATTTAAATGCAATTTTATGTCTACCGTTCAGTTTTTAAATTTTTATTTTATTTTTTGCTAACCAAACATTAAAAAAATCTTGTCACTTCTGCATCCTGTAGTAAATCATTTAAAGTCCACCAAGGCATGTAGATATAATTAATAAATAAATAAAATTATCGGCGTTCATTTGATTTTTATGCTTATCTAGATTTTTATTCCCAGATTGATGAAATGATTTGCACACTTCACTTTTCAAACAAGAGGAAGGCCACTGCCTTATACCTGATTTCGAAAAACGCCCGGGTAACGCCGGGGACTTCAGCTAGTTTATTTATCAAATATTTTAACAAATATCGCGGGGTGGTATTTATAGGTTTATATTATAATATAACATCTAGCCTTATCAAGCAGTCAACTGGGAAATTTACTCTAGGTCGTGCTTTCTACTGAAATATTTACACCGTGGTCTGCGGTTTGTCAGTCATCAACTGATGAAAAGCAACGGTCATGATTAATTAAAATAAATTGTACAGAGTTAGCGTCGTATCCAGTGTAAACGTTTGCATTAATTTACATAATATTAATGAAATGCACTTTGATACTGATGAAGAAAAAAAAAAAAAAAGCGAGTAATGGTTAGGTACAGTGAACATCGGGTGACATCTTAGTAGATCTAAATACCATTATATAAGTTAAGTATTACAGTCACAAATTATTTGGACGCTGTTATAAAGTGTTTTTAGATTTATAATTTTGATTCAAAGTCACATCTGCGGGACTTTAAAATCTACTCCTCTCCCCTGTCTCCCCGTACTTGCAATGAATATAACTGCTAAATATTTACAAGAGTTTGAAAACTGGGGTAATTCAATAAGGCCCTAAAAATAGCGTAATAGCTTTGCATAATATTAAATGTCGTCTCTCACCCTGCATGCATTCTTAAATCTCTAAAACCCTTCTGAATGGAAGAAGAGAGGTTCCATTGGATGGCTCCCACTCCAGAAGATTGGTTGAAAATTATTTTTTTATTTATTTATTAATAAGAAAAAGATTTTACATTACAGGTGATTACATTGTGCAAAGTTATACAATTATACATAATTATTCTACTACTCCATAAGTTGAGCTCTAAGAGCTCGTGTTTATGGGAGGAGTATTTACAGCAAAAAATAACGTTCTAATTAAATTTGTAATCAATAATCAAAGACTTATAAGATAAATACAAACATTATTACATAGGTTTACAATTTAGAAAGAAATTTTTATTGAAAGACAACAATACATATATATTTTTTTAACATTGAATAGTGCAGATTAAACTAATTGAAATGTAATCGGCTGACGCATGATGTGAGATGTGTCTATCTCTAATAGTATACCTATAAAATCACTGGAAGGCAGCCTATTTTCTCACTACCTAATAAACTCTGGTCCTTTATCATCAGGATAAGGTGCTCCCACACCCGTTGTGCCCACATGATTTACAGGTGGGGCCTTAAACAGTCGGTGATGTGTGAATGCGAAGCAGTGCAGATCACCGAACATGTGGTCAATGTCAACATGAGGTCCACAGGGTGAGCCTGAGGCCCTGCTACTCCCCTGCGAGTCTTTTACCATGCGTCCCCGTTTCCGCTCCCTGTTCTTTTTGTGCGTCCCCTTCACCTCCTGCGTTCCCCTTCATCCTTCACGGCCTACCTCACTCCTGCATCCCTCGTTCTCTGAATCTCCCCTCCCCCTCCCAGCCCACCCAGCGGTTACAGCCATTTTTTCAACATAACAATTGTTATTTATGGAGTTAAATTATTCGGCAGTTAGAAACTAGTAATTTTTTAAAGTTTATTTGGAAGCTAGAATGTAATAATTGCGAAGAAGCCAGTGGAAAGCAATAATTGCGAATATCGCATACACCTTGTTATCATCTCAACCATCATCAGTCATTATCTCTCCACACTCTAATTTTCCACTATTTTCTATGTGTTTTCCTTGTCTCCAACGATCGATTTACCCTTCAATGATAGCTCTTGGTACTTCCTATGAATTAACGAGTTCGCCACTGTGGGACAATAGGTGTTCTAACAGTCTCTGTTATAATATAATTCCTATATTCCCATCATCAAACCCTTTTTATAACTCAAGAACGATACGTCACTGTCAGATTCGGTCCGGTTACGAGCCAATCGACAGCTGTCAAAAATTATATCATTGACTTGCGGCAAAAATATCCGACAGTCAATGGAAAAACTCGGATATTTATTGGTTTTGCGTATCTGTCATTTTTCGAGAGGAACAGTACAAGTATTCATAATTTTTTTATTGTCTGGAATGACGAGTGTCAGCCAAAGGTTGATATTGATTTAATTTTGGCAATATACACTATATATAGATCTAGCAGAAGATTTTAAATCCAATACGAATTAAAGTGTAATGGATGACGATTTAAATATATCTAGGAAAATATTATAATTCATGTCTACAATGTGCAGAAACTTTATTCCAAAAATATTTTATTTAAACTGAAAAAAAAAATATCTGAATACTCCACTGCCCAACATAAATACTCAACAAGGGCAATAAGCGAATAAATCCTGGTTACTCCCAGTTTGAATACATCTTTTGGATAGAGAAATAATAAATTCCATGCTATGAAATTGTTCAATGCTCTAACAAATCAAACCAAAAAATAAAGGAAATGAGTATATTTAAAACAAAAGTCAAAACATGACTGAGAGATCAAAGTAATAATCAACTTATAAACATTATGAAGACGATGTAAAGACAATTCAAAACTCAATACAAAAGTTTAAAAAAACTACAGGCCGCCTCAGAACAGGAAACCCTAGTGAGGAGGACTGTGAAAAAAGACAAAAAAATTATACTTATATTATACTTTATACCTACATAATGTACAAACTTTGCTATTGAAACTAATAAAATGAACAAAAATGTATCAATATATAAATGTGGATATATTTTTTTTTTCTTAATCACAAATTAACTTTTTGGCGTCAATTAAATGAAAACAAATCATTTTGTACAGACCACTAATTTAATCAAAATTATCAACATGTTTCGAAACCAACGGTCAGGATAAAATGAAAATTAGCAAAAATAACAAAAGACAAATAAGGTCAGTACCCACGCACAAAACATTACAGAAAGTGGTGATTACTTAATCAAAGATGTCATAGGAATAAATGTACGAAATATTGTTTTTTTATTCTTCTGGAATAGGTAATAATTGCATTTGCATATTAAAAACTTTTATAAATGAAGACAAAATAATCAAAGATTAACCAAGTTGTCAAAAAAACATAGTTATTAATATGAAAATAAATTCAAGAGATTGCCCTTTTAGAATAATAATTTGTTATTTTGTATATTTTTTTAGCTACTAACACTTTTCCTCATTTCTAAGTTACTTGATCCTTATAAAATACTTTCTTGATTCTTCAAACATTCCCAAAAATTTGTCTCAGTATTTATATAAACATTTAAAGTAGTCTTAAATAAAACTATTTTCAATTTGGAAATATTATTTTTAAACAAAAGGATTGCCAAGCAATGGGTTCTAGTCTAGTACACCTTCATTATCAGAAAGATATTTTTTTTAATAATTTGGAAGAATTAGATTTTTAGTAGTTGTCCATTATTATTAAATTGTGTTTATTTTTGGATAAGACACGTAGATGATATTTTTTGTGTATAATATAATGTGTATTAATATCTTCATCAATATGTTACGAAAATCATCTCATTATACATACCAACGTACAGTACTATAATCCAACCAAGACAGTATGTAAAATCGTTGTGTTTGTGACTTACTTACTGAGATTTCCAATGCTGGATCAAGTTTCAGCCCATCAATGTTCTGAAGTGCATTGCCTACCGATATCTTTATTTATGCTTCAATAAATTGCGCTCCATAATATCCTATCGGATGAGTTTCCCAGGAGAAGCGGTAATTTGAATTCTCACTTTATACGGAATGATAACATAGAAGAAAATGAAACCAGAGCTATCATTAAACCAACTGGCGTTCTTCGATCTATATCATATTATTATATTAAGAATAGTGTGCCAGAATAGGGTAGTACAGTGGTACACAATATTGCTTACCCCTGCAAAATAGAGACATGGCTGTACACGTGAACACTGATTTATTTTTTATTTATTTGCAAAAACAGTACAAAAGCTAATGCATTGCAAAAGCGGTAAACAAAATTACAAAAATATTTTTTGACAAAAGAAAAACATTTAAATTTGAACAAAAATGTTATTCGTAGTTACAGTTAAAACCTATATAATATTTCGCACTTAAAATTGTTTTAGGACATTTGGAAAATATCCACGTTCAATTAGCCTAGTGAGTATTCCCAGGGGCATCACCATTGGTAAGTTGGTTCTGCACCTGGGAAGAAGTAAAAGCCTGTGTTGGCGGCCTCGCTTGAAATTGTCTGGGACATAAAGTCCTATTTTAGCTAGAATGTCTGGTATTGATAATAAATCATTCAGAAGCTTATAAACCATTAGCAACCAAGGCTGCAGATACCCGGCATTCCCGAGAAAAATGCTGTTGAAAACATTCATGGGTAAAACCAAACTCTCTCATATCGTATGTCCCCTGGCCCCCATACCTACATACAGACGATACACTCTCGAGACAAACGAGATACACTCTCGAGAATGCTGCGCCCTAAGTTAAAGTATAGCAGCCTTATAACTGCAAGGTTTGTCATTTCCTTTGAATTGTGCATGACAAAACCCAACAATTGTGTGGCTGATTTGAAGATATTTTTAATATGAGCATGAAATGTTACCGGCGCGTTTAAAAAAAATTGACCAAGTGTGAAACATTTTTGGTTGTAAAAATGTTAATATTTATTGCACAAACAAGACGTCATGAACACACTCCGAGTACAGTACCACCTTGCTTATTCCATTTCATGTCGTGTAATTCATTTAGGTGTATGCTTTTATACGGCAGATAGAGTATTACACTCTCCGCTCTGTTCAGCTGAAATAAACAATCATTATTATTATTGCTTTCTCTTTCACGAGAATAATTTATTTCAATAATGGTGTGATTTTCCTTGCTTCGAACTCATTTCAAACATTTCTCTTTTATCTCCCATAAAAGGAAAATATCTCCCAAACTCGGAATAGCATTACATTAACGAAGAAAAAAGGCATTACGGCGGTTGTAACAAAATGTCAAGTCACTCGGGCCATTAATCTTGACGTGTATTATACTTTATTAAACATGGCTTCTCTATGATTTCTTTTAGAAAAAAACATCGTCCTTCATTTATGTTTTCGTTAGCCGCAAATAAATAAACCAAAATTTACCAAACAAATTCCCACAGAAAGGAACCCACGCAGTAATAAAATCCTTTTAATGTATTTTTATACGTACAAAAGCCACACTTAAGAAAAGGTGTTTACAGTGCTTTTTAAGCATTTCAAAGGGATATTTCGAAAAAATAAAAGCGTAAAATAAAGATTTTTATTTGGCAATTTCCTGATAACCATAATCTAGAAGGAGAGCTTATTTCTTAATATTTTCATTGAAATCGTGAATTTGTTTCTGCCCCCTTTGCCATGAATATGACAAAACATATAAAATATACCTATACGAAAACAACAACTGTATGTAGGTAACGATTTTAAATAATATTTTCTCTAATTAACTTATTTGAACAATGAATATGATATTTGTAAACATTAACATTATTCTTTAAATTGAGACCGATTTGAATGAAGTTTTTAATTAATCTTTTAACTTTAGGCGTTTAGAATTTCAACTAATTATTGTATATTGGTTAATCTCTTTTAATCTCGTTTTATGAAATGTTATAATTTTTTTTTAACGTCCGGGTTTAGTTTTCCCATAGGAAAAACTAAATCCTTTCACACACTTTTCCATAAAAATAATCATCTAGTAAATCCACACTATGCAAGTGTATTATAATTAATACAAATGTAAGTATAATAAATACAAAACAATACAAGAACAACATGTTAACCTAGCAGACTATTAAATGGGAAAATAATTCACTGACTCCAGATATTTTCATATCAGAGGGTTCGGCTCGGTGGAATTCCTAATTTGACCGATAAATCCTACTGATACCTCAATATAAACATTTAAAAAATCTTTGTAATCCTACATGTATTTAAAATGACTGATTTTTTCATTTTTATATACAAATTCTTTGACAAATCTCATATGCCTAAATTTTTTTAAATTTGAGATGTATGATACTAATAAAAATATTATAATAATATAATTTATTATTCGGTACTATTATTAAAAAATGTTAACTATTCACATTATTATTACTTTTTAATTTTTTTTAATGTGAATACCTTACAAGAGTCCCGACTGTTCCCGTCCGGATCCAGTGAGACTATGCCATCCCCAATTGGTGTATTAAATGTATGTAAATAAGTGGGGAGGGGAAGGAGATGGGGAAAGGGGAAGGTGGGGAAGTACCTAGCTGTTCAGATCCAGTCATTAAATACGGCTAAAGCCATTTCAGGCAACGTTTCAATCTTGAATGGTGGTCTTACACCAAGGAGATACTCAAAGTATCTTCCACTCTGGAACATGCCTCAAATATTCCGTATATTATTTTAAATGATTAATTTGTGAAAACACAAATCAATCAAATAAAATTTATCTGTGAACGCCGGGATCCGATCCCGCGACCTCCAGATCTTTAGTCGTTGCCGCTGGACCACGGTGGCCGTCAACGGTATATCCAATGTACTTCTAATGTATCAGCAATTTCCTCATTTAGGTACCTAAATTTGTGAAGCGGGTAGTGCTACCGCAGCCCTGGAAACCAATTTTTGCATAACCAACATTATCTACCATTGGTCACCCCAAGTGGTTCGCCACGTAGAATGAGGTCTGTCCGGGTCTCGGCGGTGGATACATCTGTCAACCAGCTACGTAGCAGGTTGGTTCAGGAAAGACTGGTTGAGTGAAGCTTTTTGACCTCACCAGTAGGACTCTCTCGGAACATTGCCTTGCAGCGCAGTGGAAAGGATGGATTCATTTTTATTTGATAAATATGTATTATTATTTGTTGTAAATGTTTGTTTAAATAAAAAAATTAAAAATTAAAAAATTCCTGAAGACACTGACCCCTAGACTCTGACCCACCACTCATACATTTTTACTTCCAGAAATTCATCTTCTTTCTTTTCTTAAAAGACCCTCCGTACAGCATCCCCAAATATGATATGATACGCTCTGAGCGGAATTATTTTCCTCGGGGCCTCTTGTGTCATCTAATGTTTAAAAAATACATTTGAAGATTAAACTAAATGCTTCCTTGTCTTTTTTTAAACTGTAATGCTTAAGATTTTTGTTATATCGACATTTTGGAATAACAAAATTCCATCTGTTGCTTTAACGTCATGCGATAATGAACTCTAAGGCAGCTTACCATAGATCCCATAACCGCGTGACGTTTCCGCAACAGATGGAACCTTGTTATTTCAAAGGGTCGATATTATGCAAGTGGCTTATTTCTATAATAGCATTATTGCAAAAACAAAAACTTACTACTTTATAGCAGAAATATGATTGCGCGATGCAGAAAACACTCTAATCGTGATCTCTTGAATTGTGAGAGCTTTTTCTCTCTGAATATAATTCTTAGAAAAATATATCTATATTTAGATCAAAAGGTCGTGAGCTACGAAGCCTTAGGATATCAATTTAAAATGTACGGCAAACCGGGTAGCAACTTTATTGACTTTATTTATGTGTGTTTAAGATCTAACGAATTTGACAGTAATTTTTAAAACCGATCAAAGGGTTATATACTTTACAAATTTTAGCGTGCCTCTTACATCGATAGTCCATAGTTAACAGTTTTCAATCTAACAACAAGTAGTTTGGAGAATCCATGGCAAAAGTTTGATCCTGGATGTTTCCTTCGTCAAGTCGGGCATGAAACAACCCCCGTAAGCCTGTATAAGCTAGCCAAATTATGGAGGAAATTAGTTATTAGGGGATGAGGATCAACTTTCTAAGTGATTTTGAACACTTTAGTGAGTATTAAGACTTCGTTGATAAAGTTTGGTGCTGCTGAGAACTCCATTTTTTTATGCATCAAGTGTCCTCGATTACTCTCTTCTCAGATGAGGGTTGAATTGCTCTTCAATGATAATTTTTTTTTAAATGTTGTGAATACAAATATTTTTTATGGTTCTGTCTGGCAATGTTTGAATTCCGAATAAAATACCAATGGTGAGCTCTGGCGTTATGAAATTACTTTCAATACCATTCACCAGACTGCGATGAAAGTTTGGTGAGTTGTTGTGCGTACGCCCTTGAATGTGCCTATAATGGTGAGCTCTAGCGTTATTAAATTTGCAACAAAAAAATCGTAATTCATATACAATTTTACAACGGTTTGCGCGGGAGTTTATTTTAAAAATGTGTGTATTTCGGGTGTTTTAGCGGCAGGAAGAAAAGAAGAGAGGGAAAGGGAAATCTGGGAGGGGTGAGAGGAATTCCACTACTTAACACTAGAAGTCGGGATTTATTTCAGTGTACAAATTCTGGGACTAACTACCATATGTATTCCTTTTCGCCCAGAATACTAATGGAGGGAAATAATTTTACTATACCAATTTAGGGACATCTTCAATTTGTCACTAAACAAATTACAATGAAGTTACTAAAGCAGTTCAATTATGTACAAAAAATACTGTATTTTGTAATACCCATATGTAAAAACCCCTAAAAAGGACGTTAATAAATAAATAAATATCACATCTAGCTAAAGTTCTGATTTAAATTCAGATTTAAATAAGTTTGTATAAAAAAATATAAAATTAATATCCTTGCAACATTACTTTTTTCTAAAAATGTAATACAATACTTGTATAATGTTATTGTCAGATCTCGGACCGGAAAAAACAAATATTTTTTTAAATATCTATTTTAATGTACCTATCTACATTTATATATATATAATAATTCAAAGTGTATAATACAATCTTCACTGTGAAAGCAGTTTAAAATAAATACTACCTACAGCTGGTAGGTATATGCAAGATACAAGTTTAAAAATAATAATTTCAACAACAGACACTAATGGTCAGTTGTTTAACAGAATTTTGAACTATTCAAAGTTAAATTTAAAGATCGGTTGAAGTTTTCAAATGTCGAAGTTAATTTTAAAGATCTGTGGAAGATATATTATATTCTGTTATTGTGTCAGTTCTGTGAAGCAACTGGTCCATAATGACATAATAAAAGAACTTAAATTTTATGACTTGTTCAAATTCTATGAAACTCCTCCTTAAAACCCAATCTACCTAAGGCATGTTTCATTATGTGTCTGTGCAACCAAAAAATGATCTGTTTTAAAATATTATCTCCGACCACATCGATAATGTTGCAGACAGTTTGTTGTACTGCCAGAATTGACTCTAGTCTGAACTTTATGGCAATTCAAACTAAATCTTCTTTGGACAAATTAAAATATTTTGTATCGGGCTCTACTTATATTTAATAATCTTCCAGAACTGTCAACAGTGATTCTACAAGTAAAAAAGATGGACAACTTTTTTCGAAATTCTAACTCTTAGGGGTACTTTTTTGGAAAAAAAAATAGTCCGGCGTGTGTGGCCAGCATCATTAGGTATTTTCCACTATTGCGATACTGGCCAATCAAAACCAAAGTCGACGTGGCCAGGCAGGCTCAAAACAAATTTATCGGGTAAGTTTGTACCTTACACTAAGGATTTTTAATAGGTAGGTACGTCTTTTTTAATGGAAAGATATGTTGGAATTTTGAAAAAAGATGTTAATCTTTTTTACTCCTAACATCATGTAGAATCACCTCCCGAAGTTGATGCACTTTACCCCCAGACACCTGTGTAATTAAATACCGCTACCAGAACACATCTTGGCATTTGGAATAAACAAGTACCTTTTTGATGAGTCTATTTAGCAGCCCAGAAACAAATAAAGTATGAGTCATGTAAAAAGTACTTTAAAGTTCAAAATCTTATACTTACGAATCCATTTGCGGTTATAGTTTTATGGTATATTATGGCAAATTAATTTCTTTAGAAGATGATTATAAAACACTTACATATTACTGCCGGAAAGTCGCATAATAAAATAAAACACGCCTTTTGGCAATGATTTTTTCTTGCATAAATCAAAACGGGCAACTAATAAGCAAGGTCAAGGAAATAAGCGAGAATTTAAACCTTAACGCCATCTACGGTTGGATATCGAATGTCAGATTATGTGGCGTATCGCCCCAAGCCAATGAAATGCTTTACCCTTCCAGTAGGCCTACGGGTGTTATGTTTATAACATTCGACAATTTGGTAACAACATTTGTTTTGGCGACCTAAAACGATCAAAAATCTAAAAGAAAACAAATTTTCCATTTTCTTGAAACTCTTTAAAAAAATTGAGGCCCCTCTCATTTGTTCTCTTCATCGGTCTTGTGGATTAGCAAGCCTAAAGGTGAGATACGGTCGTGCTTAGAAAAGCCAATATATAAAGTTAGATTAATGACAATGAATTCCAAAAATGGTTGTATGTCGTAGCCTTCGTCGATACATTTGTCCTGTGTACAATACATTGTACACAGGACAACCTACGTGCTAGCAGCAGTGGCGTAACAACCATTTGAGCAGCTGAACAACCCAATGTGCGTTCACAGTACAATACAAAAAAAATTTGTTACACATTTTGTTAGTAGATGTCGTACGTTATAATTTTAGTTTCATATCCATCTAAGGCGCTCACTTGTTAATATTTTGTGGTAGTCTGTGTAAACCAAAAAATATTAAATTTTAAATTCTTTTTACCATATGGATATAAATTTACGTCTACTTGTCTACGAACTATTTTATAACCATGGGTACAAATGATTCGTAAGGCACGCATTTAAAACGCGTTTTGGCGACTCTGATAATGTGATATCCTTTTTTTTATATTTTATTAAAACAGTAATTTTACTTTATAAGTATTTTAAAGAATGTAAAACATCTATATTTATATTAAGAATTTGTCGATTTTTTAATAATATTAATACTGCAGAATGAACACAGTAAATTCTTACTACTAGAATTGGCTCTGGTCGGAATTTTGTGGCAATTCTAACTAAATCTTTGGTCAAAGAAATTATTTTAATCAGGCTACACTTATAATGCCATCTTATTCCTTGTGCACTTTTAAAATAAGGATGCACATAGCACTCTTCTTAGGGTGAATTGCCTTATACACAAAAAAAAAATTATGATAATTTATTTGTGTTACCTGAGAATTGCCAATTGATTTTTTCATCTTCGTCCTTTCTAAATAAGTAGTTTATTAAATTGACTAAATCGTTTTTCCATCTTTGTCCTGCTGAATTAAATTATATATTACGTACATTTATTTATTCTTTTCATCTTAGTCCTTTTTTAAATTAATAGCTTTTTTTATTTCAAATCAAATATTTTTATTTGTGCTAGCCGCCTTCTGCTTTGTGAGTATTCATTATCTATAAGAAACGTTAATGTCACAATATTGTTCTTTGAATAGATGTATTATTTTGTGATATTTTTGATACTTTGAATAATTGTTAGACTCAATACAGGCTTGCCCTAGTGAGGTTAAAAATTGAATTTTTAACAGAAATACCTGCGGTGTAAAGAAACAATAAATACGTAAATAAAGTAACAGGTTATACGGTCGCATGAACCAGCAAAGTTTCCGCAGAAAAAAGAAAAAGAAAATAGAAAGTGGAATTGGAAGAAAAACAAATTTAAAAAAAAAAACTGAGGTAAATTGTGTAGGATAGATAATGTGAAATTAAACTATGTATCTATTTGAAAATAATACATTTTTACAACGTAGGATAATGTTCAAAGATAAACATGATTAAGAAAAGAAAAACAACATAATGAGGAGAAAATAGCACACAGCATAAAAACAACATACGAAACACTGATTTTTATTACTCAAGGTTTTTTTTGCGCGAAGAGACTCGTACGTACGTACAAAAATGTCAAGGTCTAACCGACGAAAACAGCTTTTATTATTATCGGTTTGAACCTTGAAATCATTTTCAAAATTTTGTTTTTTTTTTTTAATTTTATTTATTTTTCCTTTACATTGCTACGCCACTGATTGGCGCCCTTTGTTCTAAATTGTGAAACATTCTCCATGCGACGTGATTAGACAGTTGATTTCTTTAAGGCCTTATGTTGCGAAATTGCTGAAATGCGAGAAAGGACTAGAAACTAAATTAATTGAAAAATATTTTTTTTGTGTCAAATATTGTCAGACGAAATTTAAATTACCTTCCTGGGAAAATGAATATTACCAACCAATTTAAATTCTAATATATCTGCCTGCTTTCAAGACACTCGATAATGTTGAATAACATTTGGTTTTATTTTACTGCGAAAATCAAATGTTAACATTATATTTCAACCAACCACCGCATGACTGTTGCTTCAAAATGGATTTGTTTTTATTTATAACTAGCGAGTTCGCGGCATATGTTGCAATGCCACTTAAATAAAAAGATTTGTTCCTCCCTGCGTGTCCTTTCCCTTTTGTCCCCGTTCCCCTTTGGCTCCTCTTCCGCACCCGCGTTCCTCCTCCACCTTCCTCGCCTTTCTCTCCCCTGCCGCCTACACTCCCTAAACTTAACTACATGAAATACACTCATTTTCCAAACAACTATTTGCAAAAATTTAAGACAAATTTCATAACAATAGAGCTCACCAGCTATATAGAAACCTTCGCAAAAACAGCTTTTTGCAAAATGCATATAACAACTCACCAAAGTTTCATCGCAAACGGATGAATAGTAAAGAAAATAATTTCATAACGCTTGAGCTCATATGCACTATATATAGGAAACTTCACGAGCATGTAAACAACAAATCACCAAAATCATACTATCAGAGAGATAGTCCAACGATGGCCTTGAATGCCGATACAGCTATCACAATAATAAAATCTGAAATATTTGCAGACCTTTAATAACATTATTAAATTTGATTTTGATACGTATATACTTATATATTTTAAATTAAAAAATGGAGTAGTACGTAGTAAATACAATAACAACTCTTATATTTCCTTGTTATGTTATGTTTTAAGATAACAACAATAAAATTAAAATAAATTGATAAACTAGAATAATTTATCAAATAATATGAAACATCAATCGGTCCTAAGCCGAATCTAGGAAAATAAAAATGTAATTACTAAAATAATATGTAAACAATATAATAATAATAATAATATAATTTCTTTTCTGAATGTGAAATATACCGAAATTATTATGATATTGGTTTTTCGTATTTAAATTTAAATTTCGTATTTAAAATAAACTAAAAGAATAGAAAATTATATATTTTTTTAAATTAAGTATCATTTTGGCATGGAAATAATTTCTGGGGCCGAATGCTAATGTCAAATTTCTGAATCGCCCAGGGATGAAGATTGTTTTTCGATTTCTTGGCAACCAAAAAGCAGAATGAAAATTTTGACTTCTACATTAGATAGGCCGCCATTTCACCAATTTGGAGAACCTCATAATATAGTTGGATAATTTGTGAGATTTAGATTTACGATTCCATAGATATTACCGCTCTATAGAAAATATTTCCAGTGTTACCAGCGTATATCAACTTCGTATTGATTTTCTTATCTACATCGGTTCGGTTTGAAATCATCGGCAGTTACGCCTATCGATTCGATATTGTAAAGTTTTCGATTTCAATGTGCTAGGAGCCCAGGTATTATAAAAAGTTTAAAAAAAAATATATATATATATATTTACTGTACCTAAATAAAGTATAATTCTACGTATGATTAAAATAATGTAGAATGTATATTTATTGTAAAAAAACATACAAATATTAAATAAAAAATGTTTAGTTAAGTTGATTTTGTGAAATATTTTCATACGGATCTCGTCGGGAAAATGCGGTAAATAAATATTTTACAGCCATTTCGAGTTTTATCCTGAGAGGGTTTTTTTCAATATTATTTTTTAAGTTAATAAAAACTAGGTAGGTCCCTACTGGAGATAATAGAGCTTGTATTGAATTTACATTATTTATTTCACTAATAACATTCCAAGTACCATCTCGTGACACGAGGCTTCCACAGCTATTATTGATCTGTCGAAAACTAGACTACATATTATGCTAGGAAATAAATTCAGTTCCGTTGATAATTTCGTTTGTTCAATACCAAAATTTATTTCTGAAATTTCAAAGCTTCTGTTTCCCTTTAATGGTATAAATATTAATACAACATAATTTGTATATTATTGTTTCTTTTTCTATTATTATTGTATTATGATTGTTGTTGCAAAGGCGTAAATAAATAAAACGTGTTAGCAACTTAGAGTTGGCTGAATTTATTTGATGCTAACGACCGCTAGATTAGTTTTATTTAAAAAAAAAACACACACATTTTAAATAAAAACACAAGTTTGTTATTGAATCAATCCATCGGGCTATATTGTCTGCTTTTGGGAACAACTCATGTAGGTCTCTTAGAAATCGTTGTGTCTCCCTTACTGTCATAGTGAGAAAGATAATCTAGACTATCTAAACGGTGTTAGGAAGAGAAAACAACACATTTTATATTCAAACCTTAAAGTTTTCCACGAAAAAAATTCAGATGTACACTTCATAAAATCAAAGTTTCCGACCTAAAATTGAAAAAAAAAACTTAAAATTTTTTTATGTATTATTTTTATATAAAACAACAAGAAAGTAAGCGATATAGAAAAAACGTAATGTCAGTCTTTTTAAAAATATTTTGTGTGCATAAAAAAAATATATATATAAAAAATTTCGTGTTTATTTCTAATAATAAAATTTAACCGCTTGGGCACATAAGCTTGTTTTCAAGATAATTTAACGAAGGTACATATTTATTTTTATTTATTTTTTATTATTTATTAACCAAAAAATACATGTTATGTACATTCTTAATGGAAGGAATGACGTATGCGCCGCATCCGAGTTATTGTATATTTTATCATTTTTCAAAAACAGTTTTTAGTTTTCGGATACGTTCATAAAAAATCCATTTATTTGGAATTTATTGCAAAGCCGAAATATGTTTTATCTTCTGTTAAAATATGCTTGAGGTATAAGGAGTAAAACGATTGCATGTCAACATAAGAGAACACAAACAAAACTTAATACTAATCGCTTTATTTGGCGAAGCCATAAACCAGTTCCAAAAATCGACGCTCCTTGTCGACTCTTTCCAATAAAGCAAAATAAATATTTGTAAACTTTATGAACAAATTAATCTCGAAATACATTGGTTTTCCTGCTGCTTTGTGGCTCAAGATAAATAATATAAACAAAATACTTAAGGCTGTTCCAGCCACAAAGTTTGAGTTGAAAACTTTATGTATTTGATCATGGAAATGATTGGTAAAAGTACCTTATTTACGTAAATATTATGCGCCAAACTTCTTACTCGTTTTAATACGAAACGTCAGGAAAGCGATTTATTATTCAATATTATTGAAATAAGGCTTACGCCGTTCTTCCATGGAACTACGTTCAAGCGACGCGATCGCCGCTCGTCTGTATTTTCAAAACTATTATTAGTGTTTGAAATCGCCGCTAGGCGCTGCGCTAGCAAAATTGTATGACAGGTAGCAGTAGCGTCGCTTGTAAATAGCTACGTGAACGATGGGCGTTAAAGTGTTATTTAATTTTTTTAAATAACGAATAAATCAATTTGCCCTAAAGTTTAAGTTTAGACTCACGGAATTCAATACTTCGTTTGTGTGAAAGCACTATGAAACAATACATGAATTTATCACAAAACTTGACGTTTTTATTATACATTTAGAAGTCGTAATTAATACCATGAAAATAAAATACCTTAAAAATGTACACGAATTACACTAAAATACGTTAAGCTTGAATCATTTAATGTTTGTAGTAGTACAAATTTATTTTTATTTTAGTACATAAAACAGGCATGTTGCCCAAAAATTTACATACACGACTGATTTAATTTCAATGTGTAATATAAATCATAACAATAGCAATAAAAAATTATTTAAATATGCAAAAGTAACAAACGAGAATGAGTAAAAGGTGAACGATATATTATTGACACCTGTGCTGATGAGACACTGATTTAGTAGGTACAATATTGCCTTAAGGCCGCGCTAACCCGCTCAAAAAGAAGAAGATGGAGAGATACAACAATAAGAACGTGGGAGCAAGCGCGCTAACATTAAAAGCTACAAAATTCATGCGAAAATTGTGAAAATGTTTATTAAAAGACGACTTGTTTGAAAAATAGCAAAAATCTCTTGGGGGCTGTGTCAATTAGCATTTAAGGAAACGTTGTGATTTTTTTCATACATATAACTTGTGAAATAACAGAAACAAACGTGTTAATAATAATTTTCAGAGCATACTTTGCGATTTATTTCTATCGAGGGAATTTCAAATAATTTACATATAGATACTATCTGAATAATATATATTTTTTTAAGAGCTTAAAAACTTCAAACGTTTAAGGAAAACATGTAAGAAAACGGTAGAAATTGGGAGAGCGGCCCCTTAATAATCTTTCAAATGGGTAAAATTTATATATTTTATTAAATTTTTATGCGAAAATCGAAACTCTCAACTAATCAGTTTTGAGAAATACTGTGTAAAACGATAAATGACTTCATTAATTTTTCAATTTTTTTCTGTCCGAAATTTCCATGCTATAACGTGGGTTAAAGTTTTAATATTTATTTTGTTTTCTGTGGGTCAACGCTTGTAATTTCAGCTCGTAACATCATTATCTATGAAAAGCCTTGCGCCATACAGTACCTACAGACGTTCTCACTAAACAAAACGTATTCTAAAGAACCGCTGCGAGTATTGAACTATATTCGCCCGGCTGTGAATCGAGCATCCTTCTCGCCAGCGAGCCTATCGACCACACGTTGTGTTATTTGTGTCTTATACTTCAATAGTTCAAAAAGAAATAGATTTATGAAAAATATGTTAGTAAAGAATTTTACCTTGTTTTACATAAAAGCGACGTAATGATTTTTTTTGCACTTGGTAGTTTTTAAACAAATGATTCGTAAAGACATACGAATTTCGTTAGTAATTCAATGTCAAAACTGTAAGCTACATTTATTATATACTCGTATTACGTTCAAGCAAACCTACGGGTACTCTTTGTAATTAAAATACAATTAAATTAGGTGCGAGAGAGACAAAGGCAACAACAGGTAAACTAATAGGTTATGGCAAGAAGGGGAGGGGGTTCGGAGCTTTGCCAGAATTAAGTGTGGGGCTATACGCTAAGATAAATTAATTGTTAACGATGCAGTCTTAACTAGTCAGGGATTTCGGAATTCAGGGCTTTGAGATCATCAAGTCTTTATCCTTCGTTATTAATGTAAGTCTTTCAGTACAGCCCCGTCATTCAGAAACATGGCGGAGGAATTATGCCAAAATGTTTTTAGCTATTTCAGTTACTAGATCTGAAAAACTATTCATGGTGTCCCATCATTGGGTCTGAACCTTTTCTTGCTTTAAAATATATTTTTTAAATCGATTGTGAAATTTTTTAACGTATCAAGACATTTAAACGCTCCGGCTCTGCACTGACGTCATAAATACCACCGAAATGTTACTGGACATGGAGATTAATTGCAATGGGTTGACGTGCAATTCTGAATTCTTTCGTTCCATATATCAATCACATGACTCCTGGTTTTGTCTCACGCCTCTTTAGATAAAACTCCGCGGTCAAAAAACAGTTTGGACTTTATATTTCATAGATAACAATGATGATTCCCAATGGCTTTTTTAGCAGGCGGTAGTAAATGTTCTGGATCCCGTTCTTGAGGTCGCAAATAGTATTTATTAAAATCTTAATCCCTGCATTATCGACAGTTATGCTCATGCTCAATCTACGGGTAACCTCTCGAACTAATTATCTAGGATCACATAAATTAAAACTTTGAAATTGTTTTAAAATAATTTACTTGCTATTAACTTACGGATTAGTTTGTGTAAAAAAAATGTAGGGTGATTTTTTTTTATTTTTTTTTTTAACTATTGATTATGTCTCCAATCTTTGCAAACTCACTTTGTGGCATCATTTTATTTAAATATTATTTATTTATGTTATTATCCTGGAGAAGAAACCATCGGTTTTAAAACGTGTAGATATTATAACATTGGTTACAGTGTTTTACACAAAAGTATTTTGTTTCATTTAACTATTGATTATGTAAAATATCCTTGAAGAATTAATTAAGACACAGAAAAATAATAAAACATAACGGTCGCAACTGGGACTCGAACCCAGATATTTCGTCTTACCGGGACATGCGCTATACCAATTCAGCCATTGGTAATGAATTGAGTATCATATATATGAGTCCCATTTGTGACCATTATCATTTTCTTCTGTGACTTGTTCATTTTCATATTTTTATTTAGATTATTATTGTTATCTTTTTCTTCAATGATATATCACATTGATGGGAATAACTTTCAAAAGTTAAAAAAAGAGCTTTTCTTATATAAAATTGAATATTCATTTAGACTTTTAAAATCTAATATATATATATATATATATATATCCGAGACGCTATCTGGGTAACAAATACGTTCTTTGAACATTTGTTTCCAATGAAAAAGTTAGCTGCCGACAATATGGAAAAAAAACTTTAGTCGAAGATAACATTGTTAAATCTGAAACTTGAAGTATGACTTTGATAATTACGGCGGTTTTATAATAGATGGCAATGGCTGAATTGGTAGAGCGCACGTCCTGGTAAGACGAAAAATCTGTGTTCGAGTCACAGTTGCGATCGTTATATTTTAATATTTTTCTGTGTCTTGTTCATTTTCATATTTTAATTTAGATTATTATTGTTATCTTCTTCTTCAATGATATGTTAAATTGATGGGAAAAACCTTCAGAAGTTAAAAAGTTCCAGTTTTCTTATAAATTTTGATCGATCATGTTTTTATCACCTATTTGTATTTAATTATTAGGCAGTGACTGCTTTAGCATTGTCAACTAAAGCAAAAAAAAATATTTCCAATAATACCGGCCGATTCAGCAGCCAGTCCACTAACACAGCGCTACGTGGAAATTTGACACGTTAAATCTTTAAGACAAGTAATACCAATGACACAACTCGCTCAAACAGAATACAATACAACGTACCACTAGCGGTTACACAATACATCCTGGGAGAGTGGATTTCCACAATTGCACGGTAAACTTGATATGTCACTTGAACATACCAATGTTTACTACGAGCTACGAACCATAACACCATTTCGGGTTAGAACTATTCTCCGATTATAACGGACTGCATGCTTCTCCAGAATTTGTGAAGGTGTAAGGTTTCGGAATACTTACGGCTTTCAGGAGTTTCAGATGGATTAAGTTTCGAGGGGTTTTGTGGTTGTTAAGATTATCAGGCGAAAGATGTTCATTTGTTCATAGTTATCAAGAGCTTAAGTCGTCTTCATGTGGCCCAACCACATTTTGATAATGGCTTTGTACGCCGAAACAGCTGTCAAAATAAATGAAAATACTAATTTCCGCTTAATAATCTCTAGAACGTTTGCTTCGAATTTTTCAAAATTGGAAGTATTTGTTTCGAGAGTTGTTCCTACCTACAATATAATATTTTTTACTGACATATGTATATCAGTTTTTTTTAAAGTTTATTTAAATTTTTAAGTATTTTTTTGATAATTCAGACCTTGGAGGAAATCTCCATTGATGTATAATAATATTAAAATAAGACACGAAGCGAAAAAAAAATAGTTCCACGATTTTACTTCCAATTTGACCCCCACTCCCAATGCTCTATCGCCGAACGACCGGAAAATACCGAATACGGTCCCCGCGCACTGCGTGGAACACATTTCGACGACACATTAGAACGCAATAGTAATTCTACGACTCTGATGATCTGCGCTAGTAAATACTAAGAAGCTCGCAGAACAAATAACATAATTTTCGAATTTATTTTAAGTTATCGAGGACTTCATAGTTACAGGACGATTTTATACTGGTGTCATGGAATTGTCGAATTTAGTTTTCAAGGGTTTCAGAGTTACAGAACTGTTTTATACAGGTGTCATCGAATTGTCGATTTTTAGTTGTCAAGGGTTTCAGAGTTATAGGACGGTTTTATATTAGTGTCATGTTATTGTCGATTTTTAGAGGACGGTTTTATATTGGTGTCAAATAACATAATATTTGAATTTATTTTAAGTTATCAAAGATTTCAGAGTTACAGGACGGTTTTATACTGGTGTCATGGAATTGTCGATTTTTAGTTTTTAAGGGTTTCAGAGTTACAGGACGGTTTTATATTTGGGTCATTGAATTGATGATTTTAAGTTATCAGGGGTTTCAGAGTTACAGAATGGTTGTATATTGATGTCATGGAAATTACGATTTTTAGTTTTCAAGTATTTCAGTGATATGGGATGTTTTAAATTAGTGTCATGGAATTGTCGATTTTTGGTTTTCAAGGGTTTTAGAGTTAGAGGACGGTTTTATATTGGTGTCAAATAACATAATATTTTAATTCATTTTAAGTTATCAAAGATTTCAGAGTTACAAGACGGTTTTATACTGGTGTTATGGAATTGTCGATTTTTGTTTTCACAGTTACAGGACGGTTTTATATTGGTGTCAAATAACATAATATTTTAATTCATTTTAAGTTATCAAAGATTTCAGAGTTACAAGACGGTTTTATACTGGTGTTATGGAATTGTCGATTTTTGTTTTCACAGTTACAGGACGGTTTTATATTGGTGTCAAATAACATAATATTCGAATTTATTTTAGGTTCTCAAGCATTTCAGAGTTACAGGACGGTTTTATATTGGTGTCATGGAATTGACGATTTTTAGTTTTTAAGGGTTTCAGAGTTACAGGACGGTTTTATATTGGTGTCATGGAATTGACGATTTTTAGTTTTTAAGGGTTTCAGAGTTACATGACGGTTTATATTTGGGTCATTGAATTGATGATTTTTAGTTATCTAGGGTTTCGGAGTTACAGAATGGTTGTATATTGATGTCATGGAAATTACGATTTTTAGTTTTCAAGTAATTCAGAGATATGGGATGTTTTATATTGGTGTCATGGAAATGATGATTTTGAGCTATCAAGGGTATCGGGGTTACGGGATGGTTTTATATCAGTGTGATGGAATTGACGATTTTGGGAGGGGAATGGTTCTCAGGTCCTTTGTAATTAATTGATCACTTCTATGATTCACACATCAAAGTTTCAAACAAAAAAATCATACTTTTCCTCTCGTTCTTGAAGTGCATTGAAAGAATCGTCATTTTCTCCGAATAATATCATATTTTTTACATTAGCTCCCCACAGGAGGCCCTGAAGAAAATAATTTCCCTCAGGGCCTATGTCATCTTTGGGGTTGCCGTGTGGAGGGGTTTCTTGGGGAAGGGAAGGAGGGGAAGAAATGGGAAGGAAAAGGTATAAGGAAAGGGTGGGTAGGAATCTGGGGTTCTATGCGTTCAGGAGTGACGAACGAATGAATTTACAACAGAGTGAAAGTTACTCTTAGTATCGCCCTTGTGTAAGACCACCATTCAGATTTGAAACGTTGCTTGAAATGGCTTTTGCCGTGTTTAGTGACTAGATCTGAATAGCCAGGTACTTCCCCACCTTCCTCTTCCTCGTCTCCTTCCCTTCCCCACTTACCTTCAGCCTCATAACATACCCCAATTGGGGATGCCATAGTCTCACTGGCTCCAGACGGAAGCAGTTGTGACCCTTGTGAGGTATTCACTATAAATATATTTTTTTTAATACCTCCCATAGCAGTGCAAGGCAGTGAAGGCCAAATACTCGTATATATTACATTTAAAATATAAATAGCAATTACTTCCCAGCGCCAATTGCCTACCGTGTTTTATGTAAGTTAATTCAGTTTGCATCTAATAATAGAAATAAAGCATTCCCCATTGAAATATTTGATTTATAGAAGCACTAGATGAGATTATAACGTAACTAGTAAACTCTGATTTTTTACAGACGGATTATTATTCATGTACTGAAAATAAAACTGGATTATGAATGAGATCACAATATTACCTTTATAAAAACGTTTATGAAATCGCACCATGAGTACATTCGTGCTGTAAATGTTTTGGATGAAGGAACTTGTAAAATAATAACGCATCTTCAGGAAACTTAAAAGTACTCGTGTTTTTATTTTCTTTATTCCCAATTACATTGTGAATATCAGTTAGCTCAAACTACCCGTACCAGACCAAGGAGTTTATTTGTTTACTTGTCGAGAAGCTATTGTTGAGAGAGAAATAAAACCTAAAAAACAGGCTATTTATTAAATTACTCGTTGCTCTGAGGGGAATTTGCCCTTACTGACATCTATGGATAATTCTTCCAACTAATTCTTCTAGTTCTCACAAAAAAACGTACAAAATCTATTTGGAGAGGTGTGAGTCCTCGCAACTATTTAATCTGAACATAATTTATTTATATAAAATTATACACGTGCATAAAGTCCAAAAGTATATTTATGAGATATCAGCGAATTATATCAAAATAAACGCCGCATTGGAGCATTTAAACCAATGACAGATAGTAATTCTTTGATAATAAATAACAATCATAAAATTAATGGGTTGGATGCTTGTATAAAGTATCTCTTACTTAACTTTATCAACGAGTTTATATAGAGCAGAAGCCAAATTGTGTCGGACAAACCCGTACGTTCTTTAAGGAGGATATAAATTGATTTACCTGTGTAGTAACCGATCTTCTTTATTTATTCCGGTGCACTTCGAAACTTCAATAGAATTGTGACACTCTGCTCTGTGACTGAAACCAACGGCACTTAGAACTTCTGTACAGGCATGTAGTCACTGGTCACTGTAGCGACAAAGTGTGTTGTGGGCGTGGCTGGTATGTCCGGTATTCCCCTTGCGAATCTCAAGGAGGTTACTGTATTTTTACTTTTTACTTATGTCGACAGAATAACACTTTAGATGAAGATATACGACAAATTATTATTAAGATTTATCTTTACTACGAATCGGCTTACATTATTCCAGAGTGGACTTTAGCCGTGTTTGGTGACCACATCTGAATAGCCAAGCTCTTCCTCACCTTCCTCTTCCCCATCTCCTTACCCTCCTCACAACTTTCAGCCTCAAAATACCTCAATTGGGGATGCCTAGTCTCACTGGCTTCAAACAGGAGCAATTGGATGTATTTTCATAAAAAAGCACGTTTTATTTTTATTCAATCCAAAATCCAGCTTAATACTGTATAACATTTTTCTGTTTCGTTATCATTTAAAAAGCATTTTTAATAAGCATCAAAAATTCAATCCAATCATTGAAGGGATTAATCCTGATCGTTATGGTATTAACTGGAGCTTTTAATATTATTTAAATGAAAATATGTGCTGAATTTTGAATATTTTGCAACAGGAGTGCTTTTGTGTATTTAGTCAAATATCAGTTTTTTTATTTTTTTTTTATTGCTTTAACGTCGTAACTTAAATAACATTTGAAATGCTTTGTAATTGTGTTACTTCACTCATTTTAAAAATATTTTAGAAAGTTGACTGCTTTACTAATGATTTAATATACAATGGGATATATTATATCATAAGTAAAGCAGTTCCTTCAAAAGCATTTTTTTTTGTATACGAGTAGATGTTAATAGTTGTTATTTTATGTTTTTTTTAATTGACTTAGCGTATCGAAGTCATGTTTTAATCAGACTGTTTTGCATTTCGAAAGTCCGTAATTTTTTTTGTACGTTTCGTTTCAGTTTTCAAGATTGTGGCCGTTTTCATCTTTCAGTAAAGATTCTTTTTAAGGGTACTACTATCGTCGAGCTAATTTGGATTATCTGAATTTGTTTAACATTATGTTACCTTCCTGCCTTAAAAACGTTTGAAACGAGTGACATTTGTTTGAACAAATTGATAATTATTGTTAAAATAAAAACATTGGCCCTCCGCTCGTGGGGTAACTGAAACCAAACTAAAACTGTCGGGTTACTATGGTTTCCAACCAAACTTCTATCACGGCGTTACTAAATTTTACGATTTCAGTAATTATCTCAGCTTGTTTATCCATCCGCGAGGGACACTTTAGCTGTCATCTCATTCATCTATCATATTTAAAAAACAAAAAAAAACGAAAACTGACAACAAAACTAGCGGAACCTTGACAACCAGGCAACGGCCAGCCACGGCAACTAAGGCGATCCGCTCACTGAAGAGACTGAAACCTAACTAAAACTGGCAGGTTGCTATGGTTTCCAACCAAACTTTCTACTCAATTTTACGATTTCAATAATTATCTCAACTTGTTTAACCATAGACGAAAAACAATCAGCTGTCACGTCACGCAACTGGCATGTTGAGTCGCGAGTCACTGGCTGCGTTGCCATGGACAACGGGTTTTTGAGAAGTTGTGTAGTGTGCGGACCATCATATTTACATACAGAGGATAGCAAGTTTTTAAACTATTTTTTTTAAGTTGCCTCGTGAGCGGAGGCAGCTTACTGTTTACGTTGTCGTTGACAATGGATTTTTGAGAAGTTGTGTAGTGTGCTGACCATAACATTGACATACAGAGGATAGCTAAATGAGTTGCAAGCTGTTTTTTTCAGTTGTCCGTGAACGGAAGCACTAAGGCGCTCCGCTGACGAGGCAACTGACACCAAACTAAAACCGGCTGGTTTCTATGACTAGATTGGTCAAAAAGCTTGTTTAACCATAGACAAAAACAATCAGCTGACAGCTGGCAACTAGCAACGGCCGGCCACGGCAATCAGTAGTGCGCTTGCTTGACAACGGGTTTTTAAGTGATTGTGTAGTTGCGGGCCATCATATTGTCATACAAAGGCAGTTGCCAGTTGAGAGTTTTCAGTTGCCTCAGTGAGCGGATCGCCTTAATGTTTCATGAAATTATGGTTGACAATATAGTACTTGGATATTTAAGTACCTACTTACAAATGTTCTAATTTCAGATGAAATTTTGACTTTGAATTAATAAATGGGAGAAGATTTGAAACATTTTTGTAAGTGAGGTCTACTATTCACGGAAATACTATTGCAATCATTTTTGGTTTTATTTATATCATAACAGAGCTACGATAATATCTTGTACATTCATTTAACATACAATATGATGTTTCCTTTAATGTTGAAGTGCCTACATTTCAAAAGCTTGACGTAGCGGTGGCCTAGTTAGAACACGGAGGGTGGTTAAATGTAACTATGTACATCGGTGAGGTAAACTGGCAGCTAATGGGAGTTTAACTGTTGTGCCTCTCAAACACATGTGCTCGTGGTCCACGGGGGATTACCGCCACCGGAGTTTGCGTCTATGAAGTAAATATTTAAATGATTCCTCGTCCCATGAGAGAGCTGCGGAAAAAACTCATTCGACTTCTCTGATTAAGTCTCACTTGTTTTCAATATTAAAATTTCATTTTTATAGCTTTAGGAAATGGTTTAATAATTCTGAAAAGAGATTTTGATTAAAAAGCTCTGTTAGAATATGGTTGGGCATTTACACAGCTACACTTACATACATACATCTATACAAACCTATACACATACATGAACTGCTGTACTTGTAGCTAGTATTGTCACATTTCCTTCCTACCCTTCCCTATAAACCTGTCACTTTTTCCTGTTACCCACATCAGTCAATAATCGACCATCAACCTGTGAACATCCACATTATTTACCCGCATCCGCATTTTTCGCTATTGACTGCCGCAGAGAAGAAAGTACAAGTCCCGCAGTGAGTAATTCTCGCCTTTTCCTTGTGTGCTTACCTTCTACTTGTGCAGTGGTTCAAACACATAACATACACATTTCAAGGTCCTTCGTTTAAAAAACTACACAAAACACGCATCAGAATATTTTTAGAGGTATCGTATTGGAATATCTTGGCGTGTTCTATAATAATAATCATTTGATGGATAAGTTATTTATTTACAACTGTAACTTGTAGCGTAAAATTACTACGGAAAAATTTGTAGGTATAAAACAATGAATGCGAGATGGTTGACTGCCTGACTTGGCTTGCTGAAGCCCTTATATAGATAGCTGTTCTTGCCACCTCTGCGAACGGTCGGTACGCACGAGAACTTTCGCTAGAATATGGACACGGCCCTGTGTATGCTGTAGAAACCTTTAGACCTTTCTATCGAGTGGTTAATAATGCCCCCAAGTACTCGGTGCAAACGCCTGGTACAGATTGGTACTGGACTTGTACTTAGGCATCGTCCGGCTGTGTAACTACCTATAGGCTGTGTAACTTCCTGATATGCATTATGCAAGTAGGTAGCGAATGCCGTGCGAAGATAGTTCGCTACATATTAATAACTTATTTTTGGCTTTATTGTAAGTATTTTGGGAATGTTTTGAGGTGGAAATTAATGTTGGTTTCAAAATAATAAGGAGCGTATTCATTTATGAAGAAACTCTTCCGTGAGAGTGACTAAAAACTCAATTTTAGAATCAGTGTGGCTAGTTTTCTTTTCTGTGTGGCAAGCAAACAGTTACTAAATAAAGGGTTAAGCTTCTTAGAAATTGCAAAATTTGGGAAAATTTAACGTTTGTGTTTTTTTTAAACTTTGGTTACACAACGCAAGTGACGAATTCAAGATTTTGGTACGATCGATGAAATAAATTAATTTTATTTATTTATTAATTTTATTTATTTATTTATACTGGGTTTTTACGTGAGAACATCCAATTATAAAAACTCAGTTATTGTACAAATAGAGACATACAATTACAAAAAAACTACAATTACATACAATTAAATACAGATACATACAATTAGAAACACAGAAAAAACACAAATAAAAACAATAAAAATAAGTAATTAAAATAAAATAAAAAATACAAGCTCCTCAAGTAACACATATTACAATGAGAGGCAAGAGACATAGGAATCACGAGAGGCATGCAAAGAGAGACAATTGACACAATATAATTAGTTAAACATATTTACATACAGAACTTTTTTTTTGAATCCGTACACATTATCGACAAAAATATCTACTTCATGATAGAGGAGTAAACCTCAAGTCTTATTCGAGTGCATTATAAGAATGCACTCCCCTCCCACGACCCCTTCCCAAATCCCCAAAGTTTCATCACAATCGGATGAATGGTACAGGAAACATTTTCGTAACACCATTGGATATGGAAACCTTCGCTTGCATTCGTACAACAAATCACCAAAGTTTCAAAATAATCTGATGAATGATTCAGGAATGCATAAGGGACAAACAAAGAAATATTAATTTTTATATATATTAATATTGCGTGCTAAAAACTGACAGTTACATATCTGTATTAAGTATAGGGCAATCACTCAATAACCAGATAATAAGACTGAAATTCACAACTCATACCTGATCATACATAAATATAGCAGCTAATAAAAATATGCGTTAAGAAAATGAAGATAATGTTGGTAATTCTCAGTCGTTAATAGTTAAATATGACCGAATCGGATAGGGACACATTAGCCTAGTTGGTAGAGCTGTGCCCTGGCGAATATCCTAGGTTCGAGTCCCAGATGTGACCGTAGCTTTTTCTGATTTTTTTTGAATTTCGCAAATATTGTCATCATTAATTAAAGTTTTACAATAATGGGTAACTCATTATTTTTTTTTTTTAATATGTATTTATATCTTTTTTTTAACTTGACCTTGACTGTGTTCGAAATTTTCGATTGAATTTCGCAAATATTGTCATCATTAATTAAAGTTTTACAATAATGGGTAACTCATTATTTTTTTTTTTTAATATGTATTTATATCTTTTTTTTAACTTGACCTTGACTGTGTTCGGGTTCCTGTTCAAGATGTTGGCTGTGTTGGAAATTGGACTAATCGAAATTAGAGGTCGAAGAAAGTTTAAAAAAAGCAGTGAAATTGAGATAGTGATATTTCTTTGAAAAAATTGTATCATTTCTATTATTAAAAATTATAACTAAAATATTTATGATTTATAATTAAGAAGGTAGGTATTTAAGTACTTTCTTACAAATCTTATGAATTCAGAGATGATTTTGATTAATTTTTGGTTTTAATTTTTATTAAATTAGAAAAATTGGTAAAATACATTTTGGACTGTTTGGAGTCCAAAACCGCTTTGGTTTGGTTTTTAGATCCGATAGTACGGGTATATAATTTGTCTATCTATTATGTTGACCTACAAAAAAAATATTTGAGTGAATATAAAATTTATTTAATTTCAAACCAACGAATAATATTTTAAAAACTATTTAACAGTAAAAAAAATGGAATGAAGACTAAACGTGGTATTTTATTTGGAACCATTAGGATATATTTCTTTTATTTCAAATCTAATATATTATTTATTTACAGATAAATTTTGGAAAAAATCACACGAAAATTAAATTACGCTACTGATGAAAAATAAATGTGCCTGGTAACAAAAAAAAATTAAGTTTTAATTCATAAAAACTTTTTCATATAAACTCGTATCTTTCCAAAATAGCTCACATCTTTTCCTGGAAAACGTTTTAAACATATGAAGAATTCTCTTGAAACATATTTTCTCTCGGAGAGCACGAATGACCCGAGTGGAGTACCTCCAGAACGATTTCACGTACTTGGAGGATGTACGGTCGAGGGAGAATTGAAAATTCCCTTGCTAAATTTTCCTCACTTGAGGAAAAAAGGAGGAAACCCTTTTAAATGTAAGCGTCCCATATTCAAATGATCATGAACGTATGAAATCTGAAATTTTCAGGCGGGTTTGATTTGAATGAGATATTTAAATATCAAAAGTACAGTTTATGGATCCACGAATAAACTTTGCTAGGGATACTCACATAATAACGTGCCGGGAAGCATGTTATATACATTTACAAGAAAGCAGGTTGAAGTTTTCGAATTACGCGTGAATGGTGGTGTTTTTGTATCAAATATGAACGGTGTTACTCGTACGACCTCGTGCCTGGATTTCTTGCTTGCAATAACGATCATTTTAAATTAATGAAATCTCATGTTGTTCGAAAGCGACAAACTTAAAATGATTTTCTGCCCTGCAGAAGGCCTCTTTGTGTAAATTAAAATCTCTAGTGTGTTCTATTTCACACAGTATTAAACTACTAAGAGCTTTAATGTATTATTATAACTTTCTTAAATCTTTAATATGGGTTACACCTTTTGATTCAAGCGTAAATAAGACATTTAAGAAAGGGGACGGTTAGTTAGTTTTTTTATGTGCAACCGATGGATATAGAAAAGATTACAGATGAAAATTAAGTGGAAGGAAAAAGAAGTGCTGGCGCACCACAAAATTATAGGACGAACGGGTATTTTAAACACTTGAGTTTGGTCTTTTAAAGCAGTGTTTTTCAACCTTTTTCATGGCACGACCCCCTCATTATGTAAAATAATTTCGCGACCCCCCACTCTTCGCCTGTATTGCACATGCGATAGCTCTACCTACTACTCATAAGAGGTGACGTGGTTATCAAAAGGCAAAGTACTGACAAGAGTTTTTGAACTTTGGTGTATTTACAACAAGTGAAGTCAGATTATTCCAAATTCTTATAAGACCCGGAATTCCTTTTAAAACTGGCCTTTCTTTCCGACTTATTCGAGCATTTAAATATCTTGAATAAATGCCTTCAAGGACGGGATGAAAATCTCATTACCGTTAAAGACAAAATCA
Organism: Limnephilus auricula; assembly: GCA_951813805.1. Taxonomy (NCBI): domain Eukaryota; kingdom Metazoa; phylum Arthropoda; class Insecta; order Trichoptera; family Limnephilidae; genus Limnephilus; species Limnephilus auricula. The sequence continues at coordinate 40,062,497 of OX638388.1, forward strand.
ATGGCTTTACAAAAAAAAATAACATTGTGGTCATCATCTATAAATCAAAACCAATTCGATTCATTTTCGTCGACCCAGTCTTTCATTGGAGAAGTGGCGTCCGAGATAAACATCAAAGCATATACACCTGGTATGAAAATTGTCTTGCAGAATTTGAAAGAAGAAATGTGTGATTATTGCTCGGTGCAAGAACTATCACAGAACACTGGGCAAAGGTGGATCATAAACCGTTTTTGAATGCAACTATAGATGAGGAACTATAGATTTGGAAACCAACCCAAAAGAAAATCTGCTGGAATTATCTGCCGATGGCACGTTGCACTTGGAATTCAAGTGTGTTAAATTGGACAGCTTTTGGTTAAAAAGAAAATTAGAATACCCAGAATTGACCTCAGAAGCTTTGAAGTGTTTGATTCCATTTGCCACCTCTTACTTGTGTGAGTTGACGTTTTCGTCAATGGCCCAAATAAAAAACAAACAGAGGAATCGGTTAAAGTTAGAAAACGACTTAATTATAAATGTAACAAAAACACATCCGCGATGGAAGAAATTGGTTGACGAAAAACAAGCACAACCTTCACATTAATGAGAATGTGATTCACAGGAATTTTTGACCCATAGAAATTTTATAATGTAAATTTCGTGTTGACCTAAAAATGTAATTTTTAATCTTTTTTTGATATATTTTACTTTGGAGCCCCTGCGACCCCCCTATAGGGGCTTTGCGACCCCCTAGGGGGTCGCGACCCACACGTTGAAAAATACTGTTTTAAAGTAACTAAATGATGTTGTGTCCCATTTCATCCTCACTGCTTCAAGTTATGTTTCTTTTATTCGTGGCCGGTACTGGTAAAAATGTTCCCACTTAAAATTTACTACTAGTACTCATTTCTCATTTTATACTGATGTTTTATACCGATGTTTTATATAGATTTTATATCACATGTGATGAGCATTCTTCCGATAAAAAATATCAATTGAATTGCCCCAGGGTTTCGGATTTTGCATCTCGAATTTTTACATTGTGTATAGAACATACAGCAGGTAAGGTACAGCAGGTGATAAAGCAGGTTTTAACTTAAAATTAATTCTGTGTAGTAATCCACAAGCTTAAATAATAGTTGAACACGTAACAATAAATTTCTCAGAATTTTGCAACTCAAATATAAAACTTCATTACATGATAATGGCTTCCTTTAATAACTCAGGTACGGGCCATAATATGTCATTCCTATGTCTACCTACGTTAAATTATCGTGAAAACAAACTTATGTGTCCAAGCGGTTAATGAATCTGCAACTTGTTATTTAGTTTAGCGATGTTTTGAACACAAAATTGGCGGTCCGTCCTCTCTGCCTACCCCTGCGGGGAAACGAGGTGATAGTTAGTTAGTTAAACTGGTTTAAATTAAATCTATATGTGGAGAATTTAAACTGCACTCAGGGCATGAAATTGTTTTTTCTTTGATTCTGGCAGGCAGTAAATAGTCCGCAACTAGAATTTTACAACTACACTTCGAATGATTTCCTTGCAGATGAATTAAATTCTGAACACATAACTGGTTTTAAATAAAGAGTGAATCTGCGTGTGGTACCCCCCCCCCCCCCCCTCCCCCAGATACACTGTCAATTTTTTCATAGTATGACATCTTTAATAACAGAACAAAATGTGTTTTCAATAATTTTCGGAGGCTTATTTGCGAATTTTTCTAAGGAGTGAATTTCATATAATTACCATTTCGGCTCGATAATGTACAGATTTTCTTTTTTTAGGAACTAGGAAATGCGGGATGCCGCGGCTTATGTTTTACCGTCGGCTTCACCTGCGATTTGAAACGAATAATTCGGAACAAAAAAATGGCGTCTAACTATTTGATTCTTTAAAAAAAATAATAGTTAAATTAATTTTATAGTAGATAATTAATAATATAGAAGGAGGAGCTCAACACGGCATAATAACCCAAGACTAAATTACAATAAATGAACCTATTGTTTCCATATAGAAAAATCTGTACAATATTTAATTTGCAAACATTTTTGATCTACTTTAGACAGATCACACAGATTGACTTCCCGCTTCATTCTCAAAATATAATTGTCAAACTAATACTTTTATATAGCCACCTGACAGTTGATCCCTCGAAATTATAATTATTAAAAAAATTGTTCATTACTTTTCTGCACAACCCTTTGCGGACTCTTAAATATATTTTTGAAGTTGGTATCCGGTTGACCGGCAGTGACCGACATCGCGTTTGGGTCTCACTGAGGCGGCCCGTGTTCAATTTCTTGACTAGCCAAGTCTTCCATCAAAACACAAGCAACATTATCCGCTAACTGTGGTGGTAGTAAGATATTTTCAAATATTTTCGGGAAATTCGTAACCCGGAATGTTTGTCTTTCTTTTTATAATTAAAATAATGTTTAACTTTCTTAAAAAAAAAATACGAGTGTGCTTTAGACCACACGACTGAAGTAAATACTTCTTTAGTAATCTAATCTAATTTTCTTTCAGTCATCGAATAAAACCATTCCAATCATCAGTTTATAAGAATTTATATTGAAGATTCGTTTGGATTGTTACGAATAATCGTGACAAATCAGTCGTTTCAATGCACTGAGTTCGCACACTCTTAACGAAAATTTTATTATGCGAATTACGCTTAGAATGGGATTGTTGATTTAATTCTTACAAAGTTTAAGATAAATGCCAGCACCCATTCCAAACGTCATTACTATGGATTTGAGCACTGTTGTTACGATTAGATTGTGAGGAATGAACCTCAAAATTAATTTAAAATTATTATCGTTCGCCTCCGTAACGTTCGTAACGCCCGATATAACGCCTCTCGTAATAATTTAATTTCTCGCCGTAATTTCCGTAACGCATTCGCCAGTTTACCCCTCAAGTCAAGCGTGCGTAAAGAAGTATGTACTTCAAAAATACCGTTATTTCTCTAAATCAACTGCATATAAGTATGCCGGGGGGAGGCAAATGTAGGATATCAACTGTATGTAGCATTACCTGCTCTCCTTCCAAAAAAATTACACGTAATAATTGAGTTAACAGTTGTTTCGCCTCATCACGCATAAATACAGCACGTACCAGGCAAAATTCAATAACGACATTCAATTAATTTCAACACGAAGCAAAGGCGAATAGACAAGTAATTAAAATTTATAGGTCATATTAAGAGCAAAGTAATAAGCATTCAAGTTGGTAGGTTAGAAAATAGGATTTGTAATCCTGAAGAATAAAATTTAGATTTTTATATAAATAAACGCAAAACGAATCATGTGATCCTTTAAGGCTGTAAAGGAATCGCTACATATTCGCCCTGGGCTGAAGCTTGTAACTCACGTACATCCGGAGAGTCATGTAAACAGGATTTCCACCCTAATCCAGTCAAACGCTCTCGAGATGTCAAGTTCCTTGATGTAAGACGTTTCGAGCATTCCCGGCAATGCCCGAGGATATTTGTCATTGCTGGATTACAACTCAACGGGTGACTCAGGAAACTTTGGAATCCGAACATCATTCGTCTTTGCTTTGAGCCTTAGATAGGAATGAACCTTACTTAAGGATATTTTTGATAAGACCGGTGTACGAAAGCAGAAATGGTTACAAACTATCTTTATTTTATGTATTACAGAAAACGTAATATTTGATGAATAAAGACTCAAACAAATAATTGGGAGGCGGGTTTAGGTACCGCCGCCCCAGGAACTATTTATTGAATAACCAAAAACCCTGCCATAGGTCACTCCAAGTGTTTCGCTTCGTTTTGTGACTAAGGGGGGGGGTTGTCTAGGTCTTGGTGGCAAAGGCGTTTGCCCACATACTGCAAGGCAGGCCAGATTGGGAGAGACTGAGGCCTCTCCGGCCGGTCTCTCTCGACCCATCGCCTTGCTCCGCAGTGGAAGAGATGGATTTAACTAATAACTAAAATCCTAATAACTTTTTCCTTCCCAACTCTTCCTCTTCTTCGTTTCTCTAAAATGAAAATCACAATTTACGCAAGAAATTGTTGGATTTTTGGTGTGAAAAGGGACATCTTCAGCAATTAACTTATGTTTCTGACAACGTTAAACATAACAATTAGATCAGATAAAATCTATTGATTATCGTAAAATACTTAAAATTTGAAGTTAAAAAATCTCATATTCGCTGCGCACTTAGGCAGCTAACAGAAATGCAACGGGCATGTTTCGTATGAACTATTTCTTACAACAGAAAGTCCCATATTCGATGAAGTCATAACGAATGTATGGGATTTATTTCGGACTCGCTTCCGGGCAGTGTTAATAAGGCGGGTGAATTTTTTAATAACACGCAATTTGAATAGACCAAACTAGCCCAGTCTCTCCTGTTTAAAGAGTGGTAATATAATAATACAAGCTTGTCTTATTTTCTTTTATTTATGGGACCATTTTTTTCTGCACAAACGCGCTTTAGGAAAAACCACCATTCTATTTACTCCACGTCCTGTATAAGGACCAAAGGTATCCTACCTCGGTCTCACAGTATGCCACCCTTCTTAAGAATCTTATTACGGAAACTCTAGAATACGCTCTCTGGTTAATTATCTAGAGTTGATGTTCATAAGAATGGGTAATATGATACACTGACTTAAGAGGGTATTACCAGAGAATACCGGAAATTAGTCCTTTTCAAATCAAATTCTGGACGTATTGACTCTTTTTTACAAAAAAACATAACTGATTTTGAAAGATTGTTATTTTATCTGGTACATGCAGTTTAAAATTTTTTTATAAACTAAGGATATTTTTAAGATACTAAGGTTATACCGTTAGTCATTGGCAGATTTGTTCAATATTCAAACGATAGATTCTATTAAACAACACAAATTTCAAATCATATACAATAAAATAAATCAATACATAATCTAGTCAACACAAAATACCTCATTATTTAAGGTCTTACAATCTAAAATATTTAAAAAAAATTTTACACACTTATTTTGTTTAGACGTTATTGAAAAATCATTAATACTTATGATCAAAAAATACTTACAAGAAGTACACGATATTTAATAATTTATCATCGTGCGTTTTGAGCATTTTTATCGCTTACTTGAATATAGGTATATATTAAAGCAAGTTTTGAATGAAATAAATGGACATTAAATTTTCAATTTTAAGAATTTGATACCGGTAATATTTGAATTTTCTCATTGGAACCTCCCTGTACATTTGCAAGCATTTTTAAACTTTTATTCTCAGCCGCTGGTCAATCACTCTTAATCACTGCTAACTATTTCATTGTTTCCATACTTGTCCTGCCTTCCTTCTGTATATACAAAAGACATTTCAATCTACAGACGATTGTTCCCTTCTGCCGGCCGTCTCCAGAGAATTCTCTACCGAATAAGGTTGTTTTGTTATTTTCTTTCTTTTAAACATAATGTTTTTTTACAAAATACTCTAAAGGGTAAGGCTTTAATGGAGTAGGGAAGAGAAAAGGGATCGAGGTTTGTGTATAATCGACATTTATTTTGTTGAATAAATTTATCACCAATTTCGGAGGTGGGCATCATTTATTTGGAACCATTTATTGGATAACCAACACCTCTGCCATTGGTCATCCCAAGTGGTTCGCTACATTTGGTGACTTAGCATGGGTGACTTCGCAGAGGGAGACTTCTTGACCTCTTTAGGTAGGTCGCCTGGCATCGCAATGGGAGGGATGAATTCATACGTCTGTCACTCCATGAGACACTGACCCCCAGTTGCCTACCCATCCCTCATACCATTTTCCTTCCCAGAACTTAATGCCCTTCCTTTCCTAAAAAAAACTATAAACAGCATCCTAAGATGACATACGCCCTGTGGGGAATAATTTTTCGCAGGGCCTCCTGCATGTAGCTAACGTAGAAACTCACCTTCATTTCAAAAATTCAAATAATATTGTTGTTATAAAATGTTCTTTCATTTCATGTTGTTTTCTGAATGAAATTTCAGTAGGAGGGCTTTTCTAACGATTTCTATATCAATTACCACACACATTGTTAACCCCCCGCTTTGAACCTGTAGCCAAATCCATCCCTAATGTCACCAGTTAGGGTAGTAATTAAATTATGAAAATGAAAGCAAACACCTACTCATATTCAGTAATTAAGTTCTGGATTATTCTCTCACCAAAATTCTGAGATGCCTTTTAATAAATTGTATCAAAATAAGACCGTCCCATTAAAATATATTAAGATCCTTCGAAGGACAATGAACCGTTACGCAATTCTTAATAATAATTTTAATCGAATTTTCGGATTTATATAAATAAATTTCCATAAAATTGATTAATTTCCGCTGTTAAAAACAAGGATATCGTCAACATCGAGGTTTTCCATTTTTTTCTTCCTTGTTTTTGCTCCAAAAACTGGACGTATTTTCAAGATTTTTTTACCAATTGTAATAATAAAATATTCTATGTGTAGGTTTTTCTTTTTTAAAATACATTTTGTAGCTTGTATACCGAACGTCTGTTGATGGCGTTCATACCAGGCAATTTTAGCGACTTTTGGAGGATTATAATTCCTCTAAGTTGTAACTTATCAAAAAAGCAAAACACACCGACATCTATATTGTATTAAAAATATTGGCACTAGTGTCAAAATCCAGACAGGAAATTGGGGACTACGTTTGTATGGACAAACCGCCGCCCCCTAGTTCCTCTTAACAGGATGTTCCTATTGCACTTCCCCATCTTCCTCTTACCCATCTCCTTCCCTTCCTCGCTTACCTTCAGCCTCACAACATACCCCAACATTGTATTTCCACGATTTTTTTTGTTTGCTTAAAAAATTAAGCTTAAAATTACGATTATTATGGCATTTTTATTTTATTTTTATGTTAACGAATACATTTTCTACAGCGAGTCTAAGTTGCCCATTTTTGTAATCCCGCTAAAATGGCATTTTCGACGTGTGACGTCATAAGAGTAACTCGTTCTTGAAAAATTTCAGACAGTTCTACTTTGTTTGTTTAATGATGTGTAATCCCTTATATGTGAAAATACCCTTTTGGGGATGCCATAGTCTCACTGGCTCCGGACGGGAGCAGTTGGGACTCTTGTGAGGTGCTCTCTATAAAAAAAAATCACGTTTGGTTTGTTTATACTGGCTTGTCGCGCGTATATTCCAACTTTTTAAAAGTATATTAATATTATTATTTTACTTCTGAAGTGCAAATACCTTTCTATTATGCAAATAATTGAATTAAACAAAAAATTAAGTTGTTTACAAGTTTTATTAGTTAGTGTTAGTAAATTATATACATATGGCGTCGAAATACTTAGATATTTTTTTTACAATTCTTTACAATTAAAACACATTAATTAGCATTAATTAGCATTAATTATTAACCCCACTAGGGTTCGCCTGTATCGAAGTAACACACATAACAGCAATTTAAAAATAGCAATGATATTATGAAATTTGTGGAAAAAAGGAATTTACAACATAATAATATTTGTTATTATTTACTGTGGTATTAGTTAATACCATTTTTAACAATAGAAAAAATCAAAAGAAAAAAATCAACAATAGAAAAAACAAATAATATATACCTTTATATAATTGTATCAGCTATTGGAGTACGAGCGGAACAAGGTAATCACGTCATGAAAGAGCTATATTTTTCGCTTGCCACATAATAAAAGAGGTGGAAAGTGAGGCTTCACAATAAAAATAAAATAATATAAATAAGTAATTAAATCACTGCACATAAAATAACTTCGACGGTATTTCCAATAATTATTTATAACAGTCAAAAATCTCCAAACATATGTGGAATGGATTTATTTTAAAAATATTAGTTTATAAATACTTTTGTTGAAACAGGAGAAAGCCCGAGAAAAAGGTATGAAAACTGTGCAGTTATCCCCCCTGGCTTCATGAGGTATTCCCGTGCTTTGTCCTAGAGTGGCCGAGGCATTGTTAGATATGCTAAAATCATGCCTTGGATGGTCTCGCAGAATGCAGGTACATAATTGGTCACAATGCAAGGAGAGGACAATGGACGTGACAGTCAGAGAAACCCATTACTTTTCAGGGAAAGAGCAAAGAGAACAACTGGCTCTCAGATGGATGGACCAGGTGAAATAAGTCACCAAGAATGACCCAGCATGTGGGCGGTCAGTGTAATACTGAAGAAATGGCAATAACTCCGACCACGATAACATCATATTAAGTGGAGTAAATAAAGATGACAACGAATGATGAAGAGCTGAATATTTGAAAAATAATTAATAATTAAATAATTATTAATTATTTAAAAATATATAAAGCTTTTTTTACGTCTCTCGCCAAGTGGATTTGTGTGTAAGACCAAAGAGAATTTAAAAAAAGGTGAAGGTTCTTTTTTTAAAAAAGAATGTTGATGCGAATGTAAATAGATAGCTCTTACACAAGTGCTTCTGCGGCTACCTATAAATAAAATATTATAAATATTATCAAAATATTAAAGCACACCAAGGAAGGGTTGTTTTACAGAATTTGAACAATTCACCGAAGCTAATTTTATAAATATTATCAAAATATTAAAGCACACCAAGAAAGGGTTGTTTTACAGAATTTGAACAATTCACCGAAGCTAAAATTCAAGTTCTGTGAATGTTTTATTTAACTTGTGTTATTATTTTGTCGTGGGCCGGTTGTTTCACAGTATTTGGATAATAACAGAACTTGAAAATTAGTTTCGAAATTTGATGAAATATTAAAATTCTGTGAAACAACCATTCTAAGATAAACACCAACATTCTATTATTACCAAATGAATAACCCTTTTTAAAAATATGTATTTTACCCTCCAGCCTTTTACATTAAAATTTGCATATTTAATTACGAAAGAGGATTCACATAAAGAATTTATTCATGAATATTGTACCTCGTCGAAAGCACGCCGAAGCTTGAAAGTGGATTTCATGTCAGGTATCGCCTCGTGAACCCTTCAGTCCTCTTCCTACCACCTTCACTACCCACCACTTGTTCCTTTTCAACAGTTTTAACCCTTTCTCATCCGAATTAATTTCTATGGAATTAAAATAATTTGATGTTTGATTATGATTATCAGCCTGGTATTATCCTTGGGCTCTTGTTAGGAAGTGAAGCGGCGTATTTTATGAAAGGATGGCAAAATTACTCTGGTTAACAGAAATTATAATGATCTACAAAAGAACTTTATTTGTAGACTCAACGCGTGAAGAAAAAATTCCGACCGACCTTTTATGAGATTGTTTTGAGTTGAAAAATTGCTGGGTGGAAAGGATGTGGATAGGACAATTGTTGAGCATTTTCAGTATTCATAATGGTTAATATTAAACATAAAAACCATTTGTAATTATTTTGTTAATAGGGATCGGGACGTTGCGGTTTCCATGTGTTATAATTGAAAGAGATAAGGGAACAACATTATTATTATGTGTGGAAAAAAATGATTAATTAGTGTATTTGTATTGTTCACCCTTACTGAGTGTGGTGATTGTTGCATGTTCGATGCTATGTGAGAGATCGTATGCATGAAAGAGACAGCCTGTATGGCTATACATATAAGGGATGTACTTCATCCATTGTCTCTCTTCAATTGAAATCTCCACTTGATACACATTTCCAGACGATCATTATTTTTTTTATTTTTCGTCAACATTAAAAAAATCATACCTTCGAATTTTAACATGGAGACAAAAAAACTTTTTAAAGTACTTTGCAGCCTATTAAAGCTTTGTATTTTACCGTTTATTTCATATTTGTAAGATTTATAAAAAAAACCATAAAGTTTATAACCCCGCGGACCTGCGTGTTTGATACTTTGAAACTGCCGTCGGAGGTACTTATTCGAGTCAACATGGAATATATTTGATGTCTGTATGTTGTCTGTGGTATACTTGATTATAAAAGGTACATATCTTTGGAAAAATGGCTTAATTTTAAACGTAAACAGCTGATTAGAAATTCTGGGCGAAAAAAAATATTTTAACATCGTTCTAAAATATTGGATTTGCAACATGTACATATAGTTATAATAGATAAAGCATTCCAATAGCTTCGTTTTAAGACCAAAATAACAAACGTGGGAGCTACAAAAATTTTATTTAAACTTTTTTGCTGAATCAAAAGGTAATTGGCTTTTTTATCCGAAAAGCAATCGTAGACATTTAAAATCGCGCTGGTAAGCAAAATTAGAGTTTTGCTGCGAAGAGAACATCGCAAAGAAGCTTCGTTTTCGATAAATTCCCAGTTAACGTTTTGTCATTTTTGTTTATGTGTTTTGCGTTCAGAATATGTATTATTCAACTGTTCAATTTTGCTCTACAGGACATTTAAACTAGGGAGGAGGATGCCATCACGAAAAAGGTTATTAATATGCCTAAATGATAGAGCAGTACACTGAGAAAAATGTTATTCTAAAATACGATCATTTTATTCGTAAAAACAGGACTGAAGTTCTTACGAACAAATTAACAGTATTTCAATGTTTATAGGCGGGAAAATGTAAGATTAAACATTGAAACCCTGTTAATTTGTTCGTAAGAACTTCAGTCCCGTTTTTAACGGTTTTTACGAATAAAATGATCGTATTTTAGAATAACATTTTTCTCCGTGTATTAAGATACTTTAATTTAGGTGACTGGACAGTGTAAATGTCAATATCGTTTCTGTAATGTACTGTTGTTGTCTCTGAAGAACAATATAACTCGGATGATCGGGAGTTTCAATGATACTTTACGTACGTCACGTTACGAGTCATGTTCATTATTGCCTTAATTACCATGAATATTTAACTGGACTTAACGATCACTCTACAGGATGATCTGTGGTAATCTGTGATAGGAGAAATGGTCACTGAGAGTGCTCACCTGCCGATCGGTTATCATCGGCTAACTTCGTAACCGTTCGGGTAATAGACACAAAGTCTCTCTCTCATAATATAGTACAATTTTATTGATCTCCTTTGAGACGGATTAAAACTACGTACCTTTACTGACGATATCTATAGAATATAAGAGACATTGAAACTACATTCATTTGAAGTAGTTCTCTAAGTGTTGAAGTGTGGAGAAGAATAACGATGATATGTTTTGTTTCACATAAATAACGGATTAAAAACAAAGGATTAAAAATATTGAGGTCAATATAACAAATTTAAATAATTATTGCGTGTGGGTGGTACTTGGGTACAATGTAAAGTGACATTTGCGTTGGAATTTAAAATGGAGGATTTGGGATTCAAGCCTCTTTAGGGATGTTTTACGTAAATACCGTCTATTATTAAAAACCAAAATACCCGGTCACCCTTTCTGGAGATGTCTAAAATGACAAAGGAAAGATAAAAGTAATTGGATTTGGGTTGGTTGAAGTGGGAAGTATTCATTGGTGAATTGGTAAATGAAATTGGTTTAAAATGGTCTCCTTTTAGCACCCTTAAATTTAGTTAAGTAATTCAGAGGATTTTTCAAAATAAGTTATGCAACAAAAGCTCATTCAGAGACATTATCACTAATCAAAGAATTCCTTATTGTATGAAAATGATCCTGTCACAAAATATTTTTAATAACTCGTTGGAATTGCTTGTAATGTTTTAGGATTCACTCGAAGATTAGAAAGGAGACCTTTTTAATAATACACTTTGTTTTTTATCGAACAAGTATTAAATTTTATTGACACCGAAATAATACAATCCAAGGAATTTAATTTCTCCCCAACGGAACTGATATGTGTTTCTTTCTATGTGATTTGACGCAGAAGAGACCAATAATTAGCTTTACAAACAATATATTAATTTCAGTTCTGTTGGGAGGGATGAAAGTAGCCTGCCATCTATCTTAATAATCTCAAACTATTTATTCAAAATCTTATGTTAGGTTCTGACCTAGATTCGAACCTTAATTTTGTACATTGCTATTTAGCAAGATATAACATCTACATGTGCAAATAACAGTGTATGTGGCGGAGCAAATCTATTGTTCTAATCCGAGATTAATTCAATTTTGCACACTTCAACATAAAAATGAATTCGTCAAACTACCTTCCATGAAACTTTTCCTTATCCCTTAAAGCGGATTTTTTAGAATTTGAAAGGCGGGTAAGGGTACCGCCGCCCGTTAAATAATTAACACCCCTGCCGTAGGTCACTCCAAGTAGTTTTATACGTTTGGTGATGTAGCAGGGGTGCCCGGGTTGACGGGGTGAGATGTGGTGTGGCTGGCCGGATAGAGGAAGTCCTTTTGACCTCTCCAGCCGGACTCGCGATCCATCGCATTACACGCAGTTGAAGGGATGGATTCATACGTCCGTAACTCCTGGACAAAAAAGATCCTTCGCACAACAACTCCTATAATGACATAGGCTGTGACTGAAATCACTTTCCTCGGGGTCCTCTAAAAAAAGAATTGTGATACTTCATGACAAAAATTTGCACACTCAACGTTCAAAATAGGAAAAAAATTACTGTCTTCATCTGATTTTGAAAAACTCTATAAAAAGTCCGGGAAACGGCTGGGACGAAGTATGTACATTTAGATCCAATATATCTAGCATTCGAGAACTCCCCAATAGAACAATTAAAACACCTTCAAGCGAGGTGTTAGAGTTAAGAATGTCTCCTAATTATTTTTTTTTGTATGTCATTTTAAACATGGGTTTTAACATTTTTTCATTTTTCCAACTCAATGAGAATGCCATGCGATGAGATATCGGCATTTTCATTTTGGGATAGTGTGGGGTGTGGTGATGGGGAAGACGAAAGTTGAAACTATTTTTAATTAGCAAAATTTTCGAATATTGAAAGATGAATATTTCGAGTGTTGGCATGTTGCGAACATAATGTTTCATTACAAAATTGCCTTTCACCTACGCAGGTGAAAGGCAATTTCGTTTTTGAGCTCCTTGAGAACCTGTCAATAGTGATGGGAAAAGTAAACCCGATATTGAAAAGTCATTTCCATTACCATCATTATATTTCACGTCAAAATTTTGTCTCTAAAAATCACAATAGTTCATTAAACCAGTCTTTAAAATAAAGACGTATAAAATAAAACATTCTTACGGTCTATAATGTTATTCGAATTTTTATAACATACGAGTATATCAATTTTTTAATTAAATAATTAAAACTAATAATATTAACTTGCATAACTATATAGTAGGTAATACAAGTACCTCCATGAAAATAACAATTCACGTTTAAAGAGGAATAAAACTCTCATATTTATGATTGACATTTCATAGACCACTTTTAAAATTGACACTAACGTTTTTGTATTACATAAACGTTGCAATATATATATTATATATAGCTGTCTGATATAATTTATATGAACTTGAAAGAAAATAAACCTTTAATAATTAAACAAAAACAAAAAAATATGAATTTAATTCTCCAAACTTTGCATATTCACTTTGTGGCGTCATTATTTATAAAATGAAACGAATACCAAATAATTTTATATATGGAAGACTTCTAGAAATTTTAATACTGTTTTTAATATAAATAATTATTCAAATCATTCTATATAGAGTTAAAAAAATTTCACACAAACACAGCAGATTATTTACAATTAGTCAACTTAGAAATTTTAGAAATTAGAAAAAGTGTTAATAGTAAATTAAACATCATTTATAACCAAATATGTTTTTAAAATAGCCATCTCTTAAATTTATTTTCATATTAATACTTATAATTATATGATTTATTTTTATTTATAAACAACCTGATTATTTTTATTTTATTTATTAAAAAAACAAATTAATATACCTATAATGTAATATTTACATATTCTAAAATAATTTTTAAATTTCATTTTATATAATTGTTTTTTTATGATATTATTTTTAATTAATTAATCACCACTCTCTATAATAATTTTGTGTATACTATAATGTTTTTGTTTGTTGTTTTTTTGTTTTGTTATTTTTATTCATATTATAATTCTGATGACGAAACCGTCGCGTTGGTTTCTAAACATGAAGATGTTTATTAATAATATTATTAATATATTTATTAATAATAATGCATGAATTAGCTAGCACATTAAACATTTTGGCGCATCTAACGCTTTTGGAATAACAAATTATTATTTGCACGCAAATGAGATTAGTTTCACCTAAAAAATACTATTAAATATTTTTCTGTGAGAACCACACTGCATTCCATTAAAAAAAAAATCTTTTATGAAAATTTCAGCGGTACAAAACTAAGAGTTAGAATGCAAGTATGTTGGAATGGAAAACATTCTGCTAATATGCGCAGATGAAAATTTAGTGGTGCTTTCATCTATTTCACTAATATGAATACCCGCCAGCAATAACGGGGAAAATAACATGCTTGAAATTCAAAAAATTTACATTTCAGAATTAGCTGCCAAACAACGCTTTTGGGATATTTCACACACGGCAGAGCCAACGAGCCAAATAGCCTCGCAACGAATCACAACTCATCGTGTGTGGAGAAACTCAGATGGCTTGGCCTGGGTCGACTGGCTCGGCTTGACATTCGGCAAGTTCAAAATCCATCGAGCTGAGCCAAAAAGCCGTGGCTCGGCTCGGCCGTATGTAGCAAATCGCCGAGCAAATGGCTCGCTGGCTCTCTCTTGTGTGTGCGATTTTCGAGCAAAAATAGGTATGAATTCGAACACCGAGTCAGACAGTATGCCACATTAGGAGAGATTCCTCCGTGCTATGGCGTCTTCAGGCGGACTTTATGTTGGATGTTATAGAAAAAAATATACCCATTTTATATACCTATATTAGTATCTACTTCATTTTACATTAACCTTTGTTAATTTGCAAAAATAAAACTATTTTATTTACGTATACTCAAGTGACTATAACATCCCCAATTAGGGCATGTTGTGAGGCTTAAAGTTGTAGGGTAGGGAAGGAGATGGGGAAGAGAAAGGTGGAAAAGTACTTGCGTATTCATCTGGTCACCAAACCCAGCTAAAGCCATTTTAAGCAACGTTTCAATTCTGAAAGGTGCATGGCCGTCCAAGCAGCTGCACAAAATAACAAAATTGATAAATCAATCGACTTAAGTTCAAAAAATATATTTCACACGTCAGGTTCTAACCCTCGTCCTTGGGATTGGGAGTCGAGAGCCTTACCCCTCGACAATGCCGGCCTGAATAATAAATAATAATATCGTCTATGAACTGGCAATGAATTAGTACGTGATATTCACGCCTGCGTAATTTCATCAATGCTTTTTCATCCAACTAACATTTCCACTGCTACACGTGTCTGAACCATCTAACAGTTCCTCTTCTACGATTATTCACTACGCCAACATTGTGGTAATGCATTTTTGGGGATATCCCCATTCGTATTTTAGGCATCCATTGTTTTCTCAGATAAATGCCTCGGGGGTCTCATTAAGCCGGCTTTCATTCTACGTTCAATCTCTCTTGTCTAATCCCACGCCTCGCTGCCAAACCATTCCCACAAGGATTCCGTCCATCTTCTTACTAACATTATTATTTATAGTATTGACTCCATTCACTTTCCTTTCACCACTGGAGCGACACAGAGAATTATAAAAAATCACCTTAAGTGCTCGCCACTTTTAAAAATTAATTTTGTAAATTTCCCTCCCACATACAAAAAATCATTACTCCACATTTCTGTATGTAAATATTTAAACAAATTATAGTGCTATACAGCCAATGAATTCAACTATATTTTACTAACTAACCGATGTTTTTAAAATTGCTTGAAAAATTATTAAAAAATCTTTAACTTTATAAATGAGCGAAAATTGTGCTTTAGTGATTTGAAGTTTTTCAATTGCCGCCAGTGGATATTTTTAACATCTATTTTGAATTTTGTTCTACGTTCTTATGTTTTCTATGGCTTGTTTGATAATCACAGATGCGAATATATACTAGAAAACCAAATTTTTATATGTGATCAAAATCAAAAGTTTGGTTTGAACATTATTTTGAAGTTCATTTGTAGAACTGAAGCTTTCCCACTACCAAAATTCAATCTAGAAGAATTCAAAGACAATCGATAAGGCCATGGACATAAAGTCTATTTTATCAACCATTTTATAGAATAAATTGCTGGCCATTAAAATGTTTCAAATAATTACAATAAATGTTTTACGAATGGTAGGAAAATGTGGTCCAATTTTGGACCACCGATATCAATCGCAAAAAAATAAAAGAGGTCATCAATAAATGAAAAATATTATTATTTATTTATTTACTTATTTAATTATTTATTGTTTCTTCACATGTTAGGTATTACATTTTATAATACAGTTTTCAACCTCCCCAGGACAAACCTGTTTTGAGGATAAAAATTATTCAAAGTAACAAAAATAACACAAAATAATATAGGTAATACAATAATAAATGGAAATAACAATATTATTACATTAACATTTCTTGTGGTGGGTACCCACTAATGCACTCAGCTAAAGGGGCCTAACGCATTTCAATGTAAACAATATGGGGTGACCATAGTTGATTTGAAGAAAAAACTATTAATTTAATCAGTACTTAATTTGAAAAAAAATGCTATCAATTTAAAAAGGACTAAGATAAAAGAATAAATATACTCGTAATTTTAATCCTGATTATAGTTTCATAGTATAATACGTATTGCTCTGAAGGGTTCCATTTTTTTTATCTTCCAGGAATGGAAGACAAATTGAATTACTGACTTAATTTTTTTTTTTTTTTTTTTTTTTTTTTTTTTCGACGGATCGCCCTGATGATGGACACTGTAGTGATCCGTCTCGACACCCTACCCGCCGCGGATACTAATTTGTGACGATCCACCCTCCTGGGCTACCCGGCACCAGTTGTAGTGAACCTACCCCTGGCCTTACTAACTTCTATGGGTCTCGGGACCTCCTGTAATGTACCTGTGGGGCTACCCGGCACCCGTTGTACTGATCCGTAGTCGTCTATCCTTGGTTTTTCTATTCTTTCCCTTTAACATTAGCTGTCGGGATCTACTGGCTACGCTACCCTTATCTTTTGGCCTTCGATCAATATACCCTTGTATCTAGCTACACCTAACTTTTCCTTAAACCCCTGCGATTTTCTCACAGTAAATAAGATTTAAGATTTTATTGCACATTATTCCTATTCACCACGTTGTGTGATTTTTTGATTCGGTAATTACATTTGAATGTGTAAATTAATACGCATACACATGTAGAGGAAATAATGTAGTGTGTGGTAACCTCAAATTCTTTTGGAGTAAAGTGTGAAAGAATCTCGTTTGATAAACTGACCCCGTTTTTTAGATTGTTTTATTTTATTTTCAAACCTATACTCGTATTATCCGCCTTTTCTCAACTTGAACGGAGTGTCATTGACGCTAATCCTACAGTGAATTGTCACCCGGTTTATAAAATTCAAAGTCGTAGTTTTCTTACCCGATTTTTTCCTGTCTATGGGTTTACATTGTATTATATTAACATGACATGGACAGTGTGAATTATGACATACGTACCAGGATTCCTTGCGAAGCTCTCAATGTCGTCGTACTGCACCTAAATGGTCAAGTTATTATTGTTATTAGTATACACTACATGTACTGGGGAAGAGGAAGGTGAGGAGGGGTGATAGGAGGATCTGGGAAATGTTGTTTCCTGAATAAGTCGGCTCCTCCTCTAACCAAATAGATACTGGTGACCAACATTCCGGACAAAGACTCAATCATTACGTTTGCTAGGATGGTCCTTAAGTCCTGATTTTGTTCTCTTGCATGAACTTCATTGCTACGAAAGGGTCCCTTCACGCCAGATGAAAGCGCGCAGAGTCCTCATGTCACTTCCAGTATTATCCCGACTTCCTATCCTCCAGATTTGATTTTAACTCGACTGATTCTAGAAGGGGTATGTCCATTTCTTCCCTTATCATGACTCTACTCGCGTTGAGTGCGTACGGAGCCGTTTGAGATGATCCTTTCGTCTCCTACGAGGATAATCATTGGCTTGCGTTCCTCGCCTCCAAGAGCTGACATAACTTCTACCTTGTAAAAACTATGTTTGCTTTCAGGTCGACACTACTGGTAGTATGCAATAGTGCTACAGACTTATTCTCACGGAATACCACGCCGACGTCCCCTCCACATAACTTCGCAAAACTTGGGATACCTTCGGTCGAAACGCCTCCGTCAGCGAATCATACCCTACCATTCCAAGTGGCATTTTCTTTTTATTCTGTCTTTCATGCCTTTTCACTCTGCATGACCCCGCGAAAGGGATTAACTTTCAGTACCCCGCGTGAATGCTAAGTTTACGTTGACATCCCCTATCGCATGATAGCGTAAGAAAAAAAGCCCTCTTTGTCTCATATCTTGTGGGGATATAATTTCAGTGAACGCTATTGCATTCCCCAATCGTGAAGTCTATATTTCGCAGGTCAAGCGGGATTTTGGAAGGGTCTGATTGAGAAAACATTACCGAAATAATGTTGATTTCATATTTTGTAAGGAAGCCTGAAAGAAATTTGACATGATAATATTGTTGTTAGTAAACAATTATAATGTTTAAATTCAATTCTCCAAATTTCATTTTTGGACCAACATCCAGTATGGTATGGATGCTTCCGTCACTCCACTTTGGCTCGGCATACCTCAGAAAAAACCTTCTAATTTGGATGACTGTACGGCTACGATTTATGGCCGGGATCCTTTTTTATACGCATTCGTCTCGTCCTTTCTAGCACGCAAAAAATATAAGTTCGTTGAACCCACATTGATAATAGATTTAATTTGGGACAAATCTCGTAATTACACATTGAGAATAATATTTAAAACACAATTATATCCTGGAACATAACTTCTTTTATCATTGGTTTTGTAGATTGGCAGATCCTCTCAGGTATCGGGACCATGTACGACCTGTAATTTAATTAAAATGTTTCTTTCACTCACCTGAACGAAGCCTGATTACGTACATGTGGGGAAAATATTAAAAGTAAAAACCCTTCCTGTCACTATGGTTCGGTAATTTAGTTCCTAGAAGTAGTAACACCCATGACCCTATGTCACACTTTTATTTGAGTTTAAGAAAATACGTAGGTTATTAATTATTATTTGTTAACAATATTTTCGAAGATGACATTTATACGTAGGTATTTGCTGATATTATTTTGAATATTTGTATTATCTTGATTATATGATATATTGAAGAAACTACAAGCGCGTAGGTATTGTTTATTATCGTTGAACAATTTCAAATTGGGGGATTCAAAACAAGCAATAGTTTATTTTATATTATTATTATGCTCGCGGAAGATCGAAGGTGACATTTGTATGTAGGTTATTTATTTTGATGTTGTTTTGATATTATTATTTTGTGTGTACAAGTTTGAAAATGATATTTGTACGTTATTATTGACTAGACTAATTTTATATTTCAAATCAAAATTCACGCGATGCACTCCCTTCTATTTTTAAAACACAAAGTTAGGTTATTATTAACTCACAGAAGCTAAGTATTTCATTCACTTTGGTTATTATTTTGGTTTTGATAATTCAAATTAATTTTATTATTTAATTAATTTACCCGCGGCGCACTGTCATTCACTGCAGCTAATTTTCAATAGAGTATTTTAACAAGCCGAATAATTAATTTATGTACACGAACTATTGCTTCTCACGAAGTCACAACCTTAAAAATTCTTTAATATTACGATGGATATTTTCTCCCAACATTAACAAACACTTGTCACTGTTTATCACGACCTTTTTTATTCTTCGGTGGATTATGTCTTATCACTCGTTTTTATAATATTTGATCAATTGTTTTGTTAAATACGAACGATCTTATCACTGCTAGCACTCTATAGCCTCGTCTTCCTTCGATCCTCGACCCTCGAGTCCGACTCTTACTGCCTACCGCCACATGCGGTATCCAGCCCTTCGAATATCTTGTCCAAAAAAAGGTGCCAGGCGTGGACTCAGGACGTACATCTCGTCTTTCGTTAGGGCGTTTTATAATTGAGAGTTCAGACTATTTCAACTTTCATTGATATGTTATTTTTCATGACTCTCTCTCTCCAAAATTAAATATGTCCATTTTAATTATTTCTTTGTCTGGCCGCCGATAAGTGTAACTCACCCTTTTGATGCGATTTTGCTTTAAACTTTTTCTAGAATTCTGCAATCGGTCTTTCCTTAATAATCGGTAAATTATCTCGGCTAATTGTGACTTTACATCTGAAATAATTATCACTCTCGCACTCTCCCATTTATTTTTGTTTAAAATTAGCGGCAGGTAAAATTGAATTCAGTAGTATTTCGGCTTAATTCTCATGGTGACATGAAATTGTTTCTGTCATTTACTTGATTCACCACATTCCTTGCAGTTTCGTGCAAATAATTCATTTTCCGCGTCCGTAGATGTTTACAACTATTTTTTTTATCTTTCGTCCCTTTTCATGATCAGATATAATATTCGTAAAACTTTGTCTGGTAATAACTAATATCACCTTATTAATTCAGAATTCATTTTCTTAATGCGTTCCAAATAGCTCTATGGTCTAGTACGTACCTGTTTGACTTCATTTTTTTGTGTACTCAAAAGTAAAATCTTATTTACTTTTAATCTGAGTGTTTTGTTTACCTTTCGAAAAATCTCGGTCTATAGCACTAATGCATAGATTGTGTACGTCGTTAATTTTAATTGGTTTTATCAATACTCCGTCTGTATTCTGTAGTGGTAATTTGGGCTTAATTACCCCATTTATTCCTCAAAACCATGTAAGTTTTTTTTTGTTACTAAACAAACTCTCTTCGACACGCTCTAGGATTTTAAATTTATGGTTGGTCTGAAGTGTCGGCTTACATTCAATATTGATAAATTTTAAACGTGGTATCGATTTGAAAACTTCGAGCTCTCCATTATGTCATCACCTTTATCTACCTCAGCCCTTCTCAGATTGTGATTTTTCTGTCCTTTTCAATAGCGGTCGCTAGTTTAGTCGATTTGAAATTTCGTTTAGGTGGGAAAAATTTTGTATGAGCTCTTCCGATAAAGAAGATGCTTTTTTTTTTCTTTCGAACGTAGTGTTGAAGCCATCACAGCCCCCCTAGAGTTTTAAATCCAGCGGTAAACACGCCTCCTAGTGTTAGTCGATGGGATTAGAACTCACCATAGGTCATTTAATTCCTTCAATTTTCTACTAATGTTCTGTACCCCTGATCCTTGCTATTAAATCTTGCAGGGTTCCGTCCCATTTACTTCATGTGTTATTTGTTGAAACTAGTTCCATTTTCCGTCGGCGAACTATTCGTACGTTCCTACTTGTACAAATCTTTCTCTCTCCCTTGCTGTCCTACTCCCCCCCCCTAAGATTGTATTCCCCCCCCCCTAAGATTGTATTCCCCCCCCCCCCTAAGATTATATTCCCCCCCCTAAGATTTTACTCCCTCTTCTCTTGTATGTCGGTTTTTTTTATTTATTTATTTTTTTGTTTTTTTTCTTATTTTTATTTTTATCCAATTCGGACCTGTCCCTCCTATGTTTTTTGTTGGGTTCATTCATCTACTTGACTAGGTACCTGTTTCTAAACAAGACTGAACGTCAATGATGGATGGTTACCCCGGATGCTCTATTTTTAATTTGTAGGTGTACTTTAGAACGCAATACATTTTACGCGTAATTACTTCATGTATGATTTTAGATTTAATTGTCTTTAATTACTAATTCATTTTTTCCTAGTTTTATATTTTTATTATTTACGTTTTTTAACATTTAGCAATGTTTAAATGTATAAGATTTATCGCGTACAATGATCTCTAAAATGTTCTCCTTCATTTTTATTTTTATTCTTCAATCTTATCGGAAGTTGGATAGCACAATGTCTCTACTCATTTATTTTTTTTTTGACTAACTCGTTTATAATGTTATGTCTAGACTGTAGTTAAAAGTCAGATTTCAGATATGTTTTTTTTTTTTTTTAATTCGTACCGTATTGATTTTTTTTTGCAAAACCCGACGCTATACAAATCGCCCAAATCAGTTTAGCTTATTTATTATTATGGTTTTGATTTTTTTTTGTTTATCTATTTTTATTTTGTCGGAATAATATGTGTGTATTAGAAGATGTATGAATGTGAATGAGGCAAAGAGTGTGTGCCAAGATCTGTCGTCTCTGCCCACCCCTGCGAGGAAACGGCGCGATGGTTAATTAGTTATGTTTTTATTTTATTATTATTTTTTTTATGTATTAATTTTATCATTATTATTATTCTGAGTGACTATTTGATAATTTATTTTCTTTCTAAACATCTGTTCGAATAATTTTAACGGCAAGGACCCATATTTTTTGCTTCCGAGCACACAAACGCAAGAGTCATAAATGTTATCGTTAGCTCATTTTTTGTGCATTGAGTCGACCCGTATTTGATGTTTATTTATCCCCACGACCGAAATATTATATTATATCATTTAAGGTTCGGTTATTCAATTTTAGTTTAAAATATTATTTGTTTTTTCAATTTATTTTTAATTTCGAAAAGCTTATTATTTCCAATTTATTATTAGTTTCGAAAATCTTCCACTTGTAAAACTTTCTCCTTTGGTCACGGCAACAGTTGTAGTGAAAAATTCTCCAATCGTGAAGTCTATATTTCGCAGGTCAAGCGGGATTTTGGAAGGGTCTGATTGAGAAAACATTACCGAAATAATGTTGATTTCATATTTTGTAAGGAAGCCTGAAAGAAATTTGACATGATAATATTGTTGTTAGTAAACAATTATAATGTTTAAATTCAATTCTCCAAATTTCATTTTTGGACCAACATCCAGTATGGTATGGATGCTTCCGTCACTCCACTTTGGCTCGGCATACCTCAGAAAAAACCTTCTAATTTGGATGACTGTACGGCTACGATTTATGGCCGGGATCCTTTTTTATACGCATTCGTCTCGTCCTTTCTAGCACGCAAAAAATATAAGTTCGTTGAACCCACATTGATAATAGATTTAATTTGGGACAAATCTCGTAATTACACATTGAGAATAATATTTAAAACACAATTATATCCTGGAACATAACTTCTTTTATCATTGGTTTTGTAGATTGGCAGATCCTCTCAGGTATCGGGACCATGTACGACCTGTAATTTAATTAAAATGTTTCTTTCACTCACCTGAACGAAGCCTGATTACGTACATGTGGGGAAAATATTAAAAGTAAAAACCCTTCCTGTCACTATGGTTCGGTAATTTAGTTCCTAGAAGTAGTAACACCCATGACCCTATGTCACACTTTTATTTGAGTTTAAGAAAATACGTAGGTTATTAATTATTATTTGTTAACAATATTTTCGAAGATGACATTTATACGTAGGTATTTGCTGATATTATTTTGAATATTTGTATTATCTTGATTATATGATATATTGAAGAAACTACAAGCGCGTAGGTATTGTTTATTATCGTTGAACAATTTCAAATTGGGGGATTCAAAACAAGCAATAGTTTATTTTATATTATTATTATGCTCGCGGAAGATCGAAGGTGACATTTGTATGTAGGTTATTTATTTTGATGTTGTTTTGATATTATTATTTTGTGTGTACAAGTTTGAAAATGATATTTGTACGTTATTATTGACTAGACTAATTTTATATTTCAAATCAAAATTCACGCGATGCACTCCCTTCTATTTTTAAAACACAAAGTTAGGTTATTATTAACTCACAGAAGCTAAGTATTTCATTCACTTTGGTTATTATTTTGGTTTTGATAATTCAAATTAATTTTATTATTTAATTAATTTACCCGCGGCGCACTGTCATTCACTGCAGCTAATTTTCAATAGAGTATTTTAACAAGCCGAATAATTAATTTATGTACACGAACTATTGCTTCTCACGAAGTCACAACCTTAAAAATTCTTTAATATTACGATGGATATTTTCTCCCAACATTAACAAACACTTGTCACTGTTTATCACGACCTTTTTTATTCTTCGGTGGATTATGTCTTATCACTCGTTTTTATAATATTTGATCAATTGTTTTGTTAAATACGAACGATCTTATCACTGCTAGCACTCTATAGCCTCGTCTTCCTTCGATCCTCGACCCTCGAGTCCGACTCTTACTGCCTACCGCCACATGCGGTATCCAGCCCTTCGAATATCTTGTCCAAAAAAAGGTGCCAGGCGTGGACTCAGGACGTACATCTCGTCTTTCGTTAGGGCGTTTTATAATTGAGAGTTCAGACTATTTCAACTTTCATTGATATGTTATTTTTCATGACTCTCTCTCTCCAAAATTAAATATGTCCATTTTAATTATTTCTTTGTCTGGCCGCCGATAAGTGTAACTCACCCTTTTGATGCGATTTTGCTTTAAACTTTTTCTAGAATTCTGCAATCGGTCTTTCCTTAATAATCGGTAAATTATCTCGGCTAATTGTGACTTTACATCTGAAATAATTATCACTCTCGCACTCTCCCATTTATTTTTGTTTAAAATTTGCGGCAGGTAAAATTGAATTCAGTAGTATTTCGGCTTAATTCTCATGGTGACATGAAATTGTTTCTGTCATTTACTTGATTCACCACATTCCTTGCAGTTTCGTGCAAATAATTCATTTTCCGCGTCCGTAGATGTTTACAACTATTTTTTTTATCTTTCGTCCCTTTTCATGATCAGATATAATATTCGTAAAACTTTGTCTGGTAATAACTAATATCACCTTATTAATTCAGAATTCATTTTCTTAATGCGTTCCAAATAGCTCTATGGTCTAGTACGTACCTGTTTGACTTCATTTTTTTGTGTACTCAAAAGTAAAATCTTATTTACTTTTAATCTGAGTGTTTTGTTTACCTTTCGAAAAATCTCGGTCTATAGCACTAATGCATAGATTGTGTACGTCGTTAATTTTAATTGGTTTTATCAATACTCCGTCTGTATTCTGTAGTGGTAATTTGGGCTTAATTACCCCATTTATTCCTCAAAACCATGTAAGTTTTTTTTGTTACTAAACAAACTCTCTTCGACACGCTCTAGGATTTTAAATTTATGGTTGGTCTGAAGTGTCGGCTTACATTCAATATTGATAAATTTTAAACGTGGTATCGATTTGAAAACTTCGAGCTCTCCATTATGTCATCACCTTTATCTACCTCAGCCCTTCTCAGATTGTGATTTTTCTGTCCTTTTCAATAGCGGTCGCTAGTTTAGTCGATTTGAAATTTCGTTTAGGTGGGAAAAATTTTGTATGAGCTCTTCCGATAAAGAAGATGCTTTTTTTTTTCTTTCGAACGTAGTGTTGAAGCCATCACAACACTGCAACGCTGTCCGAAACGTCGGCTAAAGAAGGAGGTAGCACAACACGGCATAACACCCCAAAAACAAATACTGACTTAATGGTTGCTTATCAGTTAGTTGTGTAGAGTTTAGAACACACCTATCGGCACTTATTGTTTTTCTTAACAATCTTTTAATTACGCTTTGAAATATTGTTTATGAAATGTTTTTAAAATGAAGAAATTGGATTTATATGAATTATATATTTGGAATTAAAAAAAATTGTGTACTTTTTTTAGATAAAATGTTTAATTTAATTTATTTGTTCTGACTGGTTGATAATGCAGGGCAATTATTGTTATTTTTATTGTTTGACATAAATATTATATATATGCAGGGTGTTAAGGGACGTACGTCATAAAACCCAAATAGCCCTGAACCTTTTTTTTAAGTTCTTTTCATAATGTGTATTAAAAAAAACACAAAGTAACTAACAAGTTACTTTGAATTATTTTTCAATTGCTAGTCAGTACTCCAAAAACTAACTTTTCTGGAAGAAAGTGATGACGAATGCAACCCAATAAGCAAAATTTGCACACTACCACCAGGAAAGGCCAATTCTGTCCTCACTTATATAAATTCTGGTGGTGAAAATATCGTTCGAATTGAAAATTTTCCGGGGCCATAGTTTCAAAATGGAGGAATGGAGATTAACCGATGACGATATTCCATTGTCATGACAACTCGCCACCATCGAAATATTCCACAAATGCTTCATTTTGAAAATGTGGCCTCGAAAATTTTAAAATTCATTCTCAGTTTTTCACCAAAATCTAGATTAAGTGGTCAGAATTGGCCTATACTGGAGGTTATGTGCAAATTTTGCTTATTTGGTAGCATTCGTCATCACCTTCTTCCAGAAAAGACAATTTTTATTGCATTGACATGCAATTCTTTTTTTTTTTAAATACTTCGAACGCCTATACCCGTACCGTACCAAAATTGGATCAACAAATTTTCATATACAAAAAGTATTGTTAAAGTACGTTACATATAATTTTTGTTACAATATAAAAAAAACCGCAGTTTACATGTTGATATAAAACATATTTTTTTATAAACTTTTAAAGTATTGTAAGGCACGGGGACTTACGTTCTAAAATACATATTTTTTGATTTTGGGACTTACGTTCTAAAATACTTGTTTTTCGATTTTGTGACGTGCCAACTTTGATTAGTTTTTTTAATCAAATATCGACAACATGTATGTTGTTCATATCAAATAACGACAACATGTATGGTGTTTGATGTTTAAATCGTAAAGGCTAGTACATGTTCAGTAAGACAAGCCGTAGACAAAGTTAATTATTTATAATTATTTTTTGTTCAGAACCAAAATTGGTACAGAATGGCTATGTGGGTTAACCAGTGATTCCTGACATTATTGGAGTAAAAATTTTAAACGAAATTTTGGTCTCCGGTGACTTTTTGGATAATTTTTCTTTTTCAATTTATTTTTCTTATAAATCAATCAATCGGTTAATCAGCCGAGTAACCGCCCAAACTCTTACTCCGCCCACAACTTTCTAACATTTACTATTTTTATGTTTTTGTAGAAAAAAAACCTTAAAAAATGTCACTGAAGGCCAAAATTATCAAAAGGAATCACTGGTTAAAGTTAGCCAAGTACGTCCCTTTAAAAGACGATGCACGATATTTGTAAATTTATGGCGAATAAGACGAATGTTTTTGCGTTTCTAAAGTTTGATAAAACTTGCTTTAATTCATTTATAAACAAACTGTAGCTTAGTGTGTTCTTAGTAGCAGAATTTTTTTTAAATGTATATTCTTATTTGTAAGTACATGTAGGCAGTTTGTTCTATTTACTTTGAAAATTAAAAGATTGCAAAAACAAAAAAAAAACTGTGTTTTTTCAAAAAAAAAATTATGTGTCCAAAAAAACAAACTTTCTTCTTAAGAAAATATATGTACGGAAATAAATAATGAAATTTCGAAAAAGTTGTTAATCTTGTTTACGACTAAAGTCATCTAGAATCACCTTCAGTCAGTAGTGCACTTTACACCTGAACACATTGTGTATGAATGAGTACATCCTCCCTCTTTAACCTATTATTTACTTTAATATTATATTTTATTCCTAAGTTTTGTTATCTTTGTGTTCAACATCTATTGTTCAAAATAAAATATTAATAAATAAACACTACGAATTCATGACCAATTTAATATGGCTAAACAAATTCGTAAAAAGATCATTTAAAAAAATCAAATCAGATCAACAAAAAAAAAATACTATATCCCTTTCAAATACTATGCTCACTTGGGGCGAAATTTCACAAAACTCCACCATGTGTAAGTATATAAAAAAAATTTCTTTCAATATTGGTTTCAATATAACTGTTCAAAGATTTCAGAAATATTTCCAAAAATGCGCTTCCCTTAATTCTAAAATACACAAAAATGAGTATTTTCTGAAATTGTGGAAAGGAAAAACAAAAAAATCTGCACATAAGTCTAAATCAATTACATGGGTCCTCATTCTTGTCCAAAGGGGTTGGTTTACCTCTATTAGGCTTGTTTACTGTATTTTTTAATTAAATACGTAACATATCCGGAGCGTTCCTGACTTTAGAGGTGTGCGGACCCGAAAAAATCATGAATATTTCATGAAAAGAGTACTAATGAATGAGTTTGTATTCCACGAGCATGTTTCGGGATTAGGCGTTGTTTCGAAGGTAAATGCAAGCTTAACTGGTTAATTTCATTCATCGAACTATGCCATATATTTTCGGTAGTTTTGATTTTCAACTAGAAATAAATAAACTCAACAACTGTATGAACCATTAAGCGATGATTTATTGAGATCAACAACCAATCAACTGAATGAATACTTTCCAAGAGATGATTCTAAAATATATGCACCCCTCAAAAATAAACATGAATCCATAACTTATATTACAAACAGGGGATAAAAACATTAAATCATTGAAGAATTACACAACATTAATAATTGTAACTTTCACAAATGCGATAATAACAGTGCAGACCGTTATTATGCTCTATTTTTTATGGCATTTATACAGTTACTCTTCTTATAAATAAAATGATAAAGGAACTAAATTGGCTAACCGTGAAATAAGATACTAACCTTGAACACTATGATATTTACTATATACCTATATAAAAAATATTTTTCAAATAAAATTATAACTGTACAACAAGGACATTTACAGACATAATACAAGGACGTGCAAGGAAATCAGGCTACAAAAAAAAGAAAGAGCGAACACACAGAATAGTCTACTGCACAAAGGGATGAAGTGTTATAACACGCTACCAGAAGAGTATTGTAGTTCAAGATGTATTGTAGGAGCTACATGAAACTGGAGAAAATTTAATATAGAATGCAATATGTAAATAATTAGTAATTCGTAAACTTAAGTGTACATATTACTAAAATAAAAGTTAATTATTATTACATATATTAAGTATTTTATAAACTTTTTATTATGTTATGTACTTTCAAAAAAATTCAATAAAAAAAATAATAAAAAAACCTCAAAATATGTTACTTGAAACCATGGAAAATCATCCCCCTTTTTCTAGTAGGATCAATGTTGATTAGTCTCGGATACATCACTATATTGCCAGAGATGTAAAAACAATTTACTACCAAATAGCAACAGGTGTTCTCTTTAAAGCATCCCAATATTATTTGTTTCCTCGTGTTCATTTATAAACGTATCTTACTGTGTTTTTTTTCATATTTGGAACGCATGGTTTAAAATAATAATATGTAGCATGAAACGTAGAAAATGTACATACTTGTCTTCTCTGCGGTGAGTTTTTAAATCAGTTAAATGAAATTTAAAGTAATTACAAATAGTGTTAACCGCTTGGACACATAAGCTTGTTTTCACGATACTTTAACGTAGGTAGTCATAGGAATGATGTATGTCCCGTACCTGAGTTATTTAGTCCCTTGAGTTAGACCAGCCTGTAAACTAGAAGTCATTAGTGGCGGTTTAGCGATTGCGTTACTTGTTCACCAGTTTTCTAAATGAATAGTCCCTAACCGTATCAGATTTGAGATAATTTAGTATGTATTAACACATGTCATAAACGGAGACTAATCTAAATAATACACTGGGGTAAGGTACAAAGTGTTGCTATAATTAGTTTTCCGTGTATGAAACCCTAACAAATTAATAACTTGTAAGGTACTCTTGGATTAGTGGACACTAGTCCAAAATTACCGTCATCACTGCTATAGCTGCCTGGATGGAGTACCCCCTTAGGGCCCCCTGGAGTCCAGGAAACGAGAAAATAATATCCTCTATAAACGACTATTTGCATAATTTATATTAAATATTTTTCCCTCTTTTTCTATTGTTATTCCACAAATGTATTACTATGTTATATTATTTACTAGCTTCTGCCCGCGACTTCGTCTGCGTATAGGATTAGTACTTAGAGTAATCTATTTTATTTTCCTAGGTCCCATCTAGGTTTATACCAAAATTCTTAACCTATTTATTTAAAATATATAATTCTTGATTCGATTCAAAGTATTAGGCGAGTACTTCAATTAAATTCACAAATTTAAATATTTTCTAAAATAGAATTTTGATTTAACAATCATTGTTTTGCAAAATGTCATTCTCAAATTTTGACATTTTCTATTAAACAATAATAATTATTTACAAAACATTGAAAATAAATAGCTAGCTTTATAAAATGTAGCCTATATGTTCTTCTGATGTATGGGCTATATTATTGTAAAGTTTCATTAAAATCCAATCAGTAAATTTTGCGTGAAAGAGTAACAAACATACATACATACATCCATACAAACTTTCGCGTTTATATTATTAGTAAGATTTCGTCTATTTTCAAATAAATGATTAGAATCATTATAAGTATTATTATTATTATCTTCTTTCATCTATGGGTTGTTTTGTTAACTAGTAATTTAAGCAAAGGTAATTGATTTCTTCTTTAATAATCGCTAATTTAATTTGTGGCGTCATTTTAGAAAACAGATCACTTTGTATTCATTACTTATTTAATCAAAATTTTTAACTTGTTTCGAAACCAATAGTTTCATCGTTAGGATAAAATGAAAATTAACAATGATAAAATAAATATAACAATGGAATATTGAGTACAAAAATTAAAACTTAATAAAAGTACGTGCTCAGACACTTCGAAATGGATTAAAGCCCATGAAATAATTATTCTAATTTACAAAAATGTTTTCCTCTGTCTCTGTTCTTAGAAAACATAAAACGAAAACAAAAAAATATATTAACAGAAGTTTTATTCAAGTTGTCAAAAAGAGGATTTAATTACTGAAGTTTATTTTTTCAGTGAAAAGAACTTAAATGAAAACAAATCACTTTTCATAAACCACAAAATTATCAACGTGTTTCGAAACCAATGGTTTCTTCGTTAGGATAAAATTAAAAATAACAAAATAACAATAAGTATAGACAAATAAGTACACATACACAAAAAAAAAACATTACGAAGATAGATGATTAATTCATTTTCTTATAATGTTAATACCGCACAAGAGTCCCAACTGCTCCCGTCTGGATCCAGTGAGACTGTGTCATCCCCAAATGGGGTATGTTATGAGGCTAAAGGTTGTGGGTAGGGAAAAGAAAAGGGAAAGGGGAAGATATTCAGATATGGTCACCAAATACGGCTAAAGACATTTCAAGCAACATTTCAATGTGTCTTACACCAGGACGATACTCTTACACTCTGGAACGTGCCGTAAATATATTATATTATATTACTTTTAATTTACTTACTGTGAAATAACACAAAATAATCAAATAAAATTTGTTAAAGGTTAAAGATATCACGAAAAACAAGTTTACAATATAAAAAATAATTTTATAAGAGGCAATAATTGCATTTTATCGTCGTTGCATATTTAATATGAAAAATGTAACGATTTTGACGAAATTGAGTTAAATTTACAGTTATTTTTTTTTCTCCTTCTTCTATAATATGAACCGTGTAAAAATATCAAATATTTAAGGCGATAGAAAATAAACCGTGTGAGGACGACCAAAATAGTACATAATAAAAAAATAAATAAAAAGACATATCCTCTGCATAGCACTACACAATTCAATTGCTTTGATATGTACATAATATTAACATCATTTTGTGATGCTTGCTGTAAAATTAGAAATTTTTTTAATTAACTATTTTGACATTATTATGGTATTTAAAATTATGACGAAAACTTTGTATAGGTAGAATATGAAGCATGTGAGAAAAACGCGTTAAAATTCAATTTTCTGGCATAAACTAATTAATGTTTTCCATAAAAATATTGAACTTAATATATTTTTCCTACTTTGTCCATAAATAGAATTGTTTTTTTCCGTTTCGTTATTTTTTTAAACAGTTTTTATCGATTTTCTCATAATGTACTCAGTTTCACATGATTCATAATATTCTATATGCAACGACGACATATTAAAAACTTGTGTAAATTAACACAAAATAATCAAAGATATCTAAATAATATAATATCCTTTTTTTACATTGATGAACTTTGTTGAATAAGCTACTTCGGTTACAAAATAAAATTGACGGAATTGCTTCACTCGGTTCTAAAATTCTCATACACCGTACAATTTACATTAGTTATCGCCAACTGGAGGTTTGATAAGTTCGGCGTGAACACTGAATAGCTAAATCTATAGAGGTGTATTGTGAGCGTGTCTGTGTGCCCGAATTAACTTCGAGTGTAATTTATCAAATATTTTCAGATACAGAATTTATTTCTTAAACGGAAAGTCAATTCCGTTGCCCTACTTGCGGCCTGCAGCATTGGAGTCTAATTATTATGGATTGTTTCACAGAACTTGAACAATTCATCAAATTTCAAAGTAAAATTCAAGT
This sequence comes from Limnephilus auricula, assembly GCA_951813805.1. Lineage (NCBI taxonomy): Eukaryota > Metazoa > Arthropoda > Insecta > Trichoptera > Limnephilidae > Limnephilus > Limnephilus auricula. The sequence continues at coordinate 40,094,689 of OX638388.1, forward strand.
TCTGTGAAAGTTCTGTTGTTTTTATCGAGAGCCCAGTTGTTTCACGGTTACAGGATTTTATTTTGTTTATTCTTACTCCACACAGGAGGCCCTGAGGAAAATAATTGTCATCTTCGGTATTTTCTTTGGGGATGCTGTGTGGAGGGATTTTTTAGGAAAATTTGGGAAGTTTTAGGAAGGAAAGGGGTATGAGGGGTGGGTATGAACCTGAGAGGCGGTGTATCCAGGAGTGACGAACGTATGTATGAATCCATCCCTCCCAATGTGGTGAATGGCGATGTTCCGAGAGAGCTGCTGGAGAGATCAAAAGGTCTTCCTCAACAAGTCCCTCCGCTTCGGACCATCACGCAGTCGGTGGTCCAGGCAAACCTTACCGTATGAACCTGAGCACATCTTCTAAGTCATCATACATAGCAAAACACTTGGGGTGACCTATGGCAGAGTAGTAGGGTATCCATTAAATGGTTCCCATATAGGTGGCGGTACCCATATCCACCTCCCAAATTGGATAAAGACAGAACTTCATAGGACTTTCAAAGAACTCGAATATTAACTTTGAAATTTGTTAAATTCTGTAAAACGACTTCGCCTAAAGGTCTAACAGTAATTGAAAAACGTAAAATGCAAAATATATGGAGTGACAAAGGCATAACGAAGACCAACAAGATGAGATTCGTTTGGGCATCGATCATCCTCATATTTCTTTTAGGTTCGAAAACCTAGAAAATTACAGCCAGCGAAAGAAAACGGATAGACGTCGTCGAAATGTAGTGCTGGAGAAAAATGCTCTGGATTCCATGGACAGCCAGACACACAAATGTGTCTATTCTGGAAGAACTAGCCATCCACAATATGCTTTCAACTGTCTGCCTACAACGTATCTTACGATACTTTGAACATCGTCGCTCTAGTTCGTTTTTGTGATATCGAATTTTTTGTGATATCGAGTTAAGTATGCACTTGTTCTAAAAAAGCCTTTATTTATACGATACTCGTTCAAAAAAAATTATAAACAATTATTTAAGGGGTTTTCAAAACGCACTTTGTCTTACGTCCTCCAAAATGTATGTGCTTTTATCGTAAAAACACTTTAAAGCGCCATTTCTCCCGATTTAGGTTTTGGTCTGTTGGATAAAAACGAACTGAAGCGACGACATGTTACTGGTCAAACTGAGGACTCCAACTTGGAGAAATTCATAGTGATTGGCAAAGCGGAAGACAGAAGAATCAGAGAAAGGTCACCAATGGGCTAGAGTGATCCAGTATGGCTAGCGGCTGGTACGTCAGCTCTCCACGCAGCGTAGGACTGCGAGGAGTGGAGGAGCCTTGTCCACCATGGGAATTTAAATAGGGATCATGATCCTCAACAATGACGAACCGACTTGAAAAGAAGTATTTTAGCAACATCAGTTTGTCTCAATTCGGCGTAAAGACCCTTCTACGAAATTCCGTTCAGTTGGCGTGAAGGTTTGTAGGCTTAATAACGTGTTTCATAACATTCCCAGAACCCATCCAGATTCAGTGAACCCTCGCAATACGCATAATGAGTAAAGTTAGTCTATTATAAAGGAATGAATTTAGGAACCTTCGTTTATACAACCACCAAGTGTTCCGCATTGCTCGAACTTCCTGAATCGAAGTAATTTTTCAATTTGTAAACGGAAAATCTACCTAATATATTCTAGTTAATAGATATTATTGTTTGGAATTTGCCACATTTCCCCTACGTTTAACTCTAACCCCGGTTTTATTTATTAGGGGTTATGTTAATTAATTGCTTTAGGCGGGGTTTACCATGTTTTTGGTTGATTATCTGTTTATTGTTTTTAAATCATCTCTTTGAATTTCTATTTTCTCGAATTAATAAATTGGAATTTTAGAAGTGGAAATTATCCTTTTTCCCAACATCCAATTGAGCTAAAACTCTGCAGATAGACTCGACAACAATGAGAATGTTTTCAATCAACTTTTATTAGCAATCACGCATGCACAGGCGGATATACACTCTTTTCTCTGAATTTGGATGACAATATATTTAAAAATTTACAGAAAGTAATATACGAAATCTCTTTTTCGTTGTTTGTTTTTGGGGTGTTATGCCGTGTTGCGCTACCTCCTTCTTTATCCGACGTTTCGGACAGCGTTGCAGTGTCCACCATCAGGGTAGATCCGACGATGTGTAGTTGTTAGTGTTAAGAGGCTAGACTTTGAACGACACGCGAAACACCCGCGACTGTCATTCTGTCCCGCTCACAATTAGCTCACGCACACTTACAATACATGCGAATGCGAAGTGTGCGAATGAGACAACGCTCAAATTTACCTACAGAAATCGCTTGAAAAGGGGTTTATGGAGAATACACTTTTCTACACCGAAACTTTCACGAAATTGAAATTTAAAAAAATATATATTTTTTAGAAAGAAGAAGCTACGTCGGTAGCTTTTTATAATTTTATAATTCTTTATGAGAGTTGAGTTAGCAGCACTTTTTCCTTAAATAATATTTTTTGATAAATCGTACATGTTTGACAGTCAATGTTTACGTTAATACGAAATGCATCGAAAATTCGAAAACATACCGACATAGTTTTCACCCTCTAGAAGGCAGTATAAAAAAATATATTCATTTTGTGCAATTTTCGATGTAGAAAAGTGTTTTTTCCCGGGCGTCCTTTTTGTATGGGCCGAAAAGCGAAGTCTATCGTCTTAAGTGTGTGCTTATTTACTTGGAAGCGATACCATGTCGGCAGCTTCAATCCACTACGAGCTGGTAGGTATTACACTGTGTAAAGAAAACTTTTAAGAGACATTTTAAATGTTCACTTCACTTAAGAGTCCTTCCCTGGAGAAGACGGTTCAATCATCAGTCGAATCAAAAAAAAAGTTGAAAATAGATCTATTGTGAGAAAAATTACTTTATTTTAAACGGATTGATTTTAAAATTGTGAATTAATCTCTTACGTATACATTTAATATTATCTTTTTTTGTTTATTTTTTATTTTTTCTTTTATTAATTTTCTCTGCTCCTTTTTTTGTTTACATATGTTATTAACAGCATATTTTTAAAAATTGTATATAAAAATATATGTATGCATGTATGTAATTTTTTTTACAATAGTTCCACACTGGAGGCCCGGAAGAAAATAATTCCCCTCAAGGCCTATGTCATCTTTGGGGATGCTGTGTGGTGGGGTTTTAAAAATGTAATAATAATAATGTAATAATGTGTACCTGTATTTTATGTACCTGTTCAAAATTCAAAAAAACATTGTTAAAAGAACCCGTTGACAAACCGATATCAATCGGGTTAACGGGACTAAATGATAAAATAAATAAATTAAAAAATAAAAATAATAAGCCTACCTTAATAACACAAACATTTTTTTCTGAAAATCAGTCTATGTAAGCTCACCAACTGTACCGGACGGGTTGTCGGGGAAATTAAAGACGAGGATATTTAACTTCGACTGTCTTTGTTTTCTATTTTCCTTGTGTTCGTACGATTGACGATGCGGGGAGCACCGGAGATAGCGGCTACCCACCTACGGTCTGACGCGGCGCAGCGCGCGGAGCCTATGTCAGTCTATGTGAAAGACATGAGGCCCCTATACCAATTAATAATTCAAATGCTTTAACATGTTACATAATAATTATTATTTCAAACTATGAAATTGTTTATGAAGTGGTAGATTAATAATCAATGCTGATAATTTTAACCAAAAATCGTCCATTGCATCAGAGCGCACACATAGAGAGAGACTATTATTTTTGACACACGCTTCCTGTTGGCACAACTATGCATGTATATACCTACCTATCCCTTCTGACTACCCAACAGTGGACAATACTTTATTAGAACAATAACTACATGTGTTTTACCAGTCTGTTTTTGTGCTCAATGCAGTAAACATCGACCTTATGAAGTCTGTTTTTGGCGATGTGCAGCGATGTACCTTCATCCCTCTTCGTCCTCAACAGCGACTATTATCGGAAGTCTGATTAGAGTCTGTGCAGTGAACCAAGAGTGTTCCCTCGGGCATAACATCGGCTTTATTTGAATCTATTATATGTGCTGTGCAGTGCGTGATTGTTCATCCCTCGGCGCTATAATATCGATTAAACGGGACACTTGCGCAAGTGAAAGGCAAGTGATTGTGTGACACTATAACTCCCCAAGAACGGAACCAGGAATTTGGAGGTAAGTAAAGTCAGATCCTTCCCGAAATCCGATCCCCATAGTTGTGTCACGCCACCTTATATATTTATTTTGATACAGTCCACTCCTCACGATTCGCATCTTTGCGACTACACTTCCCGTCAATTTAGTGTAACCAACATAACTTTTACTTATTCTACTAGCATGCTACAATAAATCAGTGTTACCAAATGTATGTTATTACATTGCCATTTGACAACAGTTAATGACAACAAAAAGTAGTATATCGTAATAGTAATAGTAGTAGTATATCCATGTAGCATACGGATTTGTACATATTTTTTCTACAAAATATTATATTAGGTCATCATTGATCATGTGTCTTATCTCATCAAAAAAGTGGAGCTCTTGTGCCTGATAAAGGAGCCACGATTCTTACTTACTCGTAGGTTGTGTTAAGAGGTGGTAAAGTCATATCTATATGCGTGTGGCATTAAAAATGGTAATATAGTATTAATCTAAAACAACTTTAAGAACCTTAATTGCTTAAAAGATTACGCGTTCTGCTTTCTAATAACAATTTAAAAGCAAGATTTGGTACTAAAAACTATTCGTGCGAGTTTCTGCGAGAGAATTTGCATGGAACCATTACTTTCACCGAAAAATTTTTATATTTACTTCCACAAATAAACTTGCAATTTTTTGTAAGGATGGATATAAAAAAAACCGATCTTGATAAATAGTATCTACGTCAAAAAAACAAGAAAAAAAATATTTACAAATATTCCTTATTTAAATAGACCGCAGCCTGCCAGGTGAACTAAATCACTGCAAAAACTACACGAAGCTCTCCCTAGAGACTACTATCTCATAAATAATGGTCGCAAAATGCGGAACACCATTAACATAAAAAAATAAATAATAATATGTTAAATAATATTAAATGCATCGGACAGACCGAAGTTTCTGCTTGGTTATACCAGTTATTTTCAGGGCACATCTGTATCTAATAGGCGCCGCAAAACCTTAACCCATTCCTGAACTGTAGAACGTGTGGATGTTAAAAATTAACGAAATCAAAATATTTGGTTCCAAAAATTGAGTTACAAAAATTTTTTTTAAAAAAGAATGTGCATTAACTCACAGTCAAAAGATCGCAAGAAGTATTGCTTTATACCTTTTGTTGCAAGGAGCAAATTTGTCTTCCAATATATTATACAATTATTATGCTTTCGAAGGGAGGCGACAGAATTACTCATTGGTGGGCCGAATCAGTCGACCAAATTTGTAAAAAACGCCATATCTAGAGTTGATATATCGATGCCCCTTACTTATAAGCGCAGGTTTAAGCCTTAAGCCAGGCTCTAGGCCGGCTTTACCATACAGAACCGGCGCATGAGAATCTAATTAGTAAGACAGATGTTAATGTAAAGAAACGACAAAATAATAATATACCGCCAAGGCTTATTTACTTCATTCAAAAAAGTGCATATGTAAGTAAGCTTTATATTTTTAATTGGTATTTTTTTCCTGCTGGGCAAACATATTTTTTTTTTAATGGCTCTTCTTACGTTGTTGCCTGGAACGGCTTAGGTAGATAGGTCGCCATATGCCTGTGAAATTAATTTACTCATGAAATCTGTAGGTTTAACCAACACGCAGTTTCAAAGTCGATGCTTCCGACGCATTCCGAGTATTTTGCAAACTGCATTTCTTGATTTTCCAAAGAATCATTTTTTTTTTAAATTTTTAATTTTTATTTATTTAATATTTATACGTTTTTTTTACAATACACAATTTTTACATGTTATACAGTGTTAAAATAGTAGATAAGAATAGCTTTTCCTCGCCATAAAGAGACGAGGCTCTTGTGTTTGGTGAGGGAATTTTTGTTAAATTATATAATAGCATGTGTGAAAGTAAATAATGCAATATGGCAAAAACAAGGGATAATTAAGAAAATGCAAGATTCATTTTAAGAAATAATAATAATAGTGAGATATGGACTCTTATAGTAGTTTAATGTATTTTTTTTAATTTTTGCTAAAATTCCTGAATATTTTCGATAATTTTCAGATATAATGGTAGTTTGTTAAAATATGTTATACCTAGATAGAGATAAGTATTTTGTGTGTGCTTTGTACTAATTTTAGGGATTTTGATAGTATTCTGATATCTTGATGATGAATGGAATTGTAAGTTATTTAACTATATATATTTAAATAAAATATAATAACTACATAACTTTGTTTGCACCTTATTTAATAAGAATTATCAACATATTTTAAAATCTGTGGTTTCTTCACAGGATACAAAGAGTACTGTGTATTTGTTATTTATGTAATTCACCTATTTTCTTTGTTACTAGGTGCTGCCAAAAAGGCATTATCTTTTATTTTCTGTGTCTTGTTCTTTTTCATATTTTTGTTTAGATTATTAGTGTTACCTTCTTCTTCTATGATAGAAAATATGTTTTTTTTCCTTAATTTAAATCCTCAGAATCTACTACAAAAAACTACTAAAACAGAGTTGTTCTATTAAAATTGAATATTTTTTTTAATAATAGAAAAAAGTTATTGATATTCACAAAGAGTAAGATTTTCTTCCACCTTACAAAAAATCTAATTCGCAGTTCAATCCGGAGTGATATATTGAGTAAGTCTCTCAGTGTACGAAATGAACTATGCCTTCTAAACGGAATTGGTTCTTACATTGAACCGCACAAATGAAAGACAGAACCTGCATACTTCCTGCGCTGTCTGTTGTCAATTTCGATTGATTTATCTTGGTTGAACAATGAAACCAAACGCAATCTCTTTTAGACTGGATATTTCTGAATGCTTAACAAGTTAGGCTAATTTGTTCGCTTTTCGGAAGAACATATAGTTCACATGGAAATCATTGAATCTCTCAATATGATAGTATTAATATGATGTAAACGGTATTAGAAAAATAAAATAAAACGCTCTATATTCAAATATAAAATTTTACCATAAAAGACGTAAAATGTGAAATGCAAAACCTTTAAAAAACCAAAAACAATCTGAAAAAAAAAATTAATTTTGCGATATTTTTTTAATAATTATATTTGCATGGAACGACAAAAAAGTGAGGTGACTATAACGTTTATTAAACATTTGTCCAATAAAATATGTACGTATAATAATTTTTTTTTCGTTATCAATACTTTTAGTTAGAAAAAAACGATAGGTGAGCCATTTTGAAAACTTTTTATGTTTGCATGTAAAATTCTTATATTTCAAAATTATATATTTACTAGCTTATACCCGGCATGCGTTGTACATAAAGAAATTGTTTCTCCCTGCGTGTCCTTTCCCATTCATCCCCGTTCCCCTTTCGCCACCTCTTCCCCACCTCATCCCCTTCCCCTCTCGTCTTCTCTTTTCACCTTCCTCGCATTGCCCCTCCCCTCTCCCGCTGTCCCCCTTCTTGCAAACCACCCCCTCACGAATTCCCCTTCCACCTTCTCCACCTTTCCCCTCCCTCATTCTCCCTCCCCCGAACTACCCCTCCTGCATTCCTGATTCCCCACCCCTTCCCCGTTCCGCCTTTTTTTCACTAACCTCCCTTCTCATGAATTCCCCTTCCACCTTCTCCGCATTTCCCCCTCCCTCGTTCCTCTCATAAAACTTCATAAAATTGCATCTTTTTACAAATTTCAAAACTCCAGAATTCACCAATGTACAAATATTTCTATTTAGAAATCTTCATGGACTTCATGTTGTGTAGGTTTATCGCAATCGGATGAATAGTATAGGAAATATCTCTAATAATATAATCAAACGTACGAAGTTAAAACAGTCGTATTAGAAAACTTTAAAAAAAAGATTAATGATATAGGTAAAGTCGTTCCGAAGTTATGGCGTGACCAAGAGAAACAGGGATTCATTTTTATATATACAATTTTTAGTTTTCCGAAACGTTCGGAAATATTATTTTTTTATTTTGTTGTAAAGCGGAAATATTTTGACCCTCTGACAAAATATGGTCGAGGCCTGAGGGGTTAAGATTTTCTAGTGAATAAATGAGTTGAAAAAATCATAAAACAGTGTTTAACCTAAACAGCCGTTTTGTCCAAATTATTCTGAGGATGTTAAAGTGGATTTTTCTTTTTGCCAGATATTTGAATGAGTACAAAAATGTATATTTTTATAAATCTATGTCAAGCAAATTTTAAAGCACGCATAAATACATAATATTCCTTCGCAGGATCCTCTCACATCTGTGTTGAAGCGTGTAAAGGAAGAAATGCAAAGCAAGGGGTAAAGTATTTCTCTCTGAAAGCATCAATTATCCCACCCAAGCATTTTACGAGTGAGTCCCATAGAATATGTTTTTATTTTATTTTTACTATTTTGTATGAAACATCCGCTTTTCTGGGAGGCTTTAAAATGTCCATTATCCTTAGAAGCGTGTGGCTTTAATCACACATGAATTGACAAGGACATGCGGGTGGGTGTTATGAAAGAACTGAATGTATCCTTAGAGGCTTAAGTATGATTGATCGAGACTTTATTTCAAACAAGCGGCGTTAAGATCAACATTTACGAGAGTATCGTACTCAAGTGTGCAAACACATTGCTGTGATTAATATCATATTATATCCTATCAATAATAACAGCTTTGACTGTACTTTGAAAGAGAGGCCTCAAAATTAAGATCTGATTATGTAAGATAAGTCCTATTTAAGGCAACTGACATCAGGATAAATTTATTCATTTTAAGACAGTTACATTAAAAAAAATACCATATTTTTTATCTGTATGGAATTGAAACTTGGATGTAAACTAAAAATTGATATGAATTTTCATTCAATACGCAAACGGATATGTCAAAGAATACAACATTTTAATAGATACAAAAATAATTTAAGTGCATTGATAAAGTTATGAAAAGTTTAAAAAGTTCAAGATTTCAACAATGACTTTCTAGAACGACTCGGAAACTTACATAAATATGAAGATCCGCTGAGTTTTCTGCATGATGAAGGTTTTCCTGTTGATAACTATCCTCCGAGCAGAGAGGACCATGGAAGATATTGAAGATTTTTGCTCACCTGGAAAGAAAACTCATAAAGTTAGTAAAGCAGTCATCGATAATTTTTCATCAAAAATGTCCAATATTATTTTAGCTTCAAGATGTATTTCCTTTGCATGCTGTGCAATTGCAGTGTATTTTTTGCTGTATGTAAATCCTAACTAGCTTAATTATAGATGATTTTTACGTGAGAAGCCTAGTACGAAATACAGATCCCAATCAAATAAGCATAAACCTTGATCATGCTCAGAGTAAAATAAGTTTAATAATTTTTTTTTTTTAATATTTTAAAATGCAATCCATTTTTAAATGCTTCCTTTTTAGCTACCTTCAGAGAAAGCTTATACGAGTAGGTAAATTAACATTATTAATCGTTTTGACAATTTAAAATGTAAATCAATGAAATCCAATACTTTAAACATAAAATAAAATAGGAATAAATTTTCTCCATTTTGAGATTAATTGTAAAATTTGCCAAACAATCTCTGTGTTCAGTAATTGGAAGCTTTAAAATCATTGTGTAAGTCTACCTCAAATGTAGCTCCAAAACATTTCTGAACTGTAAACACTTTGCTTTTATGTGGTGTTTTTCTTTGCGTTGAGTTAATGTTACTTATATTAACGCAATCTAAACCGTCAGAGAATTAATTTACCAGTTAGAATCTTACCGAGGAGTGCAGAAAGAATTCATTACGTCCACAGTGTAGTGATATTTATGACTTCATAAATTACTGCAAATAGAATTAAGAGCTCGAGTTTTTCAGAGAGGACATACAAAAACTCGCTTAAAAACATTTTAAACCTTGCCGAACTGTGTAAGAGAAGGATTTTAATAAAATAGTGAAGGCAAATAAAAAAATCAATTATATTTAATAATGTTAATTTAAACATTTTTTGAGAGTGTTTACGTTTTTATATTTATGAAAAGAAATGTGAAAGATGATACATGTTTTTTACCATGTCATGTTATTCGAATCTGATACTTCAAGTAACTAAAATCAAATGAAAACAAATAACTTTGCTTATACCACATAATATATAAGCGTTTTATTATATAGGTATACACTTAAATACTAAATATTATTTTATGTAAATTTGCATTCATTGAATTAGAAATGATTGAAGAAGTAACTAAAATCATTTCAACCAACATGAGGATTCTCAAAAGTTGTCACTCATCCGTATTTTCCGTTTTGGAAGGAGTTACAAATGAAAATATACTGTAAATTATTGTTCGTTGAAAACAGTGCTCAGCTTTTCAAGTAGTTGATCTGCTCACTTCCCTGTTGTTCATTTTATTAAAGAACTAACTGAACTCCTTATTTTGAAAAACTAACACAGAGTTTTTCAAAATCTGACTTGGACCGTGACCTTCCTCTTGATTTGAAGGTCAAATTTAAGAAACCTCCCAATAAAACTGTAGATTTGTATAAAAATCAAATCCAAGCCCCCCTATTGTGATCTGGGAGATATATTTCATCTTTAAAATAATCAATATAATTGTTGTTTATTACAATAATTTTATTTATCTACACACAAAAGACGTTTATACTTTCTCCTATACATATTTGTTATATTTTATTTTATGCGTTAGTTTTTAAAATTTTTTACAGTATGGTATTTTATTTATTGTTTTAATTATTTGTTAGTATTTACAATAACAATGAAAACTTGTGAAATTACATGTAAATGGCCATAGGGTGTGTAATAAATAAATAGTGGTTTCTTTATCTGAAAGGTAGTTTCAATTAAAAAGGCAAAAAAGTCAAACGTAAACGAGCCACATATTTATTATTAATCTAATGCTCGACTTAATAATATTACATCGCTAGACTTTCTATATCCATTCCTATCTGTATGGCTCGACTCTGTACATAAGATGAATCCACTGCTAACTGTTTATGTTTATCTGTGTATTTCTAGTGGAATTTCTTAATTCCGGGAGTTTGTATCTCTCTTGGCAAGAAAGCCTATCTTCCAATCACAGAGTACAAATATCCCCAAAGGAGCTAAATCGTAAGTAAGAATTAAGGAAGTGGGACGGTGTTTGAGAATGAGGGTTGTTTTATTTTCGTTTATCAGCGAAATCGTGTATCTTAGTCTAGAGACATATTTGAAAAGCAGTTCAAGCAATTACTCCTCAAATATGTAAAAAAAAAATTAACGAGACATATTTTTTCAAATTGTTAAATAAATTATATTAATAATATCGACATTCTGTTGAGTACGAAATTATTAGCAATAATCAAAAAAATGTCACAAATCGTAAAAAACAAAATTACCTACTTTAAAAACCAAGAAATCGGGAAGATTTTTTTCTTGAGTTGTATTTTATTTAGTATGATTTTTTTTCTTCATATATTTCCATCTATTTTATATTATAGAAACAAACGGTACATCGGTACAGTGATGTAACAATCTACAGATGTTAAATAATATTTCGTAGTGGGTACCGATGATATGTTTCTTTGTTATATCTATTTTCGATTTATTAACCGGGTGGTGCGTAGGGTTAAAGGTGTGCGTGAGTATTGTGTATGAGTATGATGCAGGTGTGATATGTGGTGATATGAGAAGGGATGAGCATCGGACTGTTTATATCATAGACGTGGTGCTTCTTTTAAAAATTTGGTCAGAGAATCCGGAAATATATCGATGTTGGAATTTAGGCAAATATTATTCAATGTATTAAAGCACGGTTAATTGTGAACAAAGTGCCCTAACGTCGCGTACTTTCCATTTGAACGTCTTCGACGCGCAAGTCAGAGCGTTCGGCGTCAGTCAGTCTCCGTCACGATGTCCAGCGACTCAGATGAAGATGAGTTGTTACGTAAAGAATTAAAACTAAAATTAAAGAATCTTGCCTTCATAGAAACATTTTTGTTTGCCCTATCCTGTGTCATACAAACAATGATGTTTTCGGACACATTCAATTGACTATTCAGTCATTTTTCAACATTTCAACATTTTTACCACAGTCAACCAATAACGCCCGGCCTCACATAAAATTTTGTAAAAAAAAACATTTTGTAAAAAACGCCGCGGCAGAGCGTCGTGTACTACAAGCGCACCCACTCTGTTTGATCGGTTATACAAGATGTTCAGTACAACACAACGCAGCGCTATAGCTATACCTCCTTGACGCGCGCTAAGTATGCCTCGAAGCATTGCAAAACAAATTCAGCAGCTAATTTGCCAATTAACCGTGCTTTAATACATTGAATAATATTTGCCTAAACTCCAACATCGATATATTTCCGGATTCTCTGCCCAATTTTTTTAAAAGAAGCACCACGTCTATGCTATAAACTGTCCGATAAAAGGTAAAATATAAATATAAAGTGAAACATATGGTATAAAGTATAAGTATAAAGTATAAAGTACAAACGTTAAAGTTAAAAGTGAGAATAAAATAATAATAAAAAAAAAGTTAAATGTAGAAATATAAGATATCTTTAAAAGGTACTAAAATTTAAATATAAAAATAAAAACTAAAACATCCTCGTAGGAGCAAAGAAAAAATAAATAAAAAATAAAATAATTAATTGGTAGATATTAATAGGTAGGCATTATAAATATCAACCAAATAGAAACGGCCTGGAAGAGAGCGATACCCAGATCCGAAGAAGCTACAACCTGAGAACGAAGAGAGCCAACCCCAACAGCCTACCTAGGCAATGAGTTGGGACAGTGCAAGGAAGAAGATTATAAATATCAACCTATATGATAAATTTTACAAGTACCTATGATTTTTAATGAATTTATAATTTTAGAGTGCAAGTACTGGTAAGCATATTATGTTTACATGATGTATTATGTTTACATGATGTAATATGTTTACATGGCACTAGAAGACAAATTTTGTTTAATGCATCTTTAGTATGAGGCCAGATTACCGGCGTGATCGATGTTGGCATATTTATTGCCAAAAGTATGCAAGCGATTTATTGTTGAATTTTGTTCTGCGGTGGTCCCAGAATAATCACAAAGAAAAGGTGTTTGTAGTCGAGTAGGTCTACAAGGTACATGATAATTCATTAACGAGACCAATTGAGGGGAGTCAAACCAGTTGTTCATAATATTCTATGCTATCGATTTACGGTTTAAACTGCGGGTTTCAAAATGGCAAAGCATATTCCAGCGTACTTCTGACTAATGCGTAAAATGATATTACTTATTGTACGTGGGTTACCGAATACTTTTCTTATACGTAAAACAAAACCAAGCATTTTATACAACCCCTGAACGATAGAGTCGATGTTCTTATTAAATAAAATCAAGTTGAAGGCCATGATCTTTACAATCCATTTTTGAGATGACAGGTTCTTTGTGTAGTGTTAATTATGATGTTTATTTCTGGTGGATATGATAGTGTGACATTTAGAAACATTACTTGCAAAGCCTATCTATCTATAATGTTGGACGCATAAAAAATACGGAAACTTCAAGAGTCTCAACAATTCTGGCGCCTCTAATAATTTTAGACCACACTAGATACACATTCAATTATTGATACTGGTCATGAGTGGAGTCAAAAGAATCTGATTCAATACAAGAGTACTTCAATAATCTACCCTTTCTATGATCTGTGCTTCCAATAGAACAACATAAATTATTCGAGATTTCGCGTTATTACTGCCAAAAGTTATGTCCAAAATTTAGTTATGAAGTTAGCGATGAGTTGTGTGTCTTCGTATGATTAGTCTGGAAGAAGTTCGTAGGTCTTCTTATCTAAGTAAAGCAATTAAAGGAAAATATTTGTATTAACCCCTCAGGTCTATTTGGCCAGAAGGTCAAAATATTCCCGCCTTGTAATAAAATCCAAATATATGAAATATATCTGAATGCATCCGAAAACTGAAAACCGCTTTTGAAAGGTGGGTGAAATACGCTTTCAAATTTTATTATTTGAAAAATATTTTTTTTTTTTTTCATTCAATATTTTCCTTTGCAAACATAAAAAGTTTTTAAAATGACTCACCTTATGTTTTTCCCAAAAAACTAAAATTGCTGATAACGAAAAAAAAATTAATACACATTTTATTAGGCAAGTACATCCAGAGTGGAAGATACTCTCAGTATCGCCCTGGTGTAAGACCACCTTTCAGAATTAAAACGTTGCTTGAAATGACTTTAACCGTGTTTCGTGACTGATCTAAATAGCCAGGTACTTCCCCACATTCCTCTTTCCCATCTCCATCCCTTCCCTACTTACCTTTAGCCTCACAACATACCCCAATTGGGGATGCTATAGTCTCACTGGCTTCAGATGGGAGCAGTTGGGACTCTTGTAAGGTATACACTATAAAAAAAAAATTGGAAAAACATAATAGACAATATCGTTAACCCTATTTTTTGTCGTTAAAAATAAAAATAAAATAATTAATAAAAACTTTCTAATAATTTAAATTGTACACCTTAATGAAACTTTTGTTTCATAGAGGTGTATATTTTAATTATTTTAATTTGCGGGGAAACTTTTAGTTTTAAAAATAAAGAATGGTGTTTTCTCTTTCTATCGCCGGTTAATTCACATTTCTAACCATGATAGTAAGGGAGACTCAACGATTTCCATGAGACCTATATGAGTTGTTCCGAAAACCGAACAAGTTAGTCGGAGGGGTTAACGAAATCCAACTAGGTGAGTTGTACCATATAACTTTAAAATTGCGATAACTTCTTAACTTGTTTGGTGTTTACGGAGTTTGCATATATGTAAAGGCGTTCTCACATCAGACCCTTTGCATACAATCTCCTAAAAGCAATCTTGGAGTTATTTCCATTCCGCTAAGTCATGTTAAATCGATTCGGCAAAACTGTTTTATTCGCATAATTTGCCGGTCTTTGATCGTGGTTTCATGATACACTCCTGTCAAAACGTATGTGACAGATCAACACCTAAGCTTCCTTAAACCACGGAGTCGTCGCGCGTCGGTTCGAAATCCGGCTCTGGATGAAAAAAATATTTTCAATGTAAAATTGAGTATTTCACATTAAAAATGATACAGATTTTCGCAATTAAATTTAAATGTCCACTAGCAAAAACGATTTTTTTTAAATACGTGTAATGCATAATACTATTATTTCAGAGTGCGCGAAACACTAATTTTCATGAGAATCGTTTCGAGAATCCACATATTAAATTACCTTTCCTCGATACGTTGCTCAAATGGCCATGTCCTTACATATTCCCTATTTATCTCTCTGGATTTTAACCCTAGAGAAAATATTGTGTCTACATAAAATAGATATCAAATACTAGCGTGTCGATACTTTTTTTTTTTTTTTTGATAAGTTACTTTTTATAAAAGTTATCACCTTCCAAAAATCAATAAAATTGACTGGTTTAAACGACGTCAAAAGACGTTCAGTATACAAACTAGACAATGTTTTTTTAAAAAAAGCAAAACGTACAGACAAAGAATAGTTTGTTCTTGTGTAGTTGGTAAAAAAATTGAAAATCAGTGCACTTTTGAAGGAGAAAAGTGGGGAATACAAAACCTCGATTTTAGTTAGGTATTAGTAGCCCGAGGTGCATTGACCCTTTTGCTCAATATCCGGTGGAGTAAGAGCAACAGTGACAGCAACAATTTAGTAAAATCTATTTTTCAAATTTCTCCACCACCGGATTTCATCTTAACTGTCCCCACACGATGCAATCACTGATTTCATCGTGTGGGGAATAAAATTTGTCAAAAATATGTCAACAGAGAAAGTTTCATTTCCCACACGATGCAATCTCAAAACATAAAATTTGTGGAATGATAACATAATAAAAACTAAAATTAGCAATTTTTACGCACCAGACTTTTAGGGTTTAGTTTTCCCCATAGGAAAAACTAAACCATTTCACACACTTTTCCATAATCTAGTAGATCATCTAGTAAATCCACGCTATGCAAGTGCATTATATAAGTATAATTAATACAAAACAATACGAGAACAACATGTTAACCTACCAGACTATTAAATGGGAAAATAATTCACCGACTCCAGATATTTTCATATTAGAGGGTTCAGCTCGGTGGAATTCCTAATTTGACCGATAAATCCTACTGATCCCTAAATATAAATATTTAAAAAATCTTTCGTAATCCTACATGTATTTAAAATGACTGATTTTTGCATTTTTAGATACAAATTCTTTGACAAATCTAATACGCTAAATTCTTAATGAGACAGCTAGGTATAATGCCAGTAGCCGAAGTAACAAATATCCACAATACCAATAATGTTATAAATATTATTGGTATTGTGGATATTAAAATTATTTTCAGTATTGCCTTTAGATATTAAAATTATTATTAGTATAGAACACTACAAGTATCCCGTGCTATTTCCAGATAATTTAGGAGAATGTTGAGATTTTATTTCCGCTAGAAGTCCACCTCAAATGTAATTGAACACATGGCATTTGAAATGTTAATTAAATGTTCTCTACCATTAGGGATGCAGAAATATTATACAATTCATCCCCCTCTCTCACTAACCGCAACCATAATCTTCCTCTCTAATTTAGCCCTAAACCTTCCTGTAGCGGAGTGCTCCAGGAATTGCATTATCTTGTGGAATAAGCGGTCGGGACCTTTGTCAGGTAAATTTAACATGTGAGGTGATTAGGAGCACCATTAATAATACAGAAAGCACGTGCTCCTAACCCGAGTACCCGTTTAGCTGAGTGAACTAGATCAACCAGGTTGGAATTTTTTTTAAATATGAATACATCTTGCTGCTTTCTGGAGTCAATGAGGCTATGGCATCTCCAATTGGGGTACATTCTGAAGCTGAATGTAGTTGAAAAGGGATGGATATGGTATTGAGGAAGGTGGGAAAGTACTCGGCTGTTGAAATCTGGCTACCAAACATCATTAAAGCCATTTTAAGCAACGTTTCAATTCCGAATGGAGGTCTTACACTAAGGTGATTCTGAGAGTATCATCCACTTTGAAACGTGGAAGATACTACTTAATATTATTTTTTATTAATAATTTGTGAAATTAATCAAATAAAATTTATTTGCACTCGCCGGGTTCGGACCCGCGACCTTCGGATTGGGAGTCAAGATCCATACCCCTCGACCATGCCGACCATTAAATATTCACGTATTTTAAATTATGTTGTTCGTTACGCAAAATGTATGGTTTATTTAATTAAAGAATTGATATAACGAAGTTCTTAGAAATGAAAGAAGTCCCATAGCGACCCATGGGCTTAAACTATTCCGTTCGATCTTTGAGAAACGAAAATGGTACAAATATGACTAAATACCTCAGTAACTAATTAACTCCCGATCATTGTCAAAAAGCAAATTCGTACTTTGAAAGCATACTTAGGTTAGTATTTCAATTAAACTTTGCCAATTATAATACTTTTACGAAATTGATTGGCGTTTGACGTTTCGAAATGTAAATTCGTACGAGTACGACAAAAAACCATGCATACGGTATTATGAAGCAGAATGAAGGTGCTTACAGAATGTGCATAATGCAAAAGAGTTATTAAAACATAGGTGAACGAACAAGAAGGGTAAAAAAACGGCAAACGCTGGGATGTTGTATCCAGCATACTCTACAAACACATGTAGTATAAAAGTAAACAAAATTAATAGAAATAAGTAGGAAATAAATCGATTGGTAGTTCAGCATACGGCTGAAAAATATAGCAGTCTTTTTTTGATGAAGGTGCCAATCTACCTTAATAATACAACACTTTTATTATACCAACTTTCGGGACTTTGGCTTTTTTCAACCCATATTATTAATTCAACATATCCATTTTTTCATGAATATTTTGGTATAAGATTGTAAATCAAAAATAACCAACAAAGTGTCAGAGTAGTTTAAAAATATGATTGAATTATTGAAACAAAATGGTTATTATTTTAATATTATGCAGAAAAAAATTGGAAAGTTCCTATATTTACATATTTTAAAATGACCGGTCAGAGGCTGAGTGGGCATTGCGTTTGGGTCCCACCCGGGCGTCGCGTGTTCGATTCCTCGGCTGCCACAACACAAGCAACATTTTTCGCTTACTGTGGTGGTAGTAGGAGATTTTCAAATATTGTCAGGTTATTCGTTACTTTGGAATGTTTGTCTTTCTTGTTAAATATTAAAAAAAAAACGATTAAACCAATTAAACCATATCCACACGGAGAAAAATGTTGTTTGAAAAAAAAACGATCATTTTAATAGTGAAAACAGTTAAAAACAGGACTGAAATTCTTACGAACAAATTAAGAGGGGTTCAATGTTTATTGGCAGGAACATGTAAGAATAATATGTTGGTATACGTAATTTCGTACGTACACCAACAAATTATTCTTACATTTTCCCGCCAATAAACATTGAAACCCTGTTAATTTGTTCGTAAGAACTTCAGTCCCGTTTTTAACCGTTTTTACTATTAAAATGATCGTTTTTTGGAATAACATTTTTCTCTAATTTATTGGTATACGTAATTTCGTGCATATACCAACCAATGATTCTTACATTATTCTTACATTTTCCCGCCAATAAACATTGAAACACTGTTAATTTGTTTGTAAGAACTTCAGTCCCGTTTTTAACCGTTTTTACTATTAAAATGATCGTTTTTTCCAATAACATTTTTCTCCACGTACGACTTACAACCTGCTTATATTCATTTTCATTAAATTAGTGTAGATTCATATAATTGTATATTCTGTTATCATGAGTTGAAAACTTAACGAACCGTTTTTTAACCTTTTTTGTTTTATTACGTTCTACAAAGCAAAATACAAATGAGTCCTTTCTGTTCACAAACTGCGGTTGAATAGGACACAACTTGCTTCATTACCCAGCGTACGAGATTTAACTCTAAATCCACCACTAACATGATCTTCCATTCACAGGAAAACTTTCGATTTTCAGCACGAGTTGTGAAAAGTTGCGGTTCTATCGGCGAGCGAGAGTATTCGCAAAGTTTCCAATTTGGCCATTTGCTACCATTGAATATGTACAATTGTATATATATATATATATACACTGTTTGGCATCTGTTCAATTTGCAGATTGTTACTCGTATGGCCTGTGATTTTAATATTTGATGGCGGGTCTATCCGCGAACGAGAGTATTCGCAAAGTTTCCAATTTGGCCATTTGCTACCATTGAATATGTACAATTGTATATATATACACTGTTTGGCATCTGTTCAATTTGCAGATTGTAACTTAATATTTGATGGCGGGTATATCGACATAACAATTTGGGAGGCGGGAATGGGTACTGCCGCCCCGGGAACCATTTATTGGATAACCAACACCTCTGCCATAGGTCACCCCAAGTGGTTCGCTACGTTTGGTGACTTAGCAGGGGTGCCCGGGTTCATGGGGTAAGGTTTATCTAGGTCTTGGCGGCGGATGATCTAGACACACTGAACCCCAGATTCCTAACCAACCCACATATCTTTCCTTCCCATAACTTCCTCTCCTTTCTTTCCTTAAAAGCACCCTCCACAAAGCATCCCCAAAGATGACATAGGCCCTGAGGGAAAATATTTTCCTCAGGGCCTCCTGTGTGGACTTAATGAAAAAAAAAAAAAAACAACGAAACCTTCGAAATTACGCAGTTTTCGTATAAATTCGTAATTTTTTTGTGGCCACTTAAATATGATTAAATTTATTCCCTTTTAAGGGTAACTAAAGGGAATATAATATAAAATACTTCGCCGGGCATTCACTCAACCATTTCTTTCTTATTGGGTATTTAATTTAATCATATTATTATTTTTCTTCATAGAAAGCTTTTTGGATTCTCTCTCTCTTGCCGGTTATCGAAGGCTATCTCAGACTGTCCCCCATCTGAAGCCAGATGCTCTCTCCGGATCTTAAGCCTATTTCGGCTAAGGGTGACCCCTGATTCTCTTTTTAAACAAAGGATCCCGATAACCGTAGTAATTCAATTGTCACCTGTCAAATCTGCTACGGGCCCAGCATAGTTCCACTTGAGGTGGAGATTGAGAAAGCATCTAATCGGTAGTTCATCATCGTCCAACAAGAATATATAGTAATAATACAAGTTTTTCTACACATTTCAATTTCCTTCTGATACATCTAAAGTTATCCAGAGACGTGCATTCCGTAGAGGCACATAAGCACTGCCTAATCTAACTTACTCAGATGACAATATAAATAATATTAAAATATTCCACAAGGCACGGTAATCAGGCCTATACTTTTCCTTATATACGTTAACGATATGTTCAGTCTCCCTCTTAGTGGAAGTGTCATCTCGTATGCGGATGATACAGTTATTATCATCGAAGGAATAACATGGACAGATGTGACTGTAGCTGCGAATGATGACATTAACATTTTGAAGGAATGGTTTGATGATAACTTACTAGTCTTAATGTAGAAAAAACATCATATATGCCTTTTTACCTTAATGAGCCTGTCCCTGCCTCCAATATTGAAGTGATGGTGCACAGACGTTCATGTGAGGGAGGAGTATGTAACGATAATTGTAAATTCCTAAAGAAAACTTCAAATGTCAAATATCTAGGGATCACTATTAAAAGTAACATGAAATATAAGAAATACGTAGACAATTGTGTTAAAATAATTATAAATCTCACTTATATATTTATACGATCAAGAAATACCCTAAAACTTCTAGTATTAAAATTGTTTACTTTGCTTTTGTACAATCAGTGTTGCAGTATGGTATAGTCGCATGGGGAAGCATCTATAAGAATAATTTGTATCCGATAGTAACAACCCAAAAATGATGATTAAAGTTATTCTTAAAAAACCAAAAGGTTTTCCAACCAGTGAACTTTTGATAAATTTAAGATCCTACCGGTTTTGAAACTATTTGAAAAAAATGCTATTCTAAAAGTTCTTAAAGAAACGCGAAGTTTAAGACCTAGAACATCTGGGAATATATATATATATATATATACCTAGATGTAAACACCACAGCACCGCAACACCATTACGAATTTCTTGGCTCTAAGCTATTTAACGATTTACCTGATATAATAAAAAGTGAGAAAAAAAAACCTTACATTTTTACCGAAAACCAACAGATTGACAAATTTTATCGTTGATTTTCAAATATATTATTTTGCTATTTTTATTTGTATCTTTACTTTTTCTCCAATATTTTTGTAATACTTTAAAAATATAATTTTTAAATTTTATTTAGCAAATGTACCTATATACTATTTATAAGCATTATGTCGTAGTTTTATTATTTCCAAATATGTACTAGTTAATAGACTAGCTCCCCAGTTAGACCCGAGATTATTTCTCTACTAACTGGGTATTTAAAATGGTTTATGAATGTTATGTAACATATTATTATTCTGTATATTTACTTTAAAATTTACAAAAAAAAAATATCACTTATTAAATAAATATATATATTTCCAAACGGAAGACTCAAAATGTTCCGAGTGCTTTTGGTTGAAATCTATTATACAGAGTGGCGGAAAAGTTGTCACCTTATGATCTTTGGCTGTAATTTTTTTATGAATAAAAATTTTTCATTTTGCTTTCGGGTTGTGTTTATTTGATGTCTTAATTTTTTTTCCATTAAGTCGTAAAAATGATATCGGCCAAATGGCCGCCGCCAGAATTGTGACCAAACGGGCCCGATTTATGTCATTTTCCATCACCATTCCAGCGATAGGTTCTCTTGAAAAATATTCTCTTTGAGGGCTACAAGTGTTTGAAGCTTGTTGACATAGACTCGTGATTTTAAGAAACCACGTGAAAAATAAGTCTGGAGCGGTTAAATTGGCCGTTAAATTAACTTGCCGGCAACTCACCAAATGAGCGTTTTGGTGATTTGCACGGGTGGGTGTCAGTCAAAAAAACATTATTTCCGCGTTCTTGAGGGGTATAGCGATTCTTATTTTATTGAAGTGCATTTTGTATTTGTTTACTATATAAATATTAAATCAGAACAGACATTAACCGCCATTTACAAAAATTATGGCATCTTTCAATAGGGTGATGACTTTTGCGCCACATTGTATTATAGCAGAACGTTTCTTCAGTGGGTAGTAAGTTGGAAAATTAATATCAATGAATTCGTTATTTTTCCTATTGTCTACCCTGATTAAAAAAAAACATGCGTCATGCTAATATTGAGGTACCAATTAGATATTTCTAGAATATTTTCATTGTAACTCAGTCGTGGAGAGTTTCACCAACCATGCCCCTCGAGGATCTCATTAATTCTGCACTCTGTACATTTTCGTCCTTTCTCTGCCAAGTGTATGGCTCTTTCAATGTAAAATATACGTACCTAAACCATGGAGGAGGGATCTGGTGAGGAAGATAAGAAATTGATTTAAGTTAACTACTTAAAAATCTTCATGAAATTTTGTAAAAATGGCATATATTTTGTTTGGAGGAACAGAAGGATAGACCTAAAAACTATACAGGGTGATAAGGGACGTACATTACTTATTTAACAAGTGATTTCTGAGATTATTTGGATTAAAAAATTTTAATGATTGAATGAAATTTAATTTTTTTTTACTCCAAATAATGTCAGAAATCACTGGTTAATTTAGTTAATCACTGTCAATTTAAAAAAATTCAAAAATTCAAACTTAGAAATTTTAGAAATTAGAAAAAGTGTTAATAGCAAATTAAATATTATTAATAACCAAATATTTTTTAAAAATAGCCATCTCTTAAATTTATTTTCTTATTAATAATTATATTTAAAATAATTTATTTTTGTTGTTTAAACATCTTTATTATGTTTTGATAATTTATATAATGTAATTTTTCATATTTTTTAAATAATTTTTATATTTAATTTTAAATAATTGTTTTTTACGATATTTTTTATTAATTAATCACCTCTCTCTAAAATATTTTTGTCCATAGTTCTTTTTAGTCTATACTTGTTTGTTTATTTTGTTACTAATGTCATTACTACCCTGACGAAGAAACCATCGGTTTTAAAACATGTAGGTAATTGTGATTATATTAGTGGTTTAAACAAAGTTATTTGTTTTAATTTACTGTCAATTTAATTTAATCACTGTCAATTTCTACCGACTTCTGATACGTTTTCCTTAAATGTTTGAAGTTTTTAAGCTCTTAAAAAATATATATGTTATTCTTTAAGATAGTATCTATACATTCCCCACGCCAAAACGGTAATTATTTCAAATTCCTTTGATAGAAATAAATCGCAAAGTATGCTCCGAAAATTATTATTTACACATTTGTTTATGTTATTTTATAAGTTATATGTCTGAAAAAATTCACAATGTTTCTTTAAATGCTATTTGACACAGCCCCCATGAGATTTTTGCTCGTTTTCAAACGAGTCGTCTTTTATTAAACATGTTCACAATTTTCGCATGAATTTTATGGTTTTTAATGTTAGCGCTCTCGCTCCCTCGTTCGTATTGTCGTATCTCTCCATCTTCTTCTTTTTGAGCGGGTTAGCGCGGCCTTAACATCCTGTATATATTATTATAATTGACCGAGCAAACTCGTCTGTTTTGCATTTCAACTGTTTACCTTTTCGAAAATCTGCTGCATCCACTTTATTATTCAAGCAGACTTCATTGTTGACCAGACGGCTAACTTTGGTCAGGTGCCTGGCTAACTTTGACGGTTCCATGACAGATGATCCCAACAGTTGGCCCCCCGGCATAAATATATATAATATGCAGTCGCTTTAGGGAAAATACGGTATACCTACTTACTTACTACTACACAAAATATAACTAAGTGTCCCCGAAGGAGTGTAGAGAGGGGATTTACGGCCGAATTACAAAAGTATAAAATATTTTTGAAGTAAATACTTCTTTACGCACGCTTGACTTGTGGGGTAAGCTGGCGAATGTGTAACGGAAATTGAAATGCGTTGCGAGGCGAACGGGCTCACTGTAGAAGCAAGAGAGAGCAGTGCCCGCGCACATTTTCTTTCTATTTTCCTCTCATATCCAGTGCATGAAATATTTCAGTCAGTATTTTGAAATACCAGTGACGTGCCAAACGAGGGGGGGAGCGGAAGTCGATGCGCACGCTTGAATGTATATGGTTGAAATTATAAATACGTATATACATGTATATATTTTATACATATAAACATATATATGGACATACATCTAGATGGAACTAAAGAAGTATTTACTTCAGTCGGGTGGTCTAAAGCACACTCGTATTTTTTTAAATTCAAAGGCATCAAATAAAAAACTAATCGTCTATATTCGTATATACGGTATAATCAAGCGAATAAGTACAAAAAATCAACACCGTAAATAAAATCGTTTGATATCCATACCAACTTGAAATTGGTAGATAATGCACAAAACGAAGTTTAGTATAATTGATTAATGTTGTATCCAACAATATTTTTGTTCCGAGACAAGTGGAAAAAACGAAACCGGTTATTTTTGATAAAATTTTATATTTAAAATAAAGACTTTTAAAGGAAAAATCGTGAAATATGGCTATTTAAATTACAATTTATTACAAGAATGTGTGCTGAATTCGTGGAAAAATGTTGTATATGAAAATTTCATGTACAACATTATTCCGCAAAATGTTTTTTTTTTACTTTTCTGACCCTTAAGAAAGCATCATACTCTTCTAACATCAATTAAAATATGTTTTTAAATATTATTAATGCATTTAGGCTTAAAAAGCAAAAAAACTGTATGAATAAATTAAACTATTCACAATCGAGATTTTGCCTTGAGATCAACATACAACATTATTGCACAAAACTGTTTCAAAGGCTAAAAAGCAGCCTTATCAATATTTTTTCTGGACGAATTCTATTTTTTATGCATTCTTCAGTTGAAGTGTATCTAGTTGAAGCCATGATACGTTCGTTTTCTCCATTTATTCCCATGAATTAAACCAATCTCAGTGATTTCTATAAACGGCTTTATACAAAATTCTTCTACAAACCGACATTTAAAATGCTGCCACAGGCCTAAAAAGATTTTTATTCCCATAACCCCATGCGTAATAATATGCCCAACATTATTCCATCAATAACTCAACATTAATAGTTTTTTTTAATACAACATTATTCGTGGAAAGGGCTCAATTGTAAAGTGGGGGGCAACTGTCGGGTATCATCTGTCGGGTCACCAACTTTGACTACGGTTCAGAAATGATTATTTTAAATTGCCAAATAATCGTGTTTATTTGGACTTTCTTATTCGTTTTTTCAATAATGAGTTACCTGTCTGAAGAAAGTTTTTTTTTATAATTGCCATTATTAGTTATACACATTTTTTTAAATACAAATGATTTATATTTAAGTAGGTAGATATTAAATACCTTCATCTAATATCCAAGGAAATTCTGGTTATGATTTTTTATCTGAAAAAAATTATGAACATCCCTTTTCACAAAACTGTTTACTTATTTAAAAAAATAATCAGACAATACCTTACCTTTTAATTAATATAGGTACATGCTATACTAGTTTCAGGGAGCGGTCGTACGAGATCTTCGTCGTTCTGGTATCTTTTCTTGTTCATTTTCACACAAACATGTTAGAAGGAGAAGGACGATCGCCGATGACTTACATATAAACTCTCTCTGGGGGTAATTTAGTCAAGTAGTTTTGCTAGTAGTTGTCTAATTTAGTAGGACATTGGGTGTAACTAATATAAAACACTGTTTAATTTCTAAATAAACAAATAAGTTTACAATTCAAAGTATTCCATCTTAGTAAATAATTAAATTCATTAAAAAAGACTTATTGAATTACAAGAACTAGAAGACATTTTATGATTGTGTTATATAGACTCCATCGTTAGCAAGTCAAGTGAAACAATTTGAATGATAATGAATTCCTAATAAAAGTATTATTAAGGTCAAGCAAAGTCGTAGAAGTTTAAAGTGCCGAAAGACGGAGCTAGAGAAAATTCTAAATAAATAATTGGCAGGAAAATGACATCTTATTAACTCAATTTACAAAGAGCCTCGACCTATTTGTGTTTCTTTTTAGGTAGGTGTCTGTTCAATTCGTATGGTTTCACTTATTTTATGTCGAAAGCTTATTGTGGATGCCTAGCCTTTCCAGGATGGACACATTTGTGCCTCAGGCCCTCTATGGAATACGGAGAATTTTTCTCCAGCACCACATTTCAAGTCCATTCGATTTCTTTCGCTGGCTAGTATCCATGATTCCGCACCGTATTCAAATATGTGAAAAATCACCGCCCGGACGAGTCTTGGTGGTCTTCGTTTTGCCTCTGTCACTCCATGCTCCATTATACAAGATGTCCAAAAAGGGTATCGGGTGTTTGATGGCGGAATAAAAAAAATATATATATATGAATAATCAAATAGGTTGTATTGTTTTAAATAATTAAATAATCAAATATGTTGTTTTGTTGTATTTACAGACCCTGAACTGGATTTTTCAGAAACTGACGCTGCTTGCACCCTTCTAATCTCAAACATAATTAATAATAAATAATTTTTTTTTTTTTTATTATATCAGATAGAAAAGAATTTGCTTTGATCCCAAAACATATAAATATTTGAAAATAAGTATATTAGAAAACCTAATAAATAGACTGCCAGTGAACCATAGGATATTTAGTTAAATAAACGGATTTTAAAATTTTCATTTTGTGAGGCTCCAGTAACCAAGGTAAACGACAATATTTGAGATTAATTTGTAATATATTTTATGAGTATATTTAATTATTTTGTTTTGATAGCATTATTCTAAAATATAATCGATTATAATTTGTAATGTTGAAAGATAGTTTATTGAAATGTTAAATTTAATTTTGACAGATTGAAAATTATTTGACAGTAACTTGGTTACTGGAATGTAGTAGTTACTAAGCAAAACATAATGAATTGTTTTGTATTAATTATACTTATATAATACATTTGCATAGCGTGGATTTACTTGATGATTTTTTTTTATGGAAAAGTGTGTGAAAGGGTTTAGTTTTTCCTATGGGGAAAACTAGAACACCGTTGTGCACATATATGCATATATGATTATGTGAGTATATTTGTGTGTGTATGTATGTATGTATGTGTGTGTATGTATATATATGTATATGTATATTATATTTATAAGTATGTATGCATTTTTCTTCCTAATAACTGATTTCGATCCTCCTTATTTTTATATACATATTTGAAATTAAATTTATCACTCTTGTAACTAACCAATCATTATTACATAAAGAATATTGAGATGAATGTTGTGCTCACCTATAATTAGAAACATCATTACAACCATGTATAAATGTAAATTACTGTAAAAATTATGTGATGTATTCTGTTGGCGAGCCAATAAATAAATTTTTAAAAAAAAATTAGACCCGGACCCAAAAGTCTGGTGCGTTAAAAAAATTAATATTGAAAAATCAGTTTTTGAAAAAATAAGAAAGTATACAGATTTAGGAAATGATATTAAAAGAATTTGGCATTCTCAGACTACTAAAATATTACCATTTGTTATTTCGGCTACTGGCATTATACCTAGCTCTCTCATTCAAAATTTAGGCTTATTAGATTTGCCAAAGAATTTTTACATCAAAATTCAAAAATCAGTCATTTTAAATACATGTAGGATTACGAATGATTTTTTAAATATTTATATTGAAGGATTTTCCGGTTCTTCTACCGAGCTGCACCCTCTGATATGAAAATATCTGGAGTCGGTGAATTATTTTTCCATTTGATAGTCTGGTAGGTTAACATGTTGTTCTTGTATTGTTTTGTATTAATTATACTTATATAATACACTTGCATAGCGTGGATTTATTAGATGATCATTTTTATGGAAAAGTGTGTGAAAGGTTTTCCTATGGGGAAAACTAAATCCGGACCTAAAAGTCTGTTGCGTAATAATAATATAATTAATATTGAAAAATCAGTTTCTGAAAAAATAAGAAAGTATACAGATTTAGGAAATGAAATTAAAAGAATTTGGCATTCTCAGACTATAAAAATATTACCATTTGTTATTTCGGCTACTCGAATTATACCTAGCTCTCTCATAAAAAATTAGGCATATTAGATTTGTCAAAGAATTTGTGTATAAAAAAAGCAAAAATCAGTCATTTTAAATACATGTAGGATTACGAAAGAGTTTTTAAATATTTATATTGAGGGATCAGTAGAATTTATCGGTCAAATTAGGAATTCCACCGAGCCGAACCCTCCGATATGAAAATATCTGGAGTCGGTGAATTATTTTTCCATTTAATAGTCTGGTAGGTTAACATGTTGTTCTTGGATTGTTTTGTATTGATTATACTTATATAATACACTTGCAGAGCGTTGATTTATCAGATGATCATTTTTATGGAAAAGTTTCACCCGGACCTAAAAGTCTGGTGCGTAAAAAAAAATAAAAAATAATCACCCCACTAACGGTAATTGGTAATTTTTGACACATTACTCCAAAAATGGTAGCGGGGTAGACCACTAACCATACTTCCGACATAGCAATTGCTTGGTAAACGAATTATTGCCGAACAAAGTGATTTCTCGTAGAGGCATCGTAAACTGTCCTTCCAAGAGTCCCGATCTCAGTCCTCTTGACTATTTTCTGTAGGGGTACCTGGAAGGTAGGGTAAACGAGAATGAAAAGACGTATCTGCCGCAATTGAAACACAATTTCACATCAAAAATGACAGCAGTCTCGCCAGTAATGTGTCAAAAATTATCAATCTTCGTTGGAGGTTAGAAGGGTGCCAGCAGCATGAGGGTCAACATTTAGACACCAATATTTTTTTTTTAATTCCAGTTCAGTGTCTGTTAATAAAACATAAACAACCTATTTGATTATGTATATTTTTTTTATTTTATTCAACCATCAAACGCCCGATACACTTTTTGGACGCCTATATATTGTATGGGATAATTTTATTTTTTTTATTCAAATTATTGTTTCAGAGATATCTTATCTTACTAATATTATAAATGTGAAAGTTTGTATGGATGTATGAATGTTTGTTCCTCTATAAGTCGAAATTTAATTAATGGATTTTAATGAAACTTTACAATAATATAGCTCATACATCAGAATAACATATAGGCTATAATGTATGAAGCTAGCTATTTATTTTCAATATATTGAAAATAATAATTATAGTTTAATAGAAAATGTCAAAATTTGAGAATGACATTTTGCAAAACATTAATTGTTAAATCAAAATTCTATTTTGGAAAATATTTAAATTACTGAATTTATTTGAAGTACTCGCCTAATACTTTGAATCGAATCAAGAATTTGACATATTTTAAATAAATAGGTTAAGAATTTTGATATAAACGTAGATGGGACCTAGGAAAAGAAAATAGATTACTCGAAGTACTAATCCTACGCAGACGAAGTCGCGGGCAGAAGCTTGTTTCTAATATACAAAAGTAATGATGAATAAATAAAATTACTATGATGAGCATTTGTTTGATTTTTCAAAAACCATGACCGGTTAATAAGAAAAAAATAAATTCTACTTTCCGATCTTTCTAGTTCCGGTTATTCAACGTGGAGTACTCTTTTTATACTCATTTTCAAAACCTTTCACAGCAGTCCATTGTTCCTCCGCCAATCGAAACGAACGATTCTCATAATATTTATTTTTCTTTTTTAGCAATTTTCATTCAGTTGGAATTTCAAATTATTAAAAGGAGATCCCTTTAAGAGCAGATATTTATAAATGGAATCGGGCGTGGTTTATTAATAATGGAGGTAAAATCGAGTAATTTTGCGAAAAGTATCGACCTATTATGTTATATGAGAGATATCTGGTATAAAATAAGCTTAAAAAAGTACAAGTCAACTGATTTGAATAAAACATATTGTTGTGGAAACAAAGAGGTTCTTCATTATTTTTCATATACACGTTGTACGGAAACTAGTGGTTCAAGCGACACGTTGGTAAATCTACATCACAATCAATTTAGACGACCAATTGGTTCACAACTTTTGGTGACTTAGTTTAGTTTGGTAAGTTTTTCTAGGTCTTGGTGGCGATTGCTTGCTATTGGCTCGTAAAATACTGGTTGAGGGAAACCTTTTAACCTCTTCAGCTGGGCTCTCTCGATCCATCGCCTTGCACCATAGTGCAAGGAATCGATTCGTACGCCCTTCACACCTGGACACATTGCTTCCATGATTCCTACCCACCCATCACATATTTTTTTCTTTCCCAGAACTTCCTCTCCTTCCTTTTCCTTAAAAGACTCTCCACATAACATCCCCAAAGATGGCATAGGTGCTGAGGGAACTTTTTTATAACATAATAAAAATAAAAAAGTTTTTATAAAAAATTTATACCATAACTTTTTTGTTTGTTTTTTCTTCATTTTCGAGTAATTCGAGTCCGATGGATTTTTAAAATCAAATTCGCAATATGCGGGCAGCAGGTTTACTATCAGATGTTTATTGTCTTTTAAAAGGTTCGATAAAAGTTTAAAAAAATAAGCTGGAGAGGTAAAATGTCTCAATCAACCAGGCTCTCCCGATCCGGCCCGCTACACAGTAGGTGAGCAGACGGATGTGCCTAGACAAACCTCACTTGCTATGCCACCAAACGTAGCGAACCACTTTGGGTAACCTATGGCAGGGGTTTTGGTTATTCAATAAATGGTTCCCGGGGTGCCTAAAGCCTCCCAAATTGGGAGTCGGGTTGGGTACCGTGATATGTGACGTCATCGTGCTGGTATCTTTTCGTTTTCTTACAAGATGTGTGATAGTAATTTCTGCCGTCGATGATGTACGCACCACCTCTCTCTGAACTACATTGTTAAAAAAATATGTACTTAGATAAGTAAAGGAAAACGATATTTTTATCGGAACTACTTTGAAATATTTTTAGTTTCCAGAGTTGAAAAACAATGAACATATATATTCTTCAGATTTCCATCAAAAGAAAATAAAAAAAACTTTGATCTTCAACTGCTTGCTGAAAATAGTGCGTTTACGGATGGCTGAACCAGTAATTTAGGCTTTTTTAATTGAAGGGTAGAAAATAACGAGCCTTCTATTTCTAGAAAAGCTTTGCAGCCAAGTTTTCAGCAATTTAAGGCAAATTATCGACTAATTTAGACAAAACCTATACAAATATTACGCGATTGGAAGAGAAGCATCTGCAATTAAATGTGTATTTTTAAAAGATAAAATATCCAACTGCAACGAAGATTCGATGTGAGCATTTCATTACTTCTTTGGAGGTAAATGTATATTTATTTTCGAAAATAAATATGTACAGTGCCCTATGATGTTTCACAAACACGGCGCTATACAAATTGTCCCATGAGGATCTATGTTTGTATATATCCGAGGAAGGTGTTTTATTAATTTAGTTTGCCCGGGCTTCATTCTGCTTGAAGGGGTGGGAAAAGTAGATGGGGTGAGTTTTAGAAATCTCCTAAAGACAGTGACCTTTCCATTGTTTTGAAGGTCAAGTGTGCAAAATTTCATAAACATCGGAATAAACTGTAGATTTGTATACAAATTCAATCCGCGTCGCCCGACCGCCACGCCACCCGGCACGCTGTCCGCCATGCCACGCGCCACGCCTCCCGCCACGCCACCCGCCACAGACATTTAACTTTATGTTTAAAAAGAAGATAAAAGAAGAAGAAGAACTTTTTTTATTACTTTTGTTGTTTTTAACACGTAAGTAGTTTTAATTTCTAATAACCATTTTTTTATTTTTTTTTATTTAATAAATTTTTAAATGTTACAGTTTTTGACATTTTTTTAAACTACCATACGTTCGTGTTGTGGTAGTCATAGTATTATAATGACGGCCTTCGTAGGCTAGGGGTAAGATCTTCAACTACGAATCCGGACGTCATGGGTTACCAGGTACTTCCCATCTCCTTACCCTCCCTACGCCCTTCAGCCTCACAACATACCTCAATTAAGTATGCCATATTATTTTGATAATGTCAGTTTTCTTCAAAACTCGAAGGTAGATGTTCTAAAAAGTATAATAAATTTATGTACCTACAAATTTTAATACGAAAGCTGAAATTCTTTTGAAATTTTTATTTTATTTCACGAGGTTAGTATGGAAAGAAACTGTGATTTATCTATCACGAATGGTCAGGCTGATTATCAAAAACGGAATGATTTTGAAACCGCTATAATGTACGACTAGTATGTAAGTATGCATCTCTGCGCAGAGAGACCCACGCAGGTGTTGCTAGCCCTTATAACTTGCCCGGATTAAAAAATCATGAATCAATCATAATTCGTACAATGCAAAACGATTCGTAGTAAAGAGTGAACTAAAAGAGTGATTTAGCAAAGTTTTTCTGAAGATGTTACTTATATGTGTGCAGTAATTAATTAACAAAATTAATATCGCATCTCATTTAATGAACCGGAACAGTGCTGCGCACATTTGACACAAATTCCATTCTGAAAAGAGATAATGATTATTATCATTGCAATGCAACTCGACAGGCCAAATTAAATGAAACGTTTTATCGTACGGCTCGTGCTTTAGTGCCGTTGGCACACATCCAGATATGCGATTTTGACAAATCCAAATGAAATTAAAGTATTTAACTTTGGTAGACTTAATTAACACATTTCATGAACGATTTAGGCATTTGTGATTAATTGAGGCCAACTGAAAACACATTAAAAACATCTATCCACTAATAATATTGTTGAAATTATAAAAGAAATAAAAATTAAAATAGAGTACAAATTAAACTTGATACAAAAAAAAATTAAAAACCATCTCAGCACGGGCAAAGTACTCGGTGTACATTTATTTAAAGGTTCTAAAATGGTGGGTGTTATTGTTTACAATCGCAACTGGCACTGGAACCCCGGATCTAACATATAATATATATGATTGCCGATGTTGTCGAGGGGTAGGCTCTCGACTCCCAATCCGAAGGTCACGGGTTCAAACCTGCGTGCGCAAATAAAATTTTATGTGAGGTGTGTAAAAGCAAAGGCAGCAATCTCCATTTCGGCCAGATTTTTATGCTTGATTTTGAAACGACATGGAGACTGCTATGTGTGCTTTTTCCATGTCATTTCAAAAGCAAAAATAGCAATCTGGCCGAAATGGAGATTGCTGCCTTTGCTTTTACACAACTGATATGATCAATTTGTGTTATTTCACAATTAATTAATTAGAAATAATATATAATATAGTCGCGGCACGTTCCAGAGTGGAAGATACTCTCAGAATCGCCCTGGCGTAACACCACCATTCAGAATTAAAAGGTCGCCAGGTACTTCTCCATCTTCCTCTTCCTCATCTCCTTCTCTTCCCCTATACCTTCAGCCCGCCTTTGAAAAGATAAGCTCAATATTTTGTAAAATAGAAAAATCTTCCAAAGTAGATTTTTTATATAAAATTTAAAATTATATATTTTATGCTTGTTCCGTATTGTCTCTGGTGCTTGAAGTCGGTTATAAATCGAGCCTCCTTGCAAACCTCCTTTGTTTTCAAAACCAAGGTTGATTCGCACAAAAAGATGTCGAGGTAATTATACATTTGTGATCATTTAACACAAAGTAGGTATATGTTAAATTGCTTTTAACAGTTTAAATAAACTAGCAATACGTAATTTGAATTTTGATGCTGTCCTCGATGCTCTCAGAAATGGAATGATATGAGTTTAGAAAAAAACTTGATAACAGAGTTTTAGCATTGAATTTACAAATTTTGTTTGTGTTAGATCACAGACAAAACAATCCAAAGACAAGTAGAAAGTTGAGAAAAAATGCATACAGATGTTGCAAGTAAAGGAATCCATAGACAGAAATGATTCACATGAAGTTAAATATTAATGACAAATATAAAACAAAGTTAAGTATCTCTATTTTTGAAACTGATAATTCGTGGTGGAATTCCATTATAATAGTATAATAAAACAAATTTAAAACTTTTTCCACTTTTAATTTATTGACCGTAACCGGTTTCAGCTTGTCAAAGCCATCTTCCGACTGGTGAAAAATATTCTTAACCTAGGGATTTTATACAAAACATATTAGGGAGGGGGGAAGGATAGGGCCCCCTCTCCTTCCCCCCTCCCTATTTTTTACCAGTCTGAAGATGGCTTTGACAAGCTGAATCCGGTTACGGTCAATAAATTAAAAGTGGAAAAAGTTTTAAATTTGTTTTATTATACTAAAGTTAAGTATCATTTGAAAATAGAATGACACAACACCAAACCCTAAATACATAAAAAAACTAATTGCTTCTTCCAAAAGGCCCAGTGAGGCCTACATTATCAAAATTTGAAAATGCCTTTTTTTATATAGAGAAACCTCACAAGAATCCTAACTGCTCTCCTCTGGAGCCAGTGAGACTATGTCATCCCCAATTGGAGTATGTTGTGAGGCTGAAGGTAAGTAAGGAAGGGAAGGAGATGGGGAAGAGGAAGGTGGGAAAGTACCTGGCTATTCAGATCTAGTCACTAAACACGGCTAAAGCCATTATTAAGCAACGTTTCAATTCTGAATGGTGGTCTTACACCAGGGCATTACTGAGAGTATCTTCCACTCTGGAACGTGCCGCAAATATAACATATATTATTTTTATTAATTAATTGTGAAATAACACAAATTAATCAAATAAAATATATTTGCGCACGCCGGGTTCGAACCCGCGACCTTCCGAATGGGAGTCAAGTGTCTTACCACTCGACCACGGACGGTCGTCGAATTATTGTATCAATTAATAATAAGAATAATAAAAAAATGGTTACTGAATGACTTAATTATCTAAATAAAATTAGTTTCGTCCTTCCACCATAATATTATGCTGTATTACCTACCTCTTTAACCCTTAAAAAAATTGGCGTATTTTGTCAGAGGCTAAAAATATTCCCGCTTTGCAATAAAATCCAAAAAAATGGAATATTTGTTAACGTATTCGAAAACTAAAAACTTTTTTCGAAAGGTGATGAAATAGGCATTAAAATTTCAATATTAAAAATTACTATGTATTTTTTGTAAATAATTTTTTTTTTGTGAAAACTTTAAAAAGTGTTCAAAATGGCTCACTTTATTTTTTTTCTAACTAAAATTACTGATAATGAAAAAAAAAACACATACTTATTTCATTAGATAAATGAATTATAAACCTTACTGTCACCTCACTTTTTTCGTTTCATGTAAAAAAAATTCACAAAGTTCCATAAATTTTTTTCAAATTGTTTTCGGAAACTTTGGTTTCAGAAAGGGGTAAATTTTAATTTTTTTGTGTTTTTTTTTAGATTTAATATATAGTTTGTTGTATTTTCTTTCCAATACCGTTTAGATCACATTTCTGACTATGATGGTAAGGGAGAAACAACGATTTCTGTGAGACCTATATATGTGAGCTGGGACAAATATGGTCTCCTGTGATTAAACGGGTTTTAACGGTGTAATATGGAAATACGTATAAATCGAAGCACTTCCAAATTCGACCTTTTGCTTCGGTTACAAGCGATGGAGGAAAGGAATTCATAAAAGATCCTGACTGCCAATATCGGCGGTTAAAGAATATTTATGCGCACGATTTTCCTCTTATTAAACTATGAACTTAAGTTATAAATAAAACTTGAATTTCAAAGTGTACGAGTAACCGGTGCCGTGAAAATATGTGAACCGTTAACTTAACCTATGCTAAATTTTACTTGTAAATTGGTAAACGAATATTTAATTCAGCATTACCTTTGATACGTGACGTGTATATTTTTTGACTAATCCCAAATACAGTTTTAATCCTAATATTTTTAATCCCGAATATTCCCTCATGCTAGAGAGAGTTTAGAAGAAATTTCTGAGTTTTTTCGACATGAGGGATTATGGTTATTATCCGTGGCTCTACCCTACCGACTTTCTTTTGGTTAGGCTTGGAATGAACCATCTACGGGTCAGAAGGGATGTACGCATTGCCAATTGTTACGCATTTCTTCAGAGTAATTCGTGGATGGTTTGAAAACTCGGCCATCATGGAGAACATTCATTTCTTTATTCCCGATGGTTATAGACTTTTTATGAACAGAATTAATTCGGATATCAATAAATTTTTCGTTAGTGAAGCTGCCTTTAAAATGCAAGCTCTATTATTGCTTGTATAGTATATTCTTACCACAGAAGAAATGTAATATACTCTGTAATACAAATGTACTTTAAAAACGAATTAAAATATCAAATTTTGTTACGTTTTTAAAATAATAAATTGAATCGAAGTGAATTTTAGAATTATAATTATTCATTCAATCAAACACGCCACCGACATATTATTGTACACCGTTGATATTTGTCACATGAGAATGGGTCTTCCACGACTCGTTCTTGATT
The DNA here is from genome assembly GCA_951813805.1 of Limnephilus auricula. NCBI lineage: Eukaryota > Metazoa > Arthropoda > Insecta > Trichoptera > Limnephilidae > Limnephilus > Limnephilus auricula. The sequence goes on from OX638388.1 coordinate 40,131,181, forward strand.
TTAGCAGGTGGAACGATTGGCTGACCTCTGTGGTTCTTTCCAACTACGACATTGCATACAACACTACACTTTCCTACTACATTACGAATTGGTATAATTATTTCCCTTTATTAGTATTCTGGGGAAGGGGAATACATACGATATTTAGTCCCAGAATTTCTGCACTGAAATAAATAAATAATAAGTATAGAACATATTATTATATACAGGGTGTTAAGGATAGTATTTGACTTACTTTAACCAGTGATTCCTGATATTTAAAAAAATGTGAACGAAATTTTGGTCTCCGACAATTTATTTTCTACAAAAACATAAAAACCTTAAAAGGTATTGGTATGTTAGGAGCGGAGTGAGAGGTTGGTTGGTTACTAGCTTATTGACCAGTGGCGATATGTGGAATATTTTTTTTTGTTTGAAATTGAAGAAAAAAATTTTGAAAAATCTATTAAGTCACCGGTGACCAAAATTTTATTTACATTTTTTACTCCAAATAATGTCAGGAATCACTGGTTAAATTAAGTCAACTACGATCCTTAACACCCTGTATAGTTAAGTCGCATAGGTTAGGTTAGGTTAGGTTAGGTTCCTTAACACCCTGTGAAGATACGTCACGTAGCTTAGGTATCTATTTATATTTGTGTGCTTTGAGAATTCTTTTGTAGCAATTGCAAACAAAGTTCCTCTTTTAAGTACGGCAGAGTCCAAACTCCGCAAGGAAAGATAAGTTTTCCAACTAACGTCATATTGCTCCTCGACTGCACAACTATAGGTAATACAGGTTCACTGATCTGGCAAACAATCAGGGGAGTCTATAGTCAATACAAAACTACACAATAAGCGAGAATCGAATCGATTTTCATCCAACCGGTTTGTTTCACTGCTAAATAAATTGGTTCCATGGCAAAACCAAACATGATAAAATCAATTATGATTAAACAGAACACTTATAAAACGGAACAATAATAAAAAGGAACTTTATAAAACAGAACAACAATAAAACGGAACGTGAAAAATTAAAATAATGATGAAACATAAAAGAAGATAACACTTATATATACTTAGAAAAATATAAAATAGAGCAATAGTGAACGGTTAATAATTATGATACAGGACACGATAAATGATACCAAGATAAAATAAGGTGGTGATAAAACAGAACAATAATAAAACAGTACATGATAAAACAGAACACGATAAAACAGATCATGATGAAATAGGATAATGGTAAAACAGAACCGCGATAAAACAGTACACGATAAAAAGTACATGATCAAACAGGTAATGATCAATCAGAACAACAATATAAACGAACAGAACAACAAAACAGAACACGATAAAACAGAATACGATAAAACGGGAAATGATAAAACTGAACACGATAAAACAGAATACGATAAAAAGGGAAATGATAAAACAGAACACGATAAAACAGAATACGATAAAACGGGAAATGATAAAACAGAACAATGTTAAACCAGAAGAAAAAGATCACAGACGAAAAATAACCGAAACCAATTTAAACTAACGTAACAAAATAAAGAACGTCATATGATCTGTTTTTATTTCATTTTGTATAAGTATATATATTTATTTTACCTCGCGATAGCTTTTTGTCATTATAACGTTTCTATAAGTAATACAATTTCCTTGATCGGTTTCACATTACTAACTGTTTGATAAATAAATGAACATACATGTACGTATTCTCAGTGTGCCTTATGTCTTATGTCGCCACGAATTTAGATAATAGGCATAAAAAACACTTGGTAAATAAAGTTTAGAGGTCAAGGATTTCAAGCGCCATATTGTGAATGAAAAAGAAAAAAGTTAATTAATCACAGAGTTTTAACCATAAAATAATGTTATTTTTAAATTGCTTTCGTACATTTCTAATGAAAAAATACATATTTTATTAGTTTACAATATATTTTATCGTAGTATAGATTAATCTAAAATAGTGATTTAGCATTAAAACATTATTCATTTCAAAACAAAAAACATTATTCATTTCAAATCAAAACCCCGTACTTAAGAGTATAAAAGCACCATATAAAAAAACGAATGCCCTGTTATTTTCCTAAATCCCCATTTCCTTCTCTACTCGCCAATTTTTCTAAAGTCTATAAATCATTTATTGTTTCAATCATTTCAATTTACGAACAATTGCCTTTTTGTTTTCAGTACAACACTCGTGTATCATCCCAACACTCTACGCAGCTGAATTCAGCGGAGAATAAAATCTTGAGTTCGGAATTTCGAAATTCTTCCATTATCTCCAACGAATGTAATCCTATCAGGTCTTATTCTTAATTAAAGTTTTGTCGATCAGGCCTTATTGAAGTCGGTCACTCGTCGATCTGCTGAAGTAGTGAGTTCTGATGAAATATTTACTCCCGAGTAAAGATTTAATGCGGAAAATAATAGCTCCCTATGATTTTCGGTACAATAGATAATCGATGATTGATATTATCGAAATATATTTTATCCTTTTATATAACATTTTTTTCAATTATTTATTTTCACCATAGTATTGGCATTCGCATAAAATCTCTGATGAAATATTCAATTGAGTTATTATTATTGAGCATCGTTGCTGAATATAAGTCAATAATATGTGCAAGCTTTTGACGACATGTATTCTACACGGAGAAAAATGTTATTCGAAAAAACGATCATTTTAATAGTAAAAACGGTTAAAATCGGGACTGAAGTTCTTACGAACAAATTAACAGTGTTTCAATGTTTATTGGCGGCAAAATGTAAGAATAAATTACGTATACCAACAAATTATTCTTATAGGTTCCCGCCAATAAACATTGAAACCCTGTTAATTTGTTCGTAAGAACTTCAGTCCCGATTTTAACCGTTTTTACTATTAAAATGATCGTATTTTCGAATAACATGTTTCTCCGTTTACGTATGTTAGTTATTTGGAAGGTTGTCTGAATGGAAGAAGAAGTCGGGAATGCTCTCTGGAAGAAGTGACATGATAATTTTATTTTTTACATTAACCCCACACGTGGAAAATAATGAACCTATGTCGCATTGGGGAATGCTGTGTGGAGGGTCTTTTTAAGAAAGGAAAGGAGAGAAAGTTCTGGGAAGCAAAATGATAAGAGAGCCGAGCTGGAGAGGTCAGAGGGTCTCCCTTAACCGGCCTCTCCCGATCCGACCTGCCACGCAGCTGGTGGGTAGGCGCATCCGCCGCCAAGACATGAACACACCCAACACAATGATCCTGACATTCCTTTTAAGTCACCAAACTTAGCGAACCACTTGAGGTGACCAATTTTGGTTTTGTACCAGCTGTCTCCAATTTGGAAGCTCCAAGGTAGATAGGTCCAGAATAATATTTTGGGATAAATAAGAAATTAAAATATACTTGCCTTAAAATGTTTACATCGGTGACAATGGCCGCTAAATAAACATTCGATTTATATTTGAATGAACTATTTTTTTTAGATATGTTCCATTTTTCGTATATTTACTTTTTTTTCATGCACTCACAGGTTAAATCAAATATAGTTTTTTATAGTGAACACCTCACAAGAGACCCAACTTCTCGGTCTGGCATCTCCAATTGGGGTATGTTGTTAGGCTGAAGGTATTATCTAGGTAGATCTATTCACTAAACACGGCTAAGGCCATTTCAACCAACGTTTCAATTCTGAATGGTGGTCTTACACCAGAGCGATACTGAGAGTATCTTCCACTCTGGAACGTGCCGCAAATATACTATATATTATTTGTAATTAATTAGTTGTGAAATAAAACAAATTAATCAAATAAAATATATTTGCGGACGCCCGGTTCGAACCCGCGATCTTCGGAATGGGAGTCTAAAGCCTTATAAAATTTGAGAACACTGTATAATTTCGTATAAAATTATGTTCAGATTAAATAGTTACGAGGACTCACACCTCTCCAAATAGATTGTGTATGTTTTTGTGAGAACTAGAAAAATTTGTTGGAAGAATTAGCCATAGATGTCAGTAAGGGCAAATTCCTTTAAAGACCTGGGGGAAAGTAAATAAATAGCCTGTTTTTAGGTCTTATCTCTCTCATCAACAGCTTCTCGACAAGTAAACAAATAAACTCCTTGATCTGTTTTGGGTAGTTTGCGCTTACTGATATTCACAATGTAATTGGGAATAGAGCATATAAATACACGAGTCCTTTTAAGTTTCCTGAAGATGCGTTATTATTTTACAAGTTCCAAGATCCAAACATTTACAAACACCTTACAAGTTTCTGTTTATTGCTTTCCGATAATTTTGTGGATAAGATATTATGTATTATCGATTCCACCACCTCTATCATTATCGATAATTCGAATAATAGATTAATCTCGCAAAGCTATGCAAATCACTTCCCTGCCTCTAATCGCGTTAATATCCTATAGGACTGATTGAACTGCCATGTTCATGTGTGTTGTCTTAAGTTCTACAGTCCTACCACCAAGATTTAGATGTGACTAATTATTTGAATTCTATATACTTCTCTCAATAAAAATACCGTCCTGAAATCATCTCCCAAGATCACTTTTTAAAGTTTAAATATGTTTAAATATATAGGGTGTATCAGAACGTACCAGACAGACTTTAAAAAACTATTCCTGAGCTTATTATTTTTAAAATGTTGACTTCAATTGGCTGTCCAACGAAATTTTTTTTTAAATCTTTATCTTACAATCCAACAAATCACGTGATAGGCGCGAGATTGAAGGTACTGGAAGGGGAATGAGATAGGGCAGAAGAAGCTGTGAAAGTACATGGCTTTTCATATTTGATCACCAAACATGGCTAAAGCCATATGAAGCAACTTTTCGATTCTGAATAAAGGTCTTACACCAATTCGATATTGAGAGTATCCTTACACTCTAGAAAGTGCGGCATATATGCGGCATATATTATAATTTATTATTTACTTATTTATTTATTTATTTAATGCCCAAAGGGCTATTACATGTTGGTACAGTAAACTTGTTATATTTTGTTGGTAGTAAAAAAAAACTTTGGTACATTTTGTTGGTAGAAAAAATACAAAAATTCAAGTCATAAATATACAAAAACAAAAACTGAAAAATACAGCGATTAGATAGGTTTACAAAAGTACGAGATCAGTTTGGGAATTGTGTTGGAATAAATATTTTACATGATCCACAAAACTCGCCAAGTTGATACTAAATGTGTCAACCTCAAGTGTGAAATCGTTGAATCTAAATTAATTAATGTGAAATAACACACAGTAATCAAATAAACATTATTTCCACCCGTCGGGAATTGAACCCGTGACCTTCGGATTGCTAGTCGAGAGTCTTACCCCTAGACCACGGAGGCCGTTAAAACTATTATTTATTAAATTCTAATATTTTGAATATATCTTTATTTATCGCTGGCAGGACCATCATACTCCATACAATCAATAAAATTTCTCAGCCGAGAACGTGATCTATGTGTTGTGTAGGTGTATGAGCTGGCTTAGAAAGTTAACCCAGATCAAATAGAAGCGGATATATGGGGAGGCGTAAGAGGATACTTGAGTGAAATTCATCGTTCAAAACGGAAGGCTTTCGTCAGACCCTCACATAAAAAACGTTTTATAATATGCATGTAATAAAATAAAATATAAAAACATTCAAATTTCTTTGAATTCATAATATACCGAAAAATATTAACATTCCATGAGAAAGTTACATTAGGAGAGTGACATTTAAACCTTTCAAATAATATGTATCTACCTACATATTATATTATATTCCAGAATATTTTATGGAACCATGTAAAGATATTTCCTTCGATGCTTTATATTTGGGCATTTTACGTGATTTGTAATTGAATGTATTTATTGTTTTTAAGGTTAATTTGTGAAACTCCATTTTAATTTTTATTTCTTTTTTCTCTATCGTACACTTTGTCATGTAAATTTCTCCTGTTCACCTGTAAATTTCTCATATTAACCTACACTATATTATTATTTTTATGCATCTGAAATTTAAAAACTGGAAATATTGCGGGATATATCTTTGATGATGGAAAAAAATTCAGATAGGGGAATGTGGTTTTCGAGGGTAACAACAGGGCTGGACGCTCCTTATTTTGCCAAGGCATCCGCAATATCATTACTCATGATTCCAACATGTCCAGGAATCCAAATCAGAGTTACGGTTTTTCCAGAGCTTTGAATGGAGTCTATCGTCACTCGAGTAAGGCATACAAAGAGATCATACAAAGTCATCTTCTTGTATTAAAATAATAAATTAAGCTTATATTAAAAATCTGTCAAAAATATTGGTTTTATTACTATTCATAATAACTGTCAGTGAATATTCCGTCCGGGCTAAAATAAACGTTCCTGCTATATTCTGGTGATGATTCAGAAATTATAAAATAACATCAAATAGTGAAGAAATGAGGAGGAGTTCGATATCATCCAACCTATATAATATTATGATTTTTGTGGAAAATGGTTGATACCAATGTATAGAATTCGATTTAAAAAACAAAATTTCGATTTATACTGCCTGTCATTTTTGTTGAAGAATTGCATTGTTAGTTGTTTACAACCTTCCGATCAAAAAATTTGGATATCAAATATGTACAAAAATTTCACTTAATAAAACTGACACAACATTATCAAGGATCAACATCAAAAGGAAAGATAGTCTTTACTTTTGATAAATTATCAAATTCCTCTATTCGTGAAATAAAAACAAATCCTTTGAACTGAGGTCAATGGTGTTTCTTGTTATAATTTTGTTTTTTAACAAGGACTATTGAATTGAATATACCAAATTTATAAGTTAAACATTATAATATTATGTAGGTATTCGTAATATGTGATATATCGCTTTGTGATGTGACATAGAGAAAATCCTTCGACCAATACAAAGCTTATTGTGATTTTTGGATATTTACATTTCTGCAAATTCACTTTTATCAGTAATTCGAGTTATTTGATGTATATGGCCTTTGGTTTCGTGTTCTGGCTACTGATGCGGCAAAATGAATTTCGTGAAAATTTCACTTTGTTTATTTATTGCACTGATTTGTTAGACTTATGTAATAGAGGGTTTGATATATTTAATAGATTAAGTGCCATTCAGTATATATTTAAACAAATACATATTGTTCGAAATATGCCTTGTGCATTAAAGCGCCATTCAGACGTTTCACTAATCGCTCATTTCCGCATTTCATTCGGCCTAGTTTACTCGGAATGACACGTCTGAACATGAAATGAATCGAAAGTGCCGAACACTGCCGAATGAAATCTTCAAGTGAACCGATCCAACAATGTTGGATATTTTCCTTCGGCATCCTTCACTCGCGCGCGCATGCTTTAGCATAGTGAATCGTCTGAACACCGAGTGAACTCTCAATCAGTTTGTCTCGCGTCCTGTACGGGAAGGACCATGAAAGGACGCTATCAAATCGCACGCAAAACGTCAAAATGGTATTCGTTCGGCTAATTTGTTTGCTTTTGGGAACACCCCTCATATAAATTTTTGGGTCTCCCTTATTATCCATGTATTTTATATGTTTTTTAATATATGTAAGATTATTAATTTGTAGGAAAATGTTCGTAATAAAAAAAGTGAAATCAAATTGTGTTATTATGCCATAAAAAATAAAAAAGGTTTATAAGACGACAAAATACTGTTTTTTATTTATTTTTATTTAATTGTGTCAACAAAATTGCGTAAAAATCGATGCATCTGACATGTTTTTCCTTAAAATTCGGGGCCGGACCGCGCTGGAAAACAAACGAATTCCAGCGCGGTTGACCTCGCTCGGCGACGCTGTGGTCGGAATGGACGAGTGAACGCTTATTTCTATAGCGCCGTGTGAACATGGAATGAAACAAAATGGACGATTAGGCCGAAAAAACATGGCGGAAACCTTCCCTCGAGAGAATCGTCTGATTCCAGCTTAAATGGGCATGAAAAATGTATACTGGTTATCAATTATTTACTGTCCGTATTGATGTTTTTTTTACCAATTTTGTTTTATCTCAACATTACAAAAACAAAAACCAATCATTAGGAACTACTACTCTGTGTAGGTAATGTATTTTATTATATTATTTAACGACCATCATGCAAAGTTTGACGCCATCACAAACTATTGTATTTTTGAGAATGCCTGTATTTATGAGACAGAATTGAAAATGCCGGTAAATAAATAAATTAACATAACAAATAATATAGAATTAACCGAGGCCTCTAAGTGCTGAGTTTTTCTTTATAATAACTTCGAGAAATATTAGTTTCGTCATATTACCTAATGTGAAATACGAGTAATTTTATCTTCAAAGAATTTATTGAATATCTAGGTACTTAATAAAGGTAAATGGGTACGAGTATGTTTCAATAAGTAATAACCTATCTAATGAATATTCATAAACTAATAATTATTATTTTAGTAAGGATTATGTAGGCTCTTGCGAGGCTTAAATACCTGCGATATGGTATCCCCGAATTAGGTACCTACATTCAACGAAACTTTCATCAAAGCATCTAATAATATGTAAGTAATATTGTTAATTTGTAATATTACCCGGGCTTTGCCATGGAAATTATTTGAGAAAAAAAAAGATGTATGTACTTAAGTCAAAAGTAAAATTAAAATAAATTACTTACCTTTCTACCGTCTCTTATTAGTACCTATTACTATTTTTAAACATGTAGCCGTTTCACCTTCTGAAGGCAATGGCAGAACTCGGTGTAGCCACTGACGATTTGCTAACAGCAAACCTGTATTTGAAAGACAGGTGAAATTGTATTTCATTTCCGAAGCATTGAACGAAGTAATTTTCAATACGTTATTTGGTACTGTGTTTGAAAACATGACTTTTCTTTTGTACTTTTATAAACAGTTAGCGGTTCTCAAAAACTGATATTATCGATGTGCTTACCTATGTAATTAAATGTTTGTATGTTAAACTGTAATTTCTGAAATGTAATTGCATATACTTTTTTCACAATAAATAAATTAGTTAATTAATAAATAAATTAAATTAAAAACGTATGGTATTCGAAAAAGCGATCATTTTAATAGTAAAAACGGGACTGAAGTTCTTACGAACAAATTATTTTTACATGTTCCCGCCAATAAACATTGAAATCCTGTTAATTTGTTCGTAAGAACTTCAGTCCCGTTTTTAACCGTTTTTACTATTAAAATGATCGTTTTTTCGAATACCATTTTTTCCGTGCGTATTTGCCATTGTGCAACTAATAATACATTCTGCTTCATAAAAAAACTTCTGGGCATCAAAATATTTTTAAATTCTGTAACCCAAAAGGTTTATTTCCTATTATTGTCAAAATGCAGAAGCATCTATCTATTGATTCATTTTTTTTAATTCTTTAAAAACGAACTTACACATTTTACAAAATGTCTTTAAAATCAATGCCGGGTATGGAGAGGGAATGGGGCCCAAATGAGCGACCGTCCCTGTCGAAGTAAATTATAACTTCGATAACTCTCTAACTAAAGTTTGTGCCGGTATTGCATTAACATTCGTCACTGCCGGAAGTTGCAAACTGCGCGTGCACAAAATGTATCCACAGTGTTTGACTTTCCGGATTCGACAAGTTCCCATAAATGAGATCCTCTCTCAGACACCAATTATCCGATTTGAGCGAACTAAGTGTTGTTTTGAATTGGGGCGAATATATTACCGTTCATCTTGGGATCCAGGTGTGAATACAAGGTGGTGAATTTGTGAGACAAAACCGTTTCGCGGTAATTTTCAACGTAAACGCGCTCCGAAAACTCAGACGACAAACTGTTTATCGCCAATAATTTTTTTCTTTTCATTTTATGTATTTATTTATATACGTGTACATAAAGTACAACTGATAAAATACGGAGAATAAACAGTGGTATTTGAACCAGAATGTATTATGTATAGATATATATTGCCCATTTACTACACTGCCCACTCCCCGATACAACGATTTCACACTATGGGAAACCAATACTTAGATGTTGTTGACAAACATATTTAATATCAACTTGGTGAGTTTTGTGGACCACGTAAATTATTCATTCCAACACTATTACTAAATTGTATTCACACTCCTAAAATATATAAACACTATTCCTGTTTTTTTGTAAATCTATCTAATCGCTGTATTTTTCAGTTTTTGTTGTTGCATTTTTAGGACTTGTGTGTAATTTTTACTATCGATCAAATGTATCTTTTTTTTACTTCTAACAACTGTAATGTTCTAACATGTAAAAACCCTCTGATCCTTGAATTAATAAATAATAAAATAGAAATAGAAATAATAGGGTCATACCGCTCGTATTGATGTGAGATTTCAGCAATAATTACGAATATTTGGAACTCTTGCGTACGTTCCTTCGGAAAGTTCCTTAACCACTGAAGCGACAGCGCTTTATAGTCAATGAATTCACATTTTTTTTTAAATAATCATCTCATGTCTTAAGGATTTATAAATAAATTATTAAAAAAACGTAAACATTAAAAAATAAAAAATTCTCTTGGTTTTCTAGTTATAAACTGCCGTGGGAAATTCAATTTTGCGTCCACATTAAATATTTTATATGAAATTTCATGTAAATGTTCTAATTGATGAACACATATATAAATATCCATAATATAACTGAATTTTATAAGTTCTGATGAGTACATTCATTAACTTTAACATACAACAACAATTAACTCGAAATAATGGATTTAAAAACATAGTCATCTCGAACAAAGTATTAACCAACAAACACTATTTTGGAAACATTAACTTGATTTTAACTGTTACGACATTTAAACACTTTAAATACATTAATAATTCAATCACTTTTACACTGGTTTACAGATATGTTATAAACATCGACTAAAATATGAACTTGATCAATACTTAAAGTTAGCTTTCATTTATCATATAAATATATCTCCAGCAACATTTGAAACATTCGAAAAAATTTAATTTTTTTTATTTAACGAATCTGGGAAACACTTGCCACGTTTTGGCAACAAAGCAATCCGAGGCTTTGGAAATAGTGCCATAATGTGGCAAAAAGCTTTCGAGTGGTTATGCTATATAATGATTTTGATAAAACAACCACGTGAGAGAAATATTGTTTAAATTTGACATTTTTTAAATTTATTTTTATTATTTCTATATAATATTACAGTTTTTACCTCATTATTTACACATGTACATAATATGTTTTGAACTTTTATTATGTTGGGTGTAAGGTAGGTTTGAGAAAGTGAAACTGTGGGTGGATAATATTGTATGTTTCGTCAAATCAAATAAAATCCTTTCTATTTGCTAGAGGTTTTCAAATAATTTCAAAGCCATATGCATCCTACTTCTCACACCACTCGTGTATTCAATAAAATGAAGTAATTGAATTAAACAAAAAATATATATATTTTCTTCAAACTTCGCAAAATCACTTTGTGGCGTCATTTTGAATTAAATTAAAACAAAAAACTTTGTTTAAACCACTAATATAATCACAATTACCTACATGTTTCAAAACCGATGGTTTCTTCGTCAGGGTAGTAATGACATTACTATGTCATTACTACCCTGACATTACTATGTCATTACTACCCTGACGAAGAAACCATCGGTTTTGAAACATGTAGGTAATTGTGATTATATTAGTGGTTTAAACAAAGTTATTTATTTTAATTTAAATAAAAAATATATAATTAAAATTAACACATACCAACCTAGACTTTAGATAGATGACGTTTACAATTTTTTAATTGAAAATGTTCGCATTGCATTATGAAATATGGATTTCATTGTATTTGGTTGCGGTCGGATTTCCTTTTGGTACGCGTTGGTGACACCATTCATCGATACAATTCACGATATGGCTATTGCACTACACATTTTCAAATATCGATTAATCTCTCGGCCTGTCCTGTTCTCCAAAGCTCTCGTTGTTCTGTGCGCAATTGCTGGACATTATTTATCTTACGTTCTTCGTCATCGTTACGTCATGTTAACGTCACGTTTTGAGCACAGTGAGAACACATTTGTCAAAACTTTTCATTGCTGGAGGGGTACTCGCGTATGTACAAAATAAAAAAAAAATAATTAAAGTCCTTTCTATAAGGGCGTCATTTAGCAATTTACAGTGAAGTATGTACCAATACCACATCAATTAAATAATACATCACTTTAAATGGCGCGCCTTAGCTGAAATTTATTATTATACTCAT